>OY796683.1:44938234-47889623 GCA_963680715.1 Tetragnatha montana | reverse complement strand
ATCTGAGGCTAAATAAATATTCCTTTTTATTTTCAGTCTAGTGTGATGACCCTTGATGACTTTTTGGAAGCCTTATCCAATGCTGTGCAGAAGCACTGGCAAGATGTTAAACACCTGAAGGTTCATGTATAGATACTTGTTTTTAAAATATACGACAAACATGCCATATTTTAGACCTAATGTGTTCTAGTATATTTAAACTATTTATATCTTTTGATAAGAAATAAATTATTGTAAAAAAATTTTTTGTTTCAACTTGTTTATGAACTGAAATAATTTGCGGCTCTAGTTCTTAATACTTATAAATTTTATTTAGTGTGTTTATATTTTAGTCCATGATCATTTGATTCTTTACAACTAATTTGAAATGTTAATTAAAGGGTTTTTTACTTGTAAAATGTTATCTGAATATTTTTATTATTTAGTACTTAAGTATACTATTTAATACCAACTTTTCTGCTCTGCTTATTTTGCATAAAAAAGATACAGAGATTATCTAAAAGGAAATGCTGTTTCTAGAGAACAAAAAGCTCAATATATAGAGCTCAGCTAAAAATGAAATTCTCTGAAATGAATTAAACGAGTAGAATAAGTAATAAAAATTTAATTTAATTCTGTGCTTGAAAATATTTTCAAGTTAAAACATATTCTCAGATCTTTAAACTTTCCTTTTAAAACTTCTTTCCACAATGCTTAGGAAAATGTTTAAATGTTTTTCAAGGTATAACTGAATCATAGGGAAAATCTACTCAGAAAATAGAATTAAAACCCAAATTCCATAAAATTATCTATAATTATACTGTTACATTTTAAGCTATCAAATATGTATTAAAACTAATACTTGTTCAAAATTGAAAATTCCTAAACTTGTAAGGATTTACAAACTGGGATACATCCTTGCTATGTGTCCGGTTATCTCAGTTTTATAATAGTTGTATTTAAAATTCTTAATGTCATCTGTAAATGTGTAAATTTACCAACTGATTTGTGATAAAATTTGAGAAGTACTCCTCTTATTGAAAATATTTCTTTTTCTAAACTCTGATTTGGTAATTTTATAGGGTTTTTGAAATCACATTTCCTGATGTCTTTATAACTTTGTATCACTTTTCAAAGACCTTGTAAAGAAACCAAAGGTAAATCAAAGTAAGACTATCAAAGTTATTACTAACATAATATTTTTAAAAGGGGAACCCATACACAGCAAATTTATTCAGCACCTAAGAAAAAAGAATAGATAATTTAATTTCAAAAATCACAAAGCATTTTTGCAAATACTATTTAATACCAACTTTTGCTGATAATTGAATAGAGCATTTATTTGGAACCAATTTGGCTTTTATTTGGAACCAATGTCTCTTACGGTCATAGAAGTAAGGCTTATCGCTAGGTAAGTGAAGGATTGTCAAATAAACTAGAAATATCTTCAACAAAACAGGAAGACAATTTTTACTACCTCCATAAGATATTTTAAAGTTTTTATGAGAAAGTACCAACCAAAAGGATACAGAATTTTAAACACCAAAAAAGTAAAGGTAATTTTATTTAGAGTATACTCCTATTCTGCCTCAGCTCTGGGAGGTGAAAATCTTTCAGTATCTGTCTTTTGCATGACCTCTCAATCTGAAGGTATTGTTTGTTTGAATATTTATTTAAAAATAATGGGAAAAGTAGCTTCTTTTAACTTAAGTAAAATTGGAAAATCAAAGGACAGTTTAATGTCTTAAAAAATCACTGGAAACCTATAAAAATCTTTTATATCCATAATTATTAAAATTAATATTTATTTAAAAATAATGGGAAAATAGATTTTTTTAACTTGACAAAGGAAGACCAAATGACAGTTTATTGTATTAAAAAATCACTGGAACCTATAAAAATATTTCATATTCAATTTTTATTTCTCTAAAATTGTAAGTATTTAACCTATTAAAATACAGGTGTATTAAAAATTAATAACACATAATATTTTTGTGTCAAGTTTTTTTTTTTTTACAACTGGGATAGATTAAAAAAAAATGCATTATCAGGGGTAAATATAGGGGGAGTGGCTATAGGGCTGCTACCCCCTAAGATTAAACAATTTCCCAGTTTTAGAAAAAAAAATATGTTTATTAGTTTTAATTTAATTTCCGAATTTTTTTTTAAAAAATATATGTTTATTAGTTAGAATTTAATTTCCTTATTTTATAAAAAGAAACTTAAAATAAGGGGTTTATGAAATTAATTCAAGAAAATAACTTCATTTCCCCCTTTTTTCATAGCCTAAGAAACTTTTGGGGGGACCAGCCCCATTAGACAAAGATCAGAGAATTGCGACATTATGTTATTAATTCTCCCATTTCTCTAAAATTTCATTCATTTCTGCTAAAAATATTGTAGAAGTAGTTTTCTTTTATTTGGTGTTATGTATTAAACGAGTTAATTTAATTTTATCCTCAAAAATTTGTAAAAAGATCGTACCATAGGACATAAGAACTGATAGCTACAAAAAAATTTGTTTCATGGGCTCGGCCGGGATTTGAACCCGGGACCTCTCGCACCCAAAGCGAGAATCATACCCCTAGACCACCGAGCCACAAATTGTAATGAAATTTCTATTTGCATATCCGTGATCGCTTTTGAAATGAGACCACCATTCATTATGTAATGAAATGATTAAGAAAAGGTAAGAGCTTTCTTTTGGACGATCAATCTCCGAAATTAGCCTCATCAGGGGTTAGGGAATGTTTTATCAACTCATTGAACTCTGCAGGAGGAAGCCTGTTTTACAGGCGGGATATATTCACAACTTTGTTTTTACAATTTTTTATTAACTCTTTGGAGAAGTGTGCCCGACCTGTGAAGCAATAAGTAAATTAAATTCAGAGAGCATTGAATTGAAAATACCCAAAAATATTGGACATCCTAAGTTGGATACTCAAGCCAACACCAGATGGCAGTACGAGAGATTAGGAATGGTTCTCTTTGGATAACCTCCTTTCTCTCTCTTTTCTTCCCAGTATTCCTGTTTCATTATTGACTTTTCTCTAGCTTTTCTCCAAATCTCTATATTTTCTTCCTCATTGTGTTATTTTGTTCAGGATTACCATACTTTCATTCTTCATACATCAATTCAGTTAATTCTTTCTTACTATCTCATCACTAAAGAAGACTTCAGTGATGAGAATTTTCAGATTTTTGGAGGGTTTTCCTACTTTTTTAAATTTTATATAAAAATTTCAAATTTATTTACTTTTGGAAAAATCGTCTTATAAACTGAAATTTTTTTACGAAGATTTGGGTTTTTCAATTCAATTTGATGTTTTTGACTTATTAATATAACAGCTTAATTTTTTTTATGGTTTGCAGCCTGGACTAATCAGTTTCAGATTTTCAACATCATATTCAAAAATTCTAAAAAAGTACTTTTATAGTTATGATATCTGTCTTTTATTTAATGTGAAAAATCTTATAACATGTTTAAGACACCCTTCCTTTTTTCAGTGATTTCAATAGAATTAGCAAATATACCGTAAAACGGGGTGAATTGGAACATTTATAAACTTTCAACGTAAACACAAGTAATAAAAACATTATTTTTTACGAAATATTTTAATTGGAATGTTTGGTCTTGTTTTGTTCTTTCGATTTTGAGCACAGACAAAACGTTTAAAAAAATAATACATTTTTTATTAATTTTAAGGGTATTCCGATTCATCCCACAGAGATAGGGAGATATAGGAACATCGCTTAAAATCTTAATTTTTCTGATTCACATTTTGTATTAGGCATTGGTTATGGCGAATACGAGCACGTAATGCATGTGCGTAAAATGTCTTATTCTGTTATTTTGTCGCGTTGGGGGACTGAGATCCCAAAAACTTAGTATCACCTTTTAACTTTCCAAAAACGAAGTTATTTTCATTAATTAACTTCGGAAATGCCTTACTGTCACAAGTCCTCATAAAAGTAAAGATATTAAAATAGAAATAATATTTCCGGTATGAATCTAGGAAGATGTATAAAAAATAACCTACTTGTAAAAAATAACCTCTTGTAAAAAAAACCATACAGTAAAACAACTTTGAGATAATTCATTCCCTTTTCTTAAAAATTCAGCAATAATTCTGAAAGAAAGGTTATGCGCAAAAACGGTAAGAAAAATTATCAAAACCACTAATCATAAATTGAACAAAAATAACATGTTTATAAAAATATGCTGTAGCTTTGAGATAATTCATTCTTTCAACTAAAAAATTCTATTAAATTCAATTTCTTATGAAGTTGAAGTTACTCAGTAAAAATTCATTACTTTCCCCTTGTACTACAACTTTAAACAGAAATACTCATAATTAACGATTATGAATGAACCCAGACCAACCATCAGCTTGCAAATCATATCGTTGTAAAGTTTGCTTTCCTGCATACTGTCTACTATGAAGGAAAAACCAGTTCTACAGTATAAAAATTCGTCAAAAAAAACCTGTACTACGCAGTGAAAACAACTTTGCATGTTTTAAAAAAACTCAATGATTAATGCGCTAACTTAAACGTATACGTATATTTGTTCATACTTTGCAAGCTCTTTCTTTGTTTCATGAGAACTACATTCTTTTTTAATGAATGGTAAAAGAATGATAATAAATGTTAAGTTTTAACCAGGGATTTATCTGAGAATATGTTTTGCCATCCAGTATCTTTTGTGCATGATTATTTCTCAGGCACTTCATCATTATTCAAAATTTTAACATTTATTTAAATATTATAGTTGTATAAAAATAGAAGTCTTTCAAGGCAAATTAATATTATTTAAACCTGATGGAACTTAATGAGAAAGAAGGAGAAAAGCCAAATTTACTTCTGTGATTACACATAGATTAATGTTAAATTATTAGAAATACAGCCTTCCTTGAAGTGAGAAGGCAGAGAAAATAAAAAAAATGAGTGTTGTCTCCATAGGTGTCCATGACCGCCTCTACCTGCCATGGTATTGAGGGACAGGGACTTTAAATGGGCTGTTGGGGATTGTCAGGTTATGGTACTTCCCAACGTATGCAAAGTTCATCTGGTGTACACTCGGACGTCGCATACCCGGCTAGGTGCTTTCTCTTCATTTAGCGGACATGTTTTATGGACGCTGGTTCTGGAGAATGAGCTGGCCAGGGTAAGCAAGCAAAGATGAAGGCTTGGACATTGTGTGCAACATGTGGTTGTGCATTTTTCTCAGTAAAATTGTCCGCCACCAAGGCCTCAAGAAAAAGGTGGAGAGTAGGCTAAAAAAAACTCAATGATGCTGCTCTGGATGGTAAATGTACCGTTAGTTTGTACTGAGGAGGTAAGGGAGTGGAATTTGCATGTCGTTTTCAGTACAGTGAACAGTCCGTTTGGCACGCATAGCTTCTTTCACTCATCTTGTACAGGTTGCTCTGGAAAGAGTCCATCAATGGTCTGAAAGGTGGGGATTGATCATTTCCAGGGCCAAGACTGAAGTTAGCTTTTTCTCCAGGAGGTATAATCATAAACACTATAAACCATTGGTGAAACTGTGCAGTTGGGTCCTCCCTTATAACGCAAACCCGATGCTCTTGGGAATCAAGTTGGATCCCAAACTACTTTGGAGTGAACATATTGGCTTCACTGTTGAGAGGAGCACAAATCGTTTAAATTCCCTAAAGGCAGTATCTAGCAGAGCATGGGGTGCAGATACTTTCATCCTGCGCCAATTTTACACGTCCTTTCTGAGATCTAGGCTTTTGTATTCGTGTGAAGTTTGGGGAGGTGTGGCTGAGACTCACTTAAAAAAGTTACAGACTCTTCAGAATGCTGCGCTTAGAATCTGCCTGGGTTGTCCAAGGACCACAAGTGTGCAGGCAATGGAGATCGAACTGGCTGTGGAGCCGCTTGACTTGTACATCCAGTCCAGAATAGGTATAAAGCACTTTCAACTACAGGCCTTTGGGGTTGTCGAACTTTATGGAGTTACAGATATCCGTCAGTCCTTTTTTAACCAAAGAAACACTCCCACGGGAGTTTTGGACTCAATGGGGCCGGAAATAATACCATCAGTGTTTAATGACCCACCCTGGCAACGTACTCCTGTGCAGGCGTTCTTGGAGATCCCTGGATCCCTGACAAAACAAGATCTTCCGTTGCTTTTAAGATTTACATCAATAGAATTAATACATGACAAATACCGAGGTTTTACAAAAATTTATACAGATGGATCCGTTGATAAGACCAACTGCAGGGGCGGAGCTGCTTACTTTTGTCCGGATACGGGTGATGCCTTTATGTTGCCATGCGACGCATCATCGAGCATGAATGCAGAACTGCTGGCATTGGACGCCGCTCTTGAATACTGCAAATCCATTGACACCAACAACATCTGTATACTCACTGACTCGAGGGCATCCATCCAGGCCTTGCGGTCCCCAAGTCCCACAGAATACTATTTTCGAACTAGAGAAATTTTGCAGAAGTTGAAAATTTTGAGTGATTTAGATAGGAATGTGGTACTTCAGTGGATTCCCAGCCACTGCGGGATCGATGGGAATGAGGCTGCCGACTCCATGGCTAATAAGGCTTGTGGTATGGGCCCTGTCCCGCTCCGTCGTTACACATTGGGACAGTGTAAGGCTGCTATTAGAAAATCTTTAGACGAGTCCTGGATACAGAGATGGAAGGACTGCACCACTGGACGGGAGTACTTCAGTATCCAAAGCTCCCCAAATGACCCAAAGATCTTCAAGGATATGCCCCGTTCTGTGGCATCGTTTGCAGCACGGGCGCGTATGGGTCACATAGTGACCAACAAATACCTTCATAGATTCTGCTTGGCAGCCAGCCCTCTTTGTGAGATGTGCGGCAGGGAGGAGGAAACTTTGGAGCACATACTCCTACTTTGCACTTCCCCCTTGCCCGCCAGAGCGTCCTTTTGCTCTAAGCTGGCTGGCCAGTCCATGAGGGACATCCTTAGGGATAGTCGTTGGTGGCCATTGGCCACTAAGACCTATCAGGGACACCGAGCTATCGAGGCAAACAGCCTCGGATGCTCGTAATAAGAAGTAAGAAGTAAGTAAGCTTCTTTCACTCAACACGGGTTTTTGCGTTGGCAATAGTGCACCAAATGATGAAAATGGACATCCTAATGATACGAAAAGGTGTTTCTGAGCAATTAGCGCTCTTCCTCGCAGCATCCCGATGATTGGATATGAGTTAGGAGACACCGTGTAGAGAGGGCGCTCAGCTGTTGATTTTGACGGGATCAAACTTTTTTTGTACGTAGTGTAACAGAGTGAGGAGCCATATGATTCCTCTCATGCCTTAGTTCGCCTTAGACGAATTACCAATACATTTACCTGGATGAAAACCGCAGAGTTTTAAAACTACAGAAACCCTCGGTGAACTATGGAACAATGCGAAGATCTCTCTCCAGGAACTACTATCAACTCCCTTAAGCAACACCAATCATAAACTTCAGAAGACTAATATATTCAACTCTAATTCCAATCAGTCTGGTCATACATCACAAGGATTGGAGAATCCCACACAATTAAGATTATCCCACCGAATGTCCTTGTCACTTGCTCCAGTCATCCTTTGAATTACAACGCACGACAGAACAAAACCTACATTCCCTACTCCAAGTTCAAAGTTACCTGTGCTTGTTGTATCTCACCCAAAGCAATCTGGACTGCCGTAAATCACCCCAATAAGGTCGAATTTCCCGACACAATCCTATCTTGTAGCCGCTTTATCCATCTGTATTACCTTTCAGTTAGGACTGTGGCGTGTTTGCCTACTGTTGTATATACCTGGGCCGTCGTATATCTGTCTCTGTGTATAAAAAGAGCGGACGGGAAGTTTCGCGTTTTTTCCTTTCTCTGGGGTGTTGATAATATCATCCGAGGAGAGATGATTTCGGCGGTGCGCAAGAGGACCTTGTCCAACAATTCGAACATCGATTTCGAGAAGCTGAGCGAGATCGTGATGCATGAGGTGTCGGTGAAGCCGGAGAAGGTTCCTCTGCCCAGCAAGCCGCCTGGAAGACTAGGTGAGAGACCATCCTTTACAAAAGATAAACCTGGAAATTTTCTATAGGTCCTGGGGGTTCTGGCCTTATAGACTGATCTCGCCTAACTGAGACACACCTAGGTCACGAAAACGAATTTGGCATCGTGAAAACCTTGGTCCTCATTGGATATTGCGTTAATTATTGTATAGTTAAGTTAGTTTATCCACTTTTTGTTGGTTGGTGTCGTGTTCTACTCACCAACATAATGACAAGTGAAATTTTTTCATAAGTAGTTTAATGGCACAGGTCCAGGGTTCGACTCAGCCTTTCATCCCTTCAGTGATGGGTCGATAAATTGAGGACCAAGTGTTCTTGGGAACTAAACACTGGGGGTCTTGCGTTAGGCTGATCACCTAACCAGGACGTATACCTTGCACCCCAGGCCCCACGGTCAAGAGAACGAAAATGGGCATCGTAGGCCTTGGTCCACTAAAGCTGTTGCGTCGATGAGTTTAGAGTTTAATGGCAGAAAAATAATATTTTATAACATACTGAAAAATATCTTTGTTCGGCCAAAACATACAGAACTTCGATCAGAGTTACTATCAGTTACGTTACATACTAAATATTTGATGAAAGGCCAAGTTATTGATTGAGTATACCTTATTATTCAAAGAATAATTGTTTCTTTTGAGTATCTCCTAACCACTGTATCACGAGATTGAATATAAAATTTTTAATTGGTATGAATAAGATTGTTAAGAATTGCGGTGTTTGCTGCAAAAATGAGTTAACTCCACTAGAATGAATATTTGTAAAGCAGTTCCTTTCTAATCTTATACTTTGTTTTGCGGTAAAAAATGGAGACCATAGTCACTAACCCAGTTGTACATTGCCATAAAATAATAAGCACTAACTTTGCAACTAACGCTTGAGGCCACATCTTTTGATGTGGATTCTGATTTTGGAGTTAACTCCTTGTTGTTAGCAAACACCTTATGGACAACTTGCACGTTTTTCAATTTTGATTTTATCGTGTAGAAAAACTCAAATTATGACGGAAAGCATGTTCTTTCTAAATTTTTTAGGCCTGAACAGATACAGTAAAAGGGTTTAAATTGCGCACAATTTACTTTTATACCAAAACGCTATTTTTTCCTACGCCGGGCCCCGTGACGTCACTGCATCGATCGTCGCTTCGAAAAACTATTTTTTTAAGCATTTTTCTTCATAGAAAACTTTTTAAGCTCTTAAACCAATCATTTCAACTTCCCTTGATCACTTGTCAAAACTTGTGCGATTCCAAAGCTCCTGTGAATTAGCGATGAACTTTTGCATCGGGCCCAGTGACGTCAAATAGCGTTTTGAGGTCACGTGATTTTTAGGTAATTTTAAACTTAAATGATAAAATATTTAAAAAATAAAATGAGTAAAAATTGATGTTTTCCAACATTTGAGAAGACAATCAATCGATATAGTACAAAATCGGGCTTTTTCCTAACAGGTGCAAGTTGTCCATTGTAAATGAATGGATGGTTATGACGTCCGTAACCATTCATATTCGATGGCTTTCACGCACGTACTCTCGTACTCAGACATCACTGACCTACAACGGTAACACCCATCTGACGTCACATCTCACACATTGTATCAAAACCCACCAGTTTCGACATACCACACTAAAAACCATTTCTAGTGATAACCAGCCGAAACAAAATAAACACCCCAACACCTCTTCAAAAAAAAAATTGCGGTGGTCTAAAAGTCAAGTACGGCGGACACCGACGATTAGTACCTCTCAAAACTTATCTTCGCTGAGGAGGTGCGTACACAGGACAATGAGAGTGTTTCTCGCGCCGCGAAGCCGACCACTCGACAAGTTGTCGCTCTATTATTAGAACCACGATTTGCAATGCAAGTGCTATGTTGATGAATGAAAAGTGTGTGTGTTGGTTGATGCTGCATGTGAATTTGCCTCACATGTCACGTATAATAATTTGAGAATTGGGTGACAAGCTGTTGAGATGGTACTTTTCTGATAATCGGTTTTCAAGAGGAAACAATTTTAGGCATCCTCTCTCATAAATACACCTAAGACAAATTCATACAAAAAAAAACAACCTGTGGTGTTATGAATAGGGCGTTATTATTATTTATGGCAGCGTTTTCTCCCTAACTTTTCTCTCTAATGGAGAATTAGAGCTTCTCTTAAAGTTCAAAGTTTTCAATTTTAACTTATTGATACAAGGACGCGTGACGTCACAATCTGTTTCATTTCAGACCGAAACGAATCTCCTTTTAATTAAAAATAACTTTAAAATTAGAGCTTTGAAAGATATGAGTATTAAAATGTTTTCAGGAAGTTTTAAGCCATTCCGAATACATTAAATTTTTTTAAAAAATTGACTGCAATTGTCCATAGCACAGCTCATACCAAATATGTCAAAATTAGGTAATTGCAACTAAAAGTAAACGAAATTTGGCCATTTAAGACAAAAATTTAACTAATCTTGAACGTTTGTTGCTTGCTTTTGGGTTGTGAATTTGTGATCATGTTCAATTTCTAAGGAACCAAACCTACTACAATAAAACGTAAACTATATTACCAATAAATCTCTAGGAAGTACAACTCAACCTAAAAATAATACATTCCCAAGAGAAAATATTAAAAACTGAGTGATTTGTAAAACCATTGATACAACATTTGGAATTATGTTCCTTTAATTTTTGTGGGTAATAATATCCAATTTTATGCTTGGTGATACCGCCCGTAACTATTTAGGTATTTTACTTTAAAATAGCATGTTAACTCTTTATTCCTATCCTATGGACCTCAGAAATGTTTCTTTTACACCTTAAAAACGTCTAGTACAACTACCCCCATATCCTAAGCCTGAGGTAAATGGGAGTCGGTGGTCCTTCCCTCCAAAAATTCTAAATTTTAGCATGCCAAAAATATTCTTAATGTTGCTCTCTGACTAAAAAACCTAGTACCGAAAGGATTAACAGACGTCTATAAGTGACTCAAATTTCCATAAAAGTTTTCATACTTAGTATCTTTGATCCCTGATCTTCACTGCACGCTTTGAGATATTTTAAAAGGAATTAACATATCAATAGTATTGATTCACTGAAGGAAAATCTAAACTACGTGGAATTAATTTCTAATGCAAATGCATACAGTCTGACTGTACCTACGTAACTTGATAAATATGTATAATGTTAGGTTAGTATATTTAGCATAAAAGTAAATAAGTCGACTCCGCTGAATGTGATCACATGTGTCCAAGATCAGAATGATAAACAATATCCGATTGATATTAATAAGAGGTTCTATTCTAAAAAGTGGTAAACACTGTAACACACGAGTGTTTGCATTAAAATCACGACTGTGTAGTCCTAATTTAAGTACTATTTAAAACGATTTTCTAGTATGTATTTTGCAACTTAAACATTCTTTAAAAAATATAAGAGTGAATCATATAACACTAGTAAATTAATGACTAATTTTTTATGTTTATGTGTTAAAATTGGCCTTCAAACGGGAAAAAGATGTTTTCAAGGGATTTCACCAAGGTTTGATAACATTAAGCGATGTCACAATTGAATCACCAGTTTGAAAAAGTTAGGGAATATGTCCAAAAACCAAGTTTTGAGAAAATCAAGGAAAACTATATGTAATGGAATTTTCATTGTATAACCACCAAATTTGTACTGGAAGTTCAGGACTCTATTTAGAATACAGATCAATCATCGAAAAAAATATAAATAGGTATCAATTTTAAAAAATAATTTACAGTTGGAAAAAGTTGATGGAATTATTCCTTTTTTTAAACTTATGCAATTTAAGCTGAACAAATCTTTAAAACAACTTAAATGGACAATTAAATAATATTCCTTCTTAGTTCATAGCACAAAAGTGAGAAATAGAAAGAGTAAGACAAATAAATTTCAAAAGTATGAAACTGAGACATTAAGGTACTATTAATGGAGTAAGTGAATATCAATGGAGCCAAACTTTCATTACATAAAAAAGGGAAAACACTTTTAAATTAAATTAAAATAAAATTTTATTATTTTGACTAAGTTTACAGTACAAAAGTACAAAGAATAAGAAAAGAAAGAAAAAAAAAGAGAAAACGAAAATAAGAAAGACTTATATTTTAGATTAAATAAAAAAATACAATGAATGGACATCGATTTCGCAAATTCAAAGGGTTATATCTCTCTATAGGGGGGAGTTAATTTTTCCCTCTTCCCACTCATGTGTAAAGCGAAGCTTGGAGATTTTTTTGAGCACAAAAAGTTAATTTTCAATTTATTGGACTTATTCCCTTTTTATTCAAACTGACGTTTCATTTATAAACAGACCCTAAAAATTTCCAAGCGTGAATTACATTATGATTCTACTGTTGCATAATTAATTGCTTCAAAAATAACTTAAATTTAAAGTAATAAAACTCATCTCAGGGCATGATATCAAAACTGTTGATATCTCAGTAAATGCGCACTACATTACGGATATGTAGTATTTTTCTTCAACAACCGATCATTTAAATAGCGCCAGGAGTCTCTCAAAAACACCCTCCAACAGTCAAAACAGAGTGATCCCTCGAAAACAAGTACACCAGTTCAAGTTTATCCACTTGTATTCCATGCCTCCAAGGCGGATGAAATTGGTATATTTTTTTTCTTAAATGTGATAGAATGTTACATTGGCGTGGATGATTAAGCTTTTAAAAGTCACTAGTCGGCCTTGAGCCACTGGACATTTCCGATCGCTGTTTTGCCGTTCATATTATTAAAACGACGTATTGATTTAAATGAATAGCGTTTTCTAGATTGTGTGTGCTCGTATTCCTTGAAAGGGACCGTAGGCTATTTTTGATCTATTTTCAAGGTTTGTTTATTATTGAGGTGGTAGAGGTTTTTTTTTTATTTTTTTTTTTGGTCGAATGGGGGTCTTAACCTGTTTTGAACTTTATTATTTTGAAATGTTCGTCAATTTCGTTTTTTTGAACTTGAATTTCGAATGGAGACTGGTAGTCTTGTCACTTTTTCTATTTCCGATTTTATTGGGGTTTCGAAAATGAGGAAGAACTGCGCAGTTGTAAAGTGGAGCCGATTTGACGGATTTCCTTTTTTTGAGGTGTCTGTCTGGATTCTGGAAACTATACTGGATTTTAAGCGTGTTTTTAAAAGTCTGACCCAGGTATGAGTTAAATTTTAATGTGATAGTTTTTTAAGAAATTATCCTTATTAATTCACTTTTTTATAAGTAATTTTTCAAACGAATTGCATGAATGCATTTACAATCATGACGATAATTTAAAATATACTCTAAAAGAATTTAATAAAAAAAATAACGTTCACAGGGTGTTGATTTCAACATTGAAAAACTTTTAAAGGGTTGAGAAATAACAAAATAAATATAATTGAGTTTCATGAATAGAAAAATTTGGCGAAATCAAAGGTTATCAAAGCGGAATAAAGGAGTGTGGAGCACCTTGGAACATGGTCCACTAAGGGGCAAAACACACCGGCCGCCACCAGTGGCGAAAGCAATAAAAAAGCCATAAAGATGGTTATCTAAGACAGGGTATCCAATAGAAGTGAGATAACCATCTTTATGGCTTTTTTATTGCTTTCGCCACTGGTGGCGGCCGGTGTGTTTTGACCCTTAGACACCTCCCTTTTCAACGCAATTTTATAGTTAGGAACACAAGATTATAATAAATGCTAATAAATGAAACTAAAATCTACTATACAACATGTTTTTGAATCTTAATGTTGACCTTAAGGCCGGGCGCGCACTAGCGACTAAAGTCACGGCGACCAGGATTACTAGTATCAAAAATATCATTAGCAAATAATAGAGCATTTTCAATCACATGACTTTACCTAACAACGGCCTTAGCAACGTTGTTTTTATCCTCCAGTGATGTCATGTGCGAATGCTGCTATTGGATACTTCTATGTCCCGCCCCTAACAACAGCCTTAGCAACGTTGTTTTTTCTTGACAAAAGTCGCCCGTGCGCGCTCGCCCTAAAATACGCGTATGTGTATTCATTAATATTTTTAGAAAAAAAAAGGGAAAGAACATTGTAGCAGAGTTGGCTATGGCAGTAGACCCAATACGAGAGTTTTAAAATAACAGACATTCTTATAAAAAAGAAAATTACTCCAATGAGGTTCATGAAATGTTTTATCGAAAGAAAAAAAGTGTTTTGTATTTAATAATACAATTAATTGTACAATATATCGTCCAAGCATCTGGCTTAATATCAGAAGAGGTTCTATTAGGCCGAGCTCAGCATTCATGGCAATGCATGGGGGAAAAACTTTTAAAGGTCTATTGTACCAATTTATATCACACAAAAATAAAATTAATCAAAAACTAATTTCGAAAAATAGACATGACAAACTTTCTCCACACACTTCTAATCCTTATCACAAAAGCTGACTCAAATCCATCAAGTACATTGCTATACTCGACAGCAACGTTTCCTGAACCCAGTACGTCACTACGCGAAAGAAGAAAATGGGTAAACAGAAAGCATGTTTGGGTTGTTTCGATACGCAAATCGTGATAAAAACACGCTATATATACATGGGTTTAACAAAATAATCATATTTTTTAAATTGACTTTCTTCATTTCACTCAAAATTCAGACACCGAGATGGAAACTACTTTATAACAATGAACTACTTTGTTGGTTAGTGACGTCATAGGGTCAACTAATGTTAGTATAGAAAAAAAAATCCCAACAGCAACTAAACAAATAAGATGAACCAAAACCCACTCCATAACTCTCACAACTCGCCATCTCCAGCAATAACGATTCCCAAACAAGCAACCCCCCCACTATCAATCAGCAACCCTGCTATATTGACTCGAGAGCAATCCAAACACAGGTAATCAGAGCAGGTAGAGAACCAGATACTTCAGGGATCTATCTAATCTGTTGTGGGGGCATCGATGATGATTTCTGAGGAAGGCCGCGGCGGAACTCCTGATAAGGAACCCTTCAGGTAGGGTGGTTGTGCAAGGGTTCCTTCCTCATCCTCGTCACCATCATGCGACCTGATGGGATCACGTGGCCGTATTATGGAGAGAAAGCGCGGGATTATTTCTGGTAATTGTGAATGAGGCACTCTTTGGGGGTGTGACAAGGGGTGAATCAACATGTTGGTGTTTGGGAAGTTCTGTACCTTTTGGAAAATGATCTAGCTATACTTGGTTGCAACGTTTCTTGAACCCAGTACGTCACAAATGCGGAAGGAGAAATCGGTAAACACGAAGCCTGTTGGGTTGATAGGAGGAGTTTTGGTACGCAAATCGTGATTGAAAAGCACTATATATACACATAAGTTTAACAAAATAATCATATTTTTAAAGTGACGTTCTTCATTTCACTCAAAATTCAGACACCGCGATGGGAACTACTTTGTGTATTAGTGACGTCGTAGGCTCAACTTAAGTTGCAATCTAGTATAGCAGGTGTTCTCAAACTCTTTAAGATCGTGACCCACTTTTTATAAACAAAATCTAACGTGAACCTCATCTAAGTTGATGTCCCCATGCCCCCCTACACAAGACCTACACTTCGTGCGCCTAGGGATTGCTCACCAAATACTTTGTTAGAGTTATAAATTAGATGCATGTATTATAAGTTAAATTAACAGGTTTAAAAAATTTAAAAAAAATGGATTTTAAATTGTTTACTCTAACTAATGTTTTAGTAATCTGGGATAAATTGCAATTACAACATCATTTCCTAAGGAAATCCTTAAAATTTGCATTGTATCCCTCAGGTGGGGAGCCTTACGCTTAGAAACACTGATTTTTTTTTCAAATGTTATTTGAGTAACCAACTAATTTTGAATTATCACATTAGAATGGCCTGGACGTCAAGATCGTGATGCTACCAAGTAACACACATATACAGGGTGATTCGTAATTACGTGGACAAACTTTGCAGGGGGGTAGAGGGGACCTCGAATAGGAATGGGGGGGGGCGCACATGCACCGTTAAAGAGCTGGGGCCTAATGTAGTGCGATGGCGTTACAAAAGGGGGTTTTCCAAAGGGGGTTTTCTATCAAATTTATGATGTAAGTAATACGGATACTGCTGTACCTCATGCAATAAATTTTTTCATTTTATTATGTTTTGTTTCGTTACACGGGCCTTGCCAAAACGTACTTTTGCAACGCTCTCGCACTACATTAGGTCCTAGCTCTTTAACGGTGCATCTGCGCCCCCCCCCATGATTTTTTAAAATATGCTTGTCTAGGTCCCCTCTACCCTCCTGCAAAGTTTGTCCACGTAATTACGAATCACCCTGTATATATTGCACTCGGACACTTGCGAAATTTTATAAAGAATAAAATACTAAAAAAAAAACTATGTTTCTTTTTTAAAATTATGTTCAACCTATTCATATAATAACATTTAATCTAAAAACTTCAAATCTTTGATGTGTATGTCCATTTCTTACAGAATAAATAATGAATAAAGATGTTCTAAAATATTTTATAACCTGGGGAAGAAACTAAATAAAAATGAAATAGTTTTCAAAACATTTTATTCTAAAAATAATCATTTCTTAAAATGTTCTACAAATAATAAAATTCCATTAAAAACTTAACAAATGATCAATTAAAAGTCATTATCTAGTCTAGTACATAATTTTATAACATACAATGTATATCTATAGTACAAGGATTATTTATTATACCGTACAATAACTTCTGATGAAAAATGTTAGGGAACGTACCCATACTACGTGACCCGTTCAGTAGAGAGATTCTGGGTCACAGGGGGGAGCCTGGACTTAGAGGATATTGAATACGTGACGAAACCCTATCTTTTACAGAAGTTTTTCTTCTTGATAATTTACTATTTTCTACTTGTTTACTATAAGTATGCACGCACTCTTGGCGTCGCGCGGCTAGCCCTAATTAAGTCAAATTAGGTTTTTTTAACTTTTTGTTTGCTAAAAATGATTGAAAACCGTAATTATGAATTACTACGTGAAAACTAGAGAGGGGGGTCATGGCATATACTACGGGTGGTCACCAAGGAAGTGGAGGGGGTCAAAAATAGTAAAAAATGGGTCATGTAGTATGGGTACTTTCCCTTATTTGCAAAGTGATATACCGGCCATTAATAATGTCCGAAGTCAGGCGGGGAATGTAATAATTTCGTTATATTATGTCGTTAATCTGTTTGAATGCTATAAACTGAGCCTGATTAAAATATTTCAATAAAAGTTATAATAATCTACAAACTCATCAGATGTTCAACGTATTAACTTATTTTTCAATTAAATATGTTTTTTTAGTTTGGTAAATCATAAAATACTTTCATCTTAAAATACAATATTCGCGAATAATGAACCTCTATATAAAGAGAATATGAATGCTACGGCTCCCATATTTTGCTTTCAAAATCAGTCTTCTTTTTAATTGTTTTAAAAACTTAAAACAGATCTAACATGGATTTTTAATTTGAGAAGGTTACCACTCTCTCATTGTCCATCACTGCGAGTCTCTTAATTTTCTACTTACTGGTTCTGATTTTTTAATTGTTTTCCCTCAAGCTTACTTTTACTTCAGTTTCTTGTTGTCAGCCTTTTGTCTTTTACACTCTGGTTCTTCAGTTTCTTGATCTGAGTCTTTTTTTTTTCTTTTACTTTCTGATGCTTCAGTTTCTTTTTCTAAGTCATTCCCTCTTTCACTTTCTGTTTCATCAGTTGCTTGTTCCGAGTCAGAGTCTACAGAGAGAGAGTCTTCAGAGTCATTCCTTTTTTCAATATCGAGTTCTTCACTTTCATCTTCAGAGGTTGAAGGATCTCTAGGTGCAATATCAGGGAATATAGTTTCATCCATTTTTTTTTCAGTGTATCTTTTAAAAACTTCCTCTTTAAGCCGTTTTTTCAAACTCCGATATTCAGCTTTCAGCTTTCGATATATACGTTTATCCTCTTTAATTTGATCGTCTGTTTGTTTTGGGGGATTTTGATTAGATTCGTCTGCACCGTCATTTACGTTGTTTTCTTCTCTGTTTGTAAAGTTTTCATAGAGTTTCAACAGTTTAGTTTCTTGTTCTGAGTCAGCCCCCTTTTGTCTTTTACTTCCTGATTCTTCAGTCGCATGCTCAGTCTCACCTTTAAATTCAGCCTTCAGCAAAATAGATCTTGATGAATCGTCAATCAGATCGTTTTTTTCATTCGATTGATTTCGATTTGAGTCGTCCGTTCCATCTTCGTTGTTTTGTTTTTTGTATAAATACTCACAATAAGGCTGCACCAGGTCGCGAAGCAACATATCCAAAGCTAGAGATGCACGTATAATAAATTCGTTTCTGTACCCATAGCGAAATTGATCAGATCCCTTCATATCATACAAAGACAGTAGCTTTATTCTCAGTCCTTCCCCTAACTTCAATATCAGTATTCTCCGATTTTCCTGTAAAATGTAATACTTATAGTCTACCGAATCGTCCCCGTTATCCTTTACAGGAAAAGGGATGTAAAGAAACATATCAGGATCAACCTCTTCCCCAATAAAATACTTAGCTATCCAACTAAAATACAGACTTAGTCTTTTTACATTACAAGTGCTGGTATGCTTTTCAATCTGCTGAATTGGAGATTTAATTGATTTTTCAGCAGTATTATCTTTCTTAGTTTGTCTCTTCTCGTCTCCTTTACAACCTTTTTCCGTGTTCTCCGAGATCTTGCATTCCTTTTCGACGTCACACTCACATGGTAGGTCCTCAATCATCTTCGGTTTTTTAGAGGTATTTTCTCCAAACCTTTTACGCAGAATAGACTTAAAGGTGCTTCTTACCATCTTCCTTAAATACGATTTCAGAATGCCGTACTGCAGTTCTTTAAGTTGGCAGTTGTTCCGAATTTCCGTATCGTCGGGTAAATTTACTTTCTTTTCCGAGGAAGGAATTGTTATTAAGCTCGAGCTTTCTTCCCAAGATTCATACGCCTCTTCATCACTGCCGCTCGAGCTTTCTTCCGTAGATTCATTCTCCTCTTCATCCTCAGTTACCCTGATCTGGTTTTCTTTCAGTGTCCTGGACATCTAGTAAGCAAATAAAAATTATTACTAGAACAAAAAAAGCAGATTTCAAGTTGATACTCTAGCATTTAACTGCAATGATTTAGACCAGTGTGGTACAACCTTTACAAAAAATAGAAAATTCCGAAAATTTCATTTTATTGGTTTTAAAGTCAAGTTTATTTCAAAAGTGGAACATTTATGTTGACTGTGATGACGCATTTCAAAAAAGAAATTTATTACATTTGAGATTCAAGGGAGAAATATTATATATAATCATTGAAAAAAACTACATAGTATATATATTTAAAGCGATATATATTGGCCACAATTTAAACACAATTTTACATGATGATATTAATTAAAATAAATTTCAAGCAACTTATTTCTTGTTTTACTACGTTGAATATTTGTTATTAAATGGAAAATTAGACCATAGTAAAGAAAAAACCTTGCTTAGAAATTAGGAAATTCAAAGCGTTTTAAAATGAAAGATTTAGTCATTACTGATAAATTTCGTGATTTAGAGGTATAAAAGTATTGTTACTAAATTAGTTGATATCCAGAAACGAGGTTGGTGTTCATATATCAACAGGTTAGAAAATATTATCATTCAAATTTTAGTTTTAATTACAGAAAAACAAACTGTCATGTAGTAAATGTTCCTGAAATTACACTTGCAGATATGAAACTATTATTACAAAATATTATTTTAAATTTCAATTATCGTCTACTTATTTGATAGCTATTTTTTACCACGTTTTTATTAGGTCGCTTTGTTGTCTGTCCCTCTGTCTGTCCTTCTGTCTGTCCCTCTGTCTGTCTGTTCGGGTGGAATTTAGAAATCGATTTTGAACTAACTTCCCGAAGAGGTAGAGACTTGAAATTTTGAACACAGTTCAGATCTGGATGACAATGCGATATTATCTCGTTGTTTCGGTTAAATTTGCTTCCCCTGAACCCCCGGGGGGGCTTATTTGGAAATCGATTTTCCCGATGAGGTAGAGACTTGAAATTTTGAACACAGTTCAGATCCGGATAACAATGCAATATTATCTCGTTGTTTCGTTTAAATTTGCTTCCCCTGAACCCCCAGGGGGGCTTATTTAGAAATCGATTTTCCCGTTCAGGTAGAGACTTGAAATTTTGAACACAGTTCAGATCTGGATGACAATGCGATATTATCTCGTTGTTTTGGTTACCTTTGCTTCCCCTGAACCCCCAGGGGGAGGGGCTTATTTAGAAATCGATTTTGAACTTACTCCCCGATGAGGTGGAGACTTGAAATTTTGATCACAGAACTAAAAAGCAGAAAATAATTTATTAAATTAAAAAAAAACTTTTTAAAAACCACGTTTTTAAAATGCACTAAAAAGTATAAAATAATTTGCTTCTAACTCCTTGTAAAACGAAAAACGTGGGGCTCATGCAATAATATTTACAGCTACTACTGTATTGGCCACTCTATTTACTAATATATCCATAATTAATAAAAAAATAAGAAGCATAATACCGAGAGAAGCTGTTGAATTAAATACCTAATGCATGAGCCCCACGTTTTTCGTTTTACAAGGAGTTAGAAGCAAATTATTTTATACTTTTTAGTGCATTTTAAATTAGAGAAGATGTTTAAAGCTGCATAAATGATAAAACCAAAAGTAGAGGTATAATTTTAAATGTATGAACCCAACTATGAAAACTGTTTTTTGGTTGGTCGGGTGGGGTAAAATGGGTATAGCGATTTTAATAGTTTATATTTATAAAATTTAGTGCTTTTTCGCTTGCTAGTTTTTATTGAGACTCGATTAAAATCAGCATGCCAAAAATATATTAAATATAAACTGTTAAAATCCCTATACCTACTTTACTATACCAGGGGTCGGCAACCTTTTGAAGCGGAAGAGCCAAAAGTTACAATTTACAAAATTTTCCAGCTTTTAAAGAGCCGCACTAAAAATTTTCGTTCCCCAATTATATAGTATTTGCTTATACAGTGGAAGCTCTTATAGCGTAATTAATCCGTACCGAGTTTTTTGTCGCTATAAGAGCAAACTTCGAGTGATACACTCGAGTGTAGAATATCACTCGTTTAAAAGCAATAAACTCGTTAAGCTAAACTATCAATTTTGATGCTTTTCGGGAAGGTGGACTCGATTCCCTCAATGATGTACAGTCGACGTCAAAAAAATCGTTACAGTTGCTCCAGTGACGGAATTGCGGAATTTTGAAATAATCGCAGAATCGTTCTTCTGATAGGAAAGATTGGCGAGAACTATTCTAATATCTAATTTAAGGAAATATATTTGGCTGGTTATCCATGATTTGGCGCAGTTTTTTTTTTTTTTTTTTTTCAAATAATATTGCCTCAAAATCGTTGTATAGTGGTTAGAGTAACGTCTTCATAATCGGAAGTTCACGGGTTCTATCCTCAATGATGATCATTCTTAATGCCACTACGATTGATGTTTAAATTCATTTACGGATGATTCAATCTTTGTGGAGGACCATCTTACATTATTTTTTTCGTTCAAAGCACTATATTTTATAGCAGCTGTTAACGTTTTACCCTAAATCTTAAAATAATTATTTATAAAAATTTAATTAGAACTCTGGCTCTTCCACTATGATCTTACAAAAAAAAATAATCAGCTCTGATAAGTAGGTAATTTTTTTAGGATATTTTGAATCTCACACTAGCAAAAATATTTTATTTAAAGAAATTTTTTAGTCAGAGAAAGAGAGAAATTTCTTAAGCATTTTGTTACCAAACTTATTCAAGCAAATACAAGTTATAAACATAATTCTTAGCAGTATTTCAGAAAATAATTCTATTTTAACTATTTTTATAAAGTTCTTTTAAATGACGTTATATTTTTGAGTGTGTGCAATGTGCATAGCTTTTTACTTTTCATCAGCAACTTGTGGATTAATAAGCGCAGCGTGATAAAATTTAAAGATCATAAATTAAATAATTACAAATTATATTATTGAAATAAAAATAGAAGCTTTTCTTTTAAGTCAATAAAATAAAAAATAAGTTTAAAATTAAGATATTTTGGTTATAATGAAGATTTATGAAATTTACTTTTATTGTTACACTTGATAGTTATAATCAGTGGCGGATCTACGGGGGGGGGGCTTTCGGGCATTATTAATAATACCCGATTTATGACTTTGCCCGTAACAGCTATCGGCCGTATTCAGAAACTTTAAACACGATTATGAACCGATACGAGACCGAGAACGATCTATCGAAAGGATCAATTTCAAACGAGTACTCCAGCTCACTCGTCTCCTCAAAAACGATTAATTTAGAGGACTCTGATTGGTTGAAAATAAATTCGCGTCATCGTTGGGAGGTTTGTTTATTTCCATTCCCAACGATGACGCGAATTTATTTTCGAACAATCAGAGTCGTCTAAATTACTCGTTTTTGAGGAGACGAGTGAGCTGGAGTACTCGTTTCAAAATGATCGTTTCGAGAGCATTTCGATAGATCGTTCTCCGTCTCGTATCATCGTTATCGTATCGGTTCATAAACGTGCTAAAAGTTTCTGAATACGGCCCATACCTTTTACCCATGCCTCAGCAATTATTCAACACTCGAAGAGGGGTTATGAGATCAACCGCATTCCTCATGTGTGTTAGCTGTAGGTAAGCTGGCGGGGAACAAGTACTGAACGGTACCTGATTAAAACACCTAAATAAAAAAACATAAAAATAAAAGTGGTGGTCATATTAAACTTAAAAAAAAACTGAGAAAGTGTAAATAGTTTCCAAAGATGATTATTTTTACCACCAGTAATAATTTATAAATTTCTTATAAATAATAACAGATCTGACTGGAACAGTTATCGCATCCAGGTTAGCCTGGTTTAGAGGCGTGTCATAGCCAATGAGGTCATACCGAGACGCGACTCTGCTGCTAAGGGGCAGGAACGACTTACGCTGCTGGTACCCCGTAACCGACTAAAGTGGATTGTGGAACAGTTATTGTCATGACCCGGGGTAAATTGTGTTAGAGGCGAGACATATCCAGTGAGGGGCAAGAGCAGCTTACGCTGCTGGAACCCTGTAACCGACTAATCGGACTGGAATAACTAAAAAGCAAGCTTTGCTTGCTCATGAATCCAATAACTTATGAAATTAGAGTAGATTTCCTTCCTATTTGTCAAAGAAAGACACTTGTGCATGATCTTTTTCTTACAAATTAGTCAATCCTACACTGACACATCTTGCGCGATAAAGATATTTTTCCAAGAATTTGCATACGTAAAATTATTTTTTAAGGATTACTTTTAATTTCTAAAGTGTGCACGAAAAGTCCTTAGATATTTCCAAAATTCATAAAATCTAGAAAAATAATCTAAGTAAAAACGATTTTCATTTTTGGCATCGGTTGATCAGCAATAAAATTGTTTAGTTCAAAATGATGTTCACAGATGGCGCCACACAAAAATCTCGAGAATACGTGTTTGATTCAACGGGCTTTCAAGGTCAATGTGCTTTTCGGGCTGTCTGTATTAACCAGGCCTGACGAGAGGGGGGGGGGGTCCCGGCACCCGAATCTTTTCATATTGAGTACTAAGACGGGTATCATTTTGAATATTTTGGAAATTAATTTGTTCAAGTAAAGGTCCAAAAATGAGTAAATTCCCAGTTTTCTAGGGCATATTTTCAAAAATTTTCTGAGGGAAGACCCCCAGACCCCATTTATTACTTGTTACTCATCGTATTATCAAGAAAACGATACTTTTAAGTTGAGTGAAATTCAGATCTTGCCTAGAAATATTCTAAAAATTACATTAAGCCTATGAATGGATGGGTGGAGGTATTTCAGAAAATTTCGCCCCCTACCTCGAAATGAGAATATGTCATTGGGGGCCCGCTTCTCAACCTTGTACCCGGGGCCCGATTTGGCTCTCGGCGGCCCTGGTATTCACAAAGTGGATATTTACTTTCTTTCTTAGGCTACACTAATGTTTGAATAAAATGGTAGCCACTCTTTGAAAAATAGAAATTTACTATACCATTATATATGTGAATAACGGAAAAAAACTTAATTTAAAAATAAAAATTGAAATTGCATTCAGCATTTAAATATTTTTTTTATTAAAACTTTTTATTTTCTACAAATAAGAACGTAATTGAAATATTAATAAACTTCAGGTTTAACTCTTCTCTCTTCTCTTCTAACTCTTTTAAATTATAAAATCAGCAAAATAAGTGGCAGTTAACGTTTAAATGCGACGACTTAAAGTATTCAATACCAGCGCTCTAACCATTAAGCCACAGGGATCCACATTGAGAAACGCAAATATTAACAAATTACAAAAGGTTTGGCTTAGTTCTGTGGGTTACTGTAATTTTAACAAGTGGCAAACCTTTGGCGATCGGGATTGGCGAAATATTTTCAAACCTTTTTTCCTATACCATGCGCACGGGGTTAATGTCTAGATTCCTATTAAGGGTCCTTGTAACGATTTTTTTGACTCCGACTGTACTTTTAGTAGACTAATTTATAAAGTCTGGAGGAAATTTTAACCTGAAAACGATATCATTGGGATTTAGAACACAGTTCGAATCATCCAATTGATCTTTCCTCACTTTAAACAATTATTTCTTATTTTATGAAGTCTTGATATACTTCCAATTTCATGTTATATTACCTTATTTTTTGGTTTTATTTTAATTTATATAAAGTTTAAGATCAATATTTTACAGAGTATAAATATTTGCTTTTTAATTTATTGCATAGCTTAGCTTCCTTAGAAAGATCTGATGCTTAACAAAATTTATTACATCAATTTCCCCTGCATCTGCATGCAATATGAAAAATTTATGTCTTAAATATAAGTCAAAAAATTGGAAATAAAGAAAGATAAATGAATACGCTTATAAATTTAAAGTCTAAAATCAACAAGGACATTAGGTAGCGAAAGGTTTCGTTTGGAATTGTAGCCGGTTACCCCGGGCGAAAGCAAGCGAGAAGAAGATGCGATCGTTACTTGGTGCTGTTTGTCATACTCTGATATTTGTTTATTGGCTAATTCTGGTGTGACGCACACAAACCGATCCAGAAAAGTATTTGATAAGCTGAATCGATTCGAAGATTAGTCTTTATAAGAGCACAAAAGTGCTCTTATAGAGACTAATTTTTGGGTCTTTATAAGAGAGTATTTTTATAAGAGCAGGTCGCTATAAGAGCTTCCACTGTATATATATTTGATTTTTGATTTAAAATAAACGGCTTTAAATACGAAATAATGTAAAATATATAAAAAGTAGTAAATGATATTGTTATAAACACAAAAGGGGGGTCTGTGGGTCCTCCCCCAGAAAATTTTAGAAATTTGACTCAAAAAGTAGGATTTTTACTCGTTTTGGTCCGAGCCCAAAGGCGTAGGCTAGGCCCTTTCCTAGTAGTTTTAGATTTAGTTAATTTGTTTCATTGTGGTATCTACCATGAAGTTGAATTTTTTAAGTCATTTGTCTTCCAATTCTGGATAATCAGTGCTTTTTTCCACTGTGGAATGTTTTTATTTCACACAAGCGATTTGTAATTAAAGATTATGGAAATAAAAGCTATTAGAAAAATTAGGTACTTAAAAATATATTTTCTTATTTTTAAGGGTTTTGATAATAAATTATTAATTTTTTCGTATAGAGCTGGAGAGCCGTAACTTTACATGAAAAGAGCCGCATGCGGCCCGCGAGCCGCAGGTTGCCGACCCCTGTACTATACCCATTTTACCCCACCCGACCCTATCTCATACAACCTCAAAGATTTTTTGTAAAGATTAGTTTCTACTAATACCATGAAATCCTATTGAATTTTAAACCAAAAACACTTCAAGGAGGTTCAGGGGTTTCCCACTGAAAGGTGTTTTTTTTTTTTTTTTAAGTTTAATGAGTTAAATTTTGTGGTCAAGGGTCATAAAAATATCTTCGAAGACCATGTGCGACCCGCGGGCCAAGGATTTGATCACACTGATTTAAACTTTCCATTCTTAATTTGATACTTGCATTATCCAATCGACGGCTCAGAAACCGTCAAATTCAAGGGTAGAGTTTTATAGATCAGTCAACGAGCTTTGATAACATTTTCGGATTCAGCGGCACGGTCGACGGAATAATACGTAAGAACCCTTAAATTTTACAGTACTTGCGTATTATCCCGTCGACCGTTCAGCGGCCGTCTAATTCAGCGGCACAGTTATAGTTAAGTCAATGGAATTTGACAACGTTTTCGGATTAAGCGACACGGTCGACGGGATAATAGGCAAGAACCAATTTTACAGAAAGTTTTCAATTCATTTGAACCATTCTATACATAGTTAACATCTGTGGAAGAGCGCAAGTTTTTTTTTAAGAGTGTGGAAACGATCCCTGAATAATCTTGTATGCAAAGTACCCAGGTGTACGAATTAAATTTTTCGAAACATACAAAAACCCGTTTCCTTTCTCTGGCTGAGTACTTTATTCTTTCCATGGGTAAAAGTTTTCAATCCAAAGACGGAAATAAGTCTTGGGGGTTTTCAGGACGAAAAGGGACGGGAAAAACTTAAAATAGTGGTTATTGGAATATAAAGACATTTTTACTGAAGAGGTTTGATCAGATTCCGTCCTGTGAAATTATCATATTTTCAGAGATAGAAATGATTCCAATAAACATTTACACATTTATTCGAGCTAAAAGGCATTATTAAACAAAAATATGGGAACATTATGTTCCTTCTGAAGAAGACTGCTCCAATATTAGAATCTAAAAGTTTCAGTACGACGTCCTCTTGGCGATCGTCTACACGTGTCAGTGAGTAGGCTAAGTTTAACGCCCAATTAAGCTTGTCCAATGTCCATGGCTGTCATGTTTAACCATGGCTCAATTCAAATTCCCCGGATTATTTTATGGGCAATTGATTTATTTCACCACATAACTATCACTATGATAGATCAGTATTAATATGATCAATATTAGATCAATTGATTAGATGGATAATGACTTTTGCTTCAGCGAATCAGGACAAAATATATTTTATACGAGCATAAATACTAGATTGAAAGTAAACCATTATCTTGCACAAAAATCATAAGTCAATACGATTATTAACATCCTTAAACATGCATGAACTATATTTAACTCGTAGAATCCATAAAAGACAAATTCAGCTTGGATAAATTTGTAATGAAATTGATTTTCAATAAAATGTTTAAACATTATGAACCGATATGAATGTAGAAAAAAACTTGTTTTGAAGTAGGTAAAGTCATACAGAACCTTCTTTGTGGTACTTCTCGGGGAAAAGTTTGAAAGCAAGTTCGTTTTTCTAAAAGTAACTGTCCAATATCAAATGCAATCCAAGATATTATTAGTTACATTCGACTAGCAATGCATAAGTGCCCATTACATACAAGTTTTCTAAAGATGTTTTGATTGGTTTAGAGGATTGGCGTAAATTCACAGCGGGACTGCTAGATTTAGCGCTTTATCGTTAAAAAAAACAGATGTTTTTTTACCATGTTTATTCTTTTAAATGGAATTCGAAATCAAAAGTTAATTTAAGGGCTTAATTTTTGAAACATTTTAAGTAGATATAGCAAAAATACTATATAGTATTATCCAAAATTTAGGCTATAAAGATTTATAATTTATTTATTATGTAATTTCAGCCTAAATTGATTAATTAGATTAATTAATAAATGAACCGATTAATTTGGATTTGAAACGTCTTCTATAAAATATTTTTGAGAATCGATACTAGTCTGACCATGATATTTGCTTATTTTTAAACGGATGACTAAGTTTAAAATTTACTCAATTTTGAAGTTTGATTAAGGTTGCAGAAACAAAAATTCAGATCCAGTATTTCTCCAGATCTTGGTGCTTAAATAACTGATTTTTCAAAGGATAAGTATAATTTAACACTAATATTAGGTAAATCGGAAAGTTCTGTCGCTTCATGGAGCGTCTGTATACAATGCATTTTTTCTTTTTTTTTTTGGTACTTTTCAATTACGGTAAACCAGTAAAATATTTCAGCTTCTATCTAAAGCCAATTTGGCTCTTTTTTAATTGGCTAACTTTTCGAGCTTTTCTAAACTCTACGATTTGGTTTGGTTTTTTTGGTTACATATATTTTCCGGTATGTGTGCTTGATCTCAAGGATCCGCTTATACACCTTCGTCAAGTAAGACAGACACAACAGAATTTTTACTGGCACAAAGAAGGAAAATACACCCAGGGGCGAGGTGAGAATCGAACTCACGACGGGGCAGTGCGCAGACTGCTGGCGTGAAAGGCAGAGGAGCAAACCGAACAGGCCATCCCGTCCCCCTAAACTCTACGATTAATAAGAATCTGTTTGCTTCAAGTTGCCATCAATAGAAAACTTATACTATAATTAAACCTCAAATGAATTTAACTTTTTATCTATTTAAGCAATATTTAGATTGTGCTGATGATCTTATTTATATCACAAATTGACACATTTTATACTACTCTTGATATAAGCGGGTGAGGATTTCTCAAAGATCTAGATTCCAGCAAAAGATCTTCTGGATTTTTCTCAATGGAGGGTTAGGAGTAGTAATCCGAATTAATATGGATGGTTGTGATCGAACTATCCGGATGCCTTGGAAAAAATTTAAATCTAAATTTGATTTTCCATACAGTATGTGTGTGAGTAATAATAATGTGTATGTTAATACATTTTGAAGTTATTGACTCTGACGTCACACTCGAAATTGTGGGTTTTAACGGATCGTGAGATCAATCCCAAAAACAAGCCAAGATACCAGCATTTTCGCCGATCTCAACCGTTGGTTTGGTTTGGTTTTTGGTACATATATTTTCCGGTCTGTGTGCTTGATCTCTAGGATCCGCTTATAAACCTTCGTCAAGTAAGACAGACACAACAGAATATTTTTACTGACACAAGAGAGAGAAAATACACCCAGGGCAAAGGCCGGAATCGAACCGACGGCCAATACAGTGCACACACTGCTAGCGTGGTTGTCTGCACGTTACACAACCAGGCCACTTGGCCCCCTTCTCAACCGTTTGGTCCCAAGGTTTGTAGAGAGAGAAGGTTGGCTCATCCGTGACGTCACCACATGGGAAGAGGGGTCTCTGCCAATAGACGACATTAGTGTGACGTCACTTGCTTGTTTGGAAACGTTGATTCTATCCGTGATTGGAAGTAAATCCGTACGGATCCGTACGGAACCAATCACGGATGGAATCAACGTTTCCAAACAAGCAAGTGACGTAATGACTAATGTCGTCTATTGCCTTGGTTTGGTCCAGTAGAGTTTCATGCACAACGCGCTTGTGATTATTTGTGGAGCTGCACTAATATTAAAAGTAATGAGAGTTTTAGAGAAGCATTAAAAAACGATTTTCTAAAAAATTTGTTGAAAACAGGTTAAATACCACCTTATTTGTCTTTATTCCATAAGTTTTCTCTTACAAATTAGAGATTAATTGAGTCGTCTAGTTTGAAAACCAGATAGATCAATTTTTTTTTCAATTTTCAGTTTATGTTATGTTCTGATTGGTAAAATACAGATCTAGCAAATAGCCAAGTTTTAAGCTTCAAAGAATATAGGTATAAGGTTTCATGACTAATACTAATTTTGAGAGAAATCCATAATTTTGTGACAAAAAACAGTGTTTAAAAACTTTTATGCTGAAAAGTGCTCCAACTATCTTAAATAAAAAATAATGGTTTTGTTAAGTGCATAATTTGTTTGAATATTTAGTTTTTTGTTTTTTCCTAAAAAAATTAAGAAAAAGCGACTTATCTGGTTTTGAAACTAAACGACTTAATTCGATTTTTGCTTCAGGAACTGTATATTCGTGCAGATTACACAAAATCAGACGTCTTAGCATTTCACTCGGTTTTGAGTAGTAAATGCTGGAACCGAGCGTTTTACTTTGATTTTTTAACCTTACCTTAAAGAAATGTCTTTCTGAACGTATTTGCGAGGGTTCATTGCTTTAATTATTTTCATGATTTTCACCCCTTAACCTCATTTACAACCGTCTTTTCTATACCAATTGTTCTCCGACTTGATGAATGATGAGTCCTTACACCACTTCAGATACACCCTGTATAGTTGTTACACTCTTGTCCTAAGTGAAATTTTAACAACGAACAAAAAATGTTAAGGAACACGTGTAACCTTTTTCAATCTTGTTCAACCTATTCCTACAATTAATAACATTCAAGCTAAAACTTTAAATCTTTCTTTAAATGCCTATATAGTATTTCATACCGAATTAAAAACTATATATAATATTAAAAATGTTCTAAAAAATGTGTATAACTTGGAAAAAAATAATTAATAAATTAATTTTTGAAACACTTTCTCATTAAACTTTTAACATGTTTATAAAACTATGACAGTCGATTGAAAACTACATTTGATCAATTAAGTCATTATTCTGTGCATAATTTTACAAGATACATGCTATACATATACATAGATTCTTAATCATAGAATGACACTTTACAATGACTTCTGATCTATATTAAATTTAAAATATTCTTTCATGTATTTATTAATAAAATGCAATCAAAATTTTTAACGATATGTAACACACCAATAAACAATTACTTTTCGAAGAAACACTATTTAATAAATCACTTGTTAGACACTTATTCAAGTTTCGAAACATCAATGGAAGTTTGCAGGTCCATTGCAAAAATAAAACAATCACTGGATAGCACAATAAACCGGAGTAGAGTACAAACACAAATGGTATATTTATGTGTAAATTTTCTCGGAAAGTTTGAGACATTTTATACTCAGAAGTCATTATTTCTATAATCTTTGTTTTAATGCTATAAACTAAACTTCATTAAAATATTTCAATAAAAACTAATCTATACACTTATAAAATGCTACATATCAACTTATTTTTCAATTAAATGTTTTTTAATTTAAAAAAGAATAAATTATTTTAATTTGAAATATATTTGTGGATATAATATACGGTAGATTTTCTGTATTTAAGAAAATTAATATATAGTGCTGTCCTTTAAAAACAACCCACTCCAAATTGTACCCTAAAAACAACCCATTGAGATTTTTTTAATTAAATAATTAAAATAATTTTACCATCTCATATACCCTGTCTTTCTATGCCCCTTAGAGTGCCGGGGGTGTAAAAACTGGTCAAAGAACGGTTTATTTACTTATTTTTAAACAAGCTGAGATAATGTAGATTTTTGGCAAAAAATGTGCTTCAGATGTACAGATTTTGATGCTGTAAAAATGTACGTTATAAAGATGTAAGAGCATTTTTCGAGCGTTTTTATGTTATCCCATTACTATGAGAATAAAATATTAAAGTTTGGGCTCTGTCCGCCAATTAGAGTCCTTACTGTAGTGTTTGAAATCAGGGGTAAAATAAAACCCACTGGGAGCTAAAAAAAACCCCATTGTTTCCTTTCCTATAAATCGCAAAATAAATAAAAATTTATGAAAAATATTTAATATTACCCATGATATACTACTAATTAGGCAGATATAATGCTTGTTTCAGTGATTCTCAGATTTTTTTACTATTTTTAATAAAAACTCACTGATACCAAAAAACACCCATTTCCCATGCAAAGATAGCACTTTACTAGAATTTCACTTGAAAATGCGTTATGGAGAGTTAATAATGAGGTTAAAATAAAATATAAGTGCCAATTATCATGTTTTAGCTTTTTTTATATAAAAACTGTAAAGTTTTTGCATTTAAAAAGTAATTTTCAAAATCCTAAAATAAAAATACAACAATAAAATAACTATTAACGTTGTGTTTTGAAGACGAACTCTTGAGGAGAAAATCATATCAAAATTTCAATTTTAGAAATAATTATTGATAAATTTGGTTTTAACTATCTTAATTATTCCCTTTTCTATCAAATTAATTATTAAATTTCTTAATTTCTGATCATTTTTACAAGTGGTTTTTTTTAGGGTACATGGGTTTTTTTTAGGAAACAGTGGGTTTTTTTTTCAAATTCTTACTTAATTGGCTGCCAATTTGTAATGGAGAGTTGGAATTACAAATGCTTAGCACTAAAATGTTAGGAAGGATGAGCCGTTAGAACAGTTTTTTGTTCGATTTAATTATCCTTCTTATTAAGCTTTTAATGGAGAAAATATAAAACAGTGGGTTGTTTTTAAAGGACAGCACTATATGCATTTTATTTTAATGTTTTTGCGTTCAACGACGAGTAGAGTTTTTACTTATAGCTAGCTCTTTTTATTCTTTTGGTTGGTTGGTTGGTTTGTTGGTTGGTTTGTGGTTACATATATTTTCAGGTATGAGTGCTTGATCTCAAGGATCCGCTTATACACCTTCGTCAAGTAAGACAGACACTACAGAATTTTTACTGACACAAAGAAGGAAAATACACCCAGGGGCGAGGTGAGAATCGAACTCACGACGTGAAAGGCAGAGAGCAAACCGAACAGGCCATCCGTCCCCCTTTTATTCTTTTTGTATAGTAATTTGATAAATTTCAAAAATCAACAACACTTTCGTAAAAATTATAAAAAGATTCTATAAATTAAGACAAATTCAAAATCTTGTCGCAACCCACCAAAAAATGTCTGGCGACACACAAAGAGATCCCAGTAAAGGGGAGAGCCTCTAATCTAGAGCAGGGTTTCTCAACTTGGGGCACCCATTGAGAACCCGTTACACATGAACACATCCATATTTTTTAGAAGGATTTCTTATTCTTTAGAATGATGATTCAAGTTAAAAGTTCTTAATAAATTCTTCTGAAAGGGTAACAAAATTTCAAGGAAAACTAAATTTATGGAGGAATCAGTTTTTGATTCAATTTGGAGAAATATTTAAAATTGTACTTTTTGTTTAAATGTGTCCCACTCTCCCCTATGGGTAGGTAATTGATTTGTTTCAGAACACATATGTCACATTTTGATTAAATTACTTTTTTTTCCATAATTTTCTCAGCTAGACCCAAATTAGGAACGGAAAAATAAATAGTTATGGAATCATCAATTTCGTCACCTTTTCTTTTCATTTATTTGCAATGGAAATGCATACTAGTATGTGGGGATAGTTGAAATATTTAATTAAATAGCCTATTATTTCAACCCAGTCGTTTAAAAAAAAAAACATTGTAAAAATATCTGTAAATCCTTCAGATATTATCCGTATTTTTTGCAGGAAAAATCTGTTCTTAAAAAAAGGTGTTTTTTTCCTCTTTTGTGATGTATTAGTTGGTAGTCCCCAAAGTAGTTCCAACCCACACTTATCGGTCAATTAATCAACAACGGCTGCCTAATAAAGCAACTTTCTGTGTCGGAATGCTTCTTCCTTCCTTTCGAGATGTAAATGCAACAGTAGGCATTTAATGATTAAAAGTGGCAGAAAAATTTCTCATAAATACTGGGTTAATTAAATGAAAAGATTTTAACAGTTAATAATTCCCGAAATTAAGCTGCTAAAAACAGCTTAGGTTCTGTAACATTGACAGAAATAAACTATTAAAAATGAAAAGTCTGTAAAAAAAAACATCACAGATGATATCTATGAAATAAATAAATATAAACTGGTGTCCTGGATGACCGTTTTTTTCCCCAGTAAATATAAAGCATATTTTTTAAAGTGTATATAAATACCAAATAGGCGACTACGTGACAAATTTATCGTTCGGTATAGGTTTCTCCCAAATCTAGAAGGGTCTCACGCTTTCATCCAGGTAAACAGCGGGTTACCCTCGGTGTTTGGAAAGGAGGCCCGGTAAAGGGGATATGTTCCGAAAAGCAAATATATCGCTTGAACTGAGAGGCACTTTTAGGGGCGGTTCTTGAGTGTTAGAACTACCGAGATGATTCTTCTGTGTATTTTAGAATATTCTGTGGTTGTGTGGACTGTGTCAGGTTGCCAGAAATAATAATAAAAATTCTACAGGAGTTATAGTAGGGGAGCCCATGATGCTAAATGTGGATTTACTCGAGCGCGTCAGATAATCATAGGGGAGATACCCTTGCATGCTTTTGAGTAACTCCACCAAATATAAGCTCTCCATGTTATTGGGTTTGTTTAGAACAGCCCGTCAACATTTGAAAGAAAACTAGTTACATGGACATACTCGAGCGCGTCAGATTGGCTACCAAGACAGTTTACAACTAGTTTAGCCTAGTTTCCTGGCTACTAGTCTATAAACATTTTGTTTCGTACATTTTTCTCAAAAAGAGCAATAGCGTCTTACCGGTCTTGGCTTTACTTTGCAACTTTGTAACCCTCCCGCTCCCTTACCCACCGCTCAAATCGGCAGATTTTAGAAAATGTACACTAGGGTGGAGCGAAAAAAACTTTTTTTCGAAATTCAAAAACATACCTATGGCAAAAGTGGTCTTATGTAATAAGATGAAAAACCGCGCAAAAATTTTTGAAATCGGTTAATATCTCAGTTCGCGCATCGAGCTCAAAGTTTATAAAAATGCTTAAAAATGAACATTTTCCGAAATTTTTAAGATAATATTTAAATAAAATTTATAGAAATATTCTCGCTTGTAACCTCTTTATGAAAGCCCAAAAAAGTAAAAAAAGAAAATTTAATGTTTATTTTTAAAATATTTGGGTGCGCAATTTTGCTTGAAAAATGCGAAATTTTCGAATAACACTATGCGACAAATAAAAAATGGGTCAAAATGCCACAGAAACTTTGAAAGCAGATTCTTATGTAAAATGACCCCCTAAATCCGAATCCGACCCCTGTTTTTCTTCATCAGCCTCAGATTTTCGGGGAACAGCCCCCCACACTTGTTACGTTCTTCGACGACCTTATAACTTTGAACTCGATTTTCAGGGTCAAAAAGCATTGCTTTTGTCTTCAAATTGCCCCCCAGGAGACAAGAAAGGTTCAAATTAATAAAATATGAAAATTTGTATTAAATGGATAGGTTTAAGGGGTAATTAACCCCCTAAAAACGTAAAAAAATCGCTAAAAATAGTAGGATTTGTTATACCCCATTTATTTCACTTATTTTGGAAGCAATTAATTTTTAAAGAGTCCTAACCATTCCCCAAGGACCCAAATTTAATAATGATATGCAGCAATGATTTTTAGGAAAAGCTGTTGAGGGGTTATCGTCCCCGAAGCACCCGCGGAAGGGTTCGGAAGACTCTCTGAATCGCGCTGGCGCACGCGTGCTCAAGAAATTATGTTCATGCTTTGAAAATTTTAAAAATGACATTTTTCGTATATTATAAGTCTTTCCTAAGTAGAAATTCTTTGGTTCGATAGTAACTGGCCGGTTTTCCATGTTTCTTAGCGCGCGTACGCCAGCGCGATTCAGAGAGTCTTCCGAACCCTTCCGCGAGTGCTTCGGGGGTGATAACTCCTCAACCGCTTTTCCTAAAAATCATTGCTGCATATCATTATTAAATTTGGGTCCTTGGGGAACGGTTAGGACCCTTTAAAAATTAATTGCTTCAAAAATAAGTGAAATAAATGGGGTATAACAAATCCTACTATTTTTAGCGATTTTTTTACGTTTTTAGGGGGTTAATTACCCCTTAAACCTATCCATTTAATACAAATTTTCATATTTTATTAATTTGAACCTTTCTTGTCTCCTGGGAGGCAATTTAAAGACAAAAGCAATGCTTTTTGACCCTGAAAATCGAGTTCAAAGTTATAAAGTCGTCGAAGAACGTAACAAGTGTGGGGGGCTGTTCCCCGAAAATCTGAGGCTGATGGAGAAAAACAGGGGTCGGATTCGGATTTAGGGGGTCATTTTACATAAGAATCTGCTTTCAAAGTTTCTGTGGCATTTTGACCCAATTTTTTATTTGTCGCATAGTGTTATTCGAAAATTTCGCATTTTTCAAGCAAAATTGCGTACCCAAATATTTTAAAAATAAACATTAAATTTTCTTTTTTTACTTTTTTGAGCTTTCATAAAGAGGTTACAAGCGAGAATATTTCTATAAATTTTATTTAAATATTATCTTAAAAATTTCGGAAAATGTTCATTTTTAAGCATTTTTATAAACTTTGAGCTCGATGCGCGAACTGAGATATTAACCGATTTCAAAAATTTTTGCGCGGTTTTTCATCTTATTACATAAGACCACTTTTGCCATAGGTATGTTTTTGAATTTCGAAAAAAAGTTTTTTTCGCTCCACCCTAATGTACACTTTTTAGCTGGTAACTAACCTACCTTATCATTATCTGACGCGCTCGAGTATGTCCATTTAACCAATTTTTTTTTTACAAATCTGACGGACTGTTCCAGACAAACCCCCCTACATAGAGAGCTTATATTTGGTGGAGTTACTCAAAAGCATGCAAGGTATCCCCCTTATGATTATCTGACGCGCTCGAGTTACTACCCAAAAACACTCTGGGCTCCCCTACTATTAGTAAGTTAAAGGAAAATATTGGTATTTCCTGGGGGTTTTAGGATAAATGGACTAACCTCGTTAGGCTAAAAACCTGTTGTTGGTCATTAAGATTTGTATTTGTGAAGTTTAGTCACTACCATATTAAAAAGAAGTTACCCTCGTCGCCTCTGTTTCGGGAATTTTTATTTTTAAGCGCTTTAAACACTCACCAAGCAAAAACTTAAGGGAAAATTATGAAATTCGGAAAATTTGTAGAGAAACGTTCGAAGAACATTTTCGTATACAAACAGCTAGTTGGTGTAATTAATAATAGTTCTGGGGTATTTTAAAAGTCTAAGTCGAAGTTTATGCCTACCTGTTAAAATTTATATTAATCGAAGTGAAGTTATACCTGTTTTTAGTGTTCGGCACTAGTTAACTAGAACTAGTTGCAACTAGTAGTTAACTATCGATCAACTACTAGTTAACTAGTAGTTTAACTACTTTTAGTTTAAAGTAGTTCAACTATTAGTTTAACTTCTTTTTTAATCAACTACTAGTTAAAACTACTTTCAAATTTTCAACTACTTCAAAAAAAAATTTATTTAAAATTTAAAAGGATATTTAAAATTTTTATCAAAGGTAGAGTACTCAAATACCATAACCAGAAATAAAGACCATTTTTGCGCGAAGTATAAACGTTGGTTTTTGTGACATAGATAAGAAAGATGTATTAGAATTTTGCCAAAAAGTAGGTTATGAAATTAAATAGACTAGTTAACTAGTAGTTAACTACTTTGGGAAATAGTTAACTACTAGTTGCAACTAGTTCCAGGAAAAAATAGTTAACTACTAGTTACAACTACAATTTCCCATACTAGTTAGTAGTTGGTAGTTAACTATTTTTTGACCACTAGTTGCCGAACACTACCTGTTTTACACAAGTAAAACTGTACGGGTTACACTGTATTACACAGAGTTTACAAGTTCATGATTCACATTTACACCTTTGTAATTAAGTGTCTTACTGAAAATTTTGAATTTTTGGATTAAAAAGATACTGTGAGATCACTTGTGCTCGACTAAATGTACTTAAATCATTTTTCATCAATGCTCACATTGGAAATGATTTATATACTTCATATTCAATGTCAATCCATTTATAAAATAAAAACCTATATTAGTAATTTCTTTCTCTTTCAACAAAGTTTATTTACCATCTATCCTATGTAATATTACACTGCAAAATTTTATCAGTCCGAAATAAAAGATATCGGCTTTATGTATAGTTTATCTTTCAATGACTATGGTCACATTTTTTTACAAAAGACCTGGTTTCTTAACTCAATGAAATCGGCAACCTTGCACATAATTCTATTATTATTTTAAATATCGAAGGTAAACACGAAAAACTATCCTTACTTTTAAAAATAGTAGTTCGTTATATTTATTTAATCTCACAGATAGTCCACTCCTGATTCAAAACAAGATGAAACTGAATAGTAAAGATAACGTGCAGATCCATTGACGTAAATGGCTTAGGAACCTACGACATTGTAGTAATGATACTTGCATTTTTTAAAGCATTGATACTATTGTAAAACGAAATGTTATTGAATTAATTAGATTTCAAATAATAAATAAACGCACCTTATGATGATATCTTTAGATAAATCTATTAAAATACAGTAGTTAAGATAACGTTATTCTTTTTTTTCTTTTTAATAATTAAGATAAAAGATTCTTTAAAAAAACCCATTTAATTCTGTAAAGAAAGGGGTTAATTTTTTTTAAATTACTTTTTCTTATGAACTCATAACTAATGGTCGAGGGCTATTTAAAAAGTTTTGATGTAGGGTGATTCAAAACGCATAGGCAAAAATTATAGGGGGTTTAGTTTTTCTCCCAGTCCACCCCTCTATGCCTTTCGGTCCCTTGCCCGGGATCTGGACTCCTCCAATCCATTTGTTCCTGCCTTCCTGAAATCAGACAGCAACTGGTGTTCTTAAAACATGGTCAGTTCATCCTTTTGTTTATTTCATCTTCTATTTATTGTTGTGATGCGGGCTTTTTACAATGGGTTAATTCATTTCTTATTTTAACAGGCCAATAGATTTTAAAGATTTTCCTTAGACATTTATTTTGTAAAACTTCTAGTTTCTGAATGTGTCTGATTTTCTGAGGCACCAAGTTTCTGCACCGTATAATAAAGTTCTCTATTTATTGTTTTGTAGATATTTATTTTTGTTCGGTTTTGGATGCTTGAAGACTTCCAAAATTTATCAAAGGATGTTCTTGCACGGATGATTATGTTTTTAATATCTCTCTCTACTCCTCCATTACTATCTAGGACAGAACCCAGATATGCGAATTCATACACATTATCAATTTCCATCCTCATCAGTTTTTAGTTTTCTTTCAGATTTAGCTATTATTCTCATTGTTTGGGTTTCCTTTGTATTTACATGCAACTCCACACTAGGGGGTTTAGATTAATTCAAAATCACTCTGGAAAGGGTGTCCAAGAAGCAATCCATACAGGGCCGTAACCAGACTTTTGTTTCGGGGGGGGGGTTAACTCAAATATTTTCTGAGGTACCCCCTTACGGGTACTTTTATATCTTAAGTTTTAGATGACAACACTGTGAAATTTTGATGCACAAATTTCAAAAATGTATAAACAATATGAATTCGAAGTAAAAGGGGGGTCTGGGGGTCTTCCCCCAGAAATGTTTTGGAAATTTGCCCCTCAAAAGAGTGTTTTAGCTCATTTCTGAGACCCTTTAGATCACACCCATAGCCATAGGGCACCACTCATTGTAAGCGGCCGAATTTTCAAGGTAAATAGAAGGTATATTGTAATAAATGGCGAAATGTTAAGGGGGGTTTTAGGTTTCTACTCCAGAAAATTTTTTGAATTTTTCCCCTAAAAGTGGCATTTTAACTCATTTTGAGACATTTTAGGTTACATTATAAAGAGGACCACTCCTTGTAAATCACACAAGTTTGAAGGAAAAACCGTATACTTAATAGAAATATATATATAGTATATAGGGTCACTTGGGGTAAGTGGGTCCCTGGGGTAAGTGGGTCACCCCCCTCAAACTAAACTATGTAAAGGACATTTCACACTTATTCACATTGATCATGTTACATTTTGTCACACTGGTGGGTTTTGCATATATTAGAGTTTTGTGTCATTTCTTTTTAAGATTATAGAACTATTGTAAAAAAATTTCCATAATTTTTTTTTGGAGAGTTCAAGATGCATTTTTCCAAGAAGTGTTTCCAGGAAAGTTTTCACTATATTTTATTTTTTTTTTCAACTGTTATGCCAGGTTTGACTTAAAATACATACTGCAATTTGAATTTTCACAAAATCTCTTACTTAAAAATTTTTAAGAGGGGGGTCCCACTTACCCCGTAATTTAAGCAAAGTAGGGGTAAGTGGGTCCCCTCATTATGGGGTAAGTGGGACACCCTAGACTCACCATTTTAATGTTTATTGAAACATTTATAAGTAATTTATTGAAATTTTATATTAATTTTGCGTTTTAATATAAGCTGTGGTAAGTAAAAAAAACTATTAAGTTGGGTTTTTTTTATTCACGTTGCCGAGAAATTAATTAAAACACACAGTGGGGTGGGGGAATAGTTTCGAGGGTTTCTTTATAAGTCTCCCGAACCATTCGAACCTGAAGAAAACATTCTGTAATTGTAGTGTTCCAAAAAGGGGTCCCACTTACCCCAACCAACCCTATTAATTTAAATGTGAGTAGATATCTCGTACATGGATTAAGTTAGAATAAAATATTTTGTACCTAAAACTTCTATACTTTATCAAGTAAGACCCACTTACTCCCTCTTAAGTTTTGCTTGCTTTCAATCAAAATAAAAAGGGGGTGACCCACTTACCCCTTCCTATGGGGTAAGTGGGACCCCCGTCTCATTTTTTACAAAAAGATCAGTTAAGAAAAATGTAGAACATTATTTTAGAACCTAATTATAAATTTTTGTTTATTAATAGTGTCTTAAATAGAATATGTCATCAAGTTCAAATTGAACCTTTTCAAAAAATTTTTATGAACCTTCAAAAATGTACTGTTCCAAAAAGGGGTCCCACTTACCCCAAGTGACCCTACTTAAACTCCTCCCCCAGAAAAATTTTGGAAATTTTACCCTTAAAAGTAGGGTTTTGACTCACTTTTAGACCCTTTGGGTTTTACCCGAAGAGGATATCGCTCCTTGTGAGACATAATTTTCAAGAAAAATAGCAGTAAAAATTGATGTCAAAATTTCTGGGGGAGGGGGTTGAACCCCTAACCCCCCCCTTGGATACGGCCCTGAATCCATAGTGGGGACAAAAGTTGTCAAAAGCAATAAAAGATGGATTTTTTGGGGGGCAAACGTTTGCAGGTAGAAATAAAACTACAGATACAATAACCTTGTTTTAACTTATCTATGAAAACTGTGTGGGTAAAACTTCTGACTTCAAGGGGTCGACTTTGAGTGCAACAATGCGCAATTTTCCCAGTTAAAAAGTGGTTATAAATTCAAAAATTCAAAAAACTTATTCAAATCTTAAATTAAAAAAAATTATTCAAAATTTTAAAATAAAAATCGACAATCGCTTTGCACTTGTTTCGGATTGAATGACGTCAGATGCTGTTTTCACGCCCTTTTTAAAAGTCAAACTTTGAAATTAAATCAAAAAGTAAATAAGCATCGCAATTAAAACATCTTTGCGCGTATATTCCTCTCTTGGATATCTCTGTCGAATAAAAAAATAATAATAATAATGCGGGAATTGCCCATTACGAAGATTTATTGATGCATTTTATAAGTTAAAACACGATAATTGGCACTTGAATTGGCAAATTTTACCCACGATCTCGAGTCCCTCAGCTGATTGCTTTGAGAACCCTGAATTATCTTCAGATTTGTCTTTCTTTTTTCTGAATTAGTTTACTGCCCCTAGCATATGTCTACATGCGTTTTGATTCATCCAGTGCGATAAAAAGTTCATTGAGATAAAATAAACTTCTAATGCTAAAGAGGAGATAAAAAAGTATTAAGATACGACCAAGAAAACAAAACAAAAAATTTCTTCAACATTCTAAAGTGTAATCAATACGTACACTGACATCGTTTCATCTATTTGATGCTTAGTCACGAGAGTAAATCTAGTTCATAAAAAAAACTTCGATGAAAATATTCAAACAATTATTTTCTAGAATGAACTGATATTTTAAGAAAGACTTTACTCGATAAGCTTTAAAGGGAGAGCAAATATTTTCCCTACTTTCTACCAAATTGCAACACAAAATATTATGACTCGAATTTTGAGATATTTTCCCATGCGTCTCAGAGAAATCTAGTATCAAAGGGTAAACAGTTTTTTTATACAAATTGTATAGTCACACCAATTGAATCGATAGTTTGAAGAAAAGGGAATAAGTCCAAAAGGCAAGTTTTGAGAAATTTGAGAAAAAAAAATAACTGTATAAGTAACGGAATTTTTTCTGTATAACCACCGAATTTGTACAGTAAATCCAGGACCATATTTAGAATACAGAATAAATCATCGAAAAAAATTTAATTTATTCAAAAATATTTTACAGTTGAAAAAAATAATGGAATTATTCCCCTTTTCTTTATAAAATTTCAGATAAAAAAATCTTAAAAAATCACTTTAATCGACAACCAAAATATATTTCTGCCTAGTTCAAAGCACAAAAGTGAAAAATAAAAAGACTAAAATCCATATTCATAGCCATCAGCGTCGGTGTTAACCAGCAGCTAAAGAAAGAAACATTAGCGTTTCGCTGACTCTGATTGGTGGAATCCTTTATTGACCCAAGATTTAACACCAACGCTGATGGCTGTGAATATGGCTGTAAGACGAATGAAATTAAAAATTATTATGAAACTGAGTCAAACTGAGCAGTATCAATGGAGTAAGTGAATATCAAAGTGAATATCAAGCCCCATCAACTCATTATGTTATAGCATTCACTGTATAAAAAAAGGTAAAAACACTTTTAAATTAAAATCATATTTTACTTTGGCTAAGTTTACAGTACAAAGAATAAGTAAATAAAGACAAATTAAATTTCAAATTATATAAAAAAATTAATGAATGGACATCGATTTCGCAAATTGAAGGGGCTATGTCTGCCGATAGGGGGTAGTTACTTTTTTTCTCTTTACACTCATGTATAGAGCAAAGTTTGGAGATTTTTTTGTGCACAAAAAGTCAATTTGCCTTTTTTTTTGGACCTATTCCCTTTTTCAAACTGGCGATTCAATGGATGATCAATAAATATTCATATTACAATAATAAGTGAAGTTTTTTGTACACTAATATTGTCTTCCTTCTCATTTCCTTATATATTTTGTTTACCTAAAACATTATCACAATGAACATTATGAAGAGAGTCTAAAACACTTTTTATGTAGCATCAACCCAAAGTTTTAAAATCAAATAATAAAATATTTTTTTAGAAATTTTATACCTTTTTTGTACAGAATTGAGTGTTTTATTAAAAGAAACTTGTTTAACTCAAAAAGTAACAAGCAAATTGTCATTAAAACTGTGTTTTTATAAATTTATCTAAAAAACAAGTGGGTTCTGCCCCCTACTCCTTATCACTCTTTACAGATCGCTTCACGTTCTAAGTGAGCAAATATCGCTTGCTCATCTTATAATTTACTTATAGAATGCTCATAAAGCATAAAACACCTATTTTCTCTTGCACATCAATAATTTAATCTAAATTTTCCATAAAAGTTTCTAGAATTTTTTGCGATGCGTCTCGGAGAAATCAAATATCAAAGGGTAAACAGTTCCTTTACACAAATTAGCCACACCAATAAATGATCAATTAATTATATTCAGCGATTACATAACGTGTTTTTGTCAACAACTTCTACTTTTATTTTGTGAATGGGGACAACAGCCCTGTGACGTTGTAGCTCCAGTTCTGTTTTTCAAAACTACAACACCCTTCAACTTGAAGTAGCCAAGGACGTGTTGAAGTATTTTTCGAAGACGGGAGACCACTGCTGCCACAAACAATGTGTTAATATATATTTTTTTCCAACTCGGTGTTTCGGCGCCGTCTTCACCGTTTTTCCTCACACACCTAGGCACATGTTTTGGTTCGAGAGGCATGCGAGAAAGAACCAACCTTTCTGAAAGAGAAACGTAATCTTTTTTTAGCATTGTTGATGTCTGTTTTTTGATAGTATACGGTTAATTCTAAGATAAAGAATTAAGTTGAATTGTAATTGAAGAATGGTGAAGTCTGAATTTAATCAAATAAATACATTAGAACTCCGTTTATCCGAATAAATTGGGACCGGACTCCATACGTATGAGCAATAATTCTGGTAATTGGATTCTTTCCGAAAAAGATCCATTTTTATTAATTTCTGTATCTATGTTGAAAATGGGAGAAAAAAATTATTTTTAATAAAGAGAGCTTTTAAGTAATTAAATGAAAAGGCAACATTCGTATCAATTCGGATAATCGGAGTTCGGATAATTGGAGTTCTACTGTAATGGAATTTTCTTGAGGTACTAGATGTTTTAAACTTAATATACCGCATGTTGTCTATCCATTGCACCGATATGGTCAAATACAAATCATAAGTCTAATAACAAACAAATACAAATATAAGTCTAATAAAATCAGAAAACTATAAGTACAATTTATAATTGGATCAATATTTTGATACAGAAAACAGATAAATTAGAATAAAAGAATATTGAATTATTATATGTTATACAGTTTACTCCGCTTACAGCCATATTCACATTCATCAGTGTTGGCGTTAAATCCTTGGTCAAAGAAGGATTCCACCAATCACAGTCAGCGAAAAGCTAATATTTCTTTCTCTAGCTGCTGGTTAACACCGACGCTGATGCCTGTGAATATGGCTGTTAATGTGATCACATTTGTCCAAGATCCGAATGATAACAATATCATGTTTATAATAATAAGCGGTTCTATACATACTAAAAAGTGTCACGACTATGTAGTCCTAACTGAAGTATTTAAAACGATTTTCAAGTATGTATGTATTTAGAAACTTAAAACATTTTTAAAGTAAAATATAAGAGCGGATCAATTAACACTTCTAAATTAAGGACTCGTGTATGTTTATGTATTAAAATTGACCTTCAAACGGAGAAAAAAGGAGGTTTTTATGGAATTTCACCAAATTTTAATAACATTAAACGATACACCGATCACATAAAAACGTAACATTTTGGGTTAAATTAAATAGGAGTAGTCGGGACCAGTCAATTTCGATGACATTATCCGATTACCGTGATCACATTAAGCGGAATCGACTGTTTTGTTACGATGATTTTGAGTGAAAATGAAAATTTACACTCAACAAAGGTGTTAAACTTTACAATGGGTCTGGCCACGGCTTACTAGATACTCATACAGGCTAGCCGAGTTTTAAACAATGAAAACCATTTGACAACTTTTCCCGCTTGGATCGCCACAAGACCTACCTATATCACCCACCGCCTTCAACACTGTGAATATGCTTTGCCAGTTTGTCCAATAATGCCATCTGGATTTGCAATGATTTCCGTACTCGGCTAGCCTGTAGAAGTATCTAGTAAGCCGTGGTCTGGCGATAAGTGAGGGAAAGAGGTGCACGTGCCTCTGAACCGAAACCTAAACTAAATGCGATCGGTCCAGAAAGAACGACAGGCGCAGGGGGTGGATGATCTGGAAATATGATACTATTTTAGAGAAGCCTGTAACAGTTTTTTAATCGTGATTAAAATAAACTAAAAAAAATAGCGACCACATAAGTCATTAAGACATTATAAAACATCCTATTAGCCATAGAAAAGTGGTTTTCCAAAACATTTTATCCTTCAAAAGTTATTTTATTCTGTTAATAACTTTATAATAAAACTATACCTATATAATATAAATTGTACACGAATTTTACATTAACAAAATAAATCGCAATATGAAAATCGCAATGCGAATAAAACACGGCCTTTAAACCCAAGTAGCACACACATTCAAGATTCGTCCAATTTTTGTCATGTATGGCCAAATTTCGATTACTTCTAGTTGCGGTTACGTAAACTTGACATACTATTTGCTATGAGCTGTGCTAGAATGTGGTAAAATCAAATAAATCAGCGGTTTAAAAAAGGGGAATAATGATCAAATGTTTTAAAAACTTGGGTTTTTGTTTCTCCAGGGTTTTGAAGTAAACAAAATCTGACCATACGTGACAAAAATTGTACGAATCTTGAACGCTGCTTGGATATAGGGAGATAATTTTTAAAAATGTGTGCTTCCCTTATTAAACTAATAATTCCAATATAATCCAAACTTTCCAATCACATAATGGCAACGCTCTTAAACCCCAAAACCTCCCATCAGCACTTTCTCCACGGATGGCTGGCTCCCTTCTCCATAACCGGACCTCTATTTACATGAATCCATCGCCAGTGGCCATCCCGCCAAGCGACCTCGCCAACAAACGAGATCCCTCCTTCCCATCCCACCACTCATTATTCTATTATCGTCATAACATTCGGTCTCGCATCTCCTCGCCAAAGATAATCCCAACTGCTCTAGAGTGTGATAAGAAGTAGGGTCGGATATTAGCGAGCGTCCGGCGAAGTGGCTCATTCCGCATCCATTCTATCGACTGAGTGATCACGATTATTATTATTATTGCTCTCTCTAACATTAAGCTCCCGTTGGAAAATTCATGGGTTATCAGCACTGGCCTGCAGACCTCTCGGACGGGATCAAAACTCCTCTGCTAGAGAAGAAACACAGGAAGAGATCTCTCAGAGGCAAGCAGTTTTTTTTATTTAATTTAATTATCTGATTTTTGATTGTTAATTTCGGGGCAAATTTTTCCAAAGTGTCGTGAAGTGATTGATTATTTTTGCACGCGTGTTAAATTGACTGATTGATTTTATAGCGTTTAGTTGGGAATAAATATCATATAAACATAACTTCCTGGTAATACAGTCGACTCTGCTTAATATGATCACATTAATTTGTTCAAAAGTAGAATGATAACAATATCCGATAATAAGCGATTTGATACCAGAAAGTTTCAAATAGTGTAAACTCGAGTGTTTGCCTTAGTCACAACTATGTAGTTCTAATTTAAGTATTTAAAACGATTACCTTGTATGTATTTCGCAACTTTTAAATTATTAAAGAAAATTATGAGAGTGGAACACTTAAAACTAATAAATTAATGACTCATTTAGTATGATCATGTATTAAAATTGGCCTTCAAATAAAAAAAGATAATTTTAGGGGACTTCACCAGATTTTGATAAAATTAAGCGATAATGTTAATAACATAAAACGATATATTTTGCGTTAATTTAAATAGGAGTGATCGGGCAATCAATTTTGATAACATTATCTGATTGGTAACATTAACCGTGATCACAATAAGCGGAGTCTATTGTGTAAACTACTCTACGGGAAGAAACATAGAAAGGTCTCTCAGAGGCAAGGGTTTTTTTCATTAATATGTCGGATTTTTATGGTTAATTTCGAGTGGAATTACCTGTTGTTCGATGAAAAGCGTTTCTCGCAATGAGTGATTTTTGCATGTATGTTAATTTGATTGAAATGGCAAGACCTAATAACATTAATCAGGACTCATTCACTTTTTCGAACAAATGTTTCAAATGCAAAACGTTAAGTTCGTATAAAAATGGTATCATGGTAAATAAAAAAAAGGATTATGGGTGTGAGTTAAAATTATGAATATTTTGGGGTTGAGTTTGGGAGTTAAAGTGATCAAACTCGATTCGATCTAATGTAATTTTGTTAAGAAAATAATTTGTGAAAATGTCAAAAAGATGTAAAAAAATTGCTATGGAAGGTTTTGAATCATTGAAATATTTGAATGTTTATCCTGTTGATAATTTTTGTAGGTGTGTTAAAATTGAGTGAACTGGTGCAATCTAATATTGCGAGGTAAAATGGTTATAGCGGTTTAGACCGTTAATATTTTGAAAATTCATTATTTTATGGCATGCTGACTTTTCATGAGCCTCAATAAATTAAAAACAATAAATTTTATAAACTGTTTAACCCTTATATCCATTTTACCCCACTCCACCCTATCATTTTGCTGGGAAACTCTATATCGATGTAATATATTAATTTGGAGGGATTGTGAGTTAAAGATTTGAGATTTGGAGTAAACATTTTCTGGGAAACGATTTTCGTGCAAAATATTCTGGAAAAAAATGATTATGGCAGACAGGTCACTGGAGGATAGGCATTATATGGTATAAAAGTTTTAAAAAGTTATTGTTCTATTATATTAAAAAGTTTAAATTTTTTGTTCTAAGATTTGTAATTTAAATTGCATTATTAAGGTAAAAAAAATCTTCCGTTATCAATTAATACAATAATTTAAAACCCTATTGTTTGATCATAAAACTTTTAAAGTGTGAAAATGATTTCAATAGCGAAGCAATTTATTTCTTACACAAGATTAATAGAAGTAAAGTAAGTTTAAAAAGTTAATCTACCAAATGTGATGCAACTCATTAAAAATGAAGAGAATATTAAACCTCATACTACTGATGAAAATAAATGTAAACACCCCTTTAAAAAATCACAAATTCAAAAAAACATTTATTGAACTATAAATCAGTTTGCTACCTTGGAAGAAAGAAAACTGTCGTAACTCAATAAGTGAGATTTTTCGTTTTTGGAGCAATTAGCGACAAAACGTACCACTTTTTCGTTTTAAAGTTATAACGAACCTTTACATAGAAAAATTTAATTTCAAATGTGAATTTCTTCAAATTAGTGATTTTGAGTTGTGACAGAAGTGACGGTCATCCTCTAAAATAGAGATTATCGTTCTAAAAGAAGATTTCAATTAAGATTAATTTTGTTGAATATTTCTATTGAATTGATTTCTATTGATTTTCTGGGAGTTTTTAAATTTACTTTCATTATTAATCACGTATAATACTATTCTTATAGTAAACTAAGCTTATTCTTCTTTTATACATGGTAGTTACCCATCCGATGTATTAAATTTTTCCAGGTTTTCTTCGAGGTCCATACTATTACTTTTTTTTTATATAGTCATCATGTGATATAGGGTCACTTGGGGTAAGTGGGACCCCTTTTTGGAACAGTACATTTTTGAAGGTTCATAAAATTTTTTTGAAGAGGTTCAATTTGAACTTGATGACATATTCTATTTAAGACACTATTAATAAACAAAAATTTATAATTAGGTTCTAAAATATTGTTCTAAATTTTTCTTAACTGGTCCTTTTGTAAAAAATGAGACGGGGGTCCCACTTACCCCATAGGAAGGGGTAAGTGGGTCACCCCCTTTTTATTTTGATTGAAAGCAAGCAAAACTTAAGAGGGAGTAAGTGGGTCTTACTTGATAAAGTATAGAAGTTTTAGGTACAAAATATTTTATTGTAACTTAATCCATGTACGAGATATCTACTCACATTTAAATTAATAGGGTTGGTTGGGGTAAGTGGGACCCCTTTTTGGAACACTACAATTACAGAATGTTTTCTTCAGGTTCGAATGGTTCGGGAGACTTATAAAGAAACCCTCAAAACTATTCCCCCACCCCACTGTGTGTTTTAATTAATTTCTCGGCAACGTGAATAAAAAAACCCCAACTTAATAGTTTTCTTTACTTACCACAGCTTATATTAAAACGCAAAATTAATATAAAATTTCAATAAATTACTTATAAATGTTTCAATAAACATTAAAATGGTGAGTCTAGGGTGTCCCACTTACCCCATAATGAGGGGACCCACTTACCCCTACTTTGCTTAAATTACGGGGTAAGTGGGACCCCCCTCTTAAAAATTTTTAAATAAGAGATTTTGTGAAAATTCAAATTGCAGTATGTATTTTAAGTCAAACCTGGCACAACAGTTGAAAAAACATTAAAATATAGTGAAAACTTTCCTGGAAACACTTCTTGGAAAAATGCATCTTGAACTCTCCAAAAAAAAAAAATATTGAAATTTTTTTACAATAGTTCTATAATCTTAAAAAGAAATGACACAAAACTCTAATATATGCAAAACCCATCAGTGTGACAAAATGTAACATGATAAATGTGAATAAGTGTGAAATGTCCTTTACATAGTTTAGTTTGAGGGGGGTGACCCACTTACCCCAGGGACCCACTTACCCCAAGTGACCCTACCTACCGAAATTTTAATACCCTTTTTTGGATTTCAAAAAACAATCAAAATTACCTCATATTCCCCTCCAAAATGTTATGCAACGTCACTGCCACTGAATCTCATTGGGGGAACGCAACCCAAACTTTTTAGTTACCATAAATCTAAGCTTTCCCTTTGTTTCTTATCCCATAAGGAGCAGCCATAAATCCACAACCAAACCAAACCCATAAAGTGCAAACGGTGATAAATGGGGTTTTAATAGCTGTGTACGTAAACGTTTTTAGAAATGCATTGTGTTAACGTGGGAAAGTTAGGAGACTGTAAAAAATTAACGATAATATGTAAGGTTATATAGCTAAAAGCGTAGTTTTAGTGCTTTAGGACGATCTGAAAGACAAGAGAATTGTTTATTTTATTTAGATGAGAAATTCTTGATATGATAAATTTGCCTTATCCTGAGGTAGATTTTATGAGAAGTCTATTGAAAAGAAGCAGTCAAATTAAAGTTTAACACGAATTTATGTTCTTTTTTGAATGAAACCACCAATGTTTGTTATATACTTTTAAAACAAGGTTCATAACGTTTCTTGAAATTCCTGAAAAACTCCTGAAATTTGCTTTTTTTACCACTTAAAACTAATGAAAATTGCATTTTTTCTCCTTTTTTCTCTTTTCTCTTAAAAAATATGCCAATTGCCAAATCATGAAAACTGACATCCTTTCAAACAATAGTTTCAAAACGTATGAGCGCAAAACATAATTAAGAAATTAATACTTTATTTTAACCTAATCGAGAATAAATACCTTTAATATGTGTTTTTTTACTATGGTGATAAAACTTTACAGTAAAAGTTTACAAAATATCAGGCAACAAATTTAAATAATTCGAAATTTTACATAATAAGGCTAAGACTGAACAGTGAGAAAAAGCCAAAAAAAGTGTAAGGTTATCTTCGGAAGTTTTCAAAAAATAATTTAAACTATATCTTAATATACTACTAAGAGAAGACATAATTGAAAATAAAATAACTTATTAAGTAGGAATATTGCCTTGTTAGATCTTCCATTTAAAAACATTATTTGGATATTTTCACATAAACTTACTAATGTTTGAATTTTTAGTTTTATACAGGTTAATATTTTAAAATTTAACATGCATTGGTTCTTAATTTTATTAGCTCAAATTTTCCATAAATAGTCAGGCATAGCTTCAAAGTGATATTTTTAAATTAAATTTTACGCTATGAATGTATTTATTCACTGTTTTCAAATACATTTAGTTTACTTAAAGAACGGCTGGTTTTTAAAGCAAAAATATACTTTTTTCCCAACAAAATACAGGTTATAAGTAGATAATAAAGCTTTATTTTATTATCTTTCCTTTGTCTTTATACTCATTTGACCAAAGTATACCACAGAAATGTTTCTCTGCGTTTTAGAGTCTTAAATGCGTTCTATGTAACTTGTTAATCTAAATTTTAAAAAAATTCTTATATTTCATGTATGTATTAAATTTCTCATTCCAACTGATACTTAAAATATTCTTTTTTAAAACAATCAGTAGTACAATTCGATAGATTTAAAAGTTTCCTACGTTTATAACCCGAAAACATTTCTTATTTTAAACTCATCCGTAATACAAATATTGCGAACAGTTTCTATAGCAAACTATAAATTTATAGATAAAAATAACTATAATCACCCAAAAACTATTACATACAGTAATATTTATAAATTGTATTATAGGGCTACATCATCTTAAAGATAAATTGTGTTAAATGACTTAAATCAAAAGATTAAAAATTAAGTATTTTATAGTGGATTAATTTATGGATTTTCTTAAACTTGAATAGAATTATCTAAAATGAAACTTTTTCTAATTCGAATCTTTAATTCTTTTCGAATCTTTTAAAAGAATCGAATCTTTTAAAGGAATCGAAAAGAATCGAATCTTTTAAAAGAATTAAAAGAATCGAATTCTTTTAAAAGAATTAAAAGAATCGAATTCTTTTAATTTCTGCGTTTGTTAAATCCTAATATATTAAACCCATTTATAAAAAGTCAATAAATTTTAAAAATAAGAAAACATGCATACGAAACATTTTACTATAACATTATTATATTTTTACACATTATATTTAATGCATATTTCTTTGTTTTAAACCCTAAAGATAAAAAATTAATTACATATTAAATACACTGACGCTTTTGTAAAATGAATCAATATAAAACAAAATATTTTAGTGTGTTAATACAATCGACTTCGCTTATTGTGATCATGGTTAATGTTATCAATCGAATGTTATCAAAATTGACCGGTCCCGATAACTCTTATTTAAATTAACCCAAAATGCAACGTTTTAAGTGATCAGTACATCGCTTAATGTTATCAAAATCTGGTAAAATCCCTTAAAAACCTCCCTTTTTTTCCTTTTGAAGGCCAATTTTAATACAAAATCATACAAAATGAATCATTAATTTACTCATACTTTTATTTAAGGGTTTAAAAATTGCAAAATACATACTAGGTAATAGTTTTAAATACTTCCATTAGGACTACATAGTTGTGATTTTAAAGCAAACACTCGAGTTACACTGTTTGAAACTTTCTAGTATCAAATCACTTATTGTTATCAATTGGATATTGTTATCATTCTACTCTTGGACAAAAATGATCACACGGAGTTGACTGTATTTTAAACATTATTAAAATACTGGTTATATTCTTGTTTTCTGTTACAGATCTTACTCTATTACCCTTTTTATATCCAATTACATTTTTTTCACAGATCCTATTCTTTCACAAAACGCGAATTATTTTAAATTTTAGAGATATGAAATTTTAAAAAAAGGTAGACCAACGTATGTTTTTATTATTAAAAAAAAATCCAAATAAAGCTGGAATTTTAAATAGTCCTTCATATGTTATCAACTATCTCAGTTAAGCATACATTTTTATATTTGATTGAAATCTATTTTTAACGACGAATTTTAATCCTCAAGTCAGCAACTTGGCATTAAACTGTACCATTCCGTGAATCCGTACATCCGGAGTTATGTGACTTAAAGGTGTGTTTAAAGGTTATAAACCGTTTTCATATGACCACAATGATTGCTCAGTGGTCGCTATACGATTTCAATCTTCGTTGGTTTCATCATTTGAATTTTTCGTACCGTTGCTTTGTTCATTTGATATGCGATCCCATAACTATTCGGAACTAGTAGGCTAGTTGATAATTCCATATATTAGTTTTTATGTTACAAACAGTAGTGTGTCAACAGTGGATTGCCAATTGCTGCTTAAGATTTCGTCTTATGGTGTTTTGGAGTAATGCAACTTTACATAAATTATGGTACGTTTTTGTTTACTGTTTGTTGTAAAAAATTTTTATGTTTTATTTAATAGTCATTTCTTGAAGATATTTGTATGTCTACGATGTTATTTGGATATCTCGAATGTCTTAAATTTCAAGTCTGAGATAATTCGAAGATTGTTCTTGGTCTTTTCAACTTATTATAGTCGACTCCGCTTAATGTGATCACTTTTGTCCAAGAGTAGAATGATAACAATATCCGATTGATAATAATAAGCGATTTGATACTAGAAAGTTTCAGTGTTGTAACTAGAGTGTAAGCTTTAAAATCACAACTATAAAGTTCTATTAGAAGTATTTAAAACGATTACCTGTATTTTGTAACTTTTACATTCTTAAAGAAAAATATGAGAGGGTAACATATAACACTTTTAAATTAATGACTCATTTTGTATGATTATGTATTAAAATTGTCCTTCGAACGGTAGAAAACGAGGTTTTAAGGGGATTTCACCAGATTTTGATAACATTAAGCGATATGTTGATCACATTAAACGATACATTTTGCGTTAATTTAAATAGGATTGATTGGGACCATTCCATTTCGATAACATTATACGATTGATAACATTAACCGTGATCACAACAAGCGGAGTCGACCGTATTTATTGGATTTTACTTTTTATACAAAGTTTTAGATAATTCTAACATTTTGGTGATACCTTCAGTTTGAATTACTCAAGTTGTACTCTAATTATTCATAAATGTTTTAAACTAATATAAACATATTTATTGATATTACTTAAATGAAGTAAAGTATAAATGTAAAGATGGTAATATTCCGGACCGTACTTAAAATTAATTTTGGAATGTATTCCCTAAGAATTTAAAGTTGTAGTTCTTAGCCCTCAAATTAACCCAATGTCCCTTAAAAATTATTTTTAGGGTACACTCTGTAGTACAGTTTTAAAGGACTGGTACAGTTTTAAAGGACTGGTACACTTTTTTGGACTGTGTTGCTACACATGCTAAATTAAGTTGTGTTTCTTTTATTCTTAATCTATATTTTTAAAAAATCTTCAAACCTTTTTTGCAATTTATATTTTTAAACATCTTTCCTAAGTAGTATTACATAAATCGGGTGGGTTGAATTGAATAGACTGGATCAACCTTGCTGGGCTTTTAGCCTGTAGTTGATCGACTATATTTGTATTTGTATTTGTATTAAAACACTTTTCTAATCTAACCTCGAAGCGACGTTTCAAAAGTTAATTTAATTTCTTAAAGTTACGCAAGTTGAAAATGGTTCAATATTTCATAAGAAGGAGTTTAAATATTTTCAAATATTTTCTTTGAAGCTGGAAAGCTTTGTTGTTAAATGCCATTTTTTTTCCTTAGTTCATTTTAAATTGAAATAAAAAAGGTTATTTAATCATGACCAAGAATAATAAAACTTTACCATAAAATATTCCAGGAGATTATGCTCGTTCGTGTTTAATTGTTTTAGCTTTAAAATGTTGAATGTCCAACAAGTTCTGATCTTGAATATTTTAATAAATGCTTTCTCTAAACAAAAAAAAAAAGAATTAACGACACGAGTATCTCAAAAAGTGGATGGAACCGGATTCAACCCATGATTCAACCAGATGATCGGAATTTATAAAAAAAAAATGCAGTTTGGTCTGGAGTTCATTTTTTTGACCCTGAAAGTGGTTCTCGTGACCAGCATGATTTTATCGCAATTATCTGTTACTATGAGAAAATCGAAGGGGAAAGTTTCACTAAAGTACTTCTTTGTGTCGAGTTAGTGAAAATGCTTATGCTTTTTGTAAGAGATGAAATAATTAAGGACAATTTTGACTAAAATACTAGAATTTAGTATTTGGAGAGTGATAAAAAAACATTAGTTTCATAATTGAGTTATCGATCACATTTTATATTTATGTTTTTATGTTATTTGATTAAAAAATAATGCATAGACAAATTGATAAGATTCAGGGTTTAGTGCCGATTCATCCGTTCTCAACTGATCCGTTAATGAACTATTCTCCCAACTCACCCGGTGAGGGTTATATGAATTCTTATCTTGTGTCAACTCATCCGGTGGGTTCCCAAGTTACCCCAATTGGCTTAAAAGCGCGTTCGACGGCGATTTAATCTCCCTTTAAGCCCCCCCAAAAATGTGGATTTTTAGAAATTATAAACAAGGATCCGCACATGGACGTATATAAGGGGGGGGGTTTAAGGGGTCCAGACCCCCCCCCTTAGCCCAAACCTTAACACACATTTTAAAACTAAAAACAAAAAAATTATTGTTGTTTCTATAATTGTAATACATATCAATTGTAGTAGCCAATTGTACAAATCAAAAAATATGCACATTTATCTTACAAAAAAATCATAAATTTGTAAAGTCAGAGACAAGGATTTTATTTTTAACAGTAAAATAAGTTTATTAAACTTAAAATTAAGGAACCTAAAGGTTAAAATCTTAAAAATAAAAGTATTTGATGAACAGTTTTTTCAGCGAAATTGGGTGGTATACCCGACTAAGAGCCAACAAATTTATTTTAACGCCAAACTTAGTTTGTACCGCCAAACAATAACTCACCGGATCAGTTGGGAGTAACAAACCATCATAAATCATCACACCGGATGAGTTGGCACAATTTTTGACAACCGGATCAGTTGACACCGGACGAGTTGGCACATCACCAGATTCAGATAGTGCTGTAGTTTTATGCCTTTTATTAAAAAAACTCCTATTAAATACATAATTATTTGGAGGCGTTGTAACAATAACAATTTTTCACAATTTTTAACTAATAATATGTATTGAGTTTACATGCATGTAAGTTTATTATTTAGTAAATTTTTCATCTGCTATTAAATACTGTCTGCTATATTTTTCGGCAATCCATCGGTTGCGAAACAATTACAAAATTATTGGGTCATTGAACAGCTTTACAATTTTGTTTTGTTTACTGTTTTTTCTGAAGAACTGTTTTTCCCTTCTTTGGTTTCTGAAAATACTATCGACGTGACTTTAAAAAAAAGCTATAAAAATTACAAACCTTCAAAGCTTCTTTAAATTAAATGATGGCCACAAGCAAACAAATAAATTTTTTTAATAACCCTTCTTACTTTTCTTTACAAGTTTAAATTGAATTTTTAGGCACTGTAAAAGTATTACATAAGCACATATAATGGGAAAGATTTTGCATTTTGCTTGTTTTTGCTGTCAATGGGACAGGAGATATGAGTGCTGGTTATGTTAGATATTTATACAAATACACATTTAATTTTAAAATTTCTCGCTTTACATTATATTTAAAAAGCAACTAACACATTAATGTAACAAAAGAGAGCATTTGGATTTAAATTCATTCAAAGGTATTTTCAAAATATCCAATCGATCAGATATATTATTAAAAATTTTATAAAATTTGGTGACAAAGCCTGAGAAAAGTAAAAAATAGCCATAAAAAACAAACGTAATATGTGAACGACCCCTTATAAAGCTTTAACTAGTATGCAATTTTTATGATTTATATAAGGGCGTTATATAAGACACTTTTGTCCTTGGATAATGTTAAAATTCGTATTCATCCAGTTCATCCAATCGCCACCTACCTTATACAACCTGGCCCACCAGATTTTCCGAAAGATGAGGACTTAGCATTCCTTATGCATAACAGACCTTGACAATGTATCTTTTTCTACCTGACCTTTGTTGAAGAGTTACTTCTTCAAGGTCAGACACCAGACTTTTACTCGTGTCCCCCCGTTTTAACCTTGGTTATTCAACTTTTATATAATGTCTGGTGAGAGAAGAGAGGGGTTTTGAAGGTTGTAGGCTGTTACTAGGTGTATTTGATTGAAATTACATTGCCAACGTTCACTCACAAGAACGCTTTTTAAGAAAACTTTTTGTGTCCTCAAATTAACAGAACTTTTGTTGTGTTGTATAGCTATAACATTTTAACTTTTTATTGTGCAGTGAAAGTGTTCTGAATGTGCTTTAAAAAGTGCAGCTATCCAGAATGTGTTTTTTACTAGACTGCAACGCGGGAGGAAAAACTGCGTAAGCAGTAAGCCTGTTGGGTTGCTACGAGGAGTTTCGGTACGCAAATCGTGATAAAAAGACGCTATATGCTATACATGGTTTCAACAAACTAATCACATTTTTAAATTGACGTTCTTAATTTCACTCAAAATTCATACACCGCGAAGGGAAATATTTTGTTTTGTTTCTCCAGGGACAAGTAACGTTACAGTCTGGTATAGTTCACCTTAACACCATATTGTGTTGCGACAGTGTTCTGAAAATGTTAGAAATGTGTTCTTTTTAATATAGTATTCTAGAAATAGTGATGCATAATTTGTTTAGAATCTGAATGTTCTTAAAATTAGATCGAAAACACTATAACACATTTTCTGCCTCTGTGATTTTTTTAACAACTAGGGGGCCTGCCCCCTGCTCGCTATCGCTCACCAACCCCCGTAACTGCTTCGCAGTTCTTTTCAGATCGCTTCGCGATCTTAGCGAGCAGAGCTCGCTAGTTCATCTCAACAATCCAGCCTAATCCTCTTCTCGACTTAATTAAGCCTCTTGTAATACCGAAAATACCTCTCTTTTGCTTATAAATAATTTAATTCGTATCATTCCCCTAAATTAACAACAAAAATGTTGCTGAAATATATTCCTTTTTTAGCTTATCAATAATTTAATCAAAATGTTAAAAAATATCCAGCAAGTCTACTAATAATTATAAACAATTTTGTAGAAAAAAACATTGTTGAAAATAAAAGAAATCAGACTCATCATAAAACTCGGCTGTTTCTCTAGTGAACGGCCACAGAAAGAGAAGAAAAAATTAAAACTTTGAATATTAATAACTCCAAAACTAATTAGAATTTTTTGAAAAACAAAACGCCAATATTTTTATAAAAAATAATTGTATGTGTGTTTAAAATATCATAGTTCTACTGTGATTAGTTTTTCTTTTATAACGAAAAAACCGAAAACCCGTCAAAAATTTCGAAACTTTAAAACTTAATTACTCCAAAACTAATTCGAAAAAAGGGCGACGAGGTGCAAAACTTCACATCTAAGAGATTGCGGCTGCAAAAAATCATATTTCTGCTGCGAATAGATTTTGCTGGGGGCGAACTCGCAGCAGAAAAAAATAATTTTCAACTTTGACATTAAATAATTCCAGAACTAATTATCTCATTAATTAGCTATTGGAACGAAAAGGACCCTCAGACATTTGTCTACAAATGGTCAAAATTTCAATAATTTCCGTTCCATAGTTTTTGCATAGTGACAGTTCAAAATTGTCAAAGTGAAGATTCTCTGAAACAGCGGCGGCAGCGGCAGCGGCGGCGGCGACTGTTACTTTTTTTTAATATAGAGAGACACTTTTATTGCTCTATCTTTTTCTCACGCAACACAATTATTGTGATACAATCAAAACGCTTTTGGTTACAATTGTTCATATTATTGTGTTTACCTAGCATTTCAAAAGTGTGTCACTCGTTTGCATGAAATAATATACAGAGTGTTTCAAAAGTCCCTTTCACAGCTTTTATTTGAAACATCTCCTAGGGTCATGGAAGTAAGGTCTATCCCTAGGTAAGTGACCCTGGAAAATCCATTGAGATGACATTAATTACATCATAATGGACAAAATGGACAATATTTTTCCAGTATAAAAAATGGTTTTAAATTCAAATATCGGCACGAAAAAATTCATAAACATTTATTCAATTCAACATCTATCTATCTATATATAACTAAAACTGTTTGTGGCTATGTATGTGGGTATGTGTTGCATCTCCTCCCAAAATACGCCGCAGGCGTACACAAAACTTGGTATATAGACGTATTCTGAGGCGAGGATTATCAACACGAACTTTTCCAAGTTCGAAAATCGAATATTTACGAGTAATTAACGATTTTATGGTCAAAAACGCTTATTTCTCCATTTCTCTACCAGAGTAGATCCGCTTGACTCACTATTGTAATAAATGAGATAAAATAATCAAAATTGCCTCTCCTCTCAAACTACGCCGCAGGCGTGGACAAAACTCGGTATATAGACGTATCTGGAGACGTGGGTTATAAATACAAAGTTTTCCAAGTTTGAAAATCGAATATTAACCTGTAATTTAACATTTTTATGGCTAAAAATGCTTATTTTTCTACTAGAGTAGATCTGCTTGACTCACTATTGTTAATGCTTATTTTTCTACTAGAGTAGATATGCTTGACTCACTATTGTTAATGAGATGAAAACCTTAAAATTAAATATTTTACTAGGGGAAACTATAAATGTGCAACGTAGGAACTGGATGGGTTTGAGTATATATGAACAGTTGGAACCGGGATGAAAAAGGCGCTGGGAACGCCGGGATATTAAAATTATCGGGAACACTGGAATATGAAAAATTACCGGGAATACCTGGATATAAAAAATTACCGGGAACACCGGGATAAGAAAAACTACCGGGAACATCGGGATGATTGGTAACTGAGGTTACAGAAAAATTAGACATGTAACTTGAGAAAAGTTTAAAAAAAAATAAATTGATATACTACACCCGTGCAAAGCCGGGCATATCAGCTAGTATATAACTAAAACTGTTTGTGGCTGTGTATGTATGTGTAAGATCTCCTCCCAAAATACGCCGCAGGCGTACACAAAACTCGGTATATAGACGTATCTCGAGGCGGGAACGACGACCATCAACTTTTCCAAGTTCGAAAATCGAATATTTATGAGTAATTAACGATTTTATGGTCAAAAACGCTTATTTCTCCATTTCTCTACTAGAGTAAACCTGCTTGACTCTCTATTGTAATAAATGAAATTAAAACCTCAAAACTGCATCTCCTCTCAAAATACGCCGCAGACGTGGACAAAACTCGGTTTATAGACGTATCTAGGGACTTGGATTATAAATTCAAAGTTTTCCAAATTCGAAAATTGAATATTAACCCGTAATTAACATTTTTATGGCTAAAAATGCTTATTTTTCTACTAGAGTAGATCTGCTTGACTCACTATAGAGCATTTTCAATCACATGACTCGGACCTAACAACGGCCTTAGCAACAGAAGATGTTACAGTTTTTTGCCCTACAGAGGTTAACAGTTACAGAAAACGACTAGCCGTGGAATTCTTCTATTGGAGCAATTGCAATCACGTGATCCCATTTCAAAAAACCGTCTTAGCAACAGATAAACAATGGCCTTAGCAACAGTTAAAAGCCCTACAGTAGGTACACAGTTAAAAGAAAATAACCGGTTGTGACGTCACCTGAAAACACTCTATTGTTAATGCTTATTTTTCTACTAGAGTAGATATGCTTGACTCACTATTGTTATGAGATGAAAACCTTAAAATTAAATATTTTACTAGGGGAAACTATAAATGTTCAACATAGGAGCTGGATGGGTTTGGGTAAATATAAACAGTTGGAACCGGGATGAAAAAGGCGCCGGGAACACCAACATGAAAAAAGACACCGGGAACGCCGGGATATTAAAAATTAACGGGAATACCGGAACATGAAAAATTACCGGGAATACCGGAACATGAAAAATTACCGGGAACACCGGGATATGAAAAACTACCGGGAACACCGGGATATGAAAAACTACCGGGGACATTGGGATGATTGGTTATTGTGGTTACAGAAAAATTAAGACATGTAACTTGAGAAAACTTTAAAAAAATAAATTGATACACTACACCCGTGCAAGGCCGGGCATATCAGCTAGTTTCAAAATAAAAATTGACAATCGCTTTGCACTTGTTTCAGATTGAATGACGTAAGACCTCTTTCGGCCCTACTTTAAAGTAAAATTCAACAATGGCTTTGAATCCTAAACCATTGTTTAAACCACGGCTGACTAGTATAGATACTATACAGGCTAGCCGAGTTTTCAACATTGAAAACCATAGAGCATTTCAATCACATGACTCGGACCTAACAACGGCCTTAGCAACAGAAGATGTTACAGTTTTTTGCCCTACAGAGGTTAACAGTTACAGAAAATGACTAGCCGTGGAATTCTTCTATTGGAGGATTTGCAATCACGTGATCCCATACCTAAAAACCGCCTTAGCAACAGATAAACAACGGCCTTAGCAACAATTAAAACCCTACAGAAGGTACACAGTTAAAAGAAAATAACCGGTTGTGACGTCACCTGAAAACACTCTATTTGACAACTTTTCCAGCTTGGATTGCCACAAGTATATCACTTACCGCCTTCAACACTGTGGATATGCTTTGCCAGTTTGTCTAGTATTGCCATCTGGATTTTTAATGGTTTCCGTACTCGGCTAGCCTGTATAGTATCTAGTAAGCCGTGTTTAAAACGATGTTTTGGGTTTTGTGACGTCACATGCTGTTTTAGCGCCCTTTTAAAAAGTCAAACATTGAAATTAAATGAAAAAATAAATAAGCATAACAATTTAAAAAATTTTGTGCCTATATTCCTCACGGTACAATTCCGTTAGTCCCCGCTAAATATCGCCAATATCCAAATCGCTAAATATATCCAAATATCAACAAATTTTTCTGACTTTTATTAATAAACTGAATAGTTATTGATCTAATTAAACATTTTAATTCAGAAGTTTGAAATTATTTATGAATATTTCTACTTTTTGTTGTCTAATAGAACCGGACGATATTTAGCGGGGACTCTAACGGAATTGAACCCCTCACTTGGATATCTCCATCGAATAAAAAAAATAAAATAAAAATGTGGGAATTGTGCCCATTCGCTAATTAGACTTCATTAGGGGCACTAACTAAGTTCAAATCCTTTGTATCAAACACTTACCATGTAAAAGTACTCGTACTGGTTTTATTATGAGATGTGGAGTGTCTCAGCTGCAATCTCCTTTCATTATTTTTATGTTCTTGTTATTTTCCATTCTGAGAAAATTGCTAAGAATTTAGTAGTGGTATAAAAAATATGAAACTTCTTTTACCAACATCTTTTGGGTTTAGCGAATGCAGTAGCTCGTGTAAAAGTGTTCTATTCTCTCCTCTGTTAATTTTGAATAATAACACTACTTTAAAGTAAAACTTTTAATCTTAAAAACATTCCATCCATGCTGTTATTTTTTGTAGCAATACTTTAAGCAATCTAACTTTAACTTTTCTATAATATTTTTAATACAGATATTTATGTAAGCACAATTCAATATTTTTAGTTTTTAATGACTAAAAGGTATATTGTTTAGTTTAGAACTAGAAGACTATAATACTTTGATGTTTAATATATTTTATTTTATATACTTTCCACCTTTAATGCTGATACTTCATTGATAGAATTCTGGAATGTTATAAGTCACGTTCATTATTTTGAGCAATCGTAAACCCTTTCAATGGAATAAATACCAACGTAACTACTTTAAAACCCTTGAATTTTCATACTATACTCGACGGCAACACAGTACGTCCACTACGCGGAAGGAGAAAATGGGTAAACACAAAGCCTATTGGGTTGCTAGGAGGAGTTTCGGTACGCAAAAGCCCTATATATACAATCAATCCTAGTCAATTCGTTATGACGAATTGACGTTCTTCATTTCACTCAAAATTCAGACACCGCGATGGGAACTACTTTGTTAGTGACGCCATAGGGTCAACTAACGTTGCTGTCTAGTATAATGGTATAAACGTTCCGAAGTATAAAGCTTTGATAACTGAGACTACTAGACTTCATTCATGAAATTCCTGATGTGTTATAGAGCATTTTCAATCACATGACTCGGACCTAACCACGTCCTTAGCAACAGAAGGGTTGCAGTTTTTTGCCCTACAGAGGTTAACAGTTACAGAAAATGACTAGCCGTGGAATTATTCTATTGGAGCATTTACAATCACGTGATCCCATACCTAAAACCGCCTTAGCAACAGTTAAAAGCCCTACAGGAGATACACAGTTAAAAGAAAATAACCGGTTGTGACGTCACCTGGAAACACTCTTATAAGTCTCGTTCTTTATTTTGAGCAATCGTAGACCCTTTCAATAGAATAAAAACCACCATGACCACTTCAAAACCCTTGAATTTTCATACTAGTAATATAAAACGTTCCTAAATATAGATACTTCATCTAGAACTATTGTTAAAAACCGCATGACGAAATTCCGCGCATATTTAAAAAGAATTTACTATAGTATACTTCACCGACAGCTTACGCAAATGCTACGTCGGATCACACCTCAAACTGAAGACGTTGAGTGATTTGTGGACTTCACATCACGCATGCCTGTCTTTACAAATGAATAATAATAGACACAACTTTTCAGCACAGAAAGGTTAAGAATTTCATGAAATCCTCCGTCTTCAACTCTTCTTCAATCGCATTTTGCATAATCAGTTCGGTTCTGGAGTTCAAAAATACGCACGCTCTCGAAAAAATTTTATAATCGGGGAAAGGTTCGAATAATTCGTTAAAAGGCTTAAATCGGTTATTGTTTTACATCCATGTTCTGGAACGCAACGTGGAAAGTATGGGTTTCTTATGTAAACAAGAAGAAAAAAAATCTTGTTCAAGCTTGAACGTATACGAAGGTGACAGGATCTGTGAGGCCTTGCGAGCAATTTATGACACCCGGGGACATTTTTTTTTATCAAAGTTGAGAAGTTTCTAGGGAGCTTAAGTCAATCTGTGATGATAAAAAAAAATCTGTGGTGTTGATGTTTCGCAATTAAACCTTGGATATAAGTAATTTAGGAGTTAAATTATCAATTTTATACAATGTTTGTAAATTTATTTCATATTTTCATTATTAAAATCTATTTAACATTTGTATGTATTTTTTAAAATGTCTGCAATGTTTCAGAAAACTTATACTTTATAGCATCCCGAAAACTTTTAAGTGACAGACATTTTTTTTATCCCTTGTTTAAACCATCAATTTTATTAAACCTCTATAAATTTCTTTTGAATTTACATTTAAAAACCTAACTAAAAATTTCATGCATCTTTTAAAATGCCGATAATAACAGATAATAACTATTTAGTATCTCAAGAGATTTTAAATGACTAATTTGTTTTGATCTAAAAATTTCATCATTAATTGACATTTTTTTAACGACTTTAGTTTAAATATTATGAAAACAGTAATTTACCAATATTTTAAATCGAGGTAGCTGTATTTGTCATTAAATTTGGGGTTAAATATTGTGTATAATTACTCTTATTCATCGTATACCAGGAAATTTTCAAAAAAGGAAAAAACTATATTTTTTATACATTTAATCATTAAATATTATAAACTAATCAATACCAAAGATTATGTATTTTGGTATCATTTCATCATAGTATCAACATAAAAAATGCTACCTAAAGCTTTTAAATATTCAAATAGCTTTCATAGTAAATTCCTTAAATAGCAATTAAACTTCAATTGATGAAAGATTTACATTATGGTTTTCCTTTATATGTCTCCATCTGCAAAACATGACATTTTATGTAGTTAAGTAAATTTTACATCTTAATTAAACTAAAATATTTCAATATAAAAATGTTTAAATCGCTTATCAGAAGCAAATATAGGTTCGAATACTTTCTACGAAAACCTTTTAAGTGTGATGGTTAAACAAAAGACACATTGTGAAGTAACACGAGTTTGACAACGATGGACGATATTCCATGGAAACTAATTGACACAATAGTGTTAAAATTGCAGCAATTATTTGAAAAATTTCTATCAAGTTACGTGTAGAACCAGTTTTGTAACTTCTGATTGACATTTTTACGTATTATTTTCTGTGAATAACCAACTGACACATTTAAATTTTAAATAAATACATACATCTATTCATTGTGATAATAATTGAAATGTTTGTTTCATTGTCAAGTCTAAGGATTTGGCTTTAAAAGTCTTTCTTTATTGAAAGTTGACTCAAGTACTTCATGGCATATTAGAAGTTTTCCAATGTCAAGGCAAAAGTAAAAGTTTTTGGTGGTGTAAGGATAAGGATTTAATGATTCTCTAGGTACACTAGGGAAAGGAGGTAAATATCCATTCTGAGAACTGGGATGCACCTGGTTTATGGGCAAACTTAAGGATAAGTTCGTTTCATCTATTATGTGATGTAACTCATAGTTGACTGTGGTTTGTAGCTAAAGTGTTGGAATCCAGGCTCCTTACAGCCTTTATAGAAAATGTTACTGTGACTGTTTAGAATGCTGAATTCTGCCGAAGCCGGTTGGTTACATTATTGCCTATTTTCTCTGTTTTAAGATTATTCCTTATTTCTTGGATATTTGTGTCAACACTTGGCTTACATGTTTATTTATTCTAAATACTTACTTAGTAGAGATTCCTTGCGTCTTAAGGAAAATATTGATTGGAATTTTGTGTGAATTGATTTAAAGAATTCAACATTTGCGAGTTCTTACAAGAAAATGTATTATCGATATGAATTCTATCATCAAAATCTTTTAAAATAGTGTGGTTGTTGCTTTGTTTATAGAATGGCGAATGCAGTGTTTAACGTATCTTAGTTTTTCTTATGAAAATGAAAGCAAAACTAACAAATTATATAGTAAGAAAGGAGACAATGTGATACGATACGATTGTATTCTCATAAACTCAGAAAAAAACTGCCATAACTTTCCATTAAATGGTAAGGTCTGAAGAAAGCTGGAGCTTTTTAACGTCAATTTGTATCGTCTTTATGTTAGGGAAAGAATATCGAATAGGTATTTTATTTGACGTTTACGACACTGTATATTTAGACTTTATACTTTCTATTACTATACAAACCCTCAATTGCGATTTATACCCAAGGTATTATTCTCATATACTGAATAATGAACCCCCTCTGAACTATAGCATTCCAATTTTTCCACAGTCGTTTCAGAACTCCGATCAACTGGTGGTATAAATTCACGGAACTTTCTTTGTGGTCACTCAGATGTAGAATAGTTTTTGACTCTGTTTGGATTCTACTTAAGGATGAGGAGTGGACATCTTTATAAAGATATTGGATAATAGCTGTGTGTTTATCTAACATTGAAAGCTGAATCGCCTAAAATTCTCCATTTACCTGGTGGTATAAATTCATGGAACATTCTTTGTTGTAACTCAGAAGTAGAATAGTTTTTGACTCTGTTTGGATTCTACTTAAGTACCTGGATATCTTTATAAACATATCGGAGAATGGCCGTGTAAGCTTATCTAACATCATTGAAAGTTGCTCAACTTAACAGCTCCATTTAACTGGTGGTATAAATTCATAGAACATCATTGGTGGTAATTCAATAAGTACGATAGTTTTTGACTATTTGGATTGCAATTAGATATCATTGTGAATACATCTGGAGAAGGACCATGTAGTTCCATCAACCGCTTATGAACTTTTATCCTGTGTGTAAGAAAATGACGTAAATTCCATAAATATCTTCAGAACCAGAAAAAAAATCCAGATTCTTCCGGAATTACCAAAGGGCAATCCTCCTTATCAGACCTAATCCCATCTTCCCAGGTCATTACTCAGTGTGAAATGTCATTCAAAAATTGCATAACAATACCGGCGGAAGCCCTTCCACATCTAGCATTCTCCTTCAAGTAAACACCACCACAAAATAAAAAACTGTTCTAGTAAACAGCAAGATAAGGAAAAGATCTCTAACAAACAAGGCGCTGACTTTCCGATTCATCATATAGTACATCAAAAGACTTTGGAAACCCTCCTGCCACCACCAGCGAAGCGTTGCGCTTTTATTATTTGCGACTGCTGCTTGGGACTTGTCGCAAATAATTTCACACTGCGATGCGTCTACATCGAGCAACAATACTAGTAAAGGAGATTTCATACATAAATACGGTGGCAATAAGAAAAGACTGAACGGGAGCTGCTGAATGTGCTTACTCCTGGTGAATTTTTAGAGCTGTGCTTTGATTTGAGAGAGGTATGGATCCAGAAAAGCAACAGAAGAAGAGTGCGTTGTGCTCTTGCGAACTTAGTTACGGTAAGTCGTTTGATGTTTGAGAATAGTACTGCAAATGCGTGAAACAGTAAAACTAAACACAGTGTTAACACTTCTACTCAAAAGCGTTTAGATTGTGTTGAGAAAGTGTTACGATTGCGTTCTGTAAGAAAAAGATAGCGTTGTGAAAGTGTTGTTAGAAACAGATAATGTGTTCTTATGGTGTTGCGATCGATATTTAAGAACACTTTCAGATTTTTATCATATTTTACTACACTATTTTAAGAACACATTTCCAACACTTTTGAAACATACTCAGAACACTATCACTAAAAAATAAATGTGATAAAATGTTCTACCTAACAACACAACCGAAGTGTTATTTTTGAGACAAAATAGTGTTCTTAAAATGTTGTTTACTGAGTGGAGCATTTGCAGTGAAACAATTTTGCAACACTAATAAGTAAACACAATAATTAACACTTCTGCTTAAAAGCGTTTAGATTGTGTTGAGATAGTGTTAGGATTGCGTTCTTTGAGAAAAAGATAGTGTTGTGAAAGTGTTGTTAGAAACAGAAAATGTGTTCTTATGGTGTTGCGATTGAAATTTAAGAACACTTTCAGATTTTTATCATATTTTACTACAATATTTTAGAACACATTTCACAAACCTATTCAGAACACTGTGACAACACAATAATTTGATACCGAAGTGGTTGTTAATTTGAGGACAAAATAGTGTTCTTGAATTTGTTTAGTTTTGTGTGGAGCATTTGCAGTGAAACAATTTTGCAACACTAAGTAAACACAATAATTAACACTTCTACTCAATAGCGTTTAGATTGTGTTGAGATAGTGTACGATTGCGTTGTGTGAGGAAAAAGATAGTGTTGTGAACAGAAAATGTTTTCTTATAGTGTTGCAATCGAAATTTAAGAACATTTTCAGATTTTAAACATATTTCACAACACTGTTTTCAGAACACGTTTCATATATTTTTCAAACATTATATTCAGAATACTGACAACACAATAAGGTGATACCGAATTCTTAATTTAGGGACAAAATAGTGTTCTTAAATTGCACAAAAATTAAATTAAATTTAAATTGCGTTTGCAGTGAAACTTTTGTAACGCTAAGTAAACAATGAACACTTTTAATCAGAAGCGTTTACGTTATGTTGCGTGAGAAAGACAGTGTTCTCTGAAAGTGTTGTTAGAGATCGAATATGTGTTCTTATAGTGTTTTGATCCAAATTTAAGAACACTTTAAGATCTTAAACATATTTTACAATACTATTCTTATTCAGAACACTATCACAACATAATAAGGTGTTAAAGTGTTCTAGCTAACAACAGAACCAAAGTGTTGTTAATTTGGGGACAAAAAAGTGTTTTTAAATGTTTGTGTAGAGCATTTTGGCAGTGCGTTTTTTTTTAATGTCCTCTAAAAGTTTTTACGTAAGAAAGAGACTAACGTTTTTATGGAACTGTTTTGTCAATGAAATTTTTTTCGACTACACGTGTATGTATTCAGCTTTTCACCTTGTACAAGATGTTTGAATGTTAGTAAGAATGTGATTGTTGTAATAAGACAACGGATAGTAAATATCGGAAGAAAATATATATATAACTATTAGGTAGTGTAGTTTTTCAGAGATAATTATTTATTGCAAATTTACTAAAAAAAATTGATACATACGGAGATATCTTTTTGTTTTAGTTACTAAAGTGTGTTTGATGTTAACATCATCAGTGCTGTTATATCGAGTTAATATAATTGATTTTTAGCCTGTGTGTAACCAACACCCTCTATATACAAAGCCTGACAACTACGTCACTGTGACGTCAAAGGTGGCGGAAAATTGCTAAATTTCCCATGTTAAGTCTATGGAGCATAAAAACTTACTTTCTTAACTCCTCGCGTTATGTATGCCTTCAAGGCTGATAATACTGTTCTGGAAACTCAAAATCCTTCGTTTAGAATCAAAATTTTGTCCCTTTTGTACAGTTTTTTTGTATTTTCATTCAGTTTTTTAGCCTTAGGACTAACATGGCTTTTATTTCAGTTTGCAAATAATGAATACATGTCATGTAGGTTTTTCTCACAATATCAAGTTTATCTAGGAAATGGACTCTAACCGTCTGACGTCACACGGAACCAACACGTGACCTACTGAGCTTGCGATTGGTTACCACAGATACTACACTAGTAGATCTACTAGTGTAGTATCTGTGGTAACCAATTGCAAGCTCAGTTTTAGGTCACGTGTTGGTTCCGTGAAGTCTCGAACCAGATAGGCGGTTAGAGTCCATTAAAAAAAATTCACTAGTAAAATAAAAAGTAAAATCTATTAAAAATTAAAACAAATAATTAAATTTTCGAATTCTTCCAACAGTATACAATTTATTTAATTATACTAAATTCTTTAATTTATTATAAGATTAAACTGATGGGAATGAAGCATTATATTTATTGTTGCGGGAAATGCACTAGTAGCACTAAGTTCTAGTTAATTCTTCTGATTTGTATTTTTACATTTTTCTCAGATGGCATCACGTTTTTGTTGTTCCATCAATTTTGTTAAATTAAAAGACATTTTTGATATTTTATGCTTATTTCAGATTTCTACTTATTAAACTGTGGTTTAAATAGCGATAGCCATTAAAAATTAATATCACGGCGTTTGTTTTTACATCGTTACATTAATGTTAATAACAAAAACACGAATATTCCTTGTTCAGTGTTACATGTAAATCATGGCGTCGTTTTGCATGTGACGTCAAAGGTGGCGGAAAGTGTGACGTCACCCACCCGAGTTGTGAGGCCATTATATAGAGGGTCTTGGTGTAACGGATATAAAATGAAATAAAGGAATTAATATTTTGCTCTTTGTTAGTTTGGATCAGTTGTAGTTCAGAGGGGGCCCATCTGACACTGCTACCAGTGACGTCACTGGCAGCGGAAGTGACGAGCCAAAGCTTACACTGGCCAATCAGGCTTGTTAAGGCGGAGCGTAAAGTTTTCATGCCACCAGTATCTTTCCCTTATCCCGCTCAAACTGAAAGTGATTGGTTGTTCAAACAGTTAGGAGGCGTTACAAATGACGTCACTGGCAGCGGAAACGAGACGTCAACGTCACGAGCGTTTTCCATGTCTATGTGAAGAGCCAACCTTATATTCTATAAACCTTGGTTGTAGTTAATAACATTTTTGTTATTGTCATATCCATTGATATTTACAATTAAATAAAAAGGTTAGAATTAAAAAACATTTTATGTAGTAGTAGTGGTTTGATGAAAATATTGAAGTTTTCAAATTTACTTGTAATTTAATGTTTTCATGTACTTTTTTTTACAAAAGCGTTTAGTATCCTACTGCTAAATTCTTAAACTGAAAAATGAACTCAATTATTGATTAATTTATTGTTTCACATTGATTTTTAATTAATTTAAAACCTATAACTGACTTTGTGAAAGTAAAATTTAAGTATTTTAAAGTTTCAAAGATCTTGAATCTTCATCCTCCTGAATTTTATCAGTTTTAATTAGTGTTTATTGAGTTCTATTCGTACTTGAATCTTTTTTAATTTCAGCACAGCAGTGTAAAGCTTGGATTTCTATCTAGTTATTCGGGACGATATATTGTTATAATATGTTCAGATAAGCATTCCCAGCGCGGTGTCTGAATTTTGAGAACGTCAATTTAAAAATATGATTAGTTTATTAGTCAGCGTCTTTTTATCACGATTTGCGTACCGAAACTCCTCGTAGAAACCCAACAGGCTTTCTGTTCACGCAGTTTTTCCCTTCCACATAGTGACGTCATAGGGTCAGGAAACGTTGCAGTTTATACTCGACAGCAACGTTTCCTGAACCCAGTACATCACTACGAGGAAGGAGAAAATGGTAAACACAAAGCCTGTTGGGTTGCTAGGAGAAGTTTCGGTATACGCAAATCGTGATAAAAATACGCTATATATGCATGCATGGGTTTAACGACGTAATCATATTTTTAAATTGACATTCTTCATTTCACTCAAAATTCAGACACCGCGATGGGAACTATTGTTTGTTAGTGACGTCATATTATCAACTAACGTTGCTGTCTAGTACAGTATAAATTTTTCGACAGTGCACACCTAACTAAACCCATTTCTTTGCAGAACGCATCCCCGCCCGCTATGTCTTGACCTTCCTGACCTTCCTAGGCCTGGGTATCCAGTATACCCAGCGCGTCAACCTCAATGTCACCATGGTGGCCATGGTCAACTCCACCTTCATCGAAGGGAAGGAGAACGACACCACGTCCGACGAGTGTCCCAACGTCTTCTCCAGGGTCAACGTCACCACCAGGGAATACAAGGAGGTATAAAAGACCCACGGTCGAACAACCGCAGGTCACCTTTTTTGATTATTATTTTTCTTTTTCTTGCTGCAAGTGGTTATTCTGGATGTGAAGTGATGTCAGTTTGGTTTATGATGTAGTCTAGTGTGGTTTTATGCGACTAATTTTAGGACTTTTTTTAGAATGAGGTATTTTGTGTGATATTTGGGGATTTCTATCAAAAATTTCGTAAGATGCATTCACATAATTTTCTTTTAATAAATTTTATCCACTTTTATATTTTTCCCCCTTTTTAAGCATTCATCAAAGTCGGTCAGGCGCGGATCCAAGAAGGGACAATCAGGACAATGCCCCCCTAGGGACCAAAAAAAGTTCTCAAAATGAGTTAAAAAAAAACCCTACTTTTACATAGGTCAAATTTCCAAAATTTTATTTCCCCAGCGGTACCACAAGGGGATCTTGAGTGATACTTTTTTAGAAAATCCCCAACATTTTGACTTCTTGTCTCAAAAGGTGGTGATAGTCTGGAAAAGGACCTCCCTTCGAGCTATGCTGGATCCGCTCCTGCACCTGTATTTTTCGGGAAAAATATATTGACATGTAAAAGAAATTCGCACACATCAAAATCCTAGCTGCTTTGAAATTCTTTTCTATTTTTTAATTAATCCTCCTTTTTATTTTCGTATCCTCATTTCAAAACGCATAGAGTAATTTCATTATATCATCTATGTAAGAAGAAATGTAAATGGTTCAATTAATAGCATAATTTAATTTTTCAAACTTACGAAGGATGTAAAATTTGAAGTTTTACTTTTCAATTAATATCTTTAAAAAATTGGGCATCAATTTCACGCTGGAATGACTGCTTGCAAAAAAAAACAGTGTAAAATCTGATTTTTAAGAATAATAAAAGCTAATTGAGATTAATCCATTGTAAATGCTGCTCTAGATATTGTGTGGAATAGAATGGACTTTGAATAGTTGTTTTTGAAAAAAAAATTGATTACATCTAACAAAAATTAAAACTTCATTTAAAATTATTATAACTATAAAAGCAAAAATATTCATCTTATAGAGTATTATCAGGTGACGTCACAACCGGTTATTTTCTTTTAACTGTGTACCTTCTGTAGGGCTTTTAACTGTTGCTAAGGCCGTTGTTTATCTGTTGCTAAGGCGGTTTTTAGGTTTGGGATCATGTGATTGCAAATCCTCCAATAGAAGAATTCCACGGCTGGTCATTTTCTGTAACTGTTAACCTCTGTAGGGCAAAAAACTGTAACATCTTCTGTTGCTAAGGCCGTTGCTAGGTCCGAGCCATGTGATTGAAAATGCTCTATAGAATATCTTAACGTTATAACAATACTCCCGTTTTTAAGGAATTTAAAACTAATACAAATTATAAAAATTTGACAACAGAGAAAACAACAGACAGACAACGGAAAAATTTGAATTTACAGAGCTTTCATTCTGTTGCTCTTAGGATTGAGCTGGGTTGCACTAACCATAGAATGCAACTTCCATGGTTTAAGTGTATTATAATATTTCATTCACTTCATTAATATAGTAATTCAAAAGAGTCTTAATATTGCTAATACAAAAATTTGTAGTACTTTTTTGGTATTTTTTAACTAGGTTAAAGTATTTTAGCAAATAGTCAGCTACGAGCATGGATTCCGAAGCCTCCTAGTTCTTAATATATTACTTGTACGGTTAAAAGAACATTGTCAACATTGTTTTGAAAAACATGTTATAAATATTATAAATCAAACCACCTACGAAAAAGCATTCTTTCTTCCGTATAACAAAGAAAGCACAAAATTCCATAGGTGAAAATTCGTATTTCTTTCTCTTTGGCTACTCTTACAAGCTAGGTTAATTTCTAGCTATAACGCTCTTAACATTTCACTAGTATGCACGCTTTTAATCTATAAATCAAAATAACACATATGCATTGCATGACTATTCTAAAAGCCAATTAACCCTCGTTAGGCTTAGCGACAAAGACAAACAGCTTTCATTTCCATTCTATTCTATGGCCTGGTCTGAAAGAGTGTTGCCATTTCTTGGTAAAAAAATGTAGCGATGCTCTTTAAATCTTTTTCAAGGCAAAGGTTTTGTGCTCTTGTCTGGAGAGCTCTCAGAGAGGTCAGATAAGCTCAATTTTCTGAATCCCCCCTCTATTATCAAACCTTTGAACAGGTACGTATGGTTTTTCAATACACCCCTGTATATAAAGTAGGCTTATTTTAATTTCTTATCTATGTCATTAACCGTAATTTTATTGCATTGCATGATTGTATGCTTTTCTAATTGCATGCTCTAATTTTTTGGTTTTATTAAATAAATATGCAGAAAATTTCTTTTCTTTGATTAAATATTTTTTATTTGAAATTCTTGAATGCTTGATGTGTTGTCAATTGTTGTTGTAAAGATAATTTTATGAATTTCAGTTTTGGTGCAGCATGTCTGATATCGGGCATTGCACGCCAAAAAAATGTTTAAAAGTAACTGTTTTTGTGTTTATTGTAAATGTGCGCAATAGTATTTTAAATTAAATAACTTGAACGTACACTGTTTTCAATAACCATTGAAATTGCCTTCACGTAATATAATTTTAATGTTATTATTTTTATAATTTCAATAATTAAAAAAAATCTGAAATTTACGGACAAAACCTACTTTAAAGTATCAAATCAGATTTTTCCCTCGCCTATTTTAATTTTTAATAAGAGATGAGTATGAAAAATAAGTGTATTGAGCAAATTCACAAAAAGAATTTAATTTCAATAAACAAATATAAATTTACCTAATTAAGATAAAATTAAAAGTTAGAGCATAGTTAAATATAAAAAATATCTCTAGATTAAACGCTTGTTTATCAGAAAAAATGCATACCTATGAAAAAAATCTTTGGGATATACGTAACGTAATAGTTTATTTTAATAGAGTTTAATTGCATACACATTTATGAATGAAAAATTTTCCTTTTCTACTGTGATACAACAAGTATTTATGCATTTTCAATTTTAATCAATCAATTTATTGAACAGACCAATACATGAAAAGTATAAAATACATGGGAAAACGCACACAAAATCGCAAGTATTTTAAATCTTTTTATGTCACTACATATAATGAATAGAATAAAAATTAAAATTTAAAAATAAAAACGAAAAAAAAAAAATAGGGAGAAATAAAAATAATTGAAACAAATATAAGTAAATTATCTCATACTATTAATATAATTAAATAATAAATTAATAATTGTATTAAAATTAATTTCATTAAATAACATAATGATAAAGAGAAGATAATAATGTGAAGATTTTCAAAATAGCCGCACCCTTGTAAAGTACGTATTAATATAAATAAAATAAGGAAGCAACAGAGTACTAAATTGAAAAAAAAATCGTTTTTCTAAATAAAAAGAAAAACTCCATGTACTAAGCTCTTTTTTCACAATAACCCCATGGATATATTAACTTGAAAATTCTACCGTGAACCCTTCAACACTTCAAAAATTTCCTTAACAATACCACTTTTACCAGTTACCACTATTAGTAATCCAAACTCTCCGCAGTAGGAACCTCGCCTTTACTTCCATCTTGGCATAGAATGACCTAATCTGGCCATAAAAATCCAACCAACCAACCTTTTACTTCCATCTAAACTAATCCATTCTCCTTTTCTCTCCCAGGGCCAGTTCACGTGGAGCCCCAGTACTCAGGGCGTGATACTAGGGGCCTTCTACTATGGTTACGTGTTCACCCCTTTGCTGGGTGGGAGGCTCTCCGAGATGCTGGGTGCCAAGTGGTTGCTCGGAGGGGGCATCTTCTTCACTTCGCTTCTCACCCTCATCACCCCGATGGCCGCTGAGCTGGGGGTGGGGGTCATGGTGGCGCTCAGGGTCATCATTGGCGCTGCACAGGTGAGAATGTTGGATTTTTTTTTTTGCTTTAGAATATTGTTTGTACTATTGAGAGTTTGAAGAGGTACGCCTGCACAGAAAGATTCCTTGCTTTGAGTTGTGCATAAAAGTGGCAAAAAAAAACCCCAGGCGTATATCGTAATTTGGACTTGGTGGTGCCAAAACAAGTTATTTCTGTGGGAGGACCCCCAAACCCCTCTTTTGTACTTGGAACTTATTATTAGGGGACATCCATAAATTACGTGAGGTGTTTTTTCCCAAAATCTGGACCTCCCCTCCCCCCTTGGTGAGATTTAGTGAGATTTTGCTGGACCCCCCCCCCCCTCCCCCCACGGGAGATTTACCTACAACTTTTAAACGTAACCTAAACTCAAAACCTCATAATTTTGAAGGGAAAAAGCCAACTGTTCGCTCAAACTGATACATCACCACCGTATCTTATCTGTGTGTATTCCTTTCCCATGCTTAAAAAGAAGAAAATCGTATAATTTCTAACTAAAAAAATTGTCGTGAGATTTTAATCGACCCCCCCTCCCCCCTTGGTGAGCTTTGGTGAGATTTTTCCAAACCCCTCCCCTCCCCCTTTTTGACCTCACGTAATTTATGGATGTCCCCTTACGAACGAAGTATACAAAAGAAAAGAAGTATACAAAAAACAAGTTGAAACCCTGCTTTTAGAGTAGTTTTCCAAAAATTTTCTGGGGGAGCACGCCCAGACCCCCCCTCCTTGGTACTTGTAATTTTGTTCCTCACAACTTTTCTGATATTAAGTTTTTTAGGGCTTAAATAATCACCTAAAAATGTATTAAAAAGCTACATTGAACCTTTTAAATATGTGTGGGAGGAGCTGAGGAATAATTTTGGGATCTCCCGAAATTTAAATTTCTATATACGCCACTGCAAAAAAGCAAAACCTGCGTATAAGCTGCGTTAAAATTTTCCCACCTTCGCTCATGTCGACAGAATAATACGTATAAGAACAAAAACAAGTAGAAATATTCTTTAAAATAGTCGATCTTCTTTTAAATGAACCGTTAAAAAGTTCTCGGAGAAGGGGACAGCGCTTTTGTATGGCACAAGGACTGGTGGTAAAATTGTGGTGCTGCCATCTAGGAAAATATTGTTGTACTTTTTAAAATACAAGTAATTAATACCACTTATACCGAACTTTATAGAATAGTAGGTGTTGTAGTGTCTTATTTGAAAACAAATTATCAATTAAATCTGTGTACTACTGTAAACCACTTTTTTGGAACCTTGGAATTCTTTTTAAACTAGTTATTGGTCTTATTTTGGTGCTGCCATCTAGGTAAAAATCTTAAACTAAAATCTATCCATATTTATAATTACGCTGAATTTAAAATCCAAATATTGAAATGATTGAATATTAGAAAATTGAAAAATATTTTTTTAATATCTGATAATTTAAATTAATATCTTTAAATAAGAATCTGGTAAATCTTTTGGCAGAGGCAGTTTGGAAAGTAACAACTCCAACAACTGTACGGATCTAGCACGACTCCAAGGGGGCGGCATCTTCATTTCATCAGCTTGTTTTTATGGACTTTTAAAAGCGGTGTATAGAGAACACGTAACATTGGCCTTCATGCCTGTTTAAAATCTTAAACAATGTTCTGTCGCTTTTGTCCGTTTGTATGGACTTCGCGCCATTAAACCCCAACAAACCAATCAACCAAGGAGGGGGCACTTTTCCAAACCATCACCTTTACCTTTTGACACAAATTTTCAAAATGTTGGGAATTTCCTATAAAGTATAACTTAAGATCCCCTTGTGGTACCAATGAGGGGTATAGGGGTCCTCCCCCACAATAATTTTGAAATTTGACCTGTAAAAGTAGGGGTTTGACTCATTTAAACACTTTTTTGGGTCCAAGGGTGGCACTGCCCGGAATGCCCCCCCCCCCCGATTGGATCCGCGCCGGCTGTATATATGTTACGGGCAATGTGATAAATTCAATGGCATTTATCAATGAAATTTATCACTTTGCCCGCCTCCACTTCGGACATGATTAACAATGTCCGATTTATCACATTGCTCGTAGCATACACATTGTTTTCTCGTTGGTGCTGTAAAAACGCCTCAATTTGTGATTATTCCCTAAAGCAATAATTGTAATATTAAACTCTATTTTCTCTTCTCTTATAGGGCGTGAACTCTGCATCCATGTACGCTATGTTCTCTCGTTGGGCGCCGACGCAGGAGCGAAGCCGTCTGCTGTCCATCTGCACGATCGGTCAGCACGTGGGCACCATCGTCACCATGCCAACCAGTGGCTTCCTCATCCGCTATGGGGTGGGCGGTGGCTGGCCTTCCGTCTTCTACCTCTTCGGTGAGAGTTTTAACCATATTAGTGAAGTTTGATATTAAGTCAGTGATTTGAATTGAATATCGAAAGTCGTAATATCAGACTAGCTTAGAACAGGGGTCTCCAAACTACGGCCCGCGAGACCCTCTCATCCGGCCCGCGAATACCTTTCTATCTACCAAAACATTAACGGATATGTGAGGTACTCAATTAAATAAATAATAAAAGATCCAAGATCCCCACGAAATTCCGACTTGGGGTACCAAAATGAGTTAAAACCCTGTTTTCTTTTAGGATCAAATTTCCAAAAATTTTCTAGAGGAAACCCCAGAACCCCCTTTTTGTGCTTTAAACTCAATTAATTCCAATAATTTTCATATTAATTTCAGCAAAAGGAGAATCATACCTAAAAATGCATTAAAAAGATACTTTAAACCTATTACATAAGCATAAGAGGGGCTTAGTGATAATTTTAAGTCTCCTCCCCGGTGCAAAAATCTAGCTTTGGGCATGATAATTAATTTTCTTAGAAGGATATTTGGGCCCCTCCCGAAATAAATTTCTATTATCCAAGTTGTTAAAAAACTAGATAAACGTGTACATATTTTAAATTAAAAAGTTTTTTTTTCTCTTTTGTATATAATAATTTAATTGTAAGGTTGTTACTTAATTTTTCTTGCAAAACATATATGAGAACCCTCTTTCGAACTACCCACGAGCGGCCCCGCCACGAGCCGCCACTGATTTTGATTCTTTTTTATTTGGACCTCGAATATGTAGTCGGCCCCCAAACCAGGCCCGTGCTGGGTACGTTCAGAGGGCGGTGGACAAAGGGTGAAAGGGCGCCGCCAAAATAATAATTAGTAAACCTAAAATCTTACTTTTCTGTTAAGATTGGCAACGTTTCACTAATTCCCTTTCTCAATGCAAAAAAAGTAAAGCAATAATGCTATTTGAGATACATAATATTCTTAGGTGCACGTAATATACAAATTTTATGTCACAATATGAGTTAAATTAAAAAGGGGGGGTCTGGGGGCTCTCCCTCAGAAAAATTTTAGAAATTTTAATGTTAAAAGTAGTCATTTTGAGATATTTTGGGTTACAAATGAAGAGGACCACTCCTGATAAGCCACCAAATTTCTATGAAAAAAAACTACAGTTAATAAATATACATCAAAATTTTGGGAGGGGGTTTGGGGGTCCTCCCCAAGAAATTTTTTAAAATTTGACACTTAAAAGAAATCTTTAACTCATTCTGAAACCCTTTGGGTTACCCCCCCCCCTAAAAAAAAGACGCTCCTTGTATGTAACATAATTTTCCAAGAAAAAGAAAACACAATATACATACATCAGTTTTGGATAGGGGCTTGGGGGTTCACCCCAGAAATGTTTTAAAATTTGAACCATAAAAGAAAATTTTTGGCTCCTCCAGCTCCGTTCCAGATGATAAGTTTTCAGTTAGTTCCGAAATTTTTCAAAAATTCATGAAAACAGTGAACCTCGGGCTAATCGTAAATCCTTCAAGTAATGTCTCACCAACCAAATGAAATAACCCATACCTTTTCAACCTAACCACTATTGTGTGTGACCCCACTTAAAAGAGTAATATTTTGGTAAAATACCTAGAAATATGAGGGGTTGGAGTGGTCGATTTTCCAAATGAAAGGATGTACAATCAGCATGTCTCCACCCCCTCGGAGAACAGGAAATGAGCCCCTGGCTAGCTGTCAACCCATGTCCAAACAATCAAATGATTGATCACTAAATTTCTTTCGTGTATTCCGCGTCCAGTTAGCAACCTGGAGACCACTGATATCTTAAAATAACATTCCAGACTCTACAGATAACAAATTTTCACGTGTACATGAATGCTCTTTTGGTAGTACTAACTGGGGTAGGGGAACAACAGTATATGAAATTATAGAAGCAGTTTTACATTTTGCTTTTGAATTAGCTTACAATCAAAGAAATGATTAACATATAGTTTAAAATTTAAATGAAACATTTGGTAAAAAATTAATTTGTTATTTTCAAATGAAGATTTTGAAGAAATATTTTTGGTGCTTGGGGTTAAAAAATTCAGGCGGATTTTGCCGTCCCTTGAAAATGACGCCTGAGGCGGTCGCCTCTCTGCTTCATAGCACCGCACGGCCCTGTCCATGACTCTGTTATTAGTAGTAATAGCAATAATATAAAAATTACACGCAATTCGTCAATGCAAAAAATATATAATTCAGTAGTATATATTTTATTAGGTTAACGTACAACAATTTTTCTGGCATGAAAAAATTATTTTTACAATATAACATCTTTTTAATTTTATGAGATTTTTATATTCTGTTACAATATTAAATGTAAAATATTTTATGAAAGCTTGATAAAGACACCAAAATAGATTTAACTTCGAAATTTTAGAAACAATTTAGCAACTGGTCAAGAGCATAAAAAGCTGTAGTTTTAAAAAATTTAGTTATTGAAATTTCATTTTAAAATTACTTTCTCGTAAATAAAGTGAAAACTAAAGGATGAGTATAAAAAAGAGGAATTAACAAAAGCTTTAGGCCCCCCAACTGCTCAGCAGCCCGTTTATTGCTCTCTTTCCCTTATCTCTACTGTCCACGCCCATTCAACAACCCTCTCCACACCTGTATGCTTCCCTCCAGAACCGTTATCAGTGAATCAACAATATAATGTTTGCACAGATGTTCTCCTTGTGAAAATAGTGGAAATGAGGTACTATTTTTGTTCCGAACTCGGTCCCTCCCCCAGGTTGGGCCGCTGAATAATGAACATTCTGATATGAACTTTGAGAAATCTTGAAGGGAATTCCAAGTTTTCACAATTTTCTACAAAAGAATACACGATCTAAAAAAGCTGGTCTAAAAAAGCGATCTAAAAAAGCACAGCTGCCCCCCCGTGGCTGCGCCTCTGTAAATAAGAACGCCCTAAAAAAATTAACGCCCCGCCCTTGCAATTTTAACGTGTCTCATTACAGGCCCAAGAAAAAATCAGTGCTGTGCCCTTGCATTTTCTGGTACGTGCATGAAGAAAGACGTCTATAGTCTGTTCATTTAGAATTGGCGCCTGAAACAGGATCAATAATGCTTCATAACGGTCATCACACAACTTCAGTGACCGAATTTTTTACAGTATTTTAACTATTTCTGTTTCGGCTGCCTTGTCATTGCAGAAGAAAATGCTTTCGATGATAATTACAATTGTAACTGCTTATAATACATTTCGTCTAAGGCGCCAGTTCTAAATGAACAGACTTTAAAAAATACCGCCCCGCCCTCGCAAATTCGAAATATTAAACAAAGAGCAAGAGCGGCGTGAAAAATCACCGCAGTAAATTTAAAGCGGAGCTTTTAAAATTTCGCGCTAACTTGCATAAAAAAGGGCGCCCTGAAAACACTTAAGGATCCCCTAGTGAAAAAAAACACTACCTTGACTTAACACTTTCACTGCTGTTTTGATTAAGGGCGCCCATTAGACAGTTTGAATAAGGGCGCCGTAGTAAATAAACCATGCCCTAGCAATTTCAACGTGTTTAACTAAGGGCTTCGGTGCCTTGAAAATTAACCACCTTGCCTTGTTAATGCATGATTAATCTTTAAGTAAAGGCGCCCTAAAAATTCATAACGAAATTTGATGTTAAGGTAAAATGGGGGAGGGAGGGCGTTAAAAAACTTCTTGACGCCCTCATGCTTCAGACCTGATGAAGTAAAACTGAATTGCAAAATTACTAAGTTATAGTTTCATAAAAGTAAGGAACCCAGAGAAAACATTGAGAAGCACGAGTATTAACAAAATATGTAAAAAATTGTCTCTTCAAAAGGGCGCCTGAGCAAAGGGCGCAGGGGGACACGTCCCCCTGGCCAGCACGGGCCTGCCCCAAACTGCTGTTTAATAAATTAATGCGGCCCTCGTGTCCAGTGGTGGTCAGCAAAGTCATCATGCAAATTTCATATGCATGTATAGGATTTCGGGGGTTGAGTTTTCAATATTGAATTTTTCTAGTGAGGGAGGGATGAACGTTATTTAGATGGCATTACTTGAGCTATTTTAGATGATAAACCTCTAAAACCATACCTCTTTTACTACTGAACGAGTCTTACTAAACATTGCGATATGGAGGTCCTCCTTCAAAAATGTTTAGAAGTTTCACTAAAAATTTGTGTTTGAATTGAACACATTATTAAATACTTCCTGGACGATTTTTGATATGAAGCTTATTTCTTTTTTAAATGATTTTCTATTAATTCTGAATGAGATACAACCTTCTTTACTCAGGTACCCCCTATATTTGGGAATGGAGGTTTTACTTTTACATTTCAGCAACAGCTTTATCTCTTACTATTCCACAATGTTTCAATTGTTCATTCTCCCATGACCAGATATGAAAAATATGATGTATACTGATTACTGAACTCTTACAAAACTTCAACTGTCCTTTTAGTCCACTTAAAATGTGCTACTGTGGGCGTAAATAGTTTTTAATTGCAACCACTTTCGCACGTTAAAAGCTTTTTCCTTTTGCTTTTCGATTAAATTAAGTAGAGTTTATTTGCCTTGATTAAAGTAAATGACGCAAGCGAGAACCAAAGTCTAGCTACTGTTTTTCCTCTTAAGAAGTCCTTCAAATCCAAGGTCAGCTTTAGGTTTGGAAAAGCTCCGGCAGATAGCAGCACTACCTCCGTTTCTAGTCCTTTTTGCTGAGTTTCCTCTTTATGGTTTCCCATATTCGGTCAGTTTTATTTATTGTAGTGTTCGGCAACTAGTGGGCAAAAAATAGTTAACTACCAACTACTAACTAGTCTGGGAAATTGTAGTTGTAACTATAACTAGTAGTTAACTATTTTTTCCAGGGACTAGTTGAAACTAGTAGTTAACTATTTCCCAAAGTAGTTAACTACTAGTTAACTAGTCTATTTAATTTCATAACCTACTTTTTGGCAAAATTCTAATACATCTTTCTTATCTATGTCACAAAAAAAAAACGTTTATACTTCGCGCAAAAATGGTCTTTATTTCTGGTTATGGTATTTGAGTACTCTACCTTTGATAAAAATTTTAAATATCTCTTTAAATTTTAAATAAATTTTTTTTGAAGTAGTTGAAAATTTGAAAGTAGTTTTAACTAGTAGTTAGTTTAAAAAGTAGTTAAACTAATAGTTGAACTACTTTAAACTAAAAGTAGTTAAACTACTAGTTAACTACTAGTTGATTAGTAGTTAACTACTAGTTGCAACTAGTTCTAGTTAACTAGTGCCGAACACTATTATTAAGTAAAAATTATTTTTGATTCGAACTTACACGGTGGGGATATTTTAGAAAATGTTTGATTATTTGTTCGAAACAACACATTTTGGTTTCTTTTTAATTCTTCTTTTTAAAATTTGAACTGCAGATCCTCGTTTATCTTAATCTCCTAATATTGGAATAGGAAACTGAATTTTAGACATTTTTGATTGATTTGGCAGATTTGTAGACACCTCACATCACTTGTTTGCAAATAAAGACACTAGGCTAGTTAGGAAATTATGTGTAAAGTAACTTTTAAATTTAAAAAAAAGAAATTAAGATAAGATTTTAATGTGTGAAACGAAAATGGTTTTATAGTAATAAACAGCAGGTCTGCTTACTTAACAATTTGTTTCACTTATTAACTGGATTTTCAATCTTCCGGATTGCCTTTAAAACAAGATATTTCCCATTGATAAACGAGGCTGTACTGTGTACTTTTTTCTGTGAAACCTTTTTATTATAGAATAAAAGTAATACTTTTACTGCAGGAAAACAGCTTAAAACTTTATTTTATGTAAACACTTCCTTTTTAGAACATTTTGGAAGGTATATATGACATTTTTAAAATAAAGAAATATGACGCATTGGATTTCTTCCCACTACATACTATTTTTTCCTGACGAATCCCACACAAATTTCAACCTAAAACTGAAAACACCACACAAACCACTAAATACCAACAAAATTATGAGACAAGCAAGAAATACTAATAGTTAACTTCAGAGGTTGTAGCAAGCAACAGTCGAAAATTAGCCAACAAAACCCATCTTGGGCAACCAACCATTTTGACATTTCGTCCCACACCAACACAACATGAAGAAACCACCCATCACCAGAAACGAAACCGAAAGCGTATTGAAACAAAAGAGGATAAACCCGAGAGCAATAACGAAAGGGACAACCCTCCCTCCCCACTTTGCGCGTGGGATGATGTTCCTTTTTCTTTTCTCTTCACTTCCGCTCGCGGCATCTCCTCGTTTCTTCTTTTGCTTTGCGTCGTTAACTTTTCAGCTGGGAACTTTGACCGGGGAGTGAGGAATTTCAATTAGGAGTCGCAAATGAGGCGCTGCCGAAAAGAGACGTGGTGAAAAGATAATGTAAACTTAAACTTTGCATACGCTGGTTTTTTTGTAAAGAAGAGGTTCAGAAACGTGTCTGGGTTCAACTTCAGGAACAAATCCAGGGGGGGGAGTGGCTATGGGGCTGCAGTACCCAGAGTTCAAACAGTTGTCCAGATTTTAAGAAAACCAGTTGTCTTTCCAGAAAACCAGTTGTCCAGTTGTCTTTACCATTTTCAACTTTGATATGCATTATGATATTTGCATATGAAAAATGTACATTTTAATAAAATTGAATTGATAAAAAATCTAAGAGGACTTGAAAATTTTTAACGATATAATTTTTTTGGAACCCTCAGTTTTTTTGGAACCCTCAGCCCCCCTCCCAAGATAGAAATCCTAGACCACAAAAAAAAATTACCTTAAAATCCTAACTGTACCACCTCTTTTTCTTCCTTACTTACAAGAATTTGTATGTAATTTGCGTACATGGAATATTATGTTAATTTATGAAAAGAAATAGGATTTCATTGATTTTTGAAACCAGGTTTAGTTTCTAAATAATGTCTTTTTAAAACGAAAAACATTCCTTAACTCTTAGATATGGACAGTATTTTAATTATTGGTATTTCAGGCCATTTAATTCATACTTCAAACATTTTATTTTTGAAAATATTGCACACGCTATACCAGGCCTGCACTACTCTAACTGCAATGCGGGTCAAAAAAAAATCTGATTAGATCTTCACAGGACAAAAGATCAGTCTACTGCTCTTTCATGACATTGAGAGCAAAAAATTACAAACAGTGATTTCAAGAAAAAAGGGTCCCTTATAATGTATATTCTTTTACATCGTAATTTTAACAAAATGTCTACTATTGACGATTTTAGGTTTTTATTAAACTTTTGAAAACTGTCTCTTCATTTGTATGATTGGAAAAAAAACAGCTCCTCTTTGAAGAATCTTCAATCTTTATTAAACTTTATTAAACTGTTAGTAAATTTTAGAATCTCCCCTCGGGCATTATGTTGTGCAGGCCTGCACTTATACCACATTAAATTTGAAATATTGATATATTTTTCTTAATTTTGTACATGATTTAAATATATTACGAGGTTAACATCATGTTTTAAACTCTTTTCTTTGCTTTCAGGTGCGCTGGGTTGCGTTTGGTTTTTGTTTTGGGTGATATTGGTGTACAATACCCCTGCTGAGCATCCAAGAATCTCCAAGAAAGAGCTCATGTACATACAACAGAATCTTCCACAAACCTCTGCTGAGAGAAACGTAAGTATAGTATAGTTATTAAATAATGTATAATATAGAGGGAAACTCTTTGTTTATTAGTCGACTCCGCTTAATGTGATCACGGTTAATGTTATCGAAATTGACAGGTCCGATCACTCCTATTTAACTTAACGCAAAATGTATCGTTTTATGTGATCAATATATCGTTTAATGTTATCAAAGTTTGGTGAAAAATCCCCTAAAAACTACTTTTTTCCCGTTTGAAAGGTCAATTTTAATACATAAACATTCAAATGAGTCATTTATTTTTATGTTCCACTCTCATATTTTTTAATGATGTATAAGTTGCAAAATACATACTAGGTAATCTATTAATTATGAATATATAATAAAAGTTCAATCCACACTACAAAATAGTAACAGTAAAAAGGGACAACTTAAATTTATGTGCACATAGTTAACTATGAGCATATAAATTTACGTTGTCCTTTTTTATTATTAGGACTACATAATAGTTGTGATTTTAGTGCAAACACTCGAGTTACAATGTTTGCCCTTTTCTAAAATCAAATCGCATATAATCGGACATTGTTATCATTCTAATCTTTGACAAATGTGATCACATTAAGCGAAGAACAATATCCTGTCACTTTTAGTCAGTTTTTTTTTACCACCTCACGCCATTCAACCCCAACCAACCACATTAAGCCGAATCGACTGTATCAACAAATTTGGTTCAAAAACTTAAGCGCTAATTTTTAAAGGATTATATTTTTTCAGAAGAAATGTGTATGCCACAGGAATCAGCTTTAACATTAAGATGAAATTTTTAAATTTAATCTAAAAAAAAGAAGTTTTAAGAGAATTTTGAAATAATAAAAACACACTTTTGCGTAGCATCAGTCACTTTTTGGTAACGTCAGTCACTTTTTGTTAACGTCAGTCACTTTTTTGTAACGTCAGTCACACTTTTTCGTAGTCACTTTTGCGTAACGTCAGTCACTTTTTCCTGTAACCCTTTCTGTAGCAAAAAAAAAAAAACTAAAAATTTATAAAATTAGGTATGGATAGCATAAATGTATTCCATTAAAAAACTTAGCATCAATTGCGATAATATAGAATTTGACTTTTTAGACAGAACTGAATTTATAAGGTCAAGACGAAAATGTAACGTCAGTCACGGTGGAATGACCCGTTTCTAAATATTAGTGACAGTGACAACATTTCGTACGTGGCTTTTGTGCGATTCACATGATTTTATTTTACAAGAACTGGGAACACAATTGAATTTTATACCCAAAATCTTAGAAATTCTTGTATAGTGTTTAAAAACTATTACTACGCCTCATTCTATTGAACAATACTTGTTTCTCAGAATACTTAACATAAAATACTTAGCATATGGGACGTCCGTTTCATAATACTTAGAACAGATTTCGATACTAATCTATGCAACATGTGATATTTGAGGAGAGAAACGAAAAGCGTTGCCTTATACTAGTTCTTTCACAAAATCCAAATGTTTCAAAACTATAACTCGGTTGGTGACCTGATAATGTATGTAACCGTCCTCTCAAACTCGCAATATGCTCATCACGGAATATCAACTCTTTTGCGAAACGTTTCTCATCTGCACACTCGCTTTTCGATTTCTTCTTAAAACCCGAGGCAATAAACGCTAGTTCTCGAAAGAGATCGGAGGGTTCGAAAACCTTAATACACACATGTTTCTATATTAGTGCTTTTTAGAACCAAAGATTTCTTCGATTTCTATTTTCCATGCGATAATGAAACTTTAAGGGAATGTGAACTCAACAGCGATAAAATAAGTGACAAACGGAAACATTAAACCCAACCACGATATGAATATAAGTTACAAATAATAATCTTAAATAGGTTAGTTATTGCTTAATTCTTATACAGCTTACTTAACAGTTCTTGAGTAGATGCTTTATTTTCTCAGTTTTCCCCCTAGTTTCTTAAATTAAAATTCATTGACAGATATTTTCTTATTAGTAGCTATTAGCCAGTTCTGTTACAACGGTTAAGAACCTGTTCAAAACTTTGTGGTATAAGTATGTTAACATGATTTATGGTACATTAACATATATAACACATGATAAATTTATTAACATAACGTTTTACTCCTGTTACTACCAAATTGAACATAAATAAACTTGCTCTTGAAAGTTCTGTTGAATTAAAAAACATGTTTTTTTGTCAGAATATATCCCTTTTGAAATTCAGTTTGCCTGAAGACTAAAGAAAAACGATAGTTTTACCTCATATCCCTAATTTAGTTTCTTTTCCCATCTTTTCTCTTATTTCATTACATCGAAATTCGATTTTCTTCTCTTCTCTTTATTTATTCTCTATCCCTCCCTTTCTTTTCTCTTCTTTCGAGCTCCTCTCCTCTTTTCACTCTTTCCTTAATGTTACCATTTCTCTCTTTTCTCTCTTTCCCACCTCTCATCTTTTCTCTGTTTCTACATATTATCATTGATCTTTGTTAAATATTTTTCTTTTTTACTACATATTATCAATTTCTCTTTTCCCTCCATCATATTTTCTGTTTCCCTACATATTATTATTTCTCTTCTCTTCTCCCACTTCTACATTTTCTGTATATTCTCACCTCTTATCAAATCAAACTTATAAAAAACAAAACTAAAACAAAGGAGATTATTGGAATATCCCCAAAGAGGGCAACAGCTGGTACATGGGTTATCTTCTGTCATTTCGGAGGGCTATTGGAGGATCAAGCTTTTTTTTCCGCCTCGTGAGTGACGAAAGAGGCGTGAGTTATATGAGTAGTGGATGCAATCCCAGTGCCACCAGAGGCATACCCCACGCTTTTTCGATTTCCATTGAGCATTCGCACTTGACTTCACGACCAGTTATTTTCTTTTAACTGTTAACTACTGTTGGACACACACCCAGGGCAGTTGCTAGGTACAGGGGAACCTGTTGCTAAGGCGGTTGCTAGGTGTGGGGTCGCGTGATTGCAGATGCCCTAAAATAGAAGCATTCGCACATCACGTCACAACCAGCTATTTTCTTTTAACTGTTTGCTGTTGGAGGACACACACCCTGTTGCTAGGGCGGTTGCTAGGTGCGAGTCACGTGATTGCAAATGCTCTATGGCCTTGAACCCTCTGTTCGGTTCTATAGCACTCTGTGATATTCATTCCCCACCATCATCAACAAGTTTAATTCGCGAAAAAACAAAGCACATTACACTCCTTCTGACACATCTCCGTGTATTCACCCAGCAAACAGAACAGTACCCAATTCACCCTCGATTCCCAGTATACACCAGCATCCATCACATCACACACAGCTCTGTGCAAAGTGTCTCGAACCCGCCTTCTGCGAAACCAACCACCAGACACCCTTATTCAACCCGTCACGTGTCTGACATCATTCCGAGACTGCGTCACGCTCGTGTCATCACACGAGTCCGAATATTTTTTTTTTTTTGAGGAATTCTCTCTATCTCTCTTTGTGAGATGAGCCGGTTTTCTGGAGTTATTACGTCATTGACGTAATAATAATGCTGTGGACGGAGGTGGGTTTTCCGAAATTCTCTGTGGTCGCTCACCTTCTGTGAACCAGTTTTAGGAGGGAGTGAGCCTGGAAGTGGTTTTTCGAACCGTAATGGGTCTAGTCAGGGCCGTATATGGGTAAATGTTGAAAGAAACCGATTTCCATATTCGCAATTCGTGTTCATTTCTCCGTCATATTCAACTAAATATTCGTTTTGTTTTTGAACTCATCATATTTCTCTCATTTCTCATTAAAATCTTCTCTCCCTTATCCTCTGAAGTTTTTGCTGTCCCTCATCCAACAATCTTACATTACATAATATCGTTTGGATCTCTACTCTCCCTCATCCCCTTTGAAATCTCTTCTCCCCCTTATCTTACTTACGATCTCCTCTTTCCCCTACATCCTCTTTTCAATATAAGCCTCTCCTGATCCTCTTTGAAATCTCTACCCATTCGACGTTCTCTCTGAAATCTCCTATCTGCGCATCTTCTTGTGATCTCCTTTATCTTTCATCCTTATGGAAATTTTTGCTCTCCCTCATCCCCTTTGAAGTATCTTTCCTTTCTCAACCACTTTGAAATCTCCTCTTTCCTTCATTCATTTCTTAATTTCAGCTCTTCCTCATCTCATTTGCAATCCCATATTTCCCTTTGAAATCTCAGCTCTTCTTTATCCCTATTGCATCCTATTATCCCTATCTATCCCTCTGCTCTTCCTTAATCTCTTTCAAATCTGCTCTCCTTCTCATGTTCTTTGAAATTTCTCTATTTCCTCCTCCCCTTTAGAATATTTTACCTCCCTCATCTAGTTTTCGATCTCTGTTCCTCTTCATCCTCTTTGAAATGTCTGATCTCCCTCAAATCCCTCATCTCTTTCAAATAAAAAAAAGACTCAAACATTAAAATAATTCCAAACACATTAAAAATATGAAGGTTAAAGGATGCTCAAAAATACCATTTCTTTTAAACCCACGTCAGGTAGGTAGGTCACAAGATAATCTGTGTTCACCCGGTTTAGTATAAAATCATAAAATCTGGATAAATTTATCAAAATTACTCTTTAGTGTAAAATGGCTGGATCAATTTTGTTTAAGGCAAAACAAGTTCATAAATAGTTGTATGAGTTTAAAATAAATTAATCCACTTCTTTCTTTAAATAAACATTTCAATAACAGGAGCTTTGAAAATTTTTGTCAATGATGGATGTAGATGTAGAGAAATGAGTTGATTTCACTCCGGGAGCTCACATTGAACTATTGAAACAATAAAACACAGTTTGCACAAACCACGATTGCAGCATTGATTTAGTACGAAAAAACACCTTGTGCTGAAAAATGCTTTGAATGGAACCCCTAAAATGCACTTTTAATTAGGCAGAATTTCAAGGTTTTTACCTCCTAAAACATTCTCCACAACTTGATAATGAGAAATTTTCTTCTTTATGATCTGAGAATACTTTTAGTTATTTTATGAAGTCACTAACACTATTTATTTATAAACTAGCTCTACGCGCTGGAACCGGCGTTGCTGGGACAACATTAAGTTATTATTAAAAAATGTATAAATGTATGTTATAATAATGTATGGCTTGTCGTTGCAGAGCCGTCCCATCCCCTGGAGACAAATCTTCCGTTCTCGAGCCGTGTGGGCGCTGACGGTGGCCAAGTTCGCAGGGACCTGGGGTTTCACGTGCCTGCTCACCAAGCTGCCGGCCTACCTGGCCGATGTACTCCATTTCCCCATACAGAAGGTGAGTCTTACTTCTATTGCAAACGATGTATACAGTACAGTGCAGTATACATACATAACGAGTACAGTATACTACGATGTATACTGTACTAAACCCTAACAGTGGACATTGTGGGCGAACCCACAGAAAAAATCCTAACAGAGGATTCAAAAGGCTATTTTTAAATTTCCTCATAAGGTAGAGGGCAGCACTGGAAATTAAATGATTGACAGATAGGTAGGCAGTTCATTTTGGTGGTCAAAGCTGTGATAGGCAATCTTTCCTTTCGGAGGGCTATTGGAGGATCAAGCTGTTTTTCTCCGCCTCTTGTGTTGTGAAGAAAGAAGCGTGAGTTGCATGAGTAGTTGATGCGATCCCAGCGCCAAAATAGCCCCTATCTCAAGACATATTCCATGCTTTTTCGATTTCCATTACCGCCTATCATGGACTCTTTGTTGTAGTACTCTGTGGGCGAACTACTAAGGTTAGAAGGTTACTTTAAGCGCCAATTTTCATTATTTATCGCTTCTTCATTATTACAAAGCAGTTACTTCATTGCTGGTTCATCTTTAATCTTCAGATATTATTAGACGTTGTGTAGATTTTCTAAAGGTAGGTAGTTATATTGTCTGATACAACTTTTTTTAATAGCACTGACTAATTAAGGTTTTAAACAGCCGTATTGCTCGAAATCTGGCAACTCGAGTCAACAGCGACACATGACGCAATACGACGCTTTTGTGACACGGTGAACTCATTCGACCAATTCGAATCAAAAGTGACTAACGGCTTACAGTGTCATCCAGGTTGGGTTTCTAACATCTGACGCAATCTCGGTCTTTTTAGGGAACGACCACTAATTTTTATTGTGATGTTTCGAAACATCTAAAGAACCTACCAGGAACGGATTTAAGGTGGGTACTCCGGAAAGTGCCCCCTTCTTGGGCTAAAAGGGAAAAAAAGGCGTAAAATAATAGAATGAAAGATTCTGAAAGACCAAAAAATATTTTAGTCTTTTAAAATAAGCACTTTTTCTTCTTTTTTTCCCCTTTTTTTCTCTTAATTTTCCCTTATTGGCCCCCTTTTTTTAGCTCAGGGGGTAACTTTCCCCAGATAGTTCTAACTTTTTCGTTCATCAAGTGCATGTGCTGATCAAAAATGAGCTATTTAGGGTCAGTCAAATCCCTACAATTTTCTGTGGGAGGTACCCCAGACTCTCCTATCATCGTCTGGAAAAAAATTCGCACTCTTAAAATACTATATTACTAGGTTCAGATTGAGATTGTAGGTTCAAAGAAACATATTGTTGCGCTTTATACTGATTATTAATTATCAAACATGGGGCTGAATTTCATGGGGGGATCTGGAGAAATCTATATAAAAAAACTTTTCTATTTGCGTCCAGAGGTAGAGGGGATTCTCAAAAAGGATCCGCATCAGAAACGTACTCCTTGGATCAAATTAGGTGCCTTTATTTTCGAGTTATCAAATTTGTATTCTTCCCTTTCATGGTATATCTAACTTCATGTATCTGTAAATAGTTTTTACCTCGTCTACTTTTAGTACCTAGGTATAGTTTATCTCAGAAACATAAGATTATAGTTTCATAGGGCCAAGTCATAATGAGAGAGAACATGTATGAATAGAATAGTTATAAACAGCAGTCGTAGCATTATATTCTCGTAATTTGAGGAATAAACTTGTTTCCCCTTCTTTTTAATAAGCAATTATTTCTAAGTATAAACTCGAGTATTTATGTATAGGTTCTGTTGAGTATTGGATCTTGTAAGCAACTTAGGAAATTTCTAATTTTAATACATTTAACATGAGATGAGATGGTATTTTTGGGACATCATTAATGTTTCTAGATTTAAATCATCCAATCATTCATTTAATCAATAATAATGTCATCCAACTACTATTTGAGACTATTTTTAACAAGAAAATATATATCTAAAATCAGTTTTCAACTCTTCAAAATTTTTGTGCAGGTTTACTATAAAATTTTTAAATTATTTTTTACGCTGTTTAGTTTTTATAATTCAGTAAAAATGCAGTGGTTTCAGAAGCTTTCACATATTAAGAGGGTTTTTTTCCCCAATTTTCCCTAAAATAGAATTTTTTCTTAAACTATACAATTCAATGTGTTTCAGTTTTTAATGTCCAAAATTAAGAAATTTAATATCAAAACATAGCCTTCGCTTCTTCTTTTGAACTACTATTCCCCAGTTATATTCCCCTTGATATTATTTATTTCGACAAGGGGTAAAATTAAACATGTGTCATCTCCTTCTCCATCATCCATTTTTTTTTTCAAAAACATGACGTAACACTCATCCTCCCTTTCAAACCAAACTTCAACCGGAAACAAAAAAAAAAAATGTTCTCTTAATCCTCATCTCTGTGACACACCATTTCACTTCACTTCATTTTAATTTCCCGATGACCCGCAAGTGACTGGCATGCTCCACTGATATTCAAATTAGCTCTGGACAATAAGTAATCCTTCGTTGCCGCATGTACCGCAAATTTGCTGGATGCAGTGGTTACGGCTGCAGTTAATGATTATTATTATTATTTCGCTTCGTCGGCAAAATAACGCTTCGGTTGCGTGTGTAGGGTTTCTGATGAATTGTAACTTGCGGTTGAGGCTTACCCCGCTATGAATAAGAGGTCGTTTTACATGCACGGGTTTTGTAACAATTATTGTAACAGTTTACGGAGTCAATTACCTGGATAATCACTTTTTATTGATGACCTGAGGATCTATCCATTTTTTCCCGACATTTTAATATTTGTTTCTCTGTGTATGATAGTTAGAATTGATACGTTTGGAAGGGAATTTATTTTAACCTGGAATGTAGTATGACAAAATAAAAATTTAGGTACTATTATTTACTACTTCAAACCCAATTATTATTTTAAAGTACCAAGTCCTGAAAAGTTTTTCTTAATTTGCAGTTATTGAGTGGTTCCACCTAACTTATAATAATGATAAATTTTAATTTCTTTTGCCTAACATGTTGTGCACCTAATTTTTGAATTACGTAATTTTACGTGAACGTAATTTTTTAATACGGTTTGAAAACATTTTAACATGCAACTAACATCTTAATTTTGCAGCCATTACTATTCTATATAACACAGAGTTTCATATACAAACCTCTTGCTAGTATTAAACTTATTTTTAACATAAAATTCAATTCATCTTTTTATAAAACTAGTTTGTTCCCTTTTTGTATGTATAATTGGAATTTATTTTTTAAAAATACCAATAGGGCGTTAAAATGCATGAAAATAAATATGTTAAGTTATCCCCGTTTTTAACCTTGATGATTAAATTTTAAAATTGTGTTCAAGATTTTTTAAAAGTGAATCTCGGTGCATTCAATTAAATGAATAAAATTCAGATAACTCAATCTGCAATGGATTCAGCTACGACTATGACACATTCCTTCTAGGTTGTTATTCGAAATTATGTTCATTGCTAAACGTTTCTTACGACAGATTCAGCATCACCGCATGTTAAGAATAGAATAAGGGTTAGAAAGAATGTAAACAAATACTTATTCCCGTCTTTCAACGTTCTAAAAGTCTTAAAAAATCCTCTTGCCAAGATATCTGATTTGGAACAAGTTCCTAATAGTTTCACTTTTTTTTTTCTTTTTTTCTTTCCGCTCAAACCTCCATGACGGAAAGAATAACAAGTTGTATCTCGAAACAATTGTATAACTAAAACGTTAATCTTGAGTTTCAATGTCGATTTAGAAGTGTTTTGATGGTTGAATTAGTCAATAGTAACGTTACGGAAGCGTATTTGAGGCAAGCGTATCATGCATGAATGCCTTCGTAAGGTTAAAAACATTGCTGAAAATTTTTAAGTAACATTGAGAGTTGGAAATATTTCGCTAAAAATTTACTTGCATCTTGATTGGTTGTATGCTTCTAATAGAAAAGACATTTAGAAAATGAGAAAGCGTTCAATGTTTCGTTCTAATGAGGGAACTAAAACGTTTTATTCTGACGAAGAAGATAAAAACTTTATAAAAAATGCTTTAAAGTTTTTAATGTAGTATGGTACAATTGGTACATTAATATTTCAAAAAAGTTTGTTTCAATTTATATAGTCTTATACATGAAGTATTTTCCACGGTACAAAAAACCTTAATCATAATTTAAAGTATAACGAAGTGTTATATACTTTTTAAATGAACATTGGTTATGGATGTAACTCTAATGCTTTGAAAACATGAAATTAAGGATTACATAAGAAAGAAGTAAGATGAAACTAACTAGAATAGCTTGTGAGATACTAACAAAAAATAAACCTACATAAAGTATGTTTTAAAATTTCCACAATTTATCAGATATTAAGATAATTAATATATTAGATAATAATAGATAATTAATTAGATAATTAATAGATTAGATAAGATATTAAGGATTACATAAGAAAGAAGTAAGATGAAACTAACTAGAATAGCTTGTGAGATACTAACAAAAAATAAACCTACATAAAGTATGTTTTAAAATTTCCACAATTTATCAGATATTGAAATACCCTTACAGTTATTAATGTAAAAATTTAATACAATAATTTTAAGTTTGTTTTTCTTATCACAGAATCGTTCTTTCTAAAGTTTTAAATTAATCAGAAAAATACAATTAAATAGGGAGAAAATGTATCGAAACCTGTTCCAAACCTTTGTAAGTTAAATAATCCTACGTACAAATAAAAAATTTTCAATAAGACCCATTCAGTTCTAATACGTGCAGTATAAAAATGATTCAAATACTGGTTTCCAATACAAAAAAAAAAAAAACATTTCTGTGTTATTGAGTGAATCTGACCCTACTGAAAAAGATCAATACCATTTTAGAAGTTTGTTGAGTACTATAACTTTACGTTCAGTAGTTTTGATGCATAACTTTTATCCTAATTTGTTACAGAATGGTCTCATCAATGCTTCTGTGTACACCGCTGAAATCACAGCGATGTTCATATCTGGCTGTTCGTCAGATTATTTAAGAAAAAAGAATTGGCTGTCTAATACCAACATTCGAAAGCTTTTCGAAACTCTAGGTAAGTTTTTTGTTATGCTATGGTAAACATTTTCAAAATCCTACGAAGTGAGATATGACTCCCCTCACATGAGATTTCCTCTAACTAAAATAAATTAATTTGTTTGATATGTCTCAATATATATATATATATATATATATATATTATAATATATATTATATATATTATAATGCTTACGTAAGATGTTACATACACTGCAGTTTCGAAAATCTCTTGTTAAATAATTTCAAAATTCAGCCAAAAAATAAATTAATTTTAAACTTTTATTTTGTACATAAAAAAGAACAAAGGGGGGTAGTTTCCTTACGTAATTAGGAGGGGCTTATGCTCATCTTTGCTAACAAGGGGGGAGGGTCAAAAATGACCAAACACATGCTTACGTAATATTTGAACGGCCCCTGACCTGCTTTTGAGCTAAGGTAATAAATACACAATCCTCTAACTTTTTCACCATTAAAACCGAAAGTATCACTTTGATAAGAAAAAGCACCACAACTCCATTTATCACAAAACCCTAAATCACACAACCACCTGTGAGAGGTCCTCCCTTACGAAACCACCTGCAATCGCTCCACCAAGGTCAATCCAACCCCTTGGGTCCATCTTCACTGCCCCACATCGCAACGGCAATTAACGCTTTTTTTTAACGCGATTAATCAAGAAAAGAAAGGCGCAGTAACAGGGACAGACGGATAAAGGATGGTGATAAAAAACAAACAAGCAAGCAAGCAAACGGCTTTCCACATCCTCCCCGGACATCTCTAAGGACGTGTCGCAAGCGGAGCGTCCCGTTCTGGAATTATTCCGGATTCGAATTTGAAGGAGGTAGAGGGTATAGTGTGTAGAGGGTACGTTGGTTGGTGGGCATGCGTGGTCAGTGTTGAGTGGGAAGAAGAAAGTATTGTGATGTGGGGAATCTCATAGATGCAGGCAGAGATATTTTTAACTCCTCTGAGAGAGTATTTCACTCCTTGAAAATCTGAAATACTCTTTAAAAAAAACTAGACAGGAGTATTTTCACTCTTTAATTCTTCACAAAGGTTTAGCTTAAAAAATGCACCCACTAAAATTTATTTGCAGTGATTTTAATCAGTTGAACTTTGCAAATACCTATGAAATTTAACTTCAGATAAATGGTTTATGGACATAATGAAGAAGCCGAAAGAAAATTTGGATCTACTTTTAGTTGTTTTAAGACAGGAATAGATTATAGTTTTTTCAATTGTTGTTATGATGCTTAGGGAGTTTGATTGCGGTTTTCGTGTCTCTGTATATGTAGTTTATGCTATTTCCGTATTTCACTCCTCCTAATTGAATTTCACTCCTCCTAAAAGAGTCGAGGAGTATTTTTACTCCTCCAAAAAAATCCTAGGAATAACCCTAGGATGCAGGGTCTGTCCGGGTTTTAAGAGGTACCTATTTTGTGAAAATTTAGAAAATTTATGAATTTTTCTGCAAATTTATTAAAATTTAAGTGTAAAATCAACACAAAAACATGTGCATAATTAAAGAAAATTTAGTCTGGAATTTAACAATCAAGAGAATATAGCTTATTAGAGATCTTTCTTTTAAAAATATATTTTGTGAAGGTACTTTTTTCCTAAAACAGAATTTGTGAAAATACCCGATTACCAAGTGGTGAATTCGTAAAGGTTCCTCAAAAAAGGTAGTAAAATTCCATTGAGATGGTAGTATTGCGGGATAAGTTTGTATCTATTGGTAAATTTTAGTCAAAGATGGGGTGTCCGAGAGGGTTTTTTTAAATGTCACCCTTTAGAACACATTTTGGACGACTTTCTTTCGAGTAGCACCCAAAGAGAACCGCTCCTCAATATACTGCAGTAGGGTGGTCCTTATTTTTGAAGTTTTGAAATTTATTGCTCTCACCATCTAAGTTTGTTGCATTATATCTAAAAATAATTCTGGTAAAATTTTATCACTTTCAAATTATATTTATTGGTAGCTCACGGAAGTAAATTTTAGGCAGAAAGAAAATTTCAGCAAATAAGGACCACCCTAATACTGCAGGCTGCAAATCTTCAAGAGGGAAAACAGTCTATAATTAGTCGATTAAATTTTGAGGGGTAATGAACCCCCTCTAACCTACTCTTGGGTACGTCCCAGATGATAAAATTGTACTTAACTTTCGAAATAATGTCTTAAATATAGCAAAGAGAATCCACGATCGCTCCAATAAGGAAAAGATTTCGGTGCGCATCCTATTTCTTCCCAACTCTATGGGAGGTTCCTCCTTCCTTCAAATGAAAGTGGAACGCCAGAGTCTTCAATGCCAGGGAATGTGGGTCACGTGACGGATTCATTCCTGACGCACTTCCGGGACGACGAAACAGAGGGGAGGGGATGAATACATCAAGGCCCCCCTTTCTTTTGTTTCAAGGGGGTGGGCCTTTTAAGGTGCCGGTGACGGCGAGGCGGGTGAGGCAACGATGCCATCTTGGGGGTTTGCCGGCTTGGAATGGTGAATGAAGATTTGGAGCTTTTTTGAGATTGGGTTTGTTGAGTCGCAGTTGGCACAATTTGGGCATCGTTTAGTGTGGATGTGTTGTTGATGATGAAAATAAGAGGATTCTAATTGCTGTGGAAGGTCTGACGCATCTGTTTAAGTTAGAAACTTGACGAGAGAGTGGAATTTTTTTTAATCTTACGTTTTTTGGGGGGTTGAACGTTGACTCCATACTTTGACTATCAAGAGGGTATTTGTTATAAGCTGTTGCAGCACCAGGAATTAAGTGAAATTTCGACAATCACTGTTGTCTCTTGATGTCCCAAAGAGTAGAAGAATTTTGGAATAAAATAGAGTAGTAAGAATAGGTTAAAAATAAAATGGAAAGTATCAAAAATAATACTTATTATAAGAAAAATAAAATAAAATTAAGAAACATTATCTAGCTTGAGTTCTTCTGCGAAGATTATTAAACACTATCTTGGTCAGGAATCATTGTAATCAAGAAAAATGTACTTGAAAGTTGTAAAACATTTTGTTGCGACAAGAAAGACTCAGTCCTAAAATAAAGAGGGCTTCTATACTGCCGTCCTTAGCAAAAAGGGCGTATCTCTGATTTTGGCGATTTTCAGGTTTTTGCATATCTAGAATCTTTGGAGTCTTCTGCACCTTATGATACATTCATGTACCTATGGGTACGAAAAGGTACACAAAAACGCTAGTAAAAAGGGCGTAACCTTGAAATTTTTTGAAATCCTTAGGCGAAAAGTGCTTGTACTGAAAATCTTGATTTTCGGTGATGCGCCCTTCTTGCTAAGGACGGCAGTATACTAGACAGCAACTTAAGTTGACCCTGTGACGTCACTAACAAACAAAAAGTTCCCATCGCGGAGTCTGAATTTGGAGTAAAATGAATAACGGGGGGGTCAATTTAAAAATATTATTATTTTGTTAAACCCAAGTATAAGTGCTTTTCAATCACGATTTGCTTATCGAAACTCCTCATAGCAACCGAACAGGCTTTGTGTTTACCGATTTCTCCTTCCGCATTTGTGACGTACTGGGTTCAAGAAACGTTGCTGTAGGTGTAGAGTATAGTAGCAAATTTCTCTTTATAGTAGAGAAGTTACCACTAAACCTAGTTATGACATTGTTTAAAAGTTTTAAGTATTGTATCGTCTGCAACGTTGTTTTCTTTCTTGTTCAGCGCTGCTGGGCCCTACGTTGTGCCTGGTCGTGGTCCCCACCATGGGCTGCAACCACTGGCCGGTGGTCATCCTCATCGTCATGTCCATGTTCTTCTACGGAATGGTGGGAGGAGGCGACATCCCCGCCTTTGTCGACATCGCACCCGAGCTAGCTGGTCAGTAGTTTCAACCTCATTGTATTTTCTAAATTTAGGAGTTTTGAGTGTTTTAGTACCATATAATGTAAAAATCCACATTTCGCAAGAGTAATATCAGAACATATGCATGGTTGCAAAACGAAACCACAAAGCCGGAGACTGGAAGATAGGAGACGGGTCATAAAAAGCTGTAATTTCAACATTTTGGATTGAATATAAGTTTTAAAGCAGGATAGTTCAAATAAGCAGCTGTATTACCATGGCCATCTCTAGACACATAAGGCCAGATAATCTCGAAATCTTGAGTAACGTTTTGCCTATACCATTTCGGGTCGACATGGCTTTTTGGACAACAGCGCTACTCCAGTCTACGCATGATCTCAGACTGGAGTTGCGCTGTTGTACAAAAAGCGATGATGACTCGAAATAGTTGGCAGGACGTCGCTCAAGATTTCGAGCTTCTCTGGCCTTACGTGTCTACAGATGACCATGGTAATACACACCTAGCAGCGATCAAGGAGCGTTCGCAAGAATCCCTTGTGTGTATGGGCATTGACTCCACTTCACTCTTGAAATTTGTTTTTGTGTACTACATTACCATTATTCGTGATCAGTCTCGCATCTTTCAGACTTTTGTGGGCAATTGTCACCATCAATATGATTATTTCTTGTTAACGTGGGAACCTGACCTATAAATAAAATTCTGAACAAGTGTGTTCTGTGGGGCACTCTGCAGTAGTACCTATGGAGTTGTGATGAGGGTTGATTTTAAAAACCTCTTGTTCTTTGCAGGCACTATCTTCGGTTTGGCGAACGGCTTGGCTGGAACCACCGGATTCCTCTCGCCTCTGGTGGCTGGCGTGTTCCTTGATGAGGACGTAAGTGGAAATTTTTTCTTTTTCAAAATTAATTTTTTTTTTTTAAATGTGTGAAGCCTTTTTCTGTGGGCATTGCTGGATCTATCATGAGAAGAGAGTTGACAGCAAGTTTCAATAAAGCTGAATCACCAAGTTTGAAAAAGGAAATAAGTCCAAAAAATGACAAATTGACTTTTTGTGCTTAAAAATATCTCCAAGCTTTGCTCTACACATGAGGGGGAAAATATATACCCCCTATAGGCAGATATAGCCCTTTAAATTTAGTTTCATCGTTCTCTTTTTGGACAACAGCGCAACTCCAGTCTGAAAGGAGCGTGCAAGATTTCAGTTGCGCTGTGGCCCAAAAAGCAATGAGGACGCGAAATAGTAGGTAGAACGTCACTAAAGGTTTCGAGCTTCTCTGGCCTTATGTGTCTAGATGGCCATGCCTTAACCCATTCCATTTCCTTTCAGCACGGAGGCATGACGCAGTGGTCCAAAGTGTTCTACACCTCGTGCGGCATTTACGCCTTCGGAGCCGTCGTGTTCCTCCTGTTCGGCTCCGCGGAGCCGCAGTCCTGGGCGGTGACCGAGGAGGAACCCCCTTACTCCCCAGGGGAACTCTCCAGAAAAGCCTCGGTCCGCTCTGACATCGAGATCTCGCTCAGCATCCACGCGTCCGGCTCCATACGCCGATGAACAACTCAACTCAACTCCACTTCATTCCATTCGTCGTGGTTGGTGCGACGGCGGACTAGTGTACATAGAAATGTAGAGGTTAGAAAGATGTGTTAATATAGATGTGGTTTTTATTGGGGAGAGTTTGGCAACAGTATGTCGTGGAGTTTTATTGCTTGCTCTTCGTGTTGAGAAGGGTTTGACCTTTATTGTTGAGGTCTTTTTTTTAAGTTGGCCTCTCTGGATGGAGATTTTTAAGGATGAAGTGAATAGAAGTAAATGAAGTTTTTAAATAATTGTGAGCGAGAGATTTTTCGTGTTTGAGAAGGGGAATCCTTCGTCTTATTTGAAGATTTGGTTTTGCACGGGTAGGTTAGAAGTCAAGGAATACAAGTGGAAATAATTTTACTGTGCTTGGTTGGATAAAATCGGAGATTTCTGGATAAACAGATTTTGAAAGCTAAAGGAGGGTGAAACTTCCTACATCGAATGTTAAAAAAGTTGGTTACGGCCGTATGCACAGCTAACCTGACCGGAGGTTAACCGAGAGTTAAACCACCGATTGGCGGAAAAGTAGTTATCCTTCTTTAAACAACCAATCAGAAGTTTAACTGCCTGTTAACCGCCGTCAGGTTAGCGGTGAATAAGCCTGTAAGTTTGACTGCCTGTTAACCTCCGGTCAGAGGTTAGCGGTGAATAATGCTGTTAACTGCCAATCAGAAGTTTGACTGACGGGTAACCTTCGGTCAGAAGTTAGTGGTGAATACGGCCGTTCGTCCTGCTTTGAAACAGAAGTTATCCAGCATTATAGCTTGTATTCCTTGACTTCTAACCTACCCAAGAAACAGTGTTCGGAAGTTTTAAAAAGGGGTACTTGTAATTAAGGGGTTAGATAAATACATAAGGGGATCTAAAATGAGGTTTCCGAGGTTATCTATGAAGATTTCCAAAGCTTCTCTTAGAAAAATCATAGCGGGTTGTTACAACATCTTAAATTTAAGCTCGTTAAAGCAAATTTTAAAATAATAGCCCCCTCTTTAAAATCCTTGCTTGAGTTGATCCTGGTGATACAGTTACAGTTTGCATGTTTTTCTAATTAGTTATGTATCAGCAGTTTCTCAACTTGTACTGCACCGAAAAGCTCTAGGCATAAATTAAAAAATATCTTTTATCATTTTTAAGTTGAAACATTAATAATTCAATATATTTTTGTGTTTTAAAACCATTTAACACTTAATTAATTATAATTTTATACCTGTAACCAATCATGTGTTGTATCCTATTAGAAATTAGTGTTTTATTACTCTTAATTGTTGGTTTAGAGTACACATCTCCCTTTGGTTAGCTCTGTAGTACATAGAAGAAACTTTTCTTGGCTGTATACAGCTGTATATAGCGCACCCTTGCCAAGTGATGTTGTCTTTTAGTCTGTTGTGCGACGATTAGTATTTATCAAGTGGTTAGTCACTGATTGTTCTTTTTGTGTAACTATTTTTAATCATTTTTTTGTTGTTCGTTTTTATACATAAATTTGTTTGTGTTTAGTTTTTCACCGTACTTTTCACACTTCTATAGCTGTGATAGTATTATTTTATCACCGAATTTCGAAATGTGTTTTTGATGATTTTAAAATATGTCTGCACGGCTTGACAAATATAAAAATTTGTACATGCCTAGGCGGGTATGTTAGTAGTAAGCATACCTATTTGAAAATAGGGCGTGTTCATGGCACATGCGCAGTATGAAATTTTTCATTCGAATAGAGAAAATTGGGCAAGGGGTTTGTCAAGCTCTGCACGACTTTTACTTGTATACCACTCATTACTACGCCTGTGATGATTAGATTACATTGAAAATTTAAACTAATCATGCATTTAAAAATGTGGTAAGATTTCCATTTTAACTTAAAATGAAACTTTACGCTGGTAAAGTTTTTGAATTTTAAGTCTTAAATGTGAAAAATGTGAATGGAGTACTTAAAATTTTTATTAATGACATATTTTGAGGAAAATTTTATTTAATTAGTTTAAGCATATCAATATCACATACGCTAGTTAGATTGATTTTAATGTAGAGATATATGCAATCTCAACACATATTTTATTTTTTTTTTTTTAATTTTTATGAATTTATAAATAGTAGTAATAATTTAGATACTGTACAAAATATCAAAAATTTTAAGTATGAAAATTTTAATAAAAGAGAAGTAAATATAATTAAATCTAATGTTTATTTTTATTTAATTGTTTAACATTATCTCTCAGAGGTAAAGAAAACTTTCTGATCAATCTAATGCGATTTTAAAACAACAATTTAGATTGAAACAGAATATTTATTTTTTTGTACAGATTTTTTTTTCATTATTCCATACTCAAAATAAAACCGAACAATCATGTCCGCTTGCGACAAAAAAAAGTATTTCTCACACCAGAGACAACACTAGTTTCCCAACGACTCCACTTTGTACCAAAAAACAATCGTTCTGCATTATTGTTCCTATAAACGTCAACAAATTCATTCATTCTATCAGAACTCGTCTGCTTTCCGAAATTTTCTCCTTTTCTCACCCAAGGTTGTAACCTTTACCCATTTGCAGACACGCGTGAAACCCAGCGTATCAACAATGGAAACGCGAGACAAACTTTTTTTACGAGCCATAATAAATAACAGCAAAAGGCCACGCACTCCTTTTCTTTTCCCGCCTTTCTTTTTACTTAATTCAATATTATCGTTTGCGAAATAGAATAATAATAAATAAAATAATAAAAGAACAGTCGATATGTAAGCAAGGACGACTTTAGCAAACGATAATGGGTCCGAAGAACATCAGAACACGCAGCTTTCGAAATTTTCGTTCTCTTGTTCTGCTGGAGTCTTCTCGTTGGCTTCTTCCTATTGTTCTGACCTTCTTTTAGGCTTCGCGAATTCCTTAAAGTTTTCGGCCTTCGCGTACTGTTGCACAGGGTGCCGAAATTTCAAGTGCTTGACTTAAAGTCGGTCAAATGAGATGATTAAATCGTTTGACATTTCCTGTGTGTTCACAGGCATCCGCTATCACAAAAGACCATCGTCTCGGAAAAATTGAAACAGAATGTTTGGAAATGTCGTTTCAAGGGCAACATTTAATTTATCCCCTTACTTCTTTTATAGTTTTATTTAAAATTCACAATGTTGAAATTTGGTTAGTGTTAAGTTTATTTTTAGAAAGTTTATCCATTTTTTAATTTAGAACTACAGTCGACTACGCTTAATGTGATCACCTTGTCCAAGAGTAGAATGATAACAATATCCTAATGATAACAATAAGTGATTTGATAGTAGAAAGTTTCAAACAGTGTAACTAGAGTTTTGCATTAGAATCACAACTATGTAGTCCTAATTTAAGTATTTAAAACTATTCCCTATAGTTTGTATTTTACAAATTATACATTCTTAAGGAAAAAATATGGGAGTACTACATTCATGTATTACTAACAAATTAATGTCTCATTTTGTATGTTTAGGTATTAAAATTGGCCTTCAAACTGGAAAAAATAGAGGTTTTAAGGTGATTTCACCAAATTTTGATAACATTAAGTGAAATGTTGATCACATAAAACGGCGCATTTTTTTTAAACGGCAAGTTTTATTATTAAATTGAATTTACAATAACATAAATTTGTAAATGATATTATTGTAATGAAATATAGTTAAAAGATTTTCCTGAAATAGTAATTAAAAACCTACCAAAAAATTATTATACTTGTTGACTTTTTACTCATAGTCTTGTAAAAATATCATATCACATAAAAAAGTGATTGTAACGACTAGTGGTACTTATAAAACATTCCAATTTAAGGTTGTAAGGTTTTATACTATGTACCTCCATTTACTGAGGTGTACATTGTAATTTATTTTTGGAGTCATTGTTCTTGTCTTTTTATTGTGCTGTGATAGTTTATAATAGATTCTTTGTAAGAAAACTACCATGTTTAAATGTAATCAATATTATGTACATAATAAAATTCTTTTAAGAAAATTGCTTGAGTTTTTAATCTTTCAATTACTTACCGAGAGTATTTATAAATACTACCACATGAAAATAGTGCAAATTTCCTCTAAAAGCATAAAGAAACATTTTACATTAGTACCAGTTTATTGTCTCCATAGAAAATCTTTGTCACATATTATTTAGGACATTTTTACCCACTATAACTTATTTTTAAGCTCGTGGAAACATGACTTGACAGGTTCATCATTTATATTTTCGCTTGGGAGAAAGCACTTCCTAATCTCTTAAAATTCCGTTTTACTCAAGATCTTTTCATCAAGTTTAGTATCGATGATTCCATTAGTTAAAATTGATTCATTAGTATCAAATAAACAAATATTTTTTAGTTTAATTGGTTTATAATGTAATCAATAAAGCTTCTTAATGAATACAACTTTTTTTATGTAGATATCAAGTATAATTTTTATTATGTTAACAATGCCAAGGTAAGCATATTGCAACATTATTTAAATATTGGAACCTTAAAAAAGGGCTCAGAGGTCCATAATTTCATAGAAAATATTTGAATATTCACAATTTGAATAAATTCCAAATATTTTTATGTCATAAAAAATAACATTCAGGTGATTTATAAGATGCTCCCTATCCTAGAAGCGCAGCTCATGCCAAATAAGTCAAATTTACGTAACTGCAACTAGAAGTATACGAAATTTGATCATCATAACAAAAATTAGACGAATCCTGAACGTTTGTGCTGTGTGCTTGGGTACTCTCCCCTCCTAATTAACGTCTCTTCTTTGGACCCTTATCATTAGTAACCCAAGCTGAACAAACAACGTTTAAAATTAGTCAAATTTTTGTCATGCATGCCGAAATTTTGTCTACTTCTAGGGAATCTTTCCTTATTCATAAAATAATCGAATTTGTATGCTTTTTGAATTGATCCCAGAAAAAATATAATAAAAATTTAGGGGAAGAAGAACTTGTAAGTTTCTATTAGTCAATGTGGCAACACGCGTGGTTTTACCATTGAAGCTCTGAATTCAAACGACAGATTTTTGATGCTACGCATTTTGAAATGAGGTGAGCTCGGTCCTTTATTTTCTTGAATTTATTTGAGAATTGTATAAGTATATTTTTTTTGTCTTGCACATTTAAATGTCTTGAGAAATTGTTATGATAAAGTTGATGATTATGTTTATGATAAAAGAAGTCAAATTCTTCATGGCTTTGAAACTATAAATATAGACTTTTATAAATTACGTTTAGAGAAAACTGTTTGGTAAAATCCTTGTATACGTTTCACGCTTGGAGCGATTTTGAAAAATGTCGCTAATCACACCATGAATTCCAAAATTCAAATATAAAATGCCTAAAAAGCAATAACATTTAATATGTATAATTAATAAAAGTAATGAATAAAAGCAATAAGCCCTCTCAAATGTGTCTCCAAACATCGCCGAATCCACCGTGTAACGTATACTATGATTAAACCAACTGTCTTTAATTAGTTACTGAAAATAGGGTTATTTAATGTTGAATTCAACTTTTCTAATTGAGTTTTGAGCAGTGTGCTTTATTTGTTTCAAAACAAATAAGAGACTAAAAAGGTGTTTATTTATTGAAACTTATCTTTAATATGTTTGAGCAGAAAGTGAAACTACGTAAAAAGAGTTAAATATGTAAAAGAAAGTTCAGGTGTTTAGTTTAGACTGTTTCTTAAATAATATTTAATGATAGTTTTATCAAGTTTGTTGAAACACTGTATAGAGTTTATATATGAGCATAAATTAGGCTACAATTTAATCTTGATTATTTATACTGTTTAATATTTCAAAAAAAGAATTAATAATATTTTTATCATGTCTATCGAAATTTATCGTACTTTTTTAAGTGAACAAAACGTTGTCTTAGTATTTTCATATTACTTTTTATCTGAATCCTCTATTCCTATATGTACGCAGAAACCTTAAGTTTTAAATTCCAAGCAAGTCGTTACGCATCTAATTGTATCGCTTCCGATTTTTCTTTTTGCCATTGATTCCAGTTTTTGGACCGCCCAAAACATGATGAGCATGTTACATCATGTAAACATGAGCACTTTTAACCCCCTTCCCTTTGTCAGAGTAAAAAGCAAATAGTTAACCTCCTCTTATAATTTCGTAAGGAGTGCTGCCTACGTGTATTTTGTATAAAGCTTTCAGTAAGGATCTAAACTTTATAAAAATTAGAATTTAATTTTAATGAGACTAAGTTGGCTAGAAACAAAAAAATATATATATGCCTATCTTCTTAATTAACTCTTAAGTTTAAAATGTAACTTTTTAAATTAAGTTATTTTTGATAGTTACAAAATATTTTAGAAAAGATATTGAGGAAGACGATCCCGTTTTATGTACCAATAGGAGTGAAAAAAATCTGTAGATTATTGGAAAAATTCCCTTTTTTATATTAATGATCTCCGAAATTTTGGGGTAAATGTTCCCCATGGATCCTTAAGTTTAAGATAATTCAAAAGTTTGAATGTTATTTACACTGGATACAAATTTTCCTCAAAATTATCAAACTAGGTAACAAACTCGTGCAGTAGAATTTAAGAATTCGACTGAGGCTATAAGGTTTACTAATTTTAGGATTGGAAACAAATTCTTGCAGAAATATAAAAATATCCCGTTTTGATTAACTTTTATCCTTTATTAAAAATACCTAATGTTAATTTCTAATAGATCATCAATAATAAAAATACCTAATAAAAATATCCCGTTTTGATTAACTTTTATCTTTCATTAAAAATACCTAATGTTAATTCACTAGAAAGAAATGAAAAGTCCGATTCCAAATCAGAGTTTAAATTTAAATCATTAGTTAGAAAAACAAGACTATTAAGTCCCACCAAATGTTTTACAATTTAAACTTGTTTTAACAAGTTACCTTTAATTTAGATCACATCGATTTAATTTAGAATATATTATCTTTCAGATACTAATCTGTGCCCTAAAAATATGATATAAACGAAAAAAATATATATATTCAATAATTTTTAAGAAGTTATTACAAAACCTAGTTTTTTTATCGATCGTGAAGATATCTGAAAAGCAGTTAGTTAGTTACGTAGGTTGGTTAGTGCGGTAACGATCACGAGGCAGAGACTCCTAGATTCAGTAAAATGTTTAGAATAAAATGTGATTTATATTCATTTATATTGTGGTCAAAATTGAAAGTGTAGCTTAAACATCAAAATCTTCCCTTAGTAATTTTCATTAATGATCATTTGAGGCGATTCATTTTTCGTTTAGTCGCTTTTTTGGGGCAAAATCCAACAAAAGTGGGTTCTCTTTAACCACCGACATATTAAAACTACTTTACAACCTTTAAAGTTTTATTTGTTACACCAAACTGTCGATATTATTTTTACTTTCAGATTGCGGAGAAATCTCAAGACATTTGAAGCATAATATGACCCAGTGAGATGTCATACCCTGCGGTCCCTTGAAGAGACGCTTTGATGCATCCCTCTTTTGGCTCTGAGCTTACCAAGAAATGGATCCTTGCAGACGAGGTGGGTGAAATAGCTTAACCTGACCTGGATAACTGGTAATAGTTAGTGTTCGGCAACTAGTGGTCAAAAAGTAGTTAACTACCAACTACTAACTAGTCTGGGAAAATCTAGTTGCAACTAGTAGTTAACTATTTCCCAAAGTAGTTAACTACTAGTTAACTAGTCTATTTAATTTCATAACCTATTTTTTTGCCCAAATTCTAATATATCTTATCTATATCACAAAAAACGCGCAAAAAGGGCCTTTAATTCTGGTTATGGTATTTTGAGTACCCTACCATCTTAATTAAATTTGTTACAGTACAATCTTTTTTATATTTTGATAAAAATTTTGATAAGAATTTTTTTGAAAGTAGTTGAAATTTTGAAAGTAGTTTCAACTAGTAGTTATTAAAAAAAGTAGTTCAACTAATAGTTGAACTAGTTTAAACCAAAAGTAGTTAAACTAATAGTTGATCAGTAGTTAACTACTAGTTGCAACTAGTTCTAGTTAACTAGTGCCGAACATTAGTAATAGTATCAACCCCTTTGAAGAGTAGTTTTTAAGTTTATTTTTCCACTTAATTAATATTCACTTAATAGTCGACTCCGCTTATTGTGATCACGGTTAATGTTATGACTGGCTCCGATAACTCCTATTTAAATTAACCCGAAATGTACCGTTTTTTGTGATCAGTATATCGTTTAATGTTATCAAAATTTGGTGAAAATCCTTAAAAAAATCTTTTTTTTCCTGTTGGAAGGGTAATTTTTAATAGATAAACATACAAATTGAGTCAATAATTTAGTAGTGTTTCATGATCCGCTTTTATATTCTTCTTCAAGAATGTTTAAGTTGCAAAATAAATACTGGATAATCGTTTTAAATACTTCAATAGTGACTATACACTATACACATTCGTGATTTTAATGCAAGCACTCGAGTTACACTGTTTACAACATTTTAGTATAGAATCGCTTATTATTAACCCAATCTGAAGCTTATCTGATGTTATCATTCTGATCTTGGAGAAATGTGATCACATTAAGCGGAGTCGACTGTATATGTCAGCTAAGATATTAAACATACTCCTTTGAGCATCAAATAAAAATTTTTCTTACCAGTAATCTCTTCTAGGGAATTCATACTAACGAATTTAAAAACCTCTTATTGTCCCAAGGCGCGTCCCTATAATGGTCCATTATGTTCCTCTGAATTCTTAATTATTCATTTTTTAAATAAAAACTAAGTTTTTTTGCTCATGAGAGGGGTGGAGAATTTAGGACCTGTCCCTAAGTGCCCCACTTGATGCTTTGGATATTAAATTTAAATATTCTTTTTTATAGTGTTTCAAAACAAATTTTTTTCTAAAATATTATAACCTTATTTTAACTTCTCTAAAATTAAAATAACATAAATACTAAATACTTTCATTCAAAGTGCTTTTCAAATTACTAGTGATAGTATTTTGTATCCCTCAAAACAAGAAAACTGATTTAGATTATTTTTTTAGACCTACCAAAGATTCTAAATCCCGTTGAAGAGTAGATTTTTGTACCATATGTTTACCTATAAGCACGAATCCATAACTATAAAATTGCGTCTGAAAAGTTGGCTATCCCAAGGTAGGCCATGTCCCAAGATTCCCCACTCCTTGAAAACTACTTTTATTTTAAGCCTAATGAAAACTCACTTTAGTTTGGGTTCTATTCCTTTAAAACTCCTTCAAATTTAAGAAAATCCCTCTCTAAAGTGGAAGTACCAAATCAGATTCACCCTTGAACTGTTCTGATCTTTCGAATATATTGGAATCAGTAGCCAGAAACCAATTTGAAAATTAAACAAGACTTTTTTTTAATTCCAAATCTCCTATAATTTTCGTTAAAGCTCATGCGTTATAGATCTATAATAACTAGGATTATGTCCAATCTATGGTTACAGTAAAATCTCTGTTATTTATTTCTTGCAGGATGTAAAAGTATAGTGACAACTAACAACCTGCAGGTTGGTCTCTTGACACATTTCTGATTGTTTGCCAAGAAACTTCTAATATTCAGAAGTTTGCTGTATCTGTGTTAACAAGATCCTCTACAAATTAATGTAAGTATACACGTTACTACTCAGTAAATAAAATTTCAAATAAATGAATCAAATTGAGAAAATGTCTTATTTTTTGTGGCATAGAATTCATTTTTAAATAGGTTCTAAAATATCAAACGATGTTATGCCGTAAGAACAGTTTTTACAAACTTAAACTTACTACAGTACGTTTTAATAATTTTCTTTGAAATATTGAAATAGTGTACTAAGTGTTATGCTTCTATAGCTCATTTAATATTTTTACCTCAGAAAGTCTTTAATCATAAGATTATTTATTCTAAATTTTGTCCACGAATATTATTTTATTTGTAGCTTTTGTGTAATAGGAATAGTATCATCAATATTTCTATCTAGAATTTTCTTTCTAGACCCTATTACAGACAGAGAAAACAAATTTGAAAACATGCTAATTTCTCATTAAGTCTAAATAAATTAAATTTTAGTGACAAAAAATTATTTTATTTTTTTTATGATCAATTCCCCTCCCCCTAGTGTATACGCACACCTTAATGATATCCATCTTGTAGTACTCTCATTAAATGTGAGGCGGAAAGCGAAAAGGGACCTCTTGTCGGCAAGCTGATTTCGAGAAAAGCCCAAAAACCGGAAGAAGGTCAAAACTATCGAAATTTTTTTTTCTCTCGATTATCGATCCTTGGACCCTTTAGAACCGAATAGTATTGGGTTTTAAACAAGCCACAAGATCACATTAGCCGTTGGAATCATTCCTTAACTCTGAAAAATTACGAGAGGGTAGCATTTTGAAAGTTTAAGGTCGTTTTTCGCGAAATCCACTTATTCTATTATAAAACTTTTAATTACTGGCGATTCGTCATTTTTTGAGCTACAAAGATGATGATGGTCTTAAAATCTTCATAAATCTGTACAGATTGAGAAAAAAATAATAACTCCATTTCGACGAACGCCGGCAAGAGGTCCCTTTTCGCTTTCCACCTCACAAATATTGGAACATGTTAACCCCCCCCCCATCTCCGGTACTACAACATAAAAAAATATCTATCATAAAATGTACCAACTGTCCTATCGGTTAGAATGCTCAAATGATGAGTTGAAAGACTTCAATTTCTGTCTGGCTAATTACTTTTAAATTTTAATATTAAAATAAATTGTAAAATCTTATTCTTGCCATTATTTGTCCTTAAAAGTTGCATATAGCAGACAAAAATCTAGACAGGCTTACGTTTATGGAGCATTCGAGCATGACGTCACGACCAGGTATTTTCTTTTAACTGTTAAGTGCTGGAGGATAAGAACCTGTTGCTAGGGCGGTTGCTAGGTGTGAGTTACGTGATTGCATATGCTCTATATTCAAATAAGTATCCAGGCAGGCATTTGTGCGTTTGATGCAAAATTAACAACAGAGTTTACTAGAGACCCTAGAGCTTACTGAAACAATAAGAGTTAAGCGAATCGCTAATGACTAAATCAGAATGGTTAAAACTAATCATAGATTTTTCTGTAGTATTTGAAACGGTAATTGGAATGTTCCTTGATAGACAATTTTCTGATTACATTTAAATTAAGTTTTTAAAGTGAAATGTTGCTTCGGTGTACTTTCTTTTCACTGAGAAGTACAAATGCTGATGCGGTCCTTTACTATACTAGACTGCCACGTTACTTGACCCTGGAGAAACAAGCTGAGAGCAAACAAAGTAGTTCCCAGGTCTGAATTTTGAGTGAAATTAAGAACTTCAATTTAGAAATATTGTTTGTTACACCTATGTAAATATAGCGTCTTTTTATCACGATTTGCGTACCAAAACGCCTAGCAACCCAATAGGCTTCTGTTTATGCAGTTTTTCCTTTCGCGTAGTGACGTTATAGGGCTAAGAAACTTGCAGTACAGTATAATCATTTATTTGTAAACTGTTTAAATCGTCTCAACTTGTCAAACGCTATCTTCATTCGGCAAACTTCGGGAATCCCGATCCTTGGCGACTTACGCTGATTTGATTGGGTGTGATCTTTCCAACTCGATGATGTCATCGCTTACGAACGAATCAAATGATCTTCTCCGCTCACGATTCAAAATATTCCTAAAGCAGGCTAAAACAGTGTTATTTGAGTCTAAGGTGATGAAGTGTTTATTTTCCATGTATATTTTTAATAACAAGTTTTATTCTTTACAGGAGCAGCATAGCTAAGTTCAGTGGAGAAAAGTGATTTTAACCAGAAAAACGTAGCTGTTCTATGTCTTAAAGCAAAGTCCTTATTCGAAGAGTTTTGTATGTCTTCGGGAATTGTGTGACCAGGACTCTTTCTTTGTAATAACTGCAACGTATGTAACCCTCTTTTAGTTTCAATAAACTATTTTTCTGTAACCTGGGTTCTTATTACCATTTCCCACACATTTTCCTACTCGGTCCACGCCGCTCAGAGTGAGCATGCGCGTGGACTTAGTATATATAGGGCGCGCAGGTATGCTTAAAGCGCATGCGCAAAGAACAGGAGTTTCAGGCAACAAGGTGGCCAAAAGCTAAGTTGAAAAGCTAGCCAAGGAGGAAGGGGTTATCAGGGAAAAGGTAGAAGCAAACAAGGTAGTAGAGTCCAGTTTTGGACTTGGTTGAAAAGATCAAGTTTGAGGTTGGTTGACAATTCAAAGATGGCTTTGAATTTTCCAAGTCCAAGAATGCACTAAGAACTTTAAGTTCTATTTTATTCCTTGAACTCTGAAATTCCAAAGTCCAATAGGAACTTAGTTTTAATCTCAAGTTCCTATTTGACATTTGGATTTTGAAATTTTCGAGCTCAAGAATTAAAATAGAAAATAAGTTCTTATTCCAATCTTGGACTTGGAAAATTCAAAGCCATCTTTGAATTGTCAACCAACCTCAAACTCCAACATGATCTTTTCAACCAAGTCCAAAACTGGACTCTACTACCTTGCTTGCTTCTACCTTTTCCCTGATAACCCCTTCCTCCTTGGCTAGCTTTTCAACTTAGCTTTTGGCTACCTTGTTGCCTGAAACTCCTGTTCTTTGCGCATGCGCTTTAAGCATACCTGCGCGCCCCATATATACTAAGTCCACGCGCATGCTCACTCTGAGCAGCGTGAACCGAGTAGCAAAAACTAAAAAAAAATGGACCAAAGTAATACTCAAATTTAGGAGACATCAATCTTTATTTACACCCTAAAAGTTGCATCCAAGAAAGTACAGCAAGACGAAAAAGTTCGGGTAACATCCAAAGAGTGACACTCACAAAATGTCCTAACTGTGCACTCGACACGAGAAACTGGATTTAGTGGTCCACCATTATGATTCCAACATATTCAGATAGCAAGAGTTGAGCTCTTATGTTGCGGGAACATAGTTGCAGCATTCATAAATGCAACTGATACCATGGCTTAGGTCCCCTGTAAAAGAAAACATTAACAAAATTAAGATGAAATTATAATAACACATTAATAGAGGTGCTACTGACCAACTAAAATCCCGGAAACCTGTTAAGAGTACCGAACTTTTTATCCGAAATCCCAAATTCCGGAATGCTCAAAAGATCTGGAACTTAAACAGTGTTTTTAAAATTTTCTTGTTTTGACACCCCATAAACCAATGAGATAGATCCTACAGCGACGAAAAATTTCTTTCAGAAAGACGTAGCTACTAAGTAATCGCCCTAAGAACCACATTGATGAAACCAGATTCTTCTTAAGAGATGTTAATGCTCCAGCCCTACACTTAGTTTTTAATTGGACATAATTTTGCGCTTTCTTGTTCAGCTCAAGATTTCGATAAAACCCAGAATTCATGCTGTTAAATCCGGATGTAGCACCCTCTGCATTAAGGGCCCCACAGACGAGCAACTTGGTCGTCAACCGGGTTGTCAATTTGCGAAGTTTGCAACCAAGTTGGTCGTCTGTGGGGAAGTAGATGATTGAAATTTCAAGTTGACGATCTGGTCGGCAACTTGGTGGGCGGAGCTTAATCAGAACATGTTATTAGGAAAATAAAAGAAACTAAGCATTAAATATTAAAATAATCTAATTCTAGCACGAGATAATAATTAAATAAAATATAATTTTGCATTTAAAGTACCAAAATATAACAATTGTTACAATCTGATTAATTTTTTCTTCATTGTTTACATTCTGGTTGACGACCAGGTTGGCCGTCTGTGGGAAAAGCATCAACCTGGTTGACAACCGGGTTGACGACCAAGTTGCTCGTCTGTGGGCCCCTTTAGATAAACGTTACGTGCTGGCCCTAAATAAAAACCCTTTACCACTGCGTTCTGAAACTACGATAATGGTCAAACTGATATTTTCAGTTACCAGAGGTGTGCAGGTGGCAAAATGTGGTTTTGGAGCAGCTTCAAATTAGAAATAGACTTTATAAGGAATACACCCCGAAAGAAAATGTTTAGGTTTCCTATACTCGACAGCAGCGTTTCTTGAACCCAGTACGTCACAAATGCGGAAGGAGAAATCGGTAAACACGAAGCCTGTTGGGTTGATAGGAGGAGTTTCGGTACGCAAATCGTGATTGAAAAGCACTATATGGGTTTAACAAAATAATCCTACTTTTAAATTGACGTTCTTCATTTCACTCAAAATTCAGACACCGCGATGGGAACTACTTTGTTTGTTAGTGACGTCGTAGCGTATTAAATGGACGTCGTACGTCGTCGTTAAATAGCGTCGTACGTCGTATTAAACTAGACAGCAACTTAAGTTGCTGTCTAGTTTAATTTTTTTGCAGCTCTGTAACAGCACTACCCAGTACTCAAGCAGTTTTTCATTAAGAAGTGACCTAAGAAATCTGATCGAACCACTTAACTGGTCCAATCTGCCGAAAGTGCACAAAAAAGAGATTTCACACAGATTTACTTTGAGAAAATATCACTAAAAGGGTATTTTGTGGGATTTTTCATTTTATGCGGTAGACCCTCCTTCTAGGATCAAATATAATTGTCTACCCAAAAGAAAGACACTGCAATCAGCTTTAGCTTTGGGCTGCGTTAGAGTCCAGAATGCAATGCAGCAATAAGAATAAATACACATTTCATCTGCGGGTCTAGCAACTCTCATATTTCGCAGATATAGTACTCTATGAATTTAAAACTAAACAACAATTTTATTATTTTCTATTTAAATTTATTTTCTATTTAAATTTAGTTTAATTTTAATTTTACAAAATAATTTTAGCTTTCTTTAAATGTTTATAGTTTAAGGGGTTTTGTTTTGACAGCTATGATTTTGACACTATTTAAGAGGCTTGAAAGTAGCGAGATTCATTTTCGTCAATTTAAAAACGCGCCAACGGGGAATGGTAGTGAATTTCTAAGAAAACAAGTTTATGTGCACTTTTGCTTAGGACGGAAGTAATATATCAGTCAGTCTACAGATTCATATCAAAATGGTTCACCTTTATAAAACTTTAGTTTACTATAACAAAATTAGAGTGATGAAATTAGAGCAGGGGTTCCCTAACTTTTCGGGACCACCACCCCCTTTTCAAGAAAACAATTTCCACCGCCCCCTCACAAAATTTTCCCTTGAATTTGCTTTTATACTTCATAGAACTTTACATCAACGTTTTGAAAATTTAGTATATGGACAATATTTAAAAGTTAAGTTTTCTATGCCCCTTAAAACTTAATTTGAAATAATTAGGATAATAATTTGACTCTACCCTTTTGTACAATTTGATTCAAAAATAATTCTTTACCTAACTCTGAATATACTGAAACCCTTTGTGTATCAGTTACTCAGGGCGATATCCCCTTTGCTGTACGTCCAAAGGAAATTTGGTATCCCCACCTGAAAATCTCCTGTTTTCATCTAAAAAATTAAATTATTGATACTTCAATTCATAAACGTAAGTAAGTAAAAGGGAAAATTAAAGTAAAGGGGAAATTTTCGAATTTTAGCATGTTAAAAAGTGATTTAAAGCTACTTGTAAGGGATTTTTGAGTGATTTTTATACATAAAATGACATTGAGCAATAATTTGAAAATTGCCAACGCCCCCTGGGAGCAGTACCGCCCACTTTGGGTACCACTGAAATAGAGGATGGTAAAAAATCTTTACAAATAGAGTGTGTGTTTGAACTATCAAATTCTAGTCATTTTGATTAAGTAGTGGAAACTTTGTGTTTTTTGTTTAAATTATAAATTTTCAAAATTCTAAGGTTCTTCCTAAATTCATGGGTTAAGTTAATTTAGAACAAAATCTCATAGGTTATCAAAAGATATAGCATGGGGGAAAATTCACGGATTATTTCCGATTATACCTTTTGAGATTGTTAAACTTTCATACTGATGTGGTTGTGATATTTAGAAATGTGAAGTTTATTTTCAAAAGGGGGAGAATTGGAAAATTTTTCATTATTTAGTTTGCCGATTTCTGGGTATTTCTAGATAATGAATCAAATGAAATTAGCATTTATTTTAACATAATTTAAAACTGTCAAAACACAACAATTTTACAATTTAAAACAACAATTTACAATTTTTACATTTAACGGAATTTTTTTTTAACATTTTCAGTAGAATAGATCGCTTTAAAAAATTTCTTTACCGCATCATTAATATTTTTTTTTAATTTTTCCGATTTTGGTGACTATTAACTACAAGGTGAAAATAAGCGCTGAATTCCTACAACTTTTATTTGTTTTTATTTGAACCGTATTTTTAAAATTTCACAAGTGATACTCACTTTAGACAGACTTGTTACCAGCGGTTTACATACTTTCTTCTCACCAGTCGGAAAAAATCAGGCTTTGACACGAAATGACAGTCTTCAAAGATATTGCAAATAGGAACAGCTCAGGCTCCGCTCCTTCACTGGAACACTTCTTGGTCACTCGAGATCTCTAGAAGACTTCTGGATATATGAGGCTGGACTCCTTAGTGGGATAGTGGTCTCGTAGTTCCTTTTGAATCTTGAACACCAACTTCCTGCAAGAAACAATTGAAACCTCAAGTATATACATATCACTAAAAAATTTTATCTAAGATTTATTAGAGTTTGACTTCATTTTCCTTTCGGACTAAACGATTAGTACTAAGTTTCGAAATTGATAATTGTTCAACAAACCTTTCCAGACACTTTTTCTCAAGATCTTGCTCTTTTGCATCCTCTCCAAGGGAAGTGTTGAGTTGGGTCCATCTTCTTGCTCTTCTGCATCTTCTGTAGTAACCAAGGGAAGCTTTCCATCCGGGGGCTTCTCTTCATCTTCTGCATACTCTTCTCCCTCCAGTTGCCTCTTGCTCTTCTGTTCCATTCGGAGGATTTTCTTGATCTTCAGCATCCTCCTTAGAGATCGTGGGGAGCTCTCTTCATGGGTGCGTCTCTTGATCTTTTTATCCTATCTAAGAACCGTTAGGCTCTATCTGGCGGTTTTTCTTTCTTGCTCTTCTTCATCCTTTCTAAGGACCGTAGAGAACAATTTTCATCTGGAGGCTTGTCTTGCATTTCTTCATCCTCTAGACACCGTAGGTATTCGGGGGAATTCTTGCTCTTCTTCATCCTTTCTAAGGACCGAAGAGAACAAGTTTCATCTGGAGGCTCATCTCTTGCTCTTTTGCATCCTCTAGACACGGTAGGTTGCACTCCATCCGGGTGCGTTTCTGCTCTTCAGTATCCTATTGTGAGACCATAGGAAGGACAATCCGGTAACATCAGTTTCTTGCTCTTCTTCATCCTCTCTAAGGACCGTGAGGAGCACTCCATCCGGGTGCTTTTCTTGCTCGTCCGCATCCTATCTATGGACTTTCCCACTCTAAAACCTACCAAAATTTTGACAATTAGAAGATTATTAAATGCACATGGTTTTATTACAAAAAAAAATGCCTATACTCGACAGCAAAATGTTTCCTGACCCTATGACGCCACTACGCGGAAGCAGAAACTGCGTAAACAAAAAGCCTGTTGGGTTGCTAGGAGGAGTTTCGGTACGCAAATCGTCATAAAAAGACGCTATGTATACATGGGTTTAACAAAATAATATTTTTAAATTGATGTTCTCCATTTCACTCAAAATTCAGACACCGCGCTGGAAACTACTTTGTTTGTTAGTGACGACATAGGGTCAGGAAACGTTGCTGTCTAGTCTAGTATAAAAGTAAATAAAGTACATATTTAAACCAAAACAATTTCTATGTAAAATAATTTATATGAAACATCTAATCGCCCATCACCAGTGATTCCACCTTTTACAAGCACAGAACCAGATTCCCAAATTCATCGATATTGCACCTTAAGATTCGAGCATAGGGGATCAATGAAGATTTATTGTTTGAAATTTAAATTTAGGTTCTTGGAAATGAATTTAAGAACTAAGAATGCGCAGTTAAAAAAAAAAACTTATTTGTAATATCCGGATTTAATTTAAAAACTATTTTTCTTTGCTGAAATTACTTTTAATGAAAAGCAGTTTCTATTTGCTTATGATATAAAAATATATTTTTATGTAAGCACATTTTTAGCTTTTATAAAGTAGTTTATAAAAGTTATTAAAATTGAAATATTTAAATATTAAATAATCTTCAATCAAATTCTTCAAGTACAGGACTTTTAAAGTTTTTAATTTGAGAAACTCAAAAACAAGTATAGTAAAGAAACTATTTATGAATTTAGTTGAAATACTATAAACTTAACATGAGTAACACAAAATTTTACCCATTATTTTCAAAATACAGTCAACTCCGCTTAATCGGATCACGGTTAATGTTAACAAGAATCGGATAATGTTATCAAAACAGACCCGTCCCGATCACTAATATTTAATTTAACGTAAAATGCGCCATTTTATGTGATCAACATTTCGCTAAATGTTATCAAAATTTTGCGAAATCCCCTAAAACCCTCCTTTTCCCGTTTGAAGGCCAGTTTTAAAACATAAACATACAAAATGAGTCATTAATTTATTAGAAATATATGTTCCACTCATATTTATCTTTAAGACTTTATAATTTGCAAAATACAAACTAGGGAATCGTTTTAAATACTTAAATTAGGACAACATAGTTGTGATTCTAATGCAAAACTCGATTACACGGTTTAAAACTTTCTAGTATCATCGCTTATTGTTATTAATCAGATATTATCATTCAACTTTTGGACAAAAGGGATCACATTATGCGGAGCTGACTGTAATACTAATATTAAGAGAATGATTGCAAGTCTTATAGTACAAGATAATTCACAATTTTTACTACTATTTTCACAGTTATCATGATGAACACTAGAAGTAAAATTAGATTATCATTTTCACTTTGTTATTTTATAAAAACCCATTCGTAATATTTACTAAAGAAGTGGGTTTTCATTTTTTAATTACATTTTTCTCGTAACTCGACAGTTAAGTTTTTCCCACGAAATTCACTTTAAAAAAATAACTTTTTTAAGGAAAGAAACTCACTGCTCTACAAATATAATAATTAATTTAAGTTATTTAAAACAGTACAGTGCTGTCCTTTAAAAACAACCCACTGTTTAATATTTTCTCCATTATAAAAGCTTAATAAAAAGGATAATTAAATCGAACAAAAAACTGTTGTAACGGCTCATCCTCCTAAACATTTTAGTGCTTAGCATGTTTAATTCCAATTATTCACTACAAATTGGCAGTCAATTAAGTAAGAATTTGAAAAAAAAAAAAAAAAACACTTTCCTAGAAGGACTAATCAGCGGACTGAGCTAAAACTTTAATATTTTATTCTCATAGTAATGGGATAACATAAAAACACGCGAAAAATGCTCTAAAGTCTTCATAACATACATTTTTACAAAATCTGTAAATCTAAAGCACATTTTTTTGCCAAAAATCTACATTATCTCAGCTTGTTTAAAAAATAAGTAAATAAACCGTTCTTTGAACAGTTTTTACATCCCTGACACTCTAAAGGGCATAGAAGGACAGGGTACATGATGGTAAAATTATTTTAATTATGTAATCAAAAAATCTCAATGGGTTGTTTTTAGGGTACAATTTGGAGCGAGTTGTTTTTAAAGAACAGCACTATATCTCAAAGATTTATTTTAATTTTATACATCAAGCTTCATTTTTTAAAGTAATTTTTCATACATATGATCAGAAGAATTAATTTTTTAAAAACGTATGATTTATTTAAAACTTTGGTAAATAGGTATGCCATAAAAGGTATTGATAAAAATATTAGTGTAGAACAATTACTTATCAAACAATTATACTCATTAAGAAGTTCTAAAATATTTGCAACAACCAGTTTTAATAGCACCTATTATGCATTGAAATTATTTCTCTTAAAGGATACATAAAATAGCTTTAGAAATGGAATCCAACATGCCAAAGCTTCGATAAGAGTCCTCCAGCCGCCCTGTTTACCCATAGATCAAATGATGACAAAGCTTAAGCATGTTGGTGGACTCTTATAGAAGCTGTGCCCAAAAGGCAATCGTATGAAATTTAAGACTAACCAGCAAAAAAACAGGAATTCAATCAAATTAAAAAGAAACGAAACCAGATTAAAAAAAAAAATTAAATTAAATACACAAATGACAACTGGAGGACTCATTATAAAGCTTGTCCAAATAATGTTACATAAATCAGAAACTCAGCGTTAAATCGCAATAAAATTGGTGAATAAGGGATCAGAATACAACTCTCTATCTTATAAAACTAACTTTAAAATCTCCACAGACAATAGAGTATTTTCAATCACATGACTCTGCCTAACAACGGCCTTAGCAACGTTGTTTAATTCCTCCAGTGACATCATGTGCGAATGCTTCTATTGGATGCTTCTAGTTCCCGCCCCTAACAACGGCCTTAGCAACGTTGTTTTTGTCCTCCAAGTGACGTCATGTGCGAATGCTCTATAAAATATCAATTCCTATTTCACAAATAATTTGACTAACCTGAAAATGATGTTCTACCCTCTGCTTTTCATTTTTCAGAGTAGCATAGTGCTTCCAACTCCCCACCGAAATCTTCATCTGATTGCTTCTTTTCTCAGCAGTTGGTCAGTTGCACTGCTTACCAGGCTTCTTCCATTTTTTCTGATGTCCAGACATCAGCGTTTTAGTTTCCTGCAAAACAAAAAGTTACCAGTACAGAGTTGATTAACATATTTTGTAGTTTCGGTAAAATATAAGCAAAATTTTTAATTTTTTTTATTAATTTATTGATTATTATTATTTATTATTATAATTATTTTATTGATTAATTGAATTGTGCATAACAAATTGCGCTACAACCAAAATGTTACGTTTAACACTAAACAAGCTGAAAATCTAAAAATTAACTACACCTTAAGGATCATTCACACTGTATCACTTTCACTGTTCATCTTGAGTGATTCACTCCTGTGAATCGTTAGTTTTCCATAGAAAAGAGAAGGAGTAGAGTGAAACGCCAAATTCACACTTTTCACTCTAAACGATTCCTCCAAAATGAAGATCGAAAGGGAACAGTCTGAATGAGCTTTTAGATTTCAGCATAAAATGCCGACTAAAAAAAAGGGTTTCTCTTTGAATTAAAACGATACGCACCTTTTATATTCACGTAGTACATTACGAGGCAGAGAAAAATTCATTTAGCGTAGAAAAAATGACACGCGGATAATTCTCTCGAGGAAATGCCACACTCTTCGTAGCAAACTCTTAACTAAAGTGATGCCACCGCAAGGAATTGTCTCAAGAAGAAATCTTATAGCATTTGGTTAGCTGATTGATATTGTGGAGTAAATATACCAATACCAATACCAGCAAAATCGTTTGATTCCGACAATTATTATAAAAAAAAACAATTGAAGAGCTGAAAGATGAGGTAAATGTCTAACCCTCCAAATCGCAATTTCTCAATTTAAAAGGCTTATAATAAGTTTTGAGTTATAATTAGCTTATCTTAAACTTTAAGACTAAGAAGTTACAATTAAGAAGGATAGATATCAATTATCAACTGTAGTTCCAGCTCTTCAATTGTTTTTTTTTTCGTAATAAATGTCGGAATCGAACGACTTTGCTGGTTTTAAGTTCGATAATAAAGGGTAAGTGTCAATTTCTATTCAGAAGATTTTCAGCTTATTATGTCCGCTTAAAAAGCTGGATGTATTTCCGAACCCCATTCTAGGAACCGAATCTCAAGAAGGTTTGTAAACCATAAACAGATGTCGTTGTACCTGACTTAAATCTAAAGCGTGAAACGGATGTTTTGTTAATTTTTTGTGAAGAGTAACATAGTTACTGGTAATGTTTTCTTATTGACTAGCAAATTATTTTAAATGTTCTAAGAAACACCACAAATAGTTAACTAGTTATATTTGCCAAGCTTCTCATGAAGAAAAAAAAACCTTACAAACATCCTACAACTTCTTTTAAATGCAAAAACAACAATAACTAGTGATAAAACAGCCACCTTTCAGCAGAATGTTTTGAACCTAACTGCTTCCAACTACCACTTGGCACATCATTTGACAGACGAGCCAACATGAAACAATTCCTTACAACACCACAGATGAGACGTAACTACAACGTAATTAGGATCGTTTCTCAACCAAAAGAAAAAATCGCGTGTTAAATTTTCAAAAAACAGTCTGCCAGCGAAATCCCATCATAAAAAAATACAGAGACAGTGGCGGATTAATGCAATTTTGTGGGTAGATCTGTTTTGAGACTTAAAACTGATATAAAGTAAGTTTAAAAATACAGGAGAAGGGGGCACATTACCTTTAAAAAATTTGGACTTAAAAAATTTGTGGGTAGTATAGAAATCGAAGAAAATTTTTGGAAATTTGACCCTTAAAAACAGCATTTTAACTCGTTTTTATCCCCATAGTCTGATTTTTGGAGGGGAGGCCGGGCTCCTCTAACCCCCTCTTATAAGCCTCTGGCCCATGATACTAGGGATTTTCCCCTAAAAATGTTTAGAGTTTTAACAAGCAAAAGAGTGTTTTTCAGACACTTTTAAGGTGTATAGACGTCCTCTGTTGAGTGGCTAATCATCATTATAACGCCTAAAATAAGGTCTAAAAAGTTATAGGTCAGGCCCAAGGGGGGTTAAGACTCGGCCCTCCCCCTGGCTATTCTCCTAAATAGGAACTTCAATCTTATTATCATAGAAAATGACTTAAATTATGCTATAGGCAAAGAAAGAAGAGGGGGGTCCGGGGGTCCTCCCCCAGGAAATTTATGAATTTTAGCTTGTCAAAAAGTGTTCTGAAACTACTATTAGGGGATTTTTTTCGCTTTAATCCGTAACTGCATCACAAAAATACAGAGAGTTGCGATTTCGGCATTTCATCGCAACTCTGTCTTTTACCACTCTGTGGTTGGTTGGTTGGTGTTACATATATTTTCAGGTATGTGTGCTTGATCTCAAGGATCCGCTTATACACCTTCTTCAAGTAAGACAGACACAACATAATTTTTACTGACACAAAGAAGGAAAATACACCCAGGGGCGAGGTGAGAATCGAACTCACGACGGAACGGAGCAGTGCGCAGACTGCTGGCGTGAAAAGCAAAGAGCAAACCTAACAGGCCATCCGCCCCCCCCCACTCTGTGGTTTTGCATCAATCATTCAAAATACGAGCTTTTGCGCCAACGTTAGAACGCAAAATTTTTCGTTCCGTTGCGAGACTCGAATTAGGCTTAATGAGTTGCGTTGCTGTGTGCTAATCGTTCGAATGCCGATCGTCTGTTGTTTCACAAGAAGAACGGCGGTTCTGGCAACGAGGATTCTTCTTTTTTTTTATTATTGAATCGTTCCGGAATCGCAATAGTAAAAAAAAAGAAAATTTCATTGTGCTGTTTCGAATTCGTTGCCAAATAAACGGGAATGGGGCGTCTTTTGAAAGCTTCCATCAGCAGGCACGATGAAAACGGGAGAAAATGGCGGAGAAGAAGCGAATGCACACCAGGAATGTGACATTTACCGAAGGGAATATTATTTGAGTTGCAATCGGTGGGGATTGCGCATGGCGTGCAATTCTGTCGTGAAGAAATTTTATTTCATCGCTCTGTTAGCACGGCGATTCTATTCTTCGACGTAAAATTGAATAGTTAAGTATCGATTTAATGTGATTTTATGGATTAAAATAAAATTTATTTTATAGTTTTCGGACTTTCATAATTCTATGCAGGAGACAATTATTATGTATTGAGAAAAAGATAAAATCTATTTATCAATCTTGCATCAACTGAGAGTCTCAGGTTTTTTTATGTTCTCTACACCTTAGAAATTAAAATAAATTTCATTGATTTGGAAAAATTGAAACATTTTTATTTTGGAAAGTATTCTTCTATTAAGTCTTAAACAATGTAGGAATTTACGTAATTGCATCGGCAGTTTGAAAAAGGTTAAGTCCAAAAAAATCCCCAAGTTTTGAGAAAATCGGAAATAAAACTGTATAAGTAATGGAATTGTCATTGCATACCCGCCAAATATTTACTGGAAATTTAGGACCCTATTTAAAATACAGAACAATCATTGAAAAAATACAAGTATATTTCTTACGGGCAAAGTGATAAAGTCGGGCCTTATTAATAATTCCAGAAGTGGAGGCGGGCAATGTGAAAATTCAATGACATTTATCAATATCACTTAGCCCGAAATACGCGGGCATTATAAATAATGCCCGGATTTATCACATCGCCCGTAACATATTCACACACAAATACAGAAAAGTTTCAAAAAATTGATATTAAAACTTGAAAACATCTTAAAAACCACTTGAATTGACAATTAAATTATATTTCTACTTAATTCACTGCAAAAAAAAGTGAAAAAATAAGGCAAATAAAATTTAAAAGTATTATGAATTAGAGTCATCAAGGTAGTTTAATGAATATCAATGGAGTATCAATAAGTCCAACATTCACTGGATAAGAAAGGGTGAAAACATTTGAATTAAACACAAATTTTGTTTTGGCTTAGTTTACAGCGCAAAGATAAGAAATGAAAGACGAATTAATTAAAATTTCAAATCAAATAAAAAAAAGTACAATGAATTGGTCTTGACATCGATATTGCCAAATTCAAGGAAGGGGCTGTATCTGCATATAGTGGGCAGTTATTTTTTCCTTTCTCCACTCATTATAGAGCGAAGCTTGGAAATGAATTTTACTTTAATAAATTTCACAGATCCGATAGAAATTTTAAGGTTTGAAAAGTTTTATAAAATATCTTTACATTGAGTAAAATTCCCAACTGATTCAATTGATAATAACAAAGGGCTGTGATTTCCATGTAATTAAAAACTAAAATATCTACATTATAATATGCATTTACTTTAGGTAAATATGTGATAAAAAGTGCAAAACATACATAACATAGGGAAAAGAAAATAGGAAGAAATTATGAAATTTAAAATTTTTTCAATGAATTCTAAAGATATTAAAAACTTTGAATTTTTCGTGATTATAAGAAGTCATTTGGATAAGATATTTAGGTATTACAACTTTTCCCCCTAAAGGTAAAAGTACCGAAAAACACCCGTAAAGGTAAAAGTAAGTACGACCAAAATGGGAAACACGAAATGGACATGTTTCAGTTGACAATCCTGAATACACAACTTACGATAGCTAAATCTAGAATTAAGTTCATTAGATTTCAACAACAATTTTAGGTGTGCAACTTCATAATAAACCCGAAAATGGCTGAATATGTAACAAAAATATGTAAATTTATAGCTAACTTTAATAAACTGTAGAATAAAAATGGTCTTAATCGATCCAAAATCCTTTGAGACATGTAGTATTTGAGAGAAATCTGCAATATCAGATTTATGAAAAGATATCTAATTATATGGAAATCCAAGCCCTAATAATAACCATGAAAAATAACAATCACAATGATATCGATAATAAATACACGTTGAAAGATGAGTATTGCTTCATCTATCTGTTGCGTGGTCTGATACACAAATAAATTTTACTCACAAAAAAATCTTTCAAAAGACGATTTTGACTGTTTCAAATGAAACATCATACCGAGTTCAGAATCATTTCAATGCAACGAAAATAGGATATCGTAGATAAGAATTAAGTTTTGCAAACTTTATTTAATCGCGAGATATTATTTCTGATTACACACTGCACTGAATGTTGTCAACGTGTGGTGAAATTTAAGCCTTTCTCAAACCCTTCTTATTTCATCTTAAATAAGTTGCACTGGTTACTTCTTGTGAAAGAGGAAACTAGTAAATCGTTGGTAATTATGTTTATGCAACGTGAGATGGTATCCCATGTCGATTTCGAAAATATCTGTGGAATTATATCAGGAGTGTATCCCATAACTTTCTATGAAATTTCCTGTATTAAATCTGAAGGATTTGAAATTGATGCAATGATATGAAATATGGATTCTAAAGAATAACAATCAAGATTCTGAAGAACTAATGAAATCAACAAAATTTCAAATTCCACTGAAGAAATCATGCACAAAATATTTTCGCATCTTGGCCCAAAGTGTTACAATAGCTTACCACTAAATTTCAAAACAGAATAACCAGTAAAACCTTTAAATTTGTTTGTTAAATCTTACTTATTTACAATTACTGATATTGAACAGCTTTTTTTAAAATTGACTGAATTAAATTGCTAACTCCCCGACACCGCACCTTTTTGCAAACGCTTAGTACACCTTTATTTACATAAATGTTTATTCGTTTCCTTTACATTTTTTTCATCTACTTTCATTTCTAAGCATTATACTGTCATTATTTCTCCTATTTTTAATGTATATTATTCATTATGATTAATATTATACCTGTATAGGATCACTTCCTCCAGGTTATATGTTCACTTTGTTAATTCATCTTTCTGTCAATAAATAAATTTGTTTTACGTTAGTTAAAAAAAAAACTTTTAAGTCAAGGAACAGTGTGATAGTGATTAGCACTAAGGCTGCATAATGACAAAGCAAAAAAATATTCTTCCGACATATCAAATGTCCTTGTCACCTTAAAGTTACACCACGACTGCACAGCTGTTCAATCCACAATAAATCCGTGATACATCCGTGCTCAAACAGTGTCCCCCACGTGACAAAAAAGTTCTATGACCTCCGAAAAAAAAATGTCGACACAACTCCGATATGCCCAAGTGGTCGATGTCGACCCAACCCTGCAATAATAGCACTGACCATCAGAGACCGCGAACTTTCGACTGTTGCAAAATCAACGAAATCACCGTTTTTCCTCTCGAGGCTTAAGCTTTTTTTGTTTCATTATCGTGAAAAGTTAAGAAGATTTCGAGTATCTCTTCACATTCTAGTATCTATAAAAAGAAGCTTTCTCTCTTTGAACTTGGTTGATTGGTTGGGTAAGGCTGTTGCAAAATGCGAACTTTCTGACAAGTGGGTTGTTTTAATACTAAGTTTGTATCTGTTGTTGGGAAATTGTTAAAGTGGTTAGAGTAATTGAGGTTACGTAGAGAGGAATCTTTCCGTGAACTGTTGATTTTGTACGTTTTTCTGAAGGAGTCTAAAGTTAGGGTAATATAAGGAATATGAATTTAAGGCTCGTTCAGACTTATCAATTTTTGTATTCATTTTGGAGGAATCATCCAAAGTGAAAATTGAGCGATTCACAGGAGTGAATCACTCAGAATAAACAGTGAAAGTGAAACAGTGTGAATGGCCCTTTAGGTTTCGACTTTAAATTTATCTTGTTTAAATTATTTGCATGTTTTGAACTTCTTTTTTGTCATAAAAACTTCTGAGAAATATTTCGTTTTAAAGCAAAGAAAGAAAATTAAAGACAAACAATATAACTGTATAAAACAAAAATGCATTTAAAAACTTCTTGGTTTTAAAATATTTCATATACTTCAGTCAGGATGTATTTATAGTTACTATTTTAGAATTTCACATTACTTTATAACATGTTTAAATTTTATATGAATTTGGAATTTAATGTGTATCTGTTATTTCTTCACTCTGTCAAACTTTAAAATATAAAACATAATAGATTTTTTAAAGAATTTTAGAACAGAAATTGGAAAGAGTGTATTTTTGAAACACGTTATTTTTATTTTTCTTATTAAGGACAGACAAAAAAACAAACCATTTTAGTGCATAAATTTTAAATTTTTTACAAAGAAAATTAAAATATTTCCAATCTTGACAAGCATTAGAGAAAGTAATAACTCCATTGCTTCTAAAAAGTTGACAGTAAATTGACACAACCTAATTTAAAATTGATAAATAAGTAATTAAAGTTGATAGAGAACTACTCTATTAGCTTTAAAATAAAATAATTGAGTTTAAATGTTCTAGTGTATCTATTATTGCTCTGAGAAGACTAATATGATCAAAATCAACTTTTCTAAAAAAATTAAATAAAAAAAAAAACGTTTTCTATTTTTGTAGGTGAGGTTTAAGGAGTTAATTATTATAAAAGTAATCATGTAAGTTTTTAGCAAAATGAAACCCCAACTCTTAGAGAAAGTTGAATCCATCTTTAAAAGGAAATGTTGGAGTGTACAATTTTCTTAAGCAGCTCACGTAAAGTAAGGAAGCCAACTTCTTAAAAGAGGAACTGAAACTAAAACTCAGTTACTCTTTGCAAACAAGATTGGATTAGAGGTCGGATAAGCCTTGGAACCAATCCAAATCCAAATTGAACTTGTTTTCCGTTGTTTTGTAAACTAAAACTATGAAACTTGATATAAAAATAAGTTCGGTACTTTAAAGCAGGTAACAGTTTCTTTTAGGATGCCATTGATATAAAATAGAGCAGTTTAGCGTCTTTGAAAGTTAGTATTTGAGATTCTATATCAAATCTTAGCTTTGCTTTTACGTGAAGATACTGTAGTAGAGTAAGTTAATTCATTTTTCTTGATTTTATTGAAAGTATATAATTTTGTTCCCCTTTACAAATTTTAGCTAAACTTAATTTTTAAGGATTATTTATATAGATGTCTTCTTATAAAATATGACAAACATACAGTCCTAAATAACATAAAAAGCCTTTTTTCTTAAATTGAATTAATGTTATTATGAGTTTATGCAACATTCATTTATCAAAAATATTTCAGCTATTTTTGAGGCATTTTTTGAAATGTATTTTTAAAAAATCATATGAGAACATATTTAATTTTTGCAACGTTTCTTGTTTTTTTTAAGAAATTAATTAATAGAAACTAATTAATGATACTTCAACCCTTTATTGGTTGTTAATTCAAAAAATAGTCAAGTTGTTTAATTTTTTTAAAAAATTCTACAAAATATTTTTAAGTGGTTTTTTATGATACTTTGAAAAGAAAACTTTTGGTAATATATTAAAGTACCAAATTGTCGAATGTCAAGTCGACATTTTGGCTTTATATAAATTGGAATAATTAAAAAAAAATCCATATTTTTTTCAAATTATGAAAACGACTTATTGAATAAAAAATCTTTAATTTACATAATTTGAAAATAAAACTTTTAAAGATTTCTAAAAGAATGTTTAGAACTCTATAAAGAAGTTTTCGTATCCCCCAGGTGGTTATAAATTATTAAAAGAAAATATAGTTGCGTACATAAGATACGCTTTTGATAAATTGCATTTTGTTCAAAATATAGAGTATCGTTAACTAAAATCAGAAAAAAATTATAAAATCATCAAGTGACTTTCTCTAAATAGTATAAGAGTAAAGCTTAAAAGTCTGCTATGTTTTTTACTACGAAGTTTATTTGTTCGAATAAAAAGCAAGATAGTCTTTATCTTAGTTTCTATTCTTAAAAAATTGTACTCATCGTTAGTCAATCTTTAGAGCGAAGCTTGAAAAATTTTTTTTTTGAGTTCATAAAGTCAATTTGCTATTTTTTTTTTTATTATTATTATTTTTTTTTTTTGGACTTATGCTATTCGTTTTTCAAACTGACGATTCAAATATCGTGTGAGCTATTTTAACAGTAGCTCTAACTTTTTCTTCTCCGAACTAACAAAACAATTTAATAACTTCTACGAAACACTAATCACTCAATAACTAAACTCCCATTACATTAATAAGTCCTACTACTACTGCTACTGCGAATCGTACAAAACGTGACACCGACACCCCCATCGCTTCTATTAAGTCTTTTGTTACCCTCAGTAGGATCCGGGGCGCAGTTTCGGTTTTCGGATACACAGATCCCCTTTTCCGTCGGATATCCTTTCGGTTGGCAAGAGGGTCGGATAATTTTAGAAGTCCGGTTGACGATTCGAATGAAAGGGAAGAGGTGTGGAGTTTTTTGGATTCGAAAAAGAAGGAAAAAAAAGCGACTTTTTTTTTTCTTTTTATCGGGAATCGAAGGTGCGTGTGCCGGTTTTTATTCCGACTTCCTATCGTCGGTCTGGATGAAAAGGGAAATTGATTGTTGATAGTGGATGTGTTGTACGTAGTAGTTGAAAGTAAAAGTTGTTGTATTTCGGGTCAGGGGTCTACGAATGTGAATGCAGGGCCGGATGAAGGCAGGAAGGACGGATAAGGGTGTGGATAAACTTGGTTTTGAAGAAATTCCAACTTCCAGTCGTCGTTAGTTATATAGAGGAGTGCCAATTCGAATAGTTTTATATTACAGTCGACTCTGCTTAATGTGATCACCTTTGTCCAAGATTAGAGTGATAACAATAAGCGATTAGATACTAGAAAGTTTCAAACAGTGTAACTCGAGTTTTGCATTAGAATCACAACTATGTAGTCATTAATTCAAGTATTTAAAACGATTCGATTTGCAAATTATACATTCTTAAAGAAAAATATGAGAGTGGAACTTATATTACTAATACATTAATGACTCTTTTTGTATGTTATTTATGTATAAAAAATTGGCCTTCAAACGGGAAAAAAGGTTTTTAGGGGATTTCACCACGTTTTAATAACATTAAACGAAATGTTGGTCTCATAAAACGGCGCATTTTACATTAAATTAAATAGGAGTGATCGGGACGGGTCAAGTTTGATAACATCTGATTGATAACATTAAACGGAGTAGAATGAACGTCAGTAAAATTAGGGATATAAAAAGAAAATGAGAGAATAGTATCGATCTCAGTTTAATTTTATTCATTATCATAAGTTTTAAATAATTAGGAACCACGCACATTAACTTTAAAACAAAATTTAAGGTAACATTTGAAGGGGGGAAAGTATGTATTCTACAATAAATTGATACAATAATGCATAAGGTTTAAGCACTAAACAGCCATAAGTGTATAATAACGAGATATGAATATAATATGATTTTATAGTCAAGAGGTTTTAATAGGAGTTATCTATTGAAAGCAGAATGAAAATGTGAGTCATTTTGGAGGGACAGAAATACTGTGCTGGGCATATGATGGTTCTTCAGCTATTCATCAGACAGACAAATTAGATTTGAATATTTCACTAAAATTTCAAATTTTTGTGGGAGAAAATTTATAAAAAAACCTTAAAGATTATTCTTCTTTTAAATATCTTTCAAAAGTTAAGCTTCTATTTGATCCCTTCAAAACAAAAATATACGACAGTGCCACAGAATGTTATTCATTATAATTTTCTTTCAGCATTATGAATTATTAAGAACCTTTTTACACCGTTCTCTTTGATTCTTATGAAAAAAAGTAATTGTATTTTCAATTTTTTTTTTTATAAATGTCAGATAATTTATTCCTGGAATAAAAGAAATTATTCTTTTATATGACATTATTTTTAAAAAAACAACCAAGTACAGCTTTCCAATAAGAAAATTCGGTAGTGTTTTAGAAGGAAACAAATTTCAACGGGAATATTTTAAATGAAGACCTTAAATATCAAGCCAAACAAACCTTAAAAAAACCTTAACTCCCAGCAACAATTAAACTCTCCACACTCGAATTGACGAAAAATAAAGCAACCACCATTACCAAAACCCAAAGAAACCAACAATAAACAACAATACAAAGGCCGAAAAAAGCAACACATTCATTCATAAAATATGAAATAGTGTATTTCTCCACATCGCAATGGACGACCTTGATTTCACCGTGGCGCCATCTGCCGGCAACATGACGCAATTCAGCCTCCAGAGAGCTCATGAGAGCGAAAATGAGTTATCGCAATATTATTACTGTTTCACGGAGGCTGTCTTTTGTTGTTGCCATTCCGCTCGTACAAATAAAAAAAAACGGCGAAGGATATACAGAAGTGTCGAAAAATGCGTCTTCTTCCCTTCGCTTCGACCTATTTTGGGATTCCCATTGTCATAGTCTTCCGGTTCTAGCTCTTTATTGTTGGGCTGGCTTATGGATCCGTACGTACTTGGGCGATAAAGCGGTACGGTTCTTTGCGTTAGGAATGAAATGTCGGAATGCTTTATTATTTGATTTCCTCCTTGGTTTTCTGTTCGGTCTTTCTTTCATAGCTCGGGTGCAACTAGAGTTCCACCTATTTGGTTCCTTTGAAAGCACTTCCATCAGAAGGCTAGATCATCATAAACATTTCTGATTCTTAGGATGCCAAGAGTTTCCATTGGAAAGATTTCCTTTTTCTTCCTTATTGGAATAACATGCATTTTGCTTTCAGTTTTCTATGAGGAACTACGGTTGAAGTTACATATAGCAACTGGATATGACCCCGGATTTAGCGAAAGTAATAAAATTGTTTGTGTAGTTAAATGGTACGGAAAAATCTATAAACAATCAATTACTTCACTCTGTATAATTTATTTCCTACTGTCTCATCTTACAGCATCATATATTCACAAGGGCCCCGCAAACTCTTACTTAGTAATTTATAACAGCAATCATCTGCTTATCCAGAACCATATCCTATTGACATCCAAAAACCTATTTTAAAAAAACTCTTTTTTAGGGTTTAGGTAAATCCAGCTCATTATTCAGAAGTATTCCATGTAAACAGAGTTTTTTTATACTGTTCTATTTGCTAACATATCCAAAGTTTCATAGAGACCTCTCTTCATAGGATATTAACTAATTTTTTGTCTCTGTTCTCTAAAAACGACAGAATTTCCTTGCATTCAACACTCAAATTCCAATGGAAGTAAGTCAAAAAAAAAGGAAAAAAAAACACAATCATGTCCCCCTTTTTTAACTTTACTAACTTTTAGAAATTTTTAACTTAAATTTTCAGAATAATAAATTATTTTTTTTTTCAAATAGGGCGCCGTGAAAAGACAATAACAAATATAAACTCCTTAAAAGTTCATAAAAGATTAGTATCTTTTAAATGCACAGAAAGGCGTTTCTTTTCAAAAAATAAATTTTAATTTTTGAAAACAAAAATTCCATTGTAAGCTCTGAAAGAATTCAGAAGCATTTGACTTTAGACATACTTTCTACGAATATCGACCCCTCCAAGACACAAGTCCTTCCCGGGGCCCCGCAGCAGACGAGAGCAGTGCATGCAACCTTGGCCGAAAAGAGCCCCCAAAGCCCCCTTCAGAGGATCAGAAAGGGACCGAAACATTCACTTTGACGAAAAACGTCTGTGCTGTGTTATCTTAGCTCTTAGGATGATATACTGGATACATTTAGCACAGGATAAGGTTTGAGCGGCCTGGTTTCACACTCATTTGAGATGATAGCGTCCTATGAGTTGACCTTTTCAAAAAGTTAGTCTCTTATTGCACTTTCTGCTTGAGTGTAGCTAAGTCAGCATTTCAAACGGACAATGGCATTATTCACTGTTTAAGTGAAATTGTATGTAGAAATGTTTCACTTTAGAAAAAGATTAGACAAAGTGTAAGTGAAACTGTGAGTCCATTCTTTCACAAACCATACTTTCACTTTAGATCAATAGAATAGAGGCACTGAGTAATTTTTACCTCATTACCACAATTATAGTGAAAAATTATTATTTTTTTGCATAAAAAGCAAATGACCTAATTTTTTTTTTTGAGGATACATGGATAACCTAATCACTGGTTACGTAATAACAACAACAACATTTAACTATTCACACTGTGCCCACTAATAGCACGAAAAGAAACCTTAACGAAAATATATTTCACATTTTGTTTTTAAACTTCTTACCACAATCAGCAAAACTATCCGATATTCTGTCAGTTAGGGTGTTGAAACAAACTATGCGGTCTTAAGTATTGAATCTCCCTATCCATCTTGCATATTATTTCGATGGGTACTTTTTACCTCATCACCACATTTATGGTGAAAAATTATTATTATTTGCATAAAAAGCAAATGACGTAAATTTTTTTGAAGATACATGGATAACCTAATCACTAATGGGTTACGAAATAATAACAACATTTAACTATTCACACTGTGATAGCACGAAAAGAAACCTTAACGAAAATATATTTCACATTTTGTTTTTTAACTTCTTACCACCAAAATCAGCAAAACTATCCGATATTCCGTTCCGTCAGTTAAGGTGTTATGAAACAAACTATGCGGTCTTAAGTATTGAATCTCCCTATCCATCTTGTTCTTCTCTCACTGTCACTTAAGAGAAACCAATAGAGAGAGTTTCATATTATTTCGATGGGTACTTTTTACCTCATCACCACATTTATGGTTAAAAATTATTATTATTTGCATAAAAAGCAAATGACGTAAATTTTTTTGAAGATACATGGATAACCTAATCAATAATGGGTTACGAAATAATAACAAAATTTAACTATTCACACTGTGATAGCACGAAAAGAAACCTTAACGAAAATATATTTCACACTTTGTTTTTATGCGGTCTTAAGTATTGAATCTCCCTATCCTTCTTGTTCTCACTGTCACTTAAGGGGTCACATACCTTTTAAAGCTTCAAAAAATCGATTTTTTTTTTTTACTGTCTTAAAAAATGGAGCAAACCTTTCTGAATCGTTTAAAAAAAACGCATGCGAATATTCTAATTAGAACAGAAGTTATTAAACAAATAGTGAGAGCGAATTTGAGGTTGTCCGTAAGAAATTTCATCTTTAACTTTAATTTTCTCAGAATGTCCTTTTTTCATAATCAGCGCATGATATTTTAAAATCTATTTGATGGATATTAATGAAACTTTCACCATATCTTCTTAACATGGTTATCTTTACATTAATGAACCAGATTGTCATTTGAATAAGAATATTTTATTTTATAAGCATTAAAAGTGATATTTTTTTTCAAAATTTACAAAATTCAAATTAAAAATTTTATTACTGTTTTAAAATTTAACACAGAGGTTTCTTGCTTCATTAATTTAAAGATTATAAAATTGGGTGAAAATATCAATTTCTTTTTTCAAAAAGCTGCGCGGACTAAAAAAGGGACTTAAAAATTATGTTTCACGATAACCTCTATTTAAAAAAAAAATTAATAAATTTTTTTCGTTGAACTTTTTTTCAATAAAAGAATGTTTGATTAACCATATCACCTGATATCTAATCCAGGTATGCAATATTTAAAAAATTGCAGCCCTTTAAAGATACCCATTTCTTCATATTATTTGATTTTTCTCCCTCGCGTTTCTCTATCTATTTTAACGATTCCTTTCGGCACTAAAGATGTCAGGGCATTTTCGCAACGCCGCTGAAAAAAGCGACTGCTAAATGGACAAACAATGGCCACTCTGCGGTAATTCATTGCTACTGCTGCTGGTAGGAAGAATAGTAAAGAGAGGATTGAGAGAAATTGCGTCTGTGTTTGCTCTTTTAAAAGACGAGGAGGAGCGATTGTCTTTCTATTTGAGTTCCTGGGGTAATTTTTCTTTGTTTGAGGCTTTTAGTAGAAGTGGCTTGTTTGAAGTATGAAGAGGAAAACTTAATTTCTCTCATAAACGATAATTTCTATACATTAATGGGTTTTCTTGCAATTTGGGAGCTTAACTTGCTTTTATTTTTAGTGTGAAACCTTAAAAAATTAGTAGATGAATATAAATAATCCTTTAAAAAAGTGAATCATTAAATATGTGTAATAAGTGTATTTTCCAATTTTTTAAAAATTGATCTCATGGTGTAGGAATCTTTTATCTTTATTGATACATGGAATAAATATTAGCTATTTTTAACCATACACGTACCTAATGGTTAGCCTTTGATATAATCAAATAGAGCATTTTCAATCACATGACTCGGACATAACAACGGCCTTAACAACAGAAGATGTTACAGTTTTTGCCCTACAGAGGTTAACAGTTACAGAAAATGACTAGCCGTGGAATTCTTCTATTGGAGCATTGGCAATCCCGTTATCCCATACCTAAAAACCGCCTTAGCAACAGATAAACAACGGCCTTAGCAACAGTTAAAAGCCCTACAGAAGGTACACAGTTAAAAGAAAATAACCGGTTGTGACGTCACCTGAAAATACTCTATTTATAACAGTACAGACTTCCCTACTTTTATCTGTGTTTTAAAAAAAATTGGTTAATTGCATCCCATTTTAAATGAGGTGTTTGCTGCAACAATGAGTTAACTCCACTTTCAGAAAAATGAGGGAATCTAGCCAAGATCGTCGCCAAGGTGCCATAGAATAATTGAATCTTCAGTTAGAAGGGAATAAGTCCAAAAAATGGCAAATTGACTTTTTGTGAGCAAAAAAATCTCCAAGCTACGCTCTACACATGAGTGTAAAGAGGAAAAAAATAACTACCCCCTATCGGCAGATATATAGCCCCTTGAATTTGCGAAATCGATGTCCATTCATTGTATTTTTTGATTAAATTAGAAATTTAACTTAATTTGTCTTTCTTTTCTTATTCTTTGGCCTGTAAACTCAGCCAAAATAAAATTTAATTTGAATTTAAAAGCGTTTTTTCTTTTTTTTTTAACCAATGAATGTTGGATATTCACTTTCTCCATTGATAACGCTTTAATGACGCAGTTTCATAATAATTTTTAATTTTATTCTTCTTCGTCTTTCTATCTTTCACTTTTGTACTGTGAACTAAGCAGAAATATAATTTAATTGTCAATTTAAGTGATTTTTAAGATTTTTGTTCAGCTAAAATTTCATAAGGTTTAAGAAGGGAATAAGTCCATCCTCTTTTTTCTTAACTGTAAAACACTTTTAAATACACTTCTATTTTTTTATGATTGTTCTGTGTTCTTAACAGTGACATGAATATCCTGTAAAAATTTGGTGACTGTAGGATAAAAATTCCATGACTTATACAGTTTTTTTTTCTCGATTTTCTCAAAACTTCGTTTTTGGACTTATTCCCTTCTTCTAACTGATGATTCAATTATAATTCTATAGAGCGTAAAACAGCACCACATTGGCAATTACTTTTTTTTCAGAAAGTGTAGTTAACTCATTGTTGCAGCAAACACCTCAATTATAAAAAGCAAAATCGCGATTTCTTAAACTAACTTTTACAAAACACGAAATCCCAACGAAGACATACACAAAAAGAATATACTGACTGACGTTAAACTAGCTGCTCAATAGGTATCTCACAAAATTTTCCACGCCTTTATTTAATCAAAAACTAAATCCACATAACAACTCTTTGAGGAAAAGAAATTTTTCGCGAGCCGATAACACACACAGCTTCCTCCCACAAAAATGACTTCCCCCAAAACTCGCGGGGGTCCTTCCTTCAAAAAAACTTCATATCACATCAGGAAGTCCTCCCTCACACCTAAAACTGCGAACGGGGAAGTCGAGCCGAGAAAAAAAATAAAAACGGGAACATCTGGAGGTCGGATCCAGGAAGAAGGAAGAGCTCCAATTTTTTAATCAGCCGTTGTTTGAGAGGAGAAGGGGAACAACAACTAAACTTCCTAAAAGTTTTTGACGATTCTTCTATCTATTACGCCCTGTTCTTCACACTACTGGCGGAAATGGTCATTTTCTTTCCTCCATTGAAGGACTAGGGGAAGTGTTTGTGATAGGAAATCAAATGCTTTGATTTGTAATGCTAATAGGGTTTGTATTCCGGTTTGTTGAGGAATTATAGGCTTCTTCTATAAGGACGTCTTATTTGTATGGGGTATCGAGTGTCGTTGAGTGAATGTGTGTCTGTCAAAAGTGGCTTTTGAAGCTGACGGATCTTTTATTTTGGGTAAACATCGTGATAGAATTGCACAACTTTGGGTTTTATTTTGTGTGAGGAAGATGTATTAGGTGACACAGATTGACAGATTTTTTTATTCTATATGAATACAGAGTGGCCACACATCTGGAAAACTTTAAAAAACTGGAATTATTATCAGGGGGAAATCGGGAAGTTTTATAAAATCTGATAATAATCAGAAAATTTTGAAAATAAATTCAACGTTTTTCGGATTTTCAAGTCTTTAAAAGCCTCCCATACCTACAAAATTAGTAAAATTCCTATAAAATCCTATGAACTGAAATATTTTCCACACTTTACGAATTTCTACTCATTTAAGAAAGCAATGCAACATAGGAATCTACACCTGGAAATATTAGGGAATTTTTAAAATAAGTTTTCAGTGGCCGGCCTCACTGGAATTATGTTAAACCTAAAAAAATAAAGTTTACACTCTTAGCATAGGTTTTTTAAATTAAGACTTTACATAGCTGCTCGTGCTCATTGATAGAAGAATATCTTAAAACTATTTAAAACAATTAATTGATGAAATACACTTTTCAAAAGTATCAATACATATTTCAATACTTAAAAATTGCTCATAGTGATAGATTTTTTCAATTTTTATAAGAATTATAGTATTAACCCCCCAAATTAATTTATACGTAATTTATCATGATCAAATAAAGTGGAAAGTGGAGTTCCTGAAGGCCAATTTTAATACATTATCATATACAAAATGAGTCATATTTATTTATTAGTGTTCCACATGTTCCACTCTCATATTTTTCTTTAAGAATGTAAAAGTTGCAAAATGCATACTAGAGGTAATACTTCAATTAGGACTACATAGTTGTGATTTCAAAGCAAACACTCGAGTTACACTGTTTGAAATTTTCTAATATCAGATAGCTTACTATTATCAATCGGATATTTTTATCATTCTTCTCTTGGACAAAAGTGATCACATTAAACGGAGTCGACTGTATTTTAGGGGGTTTTACCACGTTATTATTAGGTCGCTTTCAATCTTGTCTGTCTGTTCGGGTGGAATTTAGAAATCTATTTTGAACTAACTTACCGAATTAAGATTGAAGTTCACATTGCTGTTTATTCAGATGAAATTGGAGAACATTAGAAAGCTAATGAACCTAAAAATAAATTAAATCTTAAAAAATGATTAAAAATCTTAAGTTTTTCTAATGCTTAAAAATTAGTCAGTTCATTACGAAAATAATGTGACAAAGCAACATCTCCAAGTGTATATATATTATTCAAAAATGACTATTTTATGCCTGTGTTCTTCTGGCGAAACATTTTTTTTCTATTAATAGGCTTGGTTTTATCAAATAATTAAAAATTAAAAAAAAACTACAAAAGCAAGCTATAATAAAATTAAAATAAGGATTAATTTGAAAACAACTGATAGAAAATAGCAGATATCAAAGTTTTGTTGCTCGAAAAATAACAACGAAAAGCTAAGAGTAACGCAAATTTAAGCTAGTTTTTTACATGTATTTTGAAACTAAGATTAGGTTCATAAGTATTTAGTTTAAATATATTTCATCTGAATTATATTCATCTTATTATGTATTTAAATTAGATGGAATGAAATAAAATTGAACTTTTATTGCATATTAATTGTCCTTAAACTATGTTGCTAGTAAATAAATTAAATATTTCTAAGCATCAGATGGTGTCCCCTACGTTTCGCCGAAAACCACTTTTCCTTCCCCCCTTACATCCTGTTTCACCTTCCCCGTAGGGAGATTTCGGCCAAACCTCCTAATCGAATACCATAGAATCGATGCCTAAATGCTGAATCGAATGCCTGTGAATCAAACCTACTGAAGAATCGATTCCTAGGAATCCTAGGAAAGTAATTGGCGAAACGAATTGAAGCTCTCCAGGGGGCACGGTGGTTTCTTATCTAAACACAGGTGTTTACCCATTGTTGAATTTGTCACGGTGCTACTCTTGTATTTTGAAGAGTGCACAAGGAATACGAATTCTTTTTCTGCATGGTAAACTATATAGATTTTTAACGATTTCTACATTTACCATATCCCAATAAAAAAATTGAACATTCATTAAAATTCCTTTATTAATAATTTTTTCTCAGGAATTTAATTAAATTTTTAGGTGAAATTATTCAATAATTAAAGCCTATTCCATGGACACTATTTTAACAACAATGTTATTCCATGAAACTTTTTACTTAAAAATTAAATCCTGAAAAAAATATGTTTTAAACTACACTTACCAGTTTTAAAACTTTGAATTTCTTTGAAACAGATTATAAAATATTAGTATGATTTTTAATCTATCTAGTGAGTTATATCTAGTTTTTTTATTAAAAAATTAATATTTTGTGTTATCTTTTCTTTTTAACAATGGACAATGGGGGTGAGCCGTGAGCGGATAGTTTTTTAAGCAGAAATAAAGCTATTTTCAGCACAATGATAGCAAAAAGGGGTCAAGGGATCATTTAAAATTTTCGAAACATAGCCAATGCTTTTCCTTGGGTATTTATACGTATGTATACATAGTTTGGGGCAGTTAGAAAGAAAAATGGATTTGTATAAAAGACAAACACACACAATCATTGACTTTTATTATATTAAATACCTCACAATTAAACCTTATACAGAACAGAATGTTTTTGTATAAACGAGTTAAAATAAAACTTTTTTGAAAATTTAAAAAAAAAAATAAAAAAATCCGAGATTGAAGATACTTTTACAGTATTTTTTTAAAATACACATATTTAGTAAAACCTTATAGGTACCCGAATATTATATAGCAAAGTGTATTTTAAGATTTAAAACTGCGATAAAAGAAAGCAATGTTTTATTTTAATTTTAATAATGTGTAAGCACTCCATGTACTATCAGTACTCGAAAGTATCAATTTAATTAATTAGCTCTAGTGGATAGAAGATGATTATTTTATTTGTTCTCATTCCTTAATTTTCAATCGAAAAATATTCATGACTAAAAAAATAATCGTACGAATTGGGAACTTTAAGAATCAAGGTTTCTAGAGATTATAACGATTAAGTATGATTTATCGCTTTCATTTTTATACAAATGAATAATACTTACTCTCTTAATGATAACGGTTACAGATCTAGTTAATCGGAACACGAACACTAGTTTTTATAATATAATTAATTAGCTCTAGTGGATTTAATTTTCCAAAGATGATTATTTTACTTGTGTTCACTTAATTTTCAATCAAAAAATATTCGTGACTGAAAAAATATTCGTACGAAAAAAATTGCAGGAAATCACAATGCGCCACGTGTTTCCCAACACAGAAAAAGATCTTTTTTCACCGCTTTGCTCGAAAAATACCAAACACATACGCATTAAGGTGTATATTTTCGCCTAATTAGGAACTTTAAGAATCAAGATTTTATAGAAATTGACCTATCTCTATATAACTAAGATTTATATATCGCTTTCATTCTTATACAATTGAATACTTTCTTAATGACAACTTTGCTATCACCATTACATAAAAATGCAATAGTCGGAGAGGAGATTTAAATATAAATTTAGTATTGGATCTCGTACCTTACTTGTATTGTACAGTTTTGGCATCGTGAATTTCAATAATATTCGAATTGAAGAAATTGACACTTCTTCAACTTGTATCGATAATTTTTAAGTAAAATATAATTCTCAAATCAAATTTTGTAGATGTTTACGTTTCATAACTGGTCATTATACCTTTATTCATTAAAGATTAAGAATTTTTAGATAATATCACATTTTTTACAATCCACCATTTTGGTCTTCGTGTAAACAGCATCGTTTAGTGTGAAAAAAATCACTTAGTGAATTACCCTTTTCCCAAACAAATAATCTTAATAAGAACAGGCTGATGCAATATCCTTGAATATTAGGCTTATGACAGCTTAAATCACAAGATTTTTTTTTCTGTATTAATGAGATGTAGATGGTATTCGGGAAAACTGTTTAAATTGGTTTCAATATTTAATACTCGAAAGCACCGCGTTAAGCTAAATAATTTATACGTACAGTCAATTTATCTTTGTAAAAAATGGAATACTATGTAAATTCGTTTGTATACAAATTAATATATCTCCTTAAATTTTATCATTTAAAGTAATGAAAATGATTTTGCATGGGGTAATGGGTCTGCAAACACTATTTTTTAAAATAAAAAAGATATTAATCCAAATTAGTGGCGGGTAAAAATTTAGTCTGGCTAGTACCTTAGAGCTGATATTTCATGCCCTGCATTAAGCCATTAATTAACTTACCAATACACTCTTTGCGATTTTTTTTCCTGAATACAATTATTTTAATTTTTTAAACAGCTATTTGTGTTGAAATTTTTCGTATCATTACACAAATATACCACAGAAGAAGTAATATTAAATAATGTGCCACACATTTCCATCCAATATATTTGCAAACTTGTATAAAAATTTGTAGTATGTTTTTATATATACCATTATTCCAGAAAATGGGAAAACTAGTAAAAAGGTTTTCGAAATGGTTTCTAGTATGCGGAAAAAAAATTTACTTAGAAAACCTATTTCCCTGAAACAAAAGATATTTTTCCTGAAACAATGGAAAAAGTAGAGTTTAGAAGCTAAATTTCTTAGCTAAATAAATAGAAATGACACATAAACACTTATTTTATATTTTATACAGGGTGATTAAAAATTCATCATCAATATTTGGTGGTGAGGCAGAGGGGACCTAGACAAGCATATTTCGAATAGGAATGAGGGGGCGCAGCTAAAGAGCTATATAGGACCTAATGTAGTGCGAGAGCATTACAAAAGGCTGTTTTGCTAAAGCCCGTGTAACGAAACAAAACATAATGGAATGAAAAAAATTATTGCATGAGGTAAAGCAGTATCCGTACTACTTACACCTTAAATTTGATAGAAATTGAACCACTTGGTAAACCGTGAGGTGAGTTTTAAAACGTGCAATATTAATCTTTTAGCCAAAAAATTGAGTTTCCTTAGAGTGTAATAGTATTTAGAAAAATGATGATAGGGGATCGAGGAAGGAATTTCAATGATAATACATTTCTTTGAACAAATAAGGGATCTTGCATGATCATTGAAAATTCCTTCCCCGATCATCTCATTTTTATAAATACTACTGAGGAAACTCCTTTCTTTGGCTAAAACATTAATATTGCACTTTTTAAAACTCACCCCCACGGTTTAGCAAGTGGTTCAATTTCTAGCAAATTTATGGCGTAAGTAGTACGGATACTGCTTTACCTCAAGAATAAATTTTTTCCTTATATGTTTTTTTCGTTACACGGGGTTTGCCAAAACAGCCTTTTGTAACGCTCTCGCACTACATTAAGTCTTATAGCTCTTAAGGTGCGCCCTCTCATTCCTATTCGAAATATGCTCGTCTAGGTCCCTTACCTCCCCACCAAATATTGATGATGAATTCTGAATCATCCTGTATTATTACATTTTATTAGAAATCTCAGCTTTCCAAATGAAGATAGTGTCCAATACAATCCATGTAATTCATAAGGGTAATGTTGTTTGAAACCAACTCATTCTTTAACTTTGCAATTTTCTCATTAATTTTTTTGTATACTGTTTTTTTCTTGGGAGTTGATGCTGTTCCTACGTGCAACATTCTCATCACACCTTCATTTTCAATCTGAAGAGTTCTTATTAGTTCTATGAAGCTGAATATGTTCAAATGCGGATGAACGGCTCTTTTATTCAGTTTAGAATGAAAGCCTTCTACAAAATTATTAGTTCGCGATTGATCGTTGTCAAAATGATTCCAGAGGTCCCTAAATTTGGAAAAAAAAATATCTTAGTTATAATACATTTTAATAAAAAAGTGATAAATGTGTAGTCCAACCGCCCCGAGAAAACTTTGACATAAAAACAAAATTTTTTAAGGGAACTATAAAGTTCACTTTTTTTAAGCATTTATGGATTAACATTACCCCCAAAATTCAATGGAATAATTCGTTTCCATAACAACCATCACAGTATTGTACGACGTCCCACGTGTTTCTTGAGGAGGTCAGACTAACTACTTATAAAATCATTGTTAAGTATAGCTAAAATATCTCAATGGGTTTTTTAGGGTACAATATGGAGTATGTTTTTTAAAGGACAGCACTATATATTGAGAAAAACTTACATTGGAAATTTCGCTACGCATTCATCCAACCATGTGTCAGCTAAATAATTGTACATTTCAGTTGTCTGGGGCACATTTGGTTCATTTTCCTGAAGCCACAGGAATGCATCAACAACTTGATGTTCTGGTACTAAAGGGAGTGCAGCTATTCTCCGTATCCATTTTGTAACATCTCCATCGTTCTTGTAGTTACACACCAAGCCCAATTGCTGAACCTATGATGATTAGATGCAGGAGCATTAGCATTATTATGACTTAAAGTTTCATTATAAATCTAAGTAGTGCACTTTTACAAACCATAAGAATTAATAATTACTATATGTATAAAGTGGCATATCAGGCTACAAGCATTGCCAGGTTTGATACATGTAGCTTCTGTTTGGGTATTTGGTCGATTTTTTTAAAAATATAATATTTAGTGTTATAGTACAAAAAAGCGAAGCCGAATGGATGGGCTTAAAAATACTCCTTTAGTGCAGATGTCAGACACATCTAAAAGTTCGTAACGTGCAAGACACGATACCTTTTTGAAAGTTATGAGGCAAAACTCATAATTAAGATTTTTTAAAATAATTACTAAGAATGATGATACTTAAGAATTTTTTTCTTGGTTTTGTAAAAAAAAACGGTCACACCAAAGGTTTGAATGAAAAGAATAACTTTAGAATAGAAATTAACAAAAAAAAGAAGAATGGAAAATGTGAAGGGAATTTTTTTTACTATAATTGAATTATGGCGAGAATTAACTATGCTTACCTTTCTCCAAATACACTGAGTGTAATGAAAAAAACACCCTTTAACCATGCATTCTGGAAAAATACACTTTAATGCGTTAATAGAAGCTGCCTCGAAATCAAGCATACACTGCATAGGCTCGAATTTGAGGCCAAGGCTATGTGCTTTACTTTTAAGATTTTTAAACAATCGCACATACGTATCCTGGCTTTTATCAGGCAATAGTGCGTAAATGAAAGGGAACACTTGTCCCATGTATGTACCATGTATACTGTACAGTTGAAAAAACAATTTCGGCACGACTTTAAATGTTCCGTCCAAGTAGATTCTTTCTGACATACAAAGCTTATGTAAATTTTCCTTTGTTCCAAAAATCTGAAAATAGATCCAAAGATATGAGGAGAAATTTTATAGAAAATAATAATTAAGCAAATAGTTATCAGATAACACTTTACTTACCAACATTCTGTTTTCTTCATCCCCATCATCAAGAAGGAGAAAATCGTCCCCATGTTTGGTTTTAGTCCAATGTTCAGTTAAATTGATCTCCATTTTGCTGTGAGGCAATGGGGGTCTTATGGAGGATCTAGCTTTATACATAAATTTCTGAGATGCTGCAAAACTTGGTAGGCACAAAGCCACTTCATCAGATGTAGCAGTTTCAGCTATTTCTTCCCTACAAAAAATAATTAAAAATATATTTTATACAGTCTGAATGAATTGTTAGGGGTTGCTATAACGTATAGAAAATAACGTTATTCCTATGATAAAATAATGGTACTTTTACAACTGGACATTAAAACAAACGGGTTGTTATGCAGAGGTTCTACAGTATATTGCTTATTAACAGGGCTGGGATTTCCATGCAATTAGCAACTGAAAAGGAATACACTATGTTTGATACCTAAATTCAAAATTGGGTTCACTGCATTTTAACTAGAATTTTAGATATGTTGCTTCATAGTGCATTTTTTTTTTTGGAAAAAAACACAGAATTATTATTGGAAACTTAGTTGTATTTGCATATATGTAAAATAAAAATGGTCTAAATCGATCCAAAATTCCTAAAAACGTGCAGTATTTAAAATACCTTTGAAAAATATCAGATTTTTGAAAAGATTAACATGGAAATCCCACTACTTATAAAAATTTATATTAGAGATTGGCTTGTAGGAAAATTATATATTACTTACTTGTATATTCTTGGAACAGGAACAGTACTTTCCCTGATAGCTCTCTCTTTTAGCTTTGCAGAAAATTTTAATTTCTGTATTATGTTCACAGGCTTGTTGTGGTTGTGATGTCCAGATGTCCTTTTTATTTGGTGGCTATCAGAACTGGTTGATATAATTACAATGCGTGCATTGCACTTCGTCTTCGAAGCACTCTCGCATTTATAATACCCTGTATTGTCCTTCTTCCTTTCCAGGCGGAAAAGAAAATCATTAAACTCGACGAGATAACCACCTCGTTTCGATTTTATAAATTTTAATTCGTTCATCGCTACCGACACCGAGAGAGACCTACGAAGACACCGACGCGCTCGTGCTAAGACCCCGAGAGAGAAATGAATCCCCAAAACTCAACTTCTATAAAAAAAAAAAGTATTTTTGTGCTAGTCTTTTTATCATAACGGTCAATGCAAACTTTTATGATACCAGCGACGAAGACAGCCTAGGGGAGAGGAGGGGAGATAAGATATTCACGTGAAGAACTTACGTTTTCTAAGAAACCAACTAATTGGCTCAGTACACTATCCAATACAAAAGACAGGATATCAAAGGGCGTCAGAAATTGGTGTGAAGAGTTACAAGTCATAAAAATGTCACAGGGTCGGTGCACCACAGGGGTTCCATTGGGAAAAAGCATTCGATTCTACTCCAGAATCGATTTCTTTGCCCGATCCCGAAATGTGAGGGAAATATCGATGATTAAGGGGGAGGGTAGAGGGGACAGTAGGGATTTTTTACGACAAGGGGGGAAGGAAAAACTGTTTTCGGCGAAACGGGGGTATCACCCATCAGATAGTTCCTGCTTTTCAAAACATCAAAACACAATCTATTGCAAAGTCTATAATTAACTGTTTAAAACATTAGAATAATTATTTTCCTTTAAATGACAAGACATTTAAGGAATAAATAAGGAAAACTATATCGATAATCATTTTTATCCATCAAAATTTTATATCTAGTAATTTTCTTATCTTCACGTATTTTGTTCCATTTTTTTTTCTCGTTTACAATTTATAATACATGCATTCATTTAATTACATCAGTAAGAGTTCATAAGAGAACAAATATAACCTTCGTTTCATAGTTAGTTTCATCATTTTCCGTTTTTCGTTTTACAATGGGACAGAAAAGAAAAATCATACACAGGCAGAAATTTTATGGTTGATTCTTCTACATCGAAACTGCGTAGACTCTCTTGAAATGCCAAGGTCGGACATTGACTAGTAAAGCACTATAACCAACTCTTAAAAAAATATCGCAATTCTGCTCAGGAATTTGTCTTACACAAGGAACTAAAACAACTCATCACTGTGTTCCAATTCCTGTTTGCTTTACTTGATATGACAGAAGCAGAATTTCTTTTATGATTGTTGATCAAGAGATTTTTCAAAACGGTTCATCATTTTTATATGCTAACGCACGTACTTATAGACAAACATGGGCACTGGGGTTTGTTTAGCTTTTGACCATGACATTTAAAGAAAAGGTACTTTTTATCGGGAATTTCAAAAGTACGATGATTTATGCGCCTTAAAATTCTTTTAAAATTGAATTTCGAAGGTTAGTTGTTTAAGAAAAAAGCTTTAAAATAGAAGCTTAACTTTTTTTAGCAGATCCTCCAACAATGAAAGAATGTTTGAGTGTAAAAATAAAAATCTTATCATTGAATAAAATGCTTAAAAAAAGTTCAGGTAGTTTTTTTCGGTTATGAATAGTAAAATCTTTAGCAGATCTGTGTATTAGGTAGTTTAGAGTTTAGATCTTCAAATTTAAAAAATCAATACATTTTTAAGTTCAACGCATTTGTAATGTATAGAGATATGAATGATAGAATCAACATATTTTTTTTAATTAAAAAGTTTGCTTAAGCTTACATTCTTTGTAATAAAATTAGGTAAATTACGTTTCTACCAAACTTTACTTATACACTAAACTGTTTAATTTATAATTGAATCATTAGTTTGAAAATGGGAATAATTAGTTTGAATGGGAAGTCAAAAACTAAGTTCTGATAAAATTGATAAAAAAAAAAAACTTTAAGTAATAGAATTTTCATTGTATGACCTCAAAATGGGTACTGAAAATTAAGGACCCTATTTAGATTACAGAACAATCATCGAAAAATATAAGTTTATTTAAAAATATTTTACAGTTGAAAAAAGTTGATGGACTTATTCCCTTTGTCAATATTATGATTTTATTTGTGTTAAGTGTCAAAATTATTTACCCCTTGTCACAGATTAATAAACCCCTCTACAACATCATTAATAGAGACAGTCCCTAAGCGGATTCTTTGTATTTTTCATTCATTATTATGGATGTTATGAAAAATATTTTTAGAACCTATCACTAATATTAAAGGAGACAGGAATAAATAAATAATTAAAATAAGGGAAATTTTAATAAAACAGGATATATTTGAGAAATTTTATCAACGTGGGACATTGTTAAATCATCAAAATATATTTCCTCAAACTGTCATAAATTTTCATCCTTTTAAATCCTTAACTTATACCGAATTTCAACTCAAATGTATGCAATTTGTTTTAAGTATCGGTGATGTAGTATTAGTCATTACAATTTTACTGACACTACAAAAAATAACTCTTATATCATGTCATTGCAGCCCCAAACCCCCATACTTCCCTATACCCGTCACTGAAAAAAACCCAAAACCGAACAGGCATTGTGAGGATTGTGACTGACGCAACTTTTCGTCCCAATGTCTTCTCCTATACTATTTCGCAACAATGCTAATCATGACAGTCAACCTTGAAGACTCAGTGCGGACCACGTTACAAAAATCAAGCATAAACTGGTGCTGCTATTCGACTTCTGCAGCTGAATTTAATATACACAATACACGTATCTATGATGCGACTTTTTTTTTTGCTTAATGAAGGTTGGGTTGTGTGCTCATGCTCAGTGTTGGTATCAATTTGTGGTTGACAGTGTATAGTGACATGTTCCTGGTGGGTTGGTTGTCAATCGTGGTTTGCTCTGGGTGTATTGTTGCAGCCGATTTCGTAAGATTCGGGGACGTGGCGTTTGGAACATTTTCTGAAGCATGTCAGAGTACTTGCCAATTCAATCACAGATTAAATTTCAAGCATTCAGCTTTTATTTAGAGTTTTAAAAGAAGCAAAATTCAAACACAAAAAAAAAATTTACCTAGTGATTGATATTCGATTCCATTCCATCGATTCCAGGCCTAGCGATTGATATTCACTTATTCCATTGATTGTCTTAATTATACTCACTTTCATAATAATTTATATTATTTTTTTTTTGTCTTAGTCTTTCTATTTTTCACTTTTGTGCTGTGAACTAAGCAGAAATATAATTTAATTGAGGATTAAAATTGTTTAAAAGATTTTTCTCAGCTTAAATTCTGTAAAAATTGGAAAACGGGAATAATTCCATCAACTTTTTTCAGTTGTAAAATATTTCTGAACATACATACTTATATTTTTTTCGACGATTATTCTGCAGTGGCGTATATAGAAATTTATTTCGGGAGGGGCCCAAAATATCTTTAAAAAAATTAGCTTTTAAAAAACTGAAAGCTAGAATTTCGTACTGGGGGAGAGGACCCAAAAATATTCCTAAGCCCCCCCATGCATATTTAATAGATTCAATGAAGTTTTTTAATATTTTCCAGGCATGATTTGCATCTTGATGAAGTGAATATTGAAAAATTGTGAATAATAGAGTTCCAAGCACAAAAGGGGGGGGGTCTGGGTGTCCTCCCCCAGAAAATTTTTGGAAATTTGACCCTAAAAAACAGGATTTTAACCCATTTTAGGACACCTAGTCAGAATTTCGGGGGGGGGGGCGTCGGCCCCCCCCTTATATACGCCACTGTTATTCTGTATTCTAAATAGGGTCCTGAATTTCCAGTACAAATTTGGTGGTTATACAACAAAAAAATTCCATTAATTTTTTCGATTTTCCCAAAACTTGGTGTTTGGATTTATTCCCTTTTTCCAACTGACGATTCATTTGTTTCACGAACGTGTTCTCACATATCCCCTCGCTACAAATCTACTTCTGACCCATCACCTATAAACTTCGTGATCCACAGATGATCCCTGACTTGCGTTTAACTCTTTCCCACCTATCCTTCACTTATGAGAATGAGAATCACCCATCATCTAACTCCTCACACATTCATATCATTAGATGATCCCTGACTTCTCCCTTTACCTATCTATCAGTTCTCCCATCAGCCAATTCCTCCACGCCAACGCAGAGCTTACTCGTGGGACCCAGACCCTTTGTCCTGCACTCTACCGACAGAGTGTGACCGCCACCGCCATTGTGACCGGAGTGTGACCATTTAAGACACCAAAACGCTTCTTCTTCCCACAGCTCTGATGCGATGGTGTATTTCCCGTTTCTACTACGTAAGATTTCCCCCGCGTCCAATCAGAGCGACCGGCGATCCCATATTTGGTAGGACAATCTTTTTGCAATCCAATTAGAAGTCTTGTTTATGTGTTAGGGGGCCATTTACAAAAGAAGAGCAGTTTTTCTAGCGGGGCGAAATATCCTGTAAAGAAATTTATCAAGTACATTTTTAGACTTATCTCTAGATTTTTACTCCACAGGAATGACCACTAAACACTATTCCTAAGCCCCCTCCAGGCTTACGTTAAAAATGTTCAGCTTTTTACAACATTTTTTTAGAAGTATTTACATCTCGTTTAATTTAATAAAACAAAATGTTGTTAATACACCAAGCACCAAAAGGAAGAACTATCACGTCACAGAAATTTTTGTTGGAAATTTTTCCCTTAAAGATAGGATTTTAACTTTGTCCCTTTAGTCCAAGTTTAAGTGGGTCCGGGGGCTTGGTCCACCTTATATGCCCCTATGGAGGAGAGGGAGGGTTCCATAATCCATATGTATGACAGAATGTTACAAAAGCGATAAAAACGATCCCACATCATAAAAACTTCTTTTACGCTTCTATCAAAGTGATTATATATAAGGAAACATTCTTCCACTGTTTTAACAGTAAAAGAGTATCCAAACATTACATATTAAGGGTGCATAGAAAACTTAACTTTTGAATATTGTCTATATCCTAGCTTAAAAAAATAGTATTTAGTTTAATTACATAAATTTAAGACAATTATCACGTTGGTATAATATTCTATGAAATATAAAAGGGGGTTGTTGAATAAAAGATTTAGAGGGGGGCAAAAGTAACTTAAATTTGGTTTATTAAAATACTTAGGGCGAGCGCGCACGGGCGACTTTTGTCACGGTGACAAAGACAAAAACAACGTCGCTAAGGCTGTTGTTAGGGGCGGGACATATAAGCATCCAATAGAAGCATTCGCACATGACATCACTGGAGGATAAAAACAACGTTGCTAAGGCCGTTGTTAGGTAAAGTCATGTGATTGAAAATGCTCTATTGTTTTCTAGCGATATTCTTGATACTAGTAATCCTGGTCGCCGTGTCTTAAGTCACTCCTGCGCGCCCAGCCTTACTCAGTATGAGGGAAACAGTAGAGTAATAGTAAAACAAAAGCCATTTTACCAAGATCCAAATCCTGGTATAGCAAATAATCTAGTGAAACGTAAATCTATTACAACAATGTAACACTAGTGGTCATACCTAACAGGGGTGATGGAAGATATTCTTCTTGAAAAGGGGGCGGTGGTTCCAAAAAGTTCGGGAACCACACAGGAGAAAACACCCTTGGGATAAAGTTTAGTAAAGTTATAAGAGTAAATAAGACAAAGAAAGAAAAGAGGATGGGGAGCTCTTTGTGTGGTTTGGGGTTTACCAATGACAACCGACCCTGAAATTTCGTTTTTTTTTTCAATTTGGTTAGCAATTTCAAAGTTTAAAAATCGTGATAGATGTTCACTGAAATGTGACAACCATAACTGGTATAAACGGGTGTAAAAATCATCCATACGCGATATCGTTTGGAGAATGATGCACCCTCATGCTCACAAGTGGGAAACAACGCGTGGGAGGGTCGGGTCGAAAGGCTGAGTGAAGAACTACAAAGCGGAGACACATAACACGAGATCTTGAACCCACGACCTTCAGACAAAGAATAATAAGTGAGAAAACCCAGACTCACTCGGCTCAACAAGAAAAAAAAGATCCTATTGTGCGTCCCCTCGCTTGACCGGGGGTGAGTGCACTTTCATCATCAGAACATTTTTTTTATTTCGTTCTTTGGAGAGGAAAGAGTTGTCCACTGCTTCCTTGATCGATTAGGACATCTAATTGAATCTAAAGGGATGCAATGTCCTGTAGTGTAGTAATGGTCGGGTTTTTAAGTTGTTTGTGTAGGAAGTATCTATCTCTATATATGGGGAAATCTTTTATTTGAAGTTCAATGTTAATGATTCGTGTCGGACCACAATGTAAGGTGATATGTTCCCTGTGAATGGGCATCTATAATTGATTGATTCGTTTGGTGGTAGCACGAAAGGACGAGAGGTCATTCCAAATTTAGACAGGTTTTATCGTGGGAAAGTTAGTTATTCATTGAAGAATACATTTAAGGAAAATTACTTGACCACAGGGATTTTTTAGGGAAAAAAGTTTAGGGAAATGGTAATCGTAATATTAATATATTGGTTGATCAATCCTCAGACAAGACAATTCTGGACAAGAGGTCAGTCCGAATTTAGACGTAGGAAAGTTATTCATTGAGGACTACATTTATAAGGAAAGTTAGGGACACTTACTTGACCACAGGGGATTTTTTAGGGAAAAAGTTTAGGGAAATGGTAATCGTAATATTGGTTGATCAATCACAGGACAGCATTTTGGAGGGGAAAGGATTAGTTTAATAAGTAAGGAAAACGGGGCGATTTGAAACAAGGGGCACATTGATACACTTTCAGTACTTCAAAAACTATGAATGTTATTTTGGTCATTTTTTTTCTAAAAGTTGTCTTTACATGCATAAACATCATATCTGGAACCGTTAAACTCTGCATGAGAGTCGCTGTCAGTTTATTAATAAGTCAATAAATTTTAATGAAAGAAACTAAATTTTTTTTCGTCAAAAATTTCCAAAAGTAAATTATTAATTAATAGGTATACCTATTAATTAATAATTTACTTTTGGAAATTTTATATAAATATTATAAATATATATATATATAATAAAATTATTATAAATATTAATAAATAGGAAATTATATTTTATATTTAAAAAATGGAAGATTTATAAATCTTCCCTATTCTACTTTGAATACAGAGATCTGTAAATTCCAAAAGCGAGTTCATTCTTGTTACCCCAATTGGAGATATATTTAAATTATTATATAATATAATTATTTGGGTGTTCCCAAAGAGTTTCAAAATCAGATGAGACACTATACCTTTGAGGGTCAAATTTCAAAAAAAATTCTAGGGGAGGACCCCCAGCTCCCCCCTTGAAGTTTTGACGCCTATTAATGACTTTTTTCCTCAAAAATTATGTGGTTTACACAGGGAGCAGTTCTCTTAAAGTACACAGGGAGCAGTAACCAAAAGGGTCTCAAAATGAGCCAATAAAATACTACTGTAAGAAGCAAATGTTAAAATTTTTATGGGGGTGGCCCATAGACCCCCCGTTTTTAATTACAGCTCACATTGTATGCAAAATTTTGACATACTGGCAAAAAAATTCAAATAGAGGCTACTTTTAAGTGATCTAAAACTAAACGTACAATAAATGTACTCGTTAGGGAGTACATACCTTAGAAATAACGTTGAGTCACCCCCACCCCTCGAGAAACAAAAAGTGTTCTCAGCAGCCAGAAAGGACAACACAGAAAAATTTCGTCTTGCATCACAAACTACAATAAATTGGACATTGGTTCTACATCACCTAACTAACACTATCATTAACGTGGATGAACTTCAATGGTTTTGCTTCGCGATATACTACCTAACGGGTTTTCTTTTTTCGTCCAACCAATCGTGTAGAAATCATGGTGAGAATTTTATTTAGACACGTTGTGAAATCTATTCGCTTGCACAACAGGGTGCAGTACCTTCATCAGATCGGTGCTGATAAAAGAAAAACTCGTAACACTCTGAAGTCTTTTTTTTATAAATGAAGGATTTACTGTTGAGTTACTAGTGATTTTTTTTGGATTTGAAAGCTATCGAAGTGTGTCTGGTTCTTCGAAGTGTTTGAAGGTCTTCATAAAGGTAAAAAATGTAGATATTCATTTTTTTCTGTATATTCTCAATTCTAAATTAGTTTTATTCCATCTAAGACTTTTCAGGTTTTCTTGCATTGAAAATATTCAATTTGCTTACAGACTTAAAAAACCTACTCTATTCAATTCACTCTATTCAATTTTTTTGTTCAATGTTTTGAAATACAAATTTATTTCATATTAAAATTGAATTCAAAAACTCCTGAAAGTCCATACAAAACAAGAAAAGTTTTACGTATTTTCCGAAAGCTTTTCAAAAATATTTGCTTACAATATTTGTTTGCATCCTATAATCTTTTGACTTATTTACAAATTTCAGTAGTCTTTCACAAGCCCTATGTTTTTTAACCTTATTTCCAGAATTTAAATTTATTCTTAAATAAGGTCTTTCATCATTGTATTCTCTTTCAGGAATATATTGATGAGTTTAAGAGTAAACATACATTCAAAAAACAAGTTTTATAAAAAAAAATATTGAACCAGAGAAAATTCCTGAAAACCTATGCATTAGTAGAAAGTAGCTCATTATCGGAGGACTTCTTAAGCTTTACATTTTTATTTAAAAACTAATACATTACAGGGGGTCGCAACGTTGTAAATTGGTTTATTCGCTACATAAACTGGTTTTATCTGTTCACTTCTGAAATTAAACTGTTAAAAAACATTTAAAATTATTCTGAAACATGACAGAAATTACGCTATTATAAAAAGCTCTGTGAAAACTCACAGAAGAAACCTGTGAAATAAATAGAAATAAAACAGCTTCCAGGCTGACAGTTTTTTCTGTAAATGTATCATACTTTTTTACAGTGTAGGGAAAGAGGGGTATAGAGCATTTACAATCACATGACTCGGACCTAGCAACAGCCTTAGCAACAGACGCTTTAACCTACAGCAGTTAACAGTTAAAAGAAAATAACTGGTCGTGGAATTCTTCTATTGGAGCACTTGCAATCACGTGACCCCACACTTAACAACCGCCTTAGCAACATATACCACCACGCCTAGCAACCGCCCTAGCAACAGACGCTTTGACCTGCCATTCAAAAGAAAATAACTGGTCGTGACGTCACGTCACCTGAAAACACTATAGTTTTGTGTGCCTTTTCATCTTTTATGTTAAGAAGAGCAAATAGAGGTTTTTGCAAGGATGTTAATTTTATGTACAAAAGAAGTTGCCAAAGAGATTACTTCATAGAATATTTTATGGTACTATTTTATTTGGAAGGGTGACATGACCAGTTTATTATCTGAAAAACGGTGATGTAATATGATTAGTAAAATTGAAACATGTAAAGAAGATGATACAACAGTCCTTGAACTGATAAAACGTTTTTTGATATCACTCGAGCTTCAACTATTGGATCTTCATATTTTAATGATGTAATGAATGGATAAGAAATAGGGTAATTTATGTGCAAGTAGTGACTTTTTAGAAACTTCGTATACATGCACTTTTCAAAATTTTGAATGTTTATTCTATAATTTCATTTCATTTTGCAATACAGTATCATTCTTTGCTAACACGAAGTGACGTTTCTTTTTCTTGATTGCTTAGCTTAATCAGTTCAATGTGTGGTTTTTTGCAGGCGCGGACAATGTTGGGGATTTTTTAAAAAGTACCACTCAAGATCCCTTTTTGGTACCAGTAAAGGGATATGGGGTTCCTCCAATTTTGAAATTTTACCTGTAAAAGTAGGATTTTAACTCATTTTGAGTACTTTTTGGGACTTTTTTTCGTACTTATGATGCCAGATAGATCTGTGATTTCGATTTCGGCCCTCGAGTACTTGGAAGTTGGAAACCCCTGCTGTATGTAGTCCACTTCCTGTCCATGTTCGTCTGTGTATATTTATTTGTTCTTTCCCCATTCATTCTATTACTCACAGCTCAAGAAAAACTTTTATTTAAACCCTTTTTCCACCAACCCTTTACTTCACCCGCAAACTTCCCCGGAAAAATGAATGACACACGGGTCTGACGAACGCACTGCTCTTTTTAAAGAGAAATTACTACGCAATTCCCCGTCTTTCTCATGCATGCACCCAAAGAAAGAACTTGCTTATTTCTGAACTTTGAGTCACAGAGTAAGAAACTGACGGCTAAACCGGAATAGCGAGTCGCTCTTAGTAAATTGTTGCACTTTTTAAGGTGCTAATGCACCTTACATACATAGACGCTGTTAAGAATGAATGTTCTGGAAAGTCTTTCAGTGGGGTTACGTCACGCCTATCTCTTGAAGAGTGCCTTTAGGGCGTTTCTAACCCTTTCCTCTGTATATACCCTTTCAAGGTAACCGTGGGGAGATCTGATAGAGAGGATTGCCATTTTTATTTTGTTTTTTTCTGGTCCTGAAATGTATGATCCACGCAGTTCTTGCGTGTTCCACGACATTCCATGAGGTATTCCCCATTTGCAAAGAATTTTCTAGAATAATAGTGAATTAGGGATCTAGAAGTAGTAGGTATGTATGTACTATTGTGGCATGGGTGTAAAGATAGTATCCACCAATGGCACAAAAAGGTTTTTTAAGGTTTCAATGAAAAACATTCTCGAAATTCAACATTTCCTTGAATTTTTCATACTCGAAGTAGCGTAAAATTTGATTTTGTCATGTTTTTCGATTTTTGAATGAGTTATTTTTCATCAAGTTAATACCTTACCAATTTTAATATGATTATTAAACTACTGTTTTAAATATTAACAATAGTTAGCTAACAGGATTGTTAAACTACTTATTATGAATAAAATTACTGTTTCTAAATTACTATGATATTTTAATTATTTAGTAGCTAAAATTTAATCTTCACGATATATCAGGTTGATATATTTACATAGGGAGATCCACCTAGTTATCACTATTTCATGACATAAGGTATTCCTCATTTGCAAAGATGGGATGGGACTTAGAAACGGAAGATTTTTTAGATCGAAGCTTTAGGAATTAGGTAGGTACACATTTTTCTCGATTTGTGTGATGAGTACAAATATAATAACCATTACTAATAAAAACCAGTGGCAAAAAAAACTTAAAGGATTCAATGAAATATATTCTTAAAATTTAAAATTTTAAAACACTTTAGGAACTGTTTTAGAAAGAGTTCTCCAGCTGCCATATAACCCACATGATGACAACGGAGCTCTTTCTAGAGCTGTTCCCATTCATATTACCTGATTGTGTGTAAAATCACAATTCATTCATGACAACAATATTAGAGCAAACCAAAATTTAAATACACTTTCATAATTTATTTAGTTACAATGTAAAATCCATTATAAAAAAAGGCAAAGGAATTTTTTGTAAGATTAATGGTTATAATTAATGGTTATATTTTAATTATTTCATAAAAATTACTGCAACATTTTAATCATTAATTATAATCTTTCCGTAATTTTTAATCGTAAAATCATTTCGTAATTAATTCATTATAAGTTTATTTTCAATTTGGAATACTGGGTGCCTACAAAACAGACCTTTAAAAATATGAGTCAGTTAAAATTAATCATACAAAGTGTTAAAGAGCTGAGCTCTTCTTGTTAATTAAAAAAATCAAATGAACTTACTCTCAAAGTTTTGAAAAATGAATTAAAAGGGATTCTCTCCCTCTTCACATAATAATTTCTATATTTAGAATTAACACCTACTTTTCGAGAGAGAACTGATAACACACAATAGTTGTTCCCACCCCCCATCCTAACACGCATGAGAGTTCAACTTTGGTTCTCTCGAAACCGTTCCGATAAAGTCACAGTTTCGTCATATGTATCAACAAAGTAATCTCAAAGCAGAGAGGAATTCATATAAAAGTGACACTCTATTTGATAAACAATCTGAAAAAAATATAAATTAATTTTAGAAAAAAAAAAATTGCGCGACCATATCGGAAATAGTTTTTTTAACTTTTGGATGTCACAAAGCGTAGTTGCGCACAAAGGATATTTTATAACAATGAAGAAATACACTTTCTTCAAAAGTACTTGACATTGCGAAATTTAAAAAATAAAAAACTTCGTATCAGTTACAGTTGCACACTGAAAAAGGACGAACTATAAAAGGAAAGCCGATAAGATCTCTTATTACTCAAGTTGATTCAGAAAATTTATCTTGATAGTGAAAAGTTTCTAAATGTAGTGAATGCCTCTTGAGAAAGAAATATCCAATTTCTTGAAATAAACTGAAATTTGAAAAAAAAAAAAAAAAAAAAAAATGATTGCACTGTTTCTTATGAAAGTCTGCGGTTGATTTGCTAGAAAGTTGCACTTATATAAGGAGGGGGATATTTTTAACAATGAAGTTTTTTCATCCTTGAAATTTAATGCATCACTTGTTTTGAGAATTGTTTGAGGATTGCATTGATATCTTAAGTTTTCAAACGGCAATTCTTTAGTTTTTGCCCAAAATTCAAACTAAGATATTTTAAATTTTTAAAAAGATATGGGTATCAAAAAAGTATATCTTAAAATTTTTCCCACAAGAAAGCACATTATAAAGTCTAATTATTAGAAATTAGAAGATTGATTATTAGATTGATTGATACGGGTTTTTTTTAATCTCAACAAGATATTTTTAGAAACACCAAAATGTAGCATGAGAAAATTATCCTTTATGAATAAAGTAACAAAGATAAGAAAAAATTCGTAACAAATGTAATTTTTCCAATCTATTGAGTAATAAAAATAAAAGTAAAAAATAAATAAAATTGAGAAAATTATTGGTTAAAAACTATTTAAAAATCCTATGTTTACAGGTCAAATTTCAAAAGTTTTTCTGGGGGAAACCCCCATATCCAGCGGTACCAAAAAGGGATCTTGAGTCTTGAGTGACACTTTTAGAAAATTCTCAACATTTTGACTTTTTTCAAAAAAGTAAAGGTGATGGTCTGGAAATCCTCTGGTAGGATGGCAGCAATATGCATTACCACTTCGTCGCCGGACTTTTGAAACGCTTAAGGAAACACCTCTTCACACCGTAGGAAAATTGGTCAATACTTTCCAAATCACCCCCCCCCCCAAAAAAAAAAGAAAGAAACTCACAAATAACAGAGGAATTACCACAGCGTATTCCTCAAACAAATACCCAATTACAACAATCGTTACAAAAAAAAAGAGGATGTGAGGAAAGATCCTCACATTGAGCCACCATTCAAACCCATTAATCCTTCCCAGGGGGTCCCCCCAACAATCCAACGTCCACTTCCTCTGGTGGTGCAAGAAAGAACGATCCCCTTGCGCAAGCCCCCTCTTCCAACACCTCTTGGATGAAAGTGGGGATGGATATAGCGCCCCACCCATTGCGACACATCGCTCGTTTCCGCTGAGGTAATCGCGAGGGTCTTCCGGAGAGTTACTTTTTTTTTGATTGGTCACGGAGAGGCCCCACTAATACACGCAATGAAGACACCTGTGATGGGGGCTTTGAGGGAGTTTGCACAATGCTGTTTGGTGAGATTATTTGTGATAAGGAGGTAGTAATAGGGTTTTTTGCAAGAGTGTTGCGGACCAGGTGTGTACCAAAATGTGTTAAAAGCCTGTTTTGGGAGGTCACTTTTTCAAAAATTTTCAAGGGGGGCAATCTGGAAAGTGACCCCTTTTTGGGCTGAAAAAGAAAGGCAAAGAAGAGAAAAAAAGGCGTAAAAAAAAGGAAAAGGAAGAAAGTAGATTCTGAAAGACCAAAAATTTTCCAGTCATTTAAAATATGTGCTTTTTATGCTTTATACCCTTTTGTCTTCCTTTTCCCTTCTTGGCCCCTTTTTTAAGAGGCACAGGGTGTCATATTCCCCAGATTTTTCAAATTTTTTCGTTAATTAAGTACTTGTGCTGATCAAAAATGAGTTATTTAGGGTCAAACCCCTACAATTTTCTGGGGGAGAATTTCATGGAGGGGATCTGGAGAGATCTGTATATTATTGTATACTAGCTGTAAATTTATAAAATGTATATATATTTTTGTAGCAACCCAACAAAATTACACAAGAGAATAAAAGCTTATAAACCAGTTTCTCCCAGTGCATGATCAAGTAAATCTCGAGTTCATTGCTTAACATTCTCCCAAGAGATGAACTGACAGAGATAACAAAAATTATCAATGAAATGTTTCATTTTTAAAAAAATAAAGAGTCCAATAAAGCAACACGACTCGACCACGTTTCTCCACTATCTCCAACCACGTTTCACCAGTCTTCCACCTCTTGCATATTATTTATGCAAAGCAGGCCAAGAACCCATAAACAAATAATAACACTACCACTCCGACTCCACGAGCTCTGATGCAAACTTTTCGAGCGCGATAAAAAGATTTAGAGCGAACAGCCAACCGCTGGATGATGGGCGATAAAGAACTATAACAACTCAACTCAAACGCGCACGTTGGTGATATCGCTTATGATGTATCAACGAGTACAATTGCGAGGGGAAAGCGAAATCAGAGTTTTTTGTGACACAGTTTCTCTCTTCTAGAGTGGATTACCTAGTTGCGCAAACGATAAAATAAAGCGCTTCGATTATTCCAATAATGATTTCTTTAACACTTCCGGGATGAGTTGAGTTATTCGCTTGCTTCTGGTTTATTGTTGAGTTGTTTCGACATCGATATGTGGTGGTAATGTAATAACTACGAGGGAGTTAGTTATGGTCCAAACAGGTTCGGAAGAAGTTTTCCCAAGTTCAGGAAACGATTTTATCGCCTCGAGCTTAAATGTGATTGGATAACAATCATGAGGTGGAGAAATGTGATTGGTTGATTTATTTGATTATGTCATGAAATGACTACAAAACACTGTAAAGTTAATGCTGTTATGCAAACATTTGAAGCGTTAAGCTAATGATAATAATGTTTTATCTTGTATAATGTCATCAATAATGTTTTTTCAAGGTATTAAGCACATGTTTTATCATAAAAGATCTTAAAATCAATCCAAAGGAAAGTACGTAAGGAAAAGAAATGTTACGTTAAAAAACACTTCCTTCATTTTCTACAGTGTGAAGATTTAATATACGATGATAAACAAAATTATAATAAAGAAATAACCAAGAAAATTAACTTACTAAAGCATCAAAGTCTGTACATTTCCTTTTATATGAAATAGACCGATTTTCAGTCTGAAATTAAATAAAATAAAAATTAATCACATAAATCCCATTCATACATCGAATGTTTTAAACGAAAGGAACACATAAATATATAATTTTATTAACAAAATAAAAAATATAATAAAGAAATGAATACAGACAAACATATGAAACGAATTTGATGAACATGTATTTTTTACAACAAACTATTTTTCTTATTTTTCCTACTTTTAAAACAACTTTAAGATTTCAACTTTGTGTTAAAAAGTATTACACTTATACTCAAACCAAAGATAAAGAAATTACGAAATTAAAATCCTATTATAAGCCATGATAGTACATATAATGACGAATTAGGAGAAAAAATTACAAAATTTCCAAAACTCTAGGCAAACTTAATATTTCTCTTGTAAATTTTTTTGTAACGCAAGCATGACCCTAGCAGGATTTAACTTAGAGAAAAAAATCCTTTGGTAAAATACTATTACAACAAATGGAGCATTCGCACATGACGTCACTTGGAGGACAAAATCAACGTTGCTAAGGCCGTTGTTAGGGGCGGGAAAGAGAAGCATCCAATAGAAGCACTCGCACATGATGTCACTGGAGGAAAAAAACAACGTTGCTAAGGCCGTTGTTAGGCCGAGTCATGTGATTGAAAATGCTCAATTGGTTAGAAACGACAGTTTTTTATACAGGAAAAATGTAATTAATAAAAGCTACTCAAAGGGCAAACTCAATATTAAAAATTTATTTAAAATCGTTTAATTAAATTAAAACAAACTCAAGTATTTATGCCTTTCAAAAAATTTTTGTCGCATTTTTACGAAAACAATCTAAAACATTTTAGCATTCTGAGGTTTTTCTTTGGCATCATTTTGCGAAAAAAATAAGCTACCATTTAGCTTTTTCCCTGCATCTAAGAAACGATTTTTTCCACATTTGCCTTTCTTTCCTTTTTGAAATTCAAAAAAGATTACTGAAAAATATTGCGCAATCGCATTCGGATATGAAAGAGGGACAGGTGCCCTAATAGGGAAAGTTAAAAAAAGTAAAGCTGAAGAAATATACTAAATTAGAAAGATAATTTATGCCGATTGATTTTAAGCAATCGGCATAAATTACCTCTATAATACATAAAACAACAAATCATGAATAAATTGGAAGACATTAAGAGATTTCAAACCATTCTATTAATTAAACCAAGTATTTCAATCACTCACAAATTTCATTTTGTCCTCATCAAGCGAGGAAGGATTTTAAATAATTTTGACATCGAAAGAGAGAGAACGAAGGCCGAAGGTGTTTCACAGCGGCGCCTGTTCTTTTGTAACTACCCCACACTCTTTTGTGCTAAGCCTTGATATCGAATGTCGTTGAGAAACGGCTCTCTTAATGGAATTATGATTTAAATATATGTAAAGGCCGCAGCTCTCTCTTTTGTTGAGTTATCCACTTAGCAAATCGTTTGGGGTACTGAGGAAATTGGAAGGCTGATGATGAATGCGGCGTAACTGTAACTGTGAAGTAACCGAAATTGTTCGATTATCATCTTACAAAAGGTGGTTGACGTAGTTCACTGCTGAGATTAGTAATTTGTGTTGATGAATTTTCGATACAAATTTCGTAGAATGTTGCATTCGAGGCTCCAGTGAAGTAGTTTGAATTGAGTTATACAACTTTGAAAAGAAAGGGATGAATATTTTTTAAGAAGTATTTTACAGTCAAGTTCGCCTAATGTGATCACGGTTGATGTTATCAATTAATTAAAATTGACTGGTCCCGATCACTCCAACTTTAACTTAACGCAAAATGTGACGGTTTATGTGCTCAATATATCGTTTAATGTTATCAAAATTTGGGGAAATCCCTAAAAACCTCCTTTTTTTCCCCGTTTGAAGGCCAATTTTAATATACATCAACATACAAAATGGGTCATTAATTTATAGTGTTCGGCACTAGTTAACTAGAACTAGTTGCAACTAGTAGTTAACTACCGATCAACTAGTAGCTAACTAGTAGTTTAACTACTTTTAGCTTAAAGTAGTTCAACTATTAGTTTAACTACTTTTTTAATCAACTACTAGTTAAAACTAATTTCAAATTTTCAACTACTTGATATTTTTTTTATTTAAAATTTACAAAGATATTTAAAATTTTTATCAAAGGTAGAGTATTCAAATACCTTAACCAGAAATAAAGACCATTTTTGTGCGAAGTATAAACGTTTTTTGTGACATAGATAAAAAAAATGTATTAGAATTTTCCAAAAAGTAGGTTATGAAATTAAATAGACTAGTTAACTAGTAGTTAACTACTTTTGGAAATAGTTAACTACTAGTTGCAACTAGTCCCAGGAAAAAATAGTTAACTACTAGTTACAACTACAATTTCCCAGACTAGTTAGTAGTTGGTAGTTAACTATTTTTTTACCACTAGTTGCCGAACACTATTAATTTATTAGTGTTATATGATCCACTCAAATATTTTTCTTTAAGAATGTTTAGTTTGCAAATAAATACTTAGAAAATCGTTTTATATACATCGAGTAGGAGTACACAACACAGTCGTGATTTTAATGCAAACGCTTTCTGCTACTTTTTAGTATAGAATCGCTTAATTATCATTCGGATATTGTTATCATTCTAATCTTGGACAAATGTGATCATATTAAGCGGAGTCGACTGTACTTATAACTTTCTCCCTCATTTTTAATAAATTTCTTTTAAACAAGTAATACAAAAATAACTCGCAAATATTATTTGAAATTATTCTTTTTTTTTATCTGCAATGGCTTTATATTTGAAACAGAAAGCAAAAATTTGGGAATATGATCACTACTTATCCAGTTTTTTTTATAGAGTTTCCTCCCAGCTATCCCAAAACATTTCCAACAAAATTTCTTCACAATTTAAAATCAAATTCTTTACTAATTACCTTATTAAAATTACCTTAATTACCTTATCTAAAATACCTTGGATTAAATGTAGACTCAAACCTAAAATGGAAATCCCACGTTAATTACCTAACAAATAAATTACGCTATATTTTACACAAACTTTACTTCATAAAAAAGATAATAAATAAGAACTTTTTGCTTCAACTTTACCACTCCTGGGTAAATTCAATAATAAGCTATGGTATTCTAGCCTGGGGTGGGGATTACTTACAAAATATAAATCCAATAATTAAAATTCAAAATAAAATCATTAAATTTCTAAGCAGTAGTAACCAGTTCCCTTTAATTGATCTATACAAGAAACTTAACGTTTTACCAGTTCGTCACCTTTTTTTCTTTAAAACAATAGTTTATTTTACTAAGCAAGCAAACGATTCTGACCTACGAAATTTAACTTACAATTTACGTTCAAGAAACTTATATTTTGTACCAAAAGCTAAAAAAGAAATACTACATAAAAATTATGTTTATCTATCGCCTAAGTTTTACAATATTTTACCCAATGATTTAAAAACAGAAAAATCCCCTATTATGTTTAAAAAACTACTAAAGCTTTTTACTTTTACAATAGAAAATATTGAAGAACTTTTTTAAAAAAGAAGGAACAAAAGCTCTCTAAATTTTAGGTTAGTAATTCTGAAGCTTGCCTTGCGATGCCACTATATTATATATTGTATGTGTATCTATATGTGTATGTGTACTATCTATATGTATATGTATATATGTATGTTTTTTCATTTTTATTGTTTTCAAATACTACTGCTTTTGGTTGCCCATATGGGTTTCTGACCCCTTGGCAACTCATATGTCTTCCTGTTGTTTTTTTTTTTCTTATATATGTGTCTGTTTGTTTCAATTATTAATGTGTATGTTGTTGTTGTTGTAAAATAATAAAAATGTTAGTTAGTTAGTTAATTTCATAAGAAAATCAGAATCATTTTTTTTTAGAGTTGCCTCCCTGCTATTCTAAAACATTTCCAACAAAATTTCTTCTCAATTTAAAATCAAATTCTTATATTAATTCAAAGAAAATCAGAATAATTTTTTTTTAAAGTTGCCTCCCACCTCCCAGCTATTCCAAAACATTTCCAACAAAATTTCTTCACAATTTAAATCAAATTCTTATAGTACTAATTTCATAAGAAAATCAGAATCATCTTAATTACTATAACCTTTCCCTAGAACGGAGAAAAATCTTCGTCAAAAATATTTACGTATTTTCGTGGTCATTTCTTTTGAAAAAGAGCAACTTATTAATCTCATTGATCCAACCACTTGATATTGCAGAAACGTTACACACAAACAAATTAGTAGTGTTCGGTCAAAATAGTGGTCAAAAATTAGTTAACTACCAACTACTAACTAGTCTGGGAAATTGTAGTTGTAACTAGTAGTTAACTAATTTTTCCTGGGACTAGTTGCAACTAGTAGTTAAATTTCCCAAAGTAGTTAACTACTAGTTAACTAGTCTATTTAATTTCATAACCTACTTTTTGGCATATACATAACCTACTTTTTGGTATTTGAATACTCTACCTTTGATAAAAGTTTTAAATATTTTTTTAAATTTTAAATAATTTTTTTTTCAAGTAGTTGAAAATTTGAAAGTAGTTTTAACTAGTAGTTGATTAAAAAAGTAAACTAAAAGTAGTTAAACTACTAGTTAACTACTAGTTCATCGGTAGTTAACTTCTAGTTGCAACTAGTTCTAGTTAACTAGTGCCGAATACTACAAATTAGTATCACTCAACCAATTACTGTATCGGAAATGTTACACTCAAACGGAAATGCCCTCCGTAGTAATTTTTCATTCATGACATTTTCCAGCTACGTCGGGGAGCTCTCGGAAAGACTCGGGATTTCTCCGAAAACTTCTCAGGGCATTCACCGCACCAAGTCTACCTGTGGTGTCTGCCCGTCGGAGGTCAGGGGGCAAAGTTCGTGCACGTAAACGCGTGTAGAGGGGTCAAACCGTCGGTTGCTTTGGCTGTTTATTTCGTATTTTTCACAGGGTGAAAGGGAGAGGGGAAATATACTGCATTCCTCGGGGGTCGTCTACATTGCTTATCGAGTTACTTCGGCCGGTTTTTGAGGGTTGAAATTAGCATTTTGAATATACATTTGACTTTTGTTTTTATTCACGAATCTTCTTTTATGTTGAAAATCCAAGTTTTTTTTACGAACTGATGGAAGCTGGTCCCGAAACTAGCTTCATATAATAATAAAATAATAAATATTTATTGGCTAAAAGGCCACCGCCTCATACACCAGAATACATAATAAATATGTGCGAAAATAAAGCAACAATATTTACATACCAAACATACATAATTACATATAATACTTAATAATTAAATATAAACATACATCACAGACACGAACAATAATTAAACTGTTGCAGGATACCCTTAATAATAGAAAGAACAAAAAAAAAAATAAGTATTAGAGGAAGAGGAAAAACCAGCAAATAGCAGCAGATTTAATTCCAAAAACGAAAAACTTAGTTAATTTCATCAATAAAATATTGCATTGCTTTATAAAGTGAAATAAATTAAACAGAAGCTCCTCTCCACAGACCTTTCATCAAGCCATTTGTAAAAGGTATTCCTGGAAAGGTTTCTTCTGTTAAAGTGTATATTAAGGTATTTTTTAAATAAAATGTATATGGAACTTTCATAAAGTAAATGAAAAATATCTTGAGGTACTTCTCGGAGTGCAAAATGTGCAGATGTAATTATTATTATAGAATAAATGTTTGTTGGCTTCATATGATTATTTCACAAACTAAAATTCTAAAAATTGCGAATTATTTTTCGCATTTTACCTGGGTTATAACTGTGTTGTTAGAGAAAGCTGAAACAACCTTCCTTTGAGTAAGGTAAATGTGGGTATAGTGGACACTTTAAGGAAAATTTTCGCTTAAATTCTCTATAAATATCAATCTATTTGCCTGGAAACGGTAACCATCCTATTTTTAGATCAACTGGATCTTCTTCTTTCGATTTTACCGATAAACACTGTAATTAGATCGGGGAAAGTATTTTTAATTAATTTTTTAAAAGTACTCTAAATTGCTTCTATAGTGGCCACATCGATGGATCTGATGTTTCTATGGTGGACATCTTTTGCATCAAAAGTGGACACCTCTCTTTTTCTGCTTATATGATAGGGTTTATGCATGAAATTGAGTAGGTGTGATCATTTAGTCCTAAAAAAATCTTCCTCCCTAGCGAAATATATTTTATATCAATATAAAATTAGTTTCGTTTGACTTAGAATAACAGACTTGATGGTTTCCGGCCCATAGCCTACGTTGTAGCTGATTTGAGAAGAATTTCCCGAAGCCAGAATGAAACCTAATTCGTACAACACCCGTTTTAAAGCATAATCAACAGTTTATGAAGAAAATCTGATTCAATTTAAAAATTATTTATATTTCCATTGCAGTGACCACTATTGGAAAATCTAAGATTCTGTGTTGGTAAAGTGGTCACCCCCCTAAATCCTCGTAAAGTTAAAATTTTCAAATAAATTTTCTTCAGTATGATTGTATACACTCTACTTTATCTAAATATAAATTTAAAAGTCAATTAAACCGTAATAAATACTAAAAAATCAGTTCCGACTTAACCGTTTCCTAACGCGATTCATTAAGCAAAATCAAATTTCAGTCACTCGGCCGATGGTGTTATTTTCAAAGACTTAAATATCCTTCCCATGCTGATTTATAGTATCGGTGGTTATTTAACTGATTACCTGATGGCATAACCTACTATGCCTATGAATTTTAATGCTATTTGATGTCTCGAACTCTTATTATTTAAAATTAATCAACTAGGTGGCCACTATTGGGACAGTGTCCACTATACCCACATTTACCTTACTACTAGAAATTTATCTCATTTCGTAAGAATTTATTCAGATAATATCACCTTATTTTAAAGGAGACACCTTATTATTCTGTACAAATTTTCAATTTTATGTTAGTTAATTTGGAGGAAGTCTGCAAAAAATGTTACTTTCAACGTCTTAAATGCACTGTAAAAAATACCCGTAAAGTTTAAGGTTTTAAACTGGCAGCTGGGTTGGTTGTGGAAAACCGTAAAAAATACGAAGTAAATCCGTAAAAACAACGGCGTTTTTCCATTTTAATCCATGTTTTTGTTTTACAAGGTAAAACACCGTTGTTTTTACGGGTTGATTTCGTAATTTTTACGGTTTTCCACAACCAACCCACCTGCCAGTTGAAAATCGTAAATTTTATGGGAATTTTTTTAACAGTGTGATTATAAAAATTTCAGTAATGTTAATTTAATTAAAAAGATGCATTTGTTTTACAAATATTTATGGATTTGAAGAAAAATATGATTATTTTGTTTAAACCCATGTCTTTAGCGTCTTTTTTATCCCGATTTGCGTACCGAAACTCCTCCTAGCAACCCAACAGGCTTTCTGTTTACGTAGTTTCTGTAACAACGACGTCATATGATCAAGAAACGTTTTGTCGAGTACAGTAGTCTACTTCTAATTAAAGTGTGCTGCCGCATCCGAAAGAGGAGGGCTATCACTTTTTAAATACAAGAAAACTGATGTAAAAGAGGAAAAAATTAATCGCATAAACTGCAAACATTAAACAAAAATACATATGATTTTAGTGGTGACTATTTGGGTACCCAAACTCCTCCTACCAACCCAACAGGCTTTCTGTTTACGCAGTTTCTGCTTCCGCGTACTGACGTCATAGGAAATGCGTTGCTGTCGAGTGCAGTATATACCAAAATCAGTTCAAACCAAAACACAATAATAAAAAAATCCAATCAAAACACACCAACACTTCTACAAAAAAAAACCACGCGAAAGGAACTTCCACCCAGAAATGAAGAAGAAGCGCAAGATGAAGATAACTGCAACCGGCGGAGAAAGGAAGAGGATGCTTCGAACAGAAGAACACAGCATCAGAAAAGAAGAAGAGCTAACGATAAAATAAAACGCGACGGAGCGGAAGAAAGCGCCGCTTCCTCGCACCTTCCTTTCCGGGCGGTTATTTTTGGGTACCGGCGGCGTTTTTTTAGAAGAAGGCGAGCTTCCGCCGGGAAAAAGGATTGGAGGAGGCCGATCACCCTTTTCCCGTCGCTGTAAACAAAACACAACACATTTGGATATGCGAGCGAAACTCGAGAACTGTTGACGGAGTGCGTTGTTTTGAAAAGTCTTTGATGGGGTTGAAGCACGTTGGAGGTATGCGATGGAGTGCGAGTGATACCTTTGTTTATCTCTGGCACTCATCCGCTCCTCAAAAGGCTCTCAACCAACCTATAGATTAGTGTGGATGAGAAGCACAATTAAATCGTTTATTTCAGAAACATGAAATTGTAAATGCTAAATATTTAGTTGAAAAAACTTCTGGGGGTTGATATTCTGTTATTCTAACTTATCAATGTTACTAAATGGCCTTTGGAGACCAAAAAAAAAATACTGGGTGACCATAAAATAAGTAATCCGATTTAAGAGGGCCTCTAGAATATAGATAGCTGTTTTCATTTGTCTCCCTAGGGTCGGGTTTACAACCGTTTCAACGCCATTTGTGTTTTTAGACATCAGGGATCACATAGCGCGAATAAAAAAGGGGGGTTACATTGGGAATTTTCAAAAACAATTTCACTTTAACCGTAACTGATAAAGTTTAACTGCCCCACCCCATACCATTCTCGTCCCTATCCCTCAAAACCAAAATTTCATTCGATTCCGATGAACGGTTGGGCCTCTAGAGGCCCTTAATCATCGGGTTACTTATTTTATGGTACAACCTCATAGAAAGATTCTGTTATAGAAGACACAACTAAATTTTTCTTTAAAATTATTTGAAATGATTTTATACTGTAAAAAAATATTGCACGAAATTTCTTTTCAATTAATTCAACAGATTGCTGAAATAACTTTTCAAAGAGATGAAGTGATGAACATAAAATGAGAAGGAATATAAATTCGATACCTATATTTTTATTAATCAGAATGTAAAGGGAATAAATATTTAAATTAAAGACACTACGACTGTGTAATTTTTTTTATAGAACGATACAGATGGATGGTAAGTACTAACCGAACAACAGAGGCAACCTTCTCACAAAAGAGCATATTGATTGAGATAAATTTGTTTTGGATTCATCTTTTAAAAAAAGTTTAACTCATTATCATTTCAAAAGTTTCAATCAGTTCATAAAAGAAAGCCAAAAATCTGTACACTTGAAGCAGGAATGTTTCATTCTAAAGACTATAATCATCCTCTCCTTTTACCTCTCATGCAAATTGCGAAAGGTATTCAAGTGATATTTTTTGGTTATTACTTTCAGACACGCGTGCGAATTTCAACATTCTTAAAAGCGTTGCATCAAAGTTGCATAAAACGAATATAAGAGTATTATTGCCAAATATGCAGAATTGGTGAAATAGTAAACGTTATAATGGTATGTAGAAAGAAGAATATCTGAAATTCACAAAATATCGAGGAAAATTATCGAAATATCTACAAAGTATAAATAATTCATCGGAAAATTTTCACAAGAATGTTACATGGTATAAATTTTTATAAACATCCTGTATGGTTTTCTTTCAAAGTTCCGTTAAAATATTACGTAAGCACTTGAGGGGGAGGAATCGCTATTTGTTTATTTTTCCAGACAAGGGAAAAGAGGAATCGATGTTTAGGTAGGACACTTATTATTTTCGAAATTCTCTTGTAACATTATTCCGTTATAAATTATCTAAATTTTAAAATTTATACGATGGGCTGTTCAAAAAACAATTTTTCGGTGCTATTAACCCGAATCAGCTAAAATAAGCAAATGGTAAACCCTAAGTTACAATTGAATCGTCAGTTTGAAAGAGAGAATAAGTCCAATAACCAAGTTTTGAGAAAATTCAAAAAAACTTTATTAGTTATGAAATTTTCATTGTATAACCACCAGATTTTTACTGAAAATTCAGAACCCTATTTAGAATACAGAACAATCACAGAAAAAAAATTATTATTATCGCAAAAATATTGTACATTTGAAAAAAGTTGATGGAGTGATTCCCTTTTTTCAAACTCATGAAATTTCAGTCCAAAAAAAAATTAAAAAACCACTAAAATTGACGGTTAAAATATACTCGGCTTAGATCATAGCACAAGAGTGAGAAATAGGAATATCAAGACGAACAAAATTTAAAATAGTACTATGAAACAGTCATTAAGGCAGTTTAATAAATATTAGTTGAGTATCAACGGAGAACACTTTTAAAGTGAAACCAAACTTTGTTTGAACGATTTGTGTATAACGAAGTTTGGAGCTTTTTTTTTTAGCACATAAAGTCAATTTAGTATTTTTTAGATTCTTTCCCTTTTTCAAACTGATGATTCAATTATGTAAGCAAATACCCAATCCTCAGCATTTTTTGTACAAATAGTAAAATGACCAAAATTAAGAAATTGATTTTAAGGAAAAAATTCTTTTGCCTAAACAAAAAATAGTGTGCTTAATTTATTATTTTCCATTGATATTCACTTACTCCATTGATAGTGCCTCTTTCTATTTTTCATTTTTGTGCCGTTAATTAAGCAGAAATATAATTTAGTAGTCGATTAAAGTGATTTGTAAGATTTTTTCATCAAAAATTTCATAAGGTTGAAAAGGTGCATCAACTTTTTCAACTGTAAAATATTTTTGAATTTACTAATATTAATTTCGATGATTATTCTGTGCTCTAAATAGGGTCCTAAATTTCCAGTACAATTTTGTGGTTATACAATGATAACTTCATTACGTACACAAGTTTTTTTTCTCGATTTTCTCAAAATTTGGTTTATAGACTTAACTTTTCCAAACTGACGATTCAATTGAACCGAGTAAAATGCAAAAACAAAAATTCAATTTCATAGCCTTCAAGAGCCTCTCCACGTATGCGTCACCAGTTGCAAAATCATCACAAACACGACTTTCATATTCGAAATGTAAATCATCATAAAAGATTTCATTAAATAAGAAAACGCGACGTCGAAAATCCTTCAAGAAACCACCTGCTGAAACGTATCATCGAGCATTCCTCTGTTACAGCTGTATCGTATTATTTTTTAAGCCTTCTCTGCACAGGTAGGAACCATGGTAGGAACTACGAAGAATATTTTTTTTCCGTACTATGCACATTATTTCCAACAATGGGGAAATAAGAGCCTAAAGCCAACGGAGCTATCTTTTCAAGCGAAAATAATTTGTGAGAAGGAATACAATGTGCTCGGAAATCTGGACAGTGTTTTATAGCTTTTGGAGGATTTTCTCTTTTGAAAAAGAACCCTGTATCCGTTGGAATACATGAAAAGAATTCCACCACAAAGCAAATTATTACGACCTTTTCTCTAGTTTATCTATTTGTTTGAATGGCTTGTATTTTTTCTACACCTTTTTCGTAAAAATAGTGGCAAGCAATGTTGCTTTTAGCTTGCTTTTGCTGATTTAAAATGATAGTTAACAAGAAGAAAAGAAAATGTCATTTAGTAAAGAGACAAAATTTGTTGAGGAAAATATCAAGCGTGGAAATAATACTGACAGTAGTTCAGCATATATCGTGCTTCTTAAGTTAATGTTGTCAAAAATATAAAATTAAATTTTTAAAAAAATCACAGTGCATTGATAACTGATTTATAAGTATAACTATAAGTAAATTCTTTATGTAATGGACCGCCTTGGGGACTATATTTCATAGAGGAAATTAAAAATATGAAATATGTAAAACCAGGTTTAAGGCTGGTTTTAACTAACTCCATTGATTTTCTATGAATTATTTCCTTTCCCTGTGGATTAAAGAAATTTTCATAAATATTTGCAACTTTATTTAAGTTTTTATTTCATAAAGAATGAGGTATAGACTCCGAATTCTACTATAAAATATTTTTGATTAAGAAATTTTTCATTCTAGTTTCATTAGCTGGTGGATTATATTCGAATTTACTAAACATACATAAGGAGGCTGAAAACTTATCAATATAATTTTGAATTCTTCTTTACATATTTCATCATTTGCTATTAGTACTTGTTTTGTGAACAGATTAAAAATATTTTTTTTCCAATGAACACATTTTATGTATATGTGATTGTTCAGCAAAACTTTACAGCACAATTTTTAGAACACCATTTCGGGATAGCAACACATATGGGGTCGTTCTTCAAATATTACGTATTTTTCCTGACAAGGGGGAGTATGAGTGATGCTTACGTAAGATGTTACAAACACTGCATTTTTGAAAATCTCTTGTTTCTAGCATAAATGATTTTAAAATTCAACCAAAAATAAATTTCACAAAAAAACTGAACTAGGAAAACAATTTTAAGCATTTTTCACAAGTTTTAACGATAGATTAAGTGTTCATGAAGAACAATGAATTTCTAAGCATTACTAAAGATTTTGTACAAAAACAGATCAAAGGGGAGGTCTGGCAGTTTTCTTACGTAATTATGAGAGGGGGGTTGCGGTTGGCTTATTTTTGTTGACAAGGGGGGAGGGGGGTCAAAAATGACCAAAAACTTGCTTACGTAATATTTGAACGGGCCCCTATCCATAACCAGCGTTCGAAATTGGGGTGGTTTGCTGGTCCGGGACAACTAAAAAACGGCTCGGACCAGTGGAATCAGAAATTCACTGGTCCGCCGGACCTGTGTGTGTTAGGTGAAAAATTATCACGCCCTCCAGTTCTAGTGGTAAAAAAAGTGCGTTTGATGATTGCATTTCTTGAAGCAAGTACATATTTTTGACAGAACCCGAAATATGGCTATATGGGACAGGGGAGCCCCCGGCGAAAGAGAAAAAAATATTATTGAATATGTATTAATTTTTAACATTACTATTTGGTACGCACATTCAATACAATAGTTAATTTATAATAATATTTAAACCGGTCCTTTTTAATTTGTCGGACCAGTGATTTTTGTTGCGGACCAGTAAGATTGGAAAAGCACTGGTCCGCAGGACCAGTGGTTTTTTCCCCCCAATTTCTAACGCTGTCCATAACACTATCACAGCAGTTAATTTGAGGGCAAAAAAGTGTTCTTAACATTGTTGTAGCGAGCGTTTGCAGTGGTCCGCAGCCTCAGGCAAACGATTCCGAAATTGCGACACAGACGGACACATCATCAGGGAGTGCCACATTGTACCCGCCGAAAATTATTATCAATCGCTGCTATACAGAACACTAACAACAACCGTTGCGAAAGCATCAAAAGATGTGAAACTCACTCCCCGCTATTGTGGAGGCCTTGAGCCACATAGGATTTACGGCCCAACCTTTTACGCTGTTCTGTGAGTTTTTTGTGCAAAAAAGATAGTTTTCTTTACGATTGCATTCTAGGGGGGGGGGTGACACCTGAGGCTCGATAACAAAGAAGTCAAACGATATTAAAGCTGTCTTAGGCCTTGAGCTGGTGGAGTGATTTGGTTTACGTGCCGTTTTGCGCATTTATTGAGGATTTTTTTTTAATGTTATAGGAATGGAGGTTTTTCTATCCGTGTTATCTATCAAAAATGAGGATGAATTGTGTTAAATCAACCAAAAAAATTTGATGCTCGTCCGGTTGGAATCTAAATGGACTCGTTAATGAAAAAAATTGTGGTTTGGTTTGTATCTTTTTATCACAAGTGATGGGGATGAATTGGGTTAAATCAACCAAAAACAAATCAAATCGAGGATGCTAGTCCCGTTAGAATCTTAATGGATCTTTAAAGAATGAAAAAATTGTTTTTGTGTCCAGAAACTCGTTAATAAAGTTATGTAAGTTAGCCATTTTTTTTTTTGTGTTAGATGGAATGGTGATGGCTAGTTCATGTTTCAAATGTATGATTTTTATTTGCTTATTTGTTACACAGAATAACTTACAGATTAAAAAAATTAAATTTAAAAAAATTCACGATCTGTGGGGCAATCAACATCTAAGTATCATCAAAAAAACTTAGATATTTTTGCACAAAGGTTCACATTTGATACTAATAAATATACTCGGGTGGAGAGACCTTAGAAAAAAAATCGGGAGTCAAAACAAAACCCATCCCGAAAAACTAAAAGTGTGGTTGAGGTTGTACGAGTCTTTAGACGACCAAAAATGGTTTTTGGGGTCAAATTTTCAAAATTCTTCTGGGGGAGAACCCCCAACCTTCTTCAAATATGGTTGCCCCCCCGTAGGTCCAGGCTGGATCCGCCACCGCCTGTACTGAACATATGTTTTATGAGTTTCTGTGTCCTGACACTCCAGTACGTGTGTGATTATAGGCTCACGCGGCGGCTCCGTGTCTTTTCGTTTCGTCAGCCTTTCGTCGTCGTGAAGCGGTTATCTATTTGTTGTAAGCGACCTTGCTAAATATTCCTCCTTATTATACAATATGCCGGCCGATCGGAGCGTTACGCAAGCTACGACTCTTGCGCAAGCCCATCAGATTAATGGCGACGCTTGCTGTGTATTATTCGCTCTCTCTGTGGGAAACAAACGTGGAGGAAGTGTTTTTTTATGTTGCAGATGGGGTTTTTATTTGCATATTTGTTTTGTGTAAGGATTCTTCGGTTTAAAAAAAAAGTTATTCTCCTGTTGTCTGATGGGATACTCTAAGAAAAACCTTGTTGATTCAACTAAGGAATCCTCTCACAAGAGGCTTAACTCAGAGAAATAGACCAAAATTTTACAGGGGATAGTAGATGACTGATGACTCAAAACACTTACTGTGGAAAAAATTAGCTGCGGAATTTCAGTATAAAAGCTGTAAAAAAATCTTTAAAATCATCGTTTTTAATGCCAAATACAACCTTACTAGGCGAGAAATGCAGAGAAAGCGCCAAATTCTTAAATGAACTGTCTGCGTTTTCACTGGCAGTAGTTGAAATCAGCCAATCAAAAAAGGTCGCCTAGTGGTGCTAACTGAATGGGTTCGAGAACTCAGAACCCAATTTTCATTACTAATTTACTCACCTCTCCCAATGAAATTCCTTAGCTAATTTTTTCACAGAGAGTGTTTTAAATAATATTTTGTCTGAAATATTTTCGTCCATTTTTGTTATTTTAGTCTGGGAACGTTTCCTTCTTGTAATAGACCGGGAGCCAGCAACATATTTTGTCAGTCATTTCCTCTCAAACGATATTTGGTGGAAAATTTCAGGGAGTTGTATCATAAAGCCTGGTGAGCGTCAGCTGCTTGTCCGTGGGTGGGTTGAGCGGTGGGAGCCCCCCAAACACTCCCCCCCCCCCCACACAAAAAAAATTAAAATTTTCAGTCATTTCCTCCCGGCTAAAACTTTGATACATTATAGTAGACCCAATATCTAGAAGAAAAAAATTCGTCAGCTGGCTGTAGGGCGGTGGAATAGACGTCAGCTGGTCGTTTTAACATTTGGAGCGTCTTCCTCAAAGATTCTTATCAATGAATGAAGCGGAATGAAGCGGTTGGGTTTCCACAATACTTCAAGTTATGGCTAGTTTCATTGTGTTCTTTTTTGTGGGGGGGGGATTGTTTGGGGGGCTCCCACCGCTCAACCCACCCACGGACAAGCAGCTGACGCTCACCAGGCTTTATGATACAACTCCCTGAAATTTTCCACCAAATATCGTTTGAGAGGAAATGACTGACAAAATATGTTGCTGGCTCCCGGTCTATAAGAAAAACCCTTTTGATTTAACCAAGGATTCCTCTCAGCCACGCTACCAGAAAACCCCTGTAGGATATACAGAGAAATTCTGTTATATTGAAACAAAATATATAACCAAACTGAAAAGAAATCATAACCGTTTACACTTTGCCTCTGTACGTGATACGATTTCTCTGATGTACAACATAGCTGACAGGATTTCTTCGTTAAATCGATTGGTTTTTAAAAGTGTAGTACGTGACACAAGTGACCTAAACAAAACATGCATCTTAAAATTACGATAAAATCATTATTTTCACGATAAAATTAAATTCCCCACGTATTTAACTTTGGTAGTGGTTGTTTAATTTAAATAGGCCTATAAATTTAATTTCAATTTTATTCTCTGCACATGAGTACAGTTGAGATCCACGCTATACAAAAACAGAAGCAACATAGTCTTGTTTCTTTCCTTAAATTAAATTGTATGTTTGTAACAATCTCATATTATTAAATACTAAAGATAAATTAAAATTAGTATTGTATTTTCTGAAGTGAAACGCAAGGATAACATTTTTATTAAAAATGTTTCTATTGCCGATGCACAGTACATAGATAATAACAAACTGTGCAGGTGAGTTCTAATAAGAATATTTACCTGAATATTTTCGCCGCATCATTAAATATGTATCAGAAGTACACCCTATGAATGTAGCGTAGCTCAACAAGAATTCTCCGGCAGAAAAATGCTGAAAAATAAAAATTTCTCATAAGTTTTCTAGTATATATAATAAGAACCATATCAATTTTCTAAAAATGTTTTTTTTTTTCTCTATTGAAAACAGTAAATGAGTGTAAAATACTATTAACAAAAGTATTATTTTTCTTACCATGCTAAAAAAAAGTTTTTGAAATGCTGTTTCACAACAAGATTACACTAAACTAGACTGCAACGTTTCACTACGCGGAAGGAAAAACTGAGTAAACAGAAACCCCGTTGGGTTGCTAGGATGAGTTTCGGTACCCAAATCGTGATAAAAAAAAACATTCATGGGTTTAACAAACTAATCATATTTCTAAATTGAAGTTCTTAATTTCAATCAAAATCAGACACCGTGCTGGGAACTACTTTCTTTGTTTTGTTTCTCCAGGGTCAAGTAACGTTGCAGTCTAGTATAATAGCAGGAAAACCAAATATGAATTTATGTTTCACCTTCATTAGTATTGGTAGGCTAATATGGTACGAATGTGCAAAGTATACAGTGTTATTTTTTATGGTGTTCAGTTCAAATATGTATAGTTGTATAGCTAAAATAGTTCGAGTGCTAAGTCAGAATCGACATTACTTGTTGACTTGGGAAAATTAATTTGAAATCCCTCTATAATAGTTATATAAGAAAAATGATCTTGGAACCAAAACTTACATTTAGAAATGAACAAACTGCTGATGTAGCACTTTTTCCATCATCAAATTGTCAAAGTATAATGTCTTATTTTAGTTTTATTTTATTAGTATTTTTAAGACTGCAAAAAAGGGATTTTAAAAGGAAAATTACCTTTAATTTTGTCTGAAATAGACAGGAGACTGTGTCATCTATCACTGATACCAGTAGTAGACAAGACGTTTTGGTATAATGAAACGTTCAATTGAGCTGTCATCGTCAAAATTGCAGTAGCCACTTGTTTTGAAAAGTCAACTATTGTAAAAATTAACCGATCACAGTGTTTCAACCAGTTAGTTAAGGTTATTTTCGAAAGAATATCTCGTTTTGATATGAAGTTAGGAATTTAAACAAGACAGTTCATGCTTGAATGGTTCAAATTAAAGTTGTTAAAAAACGCTTGAACATTTTGTGTTAACTGATTGTAGCGTTTATTTCATGTGCATGTGGTTATCTATTTTTCAAATGTAGTAATCAAAGTTTGTTCTTATAGATAAAAATAAAAAAGCTTAAATTACCATCAATTTTACTACTTTTTTATGATTTGAGGAAACTTCATGTGGAAAATATTTAATGGGTTTATATAATAGTAAAAATTAATATTTTATCTTAAAGATTAAAACAAAACGAAAAAGTTGAATAGTATTTATAAATTTCCTAAAGTAAGGAAGGGAATATTTTTTACTTTAAAACTTTTTTTAACTTAAAAAATCTGTAGAATATAAACAGAAACGAGCTAAACAAAATATTAATTAAGTTATTTTTATTTTTCATAATAAACGTTTTTCGTCACCCTGTTTAAAACTTCCTACATAAAATTTTTTTTATTCACTCTCTCCAAACTAATTTCCTTTAGATAAAAATTTATAATTATAAGTTAAGCTATAAGCAATTTCTTTAAAACAACAATTAATTTATTTCTAGGAATAGAGTGTTTTCAGGTGACGTCCCGACCAGTGATTTTCTTTTAACTGTTAACCTTTTGTCTTTTAACTGTTGCTAAGGCGGTTGCTAGGTGACGAGGTATCTGTTGCTAAGGCGGATTTTAGGTATGGGGTCACGTGATTGCAAATGCTCCAATAGAAGAATTCCACGGCTAGTCATTTTCTGTAACTCTTAACCTTCTGTAGGGCAAAAAACTGTGACTTTCTGTTGCTAAGGCCGTTGTTAGGTCCGAGTCATGTGATTGAAAATACTCTATATAAAAATTTGTTTATTCACTCTCTTCAAACTAAATTTCATTTAGATAAAAATTAACAATTATAAATAAAGCTATAAGCAATTTCTATAAGACGATTAATTTATCTCTAGGAATAAGTTTAATGAAAATAAAAACCTCAGTAATAAAAGGGGATAGTTTAAACACAGAGATATTCTGTTTTTAAAATTTCAATGGATGATACAAAAATAACTGACCAACCCTGGTAAATCAAACCCAGAAGTAATACAGAAAAACATAAAAATAGCTTGAAAATTGATCTTAATTAACGTAAATGACCCCAAAGAACTACATTATACTCAAAAGTATTCGCTGTAAGACATTTCATCACACATTGGCGCTAATTTTTATCGTCTGAGGCACAATCTAAATTAAACATTCCGGTCCCGTTACTCAAGATCTTTTGTTGGAATTTGCATCAGGCCCCGTTCCGAAAATAAATTGCACAAATTCGTCCATGTTGCGAGAGGGGGTTGACAACATCGCAGCGGAAAATATTTACAATGCAATAAATACACAATAAATGCTGCTGGCGAAACTTCCACGAGGGAGACTACGAAAGCATGCGATATCCCTAGTTAATCTTCGTACCTATGTAATCAATGTTAGTTTATTATACGATCCCAATATTCAAGCGTTCAAAAATGAACTTAGTTTTAAATTTTAGGAACAACTTCTGTATAAGGCTTGCCTTTAAGGCTTGGGGGTAAACCCCAAGACTATGTAAAAAAGTCAATAGACTCGAGTCCTTGGAAGTGTAGTTATGTATTTTGTTTCAATTTTATGTCGAAGAGGTGTTAATAAGAGGAGACTATACATATATAAAGTGTCAAATTAGAACCACGTATTTTTAAGCTTTTAATGTAATACTACAAAGGATTAGAATTGCATTGAACGTTTAATTTTTTATGCTCAATATTTCTTATTTAAAAACATCCTATAGAGCAGGGGTTCCGAACCTGGGGGTAATTACTCCCCGGGGGGTAAACACGCTATTCTTCAGGGGTAACAGAGAACAAAACAAAGGCCAGAAACCGTCTCAATGTGGAACATGACATGAGATGTGCTTTAAGTGACACTAAACCTAACATAAAAAAACTTGTAAACGCAAAACAATTTCAACCCTCGCACTGATTATTATTATTAATTCATAGTTAAAAAATCGTAATATTGTTGTGTTTTTATGTAGCCACAATGTATCCAGTTTTCTGACTAACTGCTGGGCAATGACAACTTTGTAATTAATAAACATTAGAATTCGCTTGCATTGAGTGTTTTTATAACATTTTAAAATTGGGGTAAAATTTGATTTCCTAACAGGTTATAGGGGTAGCAGTATTATAAAGGTTAGGAACCACTGCTATAGAGCAATATCACTACCATTTATCTTCATATTACATCGGAAGTTCAAGGCTACAAACTCTTATTGAATTCTTTATGTTCCTTTATTTATACTCCTTCTTCTAATCACTTTAAAATCTACAAGTTCTTAAGTAAGTCCATCCATAATTTGATTTCCTCAAACATTCCCTGTAAAAATAACTTTCAATAATTCAAAATTTTTTTCTCTTAGTGTTGAATAGGACAAACTTATCATCAACTTTAAATCAGGAGCATTGTTGAAACCATAAAGATTTTATTATAACCCCCTAATTATACCATACTCATCAAACAGACCCTATATAACAGGGTGTCCCAAAAAAAGACACATTTTAAAAATCAATAACTAATAACTCGAAAACTAAAAAATATAAAAATACGCGGTTTGTTGTATTCTACTCATGAGAAACCGCATATTGTTATCTCTTTTAGTTTTCGTGTTATTAGTTATTGATTTTTGAAATGTGTCAGTCTTTTTTGGGAAAAAAAATTAATATCATCTTTCCTTTAATTTTTTCTCTCATGTGGGAGAAACATCAAGTTTTTCAATTTTAAATAATAACAAACGCATAGTAGGATCTAAACCTTTTTATGGTTGTTTGAGCTGGTACTTCAAGGAACATGCCATCACTAAACGGGCACTCCTTCTCTCTAATTTAGAAACAAAATTCCGTAATACAAAACATTTCTTTATTGAGCAGCTACCTTTCGCTCCATTACAAGTTCAAGACTCAGATTTGAATATAGTTGCCAGATACAAGAACATCAATAATAAACAGAAACAGATTCAACTTGGGAAGGGAGACAAGGCGGGGCGGAAATAGCTAGCGACACCTGTCGTGTTAATGAAACCAAGTAATATAAACCCAAACATTCTCCCCGCCCTGAAACCCTCCACAAGGGTTTCAAGCACAAAAACACAATATAAACAATTGAAGAATAGCACAAAAACATATGCATAAAATTTAACAAAATTAAGTTGGCATAGGCAGTACACATACTCTGGATATAGATCTCTTGAACAGACCTGCTTGGGTCTTTACTGTTACTACCCTTACTAAATTATCCGTACCTTTATGTAACTCGGTTATGCGACCCAAGGGCCACTTAAAGGTAGGCAGGTTGTCTTCTACAAGAACAACTAGATCACCTATTTTGACATTACTCTTTTGAACAAGCCATTTATATCTCTGCTGCAATTCACTCAGATAACTACGATGCCACCTTTTCCACAGCAATTGAACCACTCTAGTTATTCTTTGCCACCTTTTAAGACAATTATCATTAATATTAGTTAAGTCTGGCTCAATTATGGTACTCAGAGACCTACCCACAATAAAGTGTGCTGGCGTTAAGGCACTTATATCATTGGCATCATTAGATAAGGGGCATAAAGGCCTAGAATTTAAAACTCCCTCAATTTGAGTGGCCACTGTGAGAAATTCCTCATAGGTTAAACTTTGACCACCCACCACTCTTTTGAAATGGTACTTAAAGGACTTGACAGCCGCCTCCCATAGACCACCGAACGAAGGGGCCCGAGGCGGGATGAATTTCCATTCAACCCCCTCAGAAGCCAGGAAATCTGCAATTTGATTTTGATTTGTAACCAAATTCAGCAATTTTTTGATCTCAGCATTAGCACCAACAAAATTTTTTGCATTGTCGGAATAGATTTTGGCAGATTTCCCCCTTCTCGCAAAGAATCGTTTTAAGGTAGCTATGAAGGCAGCGGACGTCAAGTCACCCACAATCTCAATATGAATACACTTGGTGCGAAAACATACAAAAATACAAACATAAATTTTGTGCAAAGTGCCCCTTCTTTGATTGGGGTACTTAATCATGAATGGCCCACAGAAATCAACCCCAGAACAGATAAATGGAAAATCCTGCACCACTCTATCTTTTGGCAGGTTACCCATCAATTGGGTCGTCACAACTGGGTTTGCTCGGAAGCACACAACACATTGATGCATAATTTTTCTGCATGAGGAACGACCATTTAGTGGCCAGAATTTTTGCCTTACCTCATGCAGTAGGGTTTGTGGGCCTGCATGCAGGTTCCTCTGATGGAAATACTCAATGATTAAAAATGTTACCTTATGATTATCAGGAAGGAGAATGGGAAACTTAGCATTATATTCTAACTCACTGTTCACAAGTCTGCCCCCTACTCTTAGCAGACCATTCTCATCAAGAAAAGGGCAAAGAGTTTTTACCTTACTTTCCCTGGAGACTATACCTGAACTCTTTAGGTCTTTGATTTCCTTTTGGAATTCCGTGCCCTGCACGTTTTTTAGCAGATAGGTTTCTGCCCTTTCTAACTCATGTTTGTCCAGGGGACCACTCTTTTTGTTACCTCGACAATTTTTCACAAATCTATAAACAAGGCTTAATACACGCATCAATTTTAAGTACTTACTACAAGAATTAAGCAGATCATTAATAAAGTTGTTAACTGTAATTTGAAAACACTCATTAGAGATAGAACCACATTTTTTTAGCTCACAGTCAAAGTTACTTAAGTCACTTTGTTTGATGGGTGGATATATCCCTTTCGAAGTGTAATTATCCCCTTTTAGGAACTCAGGACCCTCGAACCAAACTCTGTTCTTGGTGAGTTGCTCTGGGAAAACTCCTCGAGATATCAAGTCCGCAGGGTTTTGCTCGGTGGGGACATGTCCCCAGCTCTCTGTGACAGTTAGGCTTTGGATGGCTGCAACCCTGTTTGCCACAAATGTCTTCAATTGTGAGGGTTCTTTTTTCAGCCACGAAAGGACGATCATAGAGTCCGACCAACAGAAGTATGGGTTATCAGGCAAGTTTAAGGTCAACTGGACTCTCCTCATCAACCTTGCCATTAATAACGCAGCACATAATTCAAGTCGAGGAATTGTCACAGTCTTAATCGGTGCACATCTGGACTTGCTGCTGACCAACCGGATTAGAGTCTCAGAGGCAGCATTCTTAGTTTTGGCATAAATAACTGCACCAAAACATTTCGCACTGGCATCTGCGAAGCCATGTAGTTCGATGTGGACGGCCTCTGGAAGAAAGATGGTGCGTGGAACCTCCACACACAAGGCTCTTAAGGAAGACAGGAATTGTCTCCATTCTCCAGCCTCTTTCTCTGGCAGTGGATCTCCCCAGTCTAGTTCTAATAGCCATAAGCTCTGCATGAATATTTTAGCTTTAGCTACTACAGGCCCTACTAAACCCAGGGGATCAAAGATCCGTGCAATGGTGGCCAATACTTGTCGTTTGGTGAGAACAGTATCGTCGGGATTGGCCTTTACCACGAAGTTGTCCTGATCACAGTTCCACAAGACACCAAGAGTTTTCACCTCTTTAGTGTCAGAAAAGTTGTAGCCTGGTTCACAGTCAGTTTGCAACAACGGACAGTTGCTGCACCACTTGTGCAGCTCCATGGACGCTGACTGGAGCGCTAGCGTGAGCTGTGCCTTCAATTCCTGCACTGCGCTCCATGTCTCTGCACCGGCTAGGACATCGTCCATGTAGAAGTTGTCTTGTAACACGGGTTTAGCCAGAGGGTACCTTTTGCCTTCATCCTCTGCTATTTGCTTTAGCGTTCGCATCGCTAGAAACGGTGCACTAACAGTACCATAAGTGACTGTGTTAAGTTCATAAACCTTTATTGGCTCGTTTGCGCCTTCCTTCCATAGAATGCGCTGCAGTTGTCTCTGATTTTTATCAATTTCTATCATGCGGTACATTTTTTGTATATCAGCTGTGAACGCGTATCTGTATTTACGAAAGTTTAACATCTGATCATACAGATCCCTTTGTATTGTACCCCCATTATACTGAATCGAATTTAAGGAGTTACCCTCCGACGTTTCGGTAGAAGCATTAAACACTACTCTCATTTTTGTAGTTGTTTTCTCTGGTTTATACACCCCATGGTGTGGCATGAAATATGTCACATCAGGTTTATCCCCTTCCACCACCTCACTCATATGACCTAACCTTCTATATTCCTCTAGAAAATTATTATACAGTCTTAGGTATTCCTGATCCTTCCCCAACCGATTCCACAAGGAATTTAACCTTTTTAGGGCAATTGCTTTAGAGTCCCCCAAAACCTTTGGATTCTCTTTAAAGGGGATTTGGACTACATACCTGCCATCCTCCTTTCTAAAATGAGTCGCTTGAAAATGCTCTTCACAAATTTGACTATCACTTCCCTTAAAATTTGTTGCTTGGGGATCTACTTCTTCTATTTCCCAAAACTTACGTAAATTCTCACTTAAGTTATCTTCTCTGATTAACCCACAATGAATAGAAGTTTCGTTTTCTATCGGAACACTCCCTGTAGCAATGAACCCAAACACAGTATTTTGCAAAATGATATCTGTTCCCGGGGGCCTTATCTGACCAAATTTTAAGAGTTCGTAAAATATTTGGGCACCTAACAAAATATCCACAACACCCGGTAAATTAAAAGTAACATCTGCTAATTTGAAGTTGTCTAATTCAACTGAATTAATTTCAAATTGTTTAGCAGGCGTGTAATCTGTTATATTCGAAACCATCAAAAGCTCTATACCCTTTTCGAAAGTTCCGCTTTGATTCGTAATTCTTGTTTTTACAACCGCGTTTATCACAGACGAGGACTTATTCAACCCTGAAACTACTATATTTATTTTCTCTTTCTTTAAATTAAGTTTGTCAGCGCAGCGTTTTGATATGAAACTAGACTGACTTCCGTTATCTAACAATGCGCGCATTTCATGAAACATTCCAAAGTTATCCGCGATCATTATTTTTGCTGTACTCAATAACACCATTTGAGGCTTATTTGCACCTGCACTAGTAGCTGTAAATGTGAGTGATTCACTTTTTCCCGTCAACGATTGAGCTCCAGCATTCTTCGGAATAAACACATCTGACCTTGGGTTTAACCCCCCCGTGCCAGAAAGAGCATCTGGTTTCTGTTTCCCTATCTCGTGCGTTTGACTTTCATTAAAATTTTTCTCAATATGCAAACTTGTGTGATGTCGCTTTTTGCAAACGGAACAGTTTAACTTAGAATAACAATTATGCACCTTATGGTGATTTAGGCAATTAAAGCATAATTGATTATTTCTCACTATCTCAATCCTCTCATTAACTGACATTTTCCTGAAAATAGGACAGAAATTCAAATAATGATTTCCGTTTGACTTACAAATCACACATTTCAAAGTATTAACTTCTGACATAAATGATTTAGAAATCTTATGTGGACTGTATTCATTTCGATATTTTGGGGTATTGGTTCTAACCTGCGGATGTGATACCACATTACTTTCGGTTTTGCATTTATTCTTAGATGATAAATAAATATCACACCATTTCGATAACTCTCGCGGTTCAAACCAAGTTTCTCCCTGTTTTACACCAATGTGTATTTGAAGTTCACGATCCAAGGAGTTAAATATTTTGTCTGAAACCATTAACTCACACACTCCCTTGAAATCACTCACATTTCTCAATTTACAATAGTATTCAAAAGCTGCACTTAACCTTGACGCGAATTGAACATAGTTTTCATCAGGATGTTTTTGGGTTTTACGAAAGTTATTTATAACCTCTTGAGGGGTGGATTGAAATTCCTTTAACACAATTTCTTTGAGTTTTTCATAATCACTTAGTTCACCCTCATTCATATACACCATTAAATTGGAGGCCTTTTCCCCTAATATGTTTAGCAAAATTTCAGATTTAAATTTCTCCGGAACCCTTTTCGTCTTGAATGCTCTTTCAAGTGACGAAAAAAAGAGATTAAAGGCCTCAGCACGTATAGGAACAGGAATAGTTAATGTTTTAATACTCTTTATTAAACTCTCTAAATCGCAATTTGATACCTCAGTATCACAGGGGGTTGCTGTTTCACGCGGTGTCCCTTTCTCAATGTTGGCTAACTCTAATTGTTTAGAAATTTTTTCTAACTTAATTTTCTCTAACTCAAGCTCATCTTTTAGTTTGTTTTTATCTGCCTCCGCTGATAGGGATTTTTCTTTTAGCTCCTCCAAAACAACAGCAACAACACTATCAAACAGCTCTTTCTCGTCCTTATAAACCTTAGAGTTCTCAATAGCTTTTCTTAACGAAACGACCGTGATTTTTCCCTCTACGGTCAACTCTAACTCCTCCACTATGGCGATTAACTCAGCCCTCTTTAATTTATCTAAAGAAGTCATTTTGACACACAGTATTTAACCGAAGCAAGGAAATTACCTTAACAAACTCATTTTTTTACCAAATTCACTCAATTAATAACTCTACGACAACTGCAGCACACTCCATAAGAAAGGAATACAACGCACCTACCTCCACTAGGAAACAAAACTAGCCGCTCAATCACAAAGCACATTGTTCATCGATAGCTCACAGTTTCTCGCTCTTCACAAAGCTCCGGCGACTGGACCAAATGTTTGAGCTGGTACTTCAAGGAACATGCCATCACTAAACGGGCACTCCTTCTCTCTAATTTAGAAACAAAATTCCGTAATACAAAACATTTCTTTATTGAGCAGCTACCTTTCGCTCCATTACAAGTTCAAGACTCAGATTTGAATATAGTTGCCAGATACAAGAACATCAATAATAAACAGAAACAGATTCAACTTGGGAAGGGAGACAAGGCGGGGCGGAAATAGCTAGCGACACCTGTCGTGTTAATGAAACCAAGTAATATAAACCCAAACAATGGTTTCAATCCAACCCTACTGCTCAGGTTTATATAACAAACAGTATTTTAGTGTTGTACAGCTGGTAAGTTTAACTAAAAATGATTTTGATCTAAAGGAATTTCAACGCTTGCTTGAGCAATAAGATTAGTACACACGTCATTCAATCCATCCTTGTCGTAGCTTCCTCCTTTAATAGTCCCACAACTATTCTAAAAACATGTATGAAGAAATCAAACGCAATGCCAAAAGAACTTTCCCTTAGTTAGCTCAAACGATGGTTGGACTTCCCTTTTCTTGGGGTTTCGCAACCCGAATTTCTCGAGAGCATGACAGTCATTGAAAAACTAATAAAAAAAGGGGTTCTCAATATAGAAGTTGCTTAACATTCTAAAACAGGGAAATTCCTCGAAACTATTATTTGCTGCTACGTATTTAAGTTCGGAATTAGAAAAGTATATATTCCTTTGCTTGTTGTTGCCAAGGGTTTGCTAAAAACTCCTTGTTTAAAATATAAGTTTTATTAAAACTTCTAAAGTTAAGAGTTATGGTATGAGATTATGTAAGAGTAATTTCAGTATTAAAACTTTATTTTTCTGACATTTATTATTGTGATTGTAGATAAATTTTCATGGTTTTATGTTTTATGTTATTTTTTTATATAATGGCACAGTCTTACAAAAAACAAACGTAAACGTGTGTGGGCGCAAATGGCTGGGTTAGAGGGTTACTTTTAAACGACAATTTTCATGATGTAACGTATTCTCGAAAACTAAAGTTGCTGATTTTAATTTAGGAAGTCATCCTCACACGTAACGCATCATGTTCCTTTTTCGATGCCTCTATGAAAGAAACACCTAGACAAAAAGTTGCATTTTCTTAGGACATCATATAAAAATGCCAGGAGGCGGCTTAATTCAAAATTCTAACATATAAAGTGAATAAAAATGATTATTTGGAAAAACCATAATTCAGAGGGAGGTCTTCTTCTTCTTCTTTCTAATTCAGAGGGAACGTTAGGTTTCTATTCACTTTCTATGTTAAATTTTGCAACTTTTACGGCCTATACATTTTTTATATCACGATATTTTATGGAAATGTCACTTGCTGTTGTATCCTTAATTTTTTGGACATTATTGTAGTATTTTACATCAGACCCATACCCATAAAGGATAGAGTGTTTTCAGGTGACGTCACGACCAGTTATTTTCTTTTAACTGTTAACCTTTTGCAGGACAAAGCGTCTGTTGCTAAAGGCTGTTGTTAGGTTTGGGGTCACGTGATTGCAAATGCTCCAATAGAAGAATTCCAAGACCAGTTATTTTCTGTAACTGTTAACCTTCTGCAGGGCAAAGCGTCTGTTGCTAAAGCCGTTGTTATTTCCGAGCCATGTGATTGAAAATGCTCTATCCTTAATTTTTGGACATTATGTAGTATTTTACATCAGACTCATAAAGGATAGGAAAAGCAAGGTTTTTACAACGTTTTTATCCAGCTGCGCATTCAAAGTATTACAAGCCATCCCGCAATTTTTCCTTCCTCCAAAAAAAAAGTGCACTTCTCTTTTTCCGGGTAAAAGCACTATCCTCTACACACAAAACGGTATAAAATGTATTTGTTTTACTACTATAACACAGCTGCAAACCAAAACGACGCACTTTTCCCCATGTGTGATGGAAGTTCCCTATACTTCAACGGAGGAAAAGAGTAACTGTTGAAATAATAATAAATCACTCTTTAGGGATGTATCCAGGAGGATATATCCTTGGCGGAGAGGATAGAAAATCGTATGCAAAGCGTTCGATTTCCTCCATCCTCGTGTCGACATTCCTCCGAGAGGTGTGCGATCGATTCATTCGAAACGGTGATGTTTCTCAAGATTCGAAAAGCTTGGCCAATAAGCGCAAAATGTTGTTATAATAATGTATACGTAAGGGATGTCTCGTTTTACCGCACTGGGAATTGCTGATTATTATTGGGAAAAGATGGTGACTAAATAACGCGTGTGTTGTTATAAGTTATGTTATGTAATGGTTAGGTTGATGTTTTTTTTATTCATTCCTCTCTGGTGTTTTGCGACAGAATGAATTGTGGAAAGAGGGGTTGCGTTGATGTAGTGGGTGTCGAGAGCAAAGCCCAGTGATCTTTTTTCAGTGTTGGTCACTGAAATTCAAGCATTTTTCCAACGAGTTAAAAATTATAGGAAAACACATGCAATAGAATGCTTTGGACTTTAGACCTTCAGGGACCAATCCAGAATTTTAAACTTAACTCCCATTTTTGTGAAAAATTTACATGGCATTTTAATTTTTTGAAGTTTTTGGAACTATTTTTAATGAGAACTATAAAATTAATGAAAGCAACATTAAATTACTTTTTTCTTCAGTTTTATAGCAATTTAAATACTTATCGCAGCTTTACAATATATTTTTAAGCGAATAAATTTTAGAAAACATTATTACACATTATAGAAATTATTGTGGAACCGCTGATTGCAATGGATTGGAAATTAGCACTATGAAGAGAAATGCTTGAGGAGCGTTCTGGTATGAAAGTTTCACTGGTGTTGTTTCATAGATTCAACTATGTCTATATTTTTAGAAAATAGCCTTTTGAAGTCAAAATAGTCTTTTTCAGATGGGAGAACAACTAACTCCATGATCTCAAAGTTTCCTCAACATTATCATCCTATTATTTCAACAACCCACAATCTCTACTTTTAACAACCATTTCGCAACCACCTCACGATATACACTCAACAAAACTAAACTTTCTTAACCGTTACGTTATAACCGCACACAGTACAAACTAGTATTGAAATCCGGATCACATCAGTGTTGGCTGGAACACAAACGGAATGTCGCAACAACGTCGTCGTTTGCACAATATGTCGCCCTGGCAAACCTCGTATCACTAATTACTGCTGCTGGATTCTATATTCGACTGTTTTGTTGGTTCTCTCTCAAGGTGCGTAAACACCATGATGCGAAAAGTTGGAGCAATAATTGCTGATGCCGATCTCGCACAAAACAAGGAAGTTTTATAGGACCGTAACTATGGAATTTTATAGCACACAGTTCATTTGTATGGTATACTACAATATACTGCCAGAGATATTTTTCTGATATTATTGAAAAGAGCTGTAGCTATACTATAATATCGACAGCTCCAACGTTTCCTGAACCCAGTACGTTTCATTTTGATGTGGAACTTTTTGTTTCAAATATATGGGAACACAATTCTTTCAATTTTGAAATACCAAGTTTCAAACAATTCAGTAGTCACCACTCAAATTATGTGTATTTTTGTTTAATCTTTGCAGTTTATGAAATCGATCTAAGAAATACTAATCTCCATAAGATTTAAAAACGTGATAGCCCGCCTCTCGCAGATGCGGCATCACACTCTAATTACAAGTAGACTATACTGTACTCGACAGCAACGTATCCTGAACCCAGTCGTCACTACACGAAAGGAGAAAATGGGTAAACACAAAGCCTGTTGGGTTGCTAGGAAGAGTTTCGGAACGCAAATCGCGTGATAAAAAGACTATACATATACATTGGACATTGGTTTAACAAAATAATCATATTTTTAAAACTGATGTTCTTCATTTCACTCAAAATTCAGACACCGCGATGGGAACTACTTCGTTAGTTAGTGACGTCATAGGGTCAACTAACGTTGATGTCTAGTATAGACTGCAATGTCACTTGACCCTGGAGAAACAAAACAAAGTAGTTTCCCGGTGTCTAAATTTCGAGTGAAATTAGGAACTTCAATTTAAAAATATGATTATTTTGTTAAACCAATGTATTATACATACAAGGTCTTTTTATCACGAATTGCTTACCGAAACTCTTCCTAGCAACCCAACATACTTTCTGTTTACTCAGTTTTTCCTTCCGCGTAGTGACGTCATAGTGTCAAAAAACGTTGCAGTCTAATATAGTAGCTTATGCTCGCTATCCGGTGTCAAATTTTGAATACAAAATCGATGCATAACTCAAAATAGTAAAAAAGGCGTCACATCATACGACTCTCTTTTCAAAAACAAATGTCATCCCTACTACTTCTTTACCACCTACACAGTTTTATTCAATACAATTTTGATTTCTTTTAATCGTAAAGAGTCATCAATATCAACATGATTTAACCACACGAAAAAGAAGTTAAAAATCCGTCCCGAGGTTTCCGTTTCGCTCTTCATTATAACAACGACTGGGAGGAACTTTTGGGAATGCATGAGATTACTCTGTTGTGGTTTCCGGCCGCCCATCAGAGATCGTGAACCCGGGAAAGGAAATTCCATCCAGATAGGCTCCTACCGGCCTCTTTAAGTGCAGCCCAACGGAAGTGACATAATAAGAGGATTTGCTTATTGCTTGCTTGCTTTAAGAGAAGTTTCTGGAATCCTCATATCTTATTATTTGATGCGTATGTATGATGCAACAAACTACTAGAGTGCGCAGAACGTTAACAATGGCGGTGGCCAAATTATCGAACTCATGCATGGGCCAAAATATCAATTAAAAAGTATTCATATTATTTGTTTGAGATATTATTGAGGGAAACTATAATTAATTGAATGATAGAGAAGGTGTGTATTATGCGTGAATGGATGTTTAAACCATATACTATAATTTTAAACATAATGATTGAATATTCATAAAACAGTCAGAGGCGTATATAAGAGGGGCGAGGGGGGGCCTACCCCCAACCCCCGAAATTCGGACTATGTGTACCAAAATAAGTTAAAATCCTGTTAATTAGGGGCAAACTTCAAAAAAAAATTCTGGAGGAGGACCCCCAGATCCCCTTTTGTACTTGGAACTCAATTCATAACTTTTTTAATATTAAGTTCATGAAAATGTATATCCAAAATTCGGACAAGTGTACCAAAACTAGTTAAAAACTTGGGTTTTTTTTAGTTTAATTTCCGAAATTTTTCTGGGGGAGGGCCCCTTTGGTACTTGTAATTTTATTACTCACAACTTTTCTTACCTTAAGTTTTTAGGTCTTAAATTATCACCTAAAAAAAAGCTACATTGAACCTATTAAATATGTGTGGAAAGGGCTGAGAAGTAAATTTCGGTCCCTCCCGATATAATTTCTATATACGCCACTAAAAACAGTAAGCTTTTATTTAAGAAACTTGAGGGTACCGCCTCCATATTTGCTATATATTTTCCAAATATTACCAAACCGCCGATATTTTTCTTTATATTATTCAACACCCTTAACGCATTTCAACATATATGGAGGCCCCATATGCTTGACTTGCCCTTTTCCTACGCATATGCAATGAGTACCCATATGAATATCAGCAGAATTTCTCCGATCTATCTGGCCATTCTTGTCCGTTTCGGTAACACATTTTAGTGCTGGTACCCGTACTTCAGAAGTGCCAGTGAAAGGCGGGAGACCCGCTTGGTTTTAAAAGAAAAATCGTTTCAAGTGTTGTAAATACCTGATCTGACATTTGCCAATGAAAATGAGATGGTAAAAGAAGTAGAAGATCCGATATTATAAAGAAAAGGCTAATTTTTTTTTTGTAGATAAATTAAACTTTCAAGTTTAAGAGGATAGTTAAAATTGCCTGACTCTTTCCACGAATTGCTGTGTTTAAATATTGCTGTGTTTTTATTTACACAAATCTATTATCCTCAAATAAATATATGAAACTAGCTGATATGCCCGCCGTTGCTCGGGGGATAAAAGGCTTATCAAACTGTGTGTTAAAATAAATAAGCATTATCGTTTACATGCAATAGAGTCAACAGTCTTCCCGCTAGGATTCTTTTTTAATGCCATACCACTTCGTTAAGATGTAAAAAAAACCCCTTTAAAATGCCACCTGTTTAGATTTAATGTGTGAAATCCCCATCCCCGTTTTTAAAGAGTATTTTTCAAAATGGGAAAAAAGTCAGGGGACCTTCTGAACCCCGTTATTTTTTTCTCTTTTGTCCTTTTCTCCCTCCATCCATTTCTGCAATTGGTATAAATGTATATTTGAGGCAAATTTCTCCGCCTTCGTTTCACAATAAAGATATATTATTGAACAGCAATGTCTATAGATAAAACTTATTTCCCCCTCATCCCGCTAAATTTTTATATAATACAAAACAAATTAATATACTGCATACTTTTATACTTTTTTAAGATGTTATAAATATCTTAAAAAACCGGTTTAGAATTAGTGTTTATAACCATTTTTTAATACTAATAATTTTTTTTAAATCAGGGGGAGACCCCCTGAACCCCCCTTTGCTGATTTATCACCAAATCATTCATTGAAAGAAATTTCAAACATGAAATAAAAGTAAACATCATTTGAATCGACACTGAAAATGCCTGTGATAAAATATTGTTTAATTTGAACTTTGCTGGAAATACTTAAATTTGATTAAATAGAAAAAAGAATAAATTTTTTCAGTGGAACGGTTTTTGGTTATCATAAAAAAATTATTTAATCATTGAAAATTGTTTCTTTATCATATTTTTTAAAAATTCACCTGTTATAAAACATTTCAAAATAAATATTTCCAACAATAGAGTTTTTGCGTGTCCTGGAAAGAGCAATAATCGCAATAAATTTAACATTGAAGGCTAAGCATAAGAATTTAGAAAAGGGACAAAAAAGGCTCCTTGGAATGCTTTGATTCAGAAAATTCTTTTTCGCAAACCTTCCTGGTTGTGTGAGGAACAACATGCTAAAATTTCATAACAATCACATTAATAATGTGGGTGCTAGGATCCAAAAACTAAAAACGGGAGTGAATATTCAAACCCCCGTGCACCCCCTCCAGAATGGAATATCGAAAAATCCAGAAATTACTTACTTTGAAATTCTCTCAAGAAGGTATCAACAACAGTTCAATTCGTAATATCGATTTCTCGGTATTGTTTTCTTCGAAAATATAAAACTTGGTTTATGCTCAGCAAAAACGGGTTTTTGGAATATTCAGACCTCTTAAAATTCGAATATCCAAAATCTGAAAAATGCCTTTCTAGAAATTGTTGCTAGGTACCTTCCTGCGAAATAACAAAGATCTGGGGTCATTTGGGACGCCGCTGGGCTCAAAAACGTCAAAAACGCTCCAAACCCCCTGTGGGTCAGAAAAAAGATATTTCCAAAAATCCCTTCTTAGTTGCGCGTATACACCGTAAGGTCTTCGACCCTACCAAGTTTCGAGTCCTTAGCCCCGGTAGATTTTGCTGTGCGTTGGTAAGTGAGTGAGTGAGTGAGTGGTAAAGCTCTTTTATTATTATAGATGATAATTCTGGAAGAAACTTCAAAATTTACGATGAACTTAAGAAAACGTTAACTGCTAAACTTTTTTATAAAATTGAAATACTAAGCCACCATATTTATTCTACTAGATAAATATCAATTTATTATTACATAAGAATGAATAAATTTTAAAAATAATATTTTACCACTAATATTTTAAATTTAGATGTTTAAATGTTGATACATAAAAAAGATTGACTTTTTATCATTTACTAGCTGATATGCCCGCCGTTGCTCGGGGGATAAAAGGCTTATCAAACTGTGTGTTAAAATAAATAAGAATTATCGTTTAGATGCAATAAAGTCAACAGTCTTCCCGCTAGGATTCTTTTTTGATGTCATACCACTTCGTTAAGATGTAAAAAAACCCTTTAAAAATACCACCTGTTTAGATTTAATCTGTGAAATCCCCATCCCCGTTTTTAAAGAGTAATTTTTCAAAATAGAAAAAAAGTCAGGGGACCTTCTGAACCCCATTATTTTTTTTCTCTTTTGTCCTTTTCTCCCTCCATCCATTTCTGCAATTGGTATAAATTTATATTTAAGGCAAATTTCTTCGCCTTCGCTCACAATAAAGATATATTATTGAACAGCAATGTTTATAGATAAAACTTATTTTCCCCTCATCCCGCTAAATTTTTATAAAATACAAAACAATTAAATATACTACATACTTTTATACTTTTTTAAGATCTTAAAAAACCGGTTTAGAATTAGTGTTTATAACCATTTTTTAATAACGATAATTTTTTTTTAAAATCAGGGGGAAACCCCCTGAACCCCCCTTTGCTGATTTATCACCAACTCATTCATTGAAAGAAATTTCAAACATGAAATAAAAGTAAACATAATTTGAATCGACACTGAAAATGCCTCTGATAAAAAATTGTTTAATTTGAACTTTGCTGGAAATACTTAATTAAGTTTGATTAAATAGAAAAAAGAATAAAATTTTTCAGTGGAACGGTTTTTGGTTATCATAAAAAAAATATTTAATCATTAAAAATTGTTTCTTTATCATATTTTTTAAAAATTTACCTGTTATAAAACATTTCAAAATAAATATTTCCAACAATAGAGGTTTTGCGTGTCCTGGAAAGAGCAATAACTGCAATAAATTTAACATTGAAGGCTAAGCATAAGAATTTAGAAAAGGGACAAAAAATGCTCCTTGGAATGTTTTGATTCAGAAAATTCTTTTTCGCAAACCTTCCTGGTTGTGTGAGGAACAACATGCTAAAATTTCATAACAATCACATTAATAATGTGGGTGCTAGGATCCAAAAACTAAAAACGGGAGTGAATATTCAAACCCCTGTGCACCCCCTCCAGAATGGAATATCGAAAAATACAGAAATTACTTTCTTTGAAATTCTCTCAAGAAGGTATTACCAACAGTTCAATTCGTAATATCGATTTCTCGGTATTGTTTTCTTCGAAAATATAAAACTTGGTTTATGCTCAGCAAAAACGGGTTTTTGGAATATTCAGACCTCTTAAAATTCGAATATCCAAAATCTGAAAAATGCCTTTCTAGAAATTGTTGCTAGGTACCTTCCTGCGAAATAACAAAGATCTGGGGTCATTTGGGACGCCGCTGGGCTCGAAAACGTCAAAAACGCTCCAAACCCCCCTGTGGGTCAGAAAAAAGGTATTTCGAAAAATCCCTTCTTAGTGCGCGTATACACCGTAAGGTCTTCGACCCTACCAAGTTTCGAGTCTTTAGCCCCGGTAGATTTTGCTGTGCGTTGATGAGTGAGTGAGTGTGTGAGTGAGTGAGTGGTAAAGCTCTTTTATTATTATAGATTGCTCATTCCTATTCTTACATAGAAAATTTTTTTGATCAAAATGTTATTGTTAAGATTTTATCTAAAACAAATTATTTTTTAGACAAATTTCCGTGTATCCGAAATTTTAAGACACATAAATTCATACGTGAATATAATACGTATTTTTGGTTTACCTCCTCAATTTTGAGTAATTTTTTCAACTCTCGTTATAATTATAATTTCCGTAGTTCCTTCGACTTACTAACATAAAAAAATACGTCGTATATTTTAACGATATTTTATTATTTTGATTCTATACTGATAGAAAGTTTTATTCCTCAAATTTAATTTAGCGTTTATTCATCTATTATATAAGCTGTGATTTTAAAAAGTATCATACCAGAAATACTTAGGCTCATAATGAGTTCATTAATTTAGACTCCTTTTTATGTGCATAAAAAGTTACAAAGGTTTTTCTAAATATTTTTCCAATATATTACTTTACATTTATTTTGGTGTAAAGTAGTGTCCATTGATCATTGCCCAATTTGGTGGTAATTGATCAAGCCCCCTTAACTTTTTCAAAATATTCCATACATTGTTCTAAAGCAGTGGTTCCCAACCGGTGGTCCGCGGACCATTGGTGGTCCGTCAGAGTCTTGGAAATGGTCCGTGGAGAGACCCGGAAGCACACAAAAAATTTCCTATAAATAATAGAAATTTCAATGAGTTGAACAATATAAAATTGGATTATACTTTCGGCTATGTAATTTGTGGGGATAACAGTCACCTCTAAATTAATAACAATTCTTTCTTCTACTATAAATATTTAAAGCGAATCTCGAAAATTTACATATCTCACAACAAAAATTACTAATTCTCGGGATATGTTATTAAAATTTTCTTAAAATAAAGTTCCATGCTTAATTAGGGATAATAATTTCATCTTAAAGGTTTGTGAAGATAGGATTTTAAGCTACAAAGGGTGGTCCGTGAAGATTCCAAATTTAGAGTTTGAGTTGGGAAGTTGGGAACCACTGTTCTAAAGCAATCAGAGACAGCATGCCCCCCAACTTGCCCCCCAGGGTTCTCTACCTACGAGAAAAATTGAAATCTTCCCATTCGACCTTGAATCGTCAAGTAGTTTTCTCCTGAGGTCGCATAACACACGTGCCCTACCTGTCTACCCCGCCCTGCTTTCACTTTACGCTGCCCCGTAGCTATTGTGCTAACATCTTTGATGCACAAAGAATGGGTGAGGTATTCTCCCCCCCCCCCTCTGCACAGTATTTCATGGCAAGAGGGCAATCCTGTTTACTTCCATAGACTAGCTATAGTGAATATATATTACTTCTTCAGAAAGAGAGAAACGTGTAAATATTATAGATAAATAGCTCAGGATATTACTGAAAAATAAAATTTTTAATTTATGGATGAAAAGTCAGAGAAATAAAGACTGAAAATTGGTAAAAGGACGTTTAGGGCTATATAGAGGTTTCCTAGCTTTGCTTATTTATAGACGTCATTGGTGAAAAAAAAAACTTTTCATCTAGGCAGGTAGGCCCTTTTGTCCAGTTCCCATCTTAAAAACCCTATAACTTGATTTTTGTATTATTTTATTGTATTTCTTAGTCTATTTTCACACTTGAAAACTAAAAAAAAATCATATAATTTAATACACCTACTGCTTATGGATTATTCAATCTATTGACATTAGTACATTTTAATTAAAAAATGTTTGAATAACTCAGTATCATTAAAGTTTATAATATTATTTTTTTCGATATTTTTATTTTTTACATTTGTCTGATCGCATTCACAGTATTTAAGATAAACGGTAAATGAAACGAGTAAAAATCGAAATAGTATAATAATTCCTAAGTTAATATATTTAGAACAAGCAAACGAATTTAAAATATTAAATATATCCTTAATTAATTTTTTAAAATATAATTAAAACTTTATTCTCCAGTGAAGTAAAGCTTACCTAAAAATATTAACCACTGCTCGAGCCTGCCAGGATTCGAACCTGGAATCTCCTGATCCGTAGTCAGGCGCGTTATCCGTTGCGCCACAGGCCCACATACCCTTGGGGTCTACCAGTATTATATAAACCACCCCACCTGTATTGTATAGACTGCACTACCATAGTGACCCGTGGTAGTTTCTATACCGCTTTTAAGACTTTTAAGAAGTTTGAAAAAAGTTTGTCAGTTTGTGAAAATATACTAAATTGAAGTGTTAATTTTGTTTTATAATATTAGAAATTTTCTTTTTATACTTTGTAAAATTTAATCATACTACAAAAATTCCTTGTTTTTTAAATTATTAAAATTATAATCTTATTCAATTTTAAAAGAATCTAATAATATTTTAAGTTGTTAATATTTTATAATAACGTTACGTTAAGTCATAACATTTTAAGTTGCCCAGAAATTAAAACATCGTTGCTGATTTCTACTATTTCTAAAAATTTTTAGTTCAACTGAATTAAAACTTATCTTAATGTTAAAACTTAGCAGACAATCTAAGATTTTTGTCTAGGAGGAGCTGTGAACCCTTAAAATATGCATCACTAGGACTTTTAAAGTATTAAAGGGTTAATAAAGTTTTTTCTACAATTAAAATCATATCATGAATTCCTTGTTCCGACAAGAACAATAAGGAAAAACCAGGTAAACGGTTTAACTTGAGAGGGGGTCTGAAGCCCCATAACTTCCCCAGATTCGCCCATCCCCTGCGGTTGAACTTGAAACATATAAGGAAACCGAAACCACATTTTGCGAACATCCTCCGCAACCTTTTCCGCGCGAAGTTCGAAAACCCCAAACCAAGAGGAAACCTCACTCTTCAGAGGAAAAACGATGAATATTAAGTATTTTCCCCCTTCTCATTCATTACTCAACATTTCTCTGTACTAGTAGTCATCAAAAAACACCGGCAATCGCTTTCGCGGGAAAAGAAATCAAAAGGGTTGCGGCGTTTGGTCTAAAAAACCACTGCAGTCCCTGTCGTTATTAAAATTCGGATAAATAACCCATTGACGGGACATTGTGCAATATTAAAAGAGATTGCTCTTGAACTTGGCATGACGGAAGGAATATAGGAATTTGTCGGTAACTTCCGCAGGTTGTGCCGTCATTGCGGTAGGAATTCCGACGGTTTTGATGCAATTAATTGTCCGGTTTTGCGTCATCTCATTGAAAATGAAAGTGATGGTGTCGGTTTCCAATCAGAGACAAAATAATTTGTAGAGAATATCAGTCGTGGAAAGAATACTGACCCTAGTTCAGCATACATCGTGCTTCTAAAATTAATGTTGTCAAAAATATAAAATTATTTTTTTTTAAATAACAGTGCATTGATAAGTGACCAAAATGTATAACTATTTTCTCTATCTATCTCTATCTCTCCTTCTTTCTCTTTTTATTCACTCTCTCTCTCTCTCTTTCTCTATTCTCATTATTATCTTTTCTCTTTCTACTCTCTCTTTTTCCTTCTCCGATTCACTCGTAATTTTCTTACTCTTTCTTACTTTCTCTGTTCTCCATACGATATTCTTAATCGCTTTTTTATAATTTTCGGTTTATTTTATTCTGTTACATACTTTAAGAAGAAGAATTTAGTCTAAGAGCAGAGCATTAGTAAAAGGAAATGTGAAATGTTTCAATTAATTAATTACTACATCCTAAGTTTTATTTTTAAGTTAACTTAACAAATATTTTGAGAGAATATCTTTTTTGGATAAGATAAAAACTTTGTCAATAAATAAAAATATTGTTGTTTAGAGTTTTTTAAATAAACAAGCAATGGCGTAACCCAGAAAAAAAATTTCGGATATATTGTAAAATATTGTTGTTTTTCGATGGTTTCCATGGTCAACACGTAAATAAATAAGGATTATAAAAGACTTTAGTTCAGTTCAGGCGCGGATCCAGTACGGCTCCACCGGGGGGCACTTTTCCAGACCATCACCTTTTGGGAAAAATGACAAAAATTCGGAAATTTTCTAAAACGTATCACTCAAGACTCAAGATCCCTTTTTGGTACTTACTGTTGGGGGGGTTGAGGGTCCTCCCCCAGAAAAAATTTTGAAATTTGACCTGTAAAAGTAGGGTTTTAACTCATTTTGAGTACTTTTTGGGACTTTTTTTTTCTTACTTATGATGGATTTTTTGGGTCCGAGGGGGGGGCACTGCCCAGAGTGCCCCCCCTGGTTCCGCCACTGGTGCAGTTAGCATTACAGTTTTTCTTAACAAATAATTACCTTTTTCTACGAAATTATCTTTTTAAAATATTTAACTTCTTTCGAACATACTCAATAGAAGTAAAGAAAACGCTCAATCACTTCAAAAGTATAAAAAAGAATTTTCGAGAAAATATTTAAATAATTTTAAAAATTTTAAATAATCAGATACATTAACTACCACTGCATACTCCCTCTACATGTTCCTTTCGTAAACAAACAGCTTTCGTCATCCAATGCTTAAAACATCAAAAGAAATGCCATTCGCTTCTATAACCTATACGACAAGAATCTTTCTGTAACCATCAGCTTCTCGATATGCGAGGATGATACACAAGAAAAACATGTGATGCAACTTTTGTTCTTACCCAAATTTATTTTGTTTCGCCACACTTTCTTTCGATATAATCCTCTTCGGTGCTTTGCCAATCGTGTTACACAAATGCTCGAAACGAGAAAGAGCATTTTCATAACCGTCAAGATAGATGAATCAACAGTTTTTGGCCTAACTTTCTCTTACTTGATGGCGAATTTGAAATAATACAGTCGACTCCGCTTATTGTGATCACGGTTAATGTTAACAAAATCGATAGGTCCCGATTATTCCTATTTAACTTAACGCAAAATGTATCGTTTTATTATGTGATCAATATATCGCTTAATTTATCAACGTCTGGTGAAATCCCCTAAAAAGCTCCTTTTTCCCGTTAAAAGGACAATTTTAATACATATTCATACAAAATGAATCGTTAATTTATTAGTATTATGTTCCACTCTCATATTTATCTTTAAGAATGTAAAAGTTGCAAAATACATACTAGGTCATCGTTTTAAAAACATCAATTAGGACTACATAGTAGTGATTTAAAAGCAAACACTTGAGTTATACACTGTTTGAAACTTTCTAGGTTTTTAGCATCAAATCGCTTATTATTATCAATCGGATATTGTTATCATTCTACTATTGGACAAAAGTGATCACATTAAGCGAAGTTAACTGTATTATCAAAACTGACCGGTTCCGATCACTCTTATTTAACGCAAAATGTATCGTTTTATGTTATCAATAAATCGCTTAATGTTATCAAAATCTGGTGAAATCCCCTAAAAACCTCTTTTTCCCCGCTTTTCGGCATATTATAATACATATTCATACAATATGAATCGTTAATTTATTAGTATTATATGTTCCACTCTCATATTTTCTATAAGAATGTTAAAGTTGCAAAATACATAAGGTAATCGTTTTAAAAACATCAATTAGAACTATACATAGTAGTGATTTAAAGTAAACACTCGAGTTATACACTGTTTGAAACTTTCTAGTATCAAATTGCAAATTATTATCAATCGGATATTGTTATCAGTCTACTCTTGGACAAAAGTGATCGCATTAAGCGGAGTCGACTGTACTAGCTCTTTATTTGTTTGGCAGCGGAATTTCCTTGCAGTTGCAACAATCCCGTGTTTTTATCTGGGTGCTATCTTGAGGTGGTAAATTTTGTGTGTATTTCGTGTTGCCAAACAAACATACCTAAGCACAAACGAATCTGATAAAAAGTGACCTGAAAGCTCTAAAGATAGTCTTGGTGCCATGAATAAACCCAGAAGCAATATATTGCAGGCATGAATACCAATAAATTACGTTTATTGAAAAGCTTATACAGCAGAGGGGAAAATAGCTTTCTTTCATATTCTTTAGGCAATACTTTCGTGAAGTAATACGTGTAACTAAGTGTGTATATTTAACTTTCCTTATCATCCAGCTAAAGAGAGTACAATTGTAAATTCTTCTATCAGAACAGCTAAACAAAATATGTACTGTCGTACCGCGAGGAGAAGAGCTATTGACGTCATACGATGATGCTGCGGTTGTTATAGAAACGGATTATTCCACTGAATTTTGGGGGTGATGGTTATTCACTTGGCGCTAAAATAAATGTTCCGAGCCAAATCTGAGTGGCTATCTTTCAGCTGTGTACTTCTTTCGATTCTAGAGTAACGAATTTTGGAATTTCCTTTCGCATTACATCTGATTTGATTAAATATTTCTAATCTGACCTTTTTCAACTGATCTGATCCATTTCAACTGATCTGATCCATTTTAACTGATCCGATCTATTTTAACTGATCTGATCTATTTTAACTGATCTGATCTATTAAAACTGATCTGATCTATTTTAACTGATCTGATCTTTTTCAACTGATCTTAAATATTTCACCGAATCTGATCTATTTAATTTGATATTATGTTATGTGATTTACATCAATTTATCTGATTTTATTTGGATATTTTATAATTTTTTGGATTTATAGTTACCGTGTTCATTAATTCGATTTTTATTAACGAGAAATTTCAAAGATAATCTATATTTTAATGTAGTTTAATAAAATATGATTATCTTATTTTCATTCGTGAAACGCGTTTTCTCACTCGCCAAATGTACGCTTAAAAACCCAAATAATGCCGTTCAATTCATACCAGCTTCCCTCTTCTTTTGGACTCGTCTACTCACGGCAACCCTGTTCAAAGCTCTTCTCCTCGCGGTATGACAGTACCTACGCATTATTAATGTAGATTGTGATCAAGGCCGTAACCAGACTTTTGTTTCCGGGGGGGTTTTGACTCAAATATTTTCTGAGGTACCTCCTTACGGGTACTTTTATATGTTAAGTTTTAGATGACGACACTGGATTGAAATTTTGATGCACTAAATTTCAAAATTGTATAAACAATATGAATTCGAAGTAAAAGGGGGGTCTGGGGGTCCTCCCCCAGAAAATTTTTGGAAATTTGCCCCTCAAAAGAGTGTTTTAGCTCATTTCTGAGACCTTTTAGATTACACCCATAGAGCACCACTCATTGTAAGCGGCCGAATTTTCAAGGTAAAAAGAAGATATATTGTAATAAATGGCGAAATGTTAAGGGGGTTTTTAGGTTTCTACATCAGAAATTTTTTTGAATTTTCCCCCTAAAAGTGGCATTTTAACTCATTTTGAGACACTTTAGGTTACATTAAAGAGGACCACTCCTTGTAAATCACACAAGTTTGAAGGAAAAACCGTATACTTCATAGATTTCAAAATTTCGAGGGGGTTTGGGGGTCCTCCCCCAGAAAAATTTTGGAAATTTTACCCTTAAAAGTAGGGTTTTGACTCATTTCGAGACCCTTTGGGTTATACCCGAAGAGGATATCGCTCCTTGTGAGACATAATTTTCAAGAAAAATAGCAGTATAAAAATTGATGTCAAAATTTCGGGGGGGGGGGGGTTTGAACCCCTAAACCCCCCCCCCTTGGATACGGCCCTGATTGTGATTATCACATTACACTCTTAAAACGGCATTTTCAACAAATCTGAGTAAAAAATGCTCAAATCTGAGTAGTTCATAAACTCAAACTGATGGCTCCGTATCAAATTTTATTTACTGAAGTTTGAAACATGCATAAACTCACTTCTGAAAACATGCAGGTACTCAAAAATGATACTACATCCATGGTCCTGGTCAAAATTACCCCCTTCGATGGTACAGCTCCCGCAACAAAAAACGTTACAGTGGACTTTGCGGGCGAACCACTTGGGTTAGGAAGACAAATAAGGTGTCATTTTTCATGTCATGAAGTATTCTTTAAATGAAAAAAATTTCGAGTCCTTAGGGGGTCGTCTTCATATTAAACGAAACACTAACTTTTTTTTTCCTATGGGGACCCCTAATTATTATGCACTTTTCTGGAAGAGCATCCCCATAAACCCCCAAATACCAAGTTTCATTCATGTAAGTATCCAAGTAGAAGCATAAAATATTTTTTAAATGTCAACCATTCAATGTGAAATTTGTCGAAATGTTTTCGGCGTAAAAATATGAAACTTTGAATTTAGATTCAAATTTGTGTCCCCAAACAAAATAATTATGCTTTTGTAGCGATATTTAATGGTTAATAGATAGATAATTAACATCTAATTTTGACCCAAAAATAAAATTTTAAATTCTTGTAACATTTTTATGGTAATCGATGGTAGTAATTTTATGTGGAAAACCAAAATTTCAGTCGATTTCATTTAATAGTTTTGGAAAAAACCGAATTAAACTAAATTCCCACTCTTTAAGGGACTGTATACCGCTGCCAAATGCAAACCGGCGAATGCTTTTTCTGGAAACAGTCGTCTTATTTTAATCACCATAACTTAAATTAAAACACAAATTTGATATAAAATTTCAATAAATCACTTATAAATTTTTTAATAAATATTAAAGTGGTGAGTAAAAGTGTCTTAAAACAGACAGAAAATTAATCCTTCTCACTCTGGAGACGACCCCCAAAACGTAAAAGCTTAATTTACCGTCCGATGTGGATGAAACTTGGTATTTGGGGGTTTATGGGGATGCTCTTTCAGAAAAACGCATAATAATTGGGGGTCCCCATAGGAAAAAAAGTTAGTGTTTCGTTTAATATGAAGACGACCCCCTAAGGACTCGAAATTTTTTTTTTCATTTAAAGAATACTTCATGACATGAAAAATGACACCTTATTTGTCTTCCTAAACCAAGTGGTTCGCCCGCTTCATCAATAATGGAATATAATAAGGATCAATAATGCTTCATAACGGTCATCACACAACTTCAGTGACCGATTTTTTTACAGTATTTTAACTACTTCTGTTTCGACTGCCTTGTCATTGCAGAAGAAAATGCTTTCGATGATAATTAACAATAGTAACTGCTTCTAATACATTTCGTCTCAGGCGCCAGTTCTAAATGAACAGACTATAGAATGTGACTACTTGTCTACTTGTTATATTAAGAGTGTGATGCCGCCACTATGAGAGGCGGGCTATCACGTTTTGAAGTCTGAAAGTTCTGAGAGCATTTAAGATTATTTTCATAAACTGCAAACATTAAACAAAAAAAATACACATGATTTGAGTGGTGACTAGTGAATTGTTTGAAACTTGGTATATTTCAAAATTGAAAAAATTGTGATTTTACATATGAAACAAAAAGTTCCATATCAAAATGAAACTATCGATGTAAGGTAAATGTGGGTATAGTGGACACTTTAAGGAAATTTTTCGCTCAAATTCTCTATAAATATCAATCTATTTGCCTGGAAACGGTTGCCATCCTATTTTTAGATCAACTGGATCTTCTTCTTTCGATTTTACCAATTAAAACTGTAATTAGATCGGGGAAAGTATTTTTAATTAATTTTTTAAAAGTACTCCAAATTGCTCCTATAGTGGCCACATAGATGTATCTGATGTTTCTATGGTGGACACCTTTTGCATCAAAAGTGGACACCTCTCTTTTTCTGCCTATATGAGGGGATTTATGCATGAAATTGAGTATGTATGGTCGTTTAGTTCTAAAACCATCTTCGTTCCTAGCGAAATATATTTTAGATCAAAATAAAATTAGTTTTATTTGACATTAGATTAATAGACTTGATGGTTTCCGGTCCATAGCCTACGTTGTAGCTGATGTGAGAGCAATTTCCCGAAGCCAGAATGAAACCTAATTCGTACAACACCCGTTTTAAAGCATAATCAACAGTTTCTGAAGAAAATCTGATTCAAATTAAAAAGGATTTATATTTTGTTTAAAAGTCATTGCAGTGACCACTATTGGAAAATCTAAGATTCTGTGTTGGTAAAGTGGCCACCCCCCTAAATCCTCGTAAAGTAAAAATTTTCACATAAATTTTCTTCAGTATGATTGTATACACTCTACTTAATCTTAAAATGAATTTAAAAGTGAAATAAACCGTAATAAATACTAAAAAATCAGTTCCGACTTAACCGTTTCCTAACGCGATTCGATAAGCAAAATCAAATTTCAGTCAATCGGCCGATGGTGTTATTTTCAAAGACTTAAATATCCTTCCCATGCTGATTTGTGGTATCGGTGGTTAATTAACTGATTACCTGGTAGCATAATCTATTATGCCTATGAATTTTAACGCTATTTGATGCCTTGAACTCTTATTATTTAAAATTAATCAACTAGGTGGCCACTATTGGGACAGTGTCCACTATACCCACATTTACCTTACTACTCAGATTTGAAATCGTCATTTTTCACAGTGTAAACAAAATAGTGCTTATCGAATCTAATATTGAAATTTCTTTATTAAACAAATACAATAGAAATGTCAATACTATTTGTTTTACGGTTTTAATTTTTATAAATTATATTTAAAACGAACCTTATTACTTCAAATCTTTCCTATAGGTAGAAAGATAATTTTGGAATATATAGTCTAACCTGGATAATAGTGAATTGAGACTGACATTTTTATTCTAATTAGATATCACTAGGGGGTCGGGACCGACACTTCCCCTTATCCAGGTTAGACATATATATTTTCCTGCAATTAACTTTTTTTTATTAATTGATCATTAGAACTTTTTATCATACATACCCCCTGTAATTCAGCCTCAAATCCTGATGTAAATTCAGAATTCATAAAAGAAGAACCGAAAGGGAATGAACACTTGCCATTGTTGTATTGATCAGTACAACCATTCCAACAGGAGCTATATAAGAGAGGCACCCCGGCCCCGAACCCTTAAAATCCTGTTTTTAGGGTCAAATTTATTTTCGGGGTAAACCCCCTGACTTCCCTTTTATACTTGGAACTCTATTATTCACAGTTCTTTTACATTAAGTTTATAAATATGAAGAACCTACCTAAAAAATTTATAAAGCGACAATGCACCTAAAATAATATCCTGGGGGCTTAGGAATAATTTCGGATTGCATTCCCCGGCGCAGAAAAAAAAAAAACGTCAGTTGACCCTATGACGTCACTAGCAAAGTAGTTCCCAGCGCGGTGTCTGAATTTTGAGTGAAATGAAGAACGTCAATTTAAAAATATGATTATTTTGTTAAACCCATGTATATGTTTATCTTCCTAGCAACCCAACAGGCTTTGTGTTTATTGTGTTTACCCATTTTCTCCTTCCGTGTAGTGGTTCAGTAAACGTTGCTATCGAGTATAGTCAGTCTACATGTAATTAGAGTGTGATGCCCCATCCGAAAGAGGTGGGCTATCACGTTTTTAAATAGCGAGGCATAAAAAGGGCTTTAGCATAAAATTAATTGCATAAGCTGCAAACATTAAACAAAAATACATATTAATTTGAGTGGTGACTATTGAATTGTTTGAAACTTAGTATTTCTGGTATTTAAAAATTGAAAGAATTGCGTTTTCGAAACAAAAAGTTTCGTAACAAAAGGAAACTATCGATGTACTACTCAGATTTGAAATCGTCATTTTTCACAGTGTAAACAAAATAGTGCTTATCGAATCTAATATTGAAATTTCTTTATTAAACAAATACAATACAAATGTCAATACTATTTGTTTTAAGGTTTTAATTTTTATAAATTATATTTAAAACGAACCTTATTACTTCAAATCTTTCCTATAGGTAGAAAGATAATTTTGGAATATATAGTCTAACCTGGATAATAGTGAATTGAGACTGACATTTTTATTCTAATTAGATATCACTAGGGGGTCGGGACCGACACTTCCCCTTATCCAGGTTAGACACATATATATTTTCCTGCAATTAACTTTTTTTTATTAATTGATCATTAGAACTTTTTATCATACATAGCCCCTGTAATTCAGCCTCAAATCCTGATGTAAATTCAGAATTCATAAAAGAAGAACCGAAAGGGAATGAACACTTGCCATTGTTGTATTGATCAGTACAACCATTCCAATAGGAGCTATATAAGAGAGGCACCCCGGCCCCGAACCCTTAAAACCCTGTTTTTAGGGTCAAATTTATTTTCGGGGTAAACCCCCTGACTTCCTTTTTATACTTGGAACTCTATTATTCACAGTTCTTTTACATTAAGTTTATAAATATGAAGAACCTACCTAAAAAATTTATAAAGCGGCAATGCACCTAACTTTTTGTGCGCAGAAAAATCTCTAAGCTGTGCTCTATACATGAGTGTAAAGAGGGGAAAAATAACTACCCCCTATCGGCAGATATAGCCCCTTGAATTTGCGAAATCGATGTCCATTCATTGTATCTTTTGATTAAATTTGAAATTTAACTTAATTTGTCTATCTTTCACTTTTTTACTGTGAACAAAGCAGAAATATAATTTAATTGTCAATTTAAGTGGTTTTTAAGATTTTTGGTCAACTGAAATTTCATAAGGTTGAAGAAGGGAATAAGTCCATCCTCTTTTTTTAACTGTAAAACATTTTAAAATACACTTATAATTTTTTCGATGATTGTTCAGTATTCTTAACAGTGTCATGAACTTCCTTTAAAAATTTGGTGGCTATAGGATAAAAATTTCATTACTTATACAGTTTTTTTTTTCTATTTTCTCAAAACTTTGTTGTTGGACTTATTTCCTTCTTGTAACTGACGATTCAATTTTGGGTGGCATTGGGCCTGATAATGACTAAATCTTTTAGAAGATATTTGGGCTCCCCTCCCGAAATAAATTCCTATAAAACGCCACTGATTCCAACTCAGTCAACAAACGCAATTCTTTCGCATAACTACGCAATATTCCCTCTCTACATCGGTCTGCACTCACAATCACATGAACAAATTCTTCCAAACTACCTCAAAAACCGAACTTCAGACGATATCCACTGACGGAACCGATAACAAGAACCTTCCCCAAATAAAACAAACTCCGTGACCAAACAATTTCGCAAAAATTCCACCACCTGACGGAATAAGCAAACATCCAGCCTACGGAATCCGCATACTACAATTCGTGACCAAACGATACCTGGATAAAATAATTCCTCTCCTCTCTTCCGTCACCCTTCGATTGTTCTCCAGGCAGGCGTGTCGTTCCTCGGAAGAACTCTTTTTCTTCTCTTCACACCCCTCGACGACACCGGAAACGATTCTTATACTTCCGGAATTCTTCCTGTGTTAGATTGACATCTCTCGTTGCATCATAATCCACCGTTTATGCAGAATCGTATATGTCTTGAAGAGAGAAGGGGCTACGGGGTCTCCTCGAGTAGTTGGAGGTGGTCACCGGGGTCGAGAAGTCGCGCTCCCGGAACCGAATGGAACAATACCCGTGTTCGTTTTGTAGAACGGAACCGATTTGTTCCTGAGAAGTACTATTGAGATAAAGCGTTTAGCTTCTGTTCTTTTTTCCTTAAAAACCATTCATAAAAGATAGTAATCACTTCCTATATGTCTATGAATGAAAAGGTAGTGGGTTCAGAGGTGCCCCTAGGTAGTGAAATACGCACAGAAAATAAAATGACTACTGCAAAGAATTTCTTTACTCGTCCATAAATGATGTCGCACTTTTTTTCAACATTTTTGAACCCTCCTCCCTCCCCTATGTCACAAAATGTCACACTTTACCATACCCCTCCCCCCTTTGTCACATGTCACGCTCTACAGCAAATAATAAGTTTGGAATACGGTTGGCAAGGATCTGGAACCAATGTTTTTGTTCCAGTTTAAGTGCACCCCACCTTATAATTTCAAAGTGATTTCTTTTTATTAGTATGAATTATGTCATTTAAACTACGTTTTCCAGAAAAATTTGAAATTTAGGTTTTTTTAACAGCTGGGAAGAGAGCTGGGTGGGGACTTCTCCGTTACCTAATCGAGGATATGTCACGGAAGGTATAAAAGATTTCGATTATTTTATTTTTGTAAAATAGGAAATACATAATACATCCTGAAAATTGGGGGGGGGGGCATTGCCTCCCACATACATGACCCCCATAAATCCTCCCATTCCCCAAGGGTACCCCCCTAAAATCCACCCATGCAATCATCCCACCTCACAAAAAAAAATCAGGTTATTAAGTAACAAGTGCCAAACCACCACACACTAGTTACGTGATACTCACACCATTGAGAAAAAGGGGTAAGGAAGTGTGCGCAAATAAGGAGGGCATCAGCAGACCTTGCGCAAAAAAGAACGTTTTCTGGAGCACGAGAAAAGGGGTTTCCGCGTTTTCGTCCGAGATTGATTTCGGGGCCCTTTACGCAACGGAAAGATGACCGGAAGTGGAGGACGGGATTTTTGTGGGTCAGCAGACACCGCTGACCGGAGGATTAACTAGGAAGAGTTTAGTAGAGAGTTTTGTTCTTGGTTGATGTGGGAAATTAGACTTCCTATGGGGGTCGCTGAGAGTCCTAGTTGATTAGGGGTCGATGGTCTGTGTGTGGAGTTTTGCGCAATGTTCTTTCTTCTTATTGAGGAGGTTTTTGTCTGGTTAGTGCTTTGGTTTGAAACTTCCGTGAGATTTGGTTGAAATCTTTGAATTTGTCCGTAAAGGAAAATCTGTCGGAAATAATTTATTAGATAAGATTTGTTGATTATGCTCTGTCTTTCCGTTGCTTCTTGATAAATTAATAGTATAATTTTTTTTGGGGGGGGCAGTAAATATTTTTTTTAGTCTAAAGGGGAAATGAATAATTTGGTAAGATTATAAGGGATTTTAATGTATCTTTTTTTGCAGAAAATGTAATGATATTTAGTTGAGTAAACCCTATTGTTATCCTACTAAAGTGGATAACAAAATAACAATTTCGATGAACTTTTACCAGTTTATATTTAATTTATAATTACAATAAGTTGATAATTATTTATAGGATATTAAAACTTGAGTTCATTATTAAAACTTTAAACAAATGATCAAGTTTAAAAAATTCTGAATATTTATGAAATATTCAAATTCTTCCATTCAGAGTTTTTATGCATCAAATTTTTAGTTTCAAACATTCAGTTATTTTCTAATGCAAACTAAGGGAAGCTAAAATATAGGACACGTCCACTGGTTCTGATTTGTATGTATGGAACATGGTTCCGATCTGGTACAAAGAATTAAATAGGTATCACCTTGTATACATGACATGTGCAATATAAAGTACACTAAAAAATACTTACTTCGTTTTCGGACCCCCCTCTCATAATTATTCCTTCTTTTTTTTGTTCTAAATCTTTAGTAATGCTTAGATTTCTCAAATTCGTTGTTCTACATGAACATAACCTATCATTAAAACTTTTCTTGTAAAAAAAATTAATGAAATTTATTTTTAGTTGAATTTTGAAATTATTTATGCAAGAAACAAGATATTTTCGAAAATGCAGTGTTTGTTATTATGTAAGCATCACTCATACTCCCCCTCCCCCTTGTCAGGAAAAATAAGCAAATAGCAAACCCCCTCCCCCCTTAGGTGCTTACATAATATTTAAACGGCCCCCAACCAATAACTAAACCATATCCTGATCCTTATAACTAGGGCAAGGATTTATATGTAATTAAAAATCCAAAATATATACAGATAATATGTGTTTATTTTAGCAAAATATGTATTAAAAAATGCCAAATATGTAGTAAAAAAAAGAAAATGTTAGGTAATTTTTTAAAGGGGCACTTCAAATATTATGCAAGCACATAGTATAGGGAAGGGTGGTTTTCGATATTTGCCATGTGAGAGATTATAACACCTGCTTTTTTTGCTTTAACAGCTCATTAAAATTCACCCTCCACCTGTTGACCGCGAAAAATGGTCTTTGGGAAGAAAACGGATGTCACTAGATCCCGACTTCACAACCTTTTAATTCTGCATTGGGTCCACTAATTTTAACTACAATTTGAATGCGTATTTCATTTTATGAGTTACTTTAATTTGAAAATCGGTCAAACGTGTGATTATTTTTGAAAAACTTGAAAATGGATAAATATGTAATAAAAATATGTAGTTATAGGTTAAATATGTAAAAATATGTAAATAAACCGAAATATGTGAAAATATGTAAAATGAACATGGTCTTAATCGATTCCGAATCTTTTAAAAAGTATAGAATTCAAAAGCACACTTTAATATCAGATCCCTGAACAAATATGTAATTACATATAAATCCTTGCCCTACTTATAACTAATGTAAACTTTTTTTCACTACTTACTTCTCCTGTAAAACGGGCTTCCCCGCCGAAACGCGACACCGGGGTGCGTGGAGGAGGAGGAAGAATTTCACTATTTTCCCTCACCTTGAGGAGGATGCGTGCTCCGATTCGGTGGTGCAAAGTTCATCGACATTTTCTGCAAAGAAAGTTAAATTTAATTCGCTTCAAGAATGAAGGTCGCTGAACTTATCTCTTCGGCGGCTTTATGATGAGCTGATCCCGTTTAATGCGATATGTATTTGGAGTGCTTTCTCCAGTGTTGCAAAGTTTTGCAACATTCAGCTGTTCCCTCCTGTTGTGAAATTAATCCCTTGCGGTTGGATGGAGGGCTTTTGCCTCTCTTCTTATAAGTCTTAATTGAATATCCATCGAAAGCTAGATTTATTTTCAGCTTGCTTACTATACTAGACAGCAGCGTTAGTATGATCCTATGACGTCACTAACAAACCAAGTAGTTCCCATCGCGGTGACTGAATTTTGAGTGAAATGAAGAACGTCAATTTAAAAATACGATTACTTTGTTAAACTCATGTATTTATAGTGCTTTTCAAAATCACGATTTGCGTACCGAAACTCCTCCTAGCAACCCAACAGGCTTCGTGTTTACCTATTTCTCCTTCCGCAAGTGCTGAAATTGGAGGGGGACGCCGTCCCCCCAAATGATTGGACCGTCCCCCGAAATATTCTTACCGTCCCCTAAAATATTTCTTTCCACGAAAAAAAAGTATAAATTTAAGGGTAGATTTAAATACGAAAGCAAATTTATTTTTTCTGTCTAAATTCCCATTTGAATGAGTGTTCGGATTCGCCAATCAGCGTGCCAGCAGTCTCCCCGTATTCCGATTTGCAAATATATTCGTCTTCGGATTTTTAGGGTAAAATTTCCGAAAACTTTCGGGAGGACCCCAGACCACCTTTAAGTTTTTAATTTCTATTGCTCACGATTTGCTGTACAAAATATGAGTTAAAACCCTGTTTTAAGAGTCTAATTTCCAAAAAATTTCTGGGGGAGAACCCCCAGACCCCCCTTTTCGTACTTGGAACTCAATTATTCAAAACTTTTTTAACATTAGGTTGAGCAAGATGATTCAATTCGATTACCAAATTCTTAGCCCCCCACAAACAATATCCTGGATCGGACACTTCATGGTAACACAAAGTTGAATAATGTTTTTTTTTTGTTTACTTTCCATTTCCATTATAATAACTGCATTTGTGCTTTTATTCTAGCATTTAAAAATGTCTCATTAGACCCCCCATTCCCCTAACTATGCAATTTTATTTAATCTATATAATTTGATTATCAATTCGAGTAGGTACCAAAAATTAGTCAAATTTTACCCTCCATCAATCATCTATATTGTGTAAAAAGGTGAGTCCCCCAAAATATTTTTGTCCAATTTCAGCACTGCTTCCGCATTTGTGACGTACTGGGTTCAAGAAACGTTGCAGTCGAGAAAAGACAGCAACGTTAGTATGAACCTATGACGTCACTAACAAACCAAGTAGTTCCCATCGCGGTGTCTGAATTTTTAGTGAAATGAAGAACGTCAATTTAAAAATATGATTATTTTGTTACACCCATATATAGAATATAGTGCCGTTTTATCACGATTTGCGTACCGAAATTCCTTCTAGCAACCCAAAAGGCTTTGTGTTTATCTATTTTCTCCTTCCGAGTAGTAGTGACGGACGTATACTAGGTTTAGGAAACGTTGGGGCTGTCGAGTATAAAAGTTTTAACTTATTTACAATACGTAATTTTAAATTTTACTACCTAAAATTAAAGTTTTTATTTAATAATATGTTTTTGCAATTAATGGAAACTTAATTGTAATAAAACTTGGTATAATGAAATAAATTTGAATTCTAGGAATTACCAGAAAAAAAATTACACTCGAATTTTTATAGATAAAACTTTGTTTTACGGGTCTACTTCTTAAACTTATTGATAACTAATTCTTAAATTGTATGCGTTTTTAAAACTATTTAAGTATGATTTTTACAGTTTTACACCTATACAGATAAACCCTCAAAAACTTATTTAATTTTTCGCACAGAAGTAATTTTACACTTTCATAAAAAAAACTAGCTGATATGCCCGGCTTTGCACGGGTGGAGAGGGATATTTTCTCTTTAAAACTTTTAATACATTTCCTACCTTATTTTAATGAGTGAAAGGTGTCGAATCCAGCATTTTAAATTCTGAACGATTTCTGCATTTACCACACGATTCCCACTACTGACATACACGTAAGGCTGGGCGCGCAAGAGTGACTAAAGTCACGGCGACCAGGATTACTAGTATCAAAAATATCATTAGAAAACAATAGAGCATTTTCAATCACATGACTTTACCTAACAACGGCCTTAGCAACGTTGTTTTTATCCTCCAGTGATGTCATGTGCGAATGCTGCTATTGGATACTTCTATGTCCCGCCCCTAACAACAGCCTTAGCAACGTTGTTTTTGTCTTTGTCACCGTGACAAAAGTCGCCCGTGCGCGCTCGCCCTTATAGCGACTTTTGTCACTTTATTTTATCACTGTGATTTTTGTGTTGACAGGGGATAGCCTCGGACATAACATACCTCACCCTTGGGGGTACACATACACAGTCACGAAAAAAGTTGAGAACCGATGGTACGGACGTTTCCCTGTAGTAAACAACCCTCGAAATCCTTGGTAAACATCTCAACCCTCTCTTCCCACACTCACGACTCCACTTCTTAATTACCCCAACCCTCCCTCCACCTGTCGCTTCTAATTACACTCTTGCACACAACCCTACCACAACAAAAAACACGACATCCATGATCCCAGTCGTGCTAAGTGCCAGATGTTTTTTCCTCTCCATCTGATGTCCCTTCACCATCCACTAGTCTTGCAACAGAGAACGGCTTTTATTATTATTACTAGCTGATATGCCCGGCCTTGCACGGGTGGATTGTACTAATTTATTTTTTAAAGTTATTTCAAGTTTGTCTAATTTTCTGTATCAGCAATTACCAATCCTCCCGGTGTTCTCGGTACTTTTTCATGCCCCAGTATTCCCGGTAATTTTTCATATCCCGGAATCCCGGTGTTCCCGGTAACTTTTTCATCTTGGTGTTCCTAACGCCTTTTTCATCCCGGTTCCAAATGTGTATATCCAACTAAACCCATCCTGTTTCGATGTTGTGCATTTACAAAGGAAGTTACTAAATCAACCATTCAATAAATACAGCATCATAAATAAAACTTGTAACAAAACAAATGATAAATCACTTTTAAATTATTGTTTGTTTAAAATCTGTTTAAAATCTGCTATGAAAACATGGCATACTAAAATGATAAATTTGAAAATATAATAAAAATCTAGTTAGAGTCTAGTGAGCCGTGTCAAACCATCCATAGAGTGTTTTCAGGTGACGTCACAACCGGTTATTTTCTTTTAACTATGTATCTTCTGTAGGGCTTTTAACTGTTGCTAAGGCCGTTGTTTATTTGTTGCTAAGGCGGTTTTTAGGTATGAGATCACGTGATTGCAAATGCTCGAATAGAAGAATTCCACGGCTAGTCATTTTCTGTAACTGTTAAACTCTGTAGGGCAAAAAACTGTAACATCTTCTTTTGCTCAGGCCGTTGCTAGGTCCGAGTCATGTGATTGAAAATGCTCTATTCCATGAACTCTTTTTCCATGAAGAAAATTTACACTTAGCTTTTCCTTAAATATATTTAATTTTAAACAAAAAGTCCTAAAATAAAGGAAAATAATGTTTGAAAATTAATTATTTTAATTTATTTTGGTGTTCTTATAACTGATAAAAGTTTTAAATAGACAATTTTCGAGTTTTTCCCCATTAAAGTATTTAATTTTGAGGTTTTCAACTTATTAACAATAGTGAGTCAAGCAGGTCTACTCTAGTAGAGAAATGGAGAAATAAGCGTTTTTGGCCAAATCGTTAATTACAAGTAAATATCGTGCTAAGTGCCAGATGTTTTTTCCTCTCCATCTGATGTCCCTCCACCATCCACTAGTCTTGTTGCAACAGACAGAGAACGGCTTTTATATTATTAAAAAGGAGATGCAAAAGTTCAAAACTTTCCACACTCTCGCTATGGATTGCTCCAACTCTTTCGCCACTCTCTCAGAGGAGAAAAAAAAAAGCCACCGGTCACTCCGGGGTTGATGGTTTCGCCACTCGCCACGGCCCATTTTGTAATCTTGACTGACTTGGTTCGATTCCACCCCCTTAAGGTCCAGCCGGTGTAGTTTCCTTTTTTTCCTACCATCGTCTCTTAACAAAAGAGCGGTGCAAAAGACGCCAAGGAAATGCTTTTGGTGTTTTAAAATGAGGACTGTGAAATCCTATGGTGTGGTAACGCAATGCCGAAGATATCTCTTATCCCCGTTTCTCAAAAAGCGTTTTATTCGTGTTATTAGTTTGAAGGTGAAAACCTGATTGGTCAATCTAGTTATTCTCGTTTGTTTTCTACTTTGTCGCAATGCAATAGAATTTCAACAATTTTCATAGCAGGTTTTTGATAAATATGCACCTTGATGCTTAAAAATATCCACAATGCACTTTTCGAGAAAATTTTCCCCAACTAAAAACAAGGTAATGATACCAGTCTAAAAGCTGTTGTAAAAAGATCTGTATCAATACACGAAAAGATACTTGATAACAAATTTTATTCATCATAGATAAAATTTACAAAATTTTCTTTTCGTTTATTTTATTCAAACTAATAATAGAATTTAGAACTAATTTTAATAATTTCTTATTAACTAAGGTTGTATGTCACTATATATTTGTGTTATATTGAAGAAAAAAAGCTCCTAGGTCCGTAGGGCCCTTATCTTTGATTAACAATTAACACAACTTAAAATACAAAAACAATAAACTGTCCGTTGATTGACAAGGTAATTTTTTAAAATCAGACATGAATAAAATTTAAACTATATTTTTAAGCTGTGCATCTTTAAAGATTACCAGACGAGGTCTGAAATATGAAAAAGAAACTATTGTTTTTTCACGAAACAAGCTTTTTTATTATCTTTTTTTTACATTGTAAAACAATATATTTTTATAGTTCTACGATCTTAAATTCAGTCTTCTTACATTTTCAAAAGTATCTTTTAAAAGTAATTATAATTAAGTTTAGCAAAAACCTATACATATTTCTAAAATCTTATAGTATAGTTCATTAAAATAACATGAATGTTTAAATAGTTTCTTAAAGTTTTGTTTAAAGCTTATTTAAATAAATTCAAACATTTAATACATATTGGGAACATAACTACAAATTCCGTGCTTTAATTCAAATGATTCAAAAATGTAATTGAACTTATTGAACTGGGAAAAAGGTTCAATGCATGGAAATTTTATGGAAAACTCAATTTTTTTTCTCAACACTTTTATAATTTTCCCAAAGACTTTTAATTAACAATTTCAAGTTTAGGGTGTAATCGTCGAAAAAACATGTGAACTTTATATCATAACAGAGTAGTTTTATTTAATTGTTATGCTTGGATTAAAATCAAGAAAGCTATAATTGAATTATTCCACACTTATTGCTACACATAAAATTTTCCCTAACAATTCGTTTACTAATCAGTATTTTAACATTTGTACTAAATTCCTAGACCAGCATCATAGTTTCGTCACAAAACAGCAGAACCATTAACGATTACACCTTAAATGGAATCTATTGCGCTATTGTTTTTATCTATCAACCAGCATTTGAGGATAACAGATCTACTAAAACGCATATGAGAGTTTACCGGGTATAAATATTGAGCAAAAACTTGAACGTAGTATTTCGCAACTCAAACACAAAGATTATACTAATAGTAAACGTCTTAAGATTGCAAAAACTAAGCCCAAACAAGACAATAGAATGGAATTGCTGAGGATGGACGAATATATCAATGACCAGTCCATGTGATCGGCTGACCAATGACAGACAAGATGACAGTGAAATGACTTTTTGCTCGTGACCAAATATCCACGTGGATTCTTTACAAAGAAATAGACTGATGATAACAAAGATAGTATGACATAGGACGATATAACAGGGACCCGGAGATATATCTATCCCTTTATATTGCAATCGTATCTCCGGGATTTACTCTGTGATAAAGAACTGTTGATATTTCGAAGAAATCGAAACTATTGCTTAATGGATTTTATTTTATTTTTTTAAGTTCGGTTTAAATCCGTTTGCTCCCCGTGGAGCAATTTTGATTATCGTTGCATTTCATTATCATCTGTCTTCTTTAAGTTTGTTAAAAGGATTTGCAACGTCGTTAAAAATTGCTTAAACGTAAGTTAGAACGGAAAGGAGATAAAGTTGAATTCCGGTATTATCAATAAGTTTATTTCATGCCTACAAACCTATTTACTTGGCTAGCTAGGGTATATGCGTATTATATATGATACGCTGATGATATATGATGATTTACGTATATATGATATTGAATTAAAACTTCAAACTTCAAAGAAAAAAACTAGAATTTTTAATTTTTTTTAACTTAACCTTTTCAGAAAATGTTTGTTAAACATGATTTCGAGTGCTTTGATTACTTCTGTGGGACTTCTGTAGGATTTTCTTCCATAAAATTTTATTACTGTTAAATTTAACTAATAATGACTGAGTTTCTCCCAAATTGTATAAATATAGACAATTAACACGTTATATAATTTTTCAAGTTCAAGACGTTCTTCATTAGAAAGATTTTTTGCCAAGTATTTGTTTCCATTTCCTACAGTTTCGAAACAACTTATTTACAAAATATTAAAAAAGTTAGATTTTATAATAATTTCTCGAGTACATTGAATTAAATGAAATTATTTTTTACAAGCATCGTTTTCAATGGTCAATGGATGGTTCATTAGTTGCTATTAAAACAGATCATTTTGTGTGAAGAAATAATAAGTATCTATAACCAATTTATTATTCTCTCAGATTTCGATAGCAAGACAATTTTTGAGTAGAAAACGTTAATGTATTTTTTAATAATTAAAAAATAAAATTAGTAGAAAAATCATATACTATTGTCTAACCCGAGCAGGATGTTAACTTATTTTTTAACTAAATGTAAATTTATCTTTATTTTTTACCAAATATTATTTTATTTTTTACTAAATATATTTTATTTTTTACTAAATATATTTTATTTTTTACTAAATATATTTTATTTTTAACTGAATGTTTATGAAAATCATACATACAATATCGTCTGTCCAGAATGGGATGTTAATTTTTTAAAACTTAAATGTTAATTTATTTTAAAATAAACGTTAATTTAACTTTAATGTAATTTATTTTTACTACTAATTAAAAAAATTCGAACTAAAAGACCGAGAAATCGTCGTACACAATATCGTCTGACGACCCGAACGACAATTTGTCCTTTTCCGCACAACACACTTGAGGACATTCATCTCTCTCGAGCGACACGACTCGGCGAACAAAGGAAGTCGGACAAACCGCCCTTTTCCCGAGAAGAAGAAAAACGTTCTCTCAACTTCTCAAACGATAATAATAAAAAAAAAAAAAGTTCCAAAATTTTGTAACACACTCCCTGCCTCCTCACGACTTTCGATAGTTTCGCAAAACGGTCAAACTTGCTTCACATCAGGGAGGAGGGAGTAGCCCTTGCGACAGAAACGTTCTAATTGAATCGTCCCGCAATTAACGGCAGAGAAATCATTGTTCGGAAATGGAGTGTTTTTCACCGATATCGTCCGCTCGGAGTGGAGTTGCGCAAGTCCTGCTTCTCTCTCTTTTCTTGACCCGCATGCGCTTGATTTTTCGCAACTGTTCCTCTCGCTTTTTGTTCTTTTCGTTCTTGCGCGTTAATTTGTCTCAAGAAAAAAAATTCGTTGGAACGATGACCTCTCTGGGTACATTCGTAAAATCGAACTCGTTTAACCAGTTAAACGAATTATGCGAATTGAGCGTTTCTAAAGTCAACCGGTTATTTCCATGAGGATAACTCGTCGTTCCTAAATTCGCTGTAACCGAAAAAAGTTCGTAACTCAAATAACTCAAAAATTTCTCAGAGGGTTGCCAATTTGGCTTTTTTAAGGCCAAATTCGAGAAATTTGACTTTTTTCAAACTCGTTTGGCTTCGAAATTTTCGTTTGGCTTTTTTTGTTAAATCCTGAAAATTTGACTTTTTTTAGCAGTTTTCCCCATTTTTCTCTGTAGTTCATAGGCATTAGTAGTTCTATTAATTTTCTGAGAAACGTTTTGGTACTTTGGTTCCTAATTCCCTTTGTGAGGGCTTCAAGTGAATTTCAGATTCAGAACAAGCATGGAAATTTTTATTTTTTAATAAATATTTTCATTTTTTGAGCTCAGAGAACGTTTGATTACGGTCTTATAATACCACCGCATTTTTAATTTTAATAGGCTCGTTTAGCATTTTTGTTTTGAAATTTCAGCTTGTATTTAATATAAATTAATAATGCGAAAACTAAAAAACTTTTCTGGATTTAAAAGAGTGTTTAGGGCATCTGGATTCTCGAAAAAAACAGATTGCAACTTGGGCAAACATTTCACAATGTCTTGGTAATCCGTTTCTTTTTGAAAACAGAAACAGAATCACGCGATGTCACTTTTAAGCTGAAGGGAAAAGCCCGCCAAGCCAACGCCAAGCAAGCAACTTAACAGAAAAAAGTTATGGTCGTTCGTATAATCTCAGTTTAACTCATGAAACGGAGGTCACGTGACCATAATTTTTTTCGGTTTTCACCGTTTAACTGGTTAAACGAGTTCGCTTTTACGAATGTACCCTCTGAAGTGTTGAGAAAGATGGAAAAATTACGGCAAGAGAGAAGAGGCAGAAAATAGCACAGAGTATAGATTCTAACAGAGGGTCCAAGCGGCGATTTTACTCTTTCGGAGACAATAGTTCCACCGTTATCGCATAGTGGCGCTGATGGTCCCAGTTGTCAATCGATATCATATCGATATCAAGTGGGAGACAACAAGTCGGAACGAGTGATTCTGATTGGATATGGAACTTTTTATGGGAATTTCGCAATCACTGTTGTTTTTCCCCAGATCAAGGAACTTTTCCCTAAACTTTCCCTGCCGGGAGTAAAATTTCCCCATAAATAAACATGGATGATTTGTAGTGTCTCGGTCTCATCAGTGATTGCTCTAGCAGATATTATTATTTTGCATCATTCTCCAAGTAAGTCTCATTTAACATTGTTTTATTCAATAACTTAAATCCTATGATTAATCATAAAAATGCTGCTTTTCTAAAAATGTCTTTCTTTTGCTTTTAGAACACGTTTATGTTGAATTGTAAACAACTTCCTCCAGTTTTGATGATTTTCGTTTGGGAAAGGATAAACTGTAAGTAGGTAATGACTTTTTAATAATTTTCAAATCAATGTTTTAAAAAGCAAGATTATGTTAAGAATATTTGTTTATCAAATAAAAAAAGCAAAGGATTAAGACATTACTATAGTAAAAATTTGCCAATTATCAAATGAAAAAAAGTAAACAAAATGGGTGAATTTCCATTACAATGATCCGAAAGTTATTTAGAACTGTAAATGAAATCTTTATTTTTTTTACTAAATATCGTCTGGTAATACATATATATTTGAAGATCAATTATATGTTATTTAATGTTATAAATGGTTTGCGAGTACTACTTTGTTTCCTGAATTCATTCCTTGAGTTTTTATTAGTATGCAGTTTATTATTTTTATAAAGCAACTTTCCAATAGCTAATAAATTGCAAGTACGTTTCAATGCTATTCTTACCTTTTGATTATTTACTTTATCACTGAGTTTTGATGAGTTACTTTATTTGTGAAAATGTTATTTAATCTTATATTCGTGCTTTTTGAGTCATGTTTTTATAATTAATTTGGAACTATGCTTCTCTGGTAATTACTGTTGACTTGTAAATCAAGTCTGTATCCTTTTCCCTTATTGTATGTATATTCTTCAGTTTATTGATAAATATATTAAATGAAGCCATGATAAACTTTTTTGCAGTTTTTAATTATTTGAATAGGTTTAAATTACCTTTCTCAAGTAGTATAATCTAAGTAATGGTTGAAATTTTGAAACATGTTTTAATTAAAACTATAACAAAGCATGGTTTGGAAATGCAGGCAATCACTTTAAAATACTTATTTTGAAAAAAAATCTGATAAATTCATCAATTTTCAGGGGCTTTTGAATCTGCATTGGTTGAATTCAAAGCTATCAAGAATGATTGCATTATATTACCCTGCACTGTCAAAATTGTTATTGAGTTATTGTTATTCAAAGTTATGTTTTTTATGTAAGAGGTTTTAAGCTTAGGTTGAGTATTGTGTGCCTATGAAAGCAAAAGCTTTTACATAAGTCAGATACTAAAATAAACAATAATCTGATAAAACATTTAAAAATATAGAAATTATCTACTATCTCAAATTCTATTGTGGAATAGGTTGGCAAAATCCCTGAAGGAAGTCAAGGCACTTCTATGTCTAAATCATTGAAATTTCCTGTTAATTTTTTAAAAGGAAAAATGCTTTATTTGCAATGACTTAGAAATCACTACTAATCATTTTTCTTAGTCAAATTCTGTTATATTGTAACTGGGATTTTTCCCACTTGTGTCATTTTATTTAATTTCAATTTGTCTTATATTTTTGCATACATCCCTTCAACTAATTGGTTCTTAAGATATCAGAAATGCTATACATAAAATTTGTCTAGTTTTTTGTAATATCTGTAAATATCTGTTCAATAAACTATTTTTTATTACTACTTGTCTTCACTGTGTTGAAATTAATATGAAGTAATTATTTTCTATGTTTCTTCCAATCTTTTCACCTAAGAAAAATTATATTTGGGTATAATTTATGGTGTTGTTTTATTTATGGATAATAGAATTGTTTATATTATAAATCACCATATATTCATTCTACCTCACCTGCAATCCAGTTCAATTTTTGAATATACTATAGCATAATCTAATGTGAAATAAGTTTAATAAATTTACTACTTTTGAATAACCAAAAAAAAATAGCATTTTGTTTGCAAAATGCTAAAAAATGCAAACTTAAATCATAATCACTCAGTTAATCAACTCATTGTTTTAGTTTAATGAAAAAAGATAAACTCGCGATAGAAATAGATAACAAAAACTTCAATTGGTGAAAGTAAAATTACAAAGATAATTCAATTTCTAAGTCTAGAAATTATTCAGATCAATCGCTGTAAAAGGCGATTTCCATTTCAAAAGCCGAAGTTAGAAATTTCCTCTTTCCCCAGCGCATGCTCAAAAGACACACGTAGCTGTTTGAAAACTGGGAAAACAGAAGAAATCTTTTTCCCTTTCTAGCGATTTGAGTGACAGGTGAGAGATGATAGCTGGCCAGGTGGGCGGGGTTAATAGAGAAAGAGGAGGTTGCAGAGAGAGAGATAGCATGCGAATTGAAGAGAGTCAATAACGTTCGTCCTGCACTGTCGTCCTGTTCTCTGGTTAGTTCCACCGTTATCGCATAGGGGCGCCACGTTCTATGGGAAAAACCATGCTTTAAAAGTTGCCATTAGCGTCTATGGAGATGGACCCTCTGTTAAGCTCTATACTCTGTGGAAAATAGAAACCTTTGCGCGCTTTCTGGAAGTTCACACCTAGAGCTTCTCTGGGATCGTTTATCACTTGGGATCGACCCGAGAAAATTTCGAAAATCGAAAAGAATGGCTCTGTGTTTGAACGTCTTCTCTCTGCTGTTTCTTATCCATCTTTCGTAATTTCACCTCAGAGAGAGCAATATCCTCCTAACTCTTTGTTGCGACCATCTGTTTAGAGAAATCGATTTTTTCTGTTGAACTTAAGATGCCTTTAACACGCTGTTTCTGTTTAAACACGATTCTTCTGTTGAAATACTTATGAAGAGTTTTTCAGGACCTTTAAAACACGCACGCATGGAATTCAATGAAATATATTTCCTTTCTTGTTATTTAAATGTTGTTTATAAAAGGAAATACCAAGAATTTGGAAATTCATGGAGAATATTAAAAGATACCCTTCTTCCTTCAAACATTTTTACCTTATTTAAAAATTCTATACTCTTACAACCTTCTACATTCCTCACAATTTCATATTTTCCTTCAAGACTTAATCTTTAACTCTATTCGTTTTCCAGTTTGTCCTATTCAAGTTCAAAACTGAACGTTCATATCAAAAGTAGTTTCATTTTTATACATAAGGTTTCTCTCTTTGAGAAATTTTGAGAATCTATTTTTATTTTATCGACCTGAATTATAAGGCCAGTGCATAGTAAATATTCCAAAAATATATCCTATAACCCCTTTTATAATTACACAACCTTAGAAATGTCATTTGAAAATTCAAAAACAAATTACTGAACATAAAATTTTTAATTTTTTTAAATATCAATACTTCTTTTACCCTAACTAAACAGTAATAAAATTTGTTTATAAAATCTTCTCCAGCAGAAACAATATTTGTTCCAAATTGCAAAGGAAAATTAGAGCCTTATAATATGTGAACTTAAAAATATTTTTCTCATAGTATTTTGCTCACACCCTTTAACCAACTGAACCAAAGTTTCCTTACTATTCCTTTTATTTAAATTCCTAGCATTCCTCAAAAATTCCTAAAACTTACAGATCACAATTTGAACGAATAACCAACCCTCTATTACCAAAACCATTCACACTACTAGTATTATCCAACGCATTCACGCAAACTATCATAACCAGTTCCCAATATCGTATTGAGTCAGTTTTCAAAGGACGAGGAGTGCAAGCAGTGGCCTCAACTCAGTGTTGACTTCTTTAGGTCACTTCAGTTTAATCAACTTTGGTGAGTGAGGCAAGAAGTAATCTCGGAGTGACTTTCTTGAGAGAGTTGAGAAATAGTCAAGGCGTGATTATGTGCGTTTCGCAAAACCGAAGAGTAGTTTTTAGACCCGTAAATTTAGACTCCTTCTCGGTGACAAATATAAAAGGATCTTGAAATAAATAATTTCTTCACCTGTTTTTGGTGTGTGAGAGATTACTTTTCGGGAAATCTAGATATTCTTTTGCATGAAAATTTCTTCCTTGTATTTTTAGTCTGATTTCTTAAGATAGATGAACTGATAAGAGAGAGACAGAAATAATAAATAAGAGAGAGATAGAGAGGGGAGACAGATTAGAATCTAGAATTTTTGGCTAATATAGCTCAAGAAACGATATTGAAGTGAAAAAGTTTAATATTGATTCAGCACAAGGTTTTCACCTTTGATTAAGTAATAATGTGTTTAAACTATAAATAATAAATTGAAAACTATTTTATGTAAAGAATAAAAGCCCTTTTGACTGAAGAGTATATTTTGCAATGAAGATATCTTCGTCTTCCCCTTAGCCTATGAAATTTACTTGGTACTTATTATATCACATCTGCATTTACGATCTGTTCTTTTAACTAAATCTGTTATTTCCAAACTTTACTTTCTTAAACATTAAGTAAATTATGTGTAAATTATGAAAATAAAACCTAAAATTTTAATAATTTAATATTTTTCAAGTAGAACATTGATCAATAAATTTCATATCAGGTAGTACCTCAAAATTACAAGTCATTGTTGTTTTAGTACTTTTGACATTATGCAATGCCAGAGGAGTAGGCAGAAAAGCAAATTGATATTATGTTTATGGTGATATTTTTAGTCGTTTTCTGTGATGCGAAAAGTCGTTTTCATATTATTTCTATTGCAAAAGTAAGGGGACATCCATAAATTACGTGAGGTGTTTTTTTTCCAAAATCTGGACCCCCCCTCCCCCTTGGTGAGATTAAGTGAAATTTTGCTGGACCCCCCCCCACGTGAGATTTTCTCAACCACTAGTTTTGTTTTATCGGCATAAAAATTACCATCCAGATTGAAAAATTTTGATACAGAAACACGTGGAAATCAAAAACATGGTTCTAAGTTGTAATTATCACGACTGACTGGCTAATGATTTGCTGTTTTGACTAATCTGAGCATTTTTTCTGAACTTGTGCTGAAAATAATTAAAGAAAAATTGCATATGTTCCAAACTAAAAGTTGACGTGATGTTTTAATTGACTCCCCCCTCCCCCCTGGTGAGATTTTCCTGGACCCCCTCCCCCCTTTTGACCTCACGTAATTTATGGATGTCCCCTAAAGATTTCTTTAAATACCTAGATTTTAATTTCATCCAACTTCTCAAAAACCGATCAGCATGTAAATTTCACCTCAAACCTCACCAACCCCTCCCTATCAAACCACCCATCCCCCATCCTTCCCCTAACACCCCCCAACATCTTCCCAGATGACTCATCACCACAACCACCTGACGATTGAGATACCTCCTCATCATTTCCCAATCCATCCCTTGCAAAACCATGTTTGAAGAAAGTTCGGGTTAGATATAGAAGAAGAGATATCAACCGCGGGTTAGCGACCTAACCCTCGCAGTGCCTCCACCACCAAGAAGTAATAATTGTCCTATTGCGGAACACCATCCGTGTTGCACGGGGCGACAACTCTACCCCCAAAGGGCGCCCCAACCCTTGATCTTCTTCCTTCATTCATTTCTTCAACCCATTGGATTTCGCCACTGGAAGGGTCAAATGGATGGGTTGTGGCGTAATGCGGTGTGGTAACGCTTTATGTAATCGTTATGGTGGTTTCTGCGCTGCCGTGGCCTTGGGGCTGTTGTTGGGAAAGGGATGGTGACAATGGAGGGATGATGGGACGGAGGGGCCCCTGTAGGGAGGAGGTGTGAGGATAGATTAGAAGGGGATTGAGGAGATAAGGCTGTTGGCAATTATGCTCATTACTTAAAGTTCAGTAAATTCAGATGCACTGTAAAGCTAACTAATATGCTAATATGGTTCTGGATAACCATGCTTTAATATAGTACAACCTCGTTATCTCGAGCTTTGATACCTCGAAAACCTTTATAACTCAAAAAAAAATATTATCCCCCTTGAAATAAGTGCAGTCGACTCCGATTAATGTGATCATATTTGTCCAAGATCAAAATGATAACAATATATGTGTATAACTCGAGTGTTTGCTTTAAAATCACGACTCTGTCTAGTCTAGCCCATATTGTTTGACAGAAATAAGAAGTAAAATAGAGTTGTTAAAATCATTAATTTATAGTTATAATTAATTACACATGAATAATTATTGTAAGATATTACTTTAATATTGATACTTCTGATATCAAATAATATAATTTAATAAAATAATTATATAAATAAATAATAATTAATTAATCATATTACTTAAGATGGACTGTGGGTGGTCAACAAAAAGATCAATCATAAAATCTTTAATTTTAAAAAGTGTCCTCTCAAGCAGCAAAAAACCTGAGCAAAAAAAAAAAAACACTCGACAACGAATGAGGATGCTTCATTAGATTCAAGTATATTTCCTTATATAACCACCTTCAGAATAATAACTTGCTTAAAACTGACGCTTTGCGTAACAACACCAAACCTTGAACACCATGCAACAGTCAAAATTCGCAACATGTTTAACTTGAAATGCATCCCGGCGAAACCTTCCACACCACAACTTCCGAAAAACATTATACTGGAATTAAAACACAACGGAAATACATTTCACCCCATCTTTTAAAAAGACACCTACGTAAGAAAGCCAGTGCGTCACTCGCGAGTTGTTGCTCATGCATTTAAGATTTTCATTCTAATTAAGAAGAGAACGACTTTTTCACCATTATTACGCCATCTTCGAAAGCTTGCGTCATTTTGTGTGTGTAAGTCAAACCAGTTGATGCAGAACAAAGGAAATAAATATATTTCGGTTTGTAAGGTTGTTTCTCGTGGGAAAGAAACCGTTGCCATTTCCGGAATCGAGATAATATATTTTTCGTTTGCAAAAAGTCATTTTTTTAAGTGTTCATTATCAGTCCATATAACTTTCCATCAATTAGTTTAGAAGAATATAAAAACACATCCAAACTTTTTCGATTTCATCCTTATGCAATCGCACTAAAGTTTAACATCTGACTTAAAACTTGTTTCTTGAAAAGATTAACAAATAGATGGATACAAATTTATCTAAAACCCATTGGAATACAAGCAATATGATGTATTTGTGTATCAGTACATGTTACAGCACTGTCATTAACACGAATATAAATGTTATTAGAATGGAAGCTTTCTTTCCAGTTTTTTTACGTTAAACATTTTGAAACTTTATTAGACAAGTACATTACCTTATCTTAACCTATATCTTTGATGTTTATTTCCATTGGCATAACTATTCAATATAAGAATTTATTTATTAAACTATCTTTGATAAAGCGATGTTATTGTCCGTCATAATGTAAAAGGTTGATAGAATAACACATAAATGCAAATTTAAAACTATTAAAAACAACCAGTGTCTAGATGTTTGAAAAAATATTAATGCATTTTTAAAATAACTTGGTTTATCAACATTAATATTTAATTTTAATACTTATAGCAGTTTTCTTCTCTTTTATCTAAAATAACTTATATTTAAATCGGTAAATGGATATAACTTTTGCAACTACTATAAGTATTAATCCTATAAAAATAAGAAACTGTGCAATAATAATAGTTGAAAAATATGAATTTTTATTTTAAAACTATAGAACACTGTTTTAAAGCGGTTTAAAATGAACAATCATAGTACTTTATGTCCTTGTCTTAACTATATCACTCATATACCTTTATTTATATCTTTGATGTATCTATTTAATATAACATAAATTAGTAAAAAATAACTTATTAACTTAACTTCTAAATTTACGTCTTTATAATGAAACAAGATGTAGATGGGCAATGTAGTGAGTGTATTTCCAACATTTACAAAATTGGAAAAAAAGAATGTTAATAAAATGGTACATTTTAATAGTGATATTACATTTAAACTGCGTATTTTAAATACAATAATATTTATAACTTCTCGTCATTTTCTTTATAATATTCAGGTTCCTTGTCAGGCAAAGAAGTCACAACAATGTTAAATAAAACTTTCAGTTCACAGCTATTAAAGTCTAGACAAGCAATTAATTATTCTAACCATCGAGTAGCAGTGAAACACGCGGAAATAGAAGTTTAAAAAATATCCCATACATCTCAACACAAGCTAAGAAAGGTCGCGGTTTCATGCTTCATTTCTGTTGAACTTTTCAATCTGTACCTCGGACGGATAAAAGTTCAAAAATAACTCAAAGTATCGAAATGCAGAACAAAAAAAACCTTTTAATGGTTGAGGAGAAACAATTATAAGAAGTAGTTGTAAACGTTTGCTTTATTCATTACCAAAAATTATAGATACTTGTAAATCTTTTAAGCAATTTATAATCTTTATTTAATCTAATCACCATTGCCGAAGTTAAAAATATGAGACTTTGAGCAATGTTAATAGATGCCACAACATTGCTTAAAGTTTCATATTTTAACTTTGGTAATGTTACTAGATGCAATTTTCAAAGAAAAATTTAATTAACACTGAAAATTATTACATTAAATTTGATTACAATCAGTTAATTATTATAATTTTAATTTAAGCATCAAATATATGGAATGAAATTTATGCTTTTATTGATAAGGAGGAATATTGTACAGGTTTTTTTACAAATTCCAAACTTTTCTCAAGAAAAAATTGCGTAAGCGTTGTGATTTGATTTTTATAAAATTATCATGGCACGACTAAAAGCAAAAAAAATAAAATACTTATGATTCTTTTAGTTTTGTGATTAAAGTTATGATAACAAAATGAATAAATAATTTTTGATTCTAAGCAAACACATTTTAAGTTATAAGAAACAACGAAATTAAAAACTTTTCTTTCAATAAAACTTTTCTTTAAGTAAACCGATCAATTAATTTTATTTTTCTTTGTTTCTAAATAAATCCATTTTACTTTTGACGAATTGTTTTGGATACTTTAAATTTAATACTACTTAAAAGAACTTGGTACAACGAAATCACCTTAAAAACCCTTTTTAAAATGTTACCTGTTACTATTTTGCATCGAAAAAATTTTATTATATTTGAAAAATTAAGAAATAAAACTGAATACCTTAAGAAACCTTAAGGAATTACCTTAAGAAAATTTTCTTCCCCTTTTCCACTTTGTCGGCACGTTGAAAACCAAATAAAAGTAGACAATCAAGTGCATAATGTTGCCAAAACGAAAAAAATTTTAACAAAAGCTAAATTTTTATTATTATTAAAGAAATAACCTGTAAAATGTCTTAAGAACTACTATAATAACTTTTAAAAGAAACAATATAAATTTTTAAAACTGTAACAAAACATTTAAAAACTTTAGAACATCTGTTTTGGAGATAATAATAATAATTTAAATTAAAATGGTGTCATTATAACTTTTTTTTAATTTCTCATTAGTCTATTAATTTTCAAAATTATTAATCGGTGGCAATGCTTGTTGCAAATGTCCAGATATGTTGATTAGCTTTGCTGTTTAATCCAATCATAACGTTGTTTCAATAAAAATTAGCATAAATGAGGGAAATTTTAATGAAACATGACCATGAGTACTGATGTTTACAATTTACAAAACGTGTCATGAAAACATTTTTACTAATTCAAAGCTACTCGGAGAGAAAGCCTTGGAAAAGGGATTTTAAACTGAAGGTGTTTTTTAAAGACGTATTTTTACGAAGTAATTTTTCGGCACGTTGGTTGAAGATATAATCAGGTACGCTCCTTAAATATACACAATTAATTTTGGGGGTTATGTGTGTCTTTATACAGTTACATCCTTTCATTTTTATGTTGATCACAATAGTAAATGATCAAAAGTTTATATCATACAAAACTGATAGTGTATGTATATCATAGTGTGATATTTTTAATTTTTAGGTTGCTCGTAAAACTATGTACTACATTGTGTTCATATTTAAAAATATTTTGAACGCTCATATTAATTAATAAGAGCAAAAATAAGTGATTTTCTTTTAACGTGTTTTAAGCGCTGTACCATTAGGCATTTTATACAATTTTACATTCGGTTTTATTGTATACTGTTAAAAGGGTACCTATAGAAACAATTCCGTTAACAGTTAAATATCGCTAATTTGCTTTCGACACCAAATATCTTTATGGTTGTCATTGAAATTACATTACATTTGTATCGATTAGTTCGAAATTTTTTCTAACATGTGGCATCCATAATAACTTGGAGGTATTTAACGGGACAGTAAACGGAGTTGTACCACACTAGACCATACTATTCTGAACCGATGCGATGTAGGAAAATTAAAACTGCAGGATTAAATAAATCTTAATAATTACTCTTTCACACTGATAGATCTATCTGTTAATCAAGGTTTGAATTTGATAATATAATGTTTTCATCAAAAAGTCGCTGTCGATATGATCAAATCAGAACGAAAACTCTACACCAGAGTTGCCTTGTGTCATGAAAAGGGTTCCGTAACAGAAATTTCAGTAATAAGAAGATTGCGAATTCGATATTCACCGTGAAATCAAAAAGTCCTTCCACAGAGGAAGCTGACGCAATAATCCTGCCCCTGTCAAGAGAACTCGTCCTCTTGGTAGACGGAAAACTCAACCGAGCGTTGAGAGGTTTTGTTACTTCTTGTGCTGCAGAGTTGAGTTGACGGATGATTTCACACTTCTTATAGATCGATTCGGCTGAAATATGTTTTGGAAACGAAAATTTGCGAAATCTGGAGTTTCTCTAGCGATGTTGAAGGACGGTTTCCTGGCAGTGCTTTGATTAAGTAATGCCTTATTAATGATTAAGTAATTTGATGAAGTAGTGCCGTGAGACATTTTTTGGGGGTAAATATCAGGTCCTCGGTTAGGGGGATGGTGAAAAAATAAATGCCATGCCATTTTTCTTATCGATAACCTGAGCAAGAATTTGGGAAAAGGTGTATTAGTCATTCATTCCGATAAAAATCACCAATACACAAAATATTCAAATGTCGTCTTATATAACTAAAAGACGTCTTACACAAAATCTTATATTGAAGTTTAGTTATTCCTATTCAATAATATATATTATCTGTTGGTTTTCTACTTTTTTCAATCAAAGATTGATTTGCTAAAGCCTTTCATTTTTTTAGTGTAAGCAAATTTAACTTATTACTATTTATGCAAAAGTTTGTATAAATAGTGCCGAATAAATAGTGTTTGATGAACGTTTTACATTTAAATGTAAGAACATATTAATCATTTTTTTAGTGTAAGCAAATTTAACTTATTACTATTTATGCAAAAGTTTGTATAAATAGTGCCGAATAAATAGTGTTTGATGAACGTTTTACATTTAAATGTAAGAACATATTAATCATTTTTTTAGTGTAAGCAAATTTAACTTATTACTATTTATGCAAAAGTTTGTATAAATAGTGCCGAATAAATAGTGTTTGATGAACGTTTTACATTTAAATGTAAGAACATATTAATCATTTTTTTAGTGTAAGCAAATTTAACTTATTACTATTTATGCAAAAGTTTGTATAAATAGTGCCGAATAAATAGTGTTTGATGAACGTTTTACATTTAAATGTAAGAACATATTAATCATTTTTTTAGTGTAAGCAAATTTAACTTATTACTATTTATGCAAAAGTTTGTATAAATAGTGCCGAATAAATAGTGTTTGATGAACGTTTTATATTTAAATGTAAGAACATAAGTGAAATACCTTGAAAGAAGACTAGCACAACGCAAAAACACAATGGAGAAAATCCTATTGAACACTTGAAATAGTTTCATTGATGCATTGACCGTGAATTAAATAACTTTAGGAATTGAATGTAACAAAACTCCACCGATAATTCCGTTTTGATTACACAAGTTCTCAATGTGTTAGATCAAAGTCATAACGAATTTTCGTACGTAAAATTTTCAGAAAAAGGGTACAATATACATATAATGTGAATATTTAGAAATGATAGCATAATAATTTTAATTTTTAAAAGTTATTTGTTATTTCTGACTGAATAAGATGTGTAGTAAATGAGATTTGATATTTTCCAGTGGCTGTAAAAAAATTGGGTTACATAACATATGAGCTTTGTGTGCATTTAACTTTTTTTAGTAATTAAACATATTTTACTCAAAACTTGGTTCGATGCAGGGACTCCCAAAAGTGCTCTTTGAATACTGAAATGAATTTTTTTAATGGCGTTATATATATATATCCCCTACACTACAATAAGTAAATGTCACCCATATGGATCACACCCTATAATACGAAAAGAAATAAAATTCCACAGAAAAAAACCTTTCTCTATGGGGTCATTCACCAAAAAAGGGAAAACTCTCCGTTCCTTGTAAGGATGATGAAGAAAGATCTTCATCTTTAGCAACAGTTCTCGCAACCATCCTTCCTTTTCAATGATCACTGATCAACTTTTCCACAAGGAAAGCAGCGCAATGTAACAATAATTGGGGATTGATCAAGAAGACAGATTTCCGATTTCAAGTCCAGCGAAAGATTTTTTTCAATGGCCGCATCCTTCTTCACAACTTGCGACAGTGCCCATAAGGACATTTCCTCTGATGCGCCTTTTTTGCACAACGGTCAAATTATTATTATATTTGCCAACAACTCCTCCGAGTTCAAGGGCTAAATGGCGGATAATGGCGGGGTTAGGTAGGATAGGTTCGGATAGGCATTACTATACCTCGCTGTTTTTTTATACTTTTCGAAATTTGTATTGCGAGAGAGGTTTTGCCACACGCGGTTTGCCAAGTCCGGGATTGCAGTGACGTACGCACAGGGGATGTTAAGAAACTTGTGTAGTTATATACATTGTAAGGTGAACGGACGTGTTAAATGGCGTTTCTTCAGTCTTTTTTTGATGGTGGTGTTGGGTTTTTCTTTTCTTCTTCTGAGGAAACCGCCTGTTTAAATGAAAGAAAGGAAAATGTTAGTTCAGTTGAGAAAGAAAAGAGTGTTAGTTGATGAAAGTGACTTTTGTAGAATGTTTCAGAAACCTATGTTATAACCAAACAAAACTTTTTAAACTAAATCTAAATCTTAAACTAAATCTTGAAATAAAGTGGTTTGAAACGCTGATTGGATTTGAATAAATTTGGATTCAATAGAGTTTTTAATATAAATTAAATTTTAATTATTTTTTTTTATGTTATAATTAAATTTATTCTTGTGTAGAGGGGAGTGGGGATACTTGATAGCCACCCCTCTTTTCTCCATTGTATGATAAATTTGGTGACTGGCGACATGTAAACATGTTTGTACTTTTGCATATGTGATAAGAAAATCACATATACCCCTCGGTTGCATTTTGAAAGTACAGTGACCGATAGTTGTTGTTTACCTAAATGAAGTAAATATTTAGAATTGTGTTTTTGACATTTTTTGTAGTCGACGTAGATAGACTCAATTGTTGTAATATCATGTTTATTTTGAATCTAAGTTCATTAAAGATATGCATATGCCTTATTTAGTAAAAGCCCCTTAAATAGAAATGGTGCTGGTGGGGATACTTGAGCCATAGTATAATTATTGAGAAAAGTTAGATACAAATAAAAAAAGTAACTTATTTTATTATGCCAGGCTATGCATGAAATACATACTATTTTTTTATTTCCTATCTCTATTTAAAACTACTTTTTGAAAGTTTAAATAATATCAAACTTAATTAAAAACAGATGCATGAGTACTTGTAATTTAATATGGTGTTAAATTATTAATTCATTATTTTTAAATTATAATAAAACAAGTTTTAGAAATTTTGCTTTTATATTCAGAGTTGGCTCAAGCATCCCTCCATCATGTTTATGGTAAAGAAAGTTAAATAAAGGAAAATGTAAATGTAACATATGGAAATGTAAAGTTTTTAGTCATAGAAAACTGGTTCAAATAAAAATAATGACCGCTTAATTTTAAAGAAAAGGTATCAAACACAAAATTATTAAAAATTAAACCGTAAAAAGTGACTCAACTAGCCTCATTCACCTTTACTTTGGAGTGTTAGAATTGTATTAATTTAAAATCATTTATATTAGTTGAATTAATGTATGTGGAAGAAATTCAACAGGAAACGTTTAAAATTTACTCAATTACAATGTAGTAATTGCTATTTTAATTTAAATATATACTTGAATTTTTTTATTTTATAACGTGTGTTTGATGAGTATGGAAATTAGTATCATGTGTTAACACTGTCGTTTTGTTAACATTATCTCTTTGAACTTTAATTGAATGTAATTTGGAATATTTGAACGAAACTAGTTTCAAAATTAACTATCTCTTAAAATTAACTATCTCTTAAAATGTAATGTAAATATCTTTAACTAAACATTGGTCTGTTTTAAATAGAAGATATATCCAGTGGTATAAGTCATATACTTTTTTAAAGAAGAGTAAGAGGAATTGTTGATACTATGGATAAAAGGTTGGTTTCACTAATCGATATATTGTGATATCATAATCGATATATTGTGATGTACTTTATCCAAAACATTTTTATTACTTTTTAAAATAGAAAAAAAAACTATAAAAATCAGAAGATATATTTTTTAAACTTTTATATTCAAAAATACCATTGTAACACATATATTCTACTTTTATTAATTGATTAAATTTCTTAAGAGGAAATATTTTAGTTGCTGAACTTTTGAAATTTAATTACGCAAAAAAGATTCATTTTTTAAAATTAAAATTAGTGTTCAGTGAAGCATTGCAACAGTTTTTGGTCACAAAAAAAGGTCCGGTTTCCAGCAAAGACTTGTGAAAATTCTTAAAACTAAACGGAAGTAATACTGAACTTAACTGAGCAATTTAAAAATGTCTCAGAAAAGTGACGATATTCATTAATAATAATTCGCAAGCACTTTAAAAACGGGAAATGGCCTTTAAAAGAATGGAATCAATAAGGAAATGCGATAGCGTAACAAGTTGTGTTCCATGTAAGGGCTCCCACTGGAATGTCTCAGGCTCCGTCCTCGGAAGGCCGCAGCTTTAGAACAGCCTTGGGGTGGAGTATGTCTCTCTCCTCTGTATAACATGGAATCATTCGAAGGACACTCTTCTTAATCATCGACGCCTCCGGAAACACATTGTAACTCGAGAACCCCGTTCCTTCGCTTTTTAAGGCGACACGAACCGGGTTGGATCTCTAGAAGGGTTTGTTTTGGAGTTTTCCTTGGGGAACGATGACGTAAAAGAATAGAGACGAGACGTTTTTTGGAACTAAATGTTCTTATCTTAGGATTAGGAAATGATATTATTTCGTTATTAATACAGTCAACTCCGCTTAATGTGATCATATTTGTCCAAGGGTAGAATGATAACAATATCCGATTGATAATAATAAATTATTCGATACTAGAAAGTTTCAAACAGTGTAACTAGAGTTTTGCATCAAAATTTCAACTATGTAGTATTGTAGTATCTGAAGTATTTAAAAAGATTCCCTAGTTTGTATTTTGCAAATTGTACATTCTTTAATAAAAATACAAGAGTGGAACATATATTACTAATAAATTAATGACATTTTGTATGTTTATGTAGTAAAATTGGCTTTCCAACGGGAATAAAGAGGTTTTAAGGGGATTTCACCAGACTTTGATAACATTAAGCGATATATTAATCACATAAAATGATACAGCTTGATACAGCTTGCGTTAAGTGAAATAAGAGTGATCGGGGCCGGTCAATTTTGATAACATTACCCGATTGATAACATTAACCGTGATTACATTAAGCGGAGTCGACTGTATTAAAAGATACGTGAATTCATAAAAACACTATGTTTGCTATTCAGTAGATTTAGTATTAATTTCGAAATAAATCAGATAAAATGTATAAAGTAAAATATTGCTGCATAAATTTCCAAGGCAAGTGACTAAATATGAAATGATCAGGCCTGACGAGTGAGGGGGGGGCGAGGGGGTATGATACCCCCGGGCCCGGGCCGGTAGGGGGCCCGGTACCCAAAGCTTTTCATATTGAGTACTAAGATGGATATCATTTTGAATATTTTGGAAATTAATTTGTTCACATAAAGGTCCAAAAATGAGTAAATTCCCAGTTTTCTAGGGCATATTTTCAAAAATTTTCTGGAGGAAGACCCCCAGACCCCCTTATTACTTGTTACTCATCGTATTATCAAGAAAACGATACTTTAAAGTTGAGTGAAATTCAGATCTTGCCTAAAAATATTCTAAAAATTACATTGAGCCTATGAATGCATGGGTGGAGGTACTTCAGAAAATTTCGCCTCCTACCTCGAAATGAGAATATGTCATTTGGGGCCCGCTTCTGAACCTTGTACCCGGGGCCCGACTTGGCTCTCGCTGGCCCTGGAAATGATAAAACTTTTAACTACGCATTCGTGGAAATTGAAGGTCGATATGGATTGTAAAAAATATATTGCATTATTCTAAAATCTTTTAAATCTTTTCTATCCCTACCCCCTAAAAACCGCAAAACAATTAATCAAAATATTTCTTTCACCCTACAACACTGCGCATTATCATCTTATCTAAAAAGTTTGTCTCCAAATAACAGTTGTATACAATCGCAAAAAAAGTCTAGACTGCCCTGATTAAAACACAACTAATGATTTCCTTCAAAACTTATCTTTGTTTCATCGCATTTTAAATTTATACTAATAACAAAATAACTGTTTTATATTGAAAAGCCAACATAATCCCGCTCATTTCTCGAGCTTTTCTATGCATTTATTAATGTAGTGGGAGTCAAGAAACCCCACAGTCACGAACAGCGATGACAGCAATCGATTATAGTGGCTTTGTAGATCCCTCCCCCTTGCAAAGGCTCCAAAAATCGACCCGTTTTCCCATTGCATAATGATGATGTAGCCGTAGCCACCAAAGAGGGCTGGAGGCTACAACAGTAATGCTCAAAAGAGTTAAAAAGGAATATAAGTTGCGGAAATTCTATGGGAGGAATTTTTTTTTTCAATGTAAAAAAGGGAAGTGTTTTACGAATTTAGTCATACTTTAAATATAAAATCAATGCTTGTATGAAAGTTGTTCTAAATGAAGAATGGTACAGTTTATAATTTGAGTATAACATTTAATTAAATTTAATCATTTTAATAGTGTATTACACATTTGGTTTACAGTAAAAATAAAATGCTTTTTATATAAAAGGTCACATTTTAAATGAATAGGTAATCATACAACTTTAGATTATAATAATTAAGGAATCGAAATCTGGTCAAAAATTAAAAACAAATATACTGAAGATATAATAATAATTGCTTAAGAATAAAGTTATAGCAAATAATATTACTTTACTGAAGAATCCTGAAATTTTAATCAGTATGCAGAGAAGTTGGAACCTCAATAAATGTTAATGAATTATAATTCATCATAACTCATGACATTTATATATAATTATATAAATGTAACTCAAATCAAATTAGGAAACTATAATATCTATCTGAACTTTAACCAATATTTAAGGAAAAAAGAGGTGTCAAAGTTTATATTGAGAACAATTCTTAAAGAAAAACTTACATGTTACATCTAATTTGCTCCCTCTCACTCCACATTAAATTTTCTTTTAATACGGAACATTTTTAACCCTGGATTAAAAACGGGGGTAACCCTTGTTTGATATTAAAATTAATTTATTTCTTTTATCTTAAAAGGGTTTAAAAATGCGAGCTTATAAAATTAGTTAAGAAGAGTTGTTTTGTTTAATACTTCATCACTATTAAGAATGTGACATTAATTTATCGAATTCTCAGAGTTAGTTTGTCATACTTTTAGTTGTGGTCTTCTTGGTCAATACTTGCGTATTTGAGACAATCAGAAAGTACAATTCCCCTGGTAGTTAGCTATTATAGTACGGACGGAAATTCTTTTGATTCATGATTCCTTTGAGCTACAACAAATGTCCAGCTGGTCCATTTACTTACTACAGAAGTCAGTGCAGGCACGGATTATAGGAATTTTTAAGGGGGGGGCGGTCTAGGTTCCCCAAAATTTCGTAGATTTGATTTCAAATTTAATTAACCCCCCAGTTCCCCGTCCCCTTTTCTATGATCAACTTTCCGATTCTGAATTCTTTCAACTGATCTTAACTGAAAGAAAAGCTTGTTAAAATAATATATCAATTTGCAAAAAATATTTGAATATTTTAGAAACATTGTATCTTACATTTATTACTTTATAAATAACGGTAAGAGTTTTGTCAAAAATTCAATAATAACTGATTTCTTTGATTCTGAAAATAAAAAGTTAATTTCTATTAATATTTTCCTATAGTGTACTTCAACTAGAATTTTACTCAACACATTTAAATATCCAAACCTCTTAATAGGATTTCAGCAACTCAGATTTCGATATTAACTCTCCAAAAATAAAAATTTTCAAGCTATTCTAAAAATAGTATTTTTTCTCAATTAAAAATTTAAACAATAATTATTTCTTAAAGATGAATTATCGTTAAAGTTTCGATTCAAAATCAATGATCCTTTATTTAAGAAAAACTTAAAAAGTTAATTCATCTGTTCAATTATCTTCCTTCATTGCTGTTTGGATAACTAAAACTTTTAAAAAGAGAAAAGAAATTACAACACCCGCCCCCTCAATTCTTAACCTTTGCCAACACAGAACCGCTTAAAAATTTACTAAATACACTTTAAAAGCTATAAATATAAATATCTTCCTTCTGTAAATAATTTACAAGAGTGTGGTGTAAAAGTTTCGTAAAACACATGTATATATCCTGAAAAAATATACTTATTAAACCAAACAAGGGAAAAAAGATTTAAAAAATTATTTAATTGTTACAAAGCTAATGTTAATTAACAATTAGGATATCTGAAAATCTTACAGGTATGAATGAATATATACATTAGGGTGTCCCAAAAAAAACGCGACTTTTGAAATGTTTAACTCTCACCCCCCCCCCCAAAAAAAAAAATGTTCTTTATGTGAATATAAGACACTGAATTTTTTTAGAATTTTTGAAAAATATTTAGAAGTCCCCCAAGGTCATTGAATTTTCAAAAAATGGTAAAAAAAAGGGTAAAATTTAACATTTTTCCTAATTTTTTTGAAATAACCATTAATGTTCAAATGACATTATATTTTCATTTATTAGAGCTATTTATATTGCTTTAAACCAATTCTGTATTAATTATCTGGGTAGGAAATATAATACGCATTTTTATTAAAATCAAGAAACATGCGATATTTTTACCTTATGTTTTACACTATGCGACAAAAAAAATGGGTCAAAATGCCACAGAAACTTTGAAAGCAGATTCTTATGTAAAATGACCCCCTGAATCCGAATCCGGCCCCTGTTTTTCTCCATCAGCCTCAGATTTTCGGGTAACAGCCCCTCCCCCTTTTTACGTTTTTCGACGACTTTATAACTTTGAACTCGATTTTCAGGGTCAAAAAGCATTGTTTTAGTCTTCAAATTTCCCCCCAGGAGACAAGAAAGGTTCAAATTAATAAAATATGAAAATTTGTAACAAATGGATAGGTTTAAGGGGTAATTAACCCCCTAAACACGCAACAAAATCGCTAAGAATAGTAGGATTTGTTATACCGTATTTATTTAACTTATTTTTGAAGCAATTCATTTTTAAAGGGTCCTAACCGTTCCCCAAAACCCCAAATTTAATAATGATATGCAGCAATGATTTTTAGGAAAAGCGGTTGAGGAGTTATCGCCTCCGATGCACCCGCGGAAGGGTTCGGAAGACTCTCTGAATCGCGCTGGCACACGCGTATTGTAAAATTTTAAATTTAGGTTTTTACAGTTTCTTATGCCTTTACCCCGTTCTTTCATTCATCATACGTATAAGACAATAAGTCTTTATAGTGCTTAAATGAAATTATTTAGTCAGTTTGAAAAAGCAATATTTCTAAATAATTTAAAAACTATACAGATTAAATCAACTATAAACTGCACAATTTAAAAACATCATTAAGAAATTATTTTGTAAAAAAATTCATGCATATTATTTTTAGTATTTAATATTTTTTTTCAGACTTTTATAGAATTTTCAACTAAATTATTTCTTTGTTAATTTATTTTGGCTTAAATACTCATGTGTGGTCACAAGAAGGTGTCGGAACAAATGACTCTTACTGTTACACTTATATAAATAAACAGTCATTTCTGAAATATATTTTTGATTCTATTTAATTCTTTAATTTATAGAAACCACTAACTAGAGTTTATTATTTTAGTTATACAACGAAAAAAGTAATAAAATTATGAAACTTATGTTTTGTGATGGGTTAATCGAAACCCCAAAAATAAAGACAATTATAATTCTGTTATTTAAAAAAGGATACATACATAATCAAACTGGATATTTTTTTTTGCAGAAAAAAAGGTACAGTTAATTCACACTTTTTTAAAAATCACTTTCCTACGCATCATTGTTAATTCCATTATCAACTATATCGTCGATTCACAAATGAAGTTTTCAACTTCTTTTTCGGAAATCGGTAAATATCTGTGTATCAAAAACACGAATGAAGATAAAAAAAGCATAACTTACCTTTTTCTACAGGTGGCTAAAAAAGCAAAACGTATCTCAATCTGGAAATATGGAGTGAGACTAAAATAAAGAGCACGCAAATTCACGTCAAATTTACACCATTTCAAGAGAAGCTTTGAATACAAACTACAAACATGTGGACACAGGAAGGAGGGGGCGAACCTTATTGGAACATTCCAAAAACCTCGTTCAGTCGTTCATTACCCGTTCCGTTATCGTAGAATAACTTCGCCCCCCCCCCTTCTGAGTAGCCTTTCCCTAGCCCCCAAAGAAAACGCAGGAAGCAGGTCCCTGCTTGACATTCAAGATTATCTTAAGGGGTTAGAAGCGTATTTCCGGTCTTCCGATGTTCTCGAAACGTGGACATTCCAATCAGTTTCATTGCTTGTTAAACGGGACTTTCTTCATGGTTCTGGTTCTGATTTTCGTAACCACAGACAAAAAAAAATTCATGTCAGCCCTAAGGGGGGGGCGATCGCCCCCTTCGCCCCCCCCCCCTATAATCCGTCCCTGAGTCAGTGACATGCAGTTTCACTTCGTGAATAGCAGGTCCCCCCTGATATCAACTTCCGGTTGTAACTCGAAGCAATCCTCAGCGATTGCCATCCCAAGAATGACGGAGTTGCAATACTGCCCAACATCCTCCCCAGTCCCGCGTCCGTTATTTCAGCAGTCAGTATGTTGAAGTGATCGTGGATAGAAGAGAATGCTGAAGGTTTTTTTCCTGAAATCGTGTACTACGTTCAGTCTCCAACCTAATGTCCATCTTGTTTTTTCTCAAAGACGGGTATCTCAGAATTTAGGTAATTGACCTTTTTTCCATATTTTTAAGTTCATTTTTCGTTACGACGCTTCAAAACGTAATATTTTATCGTTTTTTGATATTTTTGTTCTGTTTTCTTTTTATGCAAGTATGCCTGATGTGTTTTGTTGACATTCCTATTGCTTTAATATTATGAAATGATTAACCAATTAACTTATTAAAATATATATATAAATTTTCGTTAGGTTTAAAGATGTTTTCAAATATTTCAAACATTGCCGAATTTGGTTTAGATATAAGAGCTAATGATTTTAATTATCTCGAAGTAGTACTTATTTAAGACAATTTAAATTTTATTTGTTTTGATACCATAATTTTTTTTCTGCAATTTCATAATAATGGTAATTTTATTGTCTTTCAAATAATTTTAGTTACTAAAATTTTGCTCAGAAATTATGTTTAAAATAATGTTTATAAGTCTGATATTAAGTTTATTTTACTAAAAGAATACTTTATAATTAATTATATTTTTTATACCTCGTATATTTTCTCTTTATTAAATACATGAAATTTTTAATTTCGTTTGTATTTCAAAATTTTATACATCTGGGAAATCTTCCTATGGGATATCAAGACTTGTAGACATAATTTCTTAACAATGGTTTTATAAAATTTTCGAATTCCATTACAATAGGGAATAGATATTGAAAATAACTAAATTTTTCATTCTTAAAATCTTCATTTCATAATTTTTTTCCCTGAAAAAAGCATTCTTTCTAAAAAACGTTTCAATAATACATTTTTTTAAAAATTTGATAAACCTGTTCTCATTCTGAAACTATAGTCAATTCAAAGAAAATATTTTTAGACAGAAAACAAAAGATAATTTTTAATTAAACCAAAATTTTAAAAAAGTTTGTTCTTTTAAGGTTGTACGAAGCGTACTAATTCAGTAACTCTTAATTTGATTTTTAATCCACTAATTAATTAATTAATTAATTTTTTTTAAATCAAACTGACGATTCAATTCGAATTCTTGGAAAAAAAACCCCGCTATTTCTCAACCAATCAGATCTTTGGATTTCCCAATTTAACACGCTTTTACCAGAAAATCTTACACGGTAATTTCTCAATCTTCGATATGTGTTTGAAGTTGAAGATAGCGGCAAAGAGGGAAACGGGGATGAGAGGCGATTTTATCTCAATGGAAGGGAAGAAGTTTCCCGAGCCCGACTGACAAGCGTGTTGTTGACAAATACCTCAAAGGTGGGTGGCCATGTGTACGAAGCCATCAACTAACTCTCCTGTGACCTCTCTACTGTGACCTCACCTCGAAAACTCGTAAAAAAGCGGAAGCGGGACCCAACACTTCCATCAGGACTTATCCCGAATTCTTGTATGTCAGTGGTGATTCCAGCGAGTTTTATCCGCGGCGCCTTTTTTGTGGAATGGGGGGTTTTCCCACGAAGCTGTGAGAGAAAAAATGATATCTGGAAATGTTAAGTGGTTGGAAAGTCAGACTACCGAAAATTATTGTTGTAAAGTTGCTGGAAATTACATTATCCTAGTTGATTTCATTTCCTAACATTATCTCTGTCGGAATCCTTTGAAAGAATGGATTATATACTCCGTTTTTAATGAGCTTTTATGGAACTTTTTTAAATACCATTGAAATAAAACTCTCCAGATCTATATTTGTTTCATCTGTAGCTTTTTAAGCATTCAAAATATTTTCTTATAATATTTCGATACTTTTACAACAAAAAAATTCGAAGCTTTTATTTTATTAGTACATATTAATAACTAGTACTTAGTATTTTGCTAGATCATTTTTTTATATAACTTTGATAATTTATCCTTTATCACCTTATTGTGTTAGAGTTTTTTTATGAATATGTTTGAATAGTGTTAGAAATGTGCTCTTAAAAGTGTTGTAAAATATGCACAGAATCTGTTGGAAAGTGGGTGAAATTTTGATAAGAGTATATCTTCTGGCTCTTACAATTTTTAGCAACACTTTTACAACACTATCTTTATCTCACACAACACAATTGCAACACTTTTGCAAATACAACAAACACGTTATTGTGTTCACTAAGCATTGCAAAAGTGTTTCCTGCATTCGCAGTGCAATATAGCAATTTTAGTGGAAATTTGAGATTAAGGGAGAGAGCTAAAAGCAATTTGTAACAAACACTTTTGCGCCCATTCTTTTTACATTAGAGTAGTACGAATTTTAAAAGCCTCTCTTATCATAGAAAATTTAATATCATTAAAATGGAAATGCTTTAAAACTACACTGCAAACGCTCAACACTTCTGTTGTGTTGTTAGAACACTTTAGTCGTGTCAGTGTTCTGAATATGTTTGAAAAGTGTTGGAAATGTGTTCTAAAAATAGTGTTGTAAAATATGTTTAGAATCTGAAAGTGTTCTTAAAATTGGATCACATTGGATTTTCTGTCTCTTGCAACACTTTTACAACACAATCGAAACGCTTTTGATTAGAAGTGTTGTTCGTTACTGTGTTAACATTGTGTTTACTCAGTGTTGCAAAAGTGTCACGCATTTGGTTGAAGTTTCCTCCCATGTGAGAGAGAGAGATATGAAGAACCAATCAATATTCTTTCTCTATAAGTTAATCTTTTTTTGTATTAATACAATCGATGCAACTTCAAATTACTAACCTTCGGATGTATGATTGCTGAGTAATGGATACAAAAAAAACTCTAGTGGTTTCTCTTTGTAAGATAAGTGATTTTCACCTGCCGGTATCCGTTGCAGATAACTCGTTGCTTCCAGAGACAATATAAAATTTTATATTGTAATCATTGCATAGAAAAGTCGCAATCATCAGGTTTTCGATTTCTCTTTCGATTTAAAATATTTCAAGGTTTATTTCATATATGCATTTTTTTATTTCTCATTTATTTTTTATTTTAATTTTGATAGTCGAACTCTCAAAAACTTTTTCGATAAAGATCCTATCTTTTTCGATATGATTAAAATTTGGTTTTAAAACATGCTGCAAAAGAAAATAAAACTGAGGGATTTTTTATATAGAATAATTTGATGGTTTGGGGGACCCAATAAGTCATAAATTTTTGTTTATAAAAAAAATTATAATTATTTTTTAATTTGAGCCAAACAAATAACTGAATTTTAAATTTTAAACGCACTAAGGACGGAAAAAAATTACAAGAAATTAATTGAAATTCAAATTTTTAATTTATTAATTAAAAGGGTTTATAAAATAAGAGAAAAATACACGACGAGTTTGACTAGGCACTTTTATACTCAAGAAACATAAAATTATTCATAACTAAATTAATAGTTTTTATTCGAACTTTCTAGTTATTTTGAACGAAGTAAAGTTAAGTTATTTTAGTAAAACTGCTCTTAAAATATAAAAGGTTGTACTACATGCTTTTTTGTGTTGTTTTAATGTTCGTAAACGGAACACAGGCATTTTACAATTTCATTAGTTCTTTTAAGATTATTTTACTAGTCTTTCATTTGAAAAGTAAATAGTTTTTTTTTAGTGAGTTAAGAGTTCTCATAGTAAAGTTTAAGCATAGTAAAAAAAAAGAGTTTCATTTAAGAGGGGGTTTTAGTGACGTGGAATTGCAATCACAGAAGTTCCTTACAATATATGATTTTGAGTGGGCCGGCTGTCAAATTTCTTAATTCGCTTAAAAAACATACGTTCTAAAGATTGCCTGACGAAAAAAAACAGGTTTTTTGAATGCAGAGGTACTAGTTTATGCAGAATGGTTACATCAGAAAGTACGATGTCCGACAAAAACGATTTTCCAGTTCTTCGGTGGGGAATTAATATTCCACGCTAATGGGAAAACTGCGTCAAAAAATAACCTTGAATAGCACGCACGCTCGCAATTATTATATCACCACACACGAAAAAAGAAGAGTACAGAAAAAAAAGTAAAACTAAACAAATTCAGGGAGAGGAAATATGGTTAAAAGGGGGAACAATATAATAAAAAAAAGCGGGTTGTGGTACAGTGATGCAAGTTTGGTTCGTAATTTCTCCACCCTATAGTAAATTAATTCCATGGAAAATAATACGATGGTCAGGCAGGTTTCCTGTTGCCGCCGAAGTCAACTCAACCGGAAATGACATTCGGAGTGCGATTTTCGTCGCTTTCCATCTATCTATCCAATTCGAGGTTTTCTGTTTGACGAAAAGAGTGTTCTTTTTTCTTTTTCATTCTATTTTGTCCGAGGTCGGCGCTATTGATTCATTATTGGGTTGCGGCATCCAGAGCAGCTTGGGAAACGCCAGTTGTTAATAATAATTTTTCTCGCGAAAACGAAACTTGCAAAAGGAGTAGTAAATGCGGGTGTAAGAAGAGGGACCTTGAAGGCTTCCTTCCACACCACTTTTTTTTTCCTCTGAGGGTTTGGGGTTGTGAATGCATCATGCATTCGCGAAGTGTTCTTGGAATTTTTTCGCGGTGTGGAAAATTCTGGTTGAAAAACTTGCCCCTTATTTGTTGCGTTGTTCTTAAAATGAGTAATTCCGTAAATGAAAGTATTGTCTTTACAAAAAAGTTTTTGTGGAATTACTTTTTCTTATATTTTTCTACACTAATATAATTTAAAAGCATTCTATTATACTTTTACCAGGAAAAAATAATGAGAAATTGAAAGATATAGAACAACTGGACTACTTTAATATGACCTGTCTTAAGGTTTTAAAAGCTAAGAGAAAAGTGAAAAAATATTGAATAGCTGCATCAATAAACAACAACAACAATAATAATTTAGGGAGGTTGCAAGATTTTAACTTTAATTTCGATAAAAATAACTATTTTAAAAGACGTAATATTCTGATGTAATTTTCTTTACATCAATAATATTAATTTTATTATCATTTTTATTTTATTTTAAAATCGTTTCAAAATGGTTAATAAACGAATCCTGAGAATTTAATAGTATTAAATATCGAAAAACTAAATTGAAACGAAGTGATGTTTAAATTAAAATATCCAAGTATAATAATAATAGTAATAGTTTAATAATTAAATTTTTTGAGGCTTTGCTGCAATTTTTTTCATGAATGGGACATTTCAGAATTTGATTGCAAAGTTTTTGAGTTGTAATGTCATGAATATTTTTAAAAGGTGTACTATTTATAATTTTATCAAAAGTTTATTATGGTTAAATTGAAGATGGTGCAAAAATAAACGTTATGTCAAAGTCTTCTAAAATGGAAAAAAAAATTAAGATACACTCAAAATTTATCATTAAAAACTAATATCAATTTCACCAAAAGAAGATAGGAAAATTTAAGATTGAGTTCCAAATGTTTAGATTGTATTAAATAAAATAATTAAATTATGCAACTATTAAATATTATGAAATCACAAAAGGGCCTTTGAAAGTATGACGGACTTTTCGGCAGAGTGACACACAAATTAATTTCGTCTTAGTCACCCTGCCTATTTCGCCTTTTATCGCAAAGCAGCTTTCCAAATGCGTGTACGAGTACGCATATGTAGAAAGAAACCTCATCTTTTCATTGTGGGAAATTATGGATGACGACACGAGAGCTTTAAATTCTCTCATCTAGTACTCCATCCGCTTGCGTCACCCGCTGCACAAAATCCTTCAATGATTTCCACTTTTCGAAACTACGGCCGCATCGAGCGTAGCGTGCACCTACGCGCAGAGTAAAGAGTCCGTCGCGACGACGCGTTTTTCGACGCGAATTCCCATTCCAATCGGATCGAATTGATTTGAAATTTAATTCTTGAAGGTAATGAGTGAATTATTGAAGGTATGGGGGTTGTTTTTGGTGTTTGGGGGTGGGGAGAGATCTTTGAGGGCGGATGTCCGTAACGCCGGTTGTTGACTCTCGCGGATGCAATTCTTGGTCGGCGATGTGCAAATGCGCAGTCAGTCTGGCGTTCGTTGCACAATGGAGTTGGTATCGATGCAGTGGAGTGGGCTTATCTGCGCTGCCTTCTGACTAGGGCAGGCCAGAACGGACGGCCGGTCCCTAGCTTGAAGGAGTTCACTTTACTATCAACCCTACTCTCACGCGACGAACATCTTCTGTACGAACCCGTCTTTTTATGATATTTCATCAAGCCAATGGAATGGAATTACACTTTTTATCGGGTAAGAATACGCATCATATTGACGTGGCTTCTCCCTTTTTATTTATAAAGACGATTCTTATTTTTATAAAATAAGAATAGATGCTTATTAGGTGTGAATATTCAGCGTGGCTATTCGCCGGTCGTTCGAAAATGTCTCCCTCCGACCCGCATATGTCGGCTCCCTCTGTGGACTAGATCGATAGCGCTACATCCGCTTTTGCGCGCAGTTGGTTGTTCCGGCTCCGTTCGGAGAGCAAGCAGGCAGGCAGCACCGCTGTTGTTAGAGGGACGCTGCTAGATCCGGCATCTCTTCTCTGTTATCCGGTATAGCGGATCCGTCTCTTCTTTTGAGAGCCCGTGTCTTGTTTATCCGTCTTCTTTATAAAAATGTTCCCTCCGTCGTCGTCTGAGTTGTTTGCTTTTTCCTCGATGTGGTGTATTGAGGAAAGGAAGACGGAATGCTGAGGCAGGTATTTTTTGTTTCCCTGTGTGTAGAAACGGGTTGATTTTTCCTCTGGGTTTCAGTATGATCAGTGCTTTACCAAACGGCTCGAATATGGTTGAGATGTTGGTAGAATAGAGACATTTGTTTGCTTAGTAAGAGCCGCTTCTTCCTTTTAATTGTGAATTGATAAAAAATGTTCTCTGTTCTTATAACTAAGCAGTTCGCATTCCATTTTATTTATTTGACGAATAATGTGTAATTTCACTGATATGTTCTGTTCTTAATTAGTGTATTTCTCTTGCAGGTATCTCGATATTGAAACGAAGGTCGAAAGAATAACTGTCCTCTCTTGGATTACTACTACTACTACTACATTGTGATATATTTACTAGTCCTTTTTAAATAACCGACCAACAGTGTCTTTGTGCTGTGTTTTTTTATAAATAATCATCGTCATCACCGTGTTGTTGTTGTGCGACCGAGTTAACCACGGATCAGTGTCAACACCGACGTCGTCTCATATTTTCTATTGGATACACGCGACTCTCCGACACCGATGAGTGTTGCCGCCAGGATAGCCAAGCCGAGCTTGCGACTAAATCTGAGCGATGTGGACCACAAACAGCAGACAAATTTTGAGAAACCGGGCGGCGGAGGCACGGGCAGTCTCAGCCCCAACCTCCAGCCCGCTACCCCGCCCTCTTTCCCGAACAGTAAAGAGCCCCTCACTGCCACCAAGATAGCCGACAAGTACCTGCTCCTGGACAGGCTGGAAGGGAGCATCTTGAGACGTTGCATCCATATCGAAAGTCATCAGGAATATGTGTGCAAGGTGAGAGACGATCTTTTCATCCTGTGGTTCAAATTTTGTGTTTTCTTCTCATATTAGGCCTTTTTAGTTTGAATTTTTAGTTATTGGAGTAGATTTTATGCTAGAATTATGAAAAACTTCAGTTAAACCGCAAAATTATCTCAATTTGTAGGATTTTTTATGATTTAACTTCAAACACAGAAGAGTTATAAATATATCTTTTGCATGTGGCATCAGAATCAGTAGTCATCTGTTTTCACTCTTCCTTTTTTTATTCATTCAAAAACATCTCTTAAAAAATGAGAGAATATTTAAAAATATGAAAACTTCTTAGTTTTATTAATTGTAATTGATTTTATTTAAATTGTCTGCCTTTAAAACTGTATTTACTGTGGAGAATTATCAAAAACTTGAACTTTGCTCCTATATTAATACCTGAATGTCTAGTATTATTTATGATTTTACTTTAAACAGAAAAGTAAAATAATTTCATGCGCAAATTGGCATCAGTAGTCATCTGATTTGCCTCTTTCCTTTTTTTTATTACTTTAAAAATAATGTACGTAAAAATAATTTGAAAAATTTATAAATTCTTATATTTCTTATTATTTAGTCTAGTCTAGTTGCCTTGTAAAATTATATTTTTTGTGGGCCATTAACATTATTTTAAAATGAATTAATATTTTAATTTTTTATTAATGTTATGAAGTATCAAATTTAACTATTAAGTTCAATTTAATTTTTTTTCATTTTCATGAAAGTTTTAAATTATTTTATGAGCTATTGTAATTTAATATAAGTTTTTCTCTAACTGAGGTATATAATTTAAGAAGGCCAATACATTTTTAAAATATTTTTATGTGTTTTCAAGCAATATCTTAGCACTAGATAGTTAATGTTATCAACAATATTTAGAGAATAACTAAAAATGTATTAAAATTAATATTGTTTAAACAAAACTTTTAATTGATGTAAAATTTAGTGTTAATGAACCCCCATTTTAAAAATAGTTTTATTCTAGAATACTTCAATTAAAACTAGCTTTAGTTAAGTTATTCTTAAACCTCCTCATTGCTAAAGAGGTTGAGGATATCACAAAAGCAGCTGATTCACCCAGTCTATGGGAATGCAGCTGTTCTTTAGACGCATTCCTCCCAAAATAATTGATTTCATTCCTCCACACGAAGGGGAGGGGGAGTGAGTCATATCGACCCCAGGGATCACCATAGGGGGAGAGGGGGTATCCCTCCCTTCAGCATCACCACTTTCTACTCATTATAGGTAAAGAGAGACGTATGACACAAGGGGGAGTCGGATCATCGTTCCGTCTCGTTCAGTTCGTCATCACGAGCCCTCCGGTGTATTTTTTTATGTAGGGACGAAAAATGTGTGGGGTTTCAGTTTCTGCAGTGGATTTTTCTTAATTTCCGTGAATTAACGTTTTCGAAGGACGCGCCATGTTCTGGTTTGGAAGTAGTATGCAGTGTGGGAAGTGGGAGCTGCTTGTTGTTTTTACCCGTTCTGAATGAATGGAGGAAGTTTTGCAATGTTCTTGAAACCTCTTTATTCGAAATTTCCTTCTTCTTGGTAAGTTTTTCGGTCGATCTCGTTTTTTTTTTTCGTTGAGAGAGGAATTTTTAATTGATAATTACCTACTAAGATTTCGCCCCGAGAGGGCGATTGAGTTTTTGACGAAGGGGATGAAAATATAAAACACGTGGAAGGATGCCGAAACAGACGGGGCGTGTTGTGTTCCAGTGACACATATCCGGTCCGCAAACGATAATTACCTCGGTAACAGATGTCCAGGGCTTCCGCTTGGGGTCGAATGAGGAACAGGTGGGGTCGAATGAGTGGAAGTTTGGTCGATGAAATATAGTAAAAATTAAAAGCATGCGCTCGTGATTGCGAAAAAAAACCCCTCGCAGATGTCGAAATAAGAGAGGAAATCATAGCTCCATGGAGGAAATAGGATGGGTTCGAGGAAATGCCCCGTGCTGGGGCAAATTCGGATGTCGAGTCTATTCCCCCCCTTCTTTCTTTTGAGATGTTCAAGAGGAGTGCGTCTGAGTTTCCGTCATGCTGCGCTAAGTTTTTCCCCCCTTGCTTTTCCCCCTCGCTTCAAGCCGGAAACCGCGTCTTTGTTCGCATGGAATGTTGCGAAACGGGGCGTCCGCAGCCGCCGCGACCGCCCAAAAGTGTTCTTTTTTTGTTGTTGTTGTGTTTGTTTATTTTTCAATGCCGAATCTCTCTCTTCTCTTCTGTAATAATCGAGGGAAATCTGATGATCGGATTTCGCCGCAATTAGTTAGGGCTGCGATAATAATAACGATATATTCCGGTTTAGGAACAATGAGACGATTGAAATGCATTGACGCCAGTCTTTGTCAGACTTACCTGTTTATTTTTTGAAAGAAATAATAAAACGCTATCATCGAACTAACGCCGATACATTATCGTCGCTCTGTGGCGTGTTTGGAGAGCTAAAAGGGGGAATTTAATCATGACGAGGAGAATTTAAAATGTGAATATATTACTACTATATTTACAGTGAAGCTTCTGTTCGGTTTGTCAACAATGACGAAGATTGCATTTAATCTGTTGCCAAATACTGTTGGAAGATATTTCTGTTTTTATTTTTTTACCTGTGATAAAGACGTTGCCATCAATTAATAGTTTCTCCTTTTTTTACGAATTAACGTTAGGCTGAGAAAAAAATAAAGATTAAATGGGATAATGTAAACAAACAAGGATGAAAACGCATTTTTTTTCGGTAGAGGAAATTTTTAAAGTTGCTAATATAATATTTTTTCCTTAGTATTCTTATTAAATGACAGCATGTGAACTGTACTCTTTTAGGTAAAAAAAAGCAGAGAAAAAAAAAACGTTTTAACCTTTTCCCCTACATAAACTGAGATCTTAGGTTTTTCTTGAAAAGGGGGAAATAGCAAATCATGACAATATCTGGATACCGGATGTAGAGTGCAAAACTACGGTACTACGCCGAAAAATATTTTCCTTGATGAATACCTGGAAGTTCGCTTTTCCTTGCGTTTAAATTGATATGCAGCAAAAACAACGGTTATTTTCTCCAAAAATCACGTTCTTTTTTAATCATATCAATGTTCTTGCTTTTAAATTTAGTTTAATGTGGGAAATTTTAGACCAAAACAAATTGTGTTCTTGGGGAAAAATATTGGACCCTAAAACATTTTCTGCACCCCTCTAGTTTTAACAGTTTTGTATGAATACCTATTCATGGTTATGGCATAGATAAGCCTTTACCTCCTCATTAGAAAATTCTCACGCGGCCCTTTTTCATCCTGTTTTACAGGTAGTGCCAAACGAATGGCATGGCATGAACGAGTGTTCATGGTTATTTATGGTCTATGTTATAGTCATAAGTTAGTCTATAGTTATGGTCATTTAGCTCATAGTTATAAGTTGAGTTATAGCTGTTACCCTATTCTCATCAGAAAATTCTCATCCACAGGTTGTGCCAAACGAACGGTATCAGGACGTCCTCCGCGGCCACTTCCGGCTGGACTCTCACCCCCACATCAACACGGTGGAGGAGGTGATCGTCGGGAAGACCAACACCTACATCGTGTTCCCCAGCTGCCAAGGGGACCTGCACTCGTACGTGCGGACGAAAAAGAACCTCCCCGAGCGGGAGGCCCTCCCTCTGTTCAGGCAGGTGGCCTCCGCGGTGGCCGCGTGCCACGCAGCCGGCATCGTGCTGAGGGACCTCAAGCTCAGGAAGTTCGTCTTCAAGAACACAGAGAGGTAAGGAGACTGGTGTTTTTATTGTGTTTCAGCCTGCTGCAAATGTTTCCGTAGTGTGTTTGTAGGAGTAAAGGCGGCCGTCTTTTTATCCTGTTTCGCACCCCCCTCCCTAATCTTAATTCGTGCCGTAGAGGGTTGAAAAAGTTCTTTTTTTGCGCGTCTGTGCCCTTATTTTGGGAGATTAGCGTGTCTCATCTTGTTTATAAAGTCGGTAAATTTTGGAAGCTATACTAAGACATTACATGCAAGAGTTGTACAGGTAAAAAATGTAAGAAGCAGAGAAAGTTTTAAAAGTCATAAAAACACTAAAAATGGAAAATTTTAGTAAAATGGGAATGTTATTTTTTACTAGTTTGATTTCAATTTATAATAGGTTGATTGTTTGGAGTGCAGCTGTGCAACGGCGTTGTTCAATTTCAGTTTCACTGTCTAACCACAGTCCAACTAACTATCTAAATGACTAATATATAAACAATTTATTTTACCTATTCATAATTAGGTTAGTTATTTCGGAGGGAAATATGGTCTTTTCTCCTGTCAGGGAAGGATGTAGTCCTTTTTCCTGTACCATTTCCATACGTGATAAGGAGGATAAATATCCTTATAACCTTATTTATCCTTCTAATAGTTAATATCCTCAGTAACTCATCAAATTCGGTTTGATGGTTTACACACCGCTTTTGTGTGTAAAAAAATACTCAAATGGGACCACTTTTACAAACGGTAGATGAAACAAAAATATTTAGGTTTTTATGGGTATCTTTCTTCCGATAACTTCCGTTCAAAAGGAGTTATTTGTATTCTCAGAGCATTGTTGTGTATTTAACTCCTCTCAAGGCTGCGTCGATTCTTAACAAGCGAACAGATCGGGTTCCTTCAAGGTTGTGCCGCGATTTCGTCGTACGCAGCGGATAGATTTCAGTCGGGACTTTCGTCACATAATACGAAGTTTCTCACTTTCATTTTTTCAACGCAATATCTAGATATTAAAAGTAGTCGGCCCAGAGATTTATTTAATACAAAGGATATATAGAACCGGGCAAACCTGCGTCACAGTTGTCATGACGATGCGTCTTATTTTTATAAAGCAGTGCTTTTGAAGGTTGTTGCTCTGCTGTAGAAAATTGATTTTTCGCTGCTTCGCCGTTTTCGGTCGGTCGGGCAGTCTGATTCATACACCGCCGGCTAATAATAAGTCTCGTGGATGATTTTCTCGTGGAGTTTTTAAAAACCTCTTCTGAGAGAGACGCGTTCTTCTTCTGCTATAAATGTTTTCCTTCTCCGCTATTTATAGTCCTGCGATTGCAATCCTCTTCTCTTAGGAAAGCCGGCATCATCATCCCATCACCATCCGCCTCTCTTGATCCCTGGGTGCCTCTTGCGCATGCGCGCGGTGGGTGGGCGGGAACAACAGTGTCGCTTTGTATGTCTAGAGTGGAATTCGACGATTTTGCCGGCGTCGTCGGCGTCGAAAATGGGGCCTGTTGTACAGTGTTAAAATGCTATCTTTTTTTTTTATTCTCTCCAAGCTTAACATCATACTTTATATAAAGTTTTTATTTTTTGTTCTTCGAATGAAAAAATAAGAGTTTTTTACAGTTGTGGAGAGTATTTTCCCTCCTTTTTCTATTTCTTCAGATTACGCTTTTTTTAAACTATTTGTGACGTCATTGGTTTGATGACGACATATAAATAATAAATATATTGAGTGGCAACGGACATTGGTGATAATATGTAAAATAAACATTTGAAAAATACTAAAACAAACTTACATTGCTGTTCCTAATAAATTATTTAACTCCGTAGCGTCTCATCCTTTTTAGTTTATAAAGTAGACAAAAATTGAACAGTATTGAAAACCACCCCAATCTAGTTTTTATTTGTTGTAAAAGAAGAGAAAAGATCGCTAGAAGTTTAAACAATTTAATTTGTTTTCATAAAAATCAATGAATTTTTCGTCTTCATTCAGTTTTAATGGGTGTCAGGGATTTCTACACTTGCGAAACGTCCTAAAAATAGTCCAAATGACATTACTAAACAATAATAAATACTCCACATCGCTTCGTGCATGTACCGAAGAAGAAGGACGGCCCTGAGATAAAGATTTGGAACAGTTCCTCAATGGGGAGAAGAGAAAATTTCTCTCTCCGCTCGAGAGGATTCGCGGGTCTCGAAGAAAAAATTCTCCATCCACCGAACCCTTTCTTCTCTTTTCGATTTCGAATGTAAACCGGCTCAGACCGGTTTTTTTCTTTCTCGTGTTTAGAAAGAAAGAAAGAAAAAAAAAAGAAAATAATCTTTCGGATGACGGAATTCCTCTTTTTTCTCTCATCCTGGGTCTTCGCACAACTAACTCCTTTTGGTCTCACAAAGAGCGGCTGACCTTCGCTCATCTGTTGCTGCTGCTTTATTTTAATCTTCGTTGAACGGCCTCGATATAAGGCGATCCGGATGCCACCGACCTCCCTCATCCTCTCGGCGGTGGTTGCATTCTTTGTCTGAAAGAGATCCAGTTACCTGCTTAAGACAATGGTCATCTGACAAAGGCGAAACTTGGTCGGTTGCTTTTTTATTATTTAGAGAGTATCGATGACGAGTTGAGGAGTTTGTGTTATGGCCGGGATTGCACTGTTCTTTGGAAAAATTGGTATTTGGGGATTAATCCGGATTTGATATTATTCCGAACCAGTCACATGTGACTTGTAATTGTACTGACAAATAATAATACCTTTAGAGGCGGAGAGAAGAACTAGGTCTTATGGGAGGATTTTACAAGCATCGTATGCAATAAAGTGTATAATTTTTTCACATTATAAATGTGGATACATGCTTTTCTCCATGAAACTACGCATTCTTTCTTGCATTTCCTACCTTCAAGTATATGATTATTTATAATTTTTCCCCATAAGTTCATTTTTCCAATGCATGTTTAGGATACTACTACTTGCGTTTTTGAGTATAAAGTGAGGATTGGCTTATCATAACTTTACAACTCCATCTTTTTTTTTTTCACGGGACGGAGGTTCCAGGTTTACACATGTGGTCTAATCTGCAACTTTCATACGTGGATATTTTCCTTAGAAATTAAAAACCAATGTAAAAACGTGTGATCTTGTCAACAAATCTAAGTGGTTCTATATCGCGTTTATTTGTCTCTCCTGAAAAATTTCTTAAAGGGGAGATGATGTTTTTAATGAATCCATTCTCGAGTGAAAACCGCGATATTCTCCACTGCTTATTGCTTTTACTCTTTCAATCTTGAGGTTTACTTAAAAGGTATTCACAATCTTTCTGTAGTATCGCTCTCTGGTTGACATACTTAGCTAGCGAAAAATTTCTCCTCTCTCCCGCAATAGCGTTATTTCGTTCGGCCTCCGCCTAACCAAGAAATCGCGCGCTGCTCCAGTTGCAATAATATGCATGCACACGTCGCGGAAATGCACCGACCGCCACAGTCTTCTCGTGTCGGTATCATTTCCCCGTCCTGTCAGTCGTTCCTAATAGATCCGCTTTCCATTCGACAGAGAGAGACGGGTCACACTTTTTGAGGTCGTCCCTTTGCTGTTGTGCGAACGACCTCTAGTTGTGTGCTTTGCTGCTGAACCGAAGAAATGAATGGAAAACGCGATATTCCTTTTTTTTTTGTTTTTCCGCGTCCGACACAGGAAATGGAGTTTCTTCTGATTTCGTGGGTGTCCGTTTCCGTTCGGAAAATCTAGCGCGAAATCGATCGGAGTAGCACACTTGAATAAAAATAAAAACTTTCTGCTGTCACAAAATTTTTTTCACAAATTAATAAAGCGCCCCCAGTTCTTTAAATTTTGACGTAAGACGTATGACAGTTTATTTATCAAAAATATAAATTAGTATTTCGAAAGATTTTCTGAAAAATCCTTAAGTGAGCCACATAAGATACAACATTTAAAAAATTTTCTATAAAAATATCTTTATTAATCGGGACTAAATGTTCTTTGTCATGTAAAAAAGGGTAATAATAATGGTTTAATGATGGGGCAACTGAAGAATACAACTTTTTTAACCCTCTTAACATCATCTTCTCTAGACAAAAAATCTCAGACTTGCTTACTCCTTGCATAAAACCTTGTTTCTGAGCCTCCAGCTAAAGCGCCAAATGTCATGGGGTTGTTGGAGCTGAATTTTAATCTTAAAAATATTGATTTTTACGTCGATCGAACCAGTCTGTTCTCCTCTAAGTTTTTTCTCCTTTCTCAAAACGCATCCTCATATCTACCTTGTGGGCTGGTGTACCCGATGCTGCTACTAGAAGTATATTGACTGCGGCTTAAAAATAGTTGCCGAGTATTTTAAGAATTTTTTTAAGTAATTGCCCAGATTAGGTCGTCCAAATGAAGAATATAACGGCTCGACGAGTTGAAATTTTAATAGAAGAGATTTTCTGAACGTATGTTGGGAAAGTTAAAAGATAGCGATTGCATTTGCAGAAATAATTCCGATTTACACAACGGTCGAAAGCGTAATGTTGCAATTAGATCCTGAAAAGTGACGTTTTGGGAAATTTCGGTTATAATGCTTTAAGCGAATTTTTGGAAATAAATTTCCCTGAACTTTTCAGATTAATTAATAAGTGTTTTGGTCGCAAAACTGGGTATCCATCGATATTTTTCTGAATATTTTTTTGCTCTATCAAACATATAGTCTCAACAATAAAGTAAAAGCATTAAAATTGTTCGCTTTCCAGATGTTAGCACAAAAAAAGCAATTTTCCCCTGAGTATTTTGGTCACATTAAAAATTCCTTGAGAATTTGCAGGTACCCGTGGAAACCCTATTTTAGGCTTTGGAAGACCACCTCAGTTCTGGGGCATCTGTAAAAGGTAGATTATATGTAAAAATATTGGGCTAAAAATTGTATTCGCCCAGCTGGGTTTTATATCGTTGCAAAGGAATTTGTGGTGGTTTTTCTCTTGGGAAATATAGCTCCGTACTCGACAACATACCTTGACGGGTCTCGCGCCACCTAATTTTAAAAAAAGATCCACAAAGGGGTGAATCAGTCGCAAAGGAATGGGCGTACACTGGCAAAAGACGTACCATGTGGCCGATTGCCAACGCAGTCTGGTGGGAGACGAGAGATTATTGCGTAAGCTTTTTCTTTTTTATTTATTATTTCGCGGCCGTTTCCTGAAGCGTATGTGTATCTCTCTTTTATTATCAGCCGATTCGAAACTTGCGACAGACTTTCGCAACCCTGTCACCCCTGCGCCGCCTGGGCGATAGAGGGATCTGATACGGGGGCCGCTTCGCTCCGGTTTTCAAGTGCCTTTTTAATTTTATAATCTAATCTGGGAAAAAAAAATTCTCTGTGTTTTTTTTCTCTTCGACATTGTATATTATTTCTGCGGGTTTTGTAATAGTTATTCGGAATTTGCACTTTGTATTGAGTAATTGAAGAGGCAGTATCTTTGTCCTGATGGACTATATCAGATGTGGGTTCCATAGTTGGCTCAGCACTGTGCAAGTTTTGGGATGGGTCTGTTGCAATTTTACTATTACAGTGCAAACCTGTGACATTGAACTAGCTGATAATGAGCACATGTTGCAGCTGACACAGCTATATTAGTTTTCTCCAGTTGATAAAAAAGTATTACAAAATACCCTACACATTTAAATTATATAAACTGATATTTTTCAATATAAGATGAGCTTGACTCAAGGCAATAGTTGTGTAATAAAGTCACAGTATTGATAAAGCTTTTTCATATTCCTATTTAGATCCTCTTAAATCTCAATTAACAATTATAAAACGATACTAAACATAATATTTTTTGCAAGTAAAGCATTTTTCTGAAAAATGTTAAACTTTTTATCGGTATTTAGTGGAATTCTTTAACATCAAATGAGTTTAATTCATTTAAACTTAATGCAAGAAAACCCCATTAATGGTAAAGTTAAATCTTGCCATATTCCTGTGCTGTTTTTATCAGTGCATGAAATTTCGGTTCTGAAGGTACTATCCAGCCTAAAATTTGTACTCCTCATAACAGTGTAACTCCAGTGTTTGCATTAAAATCACAACTGTGCAGTCCTAATTGGAGAATTTAAAACGATTTTCTAGTATGTATTTTGAAAATTATTACATTCTTAAAAAAAAGACTATCATATTACACTACTTTATTAATGACTCATTTTGCATGTTTATGCATTAAAATTGGCTTTCCAACGGCAAAAAAGGAGGGTTTTAAGGGATTTCATCAAATTTTGATAACATCAAACGATAAACAGATTACAAAAAAACATACATTTTGCATTAATTTAAATAAGAGTGATTGGGACCAGTCAATTTCGATAACATTATCTGATTGACAGTGATCACATTAAGTGGAGTCGACTGTACTAAAAAAAAATTTTAATTCTCTAAATGGTAAAAAATAGAGCGAAAAACTCAAAATCTCCCTCTTTCGTTGCAGAACCCAAATCAAGCTCGAGACGCTGGACGACGCCGTCGTCCTCGAGGAAGACGACGACTGGCTGAACGACAAGCACGGCTGCCCGGCCTACGTCAGCCCCGAGATCCTCAGCCCGACGAGCAACTACTCTGGGAAGGCCGCCGACTGCTGGAGCCTGGGGGTCATGCTCTACACCATGCTGGTGGGCCGCTACCCCTTCCACGACACGGAGCCCAGCGGCCTCTTCAGCAAGATCCGGCGGGGCTGCTACACCCTGCCGGAGCACCTCTCGTCGCGGGCCAAATGCCTCATCCGCAGCCTGCTCCGGATGGACCCCGGCGAGAGGCTGACCGCCGAGGAGGTGCTCCACCACCCGTGGTTCCGGAGCGGCCGGTACTCGACGGCCAACGCTCTGGACCAGATGGTGCCCGACTTTTACGCGCCGGAGGACTCTTGCAATGCGTGATGTGAAATCTTTGTAGTCTCATATCCGTGGCAGCTAATTGGACTAGTGGCGGACTGGGCTGGTTGAGGCGGCTCGGAATCATGAAGTGCACTGGGAATCTTATTCGCCGGTAACTTGACTGGTGGTGTTAACCGGGAGTCGAACCTCTGATTGGCGGAGACCTGGTTTTCCTTCTTCATCTGATGGTTGGAAGTTTGACTGCCGTTTAACCACCGGCATATTTGGCGTATTTGCAAACCTTTAAAATGTTGGTGAGAGCTCTGATTAACTCTTTAACTGATTAGTAGTAACCAAACCTTGCTGGAAGAACCATCCTTTTTTGGCCGTGGTCAGATTACCAATTGTAACCAAACTTCTGATTAGTTTGCTGTAAGGTGCTGGCCACACTACGAGTTTCCCAGCCCAAAACGATTAAGATTGCTATCAAACGGAAGGGAGAAAGAAGGGGACTCGAGGGACAATGCACTGAACTACTCCTGTAGCAGAGGTAAAGTTGGAAGTGAAAGAATGACTCCCGTTTTCCTCCGCTACTGGAGTAGTCTAGTGCATCGCCCCTCGAGTCCCCTTCTTTCTCCCCTCCATTTGTTAATAATCTTAATCGTTTTGGGCCGGGAAAATGTCGTAGCGTGGCCAACACCTAGCCATCCTTTCGGCAGGATCACAACATCTCATCAACAAACGAATCAGAGCTCTCTCTAATATTTTTTCAAATAGCATCTGTAAATATGCATGAAGCCTAGAAGGATTCTAATGATGAAGAGTTATCAATTGCGACGCCCTTTGCACGTCATGATTCCGAGCTTCTTTAAAATTATTAGTCTAATCGGCCATGCTTCTGCCCCCAAAGAGAAGAATCGGAGTGGGCTAGCCGAGGACTTGTGTGTGAGGAACGGTGTCAGTTTTATTTATTCGTTGCTGCATGTACAGGTTTTTAAACAATAAACTTTTGAAATATTTCTATTTGAGTTATTGAAGCCTCTGTCGGATTGCTACGTCGCTCAGCTTTGTCGATGAAAGTATTCCATTTGTTGGGTTTTGATATTAAGATTGTTTAAGATTATGTTATCTTCTGTTGGGTCTGAGGACAGTAGCTTTTCCGAGGTTTCAAAACGGCTTTCAAACACAAGTATTTCAAAAGACTGGTTGGTACCACTTATCGACCTAATGTAGAGACGGGTTTAGTTCAAAATGACAATACTAATATTGCACTGCCAACTGCTGAATATGAAAAAATTGTGATGTCTGCATAATGTAATTGAAGCTAGTAAAAACTGTATTATGTTCTTCAGTGTTTCACACAGAAAAAATCCCTTTTTTGGGTGGGAACTAGAGTGTGACTAAGTTCTCTGTAGATTTTTGTATAAATGTTGTATCTTCATGTTTTGTTGGACTCTTGTTACCTGTTCTGTTTTGGACACCTTTTCTCAGGTTTTAAAACTCGCTGAGAATATTATGTACTTGATTTTCTGTAGATGGTACTTGGTTCCTCAGTTTAACTGAAGTATGCAGAACTAAAGCAAATTATTCCTTCTTTTCTTTCATGACCTATGGGTGAGCAAATACGCCACTCTTGTTAGTTTTTATTTTTTCCTTGACCAATGAATTTTTCCTGCCAAACTTTCTAATGAATTCAAAGTTAAAAATTTTTAACTTCCACACAATTTCATAAGCATAGCTAGTTTTCCACTAATCAATAATCTCATATGTCAATCAAGAAAATATTGAAAATTATTATAATGTGAAATCACTGACTAGACCTTGATTAAATTACAATTTATTAGCATAAAATAATGTATTTAATATGACCGCTGACAATTTTAACCAAGTTTCCAAAAAGAAATCCAAAGCATTTGGCAGTATTTCTATTAATTTGATATTTAATTTTATTTATTCTTGGCAAATTATTCCTGATGAGTTAGTTTTTAATCTTGGCAATCACAAAAAAAAAAATAATATATCTTAATGTGCACTGAAAATTTAATATATTTAAATAAAAGCATTTAAAAGTGTTTGAATCAGGTTATTGCTTTGGAAAAAAATTCTAACATATTTTCAATGTGTAGATGTACTGGTGATATGACTTTGATGTAACTGTATAGGTATTAGAACTAACTATGCAATGATATGATGCCTATGCATATTCTAATAGAATTCTGTGTACCTTTTAAATGTAAAAATAGTTTGTCTTTAACTTGTAATAGCAATTGCATTAATGTGATACTTATGCGCTGAGGCATGTTTTGGTTATACATCTTTAAAATTCATATTTTTGATTCAATTTTATTCTGTTAGTATCAGAAAACACTAAGGACCTTTTAGTTTTCTTAAAGGGTTGATACAATGCCAAAACATCATAAGCAATCATTTTTTAAATATTCAAATGCTCTATGCATGTCTTTGTTTTAAACCAGATTCATTAGTAGGACATATCATTCCCCATTGTATTATAATCATACACATTAATAAGTTATCATTTGTCTTGTACTTAGGAAATAAAATCAACAATAGGAAATCTTTTAAAAATTTTAATATCGATCACACTTTACTATGAATTCTTTTGATTACCGAATAATTGAAACTTAGATATCTGATTTTGTTCTCTCAGGTATGAAATTTATGTTATGAATTAATATTGCTGTTTGAAATTTAATATTATTTTTTCGAAGGGATTTTAAAACAACTTGAGAAAAAAAACATTGTCAAAATCCCCTCTACCACAGTTTAATTATCATTTCATTTTGTATTTTATTTCATGTTATCATCAATCATTTAATAAATGTAAATTTCGTTTGAATCTTTTTGACTCTGTCTTCATTTCAAAACAGACCACTTTCTCAACTTTGAATAATTAATAATTGAGACACTTGCAGCAATGAGCTAACTCCATTGTAAATGTGCTGGAGTTAAAAGATTGTTGCTGCAAGTGCCTCAATTCCAGAAAAATACAGGTGTTCCATTGGTAATCACTAGGGCTTGGATTTCCATGTAATTACATATCTTTTCACAAATCTGATATTCCAGAGATCTCCAGATACTACATTTTTCAAGGGAGTTTGGATTAATTAAGACCATTTTTATTTTTACATATTTAAGGTGTTAACATATTTTTGCTACACATTAATCCATTTTTGAGTTTTTTTTACTAATAATCACAAATTTTGCCCAGCTTTTTTTTTTAAAGTATAATATATTATTAAGAAGTTTCACATCTAATATTGTTGTTGAAATCAATGTTAAATTCAGCTATAGTGAATAATGTATTCAGGATTGTTAATTGGAACTTCCAATTCGGTCGTACAATTAACTTCACAGGTGTTTTTTCGGTACTTTTATCTTTAGGGAGAAAAAAGTTAAAATCCCAAATATCACTCAAATAACTTCTTATAAGAACTTAAAAATTAAGAGTTTTTAATGTATATAGAATTCACTAAAAAAATATTAAATCATGCAATATCTTCCTATTTTCAAGTACATAATTTTCACTTTTTACCACATATTTACCTAAAATAGATGCATATTTTGAGTTTTGAATTACATGGAAATCACAGCCCTAGTAATGGTGCTTACTGCACAGCTGACAAAACCAGCTCAAGTTTCAATTTTGAATAGAGAGAGAATAATAAGTCAATACAAATGAAAGATTACCTTCTTAAATTCATCACCGTGTACAACATGGAGATTTTATTAAGTAATTGATAACAACTGTAAAAACAGGAATGATTTTATCAACATAAAATAGAGATCAATATTTCATAATTGAGAATACACTTAATTTCTTTGATTTAAGAAAAACAGTTGGATGACAAAATAAAAGCCATTTGCTTTTCAAGAGTAATAGAAAAAAATGATATTTTAGTAAAATTTGAGAAAATCAGTTTTCTGTGAATCACAAAATAACAGCTATTTGTTTTTAAGAGTAATAGGAAAAATATGATACTTTGGTAATCATAATAAAACAATTTCATAAACTAAAATTTCATTCTGTGAAGACAGGAACGTCTACTTCATAAACATGATTTTTTGGGGATTGCATACAAAGATAAAGCACATAAGTAAAAATAGTGTAAAAAATCAATTTTAAAAACTTGAGTAATGCTCACTAATAATAAATAAGATTTTTTGTACAAGAGTTGTGAAATGACCACAGGATACAAAAAGAACAGAATGGCTCATGGTGGGAGAATTTTTACCTAGGTATTATTTTTCAAGTAACATCAGCTGGCCTTGCCCAATTCAATTTTCTGTATTACTTTAGAAGAATGGTAGATGGCTGAATCTATCATACCAGCAACTGTAAATAAATAATAGAGTTAAAATTTGAGAGAAACTAATATTTTTTTGTGAAAGTAAAAATAATTCCCTTCTTTACTTAAAACCTGTTAATCTTTAAAATAACCACACTATAAAACAAGCAAATTTGACTAGATATGGTAGTAATTCTTCTGTAAACAAGTAGTTTGAAAAACTTGGACATTTTGAATATTTTAAAGGGTTTTGATTTAAGATATGAACCAAAAAAAATTAACTAAAAAGAGACCATCATTGAATCAACAGTGCTTATATCTTAAGTTTTTTTTTATTTCTTAACTTTGAATAGCAAAATGTTCTTACCAGTAAATACACCACCAACTATTGCACAAACACTAGTTAGAAAATGAAAGAATGGCCTGAAAAAAAATCAAACAGTTAGAGACTGACAAAATTAATTACTAAAAATTGATGAGGTAATACTCAAGGGGCATGAATGTTAAATCTTGAATCGTCAGTTTGGAAAAGGGAATAAGTCCAAAAACAAAGTTAAGAGAAAATAAAAAAGGTATTAAGTAATGAAATTGTCATTGCATTAGAGAATTGACCATTTAGAATACAGAACAATCAAAAAAAATATAAGTATATTCAAAAATATTGTAAAGTTAGGGAAAAAAATTATGCTGAAATTTTTGAAATTTTTTAATAAATACTTAAATTGACAATTAAATGACATTTCTGCTTAGTTCACAGCAAAAAAAAAGTGGAAAATAGAAAAACTAAGACAAAAAAAATTCTAAGAGTATTATGAATTTGTGTTATTAAGGTAGTTTAATGAATATCTATGGTGTCCAAGATTCATGGGAAGAAAGGTAAAAAACTTTCTAATTAAAAATAAATTTTGTTTTGGGTTAGTTTACAGTGCAAAGAATTAGAAAAGAAAGACAAATTAACTTAAATTTTAAATTTAATCAAAAATACAATGAATGGTTATCAATTTTGCCAAATTCAAGGGATTATATCTGCCTCTAAGGGAATGTTATTTTTTCCCTCTTTCCACTCAATATTCCAGCGAATATTGGATATTTTTTTAGCACAAAATATCAATTTGCCATCTTTTGGACTTATTCCTTTAACCGACAATTTGAAAAAGGAAATGACACACACCTAAACAAATTAATTAAATTTTTACTTGGATCCTTCAAATATTTGCAATTTCAGAAGGGTTTACAAAACATTTTTACTATAAAAAGACTAACAAGGCATATGTAAATAATTAATTAATATTCTTTAAAAAATTAACAAGATCATCACAACTTTAAAATCTCTAAATTTGAGTATACAGTAACCTCCTCAGTACCAAAAGCTCTTAACAAATATAAAACAGCAATTTTAACTTACTTTTGCTTCTCAGTGTACTTGACCATTAGCGGAGCTAGCTCATAATGGACAAAGAAACCAGGAAGACCTTGGTCCCCTAGAAGGGAGATGGCTTGTTTTTGATGCCGAGTAACAGCAAACTGATTGGTGTGATAGCTCTGAAAAAAAATTAAACACTTATTTCTAGGATCATTTTATATGGCAGCAAGTTAGTCTTATTTAAAGTGAATTATTTGGTACTTTTTAAATATTTTTCACAAAGAAATCATGTAAACTATTTAAAAGCAAATACTTTTGAAATGAAATTAGCTTAATTAATTGAACCTAATTTTGTTCAAGTTTGAAATTAAATTAATTAAGCTTACCTTTGTTCATGTTTAAGTTAATTATTACATTATTTAATCATGCCTATAATAATGTAATATCCATTGGGGTACACACCCCAAACAGAGTAATAAAAATACTTTTAAAATATATATAATACCAATTTAAGTGGAGGCATATATAAAGAAATAAAATTGACCAATAATTGAGGAATTTTTTCACACTAGGGCTATAAGATGAATTCAATTATCTAATGTATTAGAGAATTTATATTAAATTAACATTAGAATAATGCTTAAAATTATTTTTTAACTTACCTGTCCATCTGCTTTTGCAAACATAGTAGGTACTATTTTTACATAATATTGATACATGGAAGCACCTATAAAATAAGAAGTAAAATTTATTATTTTCAAGACATAATAAAAATATGTTTTTAAAAACAACTGCAAAGAAAACCAAGACCCCATCTTACAGAAATCCAATCGTTTAACATTACATTGAATCCCTTTAACTAGATGGCAGCACAGACATATGTAATGTTTGTTAGCTATTCATGCCAAATATTTATTTGAACAGTTGCATAAATATATTCAAATGCAATCCTAGGAACGATCCTAAAACAAATGCATAAAATAGAAGCCAAAAGTTTGAATGCCATAAATTATTTATATAGTACATAAATTAAAATTAGAAAATGTTGAATTGATAACCATCTAAGTTCCATTTCCTTTTAACTACCGGAAAAAAAATTGAAGTTGGATGTAAAATTTAAAAAGAATAGAAAATTATATTCTAAAAATGACGAATTAAAAAAAAAACATATTAATACAAAATATGTTTGAACAAAAATGGGCTCAGCCGGGATTTGAACCCGGGACCTCTCGCACCCGAAGCGAGAATCATACCCCTAGACCACTGAGCCGACACAACAGTAAGGAAAATACGGGGATTTAAACAAAAATAATAATTCGTAACATTTCCATACATAAAATGAAGTGGTTTTGTCTTCAACACAACATCCTAATCCCAGATAGTCACGAAAAAGGTAAAATAAAAATTTTACTATATCAACCATTGATTTCCAAATACTCTCAGAATACTGTTTCAAATCCTAATTTATTTATTTTTTTAAGCAAAAAGTAAAACTTTTAATATTTTTTTTTATTAAAAAGTAAAACTTATTTTTACAAAATAAGTAAAACTTTTTTTTGTCTAACCTTCTCAAATCATAAGATCCAAACCCTAACTAAATTGAGTTAACTTAATTTCAGAACAGTCCAACTGTTTGCCACTTTTTATTTTACAAGAACAAAAATAAATGAATAAATAAATAAAAGATAATTTCTATAGATCATCTGCAGCTATTCTGGGTTAAGAAAGAGTATTGTTAATCAATTTAAGTATAGTAATTACAATTAATTATATTAGTAATTAATTCAATTATTAATTATGGTAATGAAATTAAACTCCTGTTTGTTGATAAAAGCACCTGTCCTTGAACAAAAGACAGGAGAGGGAACAAGAGGGGCCTGCACCCCTAAGTAGCAAAAGGGGTTGAATTTCAACATAAAAGGCAATGATGAACTATAATACTCAGTTACATTTCCCATCAACATAAGTATAACAGGAGGACTTGATTCTAAAACAAGTCAAGTCTTCCATTTCAAGACCTTTTTAATTCTAAAGATACTAACCACTGTAAAATCATCTAATTTATTTTTCTTTTGACCTAGAAACCTAACTATTATTTTACATACTCACAGCAAATTCAAAACTCCCTATTTGGAAAAGATGTAATTTTGTCTTATTAATTCAAAGGATTCATTAAATAATTTTGAAATTTGAAAACTTTTTTCAATAATTACAAACAATTTTAGGTACTGTCATAATTAATGAAAAAATTGGGAGTACATATTTATTTAAAATTTTCCCAAAATGGGAGACTTTGTGGTTGATGGATTAAGATATTAATTTTTTATTATTATTTTTCTGACCCAGGGTATCTATATCATACTTGCACTTGAAGTTTCCAAGATTAGTCTGAAGAGCATTTGACCTCATACTCGTACATATTGAAAAATGATTTTTCCCAACACTTTTTGTTGCATATTAAAATACAGTGTAACTTGGATAACTCAAACATGTTTAATTTGAAGACTTTTTGGGTTCAAAAGGGTTTGGGATAATTTTAACTTTTAAGGACATGTGGTCACTTCAGTTTTGAGTTATCCAAGTAGCACTTAATCCCCTATTTACTATGAAAACGTTTTACAAAAATTAAAAACAATTCTAGATACTCTCATAATGAATGAAAAAAGTATGTATCTTAATTTACTTGTGGAGAAAAAATATTTAAAAAGGTTCCTATCCTAAAATGGGAGATCTGCTGGTGCTTATTGGATTAAAACATCTCATTTTTTACCTCGGGTATCAATAAAATACTTGTTATTGCAGTTTTCTAGTAGTCAACTGAAAAAGCATTTAACCTTTTATATATTGCAAAAAGATTTTCAATGTTTTTGTGCATATTTATTATATATTATACAGTTTAACTAGAACTCAAACATCTTTAATTCAGAGATTTCTAACTTCACCTTAATATTAATTAGTTTGTATTCTTTAATTCATATAATTGTTTTGGATCATTCAAACTTTTTGGTGGTCCCTTCAGCCTTAAATTATCCAAGTTGCACTGTACATCATCTGAGAAACATTTATTGATTTTGAGGATTTTGTCTTATTTAGAGAAACTGACAAAATTTTCAAAACTTTAAACCAAAATTGGATCTAAATACATATTTAGAAACTAAGTGACTGTAAAAACAACTTTATATCCACTTGCATCTCTTATTTTCTTAAAATCAGAAAAGGCTTCCACTTAAGTAAGCATATCTTGCATGTATGAATAACTAAACTAATGAATAAAACTATCATATAAGCAAAATTTTGAATCAATATTTTAAAAATGTTTTGAAGAAGAGTTAAATTATTTGTATATAAAAACATTTTATAAGAAACCAGTAGAGCAGGCCTGGAAACTTGAACAGCGACGCAGGGCAAAATAATGACAATGTAACTAACTTGCTGCAGGCCATAAAATCTATCTGTTATAATCTGGTGGGCCAAAATAAGTGTCGAAATTCACTATTGTTTGCTCAAGACATTGAAGAGATTAATTATAGATTATTGAATATTAGAGAAAAATAATCACACTGTTTGAATTTTCAAATGAATAATGAATTTTAGTCCATTAACACTTCAATGAAATATCTATACCTTTGAAATCTATGTAACCTTCTTTTCACATGTACTACTTAAATTTGTGATTAGATTGGTAAACTTAATATTTCCACGGGTGAATACTACTGCAAAATCATGGGTTTGCAAAATAAATGGATATTTTTTATTATACTACCTACTCAATCACTTTTACACCCTACAGTAATAATAATCGACTCTTAACAGGGATGAGATTGGCTAAAAAGCAATAAGTCTGTAAACTGCACAAACGACATTTCATCAACAGTATTTATACGCTATTTACTCCTAAAACCTTATTTAAACCTAAGTTAAGAATAAATCTGAAAAATTAGCAATAAAAAGTGGTTAACATTAATTTTAAAAATAAATTCTCTTACACTTTAAAATTTAAAACTTTACCATTTAGTAATGATATGAAAGACATAAAATTACCCATTAGATAGAATAACTCATTCAATGATCCCAAAAGTATAAAAAGGAATTACATTAAATTATAATTGAAAATTACTTAGAAATCACTGAAAAAAATAGAATTTCTTATCAATTTAAAATTTTAAATAAAATAAACTACCAAATGAAATCCAATCGGAATCTAATATCCGTTATTTTAAAAAACTTTGCATTTCCTTTATAATAAATAATATAAATACAGAGGAAATAGTTTAAATCAGTCAGGTTAACATAAAACTCGATTTAACAAATACTTTTACTAAACAAACTTCTTAGCCATTTTTTTTCTTTTGTTTTGTTTTAAGTTAAAAACTCATAAAACCTGGAAATCTGTGAACTCATGGACGAGCTGTGGCTCCTTTGGGATGTATTTATAATTGTATTTTTTCTTTTTTTTAATTATGTGTAGGCTATTGTGATTTTTCTTTAAATTTTGTAATTTGTTTTTGTGTTTGTTAATAAATTGATTGATTGATTGAAATTTTCCTCATTGAAAAGGAAGGAATAACTAAAAAAGTATTTTAGAATCTTTGAATATGGCATTGAAAATTTGAAAATGTTTATTACTTGCTGCAAACCAAAGACAAAACTTAAGCTGTTACATTAAATTGCCACAGTTATGAAAATTTACCATATAAAAGATCCTCATCAGTCAAGAACATCAACTTGAATTGAGAAAAATGCAATTCTCAGTCAAAAATTTCAGTTTATGACCCAATTTTTCATAAAGAGAAAGTTCAAATAAGTCTGAAAATCCTCCATAAATCTGAAATATCTCATCCCTGCATACAAGACTTTATCCAGGAAAAAAAGGGAGTTGGTCATATATCGTTCAGGCCTTCCATAAAGCCTGCATGAACTAGCCTAGCTATGTCCCTTTATTTAAGTTTTGCAAAAAGAAATGGTAACTTGCCTTTATCAGCAACTTGAATGGTTCCATCCAATGGATTGGTCTTTCCAGGTATAGGATCCCCAAATGATAGACTCTGTATTTTATGTGTTAAGTTGAACTGAAATTTGTAATATTAACAATAGGTCACAAGTATTCAAAAAATCAGTTATTTACACAGTTATAAATCTATAAACTAAAAAAGTATCTTACCTGACTAGCTGAATAAGGCTGGACATCATGCACTAAAAAAATTGAAAGCAGAATTTTAAAAACAAAAGTAGTACACTACAGTAACACTGTTACTGCAACTTATGTGAAACCAAAGCTAGTATACAGATTTTGTAAAAGAATCTGAAGAATGTTTATTTTGTATTTTACCAATTGATTGATCTAACCAATCATAATTTCTGCATATTGAATTTTATCACAAAAATAAACCCCTGGTCTTCCCCTTTTAATTCTTATTATGTAAGAGAATTGCAAAACAAATTATATTGCATATTGAATTTTATCACAAAAATAAACCTCTGGTCTTCCCCTTTTAATTCTTATTATGTAAGAGAATTGCAAAACAAATTATTATTGAAAATATCCAGAGTGGATTTCTTCAAGACTTTCTGTAATTTATTCTGCAGCAAATCATTAAGTCAAGCTGCTTTTGGGATATTTATTATCTTGGAGTAGAATAGAGCTAAACTAAGTTATTTTAGAAGAAGCCCATTTTTGCAAAGCCCATTCATTAAAAAAAAGTGAATGAAGTATCAATTACATGAAAAAATATACCTTACAGTAGTTATTTAATAACATATCAAAAGTATGACATGACAGTATTAAAAGTAAAGGTCAAATGAAGGCTGAAAGACTATAAATATGTAAAGTGCCTACTTAAGCAGGTGGGACAGGTTTATCAATAGTCTATAAATGTGTAAAAATAGTTTTTGTATTGTAATATATACCAAAATATTGCTAGTATATATTTTTAGAACATCAATACAGTTTACAAGCTTAAGAACTCAGTAAGGCTTCTTATCTTAGATGGGTTCTTTGAGGTAGGGCATGGAATTTCAATTTTAAGGGTAACTAACTAGCCAGATTAACATTTTTACTCATCACTGCAATGAGACTAATCTTAGTATACAGGGTTTGACTGGGAAAACAACATTTTAGAAGAAAAAAAATTACTCTCAACAGCCTTAAATATTCATGCTCTTTTTTAAGGTATTTCTCATTAATATTTAATGTAGTAGTGAATGAAACTAAGGACATAAATTTTACTTATATCTTTTTACTTACCTACCTTACACTTCAATATCTAAATTAAAATATTCAACAATTGTTAAATTCATTTTATACTTTTAAATACAGAGCACTAAGCAATAATTAAAATTAAGTGGTTGGAAAGCTTGTTTAAATCATAAAAATACTAAATTTTTAGATGAAAATACTTACCATGAATAAGATGCTGAGTATATGTTTTACCAGGAGCTATATGGAAGTTGCCAGCAACCTGAAATCAAATGTTTTTTAATGAAATAAAAAGTTTAATAGAAAGTAGTTGGCAAAACCAGTTTTATTAACTAAAATGTGAAGTGCCATAAAATGGGAAATAAATTAAAATACCTCAAAAAGAAGGGATAAGCTTACAAAAAGAAGGTAATACAGTGAATTCTGCTTAAGAAAAACTTATTGGGACTGGGGCATTTTGTGCCAATTAAGGGATTTCCCAATTAAACAGAGCTCATAATATTAAACTTATGGAAATCTTTACATTTATTTTGTTTTAAAACTTAACATTTGTTTTAAGAGAAAACTACAGATTTAAAACAACAAAACAAGCATTAAATAAAGTATAAAAGGTTTTTTTTTTCAGAAATATATGTGTATCTAGTATCCCACTCTGTTGCTGTTTATAGCCAAAACTTAAAACTATGCTTAACACAAGAAAGAATCCGTGTTGTCATCTTTAATAGGACAATTTTATCAAATGTAATCAATCTTAACTCATGCAAATGGTGGGAAAGAAATAAAACATGCCTCAGTAGTAGTTTATCAATCACTTAAAAAAATAGAAGCACCTTTGAAAGCCAAGCAATAACTCATATAATTTATTGCTTTCATATCAGAAAACATACATTTTTAATTAATATCTAGTGCTATATAATTCAACAATCCAAGAAAATACCAAAGTAAAAACGCTTTGCAATGAATATATCAATTTATTGCTTATTCTTAAAAGTTCTTTATCAGATGTGTCTCATTTTGCTATTAAGCTTCTTTTTTTATAAATTAACAGGCTAAAATATGCATTATTTAAATAGTTTGGTTTCTGTTCCTAAGGATTTGTGTCTTAAAAGGATTCCCCATTGAACTAGTGTGTCTAATAAGCGGAATCCACAGTATAGAAAGCAGGGGTCTGTCTAGGATTTTTTAAAAGGTACCTATTTTGTGAAAGTTTAGTGCTAATTTGTAAAAATTTAAGTGCAAAATCAACTTAAAAACAAGTACATATAATTTTTAGCATTAGAAACACAAGAAAATTTAGTCTAGAATGACTAATAATTTACTATTGAGAATATAGCTTACTAAGAGAACTTTCTTTTAAAAATGTATTTTGTGAAGATACCTTTTTCCTAAAACTGAATTTGTGAAAGTACCTAATTATCAAACGTTGAATTTGTGAAGGTACCGCAAAACGGTAGTAAAATTATCCTGGACATGGATAGGTTTACATTCTTATGTTTTTCAAAACAAATTTAACAATTTCTACTTTGATTTTAACTCCCTGATACATATGAATTTCTTAATGTCTCATTTGAAGCCATTGCATTCACTAGTTTTGGGGTCTGATGTATACTTATAGAAACACTTGAAAAGCAACTACAACAAATCACAATTCAGAACTTTTGTAACAGATTGCAAAAGACTAAAAGTAAGGCTAATGTGAAATTAAACCAAACACTTTCAAGTGAAAAATTATGTTTGGAGAATTTTTCTTAAAAAGCCAAGACTTTCTAAGCTTGGTGTGTGCATCTATCTTCTTATCTATCCAAATCTGCCAAAGATCATTATTACATTAAAAAACACATTAGAGACCTGTAGAATCTCTATATGAAGAATGCAGTTTAACTGGATCTCTGCTTTAACCACGTGTAATTTGCTTAAGAACAAAGTAAGAAGATGGGGGAAAGTTAAGCAGAAATTTGCCAAATTTACATTTTACTAACTTTTTAACATTTCTTACAATGAATAATGGTATGTAAAACTTTTGTAATCAAATGATACATGTACTAAATGGGTCTTAAGTAAGTCATATTTAGGAAAAATTTGAAAACTAAATTTTGCATATTTTTCAGCAACTCTAAAGAAGATTAATAACCAAAGTCTGTATGCCACTAATTACACAGTGTAAACCAGTAGTGTAGTTAACCAGTAGTCAAGGAAAGATTCCACCAATCAGAGGGGAAGTTTCCTTCTTTGATTACTGGTTAGCCACTGGTCAGGTAGCACAGAATATGACAGTAAAAGACACTGTTTACCTTGCTGTAGAACTCAAGTTTGATAAAAATGACCACCTATTTATACCACTTATAAAAATATAAAAGGAAATACAACTTAATAAATAGTAATCAAATCATTATACAGATTGACAATATCTAAAGATAATCATTAAGTTAAGACAACAATCAGAAAAATTCTACTAATTTTGGCTCTTACCCTGTTAACATCCAAGTAGCCAAATATTTGGCAGCCTTCTTTATCTACAAATTCAGTCTTTTTGGATCGACCTTCTCTTTTACACTGCTCGAAGCTTTCAGGATCCGGAGTTGCCCAGCCCATTATGCGATATGCTTGTAAAACATCATTACAAGTATTGCAGCAACTAAAAACAAAAGCTGCAAGTTACTATTTATTTTATTTGAAGATAAATATGAATACTTTATGGTTATTTGAGATATCTTTCAAGAGTTTTAAAATATTTAAAAATGCTGAGTTATGGCAAATGTGTAACACCTTCTTCAAAACTTTATCATGGAGTATTTCATTAACTCTAATTGTGAACCAACCAAAACTAAGTTTTGAGAAAATTGCGAAAAAACCCTAATTGTTAAAGTAATGGAATTTCCGTTGTATAACCACCAAATTTTTACTGGAAATTCAGGACCCTATTTAGAATACAGAACAATCATAAAGAAACCTAAGTATGTAAAAAAATGTTTTACAGAAGGGGTTGATCTAGAAAAAAAATGGGTGCGTTTAAGGACCCCTTCACAAAATTTTAAATTTCTAAAACAGTCTCTACATCTACAACACTATAAAGTACAAAGATCAAAAGTGGTTTGTGAAACTTCCTTGTTTTTAGAATGTGTTTCTATCATTTTGGAATGAAATTTGCTAGATTTTAGATCCATTCTAAATGTTATGAGCACAGTGGTTTTACTACTTTTCATTTTCACAAAACTCCATTTATATTTCCATAAAATTCCTTGCAATTTTTATAAAATTCCTTAACCAGGACCCTGGCAAAAAAACCTGGATGAGCTCCTGTACAGTTAAAAAAGCTGATGGACTTATTTCCTTTTTCAAACTTATGAAAGTTCAGCTGGAAAAAAATCATAGAAACCACTCTAATTGACAATTAAATTACATTTCTGCTTAGTTCAAAGGATAAAGAACAGGAAAAGAAAGACAAATTAACTTAAATTTCAAATTAAATAAAAAATACTATGGATGGGCATTGATTTGACCAAATTCAAGGGGCTAAATCTGCCTGTAGGGTAAGTTATTATTTCCTTCTTTCTACTCATGTGTCGAGGAAAGCTTGATATTTTTTTTAGCACAAAAAGTCACTTTATGGACTTATTCCCATTACCAAACTTGACAATTCAATATGGTGCTTGCTCCAACAACTCCAAAGTAAAGCTGTTGAAATAATTCATAGCAGAAAGTGGCTCAATTATTTTCACTACACCACTTAAATGCAAATAACACACCATTGCATTGTTAAAGTTTCTTTAAAAATTTCTTCCAAAATATTTAAAAGTACTTCTAAAAAGTTAATTTCATTTAAAAGCCAGATTTGAGAAAGGGGCACACATATAATTCCCAATATCTCAGATTTTCCCCTAAAAACTAAAATTTGTTGATTAGCTCGTTATAACATCAAATCCAGATTTTTCCTAAAGATGAGTTGTTTAATTTTTATGGCCTCCCAAAACTTGCAGTAAGGCATCAAAAGTTTTAGCATTTTTCTAAAAGTAATATTTAATTTTTTAAATTAATTACTTTAGTCTTAGATGTATTTCATAATCCACAAAATTGAACATTTTGAAGCATAGCATAATTGGTTAGTTTAGTTCTATATTGATATAGAAATACTAAAAAGCATTAAGTAACTACTAAAAACATAAGGTAAATAAATGTATATTTATTTTGCATTCAACATATTTTTACCTTTCTAGTTTGAAATTCAAGTATAATTAGCTAAACCTATGCCCCTTGTTTACTGCTATATGTCCTTGTTCATTGTTGTACTACATAGTATATTTTATTGTTTATGTATATTTGATTTTGTATTTATTGTATTACCTTTCATATTTATTTGTTCACCTATATGGATGAACTGATCCCAGGTGATATTTACATTTTATTTCAAGTTCATGTGCAGTACTTTCATTTGTGTAAATTTGAGAAAATTAAAAATATGTACTCTTAATGTGGATAATAGTGCTTAATGTTACCCTTTCTATAGGAAGAAAAGTACTTAGAAAGTTTTGCAAGATAATAAAATACTTACTTCTTTGGTTTAATATCTGCTCCATAACAGCTTTCACACCTGTTTGGGTCAAGAGTTGGTGGGATAGTCTAAAAATAATAATAAAGTTAATAACTTTAAAGTTATTTCATTAGAATTTATACTTAGCTAAACTGTAATGCTATAATTGTTAACATCAAACCATTTTTAACTATTATAGAGCAATGAAACCCATTAAGGACTAAACATACTTACAGAATTAAGAACTTCAGTAGATCCAACTTCTGTAAAAAGAAAAACAATACATTAAAAACTGAATAAAATGTTTTCACAATCTAACATCTTAGAATTGTTATTTTTTTTTCTCACTTTTTGTTAAGTGATAAAACCTGTTTAGCAGAACTAGGTATAATGAAATATTTAGATCATAAAATATGTAATGATAATATATATGATCTGCATTTAAATGATAGTCTATTTTTAAAAGGTAAAATAAATGTAAAAATTGTTTCCCAAAGCAATTAGAATGTTTGGCATTTCAGATAGCTAGCATTTAGACAGTTAAAGTTCAACTAATAACTAAATCAATTTTAAAACTAACAATTTTATAGGGTTCACGAAATTTTAAAAGAAAATAAGCATGAAAGTCTAACAAAAAATTAATAAAATGTAAAATATGTAAAGCAAATTGGATACTTTCTTTCTTTTTCAGGTTTTTCAAGGGGAATGCCGTTTTCATCTAATTTGCGTTTGTAAATATTGTGTTCCAAGTTAACATGCTGTTCTCCAGATACATCCATTGCATCAATGGAAAGAACTGTAGGACGAAAAAAATAGGTTATGAAATATTTTTCTTAACATTTTAAATCATAAATTAGTTAATTTATAAATTAAAGGTACTTTACGATTAGTCGGGAGCAAATCTCATCAATCAGACTTTATTGACAATGTTTTAAAAAATTACACATAAAAACATTTAAAAAATTAAAAGCAACACTGCTAGTTAAGATATTTCAACTGTTTTTTATTTTGATGTTTGGTTAATTTTTCGATTTATCAAAACACTTCACATGCTTGCGCCCGGCTAATCCTTAAGTACCACATTTAATGAGTGTGTAGTAAACATTAATAAGAGTAACATTTCTGTATATTTTATAAATTTTAATTGAAAACTTTATAAGAAACTACTGCAGTGCTATCTTTTCATCTAATTTCAATCAAAATGAACAGGTTATAAAGAAGCAAATATGTAATCAAATGTAATTTGGAGGTCCAACCAAAATAAATAATCTTGTATAGATAGATATAAGTATTTAAAAGTAATGGTATTTATGTCACCTAGTTAAAAGTAACAGAAAGTTAAGGCTAAGAAAACAATTTAGCATCATAAAAGTTATTCATTCAAATAATTAATAAAAAAACATGTAGTACTTAAGAGTAATTTTAACAAAATGGGCTAAAGATTGTAAGCAATATCAAACCTTATTTTCAAATAAAGGTAAAGTTAAAAGAAACAAATATACACATAAACAATCCAGGCCATTGCCTTTTTTCATTATCATTTTGTTTTGTATGCACCAATAAAACCAACAAAGACTACAGATTGTTAGCTTTTAAAAAATAGGATTTAAAACATGTCAAAAATAAAATTGTTGGTTCTTACATATTATCCCTTTGACCAAGACGCTGAATCTGAAGAGCATTGCCAAATCTCATAGACTGAATCTAGCAATCACTGAACGGTCGACGTGATAATACACAAGAATCGAAAATTTACATTGGGAAAATTCTACAATGAAGTTTTTAGTATTTTACTTGCATTATCATAAAGATACATTATTACTAAAATTAATTTAAATAAAAAATAGTAAGAAGAGGCATTTTTTCTGTGGCAGAAGAATTTGAATGATAGAAAACATAAAAATGTAAAATTTCACTTACAATCACACATAATTTTTGGAAAAGTGACATCTAGATTGATTCTTAGTTTTTCACTACGAGAAACATCAACAAAAAGTTCTTCTGTCGTTTCAGGAGTAAGATAATAGTTGAGTTCTGATATGAACAGAAGGGTGATTATAACAGCACTGACGATTGTAACTGTAAAAAAACAACTTTTAGTACTATTGTCCTATTAGATAGTAGAAACAATGCGAAAAATTGCATACCGGTTAAGTAAAATATACACTTATTATATCAATGACAACCATAATTTGGTGATATTTAACGAGACACATAACTAAATTGAACCATTTTTCAAAATATTAACCCTTTCTTGTGCTTTTGGAAGACTACTTCCAATGGTTTGTGTAATACACCCTTGGGAAGCGCAAAACCTAACATACTATATTGCTCACCCTATTGTATCATTTTTGTAGATTTACTACACCACTTGGTGCTTGTGCTCAGCTTTTGTACCAAAATTTTAAAGAAGATTGGTAGGACAAGGATTTATCAAAAACTTAATGCAGTTATATATTAGATGAAAATAATTAAGGATTGGCGAAATTTGAATACTTGACATACAAAGCAGTTTTGAATTTCTAAATTAGGAACAATATTTGATATTTTTATTACATTATTTTGTAATCTGCACTTTACTAACTTGCAACAGATAACTGTGAATTCAGTAAAAACAGTCCTGATTGCAGGAAAATCGAGTCACCTAACATGGGTCTATTTTGGAAGCTTGTAGGCTTAAAAGTAATAATTTCAACATAAAAATCACGGTACAATTCCGTTAGAGTCCCCACTAAGTATCGCCAATATCCGAATCGCTAAATATGTCCAAATATCAACAATTTTTTCTGACTTTTATTAATAAACTGAATAGTTATTGATCTAATTAAACATTTTAATTCAGGAGTTTGAAATTATTTATGAACATTTCTACTTTTTGTTGTCTAAAAGAACCGGGCGATATTTAGCGGGGACTCTAACGGAATTGAACCAAAATCACTCCCAGAAAAGAAGTTGTAGTTAAAATATTTTCTGACAATAAATTTTATGAAACTTTTAACTGAATAATTGTTAATTTATCATTATATCTTGGCAAGGTAGCATTTTAAAATATGCTAATTTAAATCATGTAGTATCAAAAATGCAATAATTCTTTTGTAATTCAAATCATGCAAGTAGTAACTCTCCTACTGTTAAATTTCCCACAAAAAGGTACTACTTGTTCAATTAATAATAATTAAGCAAACTTCATAATAAATAAAATGCAGAACCTAAAACTTCTTCAGGGAAATAAATAAATATTCGCTGTAAATACAAACCGGCAGCTCCAGAAAATGTTTTAACTCTAAAGTCCTCAAGTGTTTTAGGATATGCATCGAATTTTCTTATGTGCTCCGATATCTTCAGAGATTCCAGCTTCATCTTCAGTTTATATACTAGACATCCCTTTAGGTATTAGACTATTTTCAGGATTTTAAGTGGAATTCTATTTGTAGCAAAGGAAGCAGATTTTAAGATAAGTGCAATTTCCGCTGTTTTCAAAACAGAAATGCAGCCGATTTTGTCACACAGCTTAGTGTTTTTTTGCTGATGTTTCTGTTCGTAGAAATTATTTTTCTGTGAAATATAATTTTAAAAATCACATCATATAAAATGTTCTCAAAGATTTTTAACATGAAAGTATCATAAATTGTTTTAATTTGATTTTTGAGAAAAAAAACCGTCAGGTTTATGTGAAGAATAAAAATTTTATACAAACCGGAGCATCATGCTACATTACACAGATTCCGAAACCTTTTCGTTTTCACTAGCGCTTAGAAACGAAATACTTTGGTCTGACGTCGACGGACAGACAGCCAATCAGAACATGGCGGGATATTTTGGGAAAATCCTTGGGGATTGCGGAGGGGAACGTAGAGAAAGGAAAGGCTTTAGTGAGCGTCGATGCTGAACGATAGTGGCACTCACTGGGAAATTGCGTAAACAATTTTGTTACAAGGATTTAAAGGAAAAGGAGGGGTTTTATTAAACACTTGTACACGATTATAAAAATGGGCTGATTACGATCCTCTCATTTAATTAAATTTTAATATAAAATTAATTAAAAGGGGAAATTTAAGTTATAAATTTATATAAATGTTAAGTTTTTAATGAATGAAGGGATAATTTTACTTTAATATAACATTTAATTTAATTGATTCAAGTAAATTTTTTTACATGTGCAATTAGGAAAACTTTTAATTCCTAAATTAAAGTATACTTGTTATAAAACCAATCAAAAGTAGTAATTTTTATCATGTTTTTGTTTTTATAGCCAAATAAGCACAATAGACGACAGTCAAAACGTCACTTGCTTGTTTGGAAACGTAGATTCCATCCGTGATTGGTTCCGTACGGATTGGTACGGATTTACCTCCAATCACGGAACCAATCACGGATAGAATCAACGTTTCCAAACAAGCAAGTGACGTCACACTAATGTCGTCTATTCTTAATGTAAAAAAACTCAAATTTAAATCATATGCTGAGAATTTATTTTAAAAGAAGTATTTAATCACAAAATTAATTATTCTATTTCAATACAGACATTTTTTTTTCTTGCGGTTTCTGTAAACTAACAGACCCTACGAGAGTCACTTTGACCTGGGCACCTGACAGAAAAAGAAAGAGAGGATTACCCAGGCAGACCTGGCACAGGATGGCCATAGCAGTGAGAAACTCCCTAGGTTGGCCCAGCTGGGGAGCTGCCAGGGCTGCAGACTTAACCAGCGGGAGTGGCAGGCTGAGCTTGCGGCCTCATGCGCCACATCGGTGTGCCGAGTATCAAGTCCATATCGAAATTTTATTCAGAAAATACACAAGCCTCTTCAAATTTATTTTAATCAAACCTTAAGTATAACACTACATCAAAATTGCAAATTACATTCAGCTGCATAAGCTACTTTGACAAATTTCTCATTTGACTTCCAGGATCAGAAACCAATTTTACAATATAATAGTTACAATGTAGAACTAAAGTACCCTACCCATTTCCATAGGGACATAAAACAAGTGTTGTGTTGTTATTACTAATCTCCAGCGTCTAGCAGAGCTAGACCAGATCCATGATATTGAAAACTCAAACATGGTCCATGACAAAAAGCGGTCTAAAACAAGTGTTAATTAGAACAATTAGTGCTTTTCATGGTTAACTTAACCATGAATTACTTGAACCATTAACAAATAACACTTGAGAAAACAAATAGGTAAAAAGACAGTATATATTTAAAGATGCAGGGGTGATTATATTTAAGTGTAAGAGGGCTATCAAAAATTAAAAAAAGGTAAATTATAAAATACTCGAAGAATATGTCTCTCGATGTTCACAGCAACCAAAAGACGCTCTTGATTGATGCCACATTAAGTAAGTGGTCACCAAACAAGAGCACCATTTAGTTTAGAATCTTGAAAAAGGCTTTCTCCAATTTCAGCTTCAAAACCATGTTCTTTTCCTCTGCAAAGATGTGTTGCATTGAGTAGTACCAACCTAAGTAAATAAAATTTTCTTTTAAAATATTGTAAAACATAAAGCAAACTTTTTTGAGAAACCGACTGTTGGTTGAATTCAGTTATTTGTCCAGTCACAGTTGAATATCACAAAGCTGTTTTTAATACCTAAGATTAGAAATGCAGGGCTGGTTCGTTTATTTAAACTCTTTAACGCTTAAAACTAGTTATGAGAACTGAGAGTTCCAAAAGTCCTCCAGTTAAATCGGTGAGAATGGTGAAAAAGATAGGTCGTTCCTAAATTCACTCAAACCAAAAAAAGTTTGTAATAGATAAAACTGAGATGGATCTCAGTTATTTCAGTTTTAAAAGATGGCGGTGCACATGAAATTATCAACAACTTTGTTTATCTGCATACATGCACAAGTTTTAGATTTAAAAACGTCTTTAGAATTATAAATAAGTAGCATTTTAGGAATAATAACTCAACTATTAAATATATTTTTTGTTTTTGTCAATCGGGAAGTGTTAATTAAGAATCTTTAATCGATTAGCGCTTAAAGTTTCTTCAAACTTTTGTGGTGAAGCAAATGTAATTGTAAAATGTTTTTATTTTGATACATATGAAAACATTGATTAAGTTATTAATCAATCAATTAGTTAAGTTACTGTGCATTGCAATAAAGTACAGATTTTATGGTAAACGGGGTAAGTCAGCGGGAATCAAGTTCATTCAGCTGTTGAAAAGAAACGGTGTTAGGCTGATTGAGAGTGTAATATAGAATACTAAAGAATAAAAATTTATATTTCAACTTTAAAACACATTAAACTAATTCCCAAATGATTTGTATTACTATTCCCTACTGCTGTTATTGATTACTTAAATATAATCAGTAAACTTGTACAAATGAAGTTCTCTTACAATTAAAATAATTATCACATGAAACAATGAGGAACCAAACATATTGCCAGCTTACAGAAGAAAAGCATCAATCCTTTTGGTGAATATTTTGAAAGTTGAAATACAATCGGCTTGTTGATGTGAATTCATAGTGTGCAAAAGAAAATGATTGAGAATCAACAAATTGAAAGTAATCAGAAGTAATTTAGTGCCTCTTTCTCATGTAAGCCGACAATATAATGTAATACTCATTTTTCTATCTGTGTGTATGTAAAGGGCAGTGTGATAAATCCAGGATTCCTTATATCATCAATGACAACTATAAAAATTAGGTGATATTTGAATATTTGGCATTCAAAACAGCTTGGCGATATTTAATATAACTTTAAATGTACATTCAAACAAGCTCTAGCAAAGGTTTTTTAACTGTGGCTGTCTTCCCTCAGGTAAGTTTAATTTAAAGTCAAATTTCAGCCAATCGATAAACAAGATACATGAAGTATATTAGTGAGTCAGAGGGCCAAAAGTCTTCAAAATAATATTCTTGCTAATAGACGACATTAGTGTGACGTCACTTGCTTGTTTGGAAACGTTGATTCTATCCGTGATTGGTTCCGTGATTGGAAGTAAATCCGTACGGAACCAATCACGGAAGGAATCGACGTTTCCAAACAAGCAAGTGACGTAATGACTAATGTCGTCTATTTATCTGAACAAACTTTACTTGAATAACAGTTGCAATTAAAACTAACACTAAGAAACAGTAATTGAGCACATTGAAAATACCTATAACGAAATTGATTTTCAGAGTATATCTTCTGAAGCCATATTGAAAATACTTTTTTGATTTAAAAATTACTTAATAAACTTAAAATGTAAAGTGGATGGGGTAGATTGAAATATATACAGAAGTTGCAAAAAAGTTTTTATATATATCACTTTAGCATTATGTATGATTTGGCGACAATTAGTGGAACGCCAATTATTAGGTAATCCCCCGCAGTTAGCCACACTCATATTGTATAGAGCAGGATATTTGGAAAGTTAAGATTACAAATATAACCAGGATTACAAACCACTGAGAAAATAAACAGTAATAGAGGACAGCAAAAATAATTGGGCAACATTTGGTGAATACTTATAATTTAAAACAAGCTTAACCTATGTTTTTAATAGCTAATTAGCCCCCTGAAAACAAGTGCAATGCAAGATTGATAATAATCATTACACATTAAAGAATTAAGCTCATATTTTCTGGTGTTTTGAAGTACTTGTATAAATTGCAGTGAGGGTATTTTACACATGAAATAGTTAACAAGCTGTAGTACCTAGTATACAACAAATTAAACTTGTTAAATATCCTATCAGCAAAGAGTTTCAATCAAGAGTAAATTATGAAAAGTACAATGAACGAATAATAAAAATACGATAATTTTTATAAACAGATAGTAAAAATAATCCAGATATTTTCCATGTTACCTTTCATTCTCAATTTAGAATTCCCACGGTTCTTCTACACCAAACTATATGATTGAAATTAAACTAATTAACTTTTTTAACAAGATAACCCGTACACCCGTACACTTGTTTACATTTGAGCATTATTAGACTTTTCCCTATCCAAATCCCTAAATTTCCCCTTCACAAAAAAAAATCCCTCCACATTTTCTTGCCGTGAATGCCATGCTCTGATTGGCTGTTTGTCCTTCGACGTCAGACCAAAGTATTTCGTTTTTAAGCGCTAGTTTCGTTTTCGCGTTTTCCATCGTTTTCTTTCAGCATAGAAAGAGAAAAACATTATTACCTCTTTCATTTGTAAATATTTTAAGAGACCGCTCAGAAAAATAGAGCTCTCAATCTCAATTATTACATATTTTTTAATTATACACATAAATAATAAGAAAATAAATTAATAAATGTATTTATGTTATTAAAATACTATAAATTAATAAATGTATTTATGTTATTAAAATATTATAATTTATAATAAAATATTAATTATAATTAAATATTGTAAATTATAATAAAATACTAATAATAAAATAAATTAAATTTTATGTTTAATATGGTACATGGAAGGAATTAATTTTGATTAAGATGTTTTTTTAAACAAAAAAAAGATAATTCCAATCTTTTTAAATTAAGCCAATTTTAGAAATTAGATAAACATGTAATTTTTTTTCTCCTATTGTAATTTTACTTTTTAAGTTAAATTCAAAGAGATTTTATATGGAAAATTAATTGTTATGCAAGTTTACAGTTGTTTTTTTATTCCAAATTTGGATATTCTTGCATAGTGATTTGCCGTACTCCATCATTGTTTTAAGAAATTTCATTAAAAATGCCAATTTTTCTGATTAAAATTCCTCTGGCTAGGTAAAATTGGTTTGAAATTAAAATTAAAGCATTGTTTTTTTTTCTTATATTTTTGTTCCAAGATTTAGAAAAAAATTAATTACTCGAATTTAAATTTGCCTTAATTTTTTTAGGGAAAAATTTGTTACCTGCATTTAATACAATTTACAAAATATGTTACCCTGGTTTGGATGAATATCTTGAATAAGGTGAATAAGGTCTGGTTTGGATGAATAAGGTGGATATCAAAGGGGGCCCGACTGCTCCAACTCCAAAATAATTAAATACCCCCGGAAACCCATAATTTTTTCGGGAAGTACTTGGAACTCTGCATTACCTACTGTTTTTTTTATTATTAAATTAATCAAGATGCAAATTCTTGGAAAAATATTCTTAAAAGCTATATTTTTCAACCTATTATGTATGCACGGGGTGGTCTGGTCTAGAGAGCCGTCTGGTCATCACCCCTAGAAGACAAAATCTAGAAACGGGCCTGATGATGTGTATACTAAGTTTCTTAGGAGGATTATTTGACCCCACATCCGAAAAAAATTCAATGTACGCAACTGAAACCTCAGGTACAAAATATTTTTTTATATAAAATTATAACAGATTAATAAGAAAGTTCATTTTCTTTTTTTCCACCACAGAAAACTTTCTAAACTTTTTTCTGGCTACAACACTATGGGTTTTATGATAGCCATTAAAAATTTTATTTTTTCATTAAATCAATATTTATTTTCAATTTAGTTTAACTTTGCTAATACAGATTACATTGAGTGATACTAATAGCCAAATTTTGGAAATTACTTTTCACATTTCCTTATATTTATATTCATCCATGTTAAAAATGTGTTAACAAGGTCGTTTGAAAGTTTGACATCTAAATGGTACTAGAAGAGACATAGGAGTAGGAATGTAGAACTTCTGAAAATTATGTGACTTAAATGTGAATAATCCCTAATAAAAAGAAACACGCATGTGATAAACTAAGAAAACATTTTATTAACAGAATACAAGATAACAACAACAAAAATATTTAAAAAAACACTTGTGCATTAACTGATACAAATAAATACACCTATAAACGCATCTCTAAACTCCTTGAAGCTGTAAATGATTAATTTTAAAAAAAAATTATATGGCAAATCAACTAAATAAACAATTTTAAAAAGTTTGGGCAAACTTATTATACATACGCCAAAATCAAAATATCAACGTATAGCACAAATACTGATTGCGTAATCAAAATCCTTCTTTTATGGATACTTTATTTTTTATTCTAGTGACCATCAGATCACTAGAATTTATGCCACGTCTGACTTAAAAAAACACATAAATAGCAATACAATACAATCTTCAATTCACCGCTTACCAATATAGCAAACATCAATACCAGGCTTGATGCCTTACTGCAGAAAAAAAATATCTTACTTTATTCTTTCCATTAAACAATGACTTTTTACCATCTTTCTAGCCCTCGTAGAATTTTTGCTATAAACTTCATATAACTAAATTCTACACATAAAACCCAATGGTATTGAGGACCAAGTTTTTAACAAGTGAACACATTCATTGCGTGAATTTGATTTTGATCCATTCAAATGCAGTACCAGGTTCCACCAGTCTCGATTTTCGTTTATACCAATTTTACAGCCTGGTCGAGAGGGATTTGTAATGGCCGTAAGTCCACGTTTTGTCGTGGCCAGATATGTCGTTGTTGAGGTCATCAACTGAAGAAGTGAGGGACCTTGTGGACTTCCTTTTTGTTCTTTGAGCTCGCAGGTAGGGGTCTAAGAAAGCCTGGAAAACAAAAGAACAATAACGAATTATTTTAAATTAGAAGATCAGTTTGAGAGAGGTAAAAATCTTAATTTTACTAAAACAATTTAGAAAAAATTTACCAACTGCCTATAAAGAACTGTTTTTTTATGGAAATATTTTTTCCCTCAGTTTGAAATTCTAATTTGAAAAGGCAGTGTTAAGTCTATCGTAGTTTAATTATTGTGAAATTTTGATTATTTTATCTCAAAATCAGAATCCATTTGCATAAAACAATTACAAAATGTTTACTTTGAATTAAATTGAAAGTTTATGAAAAGTTAAAATAACTCGGTTATTTTAAAATAAAAATTATCACTAATAGGAAGTTATTTCCAAAAATTTTTGAAACGTCTAACTCCCAATATTGTTTGAGTGAAATATTTACAGTAACGGACCCTTTATCCGGAAACCCGAAATCCGGAAGGACCTGAAATCCGGCTCGCGTTCAGAATTTTTTAAAAGAATTTTCAGTATTTGAAAAGGGTTTGATGTTGTCATATATTTACATTCCTTAGAAATTATTCGGAGAATTGGTTTCGTAATGATAAAATTTTATAAAAGTAGGGTATAAGTGTTTCATTTATTACGAATTAAAATGACTTGTGACTTCCTTTTAACAATTTATAACTAAGCCAAATAAGTTAACTTTTAAGCCTATAAAAGAAATACTCCAGTTCTTATAGGATATCAAAGTTCAAAGATTCAGGACTTTAAAAAATTGATGTTTGAGAATTTTTATTGTGGGGTAAAGCCAATAACATAAAATGTCAAAGAGAACAAGTTAACAAGGCATTGAAATTTATCGAGAATATAAACCATAAAAAACATTTTTGAGGGTATAAAGTTCAACAACTAAATTACATATTAGATAAGTTTAAATTGAAGAATTTTATAGAGTGTTTTCAGGTGACGTCACAACCGGTTATTTTCTTTTAACTGTGTATCTACTGTAGGGCTTTTAACTGTTTCTAAGGCAGTTGTTTATCTGTTGCTAAGGCGGATTTTAGATTTGGGATCACGTGATTGCAAATGCTCCAATAGAAGGATTTCACGGCTAGTCATTTTCTGTAACTGTTAACCTCTGTAGGGCAAAAAACTGTAACTCTTCTGTTGCTAAGGCCGTTGTTAGGTCCGAGTCATGTGATTGAAAATGCTCTATTCGAAAGTTGCAAGATTAGTTTTTATTAGAAAAAAATATTTAACTTCAGAGAAAATTATTGTAGTTCATTGTAGTACACATGGTCAATGATTTTGAAAGGAAACACACAGCCTCTACTCTCCATCTTCCTGAAAGTCAACAAACTTTTCATTACCGACATTTTCTGTCGTCTATAATTCTTTCTCAAGGGCATTTTCCTGCTCCGGATTGATTTAACATCCACACGAGGCACGAAAGCTATATCACTGCTGCCCGCTTTCGATTCTAAATCCTCTTAAATCCGCGCGTTTACGTCTTAAGCCAACTTCCGAGAAGGTTACCACCACCGCTTGTCACATTCATACATTGGTAGCGAGACTTGCGACATCGAAGAGTTATTAAAAACAAGGGATCGTTGTGACTTTTCTATACGCTCTGCCGATTCAGTTATAACTTGGGATTGATTTACAGTAGTGGATAGTGGTTTCTGAAATTTAGTTTGATTTTTTCCCCAATTTGGTTGACATCCATTTTTTCCATTTCAAAGCATCCTTTTCAACGTAGTAAAATAACCTCGTTTATCCGACCCTTGTTTATCCGTATCATAATGAGGGAATTGCACGATTTTTTTTTTAAATTTTATTATGATAGAGGATGAAAATCCATGAAAAATGACGTAAAAATTATTGAAATCGGAAAACTATTCCCCAAGATATTAATTTTTAAAATGTCGTTTCCAGTATTGGCGGAAAAACAGTAATTTCGTTATGGCTGCTGTGTGACGTCACAGCGCTTGGACCCACTGGTTTCGCCATGTTATTGTATGTTTAGCTTGCTTCATTCTGCTATTCTTCATAAAGTTTTAACTAAAAAACTATGATACTTTAAAGACACATACAAATATTTTTTATAAAAAGATTGGCGTTTTGTTTTAAAAAAAATATTAATTGGTTTTGGAATTATTAGGATTCAAAGTTTTAATTTTTACTTTTTCTGGCCGTTCACTAGAGAAACAGACGAGTTTTATGCGTGTTTTGGTTTTATGATAAGTCTGATTTCTTTTATTTTCAACAATTCACTAAGTTTCGACGGCGCTGTGACGTCAAATCCCGTTTTTTGATCACATGACTTTACTATAGTGTTTTGGCAAAAATAAAATCGAATTTTAAGTTATTTAAAACATATTTTTGAATTTTTAAATCTGATATTTGAGAGTTTTAAACTATAAAGTATCAAAAAAAGTGTAAAATTAAGCAAATCCCTCACCTATGCAATTCCCTCATTGTATACATTTTTGATCGATTTGTAGACGCCACGTGCGTTTGAAACAGTCGACCGTGGTCCAATAAGTACTTGATAATAAATTATTTTTATATAGTTTTAGGTTAATTATAGTTATAAGGATAAATTTTTATTCTTTAACTCGAGACTCAAATTGTTAGAAACCCGAAACTTTTGAAATACAAGTTTAAAAAACTAATGAATAAACTCATTGCTTTTCTCGTGTAGTTTCAAATTCCTATATAAAGTTCGTATAACATTGTCATACCTGTCATACTATCACGCAGTTTTCCCAGAGGTACTCGAATCATCGTATGTTAAACCAGCGTGACTAAAGATTGTAGACTAGTTAATCTTATAAAATATGCATACTTTATCAAAAAGTGTGGGAAGGTTTGTATTCAGAATCAAAAGAAGGTTACAATGTAGAAGGTAGTTATTTCTAAGTATATAGGGCTGTGATCTCCATTTATAATTAAAAACTATACTATAATCTATACATAACCTAGCAAAATATAAATGCATATTTACTTTTTGGTAAGCATGTATTAAAAAAGCGTAAAATACGTAATTTTATTAATGTGGAAAACTAGCAAAACTTCAAAAATTTTCACTGAGAACGTAAAAAATTTAATTTTTGTTTTTTAAAATAAGGGAAAAAAATTTCGTGCAATATCACATGAATTTTCCAATGAAACTCTTTTATAACCGCCGAAAGTTCGTTCAACATCAATTTTTCTTTTCCCGCGCGATATAAAGTATTTTTTTACTTAAATATTAATATTTGATTATGATAAAATTGATAAATATGGAGAAAAATAAGCATTTAAAATTTAAATATGTATATATGTACGAATAGGTTCCTGCAAACATGGAAATTCATTCAGCATGGACATCACAGCTCTATTTATAAGATAATAACATGAAATTAAAAAATATTTTCACCTGATTCGTGAGTTTAGTGTCTTTGAATTTGTATTTTCTGTAGTACAAGACGATGGACTCTAAGTATGGGAATGGAAAGTCGTTGAAGTAGTACAGATCGTTCATCTTCACTATGGCATAATGTGCAACTTTTTTGTCGCTGGTTCTGAAAAGAAGAAGAAGAAACTAATCAATATTTGAGAGAAGGTTTTGGCAACCACCTAGAATTAGTTAAAGCTCAGATAAAATCACTTAAAATCAACATGTAAAACCTTTTAGAAAAATATCTGGGATTCTTAGAAACATTCACTACATAAAAAAAAAGGTTTTTTTTAATCACAACTCTGGAAGATAATAAAATATACTTTGTACTCAACTATTGAAAAATTACGCAACGAATTATTTGTTAAATGTCATATAGAGATTTTAGATAGCAGTTCAAATGAAATTGATTCTTTCAATTACAGAGCATTTTCAATTACATGACTCGGACCTAACAACGGCCTTAGCAACGGGTGCGTGTCCTCCAGCAGTTAACAGTTAAAAGAAAATAACTGGTCGTGACGTTCTGTGCGAATGCTCTATACTTAGAATTTCGATTAAAATACTAAAATATAAAGGTGTTTGATGAATTTTTAAAATTAAAACAATTTCAACTCAAAACCAGCGATAACATTTTGTTAAAACGCCAATTTCATTTGAAAGTTCCAACTAACAACATTTTTTCATCAGTTTCATTAAATAATTTTTCATAGTATTAAAATGTGTTTAAAGTTGATATTACTTTCTAAAGAAATTAGTACAAGTCTAATTTTTTTACACATGTTTTTGAAACTCATTGGGTTCTACAACAAATTGAATTATTAAACTGTGCAATACTCCTGAACTACGAAAAACACGCTTAAGAGAAGGTGATGAGAAATAACTGTAATGAAGGATTTTGTCTCTGTTGCGTATTGAGATATCTCGAAACATGAATTGGGCATGTAAAAATAATGCTTTGAACAAAATATATTTCACCTCACATCCGTGATCTCATTTTATAGATAACAATATTATTTTAAATTTTAATAGAATTCAAATTTAGTTTCAATTCTATTGTCTCAGCTGGTATGTCATATGCACTGAATTAAGATGCTTTCATTTTAATCCCGATTCAGGAATAATAACCTATTGTTCCACTTCCGTTACATGGTAATAGATGTAGATGGAAGAGTTGAAAATTTTAAAGCATTCATCAATCTTCTGTTTTGTCGAAAAATCCCTTTATATTTTAATTAGTAAGAGGGCAGATAAATTAAAATTAATTAGGTCAAAATTTATTCGTTTTTGTTATACTAAATTAGAGCAACTTGTATTTTGAAGTACTACAGATGTTCGACATCGATTTTAGAGTATAGCAAATATATTCTTCAGGAGGTAATATATTCTTCAAAATATATTTGCTCCTGAGAATCTCTTTACTTTGTATCATGATTTTGCTCTTTAGTATCTGTTTGCTCTTGGACCACTCTCAGCTTTTCAACTTCAATGTGATCCGCTGTATTTCTCTGTTTTTGAATAACTCTAACTCTTTAGCATCCTTTTGCTCTTCATTCTCTTTGATTTTGAGAATCTCTGTACTTTTTAATATCCTTTTTCTCTTCAACATCTCTTTACTCTTAAACCTCTTATAAAATTCGTTAGTTTTTATATGATTCTCAGCATACTTCTCTTTTAGCATCTCTCGACTCTTTATCATTTGTTTGCTCTTCAACACATATTTATGCTCCTTAGCATCTTCTCTTTGCTCTTTGACCTCTTTCAGCTCCTCAACTTCAATGTGCTCCTCTGCATCTCTTTGCTTCTTGAGAATCTCTTTACCTTTTAACATTCATTCGCTCTTCAGTATCTTTTTGTATTTCATCTTTCTGATCATCCTTTTCTTTCTTTTTACTGTTATTAAAATTTACACTCTTCAACACAAGGACACGATTTTATTTTCAATGTATGGAAAGCAAAGAGAGAGGGGAGGCGAAATATTTTTGTTATCAGCTAACGAGGAACCAGCGAAGCAAAACTTAAATATGAGAAATACCAGTTCAAAAACCCAAGAAAACGTCAAAAGTCGAGAACTAAATATAAACACACAGTTATTTCATCTCATGCACTGCGATTTTCCCAACTTTCTCTTCCACTTGAGAAACGGTTTCAAAACGAAGAATATTCGAGCAAAACGGACGTGAGAACTCCGCTTTGCTCAGTCATGGTACTCCTCCTCACGCATCGTAAACAAAAGGCGTGTTACATAAGAGAATTAGACACGCCATGGCTTTTTGCTCAGAAAACAGACATTTTCTCTTGGAGTATCATTCACACGCTTAGAAACGGCATGTATATGGAACGGTTGATAAATCTATACAGGTGTATTTCGTGGAAATTTGACAAATATTTTTTAAATGTTGACTTTAAACATCTAGTTTTTTTACTAAATATGTAGGGTATAATAATTAGATCATTTCACTGAAAAGATTTCGTACTAAACCAGTAAGTAATTAGCTAACTAGAGTCTAATTAGCTAATTAGCATGATTTTCTAACTGATGTAACTCATAGTCACTTAGTTAAAAATGGATAATTTCTATTGGAAATTAATATTTGCAATATTCTGCATGTTTTGAATGTTTTATAGAGTTGATAGACCCATTGTGTAGTTTATGTTAAGAATTTGAGTTTAATGAAAGTATAGTATTTATAGAAATAAAAAACACTGTTGACAATATAAATTAATATTTTTATCGTACAAAAGTAAAGAGAATTACTTTAACTGTTTTAAAAAAATTATTAATTAAGCTGTTAATAATTAAACATACTAATACTATTATATGCTTTCCAAAAACAAAATAAATGTCTTTAATTTCTTTTCCCATAAGAAAAATTTAAACCCTATCTGTGCAAAGTTTATCTAGTAGGTATAGACAAAGTAAAATATACTTTTAAACTCAAAATTCAAACATTTCAGAGTTTAGAAAAAAAATTCCCCCACGGAAAATTATTGTTCAAATTAATATTTTTTTGTATAAGAAACGATCAACAAATCTACTTCCTTACGATAACAAGAGAAACTCCATCCAATCTTTTTCCCCCATGATTTTCATGGCCGGAAGTGTTGACCTCCCAACAAATAAGCTGTAATTTGCGAATAAGGAAGAAGTATAACAACTACTTTCCCCTTTTTCATAAGATATCATACAGCATTCATAATCTGCTTTTTCTCAGGAATTTTTATAATACTAACATTGAAAAGGTAATAAAAACACGGAAATAAACATTTTTCTCCCATTAAGATTTTTTCAACACTCGTTTACTTGCTTTTCTATCTATCTATCAACTCTAAACGTGTAGTAGTCAGAAAAGCACTTTCAAGTGCTCTAATACAAAAATTATTAAATATTTTGTTTCAATAAATATGTTAGAGCTGTGGTTTCCTAACTATTTTGCTAGTGGAACCCCCCAATTTGTTGCCAATGATTGCGGAACCTTGAATATTTTTTAATCAACGACTTTTCAAAATTTAATATCTGATATTAAATGAAACAAGCCAACTTAATGTTAAAAAAGTTGTGATTAAGCGAGTTCCAAGATCCGTCTGGGGGGTCCTCCCTCCGAAAATTTTTGGAAATTTGACTATAAAAAGAGGGTTTTAACTTGTTTTGGTACACCCAATCCAAATTTCGGACATTTTTAAGAATTTAAATCATATTTTTGGTAGGATTTGCATTTTGATGAACTTAGTATAAAAAAATCCCACCATTCTTATTTTCTTTAAGGAAATAAAATTTGTCACGCGAAACCCCTAAATTTTTTCGTGGAACCCACTTTGGGAACCACTGCGTTAGTGTAATAAGATGCCAAATTTTATGTAGCATTAGATGTTTTTTACACAATTAAATGCTATGTAAGATCGTGAGATAAGTAATAGCCTGTTAAAATGGCAAGCAGTAAGTTTCTGAAAATAACTTTTCATTAGCAGTCATTTTTTTTATTTCAGTATTTAAAATAACTTTTCAGCTTATGAAAATAAATAAAATTTAAAATATTTAGAAAACATTTTAGAAGTGAATCTTTTGAAGATGACATGCTGTCGTCTCTCACCACCTATATCTGCTCTTTAGTAAACTAATATATTACATAATAATTAATACTAATTAAAAAATAATTGCCAAGATTTCAACATTATTTAATTTAATTTGAAGTTAAAACAGCAGATCGTGATGCTAACAGTACACCACATTCTTGAATGTTGTAAGGGAGACAATAGAACCCGAATTAGCGGATTTTAGTACTATTCTAAACATCTACATTCACGACAAATCATTGAAGAGGCGGATGTCATATAATGTCTAGTCTGGCCATTTTTAATGATCAGGTAAACATGATTCTAAAACTTAAGAACTTACTGCTAATCTATAAGAATTATTAGTTGGTTGGTATCAATACCCAAATATTATAGTAGGTAAAGAAAATATAAGATTAATAAAAAATTATTTTCACACAGATAATGTAGTAAATGAGACAACCGGGCAAAAAAAAAGCTGATATTAAGAATTTATGAATATCCCTGAAGATAACCCCAATCCTTGAGTGCAAAATAATTATATTTGAATTATGTTTTATTTTGAAGGGAATTTTTCTATTCCAAAACAATTAAATATACTGGTTTGGTAAGTAAGTTGGCTTTCTGATGCCAAGTCAAGAACAATGGTAAGAATTTGAATTAAAACGGGAAATACGTGTAATCTTTTCTAATATGTGGATCTATTTCGTTTTCCTCTCAGATATATAGTTTTCGTATAATGAAGGTTTGACCATCAAACCAATAAAAATGAAATATTTTCAGGAAAGTTTTAGTTCAAAAGACTTGAGTTATAATTATTGAAATCAGAAACACATTTGAGGTATCATAGCATTCAAGGAATCACCCAAGGTTCCAAAGAAAATGTAATAAAATTATTCAAAACAAAATAATTTCCACATGAACCTTTTTCTAAGAAATTTTAATATTTAATCGAAAGTTTATTGCATTAGTTACTTTTACTCACAAAATTGTGTAACATTTATATTTTCTCTAAAAAAAAAATTATTATTATTATATTTCTGCTTAGTTCACAGCAAAAAAACAGGAAAATGGAAAACTAAAACAAATGAGGCAGTTTAATGAATATTAATGGTGTTCAACATTCACTGGATAAAAAAAGGTAAAAACATTAAGTTGAAAACAAATTTTGTTTTGGCTTAGTTTACAGCACAAAGAATTAGAAAAAAACCCACACAAATTAACTTAAACTTCAAACTAAATTTAAAAAAAAAATACAACAAAATGGACATCAATTTTGTCAAATGCAAGAGGGTATATTAGCGTATAGGGATTAGTTATTTCCCCCCTCTTTCCACTCATGTGTAGAGCAAAGCTTGGATATTTTTTAGAGTCAATTTGCCATTTTTTGGACTTGTTCCCTTCCTCAATAACCGACCGATTCAAATACAAATATCCTCCTCAAAAACATTTTTTAATTCCTTTAAGAAAACCAACTCTATTCAATAATGCTTCGTTACAAATAAGAGCACAACCACCGCGGGCGAAAAAAAACCCTGCTTGGCTACGTCCTCAGGTGGCATTCCTCGCCAAGCGCGCAGGTGCGAGAATGCGGCAACCCTGGGATCACCTGACCTTCGACATCGGTCGGCCATTGAGCTTCGGGTGCCGGTAGAAAAGATGCCGTTGCGCCTCGCCTCAGCATCATCTCGTATCTCTCTCTCTTTGACCGAGTCACGTGACTTGATATGTGGGGTGGGTTTCGTTGATCACAATATGGGAAAGATTCTCAATTCAAGTTCAAGGTGAATTGGGTTTTAAAGAAGAGTAATGTCTCGGTTTTTTTTTGAGGATAGGGATTTTTCAGATTGATAAAGGAGGACAAATTCTACTTTTCCAACAGAAATAAGAATTTGTTTGTAGAGAAAGAGAGAAGAATTTTCTTATGGGCACAAAAGATTATACGAGCAGTTCAAAATAATAGTGGTCTGATAGTGGTGAGTTGAAAAATACAAAATTTGAAGTAGCGTTCTTTGGGTGTCTTTTTACAACGATGTTTCGCAACTCAAAAGTTAGTGAACCACAGTGATGTTAAATATATACCATCATCATTCACATTCATCCTCCTTACCGTGTATCACTCCGTTGGTCGTGACAAAATTCAAAAGCGATAGTGTATTTACCATGCTAATATGTTTACCGAAAACGCTTTACGTCGTTTTAATACAATTATTATTTCAAGAACCATATTTTAAGTATATCACTCTTTAATAGCGTTGGCTTTTGCTTATTTAAATTATTTTTCAATACAAAAAATTCAATTAAAACTGTTAAGATTTTACTACTATGGTATCGAAAGTAAGATTATTCAGCGCCCCTTTTGTTTTTGAGCCTCTCTATACTCTTCAATATCTCTTTGCTCTAGAGTATCTTTTTATTTTACTTTTCAACATCCATTTAGTCTCCAACATCTCATTTCCTTTCAGCATTATGTGCTCTCAAGCATCTCTATGCTCTTCAGCATCCTATTTCGATAGAGTTTCTTCCTGCTCTTGAGCATCACCTTTCTCATGAGCATCTCTCTGCTCTTCGGTATCCTAATTCAATGGAGTCTTCAGCATCCTGATTCAGAGGAGTCTCCTGCTCTTGAGCTTCTTTCTGTTATTCAGCGTCCCCTTTCTCTTTAACATTCTGTTGCTCTTGAGCATCTCTCTGCTTTCCAGTATCCTTATGAAATTGAGGTGCTTGCAGCAACAATGAGCTAACTCCAATGTTAAACTGCTGAAGTTAGTTCATTGTTGCTGTAAGCACCTCTATTGAATCCCTTCCTGCTCTTGATCATCGTTTTAAGCTAGTTTCTGCTCCTCAGCAGCCCTTTCAGATTTTGTTTCAAAGGCGATACGACAATTTGAAATAAAAATTACTGCAAGAAAAAGAGTTATGCAATCTGTAGATTCCACTGCTCATTATTTAAAAAACCTGAAGCCGGTATTTGGCGTAGCATATCCAAGAAAAAACTCCAAAGTGAATCTAAGCGAGGTAGACAACACAAGTTCTCAAAAAACCTACCAATCTCTGTCCGAATGGCTGCCTTTCAGCTATCCAAAAAAAAAAAAAAAGAAAGCCACATTCACCCAACCAACAACAACCGTGGTTAAAAGACATCAAGGAAAAAAAAGTCCTCAAAAAACCCTCCACTGAAGATTCACCGCATTGATTCCATCAACAACAAACACACTACAAGCCTCTCTTTCTTCGCCAGGTGGAGTTTCCGCCCAACAGAATCACTGCTGCCACAACCAACTGATTAAAAGGTATGTCTATGGCGGGCCCATCATGCACCAGTGGTCCATGAATCTGTTTTGAATATACTGCGGCAAAAAGAACGGGAGATGAGGAGGAATAATTACTGATACCGTCTTATTGGCTTCGTTGAATCCATCCTTATGAAAGAGAGGGCCGGCTTCCGCGAAAATCACAGTGCGGGTGCTGTTTGTGTTTCTATCTCTTCTATGAAAGAGTTTAGTAGTATAATGTTGATAGTTTTATGTGTCTTATGATTTAGATTTAAAGAGAGTTAAGAAACTGATATTGAACAACTTTTTTAAACTGACTGAAATTAATTGATAACTCCCCGACACCGTACCGTTTCGCCAACGCTTAGTACAACTTTTTTTTTAATACATATTTATTCGTTCTTTTGTTTTCCTTTCACATTTTTCATTATTTCGTATTTCAATTCTAAGTATTAATTTTGCCAGTAATTTTATGTTTGTTTATTATATCTCATTGTATTTCTATTATACCTGCACAGGATTATTTCCTCCAGGTTATGTATGTTCAACTGTAAAATCCTTCTTTCTTTGTCAATAAATAAATTTGTTCTTTGAAAGGTTGATTGGGGAGAGTGTCAAGCTCCTAATTCTTGATTGTTTGTTTGGATGGTGCATGTCAAAAGAAGTAATCAACAATATTTATTCATTAATTTAAAAAAAATGCTATAAAAATAAAAATTTCTAAAAAAGAATTTACGTATCTAATTGCTTTTACAAATCAAGGGGAGGGCACTTTTTGAGGATCACCTCTACCTTCGGTTGGACGCAAATCGACAAAATTTTACTTTTTTTCTACATAGATCTCCCCATGAAATTTATTTTTGCATCCCCCATATTACTCCCCCAGAAAGTTACAGGGAGTTTGTCCCTAAATAATTAATTTTTTGATCAGCACAAGCACTTAATGAACGAAAAAGTTTGAATAATCAGGGGATAGTGAACCCATGTGCTCTTAAAAAAGGAAGAAAAAAAGGTTAAAAAAAACCCAAGAAAAAGTACATTTTTTAAGTAACCAAAATTTGTTAGTCTTTCAAAATCTACTTTCTTTCTCCTTTTTATATCTTTCCCCCTTTTCTTTTTCAGCCCAAGGAGGGGGCACTTTCCGGAGTCTACTACACTTTCAAATCTACCCGCGCCTGATACAAATCTACCATTACATGCATGTGAATAATTTCATTTTAACTGTGCAAATACTTGAAGGTTTAAGTTAAAGAGAATAAATATGATTTTGTGGTACAATTCCGTTAGAGTCCCCGCTAAATATCGCCCATATCAAAATCGCTAAATGTATCCAAATACCAACAAATTTTTCTGACTTTTATTAATAAACTGAATAGTTATTGATCTAATTAAACATTTTAATTCAGGAGTTTGAAACTATTTATGAATATTTCTACTTTTTGTTGTCTAAAAGAACCGGGCGATATTTAGCGGGGACTCTAACGGAATTGAACCGATTTTGTTTAGTAATTTCAGTTTATTTAAATACGTATAAAAATTTAGGAGTCTTTTATTAAAGGAGGTTAGATTTTTACTTGGGCCCAATGGTTAATCAGTGCTTGACCTCTGAAAAACCGCAACACTGGGGTATCCACAAAACCCCATTTAACTTGCAATAGATCCGCGCTAGAAAGATTTTGTCACAAGGAAGATCGGTGTATCTTTCCCGAATAAATCATCCAGGGCGGAAATATAGGTTACGCTGCACCAAAGCGGGCTACTGTGTGCGGCGGAGGCCAAGGGCTCTTTCTTGCGACACTCGAGGACGGAGGATAGGCAACCCAGATTCTGTCGGAGGACCTTCCCTAGAATAAATACTCGCTAATAACCGAAATGCATTTTTTTTCTGGTCAGTGACAGTTTCCGATGCAATGTAAATAGGGTTTTTTGTCCACTGTGACTGAATGCGGTTTTTGTCGGTATTGAGTTCGCGATAACAGCTGAGAAATTAAGGGAGGAAGTTATAGTGGAAGTTGTTTATGAATGTGGAATTTCTTAAAAAAAGTTTGTGATTGGATGGGAGATGAAGACTTTCTTTGGTGTTTCTGTTATTGTTATTATACTGAGCTGAAAAAAATAATCACAGTAAATTCAGATGATGAGCATTTGAAAGTGGGATTACTGATGTGTCAGTAACTGAATATGTATGTTTTTTCAGTGCGTGTCTCTTACGCAGTGATTAAGTAGATGTACTAATCTCATAACGCATATTTTCCGTTCATCAGATGTTTTCGTAGAAGATTCGAATTGGATAGAACAAAGTATGCAATTGATACATGAAGGTTTAAGAAAGCAAAACATCGATCAAGAAAACATTCTATCTACTCTTTTCTATTATTCCTCTCTTTCCTATTCTTCCTCTCGTTTCTTTCACAACTTTCCCTTCTCCTTTTCCTCGTATTCTCTCTTTATATTTCTTTTTTTAATTGTTCACTTGTTAATGTCATTGCGAATTTCTATCAGAACAAAAGCAGGATTTATCCTTTTTTTGCATAAAATCTTTCTTGAGTACATCATTTGTACATTTTTGTTGGCAATGCCTTTCCATGTTCTTTTCCTCTTGAATCTCCGAACTTAAAGTAAAAACAGAAGTTTGGCTCAAAGAAACTGAAAATATTCAACGCCGAAATGTTTAGAAGAGATTCCCCTTGTCTGCAAACATAAGCAAACTGAAACACCCCTCATAATTACATAAGAAAACTGCCCGGCCTTCTTTGTTCTTTTTTTGTTCAAAATCTTAAGCAAAAGCTTAGATTTCTAGAACTTATTGTTCTCCATTAACACTTAACCTATCGTTAAAACTTTCCTTGATTTGAAAAATGCTTGATACGTTTTCCTAGCTGAATTCTTTTTTGTGAAATTTATCTTTGGTTGAATTTTGAGATTATTTATGCAAGAAACAAGATATTTTCATAACTGCAGTGTTTGTATCATCTTACGTAAGCATCACTCATACTCTCCTTCCCCTTGTGAGAAAAAATAAGCAAATAATAGCAAACCCCCTCCCCCTTAGGTGCTTACGTAATATTTCAACGGCCCCTTACGACGCGGCCACTCCAATCTTTTATAATAATGAAATAAATAAGCATGAATATCACGAGAAATAATCTCAAATCTAAACTAGATAGAATGTTGAGGCGAATAAATTTTGTCCACATCTTTCGCTGTTGTGTCCTCATCATACATCCACCACAGTCCTTAATGACATACACCATTAATGAAATACTACATATCTCTGAAACGAATCAAACTAAATTAGTGGCCTCTGCGGTGCCTATTAATAGACCTTCTGATGGACTTCTCATTGGGAAATAACTTTCTTTTCCACTCGAGGCAGTATTATATCGAAAAGGGGGATAAAACCGGTTGGTCAGTCCAACTCGCGTGTCGACTTTTTGAAAGTACTTTTTTGAAATGACCCCATACGATTCCGAATGCGCGTAGTGAAGGTAACAAAGACCCCCGGGTCCTTCCTCTGGATTTTGTGTCTGGAATAATGAAGCGAGTCCCGTGAGGTTGGTATGAAGAGAGGCAGTTCCTTCTGTGACATTCTTTAGAGTGAGACGCTAGGGAGTGAGGTTTTGGTCTTTTTGGATGGGGAGAAGAGAGATCGAATCGACTTTTTGATTTTAAAAATGTATTTTGTGTGAGAAAGGAGCACCCTTTTTCAATTAAAGTACGTTAGAGTAAGCGAGAGAGATACAGAGAAATAGAGAGGGATCAATAGTTAGATGACAGATAGGGAGGCAGACAAAGATAGAGAGAAAAAGAGAGAGAGAGATGTAGAAATAATAGAGAGACCAATAGTTAGATGATAGATAGAGAGAGATAGGGAGGCAGACAAAGATAGAGAGAAAAGGGAGAGATAGAGAAATAATAGAGATGGAGAAATAGAGAGAGATCAGTAGTTAGATGATAGATAGAGAGAGATCAGTAGTTAGATGATAGATAGAGAGAGATCAGTAGTTAGATGATAGATAGAGAGTGATAGGGAGGCAGACAGAGATAGAGCGAAAAAGAGAAAGATAGAGAAATAATAGAGATGGAGAAATAAGAGAGAGAGGGAGAAATAGAGATAGACCAATAGTTAGATGATAGATAGATAGATAGGGAGGCAGACAAAGATAGAGCGAAAAAGAGAGAGATAGAGAAATAATAGAGAGGGATGGAGAAATAAGAGAGAGAGATGGAGAAATAATAGAGAGGTATGAAGAAATAATAAAGAGGGATAGAGAAATAATAGAAAGAGAAACATACAAATTTGAAGATAAATAAAAGATGATAAAAGAGATAACGCAAAATTAGGCAATGTTTTCATCAATGTCTGCCTTTTCTTCAATTTGTTCTCTACATTTTGTAAAATGTATAGAATACTTAAGTATCTATCTACTTTAAAGTAGGGTAAAATACTGAACTAACAGTATATGAACAAGTGTAGCTTTTACTGTGCGCATTCAAAATTTTTAACAAATGCTTTCTTTTAATCATCACTAAATTTGCCAAAAAATATACAACAGATAGAGGGCCGTCAAATGATGTAAGCATCTTTCAAATTTTAAGAGTGCAATGAAACGTGTTCGGAAACTCGGAATCAAATTACTTTTGAATGATGTCGCACAGAAAGGTTGTTATTTTGACCTTGATTCTTTAATTTCCAAATGTACAAAAAGCGATTTCTGCTCTTTCTCATGATGCAACGTTTTAAATCAAAGTGCCTGACACAGACTATTATATTTCACGGTTACAGGAAACGTTTACCAGTACCCGAGTGTTTTGGTTTAATTTTCTACCATCACTGTCATTTTCGTAATGGGTTGAAAGACGAGTAATTAAAAATGTGAATAGGAAAAAAATGTCACAACAACACAAAAAAAGGATAAATGAGAATATCTTACTTGAAAGCGAGGTACATCTTTTCTTTTTCTAGGTCCTCGTACAAAATGTACGTTCCGGACTTGTGAGAATCGTCGTCCAGAATTCCGTCGACTTCATGACGGCTCAAGATGACAGGTTCTAATCTGAAAAAAATTTATAATTTTTCAATATTTCACTTATTGTTCACACACCTTAAAGACAAACGATTATACTATGGGGAGTGGCACAAAAAGAATATTGTTTGGAAAGTGAACTAATTTATTTTGATTTTAGGATCTTTTTTAAAAAAGTAATCCAACTTCTTCAAAAGTGAATCTTAAAAGCTTTTAACTAAACCAACTTCTTTGAAAGGTTTTAATTAGAGAGACTGGACAATGAACGAGTCACCGCCATTTTAGTTACAATCTGCTTGGATCTCTATAGACTGTAATGCTAATTCACCCACTTCAAACTCTCAAATTTTTAAATTGAAATTTTGTTAAATTATCTTTCTATAGCCTTTTGCACTCCATCTCATCTAATAAATAAACGTTGTAAGTTGGATTCTGTTAACATACAAGCAATAAGGAAAAATAAAACTCTACTAACTCTATAAAACGGGTCTCTATAGTTTTACACATAGTAAATATATTAAAGTTATTAGTGATTTTATAATTAATTTCATTTTCGGAATTTTAAGTTGGAAATATTGGAAAATAATATTTTTATATGATTGGAACTGGAAGTTTAGAATAATGTTTAGAATGTTGTTGTTTGGACTTTTTAATGAGAAGTCTGGTTTTTTTAATGAAACTTAAGTACGATATGTTTTTGTTAATAGTTTTAAATAGATAATGATTATGATCATTTCAGTTCTTATAGAATAGAGTACATTTTCGCTTCATTTAAGGAGGAACTAAAATTAAACTTCTAACTTTAAATACTAAGTACTATATAAAGAAGACAAATTTAAGAAAATGTGTTAACTAAACAACGATGTAATAATATATTCGAAAAAATAAATACATCATTTTGAAGATGTGGGTGCAAGATACCTTCCTGGTTCAGCTTAATTATTAAAGAAACCCCACAGAACAAACAACTATGTTAGACGGATTTAAATTTGGATTTTTAACTAAGCGTATTTTAAAACTCCTCTATTAATATCAAATGAATACATCTCTGGAGGATATTTATAAAGAGGATAATTTAATCTCAATGCTCTAATAGTTTTCCAAACTGGATATCTCATGATAATAGACGTTTCGTTCGCATGGCAAGAAAATACTTCTTTATTTTTGAATGTTTGTTTGAAATTGATATGGAAGAGAAGTCGCGTACTTTGTTACTATTCATTCAGCATTTGCTTAAAACAGATTAATATTTTTTCTGCTTTATAGAAATTTTTAAATACTCCCTCGTGAAGCAAAAATAGTACTGGTAATTTAACTATTGAGTGTTTTCAGGTGACGCACGTCACGACCAGCTATTTTTTTTTAACTGTTAACCTTTTGTAGGGCTTTTAACTGTTGCTAAGGTGGTTGCTTATGAATTTATGATGAATTGAGCAGAAAAGTTTATTATTAAAATTTCTAAGGATTTAAACTATATATTTTTTAAACTTAAAACAGTCTGGTATAGTGACATACGTTTCAGCCTTTTTATGGTATTAAAGAATAAAATTCAATAAATATTCATAAAAACAAGCAGATGCACATTAAGAAGTACTTCTTTTAAAGCAAGTATAAAAAATGGTTTAACCTTAAATTAATTAAACATACAAAATTAAAATTTATATACCTATGTTATATCGAGTATGTTATTTGCATAAACTTTTATGGTCAAGAATTTTATAAGTTCTAAATACTGGATAAATTTAAAATAAAAATCTCAAATTGATATAACTTGATGTCTAATTCAATTAAAATCTTATTTTATGATAAACTACTTACTGAATGTATATCTTCAAAATTTAGGTGAGATTTATTAACACTTTAAATAAATTTTTCTGATTATAATGTGAAGTGAGGAGATTAATTTAGTTTATAACGTTCCCAAATATAAAATATTTTAAATTTTAAGTAAAATGTGTTTCTTTTAAACCCTTGAAATAGTTTCACTCTCTTGACATTTTACTGCATAGTCTACATTTAAGTTTTAGGACCACAATTACGGACTATAAATTAAAAAGAAAGGAACAACAGTAGAGATGAAAATTCTTAATGCCTTAATTTAAAATGCATACGTGCACCAAAACGTAACATTTTCCGAAAACAAAAAAAGGTTAATAGACTTTCTCTGAAGTGACCACAAAATATAGCAATCTACCACCGAAAAAAAACCCCTGACTATTACAGTCAAAAATTAACTTCATCTGCCGTTGACCTCACGTTGTAGAAAAGCATTATTTTAACTCAACCGAGGTATATTTGATTTATTTAAGCACAAAAGTGCGTGACTTTTTTTGGGGAAAAAGCGCTAATCCAAGTTGATATAGCATCTGCGGGGTTAAAAGCAAGGGCAGCTGAAAAGTTAGCATCTGCTGAAGGGACCAACGTTGAAAGGAAGTTAAGGTAATTAACGGAACAATGAAGGACACGCCTTGTGTAGAATTTTCCATACTTCTAGGTGACGCAATGGTTCGTTTTATTTAAAAGAATGGTTTTAAATTTTATATGCGGAAGATAACAAGAAGGTGACATAGTTGGAGTGCCGATTAAATGGCGTAAGAATGAAGTTGGATTAATTGGACAAATATAATTGGAGTAAAAAAAAAGAATGTATGGATAGATTCGTTTTAAAGATGTGTAAAACGTAAACTAATTTCTTATGAGGCGTTTGAGCAATATGCCTGAGTTGATACTGAAAAGTCAATTGCATTATAGAACAATGAAAATTAATCTTTAAATCAAAGACAAATAATTAGATAAATATCATACACATTAATTTGAAAGCAGTATATTTATTTTCAAAATACAATTAGCTTTCAAGGCGAAAGAGTATAGTTTTTATAATATATGATTCCTTAAATAATTTTTAAACGAGTTAGTCATACTCATTTAAAAGTGTAAGTAACTTTTTTGACAACCGTTTTTAAATTTATTTCTTTTAGTATGATTTATCTTGAAAATTAGTAAAGAAATTTAAAATTGGTTATTGTTGTTGTTACAAATCACTTTTGCAAGATCGTCTACTGTTCAATGCAAATTTATGTAAATTACTATCCACACTCACGCCAAGTTGGCGTCGATATTTGTTACCGCGCCAAGCGCGCCGACTGCTATATATTCTAGTGCACTGCTGTAATAAAAAAGGCTCCACAAGTCATCTGATTCATTATTGTATCAACGCATCGTTCAAACAGCTGGCGCCCGAACAGGGACGAAGATTGAGGGGTGAAGTATCGACGAATACAAAAGTCGATCGAAGATTGAAGATAAGTATAAAAGTTTAAGTTTGGATTCAGTTGTTAAATTCGTACAATGACTACTTCTGAAATAATTGTATTGCGAGTGCTGGCACTGCTCCTTCTTACCTTTTTACGCTTTAGCCTCACTCTTTTAACTTTACTACTTACTGCTAACTCTTATCTAACTTAATTACTTTAATTGGTAATTAGAGCAACTCCAGTTAATTGTTTGTACATTGCATTGTTAATTTAATCTCTATCCGCCAATAACCCAGTTTTACTAAACTCAAACTGATCAGTAATGAATCGACAAACAAATTAGTTTTAAACATTAATATTTATTATATTCTTAAAGGTGTACATATAGCATTGTTAAATTTTCCGTACCAATATTTAAAACAAAATTTCTTGTATAGATTTCTAATATTAACTGTTACTTTAATATTTCTAATATTACTGTTACTTTAATACATAAGAATATTTCGAGGAAGGGAGAGAGAATTGAAATGGAGTGAGTCACTATCGACTAACCTGATTCCCGTCGAGTAGCATCATCCTCTTTGCTGACGATCTAAAAACTCCTCATCTTAAAAAAACTTCAGAAGAACTCCAACTTAAACACTGCTTAAAGAATAACTCAAGAACTTAACTGATAACTGATCTAAAACTCATCTAAGAAGAACTGATCTAAGAAGTTAAAACTGACTCAGAACTTAAACTTAAAACTAAACTCAGAACTTAAACTTAAAACTAAACTCAGAACTTAAAACTCAAAACTAACGAAAATCTCTCTTGCAGCGGTATTTAAAGCCTTCTCTCTATTCTTTTCCAGTTGTCCAATCTCTGCATGTTTTACGCCCCCTTTCTATCCCTTAGCTCTCTGAACAAATCAGGGCTGGTCCACTCCCACATCTCCAGGCTAAAAATCCCAAAACTCCACCTTTCTAGTCTACTAGTGGAGAAAACTTCCCCCTACCTTCGAATCAGGCAAAACCTTTTATTCCGTAATTTTATCCCATTAATTCCTACCACCTGGCTGACCGAAATATCTTTCTGCCGAAAACAACTCCTGAGAGGCGCCTGGCGATTTTGCCTCAGGCGCCTCCGTTCTGTACGGGGACCGTTTTATAGCCATTTTACCTTGAGTGGACAATGGCCAGCTTCTAAAATTATCCTGCAGTAATGCCCTCGGGATGGCGGCATGGTTCTTTGAGTCCCTTTGTCGGAATAAAAGTGTTAGTTCGAGAGGACACCTGGCTTATAATTCCTGTTACTAACCGATCCCAACTTGAGAGAACCATAGTTTTTGTTTTAAAAAATGTAATGATGAGAACAGCTTCTCATCATCTTCGCCCGCCTCCAGAGAACCTAAGTCGCAATAGCTCCTCTCTCTCTCCCTCACTCTCCATCTCCAAGCTCACAACAACTCTATTATGATCTAAAACAAATAAAACATTGTAATTCAGCTTTATATTAAGTTTAAAAAATTTAAAAGTGGTAAGGAAAAGAAAAAAAAAACAAAGTATACATGACGACACAATCTAGATTACAAATGAAAATAAAATAGTGAAAATAATAGTGTTAGTTTATAATCAGTATTTCACAGCTGTAATTCAGTTTTTACTAAAAAGTCTCAGTAGAAAAAATTGAGAATGAAGGCCTGCATTTTGGCCTGAATTTCACCCCCTTCTCCCGATATGGAAAGTGTGAAAGTTTGTGCTCCATATCTTTTCACTTATATAACGAAAGCACTGAGTCATCCTGAAAAAGCACAAGCAATTATCCTGAAAAAGCACAGAACATCAGCACGGTCATCTGAGTAGCGAAGTCCAAGTTGCGGGTGTCGTTAGACTTGAAGGCTGCTGGTGCTGACCCAACCACCGGGCATTTGCAACTGATCAGGATCCATGACCAGTGTAAGCTCTGCCGTGGCTTGGACGACGACGGATTTGAAGCACATCATCGGGGCTCAATGTAGAGGTTTCCAGAAATCACCATGTGGAAGTATGTGTAGCCCAGCGGTTCTGGAAGGGACGCCGGGTATTGTAGAGGCGGAGGCTCCCCAAGGCAGTGAAGGTAGGAGGGCCCAAGTATAGCAGCTCCATCCCGTAAAGGAAACTGGGGAGTCGCAGCGTCCCGGCGTTGCTGAAGCCGATGGGGTGTTGGTGGTGGAATAGATGACCGTTGCTCTGGAACGTCACTTCCCGACGATGGAAGACCCATAGGCAGACCAGAGCAGTGGTCCGCCATTTAGGAGCGTCTGCCGGAGGGTTGGCATGAATTGTGATTTGTGGAGGTATAAAAGTTCACAGCTTTCTCGGGATTCAACTAACGTGAATAATGTCTGAGTTTAATTGGTTCCATGCATCCAGAACAAAGTTTCCTTAAAGTTCGTTCAAAAAAGTTTTATGAGTGAATAAATCACATTTGACTGTAAGGAAGGGGGTTAGGCATCAGTCGATAAGTTAACTCTCCAACTCTCTCTCCGTCCATAATCCAAATTAAGTTAGTTTTATATTATAAGTAATGAAATTTAACTTAAGAAAAGGTTACTCATTTATAAATCATTAACAAGTAACAGTTCTAAGTCTGAATTTAACTTAACTGAATTGTTATTCAATTGTTACTTAATTTATATATGTACACAATTGGGAAAATTATTTTCTATGATTCCATCTCGAGAAATATCCATTCAATATATTATAATCTCTTATAATGTCATTTGGCCACATAATTAAGAGTACAATTCTTCTCATGTTCTGAATTCATTAAATATTCTATTAACCATCATAATTTCAAAGAGGTAAGAAAAAATATACATAAAAAAAATTCGCTCATAATATCCTTTTAATGACCAATAATGTCCAGGTCACGAACGCCTCTTATCTCAAATCAGAATATATCAAGACCTTCAATAACAAATTGACTACTACAAAACTTGTCTCCATTATTTCCTTTGTTTTCTACTACAATAATGTCAAAAAAAAAAAATTTCCGCATAATGAGACTACATGACACAATCAACAAATTTGCTAGTTTTTCAAAATAACAATAGCCATCACTAACTTTCAGATGTTATGTCCATAATTCGTATGAATATATATAAAAATAAAAAGGGGGAAAAACTCAACTGATTCAATACTACATTTCTTCACTTTCCGTTAGGGATTGTATTACATTTATTCAAAATCATTTCATATAACTAAACACAAAAAAAAATTATTCTCAACCAAGCAACCAAATTCTCTACCTTTAGTTCCTGACCTGACTATATTTGATGAATGGTCTATAATGCATGTAATAAAATGTGTTTTTGAACATTTTCCATTATATCCAACTTTTATTATCAAACAGATCATAAAAAAAAGGGAGGGAAGTCTCAAAATTCCACTGTCGTATCATCCTTATGCAACATTTTCTATAAAATTAATAAATTCCCAACTTTTCCGTACTTGCTATATACACCGTCGTATTTTGTCTCCGCATTAACTCCAAATTTATCATACGTACTCTTATACTAATCCCAAATAATTTTCTTATTATTTCTATATCAACCATTCCTTATCTTCTATCCAATAGTTAAACTGGCCTACACTCACGATATCAGCAAACATTTTTTTTTTTCTCCAATCTACCGTGTTCTCAAGTCACCGACTATCACCCCTCGTTTTACGATCGTCGTACCATTCACTATTCCTGCGTATCCACCGAGGTAGTATATTCTTGTCGCGACACACTAGTTACCTTTGTGTCGGCGAATTCACTTGCATTGATGCTTGCAACTCTATTATACTATATATCTATTTCGCACTTTCAACTCTATGCTGCGCGGCGGTCCTAAGATCTTTGAAGCAAGATCATTTTTGGGCTTACTTAAGCGTAGTGGTATATTCTATCGTAAGGCATTCGCACAATTTGGTTTTCGCATCTGTGAGACGGACCATTTCTCGCATGTTTCCATCCATTACAACTACACTATTTTTATCTATATTTATACTCATTGTTTACTACTACAACATTTACACTTACAACAACAACTATACATAACTGTACTATATTTTTGTTTGTGCTATTCATTTATATGGGGTTCATGTTTAGACTTGAAAGTTTCCGTTATTATTTTGGATGTTTTTTTTTTCTCTAAAATTTTATCTCTGGGTTTGCTATATTTGATAGATAATTTTACAGTTAATACTTAATTATGGTGTTAAGTTTAAAGTTTTTGTTTACAATTATGTTTTACATTTATTATTACTGAAATAAAATTCAATCCCAATCAAAACTGAATTATCGCCAGCAATTATCCAATCACTAACCAGGAAAAAAAAATTATTTCAACCGAATTTTGTAGGTAGCTGCCCAAACGTGATCACTTCTTTAAACAGCGACGCACAAAATTCAATTATTACTTTAAGCAGTTTAATTATTATTATAACTATTTTGCTGATTTTTATTATTTATTATTTATATTGTAAATTTTCCTTTCATTGCTATATACTTATTTAATTGAGGATTATTTTATTTTTCTTATTTAGTACAGTTAGACTAGTTTGCTTTATTTATTCATTTATTGCAAGGCGTTGGTTATTCTATCTAAAAATTGAATAACCGATGAGGGTTCCTGTGTTGCTTCTTGTTCAGGCGGCGAAGGAGCCGTCACTCTTAAGGCCCAAGCCATAAATCTATCAGCATAATTGCCTTCGTCCTGCTGTGTGTCTACTTGCGTAGCAACACTTGATTCCACTTGATTTTCTACGGATAATTCCTCACTATTAACTAAACTACTCTCTCCCAGATTTTCACCCGTTCCGACTACTTCTAAATTTCCTGTGGATAGCACACCTACAGGTTTCTTATCCTTATCCCTAGGTCTTAAGTTAAAATCACGGGGTTTAATTGATTGTTTTTTGTGCTGCTCAGGTAGATTAGATTCCTCGCTAGGTTCCTCAACTTCGATATTTATAGCTTCCTCACCTGATGATTTTGAGTTATCTGCGTTAGTCTCAGTATTTACAGAATTTTGGACGTTTTGGCTATCTGATTTATTTTTTAGTGATGCCCATAAAGCTAAAGGGATGTTTTCCTCCGTCTCTTCGTCTAATTGTGATAGGTCATAGTATCCTCCCTCTACATCATAAATTTGAGTCTCATCACTAGAGGATTGTGAGTCCTCTCCATTATGGTTATTTACCTCATGACAAGAATTTTCGACTTGTCGGTTAACCTCTGGTATTAACTGTGGTGGGACCAAATATGCTAATGGAATGTCCTCTTCTGGGTCATCATCAAAATTTGCTGGGGGAAGGGACTTTGGTATTGTATCTAACTGTATAGGCTGATCTTTCTCCTGAAACTCTAAATGTTCTTTCCGCTCAGTGTAAGGAATTAATCTCGATGCGTGTACTTTCATAGAATTTTGTCTACCTTTTGTATGTTGTATTGTAAAATTAACTGCATTATGTTTTTGGATTACTCTATATGGGCCCTGATAATTTCTACGTTTAGGAAGTTGTTGGTTTCTGTCCATTTCAGGAGCTAATAAGAATACCAGTTGACCCTCGTGAAAATTTCTATCCTTAGCTGACTTGTGCTGATAATTTTCCATTTTTTCCGTTGCCTTCAACAAATTATCCCTTACGATTTCTGCTGCTTTTTGATATTGCTGCGTCCGTCTCTCAATATACGTGGGGTATGGGTTTGAATGATTCACTTTTTGATGGGTATTAAGGGAAATTGGGGTTAGAGGAAGTGCAATATCATATCCATGGACAAGGTAGCTGGGTCTATCTCCAATAGCCGAATGATACGAAGTGTTATAAGAAAGTTCATAAAAGGGCAAAGCTTCATCCCATTGTTTAGTTTCCCTTGCTAAAATTGAAAGTGAAGGTTTTAAACTACGGTGAGAAACTTCATTTACGCCATTAGTGGCGGGATGATAAGCAGTGGTGAAAATTTTGTCAGTTCCCAATCTTTTAGCAACCAAACGAAACAATTCAGAAGTAAAATTTCGGCCTAAATCACTTAACAAAATTGAAGGTACCCCCATTAGACATATGTAGTCATATAATTTGTCAGCAGTCGTCTCAGCAGTCATATTAGGAGTAGCGTATAAACGCATAAATTTTGTAAAATGGTCGATGAATACTAAAATGTAAGAATTATTTTTAGCCGTTGTAGGGAGTTTTCCTACATAATCTAAAGAAACTAGTTCCCCGGGCCTGGTTGGAATATGATTTCTCTGTAAGGGGACTGGAGGTAACCGATTGGGAGTTTTATACCCAATACATTCTGTGCAAGATTGAATGAAATTTTTGGTGTCACTATACATACCTTCCCAAAAGTAATTTGATCTTATATTATCAAGAGTTTTATTTAAGGAAAAATGAGCTGCATGACCTAACTTTAAAATTATAGGTTTATATTTGTTTGGGACAACAATTTGTTCAGTATTTTGTGGTCCTACAGATCTTTTTATCTTTCCCGCATGCATAAGAATCCCATATCTAAAAAAATAGTTTTGCTCTGAGGGCTTTAAGTCTGATGTGTTAGATTCAATTTTTTGTATTATTTCCAATAAATGTGGGTCATTTTGTTGTTCAATTGCTATTTCTGGGACTGTTGGTAATTCACGAATAATATTGTTTATTCCGTGAAAATCCCTACTAAGTGTGTCAGCTATATAATTTTCAGCTCCCTTAATTTTTTCAAAAGTAAATTCATATTGTTGTAAAAACAAAATCCAACGTGTTACTCTATTAGCTGGATTTTCTAACCGTGTTATGGATTGAATAGCAGAGTTATCACACCTGATAATGAAGTGTTTACCGTAAAGGTAGTTTTTGTAACACTTGATACTGTCAATAATAGCCAAAAGTTCCTTCTGATATATTGGGTAATTTTTCTCTGCTTGTAATAATTTTCGAGAAAAATATGAAATTGGGTGAATTATCCCAAACTTATCTTTTTGGCCTAAATAACCTGATATAGAATGATCAGACGCGTCAGTTGTTAAAATATACTGCTTATTATGATCTGGATGAATTAAAATTGGATACTCTCCCAATTTTTGTTTTAACGTATCAAAAGCAACTTGTGCTTCAGGTGTCCATACAAATCTCTGACGTTTTTTCGTTAAATTAGTGAGGGGTATGCTTATTTCAGAATAATTTGGAATAAAACGTCGATAATAGGAGCTTAACCCAACAAAACGTCGTACCTGACGTACTGTCTTAGGAACAGGAAACTCTGAAATTTTCCTAATATTCATGGATGTTGGTTGGATTCCGTTTTTATCAACTGTATGGCCTAAAAATGTTATTGTTGGAACAAAAAATTCACATTTCTTTGGATTTATAGTTAAACCAAATTCTCTGATACGTTCAAATAATTTTCTCAATTTAAATAGCATAGAGTCCAAACCATTAGCACCAAGTGCAAAATCATCTATGTATCCAGAAATTCCCAACTCTTTAATAGGGTCAAGTAATTTGTCCGTTAGGGACTGCAATACTTGGGGACTAAAAGCCATACCCTGTGGCATCGAGAGATATTCAAAGGACCCATAAATAGTGTTAAAAGCGGTTACTTCCCTATCTTCTGGTTTCAGCTTAATTTGGAAAAAAGAACTCTGCAAATCAATGGAAGAATACCAATTGGCATCTCTTAGGTTGTCCAATAAATCATTTATTAGTGGGAGGGGATGTCTATTAAATTTAATTAAATTGTTTGTTTTCCTATAATCGGAAACAATCCTATATGATGGTTTGTTACCATCTACTTGTTTCTTTTTGACTAATATAACAGGGTGACTTATATGAGTATTGGTGGGCTGTATGATATTTGCTGCCAGTAATTCATCCAATTGATCCCTCAGTTCTTGCCGCAAGGCATAAGGAACTGGATAATGTCGAGATGTTTCCAATTTATTTCTATCAACTTCAATATTGGGAGTAATTTTATCAGTCTCTCCTATTGTTCTTAAATTTGAACTAAAAATATCTGAAAATTCTTTTAAAAGCTGAGATATCTTTTCCCTATGCAATGGCTGAAGATGGTCTAATTTAAAATCTTTGATGTTGAATTCTTGCTTCCTTAACTCTTTAATATAGTCTATGTCCCTATTATTTGAAACTATTTCAATAGTTGCTAATTTGGTTAGTTTATTTATGCAGATTTTTTCTCTACTGACATTAGCAATTGTTACTTCTATCGTCTTTCTAGACGTGACTGGGGCCATATTTTCTCCTATATTTATGTCAACTAGATGAGGTAATTTTGAAATTTTGATGACCTCTCCTACTTTTAATGGAGCATCAATGGCTAAATCAAAAGTCTTACTTTGTTTAGGATTTAATTTACATTTACAATTTAACTTGGCAAATTCATGAGTGACACTATTAATTTTTTGAGTTATTGCATCCTTAATTGGAATCCTTGTTCCATTTGAGACTAATAAGTGTTGTTCCAGGTCAATTTTAAATTTAAATTTTTGTAATAGATCAATGCCGAAAATACCTGAATAAAATGGGCTTAAAGATTGATCTATTACCATTAGGTCATGATTTATATTCTTATTTCCTATTGTAATTGGGATATTAAATGTAGCTACTATATTTAGTTTTTGACCCGTTAAGGAATTAACTATAGGACTGGAATTAATTTTTCGTATAAGGGGGTCATTTCTTATATGCTCAAATACATTCTTTTCAATTAAACTGCATGCTGCCCCGGTGTCTATCAATATGCTATTTAATTTACCTCCAATTTTGGCGTCTATCACAGGTAAATAGAAGAAACCATTCGTTTGGGGTGTTTGGGTATTCACTATTAATTTTTGCTCGGATTTTGCATTAGTGCAGGGTCTAATTACCGAAGCATCAGTTTTTGTTTTAATTAAACCCCACTTCCGTTTCCCGAATTCGTAGGGAATCTTCCTCGGCTGTTTCCTCTAAAGTTAACGCGCGATCCCGTATTTTGATATCTAGCGCCTGGATTTGCGTAATACCCCCTAAAACCTCCCCTATGGGCTTGTCTTGGTTGCCTTTGATGGTCATAATTTATTGGAGGTGAGTAGCCGCCATTGTGGAATTGCCCCCTGGATGGGTTTGTTGTCCACTCCCCGAAACGACCGTAGTCATTGTAATTGGGGTACCCCCGACCTCTCTGTTGAAAAGAATAAGGGGGAGAATTTGTTGCTTGTTGTGAGACCATTTCTCGGCAATTTAAAGCTGTATGGCCGGCACGATTACAAAATTGACATACAGGTGGGGTCCTACTCGAATTTTGGTGAGGTATAGATAAATTTTCCATTTGTTTGTTTAGTTGGGATATAGATTCATGCAATGTTTTGTTTTGCCTATCAATTAAAGTTTTCAACTCCATTTGACTGTCATTGATTCTGTTTACAGAATTAAGGGTTGATTCCGGTTTATTTGGAAGGAAATCCTCCATGAAATTCATTGCATCTACTAGGGTTTTCGGATCCTTAACTATCAAAAATTGTTTATTTTCGGGATCCATTCCCTCAATAAAGCGAGTCAGTTGAGTGGACTCTACCAGGTTTTTCAAGGGTACATTATCAGCAGGGACCTTACCAAAAAATTTTAGAGTGGCAGTTTCCACTCTACTAGCAAATTGTCTGACTGTCTCAGTTGGCCTCATTTTTAAATTTATAAAATCATTTTGATTATTTAATTTGGTTTCCTTTTTCTCAAAATATGAGAGAAATTTGTCCCTGAAGGTTTGATAGTCTGTTTCTTCCGCTAGTTGGGGGCTTGTTATTACATGAGATAAAGCATTCCCTCTAAGTTTCGCTTTTAATAAGACTAATTTTTCGGAATCTGTACAACCGGCCTCATTGCACACAGATTCTAATGTGGAGATGAAATAAGATGGGGAAACAACTGATTCTCCATCAAATTGGGGCAAAAATGCCTGAAAACTAGATAATTTTGAAAATACCGGCATAATTAAATTTTGGGGAGTTTCAGAAAGAGGTGGACTAGAAATAATTAAATTTTGAGAAGTTTCAGAAGAATGGGGACTAGTCATAATTAATTCCCAACAAATAATTTCTCAACAAACACAATAAAGTAATACAAAATACCCCTATCAAATTAAAATTATAACATGGATATCTCAAATCATGGAATCACCTAAATAATAAATTTGTCGATTAATCAGTAATCACTTGAGTCTAGGATTATCCATAAATGTTAAAAGGCACCATTGCTGGCACTGCTCCTTCTTACCTTTTACGATTTAGCCTCACTCTTTTAACTTTACTACTTACTGCTAACTCTTATCTAACTTAATTACTTTAATTGGTAATTAGAGCAACTCCAGTTAATTTTTGTACATTGCATTGTTAATTTAATCTCTATCCGCCAATAACCCAGTTTTACTAAACTCAAACTGATCAGTAATGAATCGACAAACAAATTAGTTTTAAACATTAATATTTATTATATTCTTAAAGGTGTACAAAATAGCATTGTTAAATTTTCCGTACCAATATTTAAAACAAAATTTCTTGTATAGATTTCTAATATTAACTGTTACTTTAATATTTCTAATATTACTGTTACTTTAATACATAAGAATATTTCGAGGAAGGGAGAGAGAATTGAAATGGAGTGAGTCACTATCGACTAACCTGATTCCCGTCGAGTAGCATCATCCTCTTTGCTGACGATCTAAAAACTCCTCATCTTAAAAAAACTTCAGAAGAACTCCAACTTAAACACTGCTTAAAGAATAACTCAAGAACTTAACTGATAACTGATCTAAAACTCATCTAAGAAGAACTGATCTAAGAAGTTAAAACTGACTCAGAACTTAAACTTAAAACTAAACTCAGAACTTAAACTTAAAACTAAACTCAGAACTTAAAACTCAAAACTAACGAAAATCTCTCTTGCAGCGGTATTTAAAGCCTTCTCTCTATTCTTTTCCAGTTGTCCAATCTCTGCATGTTTTACGCCCCCTTTCTATCCCTTAGCTCTCTGAACAAATCAGGGCTGGTCCACTCCCACATCTCCAGGCTAAAAATCCCAAAACTCCACCTTTCTAGTCTACTAGTGGAGAAAACTTCCCCCTACCTTCGAATCAGGCAAAACCTTTTATTCCGTAATTTTATCCCATTAATTCCTACCACCTGGCTGACCGAAATATCTTTCTGCCGAAAACAACTCCTGAGAGGCGCCTGGCGATTTTGCCTCAGGCGCCTCCGTTCTGTACGGGGACCGTTTTATAGCCATTTTACCTTGAGTGGACAATGGCCAGCTTCTAAAATTATCCTGCAGTAATGCCCTCGGGATGGCGGCATGGTTCTTTGAGTCCCTTTGTCGGAATAAAAGTGTTAGTTCGAGAGGACACCTGGCTTATAATTCCTGTTACTAACCGATCCCAACTTGAGAGAACCATAGTTTTTGTTTTAAAAAATGTAATGATGAGAACAGCTTCTCATCACGAGGTAGAGCTAAGGCCTCTTTCACAAGACTTAAAACTTATTTAGAAAATAATACTAGCTTTTCTAAAAGTGACTTATCAGCACGATGCGAAAGATTAAATGAAGTGTGGGCAGAATTTTTAGCTCAAGATAACCAACTTCCAGATGACCAATCGGAGTATGATACGTATGAGGATGTTTATTTACAACTCAAATCTACTATCTTAGATAAAATTGAAAAGATTGATCAGGAATCACCTCAGTATGTGCAGTTGAATCAATCTAATTCAAGTATTATGCAGCCCCCTTCTAATTTTGTGAGGTTGCCTAAAATTAATATACCCATGTTTTCTGGGAACTTAACGGATTGGCCATCCTTTAAGGACTTATTTGTCGCTACAGTCGACTCTAATGAATCGATTACTAAGATTCAAAAATTTCACTATCTAAAGGGTTTATTATCCGAAAAACCTGCTTCTTTGATACGTCATATCCCGATCTCGGAAGCTAGCTATGACGAGGCTTGGGATAAGTTAGTACAACGCTTTGATAATAAAAAGCAAATCTGTTCTGCTCTGTTGAGTACGTTCTTTGATCAAAATAAAGTATCAAATCCTGATGGGTTAGCTTTGCGTAAGTTAGCTGATATAACTGATGAGGTTATCCGCGGTTTAAAGTCATTAGATGAAAGGGCTACATCAAGAGACGTTTGGCTTGTTTACCTACTATTAGAAAAGGTAGACGCTGAAACGCGCCATCTTTGGGCACAAGAAACTACAAATGTAGAGTTTCCTACAGCTGAAACTTTTATTACATTTCTAAACAATCGCTGTTCGTATCTTGATGTATCCAAAGGCCACGGAGCTGAAAGTCTTAATTCGAAGACAAACCCCGCATACAATACGCGGAGTTTTGTTAATCCTAAGTGTAAAAAATGCACTGGGTCGCACTTTTTATCGAAGTGTCCAAAATTTAAAGATCTATCTATTTCATCTCGGAGAAGGTTCCTTAACCAACACTCTCTATGTACGGGTTGTTTTGGTAAACATAACGTTAAGGATTGTACTTCTAGTTACGGTATATGTAACGTGTGTAAGCATAGACATAATACAATGCTGCATGAAACAGCAGCTACTGCCTTTGTATCTAAGATTGATGATCCTAAAATTGAGGCGTCAACTTCAGTTAGCCCTAGCGTTTCAATGTATGCAGATGGTCCCTCGACTTGCTTGCTACCAACAGCAGTCGTGTTAGTTAAAAATTCTGAAAGTCAAAAAATCGAATGTGTTGGTTTATTGGACACTGGTAGTCAATGCACGTTCGTATCAGAATCTTGTGTATCAAAATTGGGTATAAAACGCTCTAACTCAAGGTTTCCTGTAAGTGGGATTGGATCTCTAATAACATGCTCAACTAAAGGTATCGTGCACCTTTTTGTATTCTCTAAAAATGATATAAATTTTGCGTTTAAAGTTGATGCTTATGTACTAGCTACTTTAACTACCCTAGTCCCACTGAAAAGGCTTGAACTTTCTAAACCAGACTATTTATTTTCACTCCCATTAGCTGATCCAGGGTTTGAAATTCCAAAGTCTATTGACATTTTATTTGGGTCTGATTATGTGTTCAATTTTTTGAAACCTGAAAAAATGTCAGTGTCGGATAATTCGATCGTTGCTCAGAATACTGTTTTTGGATATGTTTTGGCAGGTAAAGGTAAACCTTCTAATGAGGATAAGCAAAATTTATGCCTCTTGTCCCTAACCTGCATAAATACAAACTTAGATATTGATAAAGTTTTGAAACTTTTTTGGGAAATTGAAAAGGTCCCTAATGTTGTCCCTAACAGTAAACTAACTGAGCAAGAAGTGTTTGCCGAAGATCACTTTGTGCAAAATTATAAAATTAACAAAGATGGTCGATTTATGGTAAAACTACCTTTTATTGAGCCACAATCTGAGCTCGGGGAATCAAAACAAATAGCAACTCAGCGTTTCTTAGCAACCGAAAGAAGATTGCAACGCAATCCCGCTATGAAACTAGCATACATTGAGTTTATGCAGGAATATAAAGACCTTGGTCATATGTGTAAAGTTAATCCCATGTTGGAAGACAAGCGCTTAGAAAACTTGCATCTTCCACATCATTGCGTCACAAAAACTTCTTCTAGTACTACGAAATATCGTGTAGTGTTTGACGCATCTTCTGTTTCTTCCACAGGAAAGTCTATTAACTCTCTTCTTGCAGTTGGACCTTCCATTCAACGTGATTTATTTGAAATCTTGGTGAATTTCCGTAGTCACAGGTATGCGTTTTCCGCCGACATAGAAAAGTTTTACCGGCAAATCTGGCTGGCAGAAGAGGATCGGAGGTTTCAACGCATCGTCTGGCGGGAAGATCCAGATCTAGGCTTGGAGGAATACGAGCTACAAACCGTAACGTATGGTTTTTCTTCTTCCTCATTCTTGGCTGCTAGATGTTTAAAGCAAATTGCTATTGATGGTAATTTAGAATATCCTACTGCTTCGTCTGAAATTGAAAAAAACTTCTATATGGATGATTTTATCTCAGGTACTGATAATTTAGACGACGCGGTGAAACTATGTAAAGAGGTATCCATGCTTCTAAAAACTCGAGGATTAAACTTAAGAAAATGGAGGTCAAACTCTTTAGAAATTCTAAATGAAGTTTCTTTTGGCGAAAGCAACTTAGTTGACTTTGAGATCTTACCTGATGAGTACAATAAGGTACTGGGTTTACACTGGGATAACAAATCAGATACTTTATATTTTAAGTCTTCTTTGAACTTTGAGGGTGATGTCACCAAAAGAAGCTTGTTATCTCACACAGCAAGAGTGTTTGATCCTTTAGGATTATTAGCACCTTGTGTAATTCTTCTAAAAATATTATACCAAAAACTTTGGTTACTTAATTTAGATTGGGATACACCTATTCCGTCTGATCTAGCTAAAGAATGGCTTACTATCAAAGGTCAATTTGACCTAATTGAAGCTATCCAAATTCCACGTAGCATTAGAATAGGTACGTGTAAAGTTGAATTGCATGGCTTCAGCGACGCATCTGAACTGGCGTACGCAGCCGTTGTTTATTGCCGTGAAGTTATAAACGGTGAAGCAAAGGTAAATTTATTAGTTTCTAAAACTAAGGTTTCTCCTATCAAACCTCTAACTATTGCAAAATTAGAATTATGCGCAGCCTTATTACTTACGAGATTGCTAAATGTTATAAAAACTGTTCTTGATTCCTGTATCTCATGCATTTATGCTTGGTCTGATTCGAAGGTCGTATTAACCTGGTTGTCTAGCCCTCCTCGGAGATGGAAGCAGTTCATCGGCAACAGGACTTGTGAAATTTTGGAATCTATCTCCAACGACCAGTGGCATTATGTACAGAGTAAGGAGAACCCGGCTGACATTGCTTCTAGAGGACTACTCGCCAAACAATTGAAGGAGTCTACACTCTGGTGGCATGGGCCAAAGTTTCTCTCAGAAGCCAATCCAGTTCCTCCCCAGGACCCTAATGGTTTGGATGATTTAAATTCAGATGCCTTCAAAGAAGAGAAGGTAAACTCTATTTATTCCTTTTTAACTGTGTCCAAGAATGACACTTTAGAAGACATATTTGAAGCCCATTCGTCCCTAACGAAAATTTGTAAAGTTATAACTTATTGTAGAAGATGGATTTCCTATTCTCGAAATGCCCAGTTAACTACGGCAGTATTAACTGCTAAAGAATTTAGTGAAGCTCTTAATATAATCTTAAAGTGGGTACAAATGAAGTACTTTAGTGAAGAAATTAACTGCATTAAGAAGAATCTAGCCTCAAAGAAAGGTAGTCCATTAAAAGCACTCTACCCTTTTTTGGATGAGGATGCTGTTTTACGTGTAGGTGGAAGAATTGAAAATTCTACTGTAAAATATGAAACTAAACACCCAGCCATAATCCCAGGGAAGCATAAAATTGCAACCCTTATTGTCCAAGAAGCTCATATTGCTAACTTACATGCAGGCCCTACATTATTGTCCCACTTAGTTAAACAAAAATATTGGATCTTAAGAGCCAAAAGGGTTATTGGTAACTGCATTAATAAATGTGTCAAATGTTTAAGATTTAAAGGTAGTACCGGCAAACAAATGATGGGATCACTTCCCGAGGAACGTGTTCAGTTCACAAGGGCGTTCCTTAATGTAGGCATTGATTTAGCTGGCCCGATTCCGGTAAAGGTCAATAAGGGAAGAGGTGCAAAAAGCACCAAGGGTTACATATGCTTATTTGTGTGTCTCGCATCTAAAGCCCTACACCTAGAAAGTGAGTGATCTAGGAACTGAGTCGTTTATAGCAGCTCTACGTCGCTTCGTTTCACGAAGAGGTGTACCCAAAGGTATTTTCAGCGATAACGCTACAAACTTTATTGGGGCTAAACGCCATCTCCAAGAGTTGGAGCACTTGCTTGAAGAACTGTCCAGAGATGACTCTGTTTGCGAGTTTCTCGCGAAAGACTGTATAGAATGGCATTTCATCCCACCCACTTCACCTCACTTTGGAGGGATTTGGGAAGCAGGTGTTAAATCAACCAAATTTCACCTTAGACGTATAATCGGTGAAAACCTGCTCACGTATGAAGAACTATCCACTCTCTTGTGTCAAATCGAAGGATTGTTGAATTCCCGTCCACTCACATCCTTAGATCAAAATGATCCGGATTCAATTCATGTATTAACGCCTTCTCATTTTCTTATAGGAGAAGTAGCAACTTTTATTCCAGATCCGACACCAAATATGAAGCTATCTACTAGATGGGAGCTAATCCAGAATCTAAGACGCGGATTTTGGAAGAGATGGCACCGTGAGTACTTACACTCACTTAACCAACGCTGTAAGTGGCAGCACCCTACCGACAACCTCAAGGTCGGTGACGTTGTAATCCTGAAAGAGAAAGACTCTCCCCCTGCATCCTGGCCTCTCGGACTCATCCTTGACGTACATCCTGGAAAGGACTCTCTCGTTCGAGTGGTTACGGTGAAAACGAGCAAAGGTGTCTACAAGAGGCCAATAGGCAAGGTCTGCCTGTTGCCTAGACAGAACTGAACTTTATATTTCTTTGTGATTTAAACTTAATTTATTTAGGACTGGACCGTCCTAAGGCGGGAAGTTATGTTCAATGCAAATTTATGTAAATTACTATCCACACTCACGCCAAGTTGGCGTCGATATTTGTTACCGCGCCAAGCGCGCCGACTGCTATATATTCTAGTGCACTGCTGTAATAAAAAAGGCTCCACAAGTCATCTGATTCATTATTGTATCAACGCATCGTTCAAACATCTACACAAAACCACGTATTTCCCGAAAAAAAAACCACAGTGTCTCATGGTTAATCAAAATCAGTCCTGCATATGGATTTCCAGCTCTCTTTTTGTGGCACAATAGTCTTTAATGGCTCTAAAAATTAAAATACTTGAGTAAATTATAAAAAAAGATTCAGTTTAGTAAATGTCATTGCAGATAATTAATGGGCCGAAGGAAAATTAGTTCCACACACACAATGATTATAAAATAAAAATAAATAAAAAAGGAAGCTCACAAAAATTTCATAAAAACACGGAAATTTCACTGAAATTACCACTCACAAATTTACAGTATTTTTAGAGAACGTAACATAATTTTGTGATCCTTTTTCATTACTACTACACTTAATTATTTATTATTAATTTTTCTTAATGTCATGAGCAAAAAAAATAGTGAACTACGAATGATATTTTAGTCCCCAAGATCAACTCAGACAATTTTTTTTGGCCCGTGTCAAACTAATTGGGAATAATTTGTCTTGCATCACTTTTAAAGTTTAACAGTGAAAGTAGGTCTATGATTATAAAAACACTTAAATCAACGAGTCTTACAATACAATTGATGGGTTACAAATTTGCCAAATGTGCTCAGCATTCAGAAACAAATATCCCTTTAGTGGTCAATGGTGACTCAAATTGTTTCAATCTTTAGCAACTGATTTAAATGCATCTCAAAGCAATCTGAAATAAACACACCATCATACGAATCCTTGAGGTGTTCCCTGCTTCTTCAATGGATTCGTTGCGTCACCCCCCGACATTGATACGTTTTCTTTCGAAAGCGACCGTGAACTTTGATTTTCTAAAAAAAAAAAAAAAAAAGCAACTCCATATCTGATTCAAAAAGATTAACAAAAATTTCTTACTCATCATCGTACGAAATTGAAGATGCGAGAAAACGTAAAGGTAGTACTAGTACCTGCCAGACGCAAATCTTGAGAGATTATGACATCACTGTTTCCTCACGTGGAATTTTAAGTCGTAACTTGTGATAATTCCATAAATAACGATGGCAGTACGTGGTGGCAAATCTTTGGAGGAATTCGCCTCATGAGAATATACATATATTTGAGTGACTTTTTTATTCGTTCCTTATAGCCATGATATGCAGTTTCTGTCTTTTCCAGACAAATATTTTTAGTTTAAGAAGGTTATACGAGTTTACTTTATTTTAAAATGATGGAACAATCGTTTTCAGTAATGAAATTTGATTGTATACTTCTATTTTATTGTTAGGAAATTTCAGAAAAGATCTTATTGATGTTCTGAAGATCAACTGATAAGACTACTGAGGAATATGACATTAAATAATAGTCGTCCAAAGTGTCAATATCTTACATAAAAATATAAGCTTAAAATTTACGAGATAATTTCAGACATCAGAAAACACATTCGAAGTAAAATTATGCATAGTAGTAAAAGGAGAATGTGAAACAATGTAACTTCAAAACTTATAATAAAGTGAAATACAAATTATGAAAAAATAAATAAAAACCAATGAAAAATTAGAAAAAAATAGATTCACCCTAAAGTTATTAAATGAAACATTTTGGTGCGTGAGGTTCGTTATTCAAATATATGAAACAATTCTTGACAAAAACCTATTTGGATAGCTAAATAACACACACAGGTTGCTACAAATTTAAAAAAAAATACAAATTAATTTTTTTTCTAAATATTCAACCAACCAGTAATCATTTGGCAGAAGATTGAAATACCGATAAATTCTTATTCGTTATTTCCACAAAAAACTGCTATAATTTTTTTGTTTGTCACAGTGAAAACAGTTCGTTTCTCAATGTTAACTGTGAGAAACTTTGAACCTTACGTGGTCCCCGCCTTGTCAATAAAAAAAAAACTGTTATTTCCCGTCGCTATTGTAGTCAGCATGGAGCAACGGAAAATGTCAAGACTGAAGGAATCACAAAGGTCACTGTCAGTGTCGTCTCATGTTTTCTAATAAGTTGCACATTCTATCACGGAGTACGTATATAGCGTGACAAGCACGGTTAAAACACTGCTTGTGAATTTTTTATAAGCAATATCTAATGGCGGGAAGAAGTGATAACGAAGTTTTAACTATATAATACACAAGATGAAATAGCACATTAAAGTCGTGTGTATGTATTTAACATCAGTTATCAAAGGGTCACGCTCGGCCAAGCATACATTTTTCTTTGAAAATATTACTTTACTATGAGATAAAGTTTAACCAACCCTAGCTAAAGATATAGTCATGCTATAGTGCCAGTAGTTTCAATATTTGGTAAAAAATATAAGGTAAATTCAATTTTTCATTGAGTTAATAAAAAAAAGCTCTTACTTACATTGTGATTTAATTTGATGAGGATTTGCTGTAAATTTAATTATGTGATGCTCTTCTTTCTGGTAAAACAGTTTAGAGGGGCTGTGTGTTATTCATAATAATAAAAAGCCACTGAGTGTTTTATTGAACCTTTTTCTAAGAAACCCTTCTATTCTGTTTCTATTAGTAAAAAATTAATGTATGTTAAATTTTAGCTCTTTTGTTTTGACCTCCGCCCACTTCAATTAACTGATTTCCTGTATAAGCCATTGCATTTATGCAGTGCGCTTTTAACCCTCGGGGAGCTTCCTCCAGTAGCTTCTATTGAATGTTTTTTCAATAGGATCTTGGGACAATTAATGATATCTTAAAGATGATAGGTTTTAACTCAATATATTGACTGCGTTCAGTTTATTAAATTAAAAATAGCAAAAAATTAAGATATTTTTAATATTTTCCCAATACATTAGCATGGGAAAACTAATTTTGAGGTCAAAAATTGGCCTAGAGACCTGAAAATTTGCAGGTAATAATGTTTCAGTATTTGTAGCAACATGAGGGAGGCACCTGGGAAATTCCCAAAAAAAATCACATAGACTTTTGCAATGGTCTACTAGTGAATATGGCTGTAAGACCGGGAGATCAAAGGATATAACAGTAAAATTATCTAGACTACCTTAAAATCGGGAGAGTCGGCCGCTACGATTTTTTGATACAACAAGTATAAGTAGTTAACGTTGGAAACTATAGATATAGAGCCTCAACTCGCTACAGTATCGTCATTGACGCATTGCAGTGGTTAACTAAGTAAGATGAGGAGATGTAGCGATTGAACCTCGACGTCAGCCTTGAGGTGTTTGATCAGGTGGTTTCAGCAGACGTCGGGAATAGTACGACGGTAAAACACCTGACCTTCACGCTGGACACACACTATCTCTATTTCCAGTAGTTATAACCATCAGGATTGCAAAGAAAGATTGGATGATAATCAGCGGGAGTTTAAGATGCAGTGTGATTTAGTTGTAACAGCGCACTAAAACATGCAACTATTTACCAGGGTTTATTATTCCTATATTTACCTCTTTGTTAGCTTAGCTTACTATGGAGTGATAAATTAATATGGAGAGAGAAGGAGGGAGAAAAGAAGGAGAAAATAAAGAGAGAAAAGGAGAAAGTGTGCGTGTTCTGGACCAAGAAACATTTATTAATGAGAGAATACACAAAAAAATTGTAGTGGAAAAGTGTAAAAAGAAATATACTATGCCTTCTATAAGAACCTATAGCACAGGGTAACGCTAGAAAATTGGATTGAAATGAGTCGTAAGGAATAGAATAAATGTCATTCCGTCAATACAAAAAGTTATGATTTTATGAAATAAACTCCATAGGACACTTAAACTTAGTCTACTGTAAAGCTATAAATTTACTTTCTTAAAAATAAAACTGTACTGGCAGAAAATGAAAGTAATGATGAAATTCTAAATTGTAAGTAAAATTTTCAAGGTGCATAGGAATTAAAAAAAAAAAAACATTAAAGCACTGAGCAATAGTTTTTTATAACTTTTCACTACTATTTAAGGTCTAAAAATAAAAGAAACTCCTTAAATATGAACTTTAAAACAAACTTCATTGAACTTAATCTATTGGAAAGCTTTGAATTCATTAAGGTACAAATTGTACTGGCAGAAAATCAAAGAAATTTCTTTAAAAAAAAAACAAATTTTTATGGTGCATGTTAATTTGAAAGAACATGAAAGAACTTAGCAATCATTTTAATAACTTCTTCGTTATTAGAAGTCATAAGAATGAAAAAAAGGTGAAAGAGTAAGTGTGTGAGCTTAAAATCAAACTAAATACTCTTTACTCTTACACCATTCTCTGAGTAAAACGGAAAAGTTTTGAAATCTTAGAAAACTGCAAACAGCAGTCTTGCTCAACACACTTCATTACTGCTAAACTAATCAAACACAGGGATATAATCTTAAATCTCGTTATCGTAAAATCCTTCAATAAGATCGGTATCTCTTCAAATCAGTCGTACCACAACACACAAGAGTACGTTCTTTACTATTTCCGAAATTACCCTCAGTAAGAAACCAGTTTTAAACATACAAAAGGACAGGTTTTAGTGAATGCAGAAGGTTTGCCTATCAAGCCAAAATACCGAATTACTTTCCCCTCTTCTCATCAGATCATCTAAGAACCCAGACGGAGCGGCCCTGAGGCGAACACTCTTCTAAGCATCCTGAGAACCTCATCAAGAATCTTAGAATTCCTCTACGAAGAGTTCCACGAAGGAATGAATTCGAATTGGGGAGAAAGATATCAAAGATTAGTTTCACTAAAATTAGTTTCAATTGTCGTGTACTGAGTTTAAGTTGTAGTAATGAGTTAGAAGGAGGTACATTGTTAACATTTGATTCAGCAAAACACATTTTCGATACGTTTGACCCTTTTATACCCTTGTTTATTTCACGGTAACACTGTTTGTGGAGTTTAATTAATACTCATTAATTTTTCTCAGCACGAGACTATACTAAACAGCAACGTTAAATGACCCTATGACGTCACTAACAAACAAAGTAGTTCCCCGTCTGAATTTTGAGTGAAATAAAGAACGTCAATTTAAAAATATGGTTAGTTGTTAAACCCATGTATTTATGTAGTCTTTTTTTTATCACGACTTGCGTACCGAAACTCCTCCGAGCAACCCAACAGAGGCTTTGTGTTTACCCATTTTCTCCTTCCGCGTTGTGACGTACTGGGTTCAGGAAACGTTGCTGTCGAGTAAGGATTCGGAGGTGTAGAAGTGTTATTAAACGGTAACAATTTTCTTCCTTGTAGTGCTTCTTTCCCCAAATTTCAGGAAATACTCAAAATACTTCAAAATTAATTTTAGTTATAAAAATTGATTAATTTAAAAAATATTTTGAAGAAGAAAAGTTTAGTAAGAAATTGTGAACTCAAAACTGAATAAATGATATTTTGTGCAAAATAATTTAAGGTATATTATTTTATTTTTAAATGGATATTTAAAAAGAATGCGGCAGTTTAAAAGAGTATGGGGTTTTAGAGGTATTTGTGAAAAGATCATATAGCATTACCACAACGGCTATTAGCAGTCATTTGAGTGATTTGAGTCATCATGAGTGATTTCTAGGATTTCTCTAGTCATAATTCTTTTGCATAAGTTCTCAGTCTGAAAAATTCAATTTTAAAATAAAAAGTTGCTCAAAATGTGGTAACTCAAGACTGTTCCAAACCTTTCTACGCCTTTTGTGCCTAAACAAAAATATGAGACACAACCGCAAGTTTAAATCGACCTTACTTTAAAAAAAAAAAATCAAATTAAAATAAGAGGCTACTCCAAATAAAAGGCCAAATTCCTCCATTGACAGACGCCAAGTCTAAGCACTTGGAATAGCAATTCCTCTTTCCTTCTTATTTTCCATCTTCTCCAGAGTATAATTTGGTGAATTGCTTCAATGGAAATGCTCGACCATCATTGAAAGTAATGGAATGCAACAGAGAGGAGACGGAATACAAATAAAGTTTTGTTTGGAAAAGAATTCACTGTTGCGACCAAAACGGCATCTACTTGTGAGCCGGCACGTGCCGGGCACTTCAATTTCTATTCCGGTTAGTTCAGGGGTGTCGCTGAATGTCGGGTCGGGTCTTTGGAGAGAATTTGTCACTTGACTTTTGTACAGTGTAGGTGCATTAATACCTTGTTAAATAAAGAATTCGATAAATTAAAAGTAACAGTAGATATTGTTATCTTTAAAAAATTATCTAAAACTCTTACAATATTTCCCCCAAAAAATATTTTTAACACAGTTTAAATAAAAGGATTTATGTAAGTTTTTAAGATTGTCTATTGTTCCTATTTCTGGTCACCTTGTATCATATCCCAACGCATATTACAAGTTTGTTTTTTCAAGGGGACTTTTTTTGTAAATCACTAAAATTAAATAACATTTCGATTAATTATAATAACCAACAAAAATAAGAAGTACTTTTAAAGAAGGCCCGAGTTTAATGAATTATACTTATACATTAAGAAAAAATTTTATATTTTCATTAGTAAATATATATTTTTTGAAAATTAATCACCAGTTAATTTAAAGAAACAATCAATTTTATTCAGGAATAAAATTACCCCTCAATATTACAAATTAGTTTTCAATAAACTCATTTAGTGATTGACGAATTCCAGAAAATAAACTACACTCGACAGCAACGTTTCCTGACCCTATGATGACGTCACTAACAAGCAAAGTAGTTCCCATCGCGGTGTCTGAAGTTTGAGTGAAATGAAGAACGTCAATTTAAAAACGGGATTATTTTGTTAAACCCATGTATAATAGCGTCTTTTTATCCCGATTTGCGTACCGAAACTCCACCTAGCAACCCAACAGGCTTTCTGTTTACGCAGTTTCTGCTTCCGCGTAGTGACGTCATAGGATCAGGAAACGTTATATAGTATAGTCTGTTTGATTTCATCACATTGTTTTAAAGCACCTTAGATTGCATGTTAAGACGCACCACCCAACTAGGGATTACTAATCGGGAGTCCTTCCATATTCCACAAGCTCATCTACAAACCACTAGTGTTCGGCAACTAGTGGTAAAAAAATAGTCAACTACCAACTACTAAGTAGTCTGGGAAATTGTAGTTGTAACTAGTAGTTAACTATTTTTTCCTGTGACTAGTTGCAACTAGTAGTTAAGTATTTCTCAAAGTAGTTAACTAGTTTATTTTATTTCATAACCTACTTTTTGGCAAAATTCCAATACATCTTTCTTATCTATATCACAAAAACGTTTATAATTCGCGCAAAAATGGTCTTTATTTCTGGTTATGGTATTTGAGTACTCTAACTTTGATAAAATTTTAAATATCTTTTAAATTTGAATAAAATTTTCTTGAAGTATGTAGTTGAAAATTTGAAAGTAGTTTTAACTAGTAGTTAATTAAAAAAGTAGTTAAACTATGTTGAACTACTTTAAACTAAAAGTAGTTAAACTACTAGTTGATTGGTAGCAGTGGCGGATCCACGGGGGGGGTGATTGGGGTGATCACCCCCCCCAACAAAGTGACCTCGCCGAATTTCCGGCAGAAAATCACATCTCCGATAACATAGCGATAAACTTGACTTGTGAATAATCTCTACTGAGAAACCGCTGTCACCATCTGAGCGAGTATTTTTTCCGGTTTCTCGCAGTGCCCCTTTTCGGCAATAGTAGCAACTCGTTAAATGATAACTTCAATGCATCGATCACTTTTCAGAGGGCTCCCTTCCCGAGCCCTGATAAAAGGGTTGACAGAGTGGGGTTCGGTACTCTTTGGTCACCGGAAATTTCAGCCGGTGTTAGAAATCTGTATCGGGGTGAATTGAACCATATCGAGGCTGATTACTGGTATAATTGCACACAAAAACCAGAGAAGGCGGCTTGTTTGTATATTTTCTAATCTCACTGTTTTTCAACATCTATTTAAGGGCCAATCAAAACTTTTTCAGAGCGATTGGCAATCCCATATTGGGAGGGGATAACAGCTATTTGTTGGCAGTGGGATAGTCAAAACTTGTGGGCGGAGCATGTCGTACATATGCCAAGCTGTACTAGTAAATTTGCTGTTTTATTAAAATTTGGCGTTTTACTATCTCAAAAAATGGATTCCGGAAATAGTGAACATGGTCGTGCTCAGAAACGAACAGTGGAACTCAGCTTTCGTTTTTTAAGAAAAAGCCAAGAAATGATTTTTTTGAAGATAAAGCTGAGGTAGTTTTGCCATTTTCTGCAACTTTTCTTTTTTTTAAACTATGTTTCGATGTTTTATAATTTTTTAAACTCAAGTATATCACTGTATCAATTATTAAGAAAAATTGCTATTTTAAATTTTCTTCTTGGTTGCTAAATTCGGAATACATATACAAAAGAAAATTGTTTTTATCATTTAGTAATAGATTTAATATTTTGTATGTACATTTATTAAGTTTTTATTATTATTTTGAGAACTTAACAGGGCAGCTTTCAATGTCATTATTACTTATCATTTCAAGGTTCTAATGATTTAATCCGGTTTACTAAATTTTAAATTGTGAAAAAGCTAAAAGAAATAATTATAAACAGCAAAAAGGCATTCGTGGCTTTGCGGTAATTTTACTTTTAGTGACTTTTCTGTTTCTCTAATTTTTCTTTATTTTGGTCTGTCTTGTTATATATTAGTGTATACTTTATGCATTTAAGTAGAAGTTCCATTTTAAAAAGGGAAAATGAATTATTTTAATCATGCATTTAATGGTTTTCAATTAAATCAGTAGAAAGTGGAACTTTCCACCAAATATATTTTATGTGTCTTCCTCTTACGAATTGAATGTAAAAGTGAAAATTGATTGTAATGTCGAATGCGCATGTAGGTAAAATCACCCCCCCCAAACCAAGTCTCTGGATCCGCCACTGATTGGTAGTTAACTACTAGTTGCAGCTAGTTCTAGTTAACTATGCCGAACACTACAAACCACTATCGATCACATATCAGTTCATCCCGCCCTCATCATCTCATCTCTGTCATCCCACCCACCTTATCACCTCTCTGGGAAGCCGGATGAAGAAGAAGCGTCTTGTTATTTACAACTCTTGTGTCGCTATACCTTTGTCGCCTCACAATGGGGCTCTCATCTCCTTCACGAGGAAAAAAGAGTTCCGGATGTACTCACGTTGTGTGTTTTATCTCGACGGCTTATATTGAATGATATGCCTGTGATGTGGAGGAGAAAACGGAACAAGTGCTTATAGTAGACGCCTGATGATAAAGCGATAAAATCCACCGACGTCGCTATGTGTAAGGGGTCGTTTAATAGGAAGTAAAGGATCGAATGTAGCTTCGGGAAAACGTATCAACCAAAAACGTGTGTCGACGAAATCAATGGAGTGTGATATTTTTGTTGAAATTACCTCCTACTAATCCCTTATTGTGAACAAAATGTAAATAAACCATACAAAGTGGACTTTTAATCAGGGACGTATAGGGGGGCTGAGGGGGTCCTGCCCCACCCCGAAATTTGGACTAAATATACCAAAACAAGTTAAAACCTTGTTTTTTAGGGTAAAATTTTTAAAAATTTCTGGGGGAGCACCCCCTTTCCCAGATGCTTGGAATTTTGTTGCTCACAACTTTTCTTATAGTTACTTTTCTAAGACGTAAATTCTACCAAAAAATGCATTAAAAAGCTACACTAAACCTTACAAATATGCATGGGGAGGGTTCAGGATTAATTTTGGGTCTCTCCCGAAAAAAAAATTCTATAAACGCCACTGCTTTTTATGTACACTGCAAATGCTCAAATTAACACTTTAGTTGTATTGATATTTTAAGGAATCTTCAAGAAAACTAGGCGACCTTGCAAATTTGGTAAAAGTTCGAGTCTAATAATAGACCCATCAAATGTGCTAGTTCTTGTCTAATTTATAAATGAGAACAAAGTGAATTACAAAACAGGGTTCTCTATAGAAAGTTCTTGAACACGTCAGTTAATAAAAACACTGTATCCTCAAAAACCTTGAAATGACAAAAATATACTTCTCCCTCTTTGAGTATTGTTCTAATTCTAATGTTTATTTTAATTGCTTTGTCTCAAAGAGTTTTGAGACTCAAAATCCTATTAGTATGTGTTCCTTTTCGATATAATGACTTTTCCCGGAAATATTAGCTATTTTTATTCCCACCATTTGGTATTGAATAAATTTATTTTTTCTTACAGTATTTCATTTTTAATTGACTTCTTTGTCAAATCATGGTTATCAGAAATCAATTACTGTATTATTACTTTTCATACTTTCAACACTTTTGTGATTTATAAAAATCAGAGAAACTAATAAATAATATATAAAACAATTACGAGAGCGAGTACTTTTCTACTAAATCTATTAGGTAACTATTTAAAAATAGACACACAGCAAAATATAAATAATTTTGAAAGCTTGCAAAAACAATTTCTTATCAAGTTATAGTGCAACATATGAATATGGAAATATTTTTACGTAAAATGCAACTTGTGTTTTGTTTTTTGATCGTAGTATTTATGGTTTCTTTACAAGTTTTCACTAAGTAAAATATTGTTTGCAATAAACTTTAAGGATGGTTTGGTAAATGTTAAAATATAATTTCACACTTATAATTCCCTGCGATTTTATTTTATAATTTACTAAGAATAATATTGATGCTCACTTTATTTCAATAAATATTATCTAATGTATATACTTTTACTTTCATATCCTTTTCTGCAAAATGAAAATGAAGCAATTGATAAAAATGTCAACATGTTATCATGTACAGATACATATCATAATGTATATCAGTCAGTGATTTTGATTCCAAAATTTGAAAAACGTTTTTAAAGAAAGTATTATTTATTACTAAATGCCAAATTCAATTCCTCTATGATACCTCACAGGCTATTTAATAAAGCGGTAAACAATGTGACAGAGAGTGATCATTATAATGTGTCATCCTCAGTTTCGTCTATGATAAGGATTTGAGATAGTTCTTGGAATATTGTTTGTTAACTAGAATCACAATATTTACTTAAGATGTCCAATGAATAAAGAAATGTTTTCATTTTTGAAAAAGGAGGCTATTTCAAAACATTGTTTTGAAATACGTATTACGTCTAAACCAAGTTTATTTTTAAGAATATGAAATTGTTCATCAATGAGGTTTAAAATAAAAGTTGCTTGCAAAGAATTTCATGAATCTTTAAACAGTTTAAAAAATTATCAAAGAACGTGATTTCGAAAATTACCATTTTTTTTTTTTTCGATTTGATAGTACAACATTTACAAAACTTTTCTTATCATAATTATATTAGTAAAATAAAAGATTTCACAAGTCAAGCCCATTACAACACACTTTCATTTATTATTTTAATTCGACTACATTTTCTCTTTATTCGTTTTCACTCACATTACTTCTTATTACCTCCTATTTATAACAATACTAAGTTGTTGAAAGATGTGTGAAAGGTGAAAAAAATGTAAAGTTTTCCTTCAAAAAGCAATTTAAATTTCTCATGGTTAATGCTTGGGTTTATTTTGATGGAGATAAGTAATCAGGCGGGATGCAGGTTTGATAAACATAAACACTGTCGGTGAGTTTTAAAGGAGAAAAAAAAATCATTCTCAGAAAGAACATTAAACGACTTGTATGTTAGGGAAAAGTCGTGGGAAAGCAGTTTCTATCTCCATCAAATGTTATTAATACGACTTTAAATTGGGATAACAAGGTATTAGAAGATAATGTGTTGAATTTAATGGTACTTTGCTTAATAGTATAATAATAAAATTGGGAATGTTAGACTGAAATGGTTAAAACTTTTTGGTGCAATGTTTCAAGCTTTTCCCAAAATAGTAGTAGCCATTTCCCCTTTTTTTTTGTTGTATTTCCTCGTTAAAATTTTCCTTTGGGAATTTTCAGAAAATAGCTACACACATTAACCAGTGTTAAATATATTAAGATCAGAGACATTTTCTGTAGTTCCTAAAATGGTCTTGTCTCTTTTACGCTAGTTTTTCAAAAGAGAAAATACATTGTAAACCGTATTTTTGAAATAATTATTAATTAATGTAATTAATTTAATTCAATTTATGTAACTCCAAACTTAAATAACTTCAAAAATTCAAAATAAAATTTACTTTTTTTTTCTCTCCTGAAAAATAGCGAAACAGAGATTTGATGACCTTTTGGCTCGGAGAGTCGGAGGTACAGATATACCATACCTTTATAAAATAACACAACCAGCTATGTTGTGCTATACTTTACACAGCTACTACTGACTATAACAGTTATACTTAACATTTTTAATAGACATCTTTTATTTTAGTTGTAGTATTTTAATCTAATGTTAATATGTTGTATTCAGTCTTTGTGCTCAAATGGGCAGTTCCCGCATTTTTATTTTATGTTTTTTATTCGATCCAAGAGAGGAATATACGAGCAAAAATTTTTCAATTGCGATGCTTGTTTACTTTTTAATTTAATTTCAAAGTTTTTGATCTCATTCAATCAAAAACAAGTGCAAAGCGATTGTCAATTTTTATTTTGAAATATTGAATTGACTAATTTTCTTTTAACTTTTCGTGTCGATTTTTGAATTTAAAACCATTTTTTATACTGAAAAATGCATTTTTTTTCCTGTTTTCAAAAAATGTGGGAACTGTCCATTCCCAAAATTTTAAAGATGCATTAGGTAATCTTAAATAATAGGTGTGAATTTATACCTATCACACTCATTTTAGCTAACTAGTTAGTCGTTTGAAATCAAAGAACAAATTACAAAAAACATATTTAGCCTTTTTAATAAACCTTCAAGTAAAAACCACCTGCTTAACGCCATCAAAAACGTTCGATCAAAGACATTTTCCACCCTCGTTTATGCAAAGCATCATTGTCAACACGATTCCGATCGTCAGTTTCCGCATCCTTCATTGTTCAAATAGAACAATGTCGGAATGAGATGGTATCTTGTGGAACAACACAAATGGCAGGCGAAAGGCACGCGAAGAACTTTTTGTTCGACAGTTTATCTACTCGTTATTATCTAATAGTCAAAAGAATTCGTCGCTCAATGTAAAGAGTTGTTTTTAGCAAGAGTGGAAATATTTAAAACCGGAATGGACGACAAATGTTAAAGGATTTGCTAAGCAGTGTTTCTTGCCTTTTAATTCTGCTGTGTTCATTAAATTGGAAAAATGTTGAGACGAGTCAAAGGAAAATAAATTCAGTGATGGGGAAAATTAAAAGGTACTATTCTATTGATACTTTGATATTGAATTTAGGATATTGAATAACATTATACACGTATGTATACTGTGAAATTGATTGTTTTTATTTCGGGTTTATTTAAATATATGTATATTCTTTATAGTTAAATAGACTTGGATAATATGGAAGCATACGCAGGGAGGAGAGAGACAAGAGGAGAAGCAATATACTAGTGAGCGAATGAAGTGGAGCGATACCCTTCTGCGCATCTCCTCGCGCAGTGCATTCTGGGACACAAAAGCCATCGGAGTGCGAAATCCCTATCTCCGTAATGTTAAAATGAGGATTTTTAAAGAACATTTTTAAACAATGTACTGAATCAAAGTTCCCAAATTTTTTTCTGAGTATACCCTGAACTATATTACATACTTAAACGGGAGCTTTTAAGGCTATGATGCCTGGTTATTTTTTAAAAAATTACTATCTGGATGTACTTAGCTTTTTTCTCAAAAAGACTGAAAAGAAGAAAAGACTTTCAAGACATCAAATAATAGTAATTGAGACTTATGATATTTGTTTATCGGCTAGTTTTCAGTGCTAAATACGAATATTCCATTTAAATTGAAAAAAAAAATTAAAATATCAATTTATAAAATTTGATAATCTAAAAAAATAAAATATCGCTCAAAACCACAAAATAAATGTTAAAGTAGTAATTCCAACTGGTTTCCCTCAGAAATGATTTAAATAATAACATACTAATATTAGAAGAAAATCGGACACTAAAAAGTTTAATTTTTTTTTCAAATTTTCAATATTTTTGACCTCGAAAATGAACATTTTTCAAAATTCCTGTTAAAAACGTTTGAGGCATTTTCCAAGGTAATTTTTCCATGGATATTGTAGTTATATAGCTATATAATATAAAAAAATGGCAAAAAAAAAATTGATGAATGAATCATCAGTTAATTAATTAATTAATTAGAACATTAAAAATAACAGGGAAAATCTTTCAATCAAGTGAAACAGAAAATATTTTAACAAAATATTCGGTAATAAATCTTAAATAATAATAATCTTAATGATAGATCTTAAATAGATAAAGAATCTTTAAAAAGTATTACATTTTTAAGAAATTTTTAACTTTTTTTGAATTTTAAATTTTGTAGTATATGCACGTGATACATCTATATAGACTATATTTTAGTGCCGTTTACGAATATCAGGTCAATTTTTCTATAAAATTCAGAATAAAAGTGAAAAAATTAAGCTTCTATCATTACTTTTGTTTTAAAGGCTTCAATTTTTCCACATTTATTCTAAATTTCATTGAAAAATTATCCGGATATTCGTAAACAGCTCTAAAATATAGCCTATAGTCATATATCACATGCATATAGTGCAAAATTTTCAAAAAAATTAAATTTTTAAATTTCTTAAAATTTAATTTTTAAAAAGATTTTTCATCATTTCACGTTTAATTATTTGATTTATTACCGAATATTGTTAAAATATATTCTGTTTCATTTGAGTGAAAGATTTTCCCTGTTGTTTTTAATGTTCTAATTAATTAATTAACTGATGATTTATTCATAATTTTTTTGCGATTTTTTTATATTATATTGCTATATAACTACAATATCCATGGAAAAATTACCTTGGAAAATGCCTCAAACGTTTTTAATAGGAATTTTGAAAAATGTTCATTTTCGAGGCCAAAAATATTGAAAATTTGAAAAAAAATTAAACTTTTTACTGTCCGATTTTCTTCTAATATTAGTATGTTATTATTTAAATCATTTCTGAGGGAAACCCGTTGGAATTACTACTTTAAAATTTATTTTGTGGTTTTGAGAGATATTTTAATTTTTTAGATTATCAAATTTTATAAATTGATATTTTAATTTTTTTTTTCAATTTAAATGGAATATATTCGTATTTAGCACTGAAAACTAGCCGATAAACAAATATCAAAGTCTCAATTACTATTATTTGATGTTTTGAAAGTCTTTTCTTCTTTTCAGTCTTTTTGAGAAAAAAGCTAAGTACATCCAGATAGTAATTTTTTAAAAAATAACCAGGCATCATAGCCTTAAAAGCTCCCGTTAAAGTATGTAATATAGTTCAGGGTATACTCAGAAAAAAATTTGGGAACTTTGATTCAGTACATTGTTTAAAAATGTTCTTTAAAAATCCTCATTTTAACATTACGGAGATAGGGATTCCGCACTCCGATGGCTTTTGTGTCCCAGAGTGCCTTGCGCGACCGGTCCGAGGCATGCTTCATTTGTGCGCTACTGCGCATGTTTATTTCGTCTCCTCTTGTCTCTCTCCTCCCTGAGCATACGTGCACGCCGAGCGCAGAGTTTTAGAACTTTGCAGAAAATCTTTTTAGGTAATTTAAATTTTTGTAGAAAAAACTTAATTTTTTCTTACTGTTGTTGCTTATGAAGCAAACAATGGGACTGTCACTAAGTTTTAAGTCAAAATTCAAACGACTGGGGGCACTTAATTATAGTTTGCAGAAAATACTTAAAGAAATTTTTGTGCTCAGAAAGTTTTTTTGTTTTATCCATAAGGTAGTTAAAAGCTATATTCAGTGCTTAAAAGTATCAAGAGTAGGTATTTTCACCAACTAAAAGACAGTGGTCACCAACTCGAAGAAATTAGCGAACCAATTAGCTTAAAGTATCCTCCTTTACGGACCATCCCCCTGTACCTCTTGGTTTCTTAGCATCCTTTTGCTCTTGAGCATCTTTTAGCCCTTTAGCTTTCCCTAGCCCCTATGGTCTAGCCCCTATGGTTTTCCAAAGCCCCTATGGTCTTTGTGTCTTTTGGTTAACTTTTATATTTACATGACTGTCTCGCACGAATATCTTAATTTCTCTCTATGTCCCCCTAATTATTTAAGACAGATGTTAGGTGTAACATCTCACCCGTGGATCACTCAATAATGATCTCACGGAGCACTGGTTGGGAACCACTGAACTAAGATAAACAAGTAACAAATTAGATAAATTAGTATCCTTAGAGGCCATACCCTATATAGAGAGACCAATGTTAATGCATCCTCAAATATAATATATTTTTAAAAAATTGAAAAAAATATTTAGTTGCATTTAGGCAACAAATAAAGATTATTATAGTTATAGAGACATCACAAAACGTGTCTTATTCAACAAAGTAAATGCTATCGAATCGAAACATACTTTATTTCCTTCTGATCAGCATCTTCCCTACAATCTAAGCCCAAGGTGCTATTAATGTTTTAGAAACAAATACCGTCATACTACCTTAAGAGAAAAATCAACCTTCACCTAGGAACAAAATCTGATTGTTTTTCGTGACTCACTACTGAACACACTCATAAATTACGGGGTTCTGGTTTTACGAGGCAGTAAAAACATCCCATATCTCTGGACAAGAGCATTCACCTAAAAGTTTTATGTTTAACTCTTTCCATAACACCTAACTTATAATACATGGGATAAGTTTTAGACTTAAACCCATAAAAATTAAGGGGACTCAGTACCAAAATTTGGTCAAAATATCGAATTTGAGATTTTGCAATCAAAGTGAAGATAGTACCCTCAGAATTATTCCTACCAAGTTTTATAATGATATGGGGATTCTAAGTTTAAAAATTTTGAGATTTCTGAGGCCTAGATAGGCTTAAGAAGCCTAGTTTTCTATCTTTAAACGGCTTTTTCTCAAAACAAGGTTTTTAATTTTTAAAATCTAAAGGCTTTTTTTCTAATCATCCAAACCACTTCAAACTTTGTAGTCATTATCAGTAACACCTGCTTAACATCTTCAGGCATGGATTTTATAATATATTTATTACAATTTTTTTTACGGAGCATTAAAGTGGAAACTTAGGGTATTTTTTCGAAAAAAAATGCCGAATTTCAAAGTCTTTTTTATTTTCCAGAAACTTTTATAGATAATCAAATTTCCATGCCTACAAATGACTATTTCTGTTTGATTTATGTTCAGAAAAAAAAATGAAGTCAAAATAACATATAATAAGGGAGGAGTTACAATTTAAATGTAGGGTAATTTCGACAATTTTTTTGAAGTTTTTTGTAGTTCTTTTAAAAAATAAATTTTTGAACTCGCTTTTTTGGCTAAATATGAATTAGTATGAAGTAAATACATAATTTAAAACCTTAAAAGATAATAAAATCCAGTTATTAGAGAAAAAATTTTTTTTGGTACCAAGTCCCCTTAAATAAAAGTACATAGTACAAGAGGCTTTTAATCGCTAAGAGAGTTAATAGAACCCCATAGATAAAAGTAGAAAATTATAAAACAATAAAGTTTTACTGGGTAAGTAGTTTTGTAATAAGTTCTTTGAACAAAAATGATTAGGTTAGTAATTTTTATAAAAATGCGTCTTCTTTTATAAGTGTTTAATTTTAACACGGTTTGAAATACTAACTTTCAATTTTAGTTTTAGAAGCTATAAGCTCATTATAAAGTTAGTTCTGAGTAGTCATTAAAAATGGGTAGTTATATGCAGTGATTTATGTATAAATTAAGAAAAAGAGGCATAATAGTCTGCTAAATTTTTTGATCTGATGAATATACATTTTTGAATTATATAGTATATTTTTATAAACTGAAACTATAACACAATTAAAAGGTATTACTAAAGGATTAACATAATAAAAAAGATTTTAACTTCAAAAGTATCCTTTTTTCTCTTCTACCGGATTTTAAAGGGTTAACTACTTTCTTAAACTCCATCTTCAACTTTCCAGTGACACTACCAGGGTAAAAAATTTGTGAAAATAACAACGCCACTTTTAAAAAAAAAGACTTCGTGAGTAACATTCAAACCCAAAATTACCTCTCGGATAGAAAGGAGACACATTTTATAAATTCCCCTCAAGGTAAACACAAAACTATCCAAGAACGAAAAAGCTAATATAACCACAGTTTGCGAACGACAAAACCCGTCATTTGACCATTTCTTTGAAAAACTCCAAACAGATTAAATTCAAGTTCATTTCTTCAACCTTGCAATTTTGCTTCCATAAGTATATGGTATCCCTATTCATCATCCTTATCTGTATGTCTTTTCTGCTTTCCCTTTCCTAAACGTGCGCTTTCCCTCCTGTTTAAAAGCATTCACTAGTCTAGTTCCACCTCTAAAAAAAACTAGTAGATATTTATTTTCTCCGTTTTTCTTCATTTGAATGGGAAGTCCAAGAAGGTCGGTTCAGTGACTTGCACTATGGGGATGCCGGTTCTTAGGATGTCCTGCTGAGTTTTTGAGAACACCGCAGGTTTCAAGAATATTTTTATGAAATATGCATTTGCCTTTGGGGGTAACATAAGGAAAATTCTCTGTCTCAAAAATTATTTAGTTGGTTAAATGTTTGAGCACGACTTTTGGGGAGTGTGTAACTTGGATAATTCCAATCCAACGTCAGTCTTTAAGTAGAAGTTTTCTATTGGTCCATAAATAAATGATAAAACTTGTGGAAATTTTGATGTTTTTACTCGAAGTTTTTCTTATATAAAACATATCCCATAAAATATTTCTATAACAAACATTAATGGTTATATTGAAATTATAACTATCTTGCCATTCATAGTTCCAAAATCACCAAAGAACATTCCCCTCTTTTTAAAATAGATTTCCTTTTTGTTTCACATCAGTCCCGCTTTCTATATAGACAAGGAAAAATAGATCCTTCAAAAATTAGAAAGTTTATTAGTGTTAATGAATTGTTTTCAGTTGCGGGCTTTGATAGTGATCATTCACCATGTCTTTGTGAATGTAAACAGTTTGTTTCATGTTCAAAACAAGGATTTTAGAACATCTTAATAGAAAAAGCCACTGATAGGTATCGAAAAAGAAAGTAATCTTTTTAATCATTCAGTTGACCTGCAACTAAAGGTAAAATAATATCTAACTTCTTTAATTCGAAGACTTGGGTTTGTCGGAAGTCAATACAGCTTTGAAATATCTCCATAAAGCCATCCAGTACGTTTTTGACTGAGCCGACTTCAGCCTCATTTGAAATTGGGGCCACCGCCTAAGGGGCCCTACAATTAGGCGATTCAGGAGGCCCAAGGTAAGGTAAAAAAAAGGAAAGGAATTTATTTAAAAACTAAAATACAGTAGCCAGATAAATCAATAAAACACTAAATATGTTCATGAAAAATGGCAAAAACTACATCAAGGCCAAATTTAGGCTCGTCTCGATCATCATTGTAGTTAGGCTCCTTCATTTTAGTAAAACCAACTTTTTATTTAATGGAACAATTCTAAACCAATTTAAAATAGTAAACTAAAAGTTTATTTGCCAATATTCTTCGGTTGTTAAACAAAGATTATGCTTGTCTTTCAAATAATATCTATTTTTTAATTTTGATATTCATACAATAGTGTGAGTTTTTTTTTGTATCACTTTGATAAAACTCTATTTCTACAAGTTTTATAGGGCCACCGTTGCCTTAAATTTGAAGAACTTTTAAACCGGTATTACGTTAAACGTTATACACATAATTCTTGACTGTATCTCAATCTTATTTCTTCACATCGTCTCTTGAATAACACGTGTATACTCTTCTAAAGAATTTATCAAACGATACGAAAAAAAAAATTCCATGGGAAGATTTAATTAAATTGAACAGGTGGGAAAAAAACACAGCTACGAAATGACTTCCTTCTCTTCATTACAGAGTTGGGAAAGACAATTTCATAAAAATGATTCCTTACAATTTTTTTTGCAGGTCTATTAACCTTGCAAGGGTAAATATAACAAGGCAAAAAGTATGTATAGGAAAGACAGTCAATGTTAAAATGCAACCTTCTCTAAAAATGTGTTGTCACTGTTACCTACTTAGGAAGCTACCTTCGAGCACGCAATGGCGGTAAGCACGCACTAGTGTGATTTAAGAGGATCTGATGCTGTTACCCTTTCCCTGAATATTTTTCGTCTGAAATTTTCCTTAGTATAGCACCGTTTATACGTCTTTCAAGGGACCGACGTAAAACGACGTATAAATGAAAAGACAAAAACAACTTTGGTTATTAGGTTTCTAATGCTCCTAATGCAGATTTACGTAAAAACAATAAATTTGAGGTTTTTCTTAAGGAAAAATTACTGCAAAACTGTTTTTATACTGAAAATAATATTTATAAATTTTAAAATATTAAAACATTTAACATAAAAATAAAACAAATCACACCTGTTTGTTCTAAATACGTATTTATTTTATTTTTCATATCTTGAATACTATATTTCACATCCTTAACACCACTTCCGAATACATTGCAAATCTTCAATTTATTATTAAAGTGTTTTGAAAAAAAAACCATTCATTGTCGTTTGACTTTAAAGATTGCCTTTGACTGTGAATTACAGCATTATAAATTGAATCAAGTTCGTGAACTGTATTTTCTGTTCTGATATATAGAAAATAAGCTCTAAGCTTTTCAATGCAGTCAAATTTTGCCAATTAACAGACAACTGATACTGAATATTTTCAAATTTTAACACAGTGGGAAAAGACGTATAACCGATACTGTGCGTAGTATAAACGAAATATTTTTGCATTAAAATGAATAGGAATGAATTGGGGCTTCGCGAAAACTACCTATATATGGAAAGTCGTATAAACGGTGCTTTATTGTATTAATAAAAAAACTTTATGCACATCTTTAATTGGTTTTAATTTAATGACGGTATTATAATTATTTCATTTGAGCATATTAAAATTATATTTTATGATAAGTTCACCATCGTACGATCGAATTTAAAGAAAAATAAAACAAATCCCTGAAATGGTGAAAGATAAGTCAAAAGGATCAAAACGAGATTAGCTAGAAAGTTAAACTAAACAAATTACTCTTTCATATCATAAGATTATTATCATAGATAAAAATCACAATTATTTCATCAAGAAAACCATGTCTTTAAAAGTACCCCTGTATTTCTATTACACATTAGAGAGCAACATAATTTCCATTTCATTCTAGAAAATAAGTTCAAGTAGGTACCTAATTAATTGTTTTTAAAAAGCTTCGCACATTTGATTTTCTAGCATCAGAAATTTTTCAATACATTTTTGAAATGTCTCAGAGGTGGTTGACAAAGGCTATAAATTCTTTGTTACACTATAAAATCAAATACCCCAAAATATAAACTTAATTTTTTTCTTGGATTCATAAATCTTTTATACAAGATTGACACTTGAATTAGAAAACAACAACCATCATAACTTTAAAAATTTATGCGTTATTTGGTAGTTGATACATTCAAACAAGTATGAAAAAGCTATCTATAATGACATATACGTAACTTATGTAATTTCAAGGAGTCGTGCAACAAATTTTAGGATTAAAAAGTTTATCTACTGAAGAGATACATAATTAGGAGATAATGAACTTATATTAAAAATAAATGTTATTCCATTCAAACTAAACCCGTAAAGTAAACGATTTTAGATCCTCAAAATAACAGAAACTTTAAGACAACGTAATTGCATTAAATTAATTGGAATCATATGGAAGAATGCTAAAATATTTGGCTTTTAATTAACAAGATTAAGATTAAAAAATTGTTTCTGTGAGGAAAAAAACTTTTTTTTCTTTATGTATAAAAAGAAGAAAACACATTCTTAGGACAGAATCAGGTAAAATAGCAAAGGAAAAGGTTATTAGGAAAATAAATTTATGGTCCATAAATTTAAAGCTCTTATAAAAAGACATAAACTGTTATACATTTAATTACAAAACTCAATATGTTATCCATTTATACAATACTTAATAGTTTTAAATTCTTAAGCAAAACTTTAAAAATACTAAACGGGGTTTCAAGTATGCATTATAATAAATTTTTTTACTACCTTTTTCAAGATTTTCACAAACATAACAATCATAAAAACTTCATTAAGACTAAGTTCTCTGTCAATCTCCGATTATATTCAGAGAGAATATTATGTTGCACATAATTATGTTCAACATCATTTGGTATTAGTTCTATACAGATAAAGAAATTTCATATGTATTTCATTCCAGGAAGTAATTTCAATATCACTAAAAGAGTTATTTAACGTTTTTTTAAACTACAAACATTTTCCAATAATTTTTTTTTTCGAAAAATTAGCTTGAAACAGTTAATTGTTTTTATTACAAACGATATCGTTAAATGTTTAGAAAAGGAATAGAATTAACCGAAAAGAAAAAGCGATTCTTTAAAATTGAATTTATTTGACTTTTAAGTCTTTTCAATTTGCACCGGTTATATACCATTTAGTTTTAATTTGTTGTGGGAAATTTACTAAAATACTAAACGGGCTTCAGATCTTTTTCTTAAATTTTCTCAAAGGTGAAAATCACAATACTTTCATCAAGATAATTATGTGTTTTAAAAGTACCTCTGTATTTTTATATCAATAGTTGTGTACACAGAACAAATTAATTCCCATTTCATTCTAGAAAGTACTAATACCTAATTAGTTTAATGGTTTTAAAAGGCTTCGTATATTTGTTTTTCAAAGCATGAGAAAATTTTCCAAGAATAATTAACAGAACATCAAACATTGCACTGTTGTTTTTACAAACTATTATACGTATATCGTTTAAAGTTTAAGATGCAAAAATAGAATTATCTAATAAATTAATTATTGAACAAAAAAAATTCCAAATTCGGACTTACTTGAAGTGATTTCTATTCGCATCGGTCCTATAGCACTTGTCATTAGTCAACCGGGAGGTAGTGGACAATCCCGACCCCATCTCCCATAGGTATCCGGAGGGAGGGAAAAGACACGAGAGAGAAAGTGATAACTTCTTTCGAACAAATTCGCGGCGATTGTTGTTGTGGAAACGACGAGCGGTCGAAATGCGGCAACGAGGAACTTTCGGCTGGCGCGAAAACAGGGCCGCCATGTTTGGCGATGTATCGCCCGTTCGGAGATTCGGTTTCGGTTTCGTTTCTCGGGTCATAATAATAACGGGAGGAATTCTTCGCATATTTACGGGTCAAATTCCTTGAACCTCGTCTATCCGACCTTTGATTAACCGACTCCTCCTATTATCTCTGACCACTAGCTGAGAGGCGTAGTTGATCAATTTTACTCCTGTCATAAAAGCGGATACAAACAAAAAACTTTTTACCCTTTTTAAATACATTTTCCGTGTTTAGAAAACTTTCCCAGTGTGTTCCTTTCTATTTTTTTAATCAAAATAATAAATAATACCTTCATATACCTTCATTTTTATTTTTAAATTATAGCTTCGATAATGTACCGAGATCGACAGCATTTTTAAGTTTTTCTGGGGTTATTCAATAGTAATTTGATTAGAATAATTGGAATTGGTCACATTAACTTTGAAAATCTTACGTAAGAACGGGTTTGACCCCCCCACCCTCCAAGTAAGGGTATGTAGAGATTTTTCCAACCCCCCCTCCCCCTCGGGACCCTTACGTAATTAATGAATTGGCCCCTAAGCTCTCTAGACTTGTTTTAATCTGTTTCGATTATCCAACCTTTTAAATCCGACTACCGGTCCTAAAAGTGACGGTTAAAAGAAAAGTTACTACTTTTGAGGATAAGGTTTCAAAAAAAATTTGGGAGAGAGCTCTCAAACATCCTCCAAAATTTTTACGTCTGTTATTCAGTTTTTCCCCTTGAAAATTTTGCCACTTACATAAAGCAGTTACCTTTGGGTGATAAAACCCTCTACATCAGTGTTTCCCACCCATTTTCGGTCCATGCCCCACCAAAGCCTTTCTAAATTTTCCATGCCCCCATGTCTATTTCTTTTTCAAAAATCCTTCTTAGAAAGTAAATAAAACCTGGTAGTCCGTGCCCCACCTGGGGGCAATTAGGTTGAAAATTTTCAAATTGCCCCCCTAGAAAATCATACTGCCCTCCAGTGAGGCGTGCGCCCCACGTTGGGAAACACTAGAGGAAACACTGATCTGTACTGAAAAATTAAGGAATGCTTTTTTGCTCAATAAAAAAGAGTACCTTACGCACACTTACAGGGGCACAGACCACAAAAATCCAACAATACCAGAAAAATCTAATAAACAACCCTTAAAAAAGCTTTTCAATCTTTCTTTACACAACATAAACTAACTGAACAAGTCCCTCTCTTATGCGTCATTTTTTCTCACCATAAAAAAAAGCTTTTTCCAGAAACTACTCTCTTAAAAGATTCCCATCTTCGAAAACAAGCTGATAAACGCTTCGTTATGAGGTATTACATATTTCTTTACAATTCAAGAAAACGGGCTTTATAAAAGAAACAGTTTTTTATTACAGCATTTACCTAGTGCAATAGACACACCTTCACCTCTGAAGGTCGCGTTATATTACAATGGTATAAAATGGTTTTCTTGGTAAGGAGAAAGTTGCTTACGGTGTGCGCTCGGGCGAAGCCTAGTTCCAAATAAATCCTTCTCAGTTTAAATAAACGATTGTTAGGAAAAATATCTGCTTTTTTGGGTCGTCTGAATGAATGAAACCTATCACATGCTTCTTCGCTCAAAAATGCGTCGTGTATCATCCCACAGTGGCGTTTAGAGAAATTTATTTCGGGAGAGGCTCGAATATACCCTAAAAAGGTGACCCCCTAAACAGGTGATATTTCTATTTTATAAATGTACTTTTATTCTGATTAATAAATTTTAAAAAAAATTGATTCATTTATTACTAGGCCCAAATCTAGATTTTTACACTGATTGAGAGGAACCAAAATCATCCTTAGCCCCCCATGCATATTTAATTGGATCAATGTAGCTTTCTTATACATTTTTAGGTAGAAAGTGGATAGAATTTGCATCTCGATGAACTTAATTTGAAAAAATAACTGGGGATGATAGAGTTCAAAGTATAAAAAGGAGGGTCAGGGGACACATTTTGTACCACGAAAAACAGGGTTTAAACTAATTTTGGGTCCAAATGTCCTCCAAAAAATTTAGTCATTAATCAGGCCCAATGCTGTAGAATTTCGTACTAATAAGAGGAAGGACCCAAAATTATCCTTAATAGCCCCAATGCATATTTAATAGGCTCATTGTATCTTTCTAATACACAGGTAGAATTAATTTGCATCCTGATAAAATTAATATGAAAAAAATGTGAATGATAGAGTTCAAAGGGGTCTTCCTCCAGAAAACGTTGAAAATTTAACCCTCAAATTTAACATCCTCAGAATATTTTGAAGTTCGATGCAGGCAGTTCTAGAATGCACTTCATCATATAGTTCCGCAAAGTATAGTTAAGTTAGGAGAAGTACATTCACTAAAATGTATACTTAAATAAGACTGTTATCCCTACATAGTCAACATCTAATAAAGCCAACAAAACGAATTTATTATTTCTTTCAAAGCACGCGGCTTTAAAAATTCCCAATTCCAATTTTTTGTGACGAACCACACCCTTACGAGGACCACATTCAAGAATCTAACGGACCATTGGTTGGGATAACTACTGCTTTACATGATGACTTTTTAATCCAATAAAATATCTAAATTTTCCTTAATTTCCCTAAATCCCTAAAAACTAAAGTTTAAATCCCTTAGCACCTATATACCTCTCTTTCTCTTTCCTTTGTAAAAACTAAAAAGTAATGGGTATAGAATATGGTGATTAACACTTTGCACAAAGGTGCGAAATGGCATCGATGCCCTCCGTGTCTATGTGATGAAAAAATAACGCGTACCAAATTTTAACAAGATTGGATTATGTATACAGGGTGTTTCAAAGGCCCCTTTCATGGCTTTTATTTGGAACCTAAGTCTCTTGGTTCAAAACGTCAGACGGGAGTAAGGTCTACCCCTAGTGTTCCTGGGCCTGGAGAATCCATTGAGAAGACTTACAGCGTCCCTAGCGGTAAAATAAGAAAGTTAAAAAATTCTATTAAAACTGAAGGAGATAGAGCAAAAACCTAAATAAGAGTATTGTTGCCAATGATATGAAAAACTCACTGAAAAAAAATTATGAAAATATTGTGAAAATTCCCGGAGATATTAGCATGTGGAAATAGCACTTTTTCAGGCCTCAAAAAAGAAAAAGTTTTTTAATACTTTTTTTTTTATTGAATTTTGTCTTTATCTAACTAAAAAACCCCACAACACTACATAACAACACTAAAAAAGGGCCCTTTTTATAGAATGTTTTTTGTAATGCATCATTTAAAAGCAATTTTTTTTTAAAAGAAAGTTATAGGAAAAATTAAATTTTCTTTACAGATATTGGGGAAGCGATACTTTAATAAATTATCCTCCGATAGAGTTAGGGTACCTTAAAATGTTGTACCGCTGCGGCCTAGTATTTTATAATTTTATTTATTAATAATTTTATTATAATTATATTATTAATTAATAATTTAATTATTATTTTCCACGTGAATGTAAAACACCTGTAGGAGCAATAGGTATATACTGACTTCAAAGAGTGTATGAGTATCCAGGTGTCCTGAAAAAATACCCATTCTAAAATGCGTACTGTTTAAGAAACCCTTTTTAATTATTTTTTGGTCATTAAAGAACAATGCACTTGGATTTTCAAATATATTTTTGTAAACATCGCGCGGCTCTAATTCTAGATTCTAGATTTGTTTATAAATTGATGTTTTTTGTTATGTTCTTTACAAAATTTTTAAACATTTTATAGGGTTCTAAGTTAAAAATAAGAACAAAAATATGTACATATTTTTTTTCCATACGAAAAATCCCCGATCTGCATTTTCTTTTCGAAACAAGAAAACGAAACGAAAACCAAAGATGAGTGAAACTCAAAATGGTTCAGTTGAGATGTACAAGTGCTGCTTCTATCTTTTATGGAAATATGGAAATTATTACAACTACCTAACTTTTTCAAAAAATATTAACTGACTCTCTATGATATTTATAAAACTTTTTAAATTATTTTAACAGTTTTCATTCGTTCTAGGCTACTTAAATGATATGGAAAAAGTTTGTATGAGAGTCCGAAAAGATATAAAAGATCTGTAGTCATATTCACTTCAACTTCGATTTTGTAATTAGAAATTGGAGCATGTTGTGCATTTACTCACAAAGAAGATTTGTTTATTAATCAAATTAAATTAAATTTTGTAGGTAACGTCAGATCCTTTATCTTTCATGTGTTTTAGCAAATATATTTGGAAGTTTCTGTTGATTTTTTCATTTCCATGTTATTTGGGTTAAATAGCAACTTGTAAATAGGGTTATGTCGTCCATTACGTGCCTAATTTTCACCACAACAAATCATTATAACTTTGAAATGTTTTTAAATTTAAGTTACTTGTTGTTGTTTTAAACTTACATAGATTCTATATGCTCTAGTATTTGCGATCTATTGTGAAAGACTATTATTTAATGTTTGTAAACACCGATTTTTTATTAAACCTATTGCTCTCACAGTAGTTCACTGCTTAAATCTTATTCCCCTTTTCGCAATTCATTTTAGGATCTTAAGTAACTTATTTTCATAAGTTTTATAAAGAATTAAACGTGCACTATTTCCTTTGCTTGGTTAGCAAAGCATTGAGTAAGGGGCCATTCATTAATTACGTAAGGATGATTCTGGCAATTTTTGACCCCCTACCCCCATGTAAGGATGCGTAAGATTTTCCAAACCCCTCCCCCCTTATTCTTACGTAAGATTCCATTTCGATTTTCAAAATATTAAAATGTTAGAAAAGGACCAGTTACACTAAAACTCTCAGTTTGACATAAATCGAAGATTTTTATTTTTCAACAGATAAGTAATATTCTTTCTGTCAACTACATATTACCATTATTTTATTATCTCTAGTCTTTGGAATACCATTTATCAGTTAATTATTAACTTGGAAAATCTTACGTAAGAATGGGTTTGACCCCCCCCCAAGTAAGGGTATGTAGAGAGTTTTCCAACCCCCCCTCCCTCTCGGGACCCTTACGTAATTAATGAATGGCCCCTAATCTCACCTATGCATGTGAATATATATGGTTATGTTTTTCATTCATTATTTATTTTCTTTCAGAACGAAATTTAAGGTACTACTTGGCAGTAATCATTCTAAAGTCTCCTAACTTCAGCCTTGAAACTAGGGTGAACCCCAATTAGTATGAATATTAGTGTGAACCCCAACTCACGCAGTAAAGGAGAGGCAGACGTGGGCCTTCTCGTGGCGTGCAAAGTGCAGCTCTCGTCCGAAGTAATCAAATGGAAAACGGAAAACTTGCGCCTCGTGAAGGAACTCGACAAAGCCCTCGATCGCACTGACAATCTGGAGGGAACTGTGACGAAACTAGTAGACAGAACAAAACAACTGGAAGATCAACTTGCACGGGCAGAAAAAGACAACATGCTCCTCAAACACAGAAACGCTGCTATGAGTGAAGAAAAGAATGTGATAGTGCAAAGGCTTTCTTCGGGGTTCGACAAGTACCACTCGTTTCCTTCCCCCGAGAACAGATCTCGTGTGTACCGAGAAGGGTGGAAGGAAAGTACCGGTCAACCTATGGAAGATTATTTGCAGGTTTCCCAGAGCTTGTTGAACCGTATGAAGTTGGAGATGCAGCAGTTCAGGGAAATGGGATGCCACTACCAGTTGAAAAATGACAAAGGGCGTTCTTCTATGAAGAACTCTGCTTCGCAAGTGGACTCTAATGTGGAAGAATGTTGTGCTGAAGACGTGGAAAAAGATGTCACTGATCTCATATCCAAGACACAGTCCATTAAACAGTACCTATTTAATCAAAGAAGGAAACTTCAGACTATGTTCAGTGTTATTAGTGCTGGTATGTCTGTTTTTGAATAATACATAGCTTTTGAATATTATGGTAACACCTCAAAGCATTTAGCAGTTAAAATTCTAACTGATGATTCAGGATCCTGCTTCTTGATTTTTAGTAAAATTAACCTTTTAAGTGGTAGTATATTAGTTTATTTTATACAACTTTTTAATAGAATTAATTTATCTTTTTTATTTTAAGTAATTGTTTTTCCCAAGAGTATTTAAGTTAATATTAACAGTTTTATTCTGTTATATTTTATGTTGTTTAAAATTGTGGGTAGTATACTACTATTCTTGGTAATTTAGGATTAGCCAGGTGAAAATCCCCTTTTTGAACTTTATTGGTGATGTTTTGCAAATTAGATTTTTGTGCAAGGTCACAGCTTATAGCACAAATTTGAGACTCAGAATAACATTAAACATATATAAACAAGATGATAGTTATTAAAACTTACGGTTTATAAACCAATTACAGTACCAACAGTGGTTTGTCCAGGGCAATTTTACTACCGGTTTTAGATACCTTCACGAATTCATCATTTGGGTCATTCCATTTTAATGTCAACCTACGTTACGTTAGTCACACACCTTTTAAACCTAAAATGCTAAATTATCTTAAAAAATCATACTTATACTTAAAAAAAGCTATTTAGTATAAATTATTGTCTTAAGTTTTTTTGTGTTACGAGGGCTGTACGTAAAGTAAGGTTCCCAAAATTCTGCAGATGCGAGGAACACTGTTATGGGGGATTTGGCTACACTGGCTTGTACCTTGGACCCTTTTCTTCAAATCCCCGCCCCCACTAACTGTTTGCGATGCTTATTAAAGGTTTGTGAGCTGTTACAGTAGGAGCTTTCTCTGTTTCCTCCCGCCACTCTCTGAGATTGTTTTTTTTTGTGTGCGAAAAACATTGAGGCTGTGGAAAGTCATTCCCCCATGTGTGAAGTCTATGGAGAAAAGTGTATGAGCGTACAAAATGTGCCCAAATGGTACAGAGAGTTAAAAAACGGACGTACAGACGCCCAATACGACCAACGTGCTGGACGGCCTATGGGGGACGGATAACGCGGTTGGCGGGAGGAAACAGCGAAAGATCCAACTGTAACAGCTGCCAAACCTTAAATAAGCATCACAGACAGTTGTTGGGCGCGGGGATTTGAAGAAAAGGGTCCAAGGTACTGGCCAGTGTAACCAAATCCCCCATAACAGTGTTCCTCGCATCTGCTGAATTTTGGGAACCTTACTTTACGGACAGCCCTCGTATAAGCAAAAAATCTATTAAAGTTTAGAGTGACTAACGTAACATTAAAATGGAATGACCCATTTGATAAAAAGGTACTTTCACAAATTCAGTTTTAGGAAAGAGGTACCTTCACAAAATACAGAAAGTTCTCTAGTAAGCTTTATTCCCTCAATAGTTAAATTTTTTGCCATTCTAGACTAAATTTTATTTTGTTTTTAATGTTTAAAAAATCATGTACATGTTTTTATGTTGATTTTGCACTTAAATTTTCACAAAATTTCTAAATTTTCATAAATTAAACCTAAATTTTCACCAAATAGGTACCTTTTAAAAAAATCTAGACAGACCCCTGGTTGTATAGAGGTATTTTAACATTAGAAGAATAGGGTATAATTCAGAGCCTTCAAAAACTGGTCATTGTATAGGAGTGGTCACTCAGTGAGGTTTTACTGTATCTTGTAATAGTTTATATTAAATATGAAGTGTTACTAACTATTCTCATTCTTCCAGTTGGTGAAATGGAAATTCCATCTAATAAACCCAAAGAAACTCCATCGCCATCTCATGTGGCGAATCTCTCCCCAAGATCAAACAACGTCACTGTCAATACCGATGACACCTTCTCTTCGAGTTCCTCTCCTAGATCAAGTAGACAGCCAGTGCAAAGAGAGGTCACTCCCAGTAGCCCTGTGTCAACGGCCAATGCTTCACTGGAACTTCAGAAAGGTTTCGAAGCAGCTCAGTGTCAGACCAAAAAGACTAACGGCACTGATCACAAAATTTGTCCCATTTGTGAGGAGTCATTCAATGATAAGTCTCAGAAAGCATTCGAAGAGCACGTTATGAACCATTTGGAAAGAGAGAGTGTTTCTTTTCTTGATCAGTATGTGGTTATTTAAAGGGAAGATATTTTGGGAAATACTTGTAGCGTCTGTGTTTGTATATTGTGTTAATGTGGTGATGTATTCCAGTTAATTTTGATATGAGAAAGCCATTACAATCATGCTAATTAATTACTTTATATCCCAGCATAATCAAACAATGAGCCTATCTAATTTTCCAGGGTGTACACAAACCCTGATGTTTTAATTGTTTAAAATTTCCTAACAAAAAGTAGGCATGATTCCATTATCTGTCCTGTTAAAAAAAGGCCAAAATATTGTGAAGATGGTTTGGTTTGCAGTTTTGGGCTATATTTCTGTTATTTGGCCCCCAAAACAGCTTAGTGATTTTATAACAGTACAGGTAATGGAATCATTCTAAAAAGTTCTTATCTGATAAAAACACACCATGAATAATTTTTAAAATTCATCTAAAATTATAATTTTTCTCCATTCAAACACCCAATATTCTACTGAAAAAATTAAAAATTTGGGAACTTTCAAGGGATATTTTTATTAATTTATTTTTCTCAGTTTTTCAACATCATGCATCTTATGCTTTAAATAAAATAGAATACTTAAGAAAAAAAATTTGTTTGAAAATTATTTGTTCATACACATTCTTGGTAGTCTACTAACAATTCTTTTGTATTTATCAGTTCAAAAGATTTTTTTTTGTATTTATCATTTCAAGGTTTTTTATGTGAAAGTAGTGTTTTGCAGCCATAAATTGTCTTGAAATTTTAATATATTTCAGGGCTCACACAACTGCTACAATTGCTCCAAAACAAAAATTCTGCTACAAATTTCTTATTTTAGCAGTCTCTGCTCCAAAACTGTGCCATTTTTAGTAATTTTCTTAGATTTTTCCCTGAATTTTAATTTGTAAAAGGCTTTAAAAAAGCTTCTTAAAAGTCCTGAAAAAAAAACCTGCATAACAAGCTGGAATTTCAATGAAAAATCCCAAAGAGGCGATGAATTTTCGTGAAGCATTTTTAATGAAAATAATTTTTTAGTGTATCTTGTTATGAATTTGCGACAATAATAATTTTTGTAGTAACTGTTTTGCACTTTTTGACTGCTACAAAATAATTTTTTTGCTACAAAACTTGTTTTTACCTGCTACGAAAGATATTTTTTGTGCTACAAAATTCATTTTTATCTGCTACAAATATTTCTAAGTGAGTGTGAGCCCTGATATTTGGATATGATTTTTTAAATTAAAAACATTACTCAGAACAGACATTGTGCAAATAGAAAAATTTTAGCTTTTGAAACACATTAACATCAGCATACTTTTATTCACTATACCAATTTAGTCAGCTTTCAAATGCAAGCTTTAATTTTTTATACTTAGTTTCTGAAAACATAGGTAAACACTGTTGTATATGAATGTATTAATCTTGTCAACCCTTTAACTATTTTATTTTTTACGCATAGTATTTTTAAGATTTTATTAATTGTAAATATGTTAGTAAAGATATCTGCTGATTTGTTAGCTTTGTAATTATTACCATTAGTATGAAAGAAATGTGCCTTTCTAGTAAAAATTAGTTTTAGTAAGAACTATTATTCTTTTAAATTAGGTTAGTCTTATTCACCTAAATAAACTGATAGTGGTTTAGCAATGTTATGTCTATTGATATCAGCAGGTAAAATGCTTGATAATCTCAAAACATTTCTATGTCAAAGAAATAACAGTTAGTCATTCCATTTCTTATGATTCCTGGCTAAAGGGTTTTCCAAAGCTTCTCTGTTTGTGTATCCTATTACCTCACATATAATCTAAATCTTAAATTCTCAGTTTAATGTGTTGTTTATATCCTTTTAAAATTAATTATGAATGTGCTAGCATTTGTTTACAGCCAATTATGTTTTTAAAACAAAGTATTAATTACTTTTATTATGTAATATTGTGTTTTCTCTATCACTTATGCATTCAGTATTTTCAAATTATTTTCATTTTTGAGTGTCCAATTTTTTTTTAATTCCAAAGATCTACATCTTGAAAAATTATTTTTAAATTACCAATTTGTTTAAGGTATTTGAATATACCTTAATATGAATTTTTAAAAGGGAAAATATCAAGTTTTATAGCTCTTTAAGAAATATTACTAGAAAAAAAAATAACTGTAAATTTAATTTTGCTTATTAACTGCTTTTCATTTCCTTGGTATTTTTAAAAACTGAGCTTACATGTGCACACTATTTATTCTACACATGAACTACTATCTGTGATAAAAGAGGCATAGTTTCAATTAAAAAAATTGTGTGTGTACAACAGTATATTTTACATTTTAATAGTATATTTTTCCATGTGAATTTTCCTTGTAGAGTAGTGACTTCTCTCTAATATATTTACTCTGCTACTCTTGTCCTTTTTATTGAACTATGCCTGTAGTGTTCCTCAAATAGTTACACAAAAATTTTAAATTACTTTCTAGAATGAGTTAAAAGCATTAATTCCTTTTAATTATTCAGCATTAGTATTTTAAATGCAATATAGTTGTTGGTAACAAATGAAATTGAAACAAGACTTCCAATGTATCTTATAATTTTCTATATAATTTCATTCTATTTCTATTATAACTTCCATGGTCTATACTGCTACTTGTATGTAGTTCACTGAAGAACTATATTTTTTCCTACTAGTTCTAATGTAATTAATAAAGAATAGAATAAAGTTTTTTTTCCAAGACGTTTTAAAGCATAATTTTTTAACTTCATGTTTTTAAAAAAGTGTTTATTATGTGCTTTAAAAGTTTTGAAATATCTTAAGCTATTAAATTAGCAGAATTGCCAACCCTCTCAATTTCTACCGCAGTTCTCCTTTTTAAAATTTTCTGTAATATTTGGGTGGTTTAAACTTTAACCTGGAAAGTTTTATAAAACATTGGTAAGAAGTAGGAGTTTTTTTTAAAAGGAAACCCTGGGAAAAAAATGTATTTTCAAAAACTAGCAAATGTCAAATACAAAAATTGCTAGTTTAAACGGAAGATAAATCGAGGATGTTCTAATTGTGCCACAAATTCTCTTTTCCCGGTACTTCATGTACCAGGTTTTATTCTGATGGAACACATACTCAACTAATATTGCTTGTAGTATTACAATATGTAGTGTTGCAAAATTTTATCTGTAATCATGGTTCTAATAATTTAGAGCAGCTATAAACTGATTTAACAACTTACAGGAGACACACATAATAAAAAGTTGAACATAGTTCCCATTTTTATTACTACACAAAATTTAGTTCAAATGTTTTCACACAATGTATTTTATATTGTATTTTTCTACTAAAGAAATACTTTGATTCAAGTCATCTAATATTTCAGGCATGGGCATCTTTTCTAAAAGTTCCTTCTGTTCTTCTAAAATAGGTTCTCCCTTACCTAAATAATAATCTTCTGATATCTTCCCATCTAGATCATAGGTGATGTAGAAGATTCTACATCGAACAGGTACTTTCTCAAAATTGTTTATCTGAAATTAAACAGAATTAATGAAATGAAATAAACAACATTTTCAAGTATGTATAGTTTAACACTTCTTGTATCAATAAGCCAAGTGGAAAAGTAAAATGCAAATATATTCCCCCTTAGTTTCGGAGTTTATTTATATTAAGGTGGATGTAACACAAATACCAAAGTTATCTAGCCTCGGATTATAGTGCAGTGCAATTGCACATTAGTTTTTAAACAAACAAAAATGGAAGCAGGGAAATATATCCAGTTTAATTTTGCAATTTAGTCTTTTGTCTTTTATTGCATGGCTATTTGTAATAGAGTTAGGACTAATGATGTGGCTGCAGACCTGGAAAAAGTGCCCGAACCTGGTTCGGGGGAAGCCCCTGCCAGCTCCATAGGAGCAATACATAAGGTTCGGGTAAATTTTATTAGGTTCGGGGGAAGGTGGCTGTTAAGAAACCACAGTGGCTGTTAAGAAAATTATCCAGCAACACATACTTGAAAGAAGTAAATAAACAGACAGTATAATATATTTGATCTACAGATTGTCAGAAAAAAATTACATGCAGATTGTCAGTCTGTTAAAAGAAAGTAAAGTGATTTAAAAAAAAACTAATTTATGCTAATTTGAAATAAACATGGTATAAATAAAATTTAATAGAACCTATACATAAGTAGCATTGTAATCAACTTTTATCTACACAGACTTAAAATAAGTATGTAATATTTAATGACAGTAATTCTAGATATAATAGGCTTTTGTAGGACAAAATCCATTAGAATTTTGAAAGGAAAAAATTTTGGTAAGGTTGTTAAAATATATTAACTTAGCATGAATTTAACTAATATGTATTTTAACAATCTCCCCAATATTTTTACAACTTTCCATTGGATAAAACATAAACCCAAATTAATGATCACTTAGAAAAAAGGTGTAAATAAGCATTCAGATAAATATTATTATGAGCTTGATATACTACAATTTATTATTTGTAACATTTTTCAAAGTTAAATTCATAAAATAGAATAATAGTGAGTTGATCCCCAGCAGGTTGATAAAAAGTCTCAAAATATAACTCTTGCTGATTTATAACTTTATAAAAACATAACACTACAACACCAAATTTATTTTTTTATTAAAAATTAAGGCTTATATTTTGAAGGCGATAGACAGTACAGTGGAATACTGATTTTCCGAGATAACTTTTGCCAAGACTAACGGTGATCATTAAAAAACTTGGTTAAAGGAAAAATCACAAATACCTAATAATGAATTATGTATATTTTAACCAATGCACGGGTTAAAAAGAGTACCCATGTAATTCATATTAAGATAATTGAAAAGTATTTTACTGTTTTAAAAAAAGTCCTCAATTGTTCCTTATTTTAAGTTACTTTTTTGCAGCAATGTGTCTCCCATTTTTTAAGGGATAACAGGATTTTAGAAATGTTTGGTAGCTTGGTTAAAACAGAAACGGGGATGTATGTGGCTTATAAGAACTTCATTACCAAAAACATGTCAATAAAAAGTTATCTCAAGAAAACAGTTGGATCTTCATAAGGAATGAATTCATTACGCTAGACTCCAGTTTGGTACCTTAATGTGTCCTCCATGTTTTGATATTGTATTGGTACGCTTCTTTTTACAAATTTAATGGCAGCTGTAAGTTTCAACCAACAACAGAATCAGATCCTTAAAGTCGTACTAGCTTACCGTGACAATAACAGCAAAATCTGCAGCTTCCTTGGCAGGATCAGGTCCAGAAATAGGTGTAGCAGGGAGCTCAATTGCTTCCTCAGGTACATGGTATCCCTGAGAGACAAAAAGAACCAGTTAGCACTTTTGAAAGTTAAAATTGGATTTTGCATAATGCAGGGCAGTAATTATAGGTGGGCAAATCTGCTATTTTTTGAAAATTTAGCAGTTACATTCGTTAAGGAAAAATAGCAGCTAAAAGTAGCTGCTAAAAATTAGCAGATTAGCACTCTCTATGGTTGAGGTTACAGGTGCTTTTTTTTTAGCAGCTACAGTAGCTGCTAGCTACTGATAAGGGACAGGATCGCGTTATCTGCTTCTGCTAAATCTAGACGATTCTCATTGGTCAGGTAGCAGTATAGATGCTATTTTTTGACCAATCGAGAGCCTTCAAGTGCTGCTAAATTTTAGCAGCTATTTCTGAACGCGTTTAGCAGCTACATTAATGTTTTTCCTGTAGCACAGCTATTTTTTAACTGATACTCGTTTTTTGCCCATCTCTAGCAGTAATTAGACTTTTGCTTTGGGAGGGGTTCTGTTCTGACCAAACATTTCTTCTGAGGTGCCTCCTTACGAGTACTTTTTTTACCATAAGTTTTAGATGACTTGCACAGTTTACATTAATTTTGGTGAACTTAATTTCAAAATTTTATAAATAATGTGAATTCCAAGTAAAATTGGAGTGTTTAGGGGTCCTCCCCCAGAAAAAGTTAGGAAGTTTCACTCTCAAAATAGCGTTTTAGCTCATTTTGAGGCCAACCCTAAAAGCAAATCCATTGTAATAGCAAGGCTCATTGTAAGCGACAGAATTTTCAAAGAAACCCAGTATTGTATAAGTAATAAACAAAATTCTGAAGGGGGGTTAGGGGTCCTACATCAGAAAAATTTTGGAAATTTGCCCCGAGTAGTGATTTAATTCATTTTTAGACCTCTTTATGCTCCACAAAATGAGGATCACTCCTCATAAGTCACAGAAGTTTCAAGGAAAAACAGTACATAGTAGATTTTAAAAATTTTAGGGGGTCCATCCCCAGAAAAGTAGTGTTTTAACTCATTTTAAGAAGTTTTGCGTTACACCACTCCTTGTGAGTCGCATAATTTTAAGGAAAAAACAAAAAATTTTGGGAGGGGTTTGAACCCCTAAAACCACCCCCTTGGATACCCTGACATAATGCCAAACACCCATGGTGCAAAAATTTCGTAAAACCTAATTATGAGCTTGTTATAAGGTTAATAATACATTTATTCCATTCTGTGGATTTATATTGTATTGGGCTGCTTGTTGATTAATGGCAGAAGTGCCAGCCATGGGCAAAGGATAAAAAATTAATTGTGGATTCATAGAGCTACATACCTCCAGACGGAAAGCTACACGAATGTGGTTTTTCTCTATGGTCCATGATTTTGAATTGTTCATAAACACAGGAATAACAATTTTGCTTAAGTTTTTCACCATCTGAAAAGGAGATAGTTAACATAGGTTTATTAAATGGAGAACCAAAAATGTTATTGAATAGTAACTTAAGTTATTTAATAAAACTTACCAATGCAGAGTTGATAGAACTGTGTTCAGAAACACCTTTATCCTCCTACAAAAGATGGCCTTAGCATTAAAAAAGTAAAAAGTATATTTTCTTTGTAAGTTTACAAATGACAAGCTCTTATGAAACAACACAGAACACAAGGGACAGTTCAGGGCCGTAACCAGACTTTTGTTTCGGGGGGGGGGTTGACTCAAATATTTTCTGAGGTACTTCCTTACGGGTACTTCCTATGTTAAGTTTTAGATGACAACACTGGATTGCAATTCTGATGCACTAAATTTCAAAATTGTATAAACAATATGAATTCGAAGTAAAAGGGGGGTCCTCCCCCAGAATTTTTTTTTAAATTTGCCCCTCAAAAGAGTGTTTTAGCTCATTTCTGAGACCCTTTAGATTACACCCATAGAACACCACTCATTGTAAGCGGCCGAATTTTCAAGGTAAAAAGAAGGTATATATTGTAATAAATGGCGAAATGTTAAGGGGGTTTTTAGGTTCCTACTCTAGAAAAATTTTTGAATTTTTCCCCTAAAAGTGGCATTTTAACTCATTTTGGGACACTTTAGGTTACATTAAAGAGGACCACTCCTTGTAAATCACACAAGTTTGAAGGAAAACCGTATACTTAATAGATTTCAAAATTTCAAGGGGGTTTGGGGGTCCTCCCCCAGAAAAATTTTGGAAATTTTACCCTTTAAAGTAGGGTTTTGACTCATTTTGAGACCCTTTGGGTTATACCCGAAGAGCATATCGCTCCTTGTGAGACATAATTTTCAAGAAAAATATCAGTATAAAACTTAATGTCAAAATTTTGGGAGGGGGGGGGGGTTTGAACCCCTAAAACCCCTTGGATACGGCCCTGGGACAGTTAGGGATAAGACAAATGTCTCATCAGCAAATAGTGAAAAGTTGTATGTAATTTAAATTGCAATTTTATATATTTATTCAACATTTGTCTACACAAGGAACTAGAACCATTTTTAGAAAAATCTAAACATTGATATTTTTACATACATTTATTTCATATATTTTTTTCATTAATATAAAAGAAACAAACATACCCGTTTCAATTTAGCATACTTTTCAATGTTCTCGGGAGTTGCATATTCAGCTCTTTTAGGCAAAAGAAGATGCTCTCTGGCATAGAAAGGATCCACTGATATAACATTACCAGTGTTTCCTATTCCTGAAGCAAGAGACTATGATATTTTAAACAGATAACTAATTATTATTAGTGTTCGGCACTAGTTAACTAGAACTAGTTGCAACTAGTAGTTAACTACCGATCAACTAGTAGTTAACTAGTAGTTTAACTACTTTTAGTTTAAAGTAGTTCAACTATTAGTTTAATTACTTTTTTAATCAACTATAGTTAAAACTACTTTCAAATTTTCAACTACTTGAAAAATTTTTTTATTTAAAATTTAAAAAGATATTTAAAATTTTTATCAAAAGTAGAGTATTCAAATAACATAACCAGAAATAAACACCATTTTTGCGCAAAGTATAAACGTTTTTTGTGACATAGATAAGAAAGATGTATTAGAATTTTGCCAAAAAGTAAGTTATGAAATTAGACTAGTTAACTACTTTGGGAAATAGTTAGCTACTAGTTGCAACTTGTCCCAGGAAAAAATAGTTAACTACTAGTTACAACTACAATTTCCCAGACTAGTTAGTAGTTAACTATTTTTTGACCACTAGTTGCCGAACACTAATTATTATATTAAAAGTTATATTAACAAAGTTATACATTAGACAAGTGTTTCCCAACTCGCAGAAGTCCACAGACCACTTAGTCTGATCTGGTACCTAGGTAGTTATGGACCACCCTTTATAATCCAACATTCTTAACCCTCTCTAAACACCAAAATGAACGTTTATTTTCCTTTATTGAGCATGGAATTTATCAGGAGTACTACTGACTTCAACACAAAATCCTGGAAAACTATTAGAGCAACGAACCTTTTATCTGCAATCCCAAATTCCAGAATGCTTCAAAATCCAGAATGTTTACTAATTTAAAAAAAAAAAATTTGTTTTTAACTTTTGTTCTTACCTTAAAACTTACGAAAACCTGTTGAAACAGAACGGTCGGGAATGCTTTAACTACAGCCGTATGTAAACAGCTAAACGCAACTCAATCATGGTTACGACGGCAAAAATTTTCTTTCAGAATGACTTAGCTACTATGTAATCAAATCACACTTAGAACAGATGGTGGGACCGGATTCTTCATAAAAGTTGTTAATAATACTGCAGCCCTGCACTTATTTTTTATTTTTTACCTACACTTTTTTTACTTTTTACACACATCAAGTTTTTACCTTCACTAATTTTGCATTTTCTTGTTAAGCTCGAGATTTTCAAAAATTTCGATAAAACTCGGAATTTTGGGATTCATGGTGTTAAAAAAGATGGATTCCCGGGGCTACTCTGAAAAATTAGCACCCCTGATTTATATGTTGTTTTAGACCAATAGAATTTTACCTCAAGAGAGATAATAATTTTTGTTATTTTGATATAGTTATGTCTTTGGAACCAGCAAAATATGTCATTGCTTTTTTTCAGTCAACTCTGGATTCTACTTTGAATATATAGGTAGTAGCTGAAAGTATTGATAAAAACTTAGTCATAACTATTATCTTCACAAAGAGATGAAATAATCAGCATGAATATAGTACTGTCTGTCTATCACAAGTTGAGCTCTCAATTACATTTCTATTGTCAACGCAACAGAACTCTCCTCATTTTCAACAGGGGAAATTGTTGCATTGAATCATTGGTCCTCTTTGTTTATTATTTTAACAGTTCACCAATCCCAGCCTCTAACATATGCGTATCAATAGTATCAATTCAGAGAAAAAGACAGTGCTTGTGATTGACAAAAATTCTGCTAATAATCCTCTGTCGGCTTTAATCCCGGTTTATCCCTATTTTAAACAAACCAGTCTTGTTTTTATAGCAACTGCCACAAACAAACAACTAGGCGAGAGCCCAACTTGTGGTAGACAGTTATTCAATCCAATCTTTTGTTCATTCAGTCATCTTTTCAAACTACTGAGACCCTCTATGGACCACCTGTTGGGAACCACTGCATTAGACTCGAAACAGAAATAGTTCTAGACATTTTTTTACCTTCTACATAAGTGGTTAAAACAACACGAAGGTCGGGAGGTGGTGTATCATCAGTGTTTTCAACTGTTTCATAAACGAAATGCCGAGCCTTAAGAATTCTGGGTCTTTTGGCATTTGCTCTTGTAGGCGGAATTGGATTTTTTCTTTTGACTATCCAAGTATTCTAAGAAAGAGTAAAATTAAGGATTAGATACTTTGATTATAGTTTCAATTTTCCACACATCACAATAATAAAACAATGTTTTTTTGCATATGAAAACAACACAATTATTAAACAATCCAGTTATAAAGTTAAGGAAATAAATTGGTTAAAAAAAGTTAAAGGTGACATAGTAGATCCAAGGGGTGGCACGGGGGTACGTGTTGAATGAAAAAATTTCATTTGGAAAAATGACATAGTATATATAGATAATTTCTAAATAAAACGTAATTTTAAAGCTTTGTGGTTCATTGTGCAGCTTTATGGTAAAAAATGTATATTACCAATCAATATTTTTTTAAATGTTGCAGTGTTTACTGCAGAAGATGCTTAAAATAGCCTGCCCCCCCAGAAATCAAACCTGGATCCACCCCTGAATGGTAATAAAGATTACTATAATTCAGAAATAAATTGTATTTAAAAGCAAAGTTAGGTATTGATATAGTCTGCAGCCAACTACTTTAATTAATTGACTTTGGTTATAGATTGGGATGCTGAAATTGATCAATATTATTACAAACAATATTATTTTGACACTGGTGAAGGTAAATCCAAAGAGACAGGACCTGTTTATTGAAATTAAAGTAATAGACACAGAAAAACAAAAATTTTCATACGGAAAATCTGAATACTTACTCTCAACGAATTTAAATTAGGAGAAAAGGTGTCATTCAAAATTTGTCCGGTCAGGGACCTAGATATAATCCTAAAGAGACTCATTTTCATTAAAATAATAGATCTTGAGTTAATTATTATCAGTTGAATTAATTAGATGTTTGCTGTTTCCAATGAATCATGCTTTATTAGTAAACAAAGCAAGGCCTAAATATTAATGTCTTCAGTTCAGTTGGTTTTAAACTGAAAGAAACGGAAACAAAAACCAAAACAAAACTATCAATAAAAATAAGAACTTTCAACAGACTGTTGTAAATTGTTCCGAAAGCTTTCATGAAAATATGAACAAGGAATTATTTCCATTGAATAATAGAAGGGGAGACCAAAGTCTGATCAAAATATGATTAAATTTCTTCAGTTCCAGTATTAATAATAATATATTTTTTCATCGTTTCCTAACAGATGACGCCACGGGAAGAACGGAAAGTATACTTCTACATCCTAATCTGCTCTTCCGCATCCGATTTGGAGTTTTTTTTTTTTTGAGGGTTTCGTAGTATAACCGTAGGTATACCTTTAAAATTAGAATTTCCGTGAAAAATTCTATTTTCTAAAAATAGTGTACATTTAAAGCCTAATTTATAAACTTTAATACTTAATAAACAGTTTGATTTTTGTGTTTTGAGCAATTAAAACAAAATTTATTTAATTTTTAAGCCCGAACTATTGAAACCGGAGGTAAGCTATTTCAAAAAAAGGAAGTTCATAAATTTATTTAAAAATTAATAGTAATTATATTTTTGTATGGAATATAACAGGGGCATAAAATAATTTTTACAAATACAAGATACAAAAAATTAAGAATTACAAGAAAATCTTAAACGTGATGCAATTATAAATAAATGAACCATACGTGAAAATAATATAAGAACAAAAAATCATCAGTGGCAAACAGCAGGAAATAATGAATAGGGAATAATTCCTAAATTAAAAAAATACAAAATGAGTGTAAACTATTTTCCAACTTCCAACGAAAATAAAATTTACTTCTAAGAAATGAACTTTCTTCAGATTTTATCAGCAATAGCAACGGTATTAAGTAGAAAGTTTGAGGAAGAAATTGTTTCTTAATAAATTGTATACTTCAAGAATTGTAATAAAATCCTCTGTAAAAGAAACTTTCTTAGAAATACCTTAATGGTAACTAATATAAAAAAGTAGCTTTTATTCTTAAATTTATTAATTAAAATAAAATTATCCAGATAATGTTTTATTTATGCCGTTAGAAATTTATTTAGAGAACCCTTGTGTCAGGGGCATAGCCAGAGATGGGGATTTGGGGATATATCCCCCCCCCCACCCGAAATCCGAAATTCAGAAATTTACCTTTTTTGACCATAAGAAAGGAATAAATTTACCCCTTATCCCCTCCCGGAATTCCAATATCCCCCTCCGAAATTTTTTTCAGGCTACGCCAGTGCCTAGTGTTTTACCCAAAAGCACTAAGACAGAGTAAGTATTTAATAAAAACATTTTTTTTTTGTAAACCTTTAAATAAAAATATTAAACTGTTAGTTTTACTGATTTAAAAATGAAAAGGCAGCTCTCAAGAATTTTTTTAGAGTAAGTAGAAGTAATTGTCAAAAATACAGAAATTTTATGATAATTCAATTGTGTATAATTTCTTCCAATGGCATGACATGAACAAGTATTAGGGAATAGGGAATTTAGATGATTGTTTCTCAACCTTTTGGCAACTGTGCCCCCAAGGCTGTATGTAATGTCAAATGCATTTCTGCTGTTTGTTTTTGTAAGATCTAGAAAAGTATGGATAGAGGCTGTCAGGACCGTAACTATGATAGACTGCAACGTTTCTTGACCCTATAACTTCACTACGCGGAAGGAAAAACAGAGTAAACAGAAAGCCTGTTGGGTTGCTAGCACAAAGAAAATTTTTGTCTCTGCGTACCCCTAATTAGCCTTATTGACAATAAAATTGAAGGAAAAATTAATTAACAAAAATTAGTTAAACTTAAATCTAATTTATTAAAAATAATAAAAAGTTACAATTAAAAGTATTATCTGAAATAATAAATAGAAATCAACAGCAACAAAATTCAATAGATTAATTAAAAAATTAATTAAAATTAAAATTTAAATACAATAATTTAAAAAAGAAACTTAAATTAGACACTTAAATAGCTTAAGTTTTTCTCTCGCTTATGCATTTTTTCATGACTTCTTTCATATCTGTGTATTGTAACAAATAAATAAGATATAGCCATTTATTTCGAACGTTTTCTGCTGTAAATATCTCAAATTTAGCAGTTTTACTGCAATACTTCTCATTTCTCCAATGGCAACAATGCGCTTGCTTTTCGATCGATCGCAAACATCGCCTGCAGTGCGCAGCGAAAATTCATCGGAACCGAAATTCCTTCTGTAATTCCGTTATTTGAATTTTTGGAATCACGAATATCATCTTAGAGACATTGGTCTTTAAACCTTCGATATAAAGCAGTAGGTTTTTCTGAGATTTATGAATTAATTCATGTATTTTTTCTTAGTTTGTTTCCAGAGAGCTGTTCTTTGCCATGGAATATCTTTGTCATTTAAAGAATTTTTTTCAGAATTAAAACTGACACGAAATGTTTTACAACAGGGATATAAAGAAGTTTGGGGCGAAATTGACAAAAGGGCCTATTTTGTATCAGGTGTTTTATATTTACATATTTTATAGTAATGATAAATAACCGATTCAAATTTTTTTAAACATACATACATATCTTTTGAATCTAACATTTAATAATAAGATAAATAGGATGGATTTTCCACTGTATCAGCATAAAAAGAACACATTAGTCATCAAACAAAAATCAATATTGATCTTTTATCTTCTCTATAGTTTTATTTCATATCATGTTTTACTTAGGGGAAGGGCCATTTTCTCTAACAAAATTTTCCAAATATATATGTCTTTAAACCAAACATAACCTACTTTCTTTTACGTAGATTGGTCTAGTATTAGTGTTACACCCGTTAGGACACCCTACGATTTTTCCCAAGAAAGGAAAGAAAGAAATAATTAAATTAGTGAGTTTGTAAAAAAAATAGCAGTAACCTATTTTTTGTTTTGACATTATGTATGACGAAATTCAACAAAAAATCAGGAAAATAAAATTAACTAATTTATGAATGGTCATTTATTAATTTACGTATGTGCAACTGCAAAAAACCCAAAATTAATTTTCTTTAATATTGTGTCTAAAACAATATTAGTACAGATTCTTCAATTAATTTTTGTTTTTAAAAAGTAAAATGATTCATAAAATTTGATAATTTTTATCGCATTACATTGATCAAATCCCTAATCCAATTTCTAAGAAGTGAGCAAAAGATATTATTGGTTTGTCAGATGTTTTCAATTCTAATATGGAATTTTTAGTTGCTCTGCTATGTTGGAAATTTGCAATTTTAAAATTTGAAATTTTTAACTTGTTTTGGCACACCAAGTCCGAATTTCGGGGGTGGGGGCATTCCCCCCCCCACTTATATACGCCTCTGTTTTAAATCTTCCATTTCATTAAAATATTGAACATCTGAAAAAAAATTAAAACATCCTCTCATCAGTGAAATGTCTCGCTTTTTAGATTGAAAAATCTAGTCACTTCATGCTTAAGCGGAGGTGAAATCGGAAAGTGAAGTAGGATTGGAAAATATTGGTACACAACACATATGGGCAACGCTCCTGATCCGGCCCCTGGAGCATTTGAAATCGCACTATAAAGTTTAAAAGAAGGCAGTTCCAGGCAGTTCACAGAGGGCCTTAGGCTTTCGAGAACCCTCAAAAATTAGCTTAAAACACTTTTTGGGCAAGCTAAGATTAATAACTTTTCTGAGGGAGGATCCCTGACCTCCCGTTTACCAAGAGGGCAGAATATGGGGATGCTTAAGATGATTTTAGTTTAATGGTCCAAAAAGGAATATTTCAGATTTTATGGGTTTATGGCGGAATTGTTCTTCGGCTTAGGGACGTCACACAGTTGAACCATGGTCATCTAGACACATAAGGCCACAGAAGCACGAAATCTTCAGTGACGTTCTGCCTACTATTTCGCGTCATTACCGCTTTTTGGACTACAGCGCAACTCCAGTCTGAAGGGAGAGCCTGCAAGATTTCAGACTGGAATCGCGCTGTTGTCCAAAAAGCGAAGATGACGCGAAATAGCAGGCAGAGAACGTCACTGAAGATTTCGTGCTTCTCTGGCCTTAAGTGTCTAGATGGCCATGGTTGAACCACGGCTTACTAGATATTATACAGGCTAGCCGAGTTTTAAATAATGAAAACCATTCGACAACTTTTCCCACTTGGATCGCCACAAGTCCTACCTATATCACCCAACCAATAGGATAACACACTGACAAATATGGAAAAATAAAGGCTTGTTTTCATGACGTAAACTGCTGATTGTTTGCCATTAGTGGCTGATTTGAATTTTTGAGCCGTTAAACCCCGCCTTCAACACTATGGAATCGCTTTGCCAGTTTGTCTGCTTTTAATGTTTTCCGTATCTCGGCTAGCCTGTATTGTATAGTATCTAGTAAGCCCTGGTTGATCTCGTCTATTGTCCACATGCTCCTTCAGTCTCTTTTGTGTCCCCTCCAGCAGCTCTCCATCAGGATGTCGGAGACCCAGAAGTCGAAGGGGGACGATCTGATGATGGAGGCTGAGGCCCTGCTCAACAAGGGGACAGGGACCTGCTGTGGGCGGGGCAGGGCCAAAGTGGAAGAGGCCTGCGGGCTCTACGTCAAAGCCGCCAACGCTTTCAAGATGGCCAAGGAGTGGCACAAGGCCGGGAACGCCTTCGCGGAGGCGGCCTCTCACGAACTGGCCAATGAGAGGAAGACCGAAGCTGGCATGCATTACGTGGAAGCTGCCAAGTGCTACAAGAAGGTGAGAATTTTTTTTTTTCATTATTAGGAATTATGAGATTTTTGTTGTGCTTTTTTTTATAGTTATTACTGTGTAAACTGTGATAGAATTATTCGAGTGAAATAATAACTTAAATATTCAGAATTGACTTTCAATTATTTATTGCTTATTAGACTCTCAATAGCTTTGAGGTTAATATAAGTAAAAAGTATTATAGACAATCATTTATTATCAGTAGTTAAAAGGAAAAAGAGAAAAATTGGTGAATAAGAGGGTTAGGTAAGGATAAAAAATAAATAAGGACAAGGGATTGATGACATAAAAGAATGGAAAAGAAAGAGAATGAGAGAAGGGAGAGTGGAGGAAAAAATTAGAGAGAAAATAAGGAATAAAAGATAGAGAAGTGAATGTTGGAAAAAGAGGATAAGGATGTAATATGAAATAAGAGGAGGATAGGGTAGAAAGGGAGATATGTTGAGAGGAAATTAGAATGAAAATTATAGGGAAGGAAAAAGAGAGTAAAAGAGATAAAGAAGATGGAAATAGGAGAAAATATTAAAGATGTAAAAGATGATTTGAAAGAGTGAATGAAGAAGGGAGGGATTTAAAATTAATGAGATAGGAGAAGAGGATGAGAGAGCAAAAGAGACAGAGGATGATAATAGAAAAAAATTCAACGATAGTTTAGAACGGGAGGATAACAAAGAGACATGATTTAAAGAAGGGGATGATGAGAGGGAATTAGAATTAAAAGAGAAAAGCAAAGGATGTGAGAGCTATAGGAAATGAAAATGATGAGAAAGGGAGAAAAGATAAGAGGGAAAAGATGATTGAGAGAGTGAATGAAGAAGGGAGGGATTTAAAATTAATGAGATAGGAAGAGGCAAAAGAGACAAGGAGGATCAGGATAGGAAGAGAGTTTAGAAAGAGGATAAATATGAGAGATGATTTAGAGAAGAGGAAGATGATAGGTAATTAGAATTAAAGAGAAGAGGAATATTAATTACTATGGGAGGGGAAAAATGGGCAACCCAGTTATTTTTCCAAGGAGAATTTTTTTACAGTGTACTACTATCCATCAGTCGTTCCCTCTACTCCCTTATTCCTACAGGTGAGCCCCGAGGAGTGCGAGCAGTGCCTGATGAAGGCGAGCGATATCTACGATGACGTTGGGCGGGGCAAGACAGCCGCCAAGCAGCACCTCACGCTCGCCGAGTTGCACGAGGAGCAAGGCAACCTGCAAAAGGCCGTCGACGAGTACCAGAAGGCCGCAGACATGTTCTCGGGGGAGGTAAAGCAGTGGTTCTTTAACCCTTTCATTCCTACAATAGTAATGTCTGTCTATCACAAGTTGAGCTCTCGTTTACATTTCTGTTGCCAAGGCAACATGACTCTCCTCATTTTCAACGGGGGAAATAGTTGCATTGAATCACCTAGTCCCCTTTATTATTTTAACAGTACACTAATCCCAGCCTCTAACATATGCGTGAAACTGCACCAATTCCGAGAAGGCCATGCTTGTGATCGCCAAAAATTCTGCCAATAATCCTCCGTTGGCTTTAATCCCCACGTAAATCATAATATGGTTTATTCCCATTTAAAATGAACCGGTCTTGTTTCTATAGCAACGGCAACCGCCACAACCAGACAACTATGCGGGAGCTCAACTTGTGGTAGAGTTGTGCTTTCCTGCAACAACACTACCTTTGCAATAGAACAACATTTACAGGCATTTGAGGCTTTCCTGCAACAAAACTACCTTTGCAATAGAACAGGATTTACAGGCATCACCAGATGCTTTCCTGCAACAACACTACCTTTGCAATAGAACAACATTTACAGGCATTTGATGCTTTCCCCTGAAAAAAATGTACGTACTTTCGAGTCTTAAAGTAAAACAGCATTTGTAGAGATCTTATAAGAACAGTAATGCTTTTCCACAGATAACGTATTCTTGCAAAAATTAACTATTGCATGGAGATTAGTACTTTTTTTTTGCTGTTGCTGTAAAGAAAACTTTACAGAGTCGGTAAAAAAATATTTTTTTTTTGCAACTGGTGTATCGTCTATAGGTGCGGATCCAGCACGGCTATGGGGGGGGCACTTTTCCAGACCATCACTTTACCTTTTGAGACAAAATGCCAAAATGTTGGGGATTTTCTAAAAAGTATCACTCAAGATACTCTTGTGGTACCGCTTGGGGGTGTAGGGGTCCTCCCCCAGAAAATTTTTAAAAATTTGACCTGGAAAAGTAGGGTTTCAACTCATTTTGAGAACTCTTTTTGGGCCCAGGGGGGGCACTGTCCAGAGTGCCCCCCCTTGGATCCACCACTCATCGTCTAACACAGTGCTTCCCAACCTTTTTCGCTCCATGCCCCACCAAAGCCTTTCTAAATTTTCCATGCCCCCCGTGTCCTTTATTTTTTCGAAAATCCTTCTTGAAAAGTAAATAAAACCTGGTGGTCCATGCCTCACATGGGGGGCAATTTGGTTGAAAATTTTCAAATTGCCCCCCTAGAAATTCATATTGCCCCTCGGTGATGGGGCGTGCGCACCCCTTGGATCCACGTTGGGAAACACTGGTCTAACACATACCTCTCTAGACATACATAGATCTATGTATGTGTAGAGAGGTGTTATAATCTTCGTCCCGATGGGGTGGTGGAGCTAATAGTATACGGGAGCCAGTAACATATTTGGGTCACCCATTTCCTCTCTCAAGCGATAATTGGTGGAATGCTTCAGGGAGTTGTATCATAAAGCCTCGTGAACGTCTGCTGCGGTTCCGTGGGTGGGTTGAGCTGTGGTGGCCCCCCAAACACGTAAAAAAATTTCAGTCATTTCCTCCCGACTAAAAATTTGATACATTATAGTTGACCCAATATCTACAAGAAAAAAAATACGTTAGCTGGCTGTAGGGTGGTGGAATAGACGTCAGCTGCTCTCTTGAACATTTGGAGCGTTCTTTTCAAAGATTCATATTAAGGCAAATGGGCGAGTAGCGGAATGAAGTGGAAACCCGGTCGCTCCCATCGCGCGTTGGGACTTGCATATTGGGCTTGCATAGGTACTGAAAGTTCTCTGACCCCATCATTTTCTTTCCAGGAGCTGGCCTCCTCCACGACCAAGTGCAAGCTGAACGTCGGGCTGCACTCGGCAACGCTCGGCGACTACGAACGCGCCGAGGGGATCTTCGAGGAACTCGGCAACGAGTCGCTCAACAACAAGCTGCTCAAGTACACCAACACGGAACACTACGCGAGGGCGGGGCTCTGCCGGCTGGCCGCCCACCCGCAGGACGGCGACGGCTTGCGCAGGAAGCTGGGGGAGTGGGCGGACACAAGCCCCGCCTTCGCCGACAGCCGCGAGTTCGCCTGGTTGGCCAAGATGGCAGGCGCCGCCCAGAAGGAGGACGTGGACGGCTTCAACGACGCGGTCCGCGAGTACGAGTCCATCACGCGGCTCACCGATTGGCAGAACGAACTGGTCAAGAAGATCAGGAGGCAGGTCGGCCCCGATCTGCGGTAAAGGGGGGCGGTCCCTTTAGGGCGGTCCTCGTCGGTGCTTGCTCGGAATCAAAGTAGACGGGACCATGCACGATCTTGGTGTTTAGAAACTTCCTAGAGAAGGTTCCAGCGTGTGGTGGCTTGGCCCATAACTTAGCTGATTCAGACCAATGGTGCGTTTACATCCAAGGTTAGTAGGGAGAGAAGGTTGGCTAATCCGTGACGTCACTGCATGGACAGGGGGTGCTCTGCCAATGGCAGCTGTGATTCACAGCTGTACGAGCATTGCCATTGGCAGAGCACCCCCTGACCATGCAGTGACGTCACGGATGAGCCAAATGTTCTCTCTCTACTAACCTTGGTTTACATCCCTATGGCAGGGGCGTCAAGTCATAGCCATCTAGAACAAGCAAGCCAGGACACTTGATGAGTCATTCTCAGCGTCTGACGATTCTCAAGGTCATTCTTCGAGGTGGCGAAAATCGAATAAACGCGTGGTTCTTCTGTTTTCCCCACTCCCCTCCACAACCGCAGAGAAAAGTCCTAACAGAGGCTCCACAAGGTTATTTTTAAATTTCTGTACAAGATAGAGGGCAGCACGGGAAATTCAATGATTGGCAGAGAGGTAGGCAGTACATTTTGGTGGTCAAAGCTATAATTGGCTATGACGTGTTCATTCAATCTGTCCTTTTCGGAGGACTATCGGAGGATCAAGCTTTTTTCCTCCTCTCGTGACGTGACGCGATCCCAGCGCCAAAATAGCCCCTAACGTATAGGTACAATATTCCATGCTTTTTCCGATTTCCACTACCGCCTATGGCCCGTGGACTCTCTGTTCTAGTACTCTGTGTCCTCAACCAAGACGTTGAGAATGAGTCATCCTTTTAGCTGTCACGGCCTGCTTGTTTTAGGTGGTTATGGTCAAGTGCGGGAAGCGGGATATGTGGCGAGGGATTTTTTTCCCTACGCTTTTCCTGCAGCGGCTACACCGGAGAAAAAGAAGGCTATTTTGCATATACATCAGATGTCTTTCTGTGAGAAAAAAATGCAATTTTTAACTTTCTAATTGATATAGCAAACCCATGAGCAGACATTCGCTTCTAGAGTTCTTTGTCGAATTGTCAAGAAGGTTCTCAGAAAAAAGGAATTATTCTGAAAAATCCCCTTTCCTCCGCAGTTGACTCATCCCGCACAAGATGTCCCTGCCGTAGGGCTGTAAACCCACCATAAATGAACTACAGAAAGACAATTTCCGATGTTAATTGCCAAACAGGATATTAGACTGATTATTTAATTTTTTTGAAATCTCGCCTCTCAGGAGGAAGAACGAAGTAACTGCAAATTTAGGAATTTTCATTATAGACCATTTACACGTGACGTCACGACCAGTTATTTTCTTTTACCTGCTAACTACTGTACTGTTGCTAGGGTGGTTTCTAGGTGCGGTGACACCTGTTGCTACGCGGTTGCTAGGTAAGGGGTCACGTGACTGCAAATGCTCTATACCGAAGCTTGGAGGCAAGACTTCTTATTTGGTAGCTCCCTCCTATGGTAATAATATATTATTGAATATTCGCTCAACATTTTCAGCTTGTGGATCAATCTGGATGTCTTGCTGCCAAGTTCCTGTATAGTAGAAGTTCCCTCAATTGCAGTTAAGCCGTTCTTCCTTTGGAGAAGCCATTTCTTTTATATGAAATATTGAATTTATATGAAATTATCTCCAGTTCTTTGGTTGGAACCACGGGGGGCCCATCTGACACTGCTACCAGTGACGTCACTGGCAGCGGAAGTGACGAGCCAAAGCTTACACTGGCCAATCAGGCTTGTTAAGGCGGAGCGTAAAGTTTCCATGCCACCAGTATCTTTCCCTTATCCCGCTCAAACTGAAAGTGGTTGGTTGTTCAAACAGTTAGGAGGCGTTACAAATGACGTCACTGGCAGCGGAAACGAGACGTCACGAGCTTTTTCCATGTCTATGTGAAGAGCCAACCTTATATTCTATAAACCTTGGGTTGGAACCTTCCTGTTCGAGAATTTTTGTGACATTCCATAACAAGTTCGCGAAACTCCTCAAAAGGCTTCGACATTGGAAATCGCCTTTCTCGATCCGCTTGCAATCGGGGCTTGATGTCAACTGTACTGAAAGAACTATAGAAGGATGAAAAGGCATCCTTGAGTGAACTTTTACGGCATTTCAAGGAACAGTTCGTTTTTGGTCACCATAGAAACCGCATTATGTACTATATGGCATTTTAAATCTCGTTTCCCTTGAAAGGAAATTGTGTGAAAGTTATGTGACCAAGGTTGTAACAGAGGACAAAAGATGCTATGTTTGATTCCGCTTGTCGTCTCAGAGTACTTCTTGATAATTTTCTCAGCAAGTCTGTGTCACTGCTGGTTCAGTTATTTGAATGATTAAACTCTCATATCAGCTGGGATATTTTAGGCATTTCATTGCTAGTCCCATTAAGAAACAGCTATTGATTTTATTTGAATCTAGGCTGATTAATTAATTGCACACAAAGCAACATACAAATGACTACCACCTAATTTTAAATGATTTCCTAATCCAACCATCCTTACTTTTATTAGTAAGTACCGCCTGTCTACCACAAGTTGAACTCTCGCTTAGTTGCCTGGTTGTGGCGGTTGCTATAGAAATAAGACCGGTTCATTTTAAATAGGGATAAACCGTATTATGATTTGGTGGGAATTAAAGCCGACGGAGGATTATTGGCAGAATATTTGGCAATCACAAGCACGGTCTTCTTCTTGGATTTGATGCAGTTGCACGCATAATGTTAGAAGAGGCTGGGATTAATGAACAGTTAAAATAATGGAGCATTCGCACATGACGTCACACTTGACGACGTGGAGGACAAAAACAACGTTGCTAAGGCTGTTGTTAGGTACGGGAAATAGAAGCATTCGCACATGACGTCACTGGAGGACAAAAACAACGTTGCTGTGGCCGTTGTTAAGTCCGAGTCATGTGATTGAAAATGCTCTATAAACAAAAAGGACTCAATTCAATGCAACAATTTCCCCCGTTGAAAATGAGGAAAGTCCTGTTGCCTTGGCAACAAAAATGTAAACGAGAGCTCAACTTGTGATAGACAGACAGTAGTAAGTATTGATATTTTAACGAGTTCAATACTCTCTAGGGGTGTTATAAGGACAATTCAATAAACGTAAGAAGTGTAGATAAGTTTTGAAATGTAGTGGTATATGAAACTGGGATCATTGCATCTAGTTGGATCTAAAATACATTTTAAACATAAAATATGGTTTTATTTTAACACAAAATTTATCGAAATTAAGATGAGTTAGAGAAGGCCTTTTAAAAAGTCTTTCAGTCCTGGCAATTCTAACTAAGTAGAAAATTCAAATTTCTTTCTTTAACATTAAGATACTTTATTTTTGCAATGTTAAATACTGGTGTGTAAAGTAATGTCATTAACATAACTGATAACTATCAACTCAAGTTCGTATACTGCTCAAAGATAATGTAAAAAGCTATTAACACTGCCTTTTTTAAAGGGGGAGATACTGTTGATATAGAGAATATGGGTAACAAATCAAAGTATTGTTTACACTGAGATCTTATTTGGCAAATGTTCTCATATCGTATTGAGATACAAATGTTAAGAGTATGGAGTATGTTACCTATAGACACCTTTTTTCTTCCAGTTAGAAGTTAGAAAGTTCAATGTTAAATTTGTATTTGAAATTATAAGAATGATCGAGAACCTTTCAATATCCCAAAATTAACAATGAGTTCACAATCTTGAATAAAGTTCAGTTTAAGATGAAAAGAAATTTTGAACCAGATGCTGTGGGGAATTATTGATCGAAGAACTACCTAAGGAGGTGAGAAAAATATCATCTATCAATTATCATCACACAAATTCTTCTACTTTGTAACTTTCTTCACTATGTGTAAAAATTTTCCATTTATAAAATTTTGAATATGTCTTTAATTAGATTACAAACAAAGATTGAACAAATTTGTATGAATTTTTCTAAAAAAAAAGGCCTTTTAAAGTATATTTGGAATTCAAAAGTGTAATTTTATATCGCCATAGATTTCAAATAACTAGAAGCATATTAGAGAAGGTAAAAGGATTTATTAATGTTGACACTGTACATTTTAAAACTCGTTGTAAAATGAGATGAATATAAAGAATCTGTTATCCTCTTCAATAAATTACTGCTAAATATATAATAATAAAGAGTAAAAAATAGTTATGGAGGTCTGATGCTTTCATACTCAAACGGAAAATAAAATTCTGTGATTGTGTCCTCAAAATGGTCTTGCCATAAATCAGAAATGAATACACTAGGGTAATACAAAAATTAGTGTTAACTGCCAAAAATATACAGAAAAGATATGGGGGAAACCATTTGTATAATACGTAAAATATTATCCAGCTAAAAATAAACACCACCATAATACAAAGTATCCTAGAATTAACTAAATTATTTTAAATTTATTTAAAAGGGGGACAAAAATAGATAGACTTGTGATTTGCTGAAATCTTCTTTGGGGACCAAATATTTTTTTACCCAACATTCCAAACATTCTACAGTCGGCTCTGCTTAATATAATCACCTTTGCCCAAGAGTAGAATGATAATATCCTATTGATAATAATAAGCGATTTGATGATGCTAGAAAGTTTCAAACAGTGTAACTAGAGTGTTAGCTTTAAACCCACGAGTGGAATCCTAATTGAAGTATTTAAAACGATTTCCTAGTTTTTTTTCCAACTTGTACATTCTTAAAGAAAAATATGAGAGGAGAACATATATTACTAATAAATAAATTAATGACTTATTTTGTATGTTTAATTGTTTATGTAATAAAATTGGCCTTCAACCGGGAAAAAAAGGAGGTTTTTAAGGGATTTGGACAGATTTTGATAACATTAAGCAATATATTAATCATAATCGTACAAAGCGATGCATTCTACGTTAAGTTTAATAGAAGTGATCTGGAGCGGTCAATTTTGATAACATTATCCGATTGATAACATTAACCGTGATCACAATAAGCACTGTCGACTGTAGTTCGAAAACATTCTGATAACATGGTTCCAGCGATAGAATAAGTCCCTTATTTTTGTATAGAGTGTTTTCAGGTGACGTCACAGCCGGTTATTTTCTTTTAACTGTGTACCTTCTGTAGGGCTTTTAACTGTTGCTAAGGCCGTTGTTTATCTGTTGCTAAGGCGGTTTTTAGGTTTGGGATCACGTGATTGCAAATGCTCCAATAGGAGAATTCCACGGCTAGTCATTTTCTGTAACTGTTAACCTCTGTAGGGCAAAAAACTGTAACATCTTCGGTTGCTAAGGCCGTTGTTAGGTTCGAGTCATGTGATTGAAAATGCTCTATTCTCTGATAGCAAGTTAAAATCGATAAAATAGCTATAAAATTAGAGAAATTTTTTTAAGTAATTTGAGGACAAAAGAGTGTTAATAAATATGTTTATTTTTGTGTGGAGCGTTTGCAAACCCATTAATTCATTCATCTTGTAGTAACTGGGCCATGTTCTTGGTTAGCCAATCCAGATACGTGCTCACTCTCGTGTAGAGTTGAGGGTAGTTCGGCTGACTACACTTTTTTCCATAAGAAAGTATTCCCGCTAAGTAGTAGGACTCATTCCTTCCAAGTGTCACTAAAGGACCTCCGGAATCACCCTGAAATAGACGGGGAGAGACATCGTGTTAGGATTGGTTATATACTACATTATTAATACTCAAGCAAACAGGTAATCTTTCATCACTTTTTAATGAGTGAAACGAGCAAAATGAACGTTGAAAATTGCTTGCTTAGTGAGAAAAGTGTTAAAATAGAATAAAAACTAATAACAACTACAACAGGTTACAGGTTTATAACTTCTGTTTACTGTTTTTAATGTATATTTAATCCATATTTGCACGATTTTTGCCAGGGATTGATAAGAAGTCCTTACAGATAAAATGCTGTAATTTGAAAAAAAAAGATCGCATTATGAAAACTATTGGTTAGAACCTACAGCTTCATAGTACCCCAAAAAGATGCTACTTATTCAGATTCATGTAAATAAAGTTTAAATTCTAAATGTTAATTTCTCAAAATTTACAACACCAAATAAATAGGCGTTATTCTCTAAAACTCTGTAAAAGCTATCTAATGCCTTCTTAAAATATTTACAACATGTTTTACCAAATTCAAGAGATAGTATTCAGGGACTAAAATAAAAGTAAACGATTACAGAACTAACAAACTAAATGAAAGTAGGATTTAAATTTATTATAAACATTTTATAAAAAAATTCATTCATAAAATTGGTTACACAAAATGTGAAAAATATTAAGTTCAGAGATATTTTTAACTCCTCTGAGAGAGTATTTCACTCCTTGAAAATCGGAAATACTCTTTAAAACTAGCCCAGGAGTATTTTCACTCTTTGCATTTTTCACAATGGTTTAGCTTAAAAAATGCACCGTGTTTAATGCATAATGTTTAATATTTCCTATTAATACTTAACATATGCTATAATTGTTAAAACCAAAAAAAAGCATCCTCATTTTTTTTAAAAATTTCATTTTGTCCATTAAAAAGTAAGCGTTTTTAATAGAAAATTTTTCTCTGTATATGTAGTTAATGCTATTTCCGTATTTCACTCCTCGCAATTGAATTTTACTCCTCCTAAAAAAGTCAAGGAGTATTTTTACTCCTCCAAAAAGTTCCTAGGAATAACACTGATTAAGGTATTTTTATTCCTTATGAATAACTTCCTTGTGTTACGTATTATTATTTATTAATTTTGTGTTTATCCTTTTTCCTTATTTGTAGATAATATACTCATTGCAGAGGGAAATATATCAAACAAATATTCAGAATTTAAAAGTCTAAAATATTCATACTTGGCACTTGGATTCATCTACAATTCCAGCACAGAGGTATTCCATTGTTATGTTTATCTCCTTTTCATAAGATTTCCTACACGTTTCTTGACTGTGAAAAACGTACCTTGCATCCTTTAAGACGACGCTGGGCTTTCCATCTGTGAATAAAATTGCAATAAGAGAAAACTTATGAAGTTAGGGGGAAAATATAGGAAAATTTCAAATGTTTGATAGAAATAATATGATTCTCGAAAATAGAGAACCCAGTAATTTATATATCTAACCGTGGTTCAAGATTGATTCTGATGAATGTTAATGCAAATATCCGTACCTCCCCAAAACAAGAAAAAGTGTATTGATAGTTAGTAGTAAATTTGATGAAACAATTTTTTAAAATGTTACCATTAAGTTAGAACGTTTAACAGTATCAGTTTTGTAAAATACTTTGATTTAATATGTGTTACGTTTTGACTTTTCAATCCTGATAGTGAAAAGGTTTCGAAGGTCTCAGCCTTTTAACTAATAAGTGTTTCGTTTCGAAATCTTACATGTTTACAGATTCTCCCTTTACTTCTCATTATCCCTTAGTTCTTTAGCATCTCCTTGCGCTTAAGCATCATTTTGCCTTTCAGCGTCTCTTTGCTTCTTTGCAGTTTTGTGCTCCTCATTATTATCCCTTATCTCTTCAGCATCCCGTTGCTATTGAGCTTCTCCTTACCCTTAAGCATCTCTTTGCTCTTCAGCATTCCCTTTCTATGCGTTATTTTTTACCTCAATGTCTTTGGATTTCCTTTTATTTATACCCCCATACATGGTTGTTTCGCAAGGATATCTTTCTATGCGTCTTGGTAACCTAGTATTTTGAAAGTGTAGCAGCTGTCCTCTTCGTGGACCACTTCCAACTATCTCACGGACCACATAATAGTCTGAATACCACCAGTTGGGAACCATTGGTCTAGTCGGCCAAGGTCTCACACAGGTTTACACGGACAAATCTCACCACTTTCTTGGAGTGCCTTGGGCTCAATCGTAAAGATCTATTTTCTAGTCTATTGTTGGTGCTGTACTTCATAAGTGTTTGACTTGATGGACTTGATCTAGCTCTGCTAGATCTCGGGGATGGGCAACAATAACTTACCTAATCTCAGAGTTCCATAGCCAGTAAGGATAGATTTTTTGCCCTCCAGAGCTTCAGGTGAAAAGCCAACGTCGTACGGCAGACAGACCGGTTGGATCCGGTCCGTGAAGTCGACTGGTCGGCTGAGCCTCAAGATAGCGATGTCGTTCTTGTAGGTTCTGGGGTCGAAATCCTCGTGGATGCGGACATGATCTACCTCCGTCTGAACAGTTACTACTTCATTCTCTTCCCGCAGGTCTAGAGCACCCAGACGGACGCTCAGCATACGGGGTCTCATTCTGTAAAAGGAGGGACGATGATAGTTTTTTTTATTTTGAGAATTGAATATTACCTTCTTCTCTATTTTATATACGTAAATGGTATGGCTGGAATGATTTAATTAACTAGAATTTAATAATTAAATCGTTAGTTTAAAAAAGGGAATAAGTCCAAAAACCAAGTTTTGAGAAAATCGAAAAAAAAAAACTGTTTAAGTAATTGAATTTTAGTTGTATAACCACCAAATTTGTACTGGAAATTCAGGACCCTATTTAGAATACAGAGACATCATTGAAACAAATATAAATACATTCAAAATTATTTTACAGTTGAAAAAAACTGATGGACTTATTCCCTTTTTCAACCTTATGAAATTTCCACGGAAGAAAAATCTTAAAAACCACCTAAATTGACATTTAAATTATATTTCTGCTTAGTTTACAGCACAAAAGTGAGAGATAGAATGACTAAGACAAATAATATTCGAAATTGTTATGAAACTGAGTCATTAAGGCACTATCAATGGAGTAAGTGTATCTCAATGGAGTTAAATATTCCCTGGATAAAAAAAACGTTGCAAACACTTCTAAATAAAAAGCAAATTTTTATTTTGGCTTAGTATACAACACAAAGAATAAGAAAAGAAAGACAAATTAACTTCAATTCCAAATTAAGTTTAAAATTACAATAAATAAACATCGATTTCGCAAATTCAAGGGGATATGTCTGCCTATAGGGATAGTTATTCCCCACCCCTCTTTCCACTCATGCGAAGAGCAAAGCTTGGGAATATTTTTGAGCCCAAAAAGTCAATTTGTCATTTTTTGAACTTATTCCTTTTTTAAAATGGCGATTCAATTACAACTGACTACTCACATAGAAGTTCTGGCGACAATACAGTGTGCAGCAGTGATTACAAGTCTATTGGTCACTAGAGCGCCGCCACAATCTGGGATGAAAGTTGTACTATTTCTTTGCTCCTTAAAGACGAGTGCCTAAGATAGAAGTTTGTTACTGACGTTGAACTTAATTATCTCGAAAAACTTTTCCGTCCTTTTCAATTTCAAGATATTGTGTCTATCACTAATTCTGGTTTTTAATACATTTTTTAATCTACGCCAGATCTAGACATGACCTATAGTTTATAATGGGCAGCCCATAGGCATGATGACGATCATGTCTTGGTCTGACGTTGGTGAAAAATGTAGTAAAAATCATAATTAACGATAGACACGATATCTTAAAGTTGAAAGACGTAAAATACTTTCAAGATAACCAAGTTTTTGATATAAGATAAAAACGTTATACGTAAAATTACAAAGAAGATAAACTCATAGAATATAGATGATAGAAAAACTAATATTTTCGAGGCATTGAAGTTAAAAATATTGAGAGTATTCCATATTTATTGTTATTATTATTTATTAATATCATTACAAACCATCCATGGCCAATCCCCTGGAAGTGCATATCCCGGAGCCCTCACGAATCGCGATCGGATCCGATCGGATTTACCACACTCTGCAAGAAAAAATTATGATCTTGAGCATATCGAATCACAAAATACAGCGTGTATAAAAACTATTGTTTCAATAATTTATCGTTTGCTTGTAGGTCAGGAACACGATAACAAGCCAAAATTATATAAGAACATTATACTCATCATTAATGCTGATCTATAATCATTGCATATTGCATGATGAAATAAATCAATTGATCACTAAATATTCTGTTGATTTTGATTTGAGTCTCGGTTGAACATAGCACACTTGGGAAAGCTTTATTGAGCTTAAAACTGCGCCAATTCACCGACACCCACAGATGATTGCCTAGGCTTGAGAAAACATCGTGTACACTTGAAATGGTTAGACTTTGAAGTTAGGTCTGTTTTCTTCCCAAGGTATTACGATATCATCGCCTTACAGGAGTAAGACACTAAGTCACTTTTGGAGAATCTTTAGAAAGCGGTAGAACGACGCCAACGAACAAGCGTATTCCCAAATTTGAAGTAACCTCGTACAGAGTATAGTTGATCCAGAAATGACTTTGTGCTTTTCTCCTGTAAGCCAACGATAGATTCTTACATTTTTTTTGCTTATTATCATGTTCCTGTGTACTATAATCAGACCAACAGTTACTCCTATGGAGCAGAGACTTGGGCTTTAACTCAAAAACAAGAAAAGATGCTGATAACCTGGGAGAGAAAAATTTTTTAAGAACTATTTTTTGACCTTTGAAGGAGGGTGACCTTTGGAGGAAAATATTTAATCTTGAAATTGAAGGACTATTTAAAGAAAAAGATATCCTTAATTATGTAAAGACAAAGATAATACAATGACTGGGACACCTTGAGAGAATGAAAGGAGATAGGGGCACCAGAAAGATTTTCAAAGGCGGTATACCAGGGACAAAGGAAAAGAGGAAGGCCAGTTAAGAGTTGGTTAGATGAGGTTGAAAAAGACCTAAAAATTCTAAAAGTCCGTAATTGGAAGCAAGAGACAGAGGGCTTTGGAGGAAACTTTTTGGAGAGGCCATAGTTAGGCTTACCATATTTTCTTGAGCTCAACTCAGGACAATTTGTCGACCTATCGCGGTCCATCAAAGATTAAAAACTAAATAAACACACCCAAACTAAAAAAAAATAACATTTAAACTGAAATAACATACTTTATTTAATCATTTGTACTTTTCACTTGACATCACTTTTTTCAAAAATTCTTTGTTTGATTTAATTAAATCATAAAATTCACAACAATTAAGTTCAGAGTTAATTTTCACATTTAAAAGGTGTTTGACTGTACAAATAGAGTCTGCCCCTTTCAGCAGTCTAAATATGAGTAAATTGAAGCCGTAGAAGTAGGTAAAAAAATGCAGTTCGAAAATTTTTATCGAAAATTTCACAAAAAACTTTTGTCCAGTCTTAAAATTATGAAAACCCAGGACATTTTGGGACCCAGGACATTTCCCAGGACAGCCTCCGAAACCCAGGACTGTCCTGGGTAAACCAGGACGTATGGTAAGCCTAGCCATAGTCCAGCACGGGCTGTAATACCATAGGGAGTTAGTTATCATGTTCCTGAATGCTCTACGCGTAAATTTTTGAGCAAACACTCTATAACACCCATAGTAACACCGGCCTAAAGAGCTCTATATTATATAGTAGGGGAGCCCAGAGTGTTTTTGGGTAGTAACTCGAGCGCGTCAGATAATCATAGGGGGGATACCTTGCATGCTTTTGAGTAACTCCACCAAATATAAGCTCTCTATGTTGGTGGGTAAGTTTAGAACAGCCCGTCAGATTTGTAAAAAAAAATTAGTTACATGGACATACTCGAGCGCGTCAGATAATGATAAGGTAGGTTAGTTACCAGCTAAAAAGTGTACATTTTCTAAAAGCTGCCGATTTGAGCGGTGGGTAAGGGAGCGGGAGGGTTACAAAGTTGCAAAGTAAAGCCAAGACCGGTAAGACGCTATCGCTCTTTTTGAGAAAAATGTACGAAACAAAATGTTTATGGACTAGTAGCCAGAAAACTAGTCTCAACTAGTTGTAAACTGTCTTGGTAGCCAATCTGACGTGCTCGAGTATGTCCATGTAGCTAGTTTTTTTTGATAAATTTGACGGGCTGTTCTAGACAAACCCCCCTACATAGAGAACTTATATTTGGTGGAGTTACTCAAAAGCATGCAAGGTATCCCCCCTATGATTATCTGACGCGCTCGAGTAAATCCACATTTAGCATCATGGGATCCCCTACTAATACAGCTCGGGAAAAACTGAAATAGTCCTTACCCTTCGGCAAAAAACTAGGCCTTTCAACACTCGACGACCTCTTAAGTCGTTCGAGGAATGGTTGGTCATTGGTGTCAGTTGTGGCGATGCTTTCGTTGCTCGGGGGACAGCAGACCAGCGGTTCTTTGCCGGAGAACCACCCACAGGTGTAGGGTCGAACGCGGTCCCAGCGGGTGATGCGGTTGAGAGAGGGGCACGTGGTCCACGGTATGCACTGACCGCGTTGACGCTGAGGTGTGAGGCAGTCCGCCTCCGATTCCAAGTTCCATACTGCGTCGTCGTCGTCTTCGATTTCGTAATGGACTGGAATAGGTGGAAGGAATACAGTGTAAGTGCGTGAAACACTGATGCAACGCTAATGAAAAGTAATGAACACTTCTGTAATCGAAAGCATTAAGATTGTGCCGGGGAGGTGTTGTGTGAGAAAAAGATATGTGTTGTAAAAGTGTTGTTAGAAATTTCAGAGACAGAAAATGTGTTCTTATTGTGTTTCGATCCAAATTTAAGAACAATTTCACCAGATTCTAAACACATATCCACACAATTTTAGAATACATTTCTGGACAGAACACATTTCTAACACTTCCCAAACATGTTCAGAAACCTTATTGTGTTTTATAAAACACAATAAGGTTTTAAAGTGTTCTACCTGGCAACAAAACAAAAGTTTTGTTAATTTTAGTAAAAAAAGTTTTAAAAATAATAAATAATGTGGTTATTAATTTTGTGGGGAACGTTTGCAGAGTGTATTATCTAAATCTAAACCAAAGGTTATCCAAACGTTTAGGCCACTTTCTTACTTAAAATGAACGAAAGAAAGCGTTAAACATACTTACTTTTTCCCTCAGATGAGACAAATACAAAAAAGCTAAAAAGTTCCAGTAGGAATGTATTTAGAAGTACCAGGTGCATGATTGAGGCCTTCATCTCCTATAGAGTGAAAAAATACAAAGAATATTTGGTTCTTACTTCTTTAACGTCGACCATGCCACTGAATTCGAAAACGTTTATATGGCTTATTCACGCTACCTAACCAGGGGTTATCATCGGTTAAAGATGGATTCCACCAATCAGAGTCAACGAAAAGCTCAATTTCTTTCTTAAACTGCTGGGTAACCACTGGTCAAGTGGCAGTGAATAAGGCCATTAAAGTCTATAGTTGTGCCGCTGAATTTGACGGTAGCTGAACGGTCGACGGGGTAATACGTAAGTACCAAAAATTTTTAACAGTATAAATGAAGATTGAATAGTTTATTAGTTAATAGTTTTGATACTAGTTTTTTTAGAAACTAATTTCTGAATAAGTAGTATCTCTCTATATATAATGAAGGTGTCCCTGGGTTCCTGCCTGGGTTCCTGGGTTCCTGGGTTCCTGCCTGGGTTCCTGGGTTTGTCCGGAACAGATTTGGCTCAATTTCTCCAAAACTACCCGTCCGAATCGAACCAAACTTGGTACACATACGTATGGGGACGGGGGAAAGACAATGACATCATTTCCAAATTTCTAAAACCACCCCTTCATCCCCTATAAGGCCTTTTTGTAAAAATCGCCTTACTTCTCCACTAAAGAAGATCTGTTTAACTCGCATTGTTGCAAATAATACAACAAAAACAATTTTAAACGTAAAACAAAGTATTTAAAGATAAAACTTGGCTAAAATTGTTTTAAATGTTTTAAAAAGGTTATTAATAATTTAAAAAATTAAAAACGGCCCTTATAAAAAACTTTATAACAGTATTTTCTTATTAAAAACTTCATTTTCCATGAAACTTTAAGTTGAAATAGAAAGTTTTAAGAATTAGACTGGTTAAAGTAAAGATTACATCATGCAGTTTTGTTAGAAAGTTGATGATAGAAACACTAGATCAATTTGTTATTTAACCTTATAATTTGTTTCTTTGGTGTAGTTTAACGGGATTTTTTTTTCAATTTAAACAGGGGGTATTTACAAATTTTGGGATTTCAAAAGTCTGTAATAATTTTAATGGATTTTTTTCACTTATAATGGATAATTGGGTAACTGTCGTAATTAAATGTGCAACACCGGAACTGGATGGTTAGGTTAGATTTACACAGTTGGAACCGGGAGGGAAAAGGCACAGGGAGCACGGTGATGAAAATGCACCGGGAACACCGAGATGAAAAGGCACCGGGGACACCAAGATGAAAAAGGCACCGGGATATGATAAAATACAGGGAACACCGGGATATGAAAAAATACTGGGAACACCGGGATATGAAAAAATACTGGGAACACCGGGATATGAAAAACTACCAGGATGATTGGTAATTATGGTTACAGAAAATTAGGCATGTAACTTGAGAAAATTTTAATAAATTGATACACTCCACCCGTGCAAGGCCGGGCATATCAGCTAGTATCTCATAAAGTTATCTCCATCAGTAAATTCTGTAACGCTTCCTATGAATTAGCCTTTTCGAATTACAACATTCATTAATTGTTGTATTGTTCTATCTGGAGTAGGTTTTCTTTTCCCTTAGAAGGACTCACTTGAAATTCATACTTCTTATGAAAACCCTAAATCAGATTGATATTGTAGGAGTATTTGAGTTCTTTTAATGAAAAGTAACTATTCAAAATATAATTTAAGATCAGAATTAGCTATATCAGGAGTTTCCGACCCGGCGGACCGCAGGTTCATAATGTGCGGCCCGTTGAGCACCCTGAAAACTCCCCAAAAGAGTAGCTTCAGAACACTTTTTAGCATACTAAAATTCGAAATTTTTCAGGTTTCAATTGCGGTTTCGAGAGAGAGGTTGTATACTTTAAATTTCCCCTTGAGCGTTGCAAGTGGTTTTAAAGGTTTAGGTCAACCTTTATCACGAGGAGGGACAAAATAGAGTAACCAAAAGTTAGGTAAAACAAACTCAAAAGGCATTGGTTTTAATTTCTTATGTTTTACTTTCTCTAATTACGATTTTAATATTAACAAATCGTACGAAACTACTTTAAAATACAGACACATATTACACTGTTTCACATCAAATGAAAGATAACCAATATCATATTAAAAAAAAGGGTACTCACTGATCTGATAAAAGGTTTAGACTGGAAGGCTTCTGGGCAATTTAATCCTATCGTACTGCATTCCGGTCTTGCAGTTCAGTGTTGTTGACATCGGGAAATCCCTTTGTGACGTCACCACTTCAACCGGTTTTTTTCAACGAATAACAAATTATTTCTTATTTAAATGAAAGATGGAACAATCTTGTACCTTGCAAGAACTTGTTTGTTGAAAAAAACTCGTGCAAAATAATATATCATGTGTACGAGCCCTAGTGGGATGGTGAAGAAATCTCCATTTAGTATATTATTGTTCGATTTGCTACTAAAATGCCCGACCCCTTGTGTATTAGATAAGATGTGTAGAGACCATTATTATAAATCAGTGTTCTAGAACATTAATATATGTGATGATTCTACTCTATAATCCCATTGCCTGCTACTACTACAATTCTCGTAATATTATATTTTTTTAATAATTCTTTTAAAAAATTCATAAAAAAATACTTGCATTAGGTTCATTCTAAATGCACTTATCATAATCATATTTGAATCTACCCATAATCAATGAAAAACTAACTGCGTTAACTGTAACTTCACTACTCTTAATATTTTATCTTCAATCATTAGAGTGTGAAAATTGTTTTATAATGAGAGAAATTTTCATCATTGATGTGATAAGGAAGTATCACTATTAAATTATTCGCATGGATGATTCTCTATGCAGCTTATCTAACCATCGCATCCGATGTAGTAGCAGTTTTTCCGATTCAATGCCATCACTAGTAAATGAATGTTGATGCTGAAGCTCTATTGTTACAGGAATAAAAAAGTCCGAATTGACGTGTGTAGATAGAGTGTTTCAGATGAACTGAGGAAAAATATACCATGCACATTATGTTTATTTGGAGTTATTTTAATTACAGTAAAAGATTTTACATAAAGTATCATCTAATAATGACTTTTAAATGTACTCAACATTCATTTAAAAACTGAAAACAAATAATGCCAATAATATTGATTTCCCGTTACAATGAGGTATGCCGAAACAAATAGTGTTTCGTAGGGTTGGGTGGGATAAAATAGTTATTGTGGGGAAAATAGGTATAGGGATTTTGACAGTTTTTGTTAAATTTAAGGTGTTTTGGCAGGCTTATTTTCTTGAGTTTCAATACAAATCAACATGCCATAAAAACATTAAACTTTATAAATATAAACTGCTAAAATCCCTTTGTAAATTTTACCCCGTTGTAACCATTATTCCCACCTTGGATAAAGCCTTGGGTGGGAGCCCTCATTTTCAATTTTGTACCATCTGACTTGATGTAGGTCTAGATTCATAGTGATCCGTATTTTCAAAACGTTTCCTTTGGGAAGTTAAACTAAAGAAATTTTTTAAAAATATGATTTAAGGGGATAAGCTTCCCCTCCCTTCAACCCCTTCACTGTAGAAACCTATTTGTTTAATTACTACATTACAATAAGACATTTTGAAAACCCTTTCAGTTCCATACTGGCCGAGATTCCTTTTGAATCCAATAGGAAATTCAAAGCGGACAGGACTGAAAGAGTCAAAGGAGTCCTAAAAAGGCTTTTTGGATCTTTAGGTCATTCATCTTTGCAGCAATTCGCCCATGTTAGTGGTCAGCCAGTCCAGATACATGGTGACTCTTGTGTAGACTCCTGGATAGTTGGGTTGACCGCACAGTTTTCCGAAAGAAACGATGCCCACCAGGTAGTACCGATTGTTGCTGTTGGTCACTAGAGGTCCTCCCGAGTCACCCTGAAAAAAAAAGGTTTAGATACTAGTGTTTAAATTGAATAGTGACGAAACGCACTGTTAAAAATTGTGATTCTAATTAAAAAGTAACTCATAATTTTCCACTTAATTTCTAACAAGACAAGTTGTACTCGGTCAATTTCAAGAGCGCTTATAACGCGACGAAATCTTGGCTTTATTTATACCTTTTTATATTGAGAAATTCAGTTGAATATAAATTTGAATGATACATTTTTGGAAGTTTTTTTTTTAACTTTACCAATTAAGGATAGGCTAGGTGTTCTCAACTGTTTAGGTTTTTTGGTTGAGTTCTTTGTCGACCCTCCTCTAAATTATAACTATAAAGTAATTTATTTTTTAAAATTATGTTTGTTAAACAAATTTGTTTACCCGTAAGAATATGTGTAACTTATTAAGAAACATTATAAATTACTTCAATGAGACACGTGTAATAGTAAATCTAACGATTTTATACAGTCATATCTATTTAGCTCTCCCATCCTAATGTTGCACCCTTCTGGTTGAGATGGGTTTTAGGCAAAATCTAGTTTAGTACCTAACTTTTTCGCTTACTTTCTCTCATTATAGACCTTTTTTAATTCAGAATGATATCAATGCTAAACTATCTACAGCGTAAAATTCCACAAAATAAGCGTACTTGGCACGCATCTTTAGAACCGTCGTCTATTCCAGCGCACATGTATTCCATGGTGATGTTCACTTCCCTGACGTAAGATCTCCTGCACGTCTCTTGGCTCTGAATGTCGAACGTCGCTTCCATCAGGACATCGCTGGAATCTCCATCTGAAAAGACAATATCAAGTCAAGAAAAGTTTTAGAATATTACGTTAGCATGTGTTTGGTAGTATTTTACCCTTATATTACCATAGTAAAATATAGGCAAAACGTTAGCCCCCTCTTAGGGGCAATTCAAATATTACGTAGGTAAGCAAGTTTTTGGTACTTTTTAACCCCCCTTGTCAGCAAAAATAAGCAAACCGCAACCCCCCTCTCATAATTACGTAAGAAAACTGCCCGACACCCCCTCCTTTGCTTTTGTTTCTACAAAATCATTAGTGATGCTTAGATTTCTGAAATTCATTGTTCTTCTTGAACACTTATCCTATCGTTAAAACCTTCCTTGTGAAAAATGCATGACATTTTTTCCTAGTTCAGTTTTTCTGTAAAATTTATTTTTGGTTGAATTTTGAAATTATTTATGCAAGGAACAAGAGATTTTCGAAAATGCAGTGTTTGTAACGTCTTAGTACGTAAGCATCCCTCATACTCCCCCTCCCCCCCCCTTGTCAGGGAAAATAAGCCCCCTCCCCCCTTAGATGCTTACGTAATATTTGAAGGGCCCCTTACGCAATATTTGTACGATTTCTTTAACACAGCATAAAATTTCTAAGGAGACGGCTAGAAAAAGCATTTAGAGATGTTAAACTTTTGGAAAGAAAAAATCTCTGTGAAAAATGTCAAATGTGGGGAAATACAAACTTCTAATTATAAAGAAACTGAGGTATCAAGAGTATATTGAAAATGTGTTTAATACTATTTAAGTATTGGTAGCGTATTAAACAGCCAGAATGTATTCTTTCATCTTCAGTCACTGTCACTGTCAAGTGATTGACCCGGAAGGTTAACGGATGTCCTCACTTCCCAGGAAAAGAAAGAGAAATCGATAGCAGATTTTTGATGTAACCGGCAAAAGATTTTTCTCTTATCATCATTCATGACAGTTTTCTTTGTGTGAAAATTTTACCCTGATTTAGTGACTTTGCACAAGTCTCGCTTAACAAACCCTATCATAAAAATGCCTTGATCATAGGTATATAGCAGTCTAGCAGTGGCGTAACCAAAGGGAGAATTTTCATTTTTGACCATAGAAAAAGACTAAATTTATCCCATAACCCCCCAAAGAATTTTTTAACATCCCCCATCCGAAATTTTTTATCGTAATGCCACTGAAAGTGACAGGCCGGCGAAAGCCTCAGCGGGAGAGGATTGGCTGAGTTGGAGACGTTCCATCGGTCCCGTTTGGGGAATGCCACTGTCTTGTCTATGGGAAAGTCAATGCTTTTAAAGTTGCCATTAGCGTGTATGAGGATAAGCCCTCTATAAGTTCTATTCTGTGGTACTAATTACGTCCCAGCTCTTTTAATTTTTTTTATTTCTAATGGCAAGAGAAAATGACAATATCTTACAAAACGATCACAAGAATACAAAAAAGTATGAGAAAAAAGTCAAGATCTCATCAGCAAGGCTCTAGCACTCCAGTAGCGTCTCACCTCGGAGTCCCCACACAGAGCTGGACGTCCTTAGATATGGGACTTGTCCATAATTTCATCCTTTTCACAGAGTGGGCAATTAGGACTGTCATAAACGCCAATGCAGTGTAGGTGGTTTGCAAGGCAGTCATGCCCCACTCAGTGGCCGATCCAAGGGGGGGGCAACAGGCCTTTTGCCCCCCCCCTTGGGCTTAGGCACTTTTTTAAAAATTAAGGTAAGAAAAGGAAAAAAAAATGTAAGTGGGAAGAGAAGATTAAAATATTGAACACTAAATAGGAAGCAGGAAGATGTAAGTCAATATGTGAGGCCTGGCACTCTCAAGCGCAGATTCAGGGGGGGGGGCAACTGGTCAATTACACCCCAATGGGTTCGGACTAGATGTACCAAAACGAGTTAAAACCCTGGTTTTTGGGTCAAATTTCCAAAATTTTCTGGGGGAGGAACCCTAGACCACCTTTTGTATTTACAATTTTCTTACAAGCTCTTCAAGATGCAAATACTATCTAAAAACGTATTAAAAAGCTTTATTGACTCCATTAGGGGGCCATCCATAAAGGACATCACGCTCGGTGGGGGGTATTCAATTTGAGACAATTTGTGACAAAGGGGAGGAGGGGCCAAATTTATGACATCACATCTTGCAGCTGAAAACCAACAAAAAAAGAGAAACAATTTTTTTTTTTAAATACTTTAAACCCCTTGAATAAAAAAATAGAAATAAAACTATTTGGTGGGGGAAAAATTAAGCTTAAATAAAAAAGTTGGTTTTGGGTATTTTTAAACCGTATATTAGACATATTGTTGGTTTAAGAGCTTGACATGTGACATATAGGGGGAGGGGGGTCGAAAATTGGCCAAAAAAAATACATCATTCATGAATGGTCCCTTAAATAAGTATAAGAGGGGCCTTAGGAATATTTTTGCGTCCTCTCCCCCGGTGCAGAAATCTAGATTTTGGCCTTTAGAGGATATTTGGGCTCCTACCCAAATAAATTTCTGTTACGCCCCATTGGAGTGATGAAAAGAGAGGGAGATAAGGGAAGACCTGTGGGGCAATCAGCCCCATGTGTCAACCCCTTGACCATCTAGAACAGAGATGACCGTTCATCTCTAGCATCTCTCTCGGAGGATGAGACCTTAAATCCCGTCTTAAAAGTTCAAAAATAAGTAAAAATAAGTCATTTTAAGGTATAATTAAAAAAAAAATTCTGGAGGAGGACCCCCACACCCCCTTCCATCCCTGGGGTGTAATCTAAGCATCGTCAATAAAATACTTGGGGGGGAGAGACCTTGGGAAAAATATGGGAATCATGTAAACCCTTCCCGAAAAACAAAAGTCTGGTTGTGCGGCTCTGTAGACGACCTCAAATAGGTTTTTAGGGTAAAATTTTCAAAATTCTTCTTGAGGAGAACCCCCAACCTTCCTAAAATGTGGTTGCCCCCCCCCTTAGGACCAGGCTGGATCCGCCACTGGCCCTACTGCAAGTCTAAATTCCGCGACCGCTCTATCACGAGATTTAATCGAAATTTTTTGGTCCAATAAATTTCCCCAGCTCTTCGAGGAAATACGAGAAGTGAGCCTCGACTTCCATTTAAGTCCCTCTTAGCATCTGCACCCCCATTCCTATTCAAAATATGCTTGTCTAGGTCCCTTTTACCACTATATCTACTACTATATAACTTTTTACATTTAGTTCTGAAACACCCTGTATATATACTTTATTACACATTGAAAAGTCTCACTGAATTTCCCCTCTACCACCATATCTACTATACTATATCATTTTTTACATTTAGTTCTGAAACACCCTGTAGATATACTTAATTACTAGTGTTCGGCACTAGTTAACTAGAACGAGTTGCAACTAGTAGTTAACTACCGATCAACTAGTAGTTTAACTACTTTTGGTTTAAACTAGTTCAACTATTAGTTGAACTACTTTTTTTAATAACTACTAGTTAAAACATACTTTCAAATTTTCAACTACTTCAAAAAAAAATTGTTTAAAATTTTGATCAAAATATACAAAATATTTTCAAATGTGGCAACTTTAAACATATTTAATTAAAAAGTCAGAGTATTTAAATACCATAACCAGAAATAAAGGTATTTTTACGCGAAGTATAAACGTTTTTTGTGATATAGATAAGAAAGATGTATTAGAATTAGGGCAAAAAATAGGCAATGGAATTTAATAGACTAGTTAACTAGTAGTTAACTACTTTGGGAAATAGTTAACTACTAGTTGCTACTAGTCCCAGGAAAAAATAGTTAACTACTAGTTACAACTACAATTTCTCAGACTAGTTAGTAGTTGGTAGTTAACTACTTTTTGACCACTAGTTGCCGAACACTATTAATTACACATTGAAAAGTCTCACTGAATTTCGTGGTTCCAAAGCCAGTGACGGTGGACGGCTTCCCGCTCAGGGCCTCTACGGAAAAGTCGACGTCATAGGGCAGACAGACCGGCCGGATCCGGTCAGTGAAGTTGACCGGACGGCTGAGCCGCAGGATGGCGATGTCGTTCTTGTACGTCCGGGCTTCGAATTGCTCGTGCCTCCGGACAGTGTCCACACTGATTTGGACGGACCCGTTCTCGTTGTCCACTGTCAGGTCGTGAGCGCCCAGTCGGACGCTCAGCAAACGGGGGCTGATTCTGTAAAAGGAAGGACGATGTAACGTTCACATTTTCTACCTTGATGTTAGAGCTGTGGGACATTGACAGTTTTTTAGAATTTTTTTTTTTTGAGTAATAGTATTTTGTAAACTTTTAAACAGTGTCCTTTATATTGAGTGATAAACAGCATCAAAAGTATTAATTGACGATTTAGACCCCAGATCCTCATCTCTGCTTGAAACTCTGTATTGTTCATATAATTTTAACTTTAAGTACACTGTGATTCAAATCAATGCATATAAAAACAATAAAAGGGGAAGAGAATTTTCAATTTAGACCGAGCATTCAAAGATATTCAATATGTTGGTAAATTCTAGAAAAAAGGAAGAGTTAGGAGGATTTTGATTCAACCTTTTAAAATTATAAGCCAAGGAAACACAGAAGACTTTGATTTCAGTTCAAATAATAGAACGAGGGGTCACGGATTCAAACTGAACAAGGCTAATTTTAATTGGGAAGGCAAACATATTTTTTTAACAGAGCAGTAGATAGCGGAATGTATTTTGTTGGTCGTCACCATTTGTATTTGTAAGTGTTCTAAATAGATAGGATTTTGGGCCCAGAAACAAAAAAGTTAGTTATCTATAGGTGCTTGGAATCCTAATTTTATAAAAATTAATGCAAATATTTTTTAAAAAATAAAACTTTTAACTGAATTTGTTTTCATTAATTTGCAGTTATACTGAAAAAAAAAATGCAACACAGCAGTGAAAAAACCGCCTATTATGACAACATTGGGAGAAAACTGACCATTGGATGTATGGAGTGAACTGCTTTTGTGGTGATTGTTCTTGTACTTGAATCTATGAGACAGTTTATAAACTTATGAGAGTAAGTACCATTAATTTATGAGTACTATTTTTCTTTATAGATAAGGAAGGGAAAGGGATAGTAGAATAGAAAAAAAAATAATGAATTGGTAAAAAGGATATTCAAATTTTTATAGATACAATGGGCAGAAGAAACGAGACGGAAACGATAGATTTGAGATGGCAGGTTAAGAGTTCCCGTTCTTTCTCTCGTGTGCTCATGCTCATGGCGCCTCGGCCTCCTGTTGCACACTCTTATTACAAGTAATTATACATTACAAGTTCATGCAAACACTTGATGTCCATTACTTTCGTATTATATTAGTGTCTGAGAACTTTTTCTGGTAATTAGTAGTGTTGTTCTATATTTTTTGGAACTATTGAATGGACCACAAAAAGTGTAAAAGCTATCTGCATAGATTCGAATCTCGGAACAATATGGCGGACCTCTCTCGTTTCCAGAGTTTTTTCACCGTTTCCGTACCGTTCTCGTTTCTTCTACGTGTTTGCCTTTCAAAATACGGCCCGATATCAGTTGATAAAATGGCATTACAGATTCAAGGGCTACTCACAAGGTAGAAGATCTTCCGGTGACCACACAGTGAGCAGCAGTGATCACAAATCTGTCGGACACAAGAGCTCCTCCGCAATCTGGGCTGAGAGCTCCATTCCTTTTCTGGACATAAATCACCGCCTGAATCAAAAGATTTACACTAATATAGACCACAAAAAGGTATGTAGCAAGTAATTTTTTTTAGTACAAATGTCCGTTATGTCTCTCGTTGAAAATTTGACAAGCTGTTTTAGACAACAAATATCCAGATGTCACCAGATGTTTTACTGTTTGTATAATTACGATTGTGGTTTGCAATTTTTGGCCTCCGCTAATCGATCCGCTAATCAAGAATTTGTACACCAACGTATTATTTTGAAAAAAAATGTCCGTAACATATAATTTGTGAAACATTAAAACTAAAATAGTACAGTAAAATTTTCTTGTCACAACGCATCCTTTTTGGAGTATGTAACCCTTAGAAGTTTTGTACCGTCCAAGTCTAATGTGAAATCTCAAAATGCAGATAGCCAATAAGAATTTAGCGGGATAATCCGGTTGTGTAATGTATAATTCACTGTAAAAAATACGGCATATATTGCTGTGTATATCCGTATTGCTGTGTAACATCTCTCAATGATATGATGCAGTTATTTCCCACCACTTTATTGTGCAACGTGCCGTATTTTTTACAGTTTTTTTTTTAATTGCATTAAAGGGAACCAGTTTCTAAGAATACAAGTATAAATGCAATAAGGATAAAGACAGATGGTCTCAAAAATAAGGCGTATTTCTTGCCATGAAGAAAGCGTGTCCTTCCCCTTTGCAGTCTCACTTACTAAAGAATCAAGAAGAAAAAAAAATCTTGGGGTGGTAAATTGCATTGGAACGATGAAAGCTCAAAAACTTTCCAAAACAAAAAGGATTACCAATTGAATTACAGCAATACAATCATTCTAGAATCTAAAGTAGAGCATTCCTGTTTCAACCACAAACAAAACCTTGACTTTTTTTACTACTATAAGTCGATGATGCGTTGATTGGCAATCTTTTTCTAGTGAAAACCTCAAAAAAATTACGACTTTTTGCTAACAACTGAAAATTACTATAACTATCTTTACTTACCATCCAAGGCCAGGCCCCGGGTTCTGCTTCTTGCCCACCTATTACTCTTCGGGCTGTGGTCTGATACACGGATGTACCACACTCTGTAAGAACAATACTTATGTAAGGTCCACTCTTTAGGGGCCAATCAAAAATTACGTCACACACATGGGCGGATTTAGGTGGTGGAGCCTGGGGGGCATACTGGAAACCTTGGGAGGCAAGCTGTCCCTGATTGCTTTGACTTTCCCTTACAAAAACGGATTTTTCTCAAAAAGTTGGGGGGGGGCATTGCACCCCTATGACGTAGCCCCCTTATGTAACAGCCAGACATTGCGGCGCCCTAAGATTTTTAACACCTAGAGCCGTGACTGTTTCGGGGAGGGTGACTCAAAGTTATTCCTAATCCTAATGTACCCTTAATGAGTACATTAATGCGTTGAGTTTTAGATTACTTTAAAGTAGTATTTAAATTATGTTCCACATTATGTTAAAATTACTCCATATAATAATGGGGTACTGTGGGTCTCCCCCAGAAAATTTGCCTCAAAAAGTAGTGTTTTAGATCATTTTGATATATTTTTGGTTACACCCGAAGAGAACAGCTCCTTATAAACCACAGAATTTTCAAGGGAAAAATTATAAATAGACGTAAGAATTTTGAGAGGGCTGGGGGCGGTCCTCCCCCAGATTTTTTTTTTTTTTTTTGAAATTTGCCCCTTTAAACTAGTGTTTTATCTCATTTTGAAACACTTTGGGGAACACTCAAAGGCAACTTGGAGTGTTCCCCCAGGTGACTCGACACAAATATTTATCCCAAATTCCTGACATAATAGGAGAATCACAACGGTATCCCATCAGTGATATCACGATCACACCTGTAACTCCAATGTGATTGTCACAAAATGATCACATTTCTATCATCACATGGTTGTTAGGGAAGCCGCTGGGGGAACCCCGGGTGTCCACGGACCACAGTTTAAGAACCGCTGACATAGAGTAAGGTAAGAGTAAGATCCCCTCCAAATGGTGTGACGTAATTTAATGGCTGACCCCAAAATACCTAAAGCAAAACAAAGAACAAACTAAACAATGCATCTTACGCCTCGGCAAAAATCCAGGCATCTGCCTTCCAACCCTCCGATTATCATCATCGTTGACCATCACCGGCCTTCTCGTGGTAGCAGGGACGACCACCCTCGGCCTTCTCGTGGTAGTAGCAGGGACCACCACCCTCGGCTGGGGTGTTCTTCGAGGTGGGGGTCGGCGAGTGGTCGTTGGAGGGACGATATCGTTGCTGAGGGGACAGCAGACCAGGGGCTCGTTGCCGGAGAAGCCGCAGATGTAAGGCCTCACTCTTTCCCATCTGGTGATGCGGTTGAGGGGACTGCAGGATGTCCAGCGGATGCACTGACCGGGTTGGCGCTGAGGGGTGGCGCAGTCGGCCTCCGACTGGCGGTTGTTCCGTGAGTTGTCGTTTTCGAATGTTACTGGAATGGAAAAGCGATTTTATTTCGATTATAAAAAGAAGATTTTGTTGTTTGGGTGATTCTTTTGCAATCTATTGTTATTGTTTCATTTAAATGTGACGCATAAAGTTTTTTTACGCTTTACCTAGGAAAAGGCAATTCGAATAATTGAAAATCCGGGTAATCCATGGCCACTTAGACTCATAAGGCCAGGAGAAGCTCGAAATCGAATCGTGGAAGGAAAAATTGCGTAAACAGAAAGCTTGTTGGGTTGCTACTAGGAGTTTCTGTACGCAAATCACCCTGGGAACTACTTTGTTTGTTTTGTTTCTCCAGGAGAAAGTAACGTGGTAGTCTATAGTATACCAATCTTATTGAAGGTAAACACACATAAGTGACTTATAAAATCTTAAAATTATGTTTTAATACTAATAAATTTGAATATAAATTAAACTTCAAGTACAGTAATTTATTATTACATAATATTCTTGTATTTCTTCCGTGACTATGGAGTATAAGAATGTTTTTTTTTTCACTAGGTCGAGTTTTTTACACAGTTATAATATGTAAGAATAATGCAAACAACCCGCTGCTTTTAGATCAATCATTGAGCAAATTAAATTTTTAGTAATGAATGTTATGAATAATTAGGGTTGGTAAAAATTTCTTACTTTGTCGCTTTGATCTGGAACCCTGATGTGGCAAATACACATAACGTTAAAATAACTAGCTGAGGTGTATTTATTGGAAGCCAGGACCGCATGATGAAAACGACTTAACAGAAAAATAAAATTAGGGTTCAGCAAAATTTTTTAAACACCAATTTTTATAGAATCATTTAATAATACATAGCAACAGTTTGTACTTAAGATTGATTAAGTAGTAAGTATGAAATAAACACACACCATTGTTCACAGAATCCTTAAATTAAACTCATCAGGTAATAAAATAATTTGATAAAATAATTTTAATCGGTATAAAAATCACTTCTAATGAGAAAAGATAGTGTTGTAAAAGTGTTACTAAAACTACAGAGACAGAAATTGTGTTCCTATAGTGTTTTCGATTCAAATTTAAGAATACTTTCAGATTCTAAGCCCATTTTTACAACACTATTTTTAGAACACATTTCAGGATTATAACACATTTTCTAACACTTTTCAAACATATTTAGAACACTATAACAACACAATAAGGTGTTTAAGTGGTACCTAACATCACAACGCTATAGTATTGTTTAATTAGAGGGCAAAAAAAGTATTAAGGTGTTCTTAAATGTATTTATATTTATGTAAAGAAATAACCTAGGACTTTTAACATTCAATCTGCTTTATTCCCAACCGCATTACAAACAACAACAACAACCAAACAAAAACAGAACAACCCCTTTTAAATAGCAAATACAGTTAAAATTAAAGTTAAAATTTAAGGCTTAAAATAAAACTAAAAGTTAAAGCTGTTTCTAAAATGAAATAAAATTAAGTCACAGAACTTGAAGGTAAGGTGCTCGGTTACAGTTTATTTAATGTGTTTTATTTTTGTTTATGAGAATTTGCAGTGCAATTTTTGTAAGAGTAATATTTCAGAAATTATTATCCAACAAACTCTGCAAAAAAATTATCGACAGGTATAGGTATGTAATTAAATTTACTCCGTTTACTTAAGAAGAGCTCAGATTTGAAAAAATCGTTCTAAGTTGTTGTTAAAATTTGAATTGTTAATTTTCTCAAAACCTCCAGAATATCATCATAAGAGTTTCAAATATGACCTAGTTTGATAAAGTCCTTAGAATTACTTCACGATAAAGTTCCTCAAAAGTAAAATTCTAAGAGCTCTGGTTATCATTTTTGTGGTTACAGAGAAGTTTCTCGGATTCGTGTTGTGAGCATTTTGGAAAAATGCTAATTTGTTCAAACTAATCACTTGTAACTTGTTTGTTACTCGTTTCAAGTTAATATGTTGTCAAGTTGATATAACTTTCTCTTTAATATGAAAAGTTCTATTCAGTAAAATTACACTTATTACAAGATAAATAATTCCAACACATCAAGAAAATCATGTAATTTTTTTTATTCTTTTCACTATACTTCAGCACAACTTACTTAACAAGCCTACAAGTTAAGTTTAAATTATCCAAAAGCATAGTGCTGTCCTTTAAAAACAACCCACTCGCAAATTGTACCCTAAAAACAAACCCATTGAGATTTTTTAATTAAATAATTAAAATAATTTTACCATCTCATATACCCTGTCTTTCTATACCCTTTAGAGTGTCAGGGGTGCAAAACCTGGTCAAAAGAACGGTTTATTTACTTATTTTTTAAACAAGCTGAGAAAATGTAGGTTTTTGGCAAAAAAATGTGCTTCAAATTTACAGATTTTGTAAAAATGCATGTAATAAATATTTTAGAGAGCATTTTTCCGCGCGTTTTATGTTATCCCATTACCCATTACTATGAGAATAAAATATTAAAGTTTTAGCTCACGTCCCCCAATTAGAGTCCTTATTTCTAGGAAAAAGTGGGTTTTTTTCAAATTCTTACTTAATTAGCTGCCAATTTGTAATGGATAGTTGGAATTAAAAATGCTTAGCACTAAAATGTTAGGGAGGATGAGCCGCTTAGTGCAGTTTTTTGTTCGATTTAATTATCCTTTTTATTAAGCTTTCTGATGAAGAAAATATGAAACAGTGTTTTTTTTAAAGGACAGCACTATATATTTTTTAGAGGTGTCTTGTATGTTTTTAATAAGGGTAATTTTGGAAATAGCCTTGAATTTAAGTCTGAAAACTTTTTTTCTATAAAAATTGGCAATTCCCGTATTTTTATTTTATTTTTTTTTATTCGATAGAGATATCCAAGAGAGGAATATAGGCGCACATTTTTTTAATTGCGACACTTATTTACTTTTTAATTTAATTTCAAACTTTGACTTTTAAATAGGGCGCGAAAACAGCAGGTGACGTCATTCATTCCGAAACATTGGTTTTAAACAATGGTTAGGATTTAAAGCTATTGTTGATTTTAACTAAAATACTGAATTAATTAATTTTTTGAAACTTTTCGTGTCAATTTTTTGAATTTAGAAACAATTTTTACTGGAAAAATGCATTTTTTTCTGTTTTAAAAAAATTCGGATATTGCCCATTGTCCGAAAGAAAATAATTTCCTGAATTGCTCGTTTGATTCAAACTTAAAAAGCTTTTGGGGACAACAGAAGTCCAACAAAGCCTCTGAGGACACTCCAACATGTACAAAATAAGGAATTTAAAAATGAATTAGTAAACTCAAGAAACTGGCAACTTATCAAAAGATTATATTGAACTAAATTGAATTAGAATTCATTAATGGATTAATCTATTTCTAATCTTCATTATAACCTCATGGGGATTTTGGAGGGACGAGTCTGTGGGATTCTCTTTTTTCAACGAAACGCCTTTGAATATTACCTAAAGTTGATCTCAGAGTATTCTTTACTAAATTTGATTATTTGTAAGTAATAATAATAATTTTTTAATTTGAAAATTTTAATTCTACCTTTTTATAAGATATCCATATTACCTACAACGTAAAGCTATCATAATATTTTTAGCTAAATTCTGATTTTCATCAATTTTTATACAAAATTTTTATTACTGCAATACTTTGTAGGATATGAATCCCCTAAAATGTTACTTTAAAATTTGAAAAAAAAATTAAACTTGTAAAAAGTTTTTAAACAAGTTAAATCTTTCAGGAATTTTTAACATTATAATATTGTAGTCTCGTAAACTTTCGTAGTTATTTGTTGTCACGAATACGGTAAGGTAATTTTGTTTTCAAACTTTAAAGTAACATTTAATGTGGGTTCTATATCCTAAAAAGCATTGTAGTAATAAAAATTTTATAAAAAATTGATGAAATTCAGAATTTAGCTAAAAATATTATGATAGCTTTACGTTGTGATGGTACGTAGCACTACGGTAGACCGAAAAAAATCCTGAGTTATTTTTATCTTGCGGTCTCATGTCATAAGTTGTGTAGTGTTATGAATGAATCGTAAACAAAATTTTGGCTACAATAAAGTAAATGAGTTGGGAATTAGTCTTAAAAATCCATATACCTTATACATATTAGAAAAATACACCCTACTCTAGTTGTAAGTAGTAAATTACATCACACTTAGTCGGATATCCTGTGATCCAAGATCCTGTGTTTATATTCATCAGAGTTGAAAATATAAAATGCTGGGACAGTGAAATATGAAGAAAAAGAAGTAGAGCACAGGGTGGCCCTTATCAGGGTTTTCTGATATGGTCTACTATAATGCCTATCACTAAATATAACGATGGCTAACTACCATCAACATGAAAGGTACTCACCCACCTTGTCGTAAACGTCTTGCCTGCTAAATCGTATCCTGCCGCATTCCGGTCGAGAAGTTCGGTGATAAGACAGCGGAAAAGCCCTTCGTGACGTCATCCTAACTGCTTTTTTTAACTCAATATTTCTATTTGGGGGACATATAATTTACCAAAAATGCGGTTTATAGATGAGTCGTCAGTTTGAAAAAAAGGGAATGAGTCCAAAAACCCAAGTTTTGAGAAAATCGGGGAAAAAAAATTGTGTAAGTAGTGGAATTTTTCCACCAAATTTGTACTGGAAATCCAAGACCCTATTTAGAGTTCAGAATAATCATCTAAAAAAATATAAGTATATTCAAGAATCCCTTATTCCCTTTCTGACCTTACGAAATTTCAGATAAAAAAAATCCCCCCCCCCCCCCTTAAATGTCCCTTTAACCAAATCCCCTTACCAAAATATATTCCTGTTTAGTTTACAGCACAAAAGTAAAAAGTAGAAAGACTTACAGGAAACGTTCTCTAGGGTGAACTCACAGAATTGGACGAAAATTTTACAGGGGTTAGTATATGACTCAAAACACCTTCTGTAAAAACATCAGCTGCTAAATTACAGTAGAAAAGCTGTAAAAAATTATTAAAAATTATCATATTTAACGCCAAATGTAACCCTACTAGGCGAGGATGCTTCCTTTGGCTCTGTGCCAAATGCTAGAATAAACTGGCCACGTTTTCTCTGAAGTAGTTTAAATGAGCGAATAAAAAAAAGGTTCATCAAATGCAAAAAAAAAGGATTAAAAATGAATTAAAGGAGGAAAATTAAATTAAAGGAAAGGAAATTAATTAAAAAAACTGTTGTTTTAATGGATATTCTTAAGTACTTTTAACAAAATATCTCAATTTCACGTTAAATACAAATTTAATCATCCCATCTGTTAGAAAATTCGCCAAGTCGCCAAGTGGTGTTAACTGAATGTGGTTGGCATCCTTTCCTAATGAAATTTAGCAGCTAATTTTTTCACAGTAAGTTTTTTTAGCCATCTTCTTATGCCTGTAAAATTTTCATCCAATTCTGTAAGTTCACCCTGAGAACGTTTCCTTGTTAGATGAATAAAATTAAAAATTATTATGAAACTGAGTCATTAAGGCACTATCAATGGAGAAAATGAATATTAATGGAATCTAACATTCATTGGATAAAAAAAGGGGAAAACATTTTTTAATCAAATCAATATTTTGGCTCAGTAAGAATAAGAAAAGAAAGACAAACTTAAATTTAAAAATTTAATCAAAAATTACAATGAATGGACATTAGGGTGGCCCACTTTTCTATGGGAAAAAACAAATTGTTATGAATTGCCACGGCACCCCCTCAATTTTTTAGACCTACTTAAAAAACTATTCAGGCAAAGTTTGGACTCTGTACCTTAATTAGAAAGCGATGACCAAGAGGAGTGAAAAAGTCCAAATTCAAAGATTTTTATACAAAACAACTAAAAAAAAAGATCAACCCCTCTCACTTTGTTCATGATTTTTTTATAAGAAACTAGTAACGTTATGGATATAATGTTCTAGGTTTTGTTTTTTTATCACCATTATTTTGGTTGTAGTAATTTTCTATGTCCAAAGAACTCCTGTAAAGTGGTTTTTCCTGCATGCTAATAACAGCTAATAACTCTAGAACTATACAACTTAAAAACATAAAATCAGGCTCATTTTTTAGTAATTTTATTTTATTTGATTTGATGTGCATCATAACCACCTTTTTCAAAAATTTAAAAAAAATGAGAAAAAAAAATTAATACAAATTTTTTTTTGAAAATTTTTTATTAAGAAATTTCAAAGCTTTTTAACTCCTTAAATAAACATTTCTATCAAATTTCAAGTTGAAAATAAGATTTAATCATGTAGAAAAAATAAAACCCCTAAAAACCATCAAATGATACAAAAAGAGCTATTATATAATTAACATGGGAAATTCCTCTCCTCTTGGTCATCGACTTCTAATTCGAATACAGAGTTGAAATTTTGGTTGTGAGCTTCTATTAGCTGTTAAAAAAAGTAGAGGGTGCCCAGAACTCTACCTGAAAAAAAGTTTTTTGGGCCACCCTAATGGACTCCCAATTTCAAGGGGGTATTATTTTTTTCCTCTTTACACCCATGTGTAGAGCGAAGCTTGGAGATTTTTTTTTTCTCTTTTGGTTGTGTTGACCCCACCCTAAACATCAATGCCTTTATCAGGTTCACACAGCTAAGTCGAAAGAAATAGACCCTTATGAATGAGACGTTTGAATTACACAGTAGGTACTGGAAATAAAAACCGTAGTGGACAGTGTGGGCAAATGGCTGCCCCTATTGGAAAAATTTTCCCAGTGTTCCAAAAACCAGTATCAAATCATACTGGATCCAGTATAATTTGATACTGGTTTATGGAACACTGGGAAAATTTTTCCAATAGGGTGGGGTTAGAGAAATACTTTAAACGCCATTTTTCATGATCAAAATTGACCATTTTTCACTAAAAGGCTATCTTTATAACACAACGCAACATGTTACTGTTTCTATGGCAGTACCCGATTTTTATTCCATAACAATTGAAAGAGAACACCCAAAAACCATTGGCAGTACAACAAACTAATCTTATGGGCCAGGGTTCTAATAAAAACACGGACACTCAACAAATGACACGTACTCTCAAACTTACATACTAAAACTCTAAAATTTGCTCAACCATCAATTACACAAAAAACATCTTTCTTTCAATAAAATTTAACTTATAACTTTTACACTAAAGAAATCTTATCCTTGATAATCCAAAAAGAAAAATCCCTGTTTTCAGTCCTCGGTATAGATAAGGCCTCATGGCCCAAGTCCTCTCTATCACATATTAATTTTATAACAAAAGTTTAGTTTCTTAAATCCTGATTTTTATTGATAAGATTTGAACTGTTGTGAAGAAGAATAACGCTATTTCATTGCTTGTGTTTATTCTCCTCGAAGCGTATCTTCACATCGCTTCCGGGGTAGCAGTTTTCCGATACAATGTTTCCAGTGAGAAACATAACACATTACATAAAAGAAAAACTCGTAATGATACAAAAATAGATTGATAAATATAAAAAAGAGAGATATTGGATAGAATAGGATATGTCTCAGTAACACAGGGATGCCATTTGTGTAAAATCCATTTATTGCAAGTAAAGTAATTAAACATATTAAAAGGTTTAGAAAAATGCATAAACACTGCATCGTAATAACAGTGGAGAGAGAGAGAGAGAGAGAGAGGAGAGAGAGAGAGAGAGAGAGAGAGAGAGAGAGAGAGAGAGAAGAGAGAGAGGAGAGGAAGAGAGGGAGGGAGAGAGAGAAGAGAGAGAGAGAGAGAGAGAGAGAGAGAGAGAGAGAGAGGAAGAGAGAGAGAGAGAGAGAGAGAGGAGAGAGAGAGAGAGAGAGAGAGAGAGAGAGAGAGAGAGAGAGAGAGAGAGAGAGAGAGAGAGAGAGAGAGAGAGAGAGAGAGAGAGAGAGAGAGCGCTAGAGAGAGCTCTTCAGCTAGCTCGCTGTTTTTCTTTCTTTGACCTCCGCCCTTCCTGTATCAGAAAGTGCCACACTTCACCATATACTATTTACCTCTTATTTGACATGCCCTGCTCCTCTGTCAACAATATGTTAAGAACAATATTGACAAGAAACTGGGATCCAACACTTTTATTTCAGTTGAAGTCTACCTGACCTTTCAATTTCAAAGGGAACTGTTAATTTTTGCGGTATAATTTTTATAATAATGTCCTTTAAACCATTGTGTAATTAGGATGCAACAAAAACAAGGGGGGTACTTGTGGGAGCAGAGGTGCAAAAAATTTTTCAGGGCCCAGAATTTCCCCAGAACACAAATTGTTTCCCCCAAAATGAGATTTTAGAATAAAATTTTTTTCAATTATTGAACTTATTTAAGATTCAATAATTTTCTCATAATTCATAAATTTAAGTTTTAATGATCTTATTATATTAGTCTTTCTTACATACTTATATAGACTTATCTCATTAATTCCTTTTCTCTTGAATTTTAATATAGTTATAAACTATTTTTCTCAAATTTAGCTATCTGAAAAAACTCCTTTTTAAGTCAGTGCCAAGAACATCGATGTGATTAAACAAGAACGCAATTTTTAGTGAAAATTACTCATCCTATCACGGATGCGTTGTTTTTCCTGCATATCAATCGAAAATAAAAGAAAAGTCAACTTTCCAAGTCACTAAAGTCAAAAAAATATTTGTGACAAATAATTTTTTTTTCAGCTAATAATGACACAATAAGATTTTTTAAGTTTTTCATTCTAACTTGGACAAACTTTCTCCACAGCGTCTTGAATTTCCCCGTGGCGTGAGAGGGCAAAGCACTGATTACGGTGTAGCTTTAAGCTACATTTAAAGAAAAAATTGCTTGCTCTTTTGTTGAATTCGTGGACAGCACTTCGTCAAATTTGATGCTTTACAAATTATAAACAGATCTACAAACTAATACTATTCATAAAATGAAATCAAAAGAAAATTAGCATTTAAGTGAAGTTTGAAGTTTTTCTAGGTAGTTTTTATTATTTCATCTGATATTTTTTCAGTAAAGATTTAGAACACGTACGGTTTTTTTTTTTTTTTTTTTATTGAAAACAAAGCACCTAGGCCCGTAGGGCCCTTATCTTTGATCAACAATTAACACAACTTAGGATACAAAAACACGTTGATTGACAAGTTAAAAACTTTAAAATAAGACATGAATAAGTTAAAATAGTAAAATATGGGTTTAAAATTTTAAGAAAAATGCAATAAAAACCAACACTACATATTTGTATCAGTATCTAGGCCCCCAGGGCCCACATCCCCAATCAACAATCAACACAAATAAAAAAAAATACAAATACAATGAAGAGTAATTGATTAACAAGGTAATATCTTGAGAAGCTTACATAAAGGAAAACACCGTACATCCGACTCAATATATTTGTGCATAAGAGACCTCGTTCAATATAGCCCGAGGTCTCCTCCAGTTAGATGGTAAAATAGCATCGTACCGGGCTATGCCTTGGACACAGGGGTTATTGCTATTTTCTAATTTTTGAAAAAATTTCAGAGCTATTTTAATGAAATGATCTTTTATAGTTGTTAATTTAAGGCTCTTAAGAATCATATGGTTCCTATAGTAAAAAGGGCTATTGGTTATGAGTCTAGCTATTTTAGTTTGAAGTATCTCTAATTTATTAAAATAACGGTACGGTTCACGTACGGTTTAGTCAACACCTATGTATGAGAATACTGATATAAACTTCTCTCTTACACAAATGTGCTATCAACACCGGCAAAAATCGTTAGATTAGATTAAACCTAGATCTCTTAAGCTGTTTCAAAATGCTTTCTCAGGTAGGATGTAGCTGGCTTTATCCTATTAGATGAACAGTAGAGATTTCAGCATATCTATCCCCCTTTTCAACGTCATGTAAAACTTCTTGGTTTCACTATGAAGGCATTTAAAGATCTTTGTGATAGTACCAAATCGTTTCAAAACCTTTTTGGAAGTTTGGATTTAGCCAGTGTAGATATAGAGAAACTAGAGGATTCATCGTCAAGTTGGTCTTGGTTATAAAGAAATAATGTTTCATTGAGCTTATTTACGAATTCTGCCATTGCTGTGTTCTTTGCAAGATACAGTAACTATGAGTTTGTTTTTTATTTGTCGATGGTTTAGTTCCAAGCGTCAAATGATTTGAAAGTTGATAAACACTTCAATCCTTTATCTTGATTAATTTTTTTATTAATGTTCTAAGCCCGCTCGGATAGTGAAAGTGATACTTTTTTCGTGACGAACTTGGTTGTACTTTTATACATTTTGTTCCATAAATTCGTTGAAATTTGTATTCTGGTGAAATTTATATGCCTTTATCTTCATTGGAAAAGAAGTAACTTCTGAAAAAGATGGAGATTTTGAGATTTAAAAATGTTACTTAACTCTAAAACTTTATTTACACGATTGACATTAAAAGAAATAAAAAATAAGAGATTTTGAGAGTTGAAAAATGGAGTTATAGTGTTTCAAAATTTTATTGGCAGCAGTGATCCTCTCAAGAACTTTCTAACATTTCACTGTGTTAAAATTTAATTTTTGAAAACAAATTTTCATGTGACGAATGGGATCATTTTGACATTTTATATTCTATGAAATATCAAGTGAATTTATAATCAGTCATCTTACATTCTTTCAACAAAATGACATGTGAAAGAAAAGACAGGTGTTCAAGAAAATGACAGACTTATCAGGAAGTACTTATCAAAAGCATCTTATTTTCGAATCTTTTTTACATGTGATATTATTTTGAATCAAGGCCTGTTAATAATGCTCTACTTTTATTTTTTTATTGAAAGTTGAAGATATTTAACATACAAAGCTGGAACTCAAAATTCAACCTCTTTTTAATCACAATGCGGCATTTATGTACTTGGTTGGCTTTCACCTGTATGGTGTATGCCGTTGATGTAACAAAAGCGTTTAAAGTGTATTGGAATGTACCCACTCAACAGTGCAAGCACCATGACAAAGAGTTTGATATTAGCAGTTTGTTAAAGGACTATGGAATTTTTGTGAACGAAGGTGATAAGTTCAATGGTGGGAACATTACCATATTTTACGAGGCGCAGTTGGGACTGTACCCTCACATATCTTCGTCTGGTCAGATGATAAATGGAGGTATTCCTCAGGTAAATTAAAGGTGTTTATTTATAAATGATTTTTTGGAATCCTTATTTTTAAGTTTAGTATATATTTTTATTCTTCTAATTATATCAATGTGATTTTGTTTCTTTAAATTACTCATACTTCTATTAAAAAAATCATCTCTTAATTTTCCATGGACTGTATTAGATTTGGTACTGATAGGGCCACTCTACTATAAAGTTCCAAGTAATTTAAATACAGTATAAAGGCCAACTAAAATTACCATAATTTCAGAGTATACTTATGAATTGTATGACTTTCGCATTGGCCTATCTCAAAGCAAACGAAAGTCGCTACAGAAAAAGTATTTTACAATGCATTTTCGGTTAAAATTCATTTTAATTTTAACCATCCCCTCATCCCATTTTGTCACTCTGCTCACTCATATCATTTTAATACTTTCCCCATCACCGTTACTTAAATAATCTATTCATTAAATCATAATCTTGATACTGCAATAAATTGATGAAATTTCGCCCTAATGTTCTCTCTAGTAACCTACCGCGGCCAACATCATTTGTTTCTGCCATGAAACAAAATAGAAACGTGTATTAGGGTTATAACCTTTTCATTATAAAAGTCTATCGTAGCAAAATGGTCAGTATTAGTCAGTAGTCCTCCACAAAATTGTAAAAAGACCTTCTTTGTGTAAATTAGATGTTATATCAAGCGGAAACATTGGGAGGCAGTTCAGAAGAAAGCTTTTCATTTACAAAAAAATACAAGAAATGTCAAAAATGGTTTTAATTTGTGAACTAGTATCAATACTTTTTATTTGACACAACACCGGCTTTTGAATCTGAAACAATTCATAACCCTACTTTCTCTTTTCAGAGAGGGGACATCACCAGCCACTTGACCAAAGTGAAATCGGATCTTGACAGAATCATCCCCAACAAGGCTTTCGACGGACTAGGAGTTATAGATTGGGAATCCTGGAGACCGGTGTGGGACTTCAACTGGGGAAGCCTCAGGATCTATCAGGACGAGTCCACGAAATACGCCAGAGAGATGTATCCCTCCATGGACAACAAATCCATCGAAAAGCTGGCTCAGCAACAGTGGGAAGTAGGACTGGGCGATATATCGACATATCGAAAAATATCGATATCAATCCAATATCGATATATCGATATTGAAATCGATATTTTTTCGATATATCGGCATATCGATATTTTTTCGATATATCGTCATTTCGGTATTTTTTCGATATATCGTCAAACCGATATTTTTTCGATATATCGTCAAACCGATATTTTTTCGATATATCGTCATTTCGGTATTTTTTCGATATATCGTCATTTCACGATACATCGTCTACTCACGATATATCGTCTACTCACGATATATCGTCAATTCACGATATATCGTCTACTCACGATATATCGTCTATTTCGATACTTCACGATATATCGTCTTTATCGATATGTCCCGATTTACCGTCGCCTTCGATTTATCGTGAATGGCGATATTTCTCGATACATCGTCGACTTCGATATATGGAGCGTTTGCCCGACTCACTTTGGTCTCTAATTATAAATATGGGCTTTCTAATTAGGTTTCGTGTTGCTTGACCACTGGTCAAGATTGCTCTATATGGTTAAAATTCATTATTAAATAAATGTTGGAGTTGCTAATTGATATTTTGAATTCCCTATTCTTATAACATGTCTCTTTTGTTCCGGTTGACCATTGGTCAATCGGATCAAGTTTTTACTACTTCTATGCTTTGGCATTGAAGTAGGTCAAGTGGGGGCTCAAACCAAACGCCTTGGACGTGCATCATTTTGGTCTTGACCAGTGGTCATATATCGATATATCGTGAATATCGATAATTTCGATATATCGTGGTTCTCACGATGATTGGAAACATCGGGATGTTTTCGATAACTTGTCTTTGTTCTCTGAAAGCCAATTTCACGCCCAACACTAACTGCAAAGTTTATAGAGCACATAATTAAAAAATAATTCGGATTTTATATATACTTACGGTCCTTAGCTTCAAGTAAACCTAGAATATTCAGAAATTCTATTAAAAATTTCGACGATTAAAAAAGATTGCGAAAATGAGAATTTCGGTAAACAAGCTATTAGGTTTATGAGAAGGCATTTTTACTAATTAAATATTTTTAGTAACAAAAAAATACTTGATCTTGTATAAAATGTATGCAGTATAGTTTTATGCTTTAATGTTTAATCTGGGTTTTACATAATTAATTAGCCGATTGATTAGGATTTGAAAAGTCGCTTCTCAACAACTTAAGAGGATTTAAACGCAGATCTTTAGTTATGGCGTTGTATTTGCTGTTCTTTATAAAAAAATGATTTGCTTAAAATTTTTAATCCTACTTGAAAAATTATACTGTACTTATGTTGTTACGACCCTTATATTCAATTTTCCGTAAAAAAGTTTCGACTTTCATAAGAAATTTCGAAGATGAATTAGGATTGCTGAAACGTAAATTCAATTTCGAAAAAGGAACTCCCCTGCTGGCATACACGAAGAAGTTCAGCAATGGCGGCGGCGGGGATTCCCTTTTTTCGAAATGAAGAGCTTCTGAACTGAATTTACGTTTTAGCAATCTTAATTAATCGTCGAAATTTGTTATGCAAGTCCTAACTTTTTTTAGACATATTTGAAAATAAAGGCTGTAAGAACATAAGTACAGTATAATTTTTCAAGTAGGATAAATAATTTTAATCAAATCATCCAACAGCAAATACTACATTGCTTAAGAAGACTGGCGTTTCGATCATCAAAACAGTTGAAAAGATACATATACTTTTCAAATCCAAATCAATCGCCTCATTAATTATGCAAAACACTGATTAACCATTAAAATACAAATATTTATAGCATAAATTTTGTTTTAGATTAAGTATTTTTATTATTAAATACGTAATAATAATGCCCCCTCGCTCCCCTGGCAGCTCGTTTAACGAAATTCTCATTTTTGCAATCTTTTTTAATCCTTGAAATATTAATTGGAATTTCTAAATAATTTATGTTTACTTGAAGTTAAGGATCCTAAGAATATAAAATCCCTATAATTTTTTAAGTATGTGCACTACATTTTATTAGCCATCCATCATAAAAGTGAGACATGACAATAGTTTGTTGAGACCATGGAACTCCCCTGAATTTCATAGGTCTTTCCCGCCTAATCTTCTAAAGCGCGGATTTACTTTCGGATATTCTCAAAAAGGGGTCAGCCAAAAATTCAAAAAAATTAAAGTTCAGAAAAACATCAGTCCTAACCAAAGACACATGTCATAACAATAGAGACTACAAAATATCAGTTAGCAACTCCAACATTTATTTTGTAATGAATTTTAGCTATCTTGACCAGTGGTCAAATGGGGTTTCCAAAGATCAGGGAACCCCAAAACAACCACGAGACTGAAACAGATGGTCAGAAAGGTTACATATAGCGAGAAAAAATGGATTGACCACTGGTCAAGAAATCTTGACCAGTTCTCAAGACCAAAATGTTGCACGTCCCAAGGCGTTTGGTTTGAGCCCCCCATGGAGGAACATGGAGCCCCCACAGCATTGACGATATGACGATATTTCCACGATATATCGAAATTGACGATATTTCGACGATATACCGAAATAGACGATATATCGAAATTGACGATATATCGACGATATACCGAAAGACGATATATCGAAATTGACGATATATCGACGATATACCGAAATAGACGATATATCGAAATTGACGATATACCGAAATAGACGATGTACTGAAACAGACGATATATCGAAATTGACGATATTTCGACGATATATCGATATTTCACGATATATCGATATTTTGACGAAATATCGATATATCGTGAAATATCGATATTTGATCGACGATATATCGCGATATCAAAATTTCAATATCGCCCAGTCCTAGTGGGAAGACAATGCAGAGTGAGTAGAGTATCCTGAAAATTAAATCATGTTTCTATCCTAGACTTTGCAAAGCCATTACAATAACGAAATTTGAAAAAATAATTTAGGTGATGGAAGACTGAAATACAATGTTTTGCAATTTATTGGTGATAAACATTTTAAAATTTAGATGATGCCGTTTAAATATTACACGAAACACGAGTATGTTTTTGGAAAAAGAAAAAGTTTTTCAGTGTTATCGTGTAGTTTTGTGGTTTTTAATTAAGTAAAGACAAATTTTTATTTAAAAAATCACAGTAACTTGCAAATTTGTGAACTTCTTCTTTTTAGAAGCCTGAAAACGTGCTATTTTCACTTGCTAATATCTCCTCAAATATTTGAGATATTAATTTTTTCTGTGCACTTTTCATGATATATTACAAACAATTTTTTTAATTTGAAGTTTTCATTCACTCTCTTTTAGTTTTTTAATACCTTTTTAACTTTCTTATTTCGTTGCTAGGGGTACTGTAAGCCATCTCAATGTATTCAACATAGTCTTTTATACGTTGGGAAACACCTTACTTCCATGACCCTAAGAAACGTTGGTTCCAAACAAAAAAAAGCCATGAAATGGACTTTTACATCAGCTTTTAATCAATTTGATTAATTTTTAAAAACACATAATTTTTTTTTAATTCTTTGGCTGTTGTAGCTCATTACAAGTTTAAGATCAATTTTTTATTTTCCAAACTAACACCAATGTAAGTGGAAACTACTTTTAAAAGATTGCCTGATAAAGCATGAATTTTTAGGGATTACATGCTGGAAACGATTTTATTGACCAAGAAGCTTAGGCCCAACGCTCCCTGGTGTTACTACCTGTTTCCGGACTGTTACAACTATGACGGAAAGACACCAGAGGACTTTCAATGCTCGAAAGCCGTTCGAAAAGGAAATGACAAGTGAGTTTATTATCCTTTTTAAAGAATAATAATTTTATCTAATTTATTTCCATACTTAATGAAAACTGTCACATATATTATTTTTGCTGTTTAATTATTTGAAGTAATTTATTAGTATTAAATTATAATTGTACCATTTGTTCGAAAATAATTTTAATTATTATTTATATTATGTTAGAAGCTATAATTTAAGAATTGTTGCATCTTCATTTTAAATCTTTCTTATTCAACGAAAGATATCTTAAGTATTCAGACCATTTCTCTTTACCCTCCTTTTTTAAAAATAAAATTTGAAGGAATGTTCCAAAAAAAATAACTATGTACCTAATAAATTCTGATAAAAGTTTGCAATATAGACCGAAGCCAAAGTGGACTGGTAGAAGCAGATTAGTTCAAGACGTGTTCAGATTGTTAATTACGAACTAATCTGACTTGAGATTTTATTTGAACTGAGTAGTAATTTTCTTTATTTTTGTATTAAAGTATAATTTGATTAGAATAAGTGATAATGCATTATTTCATTTTTCCCTTTAAAGGTCTGGATCTAAACGTAATCAAGAAATTAGAAGGAATATTGTTACGCGTCTTACATAAATATCAGATGGATCCACAAATTTACGAGTTTAAGGGGGAAAAAGTTTCTAAACTCTTATCTTAACTCTTAATTCTTGTCAAAAGTTTTAAAATTCTGTAATGCATACTACAACGGTAATTAATGACATGAGGAATCTCATTTGAATATAAAAATTAAATAGATAGGAGATTTATTAAGTTAATGGGGCCGCTCAAATGTTACGTATACGTACGCACCCAAAGGAGAACAGGGCTTGCTATTTGCTCAATTATCTGTCAAAGTGGTTATTATCTTTATTTTAGGGTATCTCTTTTGTAACTTGCAAAATAATTTAATTTAAACGGTTCAATTCAACAATGAGGTATTTGCATTGTAGTCCAGTAACTTTGTCGCCTGATAGTATGGGGTAGTATGCGTCAAATCCGGTAGTTTTGATTTTTTGCAGACTTGTTCATGATGTTGGCCTAATGAATAATCCAAGTTTGTGACCTCGAGCGCCGAACGCAACTTTGTCAAAAATCGAAAAAACCGCGAAAAAATCGTTCTTTTTTCAAATTATGGCGATTATAACCCTAAAGGACTAGTTTTTGAAAAAACTTTCTATGGACATTTTTAAAGTAGACTAAATTTTCTACAAAATGCACTTCTCAACTTTGATTTTATGAAGAGTGGTTTGGACGCTAGAGCGCGCTGAATAACAGCGATTTTTTGGCCTTTCCGCAAAAAAATGTAAAGCGCGCTATTTTACCTTCTACAAAATGAAAAATATTCACGTTATCAATAAAATTTTTACAACACGTGAAAGAGAATTTAATTTTCTAAAAATAACCTACCTTACGTTATTATTTTTTGAGAATGGGGGAGGGAGCTAAGCAAAGATCGGAAATAAAACTTTCGCGCCTTACAGCCAAAACGAACTCTTGTATTTGGTTATTTCCAATCTGCGCTTTAATTCCGGTATATAACGAATAAAATTGGTTGTATGGGTGAATTGATGACTAAGCATGTTTAAAAATATAATTTTTAAAATTTATTTATGAAATATTAGGTATTTTAGGCGAAAATTCAATATTTTTAAAAAATTCATATATTAAATTATAGGAATTTTTTAAGGAACAAATTTATAGGTTTTTTGCATTGCTAAATCCGAATTTCAAGTTTATTTTCATTTAAAAAGTCACCTTCACATCAAAAAAATGCAAAAAATCTCAAATTTTCGCTCTTTTGTTCGGTTTTTCACCAATTTTCTCCAAAAATATTCGATTCTCGAAAAATAGCAGTACACCAAATCAACCAAATCAAAGTACGTAAAATTTCCTATAAGATGCACTGGTTCATTTTTATTTTGCGAGGATCGGTGTACGCTTAAGAGCGTTTTGAATAGCAGAGATTTTTCTGCCTTTCTACAAAAAAAGTGAAGAGCGCTTGCTTTCCCCCCTACAGCTCTAAATATATACACGTAACAGACAAATATTTTATACCACATGAAAGAACATTTAATTTCCTACAAAATGCACTGCTCAACTTTTATTTTATAATGAGAAGTATTGACGCTAGAGCGCGCTGAATTACAGCTGTTTCTTGACTTTACACAGAAACATGAAAATCATTTTTCTTCAGAACGCTCAAAAGCGTACACCGCTCCTCGCAAAATAAAAATGAACCATAGTATCTAATAGGAAATTTTACGTGCTTTGATTTGGTGTACTGCTATTTTTCGAAAATAGAATATTTTTGGAGAAAATTGGTAAAAAAACGAACAAAAGAGCGAAAATTTGAGATTTTTTGCATTTTTTGATGTGAAGGTGACTTTTTAAATGAAAATAAACTTGAAATTCAGATTCAGCAATACAAAAAACCTATAAATTTGTTCCTTAAAAAATTCCTATAATTTAATACATGAATTTTTTAAAAATATTGAATTTTCGCCTAAAATTTCTAATATTTCATAAATAAATTTTAAAAATTATTTTTTTAAACATGCTTAGTCATCAATTCACCCATACAACCAATTTTATTCGTTATATACCGGAATTAAAGCGCAGATTGGAAATAACCAAATGCAAGAGTTCGTTTTGGCTGTAAGGCGCGAAAGTTTTATTTCCGATCTTTGCTTAGCTCCCTCCCCCATTCTCAAAAAATAATAACGTAAGGTAGGTTATTTATAGAAAATTAAATTCTCTTTCACGTGGTGTAAAATTTTTGTTGATAACGTGAATATTTTTCATTTTGTAGAGGGTAGAATAGCGCGTTTTTCATTTTTTTTGCGGAAGGGCCAAAAAATCGCTGTTTTTCAGCGCGCTCTAGCGTCCAAACCACTCTTCATAAAATCAAAGTTGAGAAGTGCATTTTGTAGCAAATTTAGTCTACTTTAAAAATGTCCATAGAAAGTTTTTTCAAAAACTAGTCCTTTAGGGTTATAATCGCCATAATTTGAAAAAAGAACGATTTTTTCGCGGTTTTTTCGATTTTTGACTAAGCTGCGTTCGGCGCTCGAGGTCACAAACTTGGATTATTCATTAGGCCAACATCATAAACAAGTCTGCAAAAAATCAGAACTACCGGATTTGACGCATACTGTGATGTATAAAGTTACTGGACTATTAGTGATGGATTTGCTTAATTTTACACTTTTTTGATACGTTAGGCTAAACGCGCACTAGGGACTTTTGTCACGGTGCGGTGACTGAGACAAAATTGTCACCCTGGCTATTGCAACAAGTTAGTTTAAAACTCTCAAATATCAGATTTTTAAGTTCAAAAATATGTTGTTTTTTTTTGGGAGGGGGCATTTCACGGTAATTGTAGAGTCCTTAACATTTCATTTTGCCTTTTAAAGTTGTATAAATTTCAAATTTTTTCAAAATTTTCTGTTCTCATACTAACATAGCCTGTAAACATTATATTAAAACAGAAAAACTATAAAAATTTATAATTTATGCTACTTCAAAAGACAAAATGAATAGTTACGGACTCTGCAAGTACTATGAAATGCCCCTTTAAATAATTTAAAATTCAATTTTATTTTTGCCAAAACACTAGTAAAGTCATGTGATCAAAAAAAGGGATTTGACGTCACAGCGCACTCGAAACTAGTGTTTTACTGTTTTTCAATGATTGGAAAACTGGATTCTATTGGATGTGACGTCACAGCACATGTAAACAACAGTCCTGTTTTCACGACAAAACGCAAAACGAAATTTCAAAAATTTATATCTCAGAATACGACTTCTATTACTTGTTAACGACTTGTTTAAACGTCATTCTTCATGGTTTTTTATCTACTATTTTAATAAAATTTAATCTCAAAACTTGAAAATACCTCATTTACCCAGGCTTGATTGGTTGTGGAAGACTTCCTCTGCGCTTTGTCCCTCCATCTACCTCCATGTCAACCATCTGGACAGGTACACCTTCGAAGAGAGGGCGTGGAAAGACCAAGGGAGGCTCAAAGAGGCCGTCAGATTTCTCAATGCCAACGCCCAGTTCTATCCTTATGTCAACTATTATCTGGATTCCAAAATGGTCCCGGAGGTAAGCTTTCTTAACTTTCTTAGGTAAACAGACGACTTTTTTTTGTGTCTGATTCCTTCTACTTTTGACTGTTCATTCGATACGTATACATGCGTATTTTAATTTTAAAAGTCTCTTAAAGGCATGTTTTTTCTTTAAGTTGGTTGACAATGGTTGTTATACTAGACTACCAACGTTAGTTGACCCTATGACGTCACTAACAAACAAGGTAGTTCAGTTCCCATTGCGGTGTCTGAATTTGGAGTGAAATGAAGAACGTCAATTCAAAAATATGATTATTTAGTTAAACCCATGTATATAGTGTCTTTTTTATCACTATTTGCGTACCGAAACCCCTCCTAGAAACCCAACAGGCTTTGTGTTTACCCATTTTTTCCTTCCGAGTAGTAACGTACATACTTGGTTCAGGAAACGTTGCTGTCGAGTATACTTGAGTAATTTTTGTGGGAATAAAACGTTTCGATTAAATTTTTATTAAGCTAGAAAAGGGTTATTTCAGCAACTATTTTATTTCGTTATTTTTGTGGGAATGATCCGGATTAAAAATTATTTATAAGCAAGAGAGATGGGTAGTTTAGGTATTAGGTAGTAATCGTAAAGCTGACAGCGGGCTGGGATGGATTGGTGAGATGAAACAAGCGAGCTTTGTTCACTAAGATTGCGAAGCGATCTGAAAAGAACTGCATGCGAAAAACAAGACCATGTGGTAGAGTTTGACATGGTGTTGGTGTTTGATGTTTTCATACTTATGGATACTCGTACTACATTTCAAAACATCAATCAATGCTCACATATTTTAATGAAATAAATTCAGATTTTTCTCTTTACTCTTCTAAATATCGCTGAAATATTACAGTAGAATCGCATAAGGTAAAAATTTAATGCATAAATAGCAAGAAACCGGAACTTTTTAAAACACTGTTAAAACACTTTAAAACACTGTTTTCTATGGGCAACTGTATTCCTGCTAGTCATGATGTCGAAAGCTTCCACCAGAGGACAGGCTTCGGTCTGGAATCGCAGATAACATTAACTTCTTTGAACTGGCATCTCTATCGACTACTATTTCAACTACGACTTCTACTACTACTATTTGTAAATAAAGAAAAGCACATTACTCTCGCTGTGTTGATAGACGCGTTCATTTTTTCTCCACCTAATACTGAGATTAGCTTCTAGAATCTAGAATTGTCTTCATTATGGGGGAGTACAACACCTTTGACCATTTTGCTCGCGACCTTTTCCTCCATTCCTTGCATTTTCAAATGCAATTAAGTGAAAACGAAACGTACGACACAATACGTTTTACGGAGGATGCTTCCCTTGTCTTACTTCTTTTCGCTGATGGGCACTGTGAGCTCTTCTATCCAATCTTTGAGAATGCTAAAAAGGAGGTCCTACAGACTGATGAACAGTTCTTAAAGTTTGCCATACCCAGATGCCTTAACCTTATTGACAATGACAGGTACTTCTATTCAATAATGTTGGTTGCGAGTTTTCTGCAAGAGTTGGTGATTTTCCTGATGTACTCGAGGGTTTGCTATCGTTTCTATTTTACCGCCTACAAATGTCTTGCGGCTGTTTTTAAAAGGACCTTTGAGAATTCTTTCGAGTCCAACGGTGGATGGAATGGCTTTAGAAAGTATTTAAAAGATGTCATCAAGTCTTATGATTTAACTGAAAAGAAGCTTATCATATCTGCATTAAATGATGACGATACCTTTCTGTGTAAAAGGGTGGATGATCTAATCAAACACTGTGACGATATTTCCGATGACTTTAATCTGAATGAATATGAGACTTCTCTACTTATGGACGATGATGTAAAAGACATAGAGGAATCATTGGAGTACAACGAAGCTGACGTAGATCCACTTCATCTGACCTGGCCACCACTAGAAGATGGAGAAGTGACCATAACCATAACAGAGTCTCAATCTTCTAATGATCATAATGCTGGAAAGAATATGAATGAGTCTTCCCCTTCTAGTGAGTTTAATGCAGAAACGGATATGGCTCGTACATCTCAAGCCCCTATTTATCCAAAGAGCGGAAAGGATATGGAAAGTTCTTTACCTTCTAATGATCTTAGCGGCGAAAAGAATATGGAAAGTTCTTTAACTTCTAATGATCTTAACGGCAAAAAGAATGTGGAAAGTTCTGTATCTTCTAATGATCTTAACGGCAAAAAGAATGTGGAAAGTTCTTTACCTTCGAATGATCTTAACGGCAAAAAGAATGTGGATGATTCTAAGGAGGATAAATATAATGACTGTCATTCTATCTTTAAAGAGGCCATACCTAGACTTAGCGTTAAACAGTACTTCGAAAAAATAAAATTAAGGACATGCCCTTGTTGTGAAATAAAATGTTACCAGTTTTCATATAAACTTTTCACAAAACAACTTGCTTCGGCCTTAACTGACAAGGATCAGGAATTGTAAAAAGTACTATGTTAGCAACTTCCAGTACAAAATATAGTGTGTGTTTTTTCAGACTACATTAAAATTTGTTTTCCAACAATAGTGTCGATAATTAACTTTTCTGACTTGGAGATATTGATATGAAAGATAAATATATTAAGGAAGGGTAAGTTAAACAATGAAGCTTATGTTATAGTATATGAAGTCTTGAAAGTACCCCTTTTTAGAAATGACATCCTTAAATAAAGTGTATCTAAAATCAACCTTAGTTTAAGTGTTCCAAAATCGTGAACTTTTGTAAGTAAATTTAAGTCTGGTATGTGTGTGTTTCTTCGATCATATAATTTTTAGACCACTGCAGGAAGAATTTCATTGGTTTCCCAGACACATCATGAAAAAAACCCCCCATTCCTGCTTCATTTTGAAGGAGTAAAAAATTTTAGTATATGAATTATTCTAAATTAATTTAGAATTAGTTTCCCAATTAAAGTAGGTTTGTCAATTTTGGTAGAACTAAATAAGAGTCATTATGTCAATTATGTACCTTTTTACATTTAATGAAAAAAATATAACTGAATAAATTTTTTCTAACCTATTTGTTAATTTCTTATTCAATGTAATTGAAATTTTCTAAGGTAGTTATTAGTTATCGGTATTTACTTAGGAATGAATTTACTGTTTAAAGATAAAACCTATCAACTTATATTAATTTGGACTGGTGAGATTTTTTTCCCAATTTCTAATGCTGGTTGAGTAAGGGGGATTAAAAAACTATCAATTTTATTAGTTTTTTATGGTATATACTAGCTTTAATGATAAAATAAAAGTGTTTAATTAGGTATATCCATTAGAAAAATTTAATAGAACAAAATCTGTCGGTCGCTGCATTTTAGTTTGGCTAGTACAGAAGTATCTTCAAATTTCAGATATTTCTTTGTTAAAATTCATAAACTAATTCAAAGGTTTCTTATGTAATGTAATACTAAATGAAGTGTTAAATCATCCTTGGTTTTAAATTTTTCAACAATTCCTAATTATTTCTTAACTTCTTAGCAGGGTTAGCAAGTTCCTTCTGAAGGATCCTATAGAATGCCCCAAAGGGTAATTAAAAGTTTATTGCTCAGGGGGGCTTGGGGTTCCTCCAGAAAAAAAAAGGATTGTGTTATTTTTTTCTGCAACATCACATTGTTTCTTAGAAAAATGTGAGGCTGTGAGAAATTGCTGAATTTTTTTATATTTCAATATTGTTCTCTGAAGTTTTATGAGCAAGCATTAGTTTTTTTATTGATTGATTTTGTGTGCAAGTAATTGAAAATGGATGTTAACACTTTTGAAAACTTAGTTTGATTTGAAGAGAGATAGAGCTCAAGGGTGATTGAATGGGTCTGCTGTGGTTGCATGTGATATTGTGTGTGAACCAAATGGTAAAATATTTATTCGGATTTCAAGATTTGTGTTTTTATTTCGACGATTCACTGAGTTTGTCGAAATTGGTATGCTAGCCTTTCATTCCTTTCTTTTGCATTTTTTTGAGTTTCGTGTTTTTTATTATTTTACCCAAATTGGAGGATGTTATAATCAGTGTAGGGGGTTTGGGGGTCTCCCCAGAAATTTTAAAATGTTATTTTTTAAAAAAAGTTTTAGAAAATTTGCTTTAGTAGGCATATTTAGAGATGTTTCAAGCTCACGTTCAAGAGATGAGCTAACAATAGCTCATGTATCCCCATGGAGATACTGAGGGTAGTGCGAGGGGAAACCCTCACACCACACAAACAGATCGGGGTGATAAAGCTGAGGGCCATAAAAGTCTATCCTGCTCCTAAGGGTCGTTTGCAGTAGGATAGTTTTATGGCCCTCAGTCTTATCTTCATCTCTTCGTGTGGTTTTGGGGTTTCCCCTCACACTCCCGTCAAAGGAGGAGTTTTCTTTTGTTCCTTAATTGACCACACAAAGAGACCGGGGCTATAAATAAACCGAGGGTTGTAAAAAGTCTATCCTCGTCCCTTTACTTGACACTACCCTTTGACTGGACTATGGGCCGCATTCAGAAACTTTAACACGTAGACGAAACGATACGGAAACGGTGAAAACTCTCACGTAACGTGCACGAATCCAACGTGCGCTGCTGCTGCCTCCTATCGGAATGCCTTACAAGTAATTATACGCTGATACAACAAATTCTGCTAACACAGTAGATTTCAATTACTGAAGTAATATATTAATGTCTGAGGACTGTTTTTGGTAATTAGTAGCTGTTCTAGATTTTTTGGAACAATTTAACGGACCACAAAAAGTGTAAAAGCAATCTGAGTAAGGTTCGAATCTCGGAACAATGTGGCGGACGAGAGCTGCTGAGTTTGAAATCTCTCGTCCGCCATATTGTTCAGTGATTCGAATCATATTCCGATTGCTCTTGCTGTGGTCCGTTAAATAGTTTCAAAAAATCTAAAACAGCTATTAATTACCAAAACAAGTCCTCAGACATTAATACATTACGAAAGTAATGGACATCTTCATCTAGTGTTTCCTTAAATTTGTATTATCAAGTGTATAATTACTTCTTAGGGTTCTCGATAGATGGCAGCACTCCAGATGAAAACGAGCAATTTGGAAATGGCAGGTCTCTACTTGCCGTTTCCATCTCATTTCTTCATCGTGTTAAAGTTTCTGAATGCTGCCCTATAATATATAATTCCCCATTTCAGGACGACTTCCGACGCATGGCAGCCCAAGCGGCCTCGGTCGGCAGCGACGGCTTCGTCATCTGGGGTCCGTCCTCGTCCGTGGGCTCGTCCCCGCTCTGCAACCACCTGCGAACCTACGTTCGGGACGTTCTGGGGCCTGCGGTGGAACGAGTGGCCTACAACGCGCGGACGTGCAGGGACGCAGTGTGCAACGGGAGGGGCTGGTGCACTTTTCCCAAGGACCTGGGGGTTGTGGAGTGGAGAAGGTTCTTGAGGGACGACGGAGGGGGGTTCGTCCCTGGGGACGTCGTTTGCCGTTGCGATGGGGGGTTCCTGGGGAGGTATTGCGGGGACGAGGAGATGAGGAATTATTATGCGTGGTGGTAAGGGTATAGTGTCAAGTATCACATCCGGAGATAGCCAGTTATCTGTCTATCGAACAAAGGCAAAACCACAAGCGACACCGTAAAATGAACCACAAATGGTGTCTTGCCTCGTCTAAGGGGTCATTTTGTAGGGTCTTTTGTGGTTTCAACTTTGTCCGATGGAATGATAACTGGCGATCTCCGGATGAGATACCAATACTCAGCCTTACTTGCGTCCTGCAATCTTAGAGACAAGCCACACTGGCCGCCACCAGTGGCAAGTGCAATAAAAAAGCCATAAAGATGGTTATCTCACTTCTCTTAGATACCCTGTCTTAGATAACCATCTTTATGGCTTTTTATTGCCCTTACCACTGTTTTTTTCTGGTGTGGCTTGTCCCTTAGGGCCATATTCAGAAAGACAAACACGTAGAAGAAACGAGAACGGTAGGGAAATGGTGAAAAAGCTCACGAAACTAGAGATTCCAAGCTCTCGTCCGCCATATTGTTCCGAGATTCGAATCTATGCGGATTATTGCTTTTACACTTTTTGTGGTCCGTTAAATAGTTCCTAAGAATCTAGAACACCTACTAATTACCAAAAAAAAGCCCTCAGACATCAATATATTACGAAAGTAATGGACACCTTGTGTTTGCATGAATTTGTATTACGAAGTGTCTATTTGGACGGCAAAACCGGCAGTTGTGGCCGTAGGTCTCGTGGTTACGTAGCAGTCCCGGTGCTCCAATCCCAGTACCGTTGCCGGGTAAACAGGACTAGAGTTAGAGAGTATATTTGCCGGCCAAATAGACAGTGCCTTTGTATTATCAGTGTATAATTACTTGTAAGGACGTGCGGCAGGTGAAGCCAAGAGCGCACGATAGAGAGAAACGTTAAGTTCAGAGCTTCCGTGTGAAATTTCCCTTTTCCATCTCTTTTCTTCTACGTGTTTGTGTTTCTGAATAAGCCCCTTAAGGTCCTCCCTTCCCCCATATCACAAGGTGTCATATTGCAATGACTCCTACTGTGATTTCAAACTTTTTCTGCTCCAAACTGTTTATAAAATCATGTTGTTGGTATTGTTTCAATAAATAAAATAATATTATTTCGGTAGTAGATATTTTATTCCGTTGTTTCTTATTCCACTCTTTCAGCGAATTCCAAAAAGGTTCCTCTAAAATCCATTACTTCATCACAGTGTCCCCATTACGTGCCCTAGACATGTTGGCAATATTTCAAGATCTGGTTGTTGATATTCCATTGGTGATTTTCTTTTACAGGTTAACATGGTTTCTAGTTTTAATACAGATCATTTGATTTACTTTACTTAGTACTGTTACTTAAAGATATATTGATGGGGCAGACAGAAATAGATGACACAATTACAGTTAATACATTAATGTTTCATATTTTTATTATGACATCCGTGTTTTGGTTTTGCTTTCGAAGCATGAATGATGTAATAAAGAGCCTATGTAAGTCAATCTGAGCGCCTTCAGGGCAGCTATGTATTGATGATATGTGCTTTTGACCTACATGTTTTTCAAGTGCCCACACTTCTTATATAAGAACTGAAGAGGTTAAATGCTATTATTTTTTTTTAGCTCACTCGAGATTACTATTAGTCTAGCAATACACACTTGGCTGCATATTTTTGGACATGTATTGATTTGAATTTGACCTTTTAGGGCTAATTTTCTAAATATGGTTATAATCTAAATTAGTTTTCTGTGAAGTCCATTTTGATTTAAAAGCGGGAGCTGTTAGAAAACTAATGTGTGTGGAAACCAGATGATTGAATTTAAGTCTACTAAAAATGACTTGAGTGAGAAAGAACTTGGAGAAATTAGGCTCTATATAACCACCCCCTAACTTACAAATTTTTTTCGAGAATTTATTGTATAACGAATCTGTTGGTATCGTGATTAATTTGAATGCATTTTCTCTATTCCATGTTCAACATAAGGTAATTTTCGCTGATACTGTAGTTTGATCCTCTCCCCTGAAAAAAAAATGGAAATTGGGTGTCGCTCAGTGCATTCAAAGAATTCTTTTGGCTAACATTGTCTTGAGTTTATCTGTTCTATTAAGTTACTCTATGTCATGTAATTGTGGTATAAAATTAAGAGGCAAAGTTCAGATACCAGTAAGATGATGCTTGGCAATGTTTCCATCTTTCTATTTTAGAAAAGAGGATTTACGGAAACCCCAGACATATTAAATAGAGTAAGTTGACTATTTATCGCAAATAATTTGGCGCCTCTGGTAATTTGAGCTGCTGCAGAAAATATAGTCTGAAAAGTAGCAAAAAAAAACAACAATTCAGCACAAATTGTTTCTTCCGTTCTTTATTATACTCCCAGTCAGTTTGCCAAAATATGTGGGGATTCGAAAATCAAGTTAACCTGTGAGAGAGAGAGAGAGAGAGAGAGAGAACTCAGTCTCCTCTTTAGTGTTTAGACTAGACAGTATTCTCTTAAGTTTGTCCAGACCAAAACGAGTTAATTGTAAAATATTTATAGGACCGATTTTTCCACTGTGTAGGCCAGAAGTATTTAAAACCCCTAGACCAGGGGTCCCCAACCCTATGCCCGCGGGCACCATGGCGCCCGTCGATCGATCTAGGTGCGCCCGCTGCTTGTGCCCAATGACAAAATTATTCAGTTTCCATTATCCCATAAAATGCTAATTGTTTTTGCTTTTTCAATATTAATGATAAACACAACCAAAATGGAAATTTCAATCCCCGAAGATATAAGCACATAGAAAACTATAGCAGACCTATTTTCCACTCGCGTCGCTATTGCTTCTTTAAAAATCTTCATCATATTATTCTCCCAATTATAAGCGCTGGCAAGTGAAATGAAATGCCAAAGAAATCACATTGACTGTATTTTATAAATAATTTTTACACTTTGTATGTTTTGCACGCAATTTAGTAATCTATTATTTTACAAAATAACATCAATACTAATACTCATATGTTAAATTAATTTTTAAAATTAAATTTTTTTGTGCATTATATGTAGTGTGTATTATTAACTATATGTCCACTAACTATAAATTTATCTTGGAAAAAAATGGTGCCCGCCATTCGACTGATATTCTGGTATGTGCTCTTTGGTGCAAAAAGGTTGGGGACCCCTGCCCTAGACAGACCCCAACGGTACCAAAAAGGAATCTTGAGTGATACTTTTAAGAAAATTCCCAACATTTTGACATTTTACTGAAAAGGTGGGTGATGGTCTGGAAAAGTGTCCCCCTTGGAACCGTGCTGGATCCGCGCCTGATGCGTCTTTTTATCACGATTTGCGTACCGAAACTACTCCCAGCGATCCAACACGCTTTCTGTTTACGGAGTATTTCCTTCCACGCAGTGAAGTCATTAGGGTCAGGAAACGTTGCAGTCTAGTATAACCTCTCCAGAATGTGAGTAGTATACACTATACAGTATACCACAAAAACAGAGCAGAATCCCCTCTCAGAGTCTCCCCACCCCCCAAAAAAAAATCATCCACCACAATATCTAAACAACAACACCATCCTATCTATCATCATTAATTATGATTGCTATTTAATTGCAAGACTGTTACTCAATTGTACCTATTTTTAAATTACATAATTCTGAACCCCCATTCGAGCTATCCACGAGCCGCCACTGTCAACCTATCAATCACCAATCATCCATTCACAACAAACCATTCATTAAATACCTCCACACACAACAAAAGAAAGAAAGAGAAGGAAGCACTTAACATCCAAAAAAAGAAAAGAGAGAAAAAAAGACCATCAGAGGCCATCGAAAGGTCTAGGGACGGTCTTCTAGAGATGACTCCGACAGGTAACCCGACGATCATCGTATCGTTTGGCCGCGTGCCGTGACGTAGAGGCGGGTTTCCCATCATCATTATTATTATTATTATTTTGTGGCATTAGGGAAACCGGAATGGAGCAAGATGCTCTTTTTGGACTGCGGCACGATCGCACACACTTGGCGGCGAGGCTGGTGAGTACTTCTCTATTGAAATTTGATATAAAGTATAGTGTTCGGCAACTAGTGTTCAAAAAATTGTTAACTAGTAACAAAAAACTAGTAGTCTGGGAAATTGTAGTTGTAACTAGTTAACTAGTTAATTGTTAACTAGTAGTCTGGGAAATTGTAGTTGTAACTAGTAGATAACTATTTTTTCCTAGGACTAGTTGCAACTAGTAGTTAACTATTTCCCAAAGTAGTTAACTACTAGTTAACTAGTCTATTTAATTTCATAACCTACTTTTTGGCAAAATTCTAATACATCTTTCTTATCTATGTCACAAAAAACGTTTATGATTCGTGCTCAAAGGGCCTTTATTTCTGGCACTGATTTCTGGTTATGGTATTTAAGTACCTTTGATAAAAATTTTAAATATCTTTTTAAATTTTAAATATTTTTTTTGAAGTAGTTGAAAATTTGAAAGTAGTTTTAACTAGTAGTTAGTTAAAAAAGTAGTTAAACTAATAGTTGAACTACTTTAAACTAAAATTAGTTAAACTACTACTTAACTACTAGTTGATCGGTAGTTAACTACTAATTGCAACTAGTTCTAGTTAACTAGTGCCGAACATTAATAAAGTATAACCTCGTTATCTTTTGAACTTTGATACGTCGAAAACATTTATGTATCGAAAAAAAAATGTTCCCCTTGAATTAAAGTAGTACTTATTAATTTTATGTTTGTAGTAACCTTTCTATCCCGAAAACTGGATATCATGAATTTATTTTTGGGTGTCTTTGATTTCGAGATATTGAGGTTATACTGTAGATCAGGGGTTCTCAAACTTTCCAACATCACGACCCACTTTTTTAAATAAACTCTAACGCGACCCACCTTATGTTAACTTTTTAGGTATTTAAAAATAAATATTTGAACCTAAGCGTATCCAATAGTTTGATTCCGGGGCAACAATGAGCTCCAGAGTCAGAAGGAGGTTCTGGGGGTCCTCCCCCAGAGAAATTTTTGAAATTTGATTTAGAAATAGGGTTTTAACTTCTTTTTTTTTTGGTAATCTAGGATAAATTTCAATTACAACATCATTTCCTAAAGAAATTCTTGAATTCAAAAACTTGTCGCGACCCACCAAAAACTGACTGGCGACCCACCGTTTGAGAACCTCTGCTGTAGATACTTTTAATTATAGGGATAGGATCAATAGATATTTTTTTAGTTATATCTGTTATCATGCACTTATTAGATACCCTGCAAAAGTGTAAAACACTTTTGCAACACTAACTATAAGTAAATAGAAAAATGTGTTCTTATGTGGTGTTGCTATCCAAATTTAAGTACCCTTTCAGATTTTAAACATGTTTTGTAACACATTTCTGGATATACCATAATATATTTCCAACACTTTTCAAACATATTTAGAACACAATGAGGTTATAAAATGTTCTACCCAATACCTAACCAAAGAATATATAACTGATGACCTAACACTTACTAACACACTGCAAATGCGTGAAACACTTTTGCAACACTAGGTAAACACAATAATGAACACTTCTTATCAAAAGCGTTCAGTTTGTGTTGTGTGAGCAAAATATAGTATTGTGAAAGAACTAGCTAGAGTAGAGAAAAATGTGTTCTTATGTGGTGTTTCTATCCAAATTTAAGAACACTTTCAGATTTTGAATCACTATATCACAACACATTAAAAGGTGTTAAAATGTTCTACCTAACAACACAAACGAAGTGTTGCTAATTTAGAGACAAAAAAAGTGTTCTAATATGTGTTTAGTTTTTGTGTGGAGCGTTTGCAGTGTAGGTATCATGGTATTTTTAGAGAAGATTTATTTCGATACATTTGGAGAAAACAGGCACAACCAAAAATTCTTAGTTCAATACAGAAAATCTCATTTAAAATCTGAAAGCTTAAATATGTTTCCTTAAAACAACAGTGGCAAAACTGCTCTTTAGAGACCGGATTAGCGAAATGCTACATTAGGGTGGTTCTCTTTCACCTAAAATCCTATAATTTTTTCTTTTAATTATACCAACAAAGTAAAATCGCATTTTTGAGTTGACACTCTTTTTCAAAAGTAGTGATAGAGAACTAAAAATTCCCACCTCCAAGAATTTATTTTAAGAGTATTCATAACGACTGCTTTAAAAAATGTAGTTAAATGTTTGGATTTGTCATAAATTTACTTATTATAAATTTCATGCATAAATTAGATATAAAGAAAAGAAATAACAACGTTCAAAGTTCGCTGTTTCTAAAAAAATTACATAGTAAAAGTGTTGATATGGAATACAACATTTGAAATAATCGAACAGTATTAAATTTGTAAGATATAGACTCAAGTTTATAAATGTATATAGTTTGTTTAAGTATAAGGGAAGTAAAATAAAAGTATTGGAAAAATAAGAAATTATTTCCAAAAGAAATTTAAAAATGCTTAACAAATTTGTCGAGATAAATTTATAATAGAAATAGTTCAAAAAATCAAGATATGTAACTCAGATTTTATGACTTTTAAAGACCAAAAGATAATTTTTCTTTTAGGGTATATTGTGAATTATATTTAATTTTATTAGTTGAGTTTTATCTCATGAGAAAAACTTATTGTTTCATTATTAAAATGAAACTCCCTGTAAAATATATTTAGATTCGCTTGGATGGATAATGTAATTCACTCGGTTCATTCTTCTTCGGTCACAGTATAACAGGAAAGTCCTTTAATTTCGATACATTGTCGTATTTTTAAGGAAAACATTCATTCAAACATTTTTCTCCGAATTCTGATGAATGAAGTAATATATGTAAATGTAAAACCAATGACTATTGTATAAGTTTAAAGTTCGTAGCGTCAAAAAAACTAACTTAAGTTAGGGAAACCCTTGGTTTCCTGCTGGTCGAGAAATTGAAAAGAAAGTGATTCTTTTAAAAAATACCAATTACAGATTTTGTTTCGGGGTATAATGAGTCTTTTTTCGTTTCAAAAGAGCGGAGATTGCAATGCTTTTTCAGGGTACTAAATTACGAGTTTTCGCTCAACGCTTTCCCTTTCTTCAACTGAGTCTTTAATTAATTTGGCTGTTGGAGTGACCAGCATGTGGTTCAGGAAATACCGACTCGTTCCAAGGTCTCCATTTCAAAATGATGGTGAACTTTCAAGAGAAAAATTTCACTTCAACCACATGTCGAACGAAAAATGAGAATTTGCGTCATTCTGCAGAAACAGAAATCCAATTATGTGTGGCATGGTCTTGCCACCCTCTGTAATATGAGTGGGTTCTTGGCCAAAAAAGAGCACAATATTTTATTTTGTGAAGATAGTAATTCCTTAATTATCGTGACAAAAGTTTCATGGGAGCTTTATACTCTTCCTTTCCCTAATGTCAAAAGTAGTCCTGTGTGTTTTAGTTATCCTTTCTTTTCTGTTGTAATTTCACAAAATTTTAATTCTTTATAAATCTTAAGAACTTTATCAAGACTATTTTAACCCCTGTTTTCATTTACAAAATGTATTTCTGAATATTTTGAATAAAAAATTTGCTCCTCTAGCTTCATTTCAACATCAAACATTTATTTTTTAAGAGATAGACAACAAGTTATCATGTTTTGAAAATTCCCTCCCTTTATTTCGATGTCCAATTTTTGAAACTTTCACATTATCAAGCCCTATGTATTAATATTTCATTTCATTACTTTCGTATTTGGTAAATAAGTAACTTTTAGTAGAAAGTAGAAATAATGCTTCCTTTAGGGGGGCTTGAAAGTGCAAATATTTCTACATATTTTTTGTATAGCTATGGATAGAAAGTTAGCCCAGTGGTGTAATGGTATAGCGTTTCACACTCCTATCCCAGTGTTTGAGGTCGACTCAGACTTTCATCTCTACAGAGTCAATAAATGAGTACCAAGTTCTCTTGGGGAATCAGTTGGGGTCTAACGTTGGGGTAGCCACTCGGATTGTATAGACAAGTAAAGAAATTAAACCCGAATTAATTAATAATAAAAGACGTAATTAGACCAAAAGGCTATAAAAACGGAGATCGGTACCGTCTGAAAACTAGTGTTCGGCAACTAGTGGTCAAAAAGTAGTTAACTACCAACTACTAACTAGTCTGGGAAAATCTAGTTGCAACTAGTAGTTAACTATTTTTTCCTGGGACTAGTTGCAACTAGTAGTTAACCATTTCCCAAAGTAGTTAACTACTAGTTAACTAGTCTATTTAATTTCATAGCCTTTTTTTTGCCCAAATTCTAATGCATCTTCTTATCTATATCACAAAAAACTTTATGCTTCGCTCAAAACGGTTCAAAACGGTATTTGAGTACTCAACCATGACATTGTAGTTATAAATGGCAGTGTAATTTTTTGTACATTTTGATAAAATTTTTAAATATTTTTGAAATTTTAAACAAATTTTTTTTTTTTTAAAGTAGTTGAAAATTTGAAAGTAGTTTCAACTAGTAGTTATTAAAAAAAGTAGTTCAACTACTAGTTAAACTAGTTTAAACCAAAAGTAGTTAAACTACTAGTTAACTAGTAGTTGATCGGTAGTTAACTACTAGTTGCAACTAGTTCTAGTTAACTAGTGCCGAACACTACTGAAAACCATTTGACCTAAGGAGAGTTTGCCATTTGAAATTGATAATTCATTGTTAAAATTTTCTCTAAGCTCACACTAAGTCATGTATAGTAACAGGACACCCTTCTCCCTAGAAAGTTCACGACGCTATGTGAGTAAATGGACTGTAGAGGAATTACAGCTTGCTGAACAAACAGTTTTCATATTTATAGGAACAATGCCAACTTATAGATAGCATATTAATTGCTTGAGTGATTGTCACTTATCAAAAAGGATTTCCACAAACGCTTAATCAAATAATTCTCTCGTAGATCTTCAGCGACATCAAAATTTAAATTACCTCCTATCAATGAACAATTACTACCACAACCTCGAACTCCATCTGAATTTAAATTAAAAGTCATAAAAGCAAACTAAGTACGACATCAAACTTGGACAGCATCCAGCACTATGGTGCACAACCCTATTATAATCTTCCATCTACCACCGGCTGAATGGAGTGTTTACACTTTGCAACAATAACAGGAATTAATCCCCAAGATAATGACAGTGATAACACATCATGGCAGAAGAAAAACTAGTTCCTTCAAAAGAATAAGACGGCCTTGGAGGTGACCAGACCTTGCTTGCTTTCGTATTCTGGTTGTGTTGTTCTTTTTTTTTACTCACCTCCTGTCGCCCCCGTCCGACACTTGTTCTTGTCGCTGGCTTGGGGAACCACCGGTGTGGTATCACATTCTTCGTCACTGCAATCAGCAGAAGTGATTTCTTATTTCTTCGATTTTCGGTGTTAGTCACACCGGGTTTTGAAATGGACCAGTGATTGCGCCGGTTTTTTTTAAAGCCCACATATCGACTAAGGAACTAGAAGGTTCGTGGTTTACTATATAGGATGTGATAAACTAATCCTGCTGACAGTGGTTTGGATAGTGATTTTTAAGACGTTTCCAGCAGAGATTTCCAGCTACAATTTGTACTTCTTAAATCCATTTTTGTGACCTGTGACTTAATTCCAGTGTGTAAGACGTTATCAGCTTGGTTTTGAGGATATTTCTTTTCAAGGTATGTATTTCTAGCTTCAAAATGTGATTGAAAATCTTGTGGAATATTGAAAAGGTTTTGGGTCCTTCTCATCTTTTAAAAGTTTCCATGTCGTTTCAAAATGTGTGCTTATAACGTCAAATTTAATTGAAATTTTATAGTATCGTTCACAATCCCCAGATTTATTTTACTTAAATTTTAGGTTTTTAATTTCAATAAGGAATGTATTCAATTCGATACTTTTGTCTATTAAAAAATGAGGCAGATTACACTGAAGTATTGATGAAAGTACTAATAAATGCTTCCTTTAATAGCATGAAATATATTCAGACGCATCACAATGGGGGTAAATATTTAATAGAGAAACATCCCAATATGTTTCCCTGATTTGAAACCTATGAGAAATTAAGATTTAAGAACAACTTGATATTAACAGTCAAAGTGAAACTCAGTTTTACTGTTTCGATTGTATCTTATTACATATTGTCTTACTGTATGCTACTTAGTAATACATACCTTTAAGTTTAACTGAGCAATTGGATAAAATATATATTTACTTAATTTCAGTTATTTGTCATGTCTGTGACGCAAAAATAAACCCAAAGTTTTCAAGGAATATTATACTTTAAGTAATCAGTGTTTTTCCTTCAAGCTTTTTAAAATAATAACCGTTTTTTTATATAAGAATAATATAAATACAAAATCATAGATTTTTAAGAATCCAATTACATTTTCTTGACTTATACTTATTTTGACGATTGTGGCGTGCATGGGGATTTTGCATTGAAAAGTGTTTATAACAATTTAAAGTAAGGTGTAACTTATACTATTTTGGTTTCTTTTACCTCTTTTACGTTCAATTCCTCTTTAAAAAAGTCAGGTGATAGATTGCCAAACTTTCTGTTCAGTTACAAAATCGTTAAAATTTAAAAGAAAATTTTCATTGTGGTAATTATTATTTTTGGACTATGTACCCAAAATTAAGGATTTTATTCATTAATAAATAACTCAAACCTATACGCATAAATTTTAGTTTTTTGCTAGATTCTTACGAAATAAAAATAATTCAGATATCATAGAAATGCTTTACCTTAAGAAGAGGTATGCAAGATAATGATTATAATTACATTGAACCATCTATCATAAAGAGAATAAAAGGTTTCTCAGCTATATAAAAGAGCAAACCATTCTGTTTGAGTATAAAATAATTATCAAGCTTAAACTCTTTTGATACTTCTATTTTTATTTATAGGTGAAAAGAACTTTATTTTATGGGTATTAAAATCAAAAATACTTTGAAATTTTTCAATGCAATTAAAATAGCACAATGTTTGAATATAGATTCATTAAAACACTTTCTTTAACCCGTTCAGCCGCCCTAAATTTTCCATTGGATTCAATTGCAATCTTGGGCAGCTTAGGATGGAAAGTTGGAAAGGGTTAAGTAGATAGGAAAATATAGTTCTGTGTTTGGATAAGAAATCAACTTTAATCCTTTTGTTGATAGTCCAGGCAAATTAGACAAAATACGGGCCAAACCCGGACATTCAATATAACAGGCTGAAAATTGGTGGAAATGTAGAGGATAGGGTTCTGATTGATATCCTAAAATTCCCAAAAATTCTATGTGGGGGAAAATCCGCCATTTTGAAAAAACGGCTGCCATCTTGGATTACGTTTTTAAGCATAGCGACCCAACCAAGCGTTTGATTGAGTTCGTTTTTGTCCTAAATTGTTTACTAATGAGTATATTAAGAGGCAACATCAAAAAGTTCGAAACAAGAAATTTAATTTAATTATAATTAATTTTTATTTAAAAAAGGCTTTGCTGCGTAAAAAGGTAGGTAGATATTCCAAATAAAAAGCTGAAAATTGGTGGAAATGTAGAGAATAGTATTCTAATTGATACCCCAAAATTCCCAAAAAATCCATCCAAGGGAAACCGCGATTCAAGCGATTAAAGTAAATTTGGGCTTAAAATGTAGATTATTTATTCAATAAAAACATGCCATTACGTGTATGGTCAAAAATATCACCGTTTGGTTGCTATATCGTTTGGAAATTAGTTTAATTTCTCATTTTGACCATTTTGTTCATACTATTTGATTTATTTGCAACCAAACGGTGATATTTTTGACCATACACGTAATGGCATGTTTTTATTGAATAAATAATCTACATTTTAAGCTCAAATTTACTTTAATCGCTTGAATAGTTTTTGAAACATTCGACTTTAAAATTCCATCTTTTTTCGGCTACAACAATGCGTTTTGGGGAAGTTTCATTGTTGTGTAAAGAGAAAATTAGACTACCACTATGCTAAAATTGCGGGTCCAAGATGACGGGGCTTTTTTCAAAGTGGGAGATTTTCCCCAAGAGGGATTTTTTGGGAATTTTGTTATATCAATCAGCACACTATCCTTTACGTTTCCACCAATTTTCAGCTTGTTATTTTGAATGTCTATCTGTATTTTGACCCAGCAAAAATTTAATTAAATAAAAATTAATTATAATTAAATTAACTTTTTTATTTCGAACTTTTTGACGTTGTCTCTTAAAATACTTATTATTAAACAATTTGGAGCAAAAACGAACACAATCGAACGCTTGGGACAGTCGCAATGCTTAAAAACGCAATCCAAGATTGCGGCTGTTGTTCGAAATGGCGGTTTCCCTTGGATGGATTTTTTGGGAATTTTGGGGTATCAATTAGAATACTATTCTCTACATTTCCACCAATTTTCAGCTTTTTATTTGGAATATCTACCTACCTTTTTACGCAGCAAAGCCTTTTTTAAATAAAAATTAATTATAATTAAATTAAATTTCTTGTTTCGAACTTTTTGATGTTGCCTCTTAATATACTCATTAGTAAACAATTTAGGACAAAAACGAACTTAATCTAACGCTTGGTTGGGTCGCTATGCTTAAAAACGTAATCCAAGATGGCAGCCGTTTTTTCAAAATGGCGGATTTTCCCCCTCATAGAATTTTTGGGAATTTTAGGATATCAATCAGAACCCTATCCTCTACATTTCCACCAATTTTCAGCCTGTTATATTGAATGTCCGGGTCAATGTCTAATTTGCCTGGACTATGAAGACATTGCATCAACAACGAACCACAATTTAATAGAAAAGATTTATTTCAAATTTTACTTTTTTTAAGTTAACTCTCAATTTGTAAAATTACAAATATATATATTAGAATATATGACTTCTTTTGGGACTAAAAACGTGTGTTGTGTGGACAAAAAGGAATAATTCAAAACCCTGAATAGAATACGATTCTTTATAATGAACTTATTTTTCGTTTTTCATCTATGTGATGCTATTATACTCGACAGCAACGTTTCCTGACCCTATGACGTCACTAACAAACAAAGTAGTTCCCATCGCGGTGTCTGAATTTTGAGGTAAATGAAGAAAGTCGATTTAAAAATAAAATTATTTTGTTGAACCCACGTTATATATAGCGTCTTTTTATCACGATTAGCGTACCGAAACTCCTCCTAGCAACCCAAAAGGCTTTCTGTTTACGCAGTTTCTGCTTTTAGTGACGTCATAGGGTCAGGAAAAGTTGCTTTCAAGTGTAGTCAAATATAGTAGTTTTCTTATCAAGGTTTAAGGTTTGTTCAATTTAAAATGATAAATCCTTCAGGTTAAATTTGCTCAATGCAAAATAGGTATAGTTGGCAATTTAAATTTATTCTTTGCTAATGACTGGTGGTACTAGGAAGATTCCAATGATCCATGTCTTGCCGGTAATGGTCGGTATGTTGTACTTTGTATTTGTGGGGCACCTGTGGACCGAAGCCACGGAAATGAAGTATGTACAGTCGTCCACGCCACACCCACATTCGCACGCACAACCCCCTACCTACAGTGTTTGCAAATATTTATATATATGGTTTTTTTTATTTCAGGCGGGATTCACGACTTGAAGAATCATGCATACTCCTTTACTCATCTATCCGTTACTATTAGCTTTCATTAGGTCATGCACATCTCAAAGTAAGTATATCTCGTTTCTTATATAAGTACATTTTTTATTTTTAGTTATGACGTCACATTTTTTAGAAAAAATATGCACGTTCTAGAGCTTTATCCTAGATATGCACGTTAATATTTATAGATAGTAATTTATACGTTGTTTGACTTTATTAATGAAAATTGTCTAAAAGTTTAACTTTTTCTCGTAACCTTTAGATTTTTAACTTCTAAGGACATTTAAAATCCTATGAATGTGTAGTGTAGGTATGTCTTTCCAATCTCCCAATAGTGAAGGGGGGGCGTTCTCATTATATGCACCCCCTGATTTCGAGCATCAAGATTAATCAATAAAAAATCGTTTGCAAATCTTTCTGCAGAGGGCCATTCCCCTTAACATTCTCTTGCTGACGACGTCCATTCATTTAGATCAGTGGTTCCCAACCGGTGGTCCATGACCGTGAGTCTTGGAAGTGGTCCGTGGAGGGACCCGAAAGCACACACAAAAAAAATTCCAATAAATAATAGAAATTTGAATGAATTGGATAGAAATTTGAGAGATTGAATTACACTTTCGGCTGTGTAATTTGTGGGGATTACAGTCAAAAATACCACGCTTGGTCACAGGGGGAGGGGGGGGGCTTAGGGTTTCGTCACGTAGTCAAAATATAAAGAAAAAAAGACTTGTTTTTGTAAATTAAGTTACTGTTACAATAACTTTTACATAAGTTTTTTCTTCTTGATAACATTATTTTCCACTCGTATGCACGTACTCTTGGCGTCACGAGAAAAGCGCTGTATTAATAAAGACAAATTAAGCCAAATTGACTTTTTTTAACTTTCTGTTTGCTAAAAATGATTGAAAACTGTATTTATGAACTACTACGTGACAATTTGAGGGGGAGGGGGGGGTCTTGGCATATACTACGGGTGGTCACCAAGGGGGGGAGGGGGGGTCAAAAATAGTAAAAAATAGGTCAAGTAGTATGGGTACGTTCCCTAAATTGTTAACAATACTTTCTTCTAGAATACTTTCTTCTTTCTTTCCTGAAGATTTACGTAAATCGCAATTCGCAACAGAAATTACTGATAACTCGTGAGATGTAACTCAATTTTTCTTAAGGTATAGTTATATTTCCGAGCATATTATAAATTTCCATGCTTAATATAAGGATTTTAAGGATGTGGTCCGTGAAGGTTCTAATTTTAGACTCAGTGGTCCGCGGACTTCTCTGAGTTAGGAACCACTGATTTAGATGATAGCCTTATCAGTGTTTTTTTTTTTAAAATACTTTATAAGTAATTTGATAATAGTATTGCTGTCATGTGAAACAGTTTCAACGGGAATTAATAGGGTTTTTTTTAACAAAATTTAATTAAGAAATAACGTACTCAAATTACATGAAGTATGTGCGTATATAAAGATATATGATAAAAGATAATAAGAACTTGAAAGCACTAAGTACTTTTTGCTGGACCTCGACAAAAATTTCCTTGATTGGACCCCGAGTAGCAATACTTTCTGACCCCTGCTGTATACAAGACTATGACCCTTTTATACTAACCAACCCACCTCTTCCAGTCATATTCGAAGACGACTACGACGACCCCAGGGACCGACGACCCACCTCCGACTGCGTCACCCCCCAGCGCCAAAGGGGCCAGTGCATCCGCTGGACGAATTGCGGACCCCTCAACCGCATCACCAGATGGGACAGGGTCCGGCCTTACCACTGCGGATTCGCAGGGAACGAGCCCCGCGTATGCTGCCCCATGCCAGCAGACCCCGACTACGACGACAGGCCTGACGTCTTCTTCGAAACGACCACAACCCGCCGACCCCCCACTAGGAGGCCTACCAGGAGGCCTACTAGGAGACCTGTGACTACCACGACTAGGAGGCCGGTGACCACTACGACTACTAGGAGGCCGGTGACGACGACTAGGAGGACTGGTGGTATTGGGCAGTTGCCTAGGTTCTTGCCTGAGAGTGAGTATTTTGTAATGTGATTTTTTATTTATTTGAAATGTTGCGCCTCGTTTAAGGATTGTGCAGAGGGTTATGTGCAAGCAAACTAGCAAATATATAGTTGTGGGGACCACACTCACCAATAAAATAGACAGCAACTTTATCTTTTGCTGGCATTTAAGTAGACTAAGAAGGTTATAGATATAGGTGCCAGCAAGATACAAGGGCGGCTTAAAGGGCGGTCGGAAAAATCCCCTTTAGGGGCCTCCATAAATGACGTCACGTCAGAGGGGGGAGGGAGTTAATCAATTTGTGACAGTTTGTGACAAGGGGGAGGGGGGGGGTTTCAAAAGTTGTGACATCACATCCTCCCAAAACTGAAAATCAACCAAAAATAACAAAAACAAAATTTTTTTACAAACATTTTTTATCCAGTTGCTTCTAGGAGAATATTCTACAAAAAATTATTACCGAGAATTTTACTACTCTATGTATTAGACGAGATTGAAAGCGTGGCATGTGACATAAGGGGGGGAGGGGGTATGGGGAAGTGTAACAGTTTGTGACATAGGGGGGGAGGGGGTCAAAAATGGGCAAAAAAAGTGTGACATTTATGGACGGCCCCTAAAAGTAGTTTCAGAACACTTTTTGGGCATGCTAAAATTCAAAAATTCCCCGGGGGAGGACCCCCGGACCCTCTCTTCTTTTATTGGTCATAGAGTAGTTTGTCGTTTTCTATGATGATAAGATAGAAGTTTCTATTCAAGAGCGTAGCCAAGAGGCTCACTGTTGGGCATGACCTAAAACTTTTTAGACCCCATTTTAGGCGTTAAAATTACGATTAGGCACTCAACAGAGGACGTCTATACCCCTTAAATGGGTCCGAAAAACACTTTTTTGCTTGTTAAACTCTAAAAACTTTTCGGGGGAAATCTCGAATACCGCCCCTCTGAAAGTCGGACTAAGCGGATAAAAACCGATTTAAAATGCTGCTTTTAAGTGTCAAATATTCCGTGGAAGGACCCTCCAACCCCCTTTTTTACTTGGATTTCCATACTGCCCACAAATTTTTTTACGCCCAATTTTTTTTTTAAATTTATATACCCCTTCTCCCCTACTTTTATACTTATTTTACATGAGTTTAAGTCTCAAAAAAGCTTAACAGTAGGTACTATTAGTTTTAAAGATATTTTTAAAAACAAAATATCCCTGCGAGGGAGGAACTACTGTAAATTGAATATTCCATCTAACCGCCCCCACCCACAAAATTGCATTAATCCGCTTCTCTGGCAGCACACACCAGTAGAACAGCTTGTAAAACATCCTTAGTCTATTCATAGTGTAGGGGTTGGATATCTGCTATTTTGACCAATACAATGAAGATTATCAGCAGGAAGATAAGAATTTTAATCACTTTTTAGTTAAACCTGGAAAATACTAAGATGGGTAATTTTCCTCTAGGGTGCGGAATTCCCTCCTTGAACAGCACAGCTAGAAGAGTTGTTGGTGGACAGGAAGCAGAAACCGGAGCCTGGCCATGGATGGTAAGGAAACAAACACCTTAAGAGTTCTATTACACAGTGGTAGGTGTCTGGCTATGAGTCCATCGTATATCTCTTGTTGCGTTCCATCAGGGAGTGGTGTTCGTCCAGAAGAGGAGCGGGGCACTCAGCCCGGACTGCGGAGGGGCCCTGGTGACCAGCAGGCACGTGATCACGGCAGCGCACTGCGTGGTCAGCGGCAGAGCATCCACCACGTGAGTATAACACTTCGACTTCTAATCTGTCGCTTGGTACAACGACGTTTTGCCAACTAAGCATAGGTATTTTTAAAAAGTAAGGACATTTCTATGACCAAAGTTGAACCAGTGTGAACAAGCTGTTTAGTTTTAAAAAGTCCAGATCCATACTGGCCCGTGGACCTTTAAGGAGCAGTGGCGCAGCCACGGGGGGCGGTACAGCGGGTCCGGACCCAACGCCCCAAGAGGCTGACCCTCCTTTTTTTTTTTGTTGAAGTTTTAAGTTTTCCGAAAGAAAAAGAGAGTTCCGGGTTTAACCCGGGTGCCAAGTTTAAACCGGCCCGGAAGGAAGGAAGAAAGACTGGTCAAATACCTGTACAAATACTTGGTAAACCGTAGGCGTGGAAAGGGTCAATATTTTAACGGTCAATCTTTCTATTGGTTGAAAATTTTACCCAGAAAACCTCTTGGGGAGTTGAGGTTCAAAAGCTAGTTTGGTAGTCTAGTGATGTTCATCGACCATGAGCTACAAGCCATGTACTGTTTTTCCTTGAAAATTCTGCGACTTACAATGAGCAGTGCTCTTCTGAGTTTCAAGGAGAATATATCCCCAAATCCTTCTTTGGCTGCACCCCTGGCATCCTGTAAGAACTATGGGTCTTCCCTTTCACTTGCAACTCATTGCTTTAAACAATCAATTTCAATTCAACACACGCTCTAATACCATTATTATTGCCTTCCAGGATCAGCCCTCGGCTGCTCAGCGTTCGGCTCGGCGCTCACAACATCCGCGACAACGAACCCGAGGCGGTACAGATCGGGGTGGACGCGGTTCGGCGCCACGAGCAATTCGACCCGCGCACCTACAAGAACGACATCGCAGTCCTTCGTCTCAATCGGGAAGCCCCGTTCACGCAGCGCATCAAGCCCGTCTGCTTGCCTTACGACGTGGACTTCTCGCTGGAGGAGCTCACTGGGAAGACGTCCACCGTCGTCGGATACGGAACCACACAGTTCAGTAAGTTTTATAGTTTTTGAGGGGGGTTCTCTTGTTTTGGTACAGTCGCATTAAGCAGGGTCGTACGATTAAGCAGGGTTATGGGGGATTTGGCTACACTGGCCTGTACCTTGGACCCTTTTCTTCAAATCCCCGCCCCCTACCAGCTGTCTGCGATGCTTATTAAAGGTTTGGCAGCTGTTTGAGATGGAGCTTCCACTCGCTTCTCCCGCCAACCGAGTTATCCGCCCCCCATAGGCCGTCCAGCACGTTGGTCGTATTGGGCGTCTGTACATCCGTTTTTTAATTCTCTGTACCATTTGCGCACATTTTGTACGCTCATACACTTTTCTCCGTAGACTTCACACATGTGGGAATGACTTTCCACAGCCGCAATGTTTTTCGCACTCAAAAAAAAAACCAATCTCAGAGAGTGGAGGGAGAAGCGAGTGGAAGCTCCATCTCGAACAGCACTGCCAAACCTTTAATAAGCATCGCAGATAGCTCGTGGGGGGGGGGACGGGGATTTGAAGAAAAGGGTCCAAGGTACAGGCCAGTGTAGCCAAATCCCCCATAACAGTGTTCCTCGCATCTGCAGAATTTTGGGAACCTTATACTTTACGGACAAGCATCGTAATTTCTGACCCTGAAGACTGCCTCTTGTTGGCTGCTCCTCTGCAAACAGGACTGCCATCAACATTAGTAGCTCTATGAGGTTGGAGCTCTGCAGATGTGTTGGACGGGTCAACTCTGCTTGTCTCTCCCTCACATATAATATGGGTCGCAGCCCGCTCCAGCAGCAAATGGCCTGTGAGGTGGGGCGCAGTTCTTATTTGAGACCCAGATTCTCATCTGTTTGGGTTTGCCTCTCTCTCGACTAAGGGACTGAACTGAACATGCTAGGCATGGAACTCCTCAAGGGACTAGATAGCGATAGAAGGTTGGACAAATTCTTACTGTGACTTACTTTCGGTCAGAAATGACTTTTATTTACTGAGAAGTATTTATAAAAAATAGTGCAGTGGTTCTCAACTTGCAGAATTCCGCACACCACTATTATCGATAAATTTTATCATCTACGGACCACCCTTGCCCTCTACGTCACTTATAAGACCCTATCAGCACGTCCAAATTATAAAATATGCATTTCAAAGTTCATATTCCTCAAGAAATTATTACGTCTTATTTTTGTCACCACTAAATAATAACATAATTTAAAAATTATAAGAATAATTCAAATCAAGCGGCCAGGTACTCCATAAAATCGCAGATATGTATCACAGAGTACTAGAACAGAGAGTCCACGGCCATAGGCTCTAATGGAAATCGAAAATCATGACATCTTGTTACAGGTTGGGAGAATTGTGGCGCTGGGATCGCACTAAACTCACTAGCGTCTGGATCCAGTCTGAATCGTTCGCCGGCTGCCTATGGGAGATCGAAAAAACCTTTTTGCGCATGCGCTGAGTTCTAATTTGGCGAGAGATTTAAGCGGCCGGCATACGTTCCAGAATCTAGTGTGGCGCCCTCACATCAGTAACGCATTTGAAAACAGCCTCGTGGACCCTCTGTTAGGATATTTCTCTGTGATATGTATGTACGCATTTTAGGAATTCACATTTGAAAATAAATTGAGGCGTTTGCAACAACGAGATAACTCCAACAGCTTTACATTTGAGTTAGCTCGTTGCTGCAAGCGCCTCAATTTTTTTTTTAATTTAAATTTCTTAATATCCAATAGAAAAATAAACGAATGGAGCGTGTTCCCTGATAGCACAGTTGGTAGAGTCTGATGCCAAGTGGCAGAGTATCTTGTGGTCATGATTTCAGTCCTAGGTTCTATTCCAGCTGTGGGAATTTACTTTTTGCTCGAATTTCAAACCGATTTTAAATTAAATAAAATATTAAGTAATCACCAATAAACGAATACATCTATTGCGTCTGTGCCCTGATGGCTCAGTTGATAGAGTCTGCTGCCAAGTGTGGCAGAGTATCTAGTGGCCGTGATTTCAGTCCTAGGTTCTGTTCCAGCTGTGGGAATTTACTTTTTGCTCGAATTTCAAACCGATTTTAAATTAAATAAAATATTAAGTAATCATAAATAAACGAATACATCGGGTGCCTCTGTGCCCTGATGGCTCAGTTGGTAGAGTCTGTTGCTAAGTGGCAGAGTATCTGGTGGTCGTGACCATAGTCCTAGGTTCTATTCCAGCTTTGGGAATTTACTTTTTGCTCGAATTTAAAACCGATTTTAAATAAAATAAATATTTCGTAATCACTAATAGACAAATACATCGGGGGCGTCTGTGCCCTGATGGCTCAGTTGGTAGAGTCTGTTGCTAAGTGGCAGAGTATCTGGTGGTCGTGACCATAGTCCTAGGTTCTATTCCAGCTTTGGGAAATTACTTTTTGCTCGAATTTGAAACCGAATTTAAATAAAATAAAATATTTCGTAATCACTAATAGACAAATACATCGGGGGCGTCTGTGCCCTGATGGCTCAGTTGGTAGAGTCTGTTGCTAAGTGGCAGAGTATCTGGTGGTCGTGACCATAGTCCTAGGTTCTATTCCAGCTTTGGGAAATTACTTTTTGCTCGAATTTGAAACCGAATTTAAATAAAATAAAATATTTCGTAATCACTAATAGACAAATACATCGGGGGCGTCTGTGCCCTGATGGCTCAGTTGGTAGAGTCTGTTGCTAAGTGGCAGAGTATCTGGTGGTCGTGACCATAGTCCTAGGTTCTATTCCAGCTTTGGGAAATTACTTTTTGCTCGAATTTGAAACCGAATTTAAATAAAATAAAATATTTCGTAATCACTAATAGACAAATACATCGGGGGCGTCTGTGCCCTGATGGCTCAGTTGGTAGAGTCTGTTGCTAAGTGGCAGAGTATCTGGTGGTCGTGACCATAGTCCTAGGTTCTATTCCAGCTTTGGGAAATTACTTTTTGCTCGAATTTGAAACCGAATTTAAATAAAATAAAATATTTCGTAATCACTAATAGACAAATACATCGGGGGCGTCTGTGCCCTGATGGCTCAGTTGGTAGAGTCTGTTGCTAAGTGGCAGAGTATGTGGTGGTCGTGACCATAGTCCTAGGTTCTATTCCAGCTTTGGGAAATTACTTTTTGCTCGAATTTGAAACCGAATTTAAATAAAATAAAATATTTCGTAATCACTAATAGACAAATACATCGGGGGCGTCTGTGCCCTGATGGCTCAGTTGGTAGAGTCTGTTGCTAAGTGGCAGAGTATGTGGTGGTCGTGACCATAGTCCTAGGTTCTATTCCAGCTTTGGGAAATTACTTTTTGCTCGAATTTGAAACCGAATTTAAATAAAATAAAATATTTCGTAATCATAAATAGACAAATACATCGGGGGCGTCTGTGCCCTGATGGCTCAGTTGGTAGAGTCTGTTGCTAAGTGGCAGAGTATCTGGTGGTCGTGACCATAGTCCTAGGTTCTATTCCAGCTTTGGGAAATTACTTTTTGCTCGAATTTGAAACCGAATTTAAATAAAATAAAATATTTCGTAATCACTAATAGACAAATACATCGGGGGCGTCTGTGCCCTGATGGCTCAGTTGGTAGAGTCTGTTGCTAAGTGGCAGAGTATGTGGTGGTCGTGACCATAGTCCTAGGTTCTATTCCAGCTTTGGGAAATTACTTTTTGCTCGAATTTGAAACCGAATTTAAATAAAATAAAATATTTCGTAATCATAAATAGACAAATACATCGGGGGCGTCTGTGCCCTGATGGCTCAGTTGGTAGAGTCGTGGCCAGTGTGCTGAAGGTACTCAGTTCAAACCCTAACATCCTCTCTCCTAACAAACTTTACTCTAATAATAACATTTATAATGCTAACGTAGTTTGTAAATTGATAATTTAATTTATATTTCTTTTCTGAGTTTCTGAAGTTCACTGGCCTAGGGGAGGAATCCGGTGACCAGTTGGGGTCGCCCCTGACGGACCTTATCTGCTCCCCCTGGACGAATTGGTGGCCTTGGGGGTTTGGGATGGACGCCCCCAAGTCGCCAAGGGCTCCAGGGGCATAGCGGAGAAGGGTCCGTCGGGGAGTCGGTTTTGCTATTTTGAAAAATTGGTTAACTGTAACCGTAACGGTCATTTTTATGAGGTTGCGTTTTTTTGCTAAGCCTAACCCTTTTTGTGCCACCCAAAAATAAACCAATTTCGGGCAAAAATTAAAGTGCAATAGTTAACTGTAACCGTAGCTGTCAGATAATTGAATAAATTAAATCCAATTTTAAATCACCTAGACCTAGCGTTCGAACCTAGGACTTTATCGTGCAAGCCACACACGCATATCCACTGAGCCACTGACTCACATAACTATAAGAACAAATAATAATAGCCTACTTTAATTATTAAATTATTTTTATTTAAAAATTGTATATTCATATTCGAAATTGGGATCAACGCGGGATGATCCGGATTTGAACTTGGGAACTCATCATGCCAGTCAGATTCATATCCACTGAGCCATTGAATCACAACAGTATCAGAACAAATATTAGCTCTGAATTTTATTTTTTTTTAAAATTAAATTTAAAAACAAGATTCAATCATCTGGATTCGAACTTGGGAACGCAGCGTGCCAGTCACTTTCCCAACCACTGAGCCATCGAATCACAACAGCATCGGAACACATAATAGCTCTGAATTTTAATTTTTAAAAAGTTAAATTTAAAAATACGATTAAATCTTTATCTGGATTCGAACTAGGGAACTCTGTGTGCTAGTCATTTTCACAACCACTGAGCCATTGAATCACAACAGTATCTGAACAAATAATAGCTCTGAATTTTAATTTTTAAAAGTTAAATTTAAAAACAAGATTCAATTATCCGGATTCGAACTTGGGATGACGGCATGCCAGTCACATTCCCAACCACTGAGCCATTGAATCACAACAGAATGGGAACAAATAATAGATCTGAATTTTAATTTTTAAAAGTTAAATTTAAAAACAAGATTCAATCATCCGGATTCGAACTTGGGATCGCAGCGTGTCAGCCACATTCCCAACCACTGAGCCATTGAATCACAACAGCATCTGAACAAATAATAGCTCTGAATTTTAATTTTTTAAAAGTTAAATTTAAAAACAAGATTCAATTATCTGGATTCGAACTAGGGAACGCAGCGTGCCAGTCACGTTCACAACCACTGAGCCATCGAATCACAACAGCATCTGAACAAATAATAGATCTGAATTTTAATTTCTTAAAAGTTAAATATAAAAACAAGACTCAATCATCTGGATTCGAACTAGGGAACTGCGCGTGGTAGTCACATTCACAACCACTGAGCCATCGAGTCACAACAGCATCTGAACAAATAATAGCTTTAAATTTTAATTTATTAAAAGTTAAATTTAAAAACAAGATTAAACTATCTGGATTCGAACTTGGGATCGCAGCGTGCCAGTCACACTCACAACCACTGAGCCATCGAATCACAACAGCGTCTGAACAAATAATAGATCTGAATTTTAATTTCTTAAAAGTTAAATATAAAAAACAAGACTCAATCATCTGGATTCGAACTAGGGAACTGCGCGTGGTAGTCACATTCAGAACCACTGAGCCATCGAATCACAACAGCCTCAGAACGAATAATAGCTCTGAATTTAAATCTTTTAAAAGTTAAATTTAAAAACAAGATTCAATTATCTGGATTCGAACTAGGGAACTGCGTGTGGTAGTCACATTCACAACCACTGAGCCATTTACTCTTACACCATAGAAGATCTTATTATAAATATAAAGTTTTGTTTAAAGTTACAAAAAAAATCCTTTAAAGAAAAAGTGGTTAGAGTTGGAGTCGAACCCGGGTCTTGGTCATGCAATGCACAGATCCATTGATTTCCATGGGAACCGATGTATCTTTAGATATTGCAATAAGATAATAATTAATACAATTGCAATATCTTATTACAATAATATATTGTTGTAAGATATTGCAATAAATTCACAACAAACAAGTAACCTGTATTTTCATTTGAGTAGGGAGAAATGTGAAATAATAAACTTTATACTATTAAGAATGGTTCATAAGAAAAATTAATAATTTCCGGAATCGAACCAGGATTTTAAGTTAGAAAGATTGCAGTGTAACTTTTTAGATGATTTATTTCCGAATATTGTTAAAGTATTTTGTGTTTCACATGATTATATTTTACCTGTATTTTTAATATTAATGTTAACAATTAAATTAACTAATGAATTAATCATCAATTCTGGATTTTTAATGTCCACAGTCGATTTTATGGTAAAAAAAATTGGGGAAAAAATTAACTTTTTTATGATCAGATTTTCGTCGAATTTCAGTATGTCATTATTTAGGTCATTTCTAAGGGGAAATCGATTTAATTAATTCTTTTTTTTAGTAATTATGCGGTTTTGTGAGCGATGTTTAATTTTTTGGATAAAACCAAATTTTTGAAATAACTTTTTATAATTGATATTTTTTTTTCAATTTAAATGGAATAGTTGTATTTAGCACTGAAAAATAGCCTATTAACATGCGTCATAGGTATAAGTCCCAATTACTATTACGTATTTAATTTTTTAAATTTTTCTTTAAAGAAATTAAACTTCCTGCCGACCGATTTTTAATGTTATTATTAAGATCATTCCCAAGTGAAAACCGTTGAATGTTTAAAATTTTTATCGGTGTGTGTTTGACCCTTTTTTCAATAGATTTACTAGACTAGAAGGTGTATAGAAAGAGTTCATTTTTTCATTTCGTTCGCCATTTCCTTTCTTTCATTTGTGTATCTTTCTCTTCATCACACTCCATATCCCGTTCTCCTTTCTGATAAGTTTCTTTCTCTCACGTGTTTCTTTTGGGGACATCCATAAATTACGTGAGGTCAAAAGGGGGAGGGGGTCCAGGAAAATCTCACCAAATCTTCACCAAGGGGGAGTCAATTAAAATCTCACGTCAACTTTTAGTTTAGAAAATATACGTTTTTTCTTTAATATTTTTTTAACACAAGTTCAGAAAAAATGCTTAGATTAGTCAAAACAGCAAATCATTAGAGCCAGTTAGTCGTGATAATTACAAGTTAGAACCATGTTTTTGATTTCAACGTGTTTTTGTATCAAAATTATTTTGCAATCTGGATGGTAATTTTTACGCCGATAAAACAGAACTAGTGGTTGAGAAAATCTCACGTGGGGGGGGAGGGGGGGGTCCAGCAAAATCTCACCAAGGGAGGAGGGGGGGTCCAGATTTTGGAAAAAACACTTCACGTAATTTATGGATGTCCCCTTTTCTCCTTATTTCTCTCTCCTCTTTCCTTATGTCTTTTTAGGAACTCTAAACAAACACATTTTAACAAATGAAGTTACCTCTATGAAAACCATAGCTCTAATTTAAACAACCCCCTATACTGAAGATGTCAGATTTTTTTTTTTCAGTATCATTCATGTCAGTTTAATTTACGATTGTTATTTCTGATACACTAGATGGCAGAGCTAGCGATGTGCTGATGGAGGCAACATTCGATATCCAGAGCCAGGAGAGCTGCATCACATCTTACCAAAAAGAACTCAACATCACAATGGAATACATGTGTGCAGGGACAACAGATGGTACCAAAGATTCTTGCCAGGTAAGATAATTAAAGCTTAAGATAAAAGACCCCTGAAAGTCAGTGGTTTGCCCAGTCCAAAATTGCAACCTATTAAGAATTAGGAGTACCTTCACAAATTCATTATTTTTGATAAAAAGGCACTTTTACAAAATAAGTTTTAAAAATAACAACAAGAGCTGTATTCCCTTAATTTTAACATTATTAGTCATTCAAGACTAAATTTTTTGTTTCTTTTCATGTTTAAAAAGTAAACTTGCATGTTTGTTTGTAGATTTTTTTCATTTAATTTTTAAAAAATTGCACAAATATTTTACAATTATTTTTAAACCTTCACAAAGTATTTCTAAATTTTAACAAAATTCGTACCTCTTTAAAAACCACGGCATTTAAGCCTCACAATATGAACCACAGGGCCGTATCCAAGGGGGGGGGTTTAGGGGTTCAAACCCCCCCCGAAATTTTGACATAAATTTTTATACTGCTATTTTTCTTGAAAATTATGTCTAACAAGGAGCGATATCCTCTTCGGGTATAACCCAAAGGGTCTCAAAATGAGTCAAAACCCTACTTTTAAGGGTAAAATTTCCAAAATTTTTTGGGGGGAGGACCCCCAAACCCCCTCGAAAATTTGAAATCTATTAAGTATACGGTTTTTCCTTCAAACTTGTGTGATTTACAAGGATTGGTCCTCTTTAATGTTACCTAATATGTCTCAAAATGAGTTAAAATGCCACTTTAAGGGGAAAAATTCAAAAAAATTTCTGGAGTAGGAACCTAAAAACCCCCTTAACATTTCGCCATTTATTACAATATACCTTCTTTTTACCTTGAAAATTCGGCCGCTTACAATGAGTGGTGCTCTATGGGTGTAACCTAAATGGTCTCAGAAATGAGCTAAAACACTCTTTTGAGGGGCAAATTTCCAAAAATTTTCTGGGGGAGGACCCCCAGACCCCCCTTTTACTTCGAATTCATATTGTTTAAACAATTTTGAAATGTAGTGCATCAAAATTTAAATCCAGTGTTGTCACCTAAAACTTAACAAATAAAAGTACCCGTAAGGAGATACCTCAGAAAATATTTGAGTCAAAACCCCCCCCGAAACAAAAGTCTGGTTACGGCCCTGATGAACCATATAACCTTCAGTCATAATTAATTTATTTTAACATTAGTCAAAATTTAAAAAGTTAAGAGAAAAGGTTAGGAAACCACTTAGCATAAAATATTACCTTTTATAGACCAACTCCCCATACAAAAAACTCCTACCAACCACACATCAACTTTTACCTGCATTACTTATAACAGTGGACTGTAAAAAAATTCAAATGTGATAGACTATAGTGTTTTCAGGTGACGTCACAACCGGTTATTTTCTTTTAACTGTTGCTAAGGCTGTTGAATACCTGTTGAATTACCTAAGGCAATAGAAGAATTCCACGGCTAGTGATTTTCTGTAACTGTTAACCTCTGTAGGGCAAAAAACTGTAACATCTTCTGTTGCTAAGGCCGTTGTTAGGTCCGAGTCAAGTGATTGAAAATGCTCTATTTACCATGTTGATATGTTACAAAAAATTATGAAAATTTAATACAATTATTTCAATAACTAACTGTATTTTCACTATATCACCCAAAAAAGTGAAGTTATAAATTCTGCTCATTTAAATTAATTTTCTACAAAAATATTACAGTTAATTTCACACTGTTGGATTTAATTTAGGTTCTTCATCATCCCTTTGCTTTTGAACCTCTTTCTACCCTCTACCCCTTAGCATCCTTTTTTGCTTCAAGATTTCTTTTCTCTTGAGCATCTTTGCTCCTAAAGCCTCTCTTGTCCATCAGTATCTGTGTGATCGTCTGTATTTTTAACCATGAGAGATGCCTTTCGATTTACTTAATATAAAACCCTCCCAAGCATTACTGCTTTACATAGTTACGTTTATTTCTCTAGGTGACCCCTTACTTTTTTTTTTGAGTGCAGCACCTCATCACTCCTTTGTGAACCACTTTCAATGATCTCACTGTCAGGAAAACACTGATTTAACACATTATAACAGTGGTTCCCAAAGTGGGTTCCCGAAAAAATTTAGGGGTTCCGCGTGACAAATTTTATTTCCTTGAAGAAAATAAGAATAGTGTTTTTTTTATTAAGTTCATTAAAATGCAAATCCTACCAAAAATATGTATTAAATTCTTAAAAATGTATGTCCAAAATTCGGATTAGGTGTACCAAAACAATTTAAACCCCTCTTTTTATAGTCAAATTTCCAAAAATTTTCTGGGGGACCCCAGACCCCCTTGATGGTTCTTGGAAATCGCTTAATCAAAACTTAATTAACATTAAGTTGGCTTGTTTCATTTAATATCAGATATTAAATTTTGAAAAGTCGTTGATTAAAAAATATTCAGGGTTCCGCGATCATTGGCAACAAATTGGGGGGTTCCACGAGCAAAATAGTTTGGGAACCACTGCATTATGTTAACTTTAATAAAAAAATAGACTCGCTTCTAAAACTTAATACTTTGATATTGAAGGAATGGCATGGATCAAGTGACCAGTATACTAAGCAGAGGTCATTCCAGACTTTTTGTAAAAAGTGTGAAAATCTACTCGTAATTTTGTGAATTTGAAGTTAGTGTTAAATTAGTTTCATCAGCCTGGAGCCTGTTTTTGTGAAAATAGGGTCCCATATTTGTAGTATATGATGAAAAAAAAGACTAAAATACTTTGTGAAGGGTCCGTTATCACAATGAAATATTTTGTGAAAGGTCCGAAAACAGACCCAAATCTATTCTAAACAAACCCCTGCTTAGTTAACAATAATTTCACCTTACAGCTGTATTCACCACTAACATTAACCTGGAATCAAGCTTTTTTTGACAACTTTGATTGGCTTATTCTAACTCCCAATTAGAAGTTTTGATTCCAGGTTGACCTCAGGTTAGGTTAGTAGTGAATACAGCTGTTAAATGTTGAGTCTTAGGAGAAAGATGAAATGAAAAAACTAACTACTCAAAACCTTTTTCAGGGAGATTCTGGAGGGCCTTTGGTCACCTTAAGACCAGGAGGAGGTCGCTATTACTTAGTTGGAGTGGTCTCTTTTGGAAAATTATGCGGTCAGCCCAACTATCCTGGAGTGTACACGAGGATTACCATGTACCTGGACTGGCTCAGATCCAATCTTCAAGACTAACACAGCTGTCAAATCAGTCTTAAAAGTTGCTCAATAATGTAGTGATACGATTTCCAGCTTTTGTGGGACAGTATTTTGTAGTATTAATAACAAGGGTATTTACTTCATGTGAATTGCCAATTCATTTTTATCTCGAAACATTGTGTTTTCCATTCAGGCATTAAATTATCATCAGCAGTTTTTTGATAGTGTTTATCTTAGTGTCAGTTGTTTTAAGATTTAAATAAAATGTATATTTTTAAATATATACTGATAGTATTGTATTTCTTTACCTTAAATCAAAACCTGTACAATGCAGATATTAACATATCTGATTAGTTATAGTATGATCTTTTTAAAAATGCTGCACACAGTCATACTTCCAGAAGAAAAACTTTTGATGTCTAACAATATTGTTGTGATTGTTATGTTAACAGATTTTTCCACTCAATTTCAGGGGTGACGGTAATTCATAAAAGGCAAAATTCGTTTTTGTGCAAAACCTACATGGCTATCATTAGGCTTTTTACTTCTATTTAGAGTTTTTGTTTTTCTGTCCAAGTTTTTTCTCCTGGCTGTATGACTAACATTATTTTGATATAGTATTTTACTGGAAAGGATGTTTAAAACTTTTTTTAAGTTTAGGTTCTTTTTCTAAAAGCTTATTATTTGAAGTTGTTATATAAAGGCTATCTGATAATGCATAGTTTAGAAATTTTTAAAATGGTTCAATAACTTAATATTTTGACATAACAGTCAAGCCCAGATACCTAAAATAGGCTAGTTGGGAAACAGGTGCATTTCAAATCCTGAATGACTACTTTAAACACAGTGCAACTTAGATAATTTAGAATATCTTTAAATCAGAGTTCTCTTGGTTCATTGAACTTCTTAATAAGTAAATGTTGAAAAATCACGGATAATTTGAAGTCAAACATCTTTATCTCCAAAGTATTATTCATAAAACTTTCAAATCATAGACATTTTGGCCTTTCATTGTTAAGAAATTGTCACTAGAATAATAAATGCCAAGTAGTGAATTTGGATGAGAGGGAAAGTTTTGTTTCATTATGGTTTCAGTCCTGGTTTTTCTTTACAAAAAAAAAAGACATCTTATCCAAAATGCTTGGGAAGTGATATTCTGGAAGAGATGAAAAAAGTTTTGCAAGTGATCTTTCACCATGTATTGACCAAATCCCACCTTCAAAACAAGAATTTAGCTATTACTGAATAGAAAAGATAATGGACATTCATGAGATAGAAAGTAACCTTTTCAGTCATTCATTGGATAGGAATTTAAGTTATAAGCATGGGTGCCACTATTCAAAAATTGTAAGACTGAACTTGAAACTATCTTTTTAATATTTTTTCTCCAGTTAAGTGGATTTTTTTTGAATTGCTGAAAAACCCATAAAATATCTAGTGTTCGGCAACTAGTGGTCAAAAAGTAGTTAACTACCAACTACTAACTAGTCTGGGAAAATCTAGTTGCAACTAGTAGTTAACTATTTTTTCCTGGGACTAGTTGCAACTAGTAGTTAACTATTTCCCAAAGTAGTTAACTAGTCTATTTAATTTCATAACCTATTTTTGCCCAAATTCCAATAATCTTTCCTATCTATACCACAAAACACTTTATGCTTCGCTCAAAACGGGCCTTTATTTCTGGTTATGGTATTTGAGTACTCTACCATGACATTGTAGTTATAAATAGCAGCGTAATTTTTTGTATATTTTGATAAAAATTTTAAATATTTTTGAAATTTTAAACAAAAATTTTTTTTAAAGTAGTTGAAAATTTGAAAGTAGTTTCAACTAGTAGTTATTAAAAAAAGTAGTTCAACTAATAGTTAAACTAGTTTAAGCCAAAAGTAGTTAAACTACTAGTTAACTACTAGTTGAACGGTAGTTAACTACTAGTTGCAACTAGTTCTAGTTAACTAGTGCCGAACACTAAAAATATCACATGAACAGGTCCTTAATTGTTACAAGTTAAAGCTGTATCTGTGTAAAACAGGATTATTTCTTGGCAAAAGGAGTTATGTAAGTACCAAAATTTAGTACAAATTGCTGTCGATTTTACTTTTCATATTTAAGCCAAGACGGAATTCCGTTCACAAAACTTTTAGAAAGACGGAATTTCATCCTGAGGACTGAAGAGTGGCACCCATGGTTTTAAGAAGAAATTTCTTTAATTTGAAGTTTTTTAGCAGTCCCTTCAACTTTGAATTATCAAAGTTGCACAGTAAAAAATTTACTAAACACCTACTATAAACTCTTGTTTGAGTTCAATGTAATTTTCAGAAAGTAAATTTTGGAATTGAGACCCTGAAAAAAAAAATAGGACTTCCTCAAAGGCTGGTGGAAACTACAGGAAGGTTCAATGAAAATTCTATGAAAAAATGTTTTAAATAAGTTTGTTGTGACGCATCGCACACTATGTATGGCCTACTGGTCGAGTAATGTGTGAAATTTTCGAAATAAAAATAAATGGTGTAATACAAACATATTTATATAATACACTCCTGTGAGAGGAACAAGCACTCTGTATATATACAAAAACATGAACACTTCTAGCTCTTCTAAAGTGTGATATAAAGAGGATAATAAACACAAGTATCAACTAGTCTGAGTACAAAACCTGCCACTCCATTGCAGAGAGAGGTATGGATGCAAAAATTACACTTATACTAAAATCAGAGTCAAAAGCTTATATACAGTTTTGAAACCTGAGTAATTGCCCATAGGTGCTGCTGGCTTACAGCTGGGGCAGGTTTTCAATGGGTGTAAAGAATTTGAATTCTGTCGGAAAGAGCTCGCTGGCTCGGGGATACATGAGCTTGTAAGATTGACGAATGGTCACGTCGGCCACACCAGCAATGTCTCCAATTTCTGAAAGAGATATTTTGAAATGTAAGTTGATGAGGTAACACACATATGTCCATTTTTACAAACTCTTAGGGGATACTCAAACAGATAAAATTGTTTGTAAAACTGAAAATCAAGTGAAAATAGTATACAAGCAGGGGTTTATTCAGGTTTTTCTGCCAGGGCCCTGTTTTAGAAATTTTGTGAGAATTCAAAAGGAATTTTGTGAAAATGAAGGGCCTACAGTACAACCACAGCATTCGTAACTTAAGGAATGGGTCCAAAACTGGCAAATTCTATTCCAAAATGATAAAATCACTCCCTTAAAACAATTTTCAAACCATTTTAGATCATAGGACTTGTGAGGAGAATCAGTTTTTGGGAATTGGAATTTTGTGAAGGGTCGTAAAACGGACCCATTTTTCTTCTAGATGAACCCTTACTAGTGTAAGTTTTTCTGTCTTTTTATCAAAATTTCTCCTTTCAGTTAAGTACTTTTTTGAGTTTATGAAGCATGTTTTGTTATTACACATCTTTTATCTATTCAGTTCATTCAAAAATAATCAAAATTCCACTTTACACTATAATTCTGATTAATTATAATTAAAAACTAACCACTAGTAGCCATGAGGATTGGTCTCAGAATTTAACATAATTATTTGAAAAGAAAAAGCTGTTAGTCTGGTGTCAATTTAGACAGGTGAAGTGTAAAATGAGTTTCCAGAAAAGTGGTTTAAAAAATTCGGGAATGAAAATGAGAAATGACATTATCATGCCCACAGAGTAAAGTTAAAAAGCAGCTTACAGTTAGACAAACAAATTAAATGAGCTTCAACTGTATACAAGGGCAATTGGGTCATGAACTCAAATGTTCACCAAGTGGAATGGTTCAAAATATTGGTTCAGGAGTAAGTGTACAGTTTTTAATTTTATGCATGTGCAAAACTATTTTGAAACCTTAACAATTGATCATTTTGCATATTAACTAGTAATTATACAGAAGTGGTACTTTGTAACCATAGCTATTTTGGGTGACACAGATGAAATACTGCCAATTTGTAACAGTTATCGATACAATATCTGCATATTTTAATTTGTTGGTATTGCTATATTAGATTATATTGGCATCCTAAACAGCTTGATGACTGAAAAATTGAAGGACCCCCCCCCTGTTTAAGCATAATCAAAAAAATTTTACACATGGGAAAATATAGAAAGGATAGGCTTTATAACCAAAACAAATTTGAAAGCTGGAAAAAAAAGTAAATCTCACAAGACAATTACAAGGGCAAAATTAACCCACTCTATCTTTTTTGCCTTCCCTACAAAAATATGATAAACATTGTTGAGATAGGTTTAAAAAGTGATAAGTTTAGCAAAAGCTCTGCCAAAAGTAAGGATTTTCTCATCATTGGATAAAATAATTAGATACATACTACAGAGGGGTGCAAATTATTAAACTCAAAAGTGAAAAATTTGATACAAAAAATCTGTATTACCCATGATAATAAATTTATCTTTCAATGGATAACTAAGTTTTCTCTTGTTCCATTGAATTTTCTATTAAATCAATATTAAAAAAATAATGACAATTCAAAGTCTAACAGCTATAATTTAAAAGTTTTTGTCATTTGACTTTTAATCTTTATTCCTCATCATAATCATAAATGAATTTTTAGGCCCAAGAGTAAAAACATTGTAAAATTCTGTGTTGAGTGAACAATTTGCATACCTCTGTAAAAGGTTGATTAGTATGATATTTTACATTATGCATTCTGAAATAAAAAATCTGAAACTAATGGACTTCAACTATCCTTGTTAAAAGCAAAAATGAAAATAGAAAAACAGTAAAACCTTAATAAAACCACCAATATATGGTCATTCTAACAAAAGGACATTGCAATGAATAAAATTTGGTTCTACTGTTTACATCTTTGGTTCTCTTCAGTTTAATAATAAACTACATAAATTTGTTTACAAAAAGCATCTTACCTTTCTGGGACTTCTTATCTTCAGATGCTTGAGATGCCATATAGATAGCTGCTGCAGCAACAGAGATGGGGCTACGGCTGTTGAATGAAAAATAGAAAATAAATCTACTTCTATCAATCATAAGTGTTCAAAATATTTACCAATGAGATATTGAAATAGATCTTTTAAACTGCAATTTAATCAATTTTCACAACCGAAAAATGTCTTTTACATAGTGCAGTTGCTAAGGTTTTTTTTTATCAGCTCTTCAATTTGATATGAAGCCAATAGAATTAGATAACAAAATTTTTAAAAAGTGCAACTATCAAAAATAAAGGGCTGACTATAATTTTAATCAAATATTCTCAGGGTTTTTAGATATAAAACAAAGCAAAAAAAATCCCATTGTTTTAAACACATATTTTTCAGCAATTCTTTCTTCTATGAACAGATGGTGTTAGTATCAAACTTAGTATTTCCTTCCAACTGTTTTATTTGATTTTTTCTAGAAAATAATATAATAAAAAATACCCTTAAACTTGTTTCAAAATCATCTTTTTATAATTATTGAACTGGCCTGTTCCTTATATTTGATTTTAATATTTTAAACGGACATTACTGCTAATATCGTCAAAATGTGCTATGAACTGAAAAGGGTTGAAAGTAATTGAGTATAATAACTTATAGATGTTCAGCTTGGTTAAAGCTGAAGTGGGTAACATAGTGACACATTTCTGAAACAATCATTTTGCTTCAGCCAAGCTTCAAGAAACAGGTGCTAAAAAGCTGGAGTTGCCATCTGATTTCAGGATGAGCTTTGTTAATCCAATTTCATTTTTAAAAACCTAATTTAAGTTGTTGTTTTTCAAATCATGCGTTTTTTTTAGCAATTCAGTGAAGGGGATAAAAAAAACATGTTTTAAACAACAACAACAAAAAAAACTTTTAAAACAAAAAAAATAACATGTTTTTTTTTTATTTTATTAAAAATAGGTTATTTTTTCAATCCTGATTAGACATTGACAGGATGAATTTGAAGGCTATATCAAAGAACATTAAAATGGTTGATTGAAAAACTGGGAAACGGACAATCTTTAAACAAAACTAACATTAGATGGACAGATAAGATACTAATGAGTATTCAAACATAAAGGTCATTAACTTTTATGGAAGTTTAATATCAGTTCAATTGTTTGGACCAGTGATTGCACAAAGGAAATTTAGACTGCCTCCAACATAAGAACAAAATTAATAATTTCAATTAATCTTACCCAGGTACAATATCAAGCTCGACAGCCTTTCTCGCAATGCATGTCGCTGCTTTCTGTACACTTGTAGGAAGACCCAAGTTGGAGCAAAATCTCGACTGAAATAAATTCAATAAATTAAGGGAAAGATTCTACAAAAGCATTGATTAATAATAAGCATAGTATTTTTCAGTGATGCACATTGTTATTTAAGTATTCATACGAGCTCTAACATTGAAAAATTAAAATTGAAAACTTTTGGGTAAAACTAATTTAGATTTGTTACTGAAAAAACATTCTAAAAACAGTCAAAACAAAACATTGTAAATAATTTTGCACATCATAGGCTAAAAGATAATCTTTCACAGGTAGATATTAAGGGAAAACTAAATAAACAATTGATTTTTATCATATATTTAAAAAAATAGATCTGTGTTAACCTGCTTTTATGAATTCACACAGCAACAGAATTTTTGATCTAAACTAAATAATTGGTAATCTTAATTATTGCTTTTTAAAAAAAAGAAATTCATAACTAAGGTAAAACAAACCATGAAATCTCCAGTGGTAATCAGGTCCACACTTGTTTCCAGTGCCTTAAGTATCAGCTTGAAACATCGTCCAATTTCTTTCTTTGACACTTTAGACACAGCACATATTTCTAATATTTGAAGACAACATTAATTTAGTGCCAGGGGAGCATATGGAAATTTTGAATGAATGTAATAAGAAATATAATACAAAGCGCAGAATCAAAAATAAAATAAAATATAACCTTTAAATGTCCGAGGAACACTTTCTTGCCTGCAAGCGATATAAACACAAGAGGAAGCAATGGCATCATTACTTCTACCTTTGAGAGTCTTGCCATCGTGCACTTGTTTAAAAAGACTATTAGCTCTATCCTGCAAAAATAATTTCACCATTTACTACCTAGTACTGTGGAGATACATCATTAAATCAAAAAGAAAATGTTTTTCACAGTTCATTTCTAATTTACTCAATGATGTATTTACACTAGCAGTTGCCTGTCCAGGGCAATTTTACTACCGTTTTTAAGTATCTTCACAAATTTTTCATTCGATAAATACAATTTTTAATTTTAATTAATAATAATTTAATAATTAATTTTTTTTTTAAATTTTTTACAAACCCACCAGTGGTCTGTGCAAGGCAATTTTACTACCGTTTTGCGGTACCTTCACAATTTCACCAATTGATAAATAGGTACTTTCACAAATCCAGTTTTAGGAAAAAAGGTACCTTAACAAAATACATTTTAAAAAAATCTCTAGTAAGCTATATTCTCTTAATAGTTAAATTTTTAGCCATTCTGGACTAAATTTTATTTTGTTTTTAATGTTTAAAAAAATCATGTGCATGTTTTTACAGTACGACCACGAAGTTCAGTCGTTTGACCTTTCTTGACCCGGGGAGAGCTCCCCGCTTCGGGGTAGCTAAAAAAAGAAGAGATTCCGGTTTTTTTTTTTGGGGTTGCCCAAGCGACTCAACTTCGTGGTCGATCTGTAAGTTGATTTTGCACTTTAACTTTCACAAATTTACAGAAAACTTCTCACAAATTAGCCCTAAATTTTCACAAAATAGGTTCCTCTTAAAAAAACCTAGACAGCCCCCTGACTAGTAATTAAATTATTAAATGAAAACACTTTGCATCAAAATTTTCAATGATTGCTGGATAATAAACAATCCTAAGAAATTAAATTTGTTATAAGGTCATGAGTACTTACAACAATAGTTTTAGGCAAATTAATTCTGTCAGCCATGTTACTGATTTCTCTGAAGGCGTTTATCAAAGCACGGTCAGAACTACTCATCTAAAAAAAAAAAGAATTCAAATCAACAATAATTTTTAAAATGTTACAGGATGCTAAAATTACTAAATAATCATTTATGAAATCAAAATTCATTCAGCTAATATATTCATTTGATTTAAATCTAAAAATCTACACAAAGCTGTAACATAAAAAGGATGATTAAAAAAACAAAATATTTTAATAGTTACCATAGGTCTACAACCTGTAAAATTGGATGAATCAAAATCTTACCGTTCTTCTGTTTTGGTATTTGGCAACACCAGAATCGTCAAAGCTGGCATCTCCTGTTCCTCTGCCAATGACCGTAGAAAGGTCACTGCCATTTAATAGTGGATTCTAAAAAAACACAAAAAAGTGATTGGATCAAACCAACATATAATCAAAGAAGAGAAATGGCAAAAAATCTTAAGATAATTAACAATGATAATGATTACAAAAGTAATATCCTTTCTCAATTAGGTAATTCAAACTAATAGTCATTTAAATAGTTTTAAGGGAAAGCTAATTACCAGAACATTTTATGCTTTATAAAAATTGTCAATGAATGCAGTTTAAGACTTTAAACTAGGGAATTTATTTTATACAATACTGCTTAAAGTTTATCAATGAGAAATACAATCTTTTCATAAAAGTTTTCACATACATAAGATTAATTACATAAAAAGACACTAGAAAAAACTATATTACCTCTGCAGCACCAACACGAGACGGATCACTGTCAGCTTTTTCATTGCTGAATGTCCTCCACTCAGATCCTACATCAATGACTCTGGGGGAAAACATTAAAAACAATTAATTTGACTATCCTGTCAACTTATCATTTTATATTTTTAGTAGATAATCACATTTCTTAAGTTCTTGATTTATTTAAAAATGAATATTTATTTTACTTATGGTTAATACTGTTTTTCTCCAAATTCTTCCAAAAAAGACCTAGCTGTGAGGTCAATAATTTAAGCATGGTTCCCGCTCTTTGAAAACATTGAAAATCAAGGACTTTCAAGGACCTCAACAAAATTTTTCAAGGACCTTTTTTTCCACACTTAAAAATTATAATCTTTCTAGAGCAATTGGAGTTGTTTTTAAAATGCCTACTGACTCCAACTTAATTTTCTACCTAGTTTGTTCACTTCCGGAACCATTGTAGAGGGTGTTACTATCATAGTTTTAAGGTTTCTAACATTGCTATCAAATGCGGAAAGGAAATTTAGATAAATCAGCGAAAGGCGGCTGGAGTGGATTCAAAATTCAAGGATCTTTTGCATTTTTTAAGGACCTAATTTTAACAGGAAAAAATTCAAGGACTTTCAAGGACAGTGGGAACCCAAGGGTCAAGATAAACAGACGCTTCCTGAATGGACATCAGTTGTAGATAATGATGCCTTGTACATTTATTAACTACCAAAACATGAGAAACTACTGTAAGGTACTGTAGGTTTTGCTTGGGTAATACATTCTCAAAATGGTTGTATTGCCCTCCAGGAATTGAAGCTCAAAGAATTTCGGTTCTGTTGATTTTTCGGGCAAATCATAGATTAAAAACCCTTCATTTTATCAACTTGATTTTGATTAGAATTCTAAGTTTGATTCAGCACTAAGCATATTTATAAATATAAGAGAAGGAAAAAAAATAGCTAATGTCTTTTATTGCATTGAAAAGCCCCTCTTTAGGTATCAACAGCAAAGATAAAATTAATATGATGCAGTGCTAGGAACAGTTAAGAAAACACTGATCTAAACTACAAAAATTATCTTGCATAATTCTAAGATTATCATTGTCTGTTCAGCTTTAAATTATCTAAAAATTGCACTATAACATAAATCATTACATAAATTCTGCTTTAGAGTCCTTACCTGTCCCCTACAACAAGTCCACATTCTGAACAAATCATGTCACCCGCACGATAATCTTCAATTAATGTGGCATCAGGGTGATAGTGGCAAACCACAGCAGCTCCATAAGATCTGCAACAGGATTTCATTAAAACTTATTGAAAGATTAGAGTATGACAGCTAGACTTAGTTTAATTGAAACCACACATGCAAAAATTTCACAATTTAGGTGAATTTTCTTCCAATTTGAATTTTTTATAAATAAAAAAAATGGTTCAATTCCGTTAGAATCCCCGCTTAATATCCCCAATATCCAAATCGCTAAATATATCCAAATATCAACAAATTTTTCTGACTTTTATTCATAAACTGAATACTTATTGATCTAATTAAACATTTTAATTCAGGAGTTTGAAATTATTTATGAATATTTCTACTTTTTGTTGTCTAAAAGAACCGGGCGACATTTAGCGGGGACTCTTAACGGAATTGTACCCAAAAAATAAATGGATAAATAATGGTTCTCACTAGGTTTGTTCCAAGACTTATTAATATCACAGGGCTTTGGTGAACTACATGACTGTCATTACATGTTTAAAACCAAAATTTAGTTAGACTAGGGTGCTTCAATTAATTTGCAGGAAATATTAGAAAACATTTTAAATAATAAATTAAATAATAAAATTTTATCTGTAAAATAACTATTTATGTAAATAACACTTTATTTAAAATCAAAACACTTTCAAAATAGCTGCACAATGGCGTTAATACGAAAGAACCAAAAAAGGTATCAAGCTCAAATTGATAACAAAAATTATGCTAATTTGAATAACAGGGGTGGAAAACCAAAAATTCATTTTTGGAGCATCTTTAGAGCAGTTTTGGAGCAAGGCTAATCACTTTTTGGAGCAAGGCTAATCAATTTTGGAGCACCTATTAGTGTTTTCGTATCAGGGTATGATTTGCATTTTTGCAGCACCTTTTGGTGATTTCGTATCAAGCATTTTTGTAGCATTACACTTTCATTTTAATTCCCAGAGCAAAACGAAACTTTCGCGAAAGTCACGATTTTCCCACAATAACTCGTGATTTTTCTTGGAAATAGTCTGGAAGGTAAAAAATAGTTGGGATTATCTGGAAAAATCGCAGGTTGTGCATCCCTATTTTAGATGGAGGCTCATATTTTGTAGAGAAAAAGCGGAAAATCGCGATTCCGCGGATGGTAATCATGATGGCTGAAGATTGGCTCTTTCCCTGTTGGTAGGATTTTCAAAATTTGAATCAAATAGAACGGAAAATCATGTTTTTGGAGCAGTTTGGCGCAAAAATGCGAATTTTGCTGGTTTTGGAGCAGATTGGAGCAAGGCATCCATTTTGGAGCAGTTTGGCACAGTTGGAGCAGATTTTCCACCCCTGGAATAATAATTCTTAACCTTTACAGACCAGAGACCACCCTTTGGTAACTTAAGATCCTTCACCCTAACAAAATTGCAAAAGGAAAGTTCATTTACCCTAATGAAGCATGCTAATTTATATGATGATTCTGAAACATAACTACTTAAAGAACACCTAAAGGTTTTGGACGTTAATGCAAGAACCATGTATCTCCACTTTTAATTCAAGTTTACTAAAGATGATTTTGGGCATGCTTTAGGGTTGCTGTATAAACTTTGCACTGGTTAGGATGAATACAGGATATTCAAAACAGCACCCCTTGTGTTTGTACTATGAACCCTATGTATATAAGAAACTTTTAGATTGACATTGGGTTTAAAAAAATTTCATGCGGTTACATCTAGATGTGGTCAGCCCCAATGATATTGACCTCATTAGATTTTTTGAAAAAGGTAGATATTTATTTATTACACTGAACCTTAAAGATCTATCCACAACCTTAAAGATCTATCCACTCTTTCTTACTTAAATCTCTAAGAAAGCTGAAATGATGACGGTCAAGGTTTTTCCAGACTTGCAGTTTAAGAACTCATATCTGGCAAAAGGCAAAGATCGGCATTTTAGGACGATGATTTGAAGTGAATCACTATTTTGGTGAATCTATCAGTGAATAAACTGGGTTTGAAAGTGGATGCATACACTAGTTCTTGCACCAACAGCCTTAATTTAATTACATCTCCAAAGAGATAGTACTTAAGTCATTGGGACTGATATAATTGCACCCTATCCTGTAGAATACACTTAAATTTTTACTTTAATTAGGAATTTATTGTGTGTTAATAGGCCTCTTCATGGACTACCAATGATCCGCGAACCACTGGATTAAACAGATTTGTACAAGGCTAATTAACAATCCACAAGTTACCAACAATTCCATAGCTAATAAAAAACTGACCACATAAACATGACAAGGAAATTTAGATCTAATAAGTTTAACTGTGTAAAAAGACAATGAACAAATCAAAAACAAACAAATAGTAAGAGGAATTTGCAGTTCAGTAACCGCATGGTGCCTTTCAATTTCATCAAAGACAAAAATAATTTGGTTTGAGCACACTTTCAAGGTGCAATGATTACAAGCAATTTATGTTTAACCATTGTCATCAATAATGTGTGTCATTTATAAGCATGCTACCAAGTTAATTGCCATTAATCATAAACGAGGATTGCAGAAAATGGTCACAAGCAAAACACTACAAAGCAAGCGCTACACATTTTATGAAGATAAGAGTAAATTAGTTAAGAAAGAAAAGAGGAAATACTTCGAACTTGAAGCCATAGCTGATTTAAGACTTTATATGATATGAGGTTATGAGGAAACACAGGGGAAACACTGTTGTGGACTGAAGGAAGGTAGATTGATTCTGATTGGAGTAGATAGATTTCGTAATGTTGTAATTGTGAAATCACAAGTTGAGTGTTGAAGCAGCAGTCGTTCGAAAAATGCAAAAGAGGACGCTTAATTGCTTGGCAAACGTGATACGTTGTCTGTGACTACTCAACACAGACGGAAAAGAAGCTGAAGTGAACTGAATCTTTTATTTCCAAACAAACGCAAACGCAAACATGCCTCTGTAGAGAAAGGTATTTTAGAGAAAGGTATTTTACATTTAAAATGTCTTTCCAACGTGAAAACAAGAACAGACCTCGGGAAATGTCTTCAAAATATCCTGTTCCCAAGTTTAGAGAAGTTTTTTCTGTTAAAAAGAGGGTAAAATATTAAACCTTTTTGTTTTTTGTTCTGAATTTGTATATCAAAATGTTTTAGGTTCAATTCCGTTACTGTATCGCCAAGCTGTTTTAGGCCCCAATTCAAATATCCTCAAATATTTAATGTTGCCTTTATTTAAAGAAACAGATAACGGTATTGAACCAATTTCTATTCTTTACATTTTCAAAATCTTTCCCATTTTCCTCCTAGCATTGTCGGGATCCAAGATTTGATGATTTGTCTGGTACGTTCAATGCTGAAGAATTTGAAGAAAATTATGCATTTATAAAGGACATGAGAGAACGTGAAAAAAAGGTAAATTGACTAAAATATTAAATTGAGTTAGTGCCATTGGCAATGTTTTTACCCAAGTACCAATTATGTCAATAGTAGTGAAGTTTAAATCAAACTGTATTATAGAACTGGCACTGGGTATCATACTGTTAATAAGAACAAAAAAAATTGGCTGAGTATTTTGGCTACAGCAGTTTAAATTGATTTTGTCGTATTTGATAACTTTGCAAATCAAGATTCATGTGTAAAGCTAAAGAGGAAAGAAAAGGTTTCATTCTTAGTTTAAAATGCAATTTTCTTGTACTGTTTTTCAATAATATAAAATGTAAGTTTATATAAAATTGATGTAATAATCTAACTATACATTGATCTATTGTAATGATAAAATTTTAATTTCAGACCCTTCAAAAAGAGCTGAAAAGAGTCGATCACGAGAATCCAAAGAAGAAATCTAAAATATTATCTCTTTTAAGGAAAATGGTAAGGTTTTTGTAGAAAGTATTGTTTAGTTAACAAATTATTTCCCTTTTTTTTGAAGTAATTGAAAAAAAGCTGTGTTAATAGTTTGAATGTTTGTTCCATCATTGCTTCAGTTAAAAAACGAAAATACTTAAAATGTTTAGCAATCTTCTTAGAAAATTTTATTTAAGTATTTACTTTATAACATACTTTTAACAAGGCTAGAAGTTACAGTTCTAAAGGTTCTAGCCAAACCAAAACTTTTACTTGCCATTGATTACATGCACTGATCTGACATTGATTACATGCACTGATCTGACATTGATTACATGCACTGATCTGAGTGTGTCTAATTTGATTTGAATCACATTTTACTAAAAATTTATTCACCAGCTTTAAATATTTGGATGCCTATGGGAGTTAGCAAGATGAAATTTCTCACCCTGCCCCTAAGGCTATAAAAACATACTTATAGTCCAATCACCAAGAGGAAACCTTTGACAGAAAAACACAACTTTGAAAAGAAATTCAAATATAAATGATAATCGGTAATCACGCAAATTTGTCACAAAAAGTTTATGAATTACCATCACCTCCAAAATTGAGTGGGATAACCCGTTTCCATAACAACAGTCACAATACTATACATCGTCTAAAGATTTTCTCGTGGCGGTCAGACTATATTTAGGAAAAAGAGTTGTAAGTTAATTTAAAGGAGGAAATCTATGGCACAGGAATTCAATCTGGTCGAAATATTTTGTCTGTGGTCTAAAATTGTAAAAACATTTAAACATCTCTTAAAAACTCATAATGATTTTGAACAACTATTCTCAAACTTGGGAAAGTGCTTAAGCATATAACTGTAGAACCTCTTTACAACAAATCTTTTGTTACAAACAGTGACCAGTAGTTAAAGTACCAATTATTTTTTCATTAGAATAATGTTATTTTAAATTGTTACAGCAATCCCAAACTCATGAGATTTTCATTATAGTGACCGCAAATTTCTGTCCGAGTTTGTAAAAATCTAATAGTTAAGATTCTAGAACAAAAGAAAGAGTGGTAGGGGGAGAGTTTCTGAAAGCCAATCTGAATGTTGTTTGCTTTCATTTTGTACATGGGGAGAATGTGTGGTACTTACGTATTATCCCGTCGACCGTGACGGTTAATCCGAAAACGTTATTAAATCCCATTGACTTTACTATTACTGTGCCGCTGAATGGTCGACAGGATAATATGTAAGTACCAAATGTGTTATTCCAGGTACTATATCCATATTATCGTTTTTCAAAATTAAATTACATGAGAGCCCCGATTATCCGTGAGTGCCACGAAAAATTTCTTGTTGATTTGAATTGATTTTTTTATTTGAATTTTGAAAATTTTAGTGAATTAGATGTAGAGCAAATGTTTCTGCTGTACTGTTACATATATTTTAAATAGTTTACATATCATGTTTTTTGTACAATAAAACATAGTTTTTATGCTGAAAATTTTTTTTGGGTGTTTTCACCTCATTTTTAGTCTTTTTCGGGTTATCCGTGGTACCCTTGCCACCCAATTCCGCGGATAATCGGGGCTCTACTGTATAATGTTCTTTTGTTATAATGACCCTATGTTGTGGTCCCGTAAGGGGTCACTATATCATAGTTCTACTGTGTAGTATCTAAATATTTTTTATTCAATTTTACTAACCCCTATTTTTTTTTTATTTATAGAAAAATGAAGATAAGTCTCTAGAAAATACCAAGGCTCAAAAAACCAAAGAGGCTGAAAAAAGAGCAGAAATGATGGCTGCTGCTGAACAAGGGAAAAAGCCTTATTATCCTAAGAAATGTGAGATTTTCTTTCAGTATTCTTAAATATTTTGTTATTTTAAAGTATTACTCACATTCATTTAAAGTAAATAGGGTTCAATTAATTCAAAATTATTCAGGTTCCACAATCATCATTATTACATTGGGGCAGGGGTTCTCAACTTTTTGGGTAACACAACCCCCTTTTTAAGTAAAAATTTTTTGGGAACCACTCTTAATTACACACTCTTAATTCACATGTAACCTAATAAGAGACATATAGGGTCTCCAAAAAACAGACTGACACATTTTAAAAATCAATAACTAATAACTTGAAAACTAAAAAAGATAAAAATATGTGGTTTGTTGCATCCTACTCCTGAGACTCTTGGGAGTAAGATGCAACAAACCGCATATTTTCATCTTTTTTAGTTTTTGAGTTATCAGTTATTGATTTTTCAAATGTGTCAGTCTTTTTTGGGACACTATGTAATTACTCATCCCTGTAGACAAGTAATAAAACCAGTGATTTATACAGTTAAAATGGTTTTATTAAAATACTCCGATTTGTATGGAATTTATTTCTGCTTTTGTTTTTCCTGCACTTCACAACCCCCTGGTCATGTCCTGTGAACCCCAGGGGGTCATGACCTACTGGTTGAGAACCCCTGCATTAGGGTGACTACAAAAAATCAATTTTAAGAATGTAAAAGGAAAAGAAAAAAGAATTATACCTTACAAAAATATTTGATTGATAAGATTAATCAAGGTAAATTTTAAGAATCCTTATTGCAAAGCCGCTATGGCAACTTCACAGTAAGAAAAGGTGAAAATGTAGTATCTTGATAAATATTCAAATTGAGGGCTTTGGTTATTAAAATTTAAAACATGCATTTTTTTTTTTTTAGTATAAAAACTAAACCAGTCTTTAAAATGAAGAAATATTTTTATATTGCAATCATGGGTGCCACTCTTCCGTCCCCAGGACGGAATTCCGTCTTTTTAAAATTTCAATGAACGGAATTCCGTCCCAGGTATATTACGAAACGCAAAATTAGTACTAAATTCCAATATCTACATTGCACATTTGGTTCAATTCCGTTAACGTTCCTGCTAAATTGCCATGCTTTTGAGAATGTCATACATTCAAGTATCAACATTTTTTTTTATTATTGAAAATATGAATAGTTTTTGATCTAACTAAACATTTTAATCTGAGTCTAAAATTGTTTTAGCAATATATTACTCCTTTTTTGGTATCCAAAGGAGCATAGCGGTATTTAGCAGGATCATTAACGGAATTGAACAGCACATTTTGACCACAAGTAACATGGTTTTACTCTCATACAGCTTTATATTGATTTAGAATTTAAGGAACTATGAGTTTTCATGATATTTTATGAATTTTCATGCAATTAAAAAAATTGCTAGACTGGATGGAAATGATTAATACTTGTCTTTAAGTTTCTGTCTTCTTAAGTAATCTTACGATACTTTAAAGTTTCTGTCTTGCAAATTTTGAAAAGTGGCACCCATGATTGCAATCAAACTTAATTCCCTAGTCATGGTCCATTTAAAGATGTTTCTGACAGTTTGTTGCTCACTGCGGGTGATAGGAAACTGATTTTGATTCTAGCATTGACATTGGTTGTGAAAGTTTCCAAGTTTACTTACAAAACATTTTAATACCTTCAGTTCACTGTTTTACTTTGTATGCAAAATTATGATTTATTTCTAATTTTTTTTATGAGCAAGCACCACATGCAGGATTTAGAAGTGGATAAGAGCTGAAACACTTAAGAAAGAGTTTTGAATTACACAGCAAAAATAAAACATAAGGACAAAATTAAATGCCTGTTTACATCCATACCAAATTTAACATGACCATATGTTTCAGGTTGTACCATTTCATTTCCTTTATAAAAATCTCTTGATTCTTTCTTTTAGCCGAAGTTAAAATGAATGACATGGTAGAACAATACAAGACTCTGAAGGACACTGGAAAACTTGACAAGTACTTAGAGAAGAAGAGGAAAAAGCAGTTCTGTAAAGACAAGAAAAGGTTTTATAATAAATAGATTTTTATGCACAAGGACCTATTTCATGTTTTTATCTTCTGTATTCATTGATCAAATCCTCAGGAGCTCATTCCATTGCCATCTGAAAATTATGCTCCATAGATCTTATTTCATAATTAAATAAGGTGTTTAATTTTGATTACATTAAATGTTCTTAAAATAAAAGTGTTAAGCCTTCTTTATTACAATGTATAGTTGCTCTGGTACTATTCTTTATCCTTTTTCCAAATAGTTGCAGCTTTTTTTTAGCCACAAAAACAATTTCAAAGATATCAAAATTAAACCCAATGATGGAATAAAAGTAACTTTTCCTGTATAATTTGATTGATAAGTTAAATGTCATTATAATTTTTTTAATATTTCATTTGTTAATTCTAATTATATATAATTATTACTTTTTAAATGATTCAATTAATATTTTATATTGGCCTCTTAATTTATTTTAGGAAACTATTTGAATCTTTTATTTCATGCCTTCACTTTCCCATAATCAACATTTTTTTTCTTAAATGCATATTTGATAGCAGTCTATATTTGATATTGATTATCTGTCTATAATCATGAATGTTTTTATATTTAATTTATGCCTGGTAAATATTTGTTTCTAAATGAGAAAGTAAATAACTCAAATAGTTTTCTATAGAATTTTAAATTTAAATACCTGTTTTTAATTTATAAAGGTAAAATAACTAAGCTTTTTAATTTTTCTTTTAAAAAGGTTAAATTATTTTGGTAAAAGGCAACTTCCATAATTTCCATAGTATCATTTGTTTAACCCTTTCAGACATAGACCGTCTGAGATTGCCATTGATACTTATGAAAGAAATTGGGGTGGTCAAGAGAGGCTGAAAGGGTTAAAATTGGTTAGTTTACTATAATGATGTTTTGAACCTTTGGTGTCAAATTGTTTAGTAGTCTTCTCAATTTCAATACCTTATCTCACAGTTCTTACAAATGAAAATGAATGAGATTAAGCACTTGACTTAGTCTAGCATTATTTTTGAACTCTGCAATTGAATTTTTCAACAGGGTTTGTATGCTCTTTAAAAAGGAATTTTAGGAATCAAAAGTATTTTTACAACTCCTTCTTACTCCTTAATTTAAAGGCTCATTAATAATATTTGCTTACACTTTCTTTACTTTACACTTTCAAAACCCAAGCTATGTTCTGGTGCAAGATCAAATAAGAATACCCAAGAATAAGTGTTAAAAAAATTGTAAAATTTATAAAAAAATTAATGCAATTAATATTTTTTGAAAGTACCGTCATAAAGGTTATTTCATAAAAATAAGAGGTGTAACTATGGTGATTTCAATTACAAATTAGGAAGGGATAAGTAAACTGAGTTCAATTCATTTTTACTACCCAACAAGGATAGACTTTTGAGCCCTAGTAAATTCATTTACACAACTATGGGTGTTGGTCACAATTTAATAGTGACACTATTACTCAACTCACTGTTTAGGAATTATTGCCTTTAAAAATAACATAATTATCTGATTCAACAGCGTAAAACACCACAAAAGTAAATGCACTAAAAAATAACACCTAGAAACGGGGAAAAATGTGAGTGTCAGAAAACCAAAATATTTTTTCTATGATGTACATAACTACAGCTTTCTATAACTGTAACTTACTATTTTGAAAGTGAAAAAAAATTATGTGAATATACTAATTATATCTTAAGATACTTTGACTAGAGTATGAATTAAGCATTTTTACTGAAGATTATCAGAGACATTGTGGGAAAATATTTAGTTTTTTGGCCCATGCAGGATCTTCCTGAGTTCAAAACCATACTTTAAAGAAAGATTTAGAGATACACAGTTCTTTCTTAGATACACAATTTTGCACTAAAAATTTCCCCAATTATATTGTTACTACCACACCAATCTGCTATTTCCTATTTTTGAAGAAAAAATTAATTCACATCAAAACGTTTGTTCAAAAACGTTTTGTGTGCTGCATTACTCAGTGACAAAAAATAAGCTCTTTTAGGTGAGAAAAGCAGATTGGCTCCTGTTCTCTTGAAACCTTCTGTTGAGGTCACAATTAGAGTATTAGCCCTTTTATTACTGGCTCTTTTACAGTCAAGCTGAATCCAAGTTTCCAAATGCTTAGCAGTATGAGTTTTCTATAATCATCTAAAAAAAGGCCAACATTAAAAAAAATTCAGTAAACAACTAAAAACTATTTAGAAAAACAGTAGACAATCATGTTCTCCATGGTAGGATCTACCATTCCAACCCCAGATCAGTTCTATGGTTTGTGTGTTTATTTAACCATTATCCTGACATTTCGAAAGTAAGTTGTATGGGTTAGGGAACGTACCCATACTACGTGACCTATTTTTTACTGTTTTTGACCCCCCTCCCCCCCCCTTGGTGACCACCCGTAGTATATGCCAAGACCCCCCCCCTAGTTTTCACGTAGTAGTTCATAAATACGGTTTTCAATCATTTTTAGCAAACAGAAAGTTAAAAAAATGTTAATTTGGCTTAATATTTGTGTTTATTAATACAACGCTTGTCTCGTGGCGCCAAGAGTGCGTACATACAAGTGGAAAATATATCATCTAGAAGAAAAAACTTATGTAAAAGTTATTGTAACAGTAACTTAATTTACAAAAACAAGTATTTTTTCTTTATTTTTTGACTACATGACGTGACCCTAAGCCCCCCCCCTCCCCCCTGTGACCAAGCGTGGTATTTTGAAGACCTCCCTTAAACAGGTCACGTAGTATGGGTACGTTCCCTTATTAATGCTTAAATTAGGCCATGATGTTAAAGGTATACCAAGAGAAATTATCAGAAAAGTCCCCTTTGAAAAAAGTGTATTGCTTTATTTTACTCGAGGTCTGTTTTGGCTTGGATGGTGCTATTTGGGCCTGCTACCATAAAGCCCTAATCAACCCCAAAATTCTCTTGAGGTGTGGGGGGATTTAGGAAGGTGACTGGTAGGGCCCATTATAGGGAACTTTAGGGTTGTCCTTGATGATTGCTCTGAAACCATTTTACCCCTATAAACAGGGTTTCCGCGCACCTGGAAAGTCATGAATTGGAGTAATTCTTTAATTTTGTCATGGAAAGTCATTTTTTCATCCCAAATTTTCTGTACTTTATTGAAAAACATGTATTGAAGTACTGTTCATGTCAAAAATTACGTAAATTAAGTGTTTATAAGTCATGGAAAATGAATTGTCATAGTCAGGGAAAGTCATGAAAAGGCATGGATTTGAAAAATTTCATTTTGGCAGGTACCCTGTATAAATAACTGAGATATGGTAAAAAGTTGATGGGGGAAAAAAGAGGGAGGTAATTACAAATTCTGGAATATTTCTAAAGTTATGTTGTATAGCAAATTACCCCATATTACTAAAAAAAAACAGTTTAAACCCTATTTTCTTACAGTCAGTTTTTTAAAAAAACTTTTTGAGGGAGGACCCCTAAACCTCTCGTTCTGAGCTCCGTGTAAGCCACATAATTTTCAAGGGAAAAAAACAAAAATAGACGTCGATATTTTTTTTTGAGGGGTTTGAACCCTTAACCAGGGGATACCAGTGGCGGATTCAGGGGGGGGGGGGAACTCTGCACAGTGCCCCCCCTTGGACCCAAAAAATCACTCATAAGTCCCAAAAAGTACTCAAAATGGGTTAAACCCCTGCTTTTACAGGTCAAATTTTAAAATTTTTTATGGGGGAGGACCCCCATACCCCCCAGCGGTACCAAAAGGGGATCTTGAATGATACTTTTTAGAGAACTCCCCACATTTTGACATTTTTCTCAAAAGGTAAAGGTGATGGTCTGGAAAAGTGCCCCCCCCATTGGGGCCGTGCCTGTACAGCTCTGCTTTGGAGATTCGTTAATGGTAAGTGAACAATCTCTGTACCCAAGCAGCACAAACGTCCAATTTTCGTCCAAATCTCGTTAACTTCTAGTTGCAGTTACGTAAACTTGACATATTCGGTACGAGATAGGGTTTGTGGTCAACACTATTCAAATCTGGCGGCATCACGAGGGAATTCATTCAAGGACAGGGAAATTCGTCTTAGGGAAATCCCTCCCAATAAGAAGGGCGGTGGCTGACGTCAGATAGTAACGGCTTCGTGAACTCTTTGAGGTCGCTCGCCCTACTTGTAGACCGGTTCTTCCGTCGCCGCTTTCCAAGTCACTCGCTCGGCGTTATGGTCAGCTGACGGCACAGAATGTCGGGCCTCCTCAAAGACGCTGGGCCCACGATCAGAGCCGTCCTATGCCTTCTCTTTGTCACAGGTAAATGTCGACGTTTTTAATTGTTGTAGTATTAGTATTAGTATTGAACGGTTTTGATTGTTGGTGTATGTTTGTTAGTGGACAACCTTTGGTAGATTTGATAGTTTCTCTTGTTGGGATGAATTGGTGTGACACTGACTTAGATCTGGGGTCTTTTCTGTAAGCCTATTCATAGTTATTTTTGGAACAGATTTAGAAAGAGTCCTTTAATCGCCATGTGTAGCCACAGCGACATGATTCAGCAAATAGATCTAATGGTACTATTAGATCTCTAACAATAATCTACTAATTACTATTATTTTAGGTTCTAATAATAGTAATATTGAAAATTGGATCTCTATGGTTGTCAGTCATAATTTGAGCTTTGGGGAAACATGGCGGCTGGAGGACTCTTACTGAAAAGTAATTTATTTTTAGATAAAGGACCTTATTTAACAGCGTCGTACGATTTTACTTCGTTTCGTGCTAATCGTAGATATTGCTAACTAATTAGGGGCGAATCGAGGGGCAGGTGTATCAGGGCCATGTCCAAGGGGGGTTCACCCCCATGAAATTAAAGGGATCCGTTCATTTGCCCGACAATTCTCCTTCCTTCCCGTTGTTTCGCATTGATGATGATGTCGGGCAACTGATTGTCGGGATTTCGAACCAGACCCGAAATTAAACTTTCATGATTAGGTATTTATATGCTGTTTTTCCCTTGCAAATTCTGATGAGTAAAAGAAGCAATCGTCTTTGGGTGTCACCCAAAGGGTCCAAAATTAGTCAAAATACTATTTTTAGGACACATTTCGAAAGGCTTTCTGTGTGAGGACCATTCTTTGCTTTGGGGGCTAAGTATTTCCCCAAAACGTTGACACTAAGTGCATAAAGGTTTACATATTTGACCTCTATAATATACTCAAGAAAGGAGACCTTGGAAAAAAATTTGGGGGGCTGAAGCCCCTCCCGAAGCAAAAGTCTGGTTATATAGCCTTGATGGATATACCCTCCTTCAATTAAGGGTTCCATGGGGGGGTAGGAAAAAGACCTAGGTCTAGGAGACGAAGCTAGGTACTTTTGGAGCATGCTCTCCCTGATTGTATTGAAAACCTCCTTCATCCTTAAAAAATTAGAATATCCTGAAAATGTCGGAGGGAGGGGGGCATTGCTCCCCCACAACTACCTCCGTAATCCCCCCATGAGTATGTTCTAATTTAGTTACCGTGAAATCAGTCTGTCGAATCTGTCATGGACATATTATTCTTCTCTGATGAGAATAGCTAACTAAATTACATTTTTTGTTGCTAAAAAGTTAGATTATTTGTAAGTAATTTGTAATTAGTAAGGTTTCGTGGCGTTATGAAATCTGTTGAATATTTTTGTTTACTACACTGCTTCGTAAGATATAAGGCTGGTAGGTGCTCTAGTCTCTAGTGTTCCTCTTAACAATTGTGCTATTTTTGTATCTTGGTTGAAATTCTTTTTTGAGCTAATGAATCATAATATAGTGATAATTATAGCGACTTAAGTCTTCTACTTTCTGACTTTTAATTTAGTATTTCAAACCGATTTCATATGTACTGCAGATTTACTGGTGCATTACAATTTTAAGTGTTGTAATAAAAAAAAATTTATATTTATTTGTATTTGATCATCTAATTCCGTACGAAATTTAAGAATAAAAAATGTCTGTTTATTCCTTAAGGATTCCTTCCAATTAACGAAACATTTTTGGATACAAAAAGTATTGTATCCACATTTTTTGTTAATTGCAATCTTGTCGCCCTTGAAATGCATGAATTATAGCTTTTAAACTATTTTATTTTATCAATTAATACTGACATTTAGAATTAAGATTTCAAAAATTTCATTTTATAAGCTGAGGATGTCTTGACTTTAAGGAGATCAACTATCCTTTATTGTATCGAAATTTTCCCGTTTATTATTCTATAAAATGTTTTTCCTGAAAATTCTGCCGCTTACAATGAGTGGCTCTCTTTGGGTGTTATCTAAAGGGTCTGTTACGTTTTGAAATGTAGTGTGAAGATAAAATTTTAACTGAACAAGAGATTTAACGTTACAAAGAATTTATCAACAGCGGAGCATATTACTCCTGCCTCACTGGGAGAGCTCTAAAGGGGGTCTGGAGATAAGAGAGAAAAAGAGGAGCACGCATCTCTGAACCGAAACCTAAACTAAAAGGCCTGTGATTGGTCCAGAAAGCACGGCCGGCGCGGAGCTTATAGGTTATCTGGAAATATTTTGGGTAGGGGGCCGAGTGGCCTGCTACAGGTCTCAAAATGAGCTACAACACTATTTTGAGGGACAAATTTCCAAAATTTTTTGGTGGGAGCCCCACCCTAGAATCCGCGCCTAGTCTGGATACAGGTCTTATGGGGGCAGTGACATTTATTTTGCCATAGGGAAGGAATAGGGTAAAAAATCTGGAGAAAAAGTAACTTTTTTGTATAAGGATGACCCCTAACACAGCATTTCCCAAATTCGTTGACTCTCAATCTGAACCACAAACCGGATTCACAAACCTGCAACTTTCTATCGCATTTCCCGTGGTCATTCCATTCTCGATAAATAATAATTACGCATGCATTTTCGATTTCCCCTTCGACGATCATTTTGTTCTTTTTTTATTCTCGGTCGGTGTCGGAGTATTTCGAGGTCGCCCGCTCCCCGATGCGATCACTGCCAAACAATCGTTTGACCCAGATTTCCGTTTACAAGAAGCGCGAGTCGAATACGAATGGAGCGTATTATTATTATTATTATACGCATAGCTCGGAATTATTTTATTATCCGTTTGAGAAGTTCTTGAAGCGCACTATACCGTGGGAGAGGGGTAGCTTTGTAAAGTCGATGCGGATCAGTTGGTAGACATGGCAACAGTTCTTATAGGAACTATACATCGGCTTATGACTATTTATTCAATCTATCATGTAGCTAGCGTGTATTTTCCCAGACCTTTTTGGACCACAGCATCTTTGTGACCAGAGGGGCTTCACCCGGTATTGATGCATTTCCGTACCATACTTTTAAATTCGGTTTAGGTTCAGCAATTGAGATACTTTTTTAAAAAGGTTTACTGAATTACTACCAGTAGATAATTCTTTTTGGGCTATAGAAATGGACTAATATTACCCCATCATATCCCCCAAAATACCAATATACCCCAGAAATTTTTTCTGGCTACTCTACTTGACTATTTCACATCGGACGGGACATATAATGTCCCAGGCTGGAAGAATTTTGAAATTAAGGCTGGGACAACACAAGTCCCAGGTACTAAAAAACATCTAGGAACAATAAATAACACCAAGTTGGGCCCGCATCATGAGCCCATGAATTTATCATCTCAGTTGTATCAAGGGGGGAATTGTAAGTAAACCTCAAAATTTTGAGGGGTCTAGCTAGGGGTCCCCCCAGAATTTTTTTTTGAGATTTGCCCCTTTAAACTAGTGCTTAATATCATTTTGAAACCTCCTCTTTGGTGAACACTCAAAGGGAAGAACTGCTTCTTTTAAGCGGCAGAATTTATAGGGGAAAGACACTGTATAAAAGACGTCATATTTTTGGAGGGGGGTTTGGGGGTTGTTCCCAAGATAAAATTTGAATGTTTGCCTCTAAAAATAGCATTTTAGCTCCATTTTGAGACCCTTTGGGTTCCATCCGAACCAGCTCCTCGTAAACTACCGATTTTTCAAGGAGAAAAACTATAAGTAAATTCCAAAATTTTGACTTCAATTTTTTCAATTCAAAAAGACTTCATATTTTTGGAGGATATTTTTTCATATATTTGGGTTGAGGGTTGTTCCCAAGAAGAAATTTTGAAATTTGACACCCAAAAGTAGTGTTATAAATTCATTTTGTGACCCTTTGGGTTACAACCGAAGAGGATTGCTCCGTTGTCAAAATTTCGAGAGGGGTTCGAACCCCTAGAACACCCCCTTGGATACGGCCCTGCTTTTGTCTGTTTTTCTCACGCCTTCGGTGTTATGATTTGAAAATCGCCTTCTATCGTTGCAGGATCGGCGTGGGCTGACGAGGCGTACGTCGGCCTCCCGTTGGGCAAGCTCAACACCTACGCCAATCAGGTGTCTGGCTATGTGTACGCCGTCGACGAGTACACGCTCATCATCAGGAACTTCTTCTACGATGGACTTGGACAAGGTGAGTTCTGTGCTCTGCTCCAAAGTTTTTATACAGGGTGTTTCAAATAGAGTTTAACAATAGGCTATTTCCTAGACCTAGACCACGGCTTACTAGATACTTATACAGGCTAGCCGAGTTTTAAACAATGAAAACCATTTGACAACTTTTCCCGCTTGGAGCGCTACAAGACCTACCTATATCACCCACCGCCTTCAAACACTGTGGATATGCTTTGCTAGTTTGTCCAGTATTGCCATCTGGATTTGCAATGATTTCCGTACTCGGCTAGCCTGTATAGTATCTAGTAAGCCGTGCCTAGACACATACTTGCAATGGACTCTAACCGTCTGACGTCACACGGAACCAACACGTGACCTACTGAGCTTGCGATTGGTTATCACAGATACTACACTAGTAGATCTACTAGTGTAGTATCTGTGGTAACCAATTGCAAGCTCAGTTGTAGGTCACGTGTTGGTTCCGTGAAGTCTCGAACCAGATAGGCGGTTAGAGTCCATTGCAAATTTTCATTTTAAGATTTGAAATATTGGATTGGACTAGTTTCAACTCCATAGGGGGTCTTAAGAAAATGTAGAAAATAAATTTTTATAGTACGCTCCTGTAGTTTGAAATTTCCAATTAGTATAAAAAATTACTCTATTACTTCCTGAGTAAGGCACAAGAAATTCTATCTCAATATCTTCAAAACTCACTGACGTGAGATACTAAAAACTCGAAATTGGTGAATTGCACCACTTTATAACACCCTTTTTGAGAGCAAAATAGTATTCATCCATCAATTTAAGTTGAACCTGTTTTTATGCGGTGATAGGAATTCAAAAATTCAATTTGTGACGACCCCATAAATCTTTAAATATGCATGCGTTTTGAAGATGGATATTTTCTGATCATGATATACCATCTCTTTTCCTTATTAAAATATAATTTTATAAGTGATCTTCTCTAGCTATGGCTTATATCTTAATCTTTATTTTATTTAGACACATTCTTTTGGGCTGGTTCTACAGTTCGTCCAAGCAATATCGGATTTATAGTCCCTGACGAAGAAGGGAGGTATGTTCACAAATGTTTTGAAGTTCTCTGGATTTGTGTTTATTTTCAAGGATATATTTACTGGTTTTTCCTTAGAAGTTTATATACTTTTTCTATTTTATTGTGATCGCTGTTTCATTCATTGCGTTTTGATTTTGTAGAACCAATCGGCTTCAAAGGTATGTGAATGCCGATGTTACCTTGAAACTTCCGGACAACAGGAAATTGTCCTCTATCAAATGGCTAGCAGTGTGGGATCTAAGGGAACATGTAAGTGTATTTGATTTAAAATATTAGATGCCATAAAAATGTTAGCTATAATATTTCATTGTTTCATATAATCCCCCCCTAAAAAAGAATGATTTTGGAATATTATTTCTCGTAATATTTTAAATTGAAATTATTTCAGTACTCGCAGTAAAAAGAATTCTGAATTCAACCTAAAAGATTATCTGATTTTACGTGCCCTTAGACAAAATTTCGATGCAGCCCCTAAAAATGTAACTTTCTCAATAAACTATAAAGATTTTTCCTTAAACAGCTTTTTTTTTTAATCAATAACCCATCCCTTATTTCTCTAGATTTTAACTAATGGAAAATAGAAACAGACCCGAACAAGATGTGGGGGGATTTTACAAAAGAAAACATTATGAGAACCATTAGAAAATGTTCGTCAAAAGCATTTCCCCCCTTTTATCAGTAAATTACGTTCCTTTTGAGCCTAAAAGATACATTTCTTTTTACCTATACCAAGATACAAAAAAACATTTCCAGTGTTTAAACTTGCATATCTATGTGGAAGTATGATTTTTCTTGGAAAATTGTTTTTGCATCACCTCATGCCTGTTTCTTAAAAATATATGTACCATGATTTTCATTCGTAATAAAGAGAGCGATAATTTTTCACGGGTCCCCTCTAGAAGGCTCCCTCATACATTTGTCGTGTTTGACCCCCTTAGCCTGTAAACCTTTTAATGAAAACTATTTGTGTACTGCTATCCTCATGGTTATACAATTGGAAAACAATTCGCTTCTTACGTATTATCCCGTCGATTGTGCCTCTGAATCCTGAATCCGAAAACGTTATTATATATCAAAGCCTGTTAACTGTATGCTGTAGCTTTGCCGCTGAACGGTCGACAGACTAATACGCAAGTGCCAAAAGTTCTGAAGGTTGAATAATATTTAAACTTAACGAACTGGGTTATAATATAAACTTAACTAAAACACATTTCTACGTTTATGTTGCAGAACAATTTGGCAGACGTTTACATCCCAGAAGGCTTGGAAGCCCCCTCCCCGCAAAGGATATCGGAAATGAGCAGAAACTCTCACGGGGTGAAATCCGACGGCGTTGAAGTATTGGATTCCAAGACTATTCTAATACAAAATTTGTTCTACAATGGAAACGATACGAGTATGTAATTATAATGACTTGGTTTATTATTTCTTGAGTATAATATTCTGTTCAGGGGGCATTCAAGGGAGGGGCTATGGGGTTGAAGCCCCCCCCCTAAGATTAAACCATCATTTGAACTGAACCACCCAGTGGCGGATCCACATGGGATGCGATTGGGGTGGTTCCCCCGCAAATTAATGGTTTATTAAAATGGTAACAATAAGAAATAAAGATGCCAATAAAAAAGGTAAACAATGGGTTTTACGGGTCAAATTTCAATCTATTTTCTCCAAGAGGATCCCTAAATCCGTATATGCTTGGAATGCAGTATTTTTTCACTAAATTATGACATTAAATACTATATAATAAGATAAAATATAAGAAACAACATTTATTTGCACATTAAAAACTAAAAGATTAAAAGTGCAATTGTTTCGGGCACAACTTCGATTCCCTTTGTCAGCCAAGAATATTTATCTTGCCTTATTAAATATTATATTTTATCTTGTTATCGACTTTAACAGTGGATTTTTAATCTTACTACTTTATAATGTTTGAGTGAGGAGACATACGAAATAATTTTGAGTTGACCACTCCATTTAAAATTAGTCCATCTACAGTTACAGGCATATGACTTAAGAATACGGACAGAATTGCCCCCTTCAAATAGACTCGGGAACCGCCACTGTGACTGGAACCTTCATATTTATAGGGAAAAATGCAATATAAAGGGATTTATGATGATTAACGAACACAACTTTAATCCTTTTTTAAAATTTGAAAATAAACTTTTGTGAAAGCAACTTTATTTAAATTTATCAAGCCTATTATATGAATACTTAGTATATAATGGCCCTTATAAAAGTAATTATGGAGTTCTTACAAAAAGTTCTATAAGTTAGATAAATTCATTAGATAAATAGATCATTCATAAATTCATTAGATAAATAGATCATTCATAAATTCATTAGATAAATAAGATCATTCATAAATTCATTAGATAAATAAAACCTTCAAGTTTTTAAACATTTTTCTTTTTTCCCAGACGTGTTCTTCTATGTTGGCCTAGGACCTCAGCCCACGCCTCACGGTACAAAAATACCCGATGAGAACGGATAGTAAGTACACACAACTCAGTACATTTTCATTCAAAAAAAGAGCTCTGCAGTTTCTCTAACTTACTAATTTTCGATCCCAACTCAGTTTCAACAGTATAACGTCGTACTCCGGCAAAGACGTGAGGCTCCTTCTGCCTGGCAAGATGACGGTGGATGACATCGATTGGCTGAGCATCTACAACGTGCGAACGCAGGAGAACTACGGGTCCACGGTCATTCCAGACAAGCTGAACATTCCACCTTCGCTCATTCACATCATTGTAAGTAGTTGTAGATAATAACGTTATTTTTGAATAAATTAACTGTAATAACGTCATTTCAAAACATTATTGTCAAAATACCATTATTTTATTATCACCGAGATTTAGATGTTGATCACACACTTAGATTCGTCCAAGTCAACGTCACGTTGAAAACAGAAATTAATCATTTAAGTTCATTAAGTTAGGTTTTTAAGTTAAATTAAATTAGTTTGAGTTATTTTAAGTTTAAAAAACGCTGTTTCTTCAAACTTATGATGAGGTGGTGGAGAACTTACTAGTAATTCTTAAATAAATTCAGTATTGCTCGTGGAAAAAATACTTTGACGGCAAACTTTAGTTTACCCCATCATAGACTATTTGAGGTTTCCTAATGAAAATTTTCAAAAATGAAATTGGTTAAAAACAACAATTTTTGAAAAAAAAAATATTAAAATATAAATGTCACAATTTTGACTGACAAATATTCGAACATTTTAAAAAGAAAAATCCCTAGCAAGCATCCTTAAAATAGTAATGCCATCAGAGATCTCATAGCTCTTTAAACTAAAGATCTCATATCACATATAACAGGACTCTTAAGATTAAAAAATTCCATAAAACAAATAAGCATAAAACCCAACAATTTAATTGTAATTTAGATATATTATTGATTTTAAAAAAATAAAGTTCTACTCATCTGAGTAATATTTTATTGATCTTTTTAGGAGCGTGAAAGCCCCTTGCCAAATTGCGAACAGCTGCACAGAGATTTACGTCTTAGTTGGGAGATATTCGGTCCTGCCATCACCTTTGAACTTTCTGGACAGATAGGTATGAAACCGCCTTTCTTAATAAATATTAAATAGTATTAATTAGGTTTTTCAAAATTAGCACTCCTGAAAAGAAATCGAAACACCTTAACCAAATTTTCCCCATGCATTATATCTTAATTATTACGAAATGTTTAAATTTAAAAATGTAGTGGTAAAATGTTGGGTTCTTACACCTCCTGAAAAACTCCTGAAATTTGCTTTATTTTTCTAAGGGCCCTTAAAACTGCTGAAAAATAGTGTTTTTCTCCTGAATTTTCTTCCTAACTCCTGAAAATTAAGTGGCGTAGCTCGGTTGGAAACAGAGACATGACTTTTAATTTAAATATCTTTTTAACTATTAATCTTGTGTTTGGCGCGGAATGTCCGATATAGGGACCTTGCGCCATAAAACCCAAAACAACCAACCAACCAATAGAAAATCCAAGTGCAAAACGAAGTTTTATTAGCGATTTGGTGGAAGTAATTGTATTTTAGTTCAATAAAATTCCATTGGAAATTCAAATTCCAACTTACGTAATTCCTCGTTCCAAATTTGAATCGGAACTCATTCTGCTTGTGATACGTAAAGTAGTCTAAGGTTAATAATTATTTACATTACCTCCTGATTTTTATGTAATTTACTCCTGAAAAACTCCTTAAAGACTCCTCACTTTTACTTTGTTAGACAAGAGTATGAACCCTGATGTAAAGTTTAAATATTCTGAGCTTTTTTCTTTCGCACGAATAACAATTAATTCTCTTGCATTGTATTTGAATAAGTGCTTATGGTTCATGCGGTAACTATAGTGTCTGATTTAGGCTGACGAAAACTCAAATACGAGCAATGTTTTATGAAGAGTTTTGAGTATTCTGTGAATTATTTTTCAGAGGAAGACGAGTATATGGCTCTGGGTATCAGTGGTTCTGATACTAGCTCTCAGATGATCGGTGCTGATGTTGCCATAGCTTACATGGATGGACTTTTAGGGACAATACTCGACTATAACGTCACAGGAAAATATCCTGTAAGTATAATCAAATTCCTGGTTTTCTTTTAATTCTTTAAGAACAATCAAAGTTTGTTTATTTTCTTTAGGTTGTAACGTCGTGAAGAAAAAACTCATTTACAAAAATACATCTTTATTTCAAAATTCGGGCAACTAAAAAAAATGGCACACAGGTTTTCTTTACTATCTATCGTTAAGTCGGAGTTTTTTTCTTCTTATCAACTAGTACTTTGTTACAAAGTGTTCTCCAGAAATATCTCGTGATGCTAACATGACTGATCTGTTAATAATGTTATCCCCAATATCCAAATTTCAATTTGTTTGTTATAAGATAATGAGGAATATGAAAAAAAAAGTTTAAAGACCTTTATAACTAACTTTTGACATTTATTTTTTCCCATAAAAATTTAATCTTTTGTGATACAGTCGACTCTGCTTAATGTGATCACCTTTATCCAAGAGTAGAAATATAACTATATCCGATTGATAAAAATAAGTGATTGGATACTAGAAAGTTTCAAACAGTGTAACTCGAGTTTTGTATTATGAATCACAGCTGTTTAGTCCCAATGAAAGTATTTAAAAGGATTTCCTAGTTTGTGTTTTGCAAATTATACATTCTTAAAGAAAAGTACGAGAGTGGAACATGTATTATAAATACATTAATGTCTCATACTAGAAATTTGTCTTCAAACTGGAAAAAGGAGGTTTATAGGGAATTTCACCAAATTTTGATAACAATAAGCGAAATGTTGATTACATAAACGGTGATCGGGACCGGTCAATTTTGATAACATGATCCGATTGATAACATTAACCGGAGTCGACTATATGTAGAAAAGTTTCCAAACTAAGGCAAATAATTTTCAATAACATTTCCTGTACGTACCTTGATATTAGTTAATTTATATGGATTTCATCAGTTAAGTTTCCTATTTCAGTGCACCAACATTCTGGGCAAATACGCCGGGGTTTGCGAGGACAACAAAGTGGGCGGAGTGCCCGGGGGATACCAAATACACACGTACGTCAGAGACGATGGCATCACCACCATCACCTACAGGAGAAATCTCCTCAACACTGGTAATATCTTCAGGCTCGAAACCTTTTTGTTATAGGCATATCAGATTGCTTTTTAAATATCCCTTAATTAAACTTCGAGTTGGTTTCTTATACACGAAAGAAACGTTTCCTGAACCCAGTAAGTAACGTCACTACGCGGAAGGAGAAAATGGGTAAACAAGAAGCCTGTTGGGTAGCTAGGAGGAGTTTCGATACGCAAATCGTGATAAAAAGACGCTTTATATACATGGGTTTAACAAAATAATCATATTTTTAAATTGACGTTCTTCATTTCACTCAAAATTCAGACACCGCGATGAGAACTACGTTGTTAGGTACGTCATAAGGTCAGGAAACGTTACTGTCGAGTATAGCAGTACTTGAAGTTTTGAAGGGGTAAAATCCGTTCTGATGAATAACCCATTAAAAAAGTTAATTCAAATATTAAAATACAGTTCTTGAAATAATTGTATTTAACAGTATATAACTTTCATAAAAAAACTTAAATATGGTATGAATATCGACTTGAAGTTTTCTTACTTGAACGGATCTAAGTGATACAGGGTAAGGGTGGTCCATGAATATTGAATAATGATATTTTAAGCTAAAAAGGTTTGGTTGCTTCTTAGAGGCGGAACCACTGACATTATCAATCAATTACTGTTTTATGTTAGGTATTAAGTCCGTATCTAAGGAAAAGGAAAAGTAAGAAAGTGATGAGGTATTAAAATGATGTGTTTAATATTTATACAATTAAATACCTTGAAGCTTCCTCTTTTATTATTCGGTTCTTTATATAAAATGAGAAATTCATTGCTTAGTTGGATTAATAGAAGTACCTAAATTTGCCATCAAAATGGTTGACTAGTCATGATTTTATCCAGCCGAGTTAAGTGTTCATTTAAGCCAAATACATGTCGTGGCAGGGAAGAAGAACCAAGGTTACAGTATCTTTATTATAGATTAAGACATGGTGAAAATTCGGGAGCCAGAGCTAGTCTCCTCTACAAAATTAAAAAGGGAGCGAGTCCAACAGGCGGCGCTGTGGAAAATGGGATTTTCAAAGGAGTTCAGACCAATCAGGGGCCCAGAAGGCTCCCACCCCCAAGTTAATCCCTAAGAATGCGAGGGTAAAAACAATTCTGAAATGGAGTGTTGAACTCAAACGGTCCTTCTGGATAGTTGTTTGGTGAAATAATTTAAATGGAGGATTTTATATCCTCACATACATGTCTATTAAGTGTGCAAAATCAAAGTTAAATTTCTTTCCTCTTATATTAAAAATGTTTAACTTTTTCAGAGGATAGCGGGGACAAAGTATTCAAGCAAGAAGGGGATACCTATTTTATATGGGCTATCGGAAAGTACAACAAATTCAAGGAACCCACCTATCACAGATTAGTCCAAAGAGGTAAGTAATCAAGAACGCCTTTCCAACTTAACTTGAACATCTTTATCTCACGAGGCCATAGTAGGCAAGACGTCACTTTTCAACAGCACAAGGTACAAGATTTCAGACCGGAGTTGCACTGTTGTCCAAAAAAGCTATGACGAGTGACGTCTTGCCAACTATTTCACGTCACGATTTAGAGCTTCTCTGGCCTTATGAGTCTAGGTGGCCATGCTTCATCCCATAGTTCTAATTTTGCTGTGCTAAACCGTCATCCAAGAAATTGGTCTTTACAAAATGCTAGCATTCCAGAACATTTAAATTTTTCAAGTGCAGTTTTCTTTTGCTAAATTTTTTTTTGTAATTTTGGATTTATTTTTCACAATCAGCTAATAAAGTAATTTTTTTTTAACATCACCGGGAATCTTATAACAATCCATGTAAGTGAACGAACTTGCATAAAAATAATTGAAAAAATTAATTTTTGTTCCAGCTTCTGAAGATTTTCGAAAATAAAATCTTTTTAATCTATTATGCAAGCATCATTCACACCCTTCAATTTCAAAACAAAAATAAGCAAATGGAGCTTAGGTGCTTACGCAATATTTGAAAAATCCATAGTTTAGATTTAAAACCAAGCACACAGTTTTCTTAATGCCTGACATTTTGAATCATTGGTTTTGTCAAACGATACTGACCTGGAGCTTTAAAACACAAATTTTTAATTCTGCATTGTTTTCAAATAATAATCTCTCTATATATAATGAAGGTGTCCCTGGGTTCCTGGGTTCCTGGGTTTGTCCGGAACAGATTTGGCTCAATTTCTCCAAAACTACCCGTCCGAATCGAACCAAACTAGGTACACATACGTATGGGGACGGGGGAAAGACAATGACATCATTTCCAAATTTCTAAAACCACCCCTTCACCCCCTTTTAGGCCTTTTTGTAAAAATCGCCTTACTTCTCCACTAAAGAAGATCTGTTTAACTCGCATTGTTGCAAATAATACAACAAAAACAATTTTAAACATAAAACAAAGTATTTAAAGATAAAACTTGGCTAAAATTGTTTTAAATGTTTTAAAAAGGTTATTAATAATTTAAAAAATTAAAAACGGCCCTTATAAAAAACTTTATAACAGTATTTTCTTATTAAAAACTTCATTTTCCATGAAACTTTAAGTTGAAATAGAAAGTTTTAAGAATTAGACTGGTTAAAGTAAAGATTACATCATGCAGTTTTTTTAGAAAGTTGATGATAGAAATACTAGATCAATTTGTTATTTAACCTTATAATTTGTTTCTTTGGTGTAGTTTAACGGGATTTTTTTTTTTCAATTTAAACAGGGGGTATTTACAAATTTTGGGATTTCAAAAGTCTGTAATAATTTTAATTGATTTTTTTCACTTAGAATGGATAATTGGGTAACTGTCGTAATTAAATGTTCAACACCGGAACTGGATGGTTAGGTTAGATTTACACAGTTGGAACCGGGAGGGAAAAGGCACAGGGAGCACGGTGATGAAAATGCACCGGGGACACCAAGATGAAAAAGGCACCGGGATATGAAAAAATACTGGGAACACCGGGATATGAAAAACTACCAGGATGATTGGTAATTATGGTTACAGAAAATTAGGCATGTAACTTGAGAAAATTTTAATAAATTGATACACTCCACCCGTGCAAGGCCGGGCATATCAGCTAGTCTGAAATAAATTTCAAAATTCCACTCGACTGAATTTTTTAAAACTATTCATATAGAGAGTTCTACTCACTAAACAGGTAACTTGAAGCTGGAGTTGGGCCGCAAACCAGGAGTGAAGAACTGCGAGCCTTTCGTTCGTCCTCTCATGAAGCAAAAGCTGAAGTCCTGGGGTCCTCTGAGGATTCGAGACCCTCAAGTGACGACATTCGCCGTAAGGGTCGGCATACCTGGAGGACAAAAGGGATATTCTGGAATAACAGGTGAGATTTTTCTCAAAATCAGATTTTTTATTGGGGATAGTGAGAAATTAGGGAACAGTACATGTTCAAAATAAGCTTTTTGAGATAATCGTACAAAGTTTGGTTTTCATCTAAATCGGTATCAATGTGTTTTAAAGATTTATTAACCCTGCTTTTTAAGTTTAAGAAGAACTTTTAGTGTATGCGTATGAAATTAAAATGTAAATAGCTGGACTTCTACTGTTTTTGGCCTCGGTGAAATTTTAGTCAAAATATACGCTTTATCTTTATTAATTTATATCATATCGGTTTTTATTGTAAAACATCTGAACAGAATGTGGATATTCATAGGAAGCATTTTTAATGATTGCAGCAAGGCAAAAAATCCATTATAACGAGGCCAAAAAAGAACTTTAATTTTTTTTCTTATGTGTAGTAAGTAGTTTTTGATTTTAATGCTCTTGTTAGACTCTTAAGAATGGATTTGGTGAGTATTTCATTAGCTCCACTACATCTTAAATTGTTTTTGCATTTATTCAGATGGTGCGCTGTATGCTTTCTGGGAAGGGAAGTTTCTTTTCTTCTGATGCCCAGTTCTTAAGTTTGAAGACTAATGAAGTGGTCCCATCAATGTAACAGACGCGATTCCTAGGGGGGAACTCTAGACAAAACCCCCTTTGGACCCCCGAAAAATGCACTCAAAATTAGTTAAAACCCTACTTTTACAAGTAAAATTTCAAAATTGTTTCTGGGGGAGGATCCCCATACTCCCCAGTTGTACCAAAAGAGGATCTTGAGCAGCGATATTTTTAACTCCTCTGAGAGAGTATTTCACTCCTTGAAAATCGGAAATACTCTTTGAAAAACTAGCCAGGAGTATTTTCACTCTTTGAATTTTTCATAAAAGTTTAGCTTAAAAAATGCACCGAGTGGGCCCTACCGAAATCAACAAGTAATATTTTTCTTCTCAAAACACCAACTGATTCAACGGAGACATTTTCACCCGACTTCTGGCCAAAGCCAAAAGCCAAGGCACCCTAATTATCATACTTTTTAACTGTGTTTCTATACAGCCATAGATTTTTTTTTTCATTTATTGTTCTGATGCTTAGGGAGTTGTGGTTTTCGTGTCTAGGTAGTTCATGCTATTTCCGTATTTTACTCCTCCTAATTCGATTTCACTCCCTCTAAAAAAGTGAAGGAGTATTTTTACTCCTCCAAAAAAATCCTAGGAATAACACTGATCTTGAGTGATGCTTTTTAAAAATACCAATTACTTCGACATTTTTCTCAAATGGTAAAGGTGATGGTCTAGAATGTGCCCCCTTTGGAGCCATGCTGGATCCGCATTTGCAATGTATTATTGGGTAAAAGAGAAACTTGCGATTCCTGATCCTAATGGGCCCATTCTACCGGTTTTAGCCTACAATTTATTTTCCAAATGGGCGAAATTGGACTTACTGTTTTTCCACTCACAGATTCAAGTGTATTGACGATTGATTTTTTTCATGTCTATTCAGGTAACCCGTCACCAGGGGTGGCTTGGTACGTCAACGGATTGCTCAGCCCGGAGTTGTATTTGAGGAGGAACAGAAGGTACACTTTCATTGTGGAAGGAGGAAACGAACCTTATGATGCGAGGTTCTACCACCCCTTTTACATCACAGACGATCCGCATGGAGGTTACGGCCGATACTCCGAGGAGGATAGACAGGTTAGGAAAAAGTTTCGCTTATTAATAAATATGTGAATTGCGTATTTTTAGTAATGTTTGTAGACTAGGAGCCTAAGATATATCAGGATAGCTAAAAAGTATTAAAAAAAATTTAGTGTGATATTTCCATAGATTCTGTTGGTTTGGTTGATGTTTAATTTTTATATTGAAACTATAACCCCGTAATTCTTTTTTTTTTCATTACAGGGGAAGAAAGTCTATGCTGGCGTAGAATTCGACCGCAGAGGTCGTCCCCATCCTTCCGTGGGTAAGGAATGAATTTTCTAAAAATTTTCTTTTCCACAAAAGTTATCTGCAAAAGCCTCATAAATTTAGACTACACTAGACTGCAACGTTACTTGACTCTGGAGAAGCAAAACAAAGTAGTTTCCAGCGCGGTATCTGAATTTTGAGTGAAATTAAGATCGTCAATTTAAAAATATGATTATTTTGTTAAATCCATCTGTATAGCTTCTTTTTATCACGATTTGCGTGCCGAAACTCCTCGTAGCAACTCAAGAGGCTTTCTGTTTACGCAGTTTTCCCTTCTGTGTAGTGACTTGATAGGGTCAGGAAACGTTGCAGTCTATTCTCGACAGCAACATTTCTTGAACCCAGTACGTCACTACGGGGAAGCCGAAACTGCATAAGCAGAAAGCCTGTTGGGTTGCTACAAGGAGTTTCGGTACGCAAATCGTGATAAAAAGACGCTATAATATATACATGGGTTTAACAAACTAATCATATTTTTAATTTGACGATCTTAATTTCACTCAAAATTCAGACACCGCGCTGGGAACTGCTTTGTTTTGTTTCTCCAGAGTCAAGTAACGTTTCAGTCTAGTATAAATGTTTCGATTTCTTTCACAGCTGGCCGCCTGTGTGCCTGGGTGCACAACACTTCCCACCGGTACTCGGTCGACGATTACCCAAACTTCCCCAAGTTCCGAAACACCCTGTCCCTCAAGTGCTCAGAAGGAGAACCTTCCGTACTCTACTGGACGCCAAACTCCACCGTTCCAGATCTTCTTTACTATCAGGTAATGTGTGAAGAGCCAATACGAGTTCAAATGTTGAGTAAACGTTTTAGGGTAATTTTTGACATCCTGTTCAAAATAGAGCATTCAATTTTCCCTCGTGCGATATACTAGTGACAAGCTGCACAAACTAGAAACTTCTTATTGTTGTATAGCTGTTGTCATCGCATTAATTGTGTTCCATAAATTTGTTAATATTTTTTTACGTCTAATATAATCTTCCAAAATCCTTTTATTAAATCGACTTTCAGTTAACTACCGCTCTGTTAGTCAATTACAACACACCCTTTTACAGTAAAATTAAGCTAATCGCAAACCCCCTATTATAATTACATTAGAAACCTTCTCAGTCCTCCGTCATGTTCTTTTTTTTTATTCAAAAAGTTTAACAGTGCAATTTAAAAATTTAGAACATTTCTTGAAATAAAAATTTAACTCGTCTGGCAAAATATGTGTGTTGGAGCTGCCAACTGTTCCGATTTTTAAGTCTTGTTACAGAAGTACAATCTTTTTTTTAAATTGCTCCAAATTGAAAAAGGAAAACTGGGGTTCATTCCATGTCAAATCAACCAAAATTCTCAACCTGGCCCTCCTTATTTCCATTGAAACTTTCAGGAATTGTTCTCTCCTAATGATATACATGAAAAAAAAATTATTAATCAATTTCCTTGGTAATTTTTTTTATTAAAGAAATTTGATTTTGCTATTTACGATTTATATTTTCGAAAATAAAGGGCTTTTAAAGTCTTATCCCTTGTCAGAAAAAAAATAGCAAATACTAGCTAACCCTCTCTCCTCTTAAATCCTTATGCAATATTTGAACGGTTCCGAATGCTTAAGTTTAGAAAACAAAATTTGACAAGAAAAAAAACTTTTCAAAACCATAGTCTGTCGTCTAAGAACTTTATACGAAGTATTTTTGAAGAGACCGATTTGGGTTGGTAATAGGAAAAAATAAGAAGGTTAAAAGTTTGATTTCAAGATCACAAGCGATTTTGAAACGTTGATGGTTGCTGATGTTTTATTTGAACTATATTTATGACTAACTTGCTCAGCACATTGAAATTTGGATCTTTGCTCATCGTTTTTTCCCTGCTGAACACCTATCTGTAAATCCCTCTTCACTGCGACTATAGGCTTGTTGCGGAAAAGCAAACAATTTTCTTTTTAAATGCTCATTTTTAGACTTTTCACTTTCACTGTATAACCACCAAATTTATACTGAAAATTCTGGACCCTATTTAGAGTACAGAACAATAAATGCATAACAAATAATAAGAAAAGAAAGGCAAATTAACTTAAACTTCAAACTAAATTTAAAAAAAATACAATGAATGGAGACCGATTTCGCCCAGTTCAAAGGGCTATATCATTCTGCCTATTTGGGGTAGTTATTTTTTTCCCTCTTTCCACTCATGTGTAGAGCGAAGCTTGGAGATTTTTTTTGCGCGCAAAAAGTCAATTTACCATTTTTTGTACTTATTCCCTTTTTTTTAAACTGAAAATTCAATTGTCGTTTGAATCTTCACTCCCTCCGATTTTCTATCTAAATGTGATTCATCGGAGAGGATCACTTATAACATCGAAATTTTGTTGTGTTTTTTTGAACCTTTGATTATTTTACCTTTACCAGTAATTAATGTAAATTTTTGTTATTTCAGAGCTATACCCAAAGTAACATGGGTTGGAAGATTCACATAGTGGATGAAATAATCAACCAAGCTCCTTTAGGAGTCCAACTGAACTGTATATGGATTATTACATGTGTTTTATTGGCATTTTTAAGCACAGATTTCTTAAGAACTTTTTAATGATGCATTTAGGATTTTAATAAAATTTAATTTATTTATTTCTACTCAATTTGATTTGTCTTCTCTATTCCACTCTTATACATTTGACTCGGAGTATTTAATAATAAAAATTCGTAAAAGAGTCGAGGAAAATTGGAAAAATCTGAAATTAAGTCAAGAAAAATATGTTTCCCATTTTTTAATAAAAACTTAAAAGATCCTTTATGGATCATGGGAAAATTGTCACTTTTAGTGCAGTATTTTAGTTTTTATTACAAAAATATTTGTCTAGTTTTTTTGAGAAAAAATATTTAGGTATGAAAGTATAGTATAGTATAGTATAGTATAGGTAGGGGTACTTATGATATAAAATATACTGGACTATAAAGTGGCTAGTGCTTAGAGACTGTTTTTTTTAGTTGAATATAGGTTTTTTTTTGTAAAACTGTGAAAAATCTAAATTGTATTTCTAACTGCTGTTTAATACTGTGCGAGAACTATAAAAGTCAAAAAATAACTTGTTCTCTTTTTTAAAATATTTGGTTCCAGTTTATTACATTATTATTGACATATTATTTTAATATCTGTTCAGTAAGTTCATTTTTTATTCAAAAACCTAAAAAATTTCAGTTTACACAATAAATCTAAATATCAATTTTTGAATGATATTGGATTATAGTTTTTTGGAGGGCCTTTCCAAACTGAGTTTTATTCTAAAAAAGTAACTGCAAGATGCTTACGACTCAAATTCATAATAGTAGACTTAATTTTACACGTCAAACCTAGAAAGGGACTATAAAGAAGTCTTGGAAATTACTGACAATGTAACAGGAGGAAAAGTAATATTTAAATTTCTTTCAAATTTCTTCAATGTTTTAAAAATTCAGACAGTTTTGAAATAAAATATTGAGAGCCATTTTGTATTTAAGTCGCAGCAGAGGGATACTCGAAGATAAAAATACGTGTTAAATGAACAAATTGTAAAATTATTACTATTCATGAATACTTAATTTTACGGGTCCAATCATCTAGAAAGGAGAGATAAATAGGTTTCTTGGAATTACAAATAATGTAATAGGAAATTTGGTGGATTACCTCATTATATCCTCCATGTTTGCTTAAAACTATTGTTCAGAGAATTTTAACGTTGAATGTTAAAAGTTTCAAATTATTCCTTCCTATAAGTGTTCTTAAAAGGCTTAACTTAACTCTTAACCAATAAAGCATAGGCGGGAGTGGGAACTTCGGAAATAATTTTGACCCATCCCCTAAACAAAAACATAGCTAAGGGGCTGGTATACGTCCCCCAAATATCTCTCTCGAAAAGAAAATCGTTTTTTTAAAATAGTGGATTGGACAAAAACTATGAAGTATGAAAAAGTTCTATGCAAACATAAAAGTTTTTACAAGGTAAAAACAGTAAACTGCCGATATCTCTATTCTTAAACACAAAGATAATAAGCACAACTGTCAATTAGGAAGCGTTTTCTTATAATTCGGTTTCTTTTTGACTTCCTAATAAACTAACACTTGACAAGATAATACAGTATAGTGACTCTGTTCCTGCATAGTTCGTTCATTTATATTTGTTGACGCGCATAAGACACCATTTATGAAACATTCACAGAAACTCCTTTTTTTACCTTTTTTTGTAACTGCTCAGTTTGCACTCAATAACCACTTAAAATTTTTAAAATATGGTCCGCTTATTTTCCGAGATAAGCGATTTTTGTTTCTGAATTTGAACTTTAAAAAATTCTGCGTATGAAATCGTTTGGCCACTTTTTGAACTTGCCAGGCAAATGAAATGATTTTATGATTTACCATATAAAATATATTTATTTAATACTAATGTAAAAACTTTATAATAAAATTACCTTGTAAAACATTTCATTTCTCATATTTTTGGCTTTTTTTTAGGGATTCTCTCAAAAAATGAAGTTTAATGTTTTCACTATTTACTGGTTTATGAAATACTCTTATTCTTTTTAAAATTCTTTCACTAAATTTTTTTTTCTGAAGAATCTTAATTAATTTTAAATTATTTTCTTGGTAACATAAAAAAAATACATTTAATGCATATTTAGGGGGGGGGGACTACCTTTCGGGTAAAAATATTGAGACTGAACTTACAAAAAAAAACCATCATCTTCATGAGCTTTTACGATTTTACGTAAAGATATATTCACTACAAAACAAGATTCTCGCTAAATCGGCAGCTATCGGCTACCTTTTCGACAAACCAAAATATTATAAATAAAAACATAATGAGTATACTTATTAGTAAACTTGATACTTTTTAATTGTCCAATTAAAGTTAGGTAAATTATAAAATTGATATATACGGTTTAGAAACTGAATGGTGAACTGAAACATATTTTTTAAGGCCGCGCTTGATTTTTCATGTTTCAATTATGTTATGGTTTGTAAATGAAAAAGAAAGTACTATTCTTTTTTAAACTCGATTTTATATTGTTTTAGCACTTATAAATCAAGCAAGAGGATAAAAATAAAGGTATTGAAAGTCAAAATATGTTTTTTAAATGAAAGTTTCAACCATAGAGTAGTTTCAACCATAAATTTTAGTTTAGAGAACTATTATAGAGGACGCTACGTGCTACAGCTATTCGTCAGTTATTATCTGTGTTTAAAAATATCGTTTTGTCTAAAAAAAAACCTACTGCTACTTCCCCTTTGTTTTGGTGGGATTTCAAAAGTTTTTTGAAGAGATGTTTACCGTTGATCAAGATCTTAAATATTCGCTATAAAACTAATTATTACCTTCATTTACTCAAAACCGTTTTAAAAAATAAAAATGTAATTAATTTTTATAAATATGATGCAGAAAAAAAGAATCAAGTATCCAGTTTTGGAGACACATTAAAGTTTTACAAAAACAAGGTCTCTTGATCTTTTCAGAGTCAGTAATTCTTTTATTATCCCATTATCCGAATGTGCATGAACTAGTAAAGGAATAGCTTTAAAAAGTCCTGTCGCCCTGTGTTACCACAGCAACATGATTAAGTATTGTCAGCATAAAGATCTAATAATACTATTGGATCTCTAACAATAATCTACAAATTACTATTATTTTAGGATCTAAAAATAGTTTGTCAGTCATAATATAAGCTGTGGGTAAACATGGTGGTTGGATGACTCTTTCTAAAGCTGTTCCCCAACTTTTTAGGCTGGTGTAAGAAATAATTACTTACTGTTCTAAATAATTTTTAAGTGTGAAGATTTAAGACAGTTTCTGGTTATACCTGATAATAGAATATTAATGCCTGAAATATATTGGATTGAATATTCATCTCTAAAACTATTCAATACTTAGAATCTACACATAGTTTGGTTTGGTTCGGTTCTTGCCTATTAAGTTGTCAACCATTTAAACAATGTTAAAAACCTGTTGCCTAAAATTAGAAAAAGATTATTATATTAGACCAGTAATATAGCACTGAAGTTATTTTTTGTTGACATTTTTGATGATAGTCAATTTGTGGATAATTTAATATGTAAGTTCTGTCCATAGTTTCACCATTTAATGATTGCTTTTTGTCTTTTGCTCCTTTTAGAGTATGGCATCGACTTTCCATGCAAAAAGTAAGAAATCTCCATGGGTTCCACCACCAGGTAGAAGCTGCCATCATTCAGATAAAGTAAAATCTGTAAGCATACAACTCTGGATTCAACCCTTTGTACCATTATTAAAAAAAAAATACACTTGACCTGTTCTTGTTTTTAACATTAATTGTTAATTTAATTAGTGATTGTTCTTGAAATAAAAGGAAATTTTAAGTATGGTATTAGGTACTAAATTGAAAAGCTGATTTAAATCAAAATAGCTGAAATGGCAAACTTATCCATTAATGTATACTATTGAAATAGTTTGTTTGTAGTTAAACTTTATGGTCCATTTTTTACCAAAATATACACATTTGTAAAAGAGTTATGTACCCTTAAGAAGTCGAACCCAGATTATCTGATCATTACAGTGTAATTTTGAAATGTTAGTAGAGTGTTTTCAGGTGACGTCACAACCGGTTATTTTCTTTTAACTGTGTACCTTCTGTAGGGCTTTTAACTGTTGCTAAGACGGTTTTTAGGTATGGGGTCACGTGATTGCAAATGCACCAATTGAAGAATTCCACGGCCAGTCATTTTCTGTAACTGTTAACCTCTGTAGGGCAAAAAACTGTAATATCTTCTGTTGCTAAGGTCGTTGTTAGGTCCGAGTCATGTGATTGAAAATGCTCTATAGAAAATAGTTTTGCCATGATATCAAGTGGTTACTAGTACCTACTAGTATTACTTTTTTTAAATAAGTGCTTGGAGTTTGAATATTACAATAAAACTAGGGTTTAAAGATATATGTCTAACAATATATTCCGACATGGTCCCAGAGAAATTTAATTTTAAATATTCAAACTGTCTATAAAAATCCTAGGCCTTAGACAGGTTTCACAGTAATATCTCATTGCTGATTTATATAGCTGAAAGCTCAGTTCATGTTAGATATTTGAAACCTGATGACATGTGTTCATATTTTTCTATTACTATTTAATTTTTACTTTTCAGTCCTGTGCAACTGCTGCTATTAAGTTGAGTGAAAAAACAGTCAAACCAACTGAAGAAATCAATGAAAAAATGTTTGACCGGTCGGAAATAAGTGAAGTAGGATCTGAAATCAGTTCGGGTTTAGCATATGACGGAAGGCCTAGTATCATAGACGTGAACTTATCATCTATTAAAGAAGAAATGAAGCTGCTTTCTAGTCATTTTACATCTTTGAAACACATATCTTTGTTCCTGAATGGGTGAGCTTTTATCTATAGGTATACTTCTTCATTAGCAAATAGACAATTTTTCTCGAGTGTTCTCTTATTAGAAGTTTTATGGTACCATTTTATACATTAATAAAATCATAGTTGACGTTTTTTTTTTTTTTTTTTAGTTTTTTAGCATCTCATGGGATCCAAGATCAAGCATCGTTCAAATATTTATCCATAGTTGAAGAAAGAATTAAAGAATTCATCTTTGAGTTGGATGAGCTGGAGTATTCAGTTACCTTTGTGGAAAATGTAAGAGAAATTTATCTTCTGCTGAATAATTTTATTCTTACCTATTTTCAGAGTTGTTTTAACTTAAATTGTTTCTGGGACAAAAATATTTTATTTTTTTTTTTAATTTTTTGGGGGAGGGTTTATGAGGCTAGGCTCATTAAAAAAAACATGTACTTAAGAGCATTTATAATTATCTTAAGTTATTTATTTACTTAGTGCAGGGATCTCCAAAGGTTTTATTCCAAGGACCTCATTTGCTTCTCCAAAACTTCCTTCAAGCCACACTTAGTACTTTTTTTTACAAATTACACTTAATTTTGAATAAAGAGGAAGGATCATAGGTTCTTGCCAACCTTATTCTAGACATACTGTAGGTAGGAGCAGGGGTGCAACTTCCAGGATAGACCTGGAAATCTGGTATTTTAACATCCAGAATTCTGGGGTTTTATCAAAATTTTGGAGCTCAACAAGAAATTGCCTAATTAGGTCCAATTAAAAAAGTGCAGGGCTGCAGCATTAACAACATCTTTTATGAAGAATACAGTCCCATCATTGGTTCTAAGCTAAATTAAGCTCGATTAAATAGCTACATCATTCTGAAAGAAATTTTTCACTGCCATAGCTACGATCGAGTCCTGTTTACATTATGGCTGTAGTTAAAACATTCCCAACCGTTCTGTCTCATCGGGCTTGCGGAAGTTTTGTGGGAAAAATACCTTTCAAAAGGAAAGGGAGAGGTCAAAAATGTGGATAAAAAAAGACATTTATGAACAGCCCCATACTAAAAAAAACGTTTACCAGACCTTTTTTTAGGTATTCTTTTAAATTTTCGAATTGTTTTCATTACTCTACTATATGTTTAAAAGATTATTGCTTATTTGCTTATTTTTCTTCACGCAGATTTTGGTAGAATCCATTAAAACTGAAGAGTATGTAAAAACAATCAAGCTTAAAGAGAATCTACTGTCCAAACTGTTGGAAAGTTATTCCAACATGTGTCAGATTTTTAAAAGCCTGATTCAAGATCAAGTATCTCAGAAAATTTCAAAGTTTCAGGAAGATCATGAGTTACTAAGAAAAAAACTGCAAGTAAGATTGGAAATAACACTTTTCTTTTGTTTTATTTATGTGAAACTATTTATTCTTTTTTTGCATAAATTTAAAGTTTTCATATTTATTAGATAAACGAGAAAAAGTGTAGTTCGCAAGAGGCTCTCATTACGGACTTAGAAAGACGTTTATCCATTTTTCAAGTAAGTCCCCTCTTTCTGTAGTATTTTCTTTTTCAAAATACCTTGTTCTGAAATAAAGTTTTTAATATCCCCTTCTTAATCTGTTTAAATAAGTTGTTACTTCCTTATTATCCTGCTGATCTTCTCACTGAAAAAAATGTATAGCCAAAGCCTATTAACTGTTTCACTGAAATTGACGATAGATGGGATAATACACAAAAACCATAACATTTATTTGCATTATTAATCAATAACATCAATGATATATAAATTTTAGGGCAAATCAACCACAATGGCGAGCTATAATTCTACCCTTGAAGAAGCAAAAGCAGAATTAGAGAAACAGGTGTCCTTCCAACAGACCCAAATCAAGTACTTGAATTCTGAACTGTCTGTAAGGCTATAAGTTAATTGATTATTCATTAATTTACCTTATTGATCTTTTTTTTTCTCCCCATGATATTGATGTTTTTATGTAATTAAAAAATTAACTGGTTTTATTTAGCAACTTGCATCAATAAAGAAAAGTGAAGATAATTCAGAAAAATTGTTGGAAATAATTGAAGAAGTTAAAAAAGTGTCTAATGCTGAAAAAACTGCTCTGAAAAAAGCATTAAAGTAAGTTTCAAATAGTGTTTATGATTTTCTAGTTTCAATATGCTATTTTTGAATCTCTTTATAAGGAAGGATTAGTTAACCTTTGTGCTACTACATTTAAAAGACTATCAACTTATTAATTTGCTATTTTTGTAACTACAAAATATAAAAGTAGTGTGTTAACTATTGTATGGGTATCAATTATAAAGAATATGCATTTAATCTTTAATGTTTGAAGAATCTTGCTTTTTATCAATATTTAATATAAATAATCTTATTGAAGGCATTCTATTCTGTAATTAAGCCTCAATAATAGAATTTTAATCCAAATAAATATGCTACTTTTTAAAGTTATGTGTAATTAAGCAGATATGCCTTATGCTGAATTCCACAGTTTTTTACAACTTTTTTTAGACTTGAAAAAATTCATGTCAAGAAACGAGATGAGTCCATTGAAAAATTGGAAAAAGATATTCTTAAGAAGGTAACAATGTTTTACTAAATGTTATACTCTAGTGATATGATATTGAGTTTCTTAATTTAATGTACTTGTAAATGTTGCTTGTATCCAATAATATAAACCTACTTAATTTATCCTTGTTCTTTAAATTTCTTTCTTCAAAGCTTTGTTATAGTTATTTCTGAAACTTCTATTAAATTTAATAAATTACTTATAGTTTAATTTATTCATTTAAATTTACTCTTTTTTTAGGATGAATTTTTGTTTAATGTAGCTTTACAAAGAGATAAGTTAAAGTCTCATTTAACATCTGCAAACAATGAAATACTTGAAGGAAAGAGTCAAATTGAAGAGTTAAAAAGGTTTGTTCTCATATTTTAGTTTTTATTATCAGTTGTCATTTTATAACTGTCCTATCTTGATTAATTTTCCCTTGTGATTTGTGACTTTAAAAATAATTTAATAATACATGTTAAGTAAAAGGAAAAACCTTTCCAAAGTACCCTAGAAAATCCAGGTATTCAAAATACAATTTGGAGATATTGTGATCATATTCCTGTTTTTTTTTCATACATGTGATTCCTCAGCCAATTGGCGGAAATCTGCCAATTTACTTGGCAAAACTAAATTTCCACTTTAACATTACTTTCTAATATCTAGTAATTTTTCACTGAAAACTCTGGCCTTGAGTTTTAATATTAGCATTGCCTAGTTATGAATTTTAAGTAAAATTGACTACAAACGAAAAAATTGTGAAGTAAATATGTGAAAAGCAGTTAATAGTTAAACGAAAAAAAAATAAGACTCTAACTTTTGCTTAGTGATTGGATCCCAGATCCAAGGAAGTAGAAGCCAATATCTACTAAGTAATGAAATGAGACTTAACTCTACTTAAAATAAAGGAAAATTGAGATGCAAATATTTTAAACCAATTTATTGTTAGAGCAATCACATGTATGATTTTATTTTTATCAGTGTTTCATTCAGAAATGCTTATGCTGCTATAATTCGTTAATTTTTACTGTTAGGCAAATCTCAAAACTCAAAAAGGATACATCTCACTTGGAGTCTAACTCTAAAGAAGAGATTCAAAGCAAGTCTGATGCTTTAAAAGTGAGCTTACGGCAAATACATGACATGGAAGATGAAAATTTTAAACTAAAGGTAAGTTTTAAAATGGGAATTTGTGCTAATACTTGTTTAAATGTTTCTTAATACAAGAAGAAAATTATTCCTGACATTCATGTTTATTTTTTTTTTGATGGATTGATCCAAATTTTGTCCAGTTTTCAGATTTTAAAAGTTGGTGTTTATCTCGACATGTTTTCTATTTTGGTTTATTTTAACAATTATTTTGTGTTCACAGAGGTTGACTGATAGTTTAAAAGATGACTTAACGAGAAGTAATGAAGAGGTGAGGGCTATGAAGTCCAAACTTGCTAATCCAACTGTGTACCTTTCTCATAATAATGGAGTAAGGCTACCTCGTGGTTTAACATTTATACTATTTATTATGCATTTCATATTTTCCTAAGTACCTCGTTGTTTATTGCAGGCAGGAGATGGGGAAACAACAGCCCTGGTGGAAGTCAGGCATCTAATTAAGTTGCTCAAAGATTCAAAAGAATATTTTGAAACCATTCAAACCAATCCTCGTTCTCCAGCAAAAAGTACTTATAATGTAAGTAGTTAATCTTGATCTAATTTTTCTAGTTCCATAGCTGTCAACAACTGTTTTGCTTTTTCCATCTTTGTTCAGATTTTAAAGTCTAGAAGAAGAAGGCATAAGTGGCTTTTTGAAAGCAAGCAAAAGCCTCTAGTAACCCCATTACCATTTTGAAGTCTTGTTACAAAAATTGAAAAAAAAGTGTTACTGTTAAATAAGCTTAAATTTGGAATCATTTAATAAAAGGTTGTTCTTTTGACTTCAAGACTTGGAAATGGAAATATACAGAAAAGTTGTAGCTGCTAATTTAATAGTTTTTTTTAGTAGCTTCCAATTTAATAGCTGCCAACTTGGCAGCCATGTAGTTTAGTCGAACTCTGACATAGTAAGTTTACATAAAACCTTGGTTTAGGATATCAAATCATTAGAAATACATCAAATAAACAAACCAAAACCTGCTTATTAAGAGTAATTTCCATACAACTTCATACCAACCTTTAGCATTCCATACTTCCTTCCCTTGGGTTCGTTCATCTAGAAAGAAAATGGGTTCATAAAAGGACAAAAACCACAACTTTCTAAAATCCTGATATCGAAAAACAGACCCTTCAAAGAATTTAAATTCCCTCAAAAACAGACTTTTCACAAAAATAGTTTAAAATTATTTTCAGAATGTGTTTCTATCATTTTTAGATATTTTTGGGCCCATCCCAAAAGTTATGAATGCTGTGGTTACACTGCAATCCCTTTATTTTCCCAAAATTCCCACTTACGTTTCACAAAATTCCTATAACAGATCTCTGGCAGAGAAACCTGGATGAACACCTGCTTCCTAAATACAATTGCACTGCACATACTTGAGTAACTCAGAACTTCTTAAATTCAAAGTCATGGATAATTCGAAGTTTTCTCTTGGTCCCTTGAACTTCCCATCAAATCAATGTTAAAAAATGTGGATGATTCAGCATACAACTCTTTTAATTTCAAAACTTTCTTTTGAAAGTTTCAAATAATAAGTTTTTGGTATTTAATGGTTGTAAAACCACCAAGACTTGAAGTTGTGACATAGCTATAAGGGTAAAGATTTGTTTCAATACATTAATGTCAGAGTTGCACTGTATAATCATTTGATAAATATGCAGGATTTATAAATATTTAGCATGATGTGTAATCTTTGCTTCTGTGTTTGCCAATAAATCCTGCCACAGCTTAAAAATCGAGATAATTAAATTTATCCACTGGTTCAAGACCTCCTTTATAGTGCACCTTGGAAAAAGTGCATTTTAATTTGCTTTGAAAGTTTTAAAACAAATATGCTGTGAAGTCTGTACTTATACCTGATGACTCATTTTTTCAGGATGAAAGCTTTTCTGCAGTTTCAAAAGTAATTGGAGAAATGAAGGACCATCTCTTAGATATTAAAGAAATGTTTGAATCTCTCCCTAAGGAGAAAAATGAGAAACTGGAATTGGTATGTGTTTGTCAGTTTGTGGGGTGTATATTTTTGGTCCTAGAAATTGAAGAAAACTTATGTGTGCAAGTTACCAGTTAAATTTTAGCATGGATTAAGGTACTCTATTCTTTCTAATTGCTGTTTGTTGTTACCAAAATTATAGGCTTTGCACTCTTCTGGGTAAGGATAGTTGCCAAAGTTTTGGTGATTAATCTATCAAAACTTAATAAGAATAACTTCAGTTCACAGAAAAAAATACCCAAGTTGTAAAAAATCAACCTATTTGGTTTAATTTGTGTTCCAATTTTCATTCATATATTTCTCTTATATTCCACCAGTGGTCTATCTGAATGGAAAATGAAATTTTTTGTTTTTTACAAATTCTATTTTTATGTGCAAATGATAGTGTAATTACAAAATTTTGTTGGTTACCTAAAGTAGTGTGTAGACTGTCTCCCTATTTCAAAAGTGAAACCAAATTTTGAATCCTAAAGAAATTTAATCCAAAAACCAATTAAAAGTGCTTTACAAAATCAGATGGATGAGAAATGCAAAGCATTAAATTGAAAATAATAATGCAAAGAACTCAATAATATGGCGTTAAAGTTAAAGCTTTTCTATTGTTATAGATTTCAGGCTGGGGTGGTTCCAAATTCTGATTACAAACTTTTAGAAAATTCTGGTGTCAGTAAGGATTGAACATATTCTGAAAACCATGTAAACTTTTTTATATAAAATGTAAGCAGTGCAATATTTGCTTTTTTGTGCAGCAAAAACATTGTTTTGAATTACATGGAGATCAACCATTAAGGATTTTTCTCAATGCTAGTGCCTTGGGAGTGTGTTTGCTATGTGACTCAGAAATTTCTTACAGCTGTATTACCACTTCTAGACATTTGTACTTTTAATTTAGAGTCCTCCTGCAAATAATGAGTTTTAGTTAGGTTAATATTTTAACTTGCATTTTTAAAATGTTTATTTTCAATGTATTCCCTCAAGTGACTGCTTAAGCAGGCAGGTGGTTCGGTTTACCAATTATTTATTAAATAATTAATTAGATTATGATTTTTGTAAAAGTTATGTTTGAAGGTGAGTTTCAACTGTACAAAAATTATAAATAAGTTTGTTATTTCATTTATCTTATTTATTTATAGTTGAATCTTAGAATAAATTTTGTGATATTCATGTAAAATTCTACTCCTATGTATTCTTAAAACTATCCATTATTTTTTCTAATTTATAATTTTTCTGCTTTAGGAAAAACAACTAAAAGAGCTCCAGTCTTTATATGCTGAAGTATCAAAAGAAAAAGAAGCTCTTAAATCTGAAATAGAAGAGATGAAAAGCTCAAGAGTACACCAGCCTTCTGAGTATGATTGCCTATTCTTGACACTTGCTTACAAGATTGTAAATTTTGTGTTTAGAAACAGCTTATAAATATTGACTAATAATTAATTTTTCATTTGTTTTTTATTTTCCAGTTCTTACTCATCTTTTCGAACGGATAGCAAGTTCTCTGCCAAGAATCTTCAGGTAAATATCCACTTTTACTTTTTGAAAAATATTTATGTCGAAAATACTTGGTTTAATTCACAATGAGTTAAAATTTTAGATGGAGCTTAACCTGAAAACTGAAGAAAACTGGAGACTGCAGCAAAGAGAAAGAGATCTTGAGCATCAACTTGAAGATGTGAAAGATAGACTTCAAAGAAGGGTAGCTATTAATGCAATCAATTTTCACATGCTTTTATCTGTACCTTGGATGATATTACATGTGTCTGTCCTGGTAAACTTTATATTAGTCGATAATAAGAAGCTTTCAAGTAGCATTTTATCATTATTCCTCTTACCGCAAAAGCCTTCCACTTTTATTTACATTATTAGTTTATGTTCTTAAAAATAAACTATACTTGACTGCAATATTTATTGACCCTAGGTAGTCATAAAGTCCCTCAGAAGGAAAAACTGAGTAAACAGAAAGCCTGTTTTGTTTCTAGAAGGAGTTTCGGTGTGCAAAGCTTAATAAAACAATGCTATACATGTGTGGGTTTAACAAACTAATCATGTTTCTAAATTGAAGTTCTTAATTTCATTCAAAAGTCTGACACCACACTGGTAACTACTTTCTTTGTTTGCTCTCAGCTTGTTTCTCAAGGTCAATTAATGTTGCAGTCTAGTATAGATCAAGGGTTTCTCACTCACAAAATCTAAAATATATAAACACCTATCTTGTGGGAGGCCACAATGTAGTCACAACAGGACATAATTTTTTGTGGGGAGAGGGTTGAAGGATATGTTTGGAACATTTCAAAAGATGAACATATGTAGTCTTACCCCTCCCTAACCTACTTTCCAGCAATGTCTGTGATTTTAATGTCCAAATTTCATCAAATTTATTTTTTCAATAACTTGAAAAACTCTGCTTCTATCTTCTTCTTTAGTGTCCTACAGTGTATTTGCTCATAGGTCATATGGTTCAAATTGAATATGATATAGTAAATCTTCATTGTTAGCTCAAAGATAATTACTTAATAGCTGCATGCTATTTTTGATTATTCCAAATCTGAATCAAGTTCAAACTGCTCCAAGACATCTCTTGAATATTTGCATCAAATTCATTTCATCATCATTTTCTTCAATCAATTTCTTAAGCTTACTTTAGACAGATTAAAAAGAAACATGAGAAAAGGGAATGCCTAATTCAGAAATAAATTAATCTTTTATATAATTTTAAGGTTTTAAAACAAGTTAATTGGAATGGTTTCAATTGGAATAATTGCTCAAATGTTGTGATTGGTAAAATGTTTACTATTCTTTTTTTTTTTTTTAGGAAATTGAAAATGGTAAACTATTTGCCCTTGAAGAAGAGCTGAAAACCAAAAAATTAGAATTAGCCTTCCTTGAAAAAAGGAAAGAAGAGGTATCTTTCTTAAACTTCTTTATTATTTAGTTTAAGGTTATGATATGTGTTTAACAGGGTTGGGTGATGATATTTTCTAACTGAAACTGATACATACATACATATTGAAATATACAAAAATATTTTTATGTTTAACTTTTTTCGGTTGAAACTATGCAAAAAGTTTTGAATTTCATTGGCTTATTAAGTAATGAAAGATGTTAGCAATATATTTTGCAATTCTCAATTTAGGAAAAAAAGTTTTTCCAACTTACTTCTTTCCACCACACTACATTCAAAGACTTTTGAATTGTTATTAATTAGTTGAATTTAATTATTATTTTTTATTTTATTGGGATGTTGTGTTGTATTATCAGTTTTAAAAGTCCTATTTACTATGATTTTTGCAATTATCATGGTTATTTCCCAGTTACCAATGAATATACACTGATAAATAAGAGAGAGTTTCTTTCTATGATTAAATTTGTTAAAGTAGAGCTTTTTTTATAAATAAAAGATTTTTAGTGTTTTGTTTTTGATATAATCAATATTTTCTATTAATTATAAACAAATTTGATTTAGATAGTTTAAAAAATTATTATACTTTAGTTCAGACTAGCTTCCACTTCTAGTAAGCTGATATTTTGCTAGCTTAGATGTGAGTGTGTCAAAGATATTTCAGATCAATAAATATTAGGTTATCATTTGTACCTAACCCTGATTTTTAGGTTTTAAAAGAAGTTTTATTTCCATTTTAAGAAAACAAATTTTGTTTTGGCAATCAATTTAAGGTGAACTGCAAATGTGTTTTGCCAAATTTTAAAAATAAGATCAGATATATTTGCACGATTTTATTTATTTAGCTTTGCAGATATAGCAGAGTATTTTTTCTTTTCCCCAAAAAGTATAGTAAGTCTTTCTAATGCACTACATGTATTGTGATTTGTTGAGATTTTTCATCCTTCTGCATATAACTAAGTACTTAAATTATACTAATTATTTTCAGGAATTTGAAAGGACATCTAACAAACTTAAGGAACTGCAGGAGGCTCTGGATAAGAAATCAAACGATTATGATAGCCTTGTACATTATGTACAGACTCTAAAATCTTCTTATTTAAACGTATTTGGAAGTTCTTGACATTGAACTTAAACATTGTAAGTTATAATTTGTACATTTGTAAATAATAAAACAAACCAGATATAGACAGAATATTTATTACACAACAAAAATCTCCAGCTCGTATATCACATAAATAAATCCACACAATTTACAAATTCAGATGAATTGTGTACAAAAGTAGCAAAATGGGTTTTGATTGTGCCGTAGTTTACACTCCATAGGCTTTGTTTAGAAAAAACACTTATGAGAATGATCTCTTGATTTTTTTTTCTCTTTTTCTTTTCACCACTGTAAAAATGTGGTAGTATGAAGTTCTTTAATTTCACTGGAGGAAACTGAAAGAATACAGAGTGTTTTATGATGAGATCGGTATTAAAAAGTTATTGCAAGATTGGGATATGAGTTGTATTAATCCATCATTAAAAAGAAGGGATAAAATTACCTTTTTACTTAGATGTTGAAATTAAGAAGAAGTTTCACCAGCAGGGGGAGTGATCTTGATTTCACAGACCTGAAAAATATTCATATTTTTATAGCATTGGTATTCATCACTAACATATTTACAAAAGTTACATTGTCTAGGACAGAGATTCCCAAAATGGCAGAAGATATATTCACTGAGAGTTAGGAAATGTATACAGGCAAACTGAACTTTAATAAATTTTAGGAATTATCTCATGTCTGTGTGCTTTTGGAGACTGAAATCCTTCCAAAGAATTTTGTGTGAAATTCGAGATTATTGTTTTGAAGAAATATCCAGTTGACATCCTACATCATTAATTTATAAAACAAATTAGTTTAATATTGAAGGGGGGGGAACAGTAGAAAAAGGAGAGGGGTCAATGTTATGAAAAGTTTGTGAAGAATCTTGGTTTAGATCCTATTTAGAACTAAATTATTTAAAAATTACAACAAATAATTTGGTAACTAATATCTATTGGGAGAGGGATGCAGCATAGGATTATACAACATAACTAAAGATTTAAAAAAAAAAAACACTTTACTTTGATTATTAAAGTGTATTATCTTTTTGAAGTTACAATTGTTGTTATTTATTAGGGGGAAATGAAATATTTTAAGTAAATATGGACTGGATTATGCGCTAAATGAATAAAACTATTTTAATGTGTGGGTTCTTTCAGTTCTTACCTTGGTGATGTGGTAGTCCATGCAAGCCTGGTACAGTTGAACCTGGGGAATGTTCTTGTCGGGGAAATTCTCTTGCTGTAAGTTTTAAAAAAAGGATTTAGATAAGGTTTTTGAAATCAAAACAATAACTTAAGTATTAATAGGAGAGTTTTTGAACACTTACAGCTTCCTTGCTGCACTCATCGTGCTTGGCCAAGATTTGAGCTTCGGGCTACAAAGAAAAAAAAAGGTGAGCATTATTCTATTTTCCCTCTTTTGATGGGATTGTAATTAATACTTGTTAATTAACCTCTCTGTGTTTTGTTAATCAGTCCCAAAACTCAGTAAAGAATAGTCTTTCAATGCTGTATTTAGTTTGAACTATTAGTGTTAAAAACATTTTCCTGAGCTCTGTCCTGACTTTTTGTGTTCAGTCCTGTTTTTGTTACAAAGATCTACTCAAAGTTTCTTAATTCAAAACATAAGTATTGAATTGAAACTCCTGTTTTGGTAATATTTAAAAGTTTTTAAAGAATAGCATAGTGGAGTTATGATAGAAAAGCACTAAAAAAGTTTTAGAGCGTCTGATCTTCAAGATGAGACTGAGTTCAAATCTGTTTTTAGAGTGAAAAATACTGTGAATGGTTTATTTTTGAAGCTAAAGAATTTTTTTAAGAGGTCCAGGTTTTTTTTTCAGATAATATTTTGAATTTCTTCTTGACTGAACCACGCATTAACATAAGTAAAATGCAACTAATTTTATCAAATTGATGTTAATTTAAGCATGTCAGTTGAAGAATGTTATCATGTTTAGAGTTCATTTCCACTTTTTGATGTATTACAACATTGATGATGGCAACACTATATTACCTTCATGTTCTTGGACTGGATCTCTTTCCTGGCTCTCTGGTAGTTGTACTTGTTGTCAGATCCGAACTACAAGAAATTAATAATGAATTTAGATAAGTCACTCAAATTATAAAACATAATTTCGATGGATTTAATATTTCAAGTAGATGAATTAATAAAAATTTGTAAATGTCTTACCCATCCTTCGGTTTTCAAGGCACAGGTGGTGATGGTTTCTCGGTGTTGGTCAATCTGTTCCTGTAAAAAGTATTTATATACTTCAATAACTCTTGAATACACAATTGATATGATAATAAATAATAATAAAATTTAGTTTGGTTCTACTAAACTCTTATCTAAACATCCAGGGTACAGTATTTCATTTATATAATTAACTGAACTGTTAATATTTAAACCCAACTTTTTATATGAAAAGAAATACATTTTTCTTTTTATTCTAACTGTCACCATGTCCTGATGGAAAAGTGTGGAATTATATTTCTTGATCTGCATCTATTCTAATGAGAGATGCCCTTGGCCTAGTCTCATCTTATGACCTTGCACTTGAAAAGTGCAGGTGTGCCAAGAACATAATTTGAATTACTTATCTCCCAAAGTACCTTCGTAAACTTAACGTATGGTACTGGAACTGAATTTTAAAGTTAGATAACGGATTCTAAAGCACCTCATAAATATTTAAGACTACCTGCGATTTCAAATTTTTAGACAAATTAATTAGTATACTATAATTTAGGACAGATAAGCCTTTTTCTCCTAGGAGTTTGAAGGGGGATACATTTTCGATGATAAAAAGATCTCAAAATGAGATAATGTCGGTGGATTCAAAATTATTTCTAGGCTACATAATTTATCACGCATATATATTATGAATAGCTTATTAGAACATTTATAAGTAGGATTTGAATCCTTTTGTACTTAATGTTGAAATTTTGTGTACCGAGTTCCCTGACAAAAATGTGGTCCTCCCCCAGAAAACGTTTTTAAACTTGAACCTTTTAAAGTATCACCTCCGTGGCTTCGGTCCACAGGTGCCCACTGGGTAACGCAAAGTAAGTACTGCTTCGGCATGACATGGGTTAATGGACTTAAGTTACAGCTGTAACGGTTCAAAATACCTGCCATTAAAAAAAAACTCTTTTAAAATATTGTTCTAATGACTCATTTTTAGCCCTTTGGGACTCTTTGAGTGACACACAAGAAGAGGACCTCTCCGTATACAGCCATGGAATTTTCACAGATAAAACGGTTTTCAAAAAAAATGTCCGGGGGTTGAGTCTCCCAATACCCCTTAGGACACATCCGGCTATATTTAACTAAAAACTACTTGATACTACAACCGTTTGGTTCCTTTGATTTCCCACTGACACAGATATACCGTCCTTCAACTTCTTGCCCATTTGCAGTGAATCCATGCATAAACAAAATCTACACGCCTGAGCAAAGGACATGGTTTTATGCCCGTTAAAGAGTGTTGTGGAATAATGGTTTGTTTTCATCGGTATGGTTTGTCATCATACTTTCTTGATGGCAATGTTACAGTGTTTCTTCGTGAGTTTTTTTTTTGTGGAATGAATGAAATAGATAAAGGAGTTAGCAGTGGAACCATGAATGGAACAGATGCAGCTTCTGATGGTTTGATAAGATTAATGTAAAGAGAAATTTAATCTAGTTTAATCATTTTCTTTAAAACATTTTTACACCTTCAGACATTAAGATGGGATTCATATACTTATACTCTTGGGCATACTCAAGATATTTTTCTAATCATCATAAAAATTAAGTCTCAGAATCAATCTTAGTGAAAAAAAATCAGATTAAAGTTTGCTAATTCTTACCACCTCGAATATTCTCATATAAAAGCTCAACTCCCGCCTTTTAAAGCTAATTAGGCCATAAAAAAGGGGATTCTTTTATAAAGGAGCTTTTATTTTTTTTTTTCAGTTAGGATTTTCATATCATATTTCATCCTACTTTTTTGAAGTTATTGAAAAGAAAACGTCGGTCTTAATACTCTTAATTCTAATTAATTGCACACTGGACAGTGTACCCCCCAAAAAAGTACTCAAAATGAGTTAAAACCCTACTTTTACAGGTCAAATTTCAAACAATTTTTTGGTGAAGGACCCCCAGAGGTACCCAAAAGGGATCTTGAGTTATACTTTTTTGAAAATCCCATTTTTCTCCAAAGTTAAAGCGGTAAAGGTGATGGTCTAGAAAAGTGCCCCTGGATCCGCGCCTGTCTAATGGAACAACTTAATTTCTAGTGTTAATACCATTTCACAGATAAATATGTAAGCTCACTAAGGAGTTAATTAATAAGACAGTTCGGAAACCAATCCAACTGAACTTGGATTTAAGTTAATTAAACGAACTTTTTTACGAACCTGAGTGAGGCTTTCTCCTTCTGCGGGGGGTGGGTTCTTCTCCAGGCATTGCTGGATGACTTCTCCCTTGGATCGCTATTGGAAGGAGAGAGGAAATTTTAGTGACAATCACCGAACAACTGGATTGAATGTTGCATTTTTTAGGATTTATTGATAAAAGGATAAGGTAGTGTATAATTATCATAATTAACTTACTTGTTCTTCAGCCGTTGGCTCGAGTTCAGGACAGTTTCCCCAGTTAACGAGCTGAAAACGAAAAAATAAGTGTTAGTCAAATCTGTTCACTTTTATATCTTAAGCATAGCATCGTAGGTTATTTCATTTATTTTGCTTAATGGAATGGAATTTTGTGTTGGAAATATGTGTATGATGCAGTGTAATGGAAATATTCACAGCCGTCGGTGTTAAAATTCTTGGTCAAAGAAGGATTCGACCAATCAGAGTCAGAGAAAAGCTAATTTTTCTTTCTTTAGCTGCTGGTTGACACTGATGGCTGTGAATATGGCTCATTCGGACTTATCACTTTTTATCTTCATTTTGGAGGAATCATCCAAAGTGAAAAGTGTGAATAGCCGTTTCACTCTTTGCTCCTTCATCTTTTCTATGCAAAGGAGCGATTCACAGGAGTGAATCACTCAGAATGAACAGTGAAAGTGAAACTGTGAATGAGCCATACAAACTTTTATACAGTAAATAATCATCTGTCATTTTAAAACAGCAGTATAAGTAGGAAGGATAATATTCTGTGTTCCCGTTTATATTTCATGGAAAAGCTTCTCTATACAAGGTATTGGTGACGCGTACATAGTAATTTCAAATTTATTTAGAAGAGAAAAGCAAAAAAAAAAAACAATAACATCAACAACTACCGACTTTACTTTAAATTTCCTCACTCTATTTCAAAATTTCCTTTTACTGGCATCGGCATTTAATTTTTCGTTTCAAACGGTTTTCACGGAAGCTGAATTTGGAAATAGAATCAGTATTCTCCTGCCTTTTGTAAATTATCAGCATTAATTACTTACATAAGTAGTTTCTTTCAACCTACATCTGATAATTCGCTTATACAGCAAACATCAATAATTTTCTGACGTTTCGTGTGATTAAATTACATATTCAAAAGAAGATTAAAACACATTCTTAACAACACTATTTTCTGTTATAAAGCTGATTTTTTATCCTCTTTTATAATCATTATCGTAGGACCGATTTCGGCCTATATATCAGAAAGAGTCCTTTTTACAAAGGCCAATATTGATAAAACGATATGAATCAATGTTTTTGTGCTATCTAAATAATTACCAAACATTCTTCTCTAATATAGAAAAAAAAGCTTGCAACAGAAATTCGGTTATTCACATTACTATTAAGCCGTGAAAATAAATTTCTAGTTCATTTATTGTTATCTAGAGCAAATAGAACAATTAAGATGCACAGTGACGATTCATCATCATACCCTAAAAACCCAACTAGTTCAATGAAAACAAAATGGCTATTTTTTAATATTTCTCGAACGGACAGGCAACCTAGATTGGACAGGTTTCTTCTGGTTTTGTCCACTCGAAAAATCATCTGATGTAAACCCTGAAAGGCTTTAATGATTTGAGGGTATGCGTTTTCAAGAGTTTTTAATCCAAACTAGTTCTAACCGCCCCAAATTTTCCATTGGATTCAATGAGAATTTCGAGCGGTTAGGATTGGAAAAGGTTAATCCAAACTAGTTCTAGCGTGAAGGTTGAATTTGAATTAATGAATAGCGGTTAATCAACCGGAAATTGGAAATGTTTTTTTTTTTTCGTTTTCCATATTAATGAAGCAAACCAATCTAGAAGGACATCAGATTGTCATAACTGAGGGTTTTTTTTAAATATTCAATAAATTAGCAGCTTGGGTAAGAATTCCTTTTTGTCATTTTATAAAAACAGGTCTTATGTAACGCTTAACCTAATAAGTAAATTATTATTTTCTACAACAACCGTTGTGATTAAAACTTTGATGCATAAATAAGGTGGTTATCTTAAGCGAGAATGTCCTAGACGTAAAGGAAGGTCTAATAAGATAGGAAGATTTTAAGGAAACCGCATAGTTCTTAAAATTGATTCTTGATAAAGCTGTAATATAGAGTTTATCAAAATTCATATTTAGATTTGAGTGAAAATTAAACGGTTTTTAATGTTTTAAAAATACTATTTATGTATTTCTAATTAATTGTTTTAAAATGCAGCGTAGGTTAATAAAATGTTTGGAAAAGATAACTATTATTTTTGTCGTATGCTATTGGTTCAGATACATCACATCCTGTAAATTAACTGTTGTTGAAAGAAAAATCAAATGCACCAAGTAAAACTATTTTAAGAGTATAATTTTAGCAAGGTAATGTAAATATTTTGACAAGGCGATGGGAAGATGTATTATTCAATATAGGGTAAGTGGAAAAATTATTTCCCACAACCTTCGTTTAAATATTTGATTATTATTCTCTAAGGTTATGAACTTTTAGGTTCAGGTGAGGTTTAATACATTTTTAAATCATCTTCTATTCCAAAACACGTAATTATTTTTGATCTGGCAATCATAAGGAAGTTTTTAAAAAATCATAGGTTAATTTTAATACTAGAAAAAACTGACTGATAAAGGACTTCCCCATATAGGACGACATTTTTTTCTTCAATCGCGTTTTCCCCATTCCATTAAAAATGCAAGAACTCACACCTGTCATTTGTTGTAAATTGTTCCGTTCCACATTACCACACTGACTTCCTTTTGATGGTGTCTTAGCCTCTTAGGCTTCCTCAAAAGTTTTAATCGTTAAAAAAAAGCTTGAAATACATCCTTTAGTGGTGAACTGAGCTATCGCGACAAAATCTAAAAATATTTTAACACTCTGAACTGACTTAGCTTGTTTTCCCCTTAGTTTGCTTTGTCTTTATAAATTGCGTCATTTTATTATTTTTGGAATTTTAGATTGTTTTAGGGTAAAACAAATTGGGAATGAAGATGCTGTAATTTTGGAAAAGTAATGTAATTTGTTTTTGTACTAATCGTAAAAGGTATCCAACATAAAGAGAGGAATTGAAAAATACACAACATAGAATAAATCACAAAATATATTTAAAAAAACACATTTTGTAAAAAAGATTGATTGGATTATGTGTTTTGAAACAGTTCGTGCATAATAGAGAACAAATTTCATTTGAAAACTTTGCAAACGATTTCAAGAAACTGTTGCAGACTCTTTCCATAATAGTGATTTTGTAACACACACATAAAAAATATGACTTGATTAAAACTATTTAAGTCTGTGTGATTGAACAATAAGCAAAATCGAACAAAATAATTCGTTTACATTGAAAATATAACAAAATATAAATTATGAAAATATAATAATTTAGTTTTGAATTTATAAATTTTAAAAAATTATTAAATTTTAAGTTTTGTCACTCCTTTTCGTAGTCTTTTGTGGAAAAGAAAAGTAAATTTTTATCTTAAAATGTTTACACCGTTGTAATAGAGCATTCGCACATGACGTCACTTGGAGGACAAAATCAACGTTGCTAAGGCTGTTAGGGGAGGGGCATAGAAGTATCCAATAGCAGCATTCGCACATGATGTCACTGGAGAAATAAAACAACGTTGCTAAGGCCGTTGTTAGGCAGAGTCATGTGATTGAAAATGCTCTATGATACCAAATTCAAACGTTTCCTAGTTTTCTAATTTAAAAAGCACTTTTCAAAACAGGAATTATTTGAATAGCGCGCGCGTATTTTAAGAAGAGCAATTCGTGGTACGGTGGGAACTTCACAGAGGAAAAATTAATAGTAAGTAGAAAATAGGTATCTTTACGGAAAACTTGTCGAGACGATAGGGGTATAAATAGAAATATATATTCACAGTTTAGAAATCGCTTCCAAAATTTACCAAATAAAATCGTACTCGAACTTTACATCTCTTATATATTAAAATTTAACGGAAACTCATAAGACACATTTTAAAAAATTAAATAACTCAAAATAATGGCTCAAAAAATACTGCGCTTCATCTATACTCTAGAATCCTCTAGTTTTTGTAAACTTAAAAAATATACTTCACTATATGGAATTGCCATGTTGCATTCCAACTCTAAAAATTAATGCCACAACATTTAAAAATTGCCCATCAGAGGGACTCTTCCAAAGGACAAGAGGTTTTTTCCTCTATAAATTTTAACAATTTCTTTACACACAATTTTTTCTAAATAGGTTTTAAAATGCAGATTTTCTAACAGTTCTAAGGTTATACACATTATAAAAATGCAGGAAAAACAACTTTACAAATTTAATTGATATTAAAAAGAATTATCACTGCCAAAAAAAGGGGTGATAAAATAACAAAACCTGGAACATTATATCTATAACATTAGTAGTTCTTTATAAATCTAACCTTTTTTTTAACAAAAAGGAAATTAGCTTCACTATATGGAATTGCATGACATTTTATGCTTGAGCTTCAACATCGGAAATTTTTCTCTTCAAATGAAAGATGTTTTTTACCATCAAATTACTCGTCAGAACTTTCACGATTAAGCATCCCAAATGCAGTATTTTCCTGCTTGGTGTTCGAAACAAATTTCATTCTTCAAAGTTAAACATCTCAACGAAAAAAAAAATACACAAATTATTTTTTAAAACTCAACAAATTTTTTTCCGAAATGTGTACTTACTGGCACCTCCTGTGCGATAGCCAAAGCCACGAAGCAAAGAACAACTGCGACTGCTAAGCACCTCATGACGACTGAACCTGAGAGAACGGAAAAGTGAACCGAAACCACTGAGGGAAGGAGAGAAGTGGAAGTACCGAAACCTGGAACGCGCCGCGGTTTATATATTCATTCTTCGGCCAACCGCGGAACGGGAAGGGTCACGTGGTCCCCCTACGTCACCACGGCCAGTGACACGATGGACCAGAAAATTAAACGCTTTGAATTCACCCCGTCCCCCCAGAAAGGTGAAATTTGTCGAAATCTTTTCTTGTGTGTGTGTGTGATCTTAATAATTTGATGATATTACACGTGATGCATTTGTTTGTTGTTGTTGTTTTTGTGTGGCGATTTTTTCCCTCTGAAAAAGGCGCGCGTTTCCCGTGAAATCTGTTCTTTCGAAGAAAAATTTATTTGGAAGTTTATGTCGTTTGATTAGATGGGTATCAATGGGTAAAATTTTATTCCATCTTGTTTCCTTCAAATGTTCTTCCTTGCTGGATGTCTCAATAAATCTCAAACGAAAATATATCATGTCGATTTCTAATGTTGGGGATTGATTTATCATTGGGTTCCCTATAAAATAAATGAATTTTGTTAGTAAAGTTATAGAAATTAAAATTAGAGAATTATACAGGGTGTTTCAAAATTGCGTTGCACGGCTTTTATTCGGAACCAGCGCCTCCTAGGGTCATGGAAGTAAGGTCTACCCCTAGGTTAGTGACCCTGGAGAATCTAATGAGATGACTTACAGCGCTCCTAGCGGCGAAATTAAAAAGTTAAAAAAATTAATTTAAAAACTAAAAGAGATAGAGTAAAAAGTTCAGTACAAAAGTTGTTGCCAAGATCATAACGAACTCAAGTAAAAAAAATTCATCAAAATAGCTTAATTATTCGAGGAGATATTCACTGTTGAAAATGGCACTTTTTTGAGTGGCGAAAAAGGGCCCGGCCACAAATTTAGAAACGCTTTCTCGTCATTATCGTGCGGGAGTTTTAAGCTTTACAGTGACTGATTTGATGGATCAATCGAAAATTATTTTTAATAAAAAAAGTATTAACGATCAATGGCTAATCGAAGGTTAATTAGAATTAAATATTTCGAAATCTGTTGACTTTTTAATGTTTTGCATATTGATAGGGATTGTCGTTGAGGGATCTGATTTGTTTGCCGCAAGGTAGTATAATTTCGAATATGGTTATTCAGTCAGCGAGCGCTTAGATTGGCCTGAGGGGAAAACGTCACTTGAATTTGACAAGCGTGCTGATTATTTCAGATGAGAGAAAGGAAATTATAGTTCTTAAATCTGAAGTTGATTTCTTTCTCAATTATAAAGCAATTTCACGTCATTTATTTTTCAAACATGACGACTTTTAGTAAATCTCAGTATTTAGAAATGGTTCTCATCTATGGAGAAACTCTACGGAATTCGGTTCGAGCTGCACGTGTATTTGCTGATCGCTTTCCAAATGATCCTCATCCTACATCAGCGACTATCAGGAAAGTTGTGCAGCGCCTTAAAGATACAGGAAGCGTTCTTAGGAGACACTATTCGATGAGACAACGTTCTACTAATCGCATACCAGATGAAGACTTACTGGCATACGCTTTATCCCATCCTCACACCAGTATTAGAGAAATGAGCGATCTGACTGGCTTACCAGTAAGTCGAATTTGGAGGGTTTTGAACAAGAATGGAGCGCATCCTTACCATGTTACACCACAGCAAGGATTGCTACAAGGAGATGAGGAACGACGTTTCGATTGGTGCAATTGGGCACTTAATGAATTGGAAAGTGACCCAAACTTTTTTAAAAATATCATTTGGTCCGATGAGGCAAAATTTCATCGCAATGGAATCTTTAACAGGCATAACACTCATGTTTGGGCTCTTCAAAATCCTGCATGGGGAGTTAGTGTTAGACATCAAGTACAGTGGTCAGTAAATGTGTGGTGCGGTGTTTGGAGGGACCGTCTAGTTGGACCAATTTTCTTCGTTGGTTCGCTGGATGGAAACAAGTACCTTCAGAATTTGCAGGATATCTTGCCTGATTTCTTGGAAGACATTCCTCTCTCACTGTTACCATCACTTTGGTTCCAACATGACGGCGCTCCACCGCACAAGCCACATCTGGTTCAAAAGTTCCTCAAAGACACATTTGGCAATAAGATAATTGGGTATGGTGGGAGTATTGAATGGCCTCCAAGATCTCCTGATCTTAATCCACTCGACTTTTTCCTTTGGGGTCACTTGAAAAATCAAGTTTACGAAACGCCATCTACGAGTCTCCAGGACTTAAAAAACCGCATCATCGACAGTTGCGCAACTGTCACACCCCATATGGTCCAAAATGTGCTTTCTAACATGGTTGAAAGGACACAAAAGTGTATTGTTGCCCATGGTAATCTTTTTGAGCAAGCTCAATAAATTATAATTTTGCACTGTGAATTTCTTCCTTTTCTCCTACTTTGTGTCCTACCAATATGCAAAACATTAAAAAGTCAACTGTTTTCGAAATATTTATTTCTAATTAATCTTCGATTAGCGATTGATCGTTAATACCCGTTTTAGTAAACATTTATCTCGCAAAAGTAACGATTTCTGATCGTGGTAGTTCTTAAATGTCCAAGCTTGGACTTTCCTTTTTAAAAAAATTTGAAGCATTATTTTCGATTGATCCATCAAATCAGTCACTGTAAAGCTTAAAACTCCCGCACGATAATGACGAGAAAGCGTTTCTAAATTTGTGGCCGGGCCCTTTTTCGCCACTCAAAAAAGTGCCATTTTCAACAGTGAATATCTCCTCGAATAATTAAGCTATTTTGATGAATTTTTTTTACTTGAGTTCGTTATGATCTTGGCAACAACTTTTGTACTGAACTTTTTACTCTATCTCTTTTAGTTTTTAAATTAATTTTTTTAACTTTTTAATTTCGCCGCTAGGAGCGCTGTAAGTCATCTCATTAGATTCTCCAGGGTCACTAACCTAGGGGTAGACCTTACTTCCATGACCCTAGGAGGCGCTGGTTCCGAATAAAAGCCGTGCAACGCAATTTTGAAACACCCTGTATAAAAGTAGTAGTGTGGCATATGCACCAACCAAGCCAAGCATTAAAGACTGATATAATCATCAAGTTAAAAGTATTTACGAAACATAATTAGCATTTTCGAAGACTTTCCCTCCTAAATTTCTCTTCTACCATCAAATTTACAAAAACAGTTGATTAATTTCAAATTGGTAAAAATTAGGAATAAAGCGTTCAATATTTGAAACACTTTTAAAAATGTATTCTTATCCTTTTAGGTACTTCAAAAAACTTGCGAAAGTTACAAATAAATTTGACATTGATAGCATAATTCACAGATAAAAGTACGTAAGAACACATACATTTTATATCAAAATGAACTCCTCAGTGTGAGATAGGAGATAATTCATCGGATTATAAAAATTTTGTAGTTTATTTTATTCATCCTAAATTAAAACGTGAATTTAGTTGGTATTCAAACGCAATTTTTTATGAAATTATAATTTCATTATGAAGAAGTTTTTTTAGTAATTAAGATATTATTGGAACCTAACTTCTCATTCTAAAATAATATGGGTAATTTGTTATCATTGTTTAGAACAATGTAATCTAGTACTGGATGTTATTCCTTTAACATATTGATGTTACGAACATGAAACAAATGACAATTTATTGATGAAACTACAGATTTAAGCTTTATCATAGTTGAACTCTTATTATGAATATTTTATTAACCAAATATACTTATACTTTGAAATAGTAATTTTAGATATTTCAATTAGAAATTTTAATACATAAAACTATTTTAAACATTTGTGATACATTACACAAACTGAAAAAAGTTAAAATAGTTTAATATTTATATATTCTGTAAGGTTATCGAAATTGGATGAATTCAGTAAAGCATGTTTGGGTGAACTAAGAGAACTAAATTTAAGCTTAAAGGTAAATAACTTTTTGTAAACTGAATTAAACATGTAATTGATTGATTATAAACAGGCAAAAGTTATTGTAATCATGAAAAAAAATATTGGCAAGAATTCTTCCATGTTAAAATCTCTACCTTCTGTTTAACAATATCCATGTATGAAATTAATCTTATTAAGTATTCAATTCCTCTTATGAATGAGCCCTTCCTTCAACTTTAAAATTTCTTTATCATAAATCAAAAGAATCACTTTTTAGCGGCACCATTTTCTTATAAAATCCCTTTTATTTATGAGTTATATTTCTTGCATAGAAAATTCCGTATAAATAAATAAATTTATGTATTCATTATAATTATTTTTTAATCCAGTGCTATTAACATAGGGACTCCTATTTTTCAGAAAAAAGTTGGTCGTTGATTAAAAACAATGTATCGCAATGTTATTTTAATTAAAAGACATTGATATGAAATTATAAATATCAATGAAAATTAGTATCATGTATGAATCATATCACTGTCCCCTGTTAATATCCCGCATGTTAAAGACAAAAATAATACGCATGCAATTAATAAAAATGCAATAAAATGTGTATCTGTAAATATTTTCACGAATAAAAAATCCATGCCATCAATTCTCATACCAACGTTTCCTACGCATAAATTAAATTCAATGGAATCCTTTCAAACCGAAATTCTCAAAAACATCGTTGATACCCCCATTCATTCATTTAAAAAGAAATTCAGGCAATGTTTCGCAATACACGTTCCACACAAACTATGGAATTTCCCTAGATTTCAATTTAAAATCTCATTTACTCTACATAAAAGCCATTTTCAACCCACAGAACCTACTCATAATTATTCGTCCATCCTGAAATTAACCTTAATTTCCCTCCCAAAATCGCATTCTTTCCCCAGCGAACATTCAATACATCTCTGTGTCCTAGCGTCCGGTATCCGTTCGAAAAAAAAACACACAGCGCAACCTTAAAATAGCCAGGGAGAGGATTGTGTACTCTTTCAAATCAGTTTTCAACAACGACCTCTCATGGGAAATAAAACCCTCAAAATAATAATAATGCCACTTTTAGTAATTATATTGTAAAATATTCCAGTCTCAAGGAGAATCTTTATGTCAGATGGCGGGAAACATCGGGCTTTGTAGTTCTTTTACCTGCCTTTTTCGCCATGTGCAGTTTTTTGCTTCTCTTGACCACTTGATTGCCTTGAACTAGGATCAAAAGGCTAAATGAAATAACGGTTGGGTTTTGAGGGATTTTTATTTATACCTCTCGTAAAATATGTAATTTAATTTAATATTTTTCGTCTGCTGAAAAGTGTTGTCATGTTCATATTTGAAGATTTCGGAAAAGTATCAATTACGATTGTAAATTTCGAAGCATTAATATTGTTTGGATTAACAATCCTAAAGTTATTTTTGTGATTGATAATTCAATTTACTTAAGAAGTTTGGATGTATTAAAGGAAAATAAGGGAAACTCTAAAAAAGCATAGTTATTAAGACTAATTATAAATTATAACAAAAGATCTTTCAAAAATAAATAGCAAATTTCAAAATCAAAGAAAGATAATTTCTAAAACTGAGTCTAATTACATTTATTACTATTACTAGCTGATTTGCCCGGCCTTGCACGGGTGTAGTGTATAAAACTATTTTTGATCTCTCAAGTTGTCTCAAGTTGAAGTCAAGAAACTCTCAAGTTGTCATGTCTAAATTTCTGTATCAGAAAATTACCAATCATCCCGGTGTCTCTGGATCCTTTTTCCTCCCAGTGTTCCCAGTACTTTTCATTCCGGAGGTCCCGGCATCTTATCCATCCCGGTGTTCCCGGTACCTTTTCCCCATCCCGGTGTTCCCGGTACCTTTTTCATCCCGATGTCCCCGGTACCTTTTTCCTCCCGGCGTTCCCGGTACCTTTTTCATCGGCATAATATTACTTCATTATCAGGAAAAAATCCCGCAGAGGAATTTAGTCAACAACTCCAAAAAAAATTGATAATGCTCCCATTTGGCTATTTTGACGAATTTCCCGATAAATAAATAAGAAAAACCACATAAAGAATAAGTATTTAACATTCCTGCTGTTAATTGAATAAAATCTCGTTACGCTATCATGGAAAAAATAATGATGGAGAATGAAAATTGACCTAGTTTTTATTACCAACTTTCTTAAAACAACACTAAAATAATTCAAGTTTTGTTACTATTAAGATTAATTTTAACAGTCTAAACATTCAGTTTCAACTTAAAGTTTCAAGGAAAACGAAGTTTTTAATAATAAAATACCGTCAAAAGTTTTTATAAGGACAGTTTTCAATTTTTTAAATTATTAATAACCTTTTTATAACAATTTTAGTCCGGTTTTATCTTTAAAAACTTTGTTTTATGCATAAAATTGCTTTTGTTGGTTTCTTTGCAACAATGCGAGCTAAACAGCTCTTCTTTAACGGAGAAGTAAGGACATTTTTGATATAAGGGTAAGAGGGGGTGAAGGGGTGATTTTAGAATTTTGAAACCGGTGCCATTGCCTTTCCCCCGTCCCCATTCGTCTGTGTTCCATGTTTGGTCCGAATCGTTCAGGTAGTTTAGGAGTAATTACGCCACATCGGATCCGTACACAGCCACCCAGCCACCCAGATCTTCATTATATATAGAGAGATTTCTCATTTACAAAATCGTTTCTCAATATACCTAGTTAAAAAGGCATTTGATTAAATCTTTCACTAACCCTATTAAAAAATTGTTCATATTAAGGTTTTATACGAGATAAATTGTAGGAAAAATACAAAAGTACGTATAGAACATTTGAAGCTATTACTGGTTAAGAGAATTCTGCCATTTAATTCTTATTATGAAATAAAATCATGGAAAACATTATTTCTAAAAGTGAGTCAAATTATTGCTTTATGATTTCTCACTACCTAAATTGTGTCTTAATAGTTAAAATAACAGTTATAAATGTATTTGATTGTATAATAGATATTTACAAACAGTTTTAATGGGGTTTTAAATTTATGGAATGAATTTTCAATTCAAACTAGTAAAATTTCAAGAAAAGCATATAAATATTTGTAGAACACTTTTAAACTAAGAATAATTCTGCCATTTATATACCTAATGTTGAATTTAAATAACATGAGAAATATTTTAATATTAAATTATGTGGAGTAAAACACATCTTATTTATCTCTTTTCAATGGATTTCCATTTCATGGAATGAAAAATTAATTTTTAAAGTATTAAAAGAAGGTCAAAATACTCAGAAGAATGTCAGATATTTCATTATTTATCCACAACTTTACAATATTGCATTTTACGGTTGAAACTTATTGAATTACAATATAAATATTATTTATTGAAATAAATATTTTTTTAATTTAAATATTGTTATTTTTTAATTAAAATTATTACTCAACAGTAAGATATATCTCACGTATTTTTCAATCAGGCAAATATTTTTCCTTTTAATTCAAAATTAATTTTGGAAGATTAAAAATTTTACTTTAAAAGAATTTGTCACTTGAATATTATAAAGTAGTAAATAAGTTGATAAGGAAATCTCAATACCCTTATGGTTTGGCGGATGAATGTAACATTTTATTAGTACGATAAGATACGATAAGTTCTGGAATCTAAATTTAAAGAAATGTATAATGATTTAATTTTCTTTAGGATAATTATTCTAGTTAAGCACTATTTATAATTGTTTTGCGCATTTATATTATAATTTTATGTAGTAGTATAATTTATTAAAATCATTACACTAAAATCAAAGAAAATAAGTCTTAAGAAAATTTTTACTTCATTGTGCCACTCTTGTTTTATGTATTCTACATTTGTCTTCATCATCGGCCTTTATCAGCCTGAAAGAGAGGTTTCGAAATTGTCGTCTTGAGTCTTCTTAGAGCGGTCAGACTCGTGCTGAGTGCTAGTTCAGAGGAGTGTATGTGTATAACATAATTTGACAGTAAAAAATGGATTTAAGCTGTATTGCCTATTTAATTAAATTAATTGAATTTGATTTACGAAGGTATTATGCATATTTCCTACAATAACAAAAGTGCATTGATAAAAGATTATCTTGTTTCGATGTTGGTTGATTTTAAATTACTATTTGTGTTTCTAAAAACTAAAACTAACTAAAAAAACTAAACTAAAAATTAGTTTTAAGATAAATAATTCATTTTTAAAGATATTGATGGATTTTTAAGTATGCCAGTAAATCATAATTATCAGTTAATCTAAATTAATATCTTAATGCATAGTATCATGATTTTAATTTTAAATTTTAATTCTTATATTTTTATGCTAAAAGCATATTTATGTGTAATTCTGAATGTAATGTAAATTGTTTAATTATTTTACCTGTTTTTATTTTAAACTTGGACCATGACCTCAGGATTTGATCCTTTGTACAATTTAAATTATTGTCAAAATCAAAAGAACTCAATACAATTAAATGCTTATTCTGCCATTGAAATACTGGAAGTGTTTTTCTATTCTTACATAGTTATTATTTTAAATTTTATCATATTCTTAAAGTTATATAAAGTTACATAGCTTTAAAGAAAAAGGAAGAAACTGGCCTAAAGGGTTAAAATTTTGAAATTAAAACAAAAAATTTTAAATTATCCCAAACTTTTTGTAAACTTTGAAAAGATGCAAAAGCTGTGAACTTTTAAAGTGCATTTTTGTCAAATATAATAGCGATTTACCCTTTGACATTTTTTTTGGGTTATGCCCTAACAAATGTTGGGCTTTGACGGTTAAGCGAAAATTACGTGAGTTTCACTCTAAGTCAATAAATAACAAAATCATTTCACGGGAATTACTAAAAAAGGACGAATTTATAATTTAACTAATACCACAGAACGTGATTGAAAAATATTTCTTCCGAAAACTAATAAATGTCAACCTTGACAATGGCACAAATATTTCAGTAAAAATGAGTGGCTCTATTGATCTTGGCTGAAAATGAACGCTAAGCTCAGTGATTGTTACACGTATTTCAAGGGTATTGGTGTCATTCATTAGACCATGTAACGAAAATCGCCTTTAAAAAATCAGCTTGTTAAGGGGTATTTAAGTCCTTTCTCTGGAGTGTAACACCTTGTTCTAATGACAATTTAACAAGATTTTAGATATGTTACAGCTTTTATGTTTGATTATTAGTTCTTACTTACAAGACTTGCTTTTGTAATTGGGTATGGTGAATTACATTCTCATGAATATTAAAAGGGTTTGACGCCTTTTTTAAAATATCACCGTTTTTCCATTTTGTTCGTTAAAAGTGTGGTAATAGGGATATTTATATTAATTTTTCTTAGTTTGATTTCATTTTTAAAATTTAAACTAAGATTTTTCAGATTTTATGGATAGTTAACTGTAATGAAAATAAATATGGATTAAAAATACAAATGCTTTTCCGTATTGATGAGTATGAGTTATACAAGCATTAATAAAGGTTATAATACTACAGCTAAAATATTTTTTTAGATTCTGTATAAAAGTTTGTTTTTGATGATTAGAGTACCCCTTTCAAATCCTTTATATTTATTATTTACCAAATCATTCCGTACATTTCTTCATAAAAATAAGCAATAAACTGACGGTAGTGCTCAAAAATAAACTTAGGAAAATAAAGAATTTATACTACTTTAAAATATGTATAATATTAAGTATTATTATACATTAAAATCAAATTTATGTTTCTTACACTTCACTTTTTCATTTAATACTCAACAAATTTTTATTAAAACTTTATCGTTTGCTTTACTCAGTTTAAAAAACTTTAAGATTCTTTATTTCATTATACTTACTATTATTATAATTAGAAAGATATTGAATTTAAAATATAAACTTTTTAAAAATATTCATAAATATTTCACTATAAAGAAAAAACATTATACTTTATACTTTTCAGTATAAAGAAAATATTCAAATGTGTTCTTAAAAAAGGTCCTTAAAATTAAAAATAGGCAGTAATAATTATGTAAGTAAAAATGTTTTTGGTCTTTAATTATTTGTCTATAAAAATATAATATTTATATAAGAAAATAGATTTTCAGTGTCTTGGGCTTTCAAACAGTGGACTTAATTTTATAAATTTTAAAATTTATGACTTGATTTTAAATTTTTTAAAAGAATATTAGAAATATTTTACATAATCTTTAAATATTAGGCAGTGTTTAGAAGTTTGACTGCTTTCTCGAATGGTTATTTCAAATCGAACGCTCTAATTTCCTTTATTATCCCTGTATTGGTGTGGTGCATTTTCCCTCTATCATTTGGAATTTTCAAACATGGAACAGTAAAATTCTTGAAAACTTGATAAGTAGTATTTGAAATGTTTCCTTTAATTTATGAAGTTAAGTTTTAAAAACAATATATTTTGTACTATACTCGACAGAAACGTATCCGGAACCCTGTACGTCACTACGCGGAAGGAGAAAATGGGTAAACACAAAGCCTGTTGGGTTGCTAGAAGCAGTGTCGGCACGCAAATCGTGATAAAAAGACACCTTATATACATGGGTTTAACAAAATAATCACATTTTTAAATTGACGTTCTTCATTTCACTCAAAATTCAGACACCGCGATGGGAACTATGTACTTGTTTGTTAGTGACGTCATATGGTCAACTAACGTTGCTGTATAGTATAATCAATTCGGTTTTTCAAGCTCTTAAAATTCTTCGCGACAACAGTAGATTTAAGAACGTGATGATTTAATATCTCTTCTTTCGAAAAAGAAACGTGACAATACACCTCCCACCATCAACAAAACTAAAAAGCTCTCAAAATTTTCTCTCCTGTTCATTTTAATTCTACATAAATATCAACATAAGAATGCGGAAATCAAAAATCAAGTCCATCCGTTCTACCGGCGTCGCCAAAAATTACGTGCCATGTTGCGTAGGTCTCGTTGCCAACCGTTAATTTAGAAATCCTCTCTTTAATTCATTTACCGGTCTTGTTGGTGACATCCTTTTGTTGTTATGCATGTCTTTGCTTCTAATTGTTACGAGATGTACTCATAGGTCACTCTGTTGCTACCGTGCGGTATGTAGGTGAGAAGAAAGGAAGGTTTTTGGAGTGTCGCTTTCTCTTTTTTTGGCTTTCTTTTTCGAAATGAAAGTAAGATTATTGAGATTTTGTGATATTGTATGACAGGAAAGATACACCATTGAATAAGAATTGGTAGAAGTTGTGCTACTAATTCGCAAGCGAAAATAGCTTTCGGAGATAATTTTAAGAATTGCTTTTTGATATATATTTCAATAATTTTGTTGGTAAAAAAATATTCTATTCAACTTAGTTTAAGTGATGTTGAAAACACCTACTTATATCTTAAAATGGTTTTCAAGCATCATTAACAAACTCATACTTTCAGGCTTCTCTTTTGTTTATTTTTGTTTCATCATAACTTATTTTTCTTTAATACCAGGAAGAATCTAAATAATATAATTTACCCCCGTAGAGAATGCAGATACTATTTTCTTTTTGAAAATAAACGTGAAACTCAAGATAGAGATCTAATATTCAGTATTTAGTTGCTAAGATTCACTATTGAATAAGAATTGGTAGAAATTGTGCCATTAAATTTTTAAAGAAAATAACTTGTTGACTATGTCTTCAAGCGAGTCGAATTTATTTTCAAATAAAATTCAATGAATTGGTTAGTATTCAAGTTAAACCACAAATTATTATATTCAACTTAGTGTATGTGTATTTGTTAGAATGGTTTAAACTTGTTAGACGCATCATAATCAATAAGAAAATAAATTGATATCATAACATTCATACTTTGCTTCATATATTGATATTATTCTTATTCTTGTTACTTACCTTTAAGTTTTCTTATTTTTTTTTAATGCAAGGAGATTTAAAGATTCCTCCATGACAGAAATTATGTTGTTTGTAGTTTGTTTTTGTAAGCATTTAAGTTTTCTTTCATTAGTTTGTTAATTTGGAAAGTGAGTAAAATGCAATGCTTAAAAATTTTAAGTGTTGCAGTTTAAAAAAAAAAAACATTATACTTTAATGAATATACATCATATTGATATAAATATTACAAATTAAAAGTTTAAATCCTTTATTGTTTTGTTGGATGCAAAATGACTGAAAATATCTTCCAGAAACTAAAAAAAAATATTTTTAAAAACATTTTATTTATTACTATAAATTATTACAACAAAAATATGTGTTCTTCATAAAATCTGAAGAAAATGTACAAAGTTTGGAATAGAAGATAATAGCATTAATTTTCTTAAAAGTGAATAAAGTGATCAAAATTTAAACTTGACAAAAAAATTATAAAAAGTGATAATCATTGTGAGCATTTAAAGTGTTTCAACTTTAAACAAATAAATATTTAACTTACATAAAAAAATATTCAGAAACTTAATTTTATAAACTTGTTAAACCTTCACTTGAACAAATATCACAATATGATGTCTCTAACTCTTAAAATGTCATAACAATTTAAACTTTAATGAAATAATAGCATAAATATTTAATTTAATACCAGCATCATATTTTAAGTTTTGTAATTTTTAAAGGATCACACAAATATAAGTTGAATGAAAATTTTTAATGAATGTTAAATGATTCATAGCGTAACAGATTTTCAATTCAATTGAAATTGAGTTGCATTGTAATATATTTTTGCGCTAATATTTTTAATGAATTAACAGCTGTTCTGTTTTAATAAGAGTATAATTTTTATTAAAATCCATTTAGGATATTTCGGTTCAAAATTGATTTATTTATAAGTTATATACATACTTACTCCCAGTGAAAAAAATTACACACAGTATGTAAGTATTTTCTCTTTAAATTATAAGCTTAAGTAATATTAATACAAATTAACATAAACGTTAATTAATTTTAATTAAAAATATTGAAGTTCTTACTAACATTGTAGAATCGTGTTTAAATTACTAGTTGAAAACCTGTTTGAGAAAGTAAAAACAAAATTTTGAAAACTTTAAAATGGAAGTTTGAACCATCTCAAAATAAGAGAAACGTCTAAATTATTTTCTTTCTATTCACATTTAAGGATCCTTTTTGTACCTATCTCAACTAGGCAGTTCATTTGACTTTACATCTAAAGAAGTAGTCCTTTTCATTTTAAATTCTCTCCATACTCATATTTGATATCATAAAAACGAATACTTTATAAAAAACCAGCATAAGATTGTGTTAGCCTTGATTATGTTGTTGTTTATAATAATTAGCTACAGACACGGCACTTTTACAATGGGTAACGTTCAATTATAACTATACAAAACAAATTTAATTCAAAGTACACAATTAAAAGGGCTAACTTTTATCTCGCTTGAGGTTTCACATGTCTTTAGAGGACTAGCGCACGTGAAGTTTAACAAAGAATGAATTCTAGAGGATTGCCTTGATGTCGGGCACTTTTTCTGTCTGCATACTAATGCAGAGTGGGATATTTCAAGGTTAAATGTTGACAGGGACCGTTTTAATATGTAACTACGCCAATACTGTTTGTTTTATCCGGCTTTGTACACAAACACTTTCTCTGAGTAAAATTCATTCGGGATAAGTTCTATTAATACAGTCGAATATTCATTGAAGTTCTATTAGGTATCTTTAGGTATGCAGGTAACTTTTTGAAGTTTTGGAAAATTTAGTAAATCTAGTAATTTTTGAAACCCTTACATCTCTATTCACAGACATCGGCGTCGGTGTTAACCAGAAGCTTATTTATTTTAAATAAATTCGGAAGTGTATAAAACTTATGGAATACAGCTTTTTAAATGCAATAAAAGGGGTATAAAATTTAATTTCAAATTGAATTTAAAGATGATAGATGAATAAGGGAGTTCTAAAAATTATCTTGCAAAGGACTGGAATCTTCCTGAAATAAATGTTCCAACCCATAATTACTGCTTTCAATTCAATAATTAATAATTTCAAGTAATAAGTAATTTCAAAGATGATGGATAAAGTTATTGAGAAATAGAAAGATATTTCCTTGAGTAGTTAAAAGAGAAATTTTGATATAACTAAGGTTATTGATGTTTTAAAACTAAATATCTGACATTTCTTCCAAAAATTTACGAATAAAATATTTTAAACTCAATACCAAGAAAGATATTCATAGATGATGCAAGACAGACCAGATGTCAATTGTTTTTCATCTGTTCTCTAAAACCGATATTAACATTTCGGGAAATTTCATCACATAAATAATAAATGGAATTTCATTTGATTATGAGTGGACTAAGGTCAAAGAAAAAATAACTTGAATTTTTATTTCTCGTTATGAAAACTAAAAATCTAAAAACTAACTAACCGCGTAAGTGCTTTTACGTACATCCAGTTCCGAGAACACCTTGAAAGTATGAAAGATCATAATTTTATATCCTTTTTATATCCCTCCTTATAACTTATACTTGCTTCACTTTCAAAATCACTACGGAAAAAGAGTAAGTGCAATCAAATTCAAAAACCATTGCAAAACACGCAATACCGAGGACCACTCATTTAGGCATGCAGGGATCAATCATAAAATTTTTTATTTTTGACATATATCATGAAGTAATAATTAAATATTGGAATTACTCCAACGTTTTTAGGTAAGTCTGTAGCTTGGTTTTCTCAGTATTATTTGCGAGAAAAATTTCATCATGTTGTAAATTTGTTACTTTTATCTCTTTTTCATTCGTTAATCATGCAAATGACCTTTTACCCCCTTCTTTTGGTATTTAAATCAAAAGAAGAAAACAGTGTGGGAAAGTTTCATAAAAATATTGTTATGCATTTGGTTAAAAAAACGGTTTGAAGTTTCTACCTTTAAAATATAATTTTGAAAAGTGACCCCCTCGTATCCAATAACTTAACCTACGTATATATTTCACCTATGCCCAACTCAGCCAAAAAGTTATAACTACAATTTTTTATATCAAAACCATTGGATCTTAACATCTTTTTTTGTCAGTTTGGGCCACAGATACTATCTTCATATCCCTTATGAACCGAAATTTATCAAAACTGGATTTCATTTTCGTACCTTTGAAAACATATTTTCTGTAGATGGATATCAAGCATAACTTTTATTTCCCATTTCTTGTTAAAAATAGTTTTAAATATTTGTCTTATGTGTGAACTTTTAATTGCTTTCACAAGTCTATCGCTATGTTCAAAACTTCATCGTTTTTGTTTTCTTATTCTTAAAACAATTGGGAACATGATTAACTACCGTTGTTAACTGATACCTAATATCAATTCAAAGTGTTTGGCACTTTATACGAAACAAAACAAAAAAAATCTTCCTCTTATAATGACTATAATCAACTTGTGCATTGAAGGAAATCTCAAACTGCTAAGTTGATGTATGGGCCTTCAATTTCAACAAGGGTTTTGAACTTTTACTGATCCGTTAACTCTAAATATATGTCTTTTACAATTTACTCATCATTAAGTATATTTTCCACATTTTTCTCACGTTTTGTCAGAACGTGTGATTTAATCTAGAAAAAAAATATTCCGATCAAAGAGAGAGAATAAGAGAGTATGAGAGGAAAAGATAATCGTATTAATAGAGAGTACTAATATGAAAACAATAGAAATTAATAGAGAATTAGGGCATTAGAGAAAGGGAAAGACAGAAGAAAACAGAGTTAAAGAAAAGCAGAGAGATGAGTAAAGAGAGTATAAGATAGTTAAGTGAAGGAAAGAAGAATTAAAAGAGTATAATAGAGAAGTAGAGACAAAAATTGTATCAGAGATTTAAATGAAAGAAAGGAAAAATAAAAGAGAAAGAAAAGGTAGAGAGAAAAAGACATTATGATCCACAATGAGGTGAATAAGGGGCCATTCAAATATTACGTAAGCACCAAAAAGGGGGAGGGATTTTTTCTGATAAGGGGGAGGGGGTTTGAGTGTTGAGTGATGCTTACATAAGATGTTACAAACACTCATTTTCGAAAAACTCTTGTTTCTTGCATAAATAATTTCAAGCATTTTGACTTCACAAGGAAAATATTAATGATAGGTTAAGTGTTCATACAGCACAATGAATTTCTGGAATCTAGACACTGCTAAACGTTTTGTACAAAAAAAAAACAGAGGGGGGGGGAGTTGGGCAGTTTTCTGACGTAATTATGAATGAGGGGGGTTGCGGTTTGCTTATACTTGCTGACAAGGGGGGGAGGGGTCAAAAATGACCAAAAACATCCTTACTTATGTAATATTTGAACGGCCCCTTATATGTAAAGAGAGAGGGGAAAGAAAGAACGATAAGAGAAAGAGAAGAGACAAAAAGAGAAAAAGATAGATGAAAAAAGAGATAAAAGGAGAGGGATAGAGAGGAACACAATTATTGCCATTCCAGTGAATTTCAGATCAACTAAATCACTCTTAAAAAATCTTTCGAAAAAAAAAAACAACTTTTAAACTGATGGCTTTCAGAGGGAAAAACAACAACACCTGTGACCTGCTGATCGTGAATGAAGGGCGCCACGGGGGAGTAAGAAATCAGATTCTTTTATTCCGTGCCGAAAGTGGCACAAAATAAAAGAATCGCATCATCTTTTGTCGATCGTCCGGTTTGAGGGTGCATTGCATAGATATCGTTTGCATTTGTTGGAACCCAGATCGGTAATAGCCGCCAAATCGTTTTGGAGTGACCTTGCTCGGACTGGATATCTAGATCGAATTAAAAATAAGTTCTTTTTCCCGAACCGGTGGCAACACATCATCAGACCTCTGGGTGAGTCAGTCTGTCGTTATTATATTATGCGTCTGAGGGTTTCGCCAGAATCGGTGCCATGGGGAGAATCAGGTTAGAATACACCCAGTCGTTTTTGTCTGAGGAACTTTTTTTTTCTCTCTTTTTGTTAGAGAGAGAAGCGCGTGGAGAGAGAGAGAGAGAAACCCCCGCGAGCTGTGAAATCTCCCGTTGTTTGTTTGGTGTTGATGAGAAGAAAGTGGCACATGTTTTTAAGGTGTAGGGGGAAAATGGAAAAATTTAGTACTCTTTTAACAGTTTAGTTAACAGTTTAGGATTCATCCTTCACCTAATAATAAATGAACAAACGTTCACCTAAACGGTTTAGGTTTTAAGATTAACAACAAACATGGAGATAAAAGTTGGAAATTTTTGGAAAGCAGATTCTTAGGGCAGTTTAAAGATGTTACTATAGTATAATACTATTAGTTCTATTCTTATTCTAGACCAGACATGGGCAACTTTTTTAAGGGGAGGGCCAGATAAAATAAAAAAATTATCTAGGCGGGCCGGAAACAAAATATTTTTAGTAATAATTTTTAAAGTTGGTTTTTACTTCTCACACAACTTATATTATATGCTATAATGGTAAAAAATTTGGGAAAAAAAAAGTTACAAAATTGATTGTTCTTTAAAAGAGTAGGAAGGCGCATGTGACAGATGAAACTGTGATACTAAAAGTTTTTCATAATCTGGTAGAAACTGGGATGAGCTGATTCGCAATAGTGTAGCTAAATGGTGGTCATATAAAAAACATTTTGTCCTATGTGTAATTGTAGGGGTTATTCAAAACCATGCCGCGGGCCGGATTGACTCGTCCGAAGGGCCGCACTTGGCCCGCGTCCGTACTTTGCCCATGACTGTTCTAGACTATTCTTATTTCTCTGTGCCCCAATAACATTTAAAAGATGTCGCCCTCTTTTGTTTGAAACTCATAGTTATTTAAATTTAGTAAACTGTAAGATATCAGCTAATACCTGATTCTGGAGGGCTTAATTTAGATGCTTTTTATTAAATGGGTAACATTATTATGAAAACTATGAAATTCCTTCACTGGTAACCGTAAGTTAAAATAAATTTTAACTGAAAAACTAAAAAAGTAATAAAAAAGTTCTTATACGTTTTTAATTATTCCATAAAATTACAAGGAAAAGTAATAAAACAATGATTTTGTTTTTAATTTTAAGATTGTTATAATCTCATTTGTATTAATGGGAACAAAAAAAAGTATGATACAATATATTTTAAGTTTGCACATTTTTAACTGCTTAAAATCTGTAAAATTTATAAAAATGGCTTACAACATTATTCAATAGTTATAGTATAATTTGTATAAATTATAATTTATCAGATAAAATATTATTTTATTCAGATAAATTAATATTCTAATTCATTGTATAAGTTATAGGATGTAATCCATTGAAAAAGTTGTTCAAAACAAATTGCAGTTTGTAAACCTTCGTAGATAGTATATAAATTTGAATAAAATTTGGTATCGTGTTGCGAATATTAATAGGTTTGAAAAAGTTGTTTACCATAATTATAAAAGAAAAGTATGTCTTTCTAAGTTTTAAACACAGTTTTTGACAGTTTGACAGACTCTTTTCACACCCAGAAATATTTAAAAACTTTAAAGAATATATGAATGAAATTCGACAATTTTTTTTCTTACACATATTATCCGACAACCTATTCAGCTTCATTTTAAATAAGATCGCAGAAAAAATGTATATATTCCTAATTAAATCGCCAGTTTAATAAAAGGAATAAATAAAAAAAATTACAAATTAACTTTTAATTCTCAGAAAAATTTCCAGGCTTCGCTTTACACATGGGTGGAAAGAGGGAAAAAATAATTACCCCCTATAGGCAGATATATTCCCTTGAATTTGTCGAAATCAATGCCCATTCATTGTATATTTTTATTTAATTATAAATTTAAGTTAATTTGTCTTGTTTCGTATTTTTTGTGCTGTAAAATACAAAACAAAAAAAGGAGAAAAGTTTTGTAAAGACAAAACAATTTGTTTTTAATTTAAAAGTGTTTTTACTTTTTTCTAGTAAATGCTAGACTCCATTTGATATTCATTAAATTCTTTTAATCACTCGGTTTTATTAAACTTTCAAATTTTTCTACTTTCCACTTTTTTTTGTGAGCTAATCAGAAATATAATTTATTTGTCAATTTAAAGAGTTGAGTTTTTAAGATTTTTTTTTAACTTTTAACATTCTTCTTTCAACTGTGTACAATATTTTTGAATAAACTATACTTATATTTTTTTTTTCAATGATTGCTCTGATTGCAATGATTTCTAAATAGAATCTTAAGTTTCCAGTTAAAAATTTGGTGGTTATACTATGAAAATTCCATTACTTTTGCAGTGTTTTTCGGTTTTCTCAAAACTTGGGTTTAAACTGACGATTCAAATAAACGTTGAATTAAGTCTTTGACTAGCCTCCTCTGTCTGGGTGATATTTTGCTGGATTCATACATAAAAATATTCATTCATAAAAATTCCTCCCTCAAATTCCAATATTCATTCATGTTTAACAATTAAAAGAAACGTTACTTACCAAACACATGAGCGTTCTCCCTTGTATTTTCTCAAAAGAAAACAATAGTACAAGTACGACAAAACAAGACAACCTCGAATGGAAGATCATTGTGATCTTCTTCAGTGAATAGATCCAAGCCTTTTGTAACAAACACTAGCACAGCTTAAAAGCACCTTTGATAGGTAAGTGTGTGTGTGAGTATTATTTTTCTTTTCATAGGTTTTTTAACATTACTTTTAAAAGGTAAAGATCCGTTCCACTAGGTTAATATGAAACGATGCAGAGATGATTAATATTTGACACTACCTTGAGTAAAGATTATAATTTTTTATATTTTAAACAGAAGTCTGTGCTGATGGTTATTTAATGATATACAAAATTCTCGCTTAAAAGAAAAACAAATGTGAAAGGTGGCCATGGGCGTTGTCGCTTTTCCGTGTAACTCCACTGTTTACGGAGAAATTTCCAGTTATTTCTCGACAAGCAGGTGACGAATCAAATTATTTTTTAAAAATTTTCGAATGTAGATTAGTGATTGAAACAAATGTAGGTGTAACTAGTCATTGTATGTTTTTGAAACCTAAATCCTGTTTATGCAATATTTTAATTGCACCCAGATTGTGGTACGCAGAAGCATCGTATTTGATTGGAATGATACATTTGAACCGGAGTTGATTATCACTGAAAATTACTTTTCTAACTAAATTATGTTAATTATTTGATCATTGAATATTGTCATCTAATAATTTACTGCCATACCTTTCACACCTAATGATCTTCCCTAGCATAAAATTTGTTAGAATTAATTGTTGAAAACTAAAACAGTTTATAGAATTTTCATTAAATTAATTCAAAAATTAAAACTTATTCACTTAACTTGTGGATTTAGTGCACCATTTTTAAAAAAGTAAAGCATCATGCATTAATACTCTCCATAAACGAATCTAAGATTTTTGTTTGTTTGAGGGGCTAATATTTCAAACAAAATTTTAACGCCATTACTTTTTAAATTTTAAAAATATTTAAGAAGTTTTTTTCTGAAGTTAAACTAAAAAGTTTCTCATTATTACATTTTAAAATTAAAATAAGTTCGATTAATTCAATATAGCAGCTACCCCAAAGCTCAGTAGACTATTGTTGACGAAGTTTAAGGGTTTTTTAGCGTTTTAAATTTAAATTGGTGAATTAATTTGCATTAAAATCTTGAACATGATTAAAACTAGGGGACTAACGCCCCTTAGCCCCCTCCAAATTAGACCTTGATGTCTGTTATGAATTCGGTAAGGGTCAAGAGTAGGAAAACATGATGAATATAAGTAATAAATCTTTAATAAGAACTCTTTATAAATATGTACAATTTTAATAGATGAATTGATATAATAAAATTAATTGATACTATAAGATTTAAAGTTAGAACTAGAATTTGAAAGACTTGTGTTAAGAAATTAGATTAACCAATGACTGTAGTAGATACTAAATAAAAATACAATAATACCCTTCAACTTGAAATAATGTTCTGTATCTACAATTAATAAAGATTTTATGTATCACATGAATATAAAAGACCACCTTCCATCACTCCACAACCTTATAGCCCCTTTTTAGAATTGGAAATTATCCGTTTCTGTTCCACCCATAAAGTAAACGGGACAGCTGAAGAAACAAATTTAGCCTTAAATTCAACTTGATTTTCCACTCCATTAACTAAAGGTCGCGGCAACAACCAAAATAATACTATGGTATCGCACATCAGATAGAGAGAGATGAAGTTCACGCCTTAACTATCACATCCTTAGGGGAATGTATGTTAATTGCATAGTGATACCGAAGAGAAATAATGGTGAAGCAGAACTATATATACTCTCATGTCTGTTACCTTCTAATAATATTTAAATATCATTAGTTATTTAAAATCCCTTGGTTTGTTTACTTGATGCTGATGGTAATAAAGGATGCTTTCAAAATTAATTCAAACTGACGATTCAATTGGTGCTTAGGGGAGAATCCAAGGGGAGGGAAGAATTGTAGAACCTTAGGGAGATAAACCAATTTCTAAAATTTAATTAAAATCCCTTTCACTAATATAAAAACTTTGTATTCATATTTTCATGGGGAAAATATAATAGTCAAGAAGTTATGATGATATTTTACCCTTTTAAAACATAAAATTCACGAGTATATCCAAGCTATCGTTAGGACCCCCTCAGAAATCTTAGATTCACACTTGTCAGGTTTGAATCTAAAAGGTTGTTCTATATATTAATAGATAGTATAAAAGAATAACAATTTCATCGTTGTAACTAATCCAGTCAGATACTGAGGTAAACAGTGGTATCCTGCTATATTGCATTTATAAAGGAAAAAATGTAACAAACACCTGTAAAAATTTCTAAAATTTTATTATAGCTTCTTAGCATGAAATTACTTGAATTTTTAAAAATAAGTAACTTGGTTACTAATTGAGCTATGTATATCGGGCTTTTGTAAGATGCCAAAAATGAGGATTAAGAAGTTTGATAATTAGGATAGAACTAAATTTAAAATATCATGTTGATGAAATACGTTTTACACTAATATGTAGGAAATTATTTGAATTAATAGATGCTACCTATCTTGGATAATTATGATAGTACTGAATGATTTAAAAAATATCGTGTTTGTTTTAAAATGTTTATGTATACAAAAGTATAGGAAATTATTTTTTTGACTAAACATAAACCATGGAATTAATAGATGCTCCCTTACCTTTGATTCAACAGTTCTTCCGTGGGTTGGAAATTTTGAAACAGGGCGTGAGGCCAGTTTATATTGCAACTGGGACAAAGGTATTGGGTTTCTTGCTGAGATGATTTACCATAAGTGCTAAAGAATACATTTTTATTTTTGGGAAACTGACCTTTTTCTCTAGTTGGTGTTAAGTGCTGTTTAACTCCTTTTTCTGTGTTTTTAAATCATTTATTGTAACTTATAAAGAATAAGTGTATTCAAGTGTGTGCAGTGTTAATTTATAATCGCCAATATGAGGGTGACTTAAAATTTCACTTCTTGTAAATACTTATAAATTGCACATCGAAAAGCTTGTGCGTTATTCGGTTTTTCCTTCAAAATATTTTAGCAGGCAATTTCTAATTTGTTTTATTATTACAGTTTTAAATAAATTTATGCTACATTTTTTCGAAAAAAAGAAACATCAGACGAAGAAGTTTGTTAAACTATAAAAGTTATAATATTTTTATTTTAAACTAGCTGAAATGCCCGGCCTTGCACGGGTGGAGTGTATCAATTTGTTTTTTTAAGTTTTCTCAAGTATATGTCTAATTTTGTTTAACCGCAATTTCCAATCATCCCGATGTTCCCAGTAGTTTTTCATATCCCGATGTTCTCGGTAGTTTTTCATTTCCCGGTGGTCCCGGTATTTTTTATAACCTGGTTCTCCCGGTAATAAAGGTAGCCATGCTTGACCACAGCTTAAACTTTAGACCCGGAGCACTGGTCTAAAGGGAAAAAAATTGAAACTTTGAATCTTAATAATTCTAAAACTAATTTGAATTTTTTAAAAAACGAAACGACAATCTTTTTGTAAAAAATAATTGTATATGTGTGTAAAATATTGTACTTTTACCATGATTAGTTTTTCTTTTATAACGAAAAAAGTGTTTCGATTATTTCATTGGCTGCCGCGACACGAGTTAGAGCTACTACCTTTACAAAATTTTATTTCATTTGGTTATATACATTTCATAACAGATCGTTGGTATAAAATTCTATGAAATGTAAGCAATTAGGGTGCAAAAATTTGTAAGGAGGCGGTGGAAAATTTTCTTCTTGAAAAGGTGTGGTGGTCCCACAAAGTTCGGGAACCTATTTCAACTACTAGTTGCAATTGCATTCGAGGGGTACGCAGGGAAATGTATTTTTCCTTTGGGGGGTACAATCGTGAAAAAGGTTGAGACCCACTGCCATACGGTATACCAACTAGGGAGTTGGCAAAGAAGGTTAACCTATCCACAGCAGATTCTCTCAGAAAGAGTTATGCATAAAAAGAACTATGCCAACTAACATTGGTCTCTGCTATTTTTAAATTTTTCAATGTTAGATCAATGAAAGTAAAAAAAATGGTATCAATAATTATTCCACTATTCATAAATTCAGTCGAATAAACCACCCCACAAAGGACTAATTAACTTCTTAATCAACATTCCAATTCACTACACTAATTTAATTTTTCGCACCATTTGGTTATCAATTTCACTCCTTTCTCCAGCTACTGAACAAATGACCAACCCTAACGATTACTTTGTATTCCCCCATAACCTTCCCTCCCGTGACTTGAATTAATTTCACATCTCAAGCCGAGGCACCGATGGGAAGTATAATTAGTGATCCTGTCACAGAATATGTCAACTTTTATCTCGCATCGTTTTGTCCGGCCGGAGCCTTCTGACATTCTTCTTTTGGTGACCCGCTTTTTCGTCAGCTTTTGCGTAATTCTAATATAGGTTTCTGGAATGATTTTTCCTGGTGCGAAGATTTATCGCGACGCTTTGTTTGTGGGTTTCTGCCGCAAAATTTTAATTCTGGCCAACTAGCTGCGTTTATCTGATTGCTTGTTTGAAAAAAATTTGTCTGTCTCTGTCTGGGACTGGTAATTTCTGTCGCCAAAAGCATATTTTTTGTTTGTGAAGATTATTTTTCATAGAAACATATGGGTGATTAAACTGTTAAGATTTTTTTCAACATGTTTTATCATAACGAATTACTCCCTCTTAATTAGCTTTCAAAAAAGGAAAAAAATTATAATCGTATTTTTTAATTTTTAACTGTTCTTACATTAAACAGAATTTCCAAACTGTAGCCTTTTATATTTTCTAGGAAAAGAATGTTGTGTTAAAATCTCAAAATCATGTTTAAACTCATTTTTTTAAAACGGTATTCAAATGAGTATTTATTAATGGATTGTTTGGTATTATAGTGAACTTTTATTTTACTTATAATAGATGAATAACCTGACTCAGCTGAATGAAAAAATATAAAGCAAACTTCAAATTGTCCAGTAAGTTATATTCCTTATTTTATTCCTCTCTATGCCTTATGGATATAACTTTTATTTGTATGTTTGTAAAATACGATAGTGCCCAATCCTTCAAATTTTTAATGGACAATTTTCAGTTTAAATAAAGTTGTTACCATTCTCTAGTTTTAAAATAATTTTAATTCAGAAAGAAATGTTCTTAAATGTTTAACACAATTACATTTTTATAATTAAAACTCACAGGTAATAATAAAACTTTTATAGGATCATTTATTTCATAGATTTGAATTTAAATTTTCAACATTGTATGATCGACACATACGTTAGATACCTACTGTAACTTTTACAATAAAACATTTTCCTATCATTATGAATTCAGTGTTTAATTCATTTGATATGAGGTGACAGTAGTACTTAAAATCTGACAGCAACTACATAATATTTTAAGCTCAGTTTTTTTTTTCACTGTATGGTGATCAAAAGAAATTTTATTATTACTCTAATTCCATAATTCCTATAAGAACGGAAATTGTAATATACATAAACTCTTGGTGTCAGGATGAAAAGGATGATGAGACACGTGCAGAGGGAAAAACGCTACTTTTAAAAGCCGTACTTAAAATGAGGGGAAGTTGTTAGATTTGGTTACAGTTACTGGTAATTACCTCTTAATCCGAAGAGCTGTTTAAAGATGAGTTCCTGATGGTTTGAGGAAATTAAAGAAGTCATATTGTGTAGACTTTTTATGGCATTTTATTTTTATGTGAGTTATCCTGCTTTAATCTCTTGAATGGTAATAAAATCAATCATCTTATTAAGAAGGCTTTAAATAGGACTCTTTAAATAAAGTTAAAATGATGAATAGCTACGATTTTGATTCATAAAAAATGTTTCTTAAAAAAAAATATAGTTCAATAATTCTTTTATAATTCCAAAGCTTATATCTAGAAAAGATTAACTAGAGATTCAATCAGGAAATAATTATGAGATATATTTTTAATATCAACTAAATATTATGGTGAGGTAAACCTAATATTTAGAGAATATTAGATTTTGAAAAGCATATTGAAAATAACCATTGCCTTTTAAAATTTCCTTTGACATTGAAACAGAGTGAAAAAGGTAATCTACAGTACACATTAAGATTATATTTTAACATCCTTTTTCATCCCAACAGATACTTCAGTTCAAAGTCCTTGTTGAATAACTTGATTAACAAATTTGAATTACATATTAATTTACCACTACCTTAATGCGACAGTTAACCAAAACATTTATAATGGAAAATTAAAACTTTTCATTCGCTGTATAGTCAAGAAAAAAGGTTAAAAAATGATACATGAAGTGATTACCATTTCACCTGCGGGGTACAGTTGTTTTTCAACTAAACATTAATTCACAATGTTCTAAAATAAAAAGTATCCACTTTTGAAATATGCATGCGATGATTTGAATAAGGCCGTTATGAACGCCTTTAGGCACTCACTACGCTAGTAGATCTATTTGGTATATTCTTTAAAGCCCCTCCCAAAACAGATTGCGGCCCTTCGATTTCTTTTTTCCTATCCTTGATCTTGAATGGGCCCCTCCTATAGTCTGTGTAAATAGAATCGGCGGTTGACCTTGAGTTTTTTCTCCATGTATTTCTTCTGCGTTGCCATGGTAAAGCATGACGTGAAACCGCCGATTTTATTTACACAGACTATAAATTCGACCCACCTAAAGAATTCCAAGACTCAGACAATCACTATTTTGACCTTGATGAGCTTAAATTAAGTTGCTATGCGGTACTAAGACTAAATTTTATTTTGGCAGGGAATTAACTGTCACTAAAATCAACTGTGTGTGACAGTGTTAGTTATTTTAATTGATCTATTACGATTGACTTTTTATTTTGAAAATTTGAGTGGTTGGGTGGGTTAGATACTAAAGGGAAATATTAGTGATAATAATAATAATAATAATAATAATAATAATAATAATAATAATAATAATAATAATAATAATTATAATAATAATAATAGTAATAATAATAATCTTTATTTACATTGAAAGAAATACACAAACGAATAATAAAATTATGTATTAGCTGCCATGCTGGATAACTTCAGTATACGAGGTGGGTTAGCAGACCTGCTTTGTATTATTTTTACCATGATGATTCTTGATACGAAATTTAACTTTCCTTTGGCGTCTATCGGTAGTTTAATAGCAGTAATAAACCAGAGTATGAAATACGTAACGCCAGATGATGTTTGTTGTAAATTATTCGTATTTTCACGCTGAAAACGCTCCACACAAAAATTAACCCATTATAGACATCTTTAAGAAAAAAATTTTTTCCTCAAATTAACAACACTTTTTTGTTGTGTTGTTAGGTAGAACACTTTAACACCTCATAGTGTTGTAGTAGTATTCTGAATATGTTTAAGAAAGTATAAGAAATGTAGTCCAACAGGTAAACGTGTCCTAAATAAGTGTTATAAAATATGTTTTAGAATCTGAAAGTGTTCTTAAATTTGGATCGACTATAAGAAACAACACATTTTCTGTCTCTATATTGTTAGCAACACTTTTACAGCACTATTTTTTCTCACGCAAAGCAATCACAATATACAATCAAAATGCTTTTGATTAGAATAGAAGTGTTAATTATTGTTTTATTTAGCGTTGCAAAAGTGTATTACGCATTGGCAATGCAGAATTTACAATTTTATCCACCTTGCTTACTAAACTTATTCATAAACGCATTGTAATTTGTACTTTTTGGCTTCTTCTTCTGTTTGATTATCTTGAGTCCTTTTAGTTTTTCCCAATAGACCAAAATACAGTTTGCTCCGATTAATATGATCACATTTGTCCATGAGTAAAATGATAACAATATCCAATTGATAACAATAAGCCATTTGATATACGCAACTGATACTAGAAAGTTTCAAACAGTGAAATTGGAGTTTTGTATTAAATTCACCACTATGTGGTCCTAATTGAAGTATTTAAAACGATTACCTAGAGCATATTTTGGAAATTATACATTTTTAAAGAAAAATATGAGAGTGGAACATATGTATAACACTAATAAATTAATGACTCATTTTGTATGATTTTGTATTAAAATTGGCTTTCAAACTGGAAAAAGGAAGTTTTTTAGGGATTTTGACAAATTTTGATAACATTAAGCGATATATTGATCACATAAAAGGATACATTTTGCGTTAAGTTAAATAGGAGTGATTGGGACCAGACAATTTTGATAGCATTTATCCGATTGATAACATTAACCGTGATCACATTGAGTCGACTGTACCGTGCAATACTTCCAATTTTTTTATGTAAAGCACGTTTCTCCTTTTATAAATGTAAGTTCATTGTTAAACAAATTAAGCATCAAGCACACTCTCAGAATAAGAAATATATTTAAGGAGAACACCTTCTGAGAGTAGAGATATAATATAAACCCTTTTGTTCAACGTCACTAAGCTTCACCAAAACACCCTACTAACATAAAACCAAAAGTGAAATAATCTCCGATAATCCTTTTGAGTTTTCACTCACACGGTCAGTCATGCAGTCATTTTAGAAAAACACTCTAAGATTAATGTAATACATGCATAAAAGCCAAGCATGTAGCAACGGTGTTAAGGATTTCTTAATGAATTGGGATTATGTGGTAGCTACTAATTAAAAATAGGTTTTTTGAAAATTTCTTTTGAAAATGAATACGTCTCTTAAGGAGGAGTGGTATGTGAATATTACTGACTTTTCAAGATCATTGTTATTTGCAGTTTTCTGAGAATTTGAATGTGTAGTTTGTTTAATCAATTCTGGAAAATGTTAATGTGTTGGAATGATATTGTTAAAGTAAATTTGGAGTTTGAAAAATATACTATACTATTAGGTTATTCTTTTACAGTGGCATAGCCAGAAAAATTCGGAGGGGGATATTGAATTATCTTTGGGGTTTAGGGGTGTGGGATAGTTTTTGTTGTTTTCTATGGTCAAAAAAGGAGAGTACCTGATTTTCGTGGGGGATATATCACCAAGTCTCTACTTGGCTACCCCCATGCTATTAATTATGTAACGTATCTCAATATTTACTGCCACTTACTTAGTTTCATAGTATTTACCAGATTAGCCAACAGCAAATACTTTGTAAACTGTAAAACAAAATATTCATAGACTTGAATGTTTTGTTATGGAACTATACAGACTGTTTAAGTATTTTGTATAGAATATAGACTGTATTTTAGAACAGAACAATAACACAGATTTGACAATAGTAATGGATCCTTTGAGAAAATTAAAGGATTGTTTTAATAAACATTTTTTAAGTAGGAAAACAGCTGTTTTGTGGAAGAACAAGTGTTTTTTTAATGGAATTCAAGAGTACTTGTGTTCAAGTGTCATAGTTTTCAGAAATAAAACATTAAATTAACACACCGCTTATAAAATAAACTAATTCCTATAAATATTTAAATTTTAAACATTAATTAGAAACGTTCATTACACAACGAAATATTTTAAACAGTTTCCAATGATACCACTATTTTTTATTTTGGTGTTCCATTAAGGTCAAATAACGCTCTCATTATTTCAAAAACAACCCCATATCCCTTTCAAACCATGCAAAAATTCCGAATTTAAGTTTTTGCAAAACTTAGCATAATAAAACACCTTTATATGACGATTCCCTTATTTTCTGGGCGTTGAACCCTCCACTGGACTTTTTAAAGCCTCTTCCTTATTCTAACCATAGTAAGAACATCCGTGTCTTACGCCCACTAATCACGGTCCATGAAGCGATGCTTCTCTGTCTAAACCATAAAAATAAAGCCGCTCGATTCGGATTTGTGACTATTAAAAGATGACAGAACTTATGTCCAACGACTCATATTCGTGACAGAAGTGATAAGTTGGATTTCTTTTCTTTCTTTTTTTTTTTAATGGGAAAAGATGATGTAGTTTTCTTCTCTCTTTTTAAAGTGACATCTTTTGTACGCTGCCTTTTCATTCGCTAATGTTTAATGTCGAAGTTTAATGACGTTATACTGATACGGGTCGAATGGGGTTGAATTTACGAATTTTAAGTGGTGGTGCTTGTTTTCTCCTAACCGAGTTGGCTTAAACTATAAAAACTCATTCTTTTTTATGATTAGGATTTTTTCCCATGGTAGATGTAAAAGATCCCCTTTTTTATGAGTTATTCAGTTTTATTTTAATTAAAACCTTTTCTTGTCTCAATCACTGCAGTCTAACAAGACAATGGAGAGATTAGGTTTTCCCTGGCCCCATCGATAAATAATGTGCATGTTTTTTCTTCCACCATCCTAAGCAGCAAAAACGTTCAAGATTCATCCAATTTTTGTCATGTATGGCCAAATTTAGTTTACTTCTAGTTAGTTGCATAGATACGTAAACTTGACATATTTGGTATGACCTGTACTACTATAGTAGTACAGGTCATACCAAATCCCTATAGGGATGGAAATGGCTGGCAGAGGCCAATAAAGTCTTCTATGCAATGATTATAAGGAATTTTATTCTTTTATATTATTATTATTATTATTATTATTATTATTTATTCTAATGTATTCTCCCTGCCCTGTAAATATTACAATATTAAACTCCAAATACAAATTCTCTTACGTTGCAAATAGAAATGATAGGATACATAAGTACCTCCCATGCTTCACTCTTTTATTTACTTCACTTTTTGAAGACTGGACTTCAAAAACCAGATGTGCCCCAACATTATTTTTCGTAGTTGATAGTTTTAAAGATGATTCTTAAAAGAACATATAAGGTCATCTTTCGGGCTCTAAGGCAGGTTTTCGTGGCACTAAGCTGGATTTATAGGTTGGTAGGGATGGCACTTAGTTTTAATTTTTTATTATAAGTACTTTATTTTTAATTTTTGGCACTTAGTTCGTTTTTAATGTCTAGTCTTCAATTAGAAAACCCCCCAAAAAGTTGGGATTAACTTCCGCTCTCCCCTTTTGAGTGATAATGCAGGAAAGCAGAATCAATCAAGTCTTCAAAAGTAAGGATAGCGGCAATTAAACTTACGTCACGATTCGATAGAACAAAAAAAAAAGGCGGGAAACAATAATTAAGCTACGCGTTGAGTGGGCGGGCGAATAGAAAAACCGGCTATCGCCCCGAAAGGAGATTTATCGCACGGATAGCGACGGCTTTTGTCCAAATGAATTGACACCGGTTCACCTTCGGAAACACAAACGTTCGAAACTGATGAATTTCTTTTTGGATATCCTCCCAATTGAAAAAAAGAAAGAACAAAACGGTGGATGATGATTTGAAATCGGTAGCGGGCCTTGAAACGACAGGATGAGGGGAGAAAAAAGCAACATTCTCTATCGTCCTTCGGTGGAGGGGACAGACACTGAAGAGGGATGAAAAAAAAAGTGAAGTGAAGTGAAAGAGGGGAGGAGGCTGACTTCCAGTAGGTCAAGGGCGGTATCGGCATCATTACCCGTGAATAGATTGGTGGGTGACAATGATGCTTTTAATTATTAGCACAAACGAGGTACTTTCGATGTCTGTTACTTACCTGTCAACAGTTTAAAGTTGTCACGAATCTGAACTTAATTAAATTAGTAATAAAAAATACAAACATAAGAGAATCTAAGGGTTCTGAAATTGAAATGTAGAAGTTGGGGGACATTTTTCAAATTTCCGTTTATCTTGTTATAAGCATTTCTTTATAAATAGTTTTCTTCTGCACCCTCTTTAAGGATTCGGGTTGCTCTTGCTCTTCTGTTTCCTTTTTTAAAGATCCATATTCTATTATGGGGACTTCCCTTGCTCTTCTGTATCCTGTCTAACGATTTGGGATTCTCTTGCATCCCCTGATTTATGTTTCTTTTGCTCTTCTGCATCCTCGCTAAGTATCAAGGCTCCTCGATCTTGTTATTATGCATTCTCTTTAAGTCTGGACTTCTCTTGTTTTTAAGCATCCTTCAAAGGCTCTGTTGCTCTTCTGCATTCTCTCTAAATACCCATATGGGAGTTTTCTTGCTCTTCTGTATCCTTCTAGGTATTCATACGGGGTCTTCTGTTGCTCATTTGCATCATCTTCATAGATCTGGTTTTCTGTTGCTTTTCTGCATCCTTTCTAAGGACCAATAAGGGAGTTTTCTTGCTCTTCTGAATCCTCTCTAAGGATTCGAGGGATTTTCTCCCTCTGCTTTCTTCTCTTTAGGATTTTCTTGATCTTCTGCATATTTTCTAGAACTATAGGGATCTCTACTCTTGGAGTTCATCTTACTATTCTGCATCCTCGGATAACCATTTTTATAATAGTTTTAGTGCACGAGACGTTCTTACTACACTTGAGTGTTTATAGGTAAAAATTTAGAGACCTCATAAAGTGAAACTTTTACCACGCCTCTATTTCGACTACCGACGTCATTGCTTCTCAAAGTTAAATCAAAGTTTTTGATATTCTACATGTTTTTACTCGATATCTCCCCCTATTTCTAAAAAATAATAGAAAAAATATATGACAGTGGATTTAGAAATCACAGTTGTTCAACTATGGTTAAGGAATGAAGCATATATTTTATTAAAATAAAATGTTTCTCTTAGTCAATATAAATGGATTTCACGGGTGCATTGAACTCAATTTATTTGTAGATTATCTTTATGTGAAGTAAATCTATTGAGAGTCCAAATTTTCTGAAGAATTAATTACCTTCACACACACTATAGGCTAAAGGAATTGAAAAAAGCTTGCATCTTCAAAAATCACGAGTTTCTCCTGAATTTACATGCGTAAATTGACAGTGAAAAGAGTGACGTTTGGGTTAAAACGATAGATCATGCTTATTCAATAATCAATATACATTAAAAACACAGAGACGGACGACTCAAGCCAATCTCTCAACTTCAAACAAATCCACTTGAGTGAAAGGTGTCTCAGCAAATGCCCTTAATGAAAACCATAAATCCCACACCACTCACCCACTGTGAGAACATTCCATTTTCGCGGTCTAGAAAGTACGATGAGTCCTTCGAGCAAGCCCTTCCTTGATCCTTCCAGCAGGAAGCGTCCTTCTGTCACACTCCCCGAATGATCTATCATCATCGATGGGTCATCGAACTATAGAATGACAAATAATGGAAACTTGGGGCGAAACTAAACCGCAAATTTACCTCTTCACCCTGAGATCGGATATCTGACCAAGGTGATCAATTAATTCATTCATTTCTGATGGATACATCATTTCCAGTTGTTTATTTCTCAATCCATTCATTAATTCGCGCTGACTAGTTTTTCATGCACTAGTTCTCCGCGTGACAATTATTTATTTATTGGTGAAACGGCTTTTGAACTGTTTTTAAAAGAGTCGCAGATTAATGAGCCCTAAAAGTCCCTCGTTTGGAAACGAATGGGTCACTGGTTTTGACATTTGATGTCAATCCTGTCATGACTAATTGATCTTTTTTTGACTAATGCGTAATTAGACACTTGATTTTTGTCACGAGATATCTTTTTAAAGTGGTTCGTAGAAAATTTTTTGTGTGAATTTTTATCATGTTTAAAATTTGTTCCTTTCGAAAATAAATTAAAACCTCCAGTGTGAGGATTTAGAATAATGTCAGCATTTACATACGAGAAAGTTTAATTTACAGTAGAGTTTACCCCAAACGTTTTGACAGTATGAGAGCATGCAAAAGACTCAGAGGTTCGAATAAATTTAAACTTTTCAAATCCAAAAGTTGTATTGTAAGTTAAAATTTCCTTTTGTGCTCATCTTTAATATTTTTGTATCAATCCAGATAACGCTTAGATAAAAGAATCCTTACACTATACTTCACAAAAAAAAGCTCAAACTTAAAACAAAAATTTCGATTTCCAGAATATTTTTATAACAAACACAGTCACAATCTTTATTATTTGCACTTGTCTGCAGATACCTTCCAGCAATGTTGGACCTTCGCAATTTTACATTTCAAAGTACCATTCTCAAATGTATTCTGATTCGGTTTCAGTTGCCAAATTTTTTTCTGTTAACACACTAAAAATTTTCATGATTGTAAAATATTGGAGATTAGAAATTTTCCTCAGGGAAGTATAGCTTCGAAACTTAAATTCTATGCCCTACCCTAAAATATTCTTTTAATAGACACCAACCATTTATCACGTTGGATTTCAGTCAGTTCCCGAGATTTCCTCGTTTAAATAACTCAGTGACAAAGTTTTTGCTGAGGCAAAAAAATTCTACTAAACCTTCAATACAAAGATTGTCTAACAAGTTAACAAAAGGAAGGTTAAGCATAAAACCCAAACCATACCCTCGAGAATTCTACCTAGAAAGTTTTTTTTCCACAAAATTATTCCTTTTCAAAAGGAAGTTATACTTCTTGTTCATAATAAATGACATTGGAAATGAGGTACTCGCACGTATATTTCTATTATATGAAAATCTTCTTCCGAAGGAGTGATAAAATCCACAAAACAAGGTGAAAACGCATGAATAAAAAGCGATGCATCCGCAATCACATCGTCTGTGAGACCTTAGGAACCTTTTCTTTAAGTGTTAGTAAGTGGGCCATGTCTATGATCTCCATTGCCATTTTCCCGATTTTATGAATGGAGATTAGTAGTAACCTTCTGTGCATTTTTCTTATGAATGAATTTTACAACTGGAGGTGTTTTTTGCAACAATGAACGGAATGATGTTCCTAGTTTTTTCTTATTCTGTGAAATTAGCATAAAACATAAAGCAATAGGTATGTATTACATTGTACTACAAAGCCTTTGGTTTCAGTCAGTAGGCTTAGAAATTAATTTCTCTCACAAAACCATTTGCTTAAAATTTGAAACAGAAAACTATGTTCTAAAAAAAAGAGGGTTTTATCCCGCTTTTTATTATAGGTACCTCCTTTTTTCTTATTAGTCTCTCAGAAAAAATAAAAATATGCCAAAGAATAGGAACTATTCAGATTAGAAGAAAAGGTAGTCTCTAACACTAACAAATGCTTGCCAGTAAGTTTTCTTAAATCTTGATTTTCAAATGCAATATATAGATATATAGATACAAATTAATTCCCATTTAACAAATTCACTCTTAAAGTAGAGGGAAATTAGTTTTCATTTAACTTAAGGGGACCAGGGACCTTTAAAGTAGTAAAATAAACAATGGCTATTAAATGGCTATTTCATAATGCGAAGTCAAACGTTCTCTAATATTTTGATAAATGCACCTAAAAAGAACTAAATAAACTAACATTTCAAAATAAAAAACTTATTTTTAATTTTTTAAATCAAATTAAATTTTTGATTTAAAAATGCTCCTTGCGCATTCAGTTTCATTCAATTCCTTCAAAACTTTTTATGTTTGTTTCTGAAGTACTTAGAAACAAAATCAAGGATTAAATCCTTTATACATAAGTAATTTCTTTAATTAAAAAGCTTTAATTTAAAAATATTCTAATTTTTCCTTAAAAAACATTATTTATCCATTTTTTGGAATCTAAAAGATGTCGTAACCAAGTTTCAGTCCTTGGTTATCTTAAACTTTATTCATTGAACATGTTTTAAAAGTTTGGTTACATTATTTTAATTAGGTATGCGCAAGGAGCATTTTTAAATCAAAAATTTAATTTGATTTAAAAAATTAAAAATAAGTTTATTATTTTGAAATTTTAGTTTATTTAGTTCTTTTTAGGTGCATTTATCAAAATATGAGAGATTTGACTTCGCATTATGAAATAGCCATTAATAGCCACTGTTTATTTTACTCTTTTAAAGGTCCCTGGTCCCCTTAAAAATGTCAAAAATAATTTTTAAAAATCAGTAAAAAAATTATGTGACTGTACCTACTAGTAGATGGGATAATTTCAAGCGTTTTACTTGTCAAAAAAATTCCTCAAAAGGTATCGTATTTTTCTACCAAAATAATGCTATAATTTTTGTTTAAAACTTCCCAAAATGAATCCAAATCGGAGTAATTTCGGAGGATTGTGAATTTTTTTCAAGAGTCATTGAGTACTTTTCTTCAATCTTAAAAAAAAAAAAGAAATTGTCTGAATTTTAAAACGAGGCGTCCAACGATCAAGGTTTTTAGTTTTTTACTGACGCTTTATTGCAATGCAGTGAAAACAACTTGACATGAGTTTAAGAGCTGCCGGTGTTTTTTTTTTTTTTACACGGCACGAACAGGGGAATCGTTAACGTTGAAGCGTAAGCAAAAGCATCTAACCATTTCAAAGGGTTTATAGAAATTACATAAATAAGTATTATCAACTAAACACACAATACTTACTACTATTTACACAATAAAGAATGTTATCTTCTCTCTATTGATAAAAAAACGATATATAATTTTAAATATAAAATTGATAATGTTAAACCAGGTTTTAAAAAGTTTCCCCACACAATAAATTATTTTTTTTAAAATGGACATTTTAGTAAACTTATAAATTTAATTCAGAGTTTTATAATCCAGTGTCAGTTTATGTGCTTAAATAAGTTCATAAAATCAAAATGAGGGTGGCAAAACCATGTTATAAAAAGAGAATAAAAGGATCTATACTTAAGGCTGGATCATTGTTTAAATATATTTGCTTTCACTATTCAAATTAAGCTGAAAAAAACTTTTAAAGATATAACCTAGAGTTTCTTGTTAGAAAGTAAATTAAACCTTATCACTGCTAAAAAATGTAAAGTGTTGCTCATTTAAAGAACCCTAGTTTAAAATTGAGAAAAATGTAAAGATATGTAGTAAGGGCAGATTGTTAAAAAAGATATGCTTAAACCATAAAGCAACTGAAAAGAGTTTTTATATATTACAATTTATATCAAGTTTTTTTAACTGTACGTCTAAGTTCCGTTCTAACACCAAATCCATAATTAAAGATTTTCAGCATTAATTTTTATTAGTTTTATGCTTTAAATATATTGCTATCTATTCAATTTATTAATTATATCCTGATTGAATTTTAATTGAATAAGTATGGTGAAATTCCATACATTTTAAATTGTCTTTTTATTATTATTCAAGATTTTATATACTATTTTAATTACAAATTTAATACCCATATTATTAGGTTGAAGAAAAAAAGAATGCTTGAAGTTTGTTGGTCAATATTGGTACTAGTTTTGGACAGATGAATCAATATCTTTATCTAAGCTTATTTAGGGTCACCTGAAACCCTATGAAACCAATGCTCCTTAAAATACTCCATAATTATCTGAAGACAGGTATGTAAAGTACATAATTACCATCCAGAATTAAGAAAAGGCAAAGAGAATTCTTTAAGAAATAATATTTTAAGCAGAAACTTATCATAACGTATGAGTTGTAGTAGTTTCTACCTCTTTCCTAATAAACAATCAATGATAATTATTTTTAAATGTCTAATATCTGTTGTTTTTTTTATCAGAGACAGGTTTATAAAACTATTTCATTAAGTTATTATTTTTCCTAAATAAATATGCAATCTTATTTTTCATTAGTATCTACAATGCTTGAAATTTCACAATCTTTTTGACCATCACATTTAAAATTAACCCTGAAAAATACTTAGAAAAAAATACTGAACTAAGACAAAGGTATTTTTAGGACCAAAAATTATATTAATTTTTATTACAGGCTAAGCAATTAAACTATTTTATAAAATATTCGACAAAACTTCCATAAGGTTTAACTTTGTTTTTATGAGGGATATTACATGTTTAAAAATGTCTCCTGATTTTACTTAATAATTTACTTTTGCTATGACTAAATTTTCATTATTTTGTTCTGAGAAATTTGCAGAATTTCTTAGTTCTACTTTCTTTCCTTCTCCTTCACCTAATAATCACCTTGATGATATTAATGCCTTTAATTGGATGGATTCAGTGCAAAATAAAATTTCATGCTCACATAACATTAACTACCTTATCCAAGCTTTAGCATAACACATGATTGGAAATAGTTTTTTTTTGGTATCTTATGATTAGACAGGTGCAAATCTTACTTATTTGACTTCATTGCAGTTTTTTCCGATTAGGGGAGAATGGGATACTTGAGCCACTTTTTACAGTTTAATTTTTTAAATTAATATACAGCCAAAAGAAATGTTGTGTTTGAAAGTTTTGATATTTTTTACATAAAATTAAGAGGTAAATATTTTTATTTTGATAATTTTTCTACTTATAAAAACTATTTACATTTTCCTTTTCACTGTGGCTCAAGTATCCCCATCATGGTGATACATGGAGGGATGCTTGAAACAACTCTAAATATGCATAATAAAGCTAAATTTCTAAAACATTTTAAAAGATAACATTTAAAAAATTATAAATTAACAATTTAACACCATAAAAATATTGCATTAGTCATCAATTATGTGTGATATGGCACTAGCCCTCAGCTAATCCTAAAGTACAGTTTTTTTTACAGGAATATTGAAGAGAGTGTCATTAATAATGTCTGTTATGAGTAATTTTAAACTTTAACTAGAGACTGTCTGTTTTTCTTTTCTAAACTATAAAAACCAGATTCCAGAACTATTTATTAATTTTTGACAGAAAACAAAAACTACAAATGTACACAAATTTTAACTAAAGCTTCAGAGAAGGATAAGTACAAGAAATAAAAAAAGTATATAGAAAACACAGTAAAAAAGTTTAAAAATTTAGATACACAAGTTGAAACATAAATGAATTTAGTAAGGACGGTAGGATTAAATGTATGCAAAATTTAAAGCTCCATTTATTTCTTTACTTATGGAACAAACAAGTAGTCGATATAAATCTAGAATGACATGAAATCTGAACTACTGGATGAAGGTACATTACAGTAAGTGTTATGATGAATAGCTATAAATGTTTCTAGAAGCAATTCTAAATACTTAATCCCTGCTAAGTAAAAATAACTTTAGTGCTATTTCTATGATTTTAATAGATTGAGCTCTAGTATTTTAAGCAGCATCTTAAAATGCTATTTCAGGTAAAGGGAAAAGGTCACTTACTATTTTATACCACTTTTTTACCAACTAAAATTACCTCAACATTACAAGCTGCAATTTTTTTAGATATCCATAATTAACAAATAATTTTTCAGTGTTTTACAAGAAAAATTAAACAAAATATAGCAAGACTAGAGTTATTACTTGTTACTGCAAACTAAAAGTGGTATATCTAAACATTTTCCAAACCTGCTAAACCTAATTAAAAATTAACATTTTTACAAAATGGACTAGAACACTTAGGAATATATATTTCTTAGTACAAGCAAAGGTTGAACTTTAAGTTATAGTGCAATAAAAACAGAAAAGTATTATTCGCAATAATTTTAAATGTAAAACCAAAGTAATAGTATAAAATGTATTTTGATTATTTTTACCTATAACTAACATCATTAAAATAGACATTGATAGAATACCTACATAATTTTTCCACCATTACATTACATCTTTGAAGAATTTTACATATTTAGTTTTAGGAATAAGAAAATATTTTCTGATTGTCTTTCTAATTTATGATATTTTTACAGGCTTTAAATATTTTAAATTTTCAACGATATTTATTGTTTCAATTCTAAATCACATGCAAGACTTAATTGAACAATAAAAATCGAAGCATAGCATTCTTCTAAAACTCTACATAAATGAAAATCAAGCCAAAAAGATGCAAGTATTTGAATCCAAAAAATATTTTTGATTTAAATCTAATGAGAGCAATATTATTGAGAAAATAGCAAAGATATTTAAATTTTTAGGTCATGACTTGCTCGGATCATAAATATTTCATAGAATGCCTATTTATTTAAATATAGTTCATTGAAAAAACTTTATAACTATAACAAAATAAAGTACATTTTAAGTATTAAATACTTATACGTATGTATGTATATTTTTCATAATCTTAGATATTGAATACAATATGCAATTTTAGAATTTAGATTTACTGTTTGAAACTAAAAATTACTCATACCTTTTAGTATTAAACAGTAACTGGACTTAATATATCTTTTTTTATGGTTTTACTAATTATATATAAATATTATCTTTAACTTTAATTCCTTACTTCATGTAAGGGGAAACTGATTGGGTAGATAGATAAGAACTACAGATCTTTTTATTTCTTTATAACAATCTTTAAAGTAGAAAGTTACTAAAACTTTTCTAAATGAGGCAGTCCCTGATACAAGAGCGGGTATATTTTAATTCATTAAACTATTTAAAAGTGTGTTTTAGCTTTAAGATTTTAACAAACCCAGATAAAACAGAGATCAACTCATGAAAAACACACAACAAAACCCAGATATCAACCAATCAAAAAAATACATTTGTCAAACATCTTTAACTGGATCAACATTTCATAATCATCGGAGACTTCAAAAGTTACTATTGATTACCTAACACTTTCATCTAAGCAACAAGCACGACTTTCATGACTTCACAACAGAAGGAAAGTTTCTAAGCAGTCCTGATGATCAGGTGAACACCGGAATCGGTGACGACGGGAGTGCTCATTTCCCCTACTTTCAGAGCGAACGAGGCGTCTTCGAAGGGTTTCTGCATGGCCCCCCTTCCAAAGAGACCCAGATCGCCCCCTCTTTTGGCCGAGCTACAGTCACTGAATTTGGAAGCAAGGTCTTCGAATGTGTTCTTGCCGGAGTTGAGCTGATCCCTAAACCCTGTAAGCAATAAAAATTATTATTTTAGATGTGTTCAACCATCACATGATTTAAAACAGTATCATTGTATGAAGGTATCAATCAATGAAAGGGTATCTTAGCGCTAAAAGAAATATTATAAGCAACAAAATTTTTGAAAAATGGAGGCGATAAAATGAAACCATGAAATTTGCTTACCAAGTAAACTGAAGAAACTACATTAATTTTAAACGAACTAAACAATAACATTACTGGGTGATATATTATATTGGGTTAATGTTTGATATATTTAAACAGGTTTTTCAAATTAGTCTGAAGACAAAGCCATTACCAATGAAAGCATACAGGAATCCTGTATTTAAACTACACTGATGTTCATAATTAAGAGAAATTGAACATTTGTTTAATTTTCTCCAGATTTACAGGACAGATTTGGATAAACCCTCTTTTTTGCTTGATTCTGGAACCACTATTTTATCCTCTTCAACTCTGACAATTGCTACTCACGCGCATGCATGTGTATGATGATTTTTGAAGGATGATTTTTCGGGTTTTATATCAACCTATGTTCACACCGAATTTCATCCAATCTGTCCAGCAGATCTGGAGAAAATCAAACAATTTTCTTAATTTTGACACCAGTGTAGTTAAATATTGCAATCACTTAGATTTTACATCAGTTAGCTAAAACACTTAAAGAAGCATATTTGAATGATGCAAAAAATGTAAGTGAGTTAACTTGTTTACTTAAACTGATTTATCTTTAAATTGTCCAGGAGTATTGTTATGAATACATTAGAAACCATGCAGAAATTACAAAGTTTTAGCACGGCTTACTAGATACTATACAGGCTAGCCGAGTTTTGAACAATGAAAACCATTTGACAACTTTTCCCGCTTGGATCGCCACAAGTCCTACCTATATCACCCACCGCCTTCAACACTGTGGATATGCTTTGCCAGTTTGTCCAGTATTGCCATCTGGATTTTTAATGATTTCCGTACTCGGCTAGCCTGTATAGTATCTAGTAAGCCGTGGTTTTAGGATCCTTAAAACTATGTTATCTGTTATTAGTACAAAGTCCACGAGTAGGATATTACCTTCGATAATTTCCATAGCTTCTTCTTTGGTTCTGGTGATGTTTTCTTCACGCCAAGACGATGGCCTTCTGGAATCCCTGTGCTTGACCAGTAAATGACTGCACCTCACTTGGTCAACGGTACCACCCCCTTCACCTGGTTCAGCTGGCTTTGTTGGTCTGTCCCATTGGCTTTCTTTGGTGTACACATTCAAATAATAGGATTGGCCTAGATGGGAAAAAATATTAATATGCATGCGTGACACTGAAAATTATATATAACAAACAGTTTTATCAATTAATTTAGTAACAAGTTCATAATAGTGGAAAAAATTAGGTTTAAAAAGGTTTTAACTTGCAACTTTTGATGTTACAGTTGAAAAGTGAAATTGCTAGTTCATTACTATACTTCTATTTTAAGGTAATTTTAAATCTATAAATATATTCAACTTAAATAAGAGATTTTTCAATGCTTTCTGTAAATTACATCAGTTTAATATTCAAATGGATGTTAGGATACTTAGCAAGATGCAAATGGATTAAACTTTTTCATTTACAGATAGTGTTTATTAATGCCTAATTAATAAGATATTAATATTTTTAATCTTGAAGGAAGACCTGTTTGGACAGATGTCCATCTCCAGATGGATAACTTAGGGCACGGTCAGCCATAAAACCAGCATGGTATCTCTTCAAAAAATCTGCCCTATCTCCCCATTCATGACCCCTCCAACAATAGCGAAGGAGTCCGAAGTCATCCCCCCAGTCAATTAGCAGACACCCGATAGTGACTTCTCGCTCCTCCCCGAGGGCTGTCTTTTGTTAGAGAGACCATTGAAGGGGGTTGATTGCGGTTTTCCTATTGTCCGATAACCAGATACTGCAGATTTTTTGAACAGATCATACTGATTTTCTGGCTGACCGTGCCTTTACACTCATGAGTTAGATTATTCATGATTTAGAATGTGTTTAATGTAAGTAATGTTATAGGTTTTGGAACAGGTCTATGATCATATTGCTAATACACTTGGATTAGTGAAAACTAAAAATTTTATTTATGGCTAGTACTTTTAGCAGTGAAATGTTTTCCTCTGATGAAAGTTTACTGATGATCGTATAAGGTTATGCCTGAAACGTAACCACCATGAGAATATGATCACAGCATTCAACTATCAGTTAATGGCCTAATTGAACATTCAAGATTCCCTTAATCCAGTGGTGCAGAAGGAGCTTAAGCTGAATTATTTTCATTGTATATTTAAGCTACTTGGAGTTGTAGACTGATCTACAGCCACATCATTTCTGCAACATATAAGCACTCTGGTCATCCCTTAACTTCATGGGTTTTTACTTTAGTTTTTGAACTACATAAAGTTTTCAGTATATGTTTAACTTCAACATGAACCCCACTTAAGAGATTTAATATGAGGCATTTAAAAGTCATAATCAAATTAGCAATTACGATGTGAATTTTATAGTTTCATCATTCGCTCAAAATGGTGATGGTACGAAGTTGCAGTTTAACAGATCTTTAAAATGATCAACGTTTATAAGTTAGATATATTGTTGAACATAGTTATTTATTCCAGTTTGAAGATGAGTTGGGATTAGTTAGAGGAAGAAGAGTATTATTAGAAGCTATCAATCTTATTTGGACAGCTATATTAAATTATCAGAATTTATTGAATCCGGTAACTTTTAAATATATCAAACTTTTTACCAGTTGAACGGCTCATCCTTTTTTCCCATCCCTTAGGTAATTCTTCGTCGCCCATCTTTGTATTTAAATGTTCAGTAGATTCAAAAAATGGTGTCAATAGATAGCAGATTAGGTTTAAATTCAAAGCCACTGGTTTTTGGATTTTAAGTTGATTTGTTTATTGAATTGAATTGAATGGGGGGGTTTGAGACATATACGACCTAGATACGGCCGTTTCGTCTACTTCTTCTAAAGTACTACTGTAAAGATACTAAAGGGAGACAGAGTATCGAAAAAGAATAATACAGACGTAAGATAACTAAGAGCTCCCCGCCCTAGGGGAGAGAAGTCTAAAACACATTTAGCTGCTGTCCGTGTCTCTAAGAAAATTTCCTACAGCTTGTAGATATCTTTTGGATTTGTTTGCACGGTTCATTAACGTATAAAATACAATATCTTTTCCCTTAAAATCTGTTTTCTCTTTCAGTTTTTTCCTTATCTCAGAAAATTTGCCACAAATTGTAAAACGATGCTCTGCAGAGTCGTACACATGGCACTCTGAACAAAGAGGAGAATCTACTAAATTGAACTTAAATAACAAACTGTTTGTTGGAAGCATCCCAGTGAAAAAGCGAGCAATTAAAACATCCATTTCTCTATTTTTTAACCATTTAAAATTTATAGGATCGTCAAGAACCTTAAAATCAGTGTAATATTTGGAGCCTTGCCATTCAGATTTAGATATATTTGAAAAGAAACCACCGACTTGTTTGATTAAGTCCCTCATTGCAAACCATTTAAGATAATGATGTTGAGAGTGATCCTTGATCGAGGCCGCCAAAGCGTCAGCCTCTTCATTCTCTTTTATCCCAACGTGGCTTGGGGTCCAAACGAATGAGATACTACAAGCCCGAGAGCTTGCCTCTTGTAAGGCACTTTGAATTTGCAAAATTACACACGGAGATCTGTAAGTAATATTCATCAGAGCCATTAGGATAGATTTGCTGTCTGTAAGAAATATATAACGACCTTGATCCTTCTCTTTGACGAAACTCTTGATCGCTAGGAACAGAGCGATGGCCTCGGCGGTAAAAATCGAATTTACTTTAGGTAGTTCTTTTAGGACCCTCTCATTTCTTTTAAAGTCTATTCCCGCCGCTGCAGTGTAAGACTCCGTTTTGGAAGCATCAGTTGCTATAACGAAATAGTCCCGCCTATAAGGTGCGATAAATTCTTCAAAGAGGAAAACTATTTCTTCTGGAATATTAGTTTTTTGGAATGGTAGGTCTGATGTATGAAAGAAAATATTTTTGTATGGGGTAAGGACCGGAGGAGTGAATTGAATGGTATCTTGAAGGTCAATCCGTAAGGAATTTAAGAATTCGCAGGTTTCGTACATATTTTTCATACTTTTCGGACGATCTTCTTGAGCCTTAACCCTTTCGGTTATCCTATCATATAATGGGGATGTAAATCTCAACGCTGAATGTTTCATAAAAAATCTTGAAGCTAGTAGATTCTGACGAGTTAAAATTGACATTTGACCAGAAACCTGTCTCAGTAAAGGAATCGGGGTCCACTTTTGTAGACCCAAGGCGACTCTCAGGGCTTCGTTATATATAGGCTCCAGTTTTTGACGGGAAGATTGGCAGGCGTCTGTAGTAATAGCGCTTCCGTAATCCAGACAGCTCCGAACTACCGAGTTTACAATTTTTATAAGATCCGTTGTGCGGGCACCCCACTTGTGCGAAGCAACAGCTTTGATGCCGTTAATTTTTTTAAAGGTTTTCCGTTTGATATAATTTAAGTGATGGTGGAACGTTAAATTGTAGGAAAAATATATGCCCAGAAGTTTTATATGTTTGACCAGAGGAATCTTTGAGGAGTTTAAATTCAGAGAGAAGTCTTGGGGAGATTTTTTCCTAGAGAAGTTAATGACCGAACATTTACTAGGTAGTACCTTGAGTTTATTGCCTTCGCACCATCTCTGAAGGCGGACCAAAGCTGCTTGCGCCTTGGCTAAAGTCCCTTGGAACGATTGTCCGTTTGCGTAAATGAATATGTCATCCGCATAGCAGATGCATCTAACCCCTTCTCCTATGGCTTCAAATAGGTCCATCATATTAAACGTAAAAAGTAATGGTGATAATACGCTCCCCTGAGGGATTCCTTTAGTGATGGTGGATCCTTGAGAGACTGTGTTGCGCCATTTTACCTTTATCTTTCTGAAAGAGATGAGCTCGTAAATCCATTTGCATAATTTCCCAGATAAGCCAGCCTCCAGACACTTTAACACCAGACCATCTTGCCAAACAGAATCATACGCGGAGTTAATATCCACCGCCACCAACAATACATAATCTCCTGATGTTCTCATTCTGTTAATATCTTCGTAGATTACTTTCAAGGCCAGTTGGCAGTCTCTAAATGGCAGAAAGCCAAAATGATGTTTATGAAAAGTACTGTTGTTCAAAGCAAAACCTACTAGCCTTTTTAGGATCATTTTTTCCACTGTTTTGCACATCACAGAGGTTAAAGAAATTGGACGGTAGGAGTCCTTCTTTTCGGCGGTTCTTCCTGGTTTTAGTATAGGTATTATCGTTGACACTTTCCAAGATTCTGGTATTGTTCCTGCATCCCAGAGTTTGTTGATAGTATCTAAAAATTTCCTTTTATTGGTTTCAGAGAGTTGTTGAATAATTTTCACTGTTAAGCCATCTTCTCCTGGAGTTTTTGTTTTCATGTGTTTAATTGCTGTTATTAATTCTTCGAACGTGAACTCGGAGTCTAACACTTCCGACCATGGAGATTTTTCATCTGTACTGAAATCGAAGGGGAATCTTTCCAAAATATCGGAGGATGCGTAGGCTCTTTCAAAAATGTTTGCCTGCTCCATTGGATTTGATACCTTGTTCTGATATTCATCTATTAGAATGAACTGACTGCTAGCGTTACTAACCTGTCGGTTGTTCAGGGATTTTATTATTTTAAAGATTTTCCCCGACTTAGCAGTCTCCTCGCATGTCCTTTCCCAAAAGACCCTTTTTGCTTTTTTGATGGCCTTATTTAATTTCGCAGAAAATCTTTTGTGGGCTTCCCACCAATCCACCAGAACATATTTTTTATGGTACCTCAAAAACTTTCTTTTTTGTCCGAGTAGATAGCTGCATTCTGAGTTCCACCAGACTGGGTTTGAGTTTCCTTTAATGATCTGTTTAGTTCTATTGTAAATGAGGCTCTTTTGACATTTCCCAATAAAGTCCTCGTATGAGGCATCCTCTAGTTTGTCCAATTCATTGTTTAAATCTTCTTTAATCATCCCCCAAAGGTATCTATATCGGGTGACATTAGATGACCCAAAATTCCAAGGTCTATAGTTAATTAATACTGGGGCATGATCCGAATCGAATCTATCCCCCGAAACATCCCAACAAATGTCAGAAACGCAATCGGGAGAACAAAGAGTCAGATCAATCAGAGAGGAAGAGGATCTTGAAAAGTGGGTGGGAACCCTTGTATTGAGAATGCATATGTTATTTTTCTCTATCCATTCCACCAGAATCTCAGCATTCACCGAGTTTTTTAAAGCACCCCAGTTTTGGTGGTGCACGTTAAAATCACCCAAGATTAAAAAAGGAGGATCCACCGAGTTTATTATAGAATCCAACCATTCTTTTGTGAACTTTCCTCGCGGAGAATAAATGTTAATAATTGAAAGAGTTGATCCTTTGTTTAAGACTTGTATTCCTTGAGCTTCATTTTGGCTTAAAGGGAGGTTCAATCCGATGATCCGTGATGAGACCCTATTGGTCACTGAGGTCACCAAACCCCCGCCGAAAGAATCTCTTCTATCTAACCTGTAAACTATCTTCTTGTTTATGTTTAAAGTAGACTTCTCGTTCAGGAAAGTTTCTTGAAGCAATAAAATTGACGCTAAAGAAAAAGGTTTGGACTGCAACCAGTGCAATTTGTTATTAATGCTCCTGCAATTCCACTGGATAATATTAAAAGCCATAAAGAAACTATAAAGTTTGATTAAAAACCCTGTAGAAAAATCATTTTCTTAAGGTGCAGTCCTGGCCTGTAGAAACTACGGCACCGGTGGTGGCGGTTTGCTGTGAAGTTTCTCAAAGGGTTTGCACGCCAGGTTGCTTATGGTAATCATATGGTTTTCAATTTGATCAGTTGTTACCTGCGTGTTCCTTATTATTGTTTCGATACTTGAGTCTCCTGTTCTCGGTTTTCTCCTTCTTGGAGACTCTATTTCTTGGCCTGTATTATCAGTTGTTTGATGCTTTAGTTCAACCACCGCTTTAGTTAGTTGAGAGATATGTGAGGTGATCGTTTCTAATATTTTATTTACCCGTTCATCTTGGTTTCTCATTAATTCCCCCAGCAGATTCTTTAATTCCATGTTATTGTCCCTTATAATTTTTTCGATTTCTACATCATTCCTTTTGTTTACACTTTGTGTTGTTATCTTAGCGTAGGAGTTGACCATGGACTTTTCCTTAAATCTTCTCCTTGCTTCCCCATAGGACAGGCCGTTTATGGCTTTGAATTCCAGCAACTCTGCTTCTTTTTTATAAAAACTGCACTCGTCACTAGAGGCCACATGATTCTTATGGCAAAGGCAGCACTCTATTTCCACTTTGCACTCAATTTGGGGATGACTTTTCCCACACCTCTTACATTTTTTTTCGTTCCTGCAATATTTGGTGGGATGACTGTACTCCCAACAGTTCTGACACTGCCTGGGCCTGTCCACAAATAGTTTTATTTTCCTACTGATCATCCAAAGTTTAATTGATTCTGGTAGAAGTCTGCCAAAAATCGAAACCAGCACTAATTCGCTTGGAGTTTGCTCTCTGTTGATTTTCCTCGTAAACCGTCGGAGACTGTGAACCTTTAAATCATTCTCAGCCTCTATCTCTTCTCTTAGCTCTTCAAGGTTGGTGTTAATTGGTATGTTGTTGAGCAGGAATCTCGTAGAATTACTTTCTACCTGTAAAGTAGACTCTACTTGTTTGCCTACTATTGCTTTAATAGACGCCAACTCTGTAGCCGTATTTTTACTAGCCGTAATTGCCAGTATTTTGCCGTTGTTGGTGTGAATAAGGTCTTGAATATTTCTTATAGAGTTGACTTTCATCATAAAGCTTTCTTTGATTTGCTTTGGGTTGTTTTTAGGGATCCTTTCCTTTTCATTAGCTGGGGTGAAAACCACCACGAACTTCTGGGTTCCGTTTATATGACCATATTCTATTTGTTCCAGGCAGGTGTGTTTCCCGCTCCAGATACATGGGTCCGTATTTTCTTTCATAGTTATGTCCGGAGGTTCCGGGGTAATGGCCCCCATTATTGACCTAAACTACCTAGATACTTCAGTTTGCCTATATTCCCCGTACTTCGGGAAAGCTACAACGAAAAACAAAATTATTTCAACTTAGAACCGACAGAAGATTACTGTCACACGCTCTGGCTCTTGTACCTAAACAAAATAAGGTAAAAGAGTAGAAGAAACAGACACCAAAGATATGGACTAGGGTGTGAGTAACGCCACGTCACCTTACATGACTAAGAAAAAAGCGAAAGAAAACCTAGAAAGAAATAATAAAGTAGATAGAGAAAGAAGGAAAAGAGGGGAAAAAGGGAGAGAGATGAAAGAGATTGAAAAAACAATAAGTAAAGAGATAAGGTTTTCTCCTAATTCGAAATTATTCAGCAAGCACTCGACTTTTCAAGTTCTTTTATCACATGACAACTGAAAAGACCAAATAAACAACAAAGCAATCAAACTGATTTGTTTATTTATCGAACTCTCCTAAAAATCCAAATTCCGAATCACAATAAAATATTGTTGCCAAAACCCCTAATCCTAATAAAAATTGATTTCAATCTGAAAATCGAACTTTTCTATTTCTAGTTTGATTTATTAAAAAATTACACCATCTTACAGAAATTTCATAAAATTCCTAACTTATAAATTCCAAAACACATTCTATTATCATGCCCATTATATGAAAACGAAAGAAACCAACTGAGGAAAAGTATAGGAATAACGCCATTATCTTTCGGATGGCTAGCATCCTTCGAAGATGAAGGGGAAACAAAAGCAAGAGCATTAAAAAATTTCTTCAAAGAAATAAATAAGTTTTAAGAGGAAAATAAAAAGAGACACAGAAAGTCGAAATTTTAACTCAATGAAAAAAAAAAAAGGATACCTGGTATAAGCGCATAGCAAAAACCAGAGCAACTAAACCAAACCAACCAATAAATTCCAAGAAATGATTTTTTTTTTTCAAATTTAGAAATTAAACTCTGAAAAAGAAGTAGGATATTAACATCTAAATTTTCAGTCTGCTACGCTGTCATCATTTGTTTATTTTGATTCCACAATGCATTCGTTTTCGGTTTTATGAGTTATCTATCTCTTAAAACTGATTCGAATAATTAATGTAAAATGAATTCAAAGTTGTTTTCCAACTTTCTGGATCAGCAGTGGACAGAAATTACGAAGAACGTAAAGGATGCTCTTGTAATAATTGACGATTCTGCTGCAGAATGTTTGCATTGGCATGGAGGATTAAACCGAATGCTTAATGCTGGAGCTTATTCAGTGGAAAATTTTTCACCTTTCGTAGTATGTAGAGTTGTTGTTCTTGTATTTAACAATTATAAGCTATTTTTATTCAGTAATTTCATTTAGGATAAAGAATATCTTAGAATCTGATGTATGCCTGATTTGTTCGCAGTAATAAATCAACCAAAAGTTAGCTAATAAAGTAATTGTGCTCCTAGTTATTTCATAAGAATATCTGATGGAACAATGTAGCGAATTGGAAGAAACACCTACTTTCACAAATGAAAGCAGTCCCTATGGGAGTGTTTCATATTCATAGATGAAGGTGAAAGCCGGATCAGCTGGGATAAGAGTCCTCCATTTGGCAATCGCCAACTGTACACTATAACTAACCGTGCCGCTAACTTCCGTACTGCTAACTTGACAACTGCAACACGAGTCGCCAAATGAGGGACTCTTATTCCAGTTGTGCGGTGAAAGCCAGATGGAGCTTCCAAAAAAATAAGTTTAAAACTATAGCAGCCAAATAAAAGTTCAATTCCGTTAACTTTCTAGTATGCTAATTTGTTATGAGTGTCAAATATTACTAACCAACCAATAAAAATTATTGTAACAAACATGAAAATTTGGTGATATTTGAATACTTGGCATTCAAACAAATGAGTTTTTTCCAATTTTATTTATAATGTGGGTGAAAAATTTGTTGCAGAAGATAAATAGGAAAAATTCAACCGATATTAACCCTTCTGTTTACAAGAAAACAATTGCTGTTGAGATCTCATTTGTTATTACCTTCATTATTTGTTTAACAAGGTTTCAGTTGGTAGTATTGTTTTCACCTCATTTCTGAAAAGCTGTATCTAGCCCTAAGTTTAACTTTATTAGCTTTAGCATTAGATAGAATATAGGAGGGTGCCAAAAGGATATGGAACTTTAAACCAAGAATCTGTTTCTTACTGGGGTGGCTCAGGGCTTGTGTGGGGGCACATAAGTACCTCTGAAGCAGAAAATCAACTTTTTATTGATGGCATTGGGGACTCCAAGAAAAAATGGTATATATGTATTAGTCTGTTGACTGTGCCACTGAATCCAAAACAATGTCAAAACACAGAACAGTTAAAGAGCTGATACGTAAACCTAAGTTACTGAAGTACTAAGTTGAAGTCAAGCTCGGATTAGAAATCAAATATGTTTTCCAGCATTACAACTATCCCTTGCAAAGTTTATGACTTGTACAAGTACACTGTATGGGTTTTCAAATTGCTTTATTTAATTTAATATAAATATTTTCTACCAGCTTTGATATTTGTTAGGTGTAAATTAAGTATAAATGATACTATAGTCGGATTTAATTAATTATTTATTTTGTCATTCTTAGAATATTTGTGCAAATTTGTTTGGTGTGCGAATACTTTATGGGCTAACTGTAGTTTCCACTGTTTTAAACCCACACCTCATGCTCACCAAATTTCTTTCAGACAGCTGAATCGAAAATACAAAAGGTGGTTTTTGTGCTTTCCTCTCCTTTGACCAATGAGACCAGAAGGACTCTTACGGTGGTTATGAGAGCCAACAGATTCAAAACCTGCTCTATTTTCACTGCATTACCTCCAAGATGTCATTCTGATGAACAAGATCCTTCAGTCTTTCATTATCTTGAGAAACAAATCTATACCTGGATGGAAAGTAGGGTATGTGGTGCACTTACTTATCTTGGAAGAAATGATGAAATTTGCATTTCATAACTGTCTTAAGTTTATTAGAAGATGGTCCTTTATGTGCTTGGATTTTTATCAAAACCTAATGATTTTTTTTTTTTCATTTTTAATACCAATGAGTGTTAAATTTCAATGTTAAATATTTGATCAAAATGAATCTAAAACTACTACAAAGTAAGTAAATGAAATTTCTTGTCTTAATATGATAGAAAATTCGTAATATTTTGCAAAATTAAGTTTTGAACCAACATATTTATACTCAAGTTAACTCTATACATTTTCTGTTACATAATTTATTTTAATAAGTTGTTATAAGTATCTGACGTATTTGCTGTAACATACTAATTGTGCTTTTTATACAGGATGCAGTTTCTACAGTACGCCACATTCCCTATTTTCCATGCAGCATAGCTGATAATATTTTTACTATGCCCAATTTTTCCAAGAATTTTGCTATATCTAGTTGTGGATTAATTGAAATGAATAGCAGGGTATGTAAAACAATACTAGAGTATTAACATCTTATGAATTCTTTTTAATATACATCATCCTAATATGAAGATTTTTTTTTAAATAGAGAACAGAGGAACTTTCAATAAAAAGTTTGCCTGATGATATGCAGTTGCATTTAAAGGTACTTTTACTATTATAATATTTTATAACTTTTACAGAGTTAATTAGATATGAGAACCAATCATTCTTTATTGAAAATTTACCTTGCACTATCTGTGCTATATAGTTTTTTCTTTTATTCATTTGCATGCATAATATTTTAAACTTTGTAGATTTTCTTTTACTACATTGTTTTATACCTTGCAGAATTTGGCCTTTTCCATAACTTCCCTTTTAGACTCATTCCAACTAAAAGGGGACTTTTTCTCTATCGGACCGCTAAGTCATGTTTTGGGCTCTGAATTAGAAAGTATTTTTCACCAGCAAAAGAAGGTAAGAATGAATAAGCAGAGTTAAAAACTCAATTTTAAATTCCAAACATTATAATTATCTCATTTCATCATCATTCATGTAACTTAACCTTATTATAAGTTTAAAAAGAACAAACGAAAAATATATATGCACATGAATTTATTAAAATTTATTAAAAGCCATACGGCGTTTCGGGGATTCCTTGGATCCCCTTTGTCAATGGTACATGACAACAAGCAAACACAGTTTATATAAAAAAGCAAAAGAACGAAACAAGCGATGCCACAGGGCAAAAGAGAAAAATGTACATAGAAGGCCACCGACAAATTACCAAAATATCACCAAAATGCAACATCAAAAACAAAATGAAAATTATTCACTCCAAATCGGGGAAAGAAAAGGGGTACTTGTTAAATCATTAACTAAAAGATTTGCAAATTTATTTATTAGAAAGCCTTCGAAAAAATCAAGATCAAGGGCTGAATTACAAGTTTTTATGATTCCGGCAGAAGAAAAATCAAAACTATGGTCATTGTCCCAAACGTGTGCATGCTAATTATATTAAAAAACAGGAATTTTATAAGTCTAGCTATGGAAGACTTATAAAATTCCTGTTTTTTAATATAATTAGCATGCACACGTTTGGGACAATGACCATAGTTTTGATTTTTCTTCTGCCGGAATCATAAAAACTTGTAATTCAGCCCTTGATCTTGATTTTTTCGAAGGCTTTCTAATAAATAAATTTGCAAATCTTTTAGTTAATGATTTAACAAGTACCCCTTTTCTTTCCCCGATTTGGAGTGAATAATTTTCATTTTGTTTTTGATGTTGCATTTTGGTGATATTTTGGTAATTTGTCGGTGGCCTTCTATGTACATTTTTCTCTTTTGCCCTGTGGCATCGCTTGTTTCGTTCTTTTGCTTTTTTATATAAACTGTGTTTGCTTGTTGTCATGTACCATTGACAAAGGGGATCCAAGGAATCCCCGAAACGCCGTATGGCTTTTAATAAATTTTAATAAATTCATGTGCATATATATTTTTTGTTTGTTCTTTTTAAACTTATAAGTTTTTGCACAGACTGTGGCCCTTTCGTCGTTAACCTTATTACTTTCTTTATAAGTGATGAAACAAATTGTATGGAACTGAAATCTTTATAACAATCTTAATTCACAAAACTGTTTCATACATTAGGCTCTATTATTAGTTTTGTTTGAGATAAAATTTTAAAAAGTAACACAAAACAATACAGCTGTTCTATATTTTGGGGTTATAGGTATACTAAAGTTTGTTAGAACAGAAAAGTTAAATGATCGTAAATAACAAATATATCTAGTTGACCAGATTTTTGAGTTTATTAAAAGCAATTTTATTTTAACTTACCTCTTTTTTGGCTATTTAACAGACTTTTAGTGAAATTAGTTTATTTGTGTTTGTTGCTCTACCCCCACATATATTTCGGATGAATAGATGGTGGGTAGAGGTCGTAGTATTTGCTTGCTCTTTGAGAGCCGCTTAACATTCTAATTTCCAAAGTATTTTTCATACATTTACTAGTTCTGTATACACATCCTATATATGTTTTTTACACATCCTATATATGTGATTCTTTTAATCCCTGGTTAAACTGAAGCTGTGTAAAGTATCTTCATCAATACTAGGGTAATTGCTTTTTAATAATTCTGTTCTACTTTTCAGGTTCACACTAGCAAGGCATCAGTTGTTCTAATTGACCGCTTATTAGACCTTGCTGGACCTTTAAGCCAGTCATATGATACCATGCTGGATAAGATTCTTCTAACATTGCCTCACCTCCCTGGTCATACTTTTGATGTTGGAGTTCCTATGAATGATTTAGCAGCCTGTAAAAGGTGATTAAATGGGAATCACTATCTATTGTCCTTGGTGTAGTAAAACTATTATTTACTGACTTCTTGGGTACAAAATTTTATCACATTTTATTAATAATAATAATCATCTTTGTAGCATGTCTGAGATACTTGTATTATTGAATATTTGTAAGTTATTACAAATACAAAAACTGACGACCAGCTACAGGCTCAAAGCCTAACAAGGCTGGTCCTATGATATGAATTCCCCAATTCCCACAGCCTATCCAATTTCCTTTTAAACTCATACACTCCCTTTGAATAAACTATATTTTCTGGCAACGCGTTCCAGATGTCAATTACCCTATTGAAGTAGTAGTACTTCCTTAAATCCCAATTTACATGTGTCTTATTTAGTTTATACCCATGGCCCCTTGTTCTGTTATCCTTGCTGAAACTTAAGCCCTCCGTATCCCCTTATATGGCAGTAGTTGTGTTACTTGTCCTCAAGATATTGAGTGGTTTTTAAAAATTATTATTGTGATTCTTAAACTTTTATAAATGTATAATAAATATAGTTAGCCTGATAAAGGTTTATAAACTTAATGAATAGTCATAACACAGTTCAATATTTATTAACAAAATGAAAATAAAATGTAAATTGAATACAAATAAATAAACATATGATATACCAAGGAGAAACAAAAATCCCATTCAGGTATAATAGAAATTAACAGAATATAAATTCAATGCGAAATTTCATGAAAATGGTATTTTAACTAAACAAATGTATTGAAATTTGTAATTATTAGTAGATAACCATTATTTAGTTTAAATCTTATTACACTTTAAGTGATCTAAACTTTAATTCAAGGTTGTCTTGTTACTAAATTTTGTAGGATTTATGAAATCTTGAATTGAAAACTGATTTTTAAAAAAATATATGATAGTATTGCATTATATACAAGTTTATCAGTTTGAAATTGACTGCTCAACTAAAACCAATTAAACTTCATTTTTAATTTTAAAATATTTGTACTCCTACACTGCTTTAACTATTGCCATTGTAATTGAAAATGTCTTACAATCTTATTGATTTTATAGTTTCCCCAAATTAAAGGTCCAACAAAATACCCTTTTTTGTCATCCAACTTAGACTTTGCTGTTATTAATTCATTGCTTGCTTATGAAAAAAATTTCAAACTATTTTTAAACAACTAAACTAAATTTATGTCTTTTAAACTTTCAGCTCCTCTTTTGTCTTTGAAAGACCACTTTTGGCTCCAGGTTGCCTCGCTCACAGAAACAGCTCACTGGAAGAATCAACCTTGAATTCTATTTTATTCAAAAAACCTAGAGTAAGTAACTTTTTTGGAATGAGTATCCCTGCTATTTGTCAATTAATTGTTTACAATCAAACTTTACAGCATGTACAGCTGATATTTTTTTAATTATACCTAACTAATGTGTTTAACTCAATTCTTAGTTAGTTCAAGATTGATAAAGATTTTCAAACACACTTTTTATACATTTTTTTTAACTTTGCAGATTAAATATTGAACATAAAAGTAATTTGTCTTGCTATTTACATATTGAAATTTTTGGAAAGGATTTTTAAAGCATTATTATGTTTGAGTTCAATTAATTTACCATCCTAAAATTAAGTTTTCATTGTCTTTTATAGGAAACTTTGATTGATGTTAATCGGGCTGTAATCGACTGTGCGGGTAAAGAAGGTATCAGTATAGATGTCAATTCCCGTTTAACTGCTGATGTTCTGAGGCAACGCATTCTGGCTTTCAAGTATGATATATGTTTCCTTCTTCTTGGCTTTTGTTTTCTGCTTTAACTTTTACTCTATTTATCATTGCATTTGCAAAATTTTCTGATTGCAAAAGTTATTTAAATTATTACTGTAAAATCCTAACATTGTTTTTCACTAAGTTTCAATCAAAATTATGTAAACTTACAGAAATAACACTTAGCTGTATTCTTTTAGAACTACATGCTTTATATAAATGTAGCTTTTAAAATTTGTTTATTAAATTACATTTATCTTTTGGGTTTTCATTGTATAAATATATATTTATGAAGCATTAATCAACAGATAATACATTACCTCTTTTTTGCTGAAACTTATGCAATCATTCTTTCTTATTTAATCAAATTTTAAAAGGTGAAAGTACCGTTTTTGTTGTTTGATGTGTTCACTGTTAAAAATGACAATTCATTGCAGACAGAAGCCTAAATCCATATTGAAGTTCTGTGGATTCTTGCAGCAAGTCCTGGCTGTTGTACAAGCAATAAATTACTCCGCTCAGAACTCAGTTGATAACATTGCTGCCATCGAAAAAGCATTGTTGGAGTACTTAGCCATATCTCCCGAAGAAGTCTTGCACAGCATAATGCAAATGATATCTGAAAAAGAAGAAATGTGAGTATGGGTATTTGATGTGTTAGTGTAAAATGGTACTGACTCTTTTAGTTGTGAGGGTAATATTAAGCTATTAATGCAGTATTTTATAGTTAGTTATTTATAAAAACCTTCTCCGTGGTTCTTCGGGTGTTTAAATTCTTAAAAGTCATATTAAAGCAAGAAATGTTTATTGATATTTATTTATTAGGAATAAAATTGATATTTCTTAAAGTTTATGATCTTTTAGAAATTTCTTTTCTTTTGTCATTTTAGTTTTCACAACTGTCAAATCTTTACCTACAACTGTTAATGTATTTTTTCAGTAGAAAAATAATTATTAAAATTATCTCATTACCTATTTATAGTGCAGATGCATTAGTAATCTCTGACCGGATAACCAGCCTTTTTTCATCTGTTATTGCTGATTCATGGAAATTTGAATATCTATTTTGATATTTTATTTTAAAATGCAATCATCAATGCTACAACTTCATAGTTTTTAGAAGAATTCTCTTATTATTAGTGTAGTAATGCTTTTTTTTATTTCTCATTTACAAATTAAAACACTTCTAACAATGTTTTCAACTAATCTACTCCTAAGATTAATATCAAATTTGTAATTATAATTTATTCTAGATATTCATGTATATGTGTCATTCCAGGCATTACAAGATGGAAGATATTCTAATATTCTTAGCATTCTTTTATATGCTGTCTGGTGAGAATGATATTTCCAATGAAACTGCTATGCAGGTAAGCCAAACTTATCATTTTATTGTCATTACTGTATGCCATTATTTTTCAAACAGTGGTTGGAATGCTTTAAGTTAGGAAACTAATAACTTGAAAAGATCTAACAATCACCAGTAATTTGGTGTAAATTTCTTTTCAGAGCCAAAATTTATTTTAGAAAGCTGCATTCTTTGAGATTGGTTCATAGCTTTAACTTATTTTCAACAAAGAAAAATTCAGTTACTGTATATGTTATGATGTCCGGATGTTTTATTTCTTTTTCTGATTAAAAATTCTACTTTCAGGCTACTTTAATGGAAGAATTTCTGCAACATGAGGAATCCAAAAAATTAATGTCATTGTTTGGTTAGTAGTGTTTTTAAATTTGAAATAATTATCACTGTTTTTTTTAGTAACTCTGATTTTTAATTAAAGCTCTTTCAGTAGTTTTTATTGTTCAGAAATAAGTATTTGTATTAAATTGTTTAACACATAATTTTATATTACAGTGGATGGGGAACATAACGATGAGTTTGTGTTAAATGCTGTTAGAACTTTATTTGATGTCTGCAAAAGACTTGGTACCATGAGGAAACGATTCAAAAAATACTCGTGAGTTTACCTTTCCTATTTTAATAAATATGTTCTTAACACACTTACATTTAACTATATAAAAAGATACTTACACTAAAATATTGTAGTATTTAACACATATATTTACAACTTTATTATAATAAGTTGCTGAAAATTATAATTATATCTTTCAGGACATTATTCAAGTCATCTAATCCAGCTTTCCCAGCAACTTATAATTCACTTATAAAACAACTGTTAGATGACATTTTTGATACTTCTATCACTGACATTCCTGACTTAGAATTTCATTCTGCTGGACTTAGAGATTATATCAAGACTGGTTTCAGGTACACTTTTATTCTTTGCAATAACATTGTTAGTAAAATTTTAAGTACTAAGGAGCTACTGCCTCCTGGTTTCTAATGCTAACCAACCTCCATAAACAGCTAAAATATCAAACTAAAAATTATAAATTTCCGACTTAATGTGTAAGTTTTAGTATAAAATAGTATATCTGTAAGTTTTTAGAATACTTTTATCAGTCTTTGAATGATATTTAATTTAGGAAGTACTTTTTAAAATGAGGAAAAAAACTTGTTTCATTTTAAAATATGGTGCCAATTGGTTGTTGTGATTGGTTGCATAATAAGTTGTTTGACAGTACTTGCTTTTCAACTGCGATCTTATCCATAATCTAAAAAAATAGGCACAATTTAAAATTTAAAATCATTTTAGAAATTTAAATGGCTTTTTGCATAACCTCAAAAGAATCCAAACAGTTTGATACCCAAAATGTGTTATATGTAAGTTTTTACCTGGAAACCGCTCACCAAAAACTTTTTTTTTTAGAATAGAGAGATTAAAACTATTTATTTTATTTAGTTTGCTAGATAACTTTTTATTGCTTTGATTGGTTGTTTAGCTATACACCACAATTAAAAGTTTCACTCATTACTTTATATTTGTGTTCTTCATTAGAAAAATGTGGTTTAAAAGGGATTAATATTCACAAAGGTGTGATTAATTTGGATTTTTGTTTTGTTTTCAGCTTATTTATGAATGTTACCAAACCTCAGCCAAGAGATAATCCAGTTATATTCTTAATTGTCCTTGGAGGTGTAACTCCTGCTGAAATAAAATTCATACAAGAAACTGCTGCTCAAAAGAAAGGAACTCAGGTAAAATTAGATTGACTGAAAAATAAACAGTGTAAACTCTTTTTTCGAAATCTAAGGGTCCCAAAATCAAATTTGAATTTTGAGGTTACAGGGTAATGGTAATTTACCAAATGTAAAATTAGTTAGTACTTTATTTCAAGGGAGAAATATATTTTTTAGAGATATCAAAGTTTGAGATAACTAGTATGGTATGGTGTAAATATTTCCACCAAATTGTGCTTAGTGAAAAAAATCACTTTAGTAAAAAAATTTATAATAAAAACACTATTTTCATGACATTTTAAATTTTCAGTTACATTTGTTAGGAAAATGCTTTTTTGAGGTTCTAAAATTTGTTATTTCTAATTCATGTACTGTATTTTGTACAATATGTGAATAAAATCATTTGTTCCAATAATAATTTATTATAAACAAATATCTCTGTTTGTACAACTATATGTGAATTACAGTATTTGTCCAAATAATAATTTATTATAAACAAGTATGTCTATGTCCTTTAAAATTTCAACTGTGCTTATTAGAAAAATGCTTTTAAGGTTCTGAAAAATGTTATTTTTAGTCCATATGGTGTATTTTGTTCAATGTGTTAATTATGCTTTTGCATTTTTTTACAGATCTTTTTAGGGTGTACTGGTGTTTTGACACCTCACGTGGTGCTGAAAGACTTAGGCTTGATTGTAAAAGAGTTGACTTGTGAAGAATGAAACTGTGTAAGATTTATTTGAAAAAGGTATTGAATATCTTGTAAATATTGTATATTAAATAGTTATATTTATATCTTGGAAGATTACATGAATTATTAATAAAATTTATTTTATTCACAATTAGTTTTTCGTTATCTAGTTTTATCAGTCAATCCTTCTCAGATTTTATTATGTAACACCAACTAGTTGAGCTTTTTTATATTATAATACTTTTAATTTTTTCAGACATCATATTGATGTTAATTTTGAAAGAAGTTATTTAAAATTATCCCAGTTTGAATCCAAACTTTCAAAGTAGGTTTAATGATTCCATCCTTTATATAAATTGGTTTTGTGCTTGTTCTATTTTAATTTGCTGTGAAATAAAAAAACAGTCTAGCCTTCTGACCATTACAGAATACAAAGAACTCTCAATTATTATGAACTCGCATTTGATAAATAAAATTATCATTTTGTGTAACTTTAGATTGGACTAAAATGATACAATTTAATTGTTATAGTCCCAGTACTGTCTTCTTTTATTTTAGATAGAAATTGAGCATAATAGGAATCAAGATACTATTTTTTGATGAAGTAATTTAAAATTGTATTCTTCCACATTATTTGCTTCCTTTAAGGAGTGGTAAACTTCTATATTATGTGTTCTCTTGAAGGAAGTGTTGAGACATCTAATCATCGGACCTGTGTTTTTAATGCCACATGAAGTTTTAAAAAAAATTGTAGAGGATATTAGAATTTGGTACATATTGATACATCTTAAAATCCCTGGGCCACTGAGTATGGTCTACTGTAAGGAAACATAGTTTTGAACTGAAATATACATTTTGACATCAGCAGTAACCTAAAAACAATAAGAACTGAGGGGATAAAATACTTTTGATTGGAGGATTCAGTATAACCAATCAAAGTAAATGAAAGTGAAGCCATTGGGGTTTTTTTCATATCTTAAAGGTTATATAGTTTCAAACCAAACATGGATAAAGCTATATTCCTTCCTTACTGCCAAAACCCCGAATAATAAACTTTTTAACAAAAAAATTTAAAATTCTTGGAGAGACAAGTACTTTTCTAAAGTAAATGCATAGAGGTTGATAAAACTACTTCATTATTTCACTTATTTTTTCATATGTTTTTAGTAAGCTAATTACGTGTTAACTACCACCAAATCCATAGTATTTTCTTAAATTCTGAATCCAGCATTTTGAAAAAATGTTTATGTTAACCCACTAATTGGAAATTTAGCTTTAAACTTAAGCTTTTAAAGAACTAAGTTTTTCTTCTCTTTTGGAGGAACTTGCTTTTAAAGCTAGTTTTCATTTTGTGATTACTAATTAATATGAGCTAAAATGCTGGATGCTACTTGCATCAAAACAATACCTTAAAATTCAAAATTAATTATGAATATCTTGTTCTCATCCTAAGGTTTACAAAGCCACCTTAAATATAAACCTATAGAATGAAGAATGCCAAGTTTAGAGAAGTATAATAGCTACTGATGCTGTGTGACCTTGAAATTTAAATACATTCATGTAGTTATGAGAGATATAGAATATTTCTTATGAAGCTAAGCTTTGAATTCCAAGAATAATATAATTGCTACCGAAAAATTTTACTTAAGGAAACCCAAATCCTTTCTGACTGGTAAAGCAAGGAGTAAAAAGGAACTAGAATACATTATATCTAAAAAGTTAGATTTATTCATAATCTGAATGCTACAAATTACTGTAAGTGTAAGGTATGATATGATTCTTTCATATGATACTTTCATATGATTGATATGATATTGATTGATATGATTCTTTGATATGATATGGCTTTCATATGATTTGACTGCCAATTATACTTTTCACCTAAGTTTGTCATTTTTAACCCAAATCTTAAGATTCTTTTGAACCCTGATAGAGAAAAACTGCATGTTTAGGTATCGTTAATATTCGATGCATAGTATTCTTTTGAAAACAAATAAATGATAAATAATATGAATTTAAGAGTCTTACAGAAGATGGAATTCTATATAGTTACTGTTTGGAAATAAGAAGGATTTTTGCAAGCTTTCAAACCATTTTAAATTAAATTCAAAATGTTTTGGAAAGGCGAGGAGGTGCAATTGGTTGTTACTAAAGATAAAAACTTTACTTTAGGGAGACTTTTTCTGATATCCCTCCCATAAGTAGCTAGGAGATGGAATATTAGAGCTTGCTGGTGTTCTGTGTGGGACTGTATCTACCTCATGAAAATGTACCCTTCTATTACTTTATTACTATTATTTTTGAATGAAAATGGGCACTGTAGGCCTTGGCCAACTAGGGCTGTTGCTCCAATGAGTTTAGTAGTTCGTTCACATCTTCTGCATTTGGCCGATTAAATCTTCTTTTATCTTCTGTGAATCATTCGACAAAAGTGAATCTTTCGACATCACATCAAGGCACGGACGTAGCTATAGCTTTTACAGGGGGGTTCCAAGAAACTTCATTCAGGGGACAGTGAAAGTGTTGCTAAAAAAGGGGTTTTTCAACTGGGGGTCATTTTTCATTTTGTGCAGCCCGCGAAGCTCCCTGAAGCTTTAGAAGACTTTTTAGCGTACTAAAATTTTTAACATTTTTGGGGGAGCCCCCCTGAAAACCCCCTATTACATTAAGGAGTAGTTTTTGTGTTTCTATGGAGAAAAAGTAAAAGTTTGAGGTTTCGAAAGGGAGGTTGTACACCTTGAATTTCCCTCTGAGCGTTGCAAGGTAATTGTTGTGCAAAATGTGAATTGTTGCGGTTAGTACATGCTCTCAAGAAAAAAGGGGGATCTGGGGGTCCTCCCCCAGAAAATTTTGTGAAATTTGATCCGAAAAAGTTGTATTTTCACGCATTTTTTGGATATTTGGGACAGAAACCTTTCTGTTTGGCTAACAAGGTTTGAGCTAAGGGGGGGGTCTGGACCCCCTAAACCCCCCCCTTATATACGTCCATGCATCTAGGTCGAAAGTGTTATAGAGAAAACAAATGCTGAAGAGGGGGACTCCAGAGCAGAAGGATAATGCTGAGGAACAAGAGGGGCTGAAGGGCAAAGGGATGCTTAGGAGTATAAGAGAGGGTTAAAAGCAAGAGAAAAGAGATGCCTTAAGGGGGAAAACGATACTACTAAGAAGAGGGAGGCCCAAAGAGAAAAGGTATGCTGTAAAGATGAAAAAGGGAGGTTTAAGAGTAAAGTGATGATATAAGGGGGGAACGAGATGCTCAAAGGCATGGAGGGCTCAAGAGTAGTGTTCGGCAACTAGTGGTAAAAAAATAGTTAACTACCAACTACTAACTAGTCTGAGAAAATCTAGTTGCAACTAGTAGTTAACTATTTTTTCCTGGGACTAGTTGCAACTAGTAGTTAACTATTTCCCAAAGTAGTTAACTAGTCTATTTAATTTCATAACCTACATTTTGGCAAAATTCTAATACATCTTTCTTATCTATGTCACAAAAAACGTTTATACTTCGCGCAAAAATGGTCTTTATTTCTGGTTATAGTATTTGAGTAGTAAATACCTCTGATAAAAATTTTAAATATCATTTTAAATTTTAAATAAAATTTTTTTGAAGTAGTTGAAAATTTGAAAGTGGTTTTAACTAGTAGTTAATTAAAAAAGTAGTTAAACTAATAGTTGAACTACTTTAAACTAAAAGTAGTTAATTTAAGTTTAAAGTAGTTCAACTATTAGTTGAACTACTTTTTTTAATAACTACTAGTTAAAACTACTTTCAAATTTTCAACTACTTTAAAAAAAAATTTGATGTCATTTTATGTGCTAAATTTCCAAATGCGGCAACTCTTAAAAAATTTAATTAAGATGATAGAGTGCTCAAGTACCATAACCAGAAATAAAGGCCTTTTTTTTGCGCGAAGTATAAACGTTTTTTTTTGTGATATAGATAAGAAAGATGTATTAGAATTTTGCCAAAAAATAGGTTATGAAATTAAATGGACTAGTTAACTACTAGTTGCAACTAGTCCCAGGAAAAAATAGTTAACTACTAGTTACAACTAGATTTTCCCAGACTAGTTAGTAGTTGGTAGTTAACTATTTTTTGACCACTAGTTGCCGAACACTACTCAAGTGTCACGTGATGCCAAAGGAAAGACGAGAAGCCTAAGATCAATGGTTGTGCTAAAAAGAAGAGGGAGGATCAAGAGCAAAGGGATGCTGGAAAGAAGGAAAAGGAGGTTTAAGGGCAAATCGAAGATCTAGGGGGACAACGAGGAGATGCTCAAAGGTATACAGAGGCCCAAGAGCCACCCTGATGCTAAAGGGAAGGCGAAAGGCCCAAGAGCAATGGTTTGCTGAAAAGAAGAGGGAGGCTGAAGAGCAAAAGGTCCGTGAATAAGATATTTTAAGCTAAGTGCTTCGCTAACGTCTTAGAGTTGGGAACCACACTGTTTAGATTAGACGTTAATGGATATTATTCTACTACTCGAAAATGAAAATTTCTTCACAAAGATGACAGAAGCCAAATGTAGAGCATCATATCTGACGAAGAATAATGGGATCACCAGAGCATAAGACGTTAGAGGGCGCTTTCCCGAAATAGCCACAGCTCCATCATAAATAAATGAGGTTTCAAAAGGATATTTCAAAAAAGGACTCTGACAAATTCGCCCCCATATCTCAGTGTCAGGAGATGAATGTAATTATGTTGATTTTTTTCTCATCTCTGCTCATTACTTACTCGTATAATTAAGCCTCTATGCATTGGCTACAATTAGGTACTTAATTCCTTCGTATATGGAGTAAATGGGAAAATGAAAGGAAACGCATTGTGCGAATGAGTGCGACTTAGTTTTTGATTCCCTATTAGAAATGATACTTGATTGTCAAAAATGTTTTTTAATCCTGTTTTGGAGTCTTGTGGTGACACTCCTAATCACATTTTACGACACTTCCGGGACAGTGACGTAGTCAGAAAAAAATTCCTTTAGGGATATTGGTGTATTTTGGGGGGTATGGGGGTTATTTTAGTTGTTTTCTATGGTCAAAAAATGAAAATTTCTGTGGATATAACCACCAAATCCCCCCCTTGGCTATACATACACCTCTGATCCAGGGTTCCTCGGTGTCGCAATTATAGGGAACCCCCGCGCTATAGTGCACAAGCAGGGCTTTTTTTTCTAGCCGACATGTTTTAAAGAAATAATATCAGAAGAACTACAAAAATCATACCCTATCCTATACTCATAAATATATCTAAATCAAAATCCCCTTTGTTTGAAATCTATACATCTTTTTGCCAATTTTTCAAAAATTAATTTCAAACACAAAACTTTCCCCGCATGACCTTATATAATGTAGTCTTCACTACATGAAAGATTTTTGAGAGAAGTTGTCTTTAGAAGTAGGGGTACTGAAGAGAGCTAGTTTCTTTGCTTATAAATGGCTTTTCTGCCTTTCTAAGTTAGTCCATGAAAAACTTAAAAAAAGTTCTTGAAAAGTACTTGATTTTTTTTTACCCCACAAAAGAGTGGGAACTATGTTTAACGGGGTTTCAGCTCTTTTGGTTGAATATGAGAGTTTCTGTTAGTGTTCGGCACTAGTTAACTAGAACTAGTTGCAACTAGTAGTTAACTACTGATCAACTAGTAGTTAACTAGTAGTTTAAAGTAGTTCAACTATTAGTTTAACTACTTTTTTTATCAACTACTAGATTAAAACTACTTTCAAATTTTCAACTACTTCCAAATTTTTTTTATTTAAAATTTAAAAAGATATTTAAGATTTATATCAAGGGTAGAGTACTCAAATACCATAACCAGAAATAAAGACCATTTTTTGCTCGAAGTATAAACTTTTTTTGTGTTATAGAGCATTTTCAATCACATGACTCGGACCTAACAACGGCCTTAGCAACAGAAGATGTTACAGTTTTTTGCCCTACAGAGGTTAACAGTTACAGAAAATGACTAGCCGGGGAATTCTTCTATTGGAGCATTTGCAATCACGTGATCCCATACCTAAAAACGGCCTTAGCAACAGATAAACAACGACCTTAGCAGCAACAGTTAAAAGCCCTACAGAAGGTACACAGTTAAAAGAAAATAACCGGTTGTGACGTCACCTGAAAACACTCTATAGATAAGAAAGATGTATTAGAATTTTGCCAAAAAGTAGGTTATGAAATTAAATAGACTAGTTAACTAGTAGTTAACTACTTTGGTAAATAGTTAACTACTAGTTGCAACTAGTCCCGGGAAAAAATAGTTAACTACAAGTTACAACTACAATTTCCCAGACTAGTTAGTAGTTGGTAGTTAACTATTTTTTGACCACTAGTTGCCGAACACTAGTTTCTGTGCAAGTTTATTTGAGCGCTGGGGGGTCTGTCAGACCCCACGCGCGTCCTCCCCGCAAAGTGTCGAAAAGCCGCAAGGTGAGCGAAGATAATCAGCCAAATACGGGGGAACAATGCAAGCTCACACATCACCGAAATAGCCCGGCTCCCAAATTTATCCTCGCCGCCACTCGCTTTGTGCTAGCTGCCGAACGTTGGGCGCGATTCGAACAAAACAAAGGGGTGAATAATTCTTCCTTCCCCCCCTCCCCTTTCGAATCGATGCATCCCGCAGGTGAAGGGGGTTAATTTTGGAGGATCGACACGTCTTCGTCTTCGTAGGTTGGCCCCGTGCCTGTGGTGGCAACCCGAGAAGTACACGAGCACTTATGCTTGAGCGATCTTTTCGCGTTTTTTGACAGAGGTGAGGGAATCGAGAAGAGAGGGAGTTTTTTTTTTCTCTTAAGGTGTGTGGGACTGGTATTGGCTAGACCAGGGGCTTATATAAGAGGGGGCCCTAGAAAATCGGAAACCGAAAACCCCCCGAAATTTGAACTTAGTGTACCAAAACAAGTTAAAACCATGTATTTAAGGGTAAATTTCCGAAAATTTTCTAGGGGGGAGGATCACAAACTCTCCTTTTGTACTTTAAACTTTATTATTCGAAACTTTTTTACAATAAGATCATCAAAATCCAAAACCTGGCTAAAATATGTATGTTAAAAATTCGGACTAAGTGTACCAAAACCAAGTTGAAACCCAGTTTTTAAGGGTCAAATTTTCAAATATTTTTTGGGGGATAAACCCCAAATCCCCTTTTGTACTTGGAACTCCATCATTATTTACAACGTTTTTTACATTAAGTTCATCAAAATGCACATCTTACCTAAAAATGTGTATCCAAAATTTGGACTAGGTGTACCAAAACTAGTTAAAAGCCTGTGTTTTAGAGTCGAATTTCCAAAATTTTCTGGGAGAGGACCACCAGACCAGGCCCTCCCTTTGGTAGTTTGGACTTGATTAGTACTCACAATTTTTCTTATATGAAGTTCTTTAAGACGCAAATTCTACCTTAAAATGTGTTGATATAATGATGTGTAAGGGGTTAAAATGATCCCCCATATCTCCATTTGTCCAAAATTAGAAACTGTTTTCTATCTAACATTCTTTAAATTTCTTGCCTGATGTTTCTTTACGATTTCTTAAAGAATAATAATCCCTTCAGAGGACGGGGGTCCGCGGAGCGCTTAGACCTCTCGGTCTTTTATCTCCATCCTAAAACTTAACTCACTATTAAAAACTCCTCTCTTTTGCTGATTTAAACTGCCCTATAATTAAAATTTAAGAATATAAAATAAAATAAAAATGAGGGGAAAAAACTCAAGTAAGTTAAAAATGAAGTAATAAAAAAAAAAGGAATTACAATATATTAAAAAAAATTGAATGATAAATTAAAACAGAATGTTTATTAAAAGATTTAATTCTTTATTCTCTTAGTTGTAAATTATTTTAGGATCTCGAATCCTTGCGTTTCGCTCCACAGAACTCCCGTGGCAACTGGAGTATTGTATTTGCCGCGATTGAGTATTGTACTCGTATTTGTTACGATTTGGGTATTAATTTTGTCCGCGTTCGGATTATCGCAAGGTGATAATCTCTTTTTAAGTATCATCTGCTCAAAAAATTACGAACCACCAGACCACCACACGGTCAAGGTGGTGCCTAAAGGATCCCGACCGCGAAAGTTATTTTAGACCGATTGTCATCCCCTGCCGAGATAAAATCATCCCAGCCTTGAGAAGCAGCAACAACAAAACAACCGAAAACGTAGTGATGCGAATCAAAAACCGAGGAAGATGCAGCCGAGAGGGGTAATTAATCCTTCCAAGAAATAACTCTTTCGGCGGCGACACTCTCTCCCCCCTTGGCGAGGAGACACAGGTGGAGAGAAAAAGAACTCCTCAGAACGTCGACGGCATTCGAAAGAGCGACACCACCGAAAAATCGTTTGCGAGATGGAGCCGCAATTTTTATTTGAATAATAATAATGACGAACGAAAAACGTGGAATGGTGCTTTTTTATTATAGTTGAATTCGTTTTGCCCGTTTTGTGTGATGTTCCGAGTGAGTTGCTGTTGTGTTGTGTTTTGTGCCGTGCACGTGCGGAGGATTTTGGTGCAATGATGAGACCGACGGGGTGTTTTGGCTGCGGATAGGGAGACAGTTTTTTTTTGTGAAGGTATGTGAAGATTTTTTTGATTGTTCTTGACTTTGATTGAATTGGGTGGTTTTGGTCTGTGGTTTATTAGTTCAGGGATCTTTAAAGTGTGGACCACCTGCGGTTGTGTCTGTGTTTGATTATGTAATGAGACTGTAAAACTTAAAATGGTAATAAAATTAAAGCCAATGCAGTGTTGATATTAGGCGTGCACGCGGGAGGACAGCATCTTCCAAAATATTTGGACCATCCCCCTGAAGTATCGAAAATTTTGTTTGAAAAAGTTCAAAAGAGTGAAAAAATAAAAGTTGATTCCCTCTAAATATTTTGTTCTAATTACAGCACTGAGCTAATATCATAAATATTTGGCTTGAAATTTCATAATCAGGCTTTATTATAAAAATTATATAGTTCGTCATAACATTTATTTAATATTGAGTAAAGTATTCTCTACTCATGAATTTAAAGGTTCATAAAATGAGTTTTTGGTCTCGGTCTTTCTGTCAATGAAAAAAGTCCTGGAGTTGTCCATGAACTTTGAGGAGTTGCAAATGTGAACCTTTAATTTTATCATTTTTCTAAAATCTCTCACAGTCTACATTTTGTAGATTAAATATTTTTATAATACTTTCTTCTTTCCTTAATCTCCCTGGACCTTCTATTGAATTAGAAATTAGAGAGAAAGGAGAATGAGAGAGAGAATGAAGGATGAAAATATAAAACAGAAATATTTTCCTAAACGCCTCTCCAATAGATCTTTCTCCACTAAATAATTTTTTTTATTAGAAGCTGTTTCATGGTGAAGTAAAACATAATATCAGTTCAAAATAGGTATTCTAGTTCGACCATAATCTTCTTTGTTCTCTTTTGATATCAATACAAACCTCCTTTTATCCTAATGAAAAAATCTTTTGGAATTGGGCTCATCTTTCCTAAAAACATATAATCATAGCTTCTATGATATCCATTCCTATTATTTTATAACTATATAAAGCGATCACATGAAAAAAGTTATAATTTCCGTAAAAAAAAAAATATTAACAAGTTATTTTTTGTTTTCCCCCGTATCTCGCGACCACTCAGACAAATTCTGCGACCCCCGTTTGACAGTCCTTTCTCCTCTATTGTTTTCAATTTCTAAACTTACTGCTCCATTTTCCTCTGTCGAAACATATGTGAATATTAAAGAGATTATAAATCCTTGATATATCAATGTGTGGGGAAAACTTGAAAAATCCTCTTCTAAATCTCTTAAATTTTTCTTAAAATTTTTAAATATAAATATATATATATTTTTTTAAATTTAAGAGATAATTTACAGTGTATTATTATCCCAACACGGGGATTGGTACCTTTTGCAAGCGAACAATTTATTTAATACGTACTTTGTTATGCAATTGTTTTATTAAGTCATGGCAGTTACGTAACCTACAAATTATATTTCTTGCTTAAATAAGTTATTTCTCTGATTAAACTCGGTATAATTTAAGAATTTCTCAAACCTACATGAATTACTCTATAGCTTGTAAATATTGATAAACATAGTAAGCTTTAAATTAAAGTTGTATTAATTATAGGGAGAAACTTTATTACTTTTTTACAGTGGTTCTTAAACTCTTACTTCTTTTTCCGACAAAGAACTACGAAAAAATTTCCCAGTTTCTACATTTAAACATAACTAATAATCTTAAAAACTCTAACTTAAAAAAAAAAAAAAAAAAAAAAAAAAAATGAAATCATTAAAGTTTGAATAGAAACCCAGTAAATAAAAGAAAGAGGTATTTAACCTTATTGGATCGTAAAATTTTCTAAAACGGAATAATATATTATCTATTGTTATTAATTTTGTTCATACAGAAATCGTATTTTATTATTGGAAGAGTTTATATAGAATAGATAAATTAAATTTTAAACATTTAATCTTGTGTAGGCTATTTTTCAATTGTTTACATCAGTGCTCACCAGTTCCAATGTTAAGAAATTCATTCAAAGCATACACAGTTTGATTTTCACATAACTTTTCATTCAAGTTTCAATTTGTGTGTTCAAGAATCTATCCATGAAATTTTCAACAAACTGATTAATTACTGAAAGATACTATGGCCGTTTTTTAAATATTAAAATTCAGTTAATAATATCTACTAATAGAAAATCATAATCATTAATTCAAATTCCGTTTAGATTAAAATTACATTCTATTTCCAAACTTTTAAAGTTTTAAAACTTATATAACTTTTTACGAGCAAATATACTTTTTTAAACATCTGATTATAAAAAAACGGTGATTCTTTTAAATTTTATGAATGAAGTCTTATTTATTATGCTTTTCCTCTCTTCAGAAAAATGTTAACAAGTAATACAATGTAGTAATACAAATGTTTTAACATCTTTCATATAGCTAAAAATGAGTTCTATGTCTATTTTTATCTCTACTGTTTGAACACAACTAACTCAATACTTTTAATGTTAAAAAAATTATGCTCATTAAAATTGATTATGAATTTGGTATTATTATTAATTATTTTAAATAATAATTCCATGGAAACTTGCGAGAGAGCTTAATCAACGCATTAAAAAAACTTTCCTATATTAAGAAGCAATATTAAATTATTCTTCAATTACATTAGTAAGTTTTATTTAATATTCTATTTATAAATTTTTAATAAAAATGCATAAAGTATTTTCCTAGGTAGGTAAGAATTAAAAATGCATGAACCACATAAGAACATTTAAATTAGGGCCTGATTAAATCATTTAATATTTTTTATCGTGTTTCTTGGCAACAAATGATGTGTCGTCTTCAGAGATAGAATTTGAATTATTTATTCTCGTTCTATAATATTTGGAATGAGCTATTTGCTTATGAATTTTTTATAAAACACTTCTCAACTGCGTTTCAAAAGGGAATCTAAGATTGGTACGTATTCAGTAAAAATTTAAATTTTAATTTGTCTTAATTTGTAAAAGGTCTTTAAAAATTCAAATGTAAAGTATTCTAAATACCTTTTTTCTTTAAAGTTAGACATGGAAAAATACTCTTCATCTCTGTCTTACGAGACTTCCAACAGGAAGTAAGAAAATCCGCCATTTTGGAGTTATTCTGGTTAATCATCAAAATTATCTCCAAGAAACAGGAGTAGAGAATACATTTAAAACAAACTTCAGTTTTTGCAACATCAAACCTATTTTTGTAACTAAACTAATAATAAAAAACTACGGGTTTGGAGGTTTCAATATGCTTAAGAAGGTGCTTAGTAGTAACAAAATAAGGATATTATTTTTTTAAAGTCATCCAATAAAGCCTTTTCAAAAACTGTTTTCAATTAAAATTAAAATTATCTTCTTAAGTACAAATACCCTTGAATGGAAATTAATTTCTTGAATAAACTGATAAATAATGCCTTGCATAACTCCTTTTCATTTGTACTCGGATGTTTTTCAACTTTAAATAAAGTCTTCTATCATACTTGTTTAACTTATCAAAAATATTAACATAACTTTAAATTCTTATTGCAAACTAAATACGTTACTATTAGTTTCTTGAATAAACTGATAAATAATATCTTCTTTTCATTTGTACTGGATGTTTTTTAAATTTAAAAAAAATCTTCACCTATCATACTTTTTTAACTCATCGAAAATACTAACATAACTTTAAATTCTTATTGCAAACTAAATACTACATTATCATTAATTTCTTTTAGAAACTGATAAATAATGAATTTTCTACTTCTTTTCGTACGTTATCTATGTTTTTTTTTTTTTTAATTTAAGAATTGTTTTAATTATCGTAATGTTTTAAACCATCGAATATTCAAACATTATCTCACAATATTGTTCACCAAATTTATACCGCAAATAAATACATAATCTTATATAAAATTAATTTCACAAATTCTTATTGCAAACTATATACGTTACTATCAATTTCTTGAAAAAACTGATAAATAATTAATGTTCTAATTCTTTTCGTTAGTTATCTATGTTTTTTTTTAAACTTAAGAATTGCTTTAACTATCGTATGATGTTTTAACCCATCGTAAATTCAAACATTATCCCACAACATTGTTCACAAAATTTATACCGCAAATAATAATCTATCAAATAATAATAAATAATAATATTATCTAAAATAAATGCTAAATAAAGGATTTTATAAAAAGTAATAGGGATACAATTATATCGTTAGCATTAAAATGTGCTTTACTTGATTAATAAATGTGTCAACTTGAAACGATCGTTAGTGTATAAAATAAATCCACCCCTTCTTGCGTAACACTTTAATTTGGATTTAGCATGTACTTGCTTTCGCTAACCGTGCATGTACAATTGGCGGTATTCGTGTGATAACAAGACATGTGTGTGTGTGGTGTTATTTCGAAGTTTACGGGCAAAGCTCCAACAGTGCCACCCGGTCTCTCCATTGGCGCTGTTTTCCCTTTGATGAATATGCTTCCTTCGATGCTTCAGATTCTAGAACAAATATTTGGGTCAATACCGCCTTATAATGCACGATGGGTGACGTCAAACGATAAAAAAACTCGTGTTTTTACGACACTTTCGGAGGGAAGAAAAAAATAGCCCCCCCCCCCTCTTTCCATTAAAAATAATCGTAGCACCTGTTCTGTAACAGCTTGCGTTTTCTGTAGATAAAAGAACAGCGGTTATGGGTAGTTGTTGTCGACAGGGGTGACAAAAATGAACAAAATAATTATGTAAGTCTCGCTGAAACAATATTCAGAATTATGTCGAGACTCGAGAGTGTAATTGAGTTTCCGTATCGAATTTAAAACCATTTTAAACATTTAAATTCGTTCCTAACTGAAATTCGACACTATTGTCAAATTGCAATTTCTGAAGGGGGCGTTCAAGATTTCAAACTGGAGTTGCGCCGTTTTCCAAAAAGCGATTATGACGTGAAATAGTAGGCCGAACGTCACTCAAGATTTCGAGCTTCTCTGGTCTTATGTGTCTAGATCTAGATGGTCATGTTTAAATTCATTCCATAACGAAATTAGTCACTGTTTCTTAAGTGCAGAATTGTTCAGAGACAAGCTGAAAAATTATGAGCAGAATAGTGATTTCTTCCGGAACAAATTAAATATCTGTAAATCACATATTCTGAGTTTAATTTAAGTTTATTTGCCAGCCCTCAGATAGCTGGTTAAAAGGAACAAAAGAATCCTATAAGTTTTCTTCCAGATTAGAATTCAGTACAAGTTCAGTTCAAGCTATGCAGAAATTTCGTTCACTTCTAGCTGCAGTTACGTAAACTTTACATATTTGGTATGAGATGTGCTATTAGGGATAATAATATGTCCATCAGTGACTGTTGGACACGGCGTTCTGAGCACCCGCGTGTCCACTGAACCGAATCCAGGCACGCTCTTTGGTTTAGGGTGGAAATAAGTGATTAAGATGTCTGGCACGTGAATAGTACCTAATTAAGGCCACGTGTTGACAGAATCAGTGCCGTGGCGAACAAAAGAGGCTCATTCTTTTCCATACCTGTCATCTCCATATAATGTGTAGGGTAAGCGAAACGAATTTGGTAGTCATCGTTTTAAACTTTACTACAGTCGATTCCGCTGATTGTGATCACGATTAATGTTATCAAAGGTCACCGGTCCCAATCACTCTTAAAAATGTATCGCTTAATGTTATCAAAATATGGTGAAATCCCTTAAAAAGCTCCTTTATGCCCCGTTTGTAGGCCAATTTTCATGCATAACCATACAAAATGAGTCATTAATTTATTACTGTTATATGTTCCACTCTCATATTTTCCTTTAGGAATGTAAAATTTGCAAAATACATACTAGGTAATCGTTTCAATTACTTCAATTATGACTACATAGTTGTGATTTTAAAGGTAACACTCGAGTTACATTGATTGAAAATTTCTAATATCAAATCGCTTATTATTATCAATTAACTTTTGGTACAGTGATTTCATAAGGATTTCATTAATGATAAGGTGTAATTAATACTACACTCACTTCACTAATAAATATAAAGTAAGTAGTATTGTAATACGCATAAAAGTGATATCCCTAAGAAAATTTCAAGGTAGAAAATTTGTCATAACTGTTTTTTACTAAAAATAAAAATCATACCAAACCCCAACTATTTTCTGATATGCTAACCATTTTTAATCTTTAGAATAACTAGCTAATCACACAATTCACGAGTTTAATTTATTCTTATGTTTCCTAATAGATAAAACCCTTTACTTTAAAACATAAAAATGAATGACTTTTTAACGGGTAAATATTGTAGGTATTTTCTCTTTTGAGTACGGTTCTCAAAAATTTATGCTTTCCTACATTACGAGTTACTAAGCCATACGAAAAACATTTTATGATGCTTTAAACTTTATGAGAACTAGGAAAATGCGTTTTCTAAATGGGAGAAAAAGTAACGTCACTTAAAAGAGATAATTTTTATTTCTTTCAGAAAGTTATTTGGGCCTGAAAAATAATGTATAACTTTTGAGATATTGTTTCAAAGATCTAATTATTTTGTATTTATTAAGTATTTTGAAACAACTTGAATATGCTTTTATGTTATAGGATCAGTATTTTGATTAATTTTATTTTTATTGTTTTTTGGAATTAAATAAGTATTAGAATGTTTTTGACATCGGTTAGTCCCTTTAAAAACTGTTTAGTTAAACATAAAGAACCATATAAAGAGGATTGTTTTACTATAAACATTGATTGGCAAAGTTAAAGTACCATTTTTTCTCAATTAACATTCACATGTTTTTAATAACTTAACTAATTTTATTTAAAATTACAAATCTATCCATTCCTTTTCTAGACCAACTCTGTTTTGATAGTTTAATTTTTCAAATCCTCAAAACTGGAGAAATTTAAAATTCCTTTCAAGCTCTTTTTGTGACTTTTTTTATGATATGTGTTATTTTTTTAATATAACTTGAGAGAAAATTTTTATTTCTTTTATATAACTTGATAGGAAATTGTTATTTAAAATATAACTCTCCACTCCATGCTTATCACTTTGAAAAATTAGCATTCAGAATTAATTAATGAATGTATTAAAACAATAAAATTTATTACCTACGAATGTATTCGTAAAAGTTAGGATCCTCTTTGAAATTTTCATCCCGTTTAATAAAATAAGTTAAATTTATTTGGAAATAAATCCCTGGAATTATCCCTGCATGCTATGCACTAAAAAGGACTTACTCCCTTTCGTAAGTACAGGGTTGTAAACGTAACTTTTCTGCATACTGTCTACTATCAAGGAAAAAGGAGTTTTACAGGCGTAAAAAATTAACTGAAATTATTTTTGCGTGTTTCCACCAGATGTCGCTGTTTTATTTACTGTACTCTTCATTAGCTTATCAATTTTAACGTTATTTAAAGTAATTATAAAATTTAATTATGTTTGATGTGAGTATAAAATATTTTAAAGCTATCATCAGAAATTATAAAAGAAAGCCTTCGGTTGTTGCTGCCGCCGGCAGTGCGTAAGTTGAATTGTAGATTGAACTAGGTTTGGCTATCTGGTTTTGTCCATTCTATCTTCCACCAAATTTTATAAGTTTTCTGACTTTGCAAAGGAAAGTACTTTCGTAACATCTAAAAGAGATTCATTAAAAATATAAAATTTTGTGTTTATTTAAAACTGATAAACGTGACGGATGTATGACTGAAATACGGGGTCCATATAACCGTGTTCCCCTAAGACTTGGTTTCTGACGTCATGGATATAGTAAGAACTGTCTACGAGGGAAGCCTCTTTCATGCATAAAAACCCTACTTTTCTGGGTAAAATATCACTTCAGGGCTGATAAATATATTTTAGAAATTCAAAATATTTTATTTAATTATTTTGAAATATTATTAATTTTGAATACTAACATGGCTTTTGCAAATAATGATAGCCATGCAGGTTTTATACCTTAAGTTTAAACCATTATATGTAAGGTAAAATGCACTCGTGTCCAAAATTTAAGGATAATTATTTTTTTTTAAATATTGACACAAAGCTTAGTTCCTGTAATGTAATTTTCATGGTCCCCAGACAAAAGTCAAAATAAAACATCAGATTTTGAAAAAAATATGGTTACCACCCCCCTATAAAGGATCCAAGAGCTAAAATCCGCCTTAAAGGAAGATTGAGGAGGTGTTACTTAATATTGTCTAAAAATCATACTAGATATTCCACGCACTTAAAATCATGCAAGGAGTACCAGACTACCATATCCTTTACCAATGCCAAGGATGATTTTTTTTAATAAATGATTCTCACATGAACGTTTCTGCAATCGTTCCGAGTGTGTGCGGAACTCCATTACCTGAAGGGCCTCTTTACCACCCTTAAACCATTTATTATTATTAAAACAAACAATACATCCCCGTGTACCACATTGTATCACACGGGGCTTACAGATGTAAGTAACTAAATTTTGACTAGAGAAAAACACCCCAATTCATATAAAATTATAGGTTTAAAAATTTTTACGAGATATCAGGTTGGAAGCATAAGAGGTCTTCAGAGTGCTACATTATTTCTAAACTTCAGGAAAGAATCAATGCACTGGTTATTTCCACGAAAATAACAACCAAACTCTACTCTAATCCGCTATTTCTGAAATATTACAAGTTAAATTAAAGCAAAATACTCAAAAGTAGCAGCCTGGAATCGATCATTAGGTTACTATTGACGCACACTATACCACTAGGCCATCGATCCAGGATCGATATACACGTAATAACAAACTCCTATTATTACGCATGCTTCAACTTTCTAGGAAATAACCACTACGAAGAACCAAATGCCCTTAAACCAATAGAGGATATTTTGATCCCGGACCACATTTTCCTACTCTTATAAGATCCTATGGCATTAATTTCATTGATAAGGAGCTAAGATTTATGTCATTATTACACTTAATTTTTGACATATTACTCACTGTATCTTTTTTTTTCCCTGCAGCCATGCCCTACTCGGATGGCCGTCCCCGTTGAGGCACGGCGTCATGTGAGCGGCGGGGGAGAGGAGGGCGAGCAAGTATGCTGAGGGGAGGTCCACCCTCCCACCTCACAGCAGCCAAGCCACAGCAGAAGAAGCGACTCTCCTTCAAGGAGCCCGAGATCGAGGGCCCGCACTTCCCATCACGCTTCCCCCCACCGTCCAGGAAGGGGAGCAGCCTCAGTATAGAGAACCTCTCTCTGGAGGCAAGTCGAACATTATTATTATGTTAAAAACAGTGGTTCACAACTCGAAGAAGTCCATTTAGCCTTAAGTGTCATCAATCACGAACCCCCTTACCGTTACCCTGAATCTACCATTAATAGCTCTTTGAACTCTCTTTAGTCTTTTTTTGCTCTTGAGCTTCTCTTCGCACTCTAGCTTCCCTTTACTCCCTAATCTTTAGCATAAATTAAAAACCTCATCAGCTCTTTCATTCTTCGCATCCTTATATCAACAAATATTAAAATACTTATATTCAACAAAACTTACGCTCTTGAGCTTTACTTTGCTCTTGAGCATTTCCTTTCTCTTAATTACCCTTTTTCTCTTCAGCATCACTTTGCTCTAGGTTGGGAACCACTGGTTTGTTTAAAGAAAGCGTATCACACTAGTTCAATATTGTTTCATAGAGATTTAATAAGAATTTTTGTTAGTGTCGTATTTTGAAGATAACCTCTTAAGGAAAAAAATACGGTCGACAACGTGCCGTTGAATCCTAAAATCTGTAGCCAAATCCCATTAACGGTGCCAATGAAATTGGCAGTCAACAGGGTGATACGTGAGAATCAAAAATACTTTACACTGTTTTTATAAACAAGTTAAAGCATGATAATTTGCACTGGAACGTTATTCATCCCCATTAATAGTTTACTCTCACTCTCAATAACCTATCATTCATTTCTTCTGAAACTTTTATCCGCCCTCTAGCACCCCAGGATTGCCTTTGGAATACTTTGAACCTTTTTTTTTCATCATTTTTTCCTATGCGTTTTGAATTACTCTGCATCATTTAAATATTTCTGCCCTTAAATTCACCATTACAATACAGACATACTTAACAATTCAGATGGAGTAGGACGACAAATCGTTCACAGATACCTTAATGGCGCCGTACAATGCAAAAAGGTTCATGTGACAGTTTTTTCAACTTTACAAAACCCTCTTGCTCAAGTTCATTGCGAAGGAAGGAAACCTCTCCATAATCACGTCGCGAACAATGGCTATTAGCATCATCACCCTTTATTAGCGCAGCCAAAAAGTGATGATTTAAATTTTCTTCAAAACAAGCGTGCGAAAAACAAAGCGAATCTCGGATTACCTCCTCTTCCTTTGTGGTGCCTCCCCCAAACATTCCAGCGCCACTATTTATACCCATTCATTCACACATCTGTTCCCCATTAACATAGGCACTGGCAGGGTCCCCTCCATTTATTTTTGTTCCACCCGATAACGTCAGCTCCCAGATACGGGCGAACGTCAGGAAAAGACCGACGATGCGAAATGTAACTGTGACTATCGCTGAGAGGCAGCCGAGCTATGCATGACTGCGGTAGGGCACTAAAAGCAATGTGTGTTGATTAACTTCCTAAGTAAACAGCGTTGTACTTGATCCATTGGTCCCTGATGGTTGCCCTAGATGGGGATTTCGATAGAAAATATATTGGTTTCTCTCTTTGCCTCTCCTTAGTTTTCGTCATTAAACTCATTTTCACTTTTCCATTGCATCCCGATAGCTCTTTGCTTCTTATTAGCATCCTTTTGCTCTTCAGCATCTCTTTGCTTCTTAGCATTCTTCTTAACTTCTTAGCAAGAATGTATAATCTTCAAAATACAAACTAGGGAATCGTTTTAATTACTTCAATTAGGAGTTTTAGGACTACATAGTTGTAATTTTTTAATGCAAAACTTGAAACTCTTTAGTATAGAATCTCTTATTGTTATGAATCGGATATTGTAATTATTCTACTCTTGGACAAAGGTGATCACATTAAGCGGAGTCTACGGTATAAGTTTACAGTGCTATAAAGAAATAAATCCCAATCAATCCTTCCATCAATAAAACCCCATCCATCTGTTCTCCCAGTTGCTAACTCCGATCTCCGGCGCTTTCTTCATCAAACTTTTTTTTTCTCCCGACCCAATCGCATCAGCAACAGGGCCCTGTCGCTTCTGCTGCTCTTCATCAAAGGAGCATCAGCAGCGGTTGGAAAATCGGTCAAGGCCTAAATTAGGCTCATCCCAAGTAGAGCAGTCCACGTCGCTGTATATTTACGAAGCAAAGGTCAGGAAGGAGGTAAAATTAACTCGGTGACGCGGGAGCTCGATCAGGGGTGTGTGCTCCCGACAACAACGAAGACACCAGAGACGCTCGTATCTCAAAGACGGATCTTATTGACGTCGCCTTTTGGGAATAGGTTGATTAAAAAGCCCGTAATTCCCTATGCAGTCCGTTCGCAGGGGCCGTATCCAAGGGGTGGGTTTAGGGGTTTAAACCCCTCCTGAAATTTTTATAGTTTTTTTCCTTGAAAATTGTGTCTTTATTACAAACAACCATCTCTCTCTCTCTCTCTCTGCACGGCTCTACAGCCCCTGATGGGCTTTGGCCTTCTCTACTATAGAACGCCACGTTGCCCTCTCTCCTGATTTCCTTTTCCAATTTTTTATTTTCATTTTGTTTAGGTCTTCTTCAACTTGGTCCAGCCATCTTAGTTTAGGTCTTCCTCGTTTCCTATTACTATATAGTTTTCCACTCATAATTTTTTTGCACATGTCAGTTTCCTTCATTCTTTCCACATGTCCAATCCACTGTATTCTCATAGCTTTAATGTATCTTTTAATATTTTTCCCTTTAATCAGCCTTTCTATTTCATAGTTGTACCTTTTCCTCCATGTGTTATTTTCGTATTATGGCTCCCAAGATTCTTCTCATTATTCTATTTTCAAATGTTCTTAACATAATTACAAACAACCATAAGGGGCTAAAAATGATTTAAAGTTACTTTTAAGGCTATTAATTCCAAAAATTTTCTGGGGGAGGACCCCCACACCCCCCTACAAATTTTAGTATCTAGTATATACTATGTACTATTTTCCCGTGAAAATTTTGTGACCTACAAGGGGTACTATTTCTCATTGGTGTAACCTAAAAGGTCTCAAATGAGTTTAAAACACTACTTTTAGAGGTAAATCTCCAAAATTGTTCTAGAGTAGGACCAAAACCCCCCTTTATTATACTATATACCGTTTTCTTTTAAAATTCTTAACATTATGCTCTTTGAGTGCAATCCAAAGGGTCTCGAAATAAGCTAAAACACTATTTTGAGGAGTGAATTTCCAAAAATTTTCTGGGGGAGGAGTACCAGACCACCCAATTTTACTTGGGATTCACATTGTAAACATTAAATTTTGAAATTTAGTGCTATAAAATTTAATTACTACGTGTACTATAATCTCACCGAAGCGACGACGGATCTTATTGACGTCGCCTTTTGGGAAGGTTGATTAAAAAGCCCGTGAGGATACAAATTTGAAGTTGTAGACGGTTCTGAAATAAACAAAAGAAATGACATTTCAACGGAAATACGAAAGGGAATAACTGCCAGCAATATACGTTTTATTATATGGAATAAAAGAAAACGAAGCGGTTAATGATACGACAGTTGAACCATGCGCAGTAGTAGAAGTTTGGTTATTGCGTGTTTTATAACATTAAAGTTACGTCATTGATCAACCCTGGCGTCAGCACCGATAGCCCAGTGGTGTAGTGTGCGACTCGTTGGTCCCGGTTCGATTCCTGGCTGCTACTTTTGTTATTATGCTTTAATTTAAATTGTAATTTTTCAAAAAAAAAAAAAAAAAATAGCGAGATTAGAGTTGAGTTGAGTTGTTACTTCCGCAGCAATAACATGTGCCATAAGAAAATACTTCAAATAAAGTGTAATTAATAGAAAAACAAAGATTTTACTTCATAAAAGTATTATAAGATGAACTTTGTGTTCATCTTAAGGAACAATGTGAAACTTGAATCTTAACTTGCACATAGGAAGAAATGATGGCTATATTTAAAGCCCGTAATTCCCTATGCAGTCCGTACGCAAAGCCGTATCGGGATTATGGGTTCCAACCCCTCCTGAAATTTTGACATCAATTTTTAGTTTTTTGCCTTGAAAATTGTGTCTTTATTACAAACAACCCTAAAGGTCTAAAAATAAGTTAAAACCCTACTTTTAAGGCTATTAATTCCAAACATTTTCGGAGGGAGGACTCCCACATCCCCCTAGAAATTTTAATATCTATTATGTACTATCGCGTTGAATATACTAGTTATTTTCGAATACTATAGTCTTGTATAGAACTAAAGATACACAAATTCTTGAACTATGTTTTCGACGAAAACATTATTCAAGTAATTACACATCTCTGACGGTATTACAATTTAGTACTTTTATAAAAGTATACTGGATGGCCAAGCATAAAATTCATAAAAGCAAAAAGCTTTAGCTGAAATGGTTGGCTTAGTTAAGGATTCTCTCGTACAGTCTCAGTTTCTTTTCTGCTTCCTTCTCTCTTTTATTCTTTCTCCCTCCTTTTCAACTTGTCTCTAATTCCAAACTAAAGTTCAAGGATCTTGAGGAAACAAACAAACAACACTGGTAATTTTACAGAGGTTTATCAAGGTTATCGTAATTTCTGATGGTCTATACCAGAAGTTTTGATGTATCTTTCGCTGTAAAATCGACGAAAATTTTCAAAACGTTAAATGATAATACTATATAGTACTACTTTTTTCATCAATAAAATTATACAGTTATACTGAGTTACATTGATTAATGCAAACAGTGGGAGACGTGGGAACACGTATTTCTATACTGTCCTATATATTGTTTTTACAGATTAAAGTATCTTTCCCCCTTTTAAGGTACCAAAATAACTTCAATGGTTTTCTCACTTACAATCATAAGAATTTTTTCGCAATAGTACATTTTATTAAATCAGCTCAAAGGTTGAACCAGTTCCTGTTGGGAAATTGTTTTTAAGGCTCCTGGAGTTCTTATTTTCGGAAATTGCATTCAGGTTTTATTTATTTGCTTTGTTTTCATGTTAAATTTGTCTTGTATTCTGTCTGTTTTTGATGTTTAGTAATATTTTGGTGTATGGGTCAGTGGACCTTTTTTTGCCAATAAATATTTATTTATTTATTATTATTTATACATTGAAGAATTTCACAACTTCAAAAATAATAGTCGTTAAGTGAAAATAGAGTCACTTTATACAGAACCCTTCCTGGGAGGGCACGTGCAACCGTTCCACTACTCCGTGGTTATGTTTCTACGAATCCTTAAGAAAACCTTCAAGTATCTGAAACCTACGTTTTCTACACCCACTAGCGGATCCAGGGGGGGGGGCTAGGAGGCTTGAGTACTATTTAATATGGAATTTTATGCACCAAAATGAGTTAAAATCCTATTATTTTAAGGTCAAATTTTCATGGGGAGGACCCCCAGACCCTCTTGGTACTTGAAACTTTATTATTACTACTCTATTTTATATTAAGTTTGTCAAAACGCAAAAATTCTACCATAAAATTCATATACGAAATTCGGATGAGGCGTACCAAAACTAGTTGAAAAAGTGGTTTTTTTTACTTAAATTTTCAGAAATTTTCTAGGGGAGGACTCCTAAAGCCCCTTAGTACTTGTAACTCTATTATTATAACTCTGTTTTATATTAAGTTTTTCAAAACACAAAAATTCTACCATAAAATCTATATCCGAAATCGGATGAGGCGTACCAAAACAACGTGAAAAGTGGGGTTTTGTGACTTAAATTTCCAAAAAAATTCTGGTGGAGGACCCCCAGACCCCCCTTTTAGTGGTTGGAGCAGGATAATTCCCTACTCTATTCCATATTAAGATAATCAACAAGATTCAATTGGATTATGAAAATTCTTAGCCCACCCCCCAAAACCAAATCCTGGATCCGCCCCTGTCCACACCTCAAAGAATCTATCACTACCAGCAAATAATTTTCTCACAAGCATTCACCGATGAACTCCTCAAACATTGCTGACATTTTTCGGTCGGGGACATTTCCTTGTTCCCTGATGAGCAAAGGAAAATAAAGATGTACCCACGGCGAGGAACAGGACTCCGTTTGTTTTGTACAACTCCTCGTTGCCATTCTTCAGCCAAAAGCATTTTTCACAACGTCTAACCCACATTTGGCAACGTCTCCCCCTCGAGTGTCGTGACATCTGATGGAAAAAAAAAATGTCTGGTGCAGACGAAAAAGCAGTTTTTCTCTCCCCCCCCCCTTGTCTCTTTTTTGTTGTTGTAGTCACCTCTTTGGGAACTTAGTGTTTCACTTTTCGTTTGGGGTTGATGCCCCCCTTATTGGATATGCTAAGGTTCTGAGAATTTTTATGGACTTCTTATTTTTATTTTCAAGTGTTAAACATTGGAATAAATTTTTTTGAGTATTTATTTAGACTCTTTTCAGGTCTACGGTTTTTAAAGAAATGTTTAACAGAAAAACAGTTTGAGGGATTTAAAAAATAATAACAATGCTGACAAATTTGTCAATGCCTCAAAAAATGTGCAATAAAATAAGTTCACTATTTTTTAAGTTTGATAAAAAATATATTTTTAATTTTTTTTTGCCCGATATGTATTTTTAAAATCATGTTGTGTGTTTAATTTCCTTATTTAGATAAACCGGTAAGTTTAAGTAAAATTCTGTGTTTTTCTTTAAAAATAGCTGTTTCCCCAATAATTTAAATTCTTTCTTTCTCTCGATTCTTTCTTTCTGACTACAGTAGAGCCCCGAATATCCGCGCAATTGTGTGGCAAGGGTACCGCGAATAGCGAAAATCGCGGATAACCCGAAAAAGACTAAAAATGAGGTGAAAACACGAAAAAAATATTTCAGCATAAAAACTATGTTTTATTGTACAAAAAACATGATATGTAAAACTTTTAAAATATGTACAGTACAGCAGAAACCTTTGCTCTACATCTAAATCACTAAAATAAAGAACACAGTAAACAGTCTACTGTTAACAAAAAGTGTTCAGTTACGCATTTTTAAAAATCAGTCACTCGCTTTTGCTTCGAAAACACCTGTTCTTAATTAAAAATTAGGTTCGTAATTAAAAAAAATTTTCGTGGCACTCGCGGATAATCCGCACCGCAGCTCATCCGCTCGCGGATATTCGGGGCTCTACTGTAATAGATTTGGCACATGAAGGTGTAGATAGAATGAAGTCATTGAGTTACTATTAATAAATAAATTATAAGAGAAGGCTACTCTCCCATACCTTTAAAAAATTTTGTTTATATTACACTTTTTCACCTTTCGTTCCCCTAATTTTAACTGCAAAATTAATTATTTATGTGGTTATTCTTTATTTATTTCTAAAGCAAATTAATTAATTGCAATAATAATTTGCAATTATTATTGCAAATTTCTAAAGCAATTTATTTCTAAAGCTAATACAAATTAAAGTATCTAAAATGTTAAACAAATTTGTTTATTTTTCTTAAGAATTTTTGGTGCTATAACACAACCGGGTGCCACTGTTCTTGGCGACTTTTTATCGGCCGGGAAAATGAATTATCGCCCAAGTTGGCATCAACGCCAAAAAAACAAGTGGCACCTGGTTGTAGTATTGACACCCAATTTTTTTTCTATTTACTATTTTTGCGTTTTATTTATTTTGGTAAAATCTTGTTTTTAGGACCAAGCCTTGCAAGTGGTGCAGAGTGTCGGGAGTGCATTTTCTGACCTTTCGTTGCAAGACTCATTTTCTTCGAATTACTTGGACATCGTCGATTCCAGCGCAGATATCCAAGATTCCCAAGAAGAAGCTTACAGTAATGGTAGGTCTAGAATTTCAATTGGATTTTCTTTCACTGATTTGAAATGCAAATAATTTCACATAAGTTGGTTGGAACATCATCAGGTTGCTATGGAAAAATTGATCGTGCCAATTTGAACCTCAACCATAGAGCCTTTTACCTTAAGTCTTTTTTACCTTGTTAATATTTGGGCATTTTCTTTTTAAAATTTAAGGCACTGTCTATTTGCACGGTCAATATACAACTAAACTCAACTCTTATGTATACGGAAACTATTATGATTGGAGCGCAGGGACTGCTACTTAACCGCGAGACCTACGGCGCATGCGCCACCTGCCGTTTTTGCCGTCCAAATAGACACTTCCAAAATTTAATACAAGCGCAACTTTTGATGATGATGGACTAAAGGTTATCATGTAAAAAATTAGTAAAAAATTTTTCGTATATGTGCAGGGGCCTAGCCAGATAGGGAGATCTGGGGATATATATCCCCCCCCCCTCGAAACTCAGAAATGTTTTTTTTACCATACAAAATCACTAAATCTACCCCATATCCCCTCCCGAAATATTTTTCTGGCTACGCTACTGTATATGTGACTTTTCAACAACTGATCCCTTCCATCTTGGAATAAACACTCTAAAATAGAACTGGATATTTTTGCTCTTCCTACTACAGTTCATTACGAGAGGCTGGACACGCCAAATTACAATATCTCATTCACTTACTCAACATATATAAAAAAAAAAATACAACACAATCGCAAAACTTGGCATGGCTCTTTGCCACCTAGGAGGCATAATGTTGCTCCAAGGGGGGAAATGCTTGTTAAAGTTTAATGGTTTGTGTCACCCTCTGAAAGACCTGTCTCTTATATTCATAGAAAACAACGCCCATTCCTGATTTACAGCTGTTCTATTTTCAATTTAGACTGCCTTCAGAGGCAAACCCACCAGCAAATGTGACGTTTCCTTAAAATATACTTTGTTATTTATATATGTGGGCAGAGATAAAAACTGTTGTTTAACTATACCTGAAACACCTAAGAACCCTCCTTTTTACCTAATTAATTATTCTATATTTCAAAATAAATCTAGTCGCATTTATTGATGAACATCCGCTTGTAAAATACGGAAAGTTATAAATAACAAAATAATCCTGTACATAAAAACTTGGATATTATAAAGGAATTGAATCACTTAGTGATTTTTTTTTCCAATGTGTTTGAGATGCTTCATATTGAGATGGTCTTTTATCCCAACTACATTCATTGCTAGTTCAAGGAAGTGGAATATAATTTTTCATAATTGTATTCGTAAATTAAACAAGCAAGATATTGTGCAGTAGTTCCAACTTTTTTCATCTGGGAGAAAATTAAGAACATACTGTGTAGTTGACAATAAGGGGACACCCAATTAAAAAGGCAAGTTAAAAATAATGAACAATTTTATTAATGAACTAAAACGTTTAAGATTTTACAGCATACAATTTTCTCTACTGGTTTTCCTTAATTCTTCGCCAAATTCTCGCCCATGCGGCATGCATGCCCCTGAAAAGTGAAGAAAGGGGGCGGCAGGTGTCCGGCGGCTTGTCTTCTCGGAGACAGAGTGTAGCCGGTTAGCGGGGAAAGTAGCCCACTCATCCTCATCCCCCCTAGCACTGAGAAGGAAAATTGTCTCTTTATATATCTCCATCTGTCCCTTGACCACTCTTCTCGGGGGCAGAGAGTAGCGTGTTAGCGGGGAACATAGCCCACTCGTCCGTGGGCGAGATCCCCGACTTCCTCTGTCCCCCTGGCACTGAAAACGAAAAATTGCTCTTTATATCTTCATCTGTCCCTTGACCACTCTTCTCGGGGGCAGAGAGTAGCGTGTTAGCGGGGAACATAGCCCACTCGTCCGTGGGCGAGATCCCCGACTCCCTCTGTCCCCCTGGCACTGAAAAGGAAAAATTTCTCTTTATATATCTTCATCTGTCCCTTGACCACTCTTCTCGGGGGCAGAGAGTAGCGTGTTAGCGGGGAACATAGCCCACTCGTCCGTGGGCGAGATCCCCGACTCCCTCTGTCCCCCTGGCACTGAAAAGGAAAAATTGCTCTTTATATCTTCATCTGTCCCTTGACCACTCTTCTCGGGGGCAGAGAGTAGCGTGTTAGCGGGGAACATAGCCCACTCGTCCGTGGGCGAGATCCCCGACTCCCTCTGTCCCCCTGGCACTGAAAAGGAAAAATTGTCTCTTTATACCTTCATCTGTCCCTTGACCACTCTTCTCGGGGGCAGAGAGTAGCGTGTTAGCGGGGAACATAGCCCACTCGTCCGTGGGCGAGATCCCCGACTCCCTCTGTCCCCCTGGCACTGAAAAGGAAAAATTTCTCTTTATATATCTTCATCTGTCCCTTGACCACTCTTCTCGGGGGCAGAGAGTAGCGTGTTAGCGGGGAACATAGCCCACTCGTCCGTGGGCGAGATCCCCGACTCCCTCTGTCCCCCTGGCACTGAAAAGGAAAAATTGCTCTTTATATCTTCATCTGTCCCTTGACCACTCTTCTCGGGGGCAGAGAGTAGCGTGTTAGCGGGGAACATAGCCCACTCGTCCGTGGGCGAGATCCCCGACTCCCTCTGTCCCCCTGGCACTGAAAAAGAAAAATGCCTCTTTGCGAGTCTTTTTTATTCATTAATTTGACATACGTACTTCGGCCCATTCAAGGGTCAAACCGGCAGTTACAGCTGATACACATACATACATGTAAACGTAAAGATGAAGAATTTGTTAATTGAAACCAGAAATATAGTTTAATATTTTTACAAATGTAGACGCTGACCAACCCAATAATAATCTCGTTGGCATTCCTTACCACTTATCAAGTTTATATGGAAATAAGAATATACAGGGTGATTCGAAATTACGTGGACAAACTTCGCATGGGGGTAGAGGGGACCTAGACAAGCATATTTTGAAAAACTAGAGGGGGAACAGATGCACCGTTAAAGAGCTAAGACCTGATGTAGTGCGAGGGCGTTACAAAAGGCGGTTTTCCCAAGGCCCGTTTAACGAAACAAAACATAACAGAATGAAAAAATTTATTGCATGAGGTACAGCAGTATCCGTACTACATACATGATAAATTTGATAAAAATTGGACCACTTGCTAAATTGTGGGGGTACTTTTAAAACGTGCAATATTAATCTTTTTGCCAAAGAATGGAGTTCCCTTACATTAGTGTGTAATGGTACTTAGAAAAATGATGATCGAGGAAGGAATTTTCAACAATCATACAGTTTTATTGATCAATGTACTATCATTGAAAATTCCTTCCCCGATCATCATTTTTCTGAATACCATTAAGGGAACTCCATTGTTTGGCTAAAATATTAATATTGCACGTTTTAAGACTCATCCCACGGTTTAGCAAGTGGTCAAATTTCTATCAAATTTATGGAGTAAGTAGAATGGATACTGCTGCACCTCATGCAATAATTTTTTTCATTTTATTATATTTTGTTTGCGAAATATGCTTGTCTAGGTCCCCTCTACCCCCATGTGAAGTTTGTCCACGTAATTTCGAATCACCCTGTATATAAGAAGGGATTATTAGTTCAACAAAAATATCGTATACTATCTGGAAATTATTTGTGTAGTAATTTTAAATTTGATTTTTATCTCTTAAAAGAAATTTTTATCTAGTATTAATTTGATCATCCTCCTTAAGTATTGCAAATGGAGAAGCCTGCCACAAAAATTAAAATTAACACTTCTAGTTAAGATGTTTCAATATTTTTTTTTTTACATTTGACTGTTTTAGGCAAATTATCATGAAACTTGCTGCTCGCACCCGGCTAATCTTGAAGTATCGTCTCTAGTATTTGAATTTACAAACTTTTTTTTTGGTCAAACAAGACTTTTTACAAAGTCTTGGAGGAGGTTTTTCTTTTGCAATTTTTAAAATCTTTTAGCGCTTGTTGTTTTTTTTTTACTTGTAAGTGATATTTGAAAAATCTTTGTAAATGAGTCCGTAATGAGTTGAGTAAATGAGTTGTTTTTTAGCAACTGCGGTGGTAATAACTACTGAAATTTAACATTTTTTCTCGTGCTTAACAGAAATAATAATTTGAATTGGAAATAAAAAAAATATTGACGAGAACTGAATTCAAACTTTGTTTTTATTTTGTTTCATAAAACAATTTATTTTTAAAATAAGCATGGGATCATATTTTTATCTAAGATCCTTTTTAGCAAATCTATCTAAATTTTGAAATAAAAATAAAATTTTTGTCTTATAAAAACGTATGAAAAAAACTATTCAGTCGTATTCTCGTTCATGATTATCTCTTAATTTAATAGAATTGAATTGAGTTCTTTCAGTTTAATTTCTTTACATAAAATCTATGATGTGTGTGTCATATGTCATTGAGAAGTTTATATAATTTAACTTAAGAAAGTAATATATTATGTACTCTCAAGAGGCTCAATTGTATTTTAGATCAGCGTTTCTCAACCGGGGTTCCGCGAGGCCTCCTCAAGGGTTCCGCGAGAAATTTGAAACATTTTTTTTGTTTTTCTAGAATCTAGAACAAAAATTTTTTCCTTCGAATTTCTCGCGGAACCTTGAAAACCTATGTTTCCGATTCCCGAAAACGAACTTTTCTCACAAAATTCCAAGCCCATACCGAAATTCGGACTAGGTGTACCAAAACAAGTTAAAACCCTGTATTTTAGGGTCAAATTTCAAAAAAATTTCTGGGGGCGGACCCTCAAACCCCCTCTTGTACTTGGAATTTTATTATTAACAACTTTATTGTAATAAGTTCATCAAAATCCAAATCCTACCAAAAAAATATATGCCCAAAATTCGGACTAAGTGTACCAAAAATAAGATAAAACCCTGTTTTTAGGGGTAAAGTTCCAAAAATTTTCTGAGGAAGGACCCCCAGATCCCCTTTTGTACTTTGAACTCTATTTTAATAACTTTTTAAATATTAAGTTCATATAAATGTACATCCAAAATTCGGACTTAGTGTACCAAAACTAGTTAAAAACCTGTTTTTTTTAGTCAAACTTCCAAAAATTTTCTGGGGGAGGACCCCCATACCCCCTTTTGGTACTTGTATTTTATTACTAACAACTTTTCCTATATTAAGTTTTTAGGACCTAAATTATCACCTAAAAAGCTACATCGGACCTATTAAACATGTGGGGGGAGAGGCTGGGAAATAATTTTGGGCCCCTCCCGAAATAAATTCCTATATACGCCACTGATTTCTTTGTTACTTATTTTCCGTTTTATTTAATAATTTATAAAATAGTAAGAAAAATATTGTTACATGGACGCTAGGGTTCCGCTGAACTTGGGCATTGTCAAAGGGTTCCATGGGAGTAAAAAGGTTGGGAAACGCTGTTTTAGATTATATGAAGTTTATAATTTAAACTTTAAAATAACTCATATTAATTATAATTAATAATTACATTTACTCTTAAGATTGTGTCCAAAAAGGAAAACTTTTCTTAAAGAGTAAATTAAGCATTCAAATTTAATTTATATATTTAAATAACAATGAAAATTAATTACTTATAAATCTTACTTATTAGTAGGAAATGAATAGACAGTAAAATAAAGACAATGATAGTAAAATTGAATAGAATCTACAGTTATGTGAATGGGAAATGTTATAGGACTAACTTCATAATAATTATAAAATTCCTTTTTAGTTATTATTTAAATGCCAAATGCATTTTATGCCAAAAAATGAAATACTCTACCATATCTATTCCTAACAAGTTCTAACTTAATATTTTTTCTTAAATATTTCTTAGTCACTGAAAACAATTACTCACAATTGATGGCTTGTCCATCTTTTCAGTAAAGTTGATATTTCCAACAATTCTTGAGCAAAGAAACGAGGCTTTTTGGAGAGAGGATGAAATGAGCTGTTTCATTTTTGAAAGCAGAGTCAGAACTGACTAAAGTCTCTGTTGCGTTGTTGAGATATTTTTAATTGCATTGTTGCCGCATAAATTCAATTGTTGTGTTCGCAACAATGACATGAGGTTGCATTGTTGCAAAACCGATTTTGTTGATGAACCAGACGCCATATTGATAAAAAAAATATTTAAAAAGTTAATAAATTGGATTCTGTTTCATAGATATTTTAAATGTCGGGGATGAAAGACTGCTCTTGAAAATAGCTTTTGAATGGTGGTTTTGAAATTTCGTAGAAATAAACCGAATTCATTAAAAAAGGACTTAATTCACAAAATACACACTATCAGATTCTGGGGAGTAAACATACAAAAAGCCGTTACCTTAATAAGGGACCGTTCAAATATTACGTAATCACCTAAGAGGTGGAGGGGGTTTGCTCTTTGCTTATTTTTCCTGACAAGGGAGGAGGGGGAGGGTATTCTTGTTTTTGTTAAACTTAAAATCTTCTGTTAAATCTTGTTTTTTGAAAACTAATTTTAAAATTCAACCCAAATAAATTTTACAGAAAAATTGAACTAGGAAATAAAATCAAGCATTATGACTTTACAAGGAAGAAGTTAAGTGTTCTGTTCATGGAGCACAGTAAATTTCTGGAATCTAGGAAAGAAATTCGGAAGTTGATGTTTTTGTAACCACTCTAGTGTTCATGGAGCACAATAAATTTCTGGAATCTAGGCACTGCTAAACATTTTGCACAAAAAAAACAAAGGGATGGGTCGGGCGGTTTTCTTACGTAATTATGAAGGGGGGTTTGCCGTTTGCTTATCTTTGCTGACAAGGGTAATTAATAGGTAATTTTGTATTTTACATTCACTGCATATGCGTGAAACACTTTTGCAACGCTAAGTAAACACAATAATTAACACTTCTACTCAATAGCGTTTTGATTGTGCCATGTGAGAAAAAGATAGTGTTGTGAAAGTGTTGCTAGAGTAGAGAAAGGAAATGTGGTTCTCATGGTGTTTCAATCGAACACTTTCAGATTTTGAACATATTTTACAACACTTTTTTTAGAACACATTTCTAACACTTTCTAAACATTTTCAGAACACTATCACAACACAATGAGGTGCTAAAGGATTCTATACGCTCTGTTAAGAACAATTCAAACTCAAAGTTTTCTAAGTAAAACACTTTATAATTGCACTAAAAGTGAATATACACTTATTCTGATTGTAATTAATAAATAAGAAGAAAAATTGCTTTATTGTCATTTTTATATTCCTCATAATGAACTAAAAATTTCATGTCAGAAGAATAAACGCTATTTCCTGAGACAACCATGTTTCAATTCTAAAATGTTATTTAAAAATTTCAAAAAAAAATTCATCTACAAATACATATACTATAAGAGATTAATAATATAAGGTAAAAAAAATCTGGAAAAAATATGCTTTTAGTATACTAAAAAGCCCTTTATTTGAGCTTATGCAGTAGTGGGACAAGCCAAAATGATGAAATTTTGAACTTTCAAGTTTTTTAATTCCTAAATTTTTGCTTTTCAAAATTGTTATACCTATCACCTATGTGCAATACTTATCATTAGGCTATTTATCTGAATGTTGGAAAGAAAAATTAATTTTATAGCATTTTATGGATTTGTGAGCCGTGGACAGCAATTTTTCACATTTCTATATAGAGAATAACCCATACACCTAACAAAACAACCGAAGTGTTGATAATTTGGGGACAAATAAGTGTTCTTAAACGTGTTTATAAAGTGTTTATTTCTGTGTGGAGCGTTTGCAGTGTTGGATCTAGTAATTGAAGCATGTTCGTTCAGTTCACCTCTCAACGTTATTTTTCTGCATTCCAGATTGCTTCTTGAACGACGAAGCGTCTTATCAGAGGAATTTGCAACTGCACAATTTCAGAATATCTACAGAAGACCAGGAGTACTTGGATGATCTGAGCCCACCTCTGCAAACGACGAACATGCGTTGTCCCCCTTCAGAAATGCAGGTAAAATTCTGCTCATCCCCCTACAGAATATTCTTTATTATAGACAGTGGAGGACAGAAATATATACTAATTTGGGTACTTCTAACAATGAATGTAAGTTTCGTGAAATTAGGCAAGTCCTTCCTTGAAGGAGATTCTGTCTGACACAGCAGAGAAAAGGCCGAACATAGGGTCCAAAACGCTACTTGCAAATGCCATTTATGGTAGAGGTCAAAGAAGAAATTTCACTTTACACTTTCATATATAAAGCCGGCAGTCTTCTCATTGGTTTCGTATCTTTGGCTCATCCAACCATCCCCATCCAAACCATTCTATATCCCAAATACTACTAAAACATAATAAAGTCCCATCTATAAAACTCAATTTCCTTTAATAACAAGATACATTTAATCCCAGACCATCAACTACACAGATTTAACTAAATCCGTATATACGTAATTCCGAGCCTACCGGAAAAAACGACATTACAGGGCATCTCTCTACAGGTCCCTGTAGAACTACTTTCCCAGTCAGCCGAGTAAGTGCGCGGTGAAAACTGCACACTCCACTCCGTGCCGCCCGTTCGGTTTTGATGAATAGGAATCTGATAGTGATTGAAAAGGATCAAATGATACTTTCCGATGGATGCTTAAAAGATTGGTTTTCGGGGAGAAAAATTATAGCTATTGCTCGGAACAGTCGGCCGTTCGATATTGAAGTGCAGTGGAGGGTATCTCTAGTGTTTAATGGAAGCTAAAAAAAACAACTTTAAATAAATATGCTTCACAGAAAAAGAAGTGAAATGAGATGCAAATGAGAATCGTTTTAAACGAGTTTGTTTTCCGAACAGTTTTAATCGCCCATTCAAGAAAAGCAGAGCTCTTATTTTTCTGTAGGAAAATTGAAAGTGCCTTAAGGTTATCAATTATTGTACAGCCTAAATGGTGGCTTTCAAAAGCGGCAGCTATCGTTGACTTTGTTTAGGTATAATCAGTAGGTTTGGAGGTTAGGAAAGGATGCGTCATTAAGGGTTCCGGAAGTTCCAAGTGAGGGACTAACTGCCGTTTCCACTGTTAAACTAGTGTTGGCAAAATAATTGTAGTTATAAAAAACCATTACAAAACTACTGACAAGCTTACCTAACACACTAATCACTTAAAAACAAAATTAGAGGGCTCAACTATCTCCAATATAAACGCTGCTGTAATTACCATGCTATACGTGAGGAGCTAAACGCATTGAGATTCTATTAGCAGTTCATTTATCAACTAATATTTGAGAACCTCCACATCTCTGAACATTCAGGCAAAAGATGGTACTATTGGTACAAGGCTGACACATTACATTTTAAAAATCAATAACTTAAAAACTAAAAAAGATAAAAATACGCGGTTTTTTGCATCCTACTCTAAAGATCAAATAATTTTATGACACAAATTTTCGTAAATAGTAGTTCAAAAAATCCCTCGACAGGTGGCAGCACTATTTTCCATTATCTCCTATGGGAAGAATGATACTTTTATACCCTCTCGGGGGATTTGGGAACAATGATTTACGAAAATTTGTGTCATAAAATTCTTTGGCCTTCAGAGTAGGATGCAAAAAAACGCATATTTTTATCTTTATTAGTTTTTTAATTAAAAATTTTCAAAATGTGTCAGTCTTTTTTGGGACACCCTGTACTTATTGATATTTTTTTTTCAGATTTTTAAATTGAATTTATAACATAGAGATATGTGGGTTGTTCTAATGTCCCCCTTTACCTTACTTTGCGAGTGTTGTGCTTACAGGCGTTCCGTTGCAGGGCATCAGCCGCAGCAGCGAAATGCCGTTCCGCAACAACCACAACATTCCATCAGCTGCAGCCGAAGAGAAGGGCAGCCAGCAGCAGCACCAGATCCAGCTGCTCAAGTACCAGCTGGAGCAGCAGAGCCAACAGACGCAGCTGGCACTCCACCAGGTGCATTTCCTCACCGAACAGGTGGAGTCGGAGTGTGCCGCCAGGAGGAAAGCGCAGGTTGGTTGCTTGGTTGGCTACAGAACTCCCAAGTATAGCATAAGGCCCAGGCCCTACTAGTATATAGCTCAGTGCAAAGTTTTCCCAACTACGCAAATCAAGGGCATGCATGCATTTAAGCCCTCTCAAAGAAAATTATGTTCTGTCACCACCTACACATAAAACTAGAGGAAGCTGGGTATGGGAGTCCACCAGGCGCGGATCCAGCACGGCTCCAAGGGGGGGGGGCACTTTTCCAGACCATAACCTTTACCGTTTGAGAAAATGTCAAAAAATTGGGTATTTTCTAAAAAAGTATCACTCAAGATCCTCTTTTGGTATCGCTAGGGGGTATGGGGGTCCTCCCCCAGAAAATATTCTGAAATTTGACCTGTAAAAGTAGGATTTTAACTCATTTTGAGTACTTTTTGGGACTTTTTTTTCGTACTGATTCGTCAAGGGCATGCATGCATTTAAGCCCTCTCAAAGAAAATTATGCTCTGTCACCTACAGTTAAAACAAGCTTGATATGGGAGTCCTCTATATCCAGAACTCCCAGTCCTTAATGTAATAGGAATAGCTCAGTGCAAAGCTTTCTCAACTATGCAAGTCAAAGGCCTGCATTCATATTAAGCCCTCTTACAGAAAACTGTGTTCTGTCACCTACAGTTAAAACTGGAGGAAGCTGGGTATGGTATGGGAGTCCACTCGATCCAGAACTTCCCGTAATGTAATAGGAATAGATCAGTGCAAAGTTGCTAAGTAATAATCCCTTAATGAGACCGTTCAGTACAAAGCTTTGAAGCATTGTTGTTTAGGGTAGTGGTTTGCACTCTTATACCACAGGCCCGGGTTCTATTCCTGGGTGGAAAAAGGAAACACAGCCTTTCAACCCTCCGGGGTTGATAAAATGAGGACTAAATTTCATTTTACAATTATTTTTCTGTTTGATATTTTTTGAATAAATTTTACAGTGCTGTGTTTGTAGTTAATTAGCATAAAAGACACAACCTACCAACTTGTCTAATTCCAAGTTTTTTTTATATTTTAAATAACAATAAAGCAATTGTTTGATTATCGAGTTTTTAATAGCAATAAAATATTTTATAATATTTATCGTCTTAACTTTTTATTTATAAGGAACAATACAAAACATTCAAATTATCACAAGCTTTTGTCATTAAATAGCTACTTTAAAGCTTATTTTAGCTTGGTGGTAAATTATATTGTTTCTTCCACACAAGATTCAATTTCAGCTTTGGATACATTTATTTACGCTAAAAATTCCATTCTTAATTTAAATAAATTATTGACCACATAGGCAATTAAAAAAATATGTTAGTGCCGTCATGGCATCTGATTTTGACTATTTGATTTATCTATTTTGATCTATTTATCTTTTTTATCTTTCTTTATCTATCTTATTTATCTTTTTTTGATCTATTTGATTGACTGTTGCTTAAGCGGTGAAATATCTGATTTGGGTCTTCCCATTTTCTTAAGGGAATTCCAGCCTTATATAGCTATAGATACAGTGAAACCCCGATTTAACGTCTTTTAAGGGACCAAAGAAAAATAACGTTAAATGCGGGAAAACGTTAAATCGGGGCATAGGACAATAACGTAACACTGAACAAGATGTACAAGTACATTACAATCAAAGGGAAGAATCTGAGAATTACTGTAGCCAATTCCTGTTCATTTATTATGTAGAACTCTTATAATTCCAGTATTAATCACTTTGCTATAGGTGAACCAGGAGAACCAAGAGCGATTTGAAGAAGAACAAACAAAAAGTATAAGAACAAGAAATTCCGAAAATTTACCAAAGCTTTATAATTCTGCTAGCATAACGCAAACCTTTCGCACAGCTGTTGAGGTACAAGGATATGAAAATTAGTATTTCTTTCATAAGTAAATGTTTTGGAAAATTTTCAGTGCCATACTTTTGAAAAAACGTTAAATGCGGGAAACTTTTCAGAGTGATAACGTTAAATGCGGGTTTTTAGAGCACTACATGCATAGGAAATCATTTGGGACCAATGAAATCTGACGTTAAATGCGGGAAACGTTAAATCGGGGTTTCACTGTATTTACTTTTGCATATAAAAGTTTAACAAATTTTAAATTTGAACCAAAAAAAAAAAACCTTAGCGCAACTAATAAAGCATGTGCGCCTGTTCCCTTAAGGCCTACTTGGTATAGACGAGTCTGTTGCTTATAATAACAGATTATTTAAAGCAGATATATAATAATAGCAGATTATCAGGTTGGTTGATGTGCCGTAAACCTTAAAGAGTACAGGATAGTTAGTGCGGTGCACCTGACACGCCTACATTACTATCAACCAATCAAAATGCTATATTTGTACTATTTTAATTCTAAAAGTTATATTTTATATGGAATGTATATCGTTGTGTCGTGGTTAGCTCAGTGGTAGAGCGTTCGCTTCGCATGCGGTAGTTCCTCGGATCGAATCCCGGTGGAGATAATTTTATTTAATATTAAGTCTATATAATCTTCTGATAAATTCTGATTTGATTAGAATTGTAGGCATGTAAGGTGTTCTGCACTCTAATTGGTCGTTCGTACCCAGCTGTAGAATTTAAATTTAACAAAAGTACTATGTAACCTCAAATTAATAAATAAACCACACTTGGATGTAACCTGATGGCTCGGGTGGAAGAGTCTGTAGCTTAGTTAACTGTCTAGTTAGGTGCCATCCGGAATTCTAGGTTCGATTCCGGCTTTAAATTCCAATCCGGCAAGAAATTGATAATTTTCCTAAAATATATTTAAAATTGAAGTCAAATTTGTAACCTCAAAGTAATAAATAAATCTGAAAGTGGATGTACCATGATGGCTCAGTTGATAGAGTATGTAGCGTATGTTGCAAACTGTGTAGTTAGGTGCCATCCGGAATTCTAGGTTCGATTCCGGCTTTGGAAATTCAATTTTCTTAAAAAAATATTTGAAATTGAAATGAAATTTGTAATCTCAAAGTAATAAATAAATCTGAAAGTGGATGTACCATGATGGCTCAGTTGATAGGGTATGTAGAAAACTGTGTAGTTAAGTGCCATCAAGAATTTTAGGTTCGATTCCGGCTTTAGAAATTTATAATTTTCTTTAAAAATATTTGAAATCAAAGTGAAATTTGTAACCTTGAAGTAATAAATAAATCTAAAGTGGATATACCCTGATGGCTCAGGTGGTATATTCTGTTACTTAGTGACCGTGTATCTAAAGGTCATAACGGTAGTCCTGGGTTCTATTCCAATCTTTGGGAATTAACTTTTGTTCAAATATTAAATTTATTCAAAATAAAAGTAAAATATTCCGTAACCACCAATAAAAAAGCAAACTGGCTGTCTCTGTGCCCTGATGGCTCAGTTGGTAGAGTCTCATGCTAAATGACACTGAATCATAGGCTCATAACGGCAGACCTAGGTTCTATTCCAGCTGTTATGTTTCACTTTTGCTCAAATCTTTAAATAAAAATTAAATATTCCCTAATCACGAGTAAACAAATAAATTGGACCTCTATGTGCCCTGATGGCTCAGTTGGTAGAGTCTCATGCTAAATGACAATGTATCAAAGGCTCATAACGGTAGACCTAGGTTCTATTCCAGCTGTTATATTTCTCTTTTGCTCAAATCTTTAAATAAAAATTAAATATTTCGTAATCATGAGTAGACAAATAAATTGGGTATTTCTGTGCCCTGATGGCTCAGTTGGTAGAGTCGTGGCTAGTGTGCTGAAGGTACTCAGTTCAAACCCTACTAACCTCTCTCTCTTACAACCTCCTTCCCTAACTATCAATAATTGATTTAAGTTACTTAAACCTAATCTAACTTGTATACGTAAATAATTTAATTTATATTTATATCCTGAGTATCTGAAGTCCACTGGCCTAGGGGAGGAATCCGGTGACCAGTTGGGGTCGCCCTGACGGACCTTATCTGCTCCCCCTGGACGAATTGGTGGCCTTGGGGGTTTGGGATGGACGCCCCCAAGTCGCCAAGGGCTCCAGGGGCATAGCGGAGAAGGGTCCGTCGGGGAGTCGGTTTTGCTGTTTTGAAAAATTGGTTAACTGTGACCGTAACGGTCATTTTATGAGGTTGCGTTTTTTCGCTAAGCCTAACCCTTTTTTGTAACGCTAAAATCAAACTATTTTCGTCTAAAAATTAAAGTACCCTAATTAACTGTAACTGTAGCTGTCAGATAATTTAAGCTCGTTATTAGATCTAATTAATCTAATCTAATTAATTATTATTATTATTATTAGGTCTGAACACCGGGGTTCGATCCTACGACTAGCGCTTGCGAGCCACACACGCATCCACTGAGCCATAGACTCACTTAACTACGAGAACAAATAATAACTGCTTATTTTATTTCTTTTAAATATAAATTTAAAAACAAGCTGGATTTGAACTGAGGACCACGGCGTGCCAATCACTTATCCATCCACTGAGCCATAGACTCACTTAACTACGAGAACAAATAATAACTGCCAATTTCATTTCTTTTAAATATAAATTTAAAAACAAGCTGGATTTGAACTGAGGACCACAGCGTGCCAATCACTTATCCATCCACTGAGCCATAGACTCACTTAACTACGAGAACAAATAATAACTGCCAATTTCATTTCTTTTAAATATAAATTTAAAAACAAGCTGGGTTTGAACTGGGGACCACAGCGTGCCAATCACTTATCTATCCACTGAGCCACTGACTCACAACAGTACGCGAACAAATAATAGCTGTATATTTTAATATTTGAAATTTAAACTTAAAAACAATATTTAATGTTCTGGATTAGAACTGCAGACACCCGCATGCCAGACATATAGTCATCCACTGAGCCATTGACTCACAGCAATATGCAAATTAATAATAGCTGCCTATTTTAATATTTGAAATTTAAACCTAAAAACAATATAAAATGTTCTGGATTTGAACTGCAGTCATCAGCCCTGGATTTGAACCGAGGACCATTGGCATGCCACTCACGTTTTTATCCACTGAGCCACTGACACACAACAGCACTAGAGCAAATAAAGGCAGTGGATTTTATTTTCATTTTATTTTTTAAAATTTTAAATAAAAGTAAAGTTTCTGGATTTGAACTGCAGACATCAGCATGTCAAACATATACTCATCCACTTAACCACTGACTCTCAACAACAAGAGAACAAATAATAATTTCCCTGGATTCGAACTGGAGACCATTGGCATGCCACTCACGTTCTAATCCACTGAGCCACTGACACACAACAGCACAAGAACAAATAAAAGCTATGAATTTTATTTTTATTTTATTTAAAAAAAATTTAAATGTTAATTAAGGTTGCATTTCAACTGAGGACCATAGGTATGCCACTCACGTTCTAATCCACTGAGCCACTGACACACAACAGCACTAGAACAAATAAAGGCTGTGAATATCAGTTTTTAAAATTTAAAAAAGTGAAATAAGGGTGAATTTTCTGGATTTGAACTAGCAACCTCAGCATGCCAGTCACATTCCCATCCACGGAGCCATTGGCTCACAAAAAAAAATGTTAACAAATAATAATTGGGTAATTTGGATTTCTTTCAAACCTGAATAGATAAAGAGCCAGGGTGGCCTGGTTAGATTACGTGCAGCCAACCACGCTATAGTAGTCTGCGCACTGTACCTTAACTAGTGGCGAGTTCGATTCCGTGCCTTCCCCTGGGTGTATTTTCTCTCTCTTTGTGTCAGTAAAAATTCTGATTGTGTCTGTCTTACTTGACGAAGGTTTATAAGTGGATCTTTGTATCAAAGCACACAAACCTAAAAATATATGTATTAAACCAAATCCAATCCAACCTTAATAGATAAACAATTCATTAATAATACTAAAAATACTACTGGATTCAAATTAGTTTTCGCTCAAATATTAAATTTTAAGTTTTTATAATTTCAGGAGTATGGGAAAAATAATTTCTGTAAAAATATGTTCTTCACAAAAGCTGGAATACCCTACTAAAATGCCATAATTGTGAGCTGTCACTGCTATTTGTCCCTGTTGGATTATCGTAACACAAATGTTAGGATAAGTGAAAACTGTTTTTTTTAAGGATCCTGATGTGCTATCGCTGTTAATATCTCTAGTATAATTGGCAATTAAGAATAATGTAATATCTCCTGAAACATTAAAATTATTAACCTTGAGTAAATTATGAACTTGAGATAGTGATTTCAACTGAATGATCTAGTTTTAATTTATTGCAACTTCCTTATTTTACGAAATTCACGACTTTTTTTAAATATAGTTTTCTTTCAAGAAGCATATTTATTAACTTTAATTTTGTGACACCTGGTCTCTGAATCAACTGGGCTGATTTATGAATAAAATAAATCCTAAAGCATCGTTTCCACCTTAGTCTGTTTTGGTTGGGTTTTTTCTCTATCCCATCGCTGTTCAATTTTTGAAGATATTACTTTGGGGTTTTATTACAACACCAAAGGGGTAGGAATACCAATATCCATTATTTGGCTACACAGTCATGGTTTTATACATGCAGCCTTAGCCTTCAAAAACCCAGTCAAAAGAGCCTGTGTAAATCGCTCTTTAACGAACTATAAGATAAATGAAAAACAACTTTGCTCCAAAGCTGACGGTAACATTATCCCCTCTCCAGGTGCTGCCAAATCAGATAAAAACTTGCAAAATCGCTCGGCTCACTGCCGTGCAAAAAAAATAAAAAGGATTTGCCACAACAGATTAAAAACAAAAGTTCTTATATTGCAGGAGCAAAACAACCAACTCATGAACCAGAACAAAGAGCTATTAAATCACATCGAGAAGCTCTTTCAGCAAATAGAAGATCTGGAGAAGCAGATTCAAGTTCTGGAACGCGACAAGAGGGTTAAAGTTCCTCATCAAGATCCCCAGGTAAAGGAGGAGGCAAATATCATTGAACACTTTTCTATTGTTTTTAAGTGTATTTAGTTCCTTTTAGCACACTTTTGTAACCCTTGAAGTTAAACTGGGTGGATATCATTAACTCATGCGGCTCATTTAAAATAAATCAATTGTGATTACCCTAATTCTCAATTTATTCTATCATGTATTATTTCATCATTTTGAATCCATCCCCATTTTATGTTAAAGGAACAATGCTCTCCAAAAAAAAAAACGTTTAGTAATTGAAGCGATTTTGCTTGTTAGGAGAATATTATACACCTATCAGGTACAACTTAACGCCTTTAGTCATGGACCTGTGGTTCTTCAACTACTTAGGAAGTTTCACAAAAAAGTAAATTTTTAACTTATATAGACTTATAGAGCATTTGCAATCACACGACTCGCACTTGGCAACCGCCCTAGCAACACAAGTGTGTTGTCCTCCAGCAGTTAACAGTTAAAAGGAAAAAAAACTGGTCGTGACGTCATGTACAAATGCTCTATCACCCTCTCTTGACCCCTGGGATACATCGCTCCCTTCTTTCTTCTACATGTACGCCAAAGAGGAATTACAGTTTACCCCCCCCCCCAAAGCTCAGAAATTTACCCTTTTTACCCCGGAAAACGACTACTAGGGCTTACTCCATATCCTCATGGAAGAGGATGAAGTTTTTATTTAGCGTTCTTTAAAAAAGGGGCTATAAATGAGATAACTGCTGTGGTTCTCTAAGGGGCTTCCTGATACTGGCACTATCTAACAACGTTTCTCTTTCAGGGGTCACACCAGAGACCTTCCCTCTCCTTCCCCGGCCCCAGACGACTCAGCAGCGACGCCCGCCCCGCTGACAACAAGCCCTCCCCCATGGGGCGGGGAGGGACGGCCCCTCCTCGAAAGACCTCCCTCGCCGCTTCCCCGAGGCAGCAGACCACGCCCCAACACAAGCCATCAGCCACTCCTGCAGCCAATCGTAAGAGCCCGGCCACCTCCCCCCGCCCAATGGCACCAAGCGTCAAGGCAAAAGAGGCGGCGCTACTACACATCGGCGACACCAGCCCGCCAGTGATGGTCGAGGGGGGCGGGACCTACACCCCTTTCGGGTCCGGGTGGAAGGTCAAGGCCCCCGCCGAGGTGCACCAAGTGGAGGCAGGGGGCGGTGAAGCAGGAAGGAGCAGGACCGGTAGCTTCAGCTCCTTCAGCCGCCTGAAACCACCAGAGACATTCTCATCGTCCAAGATGTCTTCTATATCGGGTATCACGAACAAGAAGTACTCGTCCAGTACGTCGGACCTGTATAACAGCTCGGCAGGGTTCCACAGCACGAAGCCGCAAGGGCTGGACGATACGCCGCCGAGCAACAAGAGTTCGATCAGCAATCTGAATCTGAGCGCGCCCAGTAAACTGCCCAGGTTCCAGCCTTACACTGGTAGGAGGAGCTCGCTGACCAAGGACGCTGCTGACCAGTTTGGTGCTTTGGGAAAGGACAAGTTCCCAAGTAAGGGGGCGCCTCAGGGGTCGTTGTACAACAGGTGATGCATAAGGGACGATAGTGAAACAATAGTGAAAAATCGATAGTGAAACAGGATGTTTGCAATATTTCTTGGAGACCTTCAGAAGCAAACAGGCTGGTGTGTGGTCTGACTTCTGGGAGATCCTCTGGAGAAAACAGGCTGCTGCATAGTTTGACCTCTGGGGGATACTCTGAAGCTAACAGGCTGGTGTATGGTCTGACTTCTGGGAGATCCTTAGAAGCTAACAGGCTGGTGTTGGTGTATGAATTGACATCTGGGATATTCCTTGAGGCAAACAGGCTGGTGCATAATTTGTCATCTGGGAGATTCTCTGAAGCTAACAGGTTGCTGCATGGGTTGACGGTGCTATTATACAACCGGGTGCCACTCTTCTTGGCGACTTTTTTTGGCGCTATTCTAGGCATTATAATTCACTATCCAGTATATCCATCGGGTTGCTAGAAAATGATTTATGGCCCAAGTTGGCAACGCCAAAAAAAGAAGTGGCACCCGGTTGTACAATGAAACCGGGTTTTTTGGAGGATCCTTTGAAGCTAACAGGTTGGTATATCGTCTGACTTCTGGGAGATCCTCAGAAGCAAACAATCTGGTGCATGGTTTGACTTCTGGGAAATCCTCTCAAGAAAACAGCCTTTTTGACTTCCTGGAGGGATACATCAAACCAGGACACAGATAAAGCTAATTTTCACAAAACTTTAACGGGTAACAACGCTTTTTTTTTTCATTTTCTGCCATATGATGGAATACTCTTTAAAGCGCTGTGTCTTTTTTTTCGAAAAGAAATACCTCCGAGGTTCTTTATATTCAGAGCATCTTTCAACATTCTTGGAGAAATGTGCTCAAAAGCCCTTTAATGGAAAGCAGGAAGTTGAAGTGAATGAACACTATTCAGAGACTTTGGATGAGATGGTGAAGCATGGACTGCTAAATGGAGTTTTAAAAAAATACGGATAAATCAAAAGTTAGTGCCAAAAATTAAGTGTAAAGAATAATTATGAAAGTGTAAGACATTTAAAAATGTTGTTCTTATGAAGTTAAAATTTACTATGAATGGAAACAAAGTGCCTTATCACCTACAAAATATGATTGCTTATAAATAAAAACTACTTGTTTTTTTATTACTTTCTCATATTTCTTAATTAAAGAAGACTCAGTAAAATTAGTTGAAATGAATTAGGGTAGGACAGAAACAACTAAGACTAATGGTATTCTTGCAGTATGCGATCTACCAGCTTGGTTAGCTGGCACTGCAACAGATGTTTTTTGAATCCTAACAAGCTCAGCTAAGTAAAGTTCATAAGCTAACTAAAAACTAACCATTAACTTATCCTCATAAGGGAACTATGATCTTACTAAACTGATAGATTGAATACTGCAAGAATACCGATCTAATTCTGTACTAAACTCTAAGTTGTTTTATTTAATTTCTGTACCCCATTATATTTAACTCAATACAAATTACAGCTTTTATACGAGAGACAAACTGGTAATTGATCTTTAACCCTTGCAGTCTTATTTGCCCCAAATTTACCATAGGATTCAATGAGTGATTTAAGATTGAAAGGGTTAAGGTTGAGGGAAATCAACCAGTAGCAACATTTTTTAAAGAAATCTAAAGAAGTCTGATCTTTTAGGGGCTGGCCACACCTTGGATCTAAGTGCTTGAGAATTTTAAATCAGAATAACAAACTTAAACTTTCTTATGCACAGAGAGGTTATGGTACAAATACATGAGTTGCTGTTTTGAATATCAACCTTAATCCCTAAAACACACCAATATTTAAGATGTCATCAAAAATCATCTTAATTAAATTTGCATTGAAAATGGAGATATCTGGTTTTTGCACCAAAGTAAATTTGCATTGAAAATGGAGATATCTGGTTTTTGCACCAAAGCCCTCAATTTTTGTCATTAGCCAGAATATTTGTTTACCAAATTTTACTGTAGCAGTTTAGTCATCAACTAAAACTTCAAAGACACACAACACATCAGAACCTCAATAGATCTACCTCTTACAATACCAATTAAATTATTTCTATGAAAAATTGATGTTTTTATTACCAGTCATTGTAAGGAAGAGGTTCCTAACTCTTATGATATACAGGGTGTCCCAAAACGACCGCATAAACTATGCATAGCTAGATTCCTCGTTGGGAGTACATAAAAACTGCCCAAAGAAGTGCCCCTCTACGATCCATAGTTTTTGAGTTATAGGAAACACAAAGTATGGCTGTTACCCCACTTGGCGGCCATAGAACCGGACCCCCACGTCCGATCCAGCGGCCGGGGTATTCCATATTGAGCCAACCACGTACATTAGCACAGAAATGCGCCGGAGCGCCATCATGCTGAATCCTAAGTCCCTGTACTGCCGCTAATGGTATGTCATCGAGGAACTCGGTTAAGACCTCATTGAGAAACACCATGTATGACTGTCCCGAGAGCCGTTCGGGCAACAGATATGGTCCAAGCAGTCGATCCCCGAGTATGCCGGCCCATACGTTAAGAGACCAACGTTCCTGATGTTTCTGCTGCCGGATTGCATGCGGATTGACCTGGGACCACAGTGGTAACAGCCATACTTTGTTTTTCCTATAACTCGAAAACTATGGATCGTAGAGGGGCACTTCTTTGGGCAGTTTTTATGTACTCCCAACGAGGAATCTAAGCTATGCGGTCGTTTTGGGACACCCTGTATAAGAGTTGTTAAAAAAAGAGGTTCAATTCTGTTAGAGTCCTCGCTAAATATCGCCAATATCCAAATAGCTAAATATATCCTAATATCAACAAATTTTTCTAACTTTTATTAATTAACTGAATAGTTATTGATCTAATTAAACATTTTAATTCAGGAGTTTGAAATTATTTATGAATATTTCTACTTTTTATACTACTATAGAACCGGGCGATATTTAACAGGAACGGAATTGAACCAAAAAAGATTCTACTGTATCATCTCTCAAAATTACATCTGTTCCATTATTTGCAAATCAAATATTGACAGATGGCAGATAAAATTATATTTTTATGAAAAAGGAATAAATATGATTTTAAATACATGTCTAAACAAAAAAAAATTTATTGAAAATAGTCGTAAAATAATCACAGCACAGCTATTTACAAAACATAGTTTTAAGAATATATCCTTTTGACAATGCACTGCATTTAATTTTAGTTCAGTTCATTCAATGAAATAAACCTCTCATTCCCAACTCTGTAAAATAGCAGAATATTCCATCAGGTTCACAAATGGACAATCAATCGACCTAAAATAAAAGATTTTTTGCCTATAAAATCAAACCTAACTATGTGAAGTTACTGCATTAAAGGAAGATTCACAGAGGAATTAAAAGCAGTTAAAATTGTCACAATCATCTTAACATAAAGAAAACAATAGAAGCAACTGGTAAAAAACAAGCTCATTGGTTCAAAAACTGGTTAGTAAACATACAGGGTGTTTCAAAAGTTTGTTTCATAGCTTTTATTTGGAACCAACACACACAGAAGACAGTTTCATAAAATATCTTAAATATTCTAGGAGATGTTCTCAAGTAAAAATAGCACATTATTGTGTGGTTTTACATTTGTTAAATAGAGACTAATTTTAATTCAAATTTAAGACACATTTAATTAAGTTCAAAGAACCTAGCAAATTCGCAAACCTTTTCTTTTTTTGAAGTCTTAAAAATACACCTTACTTACATGACCCTAATAGACACTTGTTCTAAATAAAAGCCATGAAACAGACTTTAGAAACACCCAGTATATCTGTATTATTTTCTTATAATTAAATTGAGGCATATATGAAAATTATGCTGAAGGTTTTTGAGAGTCAATAAAGATTCCTATTGATTAAAAAGTTATGAAGTTATAAAAGTTGTAGTTAAAGTTATTACAAGTTGTAACTAGAAAGTAACCATATGGGCATAAACATACAGTTCTAAAGGTACCAACCAGACTAAGTTATCAAGTTTTAAAAGTTGTATTAAAAGTTATAACAAGTTGTGGCTAGAAGGTAACCATATTCAGGGCATGAACTTACAATTCTAAAGGTACCAACCAGACTAAAAGTTTTATTTGCCAACATATTTTAATTAACAGATAAAAAAAACGGTAACCAAACCCATAGGAATAGTAGAAATTGAAAAAAGCAAAGCATACACATTAAAGAATAATAACGCAAACTCAGAATAGATAGCAAAGGTCCAAAATTGCCTCGTCAAGATTTTTTTTACAGCAACAGAATCCTTGTTTTGGACCACCCACTCTACTTGCTTTATTTAGCTCCCCAATGACTTTGTTGATCCATAAATTTGAAAAACTGGCAATTTGGAACAAGAGTTTAGTCCACTGAAGGAGTAAAAGGAAAAACAACTAAGGTAGATGTTTACTGAAAATTATTGGCACTGCTGCCTTTTTTGCTGTTAAAAACTTGTAATGAGTGATATAGAGTTCAAGGAAAAAAGAATATTAAAGGGGGGGGGGAAACACAATAATTTAAGAACATAAACATTTTTTCAACCACTGATGAAAGATAGTTCAATTACAATTTCTTCTAACAGATTTCAATACATTAAACTTTAATTATTCAAGTCTTACCTGATCATTATATCACCACAGTACAAACATTCAGAAGCAACCAAGTCATCCAATTCAGCCTGTAAATAAAAATAAACTAAATTACTTAGATTCCAACCGTTTTGTATTACAAATGCATCTGTTAAATATTTAAGAGATCTTAAAAAATGGAAAATTTTGAAAGTGCAACTCACATTTAATTTATCCTTCTTGCTGCTTATGTTAGATGATGATATAAGGGATTGGGATGACAGAGAAGCAGTGTCTTCTTGTCCAGTTACAACTGCTAACTGCCTTTGTATTTCTGATATACGATTTTGCTTTGCAGGAGTATGGTATGGTAGTACCTAAAAAATCACATTACATCAGAATGTTATGAACTTAACTTTACTTCTACTCTAGATATCTACATAGATCTATCTACAGACATATCTCTAGAATAACAGAACTTACTTCAGCTACCATGCAAATAGAATGGAACACATGCTTGCACGGAAACAGGTAGAAAGAACGGCCCATGATTGGATAGCCACAAGACACACACTTTTCTTGAGCAGTCACCATAGAGTACCTAAGATACAGAAGCCATGCAATGAAACAAATTTAGTTCCAGCAAAAATGGAATATGAGAGGGGGGGTTCAAGTTCTGTTTTGCTCCTGGAAAAAAAAGTAGAAGGAATTTTGAAATCATTTTGGTACTGGTAGTTAGGTACCAAAGTTATTCCGAAATTCCTACTACTTTTTTTCAGGAGCAAAATGGAAGTTGGGGAAAAAAAAACAACCCTCATAGACTAAAAAGTTGGGGGTGGGGCAAATATGCTTTACAACTGATTTTTGTATAATTAATATTAAATATAAATTAAAGTATATGAGAGGTACTGAGGAAAAGTGTCACAATAAATATTTTTTAAAGAAGAAATTTTAGGGTCCCTAATTGGACAAATTAAGAGTATAAAGGAAAAAAATATTAATCATAGGATCCATCTAACTAAGTTTAAAAAATCTGCGCATAATCAAGTGTTGTTTTAACAAAACTCTTTTTCTATCTCTTGAAATAGATATTTGTTTTTTAAACTTTATTTCAATCCAACACACAATGGTATTTTTAAAATAAGAATTCACACAAATGTTTAATTTTTTTGAATACTTTGACTAAAGGTTATTTTCATTGACTCCCTGAAATATTATTATTAATTCAATTGAATAGGGCACATCTGTGTAAATATTTTCCTTAACTTCATACAATAGACTTGAACATTGAACAAGAAACAATAATAGAAAAATAAGCATAGAGCAACTAACAACAAATTCTTGATGAAAATATTGCATACTATGAGATTCATTACTTCAAATTATTTTGCATAGTGGAAGGCTATTTTTACACACAAATATCAAAGAAACTTTTATATACATTATTCCCATTATAGGAACAAAATATAAGTGTATTCTATACATAATAAACACATTTTCCAACCTGTTTCTAAAAGTATGCATTTCAGCTCGAATTTCTTCAGTACTTTGAGTAGCAACTTCCATTTCTTCTTTGAGGCTCTCAATGTGTTGATTATAGTCTTGTAAAGAGGAACAAATTGCATCCTATATTAAAATAAAATAAAACATTCAAAAACTTACAAACGTAAACCTTTTTAAAGATTTCACTTCAGGAACCAATAGGTATATTAACCTTAAAGTGATCAATTGTAACAAAGTCAGGAAAGAAAGGAAGGATATCTTCAATCTTTATCAAGTCACATTCTTGCAGGAATTCCATTGCACGCTTGATATCATTTTCCTCCTTCACAACATGCTTAGCTAAAACATAAAAGCATTACTTAAATTTATCAGATATTGTAAATGTTTGGATAGGTTTAACAATTATATAAGACGAAAAAAAAAACATCACTAATTATTGCAATTATCAGAATTTCATTAATTTTTTTTGCCTAGCATATTTTTGTGTCTAATTAACACTTAGATTGATTCCACACATCAGTAAACTATGACTATAACATAGGCTTATAGTAAAGTATAATGATCCCACTTTCTTAAAAATCTTTCATAAATGTTTCTCAATTCAAAATTAAAAAGTGTAGTTCACAGGGATGTTACACCCCATCAAGCATTTTGTAGCAGATAAACATAAAATTTGTTAGCAGGGTAAAGCATTTTTGTAGCACCCAAACCTGAAATAAGTGGCATGGTAAAGTATTTTTGTAGCAGCTAAACTAACTTATTTTCCCAATTTTAATCATGGTTTATTATTCTTCATTGGGTACAATGAGTGAAGGCAAAAGTCAGGGGACATTAAAGATAACATTAGTATTAAAAATCGCAGAAAAATAAAAAAAGCAACATAATCACATCTCTGTCCAGTATCATGCACAAGAAAATCTATCAGATCTCTGCATTAATAAAAATCATTATTTGCCACAATTTTGCTCAAAACACAGTTTTTGTAGCAGCAGACTTGCCAACCTCTGAAAGTCAAAAATCAGGAGATTTTCCATAGAAATCAGGAGAAATTTTTATGGATGTATAGCCCATCGCAAACCAATTATAAAGAGATATTATGTGCTCAAAATAAAAATTTAATTGTTTTAAAATTACACAACCATACTTTTTCGCAATCGCACTGTCCGGGAACATTTTTCTGAAGAGAGCTCCGGAATGGTCCTCTACACTGATTGGTAAATTATGCTCCAATAAGAATGCTGTAAAAAGGCATTCAGCATTAATTACCGCCTGATCATTCTGTATTACAGAAATCCTTTGGTTATTTTCCACACATTTCGCATTTTCCTTATGCATATTTCGAAAAAACCAGGACTTCCGAAAAAAAGCGGGAGAAAACCGAGGAAGCGGGATATTTTCGGGGAAAATCCGGAGGGCGGGAGGAGAGTGAAAATCCGGAGTCTCCCGCCAAAATCCGGAGAGTTGGCAAGTATGTAGCAGTATAGCAAAGGAATTGAGAATTGGCACAGCAGCAATATCCTCGAGTTCAGAAAAAAAAGCCGAGCTACTTTTGAAAGATCCCAACTTCTTAACAAATTAATTCAAAGTACCAAGGTTGCTATAGGTAATTTTTTTCAAAATATCCATAAGGAGGAAAGTTTTGAAAAGGAATTGAACCTCACCAATTTTCAGCCACAATTTTTTGCGCAGATCATCACTGGCTTCTGGGCGACTAGCAATCTGTTTTGCAGAATCTACATCCACCTAAAAAGCCAAATGTAATTGAATAAAACTAGAAGTCTGAACATTCCCTACTGGGTGAAACCTCATTAAATGAGAAACAAACCTTAAGAGCTAAGTCTACAGCTTCTTCAAAGAGACCCATTGTAGAATAGATATGAACACAAGCCTTTTCAAATCCTTCAACTTCTGAGCAAATCCTCAGAGCATACTTTTGATCAAATGGAATCATCAACTCATTCTGGAAGTCAAATATAAAAGCATCATATAATAAATGTTAAGTGTATAAAAAACACAAAAAGATAAAGTAAGTCAGATCTTTAAAAGGTTTGATTATAAATTTTGAATTAATTAAGGCAATTTAATAATAACTCTGATATTTAGGGAAGATTTTTGTGTAGAGTAAGAAAACAGATAGTTGTAACAAATATTAAAATAAGCGAAAAGAACTGCAATAAATTTTCTTACACAGAAGAGATAATAGAAAGGAAAGTTTTAATGTTAATCCCTTTTGAAAAGTCTACTGTTAATATTTTCATAAAATGAGACAGATAAATTACTTACAAAATCAGATTGTAGTAAGATAGTCAGCACTAACATATTTGTAAAAAGACTAAATTTTTTGTTAGTAGTTAGCAGTTAAAACTATTAAAAGCAGTAACATAATTTAATGTTAAGATGGGGACAATATTTCTCCCTTAATTTAAAGGAATCATATTGAAATTTATTACAAAAAACCCACAAACAAACTGTATTGTAAATAATATTTGCAATATTCAGAGTTAACATTTAACAAAAGGATACACCTAAATGTTAATCTCACTTGTGTTTTTATTTGTTAAGTAGATAAAGTAGTTAAATAAAATTTTCAGAAGCTAGTAGAAACATGTTCCAACAACATTAAAAACCTTACCTGCTGTTGCAAGTATGCCATTAACTTTTCAGCCTCTTCAAATCTTGTGTATAATGTGATGAGGTAGTTGTGAATGGCTTGATCTATGACATACATATCATAAACACAAAATTCTAGATATCTTATAGCTTCACTACCCTGCAAAGAAATATTTGTGAAATAGCCACAATTTAAATAATGAATTTTATCTTTCAAGATAACCAAACTCCACACAAAACAAAAACTTACAACACATAAAATTTTCTTCAATGCAAAATTAAACATACAACTTCAGATCAATAGAATTTATATTTGTGTACAAGATATTTCAGTTTCAATATATTTCATTTTGATTTTGTTGACAAGATATTTCAAAGAATTATTTGTGCAATCAATGAAAAGTATTAAACATAGAATTTGAAATGGAACAGTACTTTTTCTTAATAAGGGAGCCAATGGATGGATAGTGCACTAAAATGAAGCAACCCTGAATTTCAAACACCTCAAATTTGACAACAAACTTGTTGAATTTCAACAAAAAGAACCAAGTGACTTTCTTAAAACAGAAAAGCGGACCTGGAAAAAGTGCCCGAACCTACGAACCTGGTTCGGGGGAAGCCCCTGCCAGCTCCATAGGAGCAATACATTAGGTTCGGGTAAATTTTATTAGGTTCAGGGGCAGTGGCGTAACTAGAGTTGACTCATGGGGGGGTGTTACTCCGACCAGTCAACCCCTTCAACATATTACTCCCTTTAAAAAAATTTCTCATAATATCAAACGCGGATCCAGCACAGCTCCAAGGGGGTGGGGTACTTTTTCAGACCATCACCTTTACCTTTTGAGAAAAATGTCAAAATTTTGGGGATTTTCTAAAAGGTATCACTCAAGATCCCCTTTTGGTACCACTTGGGGGTATGGGGGTCCTCCCCCAGAAAAAAATTTGAAATTTCACCTGTAAAAGTAGGGTTTTAATTCATTTTGAGTACTTTTTGGGACTTTTTTTCGTACTTATGAGTGATTTTTTGGGTCCAAGGGGGGCACTTTCCAAAGTGCCACCCCCTGGATCCACCACTGCATAATATAGGTAGTAATATAAACAATTTTTTTTACAAAACTTCCGGAGGGAAAACTTCACCTAAGAGGCTTTACTTTAAAGGGAAAAACACAGTAGAACAGACATAAAAATTTTGGGTTGGGGGTTCTCCCCAGAATTTTTTTAAAAATTCGTTCCTCAATGTAGTGTTTAAATTCATTTTGAGGTAGTTTGGGTTAGTTCCTAAAAGAACAGTTCCTTGTGAAACGCCTTCCTTGCAAACGGAAATTTCTTCAGTTTTTCCAGTTTTAGAAACCGTCGATGTAATGGGGGGGTGGGGGTTACAACCCCAATAACCCCCCCCCCCTCGTTACGCCTATGTTCAGGGGAAGGTTACAACTTTTTCCAGGTCCGCAGAAAAGTACCAAAATACTTACTTGTCTAGCATCTGTTTTGCTGTCATAGTGCACTAAGGAGGGAATGAGTTGAACAGGGTCTAGTTTACTGTCTTGGGCAATCCAAGCATCAACCGTCTCTTTTGGATGCGTTTGCATCAAAGCGGGGGAAAACTGGTAAAACAGTTCAGGACGGCTCTAAAAAAGAGGAATTATTTAAATTTTAGAACAAAAAGTCTTAAGATATGATAACAATGAACTTTTTAAAAGAATTGAAAGTATCAAGATAGAAAGTGCAGAAGTTATTGTGACATTAAAAAAAAACAGAATACTAAGCAACAATTTACATAGTGAGAAAAGGAGTATTTTTCCCCATAACCACTGGTGCGGGAAAGGTTTGGAAACTAGAAACTAGTTAGGGAAAGTGGTAGACTAATCATGGTCACCACTTTTTCCATTATAGTCGGCTTGACTAGAAGCCTTCCTCCACTCTCTTGCGTTACCTTCCTATGCCGTGCTGATGAGTCCTAACAAGGACGAAACCAGTCCATGGCTGGAGGTGACGCTTGAGAGTTGGAGTTTCCAAATTTACATAGTGTTTATGCTGTTTGTTCATTATAACCAGTGATTAAGTAATTATTAATTAAGGTTAATATAATAAGATTAATAATTAAGACATTAAGTTTTAGTTAACAAAAAGGAAACTCAGTACACACTAAAAAAACTTACATGCTCAGACAAGACTGCAAGAGCTGCTTTGTAGTTTTTATGTTGTAAATGATATTGTATCACTTTTTGGTGATCTAAAATTACACAATATTTGAAATTATACATATAATAAAGTTAGTTTTGAAAAGCTTAAATAAACTTTATTTTATGAATTACTATGCGATGATACGTTTAAAAAGTTACCTCTCATAAAGTTCGTGAAGTAAATCAGGTTTTCTTCATCTCCATGACTAGATATCAAATTGTAAACAGCACTTCTGTTATTAGAAACACATTCCTGTAAAACAATTAAATTATCTTTTAAAAAGGTTACAATAATCTCAATTACCATTCCATAAAACAATTTATAAAGTCTCAGAAAAAGTATTAAGTGGGTGAAAATCCAAAGGGTATAAGAAACATTACATGACATGGTTACTTTACAAACTTCTGGTTTGAAATTCTGCACTCTGAATTATCATTGTCATTACTATCACCTGTTCAACATAAAAAAATATTTAATATATTTACAAAAAGTAGACTGCTGATCCTTTTAGACACAAACATACCATCAGATTTCATGCAGCTTAACTGATACTCAGAATTCAGGTAACAATAAGATGAATTGAATCTATAATTATGAGTGCTTGCACATAGCAAGATATTCAGCAATTTCTTCATTGCACACTTTGAATGTAGGACTAGACACCATCTCAGGCTAAATGAAGCAAATATTTTTCCATTAAAGCTTATTACAATGCTTTTTTTAAAGTATTAAATGCAAATAAAATTTATAATAATTATGATTTATTGGTAATAAAGATAAGTTCAGAACAATGAAAAACAACTGGGTAACTAGCTATTTAGTTTAGCATTTTTATTCTCTAAAATTACTGACAGGCTATACCTAAAAGAATGCTATGAAATGGCACCACAAAATTTAACAGTTCCCCTTGGTAGCCCTCCCTTGGTAATTAATCCCTGGTAAACTGGCATGATTTTCCCTGAACTTTTATAAGTATAGTAAATTCTAATCTAGAAAACAGGAGAATGACTGTAAAAAGCAGCAGAAAGAAGAAAAATTCAGTCTCCAGCCTGAATCAGTAAGCTTTGAACTCTTAGTAAAGCAATATAACTGAGATTTATTTCCAGATTTTTATCACAAAGAAACCCTCATAAGCTTTTATTGAACATTTGCAAAGTTATACGCATTCCAGATTTTATTTTGTAGGAAGGAGACCAGAAATAGACATTGAAAGAAAAATCAGAAAAATGTTAAATTTATTTTTGAAACTACGCAATTTTCAAAATTTCCCTGATTATTATCAGATTTTAGGTCTGTGGCCGTTCAACAATGAAATCAACAGGAAACCATCTTACCTTTATTCTGTCACTCTGAAAAACAGTTCGGAATTCCCGCTGCAGCGACTTGTACTCTTCAGTAGTTTGTTTCTCAGCAGTGCGCATAACACCAAGTTCATTGAGGAAAATTTCCATCAGCCACATGGTTATCATCGTGATTTGAGCCTTATCGCTGTTTTTGAGCCCTTCGAGTTTCGTGATCAGGAGCTTTCTCAGAGCTTTTTCCTGGCGAGCTTCCAGAAACTTGAGAGTGATCTCTTCAAATGAAATGTATGTTTGAGCATATATCACAGCACTCTCTTCGTATCTAGGGAAAACAAACAAGCAAGCCATTATGAGTTAAATAAATATATGATTCTGATTAAGTCAGAAACAAACATCAAAAAAAATTTAAGACAGGTAAATTCCAGGGACATTTAATAACTTCAAATTTACACTTTTTAGAATACTTTATTTAACCCTTCTATACTCCTACTAATTAGAATAGGCATACTGGGTTGCCATTCAATTTTGGAAATGAAATTACTTTCCAGGTTAATATTGAAGATTTTTTCAGTCAAAACACTAGCAATCCACCACATTATTTTTCTTTAAAGTCAAAAAGGAGATCAAATATTAAAAATGGATTATTTTCCTGTATGATTTTCCAGGTTTTAGAGAAAAATAAGAAAAACAAAACTTTAATATAATTATCTGCTATTGCAATGCCCTCATTGCCAAGGCAAAGAGGTAAAACATATAACCTTGACACGTCTATTCTAATTAGAAGGAGTATAGAATGTGTATCTTAACTCTACCAGTATATAAATCTAGTATAGAATCTTCTTATAAGAGAGGTTTTATAGTCAGTATTCACAATTTGCCTCCTTCCAAAGGTTTGAAAATTAATTTATCACAATAAAAGCTAGAAGCAACAATGAGTATCACGAAATGGCATTTTTTAAAAAGTAAATAAATAAATACAATATTGCACAGTAAGGTGCCATGGCCCTTCCAAGTGAAAAGTAATCAAACTACATAATTTGATACTTAAAAGCATTAGTGGAAGCTGATCAGAACTTATTTGAAGAACTTACTTTCCCCTTTTGAATAAATCTTCAGCTTGTCTAGACAAGACTTTATCAATTTTTACAGGATCTCTCTAGAAAAAAAATTAGTATGAATATCAATGAGAACATGAAGCTTAATTCATGGTACAAATCAGGAAGCTATAAAGATTTTTACCTTACAGTAAGTCTTTGCTGCATCATAATCTTTTTTGTTCATGTAAATTTCCCACATATGTCTGAATAGATAAAAAATAACAAAATCAACATTGTACAAAATTAAAGAATTAGACAATTTTAAGAGAAAATTAATGCTGTACATACCTATCTTCTCTAAAAATTTTATACTTATAAATAGCTTGGTCTGAAAACACCCAAATTGAACCTTTCTCAGGATCTTTTACTAATCCTTTCAAAGATCCATAAGTCTATAAATAAAAGATAATTTAAATTTCATTTAAGAAAAATTCATAAACTATTGAAATTTTCCAAGAAATGTACAACTAGAAAATACCTCTGCAAAAAGATCGTCAGAAACAAGCTGCTGATTCAATACACATAATGCTTTGATTCTGAAATTTATAAAAAATAACTTACTTTTCAGCTAACAAATATATGTACCCAATTTTTCCAAATTCAATTGAATAAAACACTGGACAACAACAAAAAAACCCTTTCTTAACTATTATTAGAATCTACAAATAACTTTCTTAGCCAATTTCAGATGAATAATTGTTTTTGTTGTATCTTGTTAGGTTATTAATTAAGGGTATCTGGTTTTAGAAATTTACTGTAACTTTCAAAACAGTATGGTGTTTTGAGTATCTAAAATCCTCAAATATATTTTAATTTCAACTTTTATTTACTTTTTACAGGTATATATATGATTATAAAAACATTTCATCACATTTATTCTGTAAACCCTTAAGATGAGTCTTTCAAATTTAATTAGAATTTAAATGTTTGCTTGGTTTTGCACATTCATTAACATGTTTTAAATATGCATTTTAAAGTTACAACAGTAATATTTCCAAAAACTATTTTAACCTCAGCTTTTTATAGAAAATTAATATGAAATTCCAATAAATATACCAGATATTTTTAGCTTTAAATAACAACAAAGAAATTTCTCCAAAACTAATAAGAAAAATACACTAAAAAGAAAAATTAGAGCAAATAATTTAAAACAGCTAAAATGCATAAGAAATTTTATAAAGTATTGAATTTAAACAAAAAAATTACCTGTCACTATATAAAACTAAAACATGAAACTCTGTAAGTACTATTGATAAAGGTGTCCGCTTCTCCCCAGTTTTATCTTCTGGATACCTAAACTTTGGTTAAAGAAACTGGTCTGGGAAACTTATAACACAAATTCAAAAATATAATGAAGAATACAATGAATGATCAGAGTCATATAATGTTTTATCATTATTGATACTGGTTTCTCCTATCAGTATCATACAGAAAGTTAGAATTATATTTCTTATAGTAGATGAACATTTGCTTAAACAGAAGAATGATAACATTATGTTAAAAAATGTTTTTGCTACCCCAAGCTACTATTTTCTTACTGTCCCCCTGAACTTTTAACTTCCCTTTTAGAAAAAGTGGCTTTTTTTGCCTCCTTAATCATTATTATCAGAAATCAAAGCTTTAGATTGTTTTGATTTTAAGCCGAAAGAGTCACATTTTTTACAAAATGAGAAGAATTTCGTCTAAAATGATTGGCATATTTAAAACTATCCAATTTTTTGGAAAATTCCATTTATATAATAGTAAATCCTGTTTACAGAATCACCAGGGAGTTTTCCCTAGGTTCCTAATGCACCCCTTCCAGAAAGAAGAATGTAATCTTCTCTTTACATGATTTTGCAAGATAAAATTGCTATTAAAAATAATTAAATTATTTTTTTTAAATATGCAGTATAGATTTCAACTTGCAGTAAGTTTTCTGCTCCCAAAAATACTGAAACCCTGTGCTATAGCACATGTTGAACTTGGCTAAATACAGCCCTGATAAGAGATGTGTTAAAATTTGAGTCATCATTATCATTTAAGTGAAACACTGATTTAAAAGTTCTATTTAACAATTTCCTGCAATTTACATTAATTAGCTCAAAATAATTTCCAATGCATTTAACATTAAAAAAAACTAATTTAACAACTCTAACAAGATGATTCTCAAGGATACAATAAAAGATTTCTGTCCATCTTTTGCACTTCAACAGTAAAGTTGATCTTAGTATACATAATACCAGGCTCTAAAAATACAAATATAACATTAAAAATTGCAATCTTAATCAATGTTTACGTATAAAAACTACACATATAAATGGAAATTCTACTAATATAATTCTCCAATAAAAGATTATTTTCTAAGGTAATTAATTATTGCATATTTTGAATGAAAAAAAAAACTTTATAAAATCAAATTAATTACTTTTTTATGTAGGGCTTGTCATAAAAAGTATGCAATATAAGAAAATACACAGTACAAACAGTTTTTGAAAAAATTTTAACAGAAGTTAGTTCATTTAAATATATTCCTAATTTTTTTTAAATCCCAACTTACCAACCATCCAAGCAAATGAAACTGGCAGAGTAGCTTTGTTTGGGTAATACAATTGAAGGACACTATAAGGAAGGTTTCCAGGAAACTCAATATAGCTTTCTGCAGAAAAAAATGAAATTTTAAGCTTCTGAATTGAATGAGGAGTAAGAAAAGATTTAGATACTAGTATTTATTCAATGACTCAAACATATTTAATTTTTTTAAATAAATCACATGTTTTCAAAAAAAATATCCGGCATAACATAATTAACAATTTAACTGGTTAATTTGTGACCTGGAGTTCAACGACAAGGCTGATTCTCTGACCATTTCTGGAAGATGCCAGGATCAGAGTTACATCCCCACTTCTTTAGCAGATGCCAATGCTCTGTCCGAACTTAAACTTAAAACCCCTTCAACCAGTAAAAACTAAAAATCAAATCACACAACTAGATATTGACAGTAAAACTGCAACCACAATTATAAAGCTCAGGATGAAACATCACAAGAACATGAAAATCTCCCCACCCCCTTATGATGGAACTAAAAATTACCAAAAATGCAGTACAACTGGTTAATAATAATTAACAATTTAGTAATAAAAATATTTTTTTACAAGATTAAGTACAAACTGAATACTTTTATAGCAACAAGATTTAATAAATTTCTGTGTGTTTCTTCACAAAACAGAATTTTAAGTAAGTATGCTTGCATAAAATTAGCAACTTGTTATGATTACATATTCTACTCACCAGGAACACCTTTGTAACAATTGAATACATTTTGTAAAGAAGGGGGATCTGTTCCACTAATAGTTCCTTTGAAATGAAAGAGACGGCTAAAATAGAAGAACATCAAGAAAGTTAATAAAGTAGTACCTACTTTTTACAAAATATAAGAATTCCAAATTTAAACTGTTTCATAAGAATTTTTACATTTTCTATAATAAATACAACTACTTCCAAGTATAAGAAATTATCAAGCAAATTAACTCTGAAATTATATAAAAAGAATGAGCTTCTTAAAAGAATTGAAAGTTTATCAGAAATTTTAAAAAACTATGCTAAAAAAGTTTTCAAAAACATTTTAAAACTATATTTTGTAAATATTATTATATAATATTCATTTCATGTTTTATAACATTACATAATGCATTGAAGAACATTCAAATGTTGAAATTATTGGTTCCTATAGATAACTTCTTAACCACTAAAGCTTCTCATTTAATCAGAAACATTTATTTACAATTAATCCCTTTGAATACCTGGCTGTTGTAGCAAACACATGGTAATTGATGCCAGAAATGTTGTGGAACACTAGGCCAGTTATTACCCGTGAATCTGTACTAATATCAGCATTAACTCCTATATCAAACACCTATGAAACATATTTATTAAAATACATACATAAAGGGCTTAAATATGCATTAAAATTTAAAATTAAGTTCACAAAATACCTGCTTGAAATACTGCTCGGGACTGCTTTGAAAGAACGTCCGGTCATCACCAGATGCCAATTCAGTTTCAAATATTATTCCTAAAATTTAGGATCAGGTTACTTTTTATGCCAAGAAAATTTATTTATAGAAATTAGGAGGAATAATATTTTGTGTCCACCTTAATACATTAACAAAAATAAACATAATATAGTTGAAACATCAAATCACTTAACTTCACTCGAGTGGAAAGAGGGGGGAAGTAACTATCCCTATATGAGAATATAGCCTCTTGGATGGCAAAATCAATGTCCATTCACATTCATTGCATTTTTTTATCCAAATTTGAATTAATTTGTGTCTTTCATTTCTTATTCTTTACACTGTTAAGTAAGCCAAAACAAAATTTCATTTTAATTTTAAAGTGTTTTTATACAATGAATGTTTGACTCCATTGATACTGTCCTTAATGAATCAGTTTCATAATATTTTAATTTGATTTGCCTTAGTCTTTCTATCTTTAACTTTAGTTCTGTGAACTAAGCAGAAACATAATTCAAATGTCAATTTAAGTGGTTTTTAAGATTGTTTCAACATTCATAAGTTTGAAAAAGGAATAAGCCCAACTTTTTTTCCAACTCTACAATATTTTTGAATATACTTATTTTTTATGATTGTTCTGTATTTTAAATAGGGTCAAATAGGGTAGGCCAGTAAAAATTTCGTCGTTATAACAATGAAAATTCCTTTACTTATACAGGTTTTTTTTTTATTTTCACAAATTTTCTTTTTCAAACTGAAAATTTGTATTGGATAATTTTTCTCTTTTTACAATACACTTTCACTAAATATTGATGATAAGCAGAAGATAATCTAGTACATAATAAGGGTTCTTTTAAATTTAGAATAATAAACCTTATAAAACATATTTTCAAATATGTAGTCTTGTTTAATGCATCATTACACATTCTGATCGTTTCACATAAAACATCACAGAAAAACAATTTTGCTGCATTTTAATTAATTAAGTATCTATGAATGGTTACTGTTTGGATTTTTTAAAAAGACATAATTTATTTCAAACTGAACATACCTTTAGTAGTTCCTACAAGAATTAGTCCTGTAGTATTGGAGTAAGTATTAGGAGCAGGATTGAAAGCAACAGAACTTATGACATGTCCCTAAAAAGCAAAAAATAAAAATAATTTAATATGGTATGTTAATACTAAGGTTCATTTTTATCAAGCAACTAAATTATCAATTAGAAAAAACTATAGGAATTCAGAATTTTTCTCTTAACACACAATTGGAAGTGCTTGGATTTTCATTAAAAAATGTCACACAACCAAATATGCTTTGAAAATTAAAAATAACTTAAGGTTAAAATGTGTTTAGTTTATAGTCACAGATTAGGAGTTAACACAGTTCAAATAGACGGACCAATTTAGTTACAAGTGATAAAGAAAAAAAAAAGAGTTAAGATCATAGCAATCTTAAAAATTTCAGGTAGCACAAAGTGTTCTTTTCAGTTTAAATTTGGAGTTATAAATGCAATATATTTTTGGTGTTTCTGTTAAATATAGGATCATTCCTCAAGCATTTAGAAATTATTGAACTTTTTAATTTTTCATCCTTTATTTTATGTGTTTTTATCAGATATTGAATGTCTAAAACTTAGACAACATCCATCAATATGTGTTTTAGTGTTTAAAACTTACTTTCATTTTACTGCAGTGTTGTGGTTTCTTTGCTGCATGATAAAGGTACAGATTTTCACTAGGATTACTGAGATGATCATGGCTGACTAAACTTGCGATCAAATGTTGACCCGTACGGTCAAGAAATAAGTCAAATATCTTCACCTTTTCTCCAGTTATCTTTTGCAAATCAAAATCTAGAAATTAAAGTATGACTTGTTAATGAAATTTAAAAATCTATAATGTCATTCAGCTCAGCAATGAATAGATATTTACAATACAGTCGACTCGGCTTAATGTGATCACTTTTGTCCAAGAGTAGAATGATAACATTATCTGATTGAAAACAATAAGCGATTTGATACTACAAAGTTTCAAACAGCGTAGCTCGAGTGTTTGCCTTAAAATCACAACTATGTGGTTTTAATTGAAGTATTTAAAACAATTACATAGAATGTGTTTGGCAACTTTCACATTCTTAAAGAAAAATATGAGAGTGGAACATATAACACTAATAAATTAATTACTCCTTTTGTAAGATTTGTTTTAAAATTGGCCTTCAAACGGGAAAAAAAGCAGGTTTTTAGGGAATTTCACTAGAGTTTTGATAACATACATTGATCACATAAAACAATATATTTTGCGTTAATTTAAATAGGACTGATTAGGAGCGATCAATTTTGATAACATTATCCAACTGTTAACATTAACCATGATCACAATAAGCGGAGTCAACTGTAAGTACATCAATATCTCATTTCACAGCTACAATTTAAAATGTATTTTTTAAAAAGATTTTATTGAAAAATTTAGTTTAAATAAAATAAAGAGTAGTGTATGGTATAATGTTAATCCCTGAACTGCACTCCACCTCTAAAAGAGAAGTTTTATTTTTTATGCAACTAAAATCTTTCTTTGAAAGGAAAAATAACAAGAACACAAAAATCATGATAAAAAGTGCAGTATAGCAACTTCAGATATAATGAAAATCTACAATGAGAAGAAAAGCAAATGTTAACCTAGAACTTCAAAAAGAACCAAGACTTTTTGAAAATTACTATGGAAATAACAGATGTCAGTTCAAAAAAAAAAAAAAAAAAAGTACATTTACCATCACTTTTTTCTGGATTCATGATATCCAATCTTTTAATTTTACTACGCATTCCAAGAGCAAGTATGTTATTGCAGACTTTCAGATGGGTTATAGAGTCAGAAGGGCTATAAAAAACAGACATTTCTTTTCATAAAGAATTACAAAAGTAAATAGTAAACTTTTAACAGCTTTAACTTTAAATGACACTAAGTTTTTCATTGCACACAAGAAATTATTACACACTAAATCAACAATATATTTTCTACCAACAATTAATGGGAACCAGTTATTCAGTAAGTGAATTTTTTATGTTTAAACTAAAAATATAAATGAAGTTGAAAACCAAAAAAAAAATGTATACTAAGTTATTTATTTTAAAAACTATTCTTAATATGTCTGGACACATATTACAATGCATCAGAACAATATAAACTTAACTGATGATTTTCTTGATTAAAATGGTAATTGTGTCTTCTTCCACTATAAAATTGAGATTTTAAAAGATAAGTTTGCATTGTGATTTTTAGGCTAAAGCTTAACAAAATGAAATAATTTTGACATCATGTTTAAACTATGATACAATTAATAGTTATGTGACTCGAAGATAGTGAATTTATGGTACTTAATAGATAGTACTTATAGAAAGTGCAGAAGATAAGACTACAAAAAAAAACCAATGACTTTTCAAAATAAGCTTAAATGAAACTTTTGAAAAAAAATACCTGAAATTGATTCTTTTCTTTGAGAACATGGGAACATCATCTTCTAAGTTAGCATTAATAATCCCAGCAGTGATCTAATTAGAAAAAGTGAGTTTAAAAAAATAAAGAAAATGTTAGTTATACTAAATAGGTAAATAAACATATTTACCTCACTATTAGGACTGGGCGATATAATAATTCATTAAATCGATTTATAGTTAATCATAAAATCCGATATAATGATTAAATCGATTTTATTCGGGTACAAAGTATTTTCTAAAGAAATAAATAAAAGTCATTACATATTACACCATTGCCATTGAAACCACTTGTTTTCTCTCATTTTAAAATTACACTAGATATAGGAACATTCCTTTTACAAATATTATCTTATTTTCAATGATCTTTTTATCATTTTTTCACTAGACAGTCAAATTTGATTGAAATAAAAACTGTTCAAGTCCAAAGGAAAACCCCTGGACATTTGGTGTTTAATTCTTACTGTTTGAAATTTAATACTTGAATGAGGTTGATAAACAGGGCCGTGTGGTAGATTTACCCAGTATGAGGCAAGTCCTAGAAATGCCGCCCCTTATGTATTTTTCCTTTAAATAATTGATACTTCAAATTAATTAAGATTAATTAATGTAAATATTTAATTAAAATTAATCATAAATAACTTATTGATTGGTAATTAATGATATATATTTAATTAGTAATTAATGATACATAATTAAGTCCCCCAATAATTCTCTAAGTATGGGGGAATTGCGTTGTAGCTTGTAGAAAACTAACCAATTTCTAGTAATATAATTAAATTACCATTAATTAGTTTCAAAAAGGGCAATTATATTTTACATGATTCAAAACACTTTTTTTTTCAGCAATAAAAGCAACATTTTGTGATTTTCATATACACTGCATCCTTGATAATTCAGAACTAACGAGAGAATTTCTAACCTAAACCATCATTCTAAGAATTGAGAAATTATGTTCAAAAGTGCCCCATTTGAGAAGTAGATTTAAACATGCATTTCATTTGAACACTTGAGTAAATTATTCAAAATTCATTTTTAGAAGCTACACATTTATCAAACAATAATTGAGGTTTTTGAGCTTTCAAAGTTAGCATACCCGCTTTGGGGTACTCTCCCCTATGGATTTAAATTCCTAAAGACACGACCAACAATCCCAAAATTGAATAAATAAATAATATAGTATTTTTTCAGGTCATTAGTATATTTAGTCATAGTATAATCTTCCCGGGAAATCCCCGGAATTTCAGTCATTCCCGGGAATGGATTAATTTTTGAAACTACTTCATAGAAATTATATTTAAACTTCAAAATAAAAGTCCAGGAGTTTAAATATATAAATTACAACACAATTTATTTTACTACTATAAAAATGAATATTTAAGTTTTAACTGTTTTTTTTATTATTATGGAAGGATTTTATTTTAATTACCAAAATACAATCAATATGAAAAAAGTTAAAGGATGGTAATATTTTTTCGGGGGGGGGCTTAGTTTTTCTTCATAAATACAGTTTTGGAGGTTCCTTAAAACTGTTTGCTTTCATGAAATTAAACTTATGGAATGAAAAAATAAAATACCCTTAGATTTGTATATAGTGTAATTCGGAATTTTTGTTTTATTTAGTTAATTTTTTTTAATCAGAGTATCTTGTTAAAAAACTATACAAAAGGTTATACGAAAATTACGGTTAGTAAAAACTAAATTATTACATGGGTAAAGCTATATAATTTTTTTTTTTTTTGATTCTTCACTGGAATTAACTGAACGGTTTTTATTTTACATTGACCGGAATTTTCGCACTTATGAAACGTCCACTAAAAAAAGTTACGTTTTATAAAAGGCCTTTTGAGCAAAAACTGGAGAATTTTCAAGTCCCATGTCATATACAAATATCAAAAAATAAAATCAATTGTAATTATCTAGATAAAAATATAAAGAAAACATAAATCCTTAATCCCTTCACTCTACTTTAAAAAAAATATAAACACAACCTAGCTCTTTTTGGGACATTATACTTCTAAGCAGTTGGTCTTCTTAAATAAATATACTTCTTCTATCCAGGAGGCAGGAAACTTGCAGCTTTTCGAGAGCACAAACAAAAAGGGACTGAAGGAGGCTCTGGTAAAATTTGATTGCCTTTGCCCTTGAAAATGTGCCCTCCCTCCCTTTGGTTCGTGGAAGGTGGGGTGGGAAAACAAGAAACTACGAACAATTAGTGGCCATAAAAGTATAAAACGGTGCCATATCGGCTATTCCATCTCCTGCGCTGCAATTCGACCTGCAAGGCGGCCGGCCACCCAGAGAACACACAAGCGCCCGCTCCTCGTCAACACAGGGGGGCTATAAATTGTCGGGGGAGGAGTGTCAGCGCTGTCGCCCGTGTGTCCGGTCGGGCAGTCGGCCACTGCCGAGAACGCTTTTTCCCCTCAGGCTATGCGGAAGCAGGAAGAAGTGTTTTGTTCCCCTCTCCAATGTTGGATTCCGTTTTTTAAATTCTGGGTTTAGAAAGTAACTAAAGTACAGCATAGGTATTTAAGTAACAAAGAGTTAGTTACTTTAAAATTTTTGTAGTTAAATACCAGTTCGATACTGAAAAAGTAACTAATGTAACTAAATACTTTTAAAGTATTTAAAAAGTATTTCCGTTACTAAGTATTTAAATACTTAACAACCTTGGTCAGAGTCAAGCTGAATCTGGGCTGAAACTGAAAAACTATCAATCACTGGACCCCGACACACTAACATCGCGTAAACAAGACGCTCTCGACCCCCTCTCTTTGCATTGCGAAGGCTGCGAGGGGTCGCGTGCCGGGCACCTGTTTTGGATCGAGTTTCAAGCTGACAGATTTTTCAGCTTGACTATAAAAATACTATTTCTGTTTTCCTACCACAAAAACGTGTAAACAAATTGCAGAGAAAGCTCCTTTAGAGTAAAAAAATAAAAATTCCAGGGGAATTTTGCCGCCCTCAGAAAAATGCCGCCTGAGGCAGCTGCCTCTTTGCCTCATACCACCACACGGCCCTGTAGATAAAATTAAACAGTTTGTTCTTAAGTAACTTATTACTTTGTTTTAATAAAATATCAACAAAATTTAGCAAAAAGTCCTTTAAAGTACAGTAATTTAGTCAGTTACAAACTACAATTTTTAAATATTTGGTTAGGAATAGTCACTAGCTATTCAAGCTTGTCACACACTGGTCAGAAATATCTGTTGAAATGGCGAAGTCTAGTCCGGACTAGTTGCTCAATTTAAGATTCTGAAATCATTCATTCACAGCTATTCACGACCACGATAAAACGAGCGATTCAAATCGATTCGCGATCAAACCGATGTCAAACCGGAATCGATATCCGATTTCGCCGCAAACCGGGGCCGCGCGGCGCGAACGAATCTAGTATGAATCGAATTCAGTAAGTAGAACCGGTTTTTCGGTTCCGGATCTTTTAAATCGGAGCGCAGATCGGTTTAACAAAAAATCGAATCTCCAAGTTATATCGGTCTGAGATATATCGGTTCGAGTTATATCGGATCGGAATTCGAATTCCGATATAATAGGTTCGGTATGGACTTTAAACCGGTATACCGATGTTATCGTTAAACCGATTTATCTTATTAAATCGATATAAGGCACAGGCCTACTCACTATTAATCTTAAATTTATTACTATTAATTTTACACCAAAAGGTAAACTTATTGAGATTAATTTACTGATTTAAAAGTTATTCTAAAATCTGTATGTAAAATTTATGCATTGTAGACACTAATATTCAAACTACCTACCATTTCAGGCATAGCAGGTTTACCACTTGTATAACCAGAAGAGTATGAAGATGCTTGCTCGTACTGATCAAATAGAGATGCCATGTTTAATACAGGTTTATTTAATCTGAAAAATAAGAAATCTGGAATTTAAAAACTACTACACATTACTACTTTCATAGACCCCCTGCTTACAATGCGAGACTCATTGTTACTGATAAAATTGGTTCAATTCCATTAGAGTCCCCGCTAAATATCGCCCAGTTCTATAGTAGATTAAAAAGTAGAAATATTCATAAATAATTTCAAACTCCTGAATTAAAATGTTTAATTAGATCAATAACTAATAACTTATTAATAAAAGTCAGAAAAATTTGTTGATACTATTTCCATGATATTTAGCAGGGACTCTAACGGAATTGACCCAAAAAATTAAACAACTCGATTTGCTAGAGTTCAAACATTACACTTCTTAGTTTTCTTAAAAGCTATATTTAACCTTTATTGCATGCTTGTGATTAAGAACAATTGGGTAGATTGACTATTGGAGTACATGGAGTTAAAAAGGTTGAAAAACACTAATTTAAATGTTCCTTACTCATCAAGATAGTGTCTGAAAAAATTATGATGGAAGATGAGTTAGGTCTCGTTAGATTCTGTTTATAGAAAATGGGTCACAATGGTTGAAGTTAAGATTTTCATTTAAAATTTGAATGATACATTTTAAGTCACAAGCCTTTTACCATTTACCTTTTTAAAGCCATACCTTTTATGATGTAAGTATGTAATACTTTTTACAATCTTACGAAATGTAAGATTTGAAGCTTTAATTGTAAACCTGTGGTTCAAGTACTTATCCACTTGATTAAATTTTTTAATAAATTTACACACTAGGAATCAATCTAGTATGAAACAAAGTTTCTATATTAATAGATAGGTAACTTTGGGACAAGAAATTAGGGCTCTGTGTATCTTTAAGTGTTAAAAGCATGGAATGAAATTTCCTTGGCAATATTTTGTTTTAATTAACCAATAAAATGAAAAATTCAAAAGAATTCTCAAGGTATGGAGTTCGGAGATAAATTTTCGAACATTTCTATACTGTGCTCTTATCTTTCTTTTCTTTCAGTCAAGTAATCTACTTACTATCCTATAATTAGAAGAGAATATTTTGATCACTTATTAATCAATTTTTATTAAGTTTGAGAGCTTTTACGACATTTCAAAATTTTAATAATTCCACCCCTAGTTTACGAAAACAATAACAAAACAGAAACAGCAGACAGAAATTTCGTTGCCAAACTTCAGATTAAATCAGTTTTTATATTCAAGTAGCACGATTTTTTCACAAATTTAATTCAGATAAATAATGCAAGCAAAAATATTTTGCATTTAATTATTTCTAATTTTCTAATTAAGTTTGAAAATTTTTGACAATTTTACAAACTTTTTCTAATGCATTTACATTTTACATGTAACTGTACCCTGCTACTAAGAAATGTTTGTTTTGAAATTGGAAATAAACATGCTTGTGATTTTGGAAAGTTTCAATTGACCCCCTATAAGCTTTTCACGAGCTTTGACATCGTTATTTTATTTTGACTTGAAGATTTTGTATGTAACTGATAAACATGACTGTCTTCCAAATCACAGCTACGTTTCAACTGGTGAGTCGTACTTTCTTTCGTCATTCGTCCAAAGTTTCTGCAGTTCCTCTTCGAAAAAAGAAATCAATTGAAGATAGAAAACAAAATGAGTACAAAACTCAGAAATTCATGGACTTTCGGAGCATCAGGGCCTACGGTGGTAAAGGAGGAGACGGCCTCATCTCTTTCCTTCGATTGTTTAAAAATCCCTTTGGTGGGCCTTCAGGAGGAGACGGTGGAAATGGGGGACATGTCATCTTGCAAGCCTGCAGCACAGTGAAATCCCTAGAAGAAGTACCGATCGTTATAAAAGCTGCCAATGGGGAAAATGGCCGAAGTAAGCACATGCATGGGACATGCGCTGAGCACAAAGTTATCAAAGTCCCTATAGGAACTCTTGTAAAAGTGGAAGATGAAGTTGTATGTGATCTCAAAGAACAGGATGCTAAGTTCATTGCAGCTAGAGGTGGCTCGGGCGGACATGGAAATCATTTCTTTCTAACCAATGAAAACAGACATCCGGACATTGCAGAGGCTGGTGCAGAAGGTGAAACTAAATTGTATGATCTTGAGTTGAAAATCATGGCTCACATAGGGTTGGTTGGCTTTCCGAATGCTGGAAAATCGACGTTATTGCGGGCCATATCCCGTGCCAGGCCTAAAATCGCAGCATATCCATTTACTACCTTGAACCCTCACATCGGTATTGTTCACTATGATGACTATGTTCAGTTGGCTATTGCTGACCTGCCTGGATTGATTCCAGGAGCTCACGAAAACAAAGGTCTGGGCATATCCTTTTTAAGGCACATTGAGCGGTGTTCCGGCATTTTGTATGTTCTAGATATGTCTTCTGATAAGCCACTCGAGCAGTTAGAATGCCTAAAATATGAATTGGAGCAATACCAAAGTGGACTGTCATCAAGACCACATGCAATCGTTGCTAACAAATGTGATTTAGATGCATCGGAAGAAAAGTTGCAACTTATAAAAGAAAACGTCAGCATGCCTGTTTTTCCTATATCAGCAAAGTATGGCAACAATGTTTTATCTCTCCTGAAGTACATTAGAAAGCTGTATGATGAAGGTGATAAGCCCATGATATGGTAAAAGAGCATTGTATTGTTATTTATTCTTAAGTAGATAAAATTTACTGTAAATGATATGTTTTAAAACCTTTTCATAAAAAGTCCTTAAAATTGCCAATCTTATCCCCAAATTCACTGCTAAACTGACTGGAAGTTGACAGGCAGTAAAACTTCTGAATGGCATTTAAAGGAAAGCTAGTATTCTGCCTATCAGAGGTGATTCAAGGTTAGCAGTGAATATGGCCATTAATAATTATCTTATTAGTAATAAGTACATCCTAAATTGTCTCTCTTATATTGGCGATGGCAATGCATAATAAGTGAAAGAGTGGACTAAAAGTAAATTTCTAAATTGTCATGGAAAATATATTCCTTTGTCAAGTTTTGTTTATAACACCAAAATAAAGATTTTGCAGATTCCTATGACTGTTATGAAAATAAGCAATTTACTTTCAATGAGAATGAAATAACATCATTGGCATAGTTAAGATTATGTTACAATAAAATTTTTTTAAATATGTAGTTGATCTTTATTTCTTTTATTGAATTGAGCTTCAACACTACATTATTTGGATTTAATGAAATCCCAACATATTTATTCCATTTCGTTAATAATGGCTGTTAAGAACCAAATTTGGGTCCCCTTAATGTAATGGGTAAATTTAATGGACCCTTTGTACTGGTCCTGGACTTGCTGAAAGTGAATGGATGGATTCATGGACTTTATCTAGCTCTGCTAGAAATGGGGATTAGTAAGAAGAAAATTTGTTGCAATGAAAACCCAAGTATTCCAGATGTTATGTTTTATGGAAAAACAGAGAAGTTTACTTCAGGTGGTTTGTTTTTGTATTCAGTTTTTGGTTTAGAGCTACTGTAAATAAAACTTTTAAGAATAATATGGGAACAGCTTTAGAAAGAGTCCTACAGCCATGTTGCTGTGGTTACACATGGCGACTGGAAGACTCTTTCTAAAGCTGTTCCATAATATGTAATATTATGTTGCTAAGTTTTTTGGAAAATGAGTTTACCCCTTAGCACTATTGTAAATAACATAAAAACCAGGTTTATTTGGTTGCTAAGTTTTTAGAAAATCATTATTGACTGGCTTGTCATAGAAAAAGATATGAAAATTTATATAATATCAAATCAAATCAAATCAAATTTATTTTCAAAAAGTCACAATAAAAAAAAAACATACACACAAGAAAAATAATAATAAACATTGATATTTGGCTATCCCAAAGGAGCAATTGCTCGTCCATGGGCAAATGGCATATCTAGTATATTTAAGTCAGGTAAAAAAAAACAGTGGAAGAATTGGAGAAGAATTTATTTCTTTTTACTTAGAAAGTAAAAAAGTAATAAAACGAGAATGGCTTGGCTGGCAATTAAATTTATATAATAGGAAGAGTAAGAGAACATAGATTGCATGTAAATCTGACAAATTAAATTAGGGTTTCAACATTATTTTGGTCTAGAATAAAAGCAATACAAAGTTTTTTAAATAATCTGATATTAGATTCTGTTTGAATTTGGCTTGGTAATTTGTTAAATAAAATAACAGAAAGATATTAAAAATGTTTTTTGTATATTTCTTTACGAGGGGTAGGCACTAAGAAATAATTTTGACTGCGGAGAGTGTATGAAGTGTTAGAGTTTATAGTTGCCCATGATGGGAATTTTTTTAAAAAGAGTAGACTATTTAACATAAATAACTGATGCACATTTAAAAGATGATTATTCTCAGGAAAATAACGTAAAAATTTCTTTTGTAAGTTAATTAATGGTAAAATATTGGAGGTGTAGTCTCCACCCCAGATTATTATACCGTATTGTATTCGAGATTGAACCCAAGCAAAATACAATTTTAGAAGTAAATCAGAATCAAAAAAATTTTTTAGGTGGTAGAATTTGAACAGAATATATCTTAATTTGCTACAGATTGAGTTAATATGATCTTTAAATTTCCAGTTTTTATTAAATAAAATGCCTAGATATTTTAATGATGGGGTGTATTTAAGCAGATGATTATCACAAGATTTTATTTTACAATTCTTATGTATCTTGATGGTCAAGACAAAGGTTGTTATAAAAATAGGTTTTTATTTTTAGACATTAAGTTAAATTCTATCAGAATCCAATTCCCAAAGATATTAAAAATAAAGCATGAAAAGAGTTGAGTTGTAACAGGAGTTGTAAACAGGACTAGTAGATATAAATAATAAATATTGATTAAATACAGAACTAGTAGACAGGAACAATTAATACTAGTGAATAAATATATAACATGCCCTTTTTTTATAAACGAAGAAGATGAACTTAATAATTTAGATTGAAGTCATTGATGTCAGGTTCCGTATCTAATTGGTTGTCTAACAGTTCTTCCACTTCGGGTGGTAGTCGTAGAGGGATTATTTGCAGCTTGGGTAGTGGGACGACTCAAACTTTGATGGGGAGATGACATCCGTGGAGAGAGACGAGGTGTGTCCTCAAACGCTGGGCTACAATAGTCCTCTACTGTTGTGGAAGGTTCTGCTTTACTTATTGATGGATCTTTACAAGGGCGAAGATAAAACCTGTTTCTCACATAGGTTTTACCGTTGTCTGCAACTATTTTGTAGGTCCTTGGGTTGGGTCCTATATCAACAATTCTAGCTTTTTGCCAGGGATGTGTTGGCTTTAAGCGAAACCAAACTTGTTGATTTACTTCCAGCTCTGGTAACGTTTTCTTGCCTTGGTTAGCATAATGGTTTTGTCTTAGCTGGTTTTTTCTAAGTTGTTCCACTTCCTCTTTTATGTTGAAGTTTGGGAGAAGGTTATCGGAATGTGATGGTATGAAGGATCTCAGACGCCTACCCATCAGCAGCTCAGCTGGAGATTTTAATCCATTAGCCGGAGTGATTCTGTAATCCAGTAGAACTAAATGAAGATCTTTTCCTTCCTCCTTTGCTTTTTTCAACCCATTCTTGAAGGTTTTTACTGCTCGCTCAACTTGCCCATTTGATCGGGGGAAATGAGGAGAGGTTTTATGGTGAGCAATATCCCAGCTTGTTAGAAAGGTTTGAAACATTTCACCGTTGAACGGAGGTCCTCCATCACTTACAAACTCTTCTGGAATCCCGTGTCTAGCAAATGCAGCTTTCATAGCATTCACGACAGCTGATGTTGATGTCCCATGCATATGTTGAACTTCTATGTACTTGGAGAAGTAGTCTATAAGTAACAGATATGTAATTCCATTAAGAGAAAGAAAGTCACCAGCTACTATTTGCCATGGTCGTTCAGGTAGAGACCTTTCAATCAGAGGCTCTTGTTGATTGGATATTTGATATTTCTGACAAATTTCACATTTTCCTATGAAGTTTTCGATGTCTTGATTCATCATAGGCCAATAAAGATATTCTCGAGCTTTTGCTTTGCAGGCGACTATTCCTCTGTGTGCAGTGTGTAATTTATTGAGGGTATCAAGTCTTGCTGCATCAGGAATAATAACTCGTTTTCCCCTACATAGAATTCCTTCTTCAGTTAGATACAGCTCATTTCGGCAATGCCAAAAAGGTGTTGCAGCTAGGTTAACTTTCGCCTTCTCTTCTAGCCAACCTTCTTTGACATACTGAGAAACTGCTTTCAAAGCACAATCCTTAGCAGTCATATCCGAAATCTGTTGCCACTTAGGAGCTGTTGCGAGTGCTTGAACACTTTTATAAACTGAAGAGGTAGAGACTAGTGATTCTTCAAAGATATCACTGCTAGTGGCCCTAGAGAGTGCATCTGCGACCACCAACTGCTTTCCGGGCACATAGTTGAGGGTGACATCGTACCTGCCCATACGGAGTAGCATTCTTTGCAGCCGTGGTGTTACATCCTCATAGTATCGCTTGCTGAGTCCCAGTAGTGGTTTATGGTCTGTTTCTACCTCAACATGTCTTCCATAGGTGAAGTAGTTGAATTTTTCTAGCCCAAATATTATTGCTAGTAGCTCCTTTTCAATTTGAGCATATCTCTTTTGAGCTTCAGTTAATGCAGCTGATGCATATGCTACCGGCCTTCCTTCCTGCATAAGGACTGCTCCTAGACCATTCTGACTTGCATCTACAGAGAGGCGAACTGGCTTTGCATTATCGAAGAAACTCAAGCATGGTGCTTCGACCAATGCTTTCTTGATAATTTCAAAGTCTCTTTGCATATTGCTATCCCAGATGAATGCAGTGTTTTTCCTTAAGAGTTGTCTCAGTGAATGAGTAAGATCCGATAAGTGGTTAGTAAACTTGGATTGATAAGTCACCATTCCCAAAAATCTCTGTAATTCTTCCTTGTTCTTTGGAGTTGGGAAGTCTTGAATTCCTTGAACTTTGATAGGATCAGGTTGAATTCCATCTTTTGAGATAATGTGCCCAAGATAATTTATAGAAGACTTGGCAATTTGAGCTTTAGAAGGATTAAATGTTAGGTTTGCTTTTCTGGCTATGGTTAGTGCTTTCTTTAATAAAATACAATGCTCTTGATTGTTTTTAGAGCTCAAGGCGATATCATCAAAGTAGGGTTGGATTTGAGGTTCGTTTTCAAAGATTTCTTCCATAGCTCGCTGAAATTCTTCTGGAGCATTGTTAAGACCAAATGGAAGGACTAAAAATCTGTAGCGACCCCAAGGAGTTGTGAAAGTGGTCAGGTATGAGCTTTCGTTATCAAGTGGGAGCTGCCAAAACCCATTCTTAGCATCTAAGAGACTGAAAACAGTACATCCTTGCAGATTTGTAAACAATCTCTCCGTCGTTGGAATTGGGTAATGAGGTCTCCTGATAGCTTCGTTTAGTGGTCTTGGGTCTATGCAGATCCTAAGCTTTTTTGGACTATCGACCACAACCATGTTGCTAACCCAGTCAGTTGGTTCTTCAACTTTGACTATGATACCTTGAGACTCCATAGCTGTTAGTTCCTGTTTGACCTTTTCATGAAGTGCCAAAGGAATTTTCCTAGGTGCTGCTATGTGTGGTACAGCATTTGGTTTTAATCTGATGCTTACCTTCCTGTTAAGCCTTCCTATTCCAGTGAAAACATCTTTGAACTCCTCCATAATTTCTTCTACAGTTTGCAAAGAAGATTCAGTCGTCGGATCTGTTGGTAATGTATTCAGATTGTACATTCGCTTGATCAGACCCAGATTTTCGCATGCCTGCAACCCAAGAATTGCAGATGAATTTAGGCTCGTTATAAGGAACTCTAATCTCTTGGGGTTTCTGATAAATTTGCTTTTGCAGAGGAGAGTGCACACGCCTATGACAGGAATTGGACTCTTGTTGTAGTCCAGTATAGGAGTATCATATGGTCGAACATTTGGCTGTTCCTTCAACTTATCAAAGAGACAGATGGGCAGCACGTTTACTTGTGCTCCTGTGTCAAGCTTAAAGTTAACATTTGTCCCATTGACAAGCATCTTGTAGGACCATTCTTTTTCGTTAGGAGTCGAGACTTCGTTTATCGTCAACTCACCAAGAGTTAAATCAGAATCAGGCTCAAGTGCATGGACTCTTCTCGATTGCGTCGGATGTCTTCTGAAAGGCTTCGCTTTAGATCGACAAAATTCTGCCCAATGACTCTTTTTCCCACAGTTTTTACACGTTGTGTTGAATGCGGGACAATTCCTTGGCTCATGGCTACGACCACAGTTTCTACACGAGTCGTATTTCTTTAGATGGTTATCCCTATGGTTTGATACCATGGCATAAATATCGTTGTGTTCATTCATCGCTAACGCCTGACTCCTTGACTGTTCCGCAGCCCGACATTCAGTAACGATATCATGAAGCGTCTTGGGACGTCTGCTGGTCTCCCTAAGTAATCTTTCTTGTAAGGGTTTGTCCTGTAACCCGTGGATGATCTTATCCCTTAGCATACGATCACTATTTGTACCATAATTGCAGTCTTCAACCGCTAGCTTAAGTCTACAGAAAAATTCTTGAAACTTCTCACCTTGCTTTTGTTTTATTTCCAAGAACAGGAATGAAGCGTAAATTTCATTCTGGTAATCCTCGAACTGACGGTCAAATTCAGTGAGGATTTGGTCGAGAGTTATCTCTTTTTCCGGGGGACTTGGTTTCAAACTCATCGTTCTGTAGAGAGTTTTAAGCTCCTCGCCACAAACATGTCGAAATACGGCCGTCTTTTTCCTTTCTGTATCATCCATGAAGTCAGCTGCTTCCATGAAATCTAAAAAGTCTTGCCTCCAAAAACGCCAAGATTCAGATGGATTGGCTCCTGCTATGAAGGGCTTCATCATCTCCAGGGTGTTATTCATGCTTTTGCTTTATCAAAATAATGATTAATTTGAAGAAAAGCTACCTGGGTATTCACTCCAATTTATTTTACCAGTTTATTCTGACACCATCTTATGTATCTTGATGGTCAAGACAAAGGTTGTTATAAAAATAGGTTTTTATTTTTAGACATTAAGTTAAATTCTATCAGAATCCAATTCCCAAAGATATTAAAAATAAAGCATGAAAAGAGTTGAGTTGTAACAGGAGTTGTAAACAGGACTAGTAGATATAAATAATAAATATTGATTAAATACAGAACTAGTAGACAGGAACAATTAATACTAGTGAATAAATATATAACAACAATCACAAAAGAAAAATTTAAGCTTAGTTTCTTCATTAGATCTTAAAGAAAACATAATGTAGCTCGTTTTGTTTATATTTACCTTTAACTCATTGCTTGAAAACCAAATAAAAATTAATTCCAAATCTTGATTTATCATGTTTTCTAACATGTTGTATGAAGGAGCTGAATATAAAATTATTGTGTCATCAGCGAAAGTTATTACTTTACCTAAGAGATTCAATTTACATAAATCATTGATATATATGTTAAACAAAAGAGGTCCAAGTCGTGAACCCTGAGGTACTCCTTTTTTAGAAGGAATAAACGGACTGCAAAGAGTATTCATTTTTACTCTTTGTTTTCGATTTAAGATGTACGATCGGAACCACTCTAAATAGTTGCCCCGAATGCCTGCAGCATATAATTTGTAAAGAAGGGTCTCATAGTTAACACTATCGAATGCTTTGCTGATATCTAAAGATATTGCCGCAGTTTTTAAATTGTCATTAAGATTGTTAGTGATAAAAGAGGAGAACTCTATTAGAGCATTAGTAGTACTTAAGTTATCACGGAATCCAAACTGATTGTTGGCAAAGAAGTTGTTTTTGTTCAAAAAATTTTTTACTCTTGTAGAAACCACTTCTTCCACTATTTTAGAAAAGACAGGTAACAAGGAGATGGGTCGGTAATTAGTGAAAACATCGGGACTTCCAGACTTTAAAATAGGTACAATAGTAGAAAATTTAAGAGATTCAATAAATTTACCTTCCTTAATAGATTGATTTAGAATAGATTGTATGAAATGACAATGATATTTGCCAAGTATTTTGAAAACCTTAGAATTTAAATTGTCATACCCACTTGTATTTGTATTTTTTAGTTTTGAAATAATATTCAGAGTTTCAGTTACTGAAACATCATCTATAAAAGCTATGGAATTTGCAGAAGGCAAAATGAAATCCCGATATTTATCACATTTTTTTACAATGTTACTACCAATATCAGAGAAAAATTCATTAAAAGAGTTGACAACTGACTGAGAAAACTGGATAGAAGATGAATGTTTCGAATCACAACCCAAGATATTATTTACAAGCTTCCATTCTTTTCTAGAATTACCCGAGCACTTATCGAACTCTTTTTTATAGTAACTGGTGCGGGCTTCTTTCAGTAATTTCTTTACAAGTCGACATGATTTAGAATAGTTGTAACTGGCAGTTTTATCATGGGGATTTCTTTTTTAATAATATAATTAATAATACCTAATTAATAATAATTTAATTATATAATACCTACTAAAATTAATTTAAACTTTTAAAGGATGTCTTTCATTTCCTACAAAATGTGAGTGCATGGCCTTAAAAAAATCATAACTTTACTGTGATTAGTTTTCTTTTAACTTCAAAAAGATAAAAGTTAGAAACTTTAAAATTTAATTGCTCTAAAAGTTTGTATTTCTCTGATTTGAAAAAAAAAGCAAAAGTAGTGCAAAATCTCCAAACACAAGTGTATGTGAGTAAAAAAAAATTACATTTGAACTACTAATGGTTTTTGCTTAGAGTGAGCTCTAAGTAGATAAAAAAATATCCAACTTTGATGTTATAAAGTAACTAAATTCATATAATTAGTATTTGCATCAATTAATTTTTCTCAAATATTTCTCTACAATTGTGCAGAATTTCATAATTTTCCATTGAATAATATTTGGAATAATGGAAGTTTGAAATATTCAAAATGAACATTTTCCCAAGCAGCATCAGTAGCAACTATTCCTTTTTCCTTAATATAAATAAAAAATTGTTTCCCCCTACCCCTAAAAAATGAAGGGACAAATTTGGGATATTTTTCTGTTTCAGCACCTCAGAATCTAAATAATGCAAGAAAAATAAAGCATATTTTTAGCTGTAGATCTTATTACTTTATCCTGCTCTTATGCTCTAGGTTTTCAATCTATAAACATTCATACGAAAAGAATGCAACTTATGAGAGTTTCGCTCATTTTGTAAAATAAAAAAAATCATTCGAAAAGTTTTAATTAAAAAACATTCTTAAAACCCCTTGAAATATAATAAGTAATCTGTAAAAAATGCCGTGACCAGGATTCGAACCTGGGTTATTGCGGCCACAACGCAATGTACTAACCACTATACGATCACGGCGATACACCCTCTGATATTTTTAGCTTCAAGTGTAAGAAAAATTAATCCTTTATCGCTTTGGGGGAAAAGGGAACTAGAGCGTAAACTCAAAAGCTTATGACGGACCCGATAGATGGCGACACCACCGAGTGACGGCGGTGACAGCCCTGCCTTCGCTCCTTTTGGAAGAGGGCTAGCTCCTAATAAAAAGCATTAGACATACGTTTATTTTTTTTAACCCTCTCATTTTATTTAAAATTCTTCCTTCTTTAATCAATATCGTTTAATTAAAAGATGTGAAGAAGTTTTTAAGCTTTAAAAGTCGAGGCGACTTATAAAACTTGGCTACTGATATGCAACTTCAGGAAATAGTAAAAGAATTTTAAAAACATAAATGTTACAGATAGAAGTAATATTAATTAGGGTTGAGAGTGAAGCAATTATGCAGCATCAATCCTTATCCCGAGCAGCCCCTGAAACTGATCTAAACTTAACTTTTCTAAAGCTAATTCATCAAGGTCTTTTTATGGCCTACCACCAAACAAAATCTGCTCGTTTCAGAGCACCGTTTTTGGTGCTGTCATCTGTTTATATATAAGTAAAACTTAATATATATGTAAAACATTAGGCGAAATGTTTATGCGACTTTTTGCAATGGATGAATTCGTTTTAATGAAACAAAAACAACTCGGGAAAATATTAGAGTATCCAGAAATATTATTTTAAAAAATTACACATTTTGATTAATGTTTTATATAAAGCATCAGTATAAAATCTTACGCAATTAGTAGGAAATTAAAGAAATTTAATTCTATGAACGTTACGGTAATAATCTCACGTGAGGGGAGTCATACCCCTTCACTTTAAATCTAACTGAAAGGGAGAGGATTAAAAATCATTGAATAAACAGAACCCCCTGCTTTTAAAAACGCTTGCAAATTACAAAGGGACCATCCATAAATGATGTCACACCTTTTTTATCAACATTTTTGACTGCCTTCCTCCCCTATGTCACAAAGTGTCACACTTCACCCTTGTCTCATCTCCCGCTCTCCTAACATAGCACTGACATGTTTAGAACAAGGTTGGTATGCATGTGGGACTCAATATTTACATTCAAGTTGAAGTGCGCCTCACCTTATAAATTCGAAGTAAAATCTTATTTCGTCGTTAGTATGAATTTCATAATGATGTCATTTATAGCTATGTATATGTTACGGGCAAAGTGATTAATCGGGCATTATTAATAATGTCCGAAGTGGAGGCGGGCAAAGAGATAAATTTCATTGATAAATGGCATTGAATTTATCACATTGCCCGCCTCAAATCGGGCATTATTAATAATGTCCGGATTTATTACATTGCCCGTAACATATACACTACATTTTTCAGTAAAAATGTTGTTTCAGTCGACTCCGCTTATTGTGATCACGGTTAATGTTATCAATCGGTAGTGTTCGGCAACTAGTGGTCAAAAAATAGTTAACTACCAACTACTAACTAGTCTGGGAAAATCTAGTTGCAATTAGTAGTTAACTATTTTTTCCTGGGACTAGTTACAACTAGTAGTTTACTGTTTCCCAAAGTAGTTAACTACTAGTTAACTAGTCTATTTAATTTCATAACCTATTTTTTGCCCAAATTCTAATACATCTTTCTTATCTATATCACAAAAAACGCGCAAAAAGGGCCTTTAATTGTGGTTATGGTATTTTGAGTACTCTACCATCTTAATTAAATTTGTTACAGTACAATTTTTTCTATATTTTGATAAAAATTTTAATAAAAATTTTTTTGAAAGTAGTTGAAATTTTGAAAGTAGTTTCAACTAGTAATTATTAAAAAAAGTAGTTCAACTAATAGTTGAACTAGTTTAAACCAAAAGTAATTAAACTACTAGTTAACTACTAGTTGATCAGTAGTTAACTACTAGTTGCAACTAGTTCTAGTTAACTAGTGCCGAACATTATCAATCGGATAACGTTATAAAAATTGACCGGGCCCAATAACTCCTATTTAACTTAAACCAAAATGTATCGTTTTATCTGATCAATATATCGCTTAATGTTATCAAAATCTGGTGAAATCCCCTAAAAAGCTCCTTTATTTCCCTTTTGAAGGCCAATTTTATTACATAATCATACAAAATGAGTCATTAATTTATTAGTGTTATATATTCCACTCTCATATTTTTCTTTGAGAATGTAAAAGTTGACAAATTAGGACTACACAATTGTGATTTTAAAGCCATTTAGTTACACTGTTTGAAACTTTCTAGTATCAAATCGTTTATTATTATCAATCGGATACTGTTATCATTCTACTCTTGGAAGAATATGATCACAGTCACGATCAAGCGGAGTCGACTGTCACAGATTGATGGACACCCTCCCTTTATGGACGGCCCCAAAGGTGACTTCATCTTCATAAAAGCTTTCACAATAACACAAACGCTACCAATCAAAACAGAACCTTCTCACTCTCTCTACAGACAAAAAAAAAAAACAACTCCAGCTCTAAAAAGACCATTTATCTCTTTTCTCTGTGCATAGAGGAAAACAACTTCCCTCCCAGTTACTCCCAGCACTCAGTCTCTTCCGAACTGCTGAGGTGGGATGATGATATTATTCCATCTCCACTCGTTCTGCCGCGACGGCGTTCTAAAATAATAATAGCCGATGTGAATAAATATCGTTTGCGCTGGGCCGAATTTTTGATAAGGATGTCCACTCCAACGTGTCACGGGACGTGTGTGGACGAAGAGATTATCTGCTGACAAGCGGTGGAGGCTCATTATACGTTCGAAATCGGCTTCGGAGAAGTATTTTTTTTTTGTAACGGAGAGGGGATTATGTGTGTGTCTGTGTTGCCAAGAAGAGCTGGGAAAGTGGAAGAAATTACTTTGGATTATTAGAACACTCAATCAAAGTAAGTACAATTAGATCCAGTTGTACTTATCTATTTATTAGTACATCAGTTTGATTGTATTTGAAAGTATCTAGGGTGAAGGTCCGAATCAGAATGTGAATAAGGCAATTTTTTTTAATGTGAAGTGATTCTCCATATCAATATAGCATCTTTCTATTTTGAAATTTAAAAATAAGTATTTTATCCTTTCGGAATTCCTATTTCAAACAAATTTTACCAGAAACAAATTTATACTAACGTAAAAACTTACTCAATATCCTAATTTTGGTACTTAGAACCAAACACATTTCTTATAGACTTTACAAAGAACAAAAAATTTTAACGTTAATATGATAGTCTAAAAACAGGAAGAAATGAAACTTGTTGCCAAAACAGTAATTACTCTATAATTTAACATTAACATTTTTATTATTTTGTGCATGAAGCAAAAGGAATGGAAATTTTAGTTATGTTTGCATTTTAAACCATGAAATAAATCACAACTGCAATTTATGGTCTATTGAAATGAGGCGGAGTAAAATATGCACCCCTACGGTCTCATGCAATCATCCATGGGGGGCTTCGTGGCTTAAATCTTTCTTAATTTTACAACAAGCAAAGCATAGAAACTTCTGAAAAAAAAAACACCGCCATAGCTCCAAAGCTTAAAAACGAGTAAAAAAAGTAGTTTTTAATGTTATTGCCTTGCAGTTGTTTGCACGGAAAACAATCAATCAAATCTGTAGTTTAGAGTTCAAGGACGACCTGAGGTCAAAGGTTGCAAATTGTTTCTGAACCCCAGTCTTGGTCGGTCCTAGCTTAAATCACGGTGTCAGCCTCAGGGAGTAGTAATTTGTTTTTACCTGGAGAAATGGGGTTACTCTTTGTTCATCTTCACACACAAAAACACACAAGTTTCAATTTAACCTGTTTTTTTTAACGCTACTGTTATCGAAACTTTAAAAATCTTCACTGTGAATAGTATGTTAATTATTTTTTAATATTTTTGCCAATGGCTTATGCATAAATTCAGAGATATTTTTAACTCCTCTGAGAGAGTATTTCACTCCTTGGAAATCGGAAATACTCTTTAAAAAACTAGCCAGGAGTATTTTCACTCTTTGAATTTTTCACAAAGGTTTAGCTTAAAAAATGCACCACCGAAATCAACAAATAATATTTTTTTTACTCAAAACACTACCTGATCTCAACGGAGACATTTTCGCCCGACTTCTGGCCAAAGCCAACTCCCAAAAATCACGGCACCCTAATTATCATTCTTTTTAATTGTGTTTTCATACAGCCATAGTATTTTTTTCATTTATTGTTCTAATGCTTTGGGAGTTTGATTGTGGTTTTCGTGTCTCATGTATATGTAGTTCATGCAATTTCCGTATTTCACTCCTCATAATTCAATTTCACTCCTCCTAAAAAAGGCAAGGAGTATATTTACTCCTCCAAAAAAATCCTAGGAATAACACTGCATAAATTCAATAAATGCTAGGTGCATTTGGATGTCTGTTTCATGTTTTTATCAAACCATATCGAAGGATTTGTAGAGAATAATCAAAATGGGACTTCTTGATACTGAGACTTATTATCAGTTATTGCTTAAAACAAACATTTTTTAAGAGGTCAGCAAACAACATAAGAGATAAAAAGGATTTTTTTGAGACATTACCATTATATGTCTCATAAAAGATTTAAAATTGAACCCACACACATAAAGGTATGGTATATATGTATGTTACGGGCAATGTGATAAATCGGGCATTATTAATAATGCCAGGGCAATGTGATAAATTATAAATTCAATGGAATTTATGAATGAAATTTATCACTTTGCCCGCCTCCACTTCGGGCATTATTAATAATGCCGGTTTAATCACTTTCCCCGTAACATATATATTAAATATTTTTATTAAACTAAATTGAGTTAATTATATTGATTGCATATTATTGTTATAATTAAATTCAGTTGACTGAAAATACCTTTTGTAAGTTTTAAACGCCCTTAAAAAGGAGGAAGGAGAGAAGGCGTAAAAAGGGGAAAAAATCCGAAAATAAAAGACCAAAAACAAAGTTTTAATCAACACTATTATCCCCGGATTGTTAAAATATTTCAGTCATTTAAAATCTCCCCCCCCCCCCTTTTTTTAGTTCAGGTTCCAGTTGCTTTTTCGGTCAATTTTCAATTCAATTTTCAACTCACGTGAATTCGTCACATCCGTGATAATATATCTCAAATTCCTCTCTAAATACACATTTCTGAATTTTAAAAGCGTTTCAATATCCTTTCGAAATTTTATCACGCTGGCTTTTACAGCCTCTCTTTAACCTTTTCAGTCTCAGAGTTTCAGTCTCAGTTCAGAGTGCCCAAGATTGTTATAGAATCCTATGGATAATTTGGGGCGGCTAGGTCTAAAAGGGTTAAGTTTCACGCTCCCGTATTCTTCAGAAATGGTGTTAGTATTTTATAAATGTAACCGAATAGTATTCCAGTTGTTTCTCCATATACAAAAGACGTCGAATTCAAATGTGTGTTCAGCTATGTAAAACGTGAGTGTATAAGAGAGGTCAACGACTTAAAATCGTAACGCGATTGGATACTTCTAAAAGTGTAGTCGGATACCTTCTGGCAGCTGATATCACAAGAAATCGTATTTTCTAGACGGACACAAATTACGCATATCACAGAGCTTGTTTTCTTCAAAACCTCTTGAAAATGAATCACCTATATGTTTGTTGAAGTACTGTTTCTTGGATTACAATTTAATACAGAGGTCTAGAGCCGTATCAAAAGCATGGGTGGTTTACAGACAGATTTTCGGAACGGGGATCGGCGCTAATTTTATCGGGGATGTGATGGATTTGTTTGAAAACAATATTTTAGACGTTAATTCCAGGCTAATAGGTTAAACGTAGCTATCTAGAATTTTAAAAACTAGGATTTGAACTTTGAATTTTTTAACTTTAAGGCTAAAAGGAAGTTTAACGCCGAAAAAAGGGAAAAGGGTTCTGGGGAAAACTCCTATTTGGAAGTTTTGAAAAATTAACTCAAATAAAAAGTATTTTTCCCTATTTTTTATACTTGAGCACCGGAACAGAATATTTCCTTTTAAACCCTAGAAAATTACTAAATCCACGTCGAATTCTAAGCCCAAGGAGAACGGGAGTACAAGGGATATTCTCTAAAAAGGTTTTTAATTTGAGCATGCCAAAAATGTTTTTGAATTAGTACTTTTAGGAATGTTTTTGGGTTTTTTTTTCTTGATTCAATTCAATGACGAGTAAGAAAGGAAGATAGAGGTAGTGAGTGGTGGTATATCCCAACCAGATTAACGGCATCTTTATAACGCTGGGGGATAGCATCCCCAAAGGGACCTAGATGTTCACGAAAATAAGTTTAAACCTATTTTTCAGAGTAAATTTTCTAAAAAAAAATGAAGGGCCCCAGACGTAGAACTCAACTATATTGATACAAAAATAATAGTAGTAATAGTAGACATCCAATAAAACGTTTCTATTTCAAAATATACAAGGATTTTCAAATCGAAGCACTTTTTTTATTGAGGAAATTTTTTTTTCCCAAATTAGAAAATGAAAAATGAATACCAGCCTTTTTTAAGCTATTAAATAGAAAGTGAACTCTTTTCTTGTTTCATTGTTATCTTCCTGAAGTACCTATTACATCTGAGAAGAGAAGGAAGCAAATCTCCCTGACAAACTAACGAGAACTTCCTAGTAAAATCCGATTCACGCCAATGAACACATTCCTTTTAAGATCTTCTGCATTTTAATTAAGAGAACCCCCAGGGAATGCACTACTTTAAATGTATCAATAATAATCTACAATCCTTCCTCTGAAGGTATTTTTAAGAATACAGCTCTGTAATAAAAAATGCGCCGCAGTAAAAATCTCCTTTCTTTAATAATTGCACGTCACAAAATTTTTTTTCAGTTTAAAATTTAGTAGTTAGGTGCTGCTTATGGCAAGAGTTTTAGGATCTTGGGGCGAAACTGGACTTCTATATAATATCACCATGCCCAATGAAATCGGTGGTAAAAGTAAAACTGCTGATGTTGTTGTGTTGAAAACGCTGATGGTTCGGTGATAGTTACAACATTGGTTACGAAGACTTCTTTAAGACAGACTACAGATTGTAATATCCTTGCCAAAGTCAATCATTGACTGCTAAAATAGAAATGAAACGAAAATTTAATATGTACGAATTTTTATTTTATATGTGTTCATAAAAAAATTAAGATAGGAATTAATGGCACGCTTAAAATAATTTTATCTACGTGGTTCAGAAGTGTTTACTCAGAATTGATTATACTCGAGAGCAACGCTTCCCGACCCTATGACGTCACTATGCGGAAGCAGAAACTGCGTAAACAGAAAGCCTGGTGGGTTGCTAGGAGGAGTTTCGCTACGCAAATCGTGATAAAAAGACGCTATAATATATGCATGAGTTTAACAAAAAAAATCATATTTTTAAATTGACGTTCTTTATTTCACTCAAAATTAAGACACGCGCTGGGAACTACTTTGTTTGTTAGTGACGTCATAGGGTCAGGGAACGTTGCAGTCCAGTAATAGCAATCCTTTTACGGAGATTTCCACTTCAAGGGGAATTGTTTACAGTCCTCTCCACCCGCACATAAGTGAGGGATCTCTGTAGTTTTACAATCAACCAGCAGGTGGCAGCACTACGAGAGGAGACCTTTTTGTATATCTGCCGCCAGATGGCAGCCCCACAAGGGGAGACCTTTTCGTGATGCTATCAGCTAAAAGGCGGATATATTGTTTTTAAACTTTAGATGACTAATGAACTTTCAACCTAACCCAGAAAGGGTTCCATAAATGGACGTCTTTTTAAAACCAAAGATAAAATAATGTTAGGTAGATTAATTTTTGAAGGGTTCTTCGGCTCTTTGAACTACTCTGTGGTTTGAACTATGCATGAACAATTGAAAATTGTATTATTGATAAGAAATTTATATCTAAGTATCTTTTACGAATTTAAAGGTGGTAAACTCAACTAGTGTTTAGTTTCTTTGCAATAAAGTGTTTTTTTCTAACTAGAGTGTGCTGCATACTGTTAGGTTAGAAACTCTTACTCTGACCTATTTAAAGGCAATAAGAAAAACTTGGAAGAAATAAAAAAATTATAGTTTGTATTTAGTATTTTAATTTTTTATGAAGCATAAGAGAAAATGAGTAAAAACTAACAAACTAATAAAAAAAACTCTTCAACCCAGAACTATTTCGATGGAATCAAAAGTAAAAGATTAAAATTGTCATAACCTATTTGTTTCCAATTCTTTTTCTTTTTCAGTAAGTTTTCAACTTGAATGAGGGAATTCTGCTCCAAATCTCGAGTGATAAACTTTTGTTATAAGAGTATTTCCTTGTTTCTAAGATAAGGAGCGATTTTTTTTATCGCAAGCAAATACAGGAAAGATACGCTTTACCGATGTTTGTCTCAATTCAGGAATTATCAAATTTCCTTTCTTAATTTAGGTATCTTAAGTAAACATTTAGATTTCGACACTTTGACCTGAATCACTTATTTAACTTTTAAAGCTTGACTGAAATATAATGAACTTTCAAGAGGTTAAGAGAGAGCACGAAGAAATATGAACATTACAAGTATTACAAACCCTTACAATTATAACAAATTAACAAATTTTAAAATTGTTAAACCAACACATATAACTTAAACAACCCGAGAAATTATATTGTTTTAAACAATGAAAAAAACTTCGGAAAATCTTCTGATTTAACGAAGCCCGGATAAATTCAAACTAAAAAAAAACTTTTTGAATGAGAAATAATTATCCTTAAGTTAGTTTTGTTTGCAACAATCCAAATAAAACCGTAAAATTAATTCATTACTAAGAAATAATTAGAATTTTTCTTAAACTTGCGAGTAATGATAATTCTTTCAAGTTTAAGAAAAATTCATTTCAAAAAAAGAACTTGACTAAAGTACAATCGTTGTTAATGTGAAAATTGTTTTCTAAACCAGTAGAAAAGGGTTTAAACGGTCTAAAATAAATAATAAACACCTGTGAATAATAATTTAACTGCATCTCTATGGAATTGATGGAAAATATCATTTCCCAGGCCATTCCTAGCCCTAAAGTTAAAAGCCAAACCGTTTTTGAATAAACTGTAATTTCTCAAACAGTAATCAACACCAATTTCTGTAATTTTTAACGATATGTATTTCTATTTCCCTACCTCCACCCTTTTAAAATTCATAAGTAGCATCTCTTATGTGTCGAAAGGTGCTTTCTTCAAGCCTTGAAACATTCAGAAACTAGTTTGAAGAGGGAAATCATTTAAGACAATTATTATTAATCTTTTCACGTGATATAGAGAGGTGTATTTTTACAATCGTCTTCACTACATCTTCTGGATCAAGAATTAAGCTATTGAATGAAAATTAACGAATGAAATTTGGTTTGTACCAATTTCACGTAATAGTTATTTTTCTAAGCAGTTTAATTCGTTTTCATATTATTAGGTTAATTTTCCTTTTAAATTCCCTTCGCAAGGTAGTCCACTATTTGAATTTTGTCGAGAGCCAAGAAGCCAAGAGTCTCAAGACTTCTCTATAGCACCTTTTTATAAATACTTTGCTGAACTTGTCGGTATTGCATCTATCTTCATGTAATTTTCCAAAGAATTACTGACCTTTTAAAAACATGTAAATTCAACACAAGATATTTTCATGAAACTTTTTCTATGCTTTTTTATGATATTTCATAGGTTTTCTAATGAAGTTTTAATCCCACCTTCTTTAATTTTTTTTTAATTAATTATTTGAATTTTCTTGATTTGTCAGTAGAGGCCGTTCAAATATTACGTAAGCATGTTTTTGCTCCCCTCCCCCCTTGTCAGGAAAGATAAGCAAACCACAACCCCCCTCATAATTACGTAAGAAAACTAACCGGACCTCCCCTTTGTTCTTTTTTTGTACAAAATGTTTAGCAATGCCTAAAAAGTGTAAATTTTTTTGTAAAATTTATTTTTGTTGAATAATAAAATTTATGCAAGAAACAAGAGATTTTCGACAGTGCAGTGTTTGTTCCATCTTATGTAAGCATCACTCATACCCAACTTCCCCTTGTCAGGAAAAATAAGCAACGAGCAAACCCTCCCCCCTTAGGTGTTTACGTAATATTCGAACGGCCCCTATTAAATATCTCAATATGGTCACTTTTACTCATTAGGTACACCTTACTTTCATGATTACTAAACGAGACATTAAAAATCTATGATAGTGAAAAATACCCTGTACAACTGAAAATATTTTTTTCAGGAACAAAACAACTCAGCTTTCAGAATGAAATCATCGGTGCTGTACCTCCTGATATCGCTGTCCGGCATGGTATTCGGAGCAGAGATCGTGGCTAGTCACATCACTCAATCCTTGGTGCTTCTCATCAGCTCTTATCACATGCTGTACAACATCTTATCCTTGCTCCTGTTGGTTATCAGTCACAGAGTGAGTGTCAATAAGACCGCATCCTCATCTCCATTGCCCTTTGATCAAAAACTGCTTATCGTTGATGCGAAGTTTCCTACTTTGTAAGCGATTGTGGTGATTGGGTATATGATAGAAAGAAACAAATGCTTTAAAGGAAGGGGTTTCCAGAGTATGGACTGTGGTGGCTGACTGGATTTTTTTTTTCGCATGGGATTAAAAGTCAGCCTCATACGTATAAATATTATAAGACTGATGCAAAAGAAGAAAAGTTGGTGTAAATTTGGAATAAATAATGCTGTAAATTCTAAATTTAGAGAGGGCCAAGAAACAAATTTATAAATAAAGAGTGGAACATCAAAAATTTTAAGCAAAATCTTCTTCATATTTTCTTCTTCACTAATCAAGTAATAATCTTCTTCACTAATAATCTTCATGTAATCTTCTTCACTAAGCATGTTTTAGCTCCCGAATTTCGAAAGAGAGTTTCAGTCTGGTCCGAGGGACATTATGGAGTATTAAAATGTGGCCTTTTTGCTGAAAATATTGGAAACCCATGCTTTAATTAGTGTTTTGTTTGAATGGAAAAATATGCTGAAAAAAATTATAAAGAGGTGTATAGACTATATAGATTCCTTATGCTGAAAATATGAGTGATAAGGACTATGGGTGTGATTGGCTAATATCCAGCCTGGAAGAAAACATTATTTACCATTAAGAACAACAAACTATCCAGAAATATAGTTTTGAAGGGGACTCTCCATGCCCACTTCTACCTTTGGGCTGTAAATTTTTCTTTTATGTCTCTTGAGATACCCTTCCCTAAGATATTTCGTGATTCCCCTCCCCCTCGTTTGTTAAAAAAATAATAATCCAGCGAAATTACTATTACAATCAGAACCTTGGAGTCTCAAGTACCCAAGGGGAGGATTTGGGGATATATCAAAGTCAGTAAATTTTAATTTATTAACCACAGAGAAATATTAAATTTATCCCATACCAATATTCCCCTCAGAAATTTGCTGTTAGGAGTTATCTTTGAGGAATGGTAAATTTTTCGGACGATGTGTAACACTATGTCAGAGGAGTTGAGGACCCTCCCTTTAAAGAATATTTTCAGTAATTAGTCACAATATAACGCATTTTCGGTCAGCCTCAGGGGGACACTTCCCCGTTAAGAGAATGTGTGAGTAAGAGAAAGTAACAATTTTTTGTCCTAAATACTGTCACGTAACTTCGATATTCAACTTTCATTTCCGGAGTATCTAAAAAAATAACCTGTTTATGAGTGCTATTTTTTCTTTAGGGCATTGTCACAACCATAAAGACTAACCAAGTTATCTTTTTTTACATGCTTCGAATCCTAAATAATTTAATAAAGATCGTTAATAAAACTTTCAGGTTTGTCGATAATAAATAATTTGGTTGATTTCCTGAATTTGGCTTACATGAGTTAGAAACAGGGTTAACTTGAAAGCCTTGTTTACAGAGCAATTTATTAAAAGTCCCTCATTCATAAAAAAATTAATCTACACATCACTAGCTGAACTTAAGTTATACTTAGAGCAGAAATATATTTTATGTTTCATTAAAATGCTTCGGGCAGGCAGTTTCATAAAACATGGGGACAAATAAAAATTTGGAGAATTTTCTATATGGGGCAGGGCATGAAAAGTTTGAGAAGCATGCTCTAAAAATTAAAACCAGGGTAATATCCAAGGTGGGGATAGGGGCTCCACCTCCCCCCTGAAAAATTTTGACTCCAATTTTTATATTGTTTTTTTTTTCTTGAAAATACAAATTTCAAAAAAAGTATCTGGGAGGACCTCCAGAGCCCCCAATTTTCTTTGTAAATAAAATTGTATTTCATTGTATATGTATAAAATTTTTATATTAAGTGGACCAAGATTAAAATCCTCTATAAGAGATCAAAAACTTAACGTATAAAACTACTCGTGAGGGGGTACCTTAGAAATAATTTTAAGTCACCCACCACCCGAAACAAAAGTTTGGTTACGGTTTGATTAAGACCCATATGGAGAAGGTAAACAATCAGTAACAATGGACAAAATCAATCCACGCCTGTTTCTCCCAACTAGTTTCAAGAGTAATAAAAAAGTTTCAACTTTTCTAAACATCTTTTTTGTTTTTGCGAATAAGCTTTCACGTGAACAACTTATTCAAATTCAAGTATCTACGGGTGGTGTTGCGATTTTCACGTGAAGGCCGCGAAAGGCTTCTCGAAGATGTGCTTCGCATTAATGGTGTCCTCCAAAGGTATCGACCTTGGAAGGAATATATACGCATTGTTAATTTTTGACAAGTTACAGGTGAAGCGAACTCTAATAAAAACTAGTGGTTGCCAACTGTTTACCGAAATTAATTAGCATAAAAGTAGGGGACTTTTGGAAAGTTGTGCCACAGTAAAAATTCAATCGGTAATACTGACTAATTAAGTTGTGATCATTAATTTTGTTATAAAAGAATAAAAAGAGCAATAAGAAAAAAAATACCCTACTCGGTGTCGAACGCCAAAATTAGAACTAAATTAAAGTAGTACATATGTGTCACTTTAATGTTTTCAAAATAAGATTAAAGTAATTTTTAAACAATGTTTCTAAACGTATAGGGCTCCCCACTAGGGAGGCGATACAAATTTTAATACTCTTATCAGGAAATAATGTTGTAACTGCAATTTATCCAAGATTACTTAAAAACGTAGTTGAAACCCTGTTTTTAATAAGTCAAATTTCAGAAATCTCTCTGGGGGAGGACTCCCAGACCCCTTTTTTTATTGTGGAGCTCATTGTTGCTCCCACAAATAAAAAATTTGATACTTTCAGGTTCAAATCCTTCCTATTAATTTTGTAAAGAGATAATTCAACCTCTAATTAATATTAAAATAGTAAGTATCATATTAAGATAGTAAGTATCATAATAAGATTATTAAGATTTTAAATTGGTGACTTACATCACTTCATAACACCTTAACACCCTTTTTTAGTGCAAAATAGGGTTCCTCCACAAATTTAAGTTGAACCTGTTTTTTATGAGGGGATAGGAATAACTTCAAAATAATCATATGTGATGACCCCTTAAAAATTCAAACACGCATATCTCAGTGAGTTTTGAAGATATTGAGATAGAATGTTTTGTGTCTTATTCAGGAAATAATAAAGAAAGTTTTGCTAAGTGGGGTTTTTAATCTAAGGTGGCCGTATAAAAAGTTATTATCTGCATCTTCTGAAATATTTGCAATTTGATGTTTACCCCCATTATGATGTATTTCCCCCCATGATGTATGTATTGGAAATGCAACTTGTATAAACAAATTATTCACCTCTTTTAATGAAAATTTTGCAAATTGGAAGTATATGTGTCCCTCTAAGGATGTATTAGTTCCCTATCATCTAAGGGAAATGTTTTAGGAAATAGCCCATTATTACACCCTTTTTGAAACACCCTGTATAGAGCATTCGCACATGACGTCACGACCAGTTATTTTTTTAACTGATAACTGCTGGTGGACACACACTCGGTTGCTAAGTGCGGGGTCACGTGATTGCAAATGCCCCTATATAAGCATTCGCACATGACGTCACGACCAGTTATTTTTTTAACTGATAACTGCTGGTGGACACACACTCGGTTGCTAGGACGGCTGCTAGGTGCGGGTCACATGATTGCAAATGTTCTATACCTTCCACACACATCATGAAAACAAACCCATCTTTTTCAGATGTCCAAAGGCAAGACCCTGAAGAACACGTTCGGCTGGGCGAGGGTGAAAGTGCTGGGTCTGCTGTTCAACATGCTGTTTCTGGGGGCACTGTGCTTCGCAGCAGCAGTGGAAGCCATGCAGACCATGGTGCATGCCTCCCACGAGGACACGGAGCCCAGGTACCCCATGCTCCTGCCGGTTCTGGGCGGGCTCAACTTCCTGCTCAACATGCTCTGCTTCTTCCTCATTGGCGGTAAGGGCATTTCTCATTCTCATTCAAGATGGATCAGGGGCGTGTATAACGGAGGGAGGGGTCAGGGCCCACCCCGAAATTCGGTCTAGGTGCACCAAAAGAAGCTAAAACCATGGCCATTTAGACACATATAAGGCCAGAGAAGCTCGAAATCTTGAGTGACGTTCTGCCTACTATTTCGCGTCATCATCGCTTATTGGACAACAGCGCAACTCCAGTCTGAAGGGAGCGTGCAAGATTTCAGCTGGAGTTGCGCTGTTGGCCGAAAAGCGATGAGGACGCGAAATAGCAGGACTCATAGCGTCACTCAAGATTTTGAGCTTTCTGATGTGTCTAGATGGGCCAAGCCCGGTTTTTAGACCCGGTTTTTTAGGGTCAAAAGAAAATATATGGGCCCCTCCTGAAAAAAATTTCTATAGTATACGCCACTGAGGTGAGTGGTAAATTTATAGTGGGTAATTTTCTGTAATGTATCCCACTAAAAATCGCCAAACAGTTTTGAACGCTAAAGATTAGAAATATCGGCTATAATTATAATATTTATGAGAGCAATAAAAATTAGGCTATATACAGGGTGGTCCTTAATTCATGGTACAAACTTCTAGGGGTGTTAGAGTAAACCTAGACGAACAAGAATTGGTATAGGAAGGGGGTCGCAGATACGCCGTTAAAGAGCTAGGACCTAATGTAGTGCGAGTGCGTTTCAAAAGGCCGTTTTTAGAAGGCCCGTGTGACGAAACAAATCATAATAAAATGAAAAACATTATTGCATGAGGCACAGGAATATCCGTACTACTTAAATCCTCAATGTGATAGAAATTGGACCACTTGCTAAACCGTGGGGTGAGTTTTAAAACGTGCAATATTCATCTTTTAGCCAAAGAATGGAGTTCCCTTAATGGTACTTAGAAAAATGATGATCGGGGAAGGAATTTTCAATGATCATACAGTTCCAATGATCAATGTATGATCATTGAAAATTCCTTCCCCGATCATCATTTTTCTAAGTACCATTACACGGAACTCCATTCTTTGGCTAAAAGATGAATATTGCACGTTTTAAAACTCACCCCACGGTTTAGCAAGTGGTCCAATTTCTATCACATTGAGGATTTAAGTAGTAAGGATATTCCTGTGCCTCATGCAATAATGTTTTTAATTTTATTATGATTTGTTTCGTCACACGGGCCTTCTAAAAACGGCCTTTTGAAACGCATTCGCACTACATTAGGTCCTAGCTCTTTAACGTATCGGCGTATCTGCGACCCCCTTCCTATACCAATTCTTGTTCGTCTAGGTTTACTCTAACACCCCTAGAAGTTTGTACCATGAATTAAGGACCACCTTGTATTTAGTAATCGGCGTTCAAACAGCTTGGCAGAGGTAGATAACGAAATTGTACCTTTAAGCCTTTAAAGGGTACACTTGATATCACAATGTCAGAGGGACGGGGTAAAAATTTAAATGGGAAGATTACAAACCAACAAGGGAATCCTAAATTTTTAAAAATAATAAGGAGAAAGAAAGAAAATTCTACTAAAAAAGGATTTTTCCAAATCGGGATGAAATCTCTAAATCGGGACCGTCCTAATATATTTTTTTCTCAATTTTTAGTGTTCCTTTAAATTATTCTTTTCTAGGGAATATTTTAAATGGGCATAGTGTTTCTTGCAGTAATATGAACCAAGTCAACGCAGTGAAGTGGACATCACAGGGATTAACCTGTAGATTGTGTTTCACTGTGAGGGTATGCTTGTTGCAGTGAAAACTTTTTAAATAGCGTTGGTAAAGTTCCCGAATTCCGAAAATAAAAGGTTCAAGGGCCAAAAGGAGAATTACTATGTTACTTTTTACACAAATGGGGGGTCATGTTAATACCAGGTTTTACAACTCGTTGAAAAGTGAAAATCTTAAGTTTATGGATCCAACACTATCAAAGTTATGAATCTATTGGAAATATATAAACTTTGTTTTTCATTTTCTAACAAGTTTTAAACATGGTTTTAACAAGGTATTTCTGTAAAAAGTTAAACACTAGCTTTGTACTTCTTTTCAGTTTTGCGGAAAATTTTCTTCTTGAAAAGGGGGCGTTGGTCCCAAAAAGTTTGGGAACCCCTGGTTTAGATGCTAGAAAAAAAAGAGCGCTAGAAAAAATTTTCTCTACCAGTAAAACTCAAACATTCACCATGGTTTTCAAAACACAGCTTAAAATCATTTAACCAAATCCGTCTGAATAAATTTTTAAATGATTCTGAAGAGAAAATGCAGACACGTCTGATAAAACATGATCCGATTTCATCAACACAGAAAGTTTTCCGTCTCTTTTTCTTGGCCTTGGGTCTTTTAACACTGTTTCAAAGATGGGAGTAAAATTTAACCTTAGAAGTGAGAAGAGAAAAAGCGTGTTGAAATATAAAATTTCACCACTTAAAAACATATTTTAAGTATTTAGTATTCCAAGATGCGCGTTTCAAACCAATGTTTTAAAATTTACATGTGAACTGCTTAAATTCATCCAATAACTTCTTCGTATGCTTGTAGAGAAATAGCCATTGATCTAATCGATGGAATAACCATTAATGTAATCGATTAATTGTAACTTCCAGGCTATACTCATCATCAAGGATGTTGTATGATCATTCAAGGGGATGATGTACAGATGAATTGCGTTCTAACTGATCCCCTTGAAAACGAAAATGTATGTTCAAGATTGCAAGAGGGATGTAAGTATCTTAATTTTCAACTTATTTAGTTTTTAATTACTATAAACATGTCCGTAGGGACTTTTGAAGTTAGTGAATTTATGTTATGTTGGGGGATAAAGTCTCAGAGAGTTTGCATTCTTATGACTTTTCAAAATTAAAAAGGTCAACAATGTTTTTTTTCTCCAATAAATTGCTTATAATATTCATTACCTTTTCTCAAAAGTTTAAGTTTATTAAATTTAAATTTTAATGAAAGAACTCTAATTAAAATGGAAAAAAAATTTTAATTTCTGGGTCAGCTGCAGTGTAGACCCTCTCCCTGCATTTGGTTTTTCTTTATAGATAATTATACCCCCATTTTTGGTACACAACTAAAGTACCTTTAGAGATTATAATTCCATTAGAGATTAGGGGCCATTCACGTATTAAATAGAAAGGAGGGAGAGGGTCCTGAGAAGAGTGAGGAAACATATCAAACCAAACATTACATCTTAGGGGCCGTTCAAATATTACGTAAGCAAGTTTTTGGTAATTTTTGCCCCCCCCCCCCCCTCCCTCCTTGTCAGCAAAAATAAGCAAACTGCAAACTGTAACTCTTATAATTAAGTAAGAAATTTGCTCGACCCCCTTGTTCTTTTTTTGTACAAAATCTTGACTAATGCTTAGTTTCTGAAATTTTCTCCATGAACACTTAACCTATTGTTAAAACTTACAAAGGAACTGCCGTGCCTCTACCAGGACCAGGACTTTTCCGACTTCCAACTCAAGTGTGGGGATGTTTCCTCCACAAGAACATCCTGAGTGCTCCGGTCTCCCGTCTTCAAGACCGTGCTCTCTGCTAAAATGAAAGCATTGTCTTGAAGACGGGGGACCTGGCATGGACCCATCTACGCTTGGCCTCTTCTTGACCTACCTATACAATGGTGCAGTTGATGACCTGGAAGACCTCAAGAAGGAATGCGTCGACTTCTTATGTGCCAACGTGTCCGTTTCGAACGATCTTGTCCCTTGCAAATATAGACCAGCTGTCCTCAGTGGCCCACGGTTTCTTTTTTAAAAAATTACAGGGAGGTTTTGAGATCTGATGGAGAATGGAGAAGAGAAAAGAAGACAAATTTTAATTTGTCTATACTTCCTATACTTTAACAATACGTAAAACTTTCCTTGTGAAAAATGCTAAAACTAATTTCCAGTTCAGTTTTTTTAGTGAAATTTATTTTTGGTTGAATTTTGAAATTATTTATGCAAGAAGTTTAGCTTAAACCTTCAGCCACGGTATCCTAATTATCATACTCTTTAATTGTGTTTTCATATAGCAATATATTTTTTTTTCATTTACTGTTCTGATGCTTAGATAGTTTTATTGGAGTTTGTTTGATTGAAACCGAAAAATAGCATCCTCATTTTTTTTTTACAATTTCATTTTGTCCTTTAAAAAGTAAGCGTTTTTAACAGAAATTTTGTCTCTGTATATGTAGTTTATGTTATTTCCGTATTTCAATCCTCATAATTGAATTTCACTCCTCCTAAAAAAAGTCAAGGAGTATTTTTACTCCACCAAAAAAATCCTATGAATAACACTGTCTGCCTCTATAATTTGCTCCAAAAAAAGAACTTCCTTTCCATACATCAATAACTCATCATTTCCTCTTTCAGCGTCGTCGTCGTCTCGGTGGTTGGACGACCACCAGCTGCTGGACCTGTCGCGGGACGTGTCCTCGGGGCTGACGGTGATCGCGTGCGGCGCCGTCATCCTGCTCATGGACGGCCTCATCCTCAAGTACGCCGACGCCATCCTCTCCATCGCATCCCTCACCATCCTGCTCAGCACCACATACCCCTTCGGTAAGAGAACCTCCCTCTCACTTTTCCATTCAAATGTTCCACCAAATCGTGCTCTTTACACATACTTCATTCAAGTATCCGCTCCTTCCATTTGGTTCCTTTAGGGCAGTGGTTCCCCAACTCAAAGAAGTTCGCGGACCGCTAAGTTTAAAATTGGAACCTTCACGGACCACCCTTTGTATCTTAGTCTCTCACCCTCAGAAAATTACAATGTTAATTATCCCTAATTAAGCATGTAAACTTATATAATGCTCTGAAACATAACTATATTTTAAGAAAAATTTAATTAAATCTCACGAGTACTAGAAATTTTTGTTGTGATATAAGTAAATCTTGGGGGGATCGACTCACAAAATTTTAGCAGAGTTTTTTTTTCAGAACTCTTATTTTCCCATTAAATATTTATAGTAGAAGAAAGTATTATTATCAGTTTAGTGGTGACTGTTATGCCTACAAATTACACAGCCTTAAGTATAATTCAATCTTTTCTTGTTCAATTCCTTTAGATTTCTATTATTTATTGGAAATTTTTTTGTGTGCTTCCGGGTCCCTCCACGGACTACCGGTTGGGAACCACTGCTTTAGGGCTACTATCATTTCTGGGTGAAATTTCTTTTTTTAGGCCATAGAAAACGTCTCAAACTACTCCATCCCTTCAGAATCTTTTCCTAACTATGTTATTCAGGCCGTCCATACATTTCTCGGGTCCCCTGACTAAAATTTTTTCCGGGAGTCGCCTATATTAAAAATGCTTCCTCCTCAGTGGCAAGTCTATAATTTTTTTTGGGGGGGGTCCAATAATATCATCTAAAATAAAATAACCCATAGTTAGATTTTTCCCCCAGAAAACACCCAAAAATATTTCTTCTCCCCCTTTCCAATCTGTAATAAAGTGTTATTTTACCGAACAGAAAAATTTTAGACATTCAACCCTTAAAAACAACATTTTAACGCATTTTCGTCCATCTTGTCCAAATTTCGGGAAGGGGGCGAAACCTTAGAGCCCAAATGGTCCCTTATGCTTCGGGCCCCCTGCCATTTGCCGGGTTTGTCCCCCTTATGGGGAAAGGCACTAAGTCACTTTGGGAGATTCTTTTGAAAGCGGTAGAACGGACACAACGAAAGACAAGATCCGCACACTTCAAAAATTGCGCCGAGCTAAAAGGCAGTCGGTTGGACTTGGGGAAAAAGAAAGCTCTGTCGGGTATCGCCAAATTTGGCATAACCTCGTACAGAGTATTTAAGTCAGAAGTGACTTAGTAACTTTCTCCTGTAAGTCAAGTCGACGATATGTTCCTCTCTTTACCCTATTTAGTTATTGCATAATGTTGAAGTATTATTACATGTTTCTAACGCATGAAATTACTCGTTAACCATCTTGGTTCTAAGGTTTTGAAAAAAGTCCGAACATGAACACACTAAGCATGTTTCTTGTACTTATCCCGTATACGGCCCGCAGAAAATTTTCCATCATGATGTACTTATCCGGCCAAAATCTCCATAACCATTTTTTTTTCGTCACAGAAAGTAAACAGCACTTCAATTATAATTGTTCTGCACAGTTATGAGGTCAATGGCAGCGGGCTGCTAGGGAAGGGAATTCCCATTTAGACCTAAAACATATGGCCCGTTGCCAATGTGGGGTTTCCAAAAATACTATTGCAGCAACCGAGGTTACTCAAAGTTCATTCGTCGTTACCAGGTTGAAATAGTAGTGTGACTAAAATTTCTGTTGCTAATAAAATTTAAAGTGGTTTCCGTCATTTCGTAACTTGGTTGACAAGTTGATTGCTCTCCATGGACCGAGTCAATTTCTCGGGGACATTATAGCATCTACTAAGTTATCAAGTGAACTTTAAAGTCATTCATGGATCTGTCTCACAGATTCAGTTTGAAAAAATATTACTTAGACATTTTTCAAATGCTTACTCAATCTCTTTACTTTGAAATGAGAGAAGGAAAGACACCGAATGGCAGGGAAAGATTTATGGAAAAGGAGAAAGAGGGTGATTTGAAAAAGACGGTAGAAAATCATTCCGGTGGGCTTCATCCCAATTGAATCATCTTGTGCCATAATAATTCAATTTATAAGTTTCATATGTTATTTTATTTGAATGGTAAAGTGATTTTTAAACCATTTTTCCTTTGGCATGTTAATTTATATATATTCTATGTTAATTTATATTTTGGTTAATAAAGATTACTATTAAAAACAAAAGTAATGTAAAGCCTCAATATCATCATTATGTATTTGTGCATTTTTTTTTATAAATATCGATATCCCAAAATCCTGGGATTGACCCATGCGTCGTGAATTGTCAATTCCTGTTTGATGGTCACAAAAAATACGGATAGAACAATTTTCCCTCTGATTTTAATACTTCTATATTCTTAGATACATCATTCCTAACTTGGTCCTTGTGTAATTAAGCACCTTTAATTCTACAATAATATAATAACTTTTTTTTAATTTTTAGTTCGCGAGTCAGGATTGATTCTCCTTCAAAGCATACCTAACCACATCGATGTGAATGGCCTAACCAAGAGATTGGTCTCAGAGGTAACAAATTTTGTTTTAAAAAATATTATTAATGTATCCAATAAAACATGAGAGAAAAATATTTTGTTTGGATGATGTGTATAGATACGGTCCTTTCATTTTCAGTTTCCCGACGTTCTGAACGTGCACGATTTGCATGTGTGGCGCTTGTCAACGTCTGGGGTCATCGCGACAGTTCACATTATTCTCTCCACACCTGAGGTCTACCCACGTATCGACGGAAAACTCAAGGACTTTTTCTACACAGAAGGCATCAGCAGTGTCACCATACAACCGGAATTCACAAACGTAAGGCATTTAATCATTTGAGTGCTACTATTACAGGTGGGTTATAAATCCAGGGGGTAATTGAATAGTCAGTTAGTTAGAAGAAGGGAATAAGTCCAAAAACGAAGTTTTGAGAAAATCGAAAAAAAAAAACTGTATAAGTAATGGAATTTTTATCCAATAGCCACCACATTTTTACAGGAAATTCATGACACTGTTAAGAATACAGAACAATTATCGAAAAAAATTATAAGTGTATTTAAAAATGTTTTACAGTTAAAAAAGAGGATGGACTTCTTCCCTTCTTCACCCTTATGAAATTTCAGCTGATCAAAAATCTTGAAAACCACTTAAATTGACAATTAAATTATATTTCTACTTAGTTTACAGTACAAAAGTGAAAGATAGAAAGACTAAGTTCATTCACGAATCATCAAAATATTTACTCAGTTATATCCAAATAGGGCTGCGAAGCAAAGATGAAGTCAGGATGCATTCTGCAATGCTCTGAAAACAACAACTGTGGAGCCCTTACCTGTTGTGGTCCAATCATGAACGATTCCAAAGAATGCTCTTCACCGTCATCCACCAATGTTCATCATCAGTGCACGCACCGCCCAAAGGCTTCATCGGAGAAAGAAAGCACACCAGATCTTCCCCTACTGCCACAATACGATTTTGCCAAATTAGCTACTACTTTAGAAACGACCCTTTGATAGATATTTTTTTATTTAAAGAGAAATAATGACATTTATATTTGCTCAAATCTGGCATGTACAGTTGAACTTGTAAATAAATTTTATATTTTTCTATTAGTTATATCTTATCAGATGATATTCATAAAACATTATGTTGAAGTCAGAGTTTAATTTTGTTATGTAAAATCCAAATATCTCTAGAGTAGATATTTTTGTTTAGTTATTTTAGAAAATGAGAACTCACTAAAACATATCACAAAAATCCCTCCCTCAGTTTACCAATGGCAAAGCATGAATTGGAATCATGTGGAAGAGCAATAAAGTGGAAGTATGCTCTAAAAATGCACTAAAATATACCCTAGCTTATTTTGAGAAACATAAATATAATAAACTTAAAACAATCGCATAAAACTGATGGAAATTACATAAAACTGTAAAAATTACTTTCAGACCTAAGCTGAACTGAATACATGGCAATATGGACAAAAGGTACTTTTCAAAGATTCCATGTACACTTTGCCACTGGTGTTTCTTATTAAATAAGTATGAAAATCCTTAAAATAGAAGAGAAAATTTGCAGGTTTTAAAAATTATGTGTGAAGTATATGAAGGTGAATAACATATATCAGTAATTTATACATAGGCTTTTCATTAATAGAATAATTAGGTTTGTTTTTTATTTTCATTATTCACACTTGTGATTACCTTAAAATCATAAATATTTAATTTAATTTACTTATTATTCCTTTTTCACTTTTAAGGTCAAAGAATACTTCAACTAATGATATCAGAAACTTAGAATTTAATTACAAAATTGGATAACTGAGTGAAAAAAAAATTCAATTGATTAAAAAATAAACTTTTAAGACCAATGATTCTTTCTTATTTTAAAATTTATTGAAAAAATAAAAAAGTACAAAAACATGTGATTCAAATTTAGCTTACAACATTTGTATACATATCATTCATAAATAGCTCCATATAAAATATCAATTAACAAAAGTATAATCATAAAACTTATGTATATAAGTGTAAAAATTACAAAACACTTGCCGAATATTTCAGCACTTTCTCACTTCACAAATCCATCTTTTGATCCATTCAACGATTGACTGGCGAGCTTTCTTCACAGAAGGAGGATCGGCCGGATCTGAGGACCTCAAATCTAAATGATGCGCAGCATTTTCAATTTGAATGGCAATGATCGTATCTGAGAGAGATTCTAAAACACCACCTCCATACCATGGATCTAGTTTTCCATTTCTGTTAATGGAGAGTAAGGTTGGTTAATATTTGGACCATTTACTTTTAAACATCATAACACAAAAGTTGAGTTTAATGAACTGTATTTTTGAGGAAACATCTAAAAGTTTATGTCTAGAAATAAATGTTATAAGGATCTATTTTTTTTATTTGATTCTGTTAACTGTCAAGCTAAGTATCAACAAGCTATTTTGGATGCCAAAAATTTTAAATAACACTAAACATTTCAAACTAATAGATTAAAATATTTAAATATTCAGTTATATTAATAACAACCATAACAATTTGGCAATAGTATGTGAATATTTCGTGTTTAAAAAAAAGTTTCCAATATTTAGCAGGACAGTTAACATAATTGAACCATGTTTACTTATTTTGGACAGTAAAACATATTACAGTTTTTATAAATAATTAGTTTTCTGAAAACAATTAAAAATAACATTTAAATTGTTACAACTTCTTTTAACCCACAGTGTAATTTTGAGGAAGCATTGAAAAATTTAGTACTGTAATTAAATGTTATAAAGATCTGTTCATTAAACTAGTTTAGATATTTAAAAAATACAGTTTTAATAACCAATAATAGAGAAAATTTGCAAGAAAATTAGAGAGGAACAACATGTATGTTGTGACATCTGTTTTTGTTTGAGCACACAAACAATGAACATTTCCACAGTTAAGTGGTCTTTCACAAGCTACATAAAATTTTCATGGGATTTTTTTCTTGCCTTTTTAAAATTTACATATTTGTACCTTTGTTTCCCCTACTTTGATGCCCCAATGTGGAAATTTTGTTAGTATTCTCAAACTTTTAACACTTTATCAAGACAAATAATTATATAGTAATACTTTATGACAAGAAATACTTTATCAAGACAATTAATTATATAGTAATACTTTATGACAAGAAATACTTTATCAAGACAATTAAATTTTACACTACCATTTCTCTAAATTTATTATCTATCTACCTGATATATGAAAATAACCATTGCTCTATCAAAACCACAACAAGAATACATTAATATTTCATTGAAGTTGTTAAGTCTTAGACATGTAGAATTTGGAAAAAAACATAGTGGAATTTTTTTTTTATTTAGCTCTTAAATTAGACTTAATGCTTTTATGAAACTACTTCACTAATTACTTTAAGAGTGATCAGGATAATTACATGCCATCATATGACAAAAAAAATTAAATTAACCAGAATTACTTTTTATTTGAAAACAGATTTGTAGATGGAATTTAAAATTGAGATACTCATAATGGGTCCGAAAGTGTACAACACATCTGTGAATACAATCAATTAAATCAGTAAATAATTTCAATTTTTATAAATTTCACTTTTATGACTGTAGCTGAGTTATTTATTCCCTTTTAAATTCTGTTAGTTTTGGTCTAGTACTAAGTCACAAATATCAGATTTAAATTATACTATAACAAATTTAAGTAATGAGGAAACCAAAAAGGATAATTACGTAAAAATTATGTTGCTGGATGCTGTGATATTTCTTCCTCCATACATAATCAAGGCCATCTTTGGGTCAGGCCTTACACCCCACTTTTTCTGGCAATTTTCCGAGTACTCAGAGAAATTCCATACCATTGGTTCAAACATGTCAGTAATACCATTTTGGCATTGAGGTTGTACCATTTCTGTACATGCCTAGAAGATATTGAGAAATTGAACACTCGAACAAGTAAACATGGGTATGTGCTACAGGTTAGTCTACTGTAAACAGCTAAGAAAAAGTGCTAAACCTCAAACAAATAGCAAAAAAAAAAGATAACTTGATGATTTTTATCAAAAAACAATCTGAATACTAACATACTAAAAATTGGCTTACATACTTGTATCAAAAATTAAATAATTTTCAATTAATTAAACATCTTTGTAAAATTAAAAAGCAAAGAATTTTAAGCATTACAAAAAACAATATAGTAAAAATACACATCTATCATTTGCATACATCAAATATATTCATAAACAATTTTAATTTAAAAATGTATACTGTATTTTAAACGTTTATCTTTAAAATGTTAGTCAACATATTCATCATTTTTCAATGTGTACTTAGGGTAATTCAATATCTAGTCAAAGTATTATTAAGAAAAGATTAATAACAAGAAAAACAAACTAATAATTAAAAATTACAGAAATTTAGATTATAATTCATTTTGTGAAACATGGTCATTCTTTTAAAATAAATGTTTTACAATCAAATAATACCTGGTAATCCCATCCTTCTTCTCCAAGAGACGATCCTCCGCCATTATTCAAATCGTTGCATTTCACATTTCCAGTGTAGTTATGAAAAATCCCAGCGGCTTTAGATATGTACCTCATAAGATCTTTGTCATCCACATCATCATTAGTGAGAAACTTGCAAGTTTCCTAGAAGTTAAAAATACATGTAATTTGACAAAATTAAAATTAACTTAAAGTATTGTTAAATAGGAAATATTTTGTATAGAACACCAGAGGCAGGGTTGGGTAAATATTTATCATGATATTTAAAATCAATATCAAAGTTAAAGCAAATGTTTTAACAGTTGGTAATGAATGTCTACCTCTTTCTGAAGACCTAAAGAAGTTTTAGCAAATATTCAACCATTTTAGATGCATTGCAACATGAAATCAGTCTTTTGAATCATCTTAAAAATTCCTTTCTACCTCTTTTCAGATGTTCTGATACCTTTTAAGAACTTGAACCAAAGTCTACCCTTAGGTTAATCAATTACCTGGCTAAAGAATAGGTATCCATCAAATAGGTCATCTATATCTATGTAAATCTTTCATAATTTCATAAACTTGAACACTCTTTTAATTCATATCAGGCATTTTGAGTTAGTAAATTTACGTATCCCCTTTTTGACTTTGTAAAATCTTTTTTTCAAAAACCCTTAAAAAGATGTTTATTTATTAATGAAGAAAACATATTGACACTTGTTCTAAAAATAGTTATTTTTCCCCAAATTTATTTCATTTATAAAAAGATTATGAGTTCAATGCTCTGCAAAAAAGAAAGTCATGGAGATACTGCAGTAAAAACTAATTGAAAAATTCTCCAGTCATTTGTTCAATGAAATATTATAATGAATAAGTATCAAGACTTATTATCTCAACCTGTGTTAACTTTTATATTGGTCTCTTTAAAAAGTTTTTAATTGAAAAAGCAAAGCAAAAAATATTACAATGATCTTATGGAGTTGGAAATCAGAGGGCAAAGCCCTTTAGAATTTATTTTTAAAATGAAATCATGGTACACAGTAAAACCTTGATTACCAATCCACAATCATACTAGTTTAAGCTTTAACTTAGCAAACAAATATTTCTAGAATCCTGTTATCTTATATATAAGATATGATGAAACACACAGCTGCAGAAAATCACCACAAAGAAGTAAACAAAGAACAATTAAGAACTTATATTTAAAGTAAAAGAACTTTTTAAATAATTATCATGACAATATGGATTGCATGTGGTGCATCTGTATATCTTTTATGTTATTATCATGTTGAATAACTTGTGTACCTTTTTGTTATTACTTAAGATTTTCCCTTTAACAGTTTTTTGGTCATACAAATTAGTCTTGGTCCACATTAAATCGGATAATCAGAACTTAACTGTACACTCTGATATTAAATTTATGAAAACATTATTGACTTAGAGAAAAAAAAATTACTTTGATTGGATTTCCAGGAAGAGGATTCAGGAAATTAGTCGGATAAGGGTAGTCAGTCATTGCAAGATAAGACCATGTTTCAGAAAGCCAATATATCAAGGTACTGACGTTCATTGGAGGAAGAGGTTCACAAAGATTAAAGGTTTCACTTAAAAAGGCAGTTCCACTCTCTGAAAGAAATATAAAACATTAATAAATACTTATCAAGTTGCGTTTTCAATTTGATTGTTTAGATCAGTGTGGTCCAACCCGTGGCACGCGGGCCACAAGTGGCACTCGAAGAAATATTCGTGGCACTCGCCTCAAAATTAAATTTGTATTCTAACTATATAGAATATAATCCACATTTCAATTTTATTGCAGAAAAGTGTAAAAACCTGGTTTTAGAGCCTAATTTTCAAAACATTTTCAGGGGAGAACCCCTGACACCCCTTGGAAGTTATTTTTGGTTTAAAATTCACTTTGGGAATGAGTTAGAACAGCTAAAAATCTGCTATTTCAGGTCTAATTTTCAAAACAGTTTCAAGGGAGAACCCATGAACTCCATTAGGAGTTTTCTTGACTAAAAATTTAAAAGGGACATTAAAACCACATCAGTAGAGACCCCAGTTGGGGCAATAGTTTATAAATTTATATTTTATCTTCACTTATGGCTGGCCATATCGTTTCAACAACTTATTAGTTTATTTTAAAAAGTATACATCAAATTGAAAGGAGTTACATACAATCTTTATAAATGCCGTGAGTTGTAATTAAAGTTTAATCTATAAGTATTATTTCATAAATGTTCAGTACAGGGAGACAGTTGCCGTATATGTATATCAATGTGTTTACAACTCATTTTTGAATTTTTTTCTATTCTCTTGAGAAAAAAACCACCCAACCTTTTCCAACCCTTTTTTACCATTAAACTTAAAAAACACTTCTTGCTCTTTCATTTTTAAAACATTGTAAACGGCCTAATTTCTAAGAAAGGTCTCTTTTCTTTACTTTGGATTAATTATTCTTTTAACAACGTATTTTCAATTCGATTAAGTAAGAATTTTTTTTTATTAAATTAAATTTAATAAATATGAACATCAAGGAAAATAGTTTTTAAAATATCGCACCAACTACTACATAACCTTGCATACATAAGAATAGTTTTAATGACCCAGCCAATATTTTTGCATTGCCCATTTAAAGTGAGAAAATCCTTAAATGAAACGCTTCTAATCATAGTCGAAATACATGTTCCAGTGTTGAAATAAGCTTGACTTGCCTGTGTTATATAAACTAGAGATCGATTTTTATTGTCAGTGGCACTCCACTCCCTTTAAAAAGTTAAATTGGCACTCGGGTAACTAAAGGTTGGACCACACTGGTTTAGATAAACATGTAACATGTAATTCAGCAAAAATACTTAAAAACAACTACTTGATTCCCCAAATTTTCTTATTACGCTCCATGATTTTCGGATAGACTTGGCACAGGAAGGTCCAGCCTGAATAAAATCTTGGGTGACTATTTCCGAGAACTTTCCGCAGGGGGTCAATCCTTGAAACTGAAGAATGGGGGCACTTGATGCTATTGATCTAAAAAATATATTTTTTGTTTTTGTAGAAACCAAGAGACAAGGCAACAAATGTGTAGGTCAAGATAAGCTCTCATCAAAACAAAAGTCAAGATATTAAATAAATACTTTTTTTTTTTCAAATATGTTTTTAGATAGGGGTTTTTTTGTAAAAATGTTTGAAAATTCTGTATCTTTAAATTCAAAAACATGAAGATATTTCTGCACTGAATTATCAGCTTAAATTACCATATCAGAAAACAAAATTATGTTTCAAAGAAAACAAAACAGAATCAAGTGCATGAAATATCAAATGGAAAAGTTTACCACAAGAATTAAAATAGAGACCAATGGTTTTGTGGTCATTATGACTCGGATCGGTAAGTATCTACCCGTGGCTCGCACTTGCCACAGTTTTATACAATTATGATTACTATCACAGTTCTTGAAAATCGACAATAGATTTTCCATATTTACCAACACTATATACCATTGGTAACTACAAAAAATGATCATAGAAAAACTTCATAATACTTTGACTTCCGAAAAATTTAAAATACATACCCATGAATAAGATGAGGATATTTTATTCTAATCCATGATGCTAACATACCGCCATACGATCCACCAAATGCTATAAATGGAGCTTTATCCCCACCAGGAATTTCACTCTTCAAATAGCCAATAAGGTAGGCAAAATCAGCAAGGGCTTGTTCAGATGTCAAATAACCTCTATACTTATTGTTCTAAAATAATTAAGAAAATTTTCATATATGATGGGAAAAAAGTTTATTTAAAATACACTTATGTCCTAAAATATTGATATTCGATACATTTCAGTTAGTTATTAACATGAGAATCAATAATGAAAAGGTAACAAATTATTCTTCTTTCTTTAAATCAAAGATACTTTTTCTTTATTGATTCCTCTAAAGAATTGAAATATAACCAAAATTTGCAAACCAAGCAATTAAAACACAGTTAAATTCAGGAAGACAAAAAATTTTGGTGATATTTGAATATTTGGCATCTAAAACAGCTTGGCAATTTTTAACATGATAAGTAACAGAATTCAGAATTGTACCTAATCAAACTAAATAAATATTTTCATTAAAAACTAGATAAATATACTTACAGAGTATGAGTCATTTCCATAAGGTAATGATTTCCCATAGTATCGGTGTTCAGCAAATACCAGACCTGCTTTGAACTGTTTCGCATATTCCCACATAAATCCCTGGAAAAATTATTTATTAAGCTCATAAAATAAACAAAATAACTGTATGACATATGGGGACAGATTCCATAATCGAGGTTTTCGCCAAATTTGGCGAAATCGGATCTCACCAAGCTATTAAAGTCTGTCTGCCCTAGCAAGGCACGAGTGGCAAACCTAAAATCCGTACCCACAGCAGAGAAAGCAGTGGCGAGTGCAGGGTATCGGGTATCTAATAGAAGTGAGATAACCATCTTTATGGCTTTTTCGCCACTGTTTTTTCTGCTGTGGGTACTGATTTTAGGTTTGCCACTCGTGCCTTGCTAGGACAGACAGACTTTAATAACACTACATCTAAATCCCTGGTTATCGCCCAAATTTGGCGACATTTGGCGAAAACCTCGATTACGGAATATTACCCGACATATGCAATGAAACATGATTTAAAATTTTCCTGTATTTAATAATTTTGCACACTTAAAATTTGTTGGTCCTCTAACAGAACAGTTAATGAAATTGCTCCATAGTTTTCAATGTAATGCCCACTGATTTAATATTTGCCTGCAAACTGAAAAAAACCTTATTTGTATTGATCCCTTGAATGGTGTTACATTGAGATTTTAATGTATATACAATTCTTAAGTGAAATATTAATTTCAGGTAGAGTAGATACAGTTAATAAGTTAAATGAGTGTATTAACTAAGAAATTTGTATGCAAATAATGAAATAATTTTCTACCATTTACAATGGTAGGATGGATATGGAGGTATAAGGAGGAGGATTCATATGGAACCCTAAAAAATATTTTGATGTCAAATAAATTTTATTGGTATGTTCGTACTATCCCATTGAAAGTACCACTGAATCCGAATAGCATTATTGAATATCATAGACTGTGCACTGAATCTGACGGTCGACGGGATAATACATAAGAACCACTTTATTAAATAAATTATAGTTGTAACATTTAAATATAACTCTAAGTTTAAAATTTCAAACTTGGAAATAATACTTACAGTGTTGTTAGCAAACATTTCTATATCACCCTCGTTACCAGTATAGAAGAATATTGCTCCAGAACTTGCATCATAGAAATCCAAGTTTATCAAGAACCTCTGCTTATAATAATCTTGATTAGAAAATCCAAAATGATCAACCTAGAAGTCAGAGAGAAAACAATTGAGTCAGAATGTAATGAAGGAAATATAAATGTTCTATTTGGTACAGTATAATATAATGTCCTTTAGAAAGAGTCCTCCAGCCGCCATGTGTAACCATAACTCCCACACCAACATGCTTAAGCGATGTCATCATCACTGAGCTGTATATAAACCTGGAGTGGAAACTTCCTATACTTTAACATTATAAAAATCGTTATTAAATAGCTCATTATATAGTTATTATAAGTTGGTTATTATGTAGCTCAGTAGTCATCATTTCAGCTATGGGTAAACATTGCAGCTGGAGGACTCTTTCTAAAGCTGTTCCCAATATTCTATTAGAAATATCAATAAAACCCATCTATGAATATAGATTATTAGGGCAAGGTTAAAATTTAAATCACATATTATTTAATAATAGTTTTTGAACTTGTATTTAACAAAGATTTTCTTACTTTCTGTTTAATGTAAAATTCATCATACTTATAACAAAAACAAGAAGACGAAAACACAACCCCTAAGATGAAAAGGGAGAAAAACCGACTCATTTTAATTAACTTATGAATGATTGATGAGTTTCAACAAATTAAGTGGAAATTATTGGTGTACACTGAACGTGAACGGTTTATCATGTAAATCCAACAAAGAAAATCATTCCAGATTATAATCAGCAATGGATTAATCCATGGAAAAGATCACGATAACAAACACAAACACCTCCTGTCACACGTGAAAGAATGTAAACAAACAACTTCTTCAACTATCTTTGCATAAGTACCTCCAATAGCTTTACACAATTTGGGTTTACGTAACTTTGTTTGCCAAATTATGGGTATCAGTATCATTAAAAAATCTGTTTAAAAATGTTCAAGATATTCGTACATGTTTTAAAACAATTGGAATAGAAGAAAAATCCTCAAACCAAAATTTATTGTGGTTAAGCCCAGTTAAGCCATTGATAAAAAGTAAAAGAAAATGTCTAATAAAATAACTTTCACTTTAGCTACAGAAAAAATCAAAATAAACATTGCTCATTTCAATTCTTCCGCACCGCATCTTATTTAATTTTTAGCTGTTTAAGCTTTGATTAATTCATTGGAAAAAATATTGCTAACAACATGGAGGCTAACGATGATTATGCTATTAGCAAGGTCAGATTATATGTATTAATTTGTTGTATACTTTATAATATTTTAATATACCTACTCTTTGAATGTTAATCACGTTTTTAAGTTTTTGAAGATTGTGTCTTAATTTTATAAAATTAAGAAATCTTTCACCAGACACCGTTCTCTGAGATTTATCTAATGTTTCATTCGTAAACATGTGTAGTATATAGAAGAAAGATTTTATTAATCAAAATTACTTTTTAATGTGCTGGGTTATGAATTCTTTAGAGAAAGTTTACAACCCTATATATTACCCTTTTCTTATTCATAGTAATGAGAATTAATGTATACATTATTTCTTACCGTATTATACTGAAATGTTAAAGTTTAACATTCATGATTGCCTCTCAGCATCCCTGGATGTATGTCAATGGGCTTAAAGAGTGTGTTAGGTGCTATATATATTAACAAATCTAGAAACCTATGAGTTTTAAAGATATCCTCTGATAAATATCAATCTCTTTGTTTTTTTTTTTATTTATTTCTGCTGAAAACATCAATCGAGAACAGATAGATTTGATGTAGGTCCTGACAGCAACAGCAAACTAGAAGTGGTGGTCTACCAACTACTCTATAGCAGCAGCCATTTGAACAGTATCCATTTCCTGGCAACTATCACCCTGTTTGCTGTGGAGGACCTTAATCAAATCTGTTCTCATCAATAGTTTGATTTAAACCCTTTTAGACTGTCCGAGATTTTCATTGAATCCTATTGAAAATTTGGAGTGGTTAGGACTGAAATGGTTTCATTGATTCTTTCAAGAAGTTTTGAGTAAGAAGTATTTTGTATTTCAGATGAAAGACTTCCTTTACATTTACAACAGAATGGCTGAGAACTGCTTTAATCATTGTGTTGAAAATTTCAATTGCAGAGATCTTTCACCTAGAGAAGTATGCTTCATTATTTCCTGTGGCAAATCCAGAGAAAAATTCAATGAGAAAATTGTTTGCAATAGTATCATGAGAAAAACACACAGAAAAAAGCACTTTTCAGTCCTCAAAACAGAAAAGGTTTGCAAATTTGGAAGTGTTATCATACAGTTTTGAGTTTTTTTAGTAAAATAAAGACAAATTTTAATTTAAAAAATAAAAAAATGCAGATTTGCAAACTTGTTCTTTTTTAAGGCCTGAAAAAGAGCTATTTCAATTGCTACTGTCTGCTTGAATATTTAAGATATTTTCATGAAACTTTTTTCTGCGTGTTTGTCATGATATTGCAAACAATTTTCTGATTGAAGTTTTTGTTCAATGCCTTTTAGTTTTTTAACTTTCTTATTTTGCTGTTAGGGGCACTGTAAGCCGTCTTATTGGATTCAATATGATCAATTATAAAGGGTTACTACACCTTACTTCCAAGATTTAAGAAGAAACACATTGATTCCAAACAAAAGCTTTGATTGTTATTTCAATAAAATTCTTTTTAATGGTGTTGTTGAAAAGAGGGCCTAACAAAAAAAATAATATTTTGCTTTTTTCAGCTTAGCTTATTAAATTACCATTATTTTATTATCAATATCACAGAAATAATTGGTTAGAAAAGTTTAATCAGAGGGATGCTTCAGTCTTTACTGGGGAGTTTCGAAGAAGCATGTAAAAAAGTCATTTTCATTTTTTGAAGAATGTTTTTGTACTACTACACTGAAGTTGTTTAGAGAAACCTGCCAGTTAATAGATTAAGCTCGTCCAGCTTTGTAGGTTTGTTTTAAAAGTCTGTATGTGTAAATTTAAAAGATTCAAGCAAAACTTTCCTTCAATTTATTTCCGAAAATTACAGTTCCTATATATTAAAGAAACAATTTAGTTATTTTCTCTTAATGAGAGAGGATAGATAATTGTACATGAGCTCATTAGAATGAAAATAGTGTAAATCCACCAAATATGGTTTCAAGCATTTGAAGTTTTCTGCAATGGTGCCTGTATTGTTCCTATGGAGAAGAGATTTTTTAGGCAGCTCTTATATATATAAGTTATTGAACTTTTAACTTAGGCAACTACCACACTTGATAAAGAATCTTTAAAATTTTGTATACTTGGACTTACACCACTTTCATTTTGAGCAGCTCATATATAACAAGAAATATAAATTAGAAAAATGTTATACAGGATTTTTTTTTCTCCATGGCATCTTCTCCATCTCTAAAACATAGTCAAAGTGACTAATTTGCTATGAAATTCATTAGTTTTTTTTCAACGTAGGAACAATGCATAGAGAAGTGTTCTTCAAAGGGAGTTGCAGTGAATCATAAACTAATGATGTCTTACATAGATGTTCAGCCAGAAATTATGAAGAAAAGAGCAGAAGAGATGGAAAGACAGCAACAAAGTCTTGTGAATGCAGCAAAAACGTAACACAATTGTAACCAATTATTGTATTTGTAAAAAAAATGTTAAATAGTTGAAATAAAAATTTTCTTTTACTCTAAATCTAATAAGTGGGACTGTGATTTCTATTATTTACTTATTATGTTTTCAGGGACCTGATATTCCTGAGGGTTGATTTTGGATTAGTTCAGTGTTCCCTAATTGATAATCCACAAAATTCCCATCTGGGACTGGCCCTGAAGCTAAAAAGGGTTCCACAAATCTTAACTGATTGGGAACCACTGAATCAGATAATAACATATAGCAGTTTTTTTCTTGAATAACATGTCACATGTTTAATTTGGATTTGTTAAGGACCTCAAAATCTATAGATGTAGCGGTCAAAATGCGTTTAAAACACTACTTTCCAGGAGAGAATTTCTAAAATTTTCTGGAGTAGACCCCCCTTATATTTATCCCCGTTTTTCTTCTTGAAACTCAGTTTACACATGTTGAGTTAGTTTAGTCCATCAAAATGCTAATTCCTTGTGATATCCAAAAAAAAATCAACTATAATTACTGAAATCAGATTGGGGGCACTCACGCTCATAAAAAAAAGTTGGCCTGTTCCTGAATATTAAAAAAAGCTTCAAAGAATAAATGTGCCAATTACAATGTTTTTCAAAGTTCTGGTCTGGTTCTGAGCACGCGTTTATTTACATTTTTACATACCTTGTGTTATGTTTAGGTTTATGTATCTTTGCGACATCGATGGTATCTGACTTCAGATTGAAAAAGTCGCTAAATGTGCCAAGAAGAATAAATGGTTAAATTTGGCTTGATTATGGACTTCTTCATAAATTATTATCAATTTCATAAAGTTTCTTAGTGAGAAATGTATCATGGACTGAAATTTAAAATCCCGACGCTCATTTTGAAAAGAAATCGCACGTTGTAGAAATCAAAATTTTAATACTTTTACAGAATAACTGGTAAAAATAACTGGTTTCGGTTAGCTTCTTGCTACTTGCTATCTATCTATTTCCTGTTATCGCACTTTCTGTGCCATCCCCAAAGGCCATCCCCATTTGTTTTGTATTCGTGGCTTCAGCGTGTAGAAAAGCGTGTTAAGACGGCTTAGGTAATTTTTAAATGCAACAGTTTATATAAAATTAGGACGTTTTGGCTATCAAGTATAATTATTTATTGAACGAATAGAATCAAATTGTATAAAATTAAAATAAAAAACGTATTAGTATCTTAAAATGTATTTTTTTTTTAATTTGCTTCTATTCCAAACATTGTCTAATACTATATTGTGCAGTAAAATTGAGTTATTAAATATGTCCATATAATCTTGTTGGGAAACTAATTCGCTTTACAGCGAAATTTTTACAGAGAGTTTGAACTTTAGTAAACTAAAATTAAACCTAATAGTTTTTATCAATAGTTTTTCTGTTTTAATTCAATGCCAGTTGTAATTTGCTAATTTAAAGTATCAAATTTAAATGCAGAAACAGTAATGTAATGAGATATAGCTTGGATCCTGAGGAATGCTGTCTCCCTTTTAATATTTGAACTACCCCCTTAAATATATTGGCCACCCTCTCCAAATATAGGTTTTGGCCAAAAAACATGAAAAAAAGAAGGATTTTTTTCTGTATCATGTTGACTGTGCTGCTGAAAACGAAAATACATAACCAAAGCCCATTAACTGTGCCTCTGAAATTGATAATCGCAGAAAAATATCTAAGAAGTTTTTTTCCCAATTGCATAACTTAGTGGGAAAAAAACCTAAATTTAGAATGATCATCTAGTAGTCATTAAGGTGTTTTCCCAGTTATTGTGTTTCCAGGTATTTTTCAGATTTCTGTTTTTTTAACAGATTAAATTGTGTAACAAGTCTTAAGTGATCTTTTATAATAGTGTTTCAATTCAACTTCATTTGGGCCATTTGATGTGCCTAGGTTTTCACTCTGGGTCACAATCATGGTTTTTCAATGTTTTAAATCAATGAAATATAAAAAAAGCTAGGCATTTACCTTTATCTTAACCATCTTTGATAATTTGTGTATGTTAAAATAAAATTTGAAATATATTTTATGTGCTTTTTAGGATGGAATATATTGCTACTTTTTCTAAAGCACTTGCATTGGAAAGAGATAAATTCAATCTTGACGAGGATGAGTTGGCCAATTCAATCCAAGAACTCAATTTTACTTTCTCAGTTGATTTTGACGTACCATATGAAAGATGTGCATATGTGTATAAATATGCAACATGTCATACTCATTTTTTAAAAGATTGTATGGATAATTTTTTTAATGCATATGAAAACTCAAAAATGTTTATCGAGGAATTAGGATCTGAATTTAACCTCTGTTCTTTGAGTTTTGGCCCAGGGTTAGATTACTTAGCGTTCAGTTCAGCTCTTCTAGAAGTCAAGCAAGAATGTTCAGTCCCAACTGTCCAGAATATTTACATTTTATCAAAGCATGGTGCATGGAGAAATACAGTTAATTTATTGTCTGATGTTATCCAGAGATCTAAACAGTCCAAAGAAATTGATACAAATATTTTTGACAGATTAAAGGTTTTAGAAGTTGATATGTTTTGCAATTTGAAAGAAAATGCAGTTCAAGTATTGAAAAATTCTGATGTGGTTTTGATGTTTAAACTCTTGAATTTGATTACTTCTGATGAACAAGAAGAACATAGTAAAAAAGTTGCTTTAAATGTAAGTAAAAATCAAGAAATCTACATTTAAAAAGTATTAGCTAGTTTTAAAAGTGGGGGTGGTAAATGAAACTTTATAAGTACAGTAGAGTCCTGATTGTCCGCGAGTGCCACAAAAAATTTTTTTTTCGATTTAAATTGATTTTTTTATTTGAATTTTGAAAATTTTAGTAATTTAGTTGTAGAGCAAAGGTTTCTGCTGTACTGTACATATTTTAAAAGTTTTACATATCATGTTTTTGTACAATAAAACTTAGTTTTTATGCTGAAATATTTTTTTTTTTTTGTGTTTTCACCTCATTTTTAGTCTCTTTTTGGGTTATCCGCGATTTTCGCTGTCTGCGGTACCCTTGCCACCCAATTCCAAGGATAATCGGGGCTCTACTGTACTTGAATGATGACAAATATAAATGCAAGAGAGCAAAAAGCTAGCAGTAAAAATTAATTTTGGGTGTTTTTTATAATTTTACTTTTAAAAAAAAACATGATTAAAGATTCTAATTTATGCTTTAGGATTTTTAATGCAGATTCACTTTTCAAAGTACATTGGAATAATAGTTAACTTATGTACCTCCTCATCTTTTAACTTTTTTGCAGTTAATCTCCAAATTTTAATAGTTACATACATGTGGCATCCAATTCTGCTGATGATATGGAATTTTTATGTACCTGAAATATATTTAAAAACAATGCCGCTTTTTTAACAGAAGCTTTTGATATTTTCATAAACTATCATTTAGAATTATTGAGTTACAATTCAGTTTCAAAAAAATAGTTTTTAAGAAAGCACTTTTAATAATGAAATGCATCAGAGGAGCATTTAAGTTAAATTTTCTAGAATTATATGGAGTTATGGCCAGGGGGGAGGATTTGGGGATATATCCCCCCCCGAAACTCAGAAATTTACCTTTTTTGACCATAGAAAATAAATAAATATACCCCATATCCCCTCCCAAAATTCCATTATCAACCTCTGAATTTTTTTTCTGGCTACGCCACTGGTTATGGCACCTCTACAAACTAAAATTTCTTCTATTGTACCCCTCTAAAAAACCTTTACAGTTAAAAAATAATGAAAAAAACCTCATAAGTTATAAGATATTTAGTCAGGGTGCCGAATGGCTAAAAAGGGGTTAACCTCAAAATCGCATATAAGAAAATTATTTTGATGGTTTCTGATCTAGTTAATAGTTTAGATTTCAAAACCGGTTGATGCCACTCTGCAAATATTGAGCATTTTGTATAAAAAATTAAAAAATATCAAGTGAAACTAATTCAAATAAAGCTTTTTTTCTTTCAAAATATTTGAGAAAAATCAAAACTTATTCATGTAAAAGAGTGAAAAAATTTCTCACTTCCTATAACCAAACCTTAACTAACTCCTTGGCATTACACAGCCCATACTCGATTATGGCCTCTCTAAAAATTCTCCCCATCCCCAATTACTTCTGTCTTTTGCTTTTTGTTTCCAATTACGAACTTTTAGAATTTTAAGGTCTTTTTCATTTTCAACCTCATCCGTTTCCGTAGTCTGTTTCCGTCATCTTTTATAGCAGTACGGCTTTTTGGATTTGTTAGTAGTTTCTGAACAGACACCTTGGGACGCCTATCCCGTACCCACTCAAGCTAAGCGAGCCCTGATGGGATAACCAAACATTACAAAACCCATAAAATTATTATTTTATTTAAAAGTTTTTACCATTGAAAAGCTCAGTCTTAGCTGTAATAGGGACATGCAATTTTTGTGATAACTTAAATTTTTTCGAAAAGTTTTAACTATCAAATGTACTATTTTTTGGGGGGAATGACTCATTTAGTTAAAAAAAAACTTGTTGATTTAGTTAAGAAAACTGATTAACAACATATTTGTTTTCTATTTTAGAAATTGGTTCTAAATCTTAAACCAGGTTCTGTTATCTTCTTCATTGACACCATGCCTAGTTGCTTGATGATGAGTGAAGTTTTGAGTGCATTTAATGGATATTATTTACATGGACCTGTTCGAATAGCTTCTACAACTCCTGATGAATTTCCAGAGTTTTTCAAAATAAATGGAATAAAACCAGTCAAAAGTGCCAGAGGAGTAATTTTTGTTTGGAAAAAAATAATCCCTTTGACAGAATTCAAACAAGAAACTGTAAAATTAGACCAAGTTTCTTGTTTTAGTCAAGTCCCATCTCAGATAAATTCAAGCAGTAAGAAAGAATTGAGTTCAATTAAAAACAGTTCATCAGGCAACCTCCTACAAATCAAAGTAACCACATCAGAAAACAAAGGCCTTGGTTCCAGCTTCTTTAACAAAGGTTTGGAATCAAAATTAGCTGATAAATCAAATTATGATTCAAATAATACAAGTCTTGAGTTTCAATCTAACAAGAATGCAAATGTTTATCCTGCACCTAATGTTTCAACTAGTAGTAAAACAGGTTCTTTTGAGAAACAAGAAACTTCATCAAATTCCTCAATTGAAAAAAAAGTAACATCTATTGTTGAGCACCTTCAGATTTCTAAGCCTTTAAAGGAGTCAAAATGTATACAGACTGATCCTGTTACTGACATTTCGTCTGGTAATCAGCTTAGAATTATTGAATCATTAATTGACAAGATCAACAACTTAGCTAGAACTGTTGAACTTCAAAACAACATTCATAGAAATTATTCTGTTTCTACAATGGTGTCTGATAAACTCAATACTATTGAGCACTTAACTTGTAGAATAAATAGACTAATCAATTCTCTAGAATTAGTTTTGGGTTATCAAACTCATGTTGAATGTGAAGAAGATACGGTTTGTGATAATTTTTATGAGGACTTATAGACTGTAAGCAACAAAACTAAAAAGCTTAGTTGTGAATGAAAATTATTATAAATATGCATTGTTTAAAATTTCTTTTAAGATACTTTTAATTTAATTTTTGATTGATATTGTACTTAAAAGTGTCAGAACCTATTCATGGGCGTGGATTCAACTTTTTGACTTTGGGGGATGGCAAAACCTATATAGTCCAGGCAATAAGTGATTTACCGGTAAAAAATTGATACATTTGGTTTTTCAAAGGGTTTCACTTGGAAATGACCTCAATAATAATCAGTAACAATATTCAGTGAAAAATTATCTAAAAATTATTAAATTTGAAGGAGACAAAATAACTTTTAAAAAACTTTATTTTTTAAGAAATTTTTACATTTTGTAGTATAGGCATGTGATATACATGTCTATAGGCTATATTTTAGTGCTGTTTACGAATATCAGGCCAACTTTTGAACAAGATTTAGAAGTGTTGTGGAAAAATTGAAGCATTTAAGCAAAAGTATTAAGATACAATGCATGGATATTTTTCTCCATCTCTACAGCAGTCAAAGTGACGTAATTTGCTATGAAATATTACATAAGCAAGTTTTCGGTTTATTTTTGACCCCCCTTGTCAGCAAAAATAAGCAAACCGCAACCCCCCTCATAAATTTACGTAAGAAAACTGCCTGAGACCCCCTTTGTTCTTTTTTTGTAAAAAATCTTTAGTAATGCTTAGATTTATGAAATTCATTGTTCTCAATGACTTAACCTATCATTAAAACTTTCCTTGTGAAAAATGCTTAATTTTTTTTCCTTAGTTCAGTTTTTACTGTAAAATTTAATTTTGGTTGATACAAATTATTTATGCAAGAAACAAAAGATTATTGAAAATACAGTGTATGTAACATCTTACTATAGTCTGTGTAAATAAAATAGGCAGTTTCACGTTATTCTTTACCATGGCAACGCAGAAGAAATACATTGAAAAAAAACTCAAGGTTAACCGCCGATTCTAATTACACAGAGTATAAAGCATCACTCATACTCCCCCCTTGTCTGAAAAAATAAGCAAATAGCAAACCCCCTCCCCCAATTTGGTGCTTACGTAATATTTGAACGGCCACATAGAGAAGTGTTCTTCAAAAGGAGTTGCAGTGAATCATAAACTAATGATGTCTTACATAGATGTTCAGCCAGAAATTATGAACAAAAGAGCAGAAGAGATGGAAAGACAGCAACAAAGTCTCATGAATGCAGCAAATACTTAACACAATTATAATCAATTATTGTATTTGTAAATAAATGTTAAATAAAAATTTTCTTTACTCTAAATCTAATAAGTGAGGCTGTGATTTCCATTATTTACATATTATGTTTTCAGGGACCTGATATTACTGAGGGTTGATTTTGGATTAGTTTAGTTCAGTGTTCCCTAATTGATAATCCACAAAATTCCCATCTGTGACTGGCCATGAAGCTAAAAAGGGTTCCACAAATGTAAATTAATTGGGAAACACTGATTTAGATAATGTTGATTTCAAGTGATGGATTAATGTTTATGATGTTGAAGGATCATTATTCACTGCACTGGTACAAACCAGTTTTAAGGCCAGACCTTCGAAGTTTTTTGTTTGAAATATGTGACATGTAATAATAAATTAAAATAGTTTTCAACTTTAAAATTCAGGTATTTATATTTAGAAAATTTCCATTACTAAAAATTTTTCTATGTGGTTTAAATATACTTATCCTTTATAATACATATTAACCTAAACATAAATAAAAATTATTTACATATTTTGCTTTATTAATGGCATGAAAATCAGCCTTATAAGAATTGATAAGCTTACCTTGTGTAACGTTTAAGGTGAATAAAATTTTTGTTTGTACAGTTAAACACACAAAGTGAAAACAAAAAAATTTCCAAATTGACATTGTATGAAGAATTTGCTTTATAGAAATTATTTCAAACACAATTACGTGGGACAAGAGTAGAACTAGTTATTTTAAATTTAACTTGGGCACTGTTAAAATGTTTGCAATCAAATAACCAATTTACATCATAATGTACTTCATTATTAAAATACAATTATTATTTGAGATGTTAGCCCATTTTACTACAAGTGCCTCAGTTTTATCTTTGAAATTATACCTGGGACAATTCAAATTTTTTTAGAACTCTATCATTTGTCACTTTAAAAATTTACTGGTATTTTAGGATTAAGCATGTGCAAACATCGTTTTAATCAGACTTTATTGACATCTTGTTACAAAATACTCGTTTAAACATAGTAATAAACATGGAAAGAAACACTGTTAGTTGAAATATTTTTATCATTTTTAGTTTGATATTTGCTTATTTGTGATGATTTATAAGATGATATAGACATAGACAGATATAAGGTATCAGATATAAGATGCTGTTAAGGCAGATTACTGTAGATAATGTTCATAAAAAAACTGGGTTATATTCGCCACAAAGTTAATAACCTAAATTGTATACACACTAAGAAAGTTATAACTAATTTGGAGGTGCATGATTACTTTTAGAATTTTGATTAGAAGTAACTGATCATTGATGGTTTTCTCAAGTCAAATTGATAATCCTAACTCCATACAATGTTTTCATGGCTATTAGCACACCAGAAAAAGAAAAAGACACCAATGTGTTTAAAACAGGTTTAAGTTAATTTTTCCAAAATAATTACTACAAAATCTCATTCAACTTCTTGGATCATATTTGAAACAAGTCAAGTCTATGAAACAAACTAGGAAAGTCTACAACATGGTGACTGCTCTATAGCAAAAGCTGATCAGCCTGTCCACAAAATTTCATCTTCCATAGTGAAAAAAAGGAGTGAATTTTGGCTACTTTTTGTCATCGATTTCATCAAGAAATGTTTCCTGCTTCACAGCTAGAATTGAATAAAGATAAATTCCAAATACAGATCCAACCAATCCTAAACCGGTGAGGATGTTATTTCGTCTCATTTTCCGAAGACGAGTCACTCTCTCTAGATTTTCTTTTTCGATCTTTTTCATGTAGAAAATTTGTGATTCATGAAGCGCAGATGTCACATCAACTTTTTCTGCAACTTTCGCATCCTTCATGTTTCTTTTTAAACTTAACAAAAACTTTGATACTCAGGAAAATCGTCGGAAAAGTACGCACGATGTAACGATGTAAATATAAACAATGCCACCGATGCCATTTAATTTCAAACAAATGTTGTAAAAGAAGCTGAACAGAGTAAAGTAATTTCATGTCTCTTCGTTGTTGAAAATACAAATTTATCCCTGTTGGAATTTGAAACATATCTTCATGATTTTGAGAGGAATAAAAATTAAGGTTTATTGGGTTTATTCCCGTCTTGTAATAATAATAGAGTGTATTTTTCAATCAATGTCTCATCGCTAGATGGCGCTTTATGATGAATGTTTGTTCGTCTGCTGTCAAAGTGAAAGTACATCTGAAAAACATTACCACTTACGGAATTCGTGTGGGTGAAATGACCGTCAGGGTTTTGTTTTTTGTTTAATTCTTTCCATTTAATAAAGAAATACAATCCTCTCATTATTCAGAGTTCGCCAGAAGGAAGACAGCTAGTCGAAGACATGTCCGGTTTTAACTCATCGTTAGTTTTTCTAGCGATTTTCTTTACGTGTAGTGCTTTGGTAATCCCGAAATCCGATGGTGCTTCTAAAAGAGTTCACGAAAATGTAAATATTGTCTTTTATTTTCGAACGATCCAATTGAATTTTAATTAACTCTGCTTAATTTGATTTATGTATTAAATAGTATTGGTGTGTTCAGTATATTTCTAAACTGGATAATGTATACTGGAGTCCACAAATAGTGTACATTTTTTACTTGCTTTTCAAGAACACGTAAAACTTAAATAAATTTCTGCTAGCTTTTCATGTGTTAACTAGCAAAACCTGTCAATCTGCATGAATCGATGTGGCTTTTAGCGTGAGTAATGTCTTTGGACATTGCCCAAGTGTTCTAACAGATTAATTTTCCTTGAAGAAGAAATATCTTTGATAACTAAGTTGTTTAACTGTCCAAATCTATGTCTGAAATTTTAAGTTGAATAGACTAAATCACAGAAATAATCAACCTGGTCCCAACTGCATAATCCCACAGCTTTTATGTGGTGGTGTACATAAAATTGTATTTAATTTTTTAAATAAGAAATTTTATTTTATAACAACTCAATAATGTTAGTACAACAAAGTTTTTTAAGTAATTAAATACTCATACATGTATTTCAGATTAAATTTTTTCAACTATAGTAGTAGATTGAAAAAAATAATAATTTTTTTTATAATTTAAAGTTTGTCTGCCCCGACTAGGCACGAGTGGCAAACCCAAACTCGGGAAAATCCAAGTTTTTTTAGGGGTGCGGGAATTCAGGGTAGCTGGCTTGGCTACTAAAGCACCCCCAGGAGAGGGAAGGGAGGTGGAGTACTTGGCGCAAAGAAACATGTTTGGCGCTCTCTCCATACCTGGAAAAGAATGGGCCTTCCCCGTTTGGATTTACCACTCGTGCCTAGCCGGGGCAGACAAACTTTACCATGATTTTTTTTATTTAAAATTTTATAACTTTTAAAAAATTAACAAAACCTCCAAAATAAACCAAGAAATAGTGACCTTTTGTTTTTTAAATATAAACTTATAGAAGAGGTTATTATTCATATATAGGAAGAATTAGGCATCTCTAAAATCCATTGAGGCAGTGAGCAATAGTCTAAAGGAACAAAGTTTTTACAGGATATTTAAAACTTGTATTTAGGATGGATCGAAAACATTTTGTATTTGACAGGGTGTACCCTCTTTAATCAACCACTGTCCTTGACCACTTAAAATGTGTGTTTGAGTTGCAGACTAATTTTTGAAATTGGTATTGAAAAACATATAGTACTATTGGTATTTAAATGTGTAGGCTATTCAAGTTTACACTATTATAATTATTTAAGCTTTGTTTTTTCTTATTTTTAAATCATCATTAGATTTTGAGTGATGAGGAACATTATAGTGATCAAGAAATCCACAATGCTGAGTATGACCATGAGGCATTTTTAGGAGAAAATGAAGCTAAAAGATTTGAAGAGCTTACACCAGAGGAGAGTAAGAAGAGATTAGCCAAGATTGTGGATAAAATAGATTCTGACAAGGTAATTAAAGGTTGGATAATTTGGAAAATTTCTCGTCTTACTAATCTACTCTTACTCATGATTTACATTTAATTAGCTTTTTAATTCTGTTTAAGTAATTGAGATAGATGCTTGCAGCAACAAAACAGTAGTGTTCGGCAACTAGTGGTCAAAAAATAGTTAACTACCAACTACTAACTAGTCTGGGGAAATCTAGTTGTAACTAGTAGTTAACTATTTTTTTCTGGGACTAGTTGCAACTGGTAGTTAACTACTTCACAAAGTAGTTAACTAGTCTATTTAATTTCATAACCTATTTTTTGCCCAAATTCTGATGCATCTTTCTTATCTATATCCCAAAAACGTTTATGCTTTCACATAAAATGACATTGTAGTTATAGATGGCAGAACAATTTTTTTTGTATATTTTGATAAAAAATTTTAAATATTTTTAAAATTTTAAGCAAAATTTTTTTTGAAGTGGTTGACAATTTGGAAGTAGTTTTAACTAGTAGTTATTAAAAAAAGTAGTTCAACTAATAGTTGAACTAGTTTAAACCAAAAGTAGTTAAACTACTAGTTAACTACTAGTTGATCAGTAGTTAACTACTAGTTGCAACTAGTTCTAGTTAACTAGTGCCGAACACTACAAAACAGTAAACTCTTAACAGATTTATTTACATAGGAAGTAGCTCCTTATTGAAGTGAGCACTGAAATTATTCTTAAATTTTTGTATGAATGTTTTAATTCCCTATATTTTCTTAATGTTTTTATTTAGTTCATGAATGTAATAACATTTAAACTCTTAAATACAGGGAAGTAATCAGCTATACAGTTTAGGGGCATTTGTTCATTATTTGTGTTTAGACGTGCTTAGTTGAAATATATAACCTTTTGTTTTATGTTACAAAATTAAGTAAAACCCTATTGTTGTGAATTTCACATGATGCTAAAAAAAATCTTACATGACTTGAAATTTTACTGTGAATGTAGTTTTTATTTCAATTCTTATAAACTTTTTTACTTGCATTATGGAGTTTTTAAAAATCTATTACCTTAAAGTTCCAGCTCTTAGATTTTTATACATGTCTTAGAGTATTTAAATTTGTCAAAAATGAAAATCCCATCTGGTTCAAGGTCATGAATTAAAGTTATTTTTACTGAAATGTATTTTTTGTACAAGTATTCCTGCAATAATTTAAAGACTACTTTTAATTTAGGATGGCTTTGTTTCAATGCAAGAACTTAAAGACTGGATTCAGCACACTCAAAGACGTTATATTATTGACGATTCGGAACGTCAGTGGAAAGGTCTTAATCCTACAAATGAATCCCACATTTCCTGGCAAATATATAAGAAGAGTACTTATGGATATGCTGAAGGTAATAATCTATTCTTTAAAAGTACATATATTTTATGAAACTGATACTACTGTGAAATATAATTATTTTTGTGTTGCCATTCTGTAAAGTGTTTCTGAACTTGTGCATTAACATAAATTAATCTATGCAAGTTTTTATTTTATACAATTGTTAAGGAAGTTTATAATTTGTTTGGTCGTACAATGTCTAAAATATGTTTTATTTGGATTAAAGGATATTTGAGGTATTTTATTTGGTAGTAAAAAAAAGATTGAATTTATGCATAATGCAAGGGCCAGATGCAGCTTTGTTTCTCCCAGACATTTAAACTGGTCCAACCAAACTTCTTCAACAAAGGAAAATTTCCTAGCTGTATCATAATCCCATATGGTTTCACCCACTTGACCCATAGTCTTTTAGAGTGGCGATATGGCCTGACAAAGGCTATTATGCTAGAAAAATTTTCAATCAATCAGTCATCCAGAGTGGCCTCGAGCCTTCTGCATTCTTCTGACGTTATAGAATGTTGGATTGTCCAACCCCAGAATGCTTGGGACCTGGCGTTCAGGAATGGAACATTCTTTTGTAAAAAGTGGTTCTGTAGCCACCAACAAAACGAAACTGCATCCGACCCCAAGTTTAAAATAATAGAAAAAATGGTTAAATGAAGCTACCAACAATTTTCTAGAATCACAATCCTTTCCTACAAGTAAAAATAATTATTTGGGTTTGCCAAGTCATTATTTTAAGACTATGAGCAGTAATTAAGACTATGAACGTTTTCTGTAAAATACAGGTACTTAAAATGAAATTTTATCAGGGATTAATAGACCAGAAGATATCTGCCATTAGTGAAAAAATATTTAACCAGTCTCAAATAACTTGCATTTCATACTAAGATTACCTCATGAATTGAAAGCGCAATATAAAAACCTACTTTTAGAATAAAGATATTAAATGATTGGTTATTATTTATTATAAGTTAATGCAGATAGTATATTTTATAATAATGCATTTCTTGTTCTAGCTGATGACAATGGGGAAGTTTACAACTATAAAGAAATGATGAAACGAGATTTAAGGCGATGGGAAAAGGCTGATAGAGACAACAGTGGCTCTTTAGACATGGCAGAATTTATGGATTTTGTCCATCCTGAAGAAAGTAGCCACATGAAAGACATTGTGGTTGTTGAAACCATTGAAGATATTGATAAAGATAAAGATGGTAGAATATCAATGGAAGAGTATATAAGTAAGTAATTGTATGTAATCTTATTGATGATTATCTTGTTTTATCTGGTTGATATGAAAGTAAAAGTGACTTGTTAAATTAGGTTTTTGTGTTTAAAAAGTGTGTATTCAGTAATTCAGCTCAAAATATTTTGTCCAGAATATAAAATCATTAACTACTGTTTATTGGATATGTTTCAGTTTTGAAATGATAATTATAAAAAAAATTTCAGAATAAATACAGTAGAAATCACTACAGTAATACAGTAAATAGTTGAAAATCCTTGAATTTTAAAGTTTGTCAAGGAAAATTGTGTATTTTATTCTTAAATCTGCTGAATTAAAGTTTTAAGTTCTAGTTCTGAAATCCAATTGAAGTTACAAATTTTAATATAAAGGGTTGCAAATTTTCTTATTGCTGGCAAGGCTCCTGCCTGTTAATTTAGATTAATGTGTGTTATGCAGTGAGGGAAAAACCACTTGTTGGTCTGGTGATCATTGCTCACAATTGGTTTCTTAATTAATAACAGTAAGCTCAGCATTACATTTTTCTTCTGATATCCTGGAAAAGTCCTTAAAGGTTTTACTTAATATTATATGGCATAAAATTAAGTTTTTCTAGCTAGAAGAAATAATAATTCTTATATCAAACATGACTTAATTAATTATAAATTTGAAAAATGCATTAAAAAAAGCTTTAAAAATGTTTTAATTGATACTTTAACATTAGCATCAAGTAATTGGTTTTCTTCTTCTCTGACTGATTTTAAACTAATTTTATTAAACTGAAACATTTTAAATTACTATTAAAACTAGGCTAATGATTTATAGACAAGTTTTTCATTAGAAATATTGAAAAGCTTTGTAACGTTTGGAGAAATGAGTTTGATGTCAACATATTTCAAAATAGCTTTTTGTGTTTGAAAAATTGATTCTATACTAAAATTGCTGTATGAAACCTATAAAGTACTAATTGACATTAGATAAAGCTAAAGTTAAAGCTGGTTATTCTTATGATTTTTCAAATGTGGAAATCTGTAACTAGGCGATATGTACAACGATGATGATGACATGGAGGTTGAACCGAGCTGGGTGCAGTCTGAAAAAGATCAGTTCGTCCAGTTTAGAGACAAGGATAAAAGTGGATTTATGGAGTTCGAAGAAGTTAAACATTGGATTCTTCCTGATGACTATGATAACAGTGAAGCAGAAGCAAAGCACCTCTTATATGAATCTGATATGGATCGGGTGAGCTAAAGAATTATTCAGCATATGGGCATACCTTATGTAAATTAGTGACCTGAAAGAATCTTAAAATGTTTGTGTTGAAATTAATTGTTAAAAATTTAAATATATACTGAACCAAAAACTGTGTTGAAGCCTTTGAATACATAATAGTATAAGGTCTGTTAAATCAATTTAAACTTCTTCCCCTCTCTCCACTAGTTTTATTTAAAATTTTTCTAGGAACATTCCAGGATATGGACACGATCCCTAGATGTTTGAGGGCATCTTCTTGCGTAAACAGCTGTTTTCAATAATTCATAGAAAAGTTAAAAGTAAACAATTACAGTAAAATGAAAAAATTATGTGTGCACAAATATTTAAATGAAGTGATAATATAAAAGGAAACACGCAGAGAGATCCTTCTTTGTTGGAAAATTTTGGCCCTGCATTTCCTAAGTGCTGGGTGTGAAACACTTTGAATGGCAAGCCTCTATCCTGTTAAAATTTTTAAACATACTTGGAATAATTTCATCAGGAAAGAGGAGGGGATTCCCATTCCAAGCATTTGGCACCCAACTGTTAAGAAATTAAGCAGGGTCAAACTTTTCTGACTCCTACATAGTTCATGAATATTTATATATCATTTTATTGTTATTAACTTTGGCCTTTCCAAGATTTGTTGATGGTTGTTTACCCCATGAGGATGCCCTCTGATGTCAAGGGTTTAATCCCAGAAATTTCCTTGAAAAATATTGTTAAATTTTACCGTGGAAATTTTTTTCGTTTTTTATTTTCTCATTGTTGTGTGCACTTGTAACTTCAATTACTATCTAAAAATATCTTAAAAGATAAATTTAATCCATTTTAAGTTATTTTACAGATTTAAAGATGAAAATGGTTTTGTAGAAAATATCATTGAAGTTTAATTAAATGTTTTGTTTTTATTTTTACAGGATAATCAACTGAGCAAAGATGAAATTGTGAATAATTTTGATTTATTTGTTGGAAGTCAAGCAACTGACTTTGGAGAGGCTTTGGTACGTCATGATGAATTTTAGCTTGCTAATTTTGAAATTTGAAAGAATCTCGTCATGGAGTTGAAGATCTAAGACATTATTTAAGTTTAGTACTTAATGTGCTGTTACCTGGTTCATGCTTTTAGAATTTTGATTAGTTAAGTAGTCTGAATTAAGTTTGAATTCATTGTTACTGAATGTTAGCTTTTTTTGTGTTCTTTTTCTATTGATTTAAACTAAATTAAGGGTTATTTTCTAAAAAATACTTCTCTTTGTATTTATGAATTTTATCTGGTGTCAAAGCTTTCTTTATGTGCAATGATAGAAACTAAAGATGTTTCTAAAATAAATTAGTGAGAGAACTAATGTTTTGCATATGTTGTGAATGCATGGAAAATGTATCTAGTGTTTGATATATTGGTATTTACACATTTTGTTCGATAATGTAGGTGCATTGAAAGATTTCAAATATGAGTATTAAAAAGAACTGACTGTAACTTGATCCTTTCACTTTTGTTAATAACTTAAAGAGGATGATATTCTTCCTTTTAATGGTTACTTGTTGATTTTGATTTGTTCATTTTTTACACTTTTTAAGATCATTTATTTTTACCTTTTTCTCCAGTCATTTCAAGCATTTATTCCTATTTTCTCCATGTACTGCCAATCACGATCAAATTGAACTTTTTAAGCTTGTTGTGACTTATTTTTTGTATTTACAAACTCATTGGAACTTTTTTTTTCACATATTCTTCAGCATTAAAACTGAAATAATATGTGAATGTTTCACTTTGTATCTTTTAGTTTTTTTAAAATAATGTCTTAATTTTTTTTTTATACTTACACGTCTTTTGATTTATTCCTATTAATGCAAGTGCTTCCATAGTTTTAAAATCCTCTCTCCATGAGTTTTATGAATTTAAAAACATGGGATATGTTTCAACAAAATTTGATCTTTACCTTATCAGATTACTTTAAGCGAAGTACTAAGTTGAAATTTGTTGCATTCTTTAGCTCTATTATACTTGATGTATAAAAAAAGATCTATAGATTTATATTTGACAACCTAATCAATTATTTGTTACATTTACCTTTTTAGTATTGGCTTCAAAAATTTACCAAACTTGAATTAAATTAATTTTTTTCATTGGATTAAATGTATTTTGGTCCTGAAAGTGAATATCATAATATTTGCCTCAACTTTTTTTCATTCTTATCAATAGTTTGTCAATGTTCAATAGGTATTCCAAGAGTAAAATAAACATTTTTTAAAGTTATAATTGTTTATGTTCAAGTGATAAATGACATATCATTGTCTAGTTTGTCTCCTTTTGTGAAGTAGCCAGTGAGAAAAAAAAATGGATCCAAATTTATCAACTAACTATATGTGTCAAATAGTTTTGGGTTTTGATGGACTGAAATATCTAAATTATTTATTAAAAATTTGAATCTAAGCTTAAGTGACCAACTACTTAAATGATGTCTGATTTTAAAATCATGAAGTTATTTCTTGCATTTTCTATTAAACTAATTTTACTTTTTTATTTAGACTTTTTACATTTTTCCTTCAGTTTAAGAATCAGCAAGTGCTTGTTAATATGAAAACTGGTTTTACTGCATTCTTATTTTTTCCTCAAACCATATGTATATAATACCATTCAAAAAATGCATTTATTTAAAGTTTAGTAGTTTTTATTTTTATTTTGTTATTTTATAGATACTTGTTAAACACTTTTAACTCAGTTTCATAATAAGCTTATAATTGGGAAATCCCATCAGGATAAATTATCTTTAGTTTAGAATTTAAGTCAATAATAATGAGATTGTTTACTTGAAAATATGAATTACTTTGGGTATTCAGAATAGTTGTATTGTATTAACACCCATATAAACGTACATTCTGTTGCCCCAATGAAGTTTGTTGGAATATTTAAGTTAAAATAGAGTACACATGTGTACAATCTTGAAAGAACTTGATGATGTAGCTGTAAATACCAAATTATTTTTCTATTGTACTTGTAATCTATGTTTCTTGGTGTGGATTTTAAGCCAAAGATAATATTTAACTCCATATTTTCAAACCATGCATTTGGGTAAATTTGTATCTCCTCCAAACTTTCAAACTGATTAAATGTAGCTTTTCACAAATATTATAGCCCAAAAAATTTGTTGTCTTTTTTACTATTTAATACAAAAATGCATATTTTGACAATCATTTAATAACTAAATTTACTCATGATGTGCAGAGCATTTAATTTTTATTGATCTATCGGTATTCGCTCCATCACTTCTGATAATTTCATCCTACCATTGTGTATTACCTTAACCATTCTTGAGGAAAACTCTTATCATGAGTAATATCTCCCATTTCTAAATGTCAGTGCATTCAATGAATGTAAAACCTTTTTTTTTTATGCTTTATGTGCCAAAAACCTTATTAGTTCATTTTTATATCTGTATGTGAAAGTAAACTGTTTTTTAGGAAATAAATGTTGCCTGCTGATTTTGCTTTTATTTTCATTCAGTGTATGATAATAGTTCTCTTCTAAAATTTAATTTTGTAAAAAGTGTCCTATGAATTTAATTGTTGTTGAGCCAGGGCCGTAACCAGACTTTGGTTTCGGGGGGGGGGGGTTTGACTCAAATATTTTCTGAGGTACCTCCTTAGGGGTACTTTTATATGTTAAGTTTTAGATGACAACACTGGATTGAAATTTTGATGCACTAAATTTCAAAGTTGTATAAACAATATGAATTCGAAGTAAAAGGGGGGTCTGGGGGCCTCCCCCAGAAAATTTTTGGAAATTTGCCCCTCAAAAGAGTGTTTTAGCTCATTTCTGAGAACCTTTAGATTACACCCATAGAGCACCACTCATTGAAAAAGAAGGTATATTGTAATAAATGGCGAAATGTTAAGGGGGTTTTTAGGTTCCTACTCCAGAAAATGTTTTGAATTTTTCCCCTAAAAGTGGCATTTTAACTCATTTTGAGACACTTTAGGTTATATTAAAGAGGACCACTCCTTGTAAATCACACAAGTTTGAAGGAAAAACCGTATATTTAATAGATTTCAAAATTTTGAGGGGGTTTGGGGGTCCTCCCCCAGAAAAATTTTGAAATTTTACCCTTAAAAGTAGGGTTTTGACTCATTTTGAGACCCTTTGGGTTATACCCGAAGAGGATATCGCTCCTTGTGAGACAATTTTCAAGAAAAATAGCAGTATAAAAATTGATGTCAAAATTTCGGGGGGGGGGGGGTTGAACCCCTAACCCCCCCCCTGGATACGGCCCTGTGTTGAGCTGAATATGAACAACTATTTTACTGACAGGCTATCCACAGGCAGTGTAAAAAGACAAACTAGCTTCATATATTTTAATATCTTTAAATAACAACCTGTACTTAAGACATTATTTGATTTAACACTAAGTTCTACTTATTAAAATATTATTGTTCTCAAGTTAGTAAAATGCTAGTCATTGAATATATTGCACCCTGAGAGAACCTTTTTACATTTTGTTTAAAAAAAAACTTGCATTAATGCAATTATTTTGAAAACAATTAAAGCATTAAATGCTTTTTATCATCAATATAAAGTTTTACTTCCAAAACATGGGTTTTATCATCCCACTTTGCGCAACCTTTTTCTGGATTTACTTCCCTAGGAAAGTTTAAATTGAGATAGTTCTTCTTAGTCTTGCAAATCAAAGAAAGGTTGCATACATTTAAATCTATTTCACTTTTGGAAGAAATATCATCAAGTTTGATTTTCACAACTAGACATTCACAGCTGTTAGTTCCAGGCCCTCTCCCATCCATCTGAAAATAAAAAAAAGTTTCAGATCTAAAACTTCACCTTTTATTTATAAATGAAGAAATAGTTATTAATTTACTTCACCATTTAAAGTGAAATTATTTGTCATAATACTTATCCTCTTGCTAAAATCAGCAAGTTCTGTAAGTAATTAAAATGAATATTTAAAAACTGTGTTCAGCACATGTTAGTGATGACTTTTTAGTTCTTGCATATTTATCCTGTTAACTGTCTGTTTCATTGGTTATAGTTAATGAGCTTTGGCTCTATATATTTTAGATTTTAGCAGCACAGTTGACAGGATAATACAAAAGTACCTACTAAATATTCTTTTAATTGGATGAAACTCTTTCTACTTAAATAAATTAAATTTAACTCTTTATACAGTCTTGGAATATCAATTCTTGATAATCATGCTAAAATGGTATTTTCAGGAAGGAATTATTGTTGTTGTTTTAAAATTGACATCAAAGTTTTGATGGTCTACTTTGCTGTATGGTCTTTTCATCAGTAGGCATAGAATATGACGGTTTAATTGTGCATTAAGTTTTTGGACTTATAAAATTGGTTTAGATTCTCTAAATACTTTGGGGATTATCAAGTAAGCAGGATTAACTCTGATTCTCTCCAAATTGTAGATAATGCCAAGGTGATATGATAAATGTGATGGTGTTTAACTTTATCTGGTAGTTTTTTTTGGTAACCCTCTGTGGTCTTTGAGGAAAATTTTCAACAACTCGGCACAATTTCATCCTTTGAACTCAGCTTTACAGGAAAAGAGGTAAGTGTTTTACATAAAGTAGCTCCAGTATTCATATAAATAGACAACCTTTCCATATACAAAATTTCACAATAAAAAAAAACGTAGGGGCAAAATTTGGCATAGATGTAGCAATTTTATTTGTAACCAAATCAGATACTATAGTTTTCTTAACTTCAGTAATTAGTAATTATGCTTTTTTATACCTGTAAGAATATGTCATTAGGTGTTACATCTTGTTGAAAAATTAGTTCATATTCAGGTTTCTCTTTATTTTCAGTTTCATCATATTCTTCATCTAATATTTCATCATCACACCAAATATTTTTTGAAGTTGGACACTTAGCATAATAATCAATTTTAGACTTTTGTTCTGCACTGGTTTGTATTGGTTGAGTGTTAATGGCATCTGTGTAAAGACTTTTAGAAATGTTTGGATCATAATCTTCATCTTCGGAGTGAGAATCACTTTCTAAATTTAAAAGACTAGCGAGGTTCTGAATATCCGATACCCTCAAATTTTCCATTTCACACTTAAAAAATAGAAAATAGTTTCCAGAGTTGTCTGCTAAGTTTCGGTATCCTAGCAACCAACCAGAGTTTAGAAGCACCCAGAATACTTAAGAGTTTGAGTTTTTTTTAAATATGATAAACTATAAGTAACATGCATTATTTTAAGAAATATTGTGCCCGACTTTTTAATAATGGAATAAGAATTAAATATTTTGTTGTCTTTTCAAAAATTCAAATTTAAGAACCGTGCATGAAAACACTACTACTTCAACTTCCTGTCATTGTTTATGTTTATTTCGGAAATAGAAAGTGACGTTTCCTTAGAACTGCTTAGAACTCAGCCTTATTAATCAATCAAAATGAAAGATAAGTATAGTATCCTATTGCCGACATATAATGAGCGAGAAAATCTTCCGATTATTGTTTGGTTGATCGTGAAGTATATGACCCAGGAGGACCACGACTTTGAAATAATTATCATCGATGATGGCAGTCCGGATGGAACTCTGGCGGTAGCGCAACAGCTCGAACAGATCTACGGAAGTGATAAAATCAAGCTGAGACCAAGAGAAAAGAAATTAGGATTGGGTACAGCTTATATTCACGGTATCAAACATGCGAAAGGAAGCTTTATCATTATTATGGATGCCGATTTGTCTCATCATCCAAAGTACATCCTCGACTTTATCAAAAAGCAAAAGGAGGGAGATTTCGATCTAGTTTCGGGATCTCGTTACATTGGAGATGGGGGAGTAAATGGGTGGGATTTCAAGCGCAAGCTGATTAGTCGTGGTGCCAATTATCTCACTCAAGTTCTTCTACGCCCTGGTGCATCGGATTTGACAGGAAGCTTCAGATTATATAAAAAAGTGGTGCTTCAAGAACTTGTTTTATCCTGTGTGTCTAAAGGTTATGTTTTCCAGATGGAAATGATGGTTAGGAGCCGAAATTTAGGTTTCAAAATTGGTGAAGTGCCCATAGCCTTTGTTGACAGATTATATGGAGAATCTAAACTCGGAGGGAATGAAATATATCAGTTTGTCAAGGGACTGCTTTATTTGTTTACATATATGTAACTTTGTAAATTATTAAAAGATGTTTTCAATATTTGCTTCTGAAATATTTTTGTTTATCGATAATAGCATCTGTGGTGTACCATAGATGCATTTTTTTAGCAATACAATGTTTGGTAGGGTTCAATTCTGTCATCTGTCCAGCTCCAAGCAGTGCCAAACGGCTAAGATTAGAAATTTGTTAAAAATTGCAAACAAACCTACAGATTAAAATATACGAGGGTAGTTTGAAAAGTTCTCGGCCTGACGATGAAAATGACAACTTATGGTTTCAAAAATGGTTTATTTTTCAACATTGCCTCCTTTTGAGCTGCCTCACTTCTTAGAACGACAGTCCTGTCTTATTTTACATTCTTTTGGGGGATGTTCTGGATTTTCGTGAAAAAAACTATTCATCTCACAGTTACTTCTTAATTCGAAAAAAAAACGGTGGATAGAGAGAAAAGTTTTCACTTTGGAGGAGAGATGGAAGTTTGAAGATACCAAATCTGGGTAATAGGATAAGTGCTTTTAAAATTTTTAACCCAAATCCCTCAGTTTTCCCACCGCAAAAACGCATTTGTTAACAGAAGCACTGTTCTAATGAAAAATGGCATTTAAATCTGCTAAATGGGTCTTTTTTCTCGGGTATTCTCATCAACAGTTAAGATAAGTGTTCTGCTATTATATTCATAGCCTTCTCCTTGAAATCCATTGACAAAATTTCCATGAAATCCCAGAATTCTTACGCCGTGAATTTTCCAGCTGATAGCACGTTTTGGTGCTGAAAAACTGACTTTTATCCTTTGCATTGATTATTATTTTACTTAAAAGTTCTAAGTTATGTCTATTTCTGCATATAGACGTAAAAAACTGCTTTTATTTTGTGTAAATCGAGTCAAAAATCGCCATGAAATCGTCATTTCAATGCATTTTTGAGCCACAATTTGGATTCGCGGCACACATCTTGTCCAAATTGATTTCACGCGCAATTCCACGTGCAAAAAATAACTTATGCTCTCCTTTGGAATCCCTAGACTATTAGAAATGTCCCCACCTTCTTTCATCATTATTCTAAAATCATAGAGGGCACTTTTTGACGATTTTCGGCATGGTGGCTCTTTTTGAAGGTTTCTCACATGGTTCTATAATAACACTCTCGCAACCATGTTAAAGCTTCAACTCTAATTTTTTCACGGGGAAAATAAAGGTAAAGAGTCTCCTTACACATTTACCATCGCAGAATTAATTTCATTTGGTGATATCCCTTCTTTTAAAAAGAATTTTATAACAGCTCGATACTCGCTTTTCTCCATTATTGAAAATAAGCTCACCTTACACCATTCAAAAAATTACCGACAGCAAAATTCTGATCAGAACAACCCAAAAAATTAATTAGGCTCATTTGAAGAGTTGTTCTAACAGGAGAAAAAAATTCACGCGAATTAGAGCGCGTGTTCTGGGTGAGGCCGAGAACTTTTCAAACTACCCTCGTACAGTTATATCAATGAAAACAATTAAAATTTTGATATGTTGCGTTTATCAACCACCAATTTCAGCATCTCATAATGGGCTTCGGCTATGCATTTTCATTTTTAGCAGCATGGTTGACAGGTAATACAGAAATAAGTATATAGAATTTGGATATTTTTATTTTTCAAGTTCAAAATAATTTGGCAGTTTTTTTACTGGGACTAAGGAATTGAACCTAAGGCTGTAATAGTGCAACTTAACTACTTCCAAATCTTATATTTCACTGTCCTAGATAATTCAAAGTTTTCTTATGAGATCTTGAATTTTTATTAAATCAATATTAAAAAAAAATAGAGTTCAGCAGGTTCACTTATGTTATTAGAAATTTCTCAATATATAGTGCATTAATATTTAACCTTTTTTTCTATTTAAATTGCACATTAAAAATAACAAATACATTAAGAGTACCTTTTTCGTATCGTAAAATATGAGTACAGTTATGACAGACGGCCCGATCTAGTAAAAATAAGTGTTCATATTTATTAGAACATCCACACATAAATTGGGCTTAAGGTAAGGAATTATTCGGGCAATTTCTTTTAATTCCAATCAAAATTTTGGGCAAAAATACTAGTAATTTATGTTCCTAAGGCTCTTTGTCTTTTCTGATTTACACAATCATATTGAAGGGGTAGAATGAGATTTCCAAGTGACTTTTAAAAATAAAGTGGATGTGCAGTCTTTAGTTGTATGCCTTTCCAAGGCTGAACTGGATCCATTAACCGTGTTATGTAACACAGTTGGCCTTTTGATTCTTTGATTAATAGTATAGGGGTACTTTTGAAAGAAATAAGTGGATTTCTCTATTGGTTAGTCTATCTACTTATGTATTATTTTACAATTTTATAAAACCAAGAGATTAAAACAAACCTCTAATGTTCTGGAGTAAATTAAATTTTATTCAAAAGATCTTTGTAAGTAAATAATAAAACCTTTCAGAAAACATTATTCTCTTTCCTGGAAAAATTGGTTGCTGAAGTGGGTGGTCAACATTAATCTTATTGGTTTATTTATCTGGTTGCTTTTAACTTAATCAAAACATTCGGGAAACTGTTAGTAATGAAAAATTATAAAACAAATTATTGTAATATTTATTCATGCATTTATAACAATAATTCCTTTAGAAAATACTTACGCAATTAAAACAAAAAGAAATTTCTGATTATTTCAGTTTTTTCATACTCTTGAAACAACAGTTTTCCAAATAATTTATTTAGTTAAAAATATATAGCAAACTTTATTAACATAGCAAATTAGTTACAAAATTTTTATGAAAAAATAACATATTCCTCACCAAGGGGACCAAGTCCTGTCTAGGTGAAAGATTAATTTTCCAATTTTGTTACACTATAAATATAATTTAACCCAAAAACAACAACAAAAAAAAACCCCAAGAAAAACACACACTAAAAAAAAGACACAAAAACATACTAAATAAATTGAAGACAGTTACAAATTTGGGGATTAAGTATTGTAATGATGAAAACAAAATAATAAGAGATTTAACAATACAGATAACAAAAACGGACGGAACAAGGACATACTCCTTCTGTAATAACTGTCCCATTTTTTTCTGTAATAACTGTCCCCAGACCCCCTTCCCCCATTTTTAAGCTCACATTCATTATCCTTTATTTTAGGTTAGGTGTGTAAAAGTTCAAATCCTTTGTATAAGTTTCCTAAAACTTAGTATGTAAAAATACTCACCATGGGGGATGGGGGAGGGGCCTGGGAAATAATGTTGAGTCAACCCCTAGTCACTAGTATTCGCTAGTGTTCGGCAACTAGTGGTCAAAAAGTAGTTAACTACCAACTACTAACTAGTCTGGGAAAATCTAGTTGCAACTAGTAGTTAACTATTTTTTCCTGGGACTAGTTGCAACTAGTAGTTAACTATTTCCCAAAGTAGTTAACTACTAGTTAACTAGTCTATTTAATTTAATAACCTATTTTTTGCCCAAATTCCAAACATCTTTCTTACCTATATCACAAAAAACTTTATGCTTCGCTCAAAACGGTGCTTTTTTTTCTGGTTATGGTATTTGAGAACTCTACCATGACACTGTAGTTATAAATAGCAGTGTAATTTTTTGTATATTTTGATAACATTTTTTAATAATTTTGAAATTTTAAACAAAATTTTTTTAAAAAGTAGTTGAAAATTTGAAAGTAGTTTCAACTAGTAGTTATTAAAAAAAGTAGTTCAACTACTAGTTAAACTAGTTTGAACCAAAAGTAGTTCAACTACTAGTTAACTACTAGTTGATCGGTAGTTAACTACTAGTTGCAACTAGTTCTAGTTAACTAGTGCCGAACACTAGTATTCGCAACATCAAGAGCAAAGGTAAGTATCCTTGCCCCCCCAAACATGAAACCTGGCTACACCCATGGGCAAGAGTCTGGTTATGTTAGTTGAAATGCTTCACTTTAAATCTAAAAATAACATTCTATGTCGTCTAAGTTTATGATAAAATTAAAAAGTTCATGTTTAAAAGTCATAAAACGGCAAATGGTTATAAAATTTAGGTGCTAAATAGGAATTTTACAAATTTCATTAGGTCTTCTTTCAGAAGCATTCACTTTTAAATCACACATTGATTTATTGCGATGCAAAAAAAGTGCAACACGGAAATAGAAATTATATCTTAGAGGTAGTAAATTAAGATTTTTAAAATTATAAGGATGTGAGTAATAGGGTTTTAAAATTTTGAAGCACTTATTTTTAATTGAAATTAACAGTAATAAATTGGATTTATAATCGCCTCCCCAAATAATAATTCCATAATTTAATAATGAATAAACCAAGAATAATAAAGTATTTTAAAGAAGCCTGAATTTATTTATTTTTAGATGGTAAAACTTAATTAAAACTAAACGTAACTTTTTACTTAAATTCTTTTACATGAGTTTTCCCATTTTAAATTTGAATCAACATAAAAACCTAAATATTTAATGCTAGAAACTGTCTGTAGTAGATGGCATTGACAATTTAAATTATAATTGTTGCATAATGTTCAGATTGCCTTATATTAAAATAAATATATTTAGTTTTGTTTAGGTTTAAATTTAGATCACTAGCTGAAAACATCAAAATTTCTAATAAATCAGATTGAATTTGCAGTCAAAGTTCGGCTATAACAGAAAAAAGCCTCTGCCCAGATGTATTTGGTGAAAGTAAGTTTTGTAAAAAATATTACACTTGATATTTTTTTAATGTTCACTTTTTCTTTAAAAAAATGTGATTAAAATATTAATTAAATTATATAAAATTCAACATTTTTTTTTGTTCTTTTTCATATTTGGTAAACCGATCAATGTTGCATTGCTACTTGTTTTCAATCAGTTGTTTTGTTCCAAATGAACAACTGTATCTTTTAACTTTATTCAAGTCTAACAAACCTTTTTTTTAAATTTTTCTTTTGAGATGGTTTCTTGTAATATGAGAATGCAACTCTACAGTGGCGGCTCGTGAGTTGATAAACTGGGGGTTCACACCCATTTTATAAAATTTAAAATTTACACAAGATCTAGAAAGAGAAGGATGTTGGGCCAATGCATAAAAAAATTATCTCTCTTAGGAGAGTAGTTTTAAATGCCTAAATTCTTCACTGCATGCGCTTTTATTTTGAAAAAATATGCATTTAATGGAAATAAACAAACACATGAATATATTCATTTCTTTTTTTATAATACCATTGAGGGGAAAGTCATAATACTTATCCATAACATTATACCTAACAAACACCTTTTATAATTATTAAAAATTAGTTGACATGAATATTATAATTGTCTTTTCAAAAAGTGCTTTTCTCATTTTCTAATTAGCCGAAACAATCCAGACCACAAAAAAAACAAGCTGAGCTTCAAAAACGCAAGCCTCGGCACACAAAATCTGTGCTAGCGGGAATCCAAATTGCGAGGCCGCAAGTTGAAAATTCCCCCGCCGAGCAGTCGGGGTTTCTTCGGAATCTCAAATTTTTTACGCTCACACGTGCGAAAAAGGAAAGAAAAATAAGAGTTCATTCTTTTTTCGATTTCTTTCGCGTTTCCGGCAGTAAATTTTTCTTATTCAATAGAGAAGGGGGGGAGAAACATAATTCTGAGTATAAAAAAGAAATTTAGAATATATTTCCATTGATATTTATTTATCTTTATATTCGATTTTTGTTCTACTTTTTCTGTGGGTGTTCACGTGCTCCTGTGCTCCTATGGACGAGCCGCCACTGCAACTCTATAGAATCCAGTTTTAGTTAAGAATGTGAGCATTTAGTCCCGACCTTCTGTGTATTCTATAGGTGCTGAAACCTGCTCTTGCCCACGATGATCGTAAGCCAAGAATCAGCTGGAGAAGAGATGGTGAATACTTTGCAACATCCAGCGTAGATGATAAAGGTACTCATTAAGGAAAAAAAATATACCAGAATAAAATAAAAATAACAAATGCATAAAAACTACAAACTAATAGGACAGGACCCTGAAAGAAAATTATACAGTTAGTAATATTAGGATATTTAAATTAAATGGCTTTAAATACTGAATAATAATTAGTTACATAAATTGAAAGTTTGATTACATCTGATTTATAACTTTAGGTTTAAGTTTCAAGCAAGACTCTACATTTTTATTTGTTAGTTGATTTCTATTCGTGCTTTCAACAAACAGAAGCAATTTTTTTTTTCAAAAAAACATTCTTTAAGCAAGGTGTAGGCTGGGTTCCTCTTTCCTTGCAATTTTAGATTTAGTTCATTTCATTATGGTCATGTTAAGCGTAGCGATTTGAAAATAACGATTATGAAATTATAATTTATTGAGAAATTAGGGACAAATTTACTAAAAAAACTAAATTACCTGTTTTGCATTTCCCTTTTCAGTTTCTTTGACTCGGTTTCTTTTGACTTGAAAAATTTAAGGAAACTTTTGTAATGAAACAAAGTTTTTCCAAGTTTAAAAAAGTACTTTCCAAATTAAATATGAGGGTATTTCCTGGACCGCCAAAGCATCTTGAAAATCATTAATATGTATTCTTACACAATAAGAATTACTTTGACTCAATTTTAATGGTCAAATTAAAAAATATTTTTTTGGGAGAAGTACCCTACATTTTAATACTGTACTTATAAAGAATCCTTATAAGTACAGTACCTTTGTCAAGAATACATCTATATGATTATGATTTTATACCAATTGGACCGGTTGTGTTGCTTGGGAAAAAACTAAAGGTTTTATCGCATTTTTAATTTCACTACGGTTAAAAAGTACAAATTTGTTTATTTTATTGTTGAAATTTTGCCCTTTATATACCTTGCCCAATAAGTTTTTTAAATACATTTCTCTTCAAATATTAATTGCAAGAGATTTGCATCGTCAAAAGACTTGATTATGCTGGTTTTTTAATGAAATTTTATACAATTTTTAAAAAAACTAAAAAACCCACTTTGGGCTGGGTTTTATTGGGTTTTTTTTAAGGGGGTTTTACTAAAAAAACGCACCCGTTTTTTTTTTTTTTGGGGGGGGGGGGTTGTGGGCGGGTTGAAAACCTACAGTTGAAATTTATGTTGATTATCCGTTTTGATCTGCAGCTCGACATTTTGAGAAATAAGTGATTGGAAAAACTGTTGGATGTTGAACTCCTAAGCTAATACACATTTTCGAAATTCGGACTAGGTGCACCAAAACTAGTTAAATACCTGTGTTTTAGAGTCAAATTTCCAAACATTTTCTGGGGGAGGACCACCAGGCCCCCCTTTGGTACTTCGAACTTTGTTGCTCACAATTTTTATTACAATAAGTTCTTTAAGACGGAAATTCTACCTAAAAATGTATTAAAAAGTTACATTTGAGCTATAAAATATGCATGGGGGCTGAGAAATAATTTTGGGCCCCTCCCAAAATAAATTTTTATATATGCCACCAGTGGCGGCTCGTCCATAGGAGCACAGGAGCACGTGAACACCCACAGAAAAAGTAGAACAAAAATCGAATACAAAGATAAATAAATATTAATGGAAATATATTCTCAATTTCTTTTTTACACTCAGAATTATGTTTCCCCCCCCCCTCCTCTACTCAATAAGAAAAATTTACAACCGGAAACACGAAAGCAATCGAAAAAAGAATGAACTCTTATTTTTCTTTCCTTTTTCGCACGTGTGAGCGTAAAAAATATGGGATTCCGAAAAAACCCCGACTGCATGCCGGGGGAATTTTAAGCTTACGGCCTCGTAATTTGGATTCCCGCTAGCACAGATTTTGTGTGCCAGGGCTTGCGTTTTTGAAGCTCAGCTTGGTTTTTTTGTGGTCTGGATTTTTTCGGCTAATTAGAAAATGAGAAAAGTGCTTTTTGAAAAGAAAATTGTAATCTTTATTTCAACTAATTTTTAATAATTAATAATTATAAAACGTGTTTGTGAGGTATTATGTTATGTATAAGTATTATGACTTTCCCCTCAATGGTATTATAAAAAAGAAAGGAGTATTTTATATTCATAAGTGCTTGTTTATTTCCATTAAATGCATATTTTTTCAAAATGAAAGCGCATGCAGTGAAGAATTTAAGCATTTAAAACTACTCTCCTAAGAGAGATAATTTTTTTTATGCATTGGTCCAACATCCTTCTGTTTCTAGATCTTGTGTAAATTTTAATTTTTATAAAATGGGTGTGAACCCCCAGTTTATCAGCTCACGAGCTGCCACTGTATGCCACTGACACGGGTCTTCTGACGAAACCTTGAAAAACGGAGAAGCTGGCATCCATCTTGTTTTCCCACAGGAAGGCGTCACAAGGCAATTTAAGGTCGGCGCAGGTGCAATAGCTTCAAACTACACTTGCGAACTATCCAAAAAGCCTTAGATGATACATAAACCTCAGAGGAAATGAGAGAGCTGGGTGGCTTAGTCTTTAGCGACTGTAAAGCTGCTCTCCAAGCGATACAAAGGGGATCCTCAAGACTTCCAGTGCTGAAATTGGAGGGGGACGCCATCCCCCGAAATATTTTTACCGTTCCCTAAAATATTTGTTTCCACGAAAAAGAATATAAATTTTAAGGACCTAATTTCCCATTCGAATTATTGTTCGGATTCGCTTACCAGCATGCCAGCAGTCTCCTCGTATTCCGATTCGCAAATATATTCGTATTCACATTTTTAGGGTCAAATTTCCAAAAACTTTCTGGGGGAGGACCCCCAGACCCCCTTTAAGTATTTTAATCTCTATTAGTCACGGTTTTTTTTTCGAGTTAAGTTCATCAAGATACAAAATCTACCTAAAAAGTATTAAAAAGCTACGTTGAATCTATTAAATATGCAGAGGGCTTAGGAATAATTTTGGACCCTCTCCACTGGTGCACATATCTAGCTTGGGGCGCGATAAAGACTAAATATTTTTAATAAGATATTTGGGCTTCTCCCGAAAAAAAATTATAAATAGACCACTGAACTGTTACATTCTTAAAATGGTAAAAAAATTTTGCAACTGAACCTTCCTTTTCCTTCTCGTTAGGGTCACACACAATCAGCATTCAAGTACGGTTTAAGCATTATTGTATTTCCTTTACTTAACATACTCCTTTGAATTTAATACCGAGAACTAATAGTGAGAAAAAGGCGAGGGGGAACGGGCCTTCCCCTGAAAATTGGACTAATTGTACCAAAATGAGTAAAACCCTATTTTTGGATCAAAATTTCAGAAATTGTCTGGGAGAGGACCCCCAGACCTCCCATTATTACTTGGAACTCCATTATTTTAAACTTTTTTATCATAAAAATAGCGAATCCTACCAAAAAATATAATAAATTCCTAAAAATGTCTGGCTTCGGATTTCCTGTACAGAAAATGAGTTAAAAACCTGTTTTCAGAGTCTAATTTCCAAAAATTTTATGGGGGAGAACCCCCAGACCCCCCTTTTTATACTTGGAACTCGATTATTCACAACTTTTTTCACATTAGGTTGAGCAAGATGATTCAATTCGATTAAAACATTTTTAGCTCCCTAAACCAAATCCTGGATCCGCCACTGCTCGTTAGCACAAAGATGAATAATATTTTTTCTTTTTATACTTTCCAGGAATATTTGTAAAGATTTAAATGTTACATAGTTTTAAGGTTATAAAAATTATTATAACTGCATTTATGCTTTATTCTAGCATTTAAAAATGTCCCATTAGCCCCTACTTTCCCCTAACAGTGCAATTTCATGTAATCTATAATTTGATTATCAATTCTAGTAGGTACCAAAAATTAGTCATATTTTACCCTGTAAAAAGGTGAGTCCCCTCAATTAATTTTCTCCAATTTCAGCACTGAATAAACGTACATTGTACACTTTGCCATATTCTTGACTTGAACAAGCAATGCATCATGCAGTGGATTCCAGCGCATGTTGGTATTGGAGGCGGCTGATGCTTTAGCAAAAGAAGCAAGGCAACTTAACAAAAAATCAAGGGGGGTGTTTGAGGGAGTACCTAGGTCGTTGGGCCTTCAAACTCCAGTATAACTAGCCTCACTGGGTGAGGCCATGAGCTGAACTGTTACAGAACGTGTGACTTGAAAGTCACAGTCAGCTGAGGAGTGGCTAGCTTGATGCTAACCCCCTCTTGATTTCCCCAAGTAACCTTGGTACTCATTTTATCGACCCCGGAGGATTGAGTCTGCCTTGCCCGTGGACCGGGATTTGAACCCCGGAACTGTGGTGTGGGAGCGCAAAGCGCTTCCTCTACGCCACCGGGCTTCACTTAACAACAATGAAGCCAAAGTCACCCTAAGCGACATAATCTCAGTGGCAAAGATGAAACTCTGTCATTTAACAGTCAGGCTGAAACACCAAATTCCTGAACTTAATACAAGTAAAGCAATACAAAGCACACTGACAAGATTAAGAACGGGACATTTTAGGGGTATGAAAATCCAGGGGACATCCCAGGTTTTAGGGACATACTCCTTCTGTAATAACTGTCCCGACGAGGAGCTCAACCTAGATAATCTTTTCTCCTGTCCCGCCATTCTGTCGAAATTGCAGAACATCAGCAACAACCCCTATGAAGACATACACGAAGATAATTGTGTCTAGATCCCTGAAGCTATACATGGGACCTTCGGTCCTATATAAGGAATGCATACCCATGCCACGACACCAACCAACCATAAATGGTACTACTAGTAATAAAAAGTGCTCTAAATGTAATACTTTATGCTAATTTTTATTTATGGAGAATTTGGCTGGTTTGAATTTTAGGGGGAAACTGCAGGGGTTGGTTGGGGGAAGATATTTTTGAGAATTAGAGGTTCGGGGGAAGGTTACAAGTTTTTCCAGGTCCGTAATAATTACACACAAAAATGTTCTAATGGTCTAACCCAGGGGTTCTCAAACTTTTGAACATCACGACCCACTTTTTATAAACAAAATCTAATGCGACCCACCTCATCTTCAGTCAATTTTCCCATTCCCCCCATAAGACTTAAGCTTCATTCGTGTGGGGTTCGGTCACCAACTATTTTGTTACAATAGTAAATTACATCCATGTATTAGAGGTTAAATGAACTTTTTGGGAAATTAAAAGGAAAGATTTAAACCTCATCGTACTACAAAGTTATTTAATTGTGGGAGCAAGAATGAGCTGCACAATAAAAAGGGAGTCTGGGGGTACACCCCCAGAAAGATTTTCGAAATTCGACTCTTGAAAACAGGGTTTCATTTCGTTTTTAAGTACTCTGGAATATATTGCAGCTACAACATCATTTCTTAAGAAAGTTATTAAATTTTGTATTTCTCTCTCCCTGATGTAGGGAGTCCTAAAACTAAACTCACTGGCGCAACAGCCATAGTGGGCCAAGGCATACGATGCCCATCTTCGTTCTCTTGACCGTGGGGCCCTGGGGTGCAAGGCATATGTCCCGGTTAGGTGGTCAGCCTAACACAAGACCCCAGTGCTTAGTTTCCAAGCACGCTTGGTCCTTAGTTTATCGACCCACTGAAGAGATGAAAGGTTGAGTCGACTTTGCCCAGCCTGGGAATCGAAACCCGGACCTGTGGCACGGGAGAGCTATGTGCTACCATTGCGCCACTGGACTTATTTAGGAAGCCCTATGTTTAGAAAATTGATTTTATATTTATAATCTTATTTTATATTTCAAACCTAATTTTGCATTATAAGCATATTAAAGTGACACACCGTATAGGGTCACTTGGGGTAAGTGGGACCCCTTTTTGGAACAGTACATTTTTGAAGGTTCATAAAATTTTTTTGAAGAGGTTAGATTTGAACTTGATGACATATTCTATTTAAGACACTATTAATAAACAAAAATTTATAATTAGGTTCTAAAATAATGTTCTACATTTTTCTTAACTGGTCTCTTTGTAAAAAATGAGACGGGGGTCCCACTTACCCCATAGGAAGGGGTAAGTGGGTCACCCCCTTTTTATTTTGATTGAAAGCAAGCAAAACTTAAGAGGGAGTAAGTGGGTCTTACTTGATAAAGTACAGAAGTTTTAGGTACAAAATATTTTATTGTAACTTAATCCATGAACGAGATATCTACTCACATTTAAATTAATAGGGTTGGTTGGGGTAAGTGGGACCCCTTTTTGGAACACTACAATTACAGAATGTTTTCTTCAGGTTCGGGAGACTTATAAAGAAACCCTCGAAACTATTCCCCCACCCCACTGTGTGTTTTAATTAATTTCTCGGCAACGTGAATAAAAAAACCCCAACTTAATAGTTTTCTTTACTTACCACAGCTTATATTAATACGCAAAATTAATATAAAATGTCAATAAATTACTTATAAATGTTTCAATAAACATTAAAATGGTGAGTCTAGGGTGTCCCACTTACCCCATAATGAGGGGACCCACTTACCCCTACTTTGCTTAAATTACGGGGTAAGTGGGACCCCCCTCTTAAAAATTTTTAAATAAGAGATTTTGTGAAAATTCAAATTGCAGTATGTATTTTAAGTCAAACCTGGCACAACAGTTGAAAAAACATTAAAATATAGTGAAAACTTTCCTGAAAACACTTCTTGGAAAAATGCATCTTGAACTCTCCAAAAAAAAAATTATGGAAATTTTTTTACAATAGTTCTATAATCTTAAAAAGAAATGACACAAAACTCTAATATATGCAAAACGAATCAGTGTGACAAAATGTAACATGATCAATGTGAATAAGTGTGAAATGTCCTTTACATAGTTTAGTTTGAGGGGGGTGACCCACTTACCCCAGGGACCCACTTACCCCAAGTGACCCTATATCCTCTAACTGCCCTTTGCGTTTGACGCCTAGAAGGGTATTTTTTCTTATTGCTCTTTTTAATCTTTTTACTAAGTGGTAGTTTGATAAATTTTAAAAGCCAACAATCCTTTTGTAAAAATTATAAAAAAAAGTTACTATATTCAGTCAAATAGAAAATCTTGTCATGACCCACCAAAAACTGACTGGCGACCCACAGTTTGAGAACCTCTGGTCAAACCAATAATTCAGAAAGGATACATGTTTCAAAGATTTCTTTTCTTTCTTCCTCAAATTCAAGGGTCTTCTTGATCAAATCTTTCAAGTCAAAATCCATCATTGGAGCTGCAAGAGAAAAATTTTTAATTATCATCACAGTAATAGTGTATAAGTTTTTTGTTGATTCTTTCAGATTTTCGAATGAGGGAATTGCATAGGTGAGGGATTTGCTTAATTTTACACTTTTTCGATATGTTATAGTTTAAAACTCTCAAATATCAGATTTTAAAGTTCAAAAATATGTTTTAAATAACTTAAAATTCGATTTTATTTTTGCCAAAACACTAGTAAAGTCATGTGATCAAAAAACGGGATTTGACGTCACAGCGCCATCGAAACTAGTGAATTGTTGAAAATAAAAGAAATCAGACTTATCATAAAACCAAAACACGCATAAAACTCGTCTGTTTCTCTAGTGAACGGCCAGAAAAAGAAAAAATTTAAACTTTGAATCCTAATAATTCCTAAACTAATTAATATTTTTTGAAAAACAAAATGCCAATCTTTTTATAAAAAATATTTGTATGTGTCATTAAAATATCATCGTTTTTTAGTTAAAACTTTGTGAAGAATAGCAGAATGAAGCAAGCTAAGCATACAATAACATAGCGGGTCCAAGCGCTGTGACGTCACACAGCAGCCATAACGAAATTACTGTTTTTCCCGCCAATACTGGAAACGACATTTTAAAAACTAATATCTCAGAGAATAGTTTTCCGATTTCAATAATTTTTACGTCATTTTTCATGGATTTTCATCCTCTATCATAATAAAATTTTTAAAAAAAATGTGCAATTCCCTCATTATGCAAGTTGTACTATATTTTCAAAATATGAGCCATTGATAAATAGGGTGTTTTTTTTAAATTTTGAGAGAATTTGTAAGAGGAAGCCTGAGAAAAACAGATAGTGTTCGGCACTAGTTAACTAGAACTAGTTGGCTAGTTGCAACTAGTAGTTAACTACCGATCAACTACTAGTTAATTAGTAGTTTAACTACTTTTAGTTTAAAGTAGTTCAACTATTAGTTTAACTGCTTTTTTAATTAACTACTAGTTAAAACTACTTTCAAATTTTCAACTACTTCAAAAAAAATTTTATTTAAAATTTTAAAAGATTTTTAAAATTTTTATTAAAGGTAGAGTACTCAAATACCATGGCTTACTAGATACTTATACAGGCTAGCCGAGTTTCAAACAATGAAAACAATTTGACAACTTTTCCCGCTTGGAATGCTACAAGACCTACCTATATCACCCACCGCCTTCAACACTGTGAATATGCTTTGCCAGTTTGTCCAATAATGCCATCTGGATTTGCAATGATTTCCGTACTCGGCTAGCCTGTGTATAAGTATCTAGTAAGCCGTCCAAATACCATAACCACAAATAAAGAATTTTTGCGCGAAGTATAAACGTTTTTTGTGACATAGATAAGAAAGATGTATTAGAATTTTGCCAAAAAGTAATTTATGAAATTAAATAGACTAGTTAACTAGTAGTTAACTACTTTGGGAAATAGTTAACTACTAGTTGCAACTAGTTCCAGGAAAAAATAGTTAACTACTAGTTACAACTACAATTTCCCAGACTAGTTAGTAGTTAACTATTTTTTGACCACTAGTTGCCGAACACTAAAAACAGACAGTGGCGAATTTTCGCTAGCTGTAGTATGGTTGTAAAATTTTGGATATTGAAAAGAAATTTTAATTTTGCCAGGTGAATTGGCAGAATGCGGCCAAAAAATCCAAAAAAGTTGGTCTTAAATTAAGGAAATGCAACAATGAGAAATTTAGCTCACACTAACTATTTCAACTTCATATATAATTCGGGTCAATATGACCCGGTACAAAAAATATCACTTCTAGCTGTAGATGAATGCTGAAATTTAAGAAATAGGTAAAGTAACAATGAATGCAAGTAAATAGTATGAAATAATTGTGTAAAGTTATAAAATACGAAGAAAATAACAAAATTAACTAAAAATATTTGAAATTAAAAATTTTAATTTTTTTCCATTTTCACATGCATACAAATGTGTTTTTATCAAATGTGGCAAAACAAATTAGTACTTTTTTTAAAAAATTTTTCATCAGGGGCAGGGCTTAAATTCTAACCAAAGAAGTACCGGAGCGCTACTATTTCAACATTCCGCTTAACAGGGGCGTCATTTCAGTTTTCGGTCGTAGGGGGCAAGGATGTGTTTTAAGTGGGGCTGGGGCTGGGGCTCACCCCCAGAAAAATTTAGAAATTTAGCCTCTTTTTACAACATTTAAGGTACATCCAAAGAGAAGGTATTCTCTGTATAACATTATATGTAAAAATTTTAAAGGGGGGTCTGGGGGTTCTCCCCCAGAAAATTTTTTGAAATTTGCCTCTTAAAGTAATGTTTCAGCTCGTTTTGAGATCATTTGGATTACATCAAAAAATAACAGTTACTCGTAAAGCATAGAATTTTCTAGGTAAAAAAAAGTTATAAATAAACATCAAATTTTCAAAGGGGGGCGGAGATCCTCCAGTAAAAATTTTTGAAAATTCCGTTTTAAACCAGTGTTTTACCTCCTCTTCAAACTCTTTGGTTCCCAAAGGGAACCGCTTCTTGTAAGTGGTAGAATTTTCAAGGGAGAAACATTATATCAAAGGTCTGGAGGGAGTTTTGGGGTTCTCCCCCAGAAAATTTTGAAATTTGACCCTCAAAAGTAGTGTTTTAACTCCTTTTTAAAGTTCCAGAGAAAATTTTTAAAAGAATTCCTATTAATCTTTTTTTTTTCATTTTTAATACAACGACCAAAAAAAATATCTGAAAAAATTCGAATTTGTTTTAAAAATATTTCGATTTACTCGGGCTTTTAACCAAAAATCTTCGACACAAAAATAGAAATTTCTTTAAGAAGAATAATATATCCAGGGAATAATACTTTTTTTGAGATGTGAAGGTTATAGGAATAACGAAGTTCATGATATAGGCATTTAGGGAATATATGGTATTTCGCGTACATTTATTATTTTCCCAAAGAAGTGATTGAGAGTGCGCTTTTAAAAAAAAATTCCTTTTATGCAGGGCCGTGTTGTGGAAAAATCGCGCCCGGGGCGGATGGCTCTTTTGCGCCCCCCTGGCTTTTTTGCGCCCCCTCCCAAATATAATTTCTTTACATTATTCTTAGATAGATTCGCAAAAAAATGTTTGGGCAAAAATTTGGCGCCCCCTGAACACGTTCATCGTGGTTCCGGTTGGAAAGTATTGAAGAATCTACGAAGACCAATGCTAAAATAATTTTAAATTGCAAAATACTAAATTGCAAAAAAAAAATTCGGGCACAAATTCAGCGTCTCTCTTGAATACCTGAATACTGAGCCCGGGGCGGACGCCCCCTTCGCCCCTCCCTTAACACGGCCCTGCTTTTATGTATTACCTTATAAATGCACAGTAAATTCTCAAGTAACCCAGATGGACAGAAATACCCCTTCCTTTAGTAGCAAATAATGTAATTCAAATAATCAACTTCATGAAAATTTGAAAAAGAAATTGAAAATAATTTCGTAAAAAATATTGAAATAATTGCTACACAACTTTTTGGGACAATTACATATGAATTGTCTTCCCATGTTCTCACTCCAGAATTTCAGTCCTTTTTTTGCGATGAGGGATAACCCTGGATAATCTAATCCGGGTTAATCGAGGGTCTAGTGCATTTTTCTAAATATTTTTAAAACGTCGAAACGTATTTAAATAGTACCGATAATAAGCATTTAGTTCATTCGGAAAATTTTCAAAAATTCATGATTAAAGCATAGATCTGATAAACAGTGTTTTCATGTATAATTTACTCCTTTTTTATAACCTTCTTTCACTTAAATAAGAGGGAATGGGGAATGATATAAGAAAATAAGAAGCGAAAGAAAAACAAAGTATTTCTGGAGGAAAAGGTCCCAATATTAGCTTAAGTTCAACTCACAATTAACCTCTAAAAGGTATTACAGAACAGAAAAATTTCACTTAGAAAAATCAAATTAGTTTCTTAAAATTCATTGATTACAATAAAATACGTAAAGCAAATTGGAACTTACCAGAAAGAGTAAATTCTCTTTAACTTTAATTCAATGTCGTATCGTATCTGTCGAAGAAAATTTCAGGCAAAACAGAGCTGTTATGGAGATTCACCGTGCACTATGATATGAACCAATAGCTGATGAAATGAAGAGCTCAAGAAGATGCGTTACGAATCACTCCTTCGGACAGGCTCCCTCCCCCCCCCCCAAAGCACACAAAAATGTCTGGAATTCTCTGGTCAAGAACCCTCACAGAATCTACAGTTTCAAGATGAAATGTTTGTTATTACAGCAACGCTCCCTTTGAGAACAGGAAGTACACACCCAGACCCAGGTGGACACAAACACAACCAAAACTCGTAAATCTTTCAAGGCATGCCTCACTGACCAAATTTAAATCCCCCCTACCTGCCCCATCCCCTTTCAACCTATTATTGTGACCGAACTGTTATCTTAAAGACTACTTTCAATGTTTACAGAAGAATGGACTCCTGAACACATCTGGTTAACAAGCGAAAGAAGCGAGACTTCTCCATTCAGGAGGGCTTCTTATCTCTTGTCCCGTAATTAGTCACCGAAGGGAAGGGGGTGTCCTTCCCTTTGAGGGTGAGGAAAACAAGGTCGTTCGTCGTTGTTGACCGGGGGTTGTGAGGTGAGAGGCGTTTGTAATTTTCGGTAATCAAAAAACATCGAGGGGTACATTTTGGTCTTTCCGAAAAGGGTTCGGAACGCGATTTTATGCGCTCCGGTGCGTTCCGGTTAAAATGTAAAAATTTACTGAAAACCAAGAAGTACCGGAGCTCCGCTCCGGTGCGCTCCGGTGCAATTTAAGCCCTGATCAGGGGGACCTAATAACCTAAATTCCCAGTTTTTCAGAGCATTGTTCTGGCCCCAAAAAATTGCTATAAATGGACTGGCTAAGAGCATACAATACCTTTGTCTTCTTTATTGTCACTAGTTGAATTTTCTTTTTCTTTAAGATGGTGGAGGCAAGGAATTGGCGATATGGGAATTTCATGTTCCTAAAATGTAAAATAAATTCCTAAGAGCAGAATTCTTCCAAATCATTCTCAACTTCAATTCAACTCTATCTTAAGCAGCGTTAGAAATTGGGAAAAAAAACAGTGGTCCTGCGGACCAGTGCTTTGCCAATCTTACTTGTCCGCAACAAATATCACTGGTCCGACAAATAAAAAAGGACCGGTTTAAATATATAAAGAAACTATTGCACTGAATGTGAGTACCAAATAGTAATGTTAAAAATCAATACATTTCAATGATATTTTTTTCATTTTTGCTGGGGGCTCCCCTATCCCATATCACCACATTTCGGGTTCTGTCAAAATTATGTACTTGCTTCAGGCGCATAGCCAGAGGGGGGGATTGGGGGATAATGGAATGATACCCCCCCCCCGAAACTTGGAAACGGACCTGGAAAAAGTTGTAACCTTCCCCCGAACCTAATACAATTTACCCGAACCTAATGTATTGCTCCTATGGAGCTGGCAGGGGCTTCCCCCGAACTAGGTTCGTAGGTTTGGGCACTTTTTCCAGGTCCGCTTGGAAATTTTCTTTTTTAGACCATAGAAAACCACTAAAAATACCCCATATCCCCCCCCCGAAATATCAATATCCCCCTCCGAAATATCAATATCCCCCTCCGAAATATCAATATCCCCCTCCGAATTTTTTTTCTGGCTACGCCACTGACTTGCTTCCCCAAATGCAATCATCTAACGCACTTAAAATACCGCTATCATTGAACAAATCGTCTAAATGATTTTACACGTGCTCGAAAAAATGCTGGTCCGGTGGACCAGTGATTTTCTCATTCCACTGGTCCGAGCCGTTTTTTAGTTGTCCCGGACCAGCAAAACACCCCAATTTAGAATGCTGATCTTAAGTATTAATTATTGAGAACAATACACACAGCCTAAACTTAAATACAGTCAACTCCGCTTAATGCGATCACGGTTAATGTCATCAATTGGATAATATTATCAAAATTGACTGGTCCCAATCCCCTCCTATTTAGATTAAACCAAAATACATCGTTTTATGTGATCAGTATATCGTTTAATGTTATCAAAATATGGTGAAATCCCTTAAAAACCTCCTTTTTCCCGTTGGAAGGCCAATTTTAATGCATAAACTTACAAAATGAGTTATTTATGTAGTAGTGTTATATGATCCACTCCTACATTTTTCTTCAAGAATGTTTAAGTTGCAAAATATATACTAGAGTTTTAAATACTAAAATTAGGACTACACAGTTGTGATTTTAATGCACACTCGTGTTACACTGTTAGCCACTTTTTATTATAGAACCGATTATTATTATCAATCGGATGATGTTGATGTTATCATTCTGATCTTGGACAAATGTGATCACATTAAGCGAAGTCAACTGTACTATGCATTTTTTTATGGAAACTATACCAAGTGGTCAAAACTAAAAGATTCCCCAACCAGGCACACCATAAACAAGGGTGCAATAAATTAAGGACCTTATGAAACTGATGTATAATGGCATAATAGTTACTAACTTATGTATGTGTATAACATATACAACTGCGGCACTAAGAACTACAGCTTACCCTTATACTTCCAGGGCCAAGAAAATATGGCTTTGACAGAGAACACACTCTTGACTCCTCGTGCAAATAAATTGTCCTCCCACTAATATGGGTAACTTCAATCCAACCTTCAGGGAGCAGACCAAAGTGGTCCCTACCCCTACCACAAACTAAAAGGAGAGACATTAAAATCTTGGTTAGTTACAGTTTAAAATAGAAGTTAAATAGAAGTTAGTTAGTTTAGAAAATTGGTCCTTCACCAGTTCAAAAATCATACTGCTGCATAATAATTCTGCTGATTATCAGAGGTAATTCCTTAAAAAATCCTTTCAGTCTTTTTACGGACGAAGTAATAAGGTCAACACAGCACTGCGGTTGGAAATTGTCATTGCTCCCAAACTAGCTAGTCACAGGATTTAATTTGCTCACAGCTCGGAATGGTTTGATTTTACATGGCATAACAATCGTATGAGGTCAACTTGCAGCAGGGGCATAGAATCATTGAATAAGTTTTTAGCTGAGTATGTCCCAGTCCCAAGGGCGGTTCCAGACCAGATTTTCGGGGGGGGCCATGTCAAAGTCGGAGGGTATTACATTCGAAATTTTCAGTGCCTCAGAAAATTTTTTGAAGAGTGCTTGCTTTTAAGCAGCTTTTTAGGGGTTTATAGTAACTTAGAGAATATCCAGGGCCCGTGCCATTGTTTTAGAAAGTGGGGGGGTGAAACATTTTTGTACGGCCATAATAATACTTGTGTTCGCGAGGTGTTTGGCTCCCAATTTTCCGAGTATATCATAAATAAAATGCGAAACTTTGTTTAAGTTATAAAGGTTTCTTCAGATAATGCTAGCTCGAAAGCAAATGTGGGGGGGTCTGGGGGTCCTCCCCCAGAAATTTTTGTGAAATTTGGCTTCAAATAGAAGTTTTTCTACTCATTTTTGTACATTTGGTATCCATTGGATAACACCTAAAGAGGGTAACTTCTTACACTCCTAAAATGAGAGGAGAGAAACAAGTTCAAGGAGAAAACAGTAAATAAGTAACCATGAGAAATTAATAGGGGGTCTGGGGGGTGCCCCCAAGAAAATTTTTGAAAATTTGCCTCTAAAAATAAAGTTTCAGCTCATTTTAAAAGCATGTAAACCACAGAATTTTCAGGGATGAAATTATAAATAGATGCCCAATTTTGAAAAGGGCCGGGGGTCCTCTCCTGAAAATTTTTGCAAATACGCGTATTTAAACTATAGTATTACCGGTTTGAGAGGGCTTGAGCCCCATCCAATGTTAGCTGAAGGGGGGCTAAGCCCCCCCCCCCAATATTTTGTGATGTTTGGATATTTTCTGGTTTGGAATCCCCTTCAAGAGCGGTTATTTTGGGAGAGGGTAACCCACAAAAGGTCTCAGAATGTGTTAAAAATTTCTTTTAAGGGTCAAATTTTAAAAATTTTCTTGGGGAGAGACCCCAAACTTTCGAATTAAGCTGAAATGCTACTTTTAACAGAGAAATTTCTAAAATTTTTCTGGGAGAGATCCCCCAGACCCCCATCTTATTTCGAGCTCGCAATAATTACACAAAACTTTAACATTAATTGCACCTCAAAATATTACACCTTTGCGATATTTAAAGGGACAAGTAACGAAATTTAATCTATACATCTGATACAAAATTAGGTAATTAGGCACGTAAACTTAATGGTTGTTTCTTTTAATTTTATGTTTTTTAATGTCTTGTACTGGCCCTCCCCCCCAATATTTTATAAAAGTTGGCGCCTATGGATGTCAAAATATTTAAGGGGGGTTTGGGGGTTCTCCCCCAGAAAACTTTTTGAATTTTAACATTAAGAAAGTGTTTTTTAAGCTATTTGTTAGGGTTTCTCGGGGGGGGCCATGGCCCCCAGGGCCCCCCCCCTGGACCCGCCCCTGCCCAGTCCAGGGTCTAATTTGGTAAAACCAGTCAAATTGGCTTTAATCCAACTCAGTTAACAGGTAAATGGGTTAGAACACTGGTTTTGATTCAAGGTGTATGAGAGATTAACAAGTAATGGCAGTGTTAACATAGTTTGACAAGTTCAAGAAAGTAGAATAAATACTAAGGCAGAACCTCTTGAATAAAATTATAAAAATAAGTAAAAAAAATCTCTGCTATATAATAATGTGTAGGATATTTTTGTATTAAAATTGTCCTGTAAAAAAATTGCTAAAATACAACAAAATAAACAAAGAAATACTTACCAAATTTTGTGGTGTCATCATCTTCATCCTCGTCTTTTTGATCTGCAAACTCAGACTCTAGCTCCTCAATATTAATTTTCTTCTTTTTTTTCGGCAGACTAAAATCTAGATCATCATCTAAGCCATTATCATCCGTGTCTTTTTCTTCCATAATTACAATGGACACTTCTTTTGAATCTGATTCCTTCAAAGGGAAATTGACAAAATAAATATGATTGGCTTTATAACATTCCTTTTACACAGGTAGCAGAATACAGGTGATTATCATGACCATACTACATAAAATGACAATTTGAGACATTTATACTCACAGGTACAGTGGAATCCAGCTCTCCTTCTAAATTGAAAGGCTTTTTCTTTTTCTTCTTTTTTAAACCAGAAAAGTCATCAAGGTCAAGAACTGAGTCTAAAAAAAGTTTTAAGCATTCAGGAGACATTTAATCAACCAATGAGCTTCCAAACCAAATATGTTCACTACTAAATTTCCTACCATCTATATCATCTAATCCATCCAAGTCTTCTTTTGTATTTTCAGTACTTTCATCTGGCTGGAATTCTGTTCCATCATTAGAAGCTGAATTGTCTTCTAATGTACTAGGATCAAACATCTTCTTTTTCTTTAAGATAGGATCAAATATCTAAAAAAAGAAACATATTAAAAAAGTCCAAATGATTGTCTATTTTACAGTATGCTTGCTGAGTATTGGATTAATTCTCTAGGTTGCCGTTATTTAAGCAACCCTTTCCTATCCAGGAGGAAGTATAAATTTTTAGAGGTAGTATACTTTTTTTTTTAACAAAGTGGTTAATGTTACGTTACGACAGTTGAAGCATGCGCAGTAGTGTTGTAGAAGTTTGTTATTACATGATTTATAACATTAAAATTACGTTATTGATTAATCCTGGCATCAGCATTGATAGAAGGCATGCTAGATTCGCCTGATTTGTTGACCAATGGGTCGCGTCGGTTCCTTTTTCAAACCCGTGTTTTGGCAAGTGTTTTTTGGCACCAAAAAAAAAAAAGACGTTCCCGTACTGTGGAGAAATCCCAGATTTTTTTTTCACTCCCTTCTACCGGGCACTCAGATAACTAAGAGGAAATATCCGAACCGAAAGCATAAACAAAGATGATAACGCTAGATGAATTCCAAATAACAAGGACCATAATTCTTAACAAGGGACAAAATTATAACAAATGCAAAACAACTTAAATTGGGGATCTTAGCTGACTTGACTGATCTTATGAGCATACATTATTCTCTTCAAAATTTGCAAAATCATTAAGATCAATGATATCTAGGTTTAGAATTGCGGTCTAGATGAAAATAGAGTCAGAATGCACAGTATATTTTGCAAATAAATTACTAGTTAAGAAATATAGATTTAGTTCGGTCGTAGTCCAGAGAACGGGGCCGTCATTCCGCGTCTCGGCCATTCTGCAATGCACTCAAATGGTAGATATTTAACGTTGAAAAACGTTCAGCAAGAAATATTATTTCGAATAAAACTAATTACCACATTTGTTTTGGAAAATACCGGAGTAGGAGTTATTGGGAAGTGTCTTGAGTGACATCCGTCTTATTGCTTTGTTTGATTGTGGCCTGGGCCCTGGGGCAGCTTGGCAGATTTGCCCCTGGCTGGGAGGGCACGCTTTGTTTATTTACATGCTGTAAATTTGTTTATTTACATAAAGCGCCATCTGTCGCTACTTTGAGTCGCGAATATTTCGTCTCCGGTTTTTCTCCCTCCTTCTGTGAAATAAATTCTTGTACTACTTTTTGGTTGGCAACATTAATTTTCAAAACAAAAACATCGATTCGGCTTTCATGTGTGTCGTGCAGTTCGTACGAATCTGGTATGTTTTCATAATTATTTTTTCTTGAAGGTATTTGTTTTAGTTTTGATCCAAAAGAACTTCTTTCTTTGTGTTTGATGTCTTCCTCAATTTCTTCTGTAAAATATTTTGGGTACTTACGTATTATCCCGTCGACCGTTCAGCGGCCGTCCTAATCAACGGTTGATAAATATAATAAATACTTCAGCACAGCTTCAATAAGAGCCCTCCATCCTCCATATTTACCCATAAGCTCAAATGATGACAACACTTAAGCATATTGCTGAGGGAGCTGTGGATAAACATGGTGGCTGGAGGACTCTTATCGAAGCTGTGCCAATACTTCTACTACCCTCTACTTATAAACCCTATAGTAAGGGAGCCCATGATGCTAAATGTGGATTTACTCGAGCGCGTCAGATAATCATAGGGGAGATACCTTGCATGCTTTTGAGTAATTCTACCAAATATAAGCTCTCTATGTTGGTGGGTTTGTTTAGAACAGCCCGTCAAAATTTGAAAGAAAACTAGTTACATGGACATACTCGAGCGCGTCAGATTGGCTACCAAGACAGTTTACAACTAGTTGAGCCTAGTTTCCTGGCTACTAGTCTATAGACATTTTGTTTCGTACATTTTTCTCCAAAAGAGCGATAGCGTCTTACCGGTCTTGGCTTTACTTTGCAACTTTGTAACCCTCCCGCTCCCTTACCCACCGCTCAAATCAGCAGATTTTAGAAAATGTACACTTTTTAGCTGGTAACTAACCTACCTTATCATTATCTGACGCGCTCGAGTATGTCCATTTAACTAATTTTTTTTTACAAATCTGACGGGCTGTTCTAGACAAAGCCCCCTACATAGAGAGCTTATATTTGGTGGAGTTACTCAAAAGCATGCAAGGTATCCCCCTTATGATTATCTGACGCGTTCGAGTTACTACCCAAAAACACTCTGGGCTCCCCTACTACTAGCCAAACCCTGGGAACTTAAATCAATTCCAGTCAAAGAAAATTCTTTACAAGTTAGCCAGTCAAGCGGGTAACTAGACTTGCGTTTATTTTTTAAAGGAGTTGTTTCATAGTTATTTCTATTGGGCCCTTCACATGTTAATGCAAAAATTTTTCATAAAATACTGAATTTCAAAGGCAAAGGGGGTGTCTAAGGGTCCTCCCCAGAAAAAGTTTTGAAATTTTACCTTTAAAAGTAGTGTTTCACCTCATTTGGGTGATTTCTAAATTTGTTTTAATTTGTCTTGCCTGGCGCATAATGTCCTGATATGGACCATGCTCCATTAAACACCAACTAACCCTTTTGGGTGACATCCAAATAGGATCGCTTTTACACCGAGCTGCAAAATTTCATAAAGAAACTAGTACAGTGGAAGCTCTTATAGCGGCCTGCTCTTATAAAAATACTCTCTTATAAAGACCCAAAAATTAGTCTCTATAAGAGCACTTTTGTGCTCTTATAAAGACTAATCTTCGAATCGATTCAGCTTATCGAATACTTTTCTGGATCGGTTTGTGTGCGTCACACCAGAATTAGCCAATAAACAGATATCAGAGTATGACAAACAGCACCAAGTAACGATCGCATCTTCTTCTCGCTTGCTTTCGCCCAGGGTAACCGGCTACAATCCCAAACGAAACCTTTCGCTACCTTATGTCCTTGTTGATTTTAGACTTTAAATTTATTAGCGTACTCATTTATCTTTCTTTATTTCCAATTTTTTGACTTATATTTAAGACATAAATTTTTCAAATTGCATGCAGATGCAGGTGAAATTGATGTAATAAATTTTGTTAAGCATCAGACCTTTCTAAGGAAGCTAAGCTATGCAATAAATTAACATCAAAATAAAAATTTAAAAAGCAAATATTTATACTCTGTAAAATATTGATCTTAATATTTATATAAATTAAAATAAGGTAATATAACATGAAATTGGAAGTATCAAGACTTCATAAAATAAGAAATAATTGTTTAAAGTGAGGAAAGATCAATTGGATGATTCCAACTGTGTTCTAAATCCCAATGATATCGTTTTCAGGTTGAGATTTCCTCCAGACTTTATAAATTAGTCTACTAAAAATACATCATTGAGGGAATCGAGTCCACCTTCCTGAAAAGCATCAAAATTGATAGTTTAGCTTAACGAGTTTATTGCTTTTAAGGAAAAAAACATGTTTTTTTCTAAAAAATACAAAAAACGTGTTTTATTTGTTTTAAACGTGTTTTTTTTGTTTAAAACGTTTTATTTGTTTTTTTTTACCCACGACACAGAAATTCTAAAAAAAAACTCCATGATTTTAAAAAATTAAATTAAGTTTTTAAAATTGAAAATGGATTAACAAAGCTATCCCTGACATCAAATGGCATCTTGAGCTTTTTAGCACCTGTTTTTTTGAGCTTGGTGGAGTAAAATGATTGTTTTGGAAATATGATACTATGTCAACAACTTCAGCTTTAACATTAGAAATGTAAATATATTTTGCTAAAAGGTTTAAGATACGAGCTAAACATTTATAAGTTATTATATTCATATTCATTTCAACAGTGCTTTTCAGTTCATTGGGTATTTTGACGACATTAGCAGCATTGATCGTTTAAAATATTAAAATAAAACATAAAGAACAGGTCAATTATAAAAAAATATGATTTTTAAACAATTTTATTTGTATTTTTTATTAAATAACTTTCGAGACAAAAATCAAATAAAACAGTTGAAAGTAAATACTAAGTTTTATATACTAATGCCATCTGTTCATAGAAAAAAGAATTATTAAAAAAGTGTGTAAAACAATGTTTTTTTTTTGCTTTGTTTTAAACGTGTTTAAAACAAGTGTTTTAAACTAAGTGTTTTAAACGTAACAACCCTGCTTTTAAACTTCAACAAGACTTCAGAAAATAAGAAATAATTGTTTAAAGTGAGGAAAGATCAATTGGATTATTCGAACTGTGTTCTAAATCCCAATGATATTGTTTTCAGGTTGAGATTTCCTCCAGACTTTATAAATTAGTCTACTAAAAATACATCATTGAGGGAATCGAGTCCACCTTCCCGAAAAGCATCAAAATTGTTAGTTTAGCTTAACGAGTTTATTGCTTTTAAACGAGTGATATTCTGCACTCGAGTGTATCACTCGAAGTTTTCTCTTATAGTCAAATCAGTCAATTTAGATCAAAGTTGTAAATGGCTATTATTATGTGTTGCTCTACCAAGTACCTTAGAGGCACAGTTAGAACAACCAATTTTGCAGTTTCTGGGGGGTGGTGCATTTTTTTCAGATCCCAATTCACAGTTAATCTCTAATTTAGTAGGTACATTCATTTTTACAGTGTAGCCACAAAAATTAAGAATTTTAAAATATAGGTGTTCAAGTAAACATGTTCAAGTAAAGAATTGCTAAATTTAGCCTTTTTATGTAGAGAAAATCAATGTTTAAATAAAATATTAAATACTTTGAGCACCATGGTTTCTGGCCATATAATTTAAAATTAAATTGTTTTTATGTATTCAAAAACTATCTTTAGATTTAAACAAAATATATTTTGTTCATTACAATGTTTAAATGTTTTTACAAATAACATTACTGTGAATCCCCTGCTGTTTATGAGAAAATATTTATTTATTTTAAACTCTTAATTCTTTTGAAGTTTTTTATTAATTATGAAATCTTTTTTTAGTATTAGTTTAATAAAATGAAAAATCTGAAGCTATTGAGTGCTGAAGTTAAGACTTCTGATGAAGGGGATTGCTTCTGTCTCGATATAGACAAAAATGTCTACATTGCATCAGCTAAAAGCATTTCTTTGATAAATCATGGATCTGAAAGGGTAAGTTTTACTGTAGGTGTATTCTAAACATTCCTAAACAATTTTTCAATTTAAATATAAGATTTTAACTCTGTTTAAAATACTACCTTGCCATCTTGTTTTAATCTATGTGTTAATGATGTTATAGGTGGAATTCTGCGCTGAACTAGTCAGCGAAGTTCAAGGTCCTAATCACTATGTTGTTGGCATGGAATATATTTTTGAAACCAACTGCATATTTATTGCCACTTCATCTGGAGACCTCTACACTTACAATATTGATGACAAAGAAGTAATTTCACAATTTTTTTGAGTTTTTAAATTTTTTATATTAATAATTAAGTCAAACATGTGTGATGAAGTTTCTTTATCTTCTTTAGGTAACTTGTGTTGGACTTGTTGAGACTTGTGTTGAAGGTTTCAGCTGGAGTGCTGACCAAGAACTTCTAGTGCTACTAACAGGTTGAAAATTTAGTTTTGTGTGTTATTTGTAAGCTATAATTGAGTTAGGACAAGGGTTCTCTAGTAAATTGGGGTAGTTTTCTTTAGACTCGTCAAAATCTTCTAATTTGAGAAGTACTAAAATTAAAATATTGAAACCGTGGATGACCTGTGAATTGTGTAAACGACAACAATTTCGGAATAAATTATATTCAAAATCTAAAAAGAGGCCTAACGATAAAAAACTTCAAAGGTTTTTTCATTGCTTCTCCGCGAAATTAAAGAAGGACATGAGGGAACAAAAAGTTACTTACTATCAAGATTTATTTGAAAAAAATAAAGCAGATATAAAAAAACAATGGAAACTATAAATAGTGTTCTTGGCATGCAACCCAGGGGAAATGAAATAAATGGAATTCAATCAAAAACAAATAGTAATGCTTTAATTAGTGAAGACTATGAAATTGCATGTGAATTCAATAATTTCTTTATTAACGTCATAAAGGATTTAATGTGTGACACAGAGTTTTTCGAAGGTACTGATTTGAGTGAATATGATAATTTTTTCTTTTCTCCCATGGTAAATAAAACGTTTTTCTGCTATCCAACATGTTCTGAAGAAGTACAGAGTATCATAAATAAATTATCTAGTAACAAATCTCCTGGAATTGATGGAGTATCAGCGAATGTAGTTAAAAAGTGGGAAGTATAATTTCACCTGTAGTTTCTCATTTAATTAATCTAAGTTTTGAGACCGGAAAATTCCCTGATACTCTTAAAGTTGCGTTAGTGATTCCCCTGCATAAGAAAGGCAGTACCACTGATTTGAATAACTACCGCCCTATCTCCCTCTTATCTGTCTTTTCAAAGATCTTCGAAAAAATAATGAAAGTAAGATTACTGGGTTTTTTAAATTCAAACGATTTCTTTTGTAAAAATCAGTTTGGTTTTATGGAAGGAAAGTCGACTGAAGATGCATTACTGCATTTCTGTTCTTTAGTTTTTGAAGGACTAAATAAAAAAGAAAATGTTAGTGGAATATTTGTTGATATCACAAAAGCATTTGACTCAGTCGATCATTCAATTTTGTGTGAGACTCTTTATAGAAGTGGTATCAGGGGCGTTTCTTTGAAATGGTTTACAAGTTATTTAAGTAACCGTCAACAGTATGTTAAAATCAATAGTTGTATTAGTGATGCTCTTCACATTACACACGGAGTTCCCCAAGGGTCTGTCTTGGGACCTATTCTGTTTTTGATTTACATTAATAGTCTCTGTAACGGGAAAATTTCCAGACATTTATCTTGTTTTGCAGATGACACAGCAATTTGTTACCGTGAAAAAAAATTTTATGATCTATGTTTAAGTATGCAAAATGACCTTGATAAACTTAAAATTTGGTTTGTAAAAAATAGAATGGTTTTAAGTGCAAAGACAAAATTTATTCAGTTTTCTCTCAGAGATAAAGGTAGGGAAAATATAAGATTATTCTTTAAATGCAGATCTTGTCTGTTGGGAAATGGATCATGTGATCAATGTATTGAAATTGAAAATGTAGGTAATATCAAATATCTGGGTATTTTTTTGGACGAAAGGCTTAATTGGAAAGAACATGTGTCAAAGATTAAAGGGTACTTGTATGCAGTTCTCCGAAAATTTTATTACTTAAAATTTTTATGCCCGGTATCTGTTCTGAGAACTGTTTATTACTCATTAGTCAATTCAAAATTACAATATGGTTTATCATGCTGGGGAGGAACCTATTATTCTACTATATATCCAATAATAATTTGTCAGAATAAAATAATTAGGATAGTGAGTGGAGCCAGGACACGGGATTCGTCTTTTCCTTTATATATGTCCTTAAGAATTCTTCCTCTAAGAAATTTATATATATATATCGCGTTCTACGAATTTTTTTTCAAAGAGGAGGTCATTTACAGGGTAATTTAAATGTTTTTTCAGAAAGATTAAGAAATTTGAATCGTGTATCTATTCCCTTTCCTAGAATCGAGGCTTACAAGCGTTTTTTTACATTTTCGGCTCCAAAATTGTTCAATTTTTTACCCATTTCTGTATCCTCCTCGGTAACGTTTTCTTCTTTTGTTCGTAACCTGAAGGCATGGCTTTTATTAAACAATGATGTGGAGACATTTTTTGGTTGACAATGTTTTCTTCATTTGGACATTTTACCATAGTATTTGATTGATAGTTGTTTCAGAGCGTTCTGATTATTTGTTTTATAGAGTCTTATATTTTTATTCTTTATGTACGTACAATTTGTTGTGTATAGTTCTGTAGGAATAATTGCCAAGTTTGTTTTGTATTATTGTTTTTGTTCCTCGCATGTTGCCACCACCACCACATCACAGCAGACTGCTTAAGTGGTGGTTTATCCATAATGTATTCTTTCTTTCTCTAATATTTTTGTAAATTTCACTCTTTACATTATGGAAAATAAATTATTATTATTATAGTTTGATACATTTATTGCTGTAATTTAATTTCACTCACTTAATTATTTAATTTCTGTATTGAAGTTTCTCTATACTTAAAACTGAACCATTGCATGTTTTTAAAGGTAACAACAGTTTGATTTTGATGACTAAAGAATTTGATGCTATAACAGAAAAAAGCCTCTGCCCAGATGAGTTTGGTGAAAGTAAGTTTTGTATAAAAATATTACACTTGATGTTTGCTTTCATTTTGTACATGGGGAGAATGTGTGGTACTTACGTATTATACCGTCGACCGTGACGCTGAATCTGAAAACGTTATCAGATCCCATTGACTTTACTATTACCGTGCCGCTGAATTAGACGGACGCTGAATAGTCGACGGGATAATACGTAAGTACCTAATTTTCTAACCAATGTTCACTTTTTCTTTTAAAAATATAGTAAAAATCTTGCACTCAATATTTCACTCTTTCTTTTAAAAAAATGTGATAAAAATATTAATTGAATTATATAAAATTCAGCATTAAATTTATTTTACTTAATTTTTGTTCCTTTTTATATTAGGTAAACCAATCAATGTTGGATGGGGCTCTAAAACAACACAATTTCATGGATCAGAAGGTAAAGAAGCTGCAGTTAATAAGAACAAGGTATAAAAAGAATTGAAGTATATAATACATATGCATTACACTTCTTTCTATCTTTTTAAAAACATTTGGAAATTATACAAGATCACAGTTACTTTTCAGATTAGTATTGTCCAATAATCACTTAATTTATTTTGGTTTATAAGCCATCTTATTTGAAACCCATCTTATTTGAAGACATTCAAACTGTCTTATACAACAAGCAGCTAACAATATTTAAACCAAAATGATTTAACTTTTACTATTATCTACTTTAAACACTTTTGCTGATTCCATGTGATAATAGAAATGAGAGTTGGTTGAAAATTATCAAGATAATAAAAGGCCATTCATCCATTGCTACTTGTTTTCAATCTGCTGTTTTGCTCCAAAGAACAACCATATTTTTATTAAAGTTTAATAAACCATTTTTCTTTTTGAGATGGTTTGTTTTAACATGAGAATGCAACTCTATAGAATCCAGTTTTATTTAAGAATATGAGCATTTAGTCTCAACCTTCTGTGTATTCTATAGATTCTAAAACCTGCTCTTGCCCACGATGACCGTAAGCCAAGAATCAGCTGGAGAAGAGATGGTGAATACTTTGCAACATCCAGCGTAGATGATAAAGGTACTTCATGAATCTTTTCTAAAATTATTAGGTCTTATATAAAGTTTAATTCCTTAAATGAGTGCTAGACAGTGCTGAAATTGGAGGGGGACGTGGGGGGACGCCGTCCCCCGAAGTATTTTTACCGTCCCCGCTCCCTAAAATATTTGCTTCCACGGAAAAAAAAATTATAAATTTAAGGGTAGATTTAAATACGAAAGAAAATTTATTTTTTCTGACCTAAATTCCCATTCGAATGAGTGTTCGGATTCGCCTATCAGCGTGCCAGCAGTCTCCCCGTATTCCGATTCGCAAATATATTCGTATTCGGATATTTAGGGTCAAATTTCCAAAAAACTTTCTGAGGAGGACCCCCAAGACCCCCTTTAAGTGTTTTAATTACTCACGATTTGCTGTGCAAAAAATGAGTAAAAACCCTGTTTTTAGAGTCTAATTTCCAAAATTTAAAAAAAAACCCCCACATTTTTAGCCCCCAAAAACAAATCCTGGATCCGCCACTGCTAACATAAAGATGAATAATGTTTTTTTTTCTTTTCATCAATATTTGTAGTAAATACTTAAATGTTACATAGTTTTAAGGTTATAAAAATTATAATAACTGCATTTATGCTTTTATTCTAGCATTTAAAAAATTTCCCATTAGCCCCCACTTCCCCCTAACTATGCAATTAAATGTAATCTATAATTTGATTATCAATTCAAGTAGGTACTACTAAAAATTAGTCATATTTTACCCTCCATCAATCATCTACTACTCTGTAAAAAGGTGAGGGTGAGTCCCCCCAAATATTTTTCTCCAATTTCAGCACTGGTGCTAGAATGAGTGATAAAAACTAGAAATGTCTTAATGTGTGAAAAATATTTTTTTAATGATTGAAATGAGTAATGAGATATTAAGAAGTCTATAAATAAACTAACAATTATTTGGTTTACAGTTGAAAAAAGTGTACATTTATATCTACTGATACAGAATGTACTGGAACTAAGAAAACATCTTACATTCACATAACCTTAAGTAGCACAAAACCATTACCCTTTTATGTCTTACAATCAAAAGGGAAATTTGGGGGATTTATCCCTTTCAAAACTAAGAAATTATCTTTTTTTCTGTTTTACCTGCATATTTTTTGACCCTGCAATGTATTTATAGAATGAATTGTCTGAATGGTTGATCCCATCAAAATATAATAACCAGAACCTCTATTACTGGTTTTGTTTTTAAATAGGCCAATGTGATGAACTTCCTATGTCCATGGAACAAAACATTGTTTAGAAGCTCCAAAACGTGTTTTGATACCTTAAAAAATATATTTCTTGGCCCTTTTCTGATTTCTGTATACATAATATGTGTTGTCCATGCATTTTAAAGGTGAAATTTGTTTCAGATTTTAGACAGCTGAGAATATGGAGCCAGGAAGGTGTTCTTCAATTCACAGGTGAAGCTATTGATGGTCTAGAAGAGCCAATTTGTTGGAGGTGTGTTTATATGTAAATTTGTTGGTTAATTGTTTTTTTATTGAATCATGCCCAAATTAGAGCTTGCAACAGATATTTCTTTTAAATAGATAATATTTTATTGTTTTATGAATTTCTAGCTAATTAAAAAGGGGAAATTGTTATGAGTTTATTTTTCCCATATTATTCAAATTAATTTTAAAATGGTTGAGATGGGTGAGAACGATTGCAGTTTTTTGGTTTTCTTACACAACATAAGAATGTCTCAAATAATCCAGTTAAATGTCTGCTTTCCTTTAAAAATACAATATAGTTAAAAGTGTGTTATTTATTCTCATTATTAAGACATTTAAACTATAATATCATGTCAGAGATTAAAGAAAGACTAAATGCGGGAAATTGCAGCTTTTTCGCATTTAAGAGACTATTAACATCTAAAATTGTAACAAGAAAAACAAAGCTTCAGGTTTATAAAACTATAATCAGACCTACAGTTACCTATGAAGCAGAGACCTGGGCTTTAACTCAAAAACAAGAAAAGATGCTGATCACCTGGGAGAGAAAAATTCTAAGAGCTATTTTTGGACCTTTGAAGGAGGGTGACCTTTGAGAAAAAGATTTAATTGTGAAATTGAAAGACTATTTAAAGAAATATATATAATTAACTACTATGTAAAGACAAAAAGAATAGAATGGCTGGGACACCTCGAGAGAATGGAAGAAGATAATAAAGATTTTCATAGGCAAGTGCCAGGGACAAAGGAAAAGAGGAAGGTCAGTTAAAAGATGGTTGGATGAGGTTGAAAAACACCTTAAAATTTTAAAAGTCTGTAATTGGAAGCAGAAGACAGAGGGCTTTGGGGGGAAATTGTTAGAGAGGCCGTAGTCCAGCATGGGCTGTAATGCCAAGGAGTTAGTTATTATGACATTTAACTAAATATTTTTATGAAGCTACCAGATTCCATTTTCTATAAAATGTTGCATTTTGTTTCAGGCCTCTTGGTAATGTTATTGCTTGCAGCCAACAATGCCCTAATAAGCACTATATAATATTTATAGAAAAGAACGGACTTAAGCACGGAGATTTCTCCTTACCATTTCAACCAAACACCCATAAAGTAAGAAGTGTTTCTGTTATTGACATTATTGAATACATATTCCAGGAAAGATAATGAAGAAATACCAAGTTCTACAAATTACTTAGAATTGATGTTTAACTGTTCAGTACTCTGTGATATTTTGAATAATCCACTCATGAGTGCAAATGCATACTTTCACTATTGTTTAATGTGGTCATGTTTTATGCCATTATAAACAGCTCATTTAGTTGCTGTGTCTGCATTCAAGCCAAATACTTATTCACATCTTAAATATGCAATGACAAACTTTTAAATATGTCCTTTTTGTTATTCAAATACACTAATCCATTCTTTTAGGTCACTATTGTTTTAGAGTAAGTAGCATAAAATGTTTCTAAAATAGTCCAAAAATTTAATCTATCAAAAAAATCTTCCTTAATAACAGTTTTTTTTAAAGTAAAGTTATCTATATATTCTCAATTAAGTTATTAATTGTATTTAAAATTTTTTATACCTTAGGTTTCTACTCTGTCTTGGAATTCAGATTCAAGCATCCTTCTAATTGTAGCTGAAGAAATAGTTAACCCATCTAATTTTCAAGGTAAAAATATTTTTTATTATTATTTATTGAAAATTTTTTACATTTTATGCATGAATATAAAAATAATTCAAGATTTATGTATTATAAGATTTGAAATTGATAAATAAAGGAAGTATTTATTGATGATGGTGGTTATTTGTTGAAAAACTTATTGTGATAGAAATAAAAGTAAAATCTAGTTTGTAATTTTTATACTGTTTTCAGGAGTCTGGATTTTTTTACTTAGTATATTTTTCTACAAAAAACATTTGTTATGATTTTTGATTTGTTTGATGATATCTGATGATGATTTTTCTTTTCAACGACTAGATTCTCAAAATTCATCTGATCTCATACTATGTTTTATTCTTATGTGAAAGATTAAAAGAATCAAGGTTAATTTAGCTCAATTTTAAAATATAGTGTTACACTAGTAAATAATCCTATACTATGGGGGTTTCATGCAAAACTTCCTGTCAAGTTTAGTTGTTTTAAACTTAATAACTTTCTGTGTAAATTGATCTTAAAAAATTTCTTGCAATTCAAATCAAAGTTTATTCCCAACAATATACAAAGCAATACATACAATAATACGAACAATTTAAGTAGGGAAACAAATTACAAGGGGGAAAACACAAAAAGCAAAAGGAAAAAAACATTGAATTGTTATTAAATCCCAAAGGAGCTAAAAGCCCTATTATTACTCTTATTAGCAATTAATTTTATTATTTTATCTTTGTAGCAATTTTTTATTCTAAAACAAATTTTGATAATTTTAACCTTTAAAATAGCTGTAAGAAACTATAAAAGCAATTTAAAGGTCTAGAAAAAAATAGTAGTACTCCAATTCCCCAACTTACCTTTGTAGGGTTGCACATATAATGCACTTAGTGCAATGCACAATAGGGTGTTTCGAAAGTATATGGTAAATTTTTTTTTTTCGAATTTCCCAGATGCCCCCCCCCCTCAAGTTGTTACAAATACTAAAACATTATTACCTGCAAGTTTTCAGGTCTCTAGGACTATTTTTTACCCCTGCGCCCTTCAAAAGTAGGTTTCCCATGTTAAAGTATAGGGAAAATATTGAAAATATCGTCATTTTTGGTTCTGGGGGGTAGTTACTGGGGGGTAGTTCTGGGGGGTAGTTACACGGGGGTGAAAAGCGAGCTTTCACCGAAAGAAGAGGATGATTGCCGGCGCTTGCCGCGGGTGCTGGTTATGCTCGCCGGCGTTTGCGGAGGGGCCTGGTTAAAAGCCTATTAAAGTGTCTATTGAACCTTTTTCCTAAGGTACCTCGTTCTATTCTGTTTCTATGTGTCTGGACCCCCATGAGAGGCCTTCATCCAGCTCCCGCCGCAAGAGCCGGCAAGCATCCTCGTTTTTTCGGTGAAAGCTCGCTTTTCACCCCCGTGTAACCAGGCCCATGCTGGGTACGTTCAGAGGGCGGTGGACAAAGGGTGAAAGGGCGCCGCCAAAATAATAATTAGTAAACCTAAAATCTTACTTTTCTGTTAAGATTGGCAACTATTTGAGATACATATTAATATTCTGAGGTACACGTAATATACACATTTTGTGTAACAATATGAGTGAAATTAAAAAGGGGGGTCTGGGGGCTCTCCCCCAGAAAAATTTTAGAAATTTTAATGTTAAAAGTAGTCATTTTGAGATATTTTGGGTTACAAATGAAGAGGACCACTCCTGATAAGCCACCAAATTTCTATGAAAAAAAACTACAGTTAATAAATATACATCAAAATTTTGGGAGGGGGTTTGGGGGTCCTCCCCAAGTAATTTTTTAAAATTCGACACTTAACCCTCTGTCGGTCGCAACTGCAACTTTTGGCGCACCCCGCACATCTTTGTTTCCCTTTCCCTTATAAGGGGGGGAAGAAGTCTGAAATTTCTTGTAGCTTACTATCTTTACCGGATGTATGGCCCCAGACAGTTATTTGGATTCGCGGGCTATGTCTGGACTGGTTTTTAACACAATTATACGATCAGTATACTTTTGGAGCATTGCGACCGGAGACGTAGCACTCCATAAAGGTATGTAATATTATTTACGCTACGTAATTTATTTATTTTATAGCTGATTTTATGATGAATTGCGGTTGAATCTACACTTACAATAGAGTATTCTTCCATATATTCCAGGATTTGGGTTATTTTGGTAGGGTATAGGCAAAAACGTTTTCTGCGAAAGTATGGATTCGATTTCGGCAATTAGAGTATTTACGGAGGGTCATAAGGGACATTTTTTCAGGATATTTCATTTTTCTTCAAATTAAAGAGGTTTTAAATCAGTGCTTTTCAACCTTTCAATACTGGCGACCCAATTTTTTAATAGTAAATTTCATCGCCCCCCCCCTTTTATACAGTAACAACGTATGTAAAGCAATAATATATTTTGAGCTAAAACTGGGGGTCTTGGGGTCCTCCCCCGGAATTGTTTTTAATATATTAGAGTGTTAAAAGCGATTCTAGCTATTTCCTGAGGATTCTCGGGGATACATGGCATTATGGCTATTTTTTACATTTTTCTCAATAATTAAAAATAAATTGCATATTTTTTATGTCTGAATAACATTTTGGATATCTATTTCTACTTTTAAGACACCATCATTTAAATTCAAGGGTAGAAAACTGTGATTCCTTTAATTGCGCCTTTTGGAGCATTGCGACCGGACGCGTCAGTAAAGTATTGCGACCGACGGAGGGTTAAAAGAAATCTTTAACTCATTCTGAAACCCTTTGGGTTACCCCCTCCCCTAAAAAAAGACGCTCCTTGTATGTAACATAATTTTCCAAGAAAAAGAAAACACAGTTAATTAAGTATACATACATCAGTTTTGGATAGGGGCTTGGGGGTTCACCCCAGAAATGTTTTAAAATTTGAACCATAAAAGAAAAGTTTTGGCTCCTCCAGCTCCACTCCAGATGATAAGTTTTCAGTTAGTTCAGAAATTTTTCAAAAATTCATGAAAACAGTGAACCTCGGGCTAATCGTAAATCCTTCAAGTAATGTCTCACCAACCAAATGAAATAACCCATACCTTTTCAACCTAACCACTATTGTGTGTGACCCAACTTAAAAGAGTAATATTTTGGTAAAATACCTAGAAAAAAATATGAGGGATTGGAGTGGTCGATTTTCCAAATGAAAGGATGTACAATCAGCATGTCTCCACCCCCTCGTAGAACAGGAAATGAGCCCCTGGCTAGCTGTCACCCATGTCCAAACAATCAAATGATTGATCACTAAATTTCTTTCATGTATTCCGCGTCTAGTTAGCAACCTGGAGACCACTGATATCTTAAAATAACATTCCAGACTCTACAGATAACAAATTTTCATGTGTACATGAATGCTCTTTTGGTAGTACTAACTGGGGTAGGGGAACAACAGTATATGAAATTATAGAAGCAGTTTTACATTTTGCTTTTGAATTAGCTTACAATCAAAGAAATGATTAACATAGTTTAAAATTTAAATAAAACATTTGGTAAAAAATTAATTTGTTATTTTCAAATGAAGATTTTGAAGAAATATTTTTGGTGCTTGGGGTTAAAAATATCAGGCGGATTTTGCCGCCCCTTGAAAATGGCGCCTGAGGCTGTCGCCTCTCTGCTTCATAGCACCGCACGGCCCTGTCCATGACTATGTTATTAGTAGTAATAGCATTAATATAAAAATTATACGCAATTCGTCAATGCAAAAAATATATAATTCAGTAGTATATATTTTATTAGGTTAACGTACGACAATTTTTCTGGCATGAAAAAATTATTTTTACAATATAACATCTTTTTAATTTTATGAGATTTTTATATTCTGTTACAATATTAAATGTAAAATATTTTATGAAAGCTTGATAAAGACACCAAATTAGATTTAACTTCGAATTTTTAGAAACAATTTAGCAACTGGTCAAGAGCATAAAAAACTATAGTTTTAAAAAATTTAGTTATTGAAATTTCATTTTAAAATTATTTTCTCGTAATAAAGTGAAAACTAAAGGATGAGTATAAAAAAGAGGAATTAACAAAAGCTTTAGACCCCCCCAACTGCTCAGCAGCCCGTTTATTGCCCTCTTTCCCTTATCTCTACTGTCCACGCCCATTCAACAACCCTCTCCACACCTGTATGCTTCCCTCCAGAACCGTTATCAGTGAATCAACAATATAATGTTTGCACAGATGTTCTCCTTGTGAAAATAGTGGAAATGAGGTACTATTTTTGTTCCGAACTCGGTCCCTCCCCCAGGTTGGGCCGCTGAATAATGAACATTCTGATATGAACTTTGAGAAATCTTGAAGGGAATTCCAAGTTTTCATAATTTTCTACAAAAGAATACACGATCTAAAAAAGCGATCTAAAAAAGCACAGCTGCCCCCCTCGTGGCTGCGCCTCTGTAAATAAGAACGCCCTAAAAAAATTAACGCCCCGCCCTTGCAATTTTAATGTGTTTCATTACAGGCCCAAGAAAAAATCAGTGCTTAGACCTTGCATTTTCTGGTACGTGCATGAAGAAAGACGTCTATAGTCTGTTCATTTAGGATTGGCGCCTGAAACAGGATCAATAATGCTTCATAACGGTCATCACACAACTTCAGTGACCAATTTTTTACAGTATTTTAACTACTTCTGTTTCGGCTGCCTTGTCATTGCAGAAGAAAATGCTTTCGATGATAATTACAATAGTAACTGCTTATAATACATTTCGTCTCAGGCGTCAGTTCTAAATGAACAGACTATAAAAAACACCGCCCCGCCCTCGCAAATTCGAAATATTAAACAAAGAGCAAGAGTGGCATGAAAAATCACCGCAGTAAATTTAAAGTGGAGCTTTTAAAATTTCGCGTCAACTTGCATAAAAAAGGGCGCCCTGAAAACACTTAAGGATCCCCTAGTGAAAAAAAAAACACTACCTTGACTTAACACTTTCAAACACTTTCACTGCTGTTTTGATTAAGGGCGCCCATTAAACAGTTTGAATAAGGGCGCCGTAGTAAAAATACCATGCCCTAGCAATTTCAACGTGTTTAACTAAGGGCTTCGGTGCCTTGAAAATTAACCACCTTACCTTGTTAATGTATGATTAATCTTTAAGTAAAGGTGCCCTAAAAATTCATAACGAAAATTGATGTTAAGGTAAAATGGGGGAGGGAGGGCGTTAAAAAACTTCTTGACGCCCTCATGCTTCAGACCTGATGAAGTAAAACTGAATTGCAAAATTACTAAGTTATAGTTTCATAAAAGTAAGGAACCCAGAGAAAACATTGAGAAGCACGAGTATTAACAAAATATGTAAAAAATTGTCTCTTCAAAAGGGCACCTGAGCAAAGGGCGCAGGGGGACACGTCCCCCTGTCCCCCCTGGCCAGCACGGGCCTGCGTGTAACTACCCCCCAGTAGGTGCCATGGAATATTTTTCCGATAGAATCTTGAGGCAATGATGTCCCAAAGATGATGTATAGGTTTTAATTCGATATTGACTGCGTTCAGGCTCGTAAAATTGAAAAGAACCAAAAATGACGATATTTTCAATATTTTCCTTATACTTTGACATGGGAAACCTACTTTTGAAGGGCGCAGGGGTCAAAAATCGTCCTAGAGACCTGAAAATTTGCAGGTAATAATGTTTTAGTATTTGTAACAACTTCAGGGGGGGCATCTGGGAAATTCAAAAAAAAATTTTTTTGAAACACCCTAATGCACAACCATTTGCAATTCTTATGTTCTAAAAGATTTTTAATTCAAACAATATTTTTCAGTTATGCTTTGGTCATCATCTAACTATCACTGGTATTTGAAACAAAGATTTCAGTTACCCAACTCTTCTCCAATTAAACCTTTGGTTTCAAAGTGGAGCATGTTTCAACCAAATGAACTCCAGTGTTACAACTCTACCAATGGGAATTTGTACAGCTTCAAGTTTGCATGGACTCTCCTACAAACTAGTTATGGATGTGAAGATTCTTTAGCAGTGTCCATTGATAATGGTACTTTTTATGATTTTTTTGGTCATTTCTGATACTAATTCAATATATTTTTTTACCTTTAAAGATTTGGTATGAAAAATGTACAAAATATCCCACAAAAGTGTAAAATCAACTAATATTTTCCATAGTTTTTTTTAAATTATAAATTAAAATTAAAATTTTTTGTTTGATTTTGTGTATTTCTGTTTGTAAAAAATGGCATAATTAATATTTTTCTTGTTAACTCCATGATTTGATGCTTACTTAGAAAAAAAAAATTCTGAGTAACCTTTTGCTGTGTATAATTTCTTAGTCATTTGGAATTTGTCTCAAACCAATTGATGAATTTCTGAAAAAAGTTTTTTTTTTCCACTGTTATAAAATTGTTAATTAATTTGTTGTTTCTCTTATTTCAGAAAATATTTTAGTATCTCCTTTTGGAAAACTTTTAGTTCCACCTCCTTTTTGTGCTTACAAATACACCATGTCTGCATCTGTACAGTCTGTGTTCTTTTCCCCTGATGGACTTGCATTTGGTGCTTATCTGAGCAATAGTCTATTAGCATTCTATCAAGCAGGTAAACTCATATCATACTTCTAAAAAAAGTTGGGTATTATTAGGTTTATTCCATGCTTTTGGGTTCAACCCTTGACATTTTTGAAATTACTTAAAAGTTTTAACTGTTTAATGAGTTGCTAAACTTAATTATCCTCAGAACCAGACTTTTTTCAGAAATACAGTAAACTCTCGTTAGTACGCCCCCGCTTAGTGCGACGTCCCGCATATTACGACTTTTTTCTCCGGTCCCTGGTACCAATAGGCCTTTTATCATTAAAAACTATCCGCTTATAGCGCCCCCGCTTATAACGACTTCCCGCATATTTCGACGCTTTTCTCCGGTCCCCTGAAGAAAAATCCCGGTTATAGCGTCGTCGAGTTCCTTTCAAGTAATGTATGAGCTACAGTAACCGTTGAAAATGCGAGTAGAACAATATGGTAGAACTGGTTTTTCCCACCTGCTCCCCCTTTTTCCCCGAATGGCCCCCCGTTGCGCCCTCAAAAACAAGGATGACCAATGTCTTGCAGGGCATGTGGGTTGTCCTGTGACAAATCAGAACCCTCCTTGAAAGTTAAAGAACTTTAGTGATAAAATCCCGCTTAAAAAGGTTTCTAGGTAAGATTAGGTATTACGGGTATAAGGTATATCGCCGAAATGGTGTTTTATGGAATTCCGCATATAGCGCCGTACCGCTTATTACGACGTTTTCACAAATCTCCTTGAACGGCGTACTAACGGGAGTTTACTGTAGTAGTTTGTTTAACTTGCATTATAAAATTCAGAAGAAGATTCATTACAGATAGAAATATATCCTTTTTATTTTCTTCAGGAAGTAAAAAGTTAATTTGATGGTAGCTAAAAGGAAATAAAATAAACATTGTTTGTAAATGAAATGTTTCCATCCAGGATATGGTTAGCCTAAGTATCACACACTTGTTTCTTTACATAAAAAAGAAAATCTTAATGTATTTTATTTTTCTTGCATTAGCATTTTTTAAAAGACAAATTGAACTTAATTCATGTTATTTCAGGTAAAGATGGTCTTCCTAGTAATGTGGCCGAATGCAAAATGCAATTGATTGCAGCTGGTGGAAATGGTTTTAAGTCGCAAGTAAAGCCATATTCCTTTCTTGGATTAATAGGGTAGGTTTTGTTTATTATACATTGATAAAAACTGCTTTTATATTTACTCTTTTTATTTATTAGTGATAACATTATGTAAAACTCATAAGAAAATTAGCAATAACAAGAAAATCATAAATATAATCCTAATCTTTTCTAACTAAATGAAGTTGAGAACATTGAAATTCATAGCCTGTTTGAATCTTACATTCCAGAATTGATTTAAGCTCTGCTCTTGAATCATCATTTGGTCTTAACCACTTCACATGGATGGAAGGTCACAAACTATTGTTCACATGCTTTTGTAAACATGGTTGTGAAAAATCAAGATTTTCTCTACTGTCAGCTGATATACCCTTATCATTAGAAGAGAAAACTGTCCCTGCCAAGTATGTATCTTTCCAATAATATTTCCATTTAGCCTTATTTCTTTATTATCCTCTACATGAAATTTTTCTAATTATGTTTAGGTTTGTAACTGACTTGGACACTTCCGTTGTTGCTATGTGTGTAAATCCAAGTGGAAGTGTAGTTGCAATTCAACAAGAAGATGGATGCATTTTGAAAGCTACTTCAGGTACTTTCAATCAATATTAAGATACAAGCATCATTAAAACTTATGTATTGAGACAAATCTAACAAATCCCTACCTAAATAATTTGCCAAATGTGTAATTCTTACTTACTTAAAATTGTTTTTCAGATAATGATTCAATTGTGACTTCCCCTTGGACTGGAAACTATGAAAAGCCTTTGAACCTTCCTCAGCCATGCTCAGTTATGTCTATAATTTCAATCAGTGGAAAGGTACTTATCTTAAAATGAATTTGACCCAGTAATATTTGAATTTGAAACTATGTTCACAACCTAGTGTTTATTTGGTGACTGTTATTTACTCAGTTTCCTTTTTTTCCAGGACTATGTGTTGGGCCTAAGTGAAAAATTTAGTTTGTTTTGCAATGAAATTGTTCTTTTGAACAATTGTACTTCATATTATGTCACAGATGAATTTTTGTTAGTTACTACAATAGACCATGTGCTAAAGTGTTTCTCAATAGAATATGATTTAGCAAGTAAGAATTAAAACTTTATTGTTTCCATCATTGATTAATGCACCAAAAATTCATTATTTTCTAAATAATATATTTTACTAATTTAGATGCAATAAAGATGAATAACTCATTACCATCAGAAGTTCAAAGTCAAAAAATTGAAAAAAGTGCAAGAATCATAATGGCTCCTACTAATAGTACTAAAGTGATATTGCAAATGCCTAGGGGAAACTTAGAAACAATTCATCCTCGGCCACTTGTGTTATCAAAAATTTGCAAACTTATTGAATGGTAAGTTTGTTATCGTTGTTATGTATATTTCAATGACATTGATATAATGAATTGTTGAAAATTTATGTAAGAAAAGTTAAACATTTACTGCTGTTAAGAATAATTAAGAATAAGAATTCAATTCTGGGTTTGGTGCCGCTGGCTTCAGAACTCCGAGAGGTCCTCTACAGCATGGATGCATTGGAACTAGCGGATGCAGTTCTGAAGACGCACGAGGCCATTTAATTTATATTAGTCCATGGACACGATAAAAAAAAAAAGAATATGAAGATGTTAAGATACAAAGAGCAAACTCAACATAATGCCAATTTTTTTACCCTGACATAGTAGATTATCTCTGTTATATTTTAATGTTTGCATCTACCTTATCTATTTTAATGTTTATACATATATTTATACATGTATACCATTATTTTTTTGTATCGAGATAGCCTTATATGTAGCTACAAACAGTTCAACTCATTTGCAGTACAAAATAATTTATTGTTTTTGTGTGTTTTCTAAACAAATAATTCCTTTTTTAAACTTATTTCCAATACTCCTTTTTACATAATGATTTATGAATTTACTTATTTTAAAATATACTTATCATAGTTAAATTATGCTATAAATTGTTATTCTATTTTTAAAATTAAAATTTATCTTGTATGTTCTTAACCTTTTTACTGTTTAAATTTAAAAATAATTTTACTGAAAAGCAATTACTTATATTTAATCATTCTTTCAGTCTTGAATTTGGCAAAGCATTTAACTTAGCAAAGGAACATAGAATTGATTTGAATGTACTCCATGATCATAACCCTCAGGTATAAAACCATCTTTTCAAGTTTTGTGCAATAATTTTGAAAAACATTTTTTACATAATGATCCTGTTAAATATCTTTGCTCAATCTGTTTAGTTTTAGCAATTCTGTAGTTATAAAACCAGCTAAAATTAATTCATTGTCCTATAAATCTTTAAACTAGGGTTGTTACATTTAAAACATTTTGTTTAATCTATTTATATCTAACTGTTAAACAAATTATTTAAAGTTTGAATTAATTTAACTATCAATTAATATTTTATATTTTTTTATTAAATTTTCTTTTAGATTACCCTTATTAATAGAAAATATATTGCACATAGGGGAAAAGCATTTCTAACAAAATCCCCCCATGTTTTGTTGATTTTAAAAATAAAAAACATGTATTTTTTTCCAAGCAAGTTTTAAATAAATTATGGTGGGCTGTAAATATTTGTTACACACTTCAATTATATTTTTTCCAGCTATTTTTGGGAAATATTGAAAAAGTTTTTGAACAGATCCCTAAATCAAATGATCTCAATCTTCTCATTGCAAGTTTGAAGTAAGCATAAGTTTTAATATTTTTCTAATTAAAATTGTACTAAATATGAAATTGTTCCTTATTAAAAATAATTTTTTTAAGTAATTTCAAACCTTTGTGTAAATTATTATCTTTATGGTAACAAATTACTTCTACTTACAAATTTGATTCATTCTTGATTGATTACACTTGGTTAATTAATTAAGTGTTGTTTAACTGTTTCATAAAGCATTAATGGACCAAAATACTCTTGATATTTTAGTTTGTTTCTATGGCTAATGCTTCCTACTTGTGCATTGTTTATAATTATTTTTTGTGTGAAATTTTTTCTTTGATAGAAATGAAGATGTTTGTGTTACTATGTATCCGCTAGTTTTTCAACAAAAGTTCCATGAAGCTGTTCAGTGCTCAGATAAAATAAACACAGTGTGTGATGCATTTAGAAGTGTTTTAGATAAGAAAATCACTAATGAGTGAGTTGCTTTACCCATAAGCTTGTCTTATGTTTATTGTTTGCATATTCTTATGTTAATTTTATCCTTACTTTCAATTTTTATGAATCTAAAAGGCCCTGTTTAAATTGAATCCTTTACTATATTGATATAATAATGTTACTTTTCTCACTTAATTTAGTTCCCTTTTTCCTCAACACTTTATTTATTATGTAACAAGTTATGTACCTCAAGTGTTAAGAATAATGTCAAATTGAGTTAAAACATGTAGTATTATACCTTGTAATTTAGTGGGTTACTGGCATATTTTACTGAAGATTTTACTGAAAAGTCTTATTCTAACTAATATTTTGAAAATACAGTATATTTTCTGAGTTTTTCTAGGAAAACTTACCTAAAATTCAAAACCCATGTATAAGCCATATTAAAAAATTCTTGGCTTATACATGGAAATGTAGCTAATATTGCTTTCTGTTAATATAATATCGTCGGCTTACAGTCGAAAGGCACTAAGTCACTCTTTGCTCAACTACTCCGTACGAGGTTATGCCAAATTTGGCGATCATTTTACCGTTGCCATTCTAGTTATAGTGTATGAAAAAGAAAATATTATTATAAAATCTTTGAGAAATCGAATTATAAAATCTTTAATCCCTAAAATAACTCGAATTACATGATCAAATAATTTCAATTTAATAAATTATTAATCGCAAACCAACATTTAAGCTTTTTACTGTATGAATTCTTTCTGTTTTAAAACAAACCAACCATCTATGCTAGGTTACTAGCTTTTCAGTTTGACGAGATTTTAGAGATGCGCCAAGCTTCCACCGCTTTCAAAATATCTTCCAAAAGTGACTTAGTGCCTTTCGACTGTAAGCCGACGATATATAGATGTAGCTAATATTGCTTTCTGTTAATTAATATTGTTCAAATTCTTACTAGTTTTGCTTTCCTTTCAGATATTACCATACTCTAATAGCTACATATGCTAAAAAGACTCCATCAGAAGTTGATCAAGCTTTGATACGCTTGAAAAACCTTAAAGGTACTTGATTGTTCCTGACCTTTTGATTAAAACATATCAAAGGAAACTTTTAGAATTGCTGATTCAATGGCATAGCTTTCTTAATTTAATAGTAGCCATTGCCAATTGTTTTATCAAATGTAACCCTTCCCCTTTCAGAATCTGAATCCTTGAAAAGTACCCAAAACTTGGTTGACAGTGCTTTGAACTTTTTGCTGTACTTGATTGATGTTAATGAACTAATGGATGTTGCCTTGGGAACTTATGACTTGGAAACAACTATTATGGTTGCTCAAAAATCTCAAAAGGTAATGCAATTACAAAGTTTTTAAGAAGATTTTATACGTTTTATTCTTTTCTTAAAATATTCTTATCTGAATAAGATTTAAATTACTTATAATGAAAACTCAACATTTACTAAAACTAATTTACTGGATATAGCTGTCATATATGGAATACATTTTAAGAATATTGTTTTTTTATTGTTTATTATAGGGAAATTATTATGTCAAATTTAAAGAACATTCACAGAAAATTTTTAAAAAGTTCTAGAAAAACTTGAAAGATTTCTTCATTCTTTCTGAACAAATTTGAAATAAAGAAAAGAGTTAATCCAATTTAAAGACAGCCTTTTAGTTTTATTTTTAAAAATTTATAACAGTATTCATTTTACCACTTTTTATAACATAAAATTATTTTTCTAATAGTAATAATTAATTTTTTATTTTCCCCCTAGGATCCCAAAGAATTTCTACCCTTTTACAATGAGCTGCAAAATTTGGAAGAAAATTATCGTAAATTTAAAATTGATATGCATCTTAAAAGATACAAGAAAGCTTTGATGCACATCAGTAAATGTGGTAAGTATTTTTTTGTTAACTTCTACTGTAATAATTTTACTCAAAAACATAATATTTTTTCATGAATTTCTCTGGTATTAGTGAAAAGTTTGATATCAAATAACTTATTATTTTAGATCTTTGCTTGTAAAACAATTTTTAATATAGCAGTTTTAAAACAAAGTTTTCTATTCTGGTATACTTGTATTGTACAGTTTTAAGAATAAATAAAAGAAACACGTTTTTTGAGGGCCATGCAAATAGAGATCTATAGAACTGTGCTTTCTTTTTATTTTTCTGAAGGAATCCTTATGCATTTGATTAAATAATAAAATAATGTTAATTTCTGTTCACATAATGTTTTTTGTTTTATTTTTAGATGATAAATTTGATGAATGTATATCATTAATCAAAGAACAAAGGCTTTATGTAGATGCCTTGCAACTTTTCCCTCATCTATCTGACCAGTATAAGGTAAAAATTTTTCTCAATACATTACCTAGTGAACTCTTTGCTTTAAATAAGATGCTTACATATTTATTTACTTTAATGATACTGTAATACCAGTTTATTTCTACGAGTGAAATGATTTTATATGTTCAATTTGAAACAAAAATGCAAAGTATTTAAACATTTTCAAAAGACTTTAGTGTTTATATATTCTGAACTGTAAATCATTACTTTATTTTTTATTGAGAGATACTGGTATAATAGAAAATTGATTCTGCAAACTTTACAACTTGAATTGACCCTTCACAATGAAAATGAAAGTTTTGCATTGCTGTTTTTAAAGGCTGTCTGGAAAGAGTATGGAAATTACCTCATGGGAAAGCGCCACTACGATGAAGCTGGTCTAGTGTTCAGTCGCTGTGGGGAACACGAAAGAGCCTTATCTGCCTATGAAGAAAGTCTGAACTGGGAAATGGTTCTCTATGAGGCTTCTCAGCTTGGATACTCTGATACAAATGTTGTTTCAATTTGCGCAAACTTGGCTTGTAAGTTCAGAAATATTTCTTAATTTTTGAAAAAAAAAAATATTGCTTATTTGCTGCAACAAAGTCTTGGCTTAAAGTTTTGCTATTTTTGAGCAAACATTCAAAGCCAATAGTAATAAAGTGTACCAGTTGAGTCATTTCTATGCTTTGAAAAGTTTACACAGGGAAAAATGTGTGTAAATCTGAGGAAGTTTTATTTTTGTGTGTGTTGATGAAAGTTTAAATAGATCTGTATGACTTTTTAATTTTTGAGTTTAAAAGTGTAACCACAAATTAAGGACCTCTACTTAGAGAAATATTTTCGAATCAGGAATTGTGTTTCTGGTTTTTTAATTTATCATTCCAAGTTTTTGACTGGCCCATTGGAAGTAGTAATTTTTTTTAAGTAGTTTGTAAAAGAAACTTAAGAATTTCTCAGAAATATTCAACATTTGTGCTGTGTTTGGCTTTAGCTGCAAAATTTCATTATTAAGTCAAGTATCTCACATTTTGATTGTATGTCTATATATGACATGCTATATTCTAAATTAGTTGTATTAATACTAGTAATTATCTGTATTTTGCTAATTGTCTGGCTTACTTTTCAAAATTGTTTACAATTATGATGAAACAAAGATTGTTTGCTTAAAAAACAGTAAATGTAACAACCAAAAAATTTTTCCTATGTTTTTTAATCATGCATTCATGTTTCATTGTAGCAAGGATGCAGATGGAGCAAAAATTCAAGGATGCTGCATATTTATTGGAACATTACGTTAAAGTAAGCAGTTGGAGTTAATTTGTTATACTTTTCACTTGAAAGTACAGTAACTTTAAAAAGATCTTTTTAGTAGAGTTTTACTGAAATAATTATAAAAACAAATCCAAATTGTATGCACTTTTATTTTTTAAGTTGTGCTTATTTTTAAAATGTGTTTCTTTTAGGATATTGAAATGAGTATTGAAACATTAATTCAAGGACATGAGTGGAACGCAGCTTTGTTAATGGTAAATTTCTTATTTTACTTAAATTAAACATACAATGAGGTTTTATTTTATTAGGGCTATATAAAGACTTAATATAATATAACTGTGTTAATTCTGGAATTTAAACTGAACCACCCTATGGGAACTCATTACGCTTAAAGCACTCTGTATAGCTAATTCATTTTTTTCAAACAAGAAATTTTTAAAATTGAACAATAAAAAACTACAGAGTTTTTTCAGTTAACATTTAGGATTCCGTTAATGAAAGAAATTTATCAGTTATAAATTTTATTTTAATGTAAATCAAATATCCTGTAGCAATTTAATGTTTTAAATATCCTGTAGCAATTTAATGTTTTAAATATCTGGGTCAATTTTTATGTGCATTGTGAACTTTCTTTTTTAGTAGTTAAGTTTCTACTGATTTTCTCTTAAACTAAAATCTTGAATACTTAGCATGTTGTTTGTTTCATTTATTAGCTCTTTTAGCTTAATAATAGTATATTGATTTCAGATATCCAAATATCAAAGAAAGGATATTATTGAAACTCATTTGAAACCAGTCTTGAAGGAATATCACAAGTATTTAAGTTCTCATATTGATCAACTGACAAAGGACTTTAATGAACATTTGGATAGACTCAAATTCCTCAGAACTCAAAAGAAAAAAGAAGCTGAAAATCCAAGTTAGTTTCCCAATAACTACTTTGAAGTATTTTATGTTTATGATAATGGATGGATATGTAAATTTTTGATGATGTAACATAATTAATTTGTACAATTTATACTTTATTACAAGTAATGCTTAGTTTGTAGTGGCTTGCCCTGTTGCCCTATTTGTTAAATTTCAATTCACACATTGCTGCTGTTGCCACTTTCTTTATAATACAGAAGGATACTAGTGCAAAAGTATATACCTTACAGATGAATTTTAAAGTTTATTAAGCCTTTTGATGTGACACACTCTTATAGAGGGTAACATTAATTCAGATGGAATTGTGCTTGGAAAAAATAATTCAAGTTTGGAGAAAACAAATTTAACTGATCTTAATATATTACTTAATTATACTTACTTAATTACTTAATATACAGGGTGTCCCACGAAAAGTGGCCCAACCCCTATAACTTTTGAACCCCTACAGATATAGTCATGAAAGTGGGGTCTAGGTATAGTAAAGTGACCATGCCCTATCCGATGAGACAACTTTCGACGCCCTCTAGCGGAAACTGTAGAAGTTATAATTTTTATTTTAAAAACTATGTGAGGTATGTGGAAAAAGTCAATGACTAAGTTGTAGAGCAGCATTGATTCATTATAAATCGACACCTCCACCACAAAAATGCCTACAATAAAACTCATTAAACGACCGTTTATTTAATTGTGATTTGGAACACCCAACCTCACGAAGCGCTTAAAACGCTATCTTGTTTATTGGAGGTCTCGAACACTTAACCTCATGAAACACCTCATGAAAATAAACTTTTAACATTTACTGCTGATGCTGTATGTGCTTCCCGTCCGCGACAATGCACATTTGGACTCTAGATTGAATATCGAGTTGCACATTTTACACCTCACACACAGTTACGCATAATTAAACAATACAAACCAAAATTCAATAGCCTCTTAATTAGTATATCCAACAAGACAGAGCGTTTCAAGCACCAAGTTACTACATGCAAAAGCGTTTCGTGAGGTTAAGTGTTCGAGACCTCAAATAAACAAGCAAACGTTGCAAGCGTTTCGTGAGGTTGAGTGTTCCAAATCACAATTAAATAAACGGGCGTTTAATGAGTTTTATTGTAGGCATTTTTGTGGTGGAGGTGTCGATTTATAATGAATCAATGCTGCTCTACAACTTAGTCATTGACTTTTTCCACATACCTCACATAGTTTTTAAAATAAAAATTATAACTCCTAAAGTTTACACTAGAGGGCGTCGAAAGTTGTCTCATCGGATAGGGCATGGTCACTTTACTATACCTAGACCCCACTTTCATGACTATATCTGTAGGGGTTCAAAAGTTATAGGGGTTGGGCCACTTTTCGTGGGACACCCTGTATAACTTAGTCTTAAATATATTTCCTTAATCCACTTTCAGTTTCCAGGTTTTTTTTATTTTTTCACTTGTAAGAAACTTAATTATCCTATCAAAACCAGTTTATAATCTTCAAGGCATTTTTTTTTACAAACTATAACAGGTTCTGTTAATCTTCAATTCAGTAACAAGAATTCCATCTTTAACCAGTCCCTGATATTTTATAACTTATATGGCATGCCTACTGAAGTATAATCTGATCTAATAATCTTGTCTGAGTGTGAGTAAATATTTGGTTTGTAATTTGTATTTATTTTGGTAGGTATTATGAAATACAATGAAAATGACCTATTTTCTGAAACTGGAAGTGTCAGTGAAGTAGCATCTTCTGTTGCCAGTTCAAAAGCTTCTGGGTATGATACAAATTTAAAAGAATATTACTTTTTTAGTTAAAAAAATTCATTAATTTTAAACATTGTTTCAAGTCTTTTATTCTTTTATTTGCACATTGTTTTTAATGTAAGATCTTATGGTTTCAGTTCTATCATGACAAGGAAAAGCTCAAAAAGCAGAAGAAAACAGAAACTTAAGAAATACAGATTAAAAGAAGGGAGTGCTAATGAAGATTTGGCTCACATTGTTGCCTTATCTGAAATAGTTACAAAAGTTGACACACTCAAAGGTTTTTATCATATTTGTTTTTTTGTTCCTTCAGTTTTCCATTTGGACTGTAAAAAGAAAATGTTACATTATTTTGTTTCTTTAGTCAAAACAAACTAGAAGATTTTGTTAAATTAATTATAAAGTTAATGATATTGATGATAATAAGAATGAAATTGGAAGTGTTTAAAAGTTTTAGCTATTGATCAAACTTTTGCTTTTTTTAAGAATTCTGCATAATTTACTAATTTCATTGTACTGGTAATTACTCGTTTTTAATCAGGTGTATTTGGATTGAAATTATGGCACCAAAATAGATTAAATTCAAAAATTAGTGCTATTAAAGTGAAATGATTCTTAAAAGGTCATTTTCACAGTAATTTTGACATTTTTGTAGAGTCTGTAACATGCAATTCTTTTCTGTTAGTTATGTAAAAGTTTGTCTATGTTAATGCCTTGCTAACAGGTTATGTTAATACCAACATAGAATTTTTTCAAAAATTATTAAATTTATATAACATTAAGAGACAATAACTACATGTTGCATACTCTATCAAACTGTCACAAGTATTGTGAAATGCCTCTAAAATTATAGTACTTTTGTTTATTGAAAAAATTGTTTTGGTACTAAGATAGTTAACCTTGCATATTTATTTTTAAGATAATTTCCTCAATACTCTGAGAGCACTGGTACAGTTTGGGTTTGATGCACCCGCAGAGAATCTACAAACTCTGATGCATGATTTGGTTGAAAAAATCCAGGCAGAGATGCCTTACATCTGGAATCCAGTTGAAAATACTGCTCCAGCTAGTGATGTGGTAAGTTTTGTTGTGTAGTGAATTAATTTAAGGAGGCCTACATTTTGTTTTCTTTTGCTTATAAATAATTACTTTTTCAAATATATTAAAATAAAAAATAAGAAGGTAGGAAACGTTTTGTAAAATATTTTTTATTGATTATATTGAAACTAATTAATTTTTTTTAAAATAAAAACTCATCAAAAATATTTCTTTTATTTTTTATAATATTAATTCATTACTTTATATTAATATCATGGATTTAAATTGTCTTATTAATTACATGACGCTATTAAAATACTTATATTGAAGACAAGAATTAACTCTACCAATTTATGTTACTGGTAATTTTAATACTTTGCTGTTCTTTTTAGCTGCTCTAATTCCATTTTGTACAGTGTGCAACAAAATCATAATTAAAGCTATTGCAGAGCATTCAATTTTTAAAAAATAAATTGTGAATATATATTTTTGTAGTTCAGAAAACTTATATTCAATCCTCAATCCAAAAGAAAAACATTGATTAAAATCAACAGAGTTATGCAAAAACTTCTGAAAGCTTAACTTATTGTATGTCACTGAACTTAAAAATATGTGAAATATAGATATCAAGCACCTTCTAAATTACTTTTTTATCTGTTTGTTTAGAAGTTTGGCCCTGATTCAACTGCAAACTCCATAGTTGCTTCTCTTCAACAAAAAGGGGATAGTACTGAAACAGCTCCACAACAAATAGGTATACTTCTTTATTTTTTTATTAATAAAGTTTTAAATTTACTTTAATGGTACTGTAACTCTTTAACTATTAAAAATATGTTGTGAATGTTCTTATTTACTGACAATTCACTTTTAAGCAATGTTAATTGTATGGTTTAAATTTTTGTTACCTATAATTTTTATCTGTAACTTATCTATCAATCTTATGTGGAATTTTTAGAAATGAAATGACTTAGTCATTAATTGATGATTTAATTGTGAAATTGAAAGACTATTTAAAGAAAGAGATATAATTAATTATGTAAAGACAAAAAGAATACAATAGCTGGGAAACCTCGAGGGAATGGAAGACAACAGGGGCACTAGAAATATTTTCAAAGACCAGTGCCAGGGACAAAGGAAAAGAGAAAGGCCAGTTAAAATATGGTTGGATGATGTTGAAAAAGACCTTAAAATTCTAAAAGTCTGTAATTAGAAACAAAAAGCAAAAGACAGAGGGCTTTGGGGGAAAATTGTTAGAGAGCCCATAGTCCAGCATGGGCTGTAATGCTAAGGATTTAGTTAAGTTCATCATTAATTGATACAATTAACTATAAATGATATAAAAATATGTTCTACTTTTTAAAAGTCATAAATTTTTATTTCATTTTAGATCCTGAACTAGCTGCTCCATTGTGGAGAAGAAATATTGAACTCAGCTTGCAAATGTTTAATTGATGTATATGCAACATGATATATATGCTTGTGTAAATAAAATATTCTTTTAATATTTTACCTTTTGTTCTTTTTTTATTTTAAAAGATGCTTAAATAACTGTTATATCTTTCCTAGTTAAAATCTTTAATTTCGATGTTCTACAAGATTCTGTGATATCCACCATCCATCTTGGCAAAACCTTTGTAGGAGTCCACTTAAAATGAAAGTATGTTTAAAATTTGCTTAATTTTAAAACTAAAAATCATCTAGCTGCCCTATTAATCTGTTTTATAATGTTTTGGGATATTGGATTAATGTTTGTACATTTTTTCTGGAAACTTATACTATTATAGTAACATGGATTGGATAAAGTTGGGGATGAAACTTTTCCAGGGTACCCCAAAACAAAAAATTTAAAAAAACTATAGGAATCTTGGAATTCCAAAATTTTCTGATGTTTTTGTGAAGCACTGTTTTTTATATCTAGGAAACATGCTTATTCTGATATAATGTATCAATTTGAATTATTTAGGAGCAAGATTGCATAGTTAACTTAATTGCATTTATATAGTTTATCTGATGTATTATTGAGTTGTTTCTCCCCTTTTGGTTTCACATGTAAGTTGTAAAATGTAGTTTTTGAGATGAGAGCAGTTTTATCCCTGGAAAATTTCCCTTTCATTGGTTTAGAAAGTTGTATAAAAGAATTTAAAAGTACTTTAAATTCCTACTATATCTTATATCTGTTGAGAAGAATGTTATGGGAACAAAGTCAGCTATTTTATATCAAGATGAACTTCCTTCCCTAAGTTTAACTGTGATGAATATGTAAAGTTATGTTTAAGTTGGAACTTTTTAAAAATTTTATTACTTTCTTAAAGTTATTTATTTAAATACGATTTTACTGTATCACTTTTAATTGAACAAATCAATAAATGGGTAAAATATATACAAATGTGAGAGCTAAATAATTGAATTTATTTCCATTTGGAAAAAAATTAATTTATGGTATAAAATATAAAAAGTTTTGAGTTAATTCTGAGATGTTTGGAATAAACCAAGGAGAAACTATTGAAAGTTTCAAAAATGGTATTTCTTATGTAATATTATTGCTCTGTACCTTTTTGTAATCCTAGAATTTCTAGAAATTTTCGAAACTTTAAAACTTAATTACTCCAAAACTAATTCGAAATTCGAAAAAAGGGCGACGTGGTGCAAAACTGCACATCTAAGAGTATGTGTCTGCAAAAAATCATATTTCTGCTGCTAATAGATTTTGCTGGGGGCGAACTCGCAGCAGAAAAAAATAATTTTAGACTTTGACATTAAATAACTCTAGAACTAATTATCTCATCTATTAGCTTTTAGAACGAAAACGATCCTCATACACTTGAATAGAAATGTTTAAAATTTCACAAATTTCCGTGGAATAGTTTTTGCGTAGTGAGAGTTCAAAGTGTTCAAAAATAAAATTTTCAAAAGCAGCGGCGGCGGCGGCCGCGGTCACTGTTACTTTTTTTTAATATAGAGAGATAGCTTTGCTAAGAGGAGTCAAGAATAGGGGAAAATGCTATATGGGCCTGAGTTTATATGAACTACCCATTCAGGGTTGAGAATTTTCCTGGGCAACCTCTAAAATCAGGAATGTTTAACTATGAATTCTGGACTTTTCTTATGCTTTAGTGATAGTACTTATGAATTAGTGAACTTACATATTCTAAAATGCTTATTCTTTGCCAAAATTTATCATTTTAAGAGCGACCTAAACTAGATTATATCAATAAAATCCTCATAGTTCATCATTTAACTGTTATTGAGTTATTTTCCTTCTTGGTTTTGTGTGCAAGTTGCAGTATGTAGCTTTCCAAGATTTTGAGCTGAAGTCAGTTTTATCTCTGCCATATTATGTTAGCTAAACTTGTCTAACTACTCATGAAGCTGTAAACTTGATTCTCCTTAAAGAGAGCAACAAAGAAATAAAAGAGCAAACACCGTTTTAACGTATAAATAAGCAAATGACTTTAATATAAACAAAAACGAATAACTGTACAATTATTGTACAAAAAACACAAAAGCCCGCGATACTCCCCACATAGGGAAAGTAAGGCCGACTTTGTATTACAACCTAACAATCAATGATGCAATCACAACCGCAAAAAAACATAGTCCGTTAGTCGTAGCCTGTCGATGGATAGAAAACCACAGTATTTCTCAGATGTAGTAGTTGAAAATAGAAACCGCAACCGTCAGATGTCGAATGATATAGATGTACCCGTGAAAACTGTCGTTTTCTGTCTTGAAGGCTTTTTTTTTTTTTATTTGCGATGTTCGTTGAGTCCGAAAAGGCACTGGTGTTTCGAATGAAGAAGAAAGAGGTGGGGTGCGTCTACCACCCTCCGTGGTGTTCCTTCTCTTCCCATCCTCCGTGGTGGTGCTTCTCCTCGAGGCTGGAAGGATAAAGAAATGTTAGGATGTGAGAGGGAATTTGGTCGTTTCTGTTTGGCAACATGCAGTGAATCATTTTCTTTTAATTTTTGATAATAAGCGCAAACGATTTTTATATAATGGAGACCATCAGCTTTTGGTTAAAATCTAGGTTTTAGTTTTGTTGTTGCTCAGGGCTTAAATTCTAACCAAAGAAGTACCGGAGCGCTACTATTTCAGCATTACAAATATTTACTGATTAATGAATAAATATCAGTAAATATTTACTGAAAACCAAGAAGTACCGGAGCTCCGCTCCGGTGCAATTTAAGCCCTGTTGTTGCTCCAGTTAGTAGAATTGAACAAATTGAAAAGTTCAGTTCATTTTAGTTCAGTGAGTTTTATCCTAAAATCGCAAAGTTTTTTCTCAATCTTAAAGTTAACATATAGTTTTTCAGAATGGTAATTTGTTCCAATGCCATTAGAAGTGTATTGTCAACATGTAACAAATTCTATACTAATTCACATTCTGACTATTATTTATTAGTGTGCGTTATGTACGGATTTCTTTTAACATTGTAAAGTCTTGATCAACTTTGGGAACTAGAAAGAACAATAAAAAATGGGGAGCATGGGGCCTCCTCCAAAACTTAGATGTTTTGAATAAGGCTCTATATGAAAATGGATATTTTAAGGGACTCTCTATTTAGAATGTAAGCTTTTATCAGTTGATTAGGAACGTTTTAAGGGTTTACAATCTTGTGTTACTAACACTTCTATATTTTCTCGACGACTGAAGAGTGACTATGCGCTCTTGATTTAAAATTCCAGACACTTCTTCAACTATAAGCGATGGTATTCTATTTAGTTCGTGATCCTTAAAGGTTGCTGTTTCAATCGGTATTTATGCATCACACTATTTCCCTCCCCTTCAGAGACATGGCTAAATTATGGAGGTGGCTATAGATAATGGCGGTATCTATCATCTGAGGCTTAAGTCGGACTCCTGCCATTCTTGGGCCTCACTTTCTCAGGAGCCTCTCCCCTTTTGCCTTAAATCCTGTCCGCTTTGCGGATGGAGCTTGGATATTCCAAGTGGCATAAGAAAGAACAACAACATATGATTTGATTGGTGATGAGGTACTAAAAGTCGACTTACTAGACTGGCACTGGCTTCTTGATCACGACGGACTTCTCCTTGATGACTTCAATGGGGACGTGGACGGGCTTGGGGACGGGGATGGGGACGTGCTTGTGGATGGGGACGATGTAGGGCTTGGGGATGTGGACGGGCACGTGGACGGGGTAGGGCTTGGGGACCGGGATCTCCTTGTGGACGGGGACCAGGTAGGGCTTGGGGACGCGGATCACCTTGGGGATGGGGTAGGGCTTGGGGACGGGGACCTCCTTGTGGACGTTGATGATCTTGGGGACTGGGACCTCCTTGTGGATGTGCTTGACCACGTGAACTATGTGGGGGACGGGGTAGGGCTTGGGGACGGGGATGTGCTTGATGACGGGGACGGGTTTGGGGATGTGGACTGGTTTGGGGACGGGGACGTGGTGTGGGATTGTGATGAGTTTCGGGTTCTCCTTGATGATATACTTAATGGGCTGGGCCTTCCACTCGTCATGGTGGTCGTGCGATTGGTACTCCCAGTCACCGCCTGCGTGGACGAGGTAGACGCAGGACAGAAGCAGCGCTCCCAGGGTTAGCCTAAGCATTGTCGGTGGCTGCAATATAAAAACATGACAGTTAATAGCAAATATAGTAAGGTCATTGAAGAAATACTGGTACTGCTTCGTTATCTACCCCGTTAAAGATCGTCAAACCAGGTAGCACACATTACTGTCTGTCTATATCACAAGATGAGCTCTGGACTAGTTGCCTGGTTGTGGCGGTTGCTATAGAAACAATGCTAAACGAATGGATGTAAGAAATGTAAACGAGAGCTCATCTTGTGATAGACAGACAGTAATTGGTCAATATTACAAAAACAATATTGGTTAACACTGAAAGACTCCCGCCTAGGAATATTACTGAATACTGCAAAACAACATTGGTCCCTTAACATTGGTTAAGTAAATTGGTCAATCCCTCAGAGTAGAAAGTGCCATTTTTCTTGGTGTATGAAGTAAAAAACCAATATTTCCCCTTAATTCTTTTTCTGACATTTTTTTACAAAATTTAGTTTCTCTTACACTGGAAAACAATTTTACTAAATATCGACTAATATTTTTTTCTAATATGGGTACAAAAATATCACCTAATATCGAACAATTTTGATTTTTAACAAATTGCTGAAACATTCCAGTACCATTTTTACCTAAAGGAGTAGTACCCTAACAGCAATTCTATCAACGCTTATGACTGCATGAGAGTAACTGAACTCAAATTTGGTATCTCATCTTTGAGGATAACATTACCAGCATCTTCTCTTTATCATTATCCATAAATCAAGTGATGGAACCTCAAAATATAAATCTAACTCCTAGTGCACATGAGTTGACAGTCTTTTTAAAAGGTTTTACTAAGCGTCACCTTAAAACTAAATGATTCGGAAAAGTTGTTGATGACAGTCTTTTGAATATTAGAGAGGTACTTCACACTTCCTTTTGAAGAAGATCCAATGGATCGTGAATTCGTTGTGACAAATTGAGACAGGGATGATTTGACTCTTTCGTCATTATCGGTCGGGCAAGTTCAACGTCATTTTGAAAAAGATCATTCTGATCACATCTTTAGTGGATTCGAACTACTGTGAAAGAAAATATTTTGTCGTCTTCAAGAAAGGGATCCAGCAAGCTATGCTTTATTCCTTATAAAAAGTGGATTAATTTAACCGTGCAGGTATGATTTAATTTTTAATCATAATTTTCAAAATGCTCATTATTGTGTTGTAAATTTTAGCTTGGAAAAAGTTAGGATAATTATATGTTTTGGAAAAATAATTTTTGCTCATCTTAATTTCGAAAGAGAACAATGAAACGAATTTGGAGAATTTTCCTTTTTTGGCAAATTTACAAAACAATTTCATAATTAATTATCTCTTAGTTAGTGTAATTATTTTAAAAACAGTTTCATGTTTTTTAATGTATGAAAGAAGTTTTAAAAATTAATATCGCGTTCTTTTCTTTTGCGAGTAACCGATATATTTATCTCGATTTTTCTAGACAATCCTCATTTTTTATTAGTAGGTTATCCTCTCAAATTCACGCGCCCATAACATTCGTTTCTACACTCCCTACATGCACGCCTTTACACGCTCCGTCTTATAAATCTCATATAAATCCCAAGCCGCCATGTTTCGCAAACGATATAACAAGACCGTTGCCACAATGGGACAAAAACCCGCCAAATTTTCACGCCGCCGTTGCATCACGCAAAGGATTTTTACGATATGTCCCTTCGTGAATTCAACACAAGAGCTTCCGATAGTTCACATGAGATGGGACTTTTCAGAGCAGTCAATTGGGAGTTAAATGACCCGAATCACTCAGGAAGAAGTGAAAGTGAGGCTGCGTAACTCAACTCCGCTCTGACAGAACTTGAACAAAGGCTCCGTTTTCCGTGAGTTCTTTGTGTGATGTAACTTTAACTGTGGGAATGTTCCTTTTTGTCTTCCTTCGATTGTTCCAGTTTACCTTAAAAGATTTAATTAATTTTCCCTCCTACATAAATTGAAATAAGTTTCTTAATTATCTTAATGGAGTTGCCAAATTCCATTTTCTATATTGCAATTAAATGCACTGAAGCATCATCTTTTGCACTCGTAATTTTGTCTTTCTTCATCTATTTTAGTTCACGTTGAAAATCCAATAAATTAAATATTAAAAAACACTTAAATCTCAACCAAGCATGTATTATATCATTATTTTATGCACTAAAACTTCGTTATCACCCCGACAAACATTATAGAGAAATGGAAATAATTTTATAAAATATATTATTCTTTAAGTATTTTAGAAAATATAAGCTTTCTAATTCCTTTACAGTAACTAAGCATAACAACGGTATGACAAATTAGTAATTTTAGTGTACTAAAGCATAAATATTGTACCAAAAACCTACTGGAAATAAATTCAAATGGCTACTGCATGGTCCGAATGAAATAAAGTTATGAGTAGCTTAGTGAAACTATTTTCGATACATTAACTTCTTATAACGTGCTTGTACAAATTAAAATGAAATATGAAACCCGGAAATCTTATTTTCATTCAGTTTATGAATCGTAAAATTTCGACCATTTTACTTCCTTCATTATTTTTCCGTGTTTTTATCAAGATCCTCTCTTCATCCTTTCAAATTGCGTGACCACACGTAGTAAATATTAATAAGAGAGGAGCATTTCCATTTTTTTCAAACGTAAAGGGAAACGGCATAAAAAATACTTATAATTAAACTGAAATAAGCGACATGAAATTCTATATTTGGAGTAATTATAAATTTCGTGACTTGACTTTAAAGTTGAAAGCACCGTATAGGAAAAACGTTTAAAAAAATAAAGTTTTCCTACTTTGAGCTTTTATGAGACTATTTTTATGAAATTTAAAGAAACGCACGTGATGATTTTTTACTCCTGAACTTAATAAGTTATCACCTTCGTTGAAACATAAAAGGGAAAATCCAAAGAACGAAGTTTGGACTGTAAAGTCGGCTTTTCCTATCAAATTGAGAAAAGGAGGGAAAGAGCTAATATCTGATTGGTCGGAAAAAAGCGCGAGTTACAAGTAGAAAAACTACTTCAAATCGTTTTCGCTGAAGGAGTTCGAAATTCTCCGTGTTTTGTTGATGATTAGAATGCCTGACTTTTTGGTAAGAGAATTTGGAAAATATCAAAATGATTAACTTTTTAAATGAAGACTTAGAACATTTTTGTATTGAATTAATTTTCACGACTATTACACTCATATTTTGCGTCAGTATATTCAAATTTTAAGTATTGGTTTATTGTAAAATTGAATTGGGTAAGGTAAATTTTAATCTTTTTTGAAGGAGTTTAAAGTACTTTTACAAGTAAATGAAAGGTATTAAATTGCTTGGAATCTTACAATCCAATCCGCAAGGAACAAATAATCCTTGTAAAAGAGTTGTTAAATTTACGACAGAATTATCTAATTAATCGTTTGCCAAATTAAAAAAAATATTTAGTTTGATAAATTTTAATTAATTTTTAAAAGTTGTAGATTTTTAATCCAATTATGAAACAACTTCCGGCAGTTGTTGAATCGTTCGAAAACGTTCAATTCGATTTTAAAAAATAAAATACTTTTAATCCGAATTGGAGAAAATAAAATGGCATCCGAGAGAAGCTGAAACGAAAAATTTTAACCATCGGTCCGTTCGGTGAGTCGGAAGCGGTAGTAATCCATGGGAAGAGCGGGAAGCACCTTTGACTGACGGCCGCACCTCACACTTGTTGATCCCTGAAGAGGTAAATGAGTTCCAACCTACCTGAGATCACTCTCTCCTTCGATGAAAACTTTTCCCTTCGATTATTGGGAGAAAATGTTCTTAAAGGAAAACAAGCGACTGAATACTTTCTCAGACGGCTGCCCAAAACTTATATACTTCGCGTGGACCAATAAGACATGCCCGACCTATTTGGGACAAGAAGAAAAAAAAAGGGGAATCGCCATTTTGCAAAATATAGGACAGTGAACCTTGAAGGCATGGAGCGCCTCTAGCGGGATACCTCTCTTCATAAAGCCGAATAAAACGAACCGAAATCGGAGCAGGAGTTTGTTTATTGTTTTCTTCTTCTTCTCTTTTTTATTATTTCGTGTTCTTCACTTTTTCCGCCGCTGGATCATTTCGCTTTCGTTCGACACGTTTTGATACACCTTTTGGAAAGAACTTTCTGTTTTGTTCGGACGATTATTTTTAGAAGCCGGCCGGAGAATTCGGTTCTGTTGTATCGCCCGTCTGACGGCCGGTGTTGGATATTTGGATTCTTTCTAATTGCTCGTTTGTGCAGACTTGCCGCTTGCTTGTTTATTATGTGTCTTGTTGTGATGCATTTTTGCAAGACGTCGCGAGACAAACGGTAGTTATCACTTTCTCTCTGTTCTCCTCGTAGAATGTTTGCATCTTTTGTGAGGAGAAGAGTTTGTTCTATGAATGATATGTCTGCGTAGAATTTTGACTTATTTATCTTTATTGTGCATCCGTATTTTTGCCCGACAAATTTATATCTGTTGTTCTTCTTAGAAAGTGAGTCTGAATTGCATATGGACTGTTGACGAAGAAGATTTATCTGTGTGACATCAGTTGCATGCATAAGAATTCATTTTAGAGGACCTGACATTGCAGATAAAAACATAATGAAACTAGTATTGAGTTTTTGAATAACTGTGATTTTTTATTCCAAGGAGACGCCATACTCTAAAAAGTAGAGTTCCTTTTTTCCAATCATTGATTCTCTCCATGAAATCTATTCCTTACTTTAAAGTTAATTTAAGTGTTATATAATGATAGAAGGTTCACAGTGTACCTTAATTGATCCCCTAATATCTTTTTATCCATCCTTTCCTCATTCATGTAGTTTCTTATACAACCTAATCTATGAGTTAAATGGGGAGTGTAACACTGTTTTGTCAAAATACACTAATGTGGTTTGAGACCGGAACATTATTAATTGCTTTGCCTGATATGGAATTAAATTTGTTAGTTTTGGGAGTGACTTGTCATAAATGATAGATATTTTTTGGGGAACAAAATATATGTGTCGAATAAAAGCAACAGAGAAAGGTTGTACAAATTAAGAAAAACAACGTGGATTATTTGCTTAAGAAGTTGAGATAAATTTAAAAACATACAAATTTGTTTCTAGGATACTTGGATCCTCTTCGTAAGTGTAAAGATCTTTACACCGAACAAAATATATATAGTTAGTGCAACTAACAAAGCATCACATTTTTATGGAAAGAGAGACATGCCTTAACTTTTACTAATCCAAAAAATTTTACAGTAATAAAATTATTAATTGCTAAGAATGTATGGTTTCTCAAGAGTGTGTACTCTGGGACATTTTACTTTTATCATTTTTTTAATGTAAGTAAATCTCAATAATGTAAGTAATGTTTAAAACGTTTTTTCTAATAAAAATATAACAGTATGCATGATGCTGAGAAGTTATACATCCACAAAGGTTAAAAAACATACAAAAAAAGATGCTCCTGGTTTACTTGTTTTACTTTACTTGGTTTAAAAAACTATACCGGAAACTTTTACTCATCATCGTATTAAATTTAGAAACTATCAAGGGGTACATAAAAATTTTATAATTTATCATAATTACTTTTATTCTTCATAAAGGATAATGATAATCTTGCTTCTAAAAAGGAATTTTCGTTTAACCCAGGCAATGTAAATACTTTTCTCAACTTATTTAAGATCATGGGATATCGAGTTTTCAAAGACAAAGGTGTTTATATTTATAAAAACGTTATCAGCAATCAAATCTGCATTAAATTAATAAAAACCCTATCTTAAGCATGGGTGTGATTACTCACATGAAATGAAAAAGTAATACAACTTAATTAAAATTATTTTATTTAGTTTTCCTTACTGTTTAAGAAGTTCTACCACATTGAATGAACAAAAATAATCGGAGTTATATTTAAAAAAAAAAAAGTAGTTTAAAACTTCACAGTAGAACATTTTTAAATGACAGAAAATTTATTTGATAACACTATACTCGGCAGCATTGTTTCCTGACTCTATGACGTCACTAACAAACAAAGTAGTTCCCAGCACTGTGTCTGAATTTTCAGAATATTATATAGCATATAATATAATATATACTTTATAGAATAAAGTAAGTAAATAAACAAAAGTTCATGCACAAAATGTATCCTACCATTTTACAACGAAATTCATAACTTTATTTATCTTGTTAGTTCTTATTATAACCCTGTTTTGTGTAAATGCTATTCATAAAAAGTTTATGTGAAAAAAGGGTAAACTCCTTGATCCCTACTTTAAAAATAACACTTTCACTTCTATTCCTAACGTAAGAATGGTGATCAGGTAATAAATTCTAACGGGGAAAAGGTCCTTATGCAAATGTTAATACATCAAGCACTAAAGTGAATTTTTTAGCAGCATATATCATCTCTAATTCATTGAAATGAAACGTAATAAAAATTTTGTGCCTCGTAAAAGTAGATTTTTAGCTCTTTTCCAGGTACTTTTCCATGTTTTTTTCGAATTTGCTTTCTCCGCTTGGATTATATCTGTGTCATAGATTTTCATCAGGATTTCAATACAATCATGAAAAATCATCGTACATTTCAAAGAAACTCATCTAAATAATTTGTTACTATAACTTTACTATCGATCTTTTTATCATCTCTAACATTTTTGTGAAATAATTGCTAAAATCTATAGAAACGTATTTGTATCGGGTTACTTCAAAAAAAGTTTACAACTTATCTTTAATCTTTAAAAATTAATTAACAAATTGTTTACGACTGTTTCTTAAACTTTTTAATTTCTTCTCATGATGTTTAACTTATTTGACTAATTTAAATTAAAATAAATATTGGTAGAGCTAAAAATAAGAAGGTTTAAATTTTAAAGAACTGTAATTTGAAATTCTCATAATATTTATCATAGAGAAAATTATACTTTAACCTACTAATTTCTTAAACCGTAAATGGGATGAGAGATTGAAATCCTGAACGAAAATTTAAAATTTAATAGTGGTAAAGACATTCTTCAACTCATTTCCTCAAAACATGTAGTTAAAACATTTTAGTTTCGACTTTGTGATTGTTTTGATGATTTCGGATAAATAATAAAACATTTAAAATTTCATTGTTTTCTGCGATGATCAAATGGAGTAAAACTTTTTAAATTTGAATATAATTATTCGATTGAGTCTAGTTCTTTCTCAGTGTCTTTTCCATGTTTCAATAATTTTATTCAAGAAATTTAAAATGAATTTGCAAAAGATACTAATATAATAGATTGATACAAAATAATTAAGAAAGATAAAGTAAAGCATAAAAAATACTAGCAAAATAAAAATAGTCTCATTAAAATTAACATTTAGAATAGAAATTTTTTTTAATTAGCATAAGTAAACAAACACTCATAAAGGGTACCTATATTTTTATCACTTAGAAACATTTTGAGAGTAATAAAATTTATTCCAAATTAAATTGTTTCCTAATGTGATAAATCATTTAGTTCTTTTGTTCTAAAAATAAATATAATCAATTTAAGTATAAATATTTTAAAAATGAAAGCAATATCAATCGATTACACTATTTCAGATTTAATAAGTAATGGAGTTGGAAACCTTATTTGAGATGTTAAAATTAGTCTTAATTGCACTTGAATTTTTAAGTTTAATTCATACAAACAGGGAAATAAATTTATTTAAATACTATCTAATGTTATAAATTAAATCTAATGTGAATTAGAGTACACAGTTTAATTTGATGAATAATTTTTATAATAATAATGATGATTAATGATTATATAAACTTTGAGAACGTAAAATCTATAATAATTATATATCATTTGAATTTATTTATCTTTAATGTTAATACAACCACTCTAACTAAGAAATCATTTAAAAAATAAACTGAGCAAATAGAATATTAATTAGAATAATTTATAATCTTCATAAACCAATCCCACATAATTTGTTAAACTCTATTTTCACTCAATTAGTTTTACACAATGTTGTATAACTATGAAAAGAGAGGAGAATAAATTACAGTTTTTCTACAGTATTTCAAACTGGCTAATACAGCTTTATAGCCTTAACGAAAACAGCTTTTATAATTCCTCATAACCATTTTTATTCAGAAATCAGTTAAGATTGATACTTACCTAATACATCCTGATAAATTATGATCGAACATTGAATTATTTACAGTATCGATCCTTTATAGTCTTTAAAAACATACATCAATTAAGTAAAAAAAATTGTAACAACGCCTTGTAACTTTTTAGTGTTATAAAACTCTTAAATAATAAAGGGCAATTTTAATAAGATATCGTATAAAGGCAAAACTAAACAAATACAATAATAGTTAAAATAGTTTAATGTGTTCGTTTATAAATCCCAAATCATTTGATAAACTCTACTTTTAACTCAATTATTTTAACAACAAATTTTGAAAAACCATGAAAAGGGGAAATAAATTTCAGCTTCTGTAATTTAAAAACTAATTTTTATACTCTAGTAGGAAATGGTATTTTATTCTTGATAAAACATATTCGTACCAAAATCAGTTAAGATTGTTAATTTCTTTGAAGTTCATAATAGATAATAGTAACCATAACTAACTTATTATTAGATCACTTTGATGAGTTAACTGATTAATAACAGCGCTAATCTCTTTACATAATAGTATTAACAAAGTCTACATCAGTTCAGTAATTAATAAATTAATCTGCGACCTGTGTTATTAATAAATAAATAACACAGTTTTCATTTTTAAAATATGTAATAAAACTCTTTACGAATAATGATCAGTTTACGAGAACGAAAATCCAATCAGGAACAAAAGGACAATAAGATTACCTCTCACAGACAAAACCGTTTGCAATAAGTCGACGACAGCAGTAGCAGCAAAAATACGTTCGGTTCAAGGGACTGGCTTTTTGTTAAATAGCGTGTCCACCCGCAATGGGATTCTATATAAAGTTCATTGTGGGTTAATAATGCAGCAAAGTTCCTTTCTCTAAGCATCTCTACGTGACCAGATTGGGCTGATAAATAAACTGTTATATTTAAAGCTAGTAGTAGTAGTATGCGAGATTTTATAATTAGGCTTTTGCCTCGTAAACGATGCTGTTAGAATCTTTATTTGAATTTTTGACGTCGGTTTATTTGTATGAAGGTATTCCGAACACGAACTTGAACTTTTAAAATAAGAAGATTATAAATAATGTAATGAATTGGGAAAAGTTTCCTTGTTTGTATTAAACGTTAAGTTTTCTTTTATGTAAACAAGTCTCTTTTTTTGTACACCTTGTCTAACAGCTTAACACTCCACGTTTTTAAAGTCAAGCGAACAGTGTATAGATATAAGCATTACTTAGGAAAATGGCTTAGTGAAAAAAAGGTGTAGAGTAAGTTTCTTCGTTTATAGATAATTTTAAGCATAAAGAGACATCCATAAATTACGTGAGGTGTTTTTTCCAAAATCTGGACCCCCCTTGGTGAGATTTGGTGAGATTTTTCCAAACCCCTCCCCCCCTTTTTGACCTCACGTAATTTATGGATTTCTCCTATGGCTTTTTTTACTTAAACAAGTCTTTTTTTTTTCATTCAGACTTCTGATATAGTTTAAGGGTGTATTTTAAATGCCATTTTTTATAGTAATTTTAATAGTTTTTAATGGTAATTAAAAGTAATTCAGTTTGAAAGTATTCCAAACAACATAGATCAACATGAGTTTTAAATTTATCGATACTTATCTAAATTTAGCTAAGGTAAATAAATAACCAATGACCAGTGTTTAATAATAATGATGTTCTTTTGAACCATTAAAAAAACATTAACCAATAAATGACTAGTGTTTGAAAACTTAAGAAGTTTTTGAACTTCAACTGTTACTAACACATTCTTTTATAACTTTTAATAGAAAAAAGGATTATGGAATTTACCCTCAGATTGTTTTCTTTGGAAAACTGTGTACATTATAAGAAATTTTAAAATATTAAAATGTCACAACAATGTATCCTGTGCAGTGTTTCATAGGGTCCAAAATCTATTTCAAGTAGAAACTTGGGCAATGAGAAATAAAAACACAATAATAATCTGATTAGTATTAAATTATTACTTTGCAATTCTTAATTACTAAATAAATAGTAACGTTAAAACACTGCACAGTGTACAATATTTATAATATAAAACTGACGCAAATATTCCTAATTTGTGACGGCCAGTATTAAAATAAAGTAGTTCTCAACAGGAATATTCCTATGAATAGCAAATTGGTTACATCAAAGTAACATAATTGTTGATATTGTGTAAGGAATCGTGCAATGTAAAAGTTATAGACCGCTTCAGTCAACAGAAATTTTAATTAACGTTACAGATAAATGCTCTTTAACTTTATCAGATGTTCTGGTTTAAGGATACGGTTTCGGTCAGATCCTTTTCGTCTTAAAAATATAAAAAGAAAACATTAATGCAGTGTTTCATAAAGGTATAATTTCAAAAGTTTTCCGTAACAAGTTAGCGAAATTGTGCCATAGGTATTTATGAAGTAATTGTTTATTAGTTTAATTTGATATTTTAAAAAAGAGTATAATATACATATGTTTGTCGTTTAAAAGAATTTAATAATTTCAGTCTTTTTTTTAAATAGTGAATTACCCGTTTTAAATATGGTTCTAGGATAAGATTAACTTCCATAAAGTGTTTAATTCTTCTAATAGATGTAACTTTTAAAATTAAGGATTTCTATTAAGTAGAAGTTTTTATTAATATCATAAATTTTAGTAATTTTTGCACGGCATTGTAAAACAGTATCAAAAACCTTCTCTTTTTTAAATAGTACTTTTAGTTCAGCTCAAAAATTAACTTGAATGAACTCTTGAGTCTTCATCATTTATTTTTTCCTCTTTCATTAATACTTGGATGTATGATTTATAGTTTTGCATGCAATTTTTTTGTGAAATGTTAATAAATATGATACTATTTTTTCTCTTTGAGTAAATCTTTTTTTCTCAACTACATCGTGAAACAAATAGTATTATACCTTTTATTTAAAAAAATATTTAACCTAAAATCAAAAACATTTAATTATTTAAAGACATGAGTGTATAGGAAGTTTCTGAGTTGCAATTTTCATCGACAATAATAATGTCTAATAGTTTAACTAAATTCCTAATAGTTTAAGAACATGTCGCAAATTTGGCTTGCTTAGATTGAATTTCATAGCGTTTTAAATAGTTATAAATTTTCATAACAAAATGTAAAAGATATATTGATAGATAATATTATAAAAATTCCCATTAAAGATTATGTTAAATTAAGTACACATTTTAAAGTTTTGTTAGAATGCGTCTCTAAATTAATCAGTTTAACATAATCACTAGGGCTGAAATTTTCATGTAATTACATATCTTTTCAGAAATCTGATATTGCAGAGTTCTTTCAAGAACTACATGTTTCAAAGGAGTTTGGATCGATTTAGACCATTTTAAGTGACATATTTCAGTTTATTTACATTTACATTAGCTATAAATAATAACTAATAAAATATAACTTCCTATAAGAACTTAAAGATGTAGAGTTTTTAATGTGTTCAGAATTCATTAAAAATAATTTTTAAATTACATTATATCTTCCTATTTTCCTTATTTTTAAGCACATATTTTGCCCTTTTTATCGCATATTTACCTAAAGTAAATGCAAATTATCTGTACATATTTTTAGTTTTTAATTAAATAATTAAAAGGACATCACATCCCTAACCATCACCAATAAAATACAGTGGGTCAGTAAGTTTACCAATAACGTCTAAAACCACTATTCTTACTCAAAATACAGGAACTCATCAAAACTTTTCTCTCTTTTGAATAAGTAATAAGGACGAGGCAAAAAAAAAAAACGTTACGATTGAAAAACAATAACAGAAAATGATTGCATCCGAAAAGAAAAATCGTAACAGCATTCCGCTCTTGTAATTGCTTCAGACAAGCACTTGCTGAGGCGCGAAGTCTTCGCAGACTTGATGGTGGGATGTGATGCATGACAGGGCTTGAGTAATAACTGTTCCTGATTGATTTTGGGATGGTCGCGCGACAGTATCGTGGGTGTTATTTTCAGCCCTTTTGGAGATGGATTCTATGGTGGAATTTGTATTTATGAAGCTGCTGGATTTGGCGTTTTGTTTCCTTGTATTAGTCTGTGTTTTCTGTTCTTGTTTATAAGTTGAAAATATTAAAAGTTATTTATATGAAGCTATGCTGATGAGAAATTGATATTGTAATTGAACGTATTTTGGTATTTTGAAAGTAATGCCTACTTTCAAAATACCAAAATACGTTCAATTACAATATCAATTTCTCATCAGCATAGCTTCATATGCCTCTTCATGCCTCTTCATATGCTTCATATACCAGGAAGAAAATGTACACTTTTGAAAGTGTGCCGCTGATGATATAAGTTTTCAATGTACCGCAATTAATATTCACATTTTAATTTCTATCTACTATAATAATGTAATGAGTAAACTAAAATTTGAAAAAAAAATCTTTTATATGCAATAACTGGTTGGTCATATAAAAAACTTATTAGTTTTTTTTTTACTTTTATATTAAAAATAGAAAAAGAGAAAAGAATCCTTTGGTCCTTTTATTATTACTATTTTTTTTTAAATCTCGGCTAAAAATAACACTAAACTGTAACGTCCAATACAAATTGTAGCAAACTATTTAAAAGTTTTGTTTCAGTTTAGGGTTAAGTATAATTTATTAAATTAATACAAGAATTCCTAATATAATTTTAGTACACTAATACAGAGAGTTCGATATTTTGGATATACCATACTCCTATTTTGGTGCCATGAAAACTTTGTTCCTAGCTGTTTTTATTAGCTTAATACGATGGAGAAAAAACGAATTGTTAAAAATTACGATTTGTTACAAGGTTCTCAATGACTTTTATTAAAAAAATCTCCCTTTAAATTTTTCGTCACAATTAGAGACCCTTAACTTTATAAGACATTTTACATTTATATTTGCATAAGAGCTTAAGTATCTACTTATTTTCTTTATATTACATTCCTTTTCAATAGTATGTTTTAATATTAAAATTTTGAACACCTCTTAAAATGAAATATTTGTGAAGTCCTTATTTTTTAAGGCATGTAGAAACGTTTAAGCAAACAATATTTTAATTACTCCTAAGGTAAAACATAAAAAATATAAGTCTTGATTATCCCGATAGACACAATTTATAAATTAATGGTTGATAAAAATTCGTAACATTTTATATAGATCAAAACATCATTCATAGAGTGTATTTTAAGAGAACGGAGAAAATTCACGTTAATAGAAAATAACAATAACAGCAATTTGATTTTAATTATCATATACAAATGCATTAAAAATCATGCAATATCAATGAACAAAACATTAATATTTTTGATACTGTTCAAGAATAAATTATGCAAGAGAATTTAACGACGGACAAGATTACCTATTTAACAATATGGCAACTTTATAAAAAATGTAGTTTTTACATAGTTTGCTTTTTACTTTTTCAGTTGATGTGATCGTAGAACAATTACGAATAGGGATTCATTCAACAGTTGGTGTAGTGATACTTTTTAGCCTGTGTGTAAACAAAGGTAAAGGTTTTTATTTTATAGTTTAATCTTGAAATTAGTATAAAAATTTGTATACTCACATTGTATTACTTAACATTACATTCAGAATTTCATTGCATTCATAATCTTTTGAGGTATGGTTGAAAATATCAAAAAGTTTCCAAATAAAATTTAATTTTTTAAGACTCAAACTTAAGTGGAGTTTTTTTATGAGTAGGTAAGTGTGATTGGATAACAGATGGATTGTATTTTAGCACACAGTTTTACAGAAGAACCATGTATCACAATGTGGATGTATAAAATTATAATTCTTACTTTAACTGTAGTAAAATAACTATAAAGAAGAATTAAGGATTTTAACTAACGGATTTATAAATTGTGATGATTTTAAAATTATTTGAACTTTTCAAGTTTTTCCTTTTTTCAGTTACTGATAAAAAAATAATTACGTGGTTTCATCTTTTTCACATCTATGTACCATCTACTGTATGAAATTGTTTATTACATCACTATGCTAAAAATATATGACTCTGTCACCAATAAAGTTAAAACTAATGCAAGAAAAACAATATCACAGTAAAAATTTGAACATCACTGACCTTTTACAACATGGCACCCACACTTGTAGAAAACAAGAATGTAAACTTTGCATATAAAACTTGCTAAATCAAAAACGAGTGTACGGAAAACTCCGAAAATAAACTTCCACAACACCGCATACGAAACCTTGACCTTGTCACAGATACTGTAGTCAGTCGTATCTACAAGTTGTAAATACCTTTTTTTTCCGTTGGATTTACGAATTCACGGACCATTGAATCTGATTCATGAATTCGCCAATGATCTTGGTTCTATCGGACGATATCCGTACAATCGTATCCATCATGTAAAAAAAACTTGTAATTTGTTCCGAGATTACACTGATTCGATACGGTGGTTTTTAAGGATTAGTTTAGGTAGAGAAAATAACCGGGAAGTGTTTTGGGTTTTGACTTTATAATCACTGTGGGAAAAAGTTTTCATTGTCAATGCCACAAAGTGAGTAAGTAGTAGGTAGTTTTCTATGAAAGGAATAAATAGACTGTTTTTATACGTATTTAACATTTAAAAATAATAGTTATTTGGGGTTTTAACTGCGTTTTTGAACTTTTCGGTCATTGTTTTTTCTTTTAGTGTAGTGAAAAGGTAGCAATTTTTCATGTTTTGTTGTATTTTTGATACTTTGTTTTGAATGTACTATTGCAAAGTTGATTATGCTTATGAAACGCATTCAGTGTAGAAAATCTATAGGTTAGAAGTTCTTTATCCATCATCACAAAATGTCTTCAACATTAGTCTTGTGATAACATACTATTTATAAATTTTTTCATTTAATTATGTGTACTTTAAGTTTTGATTTTTATGCATAGTGTTTTATACTTCATTGAAAACCTACACTATATTCTTACATACAAATTCATAAACTGGAAGAATAAATAAATATTAAAGTAATGTTCATTAAAATAACAATTAAATATTTCTATTAAAAGGAAATGTTTTACTTCTATATGTAAGCAGGTTTAACAATTATTAAATAAATTAATTACTAAAATTAAACATTTAAATGATTAATTTTTTCATCAAGGCCTATTGTGTGTCAATTTTCATTTTTTCAAACTTATTTCAACAAATTTTTTATTGCAAATAAATTTTCATTAGGGTTGTTCTTTCCTTTGTTAAGGGCCCCATTCACGGTCGATCCGCTCCACTCCGCACGGCGTGGTGCGGAGCGGAGCGATGAAAAATCGGTAATAAGACCATCGCTCCGCTCCGCTCCACTCCGCACCATTCCATTCAAAGGTCAAAGCTCGTTTGGCCGCCATTACTACTTTCAACCAAAACTGTTGTTTGGGTGTCAGCGGCTGTTTTCTTAATTAAAAAAATTTAAAAAGCCCTAAAGAAAAAAAAATAAGAAACCTAGAACGAAGATTCGGCCAATTTTAATGCAAAAAAAAGAAACACATGCAAATCTCTCTCTTCAATTCAGAGTCGACATGGGCCTGTACACTAATAAAAATAGTGTAGTCTTGGAAACCAATAGATGTCATGGCCCATTGGTTAGCGTTCTCGATTACCATACGGTATACCTGGGTTCGATTCCCAGTGTGGAATTTGAATTATTTTTTTTTTTAATTTCGAAAATCATGAAAGCTTTTGTTTACAACTTCAATTTTTTTATTTTTTTTTTATGAATTAATTTTTCCAGTGGCCTGTATCTAACTGATTAAGCTAAATTTAATCCGATAAAATTAATTTATCTGAGAAATTATTTTAGTATTGTTCAAAACATGCTATAGTGATGCAAGGGGTTTATGAAATAAAAATTAGGTATGCTAGATAATGCATTTTACTTATAGGTTACTATTTTATTAATTTTTACACAACTACAGTTGAGTCTGTTTTTATAAAGCAAATACGGAAAAAATGGGTACGATTTCCACTATTTTTCCCATTTAGGATTTTTTCTATTGAAATCAATTTCTAAATTCCGAGTTTTTTTTCCACATTCACATATGCAAATCTTCAAATAAATTGCTTTTGTTTTGATAAATATGGATTATTTTTCGAAAGTTCAGCTAAAATCTAAAATGTAACCACTGAACACGTGATATTCCTTTTTACTTTTTTTAATAACTTTAAATGTTACTTCAAAATTAAGTAAAAACCGATTAGTTCAATATTAAATTAATTTCTAAATATAAACAAAAAATTTGAATAAAAAATTAAATTTCTGCCACTTGAAATTTACAAGAAAATTTTAAAATAAACTTTGGCTTTTTTTAAATTTCAAGAGATTTATTGCATTTATTTAATAGTTTATAAAAAAACATTAATTTTTCAGTAATATAGTTTAATAATTCATTAATTGTTTGAATTTTTTTAAAAGAAACATTTATTATTTAGTTAATCAATCTTCATGCAACACTTTTGAAAATTATACGTTCTTTTTTCTTTAAAAGCAAATTTTTATTTTCTCCTTTAAAGTAATTTCTTATTAGTATTTATATGTTGATTTTATTGCGATACCCCAGGTTTTAATGTTAAATTCCTCTGGATGAACTATTTATAAAAAAAACCATACTTTTGAGTAATAAAAAATAAAAAAAATCTGGTAGCAAAACGATTAAAATCATTGGAGGGTTTTTAAAGGGGTATCTGGTCACTACTATCCAAAACAATTTTTCATGATGCGATCATTTGAACCCTTCCATGATTACCAAAAAAAAATCTATATCAGATAGAAAATCTTGCGAAAAAGAAGTTTTGTAGCATAAAAATTGAGCATATGAGATCTAGCCTGGGCGCAATTCACTCTATGCTGACTAGGATACCTCCTTGGGTATCACTACTTCAAATAGATTTTAAATTTTGGGATTTGCATTGGAAATTTTAAGTTCTAATTATGAGGAGTTAAATCATAGGTAATATTCTTGAAGATTTTTCATAATTAATTTAAATCGTTTAATTGGACCCACGTCATGAATTACATCACGCATGACGTCAAAAATCAAACCACGTGACTCTCGATCTGATTGCATTAGGAATAATTGGAATGAATGGATTGCGATTTCGGACAATTTTGGACTCCTGTCACTCCAGTCACTCCACATCATGTGACGTCAATCACTCCAAAAAGCATGGAGTGTAGCGGAGCGGAGCGATCGTGAATGGGGCCCTTAACATGAAAGATCATACTTTATTTTTGGATGATGCAAGTTTCTTTTGGATGAAAAAAAGTATTTTAAATAGGGATCTTTTTATATAAAATAATTACATTTTTGCATATTTCCAAAATATTCCATGACACATTATTATTTAACTTTATAAAAAAGAAAGTACAATGGATTTTTTTATCTCATTAATAATCTCTCTCCAAAGTATTAATATAGAAACCGCTATTCCTGTAACTATAACTTTACCCGTCTTTGCTTATTAGAATGCGACGCCATAGCAGAAAAAAAGTATCGTTCATCCATTTATCTTCTACTAATTAAGAGGATAAAAGTTGAAAAGAATAATTAATTAAGAGAGTTTAATCGTAAAATATGTGGTGCCGTTCCTCCAGTGTCGCTCTGGGCTATTAACAGTGTCAATGTGCCAACGTCTGATTTTATCTATCCCATCTATAAAAACTCTGGATTAACATTCAAAGGAGATGCTCGTCTGAATGAGTAACCGGCGCCATCGCTTTAGAACACAGTTATTTAAGATTTATTTTATGTCTATTAGCTATGTTTAGTTGTGTATAATGTTAAGTAATATACATTTTAAACTTAATGTTCTTTTGATTTTAAAATACTACAAATAATCTCGAATCTACATAATCAATAATAATGAATCGAATAAGTAAAAATCTCATGAACTTCGTTTTTTACAATACATTCAGAAAAATTAGAGTTTTATGTTTGTAGCACTTTAAAATTCAGAAAGTGTTAATCTAAATTCTTTAAGAATTGCAATGTAAGAATTTTTTTTAACAATTTAAAATGTTTCTTGTTTTTTACATCAATATTTATTAAATATATCTGTAAAAAGTGCATAATGCTGTTTAGGATTTTATTCTCACAGAAAATAAATGTTGAAATAGAAAATAATGTTTTATTACTGAGCATAAAAATGTTTAAATTAATTTTTTTCTTAATATACAGAATTTGTAGATATTTCTCATAAAACTCTATAAAATTGAAAGATCATCGTTATACTTAAAAAAAGTAACTTTTTACATTTGTATTAATATTCTAGCTCAGTCTATAATGTAAGGTAAAATTAAAATTATGTGAAAAGTATAAAAATATTTTCTTAATATTTTGTTAACTTAGGTTTGGAAAATTTGCTCTAATATTGATAGAGTAAAAAACATAAAATTGTATAGCAGTAGTTTATAAAGTTTTATCCATTCAAATATGCTCTTAGATATTTAAGAATCTGTAATGGGTTAAAATTGGTTTCGACGGAAACATTTTGATGTTCTTTTTAATTTAAAGTTTTTTTTTTAAATATTAATTTGTTTCAAAACAAAATTTTATATTTGGTATTTGTAACAAGATATAATCATACACATCAAATTCGAGATTGTGGGTAAGGAACTTAGGGAAAAAAATTAAGAGATTTTTATTGTCTACTGTAGCCTGTGTAGGTATTATTATAGTTTGTTTTAGTGAAAGACGTATATTTTTATATTCATTAATTTTAAAGCCCAATCATAAGAGTCTCTTTCTCTAAAGAAATAGCATTTAAGTTTGCACTCTAGAAAAAATATCTAAATCATTTAATCATTAGCAAAAAGCAATACTTGTGTTGATTTGTATCAATAGTTTCCGGTTCTTCGTCTGTAAAAAATGATTGATTGATAGTTGTTTGGTTTGTGACATATGCTGACCGACTAGGGCCGCTTCGTCTTCTTCTTCCTTTTAAGCTTTTAGGTTTGAGAGTGTTTCTAAGCTTGTTAGAAATGAGGCTTTACTTTGACCGGAACATAAAATATTTTTTTAATTTCATGAATGGCATTTGAGTGAAAGTTTTGGCAACATTTCCATCAAGATTCCATTCTTAGGTCCTCGTGACAGCGGTCTCCATTCGTCACACGATCCCAGGTGCGAACCAGTTCTGATCGACCTCGATTGAGAAGAACTTCAAGAGCTGGTATTCCATAAATAGAACAATTATTTCTGGTTTAAATTGTTAGTTGGTTGGTTCCTGTGTTTCTGATGGTCTAATCTACGTGGGGAAAGAGAAATTTCCAATCTGAAAAAGAAAATTGTGAAAGGAATATCGTGCTTCTCGATGGACAATGGAGAAATTAGTTTCAAAAAGTAAAGAATGTGCTTTGTTTGTGAGTTTTGGGGTTTGTTTGTAGTACCTATTGCTCTCTTCGTCGTGTAAAAACGTGGATTTTAATCTCTCATAGTAAAAACAAAGATTGAAATGGGTATTGGCGTATTTTTAGATGTTTTAACCTTTGTGGGAAAGTATGAGGGTTAGTATAACTATCTAAGTCATTGACTTGATATTAAGCTCATAATAGCTGTTCTAAAAGATATAACATTCATCTGGTTCCGAAATAAGAATTCAAAGGAATAGAATTCAATATTTAGACTTATTGGGAAAAAAATATTAGTATTATATTTAAGAGCATAATAATTATATGAATTCAAATAGAAATAAATAAGAATTCATCTAATTGAACTAGAGTTACGTTAAATTAACTTTCATTAACTGCATTGGGAAAATTGTAAGAGTATTATTTTCGGGTGTAAAGCACATTTAAACTGAGAGAGTTCTCGAGTTTGTAAAAATTTAGAAAGGATAACATTATAAAGCAAAAATTACAAATAAGAAAAAGACTATTAAGCTTGTATACGCCTGTCCATCGGAAAGATCCTGTCTACCTTTGTACCAATTAATTACTACCTCCATCGGTTTTTATAAATCCTAACTAGCGCAAACATTAATAGAATAAAAAGCAATCTTTTGTGGCGCAGGATTAGGATTGAAAGGGTCAAAGCCAGTTGCGAATGTAAGATTTTGTCTAGGAGGTAGAAGTCAAAATGTTTGCACCCCCATGTTTTCTAAAAGGGGCTATGAAATAGGTTTAATTGATTGACATTACAGAGCATTCGCACATGACGTCACTTGGACGAATAAACAACGTTGCTAAGGCCGTTGTTAGGGGGCGGGAAATAGAAGCATCCAATAGAAGCATTCGCACATGACGTCACTTGGACGAATAGCAACGTTGCTAAGGAGGTTGTTAGGTCCGAGTCATGTGATTGAAAAAGCTCTATGAATTCCTTGTTGTTTCCACCTCTTTTTTATAAAAACAATATGTATAAATTCAAAGTGGAAAAGGAATGTAATTCATATCAGAAAATGTATTTTTATTCCATTGGGTTGCTGTCCAATAGCCACTCCCCATGGATTCACCCCTGGTTAAGGCTCGTTTGCTCAAGCAAACTTGAATTAATAAATCATCGTCTCTTTAATTTCGTCGATTATTTTAAATTATCAGTTAACCTACAATTAATCAACCACACCAAACAATGAATCAAATGCAATTTCCTTCAACATTATCATCGAGATACATCTCTAACTAATCAAACCGAAAAGGTTTTCCTTCCAAGCTCTGATATTGATTGAGTATTCAAACACCGGTAAGTACCGGGGCAAAACAAAGAAGAAGATCCCAAGCAGCGGTCCCAATCAGCTAATTGAAACCCAGACGCTTTTAATTGGAATTCTCTCCAGGAAACCCTCTAAGCAACAGCCTCTCCTGAAATACCCCGATCGCAAGCTTTGATTTATCTATCGCTTGTAAACACCTCACAGCAGAAATCGAGATCACTTCCTCGACATCTAAAATTACAACGCCTTGTAGCGGACCCTTCCCTGGCGGAACGGACTTTTTCTTACCTGCTTTGCACCTGAGACACGTGCGGAAATATCAATAGCTGTCGTTTTCTTCTGGAAATCGGGCTATTTCGAGCGCTTTTATTGATTTGAGACGGAGAGAAAGGGAAAGGTATGAGCTATGATGTCATTAGGACGGATTTGAATAATTGTCGGGAAGCTTATGGTGTCGTTTTTTTTATTGTCATAGTCTCTTCTAATTGTGGTCTTGTTTTGAGGTTAGGTTGGACGACGTATTTAAGGAGTTGTCTTGTTAGGATATGCTGATGATGGCTGTCGAACGTTCGAGAACAATGAGGGATATATCCAAGTGTCAATAAGAGAGTTTCGTTTGCACGTGTATCATTCTTTTAATGTGACAGCAGCAGTAGGTTTGATTCGGCTAAGTTTAATGTTCAGCTCTGCGTAGAATGTTTTCATCACTAATCCTTTAATTGGAATTGTTAATCATTTGTATTAACTAGCTTTATTTCCGTATCAAAGAGTCTGACTAGTTGCGGATTATTATTTTAATAACAATTGGTACCCCCCGGGGATTGCAAACTAAGTATTGTCTTAGTAGTAAGATCGTGGAATTGACAGTTTTGTGGATATATTTACAGATAAAAGAACATCCCCTTTCATGCTCGCATTTTCAGAGGTTGTACTTATTTAACCCTTTCAGACCTATGCTCCCCAAATTCTCCATAGGATCCAATGGTATACTCGGGCGCCTTACGATTGAAAGCGTTAACTTAAAACTACAAAATTGGGATGGTAATAGAAATAGACAATAGAGTGTTTTCAGGTAACGCACGACCAGTTATTGCAGGACTATAATGCGGTTGCTATGAGCGGTGGTATCTGTTGCTATGGCGGTTGTTAGGTGTGGGGTCATGTGATTGCAAATGCTCCAATAGAGCATTTGCACATGACGTCACTTGGAGGACAAAAACAACGTTGCTAAGGCTGTTGTTAGGGGCGGGAACTAGAAGCATCCAATAGAAGCATTCACACATGATGTCACTGGCGGGCAAAAACAACGTTGCTAAGGCCGTTGTTAGGTCCGAGTCATGTGTTTGAAAATGCTCTATACTATATTTTATTACTAGTGATTGATCAAGTTTTAAAATAATAGGGTAGATTTAGGAGGAAGCCCCTAGGGAGGAAGCCAGAGATTTGAGAGAATGCTATTCCTTATTAGTAGGGGAGCCCATGATGCTAAATGTGGATTTACTCGAGCGCGTCAGATAATCATAGGGGGGGATACCTTGCAAGCTTTTGAGTAACTCCACCAAATATAAGCTCTCTATGTTGGTGGGTAAGTTTAGAACAGCCCGTCAAAATTTGAAAAAAAAAACTAGTTACATGGACATATTTGAGCGCGTCAGATTGGCTACAGAGACAGTTAACAACTAGTTGAGACTAGTTTTCTGGCTACTAGTCCATAAACATTTTGTTTCGTACATTTTTCTCAAAAACAGCGATAAGCGTCTTACCGGTCTTGGCTTTACTTTGCAACTTTGTAACCCTCCCACTCCCTTGCCCACCGCTCAAATCGGCAGATTTTAGAAAATGTACACTTTTTAGCTGGTAACTAACCTACCTTATCTTTATCTGACGCGCTCGAGTATGTCCATGTAACTAATTTTTTTTTACAAATCTGACGGGCTGTTCTAAACTTACCCACCAACATGGAGATCTTATATTTGGTGGAGTTACTCAAAAGCATGCAAGGTATCCCCCCTATGATTATCTGACGCGCTCGAGTTACTACCCAAAAACACTCTGGGCTCCCCTGCTATATGCTATAAATTGAAAAAATCAAAACTGACTAAAAAATTGAATATCCTGAAAAAGTAGTGGGGCCATTTCTCCCCCATGAAACCCCGGAATCCCACCCATGCAATCCGCCCACTTATGACCCTTACCTTAAACAGCAATAACATTGAGGTCTAAAGTTTTCAACGCATTCCACTACTTTGATTGTACTTCCGCACTAATTTTTTGTTGCAAGATGTCCGTGACATCATTTATGAGAGGAAATCTAGTTTCCCCCAAAGTGGTACACCACTAAAGCTTTTTTTCACATCCTAGATTTCTTCTTTTTTTATTTTAAGGCTACGATCTTTTAGTTCTTCCTCAATAAGTTTCGAAAAAACCAGCACTTCGAACTTCTCAAATGTTGTTCCCGAAATATTTTAGTTTGCAGTGACCTGATCTGGACACTTGAGCAATCAGAAAAACGAACTCAAAATCATACTGAAAATTAATGAAACAAAAAACATGTAATCTAAATAAGGCTCATTCATACTGTTTCACTTTCACTGTTCATCCTAAGTGATTCACTCCTGTGAATCGCTATTTTGCATAGAAAAGTGAAGGAGTAGAGAGTGAAACGCTCATTCACACTTTTCACTTTGGATGATTCCTCCGAAATGAACACAAAAAGTGGCAAGTCTGAATGAGCCTTTAGTAATAGCAGTTATACTCTACAGCCAATGTTTCCTGACCCTGTGACGTTACTACGCGGAAGCAAAATCTGTGTAAACAGAAAGCTGGTTGGATTGATAGGAGGAGTTCATGGGTTTAACAAAATAATCATATTTTTAAATTGACGTTCTTCATTTCACTCAAAATTCAAACACCGCTATGGGAACTACTACTTTGTTTGCTAGTGACGTCATAGGGTCAACTAGCTTTGCTGTCTAGTATAGATGTATGCGCATTTGTGTTAATATGAATTAACATGATAAAAGGATAGACTTTTAAATGCACGATAAATTAAAAAAAGGAGCAAAATAAATTTTTGGAATAGCCCTGAATCCTCTTAATCATTGATAAAAAAGCACAGGCAATGGGAGCAACTGTATGATCTTTTTTTTTACTTTATTATGCAACTAAAACGTCTATAATTTTACCTTGTTAAATCTAGATAATCGAGGTGTATTTATTGTTTCATTAATTATCCTTTTTTTCTTATACGGTACTTTGAATTTCCCCTTTTAAGAGTAATCCCTTCATACTAAAGAAAATAAGCCAAGGTTGCTTATAATTGTTGAAAGGCCCATTCAATACTACCCGGGAAATCCCCTTTCACTTTCACTAATTCACTTGCACTTAAAAGAAAGCATTTTTTTTACTTATCAAATGGCAACAGTAGTGACAGAGCTTAATGAATATTACTTAATGGAACTAACCAATTATGATTCTCTGACTTCCCACCCTATTTTTCGACCGAAGGTCCAAGAGGCCAAGGACTCAAAATGCACTTTCCTCCCCCCCCCTATGTTGAACAGAAAGAAAATATCTTCATGCTCGATTTCCTCCATAGATTTTGAGCCAATAACAATACCGACTATTACAGCGTCATTTTCTCACACCAATTAAAAGGTTCCTACTCTTATTATTTCATTTGTGTTAGGGACTGGGTGATTAACCTATTTTGATTCTGCCCCGCCTGTTGAATACTTACATTGTACGTTTAGTATTACCGATAGGTTATTTAACTTTCGTCTGTGACTGGTTATCTTCCCTTAACTATTATCCCTACTTGTTTTAATTTTTTTATCCGTGTCTATTTCAAGTAAAAGTATCTACGTTAACTGGAGTGAATATGTTATTATTGTTAGTTGTATCTATCTATCTCCGTATTTAAAAAGAAAGGTAACAGTCAACGCCGCTGGTGTTGTAGAACATATTAACTTTGAGTGCTTCGAACTCTCACTACGCAAAGACTATTCGAATTCGATACAAAATTATTTTTGAGGAGCATTCTGAAACAAAAATTTAATTAATGTGAATAATAGTTTAGGACAGTGGCATAGCCATAAAAATTTTGAAGAGAGATATTGATATTTCGGAGGGATATGGGGTTGTTTTAGTCGTGTTTTATGGTCACAAAAGGAAACTTTCTGAGTTTCGGGGGGAGATATATCCCCGAATCCCCCTCTTGGCTTCGCTCCTGGTTTTGTAGTTACTCGATTCCACAGTTACCTGTTTCACACAATATTTTGAAATTAAATCTTTCTATATAATGCTGCGAATACTTCATTGTTTCTTATATTTAATGTAGTGGACTTTTAGATCTCCTTTTTATGTGGAAAAGTTACACAAATTTTTCTATCTTAATCAACATTATAACCTTCATTCAGAATAATTTCATTTGGAATTTGGAGATTAAAGTTATGGAAAACTTTTCTCACACTATTGTGATTGTACTATTTAAAAAAAAATCATCTAAATCTTTTAGCAAGCTAAAAAATTTTATGATTTCAGTTAATTGATAGTTCAATATTCAAAATATTATTAACTTATTTGTTTTCTAATGTACCAGTGATAGATTTATAAATCTCATGATTAAATTATAAGTTAACTTTCTTCTACAAAACATGCCTAGTCCACGCCCCTCATAAGCTTATTTTTCTTTCTTCAACAAAAGTATCTATTATTCGCTTTATTTTAAAATGGATACAAGAGCTTGGTCTAGGACTTATATCCCCAATCTCTTATTATTTACAGTTGTCATTTCAAATATACTTCACTGTCCAGTCCATTGTCTCAAACACGAGCTTCATAACCAACCCACAGAATTTCTAATATAACCATTGTTCAACTACTAAAATGCCAAACCGCAGGAGTGCTGGTCGACGAAATGAAACAACTCGGATTAAGGACAAGTATACATATACGACTGCTATACAAGCCATTTGGTATACTCCAATGTCCAGTGATGTATTTGGACTTATTTTTTTTAATTCGCCGACACTGAGCACTTCCCTTTTGGCTATTGTTTGACGGATAGAGTCCTTGGTGCAATTGTTTGCCTAAACAGCATGATTTAGAAGTTAGTAGTTGTCTTACGTTTTGTTAGAGTTTTGCAAGGATTCGAGTGTGTTTGTCAAAGTGAATGTGATTAAAGACGCAATTAATGAAAGTGAAACAGAAAGATTTCCAAATAGTTTTAGTTATTGTCCCATATGCTGATTAGTTTCAATCATTTAAGTAAGATGGTCTTTTATTTTCTTTGAAAATTTCAAAGGAACAGTTTTTTTCCCAGTTAAAATAATCAGTTCTACGCGTTTTATTAAGATTCCGTTTTTGATGAGGATATGGTAAGGAATTCAGAGTAATAATGATTTTGGGTAAAAGAGCCGTTTATACAATAAATTACAAAATTTTGTAAAACTTTTGTCCGTTCCACTGAATACTTCTCAAGTATAACTTATAACTTTTATGTGACATTGAGTTCAAAAATACATTACAGTTGACTCCGCTTAATTTTATCACGGTTAATGTTATCAATCGGATAATGTTATCACAATTGACTGATCCCGATCACTCCTATTTAATTTAATGTAAAATGTATCGTTTTATGTAATCAGTATATCGCTTAATGTTTTCAAAATTTGCTGAAATCCCCTAAAAACCTCTTTTTTCTCGTTTGAAGGTCAATTTTATTACATAAACATTCAAAATGAGTAATTAATGTAATAGTGTTATATGATCCGCTCCTATATTTTTCTTTGAGAATGTTTAAGTTGCAAATTACATGTACTAGAATATCGTTTTAAATGCTTAAATTATAAGACTACACAGTACACAGTCGTGATTTTAATACAAACATTCAAGTTACACTGTTTGCCACTTTTCATTATAGAACCGCTTATTATTATCAATCGGATATTGTTATCATTCTGATCTTGACCTTATTAAGAGGAGTCAACTGTATTATATTATCAATTAATTTTTAGTTAATAATCCCCTCCTATTTCTTTAAAAAATAAATTACAACTAATAATTCTTTCTTTACGAAAACTTTTAACAGGGATTAGTAGATACATTCAGATTGTGCATATAATTATGACTAAAATTCTCGAGTAATGCTCATCAAAACAAAAAAACTATCTATTTACGATATTCATATCGTATAACATTTTTAACCATCCTTGGAATTCCTTTTGTGTTGAATTCAAAAATCCTTTTAAATTGCAACTCCGATAGATATCTCAATATTACCACATACATTCTTCCAAAAAATTCCTGTATTTGAAAAGGAAAAAAAACAGTTGAGGAATTTAAACTATTTAAGTAAGGCTTTTGAAATTTATACCCCACATTTTTCGTTACAAAGATACTATTGAATGATGTCTTGTTTGAAAAATGCAAATATTTCTACAAAGCTTTCAAAATCTGAATTGAAATAAAAAGATTCAATTCTCATTCATCAACATCGTTACATTCGATCATTCCCTTCAAATTCTTCCCTCGCTGCTCTTTTTTCTTGTCACGATGTTTCCACTCCTTCCTTATGAAACCAAGTAAACGTGACTCTCAGTGTTTTTAACTTTTTTTATGTCTTAATTATGTTCGGTTCGCAATATTATGAATGAATATCCAAAGTGTGTTTAATTGAGTCCAAAAAGAGTCTTTAAAATGAGAACAACTGTATCTATTTTCAATACAGAATCAGATTTATTTCTTGAGGAAGACCTACTAATTGTATGAAAAAAAGAAAGACTATGACTTCATTGTGGTTTGTCAATTTGTATTCCAGTGATTCTTTTATATGTTTACGGGTTCATTGTTGCTTTTCAAAGGCCAGAGGTGGTTTGTTAAGTGAATTAGTTCTGATTCTATACAATAACCGTTTTCTTCTCATTGAAAAACCTTAAAAATAAAAAGACATTTAATTATACGTACTTCCTTATTCGTGACCGAAAAACAAATTTACATACTAATTTTAAAACAATATTTTAAAACTAAACTAATGGTACACCAACCAAAGGAATCTTTCGGTTAGAGATCCAATCTGTTTTAAAACATGGCACACTAAATAGTTTTTTTATAAGAAGGATTTTTTTCGCTTTCTCTCAATCTTCTAAAATATGGATCTTTTATTGGAATTTAAACTTAGAAATATACAAAGCATTTTGGAGAATTTTCGAAAGTTGTAGGGGTTTTAATGACATTGGAAAAAATTTCTCTATACTTTCACTCTGTACGTCTTTTCTTTTTTCCTTTCTCTTTTCGGAAAAGGTGGACGGTGGACTTGCATTCTTTAAAGAAGTATTCAAGTTACAGTTTCAAAATTAAAGTAAACCAATTACTGCTTTAAAAATAAATTTTAAAATATCCTAAGCAGACTAAGTTTTTTAAAGGATTAAATTAATGATAGTTAAATTTATTAGATGTTTTATTTTATTTTTCATGATATTTCAAGTTGACAATACTGTAAAAATGTTTATAATTGGAATACTTTCTTAAGTTTATAAGAATTTTTGAGAGGTCGGTCTTTTTAATGGAAATTTAATTGCATATTTTGGTAAATAGTGTACATAAATTGTAAAAACATTATATCTTACTGGCCTCTGCAGTTTTTTTTACAGTCATTGTATAGTCTTTTTTGCTGCTATACACTTACGGTTTTAGTAGTAATAAAACAATTTCGCTCCTTTTCTACATGTCTATCTTTCTCTTTTTGTCCCTTTTTTCTTTTTTTCGCTCCCTACCTATCTTCATCTCTCTTCATTTCCCTTTTCCCTCTCCATCTTCAGTTGATTGATAGACTCGTCTTCAAACAAATCGTTTTGTTCATTTAAATAGTTTCATCGTATCATCCACTCCTTAAAAAATACCTTGGACACTCCTTACACTAAAATTTTTGGACTATTTCATAGGTCGTAACAACGATAAAAAGGTAAATGTCATACTTTTTATTTTTTATGTGTTGGAGTCCCCAAATTGTAAATCTAATTGATCAAATATCCAATACCCCTCTCACCCAAATAATCGCGTCTAAAATAATGCTGAAATCGCCCGTAAATAAGCTGCTGAGTTAATTCAAAGCATATATTTACACCTTAAATTTCTCTTCCAAGTAAAAAAAACTTAGGACTTTCTACAACATAGTGTAGAAAGTATTTTACAACACAACGATTTTCTATCAGTTGGTAGTTTTTACAATTTAAAATCTAATCTTATTTTATTATTAATTTTTTAAGTATTGTTGGAATTACTAATACCAATTAATCAAATTCCAAACACAACTCTTTTCTAGTTTATTAATAAATTTGTTTTCAAGCAAACCTTTGAGTTTATTTGAATCGTTTCTTCGCATATTTTCTTCATCTTAAAAAAAAAAAACATTGAACACTCCCTACAATAAAGTTAGGGACATATTTCAATACATTTATTAACTAGTTAGAACAGAAACAAATGAATTAATTGAACATTAGACATTGTTGTATTGACCAATTAAAAACTGGGGAACAATCAACAGTGTTTGGGATTTGATCAAATCCTCACCCAAACCATCCCCCGCAAGCTTTCACAACTCAACTCCACAAATCAATTACGTAAAAAAAAACAACCGGAAGAAAGACATCCCCATCCACACAAACAGCAAAAAAACAACGAAACTCCGCACGAAGCATTCGAAAGTGGAGCAGGCGGGGCCCACCTCGTGCCCCGGGGGGGCCCACACGAGCCGCATCCATCCCTTTCTCGCTCGTTCCGACCCCGTTTCGCAAGCTTCACTTATTGCTTTGTTCCTCCGTCCCGAGATGAGGCTTTTTCGTAATCCCTCCCCCCCCGGAACCACCGATGTGGGGAAGGGTATAGGTTGTGGAGGAAGTGATGAAGATGAAGGGTTAGCACAATGAAGGGTTTCTCAAGAGGTTCTGATGACCGTAAATAGCACCTGTAGTGAGTTTTTTGTGAGTCCTTGCGATTCTCCGTAACTGAACAGCTTTTATCGGTGTTGTTTCTTTGGGGAAATGGTTTGGTTTGGTTTGGTTTTTGGTTACATATATTTTCCGGTATGTGTGCTTGATCTCAAGGATCCGCTTATACACCTTCGTCAAGTAAGACAGACACAACAGAATTTTTACTGGCACAAAGAAGGAAAATACACCCAGGGGCGAGGTGAGAATCGAACTCACGACGGAGCAGTGCGCAGACTGCTGGCGTGAAAGGCAGAGGAGCAAACCGAACAGGCCATCCCGTCCCTTTGGGGAAATACTTTGGAAGTTATCAATTAGAGTAGTAAAAGTGTTTTAACTGTTATATGGAGATACATACACTCATGGATATGTTTAAGTAACCACATGTGTTCACTTCAGAAGATTCCTCAGGAATTTACAGATCACGATTCACAATACAGCATTCGCACATGACGTCACTGGAGGACAAAAACAACGTTGCTAAGGCCGTTGTTAGGTGTGGGGGCACCCGTTGCTACAGCGGTTGTTAGAGGCGGAGTCTTGTGATTGCAAATGCTCCAATAGAAGCATTCGCACATGACGTCTCTGGAGGACAAGAACTCGTTGCTAATCCGTTAGGTCCGAGTCATGTGATTGAAAATGCTCTACATGTAAACTAGTGGATGGAGAAGTGTTGTTTTACTTGTGCTTATTAAAATGTCTTAATTTCTTAACCTCCTTGCACCTTACTTTGTAATTAGAAGGAGAGAAAGAGAAAGTTAGGGAGAAAAAAATGACAGTAATATAGGGAGATGAAAGGATAGAAGAAGAGAGTAGAGGAGAGAAAAAACAGTTGATGTCGAAAGATTTTAGAGATAAATTTTAAATTAAAAATAGATTAATACTAAATAGATTTAGAGATTTTAGAGATAAAAAGAAAGTTAAAGAGAGAAGAGAAAGGTATAGAAAGAGAGAGAGGGTTGAGGAGAGATAAAGAGAGTTGATAGAAAGATAAAAGATTTAAAAAGAGGAGAGAAAGGACAGATATTGAAAGAAAGATAGTTGGAGAGAAAATGTCAGTTGATATAGAATGATAAAAGTAATAAAAAAAAACTTAGAGAGAGAAAAGACATATAGAAAGAGAGAGAGTTGAGTAGAGAGAAAGAAAGTGATTTAGATAGAATAAAAGGAGAGAGAAAAAGAAAGGGATGAGAGAAAGTGAGATTTATAAAGCAATAAGGGAGTGAAAAGGTTTGGAAACAAAAAGACACCCAAATATTTTCTGGATGTCTATATACTCATTTCTTCACGTACAGTAACTAATCTTGGAAAAGTAAATTATAAAACTTCTCAGTCACTTTTAACTTCTTTCACCCTTGAACTACCTAAATTACTACATAAGAACCTAATCCCCATCTCTCCTCCTTTACATGGCCCCTATGAAAAATCACTTTCAAAAACGAGACACAAAGATAACGTCCGGTCCAAACCCACACACTCTCCCTGGCGTTTCCTCACCATACGAAACCACCTGACATTGTCCTCAACATAAGAATCATCATTAAACACCACCGTTTGGGCAACGCCGATGTCGAAACACCCCCTTAACTTTCCCTCTCGACCAATTACCTACAAGCTTTCACTTTCTGAAAATCGAAAGTGAGCTGGACGTACGGAACTACCCTCTTTTCACTTTCACCTGTTATAATTTCTCCCTCTTCCAGATGTTTCGTCAGAGCGGGCCCGCGGGCGACACTACTCTGGTTCTTCCGATAACCCAGTTCCATCAGCGGCAGCGGATACAATACTTCTCCTCCGATCATTCTATTTATTGAGGAGGGATTTAGGCGGTGTTTTTTTCTGTTAAGTTTTTGTTGTTTGAAAAATCCTTGAGGAGGCGACGAAGATATGTAGGAAAGGTCGGCAGTGTGGAAAGTGGAGTTTTTCCTCGTGGTAGTCGTGAAAAAAACGGCGTTGTTCGGTTCCTGGGATGTTTTTGTCGAGAGAAAGTGGGGCATTATCATTTTGCCAAAAAAATTGAGGTGTTTAATTGGTGCTTTTTAAAAAAATCAGAAACGTGAAGTTGTAAATTTGATGAAGTGAGGGCTGATAATGTGGTTATGAAACCTTTTGGATCGTTCGAAGAACCTTGTCGATTCCTTTTGTGGTCAGGTGTATTTTTTTTTTGTTTGTGGATATGGAACACTTCCTCCATATTTTCTGCAGAACTAGAAAAATGGTGGAAAAAATTGGGGCGGTTAAAAAATGTTTGCTTACGAAGAAAGAATGTGGAAATTACTAAATGCTTCTTTATCACTGTTTATGTGGGTCGTAATGTTGGAATTAAAAAACACTTCATTTTGAAACATTTTTTTTTTTGGCATTTTTATTATTTTTTAAATAGTAGTTTAAAAAATTTAAAACTGTAAATTGAATATTTGTGTACGCTCGTACACAATACAGCTCTCTAAAATATCAAAAATCGAATTCAACTCATTAGTAGTTAACTGTTTAATTAGAAGTTCCATTTTTTATATGGTAACTTACTTAAATCATTACTTTTTTATACAGTAATTGTGTATTTAACTCTTAGTTATTAAGTTTAAGAACTTTTTTTAGTGTAATTTTAAGTTTGCATTTTTTAATAGGTGATATTGCTATTTATACTGTTTAAATGATTATGTAATTTGAAGTGCCGATAACAATTTAATTTCAATAGGTTTCATTGAAATATATTTACATTTTCCAATAGTAGATTAATTTATCTATTTACAATAACAAATTCATTATTTTTTTTTTTAACTTTTCAAGAGCTTTGACTATTTAACTGACGTATTTAATCAGTATAATGTAAGAATATTAAACTAATTACTTCTTTACATGAAAACAAACCGAAGTGCTGAGTTTAATCTGCTATAAAAGAAACATTTCTCTTTGGAATGCTTTTATTTTTTCTGAAATCAAAATAGTCCGATTTTATCAACAGTTTTCACTCCGTCTTTTAGAAAAAGTTTAATTGCTTGCTGTTTGAAAAATTCGTATTAATTACCAACCATTTTAAATTGTGGTAAAGTGGATCAAACAAATAAAGACAAGATTTTAAACCTGAAAATGTTTATTTTGGTTAGTTACTACAGGAATTTAAAAATCCAAAATGTAAAGGCTGGGGCGTTGGACTGGACGAATGTCATGATAGATCATAGCCAGCCAAGAAAAGTCATAACTGATGTAGCAGATAGTTTCCCCACCAGGGCTCATGAAATCTGGAATAAAGTATTCAACTAGTACCTGTAGACTGCTGCTGTTTCGCAGGAATTTCCAGAACTTTTACACTATCAAATACAACATATGGCATTAAAAACATTAATCCAAGAAAAATACAATAAATCGATAATCTTAAAAAAGGTACAGGTATAATTTTAGTAACTAATATTTAAGAATTTTGTCAAGCGCAGTCAGCTTGTATGAAATTTCGGAATATAAAACCAATTCGTAGAACAGACATCTGAAAGTGAAAATTTTGTATAAAACTGAAACCATAGAAGTGTATAATCAGTTTTTCTTGGTTTGTGTTATAGTTTTAGAATAAGTAAAAAAACAGTTTATACCTATCCATTTGAACTGAGATATTGATTCAGCCACCTGGGTTTATTATTTTCCATAACACAAAGGTTGTCACATATCAACTTCCCTAAAAAAACCTATCGTAAACAAAAAAAAATATTCCAAGATTCCCTCAATCGAGAACAAAAGTCAAGGAAATTTGAATATTCTCATTCAATTAAGTAATACCGATTAAAAAGCCCACTCAAAGCGGAACTAATAGGACAACGTGAAATCATTGGAAATATTGGCCAATCGTCCTTCTTGCCATCCTCCATGCATTCTTCGAAAGTTGGCCCCGGAGAATCAGTCACACTATTTAAACAGTATAACTGTCCGTCGCCAATTACACTATGATCGAGATTGTTAGAGCCAAAACGCGAGTTTTTAACAAGTGATCCGTGGAGGAAGTCTGGTACGCCTGGAGGCGAAGAAAACAATATTGCGAGATAGCTTTTACTGTCTGTCTATCCCAAGATGAACTCTGGACTAGTTGCGGCGGTTGTTATAGTAACAATACTAAACGAATGGATGTAAGAGATGTAAACGAGAGCTCATCTTGTTATAGACAGACAGTACCTCGGATGCGAGAAGAATCTTTCTTTTATTTCTCATCCACGTGTTCTCTTTCTGTGTGTGATCATGATCAGAATAGGAGAAGTAGTGCCTCAGGAAGCACTAAAACACCTGCCAATATATTTCTGCCTATTGCCCAGCCAAAAAATTTTGCAAAATTGCTTCAAAAAAAGTGAAGGGAATTGAAACACTTTGTCGGCAGTTTCTTTAGAATATCTGTACGGTTTTTTTTAAGACTGCTGAAATGTCTTTAGAATGGTTGCGAAATTTCTGTAGAAAAACTACAGACTTACATGCTGAAAGACTTCAAAGTCCTATTGCTACATAATAACTGCAGACTTCTTTAAGAAAACTGCACTTAAGACGTTTTTTTAAGCAATTTTGCACATTTTTTTGGCTGGGTAGCCGCCAAAATGACCCCCTCTGATACATCGATGACTATTTGAATGAAATTAACTAGTAAAAAAAAAATCACAATTTAAGACTGTTTTAAGCTTTATTTTTAATCATGAAAATCTCAAAATTTTCCCCAGTTAACGACATTTTTTATGATTGTGAGGGTTTCGATGTAACGTGCTACCTGGGCTATTAATGCTATTGTCAGACTTTTTTACAGTCATGAAAAATTCACTATTAGTTTATCGCAGGGCCGTAATAACTTGTTTCCGGGGGGTTAACACAACGCTATTTCTGACATGAAAGATCCTCCCCCAGAAAATTTTTGAAACTTCCCCCTTTAAACCACGATTTTCTCATTTTGAAACTCTTTGGGGAACACCGAAAAGGAACCGCTTCTTGTAAACGGCAGAATTTTCAAGGGGAAAAACATTGCATAACAGACATCAAAAGTTTGGAGAGGGGTCATGGATTCCCTCCCCCGGAATTTTTTTTTAAATTTTGACCCTATAAAGTAGCTTTTTAACTAATTCTAATGAAAATTTTGTCCTATCTCCTTCAGTTTTTGGTTATTTTTTTTTAATTTTCTTTTTTCGCCGCTAGGGACGTTGTAAGCCGTCTTAACAGATTCACCATGGTCACTAACCTAAGGGTATACTTTACTTTCATAGCCCTTTAAGAAACGTTGGTTCCATATAAAAGCCGTGAAACGGATGTTTGAAACACCCTCTACAATAGCTTATCAACAGAAGAGACAACTCTCATGAGAACAAACGGTGATCCCAAGCGGTTTCCGGAAGCCCTAGTTTGCAAGATGCTTTACCGTCATATTTAAATGGAATTTTACTGCTGTGAAAGACGACATACCTGTAAATCAAACAGAACACAGAAAATTAGCATACAGTATACATTGTTTAAGAAACTTCCCGCCATGAAGACTTTATACAATGCTCTCTTTATTAAAAGGATTTAATCCAAACGCATATGTGGGAAAACATGGAGATTGCACCGCATATTTAAAGAGATTGTATTTAAGTTTAAATTAATGAATTAAAATAAGTTTTGGTAAGTCAGTCATAAAATGATCTGCTTAGAGAAAAAAAATTCCCATCAACTTTCGAGTTTATCATGGGGAATATTTTTGAAAACTTCTGTGGTATTTTACTAATAAAGTAAAGGCTTCAATTAAAACACAAATTTTAGAACTTACAAGATTGTGAGAAAATTGGGGGATTGAGAATTTTGAATATTGTGAAAGATTTTTTACTTAAACTGACATTTCAGCCAGAAATTTTGTGAATTCGCATATTAACAGCATTTTTTATTTAAATTGGCACTAGTTTATTTATAAAAGCCTCCTCATTTAATACATTTCAAACGTTTCAGTATGGAAATACAGAGAGTTCTGCTTATTAGCGACTCCTATTTATTGGAGAAATTGCAAATTAGGGATCTAGTTTTACCAGAAACAAATCTAGCCATCCAAATAATGCGCGTTTTAACCACTTGAGGGGAAAGGGGAATCAAAATATTAGTAGTTTAAATTATTAGTGATGATAGGCCAGAAAAAGCCTCCAGAAAAGATAGAAGTAAGAGTGAATAGATTCTCAGTTCAGAAAAAAACCTTTTCCGAAAGCTGTTTGGGTTATTCCGATTAATCTTTGTTTTTTTGGTGTGCTGAATCCGAAAATCACCTTCAATTTTTCTTGGGATGCCTAAAAATTTTGCAAAATGGACTTTTAACACTAAATATCCAACTCAAATTTTTCAATAAAATTACTTTCAGTGTTTTTTAGCGTTTAAATCTAAAACTGGAATCCGTTTTATCATAGGACATCGCCTTTTTTTTTTGAATTTAAGTAAATAAGGCAATTTAATTTTTCAAGAAAAATGAAAGCATTTTCCCTTTCAACCCTTTTCGAACTAATGCAAGACTTTACCTGAAAATCTTTTTTTCGGAGTTTTTAATCCCAAATGAACTTTTTTTTTTAAAACACAACATTTTTTACAAAATGAGCAGTATATCAGAAAAAATGAAAGTATACACACAACAAATTAATTATTTCATTCAAATGCAGGTAATATTTTTAATGTTTTTGGAACTTCTTTCATAGAGAAAGGAAAAATATCTCTTCAAGTTCACTTTAAATTTGATCCACTAATTCCCTTATAGTTTTAAAATAGAGGTGACACTACATTCAAAATATCTTTCCATACTTGTTCTTTACAATATTACGAATGATGATTAGCTTACTTTCTCCAACAAAACGGGGTAGTGAGATGGAATATATTTTAACACCTCACATATCCCGTTTTGAGTGAGAAAGCAAGAATAAATACACTCTGCAATTTGCATTATTTTTAGTGATGATAGACTCGTCCTCCAAAAAAAGGCAAGAGTGTGAGTGAATAGATTATACTTTACTCACGAATCAAGTCTTTCATAGAGAAAGGAAAAATATCTGTTCAAGTTCACTTTAAATTTGATCCACTAATTCCCTTATAGTTTTAAAATAGGGGGTACACTACATTCAAAATATCTTTCCATACTTGTTCTTTACAATATTACGAATGATTATTAGCTTACTTTCTCGCACAAAACGGGGTAGTGAGATGGAATATATTTTAACACATCACATATCCCGTTTTGAGTGAGAAAGCAAGAATAAATACACTCTGCAATTTGCATTATTTTTAGTGATGATAGACTCGTCCTCCAAAAAAAAGGCAAGAGTGTGAGTGAATAGATTATACTTTACTCACGAATCAAGTCTTTCACAGAGAAAGGAAAAATATCTGTTCAAGTTCACTTTAAATTTGATCCACTAATTCCCTTATAGTTTTAAAATAGGGGCTACACTACATTCAAAATATCTTTCCATACTTGTTCTTTACAATATTACGAATGATTATTAGCTGACTTTCTCCAACAAAACGGGGTAGTGAGATGGAATATATTTTAACACATCACATATCCCGTTTTGAGTGAGAAAGCAAGAATAAATACACTCTGCAATTTGCATTATTTTTAGTGATGATAGACTCGTCCTCCAAAAAAAGGCAAGAGTGTGAGTGAATAGATTATACTTTACTCACGAATCAAGTCTTTCATAGAGAAAGGAAAAATATCTGTTCAAGTTCACTTTAAATTTGATCCACTAATTCCCTTATAGTTTTAAAATAGGGGCTACACTACATTCAAAATATCTTTCCATACTTGTTCTTTACAATATTACGAATGATTATTAGCTGACTTTCTCCAACAAAACGGGGTAGTGAGATGGAATATATTTTAACACATCACATATCCCGTTTTGAGTGAGAAAGCAAGAATAAATACACTCTGCAATTTGCATTATTTTTAGTGATGATAGACTCGTCCTCCAAAAAAAGGCAAGAGTGTGAGTGAATAGATTATACTTTACTCACGAATCAAGTCTTTCACAGAGAAAGGAAAAATATCTGTTCAAGTTCACTTTAAATTTGATCCACTAATTCCCTTATAGTTTTAAAATAGGGGCTACACTACATTCAAAATATCTTTCCATACTTGTTCTTTACAATATTACGAATGATTATTAGCTGACTTTCTCCAACAAAACGGGGTAGTGAGATGGAATATATTTTAACACATCACATATCCCGTTTTGAGTGAGAAAGCAAGAATAAATACACTCTGCAATTTGCATTATTTTTAGTGATGATAGACTCGTCCTCCAAAAAAAGGCAAGAGTGTGAGTGAATAGATTATACTTTACTCACGAATCAAGTCTTTCACAGAGAAAGGAAAAATATCTGTTCAAGTTCACTTTAAATTTGATCCACTAATTCCCTTATAGTTTTAAAATAGGGGCTACACTACATTCAAAATATCTTTCCATACTTGTTCTTTACAATATTACGAATGATTATTAGCTGACTTTCTCCAACAAAACGGGGTAGTGAGATGGAATATATTTTAACACATCACATATCCCGTTTTGAGTGAGAAAGCAAGAATAAATACACTCTGCAATTTGCATTATTTTTAGTGATGATAGACTCGTCCTCCAAAAAAAGGCAAGAGTGTGAGTGAATAGATTATACTTTACTCACGAATCAAGTCTTTCACAGAGAAAGGAAAAATATCTGTTCAAGTTCACTTTAAATTTGATCCACTAATTCCCTTATAGTTTTAAAATAGGGGCTACACTACATTCAAAATATCTTTCCATACTTGTTCTTTACAATATTACGAATGATTATTAGCTGACTTTCTCCAACAAAACGGGGTAGTGAGATGGAATATATTTTAACACATCACATATCCCGTTTTGAGTGAGAAAGCAAGAATAAATACACTCTGCAATTTGCATTATTTTTAGTGATGATAGACTCGTCCTCCAAAAAAAGGCAAGAGTGTGAGTGAATAGATTATACTTTACTCACGAATCAAGTCTTTCACAGAGAAAGGAAAAATATCTGTTCAAGTTCACTTTAAATTTGATCCACTAATTCCCTTATAGTTTTAAAATAGGGGCTACACTACATTCAAAATATCTTTCCATACTTGTTCTTTACAATATTACGAATGATTATTAGCTGACTTTCTCCAACAAAACGGGGTAGTGAGATGGAATATATTTTAACACATCACATATCCCGTTTTGAGTGAGAAAGCAAGAATAAATACACTCTGCAATTTGCATTATTTTTAGTGATGATAGACTCGTCCTCCAAAAAAAGGCAAGAGTGTGAGTGAATAGATTATACTTTACTCACGAATCAAGTCTTTCATAGAGAAAGGAAAAATATCTGTTCAAGTTCACTTTAAATTTGATCCACTAATTCCCTTATAGTTTTAAAATAGGGGCTACACTACATTCAAAATATCTTTCCATACTTGTTCTTTACAATATTACGAATGATTATTAGCTGACTTTCTCCAACAAAACGGGGTAGTGAGATGGAATATATTTTAACACATCACATATCCCGTTTTGAGTGAGAAAGCAAGAATAAATACACTCTGCAATTTGCATTATTTTTAGTGATGATAGACTCGTCCTCCAAAAAAAGGCAAGAGTGTGAGTGAATAGATTATACTTTACTCACGAATCAAGTCTTTCACAGAGAAAGGAAAAATATCTGTTCAAGTTCACTTTAAATTTGATCCACTAATTCCCTTATAGTTTTAAAATAGGGGCTACACTACATTCAAAATATCTTTCCATACTTGTTCTTTACAATATTACGAATGATTATTAGCTGACTTTCTCCAACAAAACGGGGTAGTGAGATGGAATATATTTTAACACCTCGCATATCCAGTTTTGAGTGAGAAAGCAAGAATAAATACACTGCAATTTTTTTCGAAGGATTCATTAATTTCCTTTTACATTTAAGAAAGGGGAAACATTTAAAATATTAGCTTTTTTTTCATTTTACATTATTGTGGAAAATTAACTCATTTCCTCCGTCAAAGACGGATATGGAATAGTTTAACAGAGAAAGCAAGAATATATCAACTCGAATATACTTTCAACGGATTATTTTCCTTTAAACTAAAAATAAATGGGACGACGCACTGAAAATTTTGATCTCTTTGTTCTTCGATTTCGAATTTGGCTGTAACGTGTCTCACTTAGGTAGGAATAAAACGAGATATGCAACAGGTTTAACATTATCGTACTTCGAGCAGATCGATTCTTCTACTGATATGCGATTTTTGCATAATTTTTATTTTAACCAGACAAACTTAAAGGACACTAAATTTCAATCTTTCTTTACATAGAATTTATGCTAATATGTTTTAAAATTCTAGTTTAGCTTTTGTGGTGTAAACATTGTACTATTCATATATTTTTACAAAAAACACATAATATCTTATCCTGTATGTGTTTAGACTCCGCTTAATGTGATCACCTGTGTCCAAGACTCAAGTGCAGATTGATGACAATATCCGATTGATAACAATAAGCGATTTGATATATTAGAAAGCTTCAAACAGCGGAACTAGAGTTTTGCATTAGAATCACAACTATGTAGTCCTATTTGGAATATTTAAAACGATTCCCTAGTTTGTATTTTGCAAATTTACATTCTTAAACAAAAATATGAGAGTGGAACATACTACATTAATAATAAATAAATGGCTCATTTTGTATGATTATGTATTAAAATTGGCCTTCAAATGGGAAAACAAGCACATTTTTAGGATATTTCAACCAAATTTTGATAACATTAAGCGAAAAGTTGATCATATAAAGCGGTGAATTTTACCTTAAATTAAATAGGTTTGATCCTAACCGATCAATTTGATAACATTATCAAATTAATAACACAAACCGTGATCACAATAAGCGGAGTAAATTGTACTTTTATTTAAATTACACTCTCTAGAAAGAAGTGTAAACGTTAATAAAGAATACCGACTCGCATACTCATAAAGGATACTCACATTGATCACATAATAACATAACTTGGACGATTTCCTATCAAGCCACCATACCTCGATATGACAATAATACAATACCTGTAGCGGGCTACATCAGAAAGGCTAGCTCTACTATGAGAGGACTATAGAACCCTGTTATATTATAGTACTTATAATAACGAAGTGAATGGTTTTCTTCTTCTTCCATCAAAAAAAAATGCATAATTTTGTCACTCAAATCAGCTGATCCATGGACTGTAACCAGCTATACCTATTTTTTTTACTGGCTTTCATTCTAGGCATCTTTAAAATTTGGTGCAATATTAAACTATGAGTTTTTGGTTGGGCCAAACAGGCCAAACAAACAACATCAAAGAGCAGGAGTTCTTTTTTTTTTTACAGTTTATTCACAAATTTATGAAGCATTTAACATTTGTACAGATGAGAAAAAATAACGAGCAAAATACAACAAATGAAAAAACACTAAGACGTATTAGTCTCCAAGGGGTCAATTACTCATTCAGGTGACCATTTGAAAGGGATAAAAAAAATTTACATTAAACAAAAGGGGAAAAGACATAAAAAAGAAAAGAAAAACATACACAGTTGATTTGTAAGTATTGAAAGAATAAACATAATGTTATTTTCAGATATTTGTATTCAGTTCTGAATATTTGTAAAAGAATATTCAACCAAAATAGGGATTGGTATCCTTGATTCTCTAACCCTAGTAACTCAGCTCATGATGCCAAATATGTCAAGTTTACGTAACTCCAACTAGAAGTAAACGAAATTTAGCCATAAATGACGAAAATTGGACGAATCTCGAACGTTTGTGCTGATTGGGATATATTCTTGGCTCAAATCCTTCCCAATGCAAATTAAATGACTCTCTGACTCTCAGCTACCTCATTGTATTGGAATCTGACTTATAATCCCCTTTCGTCTATTAAACTATAATTTTTATTATTAGAGAATTTTTCATGAGTTTGACAACTCTCTCGTTAAAATAAATTTTTCTTAAACTTTACGATAAATAAAAGTAAATGAAATTAAAAAAAAAACATACTTCTATTACTATAAAAAGTGAAGTAAGGGCAAGCTGTGCAAACTAAGTAATAGAAAAAAAAACAAAGTTTGCTTTTGGCACATTTAATAAAAAGATTTTTAAAAAATCTAAAAATAGACATGTTTCGAGGATAACATGGACCCTCTTCGTCAGGGTGACGATGTAAATATCCAAATCGATATTTACATCGCCACACTGACGAAGAGGTTCCATGTTATCCTCGAAACATGTCTGTTTTTAGATTTTTTTTTAAATCTTTTAATTAAATGTGCAAAAAGCAAACGTTGTATTTTTTCTATTACTATAAAAAGTGTTTCTCTGTAAAATATTTTTTTTTTTAAATATTTTCACACACCAAACATATCCTTATACTCTACATACTCGGAAGGAGAAAATGGGTAAACAGAAAGCCTGTTGGGTTGCTAGGAGGAGTTTCGGTACGCAAATCGTGATAAAAAGACTCTACACATACATGGGTTTAACGAAATATTCATATTTTTAAATTGACATTTCACTCAAAACTCTGACACCGCGATGGGAATTACTTTGTTTGTTAGTAACGTCATAGGGTCAACTAACGTTGCTGTCTAGTAGTGTATCACAGGCACAGCTCATACCAAATATGTCAAGTTTACGTAACCGCTACCAGAAGTAAATGACATTTGGCGTGCATGACAAAAATCGGACGAATCTTGTACGTTTACGCTGCTTTGGTAACTTCAAGTAGACATGAAAAAAGCCTTGCTGGGAAAACTTTCTTCCATTTTCTTCTTCTCCACCGCGAAGAGAACCTCGCTTGGGCGGTTTCAAAAAGGAAAGTGAACAATTTTTCTCCCTCGCGAAGGAAAGATGAAAGAAAATAAAAATGCAGAAGAGTCCGTTGCATCAAGAAGCAACACTAAGTTGGGGATATTGCAGAAAGGGAAGTGTACCTCCTTCTTTTTATTTCCCTTTCCGTGGTCAAGGTTTGGGTTTCGACTTAACGCTCAGGTGCTCACAGACGTGATATGATAATAGCGTGTTGACAAACATTAGAGAAGGAAGGCATTGGGCATTACATTGGTCAGACAATTGTTTTTTTGTTGGAGAGGGGATATGGCTGGGAATTGGAAGTTTTCTTCCTTAGTATGAGCTTAGTTACTCGAGAGTTACTAACGATGTTTTTATCATTATTATTATCAGCGGGCACTGGTTTATCATTAAGGGGTATTTACTCATTATACACAGTTTCTTCCTTTCTTGCAATTTTATTAATGATCTAATACTAATTATTAAGTCTTTATTTTTTCTTCTTCTTCTATTTTCCAAGAGTTATAAGTGATTAGAAAGTTTTGGCGATATCTTTCAAATGTTGAACAGGTGTGTGCCTACTATTTAAATTTTCCAAATCAGACCCTGATTATCAGTGTTTCTTAAAATATATTTTATTGTAGGGGTAAATTATTTAAAGAATTAAAAACAGAGTGTATGATGTATGAATGAGAAAATATTGTTATTATATTACATTGTATATCAATTTTGGACTGAATCTAGTGTAGCATAAGGGTTTTTTTTTTGCGTTTTGTTTATTTTTTGTTTGAAATTTCCTAGTTCGAAATCTCTTAATAATAAATGATAAAACTAAATAAATGAAAAACTTAATGATAATGAAACTAAACGATAAACTTCATTTAAACTAAAAAAAATTAGTGAATATTTTTAAATAAAATGTTGTAAAATTACCATATTTATTAATTTAAGTATGTAATTAACTTCTTAATTGAAATATTAAACATGTAGAAACAAATTTATTACGTTTCGATAACTTCTTTTTTCGCTATTATCTTTATTCCACAAGTAAACAAAAGTATAAAAAATTCAAAGGTATAAAATATTAATTATTTTCTTTCATAAAAGCAATGCATGCTATACAAAATGTTGAAAGAGTCTGACATCTCCATACCATCAGGGCTTATTCTCACTTTCACCCATGATTTGCACAGTGAAAAACTGATGAAACTGAAAACAGATGGGAAAAAATTTTAATCTCCGTTTCACACAAACATGACATGAAACAATTTAGTTTGTTGATAAAACTTTTCAAACCGATTAAAAAATAAAATCTCCTTGAAAATTGATAATGAGATTATTCTCGCAAAAGTATAATTATATATACTCGTACATTTGCTACCCTGTTGGTTGATTTTAATTATTGATAGAATTTCAACATTTGTGATCTTATAAATACATTTGTCATATTTTCTTTATGCAAATATGTATTTTTTAATTCGTTTATGTATTTTTTTATCAATTTATTTCAGTTTTTGAAATATAAGTAAGAAACATGTTAGAAAAAGTTATGTTTAATCATAAATACTCTTACTTATGTTTTTTTCTATCTAAAATTTGTATGTGCTATTGACCTATGTAAATAAAGATTTATTTCTATTATTATTAATGAGGTATTAATTTAAATGCAGTGTTAGAATAATGAATGCTTAAAAATTCCTTATTTAATCGAATTATTGACATTTATCAATATGTTTTATTTTAACTTTTAACCTTCATCAATTTATCATAATAATTGCATTTATTTACAGAGTTTTGATATTTTTTTGGAGAAGTTTGCGTGATATTAAACGTTGAAAAATCTAAAATCCAGAGTCAGTCGGTGAAACAACGCTATCATGTAAGTTATTTCAATCTTATAACTCCCTTCCACTATTAGAGATTCAAATATAATAATCCATCCATTGTTTATTTCAATAAAAGTATCGATTAAAACCTCCTTATGGGTACATTAATTAATTCTCATCACAACAATTACCTCTATTACTTTTTGCAATCAACCTATTATTAAATTAAGTGCGACATTAAACCATACTGCAACATCAAGTCGATTGAAAAGAAAAGCTGATACACATAATCAAATCAGCACATCCACTTAAACTTCAACATACATCTCCCAAATAATGATTTATAATTATACGCAGTAACTAACTCTTCATTTCCATTGACCTCACGCACAGTAACTATAATAAGTAGCACATGGCATCCTAACTATCAGATTTTTAACAACAGGAAAACCCGTGATCTGATAAAACCACGGCTGCTGCTGTGCGGTCATTAAACCAATTACGGTTGCAGTTTCCCGACCCGAGGGTTTCGATAAATAAAAGAAAGTGTATATTTCTTTGCCTTGGAATCTTTTCCCTGATTAGAGAGCTATTTTCACCTGTTGATCTCTCAGGGCGTAGTAGCACAGGGAGGGAGATTCTGTGAGGACAGAAATAGCCGATGGTCAACTTCCGTGTGTTTTATTTTTTATCAGAGTGTGGATGGAAGAGTTGAGTTGTTTTTTGTATTATTAGGTAATTCAGTTATGATTTATTCCATTTATTCAAACAACTTTTTGTTCAGTTCTGAATGAATGAGTTGTAATGGGGTTTTTGTTTGAAAGTTCGTTTAGATACTGAAATAAATCTCACGCGACTTTATTTACAGGTCTAAATGATTATATTTACATAATGCTTTTACAGGGTGTCCCATAAAAGACTGACACATTACATTTTAAAAATCAATAACTCAAAAACTAAAAAAGATAAAAATACGCGGTTTCTTGCATTCTTCTCTAAAGACCAAAGAATTTTATGACACAAATCTTCATAAATCGTAGTTCCCAAATCCCCCGATAGGTGGCAGTACGATTTTCCATTATCTTATGGGGAAGATACATCCTGTTATTCCCTGTCTGGGGATTTGGGAACAACGATCTACGAAAATTTGTGGTTATATAATTCTTTGGTCTTCAGAGTAGGATGCAAGAAAACGCGTTTTTTTTTATCTTTTTTAGTTTTTTAATTATTAGTTTTTAAAATGTGTGTGAAACACCCTGTATGTTATTATTTGAAATAAACTCAAAGAATCCCTGTCTTTTAAATACATATAGAAATTGTTTAAATATGTTGGTTTGCTATTTTGGTAATAGTATTTCTAATTTTAAGTATCCAAACTAGCTTGGAGATATTTAAAGGTACGGATAATTGAATAAGTACCAAGATTTCTTGCGGTTATCTTAACTACTGGCGATAACTCACTGGTTTAGAATACGGAAATCAACACTCTTTTATCTAAGCAATTGTGAAGTGTAAGAGGAGTGTGACAGTGTGAATAAAGTCACTTTCTTTTGCTTTCTTCAAGGTAATTTATGACTGAATAAATTACCTAACTCATTTGAAAAAATAAATGAATAAACCATCCCTTGAGATTATTCAATCTTACACAGATAATTCCTATCTGTATGCATTTCATGAAGTTCTTTTAAGAAAAGATTCTCGTTACACCCTAGAAGCTGAAAAGAGAATTGGGTGAAAACGTAAAAGGCTGTTATCAAAGACTCAATAGGAAGTGTGAATTAAAATTTTCTTTCTTTCCTTTTAAAAGAACTAACAAGAGCGATAATGCAAAGTTTAATTAACTAAGCACGATTGCGATATTTTTTCAAGTTTTCTGGGTAGTTTTTAATGTGAAACAACATAATAAAGTTTGAGCTATTGAAACTTTCTACAAAGTTTTAAAGGGTTCATCACTTATGTTTCAAGTGCTTTATCCGACCATTTTGAGTTTTTAGAGGTTCACTGGATTCTATTTACATTCTTTTGTAAAAATAATCTAAGATGTAACAGATGATGTAAGGTTCAGATACCTTGTTTTTGTACAGAAAACTATTTTTCTCTTGTGTTGATAACTCCTTAAAAGGATTTAAATTTCCTTGCTTTAGCTTCTTTAAAACTATGTTCCTCAAAGAAAAATCAATTGTAACAGGTTCAAATTTTTCACTTGTATTTTGAAAAAATATTTTTAAAAATCATAAATTGGTTAGATACTTATAAAACGTATTTAATTTCAGTTTACAAAAGCATAAATTTATCTTGCTCCTCTCTGACCCCTTCGGTACTTTCCTGCATTCTATGTAAAAAGTTCGAGGCCTTCTGTTTTATAAACATTACACACTCACAACAAAAAGGATCTCTATTATCTCAAGAAAGAATAGATTTATGTCTACTTTTCCGTGTTAAAAAAGTAACTTTGACCATCAACTCAAATAAAACCAAACCTAATCGATTTTTTTTAAAAAATAAATACGTTTCCCATTATAGACCGAGTAATCTGTCACCACCATCAAAGCTAATGCCTTCAACCCTCCATCCACCATTTCAAATAACAAAAACCGGTTGAGAAACCGCCCGAATATAACACATCGTTCGTTATTTTTTTATATATTCGAATTCTATCCCTCCATCGATCACGCCGTTTTGTTGTTTGTAACAGCATTCGGAATATGGAGCATCGGCAATATCCATCCTTCCCGGAGATAATTAATGCGAATTTACATGGAGCGGCTAAAGCGACGTGACTGGTTGAAATTTCCTATTCAGGGTGTTTCAAAAAAGGTGTAACAGAATAGGGTATTTCCTAAAATGTTTCCCTCAGAACAATAAGTAATTTGATACAAGGAAGTTTCAAACAGTGTAACACAAGTGTTTTCTTTAAAATCACAGCTATGTAGTCCTAATTGAAGTATTTAAAACGATTCCCTAGTTTAGTTTGTATTTTGCAAATTATAAATTCTTAGATAAAAATATGAGAGTGGAACCTATATTATTAGTAAATTAATGATTGATTTTGTATGTTTATGTACTAAAATTGCCTTTAAAACAGGAAGAAAGGGATATTTTTAGGGGATTTCACCAAATTTTGATGACATTGAGCGGAATGTTGATCACATAAAACGGCGCATTTTACATTAAATTAAATAGGAGTGATCGGGACCGGTCAATTTTGAAAATATTATCCGATAGAGCATTCTCACATGACGTCACACTTGACGACGTGGAGAACAAAAACAACGTTGCTAAGGCTGATGTTAGGGGCGGGAAATAGAAGCATCATGATGTCACTGGAGGACAAAAACCACGTTGCTAAGGCCGTTGTTAAGTCCGAGTCATGTGATTGAAAATGCTCTATTGACATTAAGCGGAGTTGACTGATCTTCCAATTGCAAATTTTCATTAAAAAAAGTGACGAATTTGCTTATACAAGTTACGACTCCATGAGGGTTTATTTCAGAAGATGCAGAAAATTACTTTTCATACGGCCTCCGAATATTAAAATCCCCCAACTAGCAAAACTGACGCACATACTACGTCACAGCACCAAGAAGCAATGGAAAGACCGGATTCAACGATCAGGAGAACGATAGGTTGGAACGATCGCGGTCGCGTCGCTCTAATCGCTGCATGTAAACCCGCCTTTACCATAACGATTCGGAATGGCTTCAATCTTTTTCTTCAGATTAGTGGACATTGACTTCAACAGACGCAACACGCCTTTTCCTGACCACCTGCGAATGCGATGTGGAACGCTCAGTCAGACCACCCTTTTAAAGGAATTCCTTTGGGTGTTCACTTTCGATTGAGAAGATAAGGGGCTGTATATTAGTTGCGTGGCAGATGTTTCTTTTAAGCTGCTGGAGGGTTAGAAACATGGTTAGAAACCGAGGGACCTAACTCACTAATCTCTCTGAAACAATGGTTCCCAGCACAACAAAGTTAGTGGAATCACTTTGCCAAAATATCATGGACCACATTTACGGACACTCATGGGCCAGTGTGGTCCGTATTACCCTGTATGTCTATCTGAGCCTCTTTCTACTCTTGATTATCCTTTTCTCCTTCAGCGTCTGTTTGTTCTTGAGTTTCTTTCTCCTCTTTAGCATCCTTTTACCCTTCATCACATCATTCCTTATTATTTGTACTTCAACATCTCTGTGCTCTTGAGCCTCTCTTGACTGGTCAGTATCTCTTTCGTTCTGAGCAGCTTTCTGCTCTTTAGCGCATCTTTGTTCTTGGGCTTCTTTTTCTCTTCAGCATCTCTATGCTCTTGAGCTTCTTTCTCTTCTTGAGAATCACTTTTCCCTTCAACACATCATTCCTTATTTGTACTTCAATATACCTGGGCTCTTGAGTCTGTTGGGTCTTCAGCATCTCTTTCGTTTTTGTCGCTTACTGCCCTTCAGCACATCTTTGTTCTTGGACCTCTTTTGCTCTTGCTCATGAGTTTCTTTCTCCTCTTGAGTCTCACTTTTCCCTTTATCACATCATTCCCTATTTGTACTTCAATAACTTGTGGTGCCGGGAAGAAGACGTCAAACAGAAGTCGACTGTATAAGAAGACCCTCTCACTGACCTTCTCGCTTCTCTTTTTTATTGATCACCTTTTGTTTACTTTCTGATTTTTAGAGTCTTAAATAAAAATAGTTTGAAACTACTTCAATCTCTGTACTCTTGGGCCTCTCTTGGCTCGTTCTGAGCAGCTTTCTAGTCTTTAGCACATATTTGTTTTTGAGCCTCTTTTTCTCTTCCACATCTGTTTGCTCTTTATAGCATTTTTGACATTTAAACCTTTTGATTCACTTTATTCCCCTAGCATAGTTGCCTAGTACGTATACCTTAATTTCTCTAGTAGGCATTCCTTAATTTTTTAAACCTCATCTCAATACGTACCACTTTCTACGATCTGGTTAAGAACCACTCAACCAGACTTGTGGACGAAATGTGCTAAACTGTTACATGACTGCATCCATTTATCAGCATAAAAGGAAGAAAGTCGTCGATCCGATGGCTAAGCGATTGATATCAACTTTTCTGGAGGAAGTGATTTAGCCGACGAGAGTGCGAGTTTCTAGTCTCTTCTTTATCTGACCTCATAAAATGCTTTTTCGCCGAGTTGGTATTCTCCTCCATCACCCATATCTTCTCAATTGACACTCGGGTTTTTACCTTTTTACGAAAGAAGAGATTCGACAAATAAAAAGTAAAAAGAGTTAAATGTTCGAGAGCAAGAGGAAGTGCTCTAATTTTCTCGATTGACGACAATCGATGAGTTTGGAGTATCGTTCAATTGAATTCTGTTTGATTTTTTAAACCGGCTTCGCTTGTGTTTGGACTTTTTAGAGCAAACGGTTCACCTACCTAACCCATCTAACATTTATTCTATACTATAGTCTGCAACGTTTCCTGACCCTATGACGTCACTAACGAACAAAGTAGTTCCCTGCGCGGTGCCTGAATTTTGTGTGAAATGAAGAACGTCAATTTAAAAATAGGATTATTTTGTTTGTTAACAAGCTTTATTACCTTTTCCATTTTTATTCATTCAGTACAGATATTTTAAAATTTAAAATAATCAACGGTTTCGTTTCAAACATCAAAGAAACCGCATGATAATTCCGGGGTCTGACAGTAGTTCATAATACGTTAACTCAACACGTTAAATAAATTTGAGTGTATTAAATACCCCATTGCTATCAATGAAATGAAAATAAGTATTTTGATTATGTGCCATAAGCATTAACAACACTTTCTTTTGGAAACCTTTTCGTTGATGAAGTTAGATTTAATAACCCAGGTCTTGTTTAATGATTACCTAAGGCTGTTTTTGAGGTATATAAATGCATTATAACTAATCAGGATTACAGTAATTTGGTGTTCTCTGGCTTTGAAGGTTGAAAACATAACGTCTTGTTCTGTTCATTTGATTTAGATCATGTAATACTCAATACGAGGAAATGCGAGTGGAACCACCCATAATTCTTATCAATGGAAAACGGGGGCATGTTTTTTGTTCCCAATTACACTTGATTAGTGGGTTCTTCGGTTTGATTGAGAAGTGATGGTGTGTCTCTTGTTGCCATTCGAAAACTTTTAAAACTGACCGACCATGATTGCAAACGTTTGATTAAAACTCTTCATTAGAATATGTGCTTAATAAAGCTGCATTAAATTATAAAATTCGATTTAGAGATTGACCTACTAGGAAAATTCACCCTTCTTTTAACTCAGTGGTTCTTAATTAGTTGAAGTTCGCGGACCATTTAGCCTTAAATTGAATCATTTACTGACCACCTTTATTATTTATATTCTTTCACCCAGACCAAATGGAAGTGCATTTGCCGCCATTTAATACCAAAATTGAATCTTCATTATTCATCAAGTGTTAAAACATTACTGTAATAAAATTAATTTACTATAGATAAATTACAGGAAATTACTTTTCAAATTTTTTGCTCTACAAAATGTATGAGATGATCAAGACGGTTTTTTTTATTTATGGAAAATTAAAATACAGCATGCACCATGACAAGAGCCATACAACATGTATATACAACAGATTACAAAATAAAACAAAACGTACACAACTTACAACTCTAAATCACAATAAACACTATAAAATACAAAATCGCAAGACAAGAAGGATAAAAATTAGATCAAGACGGCGAGAGGACTTGAAAAGTTACGAAAATCAATCATGAGGATGAAAGGAATGGAGTGATTAAGAAAGAGAAAGAAAAAAAAGAGAGGGATAGAGAGGAAAAAGGATGAGAGAATTAGAAAGGATTAAAATGAAGAGAGAGAGAGAGAGAGAGATAGTATGAGAAATATAGAGAGGATGAAAAGGATGAAGAGGCAGGGGATTATGAGAGAAATGAGATGATGAAGGGGCTGACAAGAATAAAGAGGGATGTAGGGTATGAAAGGAATGGATAGGATTAGGAGGATGAGAGGGATAGAGAGTATGGAAAGGATGAGGATGAGAAGGATAAGAAGATCCATAGGATAAGGGGGTTAGGATGATGAGAAGATCGAGAGGATGAGAGGGATGGAGATGATCAAGACGGTTATGGGATGGGGATAATGAAAGGATTAAGGGGATGAAAAGGAAAGATAGTATGAAAAGGATGGGGAAGCTGAAGATGATGATGTGTTAGAAGAGTATCAATACTGTTACTTTATTTCTTCCTTGTGTAAACGGGCACCCCCCCCCATTGCAATAAAAAATTTTATTCTGTTAGAAGAGTATCAGAAATACAAAGAGGCTTACTTAGAGGAGATGAGTAAGATAAGATGAATGAAAATGACTAGGGGAAGATGAGAGGCATAAAGAAGATGAGAGGATCAAAAGCATAATGTATTTTCTTTGGAAAGTAGTGGACGAGATGAGAAGAATTGAGAGATGGGGGAGAAGCCAAGGAGTGAAAAGGCGGGGAAAGTTTAGTTTATATGCTTACTGCAGGGGTTGAAAATCACCAAATTTTTGAAGTTTAGCATGCATTGCAATCTACGGAAATTTCAGAATTTTTAAAGTTTTGCCAAATTTGCCAAATTTTTTCCGCACTGTCAATTTTTTTACTAAATACATGCCTTAATTTTTTTTTGTTTTTATATAACTTTTCTTTCCCTTTAATACTCGTTCTAAATAAAAATCCTTACTTTTTTCGAAAAAGCATAACGGGGTTTATAAGGAACCATGTGTGAAGAATCAACAAAATCCTATTGATCAGAAATTATTGTTATTTTTATTTGTGTTTGGAATAATTAGATACACATAAAATATATCAAGGATAACTTAAAAGAAGTAAATTGCATTAAATGTATTCAACTTCTTCTATAAACAAGTTTATGATATGAGAATCCTCCCATCTCAAATACCCTTTGACGTCATGGAGGTCACTGGACATCATTCCCTCAACAGCTTCCAAAGGGATTGACTTTCCACCAAGCAAACAAATGCAACGGTCGATGACGCTGATTTACCCAACGCAACTCGTTTTTTTTTCTTCAAGAAACATGGAGTTCTCGGACAGGTAAAACAAGATTAAAGTCGGCATTAATATTCACAACGGCTGAGTTAAACAGCCTTACGGGTTCTTAACTCTACTTAATTGTGGGAATTCCTCCGTACGGTTCCCTTCGGAATTCAATTACCGACTTCCTGGGAGAATTCATTAGAAATCCTCTCTTAACTGTCCCAATAACCCGACAAGTGGGATTGGAAAACAAACACGCAACTAGAATGAAACTGTCGTTTGCTTTGTGTAGTTGAGTTGTCCCTCTCCTCCACCTTATCGGCTTCGGAAATCGAGAGTTGAGAAACCGCGTTCGGAGGGTGGGAATGTGGAGACGTTCTAATTCCATCACGATAAATCGCAAGAAGATTGAAATGTCCCTAAAGACAGAGCGAGTAGAAAAACTAGTCGACCAATTAATATTGTTTGATTGCCTAAGACTCTTAAAATTTACTCTGGGTATACAATGGAGAGGGTTTTAGGGGTTCAAACACTTGAAAATTATGTGGCCTACAAGGAGGAGTCTTCATCGGGTGTAAACAAAAGGGTCTCAAAATGAGTAGAAACGCTACTTTTAAGGGCAAAAATTCCAAAAGATTTTTGGGAGAGGACCCCCAAATACCCCTCCAAATTTTCCATGAAAATTTTGTGACTTACAAGGAGTGGTCCTCTTTGGGTGTATTCTAAAGGGTCTCAAAATGAGCAAAAACACTATTTTGAGGGGTAAATTTCCAAAATTTTCCTGGGGGAGGACTCCCAAATCCTCTCTGTTACGATGTATTCCTCTGAAAGTAAGATAATTTCTTCACTTGAATTATCCATTTTGTATTATGGGAAACAATGCTGAGATTAGGGGAACGCCGTCCCCTCAAAAAAATCATCTTTCATAAAAAAAAGGAGAAATAAAGGTAAAAATACAACTAAGCGGAGTCGATTTCTGATTGGAAAGGGATAGAAAGGGAGAGTGCACTGGTCCAACAAGAGGGAAATGAAGAATGAGCAGGGGAAGTATGGAATTGCAAATGCCTCCACGCTCAACCGGCACTCCTCCTGTGACACTGAATGGTAATCACGTGGTGAAAGTTCATGTTTTATTCAAACAGGAATTTTACCGCCATAGGAAGTGAATTCTGGCTTCATCATTTTATTCTAAAATGCCGGTAGGGATAAAATTTAAAGCTATTAATTTTTGTAGATGTAGAAGTTTATGTAAGAACAATATATCGTTTTTCTCTTTTGAAACTTTCATTTTTTTTTTCGTTTGAAGGCTAGGCTATTATTAAAAATATATGCTAGAATTTTTTTTGGAAGTACGGAAAATGAAAGTATCTATACACTTTCAATATTTTAAAGTCAACGGGACGCAAGATCCCTCTTTATTTTTATTTCATTCATCCCTCTCTAATCATCAAAAATTGCTGTTGTATCTTGTTAAATGTAGTTCAACACATAACTATGTAAATATATTTATTTAATCAATTGGAATCGGATATTAGTTTTTGTTTAAATTAGGGATTATCCAAGAAGCATTTTACAGTCCTCAACTCCTCAACTTTAAAAAAAAATGGAATTTATGTAGTCAGAAGTGATTTCCACCATCTTTTAAGAAAACCTTATTCTATAAAAACACTTACAAAACTATAAAATATGTTTCCAAATTCCATACAAGTTCTCATAAAACTTTAAAAGTAAACAATTAACCTAAAACATTATTAATTAACCTAACTTATAACAAATTACAGTTCTTTACAACCCAAACTTTCCTCTTCGCTGTCCTTTTCAGACTCGTGCAAAATACATGTTCTTAGAACCATTGCTAAAGTAACGGGTATATAACGCATCCCACTCAACCACAGTAAGGCCAAGAAGTCCGCCCATTTTAATGACTGCCGAACCACCGTTCTCAGGGCACGCACTAGGGGTGAAAGCACGCCAGCCAGCACGAAGCGTGCGGTTCCTCTCTCCTTCCTCCATCACAAAACAAACGAATATTAAGCACAGACACCGTCCGAGCACGAGGGATTCCGTGCGTGGACCGCCTCCGTCGTCTTCCTTGTTTTTCCGGACGAGAGTGTGTTTGTCGCTTAGATTATTATTGCCGGTTGACCCCTTGAGATGGGGTGTTTCGTAAGGGCCTTTTTCGTTAGTTTCACGCAAGACGTAAGGTTTTGCGTGTGTCTTAAGACCTCTTTAGGGGGTTCTTTCAGTCTTTAAAGACTGTTATTATTAACTCCTTAGTTTGGTTTCTAAGAGTACTTCAAACGAAAGGTCCCTCAATCTCTTGAAACCATACTTTGAATGAAAGAGAGAAAGAAGTAAAAGAAAAGAGAGAGATGATAGTAAAAGAAGGTGAGAGAAAGTTACAGAGGGAGAAGTAAAAAAGGAGAGAGGGAAGGAACCCAAGCAATTTTCCGGAGGTCCTCCGTACATTTTTTATTGCATGAACTAAAATGTAATTTAATGAATTAAAGGAAACACATATCCATATATCGTGTTTTCGTGACAGGATTCTCTTTAAATAGCCTCTTCCAAGTGATTGAGCTGTGGAAAATGTTTAGGAAACGCTCGTAGTTTTACACTCACAGGTTAAAATTCGTAACCTAATTAAAAGTTAAAATTCGTAACTCCTAAAAAATTCCCAACCCACACTATATTGAGGGACTAGTGTTTTCAATAATAATGCTTCTCGGTAGTACTCTTTTTTAGAGGAGAGAAAGAGAAAAATGAGGGAAATAATTAACTAAATGAGAGAGGGAAAGAAGAATAGATTGAAGGAAAGAGTGATGAAAAAGTCGCGAAGTAACACTGACTATCACTCTCAGATGCTCATTCACAAAGTCCATTGTCTTGTCTACACTAATGTCAATCACAGGTTCATAGTTCTCTACTTCTGCTATTTTTATTTAATTTCGGTTAGGTAGCGTTGAATTTAATGAGTTACAATTTTTCTGTCTTTAAAAGGTCTTGATGAGGAGTGATGATAGCATTGTTTAACTGTAACGGATATAGAAAATAGGAACAATGCTTATTCTAACAGACTAACGTCATGCTGAGAGAAAGGTATTATATGTTATAAGCATCACTGCACCAGTATTAATGTTCTAACATGTCATGAAAAAGAAAGACACGAATATAGAAAGTGAAAATTGATTCATATTTCGTCTGAATTCTGTTTACCCCCAATAATAAGCCTACATTAAATATTTTAATTTTTATGGCTGATAACTTTTTATATGATGTCCTAGGAAAATTAACCGTTGTCTACCATGGCCATCTAGACACATAAGGCCAGAAAAACTCGAAATCTTGAGTGACGTTCTGCCTTCTATTTCGCGTCATCATCGCTTTTTGGACAACAGCGCAACTCCAGTCTGAAGAGAGCGTGCAAGATTTCAGACTGGAGTTGAGAGCTTCTCTGGACCTTATATGGTGTCTAGATGGCCATGCGTCTACTGTCCAGACGTTTTTTGGTGCACTCTTTCAAAATATTGAATAAAAATTAGGGGTAACCATAGAAAAAGGAGCATATTCCGTTGCCTATGAAGAAGACCTCTGAAAAAAGGTTTCATCATAGTTTTCAAGAATGCACTGAAGCTAAACCATGAAAAATGAATGAACTAAAATGTAATTGCATTGCAATATTTAAGAGAGAACATCTATCATGTTTTCTTGATATAATTCTGTATAGGGATCATGGAATAAATCATCTTCGCCCACAATGTCCAGGTCCACTGCAATGTTTTTTTCTTCGCGGGCGGAGGTACATTTTTTGTATAAGGCTATGACTCGTTCGACTGGGAAAAGACGGCCCTTGGAGATTTCGTTATTATAAACAAAATTAATGTTACCTTACATTACATGGGATCCAGTATTACTTAAGGCTGGGCGCGCACGAGTGACTAAAGTCACGGTGACCAGGATAACTAGTATCAAAAATATCACTAGAAAACAATGGATCTCTATGAAGAAATTCTTGGCAATCGGCAAACTGTCACGTCGCCTAGTGCGCGCCCTCTACCAATACTTGAACTTGTTTCAATAGCCAAGGCAACAATTTTGTCTTTGTCACGGTGACAAAGACAAAAACAACGTTGCTAAGGCTGTTGTTTGGGGCGGGACATATAAGCATCCAATAGAAGCATTCGCACATGACATCACTGGAGGATAAAAACAACGTTGCTAAGGCCGTTGTTAGGTAAAGTCGTGTGATTGAAAATGCTCTATTGTTTTCTTGTGATATTTTTGAAACTAGTAATCCTGGTCACCGTGACTTTAGTCACTCGTGCGCGCCACAATGGAGCATTTTCAATCACATGACTTTACCTAACAACGGCCTTAGCAACGTTGTTTTTATCCTCCAGTGATGTCATGTGCGAATGCTTCTATTGGATGCTTATATGTCCCGCCACTAACAACAGCCTTAGCAACGTTGTTTTTGTCTTTGTCTGTCACCGTCACAAAAGTCGCTCGTGCGCGCTCAGCCTAAGGGTATAAGAAAGTAACTCCAGCCCTCAACCGGACATTACCTTTTTTACGGGACATCCACCAATCTTAAACCTCATCTTTGTGAAAAGGGGATTAATAAATCGTTGCAAAACACGTGCAACACGCCCCCTCCCCATTTCCATCAGAGCCCCATACAAGGCCAACTCTAGATAAAAAAAAAGCCTCACGTTCTGCCCACCTGTTACAAAACCCGAGTTGGATCACAACGGTGAAAGAAACTGCTATTATAATCACAGCCCTCGGATTGCATCGGGGTCCTTAAAACGTCAAAAATTTTCCCTGTTCGTCCAGTGATTAATGGAGCAATCGACAGACAAGCCCTCCGCTCTCTTCTTCTTCCTGGATGATTTAAGGACGCTGTGGTATTATGAAATTTTCGGTGGCAGCACGAAACTCTTTTGTTGCTCTGTGGGGGCTTGGAGAACTATTGATAGCAATCTGAGGCTGAGAGAATGGAGTTGACAGTGAGGGCAAACTTTACAGGAAGTTGTGGGTTGTCTCATGCATTATGAAGGAGTTATGCTTTTTTTGGGGGTATTAATAGTTTTCCTTTGTTTCTTTAGTGAGCATTGGGGAAATTTTAGGTAGGAAATGTGAGTCTTCGTTAATTTAATTAGTAGGGCAGAATCTGAACTGCACTCCTCTATTAAAAAAAAGACGTAAGGAACAAAAGTTTTATTTTTTTTTTGTACAACATCTTAGCCTTTTTTATGGAAGGGGGAAAATAATAAGAACAAAAAATGACAAAGAGGGAGTACGGTTCAGAACCTCAGAATTGGTTGATCAATTTTTTCGTTCAATGCATTTAAGCTTGCTACGGTTTAAATTTTTAACAAAGCTGAAAAAATTTACAAAAGCGTTTGTTTGGTCGATTTCTTTCACACATATTTTCTAAAAAATTAGTTACATTTGGCTTTGACCATAATAATAGACACCAGAACTTGTCAATTTCCCATAAGAATACAGCTTTTTCAAAGGAAATACAAATACTCTCCAGGATAGCTCTTAATTTTACAATTAGTTAATGCTGGAAAATATGCGTTTTAACAGTAAGGCATGATTTCAGTCATTAAAAAATGGATATTCTTGCAGTATGCGATCTACCAGTTTAGTTAGTTAGATTTAGGGTAAATGGTGGCACCGTCAACTAATGTCTTTTGAATCCACCTGTTTTTGGCCTTCATAATTAATAATATCTGATTCAAAAAACATCAGTTGCGGTGTCGCCATTTACCCTAAATATAGCTAACTAAACTGATGGTAGATCGCATACTGCAAGAATACCCAAAAGTTTCCTGTTGGACTTGGATTATTGAATGAGAGGGTCAATATCAATCGAGATCTCCATGGAGAAACCTTAACTCTCCTTCTTAAACCAAATATCCTGGCTACGCCCATATCTCTAATGTTTCACTGTGGTAGTATTACAACTAATGTGCTTACTTCTATCAAGTTCAATGACATTATGGTTGTTCAAAGGCCAAAGAAACTACAAATATCATTCGTAAGTAGCTTTTATTGTAAAAAAAAATCTTCCATTTTGTCACTTTTATAAATATATTTACCTATCATAATTTCGTTTTCTGAGAATTCCCTAAGTTTAGACATTACATTTGAGAAGCCAAAACGTCTTCTAAATTCCCAAGTAAAGGTTTATGCACACATATGGAAAGGCACGTTTTTTCTCTAGGCAAAAAAATTTTAACTAATCTATTTCATTCGTTTGGACGACTCGAATAATTGAGATAACCGCGCATCTCTCGAGTAACCGGCAACTTCCACAGACCGTACGGCAAGCACCAATTGTCGTGCAGCCTGGAACGGACAACATGGCGACACATGTGTTTCAGAGAAGGTGGGCGATACACCTCTGGACGACTGTAGGGGAAGAAGCGACTCATGAGCGGCTTCAGCGTCTTAAGATGCTTCAGTCCGGGCCAGAGAGGCAAGATGTAGATGATCTGCGAGGTGATCTCGAAGGGGTTGGAGGTGGCTTCCAACAGGAGCTTCAGGTTCCGCGTGAAGGAGGACATCTTTTGGCGATGATTATTGCTCTCGTTCTGCTGGAGATGATGATTATTGGCTTCGTCATTTCGTCGCCAAAGTCTCGTCTTTTTGATGAACCAGGACAGGATTTCGGCGGCTTGGAGGAATAGGGGATGGACTCGGGAGGGTGCTTTGTCCGGTAGCTGGAAGCTGTGACGAGAAATTGTGTTAAAGGATTAGTTAGTTGTCCTCAGGTAGCACTAGAACGACGTCGATTAATGTTGTTGATCGATATTGGTCAATATCGATAATTGTCGGACATTTTGTGATTGTTGCCCACGAAATGTCCGTGAACATTTTTTGGGATTTTTAACTGTTAAAAACAGTATTAAAAAGAATATCCTCAACAACACTATTTGAATGAAATAACCTTGAAGGGTGTTTTTTCGCCCATTTTTTCATAGTCAAAATTGGAGAAACAATATTGGCCACCAAAAACCAATACTGGGAAATGTCGTCAATATCGGCCGATACTTAAGAGGGGGCCTTTTTTACTATGGCCAATACTGACAGAACTATATTGACCAGTATACTTTGGAGATTTTTTATGTAGTAATTTTTAACTTTTGTCTTGCCTGGCACTTAATGTTCTGATATATGGGCTTAGCATATTAAAACCTTGAACCAAAAACCAAACTTAAAAAAATCAACGCAAAAAATCTGACAGTGCAGAGTTTGGGCGTTCTTGATAAAACATCCCAGCGAAGATCTAGTGTATTTCATGCGCCAAACTATTTATGTTACCTCCAGGGATGTTTTTCTGTCAGATTTAAACAAAGGGGAAAATGAGAGATAAATGTACTATAACTATACCTCAAGTACCAAATAACTGTCTGGGTATCGGTTTGAAAACATCCTGATTACGTTCTGAAAACAAAACTGAGAACTTACACCTCACAGAGTACTAGAACAGAGAGTCCACGGCCATAGGCGGTAATGGGAATCGAAGAAGCATGGAATATTATATAAGTTAGGGGATACTTTGGCGCTGGGATCGCGTCATGTCACGAGAGGCGGAGAAAAAGCTTGATCCTCCAATAGAGCATTCGCACTTGACGTCACACTTGACGACGTGGAGGACAGGCAACAACGTTGCTACAGAGGTTGTTAGGGGCGGAGTCTTGTGTTTGCAAATGCTCCAATAGAAGCATTCGCACATGATGTCACACTTGACGACGTGTGGAGGCGTGGAGGACAGGCAACAACGTTGCTAGGGTCCGAGTCATGTGATTGAAAATGCTCTATAGTCCTCCGAAAGGACAGATTGAAGGAACACGTCACAGACAATCACAGCTTTGACCTCCAAAATGTACTGCCTACCTCACTGTCAATCATTGAATTTCCCGTGCTACCCTCTACCTTGTACGGATATTTGAAAATAGCCTCGTGGACCCTCTGTTAGGATATTTCTCTGTGGTCAACCTAACACTGTATCTTACCTTAGTCCAAACTGAACCAGAGATCGCACGGACCTCACATCCCCAAAGAGCATGAGTCTGGAGAAGAGCTTCGGATTCGTCTCGACGATCAAATCCGTCAACCTCCGATTCGGATGGAACGTCAGTCTCTTCTTCTGGGCATGATGCAGGAAGAAAGTAATCTTCGAAAAAGAACACAACCCCAACTCTCCCCTTCTTCGCAACACTTCTCCAGGCAACGTCTCGTAATCCAAGCACAGCATGGACATGAAAAAGACCAGATGAGGCTCACCTTCGTGGGGCAATCCATGGATTATTCGTAAGACGTTCACCACCAGGTCGCCGTCTTCTACGTGGTATTCGAAGCAGATGTGGGGAAGTTCGAAAAACAGCATTCTTTTAGCTACCTTCTGGTCGATGTACCCTTTGTTGTACTCGTAAAATTTCGAGAAACGGTATAGGTTTTCCTCGACAGTCAACCGACTGTCTGTGATACCGTAGCTTCGTATTGTGGAAAATAAGTAGAGGAATTCCTCTGTCTTGTCTTGAGTTCCTGAAATGGGATTCTTGGTAGTTTTGAAATGTATCCCTGAAGCCATGGTCTCCTATCTGAAATCGTAATATGTTTTATAGCTTAAAACTTTAAGGGCTAACGCAGGGATGACCAACCCAAGGCACGCGAAGATACTGAAAAATTTGAGAAAATAATAATGTGACGTCATCAATAAGGTTTCAATGCTCCATCCTCCTTCCATCTCTTAACTTAGTTTTCTGTAAACTTCATTCCTTTTTTACGATATCATTTATGATTTTAAATAGAATCTTAAGTGTATTGAGTTCATGTGGGTCAAATCTCTTTAGTGCCTAAAAGATAGTAGCCTATCCACACCGAATATTTTAATTTTTAATTTCAATTAGTTAAATTTCAAACCTAGAGTTGACAAATTCTTTAAAAGTCCAACTTTTTCCTTTTTTTTTGGTACATTGAAAAAAAGTTGAAAGGGGCACGCATAAGTTTTGTTTCCAAAATAGTGGCACGCTTTCGAAAAAGGTTGGCCACTCCTGGTCTAACGGAAGTTTCTAAGTATCAAGATTCGTTTCATAGAAATTTTAGAAACGATTTAACCTTAATTAGCTATTTTATATAAAAAAAAGGAAGCATAACGTTTTTCAAACAAAAAATAAAACCCGGAAATGCTACTACTAGAATACTTTTTAAGGAGATAATGAAACATGCCAGAAATTTGAATTTTTTTTAGAGAATGCATGTAATAAAAATGTAATTTTATTAAAATCCTAACTACTCTGTAACAAGTTTTAGAAAAATATTACCTTACTTTTTATTATCCTCAATTTTTTGTATAGGTATGATTGAGTATCTTATCTAGAGGCGTTGCATTTAATTAAAATAGCTGTGTGTTTACTTTTAAAGATGTGGAAATTGAAAAGATGAGTTCTAAAACAATGTTTTTACTAAATTTTGAGCATGAGTAATTTTTTGTTGGTTTATTTGTTTGCATTTTTTTTTTTGTTTAGAGTAGCTTTATTTCTCTTCCAAACCATTATATTTGCTAGATAAAGTTGAAAAAATAATGAAATAAATAAGTCAAATGCATAAAAGTCTATTTTTTTATTTTTGTAAATATTTAACTTTAATTTCTCCTGAGTACACACAATTCACTTAAATTTCCCCCAAAAAAGTAACTTTTACAGTGGGGTGGATTATAGATTTTGAAAACTTTCAACAGATGGCAGCAGCACAAATATCTTAAAAGGACTGATTTGTATTCGGATTTTGGAGATTCTCGAATTTTAAAAACCAGTAAGAGGAGATATTATTAAATCAAAGAATTTGAAAAAGATTTCTTTATATTTATATTGCATTTCAATTTAATGCATTGAGTTCCATTATGGAGAAATTTGAAGTTTAATAATGACTGATGGAGAGGAATAGACTTATTTTTGAAACCTATGTTATAACTCATGTCAAATGCACAAATTGGTCATGAAACTGTATGATTTCTCTTAAAAAAGATGTGGGAAAATCGGCTTGTTTGATTTTTTATTAGGAATTTAAAAATTCAAAACCGAAATCTATTTACATCTTTTTGTAAAAGAATTACTAAAATATTTTACTGAGTGGCAACAACAAAATTTCTACATTCCTGTTTGACAACAAAATGTTAGCGTGTTCAAGAAGCTAAGTTGGGTGTGAATCAAGCCAAAAAACGCTACATTGACAATTAATTCGATTACCAGGTACTTAAAAAACATAATTATAAGAAGGAATAGCTCACACACTAACGTTTGGTATGCATTATAATTGTTATTACACAGTTTATATATATAGTTGAGCCAAACTGTCCTGTCAGCCATAGCGTCTGTCAGTGAAAAGTAAACACTTACCGTTTTCATTTTATTCTAGAGTGGCTTGTATGCTTGAGGAGCCTTTAACCTCAATCTTTGAGGTTATGGAGGATGGGGGCTTGCTTAAGTCTTGATGAAGAAGAGCGTCGAGCTCAGATGAGAAGTGAGGAAATTGACAAGCAACTCGCTGAACTTGCTAAACAAGAACGTAATGTCATTAAGATATTACTTTTGGGTAAGTATGAAATTTAATTTAACCTCAGTTTCGAAGTGTAAAAAGTTCTTTTGGTTAATGCTATGTATATTTGTAGGTGCTGGTGAGAGTGGAAAGAGCACTCTTGTCAAGCAAATGAAAATAATCCACAGTGATGGATTCACAACTGATGAACTCAAAAGCTTCAAAGTAAGTATTTCTGTGGAACAGCCACCTTGATTTATGTCACAACATTAGTTTTTATGTGCATCCCTCAATTCCTCAAAATGTTATTCCAATTTCAAAGATTTCTTTCTTTAAAGTGAGATGTACCTAATCCTGCCAAACAAACTAACAAAATATCTCCAATTTTGCCAATAGGACTTCATTAGAATGTTTTACAAATTACACATTAAAATATTACAAGAATTAAAGGCAACACAGTTAAATTATTTATTAAAATGCTATTTTTATTTTGATGTTTGACTTGATGATTCTATTTTTTATAAAACCAGGAGCTTTTGCCTGGCTAATCCTGCAATGTCTATTTTTTTAAAGTCTACAAACCTTAATTTAATATTTAAGTTACTTGCTTAAAATTAAAGACAGAAACCAAATAACTACTGGTACTAGCTGCCTTGTTAAATATTGTCTCGCTATTCTGGACATCAAATACAAGAAATATCACAGAAAATGGCTTACTAAGTTTGTTATTAAAATATTTCTGCTATTTAGCTCCCAAAGGAGCAGGTATTGCTTGGTGTTTTTTTTAATGGACACATAGTGGAATTGAACTATCTTCCTTAATTTTATATCTCATGTTTATTTTTATGCTGGGTTAAGGTTGTGTATTTTTCGTAAAATTATTTGGCTTAAATTTGCTGTTTTATTTCAGCCTACTGTTTTGGACAATGTTCTAAGTTCCATGAAATATGTCCTCACTGGAATGGGAATATTGCGGATTAATTTGGAAAATTCCAAAAATAAGGTATTGTTGATCTTTAAAAGAACTGGAAAAAAGTGCTATTTTTATGTAAAACTGGTTTTAAATAAGTTTTTTCAACATGTTAATGTACCTAATAGTTTTTAAATAGTCTTAGTTATAATACCTATATACAGTTTGCTTTATCATTTTAGTTATAAATCACTTAACTATTTATTAATTCAATGTTTTAATACTAAAATTTACATAAATTTTGAATTTTAAAACAACTTGTTTTTGTAATCAGTAAAAGTACACTTGGATATTAACACATTAAAAAACCCAAATAAAATATAAACTATTTCTTTTACACTTTAAAAACACATGACTAATTAAACAATTACAGTAGAACCTCTTAATAACAACCCTCAGATATAACAACTTCTTTGTTACATCGGCCGGTAGCTAAAATACTGATTATTTTAGCATAAGAACCATGTGGGGTTTTATTAATTGTTACAGCGACCCTCCAAACACATTACTTTTTTGTTATGGCAACTGCCAATTTAGTCAGAATTCGCAAAAATTGGCTGATTGAAAGGCTAAAACGAAAGGATTGAAAACCAAATTACTTGAATATTCATCGCTTGAATGTATTGGATAGTTCCCCTTTCATTGCGCCTGGCAAAAGCATGTTATTCCAGGAACTACTCTATCCATATTTTTTTTCTTTGTTGTTCTGATTGTTTTTATCTTAATTTGTTATGACGACGCTATAATGTTGGTTTCGTTAGGGGTCGCTATATCTAGGTTCTACCGTAATAAGTTAAATACTTTGCGGAAAGTATTAACAACTTTAAATGTTATTTTTAGTTTTTACAATCATGTATGTGTTCTATTAAATTAGAAAACATCATTGTATGGGTAAAACTCTCTTTCTAGGGCTATGCTCAATCTATATTATCCTGCCAATGTTGTTTTGACGAAAACTTCATTATGCTTCCATTCATTGCCAATTCTTTGAGAAATTTATGGAATGACAAAGGTGTAAGACTGGCTGTTGCCAGAGGCTATGAGTATGAATTGAATGATTCAGCCTTATAGTAAGTTTGTTTATTATTCTAACGAAATAAATTAGCTTTAATTTTCTTACCTTTCAAAGTTATATCTTTCATTTCACAATGTCTGCCTTGTAATAATATGTATTATTATTGTTTAGCTTATTCGAGGGTATGGATCGTATTTGCTCAGAAAAATATGTGCCAACAGCTACTGATGTTCTACGCGCTAGAGTACGCACAACTGGTATCATTGAAACCTATTTCAAAATCAATGATTTTGTGATAAGGTAATTTTTAAAAAATAGTATACTGTTACGAAATCTGGAACACATGCTTGTGATTTAAGAAATTGGTGTATTTGTTAAGTAGACATTTTGATAAGATAAAGTTTATTTATTATTGTTTTTTAAAAATTTGAACCCTTTTCTTTTGGTAAGATAGTGTGTTCCTATCACATGAGATTTGCCTTATAGCTTTTAAATCATTAAATGGTTTTGATATGGTCATGTACTTAGCTTCGTGGCACTTAATACCTAAGCATTGATGTCTTTACTAAGTAAAAATACTAACAGTTATTTTTAAAACTGTAAATCAAAATTTAGATTGAAATGACTTATTGGTATTTTTAATCAAAATCAACAGCTTTGTCAGCATGTAAAGAAGAAATGGGTATATTCTCTGAATTAAAAGCTAATGTGATATTTCTATTGACACTCTCAATTTACTGAACCTTTCTTCCCCATTTTGAGATCACATAATAAATCTACATCTCTTTACTACTATGTTATGCAGCATACATGTTTCTAGGGCATACAAATTAAGCAAAGATTCTTCTGAAATCATTTAGTTTTAATTTTTTAATGAGTCATAAAATGTTAAATTAATGAAGATGTTTTACTATAAAAAAGAGATCTACCTATATTTTGAGTTATTTTCATATGGGCACTCCAGCATAGGTACATCTTTTTACAACCACCTCTCTTAACAACCTGTAGTTAAAACTAAAAGGTTATATTTTATTTATATACATTGAGGCATTTATTAAATTAAATTTCAATTTTTGTTAGGAAATTAAATGCTGTAATGTAAGTGATTTTTCATTTTTCAAAGTACTTTCAACCATTAAAAAATTAGACTTAGACTATCAGTTATCTTAAACTTAACTTAATCTTAAACTTTCAAGAATATTTCAATAAATGTGTTGAATTCAGGAAATTCTTGAAAGTGGAGAAACATGGCATCAAAATAAATTGAAGATTTTACTTTTAAGTAACATCAATGGAGGTAGCTTCTATGTCAGAATTTATTCTTGTTTTTGAAAAATCTTTATTTTTCTACAATAAATTGCAAAACTATAAAAGAATAAAAAAAGTTTTAAATATATTGACTTAAAACTCATGTAGGTATTGGAAATTTATGTGGGGTCCCTTGAACTAAATTTTCCCCATATTAAACTGGTACATATACTTTATCATTCTAATTATTGATTATGTAAAACTGTCTGTTCAAAGACAAAACTTCATTTTATTGAAGTATAAAATAAAAATTAGGCATTTTTTAAACTTTAATTTCTTAGAAGTATTAGCTGATGATAATAATAATAAGTTTTCAGTTATAGTAGAAGAAGAAAATTTATTTTGGGTCAAAGCCCATTACAAAAGAATTAACATACAAACAATTAGGTTCGTTGAATTGTTCTAAGGAGATTACATACTTATACAAGCAAACATACACAAAAACTAAATTTGACATCCAAATATATACACATATAGCCCCATATATATACATTAAATAAACTTGTTATGTTAACTTGATAAGTCCATTTTTTTTTTTACAAACTTCCAAAGAAAGGCTCTCCAACAGGAACTGGTTCAATGTTTGTGCAGATTTAATAAAATATGCCATAAATTTAATTTTTTTTTGTCTATAAGAGAGAAAATCATACATGTTACTACTATAATGCATTAAGGATGAAAAATATTTTTCACGATAAAAATCATACATTTTACACTCAAAAAAGACATGTTCCCAAGACTAGAGATTTATTTAAGTTGCAAAATTTACATGTTTGATCAGGGTGTATTTTAAATGTTTTTCCTTCAAAATATAAAGTATCTTGGTTTAATCTCAATTTGAATAAAATTTTCTTGACAGATAGTTTTCAGATATATTATTTTCATACCTTTTAAAATTCCCATTTTGTCTTTAGAATGTTCGATGTGGGCGGTCAGAGATCAGAACGACGTAAGTGGATCCAATGTTTTGATGACGTGGGTGCACTTTTGTTTGTTGTTGCATTGAGTGGCTATGACATGGTATTACAAGAGGATACTGCTGTGGTAAGTTTGTGACACAATAAATCTGTCTCATATTTCATACTTTTCAAGATTGTTGTGTTGCTTATTAAAATTATATTTTTTAGAACCGGCTTCAAGAAAGTTTGCAGCTTTTCTCATCCATTTGTAACAACAGATTTTTTATGAACACATCCATGGTAAGTTTCAAATAATTTGGAATACCACTAATGCATCTTAACAATGAATTTGCTGAAGTTTTAAAGTTATTCTCATTATTTTTGTGACAGTTATGATGCAACCAAATTATTAGTTTTCTATGCACCTATTTAGATTTTGTTTATATTTTGTCTTTTAAAAAACGAAATAAATCAAAGTTATGACCTTATTTTGCATGTACTTAAAATTAGTTCTCACTGAACCTATTTATATTTTATTTATTTATTGCCTCTTTTAAGTCCCTATAAAATTAGTTTTGCTCTTATGCATGCATTTCAAAAGTTTTTTGTTATTTTGTTTTCTTTTGGAAGTTAGCATGCATACTTTATTTTTGCATGGCTTTGTTTCAGATATTATTTCTAAACAAATTAGATTTGTTTCGAGAAAAGATTTTGTATTCGGGAAGACATCTTCGATATTACATGTCAGATTATGATGGTATGTATAAAAAGATGTCTCTTAAAATGCGTTAAGAAGTTTCTAGAATATATTTGAAATTAAATTTTTAAAAATAATTGAATTTATATGTGGTTTCATGGAGTAACTAAATTTCCCCCCTTCTTTATAAATATGAGGAGTTCAAAAAATCTATTCACCTTAATTTCAACCTTAAATGTGAAATATTCAATCCTCCAATAAAAATTTAAAGCTAATTTTGCTAGAAGAAAATGTATAAATTACTATGAGTTATATTCTGAAATAATTTAAAAAAATAAATGTTTAGTTACAAAACTGTTATTTTTAAAGTGAATTCTGCTTAGTTAGAATGCTGGATACTATGAGTCTGGGACATTTTTTGTATTGAATTTAACAGGTTTCCCAATAATGCTAATTCATATTCAACACATAGAGGAAGTTTTATCCCAGTATATTTAAGCCTGCACAACAGGCTGGATGCAGTCTACCAACCCTCTTTTGGGGGTCCAATTAATCTTTAATAGTTCTAAAAACTAATTAAGAATATGCATTTGTTTTATAAATATTAAAGGATTTACTAAACAATTAACCCATTGGGAAATATTGAACAATTTAATTCAACTATTATGAATGAATGAATAAAGGTTGCAGAAACTTGGAAAGAAGAAATTTCATTGAAGTTATTAAGCTCAAATATCCAGTATCATTTAGAAACACAAACCATGTGATTATTTTTTTCTATCATTCAATTATTCAAAAATAATCTCAATTTCATAAGAAAACAGTAGGGAATTTTGATCAATGTTTTTGCTCACTACATCAGTTCAAATTATTTTTTGGCTCACAGTAAGTTATAAGTAAGCTATCGTAACTGGTCCGCATCACATCACAAACTCAAACATCACCACCTCTGCTGCTTATAACTTTTGTTTATATTCTGACAAAAATGAAGGGAATTATAAAAAAAAATCCTTTAAAAACTTTACTTTCAAGGTCCAGATTATGATGTGGACAGTGGTGCCTTATTTGCTCAGCATAAATTCCAAGCACAAAACAAGCATGCTGGGAAAGTGATCTACCCTCATTTTACCACTGCTACTGACACAAGTAATGTTCAAGTTGTCTTTCAAGTCGTTATGGATACGATTGTGAGAGAAAACCTTAAGACAGCTACTTTATTATGAAGGATTAAGTTTTGAAGATTAAAGTGCCATGCTTGAACTGTATATTTCCATAATCATTATACTTTTATATGTATATTTTTATAGTTTTTAGAGTTGTCCCTTGTTTTGTGATTCCATTTTTACATTCTATTCGCATCTATTGTTGGTCTCAATAAAATCGGTTGTTGAATTTTTGCAAAAGCGTGTTACTTTGCATTTGGGTATTCTACTTTTTGATTTGGTTGTAAATTTTCAATATAGGAAAGTTTTTTATATTTTACTAAGTCTAAACAATGAGCCTTTAAAGGCTTTAATCTGGACAGAAAAGTTTTTCTGCTTAATTTTCGATTAGCTAACTGCCCTGTTTATTATAAAATTATTTTTCATTTTATAGCTAATTCTAATTTTATGAAGCAGAAATATTCTTTCAGACATATTTTCAGTTTCCTAAATGTTTCCATTCTTTTTTATTGGAACTTTTTTTGTTCAGAAAAAGGATTTTTAGTTTTTATTAATATTTATTTAACTAAAAATTATTACTAACTCATCCTTGTGATAGCTATTTCATTAACAGGACAGCCATGTGTATGCTGAATATCTTCTACTTTTATTATGGTACTATTCTTTAAAAATCTCTATCTCTTTACCTACCTTCTCTTTATAAGGGGGTAAGAACTAAACTTTGAACTAAAACTTTTAAAGGCATCTACTTCCCTTAAAATGTTAAACTTCAGATTTGTTTATAGTCATTTCTGATTTTAAATTTGAACTATACTAGACTGCAATGTTACTTGACCTTAGAGAAACAAGCTGAAAGCAAACAAAGAAAATAGTTCCCAGCACAGTTTCTGAATTTTGAGTGAAATTAAGAACTTCAATATAGAAATATTAGTTTGTTATAAACCCATGCATATATAGTGTCTTTTTATCACAATTTGTGTACTGTAACTCCTAGCAACCTAACAGGCTTTCTGTTTACTCAGTTTTTCCTTCCACATAGTCATGTCAAGGTCTAGAAACATTGCAATCAAGTATAGATTTTTCTACCAATGCTTAACCCTTTCAATCCTAACAAACTGAATTCGCGCTATTGAATACTATAGAAACTTTGGGGCAGCGAGAACTGAAAGGGTTAATCAAATGAAACAAAGGAAATCATTAAAATTTCAGAAATTCAAAAAGACATTTATTATTAAAATATTTACAACTCAAGTTTCAAGAAACATTTTACAACAAATCACCATACAAGAAAAACTGCAACTCCTGAAAAACTGTTACATGAACGATGCAAATGGCATCTTGTTACCCACAGCAGTACATCACAGATGTCCTGAAAAACATTCAAAACAAGTTTTGAGTTTTAAAAAGTTCATGAAATACAATAATAAAATATTTGATCAAAGTAAAATGCCTAACACTTTGAATACTAATTGATTTATTTAGAGGATCATTACTAGTAAGTACAACAGCATTTGATTTGATAATCTTAAAGAGGAAAACATATCCTGTTTAAATAAATTACACAGGTTAGAAGTTATCTACCATACTTAGTAAGCATGCATAATGAAGTTGCATTAACAGTACAAAAGAAGATATTGTTTTACTCTTAAATTTGGTTTCAAGATAAAGGTAAGTGGTTCTTTTTTAATTATCATGTGTTCTAATGTGTTTAATTTTAGGTTGATGTAATGCACACAATTATTACTGATATTGGTGATAACTAAAGTGAGTGTCTCTTAAGACCTTATCAAAGCTAAAAATAATATAAACTCAAGTGTTAGATAAAACAGTATTTATAAGCATTGAATAATACTTCTGCTATTCAATGCTTGAGTGATTTTTTTTACTAAACCCTTTCAGTCCTAGATTTCCATTGAATCCTATTAAAAATTTGGGATGGTCAGGACAGAAAGGGTTAAAAATACTCTTTTGCAATGTTCAATACTTTGCAACCTTCCTAATTATAATACTATAAGGATATAGAAAAAATATTGAAATTTACTCTATACTTCAGGGAGTTTCAGCCAGTCTGCCCAAACTCTGCGTAGCCAGATTCTTTATGGGGAGTACATAATAAATGCCCTAAGAATTAGACCTCTACAACCCATAGTTATTGAGAAAATTGTGTTAAAAAAAAAGGTATAACGTAACACCTTGTTTACACTAGAAAAGAAAGCTTTAGAGAACATGAGCATGGTTATTTGGATATGCTTGCACAGTAAGATGTTAAAAATATCCATTTTGCAGGCATGCATGCACTCTAGAATGGAATAATTAAGTTTTAGTCGGATATGACATCATATTTTTTTTGAAAATTAAAAGTCGTTGAAGGGATATAGATGGTTCTTTATCTTTGGGTATGTTTCTTTTATGTCCTCATTGCAAGGAATATTTCTGTTCAGAGTTTGAGCAGACTTGTTCAAACACCTTGTATATTGCTGGCTTTGACCTCCTTGGACATAGTTGGCATAGTACTACTATAGAGTACATAGTACTATTATAGGGAATATTGTTCTACAAAGGTTTAAACGTATAGTCTGTCTTTCTTCGCTAGGACTTGGGGAACAAGAAAATCCAAGTTCAAGTAGGGCTGCGGGAAATTTGGGTAGCTAGCTTGGCTACTTAAGTATGAATGAATTGTGGCGGGGTGGCTACAAGAGCCTTAGCACTACGGCCAAGGGTCTATTGTACTGGCTACTTAAGTAATTTCTTCAAGGAAGGGATATTAGCTCCAGTTTGGCTCTCTCTTTATACCTCCCCAACCCTAGAGAGTGATTGGCCTGACTCGTTTGGGGTTACACTGACCGCCTAGCAAGAAAAGACAGTCGGGTTTGCCTATCACTATTCAATACAAAAATGTCCTTACCTATATTAGACATGGTTCTTTCCAAAAAAGCCAAAGGGCCCTGCAGCCCCCCAGGCTGCTGTGCCCCTGCCATGTGTTGCTGGGGGTGCATCTGCTGAGGCTGCATCACCATACCTGGCTGCATGGGAGCTGGAGAACCCGCGATGGGGGGCATATTGTGGGGGTGCATCATGTGATGGGGGTGGCCGGGGGTTCCAGCCTGGGGCACCCCTTGGGCTTGGATCGGGTTGGGGGACCCCTGCATGGCTGGCATGTTGGGAGCTGGGGGAGGAACAGGGGGAGTGGGTCTCGGGGCCCCTCCGGTCGAGGCTTCAGCCAAGAGGCCCTGCCAGCTGGCGATTTTGGCATTGTATTTCTCGATGAGGGCGTCTTTGCGGTTGATTTCATTCACCAGCTCTTGGATGTTCTGAAATAAGATTGCGGCGTGATTAGTTGATAGGAAAGAACGTACAAAATGCGAGAAAACTACCATTGGAATTTGTACTTATGTTGGTATTAGTGTGTTACAACCATCTTGGCAAATCTAGAGATAAAAATTGCCTGTTGTTTATAGATATTTATGTATTTTAATATGGATTTATCCATTTTGTTTGTTAATATTTAATCCTGCTGTGCCATGATGAGTGTGTTAAACTTTGGTTACTATTATAATTTAAGAACTATTTGTTTTACCATTGTAAGTAAGAAACACATTACACATTTCTTTTTTACTATGTTCAAACACTTTATTCGCAACAAAAAGCCGATGTCATTGATCAAATTCTGACAAAAAATTTTTGCTGAAAACAAGTATTACATCAATTTTTTAAGAAAAATAATTAATATTGATGTAATAATATCAGAACTAATTTATCAGGGAGGGGTGGACTCCCTTGACTTCCACCTTATAGGAGACCTTAAAATAATTTTGAACCCAAACCATCTCATAAACAAAAATAAAATTATAGTTTGGATCCTGATTAATAATATTAATGAATAAAAAAATTGTAATACACTATACTAAATATATCCTTCAAAGAATTTTTTTTCAAAATAAAAATAGGCTTTATTTCATGAAAAACACAAGAGATTACCTCAACTAATAAATGTTCTGGTTTTTGCACTGACAGCAACAGTCTCTTTTGAAGGAAGAAACAATCCATTTGCTTGGAAACATCCATAAATCTCTGAATAGTCAAATCCACACCTACACAAATAGGATAAAATTAAGTTAATAATAACAAAATTAATATAATTTCTGCTTTAGAAAGGATAATATTTATCACAAAACTAAGCTATTTTTACTTCTTTCTTCACATTTTTAGGATTAACCAAGAATAAAAACTATTAAGTTTCAATTGAATTTTTATAATTAATGGTCCATTGCTAGTCATTTTAACAGCAAAATAGAAGGCTATTTAAGCGAGAACTTTAATGGAAATACATCATTGCTACAAATAAGTATTTTAGAGAAGGAATATAAAGTTTTCTTTAGTATTCGTACTGAATATCATTGACAGTATTGGACACAAGATAGATATATTGCCAGTTTATAAGAGGAAGGCACTAAGTCACGTTTGGTGAATCTTTTGAAAGCAGTAGAATGGCACCAACCAGTAGGTATATAAAACTTAAATAGTTTTAGAATGATGTTCAGGCTGATTAAATCTCAGTAATTTTATACTAACTAGTTCTAAGTTCATCCGAGTCTCTTGCATTGTGCAAATCTGCATTTGTCAAAGCTGCAAGACAAGCCTAGAAGAAGAATAAGTTTTACTGTCCATCAATAAAATAAATCAATAATTTATTCTGTAGAAATGTTTAAAAAATCACCTGAAAAGCCTTTTCAAAGTCTTCAACAATATGAATGCCGGGTGCTACAGCCATAGTTTCCTCAACTAGACGAAAATATATAATACTTTATGAATCAAATCAAATTATGATTAAGATTTGCTTAAAGATTTTAACCAAGCATCGGCTGTGAAACCAGAATCAAAATAAATTCGATTTGTAAACAGTAAACAACAACAACAACGGTGGTCACAAATACAGTGAAAATAAGTAGCTTTGAAATTATCTGTTTCAAAAATAATTTTAGCTTGTGGTATAAAATAAAATCAATAGTTTCATTTGATTAAATTTGTTTGAATAAATTTATCCTCCTATTCAATAATATTTAGCTCATTATTATATTTTATCATTAGTATTATAATTTTAAATTCGGACAACAACTTGAAGTGGCTAAGCCGTAACGCCGTAACCTTAACTGTAAAATTTCATCCAACTAGTTTCGAAATTGAGATGTTTGTTTTTGTTTATGTAAATGTTTTGGGTTTTAAATTATTGTGAAGAAAGACAAAATCTGCGACACAAAAGTAGTGAAAACAGTTATAATTAATTTGTTTTTAAAAAAGACTACAATTTATAGGTTCGCCGTCATTAAAGTTATAAAAACGATGAGTATTAAAGATTTCGGTTCCCGATTAAGAACAAATTCATCTTCCACAAGTATTATAGAATCATTAATGAGCCAGATGAAGATCAACTGTAGATTAAAGAATGAACTGTTAAATTCTGCGAACAATGGAAAAGGTCTTACTTTTGTTCCTAAGCAATGGATTCAACCTATCGAGATGGAAAAACCTGTACTTAAAAAGGTTATGAAATTACCTCCAAAACCATTACAGAGAATGCAAAATACCATAGTAGAGTCTGGTTTATATGAAGTGGAGAGATATCGACCTAATCCATCCAAAAGTGAATATATTTCTTTCAGTGTTATTAAAATTTAAAGAATGACAAACAGCCTTGTACCTACTACAAGTATTATATCAACAATCTTCTTTAAAAAAAAAAGCCACCTTTACATGAATGTTTTAAGCCTTTAATAATGCACCTACTTGCAACATTTTTATTTAAGAAAGTTTTGTGCTCAATAATATCAATTAAGTGTAGGTATATATTATTACAAAATAGGTACTTAAATTGGTACAATTCCGTTAGAGTCCCCGCTAAATATCGCCAATATCCAAATCACTAAATATATCCATATATCAACAGATTTTTCTGACTTTTATTAATAAACTGAATAGTTATTGATCTAATTAAACATTTTAATTCAGGAGTTTGAAATTATTTATGAATATTTCTACTTTTTGTTGTCTAAAAGAACCGTGCGATATTTAGCGGGGACTCTAACGGAATTGAACCTTTAAATTAAACGTTTCTATATAAAGTAATAAATGGGAGAATATAATGTTTACAAACATTTCCCTGAGACCAAGGATACCGAAAAAAAACCCTTAACGAGCATCATTGCATTTGTTTATTAATTGCCTTGTAAATATGTTAGATTAGCCAACAATCTGTGAACCCTATATATATATTAAGTAATCCTAGTAAAACGGCCTAGCTTGCATAGATGTCAAAGGTTAGGAAGAGTGTATATATTTCCTAGCAATATTATCAGATATAATGCAGCTTAAAATTACCTTATTTTGGCTTTAAAATTAAATTTAATAATTAGTCTTTTAAATTAAATTTCTAAAATTTACAATTTTATCCATGATTCTCGTAAACTTTTATCACACCTTGTCACTTGTATCCTTTGTATTCTCACTCGCTCTAAGTGTGAGTTGAGTGAAATAAACGTTCGTTATTTTTTGCATAAATTAAGTTTTATATTCATTGTAGCAAGACCACCAAAGGAAAAAGAAAGACTGCAGAATATAATGGCATTTGGTAAAGAAAATGATATGGATGAAAGCGTTGTTAATCAAGATGAAGAAAGAGCAGATCTTTCACTTAATCCTACTGATATTTTTAATGAAAGTAAGTTTTTTGATATTTTCTTTCAAACTTTAGGGTTTAAGATTGGGAGATGAAATATGCTTGAAATTGTGCTATCATCTAACATCAAATTAAAAGGTTCTAACTATGGGTGGAAATAATAGGGAACAGTTAAGGAGCTTTTTACTTTCTATGTTAGTCCAATGATAGTAAGATGTGATAAGTTTTCAGCTTTAAAGGTTGTTATCTTATGAGTTAATCCTTTTGGCCAGTACACCTTTTTTGCATGCTTCCAAAGATGATCAAATTAATTAATATTAAAATTTGGCTCTATGCTGTGTTATGGCTTTTTTTAACTTAATATTTTTTGTGGGAAAATACTTTTATGTGTTCATCCTTGGACCTTTTTTGTAATGAACTTCATCAGATAAAATGTAAATTGAATGTCTGTGAAAATACATTGAAAATAACTTATGTATGATATTCATTTTTTTTTTTTTTCCAGTTTTGTTGGAGATTCAAGAAAGAAGAAATTTTCTCAAAGACATGAGAGACTTGGGATTGGAAAAGAAATACTTACCTGAAATTCAATGTCAAATAGCTTTGGTAAGTTAGCAGTATTGGTCATCATAACCAATTTATCTTTACAGATTCTTTAATTTATAATTTAGTAGGAGTTATTCAGTTTTTTAAGCAATTTTTTGTGGCTTTACTATGTTTGGAAATCTGGGTATACTTTTTTTAAGGGAGCTGATGTTACTCATCATGCTCAACAGCTTTTCAAAACCAAAACCTCATTTTTTTTTCAGTAGCTATTCGTTGTCAACTCATAATCAAATTCTAAAACTACAAAGATTTGGGATTTATTTCAGACTAGATAATATAATTTACATTTTGAAAAAGGAAATAACTCATGTTTAATTTTAATGTTTAAAGTCCTTAACAATAATAGAAATTAAGTTTAAGTTTTGTACAAACTAGAACTACAAATGTAGTTTATTCTGAACAAGTGTAGAAGTTAAAGGGAAATTTACTATATAAAATATTTCTATGTTGATGTGACCAAATTATGAGTTAGTATTTCTATTGAAATATGCAATATTGATGTATTTTGTATTAAAATTATGAAACTATTGTCTTCAGCTCATACATTAACAAATTTTACCTTTAAAGTGAACTACTCAATTTTAAAGCTATGCTTGACTTGTAGTTTATAAAACTTTCGGTTCAATTCCGTTAGAGTCCCCGCTAAATATCGCCCGGTTCTTTTAGATAACAAAAAGTTGAAATATTCATAAATAATTTCAAACTCCAGAATTAAAATGTTTAATTAGATCAATAACTATTCAGGTTATTAATAAAAGTCTGAAAAATTTGCTGATATTCGGATATGTTTAGCAATTTAGATATTGGCGATATTTAGGGGGACTCTAACGGAATTGTACCAAACTTTCCAAGTTATTGCATGTAAAAAAATACCGTTCAACTTTTTTATTTGTTGAAAATTTGTATGAAAGAATCATTAGTTTGAATGAAAACTTATCTATATTGTTTAGTTACATATTATAAGCCTTTTTAAAATGCCATGTAGACTTTTTAATAAGCATGTAACTGTTTTCCTGAACTTAAATCTTTTAGAGATACAAAGAGTTGGAAAAGTTAGATAAGGAAAGAGCTGAAGAAGTCTTTCATCTGTATGGTTGTGGTGATGGCTTGTGAGTTGATCTCAACTGAAAAATGATGCCTCAATTTTTACAAAATACAATTAGTGTGCAAGAAGTTTGTATCTTTTAATGTTGATTTTATTTATGGATAAGAATAGTTTATACCAATTCTGTTGCAGTTTATCATCTAGTTTTTGAACTGTGTATTTTATTTTATTATTATTTTCATAAACCATCAATTTTAAATTTTTTCCAAGTACCTATCTTTTTAAAATTATTTTATATTCCATAAAATGCAGTGATCTAATAAGCATAAAAACACTAAAAATAATGGTTCTGATTTTACTTTTGTTTTTAAAGCTATTTTTAATTTAAACTGTTCCCTTGTTTGTCCCATTCCATGGTAAAATAAACAAGAACTCAATAAAATTTTACTTTTTGAGATTGGGTATATTTTGCCATATATCCCTTATAGAGTGCAAACTAAAGTTTGTATTGGTACCTATTATTATAGCTTGTTTGGCAACTTTGTTCAAAAACAAAATGGAAAGAAAAAATTGCAAACAATCCAATTGGAACTAAGTCAATTGGTTTAATAAAAAATTTGATAAACCTAAACTCTCCTAGTAAAATCTTAAGCAATTAATTGCAGGCATGTGGATATTACATAAGTACCTTAGTATTCAGTATGTAATAGCATCAATTTAAATTATTTGTGAAGAGTTTCATTACACACTCTTCTAAAATTAACTAAATCAAAAATTCTAGTGTACTGGGCCTTTTTTTTTCTTGATTACAACTATTGTTAAAAGTATTTTTAAACTATATTTAACAGTATTCTAGTCACTAAGTCCTACTTGAGTAGGAAGTTTTATTTTATTTTTCAGTATCTTTCTGAAATCTAAAACATTTTATTCAAAGTATTGAGGTTTTTATAAGAATTTATTAAAGTAAAAAACTATCATGGAGTCTAACAAAGGATATCATACAACATTCTACTAACTTGACACAACCATTTTTAGTACTGTAAAGAACTCAGATTTAACTTGAGGATTTTTTAAGTACAGATTTAGTGCCTTTTATCTTTGGATCCACCTTTTTGTTTATACATGTTTTATCTATTTTGTAAGGATATTGTACAAATACAATTACTATTTTTGATGGAATTATATTTCTATTAGTATATTTTTTTCCTATGTCTAGTCATTTTATAAACAAGAAATTTATATAGAGCATTTTGAATTTCCTTTTTTGTGAATCTGTATGGATATTTATTTCTGTAGTGTGAGTTTTTATTACAGTGTTAATTTATACATCAGAACTTTTCGACTCTATATTAAATTGACTTTTTGAACTCTATGATAACAAACCAAAATTTACTTTTTCTCAACAGATTAATGAGGTAAACTATATGCTAGGTACTTAGCATATTTTGATGCATTTGTTATGAGTTTTATGTGAACTTTTACCACCAACCATCATTACTATTTACAAGATGCTGGCATCTCTGAAATTTTTTTTAGACATATTACCTTTTTAATTGAATTTTCTTTTTAAATTTTGCTTTGAAGCTGAGAATAATTTTAATTGGAAATATAAGTTTTTATTATGTAATCTTGTGTCTGGTGCATTATGTCTGTATAAGGATCTTGCAACCAAAAACACAAATCAACCAGCTATTGATTCATATGATTTTTTAAATTGTGAAATTTTTAAGTCTTCAAAGCCAATTTATTCTGTAAATGAATCAATACATAATCAATACATGAATAATAATACAAACATCAACTATGATTCAAATGTTCTTTACCTAAAATATTGGAATTTTTATTTTAGAATTTTCTAGTCATTTTTATACAAGATATTTTTACAAAGTAATAATAACTTTTTTAAATATGTGTAATGTGTTATGTTTTCAGTGTTGGTAAGTTTTTTACTGCTGATAAGAAATAAAATGGTTTGGCAAAAAATACATATTTAATGTACTTTCCAGTTCTCTTTTCTATCTTAAATTAATAAGTATTTAGGTGGTTGTGTAATATTTTTATCCTAATTACTTCAAAATAATTTATTTCATTTTAAAAGTTCTTTTATTGAAAAAAAACATGATCTCAATTTTTATTCTGCAAACAAATTAACAATATTAGAAAATCTATAAAAATCATGGGCACTAAAAGGTTTAAAATAAGTTGCATCCATAAGCAATTAAAATAAGAGTTTTCTTAATATTTTTATTTAAATTAAATTATTTTCATATCATTGCAAGTTAGGCATTCAACATTTAGCTTAATTTTAATTTCCATAGCAAAATAATTTGTGTTTTAGCATACAAAAGAAAATTACCTCTATTGAATATTTGAGTTGACACAAGAGAAACTGTAGGCATATGAAAATTATTATAAAATAATTAATCTTGGTTTTATTTATAATTTTTTCATAATGATTATTCACTATAATTATGAAAATTGTTGTCTTTGCTGTCTTTACTACTGTTTATTTTTAATCTTTTTGACAGAAAAATAACCAACCCTGTCATACCAGTGTTTATTTTGTGTTAGAAATTTTAGTAAAGAAAAGAACTTCATGAAAGTAATGCATTTTTAATAATGTTATATTTAGTTATTTTATACTTCTAATTTATTTTATGTAAATTCCCATATAGTTCATTGAATCATGGACAACCCATATGTACTTGGTGTTTTTTACTAGGATTTCTTTTTTTTTTTTTTTGTAAAATTTTTTTAAAAGGCTTCACCAATTTTTATTGCCTGTTTCTGACATAGAAACTATAAACTTAGTATTTATTATTTGTCTCATAACTCAAGTTTATTATTATCTTTTAACTGAGCTAAATTCCACTCAAATTAAATTTGTGATTAATACAATAATCATTAATATGCATTGATTGACATAGTACTTATTTATTAAACCTGAGCTTTTTCAAATTTTTAAAAACAGATGGAAGTTATTCATACCATGCTATGACAAGGAAAGACAATTCACTAAAGCAAACAAAATGTGTAAAAAAGCTTATGCACTTATTCTGACAACATTTTTCTTTAAATTATGATGGGGGAAAGGTCACTGTGTTCATATAAATGAGCTTCTCTGCATGGCATTAATCCACCTAAAAATGCCAATAGTGTTCCTGTAAAACTGTTTCACTGCGTTAATTGATTTGTTGCAGTAAAAACAACTTTTGTAGCAATGCCAATATTGCATTGTATTTTACCCAAGTTTGAAAAAAATATTTAGATTCAATAGATTTATTTCTGTGCAATGTATTTTTTTTTTACAATTCTAACAGTTTAAAAATGCAGTATTGATATCCAAAGTTACAATTGCCAAGTGTCCCAAGGTAGTACAACATCAGGTTGTGCTTTCTAAATATTGAATGTCAAACAGAGATAATTTTAAAACTTATGAAAAGGAAATTTGCAAATTTCCCTAAAACAGCAATTTTATTTTATTTTAATTGTACTTCTAATCAAAATTTGAGTTGAAACATTGAATTAAAAAATTTTATCACAACATTATGTTTATGTTAAAGATAATTAATATTTTCAACTTTAAAAATATGAAAGGTGAGTTATTTTTCAATGTGTTACATTTCATGTGTTCAATGTGTGTACATTTTTTTAATTAGATAGTTTTATTCTGCCATATTTAACCATTTTTTTATCCCTATTCCTTATACTTAAATTATAAGGATAATGAATAAAATAATTCAGGATAAGGAACAAAATAGTTCTACCTACCCTTATTAGGCAACTAGTTTTCTAAGATATACTAGTAGCTTTAGATTAATAGAAAAAAGTCTTATGAAACTGTTACTTATAAAATTTAAAACAAAACCCCTCAAATTAGATAAGGGAGGCAAAAACTTGAATATCCTGGAATTATCATGCAAATTTTGGAAATTTCAAAAGGTATTCTTTTTTTTTTCAGATTTTCCTTTTATCTTCTGCTTCCTTCATTTTTTAATGAAATATCCCCTTCTTTTACTGCTAAGTCCTTTTGTTGTTAGAAATTTTTTAAAAGAGTGCTTTGCTTGCAAGTTCCACTTTCCTGCCTGGCTCTATACAAGGTAATTTAAAATTCAAGGGCAGTAAGAAAAGGCAGTGTACAAATCACTTAAGAAAGTGGGGTCGCAAACGCACCCCTGAGGTGATAGAATGCGGACAAAAGTTGACTGACGCAATGAAAGATGAGTTATTGTCAAGCTTGACAGCCAACCTTGACAATAACTCATCTTTCATTGCTTGGTTGAACCCAATAAATGTTTGGGGTTTTTTTTTTTCAAAAATTATCTCGAATTTGCCTAGTATGTATTCAAATTGAAACAAAGCATCTCATGATAAAAAAAACTCCTAATTTTTAAGTAATTGTGTGTTTTGGAGACATGGGGGATCGACGGCTCAGTGTGTAAATTGCGGGATCAAGCCAAAACATCGGTTTGACTCCGACTTTCGCCACTTTTTCTTCAGAAGATATTTTTTTTTCTGGAACTTGTATTTATTTTATAATTTTCCTGCGTATGGGTGAGTCGATGGCTTGGATATGAAAGTGGTGTATTGAGTTCCCTAGTTTAAATCCTGGTATCTGCAAACCTTTTCTATCATTTTTTTTTTTTTAAATTGAAATCCACAGCTATTATTTGTTCGAATGGTGTTGTGAGTCCATGGCTCAGTTGAAATGGATGTGACTTTCGTCCCGCGAAGTCCCCAGTTTAAAACCAGAATATTAAATCTTGTTTTTCGGGTTTAAATTTCTAAAATTAAAATGCACAGTCGTCAGTGATTTTTTTCGGTGTTGCGTGGCTCAGAGGATGCACATTGTGCATCCTCTGAGTTGCACAACAACACTCTGAGTTGCACAACAATACTAGAACAGAGAGTCCAATGCCAAAAGCGATAACGGGAATCAAAAAACCATGGAATATTGTATAAGTTAGGGGCTATTTTTGGCGCTAGAGGTGGAGAAAAAAGCTTGATCCTCCAATAGCCCTCCGAAAGGACAGATTGAATGAACACGTCACAGCTTTGACCACCAAAATGTACTGCCTACCTCTCTGGTGTCAATCATTAAATTTCCCGTGCTGCCCTCTACCTTATGCAGAAATTTGAAAATAACCTTTTGAACCATCTGCCCAAGCAGCACAAACGTTCAGAATTCGTCGAAGTTTGGTCATGTGTGGCCAAATTTCGTTTACTTCTAGTAGCAGTTACGTAAACTTGACGTATTTGGAATGAGCTCTGCTACTTGGGTGTTACGATTTTTCTATGTGAGTGGATGAATGTGCGGTTTTTGACCTCCGGACCTGGGTTCGATTCCGGTTTTTCTATTTAAATTTCAAAAATTAAAATAGACAGTCATTATTTGTTCTCTGAACCGTGTGAGTCGATGGCTCAGGTGGATGAATATGCGGTTTGTGACTTGCAGACCTGGGTTCTGTCCCCGTGTTTTTTCTATTTAAATTTCAAAAATTAAAATAGACAGTCATTATTTGTTCTCTGAACCGTGTGAGTCGATGGCTCAGTTGGATGAATATGCGGTTTGTGACCTGCAGACCTGGGTTCTGTCCCCGTGTTTTTTTCTATTTAAATTTCAAAAATTAAAATAGACAGTCATTATTTGTTCTCTGAATTGTGTGAGTCGATGGCTCAGTGGATAAATGTGCGGTTTGTGACCTGCAGACCTGGGTTCTATCCCAGTGTTTTTTCTATTTAAATTTCAAAAATTAAAATAGACAGTCATTATTTGTTCTCTGAATTGTGTGAGTCGATGGCTCAGTGGATAAATGTGCGGTTTGTGACCTGCAGACCTGGGTTCTGTCCCAGTGTTTTTTCTATTTAAATTTCAAAAATTAAAATAGACAGTCATTATTTGTTCTTTGCATCGTGTGAGTCGATGGCTCAGTGGATAAATGCGCTGCTTGCGGTCCGGTTAGGCTGAGCCGGGCCTAGGTTCGAATCTGAATTGCCTAGGTTCCAACCCAGGGTTTGGTGTGGGTAGGATGGTGTTTATAATTTTATTAATAAATACATGCTGACAGTTACGGTCACAGTTAACAGTTCATCCTTACATTTTTTACTAAAACTTTAAGGTTCAAAAAAGGGTTAGGCTTAGCGAAAAAACGCAACCTCATAAAATGACCATTACGGTTAACGAATTTTTCAAAATAGCAAAACCGACTCCCCGACGGACCCTTCTCCGCTATGCCCCTGGAGCCCTTGGCGACTTGGGGGCGTCCATCCCAAACCCCCAAGGCCACCAATTCGTCCAGGGGGAGCAGATAAGGTCCGTCAGGGCGACCCCAACTGGTCACCGGTTTCCTCCCCTAGGCCAGTGGACGTCAGATACTCAGGAAATAAATAAATTAAATTAAAGTATTTATGGATAAATTACAAGTTATATCAGGTTTAATTAAGTAAATTATATCGATTAATGTTATAGTGATAGTCAGGAAAGAGGTTGTTAGGTTAGTGGGGTTTGAACTGAGTACCTTCAGCACACTGGCCACGACTCTACCAACTGAGCCATCAGGGCACAGAGATACCCAATTTATTTGTCTACTCATGATTACGAAATATTTAATTTTTATTTAAAGATTTGAGCAAAAGTGAAATATAACACCTGGAATAGAACCTAGGTCTACCGTTATGAACACTTGATACTGTCACTTATAGCAGCACTCTACCAACTGAGCCATCAAGACTCAGTCACACCTTTTTTATTTGTATATTATTGGTTACGGAATATTTTATTTTAATTTAGAATTATAGTTTAATATTTGAGCAAAAGTGAAGCTGGAATAGAACCTATGTCTCCCTATAATCACTTGATACACTGTCACTTTGCATCAGACTCTACCAACTGTGCCATCAAGGCATAGCCACTCCAGATTTATTATTTTATTTGTGGTTACGCAGTATTTTATTTTAATTTAAAATTAGTATACCATTTGAGCAAAAGTGAATTATTTAAGCTGGAATAGAACCTAGGTCTACTGCTATAATCACTTGATACACTGTCACTTAGCATCAGACTCTACCAACTGTGCCATCAAGACATAGCCACTCCAGATTTATTATTTTATTTGTGGTTACGGAGTATTTTATTTTGATTTAAAATTAGTAAACCATTGGAGCAAAAGTGAATTATATTAACTGGAATAGAACCTTGGACTACGGTTATTGATCACTTTATTCACCGTCATTTAGCCTCATACTCTACCAACTGAGCCATCAGGACACATCTACTTCAGATTTATTCTTTTATTCATGGTTACGGAGTATTTTATTTTTATTTAGAATTAGTTTAACATTTGAGCAAAAGGGAAATATAAGAGCTGGATTAGAACCTAGGACTACTGTTATGATCACTTTATACACTGTCACTTAGCATCATACTCTACCAACTGAGCCATCAAGACACAGCCACTCCAGATTTATTCGTTTATTTGTGGTTAGGGAGTATTTTATTTTCATTTAGAATTAGTTTAACATTTGAGCAAAATTGAACTATTTTATTTAAAATTTGTACGAGCGCTTATTATCCTATTATTTTGATCCAATGCGCATGCATGTGGACTTGAATTTTGCTGGATTTTTTTTAAATATTTCAATAAAATAAGAAATGGGGATAGAACCCAGGAACTACCGCATGCTACGCAAGCAACCTACCACTGCTCCAGTGGAGATTCGGCAACTCTTTAAAACTTATTATAACATCTTCTTTCTTTTGATGCATGCGCATTTAACCACTAACCACTACTCAAAGTGACCATAGTTTACTTGTGGGTTGTGAAGAGTCAGTGTTGATGCTACCCATGTAGCTGTGTCTAACTTCAATTTTTAATATCAAATACAACAACTAATTTCATTATAGTATAATATTTATTCAATATCAGTTAACAAAACTCATTGATTTTTCTCTCATTAGACTGGACTGGAACTTGTCTTTCAGTCTCTCTTTTCATAGACAGATTCAAAAAGTGGGGACATTATACTCACCACTTATGGTTTCGTATACTGATCAAGTTAGGCACAGATTGCCCCCTGAGTACATACATTGTTTGCGTATTTTGAAAACATTTATTAATGACTTAATTTTTTAAAGAAATATCTTATGTTGTAGGAACAAGTTAATAAACTAGTTACACTGTTAGTTCAGAAGAAGTGGGACTAAGACAAAGTTCAAACACACATATAAATAGAATCTAAAATGCATTTTCTGGAATGTAAGTAACAGTGTAACTAGTTTAAATTGGCTAATATGTAGTTTGGAATTTTTAAACGAAGTTTTATCCTTTTAAATAAAGATTTTTTTCAAAATATTTATGTTTGATTATTTTACTTTTTATTGTTTAGCCAACATGATTTTTACCTCTAACATTACTAAACATTAAATTGCAAAACGTAGCTACTTTTAAAAGACTAAACTGACACCAGAAAAATATTGTTCATATTAATTCTGCTAGTTGCCAAAATAGAGAACTATCTCTGTGAAAATATGATATAGGGTGTTTCCTACCCTGTGACCCTGATCAGATTGCTCTCTTAGTAAGAATCTATCCTTAAAATGAGCTGCTTAAAATTGAAGTGGGATAGCACTACCTAGTTTCTTTTTACATTCCAGTTGGTAAAAACTTGCCTTAGTCAAAACTTTAACAGTTCACCTTGACTTGTAAAAGCAATCCCAAAAATGTAACAACATAAGTGCTGTTACGGAAAATATTTAATTATTAGGGACCTATTAGCTCAAAACTAAGCACTCCAATTCTATTAAAAATGTATCATGGAATCTGTTTGGAAAGGAATCACTGACAATATTGTACCGGACAGTACAAAAGTGCACTTTGGAACTACAGGGCTACAACTCCTATCCCACCATCTAAACGTCTTCAGCTGTAGTCATAAAAGGTGTGTCTATAAACACAATTTCCTGTAGCTGATGAAGTACAATAGTGTGATGGCTGAAGACATTACCAAAGTTCCAAGATGTGGGACAACTTACATAGTACCGAACGTCATTGCAAACAATTTAAGAGATGAGTGGAGTTCGATAATGAGTCTGAGTTGGTCCAGAACAGAATGAACATCACATGAACTTAAGAAGCTCGCGCCGCCCGAACCTCCTTAAGCCTCGCCTCAACATCCTGCCGCCTGCCGAGCTTGAAGGCGACATCACAGAACTCGAAATACATGCCGAACGAGTCCGCGTTGCTCACTTTCATGTCGTGGTACACCACATTGTCCGTGTACTTGGGCTTGCAGCAAATGTAAAAGAGTATGAACAACGCACCCAGGGCGAAAGAGCCAACCGCCAGGGAGAGGAGGGCGGAGTCGTGCGGCTGCCACTCCCTCCCGTACCACCACGCCCCCAGGAGGAGGGCGTTCTCCACTAGCAGGACGGCCAGGAAGAGGAGGGGCCGGCCGTGCTTCTTGAGCTCGAACATGATTGGCCAGTAGACGAGCGAGGGCAGGCCGAAGACGGCGAACACCAGGCAGAAGAGGGCGGAGCGTCGCTTGGCCGAGAAGGGGGCGGAGGGATCGGCCTGGCGGTAGGTGGAGACTGCGATGCGGGTGACGAATAGGGAGACGAGGGCGCCGTGCAGGATGCAGAAGAGGGCGGTCCAGCCGCGCAGGACGGTGGTTGCCATGGCGATGGCCAGCGCACGTGACACCATGATGGACAGCCAGCCGACCAATGAGAGGGTGCCGGTGAGGGGTCCGTCGTCGCGGCGTCGCACGGCCGCCATCATGGAAATGAGGGTTAAGCCCGACGCGATGATCTCGCCCGTCACTGGAAGGAGAAGGATTGATTGATATCAATGGGTGAAGTTAATGTTACACAGAGTGTTAATAAAAAATAAGTATATCGACAAAATTCTAAACTCATGGGCAGTAGGGGGTGTAGGCTATACCCAAAGACAATTCAGAATAACACTAGAAGTGGGGGACGCCCCCAGAATTTCCAAGGCACTATACTCGACAGCAACGTTTCCTGAACCCAGTACGTCACTACGCGGAAGGAGAAAATGGGTAAACACAAAGCCTGTTGGGTTGCTAGGAGAAGTTTCGGTACGCAAATCGTGATAAAAGGACACTATAATATGCATGGGCTTAACAAAATAATCATATTTTTAAATTGACGTTCTTCATTTCACTCAAAATTCAGACACCACGATGGGAACTACTTTGTTAGTGACGTCATAGAGTCATCTAACGTTGCTATCGAGTATAGAGTGCTTAAGTGAGGACATAAAAAGAATAAAAGTTATGTGCCAATCATCATACTTCACCTTATTTAAAAAACTGGGGCCATAAAGGGGTCGTCTTAAATATTCGACAAAAAATTTGTAATTGTCGCATTTTAAAGCCGGTCCTTATGGGGGAAAAAATATTCACCCAGTTTTTATGTGAATGAAAATAAAGTTTTTAAAGCATGATAAAGGATACGAAAAAAAATTTTTCTACCCACAACCGTTTGCCTACATCTTTATTCACTGATCGAAATATTAAAAAAAAATTTAAATTTTGAACGAAAGAGGGCGATTTTCGCGTGGAAAAATATTGGATTATAACTGTTTGGTATTATGTTTAATATGAGAGAAATAGCAAAAGGGATATAAGAACCAAAGGTAACAAATATGGATGCTATTATCAATTAAAGGAATGAAACTAGCTCCATTTGGCTGAATGCAGATATCCAGATAATTTTTCTTGGAAAGCAGGGTAAAAAAAAGTAAGGATTTTCGTGTAAATGGGCTTTACTGCAAAGCTTACCCCACCTAAAAAATGCAAATAGTGTGCCTGTAAAACTGTTTCCCAACGATAGTTCATTTGTTGCGGGGAAAACAACTTACGTAGTAACAGTGCGTTTACCCTTCAGGGAAAGGGAGGGTTGAAAAAGCACGTTTTTCGAAACTGTGCGGATGTTTGGACAAATGGATGTAATGAAACGTGATAAATTCTTTTTAACTCAATACAACAATTCCTTTTTTACTAGCTTGTTCTGAAATTTAGAAAAACATTTTTTTTTTAAATCCGCTTGCCATTAAGTGCTTATGCGGCTTCTTAACCAACAAATGGGCTTCAATAAGACGTAAAAATATCAGCTGGATAGGGCAGGGTGTTTCTTTGTTTCTGTTTTTTCTTTCAAGCTGCCTCTTAAAATTAAATTTAAGCTGATTTCCCGATTTGTAATTGAGAACTCGTAATTAAAACTTCTGTTACTGGATTATCATTGGGAGAGTAAATAGGAAGCACTTCAATTAGAGTGTCATTAAAGAGAGACTAATTATAAAGAGAGAGGCAACGAAAGTCAAAGGGCATTCTCTAATGGGGTGGGTAATTAGTAGATGGCACTCAAATTGCCTCCTATGTGTCAAAATACAACCTACATGGTCAGCGGAAACAAAAATGCAATGACAAAAGGTTCAGCGGCCTCATTCAGTTATTCTTCGGTGAATGATCTCTCGATTAATTTTTCTTACTTTTGCAATGACAAATTTGATTAGAGTTTATAGAATCTGAGGAGTAAACCTAGTTCTACAACTACGAGTAGAATAGGACTATGGAACCATGAAAACGAAACCTATGGATCACTTGAATGATTCTTTTATTTATACGACTCAAAGAATGAAAGAGGTATATTCGAGGAGCTTTTCAAAGGAATCTTGATAACAAATAAACTTGTAAAGAATTCTATTTTGGTTTTGAATTTTATTTTTGATTCATAAATTTATCCCGTATTGTTTCCGCAAAGAAAATTACTCAAGGAAGGACAGAGAAAACTTATTTCGAAATTCCCTGATAATTCCAGGTTTTCCTTGATATTTTATAAATATAGTATATTCCAATCTTCTAGAAAACGGAAAAATGACTGTGTAAAACGGGAAAGCGGGAGAAAGAAGAAATTACGAAGTCTTAAGTCTGAATCAGGAGGGCTTGAAACTCTGGTAAAACAATATAAATGAAATTGTTACTAGACTTTTATCACAAAGGAGCTTTTATTGGAATCCTTTTTTTTAACAAACACGCTAATTTATTTATATGTATTCGAGATTTATTTTGTAGGAAGGAGAACGGAAATGCACATTTAAAGACTTAAAAATCAGAAAAATGTGGATTTCCCGGATTTTAATCAGATTTTCTGAAATCCTTTTATTTATCCCTGATAATTCCAGGTTTTTAAGGTTTTCCAGGTCTGTGGCCACCCTGTACTTCTAAAGCAGTGGTTCCCAACCGATGGTCCGCGGGCCATAGGTGGTCCGTGAGAGTCTTAGAAGTGGTCCGAATAAAAATTCCAATAAATACAAATTTGAGCGAATTGAACGATAAAATATGGAATTATGTATATCCGTGAAGATGACTTTTGGCTGAGTAATTTGTGAGGATAATCACAACTTAATTATTAATATTACTTTTGTGTAGTATAATATTTGAAGTGACCTTGAGAGGTCTGAAAAAACTCAGCCCGAAGATTTCATTACATCATAACAAAAGATAAATAATTAAAATTTTCTTAAAACAGAATTATAATTCAGAGCATCATATAAATTTACACGCTTAAGTAGGGAATATAAACTTTCATCTTGCAATTTTGTGAGGGTAAAGTACTTTAAGCTATAATACAGGGTGGTCCGTGAAGGTTCCAATTTTAAACTTAGTGGTCCGCGGGCTTCTCTGAGTTGGGAACCACTGTTCTAAAGCAAAATAAAACAAACAAATAGTTTACTGGTGGAAAAAACAACAACATTTTTTAAAGGTTTGACCATTCGGTGTGCAAATCAACAATAACCACGCCAGGAATAGAAAGTCGTTCCTCTTTTATAGGAAAAGGAAACTGACCTGTGCGGAACATACGGGTAACCGAAACCCTGTGTCGCAACCAACTAGTCACGCATGCCCTGTGGTTGCATTATTCATTTGGTTTCGAGGCGTAAATTGGACGGTGTAAAAATAATATCGTGAGTAGGAACAATTATCCGATTTCACTACCTCCTCGTTTGGTTGGTAGAAAATTTTGATGGCCCTTCAGTGGGATGTAAAAAATATTTTACATAGATTTTATAAGGAATTCCAATTTGGATGGTGTTAAAATTTCGTTATACACAGTATCAACAAAATTATAATAAGTATAAAACTTAGGGATTTGAATCCAATGAATTAAAGAATTGTTTTACAGAAAGTCGTCTCCACGTAATGTAGTAACTTCAAGGATGATTTAACGTTTCTGGGACTTAAGATTCAAAAATTCCTTTCCAGTTAAGGCTATTTAACAACGCACCATCAATTTTGAGTATTTCAGTTATCAATTTTTCCGCCTTTTAAAATCAGTGTTTCTGATGTAAGAGTAAAGCTGTAATCTTTAAAATAACATAAAATAAAAAAAAAATGCACAGTTAATTACGTATGGTTTTGTTTGCATGGTCACAGTTTATTGGAAGTTATGGCCGTAGACAGACAAATTATGTCTGACTATACGTAAAAGGAAACCTCGACGAATCTCTTCAGTTTTACGAAATAACAGATTCATCGTCTTTAGATGAGTTAACCCTATCAGTGGTCCTTAATGAATCATTTAATATTATAATTGACCAAATTAAAAGTTATCTGTATCTTTCCAAATTAATGTTATTCTAAAAAAGGTTTCGTCTTTAATAGAAAAAGAGTCGCTTCGATATTTTATTTATTTATATTTTAGAGAAGCGAGAAAAAGTCTTATTTGAAAAAATGGTATATATAGTAATGCTCTACGAGAAGAGATTGAATACTGTGACTGAATAAACTATTGTTTCACTCGGGAGTATACTTACACGCTTTGTATTCCGTTTTTTCGTCTAATGAGATAATGATAATGTACAGCTGCAGCAGAATCTGCGTCAGGCCGGCGTAGAACTCCTCGAAGAACTCTAAAACGGCCGCTTGTCTTTCTAGGATGGACTTCTCCTCCAGTTCGCTTTCGGTCAAAGGTCTCCTCTGGCACACGCGCTGGGCAGAGAACTGGAGGACTTCCACACGACTGGAAATCAAAACGCACGTTGAGAAATTAGTATTGGGGAAAACGCAACTTTGATACAAAATATAGTTGTAGACTCTCAATTAAAGGAGGGAGGCCTTAAATAACCGAATTATTGCAAATTTTCACTAACAATTTTGAATAAAGGATGGGAAAATTATGATAAAATAGGACATTTATGATGAAATTAACACATAGAAAAGAATTGATTTAAATTGTAATGTTTTTTTATTTAGAATTAGTGCAATACGAAAAATATTCTTGTTGTCTAGGCTCAAGGTAAGGGGTCTGGTTCAAAATCCCGACAATCAGTTGCCCGATAGGTACGTTTGCCCGACAGCATCATCATCGTCGTCAATACGAAACAACGGGAAGGAAGGAAAGAAGGAGAATTTTCGGGCAAATGAGGGTCGGACAGTTGAGTGTTGGGCAAATGAACGGATCCCCAAGGTAAGTTGTACGAGTCCAATGTACAATAAGACGGTGTTCAAGTACTTAAGGGGGAGCCATTTGCTAATTTTTGCTGATAATAGGGGAAGGGGAATATGAATGATGTAAGACACTAAAGAGACTTAAAATTTTCCAAACTATACTGGGCTGGGCGCGCACGAGTGACTAAAGTCACGGCGACCAGGATTACTAGTATCAAAAATATCACTAGAAAACAATAGAGCATTTTCAATCACATGACTTTACCTAACAACGGCCTTAGCAACATGGGCGTCATTTAGGGGGGGCAGGGGGGGGCAATTGCCCCCCCCAAGGTTTCCACTCTTAAGTGAAAAATTGCTGAGAGTCCCTGGAAAATCTTCCACAAGGAGCAACAGATTTAACTCAAAACATCCCAAAAGCAGTTAAAGCACTACTTTTGAGGGTCTAATTTCAAAATTTTCTGGGGGAGAACCCCCAATCCCCCTCCTGACCTTTGATGTATGTTATACAATTTGTCTCCCTTGAAAATTCTGCCTCTTACAAGAAGCAGTTCCCTTTGGGAACCAAAGAGTTTGAAGCCCCTAGGAGTCTGGTTTAAAGGGGAATTTTCAAAAATTTTTTCTGGGGGAGGATCTCTGCCCCCCCTTGAAAATTTTACGTTTATTTATAACTTTTTTTCTTTAGAAAATTCTATGCTTTACAAGGAACTGTTCTTTTTGAATGTAACCCAAAGGACCTCAAAATGAGCTGAAACACTACTTTAAAGAGGCAAATTTCAAAAAATTTTCAGGGGGAGGACCCCCAGACCCCCCTTTAAAATTTTTAAATATATATTATGTTATACAGTATATTTTCCTTGAAAATTCTGCCACTCACAACAAGCAGTTCCCTCTGGGTGCTCCCCAACAAGGTTGCAAGGGAGATAAAACCCTAGTTTAAAGGGAAATTTTCAAAAAAAATTCTGAGGGAGGACCTCCGGCTCCCCTTGAAACTTTGACGTTTATTTGTAACTTTTTTCTCTAGAAATTATGTGGTTTACAAGGGGCTGTTCTCTTCGGATGTAACTTAAATGTTGTAAAAATGAAGCAAAATTTAAAAAATTTTCTGGGGGTGACCCCAGACCCCCCATTTTTACTTAGAACTTATGATGTTGAGTCCCCCCCCCCCCAAAAAAAAAACAAGTCTGGTTACGGCGTGGCTCAGCCCCACTTAAAAAAAAATCCTTGCCCCCCCCAACCAAAAACTGAAATGACGCCCCTGCTTAGCAACGTTGTTTTTATCCTCCAGTGATGTCATGTGCGAAAGCTGCTATTGGATACTTCTATGTCCCGCCCCTAACAACAGCCTTAACAACGTTGTTTTTGTCTTTGTCACCGTGACAAAAGTCGCCCGTGCGTGCTCGCCCTAACTTAAAAAAAAACAAATATTAAAAATTATATTTGGCAGTGGGAAAACTAAACTGTAAAAAATCCAATGTTCTAAGGACTAGCATTTTAATAATGCAACAATACAAAACCTTGTTTTTTAATTATTTTTATTTTTTCTAATGAGAGGAGAGAATGGAAGAAATGATAGAGGAAAAAAGAGTGATTAAAAATCTTAATGACAAATACGGAATGAGGGAGATAGTAGGAATAAAAGAAGGTGAGGGAAAGAAAGAGTGACAATGAGAAAAATAACAGAGAGGATGAAAGAAAACCTTACAGTCACATTCACAGCCATCAGCGCCGGTGTAAAATCCTAGGTCAATGAAGGATTCCACCAATCGGAGTCAGCGTAAAGCTTATATTTCTTTCTTTAGCTGCAGTTTCACACCGATCATCTGCCGTTTCTCAGAATCAGACAAAGGCGAAACAACGAACAACCCCACAGTGACCCCCTCCAACAAAAACGAAAACACGGGAGGAGAACGAAGTCACTAGTTGGCTTATTAATCAAGTGACTTTCCCCTCCACCTGGGGTCCATATTTATCTTCGCCTTCGTTGGAGGGGGTCATTGTATGTATTGTATTCCGAAAAACGGCAGATGCTCTGTACTGACACAGACTTACCCTAAAGGGCACCGTAGAGTTTTCCACTGGCTGTAATAAAACACTTATCTCCAGGAAAAAAACCTCAGTTTATGGCGCCGGTTTCCTTGTGTGGTCAATAACCGACCCCTCCTCGGGCGCGAGTGCGAGGGGATATACAAAGAGATTGGGGGAGATAAGTGTGACCGCGACTGCTGGTCCGGCCGTAATTGTTTTATTACAGCCAATGGAACACTTTACGGTGACCCTAAAACCTCAACTCTTACCTACCCTTTTATCTGCCATGGCACGAGCAACAGCCCGTGCACCACCTTAGTCCCAACTTCCTTGGGCTCAGCCTCCTCCTGATCCTTGACATACGCCGAGACGACGTACACAATATAGATGAGACAGGGCAAGAAGAGACAGAAGGCAGAGACCACGCAGTAGTACACGTCACGGTCCGAGTAGTACTTGCCCACAGCCGCGCTGTCCTGGTACAGCTTGTTGAGGTAGATGCATAGCTGTACCATGGAACGGGTCAGCAGGAAGGGGAAGCTGTACCTGCCCAGGAGGGACAGCATGCCCCCGGGGGATCGCTGGGAGGTGCCGTTGGTGGTGGTTTTGGGGGCGTCGGTCTCATCAGGAGCTGCTGTTGTCTGGAAGAATATATGGGTGAGTTTGCATATTCCAGTTTGTAAGATTTCCACCAATAAGAGATCTCGCTCTCATCTTACGAAGTGGAATTGGGGAAATATGCGTTTAGAGAATAGATGGTGTTTCAGAAAGTAAAGTACAAGCTTTGAAAACCCCTCTTTTATTGCTTCTACTCTAGCATGCTAAGATACTTTTTTCCTATAGATTTAGGTGATCAAGAAAACCTCCAGACGTCATTACTGACAGACGTCATTACTCATAGACTTAACATTGCAAATTATAACTGATTTAGCCCTATGTTTGACGTCACACGTCCGAGATGTGAGGCTATAAGGTTCGCGGAGGTTAAGGTTTTAGAAGCGAAATATTTTGACTATTGTGTAAGAACGCATTTCCTAACGTGGGTGAATAGTTACTTGCATTTAACTCGATACCCGATTAATCACTTTGCCCATAACATATGCATATGTAAAAATTAAGGGGAAAAGGGACTTGTAGAAATAACGGTTGGGGTGCAGAAGTTTCACACACAAGAGAGGAAAAAATATTTATTCTACCTTAAAAAGACAACCAAAGAGACTAGGAATTCGTTTAAAAACAATATTATTATTACAAAATGCTAGGTTAAATCAACTTTTCTTCCTAATGATCCTCTTTATAGCCTTAATATGTGTCTTGGACGCGTATCTATGGTACAGCGACCGCGAGGGTCTTTTTTCCAACGCTATCACAAACGAGCGCAGCAGAAAAGGAACGTCCTCCGGATTCCTTCTGGGTCCTTCATCAGTCTCGGATCCTTCCTCCTTCTTCATCTGGGTCTCTTCGGGTACAGAATCATCCTGCGACCCACCAAATCCAGGGATCTTATTGATCATGTCCACACACGTCCGCTTCAAGTTTTCGAACTGCTCTCTGCCCATGGCCCCTCCCGTAATGAGGACGAGAGCGGCGGAGTAGATCCCCATGATCAAGATGGCTATTCCGAGCAGGGACATGGCACTGAAGACGCACAGGAAGAGGAACTGGAGGGGACCGTCGTTTTCGTCGTCGTCGGTCGCATCTGATGACGTCATCAGCGGCAGGAGGGACAGGAGCCTGCTGGCTCTGTCTTCTTCCACCGCGCTTTCTATCTGCGTTTCTTCTTCCACTTCTTCTTCCACGTCTTCTTCTTCTTCATCGGAGGAAGAATCGTCATCGTCTACCCATTTGCGCTTGCGCTTCTTAATAAGGGAGTCCAGCAGCGCCGATTTGCTGATTTTTTTCTCGCTGATGATTTCTTCCACTCGCTTCCACACGTTTCGCACTCTCCTGTAGTAATCCTCATCAGAATCGCCTTTGCTGTTTGACGGTGTTGAACCTTGATCTTCCGGCGGTGGCGACCTCTTAATGACTCTCTTCCTAATCGGTCTTTCCATCAAAATATCGTCTGCACCATCGTAAAAAGAATCAGCGTTCGAACTAGTTCGAGAGGGGTCGTCGAGCACTTTCACGGAATACCCACCCGACTCGGACAAAACCCCATCTTCTTCCACTTCGTAATCAGGAATTTCTCGCCGTTTTCGGTCGCTTAAAGATAGTTGAGAAGCCTCGGAGTCGGTCTCGTTCTCGCTTTTATCAGGAGGGTATGGCGGCAAAATCTTCTTGACAATGTGATGGAAAGTCTCGACGACTTTCTTGCGTTCGTATCTGGAGTAATCGGACGACTTTGAGGGGTTTTTGCTGAGGTAAGATATGACTCTCTTCGTGTGGATGGACTCTTCGATGGTGCCCACCCTGCCCAAGCAGACGTGAAGAACTAGAAGGAGTTGCGCTACGGAGCAAAACATGAAGTGGCTTGTCGAGACCAAATGATACGACATGGTGGTTTATCTATGTTTTGTCTATGTTTTTTTTTTAAAAGTTTGTGTTTAGCCGGAATGAAATAACTGATGGAATTTCATCGAAGGTTATATGAACTGCTATTTTGATTCGTTAACAATGAGTTTCGGGATGAAGTTTAATCAAATTGTTGCGATGATTTTCTGGATACGAATTATTATAAGTCATTGTTGAGAGTTGAAAACAGCATCTTTTTTCAACTAACAAGTATTCGGAAATCATGCAAATCATTATTTCTGCAGTCTTGTAACAGGGATCCTTTGGGATCATGCATGGAGGGATCTTGAGTCGCAATGTCTAGTAACACTGAATGTAAAGACCTATTGTTCAGTTTTGACTGGCCCTGCACTTCCTAAGCTTTCAGGATGAAAATTCCACAATGTACTTATTATAAAAAAGTTGTCAGTAATAAAGTTTCAAGTACAAACAAAAGGGGGGCTGGGGTTCCTCCCCTCCCCTGTAAACTTTTTTGACATTTGACCTTAAAAAAAACCAGGGTTTTAACTTGTTTTGGTATACCTAGTCCAAATTTCGAGAGGGGCAGGGCCCCTCCATCCCCCTTTTATACACGTCCCTGCCTAACCAAGTATTGAAAATTAATAACTTATCCCTTTGCAAGGAATTTGGAGGCCCAAATAACTTTTTAGTTGTTAGGGTGTATTGTGTATTTCAACCTTTTTATCTATTTCCAAACAATATATTTTTACTACAAAACTTTTTAAATTTTTAATCGAAGCAGTTAACTAACGAACTAACTTCGGTATTCCAAAGTCGCAATCCAACGTAGGCCAAAATTTAGTTTCACTCGAAAGAGACCCTGGAAATTTAAAATATTGGACCTCTGGTTAAAAGAGATGTCAAAAAATTATTTTCAGCTCACCAATACATTGCTGAATTCGTTTTATCACTCTAATATTAGACATTCCATCAAGTTCAGTGCTTCCACGGGTATCCTTTTGTCACCCTCTATTATTATCTTTTTTTTGTCGGGGAGTATACAACTAATTTCCGTTTCCGTTCCTGATGATTGAGCTTGAAAAAAAAATGGAATGTCGGAGTTGACCTAAATGTCCCAGCTCCAACGAGAATGTCATTACTAAGGACGATAGAACAACTTAATGCTAGAACCATCAAAGAATAAAAAAAGATACCGACTGGGCCAATGAAAGAATCAACATACAGAAAATAAAAAAGATGATATGTCTCGAATCATAAGTCACTACGAGGCCAGTTTTGAGTCAACATTATTTTTGAGGTTGTACCTCCTTACGGGTACTTTTAACATCAACTTTTAGATGACTTACACATTGTAAATTAATTTTGGTGAACTTAATTTCAAAATTTTGTAAACAATATGAATTCCAAGTAAATATGGAGGGTCTGGGCTACTGATGTTTCACAAACCTTAAGGCAAAAGTTTAAATCAATGGATCCAAACCTTATAATTTAATAGGGAAGTGCTTAAACGCAAAAAGGTTATTTATAGGAAGTAGTTAATTAAGGTCATTTTAAGGGAACAATCCCGAATCTCTGTGCCGTCTTCCCCTCACAATATTCTCTTGCTGAAGGCACCCATGCATGACTGTCAAAACAAGCAGCATTTCATGTATAAATTTTGAAAATTTCAATGAGTGGCCGTTCAAATATTACATTGGTAAGTTTTTGGTCATTTATGACCCCCTCTCCTTGTCAGAAAAGATAAGCAAAAGATAAGTTACGTACTGTCCGACCCCCCCTTGTTTTTTTTTTGTACAAAACATTTAGAAAAGCTTAGATTTCTGAAATTAATTGTTCTCCATGAACACTTAACCTATCGTTAAAACTTTCCTTTTGAAAAAAGGAAAGTGAAAATGATTTGCGAAATTACTTCAATATTTTTTGTGAAGTTTATTATGGTTGAATTTGAGATTATTTATGCAAGAAACAAAGCAAATAGCAAACCCCCTCCCACTTACGTGCTTACGTAATATTTGAACATCCCCTGATTGAATTAACTTCACTGTGCCTGGGATAAATAATCTGAAAACTTAACAAGGAAAACCCTGAATCGCACCAAAAACATGCTAACTTCGTTTTAATATACTTAAAGCTCACTGGTAGACATAAATTGAAACGAATGGATGTGTATAATATTGGAAATAAGTAAATTACTGTGTATAAAATCAAAATCCTCTTCAAGTGAAAAATGTTGATAAATTTCAAGATTAAATAGCGAACAAAATTAAATTCATCCAACAGCTCAAAAAATCTCCACTTTCACGAGCTCTTTCCCACGCTTATCAAATCAATACAGATCACTCCCACGCACGCACGTGGACTAGGAACACCATCGTTTAAATAATTACTTATTGGAAACGAATCGCCCATTTCGTTTTGACTTTTGCACTCTGACTATTATAAAATCAAAATTTTTCAACATTTCAATTTTAAAAAACTTTTTAAACTTGACTATTTTTCTAATAACGGGATGTTTGTAAAAAAAATTTAAAAACCACTAAGAGGATTAGTTGTGCCCATTTCAGGCATTTTGAAGAATAAATACAATTCGTAAAAAATGCAATTCTACAAAATATACAAACTGTAGAGTAGCAAGAAAAAACTTTTGGTGGAGATATTGGAATTTTGAGAAGATATGGTTTAATTAAACTACTATAAAATTTAGTTTATTTTATGGTTAAAAAACACATTTTTCTGACTTTCTGAGGGGATATATCTCTACTGGCTACCTAACTACTTACGTCCCTGTACAAAGTTAAAGAGTAATTTTAATTTTTCCACAAAAGGACAACGTAGTCGTCATTTTCTTCATAACAGTATGCAGCAGTGTATCTGATGTACCAAATACCATAATTAATACACATTTTTTTATACATGGCCCGATTTAGAAAATTTGGAACACTAGGCACGCAGGAAGGGGACCCCAAGTTGCCACATTTGGTGCAATATGAATGAAGAAGCGTGAAAAATAATTGTTTGCATATAGTGTGAAAATTCACTATCGTCAGGGGGTCAGGGTTAGACACGTTCTCGGTTATTTTTTACGTTTTTTAACATTCATTGCTAAAAAGTTTGGATTTCAATTTTCGATTTTAAAAAGCAATGGAAAAAACATTCTAGGAAGTATAAAAATTTATTTCTACTAAAAATTTTTGTTAACTTTTTAAAATTAGGGGCCCCCAAATTGTGGGGCCCCTAGGCCCAGGCCTAATGGTAAATCAAGGCCTGTTTTTATAGAAATGTAAAATAATGAATTGGGAAAGCTATTCAGGTAACTGGAGTCCGGATAATTTGAGCATTACTCTACTTGTATAATCTCCTTTATTTTAATATACTTTTACTACAATTTCTCCTCAATAATTTTTATGTATATCCGGCGAAAAATACACCCTCCCCATGTATTTCCAACCTTACTTTTCGTATCATAAGCCCCCGCTATTCCTCCAAACATACACCATCTAAAACCGAATCAGCCGATCGACAGACAGACACGCCAAGGACTGCTAAAAAAAACAATCAAAAAATCACATAATTACTCACTTCGACGTTATCCATTTCTCCATCGATGTACGGTATATCCTGCTTCGTCAAGGGGCTGAAGGAATCATTGGGCGATTCCATGCTGGGGACACATGCTCACGGGCCGACCCTTGGTGACCAGCCGCTCTTCTTGACCACTTGTTGAAGCATCAGCGAATGACTGTGACTGTGAGCCCACGAAAGTACGAAAGGGTGTTGGGGCGATTACGTCACTGCCACACATACTCGCGGAAGGTCATATCAATCCGGTCTCTCTCGATGTTTTTTTTTCGAGCTGTAAACAAGCGCGTTTTCTTTCCATGTGTCCGTGGCGGCGTTTCAGATTGCTAATGCATTGCATACAGTTTACTTAGGCCTTAGGCCGTATTTAGGATGTCATAGCAAAGGGAGGCAGAGTTTTTTGGGGGGCGGTAAAACTACTTAAGTCGAAGAGATCAATGTTGCAGATTACACATTACTCCAGTAATAATTCGTTTCACAATCTTTATTCAAGAATTTTCTTGGAAGACGCAATATTTTTTCTATATAAGGACAAGCAGATGGGTCTTTTTCTTAGTTTCAGTACATTGTACGCCTTTCAATTTGCTTATGAATGGAAAGGGAGTCAGATTGGAATCTAGAAAAATTATAGCCTGATGGACTCGTGCTTATTTCATTAAAAACGTGATTGTTTTTGCTCAGTAACAGAACATAATATTTTTAAGAACTAAGGCAAAAAAAGTCTACATCTTCTATCTCTATCAAGAAAGGAAAACTGAAAAAAGGAGGCGGCAACAAAATTGTAGCAATGGGCGGCAAAAACCTTAAATACGGGCCTGATAGAGAAACAGCCATCTGGGATACTTGAACTGGGACCATTGTCTCGGGGGAGGTTGACTCAAAATTGTTTTTTAAACGACCCTCCAACTTACATTTATAAAAGGTTGTGATCTCCTAAAAAAAAGAGAGACTTACAAGTAGGATTGGAATTTTGGTGAAATTAATGTTAAAATTTTGTGGGTAATACTACGTTTGTAGCAAAGCACTAGCGGATCCAGGGGGGGGCTAGGGGGCTTGAGCCCCCCCCCCAAAATGAAAAATTTTACACTATATAATATGGAATTTTATGCACCAAAATGAGTTAAAACCATGTTATTTTAAGGTCAAATTTTCAAAAATTTTCCCAGACCCCCTTGGTACTTGTAACTCTATTATTACAGCTCTACTTGAAATTAAGTTTGTCAAAACGCAAAAATTCTGCCATAACATCTATATCCAAAAGGCGTACCAAAATGAGTTGAAAAAGTGTTTTTTTACTTAAATTTTCAAAATTTTCTAGGGGAGAACCCCCAGACCCCCTTAGTACTTGTAGTAACTCTATTATTAAAACTCAATATTATATAACGCTTGTCAAAAAGCAAAAATTCTACCATAAGATCTATGTCCGAAATTCGGATGAGGCGTACCAAAATGAGTTGAAAAAGTTGGTTTTTTAACTTAAATTTTTCAGAAATTTTCTAGGGGAAGACCCCTAGAGCCCCTTAGTACTTGTAACTCTATTATTACAACTTTGTTTTATATTAAGTTTGTAAAAACACAAAAATTCTACCATGAAATCTATTTCCGAAATCGGATGAGGCGTACCAAAACAAAACGAAAAGTGGGTTTTTTTTTACTTAAATTTCCAAAAAATTTCTGGGGGAGAACCCCCAGTCCCCCCTTTTAGTGTTTGGAGCTGGATAATTCAGTACCTTACTACCTTTTCCATATTAAGATAATCAAGAAGATACAAATGGATTATGAAAATTCTTAGCCCCCCCCCCCAAAACCAAATCCTGGATCCGCCACTGTAGCAAAGATAAGGAAGGAGTCAAGGGGAACGTCTCCATTTTTTTTATTTGACCCTTAAGTGTTTTAATCCATTTTTGGATATTTGGGTGACACTCCTGAAGAGGACCGCTCATCGTATATGTCTCAGAATTTTATAAGGAAAACAATATTGCATACCCATGGAAATTTCTCTGGGGGAGGTAACACACTAACCTCCCTTGGATATGGCCCTGAACTAGAATTGCTTACTGTGATGGAAATACGATTCTTCATTGATAAAAAAGCCTCATTAAATACATTAATTTATTTCTCTTTATCACTTTCTTGTGAAATAACTATAAATAAGATCTTTGAAAAAGACTTCAGAAATGCAAACATGTAGTTTCTGGGAGATCAATATTTGAAGGTACAACTTCTTTGTTTTAGGTTCTTTATCAAAACTTGAGGAATGTTATGAAAATTTAATTAGTAATTAAATTAATAATGGCAGATTACATCCAGTTAAAAAGGGGCAGTTAGATCATATATGGATTAATATATTTTAGGAGGCACGCTCCAGTAAAGTTTTGAAATTTATCTCTTTGAGCCATGGGTGTATTTTAAAAGGAGACTCTAAAGGGAAGCATTTAGAAACTTTTTTTTTTTTTGGGGGGGGGGCATGCTGTCTGATTTCATTGAGATTCCAAATTGAATATCCAGAAAAAGTTGGTATAAAGGATATTGCTCCTTCATGACTCCCTATGTTTTTAGTTGTTTTATAGACGAACAATATTGGAATTTTGGGGGGACATGGTGAAAAATTATTCCACTTCTATGGTCTAAAAAGGAAATTTTCTGACCCCCAAGGGGGATATCCCCTCTTCTGACTACACCACTGATTCATGTTTATAAAAAGTTAGATAACATCAGTGTAGTAGATGGTAGAAACCCCCTCCCAGTACTCATTTGTTAATCTTTCGTAAAAAAACATTTGAACTAATTTTTAATTATTCCCCCAAGCAAAAACTAAAGTCCAACTTGTGATGATATTTTATACACAATTAGTGGCAACATCTATTTGTATTATGTTTAGTAACTTTAACTTCTTTAGACTCACTACTACAGATCTTGTCGCTTTCTTTTCTATATTTCAGATGTATAATTGCTCAACTGTTCATGCTCTTTTTTTTGGTGATTAAAGACACATTTATAGAGATACGATATTCCTCTGTTTTATTCAAATTATTATACTACACAACTAGTGTAAAAAAATGTCTCTAAGCAACTTAAGCCTAATTTAAAATCAAATATACTTTTCTTTAACTCATTGAGTTGAGTTTTTTGTATGAACAAGATCTCTTGTATTATTGAAAGTTTCTGAAACTATGAAACATATTTAAAGTCAATCCCGAGCCTGTAGTGAAAGTGTCTTTAATTTTTTTTAGTTTATTTTCCTTCTGGATGCATAAGCTTTATTTTAAAAAATCATTTAAATAAATTGAATTGAACAATGCTTCAAAACAGGCAAACCTTTGGTTGTATTGTATACAAGCATATAAAATATTGTGATGTAAAAGTGGATGGGTATGATGCATAAAAATCTGCTTTAGAAAATTTAAGTTTTCAAAGTTAAAAATTAAAGGAATACATTTCTGAGATTAAATTAGTAATGAAATAAACAATGCAGTCGGACAGTGCTAACTGTGCATAAGAAAAAACTTTCTTGACAGTAGTTAAATCTCAATAGCCTTTCAATATTTAAAATGCTCCAATGAGGGATGAACTGTAATATGAATTTCTGATGGGAACTTTCCAAATATTATTAGTTGTCATTGTTGTAGGGTACACACATATCAATCTCTAACTCAGCACAAAATAATCCCTAAAGTTCTTTGAATTTTTTTTTTCGACAGCAGCCATTTAGAAGTTTTAAAATGATTTATTGCTTGAAAAAATAACACCATAACCTCTAGCTACCTGTATTACCCTTTCATATACATCTCTATTCTAAAAAAAAATCTATCTAAGTTGACAGTTTCTAGTAAGAACTTTTTAATTTCTGGTAAGAATGACACGTTTTTGCTTTAGCACAAAATGTCCAGATTGTCTTAAAGATTCTGAGAAAACAATGTACAAACTGATGACGTTTCAGAAGCCATTAAATACACTGAAAAATTACCAAAGTTTATGTAAAGCAATGGAAAGGAGTGCTAGAAAAAGGTAAATGTTTCAAAAATCCCCCTTGAAAAAAAACTAGTGTAAAAAGAATAAATCAAATTCTTTTAAAAGTACAGTAAACTCCCGTTAGTACGCCGTTCAAGGGGATTTGTGAAAACGTCGTTATAAGCGGGACGACGCTATATGCGGAATTCCATAAAACACCGTTTCGGCGATATACTTAAAACCTGTAATACGTAATCTTACCTAGAAACCTTTTTAAGCAGGATTTTATCACTAAAATAGAAACGAAAGAACAATGTCTAAAAACAGAACAAACATTCTTACCTTTACATCTTTTATTGGTATATATCTACAATCTTTACACTTTGTACACACCGCAATCTTGTATTTTTAATTTTCTATCTGATTAAAAAATTTCCATAAGGAGTTGCTTCTGTTTTTCTTTTCCATAATTCTGAACTTACACAACAGTGGACTGAACTGAACACTGAGCTATGGAATGCGGAAGTCGAATTGGAGGATCGAGAGGGGGAGAATTTCCAAGAAATTCAGGGAGGGGCGCAACGGGGGGCCATTTGGAGAAAAAGGGAAGCGGTTAGGGGAAAAACCAGTTCTACCACATTGTTCTACTCGCGTTTTCAACGGTTCTGTAGCTCTTACATTATTTGAAAGGAACTAGACGACGCAATAACCGGGATTTTTCTTCGGGGGACTGGAGGAAAAACGTCGATATATGCGGGAAGTCGTAATAAGCGGGGGCGCTATAAGATGATAAAAGGCTTATTGGTACCAGGGACCGGAGAAAAACGTCGTAATATGCGGGACGTCGCACTAAGCGGGGGCGTACTAACGAGAGTTTACTGTATATTTTCTTTTAATTTACTTCAGAAAAACATTTTATGTAATTTTATTCTTTGTTGAATAAGAATATATTAATTGGTTTTAATAAAATTATTTGTAATTATTATGTTTTGTAATTAATAGTTTTAAGAATTTGAATCCCAAGCTGAATTATAAAAAAACATGTGTCCCACCCAATATAACTGTCTGCTATTGAGAGGTTTTACTACAATATGTCTCCAATGAGAAATCAAAGATAGCTCAGGATTTTACATGCTTATCAGACTCTTTATTTAAAATAAAAAATAATTTATTTCCACAATGATTCTCGACATGAAAAAAACCAGCATTTATGTACAAGAGAAACACAAGTAGCATTTGAAATATTCGTATGTACACCAAACTGAAACTTGTATCTAACTCTCCACGAGCTAAAGTACTCGGAAATAAATTAAAAGCACACTACAGTTTGTGTACTTGTGTATAAACACATTTCAAATTCACTTCACTCTAGAAACAGATAAAAAAGCGACAGTTGGAACAAAGCAAAAAACCTAGTCAAACTCTAATAAAAAGTATTACAAAGCTCTACATTTACCTTTTACATCATTGAATTAGAATGATGAGATATCATCAACACATAAACTCCCTCACTTTTGAGATCAAAAGAGGTATGTATCACTTTGAGGCAGAGGCATTGCTAGAGTGAACTAAAATAGATGGTGCATTAGATTTATGAATGCTTTTGCTGAAATGAGACACAAATTAATTTATCTAGTTATAATTCTTATACAGTCGACTCAACTTAATGTGATCAATCGAATGATGTTATCAAAATTGACTGGTCCCGATTGCTTCAATTCAAATTAACGCAGAGTGTAGTTTCATGTGATCAGTATATTGTTTAATGTTATCAAAATTTGGCAAGATCCCTTAAAAACCTCATTTTTCCCGTTGGAAGGTCAATTTTAATACATAAACATACAAATGAGACATTATAATGTAGTAGTTTTATACAATCCACTTATATTTTTCTTCAATAATGTTAAAGTTGCAAAATACGTACTAGAAAATAGTTTTAAATACTTAAATTAGGACTACACAGTTGTGATTTTAATGCAAACACTTGTGTTACACTGTTTGACACATTTTATTATAGAACCGGTCATAATTGGATATTGTTATTCTGATCTTGGACAAATGTGATCACATAAAGCGAAGTCCACTGTATTAGCACATGCCATGAGAGGAATTGATTGATTGATTAAGAACAACAATTTGAAGATTGGATTTAAAAAACTATTCAAAGCACAAAAAATAATAAGGTACTGGAATATACATAAAATATTTTAATTAGGTTAAGTAAAAATATATACCATTAATATCAAAATGGAATTGTTGAGAACTGACTTGGAATTTCTGCAGATGACATCAAATAAATTTGAAACTTGTGTGTATAATAATCAGTTAAAAACAATTACAGGTCAAGCATACAAGCATTTCAGGGAGTCATGAACCAACCAGTAAAATTGGTTTGACATTGACACTCTTTAAAATACTTAAAAGTTTTGGGTTATTTTAGTTCGGAGAAAGTAACCATAAAAATGCTATGAAACTGCAGCAGAACCTCAATTAAGCAATGCCTTCTGGGACCAACAATATACGGTTGTTTTAACGAAAGAGCATTATAATGAATATAATTATATTACTGTTATTAAAACAATTAGTACTATAATTCCTGGTGATTGTAATATAGGAATAGTTGTATCAGAGGTTGTTGTAAAGAGGTTCTACTGTAGTTGAATAAAAAAAGAAATAATAAAATGCAAGATATTTTAGAGTAAATAGTTCTTCACTTTTAAATTGATTTTTCTGGAATGAAAAGTGAAAATTCATAACATTTCCACAAGTTTCAACTATAGAGAGTATCTGAAGTTGCACTAGTTTCCACACAAATGTTTAAGGAAACTTGCTAAAAAAAATTGAAATTTTAAGTCCTTGTTATTTTTAATAGCATCCTTCCAAATTAATCTTTACCAGATTCATCCGTAATAAAATCTAGTAGATCTAGTAAATATGTAAAAAAAATTGCTAGAATATTTTTAAAATGTATTCGTTATGCTCTAAGAGGGGGGGGGGAAGAATAATCTTATAATTAGTGGAATTTCAAGCAATTTTATGGTATTTTAGTGATCAGTCATCAGTACGATATATTAGCTTTTTCAGAAATTCTTCCAGTTAATGTAAAGCACAATACACAGACTAAGATATCTAGAGTAATCTAAGATAAGGAAGACAGCTTTACACAAGGAAAGAGGTATTTAATCAAGTCGTACGCAAACACTAGACAGCATCATATAACCTAAAATAATATATCACATTAGTTTATACAAGAAAAAATATGTCAAAGGCTTTATATAGTACCTATATACAAAAAAATATAGAATGGCTGAAATAGAAAACAAACTGATTTTTAAAATTTAAGCACTTCAATTGGTTACAGTAAAAAAATGTGATCAACACCTATTTCAATTCAACTTGCATCAGGTAGTCACAAAACACATGTAAATTAAAAGGCTGAAACAGAATGCAAGCAGTCTAATTATTAAACGAAGACTAGTCATACTCGTGACTACTTTCACGTTTGGTCGCAGTCCCTTCCTCAGTGTACCCGAGATTCTCGCGGGATCTTACAGTTTTGGATATGTTTTCAGTGAGTCCAGTTTGAGTTATCCTAAAAAATAAACAAAATCGTGTAAAACACCTAGTTTTCAGGGATGAGATAAGCTAAAAAACAAAAAGTCTGAAAACTGTGAGAACGACTTTTGATCAACAGTATTTAATAACTATTTGGCTTTGTATCTAAATTAAGAATAAATCAGAAAAATTAGTGATAAAGGGGTTAACATTAACCTTACACTTTGAAATTTAAATTTTACCATGTAGTAATGATCTGAAAGAAATATAAGTACTCATTAGAAAGAATGACTCATTGAATGATCCCAAAGGTATAAAGACTAATTTATTATAATTGCTAATTCCATTGAAATCACTGAAAAAAAGTAGGGTCTTAAAAAGTTAAGAGTTTTCCCATTAAATAAAAGGGAGAAATAAGTAATAAAGTATTTTTAGAATCTTTAAATATGTTAAAATCTGAAACTGATTATTCCTGGCAGCAAACTAAATAAAAACAAAAAGCTGTTACATTAAATTGCCTCAAATATGAAAATTTTTACCACCTAAAAGTGCAAGTCAAGAACATAAACTTGAATTGAGAAAAATGCAATTTTGAGACAAAAATATCGGTTTAAAATCAAGTCAGATAATTTCATGAAAAATTCAAGAATGTCTGCAAATCCTCTAAAAGTCTTGAAAAATCTCATCCCTGAGTTTTAGTAAAAGAAACCAACAGTTTCAAGATCAAAATTCTTTCAAATTTAATTACTAAAGTAGAATTAACAGATAGAAAACATATAACTTACACTACATCCATTTCTACATCATCGTCTTGAGACAGACGGAAGTATGGATTGCTGGCAGTTGGCTTGAAATTTATTCCAGTGACTATGAAAAATGTGAAAGTCGCAGTCTCACGGAAAACTTCATCCAACCATTCATACTGGAAAGGTACTGTAATCTGAAAGTTTAACAAAACATGAATAAATGGAGCAAAAATAAAATTATTAACAATTTTTTAGAGTAAAAGTTATTCAAACTGTTATTTGCAAGTTATTTCCCAAAAGAATGTTGTTTAGTAATTTTACATCCATAGTGAGAAAACACTTGATTTTATGATAATATCTTTAAAAAATTGCTTACTTTCAAAAGGTACACGATGATTCTTGTAAAGTAAATGTAGCAAACAATCTAGAAAAAAGAAATTTTAAGATTCAAATTGATTTAGAAAAATTTATTTTTATTTAGCCTTGAGAACAAGAAATAATTTATTTAATATTAAAACTATATCAAAAGATTTTAAAAAAATAGAAACCCTTTCCTGGAAAGCAAAAGGCATTAAAATATTTAGAATAATACTGAAATTGTACAAGGAACTTTATTAAATCTCTTTTTTAGAATTATAGGAAAAAATCAATAAGTAAAATAAATTTTAATTAAGTTAATACATTTTTTGTAACTTGTACTACAAGATTATACTAGAGCAGGGGTTCTCAACTTTTTGCTACCATGGCCCCCTTTTGAGGTGTAATATATTTTGCTGATCCCCTCTGAATTATAATCTTAAAATTTTAATTAAAAAATCTACAATCTTGTAAAATTTAACTCACAAAAATCACATTTAACTTATGAAAAACAATTATGCATTCCTTTAAGTAAAGACAAGTAAATTTTATAGAGTATAGCTCATACCATCACATAGAAATGTCTAAATAGTTTCAATTTCTCCAAATTTATAGCAGCTTTGCCATCAGTTTGTGAAGCTTCTTGCAAGTGCCGAATGGACCTAAAACGAGATTCAAGTAAAGGAAAATTCCATTAAAAAGTACATATGAGTTAGAGTAAAAGTATAATGACTATAGTTGAAAGAGATTCAAAAATTATTATACATATATAAAAGATAGATAGTGTAAAAGAAGCATTTAAAAAAAACTACAATCCCTGCAAATCCCTTCCTTAATGTTCTCAAAAGTTAATAACAAAAAACTATATCAAAGTTGTAATGAAATTGGAGAATTTGCTGTAAATAGGAGATAGCTTTATTCTATGGTAGTTTTGGAGGTATATTATAAAAACCACATTAAAAAACAATAGTTTTCATGTGGCACCTAAAAAATAGTTTTTTTCATGAGTTAGACAGAACTTCAGTTTCCTATTAACATGAAAAATGGAACAACTCTTTTTAATAGAATCATAATCGTAAAAAATATCTGGATTGCAATTCTTAATATAGATTTAAAAAGAAAAATTATTTTAATGCTCATTTCATTCAAAGATTTCCCCCTATCCACTTGAAAATTCATTTTTAACTACTTTCTAGGATGTTTTCATATGAACTTTAAAAAGTCAAGTAATTTTTTTTAAGGAAAATATGGTGTTTAAAAATAAAGTTTACAATTATATTTCAACTGAGTCAAAAAAGCAAAATTAAGCACAGTATACTCACAATACTTTAAAGACATAAAAAAAAATTACTTTATAGTTTTAATCCAAATATTACTGTAAAGTTTACAGCATAACATTAAGACAGGGTTAATTTCTAGAAGAATAAATGAAATCTTAACAGAGCTCACCATACGACAGGAAACAAAATGGCTCCACAACAAATAAGGTCAACTAAAATGAAGATTTCCCTCCATGTGTAATGCTGGGACTGACCTTCTTCGCTTTCTTCAATTATTATTTTTGCCACATTGGCCAGAACCTATAAAAAACAATCCAATCACAGCTGTACAACTTACAAATAGTACCAAAATGTATTAAAAATTATTACTAATACTTTTTTCTCCCCATGATCATTTTCAAGATGGGTGACTAGTAAAATAAGCACTAACTGGCAAGGGAAGATTTCCCAACTATTATGTACAGTCCAATATAAGTTTCATCTTAGATCTGCACCAATTTACATGGAATTAACACTCATTACAAAAATCTTCCCAATAAGAGATCATCCAGAATTGTATGAATGGGTAGAAAAATAAGATTTTCTCTTAAGAATCACAAAAATGGTCAGCAGGCAAATTAAAAAAGAAGAGGTAGCAGTAGATAACTTCATACTTTTGGTACTTTAATAAGGGGTTTTCTGTAAAATTTTTAAAAAGTATTCAAACCTCACTTAAAATTACTTGCCAAACTGGTTGTACAGAATACCAGGGCCGTGTGGTAGATTTACCCAGTATGAGGCAAGTCCTAGAAATGCCGCCCCTTATGTATATTCAAATGATGATATGATACTTCACTTACTTTACCTTATGATACTTCAAATTAATTAAGATTAATTAATGTAAATATTTAATTAAAATTAATCATAAATAACTTATTGATAGAGCATTCGCACATGACGTCACTTGGAGGACAAAAACAACGTTGCTAAGGCTGTTGTTAGGGGCGGGAACTAGAAGCATCCAATAGAAGCATTCGCACATGATGTCACTGGCGGGCAAAAACAACGTTGCTAAGGCCGTTGTTAGGCCGAGTCATGTGATTGAAAATGCTCTATTGGTAATTAATGATATATATTTAATTAGTAATTAATGATACATAATTAAGTCCCCCAATAATTCTCTAATTATGGGGGAATTGCGTTGTAGCTTGTAGAAAACTAACCAATTTCTAGTAATATAATTAAATTACCATTAATTAGTTTCAAAAAGGGCAATTATATTTTACATGATTCAAAACACTTTTTTTTTCAGCAATAAAAGCAACATTTTGTGATTTTCATATACACTGCATCCTTGATAATTCAGAACTAACGAGAGAATTTCTAACCTAAACCATCATTCTAAGAATTGAGAAATTATGTTCAAAAGTGCCCCATTTGAGAAGTAGATTTAAACATGCATTTCATTTGAACACTTGAGTAAATTATTCAAAATTCATTTTTAGAAGCTACACATTTATCAAACAATAATTGAGGTTTTTGAGCTTTCAAAGTTAGCATACCCGCTTTGGGGTACTCTCCCCTATGGATTTAAATTCCTAAAGACACGACCAACAATCCCAAAATTGAATAAATAAATAATATAGTATTTTTTCAGGTCATTAGTATATTTAGTCATAGTATAATCTTCCCGGGAAATCCCCGGAATTTCAGTCATTCCCGGGAATGGATTAATTTTTGAAACTACTTCATAGAAATTATATTTAAACTTCAAAATAAAAGTCCAGGAGTTTAAATATATAAATTACAACACAATTTATTTTACTACTATAAAAATGAATATTTAAGTTTTAACTGTTTTTTTTATTATTATGGAAGGATTTTATTTTAATTACCAAAATACAATCAATATGAAAAAAGTTAAAGGATGGTAATATTTTTTCGGGGGGGGCTTAGTTTTTCTTCATAAATACAGTTTTGGAGGTTCCTTAAAACTGTTTGCTTTCATGAAATTAAACTTATGGAATGAAAAAATAAAATACCCTTAGATTTGTATATAGTGTAATTCGGAATTTTTGTTTTATTTAGTTAATTTTTTTTAATCAGAGTATCTTGTTAAAAAACTCTATACAAAAGGTTATACGAAAATTACGGTTAGTAAAAACTAAATTATTACATGGGTAAAGCTATATAATTTTTTTTTTTGATTCTTCACTGGAATTAACTGAACGGTTTTTATTTTACATTGACCGGAATTTTCGCACTTATGAAACGTCCACTAAAAAAAGTTACGTTTTATAAAAGGCCTTTTGAGCAAAAACTGGAGAATTTTCAAGTCCCATGTCATATACAAATATCAAAAAATAAAATCAATTGTAATTATCTAGATAAAAATATAAAGAAAACATAAATCCTTAATCCCTTCACTCTACTTTAAAAAAAATATAAACACAACCTAGCTCTTTTTGGGACATTATACTTCTAAGCAGTTGGTCTTCTTAAATAAATATACTTCTTCTATCCAGGAGGCAGGAAACTTGCAGCTTTTCGAGAGCACAAACAAAAAGGGACTGAAGGAGGCTCTGGTAAAATTTGATTGCCTTTGCCCTTGAAAATGTGCCCTCCCTCCCTTTGGTTCGTGGAAGGTGGGGTGGGAAAACAAGAAACTACGAACAATTAGTGGCCATAAAAGTATAAAACGGTGCCATATCGGCTATTCCATCTCCTGCGCTGCAATTCGACCTGCAAGGCGGCCGGCCACCCAGAGAACACACAAGCGCCCGCTCCTCGTCAACACAGGGGGGCTATAAATTGTCGGGGGAGGAGTGTCAGCGCTGTCGCCCGTGTGTCCGGTCGGGCAGTCGGCCACTGCCGAGAACGCTTTTTCCCCTCAGGCTATGCGGAAGCAGGAAGAAGTGTTTTGTTCCCCTCTCCAATGTTGGATTCCGTTTTTTAAATTCTGGGTTTAGAAAGTAACTAAAGTACAGCATAGGTATTTAAGTAACAAAGAGTTAGTTACTTTAAAATTTTTGTAGTTAAATACCAGTTCGATACTAAAAAAGTAACTAATGTAACTAAATACTTTTAAAGTATTTAAAAAGTATTTCCGTTACTAAGTATTTAAATACTTAACAACCCTGGTCAGAGTCAAGCTGAATCTGGCCTGAAACTGAAAAACTATCAATCACTGGACCCCGACACACTAACATCGCGTAAACAAGACGCTCTCGACCCCCTCTCTTTGCATTGCGAAGGCTGCGAGGGGTCGCGTGCCGGGCACCTGTTTTGGATCGAGTTTCAAGCTGACAGATTTTTCAGCTTGACTATAAAAATACTATTTCTGTTTTCCTACCACAAAAACGTGTAAACAAATTGCAGAGAAAGCTCCTTTAGAGTAAAAAAATAAAAATTCCAGGGGAATTTTGCCGCCCTCAGAAAAATGCCGCCTGAGGCAGCTGCCTCTTTGCCTCATACCACCACACGGCCCTGCAGAATACTCATATAATAAAGAGCTTGTAAAAACACCTAAAAATGGTCTGGACTTATGATCTAACACTCTAAAATGAGTTTTTATCAAAGTTCTTTTTACAAAAAAGTTTTTAAGATCATAATACATAATATGAAAAAAAGGTTCATATTTATCTTTTATGTATTCTATTTTATACTGAATGGATGAACATAAAATATTTTACACAAAAAAATATGTTAATCATACTTTTTATACTTAACAATTCACAGTTTGAGTTGCACATGAGAAGGGAAGAACAGAGATGAAAGCAGCTGATATAAAATCAGACTAAATTTTTAAAAAATATATTTAAGGACCTTCGACGACAATTACAGCTATTACTACCTAAAAGGGAGTTAATTTTCAAAACAGTATCTTAATATCTTATAACCAAATTGACTGAGTTTGTATTATTATTGTTTCAGAAAAAACAACATAGAAAAGGTCACTGCGGTTGAATGAAACTTATTATAGGCTCAAAACAATAACATTTCATAAAAACAAAGATTCATTAACTGAAAATAGCCTTTTACACAATCTTGTTAAGGTATGAGTGCAAAAACATGAAAAGATCATTACCTGCAAGGGTATGACAATCATGAAAATCTTCTTGTCCTTATCACTTAAAATATGCTTGATAAAAGCCCAGCCAGTTCCAATCAGAACAATTGTTATAAATAACAAAGCACCTTTGAGTCTGAAAATTACAATCAAATAATGATAATTATTTTTTAATAAGTAAATATTCAGAAAAAAAAGAAATACAGCAACCATATTGTGGGTCAAAGTAAAATAGTAACCTTATAGTATAATTCAACTTACAAGTGAGTAATATAATACAGGACAGCCCATGCTTCCATAGGAGTACCTTCTCTGTTTATAATATGGTAATTGATCTGCAAATAGAGAAATCAGTGCTTAAGAAAATGGATAAATGACTTAATTTTTCAAATAACTGAACTTCAGCAGAAAAATAAATTTATACCCCATGAAATAACAAGGACAGGGATTTCACATACACCAGTAGTCCCATCAGATAGTGAATTTTGAAAGTTTCTTCCCTGAAATTTTTTTTTATTACTACCAAAGGCTATTAAAATTGAAGATTTTTTTTTCAAATAATGTCAAAAATATAAAGTTTATGGTAAAAATTTATAAAGTGGCATTTAGGTTAGGATACAAGCTTACTTTTTCCTTCGCAGAACCCCAAACCATACACAGCCAGATACAAAGAATATAAACGACATCATGAAATACAGATTAGGCAGAGGCATTTGTCCAGCCGACAGGTAATTTTTTCCATTGTGTTCAATGATAGCAATCTAAAAAAAACAATGAAATGTTTTTAAATTTTTATACACAAATTAAATTTTTGTGCAATAAAAACATTAGAACACACTAGACAAGCTAAAAACTAGATATTGTAATTTTGTAGCATTTCAATCGTAAAAATTGACATGAATTGTTTGACAAAGATTTTATCAAAAATAGTAAAAATCTCATTTTTTGAACTTTTACTTATAATTTTAATGTATCAGTTTAGTATCATTTGAAAAGAAATCCAAGAATTTGTATTTGTTTTTTAGTTTCCAAACCACTTAGTGTTTGTATAACTTTAAAAAAATCATTGTTTATTAAAAGAATTCTGTTGATTTACATGCATTTTTTTCTGTTTCAAACTTTATGTTTTGAGTAAACTTATATGAGATAATTTTATTTTACCACCCTTATGTTTATTATTATGCAAAAATTATAAAAATGTATTATATTAGTAAAAGTTTTAGGATGTAAGCATCTGAGAACAGTATTAAACTCAAACCCTGAAATATGATAAGATTAACAAACTGGAAAACCTTAGATGATGCTAAAACTAATATGATCAGATGTTTGATAATTAGATGATCTTATATTACATTCAATTAGGTAATTAGTAACTAAATATTAAAAAACAAGTGTCAAGTCTTTCTTTTTAAATTCAGTCATCTTTTTTTTTCAAGTACAAATCAAACTATGTTTAAAAAGTTAAATTGCAACAAAAAATAAAAGTTTAGGCTTACTGATAAATTGACGGGTAGAGGTAAATTATCTTTTTCTGCACAATTATGAAAATAAAGATTGTACAAACCAACTGCTTCTTCATTTTTCATACGAATAATGAACTAAAAAAAATTAAGAAATTATAAGCAATATAAATACAATAATTTCATACTTTCAATATTTTTTATTTATATATTATAAATATAAATATTTTCTTGTCAAATAATCATAATATGGCAATCTGAATTTTCCATACATAAGAGGATTTTTTTTTGTTGTTTACAATATTTAAGCATCATTGGATAATTTTGTATTGTAAACAAAAAAAAAATCCTCTATTAATCTATTGAATAGACTAAGTTGGATAACTTATTTATTCCTACACAGGATTTTTTTGTTTAGAAAATATAAACAACCTGCTTAGTAGTTAAACATATAATTGATAAAACATATTGTACTCCATTTCTCAATATCAGGTAATTGGATTACACAAAATGCAAGGTTATCAATTATAAAGTATTGACAGATATTATGAAACTAATTGAATAGTAATGAAACAATTTTAATAAAAAATCTGAAAAAAAAATTACCTTAAGGTCTGAAATTGTCTTTCTTTGGTCTCTAACAACACTTTTAAAAAATATTTTGAAAGACCCACATGTTGGAGGATATTTAGATGATTCTGTACCCTCTTGCTCTTTGACAGTACTCTCAGGAGATTTGAGAGCATGTGTAGTTGTAGTTTGATCTTTAGATTTGCCAACATCTTGGTCATCCATATCTTTTGGAAGAAAATAATACACTATCTATTAAATAAGTTAAATAAACAATTTAAATTGGAAAAAAAAACCTTGACTCAAAAACGGCAAGGCTAATTTTATGATACACTCTGGCAAGCAGGTAGCTAAACAGCTTCTCATTTTAAAGATATTTTTTGTGAAAATATCAAACTAATTTTAGGGGCCATTTATTAATTACGTAAGGGTCCCAAGGGGGAGGTTGGAAAAATCTCTACATACCCTTACTTGGGGGTGGGGGCAGACCTGGAAAAAGTGCCCGAACCTACGAACCTGGTTCGGGGGAAGCCCTTGCCAGCTCCATAGGAGCAATGCATAAGGTTCGGGTAAATTTTATTAGGTTCGGGGGAAGGTTACAACTTTTTCCTGGTCCGGGTGGGGGGGTCAAACCCATACTTACGTAAGATTTAAAAGTGTTATTGGTTTGAAGATTGTTTAACTGATTTATGTTTAAGATTATTTAAAACTTACTTTTAAATCTCTAATGATAAATGGCATTCCAAAGACTAGAGATAACAATATAATGGTAATTTGTAGTTGACAGCAAGAATATTACTTATCTGTTAAAAAATAAAAATCTTTGATTTTCGTCAAACTGAGAGTTTTAGTGTAACTGATCCTTTTCTAGCATTTCATTATTTTGAAAAACGAAATGGAATCTTACGTAAGAATAGGGGGGGGGGAGGGGTTTGAAAAATCTTACGTACCCTTACATGGGGGTAGGGGGAGGGGCAAAAATTGCCAAAATCATCCATACGTAATTAATGAATGGCCCCTTAACACAAAAAATTTCATAATATTTTCTTAAAAAGCTATCAAATAGGTAATGTTAAAATAAAAATACTAAAAGACTGTGTAACAATTTTTTTCACATATGTACTGAAGAACCTAATAAAGCAGATTTTTAACCCTTAATATATTTTTTTTGTTTCACAGGAAAAAATTAGCACCTATAATAGATTTTCTTAAAACCAGAAGACTTGTGATTTTATTCTAAAATTGCATACATAAAAGTATAGATAATTCAAAAGTTCAAATGCATTACCTTTATCCATATGATCAGAAACCACTGATCTTTTTTGTTTAATCATGCTGTGAACCTCCCCTCGTAGCTGGCGAGGAATATCTTTCGGCGTTTGTAATTTATCAGAATCTGTAAAGTTGGATTTTATTTCAAGAAAGGGAAGATGATCACTGCAGTTCACTAGCATTCTGAAAAAGAAACGATATGAATCAGTATCATAGAAAAATTACTAACACATATTTTTTCTTTGTACTTAACTTTGTTTTCTTTGTACTTGTTCAAGTAAAAATATCTCTCTATAAACAAAACACAAGGTTTTCAGGAAAAAAGAAAAAGCATTAAAATAAACAAGCCTGTGATAACTGATGAGAAAAAAAATCTTAACCATAAGAGCATTTTAATATGCAACTTTTCTTTTCTACTGATGACAAAACATCCTTAAAAATAACTACAGGGATTATGTGGGCATAATGTGCCTGAAAGATACTTGTAATAATATCACTAGACAAGGAGACTGAATTAAATGCATTGGCCCCATACATTCCAGGTAAAGATAGGAAACTACCAGGAATTCCAGATGCATATCCTTCTTAAATAGAACGGGGAATGGAAATATTAGAACTGCATCTCCAAGATTTTCAGTTTTCAAAGAGAAATTTCAGTTTTTCATAAGTTGAACCAAAAGTCAGAGTCTAAGAGGTTCTAGGAAATTAATTTTTAAAACAATTATTAAACAATAACTGAATTTTCTTACTGGTTATCATTGAGGTCCAAAAGAAATGAGATTATTTGGATATTGCCATCTGCTGTAAGAGCATCATCAGCAAGGAAACACTTATTTTGTAGGCTTTCCTGTAAAAACAAAAGGTAAGTTTAACAAAAATGGTAAAATCTTGAAAGTAATTTAGTGAGAGTGGCTCTGACTTTCAGAATATAAGTTCAAGTGTTGCAAGTAATTTAGTGTTTTTAATTGGATTTTTAAGAGTTTTTAATAACCTTGGGGTTCAGAATTTACGATTTTACTATCTTGAATTATAAATAAAGTTTTGAATTCATATTTGGTTAGGTATTGAGGTTGTATATTTTCAAAGATGCCTTTGGTGCCAGATAAAGATCCTTTTACTTAATACAAGTAATCCAAACATCAGATCTTTAATTTATATTATAGTTTTAAATTTTAACTACCACACTAATATAGTAATGTTTCTCAAGAGACCTTCACTGTTTTAATATGTTGAGAATTAATATAACTGCCGATTCTTCCAATTTAGTCAGAAGATTTCCATTTTTCAAAGAGTTTTCCAATTAGTGACATACTTAGTTAAAAAGTCTGAAATTTGAAACACAAGAGTTGGAGAATAATCAGAAGATATGGAAAAGCTTTAAAAAACATATGTGATCAACAATTTGTAACAAAATTTAAATATTCACAGTTTAAAAAAAAACTATACTAAGAAAAATAAAAATTTTATCATACCATGTAGGGAGTGATGCTATCACTAACTGTTTTTGTAAGAGTCAATCCCAGCTAAAAAAAAAGATCAAATATGAAGTACCAAAACTTCTGATCATAATCTATAAAGTTGAAAAATAGTATATATTGTGTTAACAAGATTTTAATTTTATCATTGATTCTTCAATAATCAATTTTGACATTTTTAAAGTTATGTGGCTTTTAACTATAAAACTAATTTTAAAAACAAATACCTCTGGCAAAAAATTAAAACTACATATCCTACTTATATGTATGCCATTAAATATATTTTTAACAGTAATATATAGGATGTGTTAGCCCATAGTTAAGAAAAGCCCTATAATACAGCATATACTCTCAATATGACGAAGTCGAAGGGACAGGTAAAAAATTATGAGCTAGAGATTTTGACTTAACAAGGAAGGTCACGAAAATTTAAAATAATATGAAATATGGTTATGATGTCATAAGACATTATATAGTTAAACCTCTTAACCTCTAATTTCCTTTTTAATTAAGTAAAACATTGTTTTGAAAAACAAAAATATATAACAATTAAAATAAAATACTCTTAAACATTAAATTTTTAAGCTTCAGCACAGCATAGTAGTCAGACAACTTTTTTCATAAGAAATTTTTGACATCTTAAAATACGAAAAAATTCATTTTTTGACCCGAAATGTTAAATGTTAAAACAAGGTTTTTAGTAAAATGTCCTGGACATAAGAATGGAAATTAAATTTAGAGAAATACCTAATGTCTAGGGAAAAATATTTTTTTGTGAAATAGAGGTATTCGACATAATAAAGCTTGTTATATCAAGAGCATATAAACTGTATTTCTAAGTCAAAATAAAATTATTTTCATGTAAAAAATAGTAATTTTTTCCTAAAATGTACTATCATAGTATTTTTTTTTCAAAAATGTATCAAGTACTAAAAATATAATATTAAATAGCAGCCAACATAATTCTAGCTTTCTAATTCCTTCCTTGCACTTTACTTACCTTTGGGTTAAAATGAGACGAGAAGGATAGGTACTGTACATGAACCTCCAAGTTTCCACCACTTAAGAATCCAAAAGTGGATATTCGAAAACAGCTTCTAACATCATTCTAAAAATTATTATTAATTATTACTATTAATTATGCATCAAAAAATGATGTGATATCCTTTATCTTTCTTTACTACTTTAACTTCTTCAAGCCAGTTCACTAATTTTAACAAATAATAAACAATTGAAATCCCTTTTCTATGATATTATGGCTTCATACAATTAAAATTACAGAGTTTCAGACTTTCCTTATACAAATGTGAGAATATTTTTAAACAAAACTTCAGCATCCTTTAATAAGTATTAAAATTATGTCTTACAAAATTGACAGAAAATACCATAAGAAAAGAACACAACCAACACTGTAAGAAAAATAAGCTTTAAGCTTTTTTTATAAACACTTACAACCAAACCTAGAAGATGACTTCGGGAAACAACATAACTTATCTGAAATGATACAAAAAACGCAATAAAAAAGGAACGGTAAAAATGCATGATGATCACCAATTTAAAAATCTTAAACGTAAGAACTTTTTAATACGCTTTTCTTTTTCACTGACGACAAAACATCATACAAAAATGAACAAACAAAACTTAGAGTAAAGATGTGTTGGTCCTGCTTTCTTTTGATTGCTTGATTGGAGGTAGAGGACAAAAACTTCTTCAGACAGTGGGCTCCATGGGGAAAGTTTGGACTTGGGGTTCAAACGCAAACCCCTCCCGACATTTTGATAAATGCTGTTTATTCCTTGACAGAGTGGTGTCAAAACAGTAGCGTAGTGGTCATAAATATATTCTTTTACCTTTTATAATTTTTTTAATTTGGTGGACCAGTCATTTTGGTTGAGGACCAGTAGGATTGGCAAAGCACTGGTCCGCAGGACCAGTTGTTTGTATCCAATTTTTAACGCTGCATGCATACAGGTATCAAGATCTCAATGAAAAGAGAACCATTCAAGTTTTTAAGCTATCTAATAAAGCTGGTTCTAAATTTAGTAACCTATCCACCCCGATTATTCAAATTTTTTATCTTTCCGGCACCTGGAGATTTGGGCCACACGAAACTATTTAATATTTTATTCAAAATCATTGATGAAACTGTAAAAAATTAACTAAAATGGGTTATAAAAATTACGGGTCTGGCCTATTTGGGGTCATACCCAGGGACCCCCTGACAACATTATACTTCTTATTACATGAATATATAAAAGGGAGTGATGCAGACAAGCCACTATTATTTTTAAGAAACTAGTGCATTCTTGTACGAGAACATAAGGAGGTGACACCAAGGTTAGTTATGCCACAGTTTTCCCCTATTAAATTTAAAATCGTTTGAGTACATAAGTCCTCTAGTCGGTTAGGAAGTGGGAACTTAGACATCAGAATTTTTTCTTGCCTGAGAGTTTACTGCACGAAAACCACGAGCAGTACAAGATGGAACGTTGGCATCCACACAATGCCGTATCTTTTTTCAGTTTTAGCAAAGTTTAAAATTAAAATTTTTCTACTTTCAAATTTTAGTCACACCATATTTGATTAATTAACTGTAAATCAGCTCTAAAAATAGCCCAGAAAAACACTAATATTAAACAATTTATAAATTCTTTTTAAAAATTTAAATCATAATAAGTCAGTGACTACTATATATGAGCTGCCCAGGATGAAAGTGGTATAAGTCCAAAAATTACAAAAGTTGAGTTAAAAGTGGATTTGGATAGAGTTTTAGGTCCTTTATTTAGTGTAGTTGTTTGCAAAGGAAAAAGTTGATTTGTTGGCCCGTGAGAGCGACTCAAAAAATGACTACTAACGCGAACGGCCGTTTTCGTCAGGATGAAAGTGGAATAAGTCCACTGCTCCGCTTCGTTCAGTGAATTTGTTTTGATAAGAGAAACCCCAAGGACATTCCCACAGCTGCAAAGGCGGGGCCCGTGCGATTATGAAAAAGCGTCTTACTGGAGAAAATTTTATTTTTGTTAACTTTAATTACAAATTTATGGATGACCCCTTTTTGTAAAAAAATATCCGAAAATAAAATCCGCGCTTTATTAGATTAGGCGGGAAAGCTTTAATCCTTTAATCGTCATGGCTAATACAGACGCCCCTTTGCAGTGAATTTCTTGTATGTATTTTAACAACTATTCTATATAAATTATAGTTTGCTAGTAACTTAAGGTATAGAGTGTTTTCAGGTGACGTCACAACCGGTTATTTTCTTTTAACTGTGTACCTTCTGTAGGGCTTTTAACTGTTGCTAAGGCCGTTGTTTATCTGTTGCTAAGGCGGATTTTAGGTATGGGATCCCGTGATTGCAAATGCTCCAATAGAAGAATTCCACGGCCAGTCATTTTCTGTAACTGTTAACCTCTGTAGGGCAAAAAACTGTAACATCTTCTGTTGCTGAGGCCGTTGTTAGGTCCGAGTCATGTGATTGAAAATGCTCTATTGATATTGGTTTTGGGATAAAACTTAGTAAAATGTTTTAAGTTTATTTTTTAAAATTTAAAATTTTTAAAAATAAAAATTGATAGTTAAAATTTTTTTTTACTGTTGTAAAATATAATTTAATTTTATTGAAATTTTCTTTTCCTAACTTTAAATCAATCAATTTGATTTATTGCTCAACTATCTATCATAAAAACTGCAAAAGTTTATAAACGGCGGCCATCTTGGACGCCATCTTGAAAATCACCCTAATAACAAGTTAAAATGAATTTAATAACCTAGTATAATTCAAACAGTGGCGTACTTTATATCAAATGTCAAATAAAAATTAGTTAAATATTTTAAATTTATTTTTTTAATTAAAAATTTTTAAAATTAATGGTTAAAAAAGCGTTTATTGTTGTTAAAAATAATTTCATTTTAATTAAATTTCCATTTCCTTACTCAAAATCAATTAATTTGATATATTGCTCAACTATCTATCATAAAAACTGCAAAACTTTATAATCGGCGGCCATCTTGGACGCCATCTTAAAAATCACATCGATAACAAGTTTTTTTTAAAAACGAAAACCTATTTTAATTTAAACCTTAGCTTTAGTTAAAGCAAATAGAAAATATAAACTAGAGACATATCAAGCGAAGAACGTTTCTCGGTCGCCATCTTGAATATGACCCCCCCAAAATGGGTAATTTAATAAAATTTTACACCAAAAATTCGTATTCTACGCATCAAAATCTGTGGAACAGAACATTAAAATCTACCTTTGTACTAACCAGTCGCTCAGAAAGCTATATTTACTACATCCAAATACCCATCTTCCTTCCCGAAACCCATCAATCTGTCAGGATGAAAGTGGTATAAGTCCATTAAAGCTAATTTAAAGCACTTTCAGTTAAAATTTGATAAAAGTTGATCCGCAGCAAAAATTGTGTTCCTGCCTAAAGACAAATCCACCCCACAAAGTAAAAATGTAAGCAATCCTGAATTTTTAGCACAGGTTTTTAGAAAACCTTCAATTACACAAAACGAAGTTCAGTGGACTTATACCACTTTCATCCTAACCAGCTCATATGAGTACTACTTGTTAAAGCTCTTTCCCGGGATGGTTTTATGGCGGCTTTACACCATGCGTTTTGTGACAGCTACGATTCAAAAGAACCAATAGAAAGCCTCAAAAACTGTCACTGAGTTTCTGTGGTTGTCGCAAATCACGTGGTGTAAAGCCGCCATTATTCAGCTTCAGACAAAGTTAAAAATTATTTAAAAATTTGGTACTTACGTATTATTCCGTCAACCATTCAGCGGCCGTCTAATTCAGCGGCACAGTAATAGTAAAGTCAATGGGATTTAATTATGTTTTCGGATTTAGCATCACGGTCGACGGGATAATACGTAAGTACCAAAAATTTTTCTACTTTCAAATTTTAGTCACACCATTTTTGATGAATTTACTGAATCAGCACTAAAAATGTGAATACTTGTTATAATGGTGAAGCAGTGACCACGCATTGTGAAGATCAGGAGCATGCGCATAACATATTCATATAATGTCGAAGTTACTTCTAAGATTATAGAGGGCACCACCACTAAAGGAGGGGTGTTATAAGTCTGTTACCGATTCTGTTATCTTTATTTAAAAATCAACAATAATTTTAAATACTAAATATTTAATCACAGCCAAATTTTCATTGTCATAATACAACAGTATATTTTAATGCTTGTAATAGGCATTTCTAATTTATGGAACCCAAACTAGCTTGACAATTTTAAATGGTATAAAATATAAAATATTACGAATCCTTTTTATAAATTATAACAAGAATGTTTAAGATTAAAGAGAAATTATTGATAATAATAATAATAATAATAAAAATAGCTTTCAATTTAAATCCAAGAAGTAAATACACTTGAGTAAAGGAGTTCAATATATATTGGTCAAATTTTTATCAGTTCATAGAAAACAGTACAAATTTTACAAAAAGCCAAATTTCTTATTTGACAAGCTTTCAACATTTTGGTTAACAAAAATTTACCAGGAACAGGAATTTACTCAGATTGTTACCTTAGCCTCATTCTCTTATTAGAGCCTTGTATTTCTAACGATTTAAGGTTACGACAGTTTTTAATAAAACTGTCCCGGTAAAAATCCGCTGCACCTGGATCAGTTCGAACTAAAACCTTAACACTTTCCAAGTTTTCTAAACAAATCCAAAAACCATTCCTCAAAACCTTATCATAATAATAAGTGGCAGTAAAGTCCAGTTTAACTAGACTGTGCTGCCACTTTTTTAGGAACTCAGGGCAATCACCCGCATCCGGGTAAATGCTGGTTTCTGAAATGTACAACTTCTGTAAATCTGTTGCAGGCAGGGACAACAGATCATCTGCACTGAAGTACTTGCATCCTCTCAGGTCAAGAACTTTAAGTTTATTTGAGTGAGAGAGCAATTTATACAACAATTCATTTGTAAAAACTTCATTATAGCTGGTTGATTTATAAGTTTTATGAGTGAAAACTTCAAGTTCTGGGAAACCATTACTAGGGTCCCATGAATCCTCATCAAATTCCATTGGCATACCCAAACAAAGAACTTTAAGTTTAGGACATCCTCTTTGGACAGGTCCAATGGGAAACTTCTTTTCTGTACTAGCATATTCAATGTGTTTAGCAATCAACTCTTTAAGATTTGAACACGAGTCAGAAATAACTAAAAACAACTTATGTACATTGGATAAGGATGAATAGGAGATATCAAGATGGGTTAGCTTAGAACCGCAATGTTTCAGATAATTAACCATCTTTCTCGATATTGGTACTAGTTTTCTACAATAGTAATCAAATTCGTTTCTTAAAACAATTTCACACAAATTTGGGCATTGGTCTCGTAGACAAGTGAAAAATAATGCTTGAACCTTTACTACTTGTGAGAAATTAATCTTCTTTAGGCTTGGCAAATTTGAAAAAATTATATCCAAATCACATCTTTTCACTACTCCATAAGCTACCTTGCTGAAAATGACTTCTTGTGTGTTTTGAAGTTCATTTGACTTGCACATTTTCAAAAAATCCGCATATAGAACAGTTCCATCAAATGTTTTCCACAGCTGGCTATTTTTTGAAGCATGTTCCCAAGATTTACAAACTTTTCTAAGAACACTCACAAGTTTACCCTGTTTCTCAGTCAACACATAATATGAAAAAATGTGGACAAGAATCTCTTCTGGGAGGTTGACCTCCATGATTTTAACACAGGCAAATTACACTTTAAAAATAAATCACTTGGTCAATACGCGTTTTCTAATCAGAAAACAATTACTAGTTTGTTTGTTTATGAAATGTCCATTGTCTAACCGTACAACATTCGGGTGAGAAGATGAGTTATTGTTCTTTGATAAAACTTGGAATTATTTACTCGCTAATAAACAGTAGGCAGTTTTAGCATCACCGCTAGCTATCATCAATGCAAGGTAATTTAATCAAATAATCAGTAATTAAATTTATATTAGAATCAATATTTCTACTATGATAGATTTCGATACAAATACAAAATACAACGCCGCGTGCGCCAGCCGCCATTCCTAAACCGGGCGCATGCGCGCATGGCGAAAATCTATTGGATAATAGCTTCTATAGTCTTAAAATTTCAACCAATCAAAAGTCAAAATATATGTACAACACGCCCAAAATTCTGGTTCTTTCCTATGAGAGTTCTAGCGCTTTTTCCTGTAGTCTGTAGTGAGGGTGACGAAAACACTAGAAAAGTCTGCCGCAATCTGGAAGTTTCTAGCAAGTTCCTCGTCAACATAAAAATGAACCATCGAAGTGTGCCGTTTCAGTTTATGTCGATTGACCCAGCTAAACGACAAGCGGAATTAGAAAAGCGTTTTGGTTTGTCTAAGTCCTCAGACAAGATGCATTTAGATTTAGGAAATCCTAATCTGATGGTAAGTTTTTTTTACTCAGTTTACCACTTATCCAAATTGTTGTATCGGCGCCATTTGTTGTCACAAGTTAAGAAATTAGATTCTTTTGTAAGTCGTAAATTTTATTCGAAAGGGGCATTATTTCCTCTCGATTGCGTTCTAAGTTTGTTAAATTATTAGTTTCAGATGATAAATGAAATTGTTAGAGTAGCGCTTGCGCTATAGAGTTGTATTATATTCGTTTATGTATTAATTTTAAATGAGATTAAGCTGTTACAATCTGTACTTCTCGATCACTAAATTTGTGTTTTATTTATTCTGCAGGGTATGAGAAAGGAGCCCAGCTCTGCATCAAGCAGTCCCAGGCTACAGCATAGAGTGCCCATCTTCGTGGAAGGTATGGATGAACCAGCTCAATATAAAGCTGATGCCAACCCTACCAATGTAGATGCCGGTCAAAAACCCCGTGTGCGAGTGGTTCCCATTGAAGTGGAAACTGATGATACGATTAAGAGAGCAAGAGCTTTCTCGGGAGATCCTTACACTCGTGGGCCCAGGCTGAACAACATGCGACCTAAGGATCCGTGGTTTGACTCCTTCGAACCAAAGCCTGAAGTTCAACCTCCTATGTCTGGACCTAGAGTGTGCAACATTCCAATTAAAGTTGAAAGGTCTTCCAATGCAAAGCCTAAATCTCCAGTCAAGAAAGTTCCTGTTAAAAAAGAGCCAGTGGTAAAGACGGTTCCAGTTCAAAAGGAGACAGTTCCAAAATTCCCTCAACCTGCTACTAAGCAGAGTCCCCCGTCACAGGAACAAGTTCCTTCTCCGCCGCATGCAGCATCCCTCAAGAAGATAGCAGTTGTGTTGGACAAGCTTGTAGGTTATCAGGCTGATGTCGAAAAGTTTAAGGGGACCTCTCAGGAGAAGCAGTATAGGTACCTTGATGAGATGCTGACCAGACTGATGCTGGATTTGGACAATGTCGAAACAATGGGGATTGAAGATGTACGATTGAAACGCAAGGATGCCATTAGAAAAGTCCAACATTGCATCGACTTGCTGGAATCTAAGGTGTGTGATAACAACCATGCTACTTCAATCCAAGAAATGACTGTTGAACCAAACACTGAGGTAGTAGTGTCTAGTGAAGATCCTAAACTAACTGATGAAGAGATGAAGGATACTGGCGTTCCTAAGGAGGAGGAAGATGTTCCTAAATTGGATGAAGTAGAAATGAAGGATTCTGAAGAAGAGACCAAGCCCACTGAAGATAAGGTGGAGGGAGCTGAGTTACCACCTTCTCAACCTGGAGTGGCCGGTGACCTATTGAAGCCTGAGGATAGCGCGGAAGTTGTTCAAGACATTGAAATTAGTGAAGTGGTAGAAGGCGACGCTAATCCTCAGGAGGAAATAGTTGGTGAGCCTATTGTAAATGAGGTGAATGGATCTTCTGAAACTGTTGAAACGTGTCCAGTCGAGCAATCTGAGGTAAAAATCTCTGAGGTGCAAGACGATTCAGATTCTAATCAGTCAATGGAGGTGGATGAAGCAGAAGCTAAAGGTACTGTTGCTGAAACTGTGACTGAACTAGAAGTGGACAATTGTAAAAGTGCTGTATGTGAACCCAATAGCATTCCGGACACTAAAACTGACATTGAAATGAACAATCAAATTGTGGAAAATGGTACTGGTGTTGAAGGTATGACTGAATGTAATTTGTCTCATTCAAGTAGCTAGTCATGTGTAGTTGTCAAATTTTTTATGTAAATATCAGTATGTATATACTGGATAATTTATTCATCTCAATTCATATTTTGTAAATAAACTAGATGTTCAAGTGAGAAAAGGCTTGTTAACTATGAAATCTGCAGCTATATAGACGGTGATTTAATGGTTCAATTCCGCTATTTTCCTCACTCAAACTAGCCAAATATTCAAAAACTGATTAGTTTTTATTGAGGGCATTGATGGCTGCATATTTTAATTGGTTGATTTTCATTTTTTGGAAATATTTCAAATAATTAGTCTAAAAAAGCTTGGTGATATTTAATGGGAAATAACGAAATTGAACCTAATTTACTTCAGATAAAATCAATGAAATTTAATAATTTTTGGATTGGATAATACCAGTTGATTAACATAAATATACCATGTTTAGGGATTGGTTTTGAAATTTATCCAGTCAAAAATAGTCTACAGTTTTATAACTTGTTATTAAAATTAAATTCTCAATCTTTAAATTATATGGGGTTTGCAAATCTTATTGAATATATTTCTTACCTTGGCATTCAAAATTGCTTGGCCATTTTAGGGGTTTAAGATAGGAAAAAAAAATTGCAGGGAAAAATTATTTATAACTTATGTAGTGTTGTAAGTTTGAGATCTTCAATTTTAATGAATTCTCATTAAAAATGAAACTAGGTACTGTAGTAGTAGCTGGGCATAAATACTGCTAATCAGGCTAATTGGTTCAATCTAAGGCAGTAGTATAGTTATCAAGTTTGGATACTTTGATTTTTTTTATTTCATTTGAGAATTATCAAAAACTCTTGGAGCTTGTTCCCGGCTAATCCCAGTTACTCAATACTAAGTAATCGGAACAAAAGCATACACAGGTTCTGATTTGAAATTATTAAATATGAAGGCTTGGACTAGGTATTATATAAGGGTTCTCCATGGTCAAAACAGGCAACTGGTCGCCATGATGAAGGACTCTTGATAAGCTGTTTAAAACTCACTTTACACCATATTTGTGGAGTAACTTAGGAGATGATGGGCTCTTCTAGTAAAATCAAATTTTGGCATTGCTTAAAAAGTCTTCAGCTAACTTTTAGGGGTTCTCTGGGGGTAGGCATGGCAGCACCACTGAGAAAGCCTGAAAAGTAATGATACCCTCGAATCAAGTTCCTGATACTGTGATTCCAAAAACATTTTGCTTTCTAACCCTTGCAAGGATAGAAGAATTTTCACATTCCATTTGGCATACATTTTACTTTAAAAATACCTAGTTTGACTAATTAGTATAGAACAATTTGAAAAAATCTAAACAAAATTAATCTCATAGGGGTAATCCTATATTTTGACAATATATCTAACTGCTAGCACAAGATTAGAAAAAACTCAAGACACATTTTATTCCAGCTGACCCCACCTTATAATTTCTATGTCAGCTTTCACGTGTGTGTGGTTTGTATAATTTTCATGAAATTTTATTTATCAAGACAAAAATATCCATTAGCAAATATTTCTACTGTTGACTACAAGGGTACAGGAATTAAAAAGTATAGCTATTGAGGAAATTAAGTTTAGCAGAATTGGTAGTATTGTATTGACACACTAGCCAAGTGCAGAAACTTTCAACTAAAAAACTTTTATTATTAACTAGCTGATATGCCCGCCGTAGTTCGGGGGAAAAAAGGCTAACCAAACTGTGTGTGTTAAAATAAATAAGTATTTTCTTCACTGTATTCCTTTCCGAGGCGTCATTTAGGTGCAACTGCCTTCCTGCTAGAATTCCTTTTAGATGTCATACTACTTCCTTAAGATGTAAAAAACCCTTTATAAATACAACCTGTTTAGATTTAATGTGTGAAATCCCCATCCCCGTTTTTAAAGAGTAATTTTTCAAAATAGAAAAAGTCAGAGGACCCTTCTGAACCCCCATTATTTTTTCTTTTTAATGCCCTTAGCTCCCTCCATCCATTTCTGCAATTCGTATAAATTTATAATTGATACAAATCTCTCCGCCTTCGCTTCACAATAAAGGTTATTATTGAACACCAATTTCCTATGGATAAAACTTATTTCCGTCTCATCTAGCTAAATTTTTAATAAAAAATAATTCAATACCCATACTTTTTTAAGATGTTAAACAAAACCTTAAAAAACTGTTTAGAATTAAAGTGATTATAACCATTTTTTAATAGTGAGAATTTTTTTCAAATCAGGGGAGACCCCCTGAACCCCCCTTTATTGATTTATCACCAACTCATTCATTGAAAGAAATTTCAAACATGAAATAAAAGTAAGGCTGGGCGCGCACTAGCGACTAAAGTCACGGCGACCAGGATTACTAGTATCAAAAATATCATTAGAAAACAATAGAGCATTTTCAATCACATGACTTTACCTAACAACGGCCTTAGCAACGTTGTTTTTATCCTCCAGTGATGTCATGTGCGAATGCTGCTATTGGATACTTCTATGTCCCGCCCCTAACAACAGCCTTAGCAACGTTGTTTTTGTCTTTGTCACCGTGACAAAAGTCGCCCGTGATGCGCGCTCGCCCGTGATGCGCGCTCGCCCTAAACATCATTTGAATCGACACCAACTATTGATAAAATGCCTCTGATAAAATGTTGTTTAATTTGAACTATAGTGACTAGATAAGTCTTATTCTAGTCACTATAATTTGAACTTTGATGGGAATACTTAAATTTGATTAAATAGAAAAAAAGAATAAAATTTTTCAGTGGAACGGTTTTTGGTTATCATAAAAAAATTATTTATTCTTCAAAAATTATTTATTTATCAGTGTTTTAAAAAATTCACCTGTTATAAAATATTTTCAAATAAATATTTCCAACAATAGAGGTTTTGCATCACCTGGAAGGAGCAATAACCGTTACCAATTTAAAATTGGAGGCTAAGCATAAGAATTTAGAAAAGAGCCGAAAAATGCTGCTTGGAATGCATTGATTTTAAAAATTCTTTTTCGCAAACCTTCCTGGTTGTATGAGGAACAATATGCTAAAATTTCATTACGATCACATTAATAATGTGGATTCTAGAATGCAAGAACTAAAAACTTGAGTGAATATTCAAACCCCCGTGCACCCCCTCTAGAATGGAATATCGAAAAATCCAGAAATTACTTTCTTTGAAATACTCTCAAGAAGGTATTACCAACAGTTTACTTCGTTATATCGATTTCTCGGTATTGTTTACTTCGAAAATGTAAAACTTTGCTTATGCTCAGCAAAAACGGGGTTTTGGAATTTTCAGACCTCTTAAAATTCGAATATCCAAAATCTGAAAAATGCCTTTCTAGATATTGTTGCTATGTACCTTCCTGCGAAATAACGAAGATCTAGGGTCATTTGGGACGCTGCTGGACTCGAAAACGCTCCAAACCCTCCTGTGGGTCAGAAAAAAGATATTTCGAAAAATCCCTTCTTAGTGCGCGTATACACCATAAGGTCTTTGACCCTACCAAGTTTCGAGTCTTTAGCCCCGGTAGATTTTGCTGTGCGTTGATGAGTGAGTGAGTGGTAAAGCTCTTTTATTATTATTATAGATGAAGCATTATCACTGTGCTGTGCTTTAATGAATAATAATAATAATGTGTTTTAAGTCAAAATTAAATGGAGTGAAATTTCAATCAAAGAAAATTTTAGGCACAAATGGTTTGTTTAATCCAAGTCTGAAGCCTTATACATTTTATATGCCTAGTATTTGCTTGTTATCTGATCATTTCTGAAAAGGTTGAAACTCATAAGATAAAATAGAAGAAACAGATGCATTCATAAATATTGGCAAAGTTTTTGCGTCGAGCACATAAAAATGCCTAGAGAGAGAGAGCCTCTAAGGCTTTTTATCTGAAAAAGTGTAATATTCGATAAAAACTATTAGTATTTCAATCCATGTTGTGCATATTAAAGTATGCAACTATGGATATTTTAATCTGCATACATATGGTGTTTTGTTTCCAATAAATTTTATTGGAATAAAAATGTGATAGTCAGTACAGGATTTTCTTTTTAACCAAATAAATGAGAATAATACCATTAACTTATAAATTTTTAAATGGTTGGTTGCTTAAAAGGTTAAAAACCAAGAATATTTAATGGCTAAATGGTAGGTAAAAGAGATAGTAGTCTTGGTAATTCAAGGTGGGCGGGATCAGGCCAATCTTGAACAATCAAAATCATAAATCTAAATTAATGGAAATAAGGATGGTGATTCTGAGCATCACAAATTACCTATTGGTAAAATGGCCTCCTCAAACTATATCTGTGAGCTTGCAGCCATCAATAAAAGCTTTAGATATTTACCAGTCCAAGGCAATCTAGAACCCATCCTGCAGAACCGATCCTATTTGACTTCTCTGTACCAATTTCTTCAACAAGACAACAACAATGGAAATAAGGCAGTTTTAAAAATTACAAGCTATATATAATTTAAATAAAGAATATACTTACCCACATTCGTGTATTATGCATCAATTACATTTATTACTGATAGCAACAAGTAAGGATTTTAGAAGAATTCATTTATGGAAAAAATTGAGGTATAGCTTTCTGATCATAAATACAAATAGTAATTGGTAACTGTAAAGGAAGCTTACAAAAGGTCTATGATTTTAACTACACGATGCAAATGTTTTTCTCTATATTCCAACTACCTTTTATTACCACATACAAGCTGAGGTATAATTTAAGCCATTACTATAATTTTGCTCACATCAACCTGCAACGTTGTGCAGGCCTGCATTAAAGCATGAAAAAAAGAATATGATTTTTTTTGTCAGAGCTTTATTAAAGACACAACATTACAGAAAAGTGCCTTTGTAAACATTGTGCATTGCTGCCATCACCACATTTTTTTAACCACTGCTGTAGTTCTCAAATACATTGAAAGTCACTTCTCATTGCAGCGCCATGTAAATAGTTCTTCACAGATAGATTATTACAACTATGACACTGCGATATCCGCTTCATTGTTAAGATGTACAAGTATAGTATTTTAGGCCTCTTAAGGTATCTAATTAAAACATCAAGTGGTACTTAAAGATATGAATGTTAAACCACACAGTGAGTCAAAAATAGCTTTCTTTGTAGATGTTGATGAAAAGTTTCAATTTAAAACAAATATTTACCATGTTTACAGTATTTGACACTTTGACAGGTTTAAAGAAAATTTTGGATCAGCACAACTGAGCATTTCCTCTTTATACAGTTTATATATAAATAAAAAATATTTGACTGGAAAGAATAATCACTAAATGCATAAGTTTGACAACAATCTACAAAACTATGCAATATTTTTTGCACACACACAAACACTAAATAACTGTACAACCTATTAACTGCTAATTAAGTCCATTATTAGTACTTCAACAGTAAGATATAGAATCTTTAGATAATGATCACAGACCCACACAAAGGGGATTTTTAAATCAGTACAACATAATGTACAAGATTTTGAAATAGGCAAAAGAAACTCTTACATTCAGTTCAGATAAATACATTCCAGCTGTTAAAAATAAAATTTAGATACATAAAAATAAACTTAAATATTTTAGTTACTTTTTACGCTCTCAACATTTCATAAAGAATAAAAATTTAGAATAAATAAAGGGATGAAAAGGTTCAATTTCAATTGTTAAAACACATTATTAAGCAAAATATTTCAATAAAAACAGAAAGCACATAAGAGTACAATTGCAAGTTAAATTTAGGTTAACAACCTTATCTTCACAAGAATATCAGAGCATAATTTTTGATAGGCCTGTTGGGAGAAAGTTGCTATTTTCAAGAAAAACTTATACACCAGCCCATCGTATGTAGACAAATCTCTATTGATAAAGGAACTAAAAATGGAAAACTACCAGAATTAACAAGATACTATAAATATCCAATGATGTTAAATAAAAGGACTAATAAAATTTCTGTCAAAAATAAAGTATTTCATTGAAAAATGTTACAAGTAATCTCATGAGTATTGTAATTTTCCCAACACAATTACTTTACAAAGATCATCTCAGAAACCTGGAATAACTTTCCGACAACAAATGTTAATACCAAGATATGACTAGAATAAAAAGCATTTCAAGTATGGCTTAAAATACTTTGACTAGAGTTATCGGAGTCAATTTATTATTCCACAAGAGCATAGATGAAATCACATTCATAAAGACTGGTACAAACCAGTGAGCATGTGTGAATACCCTTTTTCAAACAACATTTTACAATGATTGTCATTATTTAACCCCAGGAATGAAATCCATTTTAACACATTTCTCTATTTAAACGGGAAGTTCAATGGAAAATTATTTTAATGGTCAAAATAAAAGTAGTATAACACTGAAAATGCAATGTTCATTCCCAACCTTTAAGGACTTAAGTTTAAAAAACCACAACTATGTTTTAAAAGATTTTACTTCAAAAATATAATTAAAAGGTCTAAACACCCTTGAGCAATATTTGAGCAATTGGGTGCATAAAGTTGCAGTTACATTCTGTATCTGGATAGTACGACGGAAGAATTAAGAGGATAACTTATGGCTAATAACCATAGAATGTAACTCTTTAGTTATTTTGCAACAAATTTTCTTCAAGTTTTATTAATTTTGCAACCTATTGTTAGTTAACTTTGATTATTTAGTTTAGTAAAAAGTAAAACTGGATGGTTGAGAACAGTTTTAGAAAAATTGCAATACATAGTTATTAAGCTCCCACATACACAACACACTAGAATAAAGAAAAATTAGTGTTATTTCAAAATGTGAAACTTCACCAGTAAATTAACTATCACAAGAAAAAGGTTGAGAATAACAAGTTTGGAAAGTAGGTTAAAATGTGTAACTTTTAATTAGGAATTGCGTTTGCTGTATTTTTCAAACATAAGTTCATAGCAAGTAATATGAATATTTTGGCAATTTATTCCCTTCACGTTCCACATTGATATGTAAGTACAGAGGTTTCGACTCATTCACACATATTATGGGTACCATAACAGCAAGATAATCCATTTTTTAAACAAAATTAATAGTGACCAGAATAAAAAAATGGGTTCCAAAATTCAGAGGTTTACATGTTCAATATTTATAGTTAATACAAGCTCACCACATGTTAATCAAGACTAGTAAAAATTAAGTAAGTTGAAGTCAGTTACATATTTTATACTGTTTCAGTTGGGCTGATAATTGATGGGAAACAAGTGAAAATCATCCCAATAGGAACTTTCTGCCAGCAAGTAATACCGTTCCTTTTTTCTAAGTACTTATTTTACAGAGGGGAAAAATCAGATTTTCATTACTTTTGAAGTAGACACATTGATCCCCAAAATCAGGTACTTACCAAAATAAAGCGTTTTCACAGAAAATTCAGAAGAGAATTCGTTCCATACAGTAACATCAAAAGCAAGTTTTCAAATTTATATTGCAACATTAAATGTGAGCCTGACAAGACATCGAGACTTCTAACTGGATCGACTAAAGACAGAACTTTTCTACCAGCATAACAAATTAGATGGTTATTTCCTGCAACAAGAAGTGTCAAGAAAGTACACTTCAGTGTTAAGTTCAAAGTGTTTAAAATATACTTGAAAATACAAGTCATAGTTTATGATAGCCAGTGTTCTTCAATTTTATGTACAAAATCTATAATCAGTATTAACTTATTCAGCAGTGCACAAATTTCAATGCAATGGCAACATGAATATATATCCAAAAACATCAAGCTCTTTTATCATTAGTGCATTATTCTAGATCAAAATCACACTAAGATTCTACAAACACTCCAACAAATTTTACAACTGAAAAATCATATTCTTAAAAAGAAAACAAGAAATATTGAACAATCACCATACACTACCACATCACAATAAATTTGACCGATTATTGCAGGTCTTATAATACGACACACGCAAGTGTAATTGTGTCCATGCACATAAGGTTGGAAAAAAGGAACGCATCTTCTGCACTGTCTTACACGCACAAAGTACAGAACTAGCACCATTCAGTAATGCGACTGATTCAGTTGCAAGTGATGTACACTTTTGGAGTGGGTAGAAAACCATCAGTTACCAAGACAAATAAAGGTAGTTAAAATAATTAGCCAGCAAAGATATGTTCCGATGATTTACATCTGTACACATTTTAGAAGTAATGCAATAAAATCCTATTTCGTGAAGTCAAGTCGACGATAAAACAAATCTCACCATAAAATTTCAGAGCTTTAAACACAAATTTTAAAACCCAACAGCAACCAGTTTTTAACAGTTTATTGCTGTAGTCGATAGTTAAAAATAGAGTCCCAATTTCAGTAAATGCGTATCTACTGAAAATTTAATGGTTTAATGATTTGGCAGTGGATATATTTTTTTTTTAGAAACTGGACTTCAGTTGGTTTAAAATTTAGATTGTCCACTAGGTAACACTCTCGTTTGATGCACAAATTAGCTTTTGTTATTTTTGGCATTGAGATACAAGTCCCTGCAAGAACTATAAAAATACAGAAATAATAACACTAATAAATAAAATAGGAAAGTGTGGCAAGGTGAACAAATTAACAGAATACAATCTAATAAAAAGAACTGAAAGACTGTTTTCAAATGCAGAATGAAAAAAAAAATTGTCAGATTTACAACTTAACACGGAACAGAATCCTCAGAAGTCTTCAAAGTCTCATTACATATATTCAAAATTTTGTCATTACAACAACACATCACTCTGAGTATTCAGTATTCATACACTGGAATGATTCAGATCTTAACTACTATATATTTACATTTTAGTTTGCACTTGTCTTCGTACTAAGCTTCACTGTTCTAAGCTTCTTCTTCGGTCATATAATACAAGTCAAAGTTGAAAATGAATCACTTCATGTAAGACATCTAAGTAGAGAAACAGGCTACAAATGTTTTAGCTAAGGCACAATGTACCTATCTTCTAATCATTAAACAGTCATTATTTATTTAAAAAAAACCCTGGGATATAATGAAATAGAAAGGATTTGCTTTCAGGATGTTTAGCAACATAAAAAAACCATTTTAAAGGTAAAAGTAAGGAAAATTGCCCTATATACAATTAGAAATAATTAAAAAGACAGTTTAAAATCTAATTATTTATCAACTAATATAGTAAAAAAGCAGCTCAAGATATTATTAGACTACTTAAAATTAAGACAAAAATATAAAAAAATCCAACTGCTTCAAACGGGCACTTATGTGAGTTTTGAAAGTTTTCAATTCAACCAATTGCATTCTTAGAGAAATTTATATAATTGTAATTTATATGGACAAGACACTAATAGGCATGATCCAGTTGAATGCTCAATACATTATTATACTGATTAAAAGATGCAAACTAACTGCTCTACCTTCAGTTAAAATTCTGAATTTTGCAAGATTCATACAAACATTGCGCTTGGAGACAGCAAGATGAATAAAATGCCAATTAACCCTGAATCGGATTAGTATAGTTTTTATAAAACAGGAATTCTTTCATAAAATTGAAAACATTCACAAATACAAGTTAAAATTACAAAAAGCTTTGCCACACTCTTTTGATCATCAACAAGGCAAATGAAGTTCGAATTTATCCTGTGTTCACTAGCCTACTATGTACAAAACACAGAAAAAGCACTTAACAAAATGTATGATAATTTCACTCCATATAACAATTTAATATAACTTATAAAGTTCACAAAAGAGAAAACATAATACTACAAGATAATCATAAAGACAAATATAACAATAAAAAGGGCTACAGCTTTGCATGTCAGAAAGGAATAACAAGTAATGATATCACCAGGTAATATAAACTTGGATTGAAAAATCAAGTTTTTTTTTTACTTGCAGAGTATGCAATGCAGCATAACACAGGCTCAAACATTAACAGGCATAACTAAATATATCTAGTTTAAATGCACAATATATGTCTGCAAATAAAACACTGACTGTGCTTAATTGAGGTTCTCTCATATTTGGCAATTTGTAAAGGTAACTATGAAATTATATATAAACATGTTCTACTCATATATATAATATATCTCTATATTGTACTGTACACAGATATATCCTGGCACCAAAAAATACTAGACAAATTTTAGGCATGATGCTACATCAAATTTCACCTACACGTAATATCAACTGAGCATTTTCAGGAGCAGTAATATCAGTTGGGAAGGCTGAGAAAGAATCCTAACTTAAAAATCATTTAAGAGTTTATCACATAATGGAAAACTTTGCGTTCATGAACGGACTACAGTTCTCAAAAGTTTTGTTTTTATAAGTAGAATATTTTTTTTCTTAAAACAGTAAGCTATATATCCAATATCACACAAATTTTTTCTTTCTTTTCCAAACAGTTTTGTGGATACAAAGTTTCAGTAGTGAAAACCTTATATTTCTTGCAATGGTCGGAAAAATACTGCAGAAGAAGCACCCTGCCTCCGCGACAGCAGAGGTGCTTCGTTATAAGACTATTATCTAGATCAGACTCTCCGAATCAGTCCCGACGTGGACAGATATCAACATCAGATTGACTCGCCCCCTCCCAACAGGTCGCCGGGCAGAAAGGAGTTCAGCGACGAAGGAATACATTGGTCGTGATCGGCAGAGGACGACTGCATAGGCCACACGCCGTTGCCAGAGCCGGAATAGGACCACATCGAGTCCTGCAGGTTGAGACTTGTGCTGTTCCAGTTGGCGGTGCCCAGCTTGCTGGAACCACCTCCCCCGTTGCTAGGGGGGTTGTTGGAGCTAGGATACGAGTTCCCTGAAGTGAAGCTGGAATCGCCGCCACTCCCGTTGCCAGCAGGCCAGGACATGCTGGAGCTCACCTGCCCGTTGGCCAGTTGGAGGTACTGTTTCACTTCCATCTCGGTCGGAATGTCCACCAGAATAGTCGTGTTGCTAAGCACGCAGTTGTTTAAGGCGGATCGGGCCTTCTCAGTCTCTTCCCTGGTTGAGTAGCGCACGACTGCGATCCCGTGATTGAGGAGCAAATGGAATAGTTGCAAGGGGCCGTGCTGCAAGCACAACGTCTTCAAAGTAGAACCGTCAATCTGTAAAGGAAAGCATATCCCATTGAAACCCATTCAACTTAAAAACATTAGAAATATGCATTTGAAATCTCCAGAAGAGAATAATCTTGATAAGCCAATCTGGAAAACTGAAAATTCAGGTTGAGCAAATATAATATATTCTAACACAAAACTGAATTTACACTGACAAAAGGCATATTGATCAATAAATTAGCTTTGGATTTTAGCACTTGGAGAGATCACACACAAGACAGGTTAACAGGAGTATGTTAATATTTTCATTTAATTAAGGAAATATTACCTGAGGAGTGAGATTTTTCAGAACCAAGAAATTATAACATTGTTTTTCCCATCCTGAAAATAAAAGGAGAGTAATAAGGGTGGGCCCAATTAATAAAAGTATAGTATGCTATCAAAGAAAGAAAGACAAAAAGAAATTGAGTAATGGCAGATTTACAGCATAGCAGCAAAACCTCGAAAGCAGTTTGCGGAATTAGTGGTGAGGAAGTTTTCAAAAGAACTGATAGGAAGCCTCAAAAATGACCGATGATTAAAGAATCGTAGTGTCAATTGTTGTCAGCAGTCAATCCATCGCCGCAAGAAAGACAAAGTTTTGCAGTCTGGATTTCTAGAATGGAAATGTAAAAATGATATTCCCATTTAAATTTTGTGCTTCCTTGGTAGTGTTTCATAACCAGAGTGTTCCGATTATTTAAGTAAAATAATAATAAAATACAACTCGTAAATCTGGACTTGATGGCTGTCATTTTGACTAAGCATATGAGCTGCCATCTAGTTAAAATGAGATAATTCAACAGCATTTAGTGCAATGATTTTTCTCTTATCAGGGCATTAATTATTTAGGCTATCTGTAAATATGTTACGGGCAAAGTGATAAACCAGGCATTATTAATAACATCCGAAGTCAGGCAGGCAATGTGATAAATTGAGTATTAATGAGTATTTTAATTACTTTGCCCGAAATATGAGGGCATTATTAATTATGCTGGATTTATCACATTGCCTGTAACAAAAATACAGGCTTGATTTTTTGTGATCAAATGAAAATTTTAATATTCTATTCTCTATGGAGTCGCTCAGAATGGGACAGAAACAAAGTGAGCAAGGGGAAACGAAGACCAATGCAGGAACCGTGGCAGACCGCTTTTGCTGTAAATCCTCCATAAGCTGAAATTGTGAGAAAAAGATAAGAACTTCATACCTGGGGATGAAGACCAAGTCTGAGGCGTACCCTCGTTGCCCATCCAATTTGAGGTAATTGGTTTGTTTTGACCGCTCATTCCAGGGGGAGGGCGGGAAGTTTTTGGCATGTTGGGGGCAGCTGGACCTTTCCAGCCGATTCTATCTTGATCTACAGGACGATTGTTCCATGACCTGGAGTTCCCAGACCTCCCAGATGAGCTATCACTACAAAGGCAAAAAGAGCTATCAACTATAAGGCAACTCAAAAGATTATAACTAATTTCTTTATCATCAAACATCAAATCATTCATCCAAATGGTTTTTCCAGGGGATTATGGAACCTGACATAAATAGGTAAGTCAAATAAAGTCGATAAGTAAATCAAAATTGAAAAGCTAGTAAAAATATTTTGAATCAAGGCGATAAAAAGTTTACAGAGGTAGCAGTTAAAAGGAGAGAGTGCATGCCATGATAAAACGAATTCAAATAATGTTTCTTGAGTTCTGGATTTAATTCTAGTTCAAGTAGTGCAGAGTGTGTCATTTCTTAAAGAAAGGCTTATCCATCAATGAATGCTCTATCATGTAACAAAATAATGCTGATGGTATTGAAAGGCAATTTTTTTTTAAGTTTCTCCTTTATATGTGGGGAAAATATTAATTTCTCCACTATCATGCTTTTGCAAACCTAAACTTTGAGTATTACTTTTCATAATTCTGAAATTTTCACAAACTCATGGCACACCCTGAATTCTAAGGACTAAAAGAAAAATAAGTTCAAATTTAAAGAGTAATGAGTTGCTCAACTAATAATATAAAAATACCATTAAGCATATCAGGTGCAAAATCAGGATTTTGGGTAACAGTAATGTTCCTAAAAATAGTAAATAGTCATGTTTTTAAAAGATTAAAAAATCCAGTTCTGAAGTCATATAGTGTTACACTCATAATATTTTTATACCATTTTCATGAACAAAAAAAATAGGCACTTTCATGACCACTTTTTTGAAATTTATATGAGAGTTAAGGGGTCAAAGGCAACCAGCACTAAGATAAGATAGTAAAAAAAAAGCTGGTATGGCTCAGGGGCTACTGCTCCATCATAACCCTAAAGTTTTTGCTACAGCTTCATAACATCATTACAGGGTTCCCCATCAATTTCACAAATAAATTCTGACTTTTCCAGGCCAATTTTGAAGATCTTTGGGTCTTCGGGTAATGGTCTATTTTTTCACTTTATTTCTAGAGAAACAAAGGGTCATTTTCCAGGTATTCTGTAGGATTTTCCAGGTTTTTGGCAAAAATGAGCAACTTTCCCAGACTTTTTAAGTGAAACTAAAATTCCCTGACTTTTCCAGGTATTTCCTGACCCGTGAGAACCCTGCAACTAAGCAGATTGCATTAGTTTCATTTTCATATGAGAGTTAAGGAATCAAAGGCAAACAGCATTAAGATTGTAAAGACAGCTGGAATGACTGGGGCTACTGCCCCATTCCATTAAAGGTTTTGCTACGGCTTTACTAAGCAGATTGCATTAGTTTCATAGTTACCTGTTCTGCGATGGAGAATACCCCATTATATCCTTAAATGTTTTGCTACAGCTCCATGGCAACTAAGCAGATTGCATTAGTTTGATAGTTACCTGTTTTGCAATGATAGCAGTGGAGAATACCTACCCTAAAGGTTTTGCTACAGCTTTGTAACAACTAAGCAGATTGCATAGAGCATTTTCAATCACATGACTCGGACCTAAGAATGGCCTTAGCAACAGAAGGTTACAGTTTTTTGCCCTACAGAAGGTTAACAGTTACAGAAAATGACTGGCCGTGGAATTCTTTTATTGGAGCATTTGCAATCACGTGACCCCATACCTAAAAACCACCTTAGCAACAGATACCTGGTTACCTAGTAACAGCCTTAGCAACAGTTAAAAGCACTACAAAAGGTTAACAGTTAAAAGAAAATAGCTGGTCGTGACGTCACCTGAAAACACTCTATTAGTTTGATAGTTACCTGTTTTGCGATGATGGCGGTGGAGAATACGTCCATGTGCTTGAGGTCAATGAGGATGAAGTTGAGAGATTGGGCTGCTGCTTCGTGTTCCACGTGAACAGGTCCGAGTCCTTAATACTGTTGAGTGACAGGGGAGATTTGGCGATGCTTCCCGGCGTCACGTGAGGGTCGTCCTCAAAGTTCTTGATGCGCGACGTCCCCTTCCACGGCTTTCCTGGTTCGAATTCAGGCACGAGGTCGTTCAGATTGTAGGACTGGGAAGAGCTGGAAGTGGAGGGATTGTTGGAGGAAGTGGCAGGAGAGTCTTTGTTGTCTGAGGCACTGTTGTGTTGTTGTTTGTTGCTGCCGGGATTGTTCCCGATGGCGTCGTTGCTCCCTTGGACAGAGTTGTTCGCGTCCCCGCTGGGATCCGACCACGAGTCGTTCTGCGGGGGCCGGGGGGGCATCTCCCCCCAGGTGTTCTCGTTCAGGGGCTGCAGGTTGCTGGCGGAGTGAGAAGAAGTAGTCGCGGATGCCAGGCTGTTGGCGGATGAAGACTTGGTGATGGAGCCCGGGGCGCGGCTGAACTCGTTGGAGCCGTCCCCGACGTTGTTTCGACCGTTGTTCTCGTTGCTCGTTGGGTTATCGTCCTTTTCGAAGGAGGACAACTTCCACTGCGTGAGCCTAGAGTGTCCTTGGTTGGAAGTTGGTTCCTTGACAGACAGGTCCCTGAATTCGGAATGCAAGCCATTTATAGATGACTCCAAGTTAGCTTTTACAACATCAAATGTGGACGGTTGAGGATTTTGGAGGGATGGATGCTGCACTGGCAATTGTACTTGCTGCGCAAAAAGCAAAAACTTTTTTAAGACTCCGATTTCACTTCAGATTGTAAAGACTGAACATTTTACTTTGGAACACTTAGTAAATTAAAAAAATCTTCAATATTAACTATAATAATAAAGTCACATGCCTTAACTTAAATTACCCAAATCATTGCTCTAAAAAATATTTTAACAGCAAAAACATTGTTTACTTTAACTTGGTTTTAAGAACATTTTAACAAAACCTAAGTATTTTGAAACTCTAAAAATAAGTAAAAATCTCTTTGACCACTTGTGTTTTGACTGAAAGAAATTTCCAAGCTTTAATTACTGTCAAGAAATTTAAAAAATGTCTAGTTTTAATTACAGAGCACATTTAAATGAAAGTGTCAGCAAGATTTAGTGAGATAGCATAACATAACATTAGTATAAATCAGTAAGATTTTCATGACTATATTTTTCCCAAATACATAATTAAATAGGGCATTGATTCCATATTATTTTGAAATTCAGAAGGTAAAGGAGACTTAGGGCCAGATTCAGCTTTACAAAGAATGTTGAAAAAACCAGCACGATAAAGGATTTGAAACACTTGCTTTAGGTCTTGTTTCCAAATCGTTCAGAGGTTTGAATCTCCCATTACCAGTAAGCAGTTTGACTTACTCTTTTTATGGTCCTGTTAAATAGATACACTAACAGAAGAGCAGCTACTTATTATCAATAAAAGTCTTCAATCATCAATAACCTATGAAAGTAATAGACATCTAGTGCTTAATTATTTGCAAGTGTGTGCTTCTGGCACAACCTGATGAACACACTTACAAATAATTATACACTTGATAATACAAAATTCCTCTAACACTAGATGTCTATAACTTTCAAGTAGCTGTTCTAGTGTTTGTGGATCTATTTAATGGAACCACAAAAAGAGTAAAAAAGTAATCTGCCAACTGGTAATGTGAGATTCAAACTTCGGAAGGATTTAGAAACAAGACCTTGCAAGCTACCATTTCAAATCCATCACTTTTGCATTGTTCTCTTTTCTTCTTTGTAAAGTTGAATTTGGGCCATAGACAAGTTAAAATGAAAACAATATCAGACACTATGAGATGAAAATTGAGACATTTACCTGCTTCAAAAAGAGAGCTTGCTGGGCAGCAATCTGATTTTGCAAATTGACAATATGCTGTTTTGCTTGAGTGATCTGTACACTGAGCTGCATGGGTGGACTGCCTGGCTTGGTTCCGTGCTGAGAGAAATACATCTGCTGTTGTTGGAGTTGGTGCAGGAATCGTATTTGCTGCAAAAGCTGAAACAGTAGCTGCAGTGTCTGAGGAGCAAGCGGCTGGTTTAAAATCTGAAAAAGGAAAGAGATGCCTCAAAATAATGTAGGGTACCTTGAAAATGCGGACTGTTTGTGGGGGTGGGATAGTAATTTTAAAAATTTAGAAACCTTCCTGAATTGACCTAAATGGGACAAAGGGTAAAAATCAATTAAGTGGAGAGTACAAAATTTTATTTAATGACAATTATTTTCTTCTAAAATTAGGACTCAATTATATGGGTCAATTAATTTAGTTTTAAGCACCATAAGGTAAAAATGTAAAATGCTTAAAAAAATTCAATAATTTATTATTCAGCTAAAGGCTCTGAATTTGGCAATTTGCTGGATGTTTTGCCCCTTTTTACTATTAAGAATGGTTAAATTGGAGATCTGGTAAAATAGAGACTGGTTACAGGAGATACATTTAATATTCATATTAAACCAGAGTATTTAGTGCAATTTTTATGTTATTTCTTCAACATTAATCTAGATTTGTAAGTTGTTTCAGTGATTTCTATACCAAAAAAAAGGACAAGTTATCCCATAACTACAACTAAAATTTTACAGATAGGGCAAAGAACATTTCCTGAGAGTTTGCCAATCATTATAAAAAAAAGAGGAAAAAGATTGGACAAATAAAGATTGAAAGAAAGGGGAAATTGATGAATCAAATTAACAGATGACATCAATAAAGTATGACACTAATTTTTTAAATTGATGACAAATATTTGTATTCCCAATTAATATCTAAACATTAAACAAGCTTTTTTCTTGCTGATATTGTATTTTAGGATTATTGGGGGATTAACTGCTGACAGCTACACTGCTTTCCCAAGAACCCTAAAATTACAATGTCTGCAAAAAATTCAACCTTTACTTATAACAATTTTTTTTATATGTTCTGAAACCATCAATAAAAAGAAAAATCATTACTGTAGGATTTAAATGACCCGCTTGAACTGCCATTTGTATTTGCTGTACAAGATGCCGTAGTTGAGATGCTGATGGAAAGTTCTGTTGGGTCATTCGTCCAGTGTTTTGAGGAAGGCAGGCCTGTAAGTAAAAATTGTCAGTCATACACTCAAATTATCAAACTAAAAAAAAAAAATAATAATAATAATAAATTCAAATGTGCAGATTATCAATGGATGGAAGTTCCAAAAAAATATTTAGGCAGAGTAAAATAATTCTGGGAAGTGATGTATAAAGTAAATATTTTGCTAAACCAAAACTGTCAATAAAAGGTAGATGTGGTACAAATACAGAACCGAAATACAACAAATAATTAATCATTAATATTTAATAAGCATATATGAAAACAATAGTTTTTAATCAAACATTGCCCCACATCAGATTATTTACTTAAATATTAAATATTGAAACAAAACACAAGTTTTTAGTTATTAAAACCTGTGGATTGCTACAGAGATTATGTGCTTTCACATATTATACACAAAAAAATTAAATACTAAAATGTGTGAAAGAGTAACAAACAACTTGCTTACAGGATTAAAAGTTTGTGTTTGTTGAAGCAACTTTCTCATCATTGCTGGACTTAAGTTATTACCACTATTTAAGTTGAAGTTTGATACTTGATTGTTAGTCCCAGTATTGGAAAGAACATTTGGAGCAATGTTGTTTCCAACAGAATTCTGTCAAAAAAATGTGAAATTTTTAGATTAAACTTCTGGCACAGTTAACCAAAATGAGTGCAAGATAGACCATACTACATTCAAATCAACACATTACCTGGTTCTTGCAGTTTTGAGCAACATTGAAACCTGTGGAGAACATATTCATCCCCTGGAAATTGTTATTCCCGTACAGATTTCCAGAGGGTAATGAGTTATCGATGGGGTGGTCTGGGAAGTTTATGTCGTCAGCTGCAACATTACCGAGATGGACTCTGGGTTGATTCAGATTCATGGAAGATAACCCTTCGATGTCAACCATTGGGTTGTCCTTACTTGCCATGGCATTAAGCTCCACTGAAATAAAAAAACAGATTTAATATTGTTTTCATATAACAAGCTCAGTTCAGAGAGCTCATTTTAAACTGCAACTTACATAAAGCATCCTCCAAATTCATGGCGTTACGTCTCAAGGCAGCTTCAATATCGTCTTTCTGAAAATTAAACCCGTTTTTAGAAGACAGAAGTAGATTTGTAAGCAAGTTTTTAAAAAATAAGGCAGCTTGATATTATTTTAGATACAAACAATAACTTTTTAAAGATCAGATAATATGAGCCATATAAGAATTGTAGAGTTAAAATTACCTTAAAGTTCATTTCAGCTAAAATACGGAATTGTTTGCTTGCCCATATAAGATCTTTGGTCAATGGTTTCCCACCCTGAAAGAAGCAATAGAAAAGTTAAGCTACAAGCAAATCATGAATTACACAAATTATGATGAGAATAGTTTATATTATAATATGACAAATATCAAAATAGCAAGTAAATACAGATGATTAGCACTGAAAATAAAAGAACCACTCAAGAATAATTCAAATTCAAAATTTAAACACTGCTTTGATTTCAACATTTTTTTGTATTCTTTCTGCATTCCAAAATCATTTAAGGGACTAAGTATCAAATGTTTTTCTCAATTAACAGGATTTCATTACATTTTTGAGGGCTAAATGATGTGTTTACTTCATACCAATTATTAAGCAACAAAAGGGAATTCAAAAATGTATTATAAAAAAAATAACAAAACACTTTTTAAAAAAGGACCCGAAATTGCTGTAACTTAAAAATGCTACTCATCCCTTAATAATATTTTTTATTTGATTTTACTCTATATAATTCAAACATATTGTCATTTGTATGTATAGACATTTAAATATCTACAGAAGTTCAGAAAAAATAAAATTCAAAAATTTTGCACTTCAAAAAAATACCCGAAGTTTTTATTTTCTAGCTTTGTAAAAAAAATTATTTTAAAATCCATACATATTATCTTCTTGAAAATGTCTTTTCCAGACAAAGCAGGAGGGTCATTCCATGAAAACAGGGACACAGAAGCAAAAAAATTTTTCTTATTCAGTTTTCCCCCCAATAAAGTCGAAAAGTTACAAAAGCATTGACAGATATATAAATGTATTCGATTAAAAAATTTAGCATCAATTTCGAAAATATAGTATTTAAATTTTTAGAGCTGAATTTATAAGGACAAAATAGAGTCTAAATGTAACCAGACAGAACGTTTCACTACAAGGAGAACAAACCACACACTCACTTGCTTCATGGGTCCGCCCCACGAACTAGTATCAACTTGCCCGTCAGCCCAGTTGTTCAGGTTGGCGCTCTTCCACTTCTGCGCCCAGTAGGGCCCCATCGGGTGGCCCCCCTGCTCCCCTCCTCCCCAATTCACAAAGGCACTATTCGGCGTATTAGGAGTTCCCGGCGGCACACCCCCGCTCTTGTCCCCGAGGGGATTATTGTCGTCCCAGATCCGGCGCCCCGACGGGTCCCGGTGGGACGACGGCACTTCGTTCCAGGCGGCGAGGTTGCGGTTCATCGACTGGTTCTTGGCGGCCCAGGCGGCACTGTCCGCCTTGCTCATGTTGGGCTGGGGCAGGCGGATCATGCCGGGGCCAGGGGGGCACTGGCCGCCGCCCTGGCACATGTTCCCTCCGCCGGGGGGCATGCAGTTGGGCGGCATCTGCTGCTTGTTGGCGGGCGGCATCTCCTTCCAGTGGGACACCTTGCCCTGGTGGACCGGGTTGCCCCAGACGGCGGTGCCGTCATCGTAGTTGCCGCCGGCGGCAGCGGCAGCCTGGGCGGCGGCGGTTTCTTCCCAGCCGGAGGGCGGCATCTTCTTGTTGTTGGGGCCGCCGCCGGTGACGGGCGACCAGTTGCCGATGGGGCGGCTGGCTTTGTTGTGGGAGGGGTCTGCAGCCCACGGAGGGGCGTTGTCGGGACCGGACTCTTCTGCTAGAGAAACGGAAAGCACAATCAGGATAAGACAAGATGTTTGATTAAAAAATAACTAAGTATTTAACCCATTAACGCCCAATTTATTTTTTTTCGGCCAAATTTTATAAAAATCATGAATTTGGTGTATTTTGCCTTCAATATGGATATTATAAACAAGTTTTGTAAAAACAATCATTAGTTTCTTTAAAAATAGCTGATCTAAAAATAGATCACTGGGCGTTCTGGGATATTTTTGTCACTGAGCTAAGTAATAGTAGAACTTCCAAAAAATCATTAAAAAATATAAAATAGATAGAAACTTTAGTACTTCTCCATAAGAAACACATATTTATTCATAAATATGTGGAAAAATAATAAAATAATGATAAAATTAAATAATATACCCAAGATAAACTACATAGATAGCTTATGTTGGAAGTATTTAGTGGGAAAAATGGGAAAACAAACCAAGAACTTTAAATTGATGAGTATGTTATAGAAAAAAAAATATGCCATAAAATTGAACACAAAGTAAATTAAAATGCATTAGTTTTAATGTTGCGTAACTTTTATGAATTTGTTTTACCATAAAATGAAATTGCTCATGAAATAAAACGAAACTTGGTCTTACTCAGCCAACATTTAAAAAGGCTGCGTCTTTGCGCTTTTTACCTGCATATTCCAATAATTTATTTTACCACAGCGTCAATTTTAAGGTTGCAAAAGTTGTATTATGGAGAATTTTAAAAAATTATGATTTTCCATTTGATATTTTCTCCAGTTCCTCTAAAAAATGTTATTGTCTTATAATTTCCAACATGAACTATTTCAAAACAAGATAATTGACTTGTATTGTACTAATAAATTTTTATATGAATAAACACAGATAATTTTTGCCACTATTTGCAATGCTTTGCTTTACTAGCAATAAATCATGATTGTCTACCCTCCATTTATCGACCAAAAGAAATTATAAAATTTAATTACCAACAATATAAATTTCAATTTCATCAGAAAATATATATTTGACTTCATCCTGGACATAACTAAATATTCTAAGACTCATTTTTTAGTTTCAATTGGGAAAAACTAAATAACCGTATAGTAAGCAACACGGGAAAAATAAATGCCCGAACGCCCAGTGATCTAATTTTAGATCAGCAACATTTCGGCAAGAATTTTTACCACTTAAATTTATTTTAACATAACACAGCTTTATACCCTAATAGCCACATCTATGAAGATATTAAAACACCAAAATAAGTTTATCTTACTGGTACCGCTTAGCTGTTTCCAGGGTTTATGCAAAGAAACGTCGAAAAACTGCGGAACGAAATGGTGATGCCAACTTTCTCTTATCGCTGTAGATCAATGACCAAACCAAGCAAAAAAAACCACGTGTTGTAAAACAGGTGCATGCCTTATCTTGCCCCCTGTGCAGTTTGGAATGTGTGGGGTGGGTAGAAGGTAATTTTAAAGCGAGTTTCCCACGCTATGTTTAGCGATCTAGAAATAGATCAATGGGCGCTAATGGGTTAAAGAGTGCGTTGGATATTTTTTAGAAGTTTGGCAGTTTATCACAATGGACAATTTCTGTATTTTTTAGAAATAGAAATAAAGTCATTTTTCTGGTAAAACAAACAGTTCTAATTTCGAAAACCAGCTTTAAAAGTTTCACAAAAAAATTATTTAAAATTAGATATTTGAAACTAAAAATAGCTAAATTTGAGTTGACCTCGAAACGCTTATGACGTAAGTTGATACACACAAATCATAGCAAAAACTAGTAAATAACTATCATAAACATCAAAAATGTTCTTGATTGGCAGTTACTAGTGTTTTTATTGTACCAACTGATGTCACAAAACTATTTTTGAAGTAGCAGCTCTTTTTGAGCCCTTTTTAAAAGACGAACTTTGAAATTAAATAAAAAAAAAATAATTAACAATCAGATCAAAAAATATTAGAGACAAAATTTCTTTTTCAACCATTTCTATCAAATAAAAAAATGAGAGAATTGTCCATTTAAGGCAAAAATGAAATTTAATCACTTTACTATTTTAAAAACTCAAAAGTATATTTTTTGCAAAACCTATCCAGAGTGCTACTTAAAAAAATAAGATTTTACGGCATAGAACTTTTGAGATGAATTCTGCAAACAAGACAATGTTAAGAAATAAATCAGCCTGATCAATTAACTTGCATACAAACTTTTTTAATGGTGTAAGAAGGTATGATAAAGGTCTCACCTAAATTTTTATTCTCATTAGCAAGAGGCATGTGAGATAAACCATGTTGTAAAACAGCTGTAAAGAAAACAGATAGTAATTTTAAAAGTTGAATAAAAAACTTCACACTAACATACTTGGATAACATAGACACACAAATGCATGGCAAGCACGTAAAATTTTAGGATTTTACAGAAAATCCTTCTAAATAATTTAAGTTTTTGATAAATAAATTGTTTTTTTTTTAACTGTTGTAGCTTAAGAAGCATTATCACTATAACTAGGAAAATAATGTGACTTTAAATGTGCATTAAGTCACAATATAAAGGACTTGAGGCACTTATTAAATCTGCAGAAAACATTCAAAGAAAATTTTGTGCAAGGAAAGTTTTTGTTTTATCCAAGTCTGCACATTAATATGTTTCATTTCACTGTTCACTAATTTCCAAGTTAATTAATTACAACTAGACTACATTCAAATCTACACGCAATACTAGTGAGAAATATCAGTCTCTTTCTTACAACAGACTTTTCTACCCTAAATGTCTTTGATTATATTCTACTAAAGATAAACATAGACTACTTAAGAGGCATCTAATAAATCAAATATTTTTCTCAATTATTACCACATAAACAATTTGTCAAATAAAAAACTTGAATGGATACTCACGAGGCTCATTCGCCCAGTTAGGATTCATATTCGGGGTAATAGAGCTACTTTGATTGGCCCAGTTCTTTCCGCCTTCGGGAGCATTAGCACTCCACACCGAAGTATTGCTTTCAGCCCCCCAGGTATCGGGAATCTGGGGCACACCAGTCCAAACGCTGGTGGTGTCTTCCTCCTCGCCCCACGTCCCTCCGATGTGCGTGGAAGGGGTGTGGCCCCACGGCTCTCGCATCTGAGAGGGGGGCTTCGCAGCGGAGCTCTTGACGTGGTGGCGGACATTGTTCTCCCAAATCTCGGTTCCGGTGCTGGTGGAGTTTGTCCAGGTGCTCCCTTCTTTCGGACTCAGGTGTGGGGAAGAAGGCACTTCCCAAGCTGTGTCTTGATTGATTCCCTGTTGGCAGGAGATGAAATTAGTACTAAGCGTGCATGTTGATGGTTTTCTGCAAGAATGTCACAACATATAAATTGCCCATTTTCTTATCAAATATAGCACTATGGTTCAAATTGTGGTAACCTGAACTATTAAGTGATCACCTAACCGACACATATGCCTTGCACCCCAGGGCCCCACGGTCCAGAGAACGAAAATGGGCATCGTAGGCCTTGGCCCACTATACTTGGTTGCAACGTTTCTTGAACCCAGTACGTCACAAATGCGGAAGGAGAAATCGGTAAACACGAAGCCTGTTGTGTTGACAGGAGGAGTTTCGGTACGCAAATCACGATTGAAAAGCACTATTAATACATGAGTTCAACAAAATAATCCTATTTTTAAATTGACGTTCTTTATTTCACTCAAAATTCAGACACCGCGATGGGAACTACTTTGTTTATTAGTGGCATCGTAGGGTCAACTTAAGTTGCTGTTTAGTAGGGCTGTTGAGCCAATGAGTTTAGTTTAGTTTAGTTTGAGCTATTAAGTAGAAGTTGACACCTTTTTATCAGACAAAGGCAAAAATCAAACAGCATTTACTATGAAGAAGAGGATAACCAAAAGAGCTCCAGAAATAATCACTTGTATCATCCTTGATTGTATGACCCAAAGCATAAATTACTGATTTGCATCATCTTTCTGGTTTTGGTATAAACAACCAACCAACCAACTGATCCTCCCAAGAAATGCATATTGTTTTTAGAATGCTTTGCTATGATTTGTTCAGCAAGTTAAGGGCCAAATGCCAGTTTTTGGTGTTCAATGTCAAGGCTCCCGTTTATAAAAAATTGGTTACTTTCAGGTTGTGACATTTTTGGAGAAAACCAGTGATATGATCAGCATTTAAAACAACCAGCATAATGTAGAAGTTTCTTCTATAAAATCAGCAGGAGTAGCCACAAAAGCAGACATTTAACAAATTTCCGATAGAATGCTTCTTAAAAAATATTTCAAAAAGGTACAAAACCAGTAACTTAAAATATAAACTAGCAAATTACTAATCCAGTTAAACTCAATTCGAAATAGTTAAATTCAATAGAAAATAAATAAAATAGTATCAAGCCATCCTTGATACTTTTTATAAATAAAACTTAACAATCATTAGAAAAAACTTCTAATGTAAAGCAAAGCATAATCTAATAAATTCCAGGAGATATTGACTAGGTGTATTTCATTATTATAATTATAAATGATATAAAACTTATTTAACAGCAACATGCAAGCACAGGCTAAGGAAAGGTTAAAAGCAAAGTGATAAAATTATTACATAAAACAATCACCACCTATTGAAAAATAAAATTATTAATACAGATATTATAGGTAGGTCATTAGAAAATCAAGGGAGTAATTCCAACCACCATACATCTACTCAAATACAAAGAAATTAAGAAGATACTATTTTAAGTTATAAAAATATCTTTAGAGTACTTGTAGATAACATAACAGAAATTCTGTACATAAAAATAGGTAAATATAAAAAAAAGGTTTTAAGTGATTACCCGCTGTCCCCAGCCTTCGCTGAATGCAGCTGCAACTTGCGATTCACTGACGTTTTCCTCCATTCTGATTACTTTGGAAGCTGAACTACCATTATTGTCTTGATCATTTTCCATTTCTGAGCTACTGGAGTTAGAAGGACCATTTCCAATAGTATTCAAACCTTTACCTGCAGCTTGAGCCCATGTATGTTGTTGTTTAACAAGTGGCATACCTAAAAGATAATAGACAAATCAAGGCCAAAGATTTAGCTAGAACCAACTCAGTTTGTACAAAAAGTTATGGTTCTCATTTGATTGAATTGAGCTTTAAAAAAACAATACGGAAAAGTTTTCCATAGAATAATTTCGAATCCCCCACTTAATCAATTGTAGGGTCACTTGGGGTAAGTGGTGCCCCTGTTTGGAATAGTACATTTTTGAAGCTTCATAAATTTTTTGAAGAGGTTAAATTTAAACTTAATGACATATTTTATTTAAGACACTATTAATAAACAAAAATTTATAATTAGGTTCTAAAATAATGTTCTACATTTTTCTTAACTGGTCTTTTTGTAAAAAATGAGACGGGTGTCCCACTTACCCCATAGGAAGGGGTGAGTGGGTCCCCCCCTCTTTATTTTTATTGAAAGCAAGCAAAACTTAAGAGGTAGTAAGTGGGTCTTACTTGATAAAGTATAGAAGTTTTAGGTACAAAATATTTTATTGTAACTTAATCCATGTACGAGATATCTACTCACATTTATATTAATAGGGTTGGTTGGGGTAAGTGGTTCTTCAGTGGTTTCTTCAGGTTCGAATGGTTCGGGAGACTTATAAAGAAACCCTCGAAACTATTCCTCCACCCCACTGTGTTTTAATTAATTTCTCGGCAACGTGAATAAAAGAACCCCAACCTAATAGTTTACTTTACTTAACACAGCTTATATTAAATGCAAAATTAATATAAAATTTTAATAAATTACTTATAAACGTTTCAATAACATTAAAATGGTGAGTCTAGGGTGTCCCACTTACCCCATAATGAGGGGACCCACTTACCCCTACTATGCTTAAATTACGGGGTAAGTGGGACCCCCCTCTTAAAAATTTTTAAATAAGAGATTTTGTGAAAATTCAAATTGCAGTATATGTATTTTAAGTCAAACCTGGCACAACAGTTGAAAAATTCAAATTGCAGTATGTATTTTAAGTCAAACCTGGCACAACAGTTGAAAAAGCATTAAAATACAGTGAAAACTTTCCTGGAAACACATCTTGGAAAAATGCATCTTGAACTCTCCAAAAAAAAATTATGGAAATTTTTTTACAATAGTAGGTCCTTTAAAAGAAATGACACAAAACTCTAATATATGCAAAACCCATCAGTGTGACAAAATGTAACATGATCATGATCAATGTGAATAAGTGTGAAATGTCCTTTACATAGTTTAGTTTGAGGGGGGTGACCCACTTACCCCATGGACCCACTTACCCCAAGTGACCCTAATTAATTTTATTTCTATGAGATTGTATCGCAGTAATCTTTTTAATTGATAATGCTTATAAAAAGCGAAGACTTTGTGAATAAAATTCAGCAATAAAGCAATATTTTGAAACCCCTAAATTTAATTTATACTGCAAATTTTACTTGTTCAATCTTAAATAATTCAATATTTTTTATAAATATTCTGAATTATAATTACTATAACCAATTTTGAATTTATAAAACCATAAATTTGGCTAAAGAACAGTTTTATCACAATGCCTAATTTACTAACACCTAAAGCCAGACCTGGAAAAAGTTGTAACCTTCCCCCGAACCTAATAAAATTTACCCGAACCTTAAGTATTGCTCCTATGGAGCTGGCAGGGGCTTCCCCCGAACCAGGTTCATAGGTTCGGGCACTTTTTCCTGGTCTGCCTAAAGCATTAATTTAAATAACTCATGTCATTACTGTTAATAAAAAAGAAAATATATTAAGGATAATTTTTAAATATATTAAGGATAAAGCATTTTTATACTATTGTTAATGAATAGCAATTAGTAATTGTAAATCTTAAGTGTTTTGCAATAAGTTGGTTAAAAATTAAATTTATCTTTGGGAATGAATGGTAAAGATAAAGTTACAAAAATACAAGTTATAAAAATTTTTCTTTTCCATGATTTCAGAATCTTGGTTGCCCAATGAGTTTTTCAAAAATTTGCTAGAACATAGAAAGAAAGTAATTTTTCTGCAGAATTAAAATATTTTGAGTTTGTTGTACAATTTCTAAATGATTTGCTACTTTGTGATTTCCTTCAATTGGTTTTTTACTTTACAATAACAGTTAGGATACCTATATTTGGTGCTGAGTTCCTTTAGTGACTACACAAAACTAATATGGAAGAAGGTTGAATGGAAATTGGAAAGTCATACAAATCAAAAGTATACTACGATCTACAATAATTCTTCTATGTTGGCTTATACCAGAGATGACCACCCCGCGCCACAGTGTTACACGGCAGAGTTAAAACATTACCATGCGAAGACATAAAAAATTTGGAAAAATGTTATCTAGGGCATATCCATCTCCTCTTAACTAAGTTCACATTTTTTCATGATTTCATTAACGATTTTGTTTTAAAATATCATAAGTTGTATGTACCTAATACATGAAAAAAAAATTTTATTGATGCAAAGTGCAGACAACTTTTTAGTTGGGTTTTCGTGATAAAATTAGATGATCAATTCATGGTTGATAATTGGTTGATTGCTTAATACAGTGCAAGAATTTTGGCCAATTTTTATGTCACCATTTAACCTAAATATACAACTAACAAAATGATAGGTCTCACTTAAAATCAATACCAAATTTTATTTTCAGACTTTAGAGGTTGTTTTAATGTATATTTTAATGGAAGGATTTTGATTGTTAAACTAGTTTCAATACAGTATATAACCTTAATTTTGACTATCCAGATTATCTGCCCATATGCTGTGCTGAACCATGTACCCATTGATTTTACTCCAGTCATAAATTGGCTTAAAAAATAAAATACTTCCGTTTCCTTTCTCTTTATTAGAAATGTACCTTCTTTACTTAATTTTGATTCATTACTCCTTTTTAAGCTTTGTAAGTGAGTTGGTTTATTCTTCTCTGATTTCGACCTTCATAGAATTTCAACAACTTCCTAGTCCCTTGAGCCTCTTATTAATTAATAATAATTTGCACAAAAAACATCAACTAATTCCAGCAATATTATTCCTATCAACTAAAAACTCTGTCATTTTATCCCAAGTCAGAAAATTACTGTCCTTAGATAAGTAATAATATAATGTTACAGATGTTTTACGCTGTAAAGTGTTTAATTTCTAAATACTTGACATTAAATAAGATGGATTCTACCAATTATTGAAAAGTTTATTAGCTGTTAGTAACACATTGACTTTGGTGATTTAGATATTAAGTTTCAAATTTCTTTATGGAAAGCATCACATTATCCATTATAATATTTTAAATACAATAGGGGATTTTTTTTAACTCAGACACAAGATCCTTTTAGACTCAATAACTTTGAATTTCATTTACACTTTATATATTATACACACCAAGTGACTAAAGTTTGTCAAGATTTTATTTTGAAGTCTCTAGTTTTGACTTTAACCCTACTATTTACTTACTATTTATAACATCTTTATGATTTCTCAGCAAAAATTAACTTTGAAATCTAAGATACAATTGATATTACTATTAAATAGGTATTTAAGAGGTGACATTTATATGAGAAATCATGGTTTTCAAAATTTATTATATATAAATATATTTTAGGTAGTTAATATTTTTACAAACATTTAAAAGGAATAATTTAGTCAATATTTTTTATAAACAGAATTATGTAAATCTGGTTAATTAGAACTTTAATTTTTTTAAACAAATTGATTCGAATATTTTTTAAAAAAATTTAAATTAATATAACAATAGAAAAAAAGTACTGATATTATTTTAATGATAGATTAAGAACGATAAATCTAAGTCAAATCTTCAGAAAATTACTACTATTGTAATGCGTAAGTATTGTATAATCCAAAGCAAAAACTTTGAACGGAACAATTATAATGTAAACAATCATATAACTCTTAAAAAATTTTGTTCTAAGAATATGAAAAAGTGAAATCGCAACTAGTAAACAAGACAAGACGACTCTGATAACTAGGGCCCTGTTGAACTACTATGGCGACTAAATAGACTATGTATCAAATTAAATTACGCATGAAATGAAACAAAATCTAAACATGGATCACTAAAATACTTCGATTACAAAAAAGAAATTCGATCTTTTCCTTTACATCCGAATAAAAACTTACACGAAATCGTCTTTTAAACGCAGGAAGCCAGACACCAACACAGTATCAGCTCGATTTAAATGGCTACTCACATCCACATCTGTTTACTTACTTTATCTGCCAGTGTACACGTAGGTTGGTCGATACATTAGTTCTCTGAGCATTCGAGCCAGTTTAGAAAAATATCTACCAAGATGTCAATAACTATTCACAAAAATATGGAAAATGCATAGCAGGATATGTAACTTCACTGAACAACAATATCATTTACGGAAATTCAGAACACGACACATGAACCTTTCCCACCTAGATTACAGGAGGTGTACGGCACATTCAATGCAAGGATCGTTCCCTACCTACATCAACAATGGACAAATCCTACGACCCCATCGGATATCTCCTTCCAGACGATTACTTTTCTTTCATGATTTCTAAAAAAAATATCATTTTTTCTTAAAACTGCTGTGGATATACAACTATTAATATTATACTTTAAGATTTGAATCACATTAAATTAAAATGTTAAGCTTTATTATGGCAAAAAAGCTTTCATCAAACTTCGAAAGCCATTTTTGTTTTTAATAGAGCAATCGATTAGTAAACTACATTTTAGAATATAATTTGATGATAAAACTTTATAGTTGTCATGTTAGAATGAGGTAGTAAATGTTTATAAACAAAATGTACTGTGTATGAAAATGAAAATGAAACTCGCCGGGTTAAACATTACATGACATGAACCCTGAATTTTGATGAATGAGGGATTGAGGTCTGTTTTTATAATTGATTAAAGAGTAAATCAAGTGTTCATAAAAATTTGCAAATGAAAAAGTTACTTGAATGAAACTTCTGACAACAATTATTTTAAAATTCATAAAATTTTTTGGAAATTCAAAGGAATCCACGCAGATTTCAGTAATGAAACAATTCAACTCGTTACACATCACAACTTCTGCTGAAAAAATTAAAAAACAAACTCCAAAATCTTCCTACGACGAGAAAAAATAAACCAAAGATTAATATACCCATTTAGGGCTTTTGGGCATTTTAGGGTTGAACATCTTTTTCGATAATAATTAATTAGTTGATCAAATTTAGTCAGCTTATCGTAAGTATTTTGCATTTGATTGTGAAATAAACGGGGTATGAAATATCCTATCTATAACTCCTGTTAAAAATTATTTTTTAGAAAATGAGCAGTTCAAATGACGAAGAGTGTGTTGTATGCTGTCGAAAGTTTCTGATCTATGCCATAGGAAGCTGTGATCATCCAGTTTGCAATGAATGTTCTGCTAGAATGAGAGTACTTTGTGAAACGAACGAATGCCCTATTTGTCGTAATGATATGCCCGTCGTAAGTACCTATTGAAAACAATCTGGAAACTTTGACGTGAATTCTGTAATTTAATTTGTTGAAGCAACTACTATTTCAATCTGTTTTGAAAAATTTAAGGGAATCTTTAATAACCACGTCTATAATTTTTACAATGTGTGCCTCAAGTTGTTACCATGTGTTACCTGAGATTTGTTTCATGGAAATTTTTTAAAGCTAAATAAATGTCATTGAACAGTCAGGTGCCACTTTTGGAACAGATTTGATGTAGATCCTCCACGTTGAAAAGGACGATTAGTCATCAAGCACTGGAGACTGTCCAAAAGACTTAACTGCTCTATAGCAGTGGCGACTTCTGTAGTTGATGGTTGCCATGGAGGACCTACATCAAATCTGTTCCTAAAGTTGAACATGACTCTTCAATGACATTTATTTAGCTTTAAAAAAATCCCTGTGCTACTCCTGGCACCATAACCTACTACCTACTAGACAGCAAATACGAGAAATTAAAATATTGCTCTTGATGGCAATAAAAGAAACAAGTGGTCTTTGACTGTTAAATGAAAAAAACTCAATATTAAGTCCAATGTACTAAAAGCGATGATGTTATAGGATTATTTATTCAGATGTTTTTCTGTGACAGTTTTATCTCATTAAATTAACATTGCATCTATATACTATAGCATATTTTCTAGCAGATCGTAGAATTTTTTTATGTTTTCCTTTTATGTTTATATAGAAATCTAAAGATGTAAGTTCATATGTTATGCATTCTTATATCATGGTTGTGCCCGTCTGTTTTTGTACTGACTCGTTCAGACATGAGAAGAAACTATACCATATGGAGATAGTGAGAAAATAATTAAATAGTATGTTATTTCTTTACACTTATTGAAACTGGTTTCTATTTTAAGATTATAAAATAATTTGTATAGTATTTATTACCTTAATTTTGCTGCTTCTATTGATAGAGAGGCTTGACCTACTTCTCACAAAAGACATTTTTTGTTGTTGCGATAAATGTTTTTAGTATGCATTACTTCATAGTTTGTACAGTTTAGAATTTCTTTTTCATGATTTCCATTTCTTGGAATTTAAAACTATTTTATTTGAGTGAATTTTAAAAAGATGCAAATCAGGTCAAGCTGCCTTAACTTAAGTTAAACTATACTACCAACCCTTACAGAACAGCAATAAAATTACATTTTTAAGTGTATTTAACTTATATTTCATACTAAAAACTATAGGAAAACCTTGGGACCCACAGAGTTTTAACAGAGACTCCAAGTTCTATGGATTCTCCATAGTTTCTATGATTATTGTTCTCATGCTACAAATTACAAGAAAAAGCATAAAAACCTTTCCAATAGTGCAGCAGGGTCCATTTTAAGAAAAAAATGCCAGTTGTATAAAGTTCCAGAGATTGTACTTATATACTTTAGCACAAGCAGATGACTGCTAATGATGGCCCACTTAAATAATTGAAACTGTTTTTAGTTAAACAAAATTATGAGCTTTCCCTCCCTGCTATGAACTCTTATTCTCTAAAATTGTACAACTATTACCAATCCCAATTCAGATCATGTGCATAGCCATAGGTTTGTCAGCTTCACAACAGAAATACCTGCAAAACAATAAAAATTAAATTTTAAAAAAATCCAGAAATTTACCAGTTTTGAGGTGTTTTAGATTTTAGATTGATGTATAATTGGTTCATTACTGTTCTATGGAAAATCTTTGTTGGAGGTTGTTACTTTAATTTTGAGGTCAGAGAGGGTTGCTGTAGTAGAGAGGTTCTACTGTATCAGGAAATATTTTGTAATGAAGAAAAATTATTCTCTAATCTTAATTGAAAGTAAGAATTGGTTTTTTTTTCTGTTTTAATTAAAATTAGATAATGAAGTTTCTAAAACTTACTGGTTGTTTACTGTAATTGTATACATGTTCAAAATTATAAATTTTAAAAAATTGCTATTTTTTATGCATTGGTTATTTTTCTTTTAAAACATGCGTATTAAGGGTACTTAAATATCTTTCTCAGGTTTTATTTACAAGGAAATTAAAGCCCTTTTCAGCAGTCAACAAAAAATTCACTCTACTCAACAAAAAATATCAAATCCTATTTGAAGATGAATCTGTCTTGAAAGAATTTGAATGGCTTCTGGAATACAGATGCTCAACTTGTAAGGAAGTTTTTCCAAACTTTGATAGACTCAAAGAGCATGTCAGAAGAAAACATGAATTGTTCTACTGTGATCTATGTACGGAAAACTTAAAGGTATGAAGTGTTTTTACTTAGTGGTATTGTCAAATAATGCCCAAATAGCAAATCATATTGGTAGTTCTCTAATTAACAAAAGTAGCAAATTGAAGAAGCCCATAAAAAAATGGTTGATTTTCCTAGCTTTAATAAATTTTCCTCTTGAAAAATATCCTGCCTTTTGTTTTCCAAAACTGTTTCCATTTTTTGTTTGATCTTAAATTTCTCTAATGAGTTATGTACTAACTTCTAAATCTACTAAAATCTAAAAGTATATAAAATTACATACAAGTATATTTTAAACTATCATTATCATTAATAAAAATTACATTAAAAAATATTTATTTCAAGCTTGAAAATTAATATTATTGCTCACACATCTTTTATTCAATTTTCAGTTAGTTTTTTGTTTTCTTTCCAACTTATCCATGATTTTAAAATTTGCAATTTAAAATCACACTTCATTATGAATATTTTTAGCTTCTAATCACTAGCTTGTTGCAATTAAAACAGTGCCTCTCTTAAAATTACATACCTAATTCTTACCTGAATTTGCATAAGCTTAAAATGTTTCAGTTAAGTTAGTCTGAGGCGTAAAATGTAAGGAGTAAATTAATAACCAGAAGGAGTGAGTTATTTGAAATTATCTTCTTTAACTTCTTCTTCATTTCAGATATTTCCTTTTGAAAGAAAGCCTTACTCGCGTAAAGATCTTGCTAGACATAAAAGACTTGGTGATCCAGACCTGACATCTCATCAAGGTCACCCTCTTTGCAAATTTTGTGACGAGAGATACGTCGACTCTGATGATCTCTTTCGTCACTTGCGCAGAGACCACTTCTTTTGTTACTTTTGTGATGCCGATGGGAAAAATCAATATTATAGGTACTTCTACAGTTTCCGAAAAATCTAACCTCCTCCTCTTGCATGGTAGGAAAAGTCCATGAGCAATTTATAATCAAAAACTACTTTACAACTTTTGCCTTTTTTATCGACAGAAAAATTTAATGTGATAAATTACGTAGAATTTCTTTTTTTATTTTTGTTTATTAAATTATGTGTTTTTATAATTGAAGTCCAACTTCATTTATAAGATTTAAGTTTCAATCATTAGTACTCAACTCAACAGTGCAACTCCCCCTCAAGTCCTGCAGGTCGCCTCAAAGTGTGCTCTTGTAGCCGGCGAGGGGGTGTCCCTGGGCGGAACGGGCGAAGTACGTCGGGAGATTATTCTCCTGGCAGGGTCACCCAAGGCGTGAAGGCCGTTCCATTATGCTCAGCTAAGGCCTGCAGGCAAGGAGCAAAGTCAGACTTCTACCCTAGGGTGCTCCAAGTACTTTGTACTAACAGAAGCTGCTCATTTTCTCCTTGACCATGAATAGTTAAAAGAAGACCCTCTTTTGTCCTCAATATTTTTAAGGTGAATAACCTCGTGGATCTGATCTGATCCAGATCAGAGAGATAAGTAAGATGAAGAAGACAGTGCAACTTTATTGATTCAAAGCCAGGGGTCAATCCTGCCAAAAATTGGGGGCCCCTTTGCTGCCCCTTCACAAAATTCAAATTTATAAAAACGCCTCTTAACAAAATTTAAGTTCATAAAATCGACCCTTTCACAAAATTCAAATTAGCTTTAATGGTTATTAGCAAGAAAGCATTCACAAAATCTTGTTTGTTTCAAATCAAAAATGTTTTTTTTATGATAATTTGATAAATTAAAATATAATTTGACTTCAGTTTTTCACAAAAACAATTCCTTTTTTACAAAAACAATTTAATTTTCACAAAAATATTTTCTTTTTCACAAAAAAGGGCCCCAAAAATATAACCTGGATTGACCCCTGAAAGCTGAAGGGATCACTGAAAAACTTTGAATTACCCTCTAGACTCCAAAATATTTTCTTATATAGTGAATATTCATTCTGAAACTGTCTTGGTAAAAATTACTGTTCTTTTTTTGCAATTCCGGCAATTACTTTATAATAAATGGTAAAATATCATTATGAATTCAAAATTTTTCAAGAAAAACTTTGAATCATCCACAAATTTTTAAACAATGATTTAATAGAAAGTTCAAGGGACCAATAGAAAAATTTTAATTATCCATGACTTTGAACCCAAGACATTCGAATTATCCACAAGTTGCACTGTATTTCTTATATTGTTTATATTTTATGTAGCAAGTTAGATATTAAATGCAGAGATTTGGTTCATATATATTTTTTTTTGAAGTTTAATTGAAGTAAATAAAATATAGAATTTCAGTAATAAAGCTACATCCCATTACATTATGCTACACATTTTTCTCTTTATTAGCTCTGCTTAAAAACAGCATTTGTTTTGTTGTAACTTAACTTATATGTTCTCTCTGCATCAGTAATTGAAAATCCTTTTTATCGTTGCAGTAATTATGATGAGCTGAGAGTTCACTTTCGCAAGGACCATTACCTGTGCGAAGAAGGAGATTGTGCTGAGGAGAGGTTCACTAGTGCCTTCAGAACTGACATTGATTTAAAATCCCACCGAGCAACACAGCATTGTAAAAATAAGTCGGATTCCAGGCAGGCAAGGATGCTAGATTTAGAATTTAACTATGTTCCTCTTACAAGACCTAGTGGTAAGTTCCATTTTTGTATTGACTTGTACAGGGTGTTTTAAATAGAGTGTAACAATAGGCTATTTATTCCTAAAATATTTCCCCTAGACCAGTGGTTCCCAACCGGTGGTCCGCGGACCATAGGTGGTCTGTGAGAGTCTTGAAAGTGGTCTGTGGAGGGGCCCGGAGAAGCACAATAAATTCCAATAAATACAAATTTGAGAACGAGAAAAGATTGAATTATATCTGAGACGATGACTTTCGGCTGAGTAGTTTGTAGGGATAATAGTCACCACTAAATACATAAATACTTAAAGTGGAATCAAGAGCTCTGAGAAGAAACTTACATTATTGTGGATCTCGAAGATTAAATTTTATCATAACTAAAATACAATTATTAACTCTTGTGAGGTATAATTGAAATTTTCTTATGAAATAGAATTAAGATTCCGAGCATCATATAAATTTGCATGCTTAATTAAAAAAATAAGCATACATCTTGCAATTTTGTCAGGGCGAAGGATTTTAAACTATAAAGGGGTGGTCCGTGAAGGTTCCAATTTTAAACTTGGTGGTCCGCGGACTTCTCTCAGTTGGGAACAACTGCCCTAGACACATACTTCCAATTGAAAATTTTGATTTTAAGAAGTGAATGGGACTAGTTTCAACACAGTGGGGACTCCAGAAAGTGAAGAAAATAAATTTTTAATATGGCCCCCTCAGTTAAAACTTAAATGAGCAAATTTTCTTTGTTATTTCCTGAATAAGGCACAAGAAATTCTATCTCAATATCTTCAAAACTCACGGAGATATACGGTTTTAAATTTTTAAGGGGTCATCACAAACGACTGCATAAAAACAGGTTTTACTTAAATTTGGGGATGAACCCTATTTTGCACCCAAAAAGGGTGTTATAAAGTGGTGTAAGTCACCAATTTTAAACTTTTAATATCTCAGTGAGTTTTGAAGATATTTACATAGAAGTTTTTGTCTTATTCAGGAAATAATAATAAATATTTGGTAGTTGGAAATTTTAAACTACAGGGGTCATATGAAAATTTATTTTCTCAAGTTGACTCCCCATGGAGTTTAAACTAGTCTCATCTAATTTTTCACCTCTTAAAATGAAAATTTAGAATTGGAAGTATGTGTCAAGGAGAAATATTTTTTCTGATTATTGAGTTGTTAATGCACTCATGTTCTAATTTTTCTTTCTCTTTTCTCTGTTTTGACAGGAGCCTCAAGTTATAATTAATTTATATAATTAAATTTTAAGACAAGCATTGTTTACAAAGAAAATATTAGTTTTCTTTTATTGTCACATAAAATTTTTTATCAGTTTAGTCTTTCCAAGAGTGTAGCTTATAAAAATTAAAAGTATATTCAATATTTTTTTGAAAAAAAAAATTCAAGAACAGCAAAATACAAAAAAAAAAACTTCTGTGCTTAGCCTTCCATTCTTATGAACAATAGTGTAAAGTTATTTATCAACAAAATTTTATTGTAGGTAGTTCTAGTCCAAGAGGTGGAAGATTTGGTCAATATAGGAAGGATAGAAGAAATGCTGAAGAATATGAAACTAGGTGAGAATCCTCTGAAATATTTCCTTGCATAAAACAAGCTAACTTGTTTCCGTTAATAATATATTAATATTATATAATAATAATTAATTAAAAATACTGTTAATATTGTTACCTATATTATTATAAATTACCTTTATCAGTGAAAGAACTTTGTTAAATTTTATTCAACATACATATTTTATGTTTAATTCTACTCTTGATCTTAGCAGGCAAACATTTTTAATTTGTGTTTTTTTTTCTAATTTAATCTTGCTATTGCTAATAAATAACAAATTTGAGGTGTTATTTCATTTACCATCTAATACAATTTTCTTGCATTAATGAGTATTTCTAAAGCAGTCCTCTAAACCAAAATAAATTATTTATCATTTATTAGCTGTGTAATTTTTATTGAAGTGTTTAATTTAACAGTTTATTTTATATACTATTTTTTTTTGTATTTCTGTAGAGGCCAGAGGCCAAATCCTCCTGTTGAAGTAGAAAATATTAACACCCAGTCAGTACAGGAATTCCCATACCTTTCTGAAGATGGTACTGCTGCCAATGGTCATTCTGGACTAGAAACTAAGTTAAATTCCTTAACCCTACAGTCCTATAATAAAAATCCTAATCCTTATGGAAGAAATAATTTATCAGCTGATCAATTTCCTGCTCTCGGGTCTAAATCAAGTAGTTCCTCTGCTCCATATCAACAAGCTAACTCAGTTAAACCAGCTAGTTCCTCGAGAGGACCCAGTGCCACTAATCAGAAATCTACGTTTGCTCAAAGTTTCAGTGCAGCATCCAATAACAATCAGAAAGCAAAAGGCGTTGAATCGAGAAGCGGGGATAAAAGTTCCAAGAATACTAAGTGGCTCACCAGTAAAAGCAAACCCGTGTTTGATGAAGAGTTTCCTTCGCTGTCTGGGAAGGACAAGGCTCCTAGCACATCTGCTCTTGCAGCTTCCAGTAATAGCAATTTCGTACATGCTCTTAAGAACATTAAAGAACCAGAACCCAAACCTTTACCTGAATTTCTTGTGGTCAAGCCAAAGTCTAAGAAAAAGAAGCAAGTAGTGATCCCAAAAGAGACTGAGCAGAAGGAAGAGCCAGTGGTTAAAGTACAACCTGCCGAACCTGCAAAGAGTTCAGCAGCAAACGAAGAAAGCACCAACAGATTCAAGAGCCACATGATACACCCTGTCCTGGCTAAAACGTCCCTGCCATACACAGTAAATGATTCGTGGGAAGAGAAGGTATCCTTTGCCAATGCAGATTTCCCCCCTTTAGACGCCCCCAGTGGTCCTCCAAAGAAACCACCTGGTTTCAAAAATCCTAAAGCTCGAGCTCCTCCTGGATTCAGTAAAAGCTCCGAACCGGAGCCTCGAACTAAACCTCTAACTCTGTCTGCAGTTGCAGACATACTCAAACAAAGCCAAAGTAAAGTAAACGGTGTCGGTTCTTCGCGGAACCAACACTTTGTGTATATGAGGCCCCCTAACTTTGATCAGCGTAACCAAGATTTGATTATTAAAATAACGACTATGCCTGGCCACGATAACGAGTCCTTTCAAGAGTTCAAGCGGATGTCTGGAAGTTTCCGAGCTAACCATATCTCTGCTTCGGTTTTTCACAATAAGTGCCTTGAGAATTTAGGACGATGTGCATTCCAGGATATCTTTGCAGAGTTGGTGACGCTCCTACCTGACATAAGTAAACAGCAAGAGCTTCTTGCCGTCCACTACAAGTACCTTTGGGACAAAGATGAGGGTTCCGATTATTATCCCATTGTTTCTTGTAGTATATGCAATCAAGTTTTAATGAATCGCGATGAGAAACATCATCTCCAAATGCATGAATCAAGTCAGTGATTAATCTTAATTTTGATACATATTATATTTATGTAAAATAAAGATATTTTTTGTTGAATCTTACACATGGAGAGTTGATCTTGGTTTTTATTTCTTTTTATCAAAATCATCAATTAAACTAAATCAGGTTTGAAATTTAATATTTGATGAGAATTTTTAATATACCTGAACTCGGCTCAGGGGTACTCTGGATTTTTTATGTGTCTTTTTGGGTTTTTAATGAATTTTTTCTGGGTTTTCTATGTTAAGTACCGTAAAACAGGATGAATTGGAACTTTGAACTTTCAATGTAAAAATAAGTAATAAAAAAATTTTTTGATTGGAATAATATTTGGTCATGTTCTGTTCTATGAATTTTAAATAAAACAAAATGTTTTAAATTTCTTTTGAATCCTGTTTTTATTAATTTGAATGGTGTTCCAATCTTTATTTTTCTGTTTCAAATTTTGTAACAGGCATAAATATTGATGAAGGGTTGAATGCGAAAACGTAATACAAGCTCATATTACATCTTATTCTGCTATTTTGTCATGTTGGGAGCTGAGATCCACAAAACTTAGTACCACCTTAATTTTTTAAAAACGAAGTTATTTTCATCAATTATGCCTTATTGTTGCCCCTTTTTCATAAAAGTAGATTAAAAAATTTCATAAATCCTGGAAACATAATATCTTTGTGGCTTTTAACTTTAGGGGGTTTGCAGCCCCATAGCCTTATTCTCAAATAGGACATTGCACTGTAGCATTTTTCTTGTTTTTCACTTAATTATAAAACACTTGCATTTTGTTTGGCTAATTTCATAGCTTAATGTATTAATCACCATGACAGTAATTTGCAAGGGAATAAACAAAGTGTTCCGATTCACCTCGTTTTACAGTAGTTAAGTACAGTACAACCTCTTTACAATGACCCCTGCATTACAACAACTGGTAATTAAAGTATTAATTATTTTATCATAGTAATAATTTTATCAGTTATATATAATGTAAGAAGGGGCCGTTCTATTGAGGTTCTCTATTTTGCATTTTTTTTTGGAGTACCGGTTGTAAAATTGAATTCTTACTTAACAAATATATTTGCATACATTTAAGTCATTACCATCAATTACAGCTTTCCAGGTTTTGTAGATATTCCAGGTGATTTTCTGTTTTCATTCTTGGTAACTATCACCTCTGACAGCAACTTTTCTTTATTTATACCTAAATACTGATTACCTTTAAAAAAACAGTATTAGGGGTTACTTTATACTCCTAATGGGCTAATTTTGATTTTTAGAATTTAAATGGAAGAAGTAAGTTTGTCAGTCTTTTGCCTATGAAGCCTATATTTTCTAGTGTACGAGTGATTTAAAAATGTGTGCCAATTTTTTTGTCCATATTGACTACATATGCATTATGCAGTTTATTGTCTTATTTGAAAATTAGTCATTGTGTTTTAGTTACAAATAACTAAAATTACTTAGTGATTATTTGTGCAGCAGTTAAATATTCGTTTAGAATTATAATATAAAAATCTTACTTTTTAGTAGTTTAATGCAACACTTCATTTGCGTGGTAGCAGGAAAATAATTTCCCAAAATTAAGATTGAATTGGAGTTTTATTTGTATTTCATATGTTGTCTATTTCATTAGCAGAAATAAATGAAATAACAGTTTTCTAATAGTGAAATATTTCATAATGATCTACTATTCATAATAATAATCTAATTGGAAACCACATGCTGTGAGATATAAGTTAATTAAACATTAGGATAAAGAAAACCCCTGTAGTTAACCACATTTTATAACATTTCCACCTGAACCAAAGGATTTAAAGAAATAGTTTTTTAATTCCCAACTTTGAAAAGGAATTTGTTTAGTAGAAAATTTCAGGTGTCCCTTATTTAAATGTATTGCACTTCAACTCCAAAATTAGCACTCTATTTTTTTAATAATTAAAGTACAAGTGTTAAAATTCCGCATTTAAAATCTATACTTCATTTCTAATGCATGTTTCCACTAATCTAATGCGTTATAACAATCTGACAAGAATAATAGGACAAAATGAGAAAAACATGGCAGCCATCTTGTCTGATTCACAGACCAGTCCAGCAGTAGATTGTACAAGTGGGAACTGTACTTAATCCTCCCAAATGCTCGGGCTATGACTAAAGCCCTGGATGAAGACGTTACTTAAGTAGCGACATACTTTGATCTTGCCGCTTTTGATTTTGATTGGACGTTTAACAGTCACGCATGTAAACAACCGCCACTGTGGTGAAATGGTATTTAAGCCCAGAGCCAGTGCGATAGATTTTCATACTAATACACCTTGTGAGGTAAGTTTAAAATAATTTAATTATATTTATCCTAATCAAGTTTTACGGAATTATATTTGTGATGATGCGCAAGTTATGTATTGCATTTATCATGCTCACTCGTTAAATTAATCGACCCGTATTGATTTTGTAAAGTGATCAGGTCATTATAAAAAAACACAGTTTTCATTAATCGTTTTTGATTAATTTTTTAACATACATATGTAGCAGATTTGATATGCATGTCGTGGCCTCAAAAAACTAATTCAAAATATCTTTAATAATACAAATGTAACAATAATATCCATCCAGTATCTTAAAATCAAAGCTATAAACAATGCTTAAAATAGTTTTCCCTAATAAAGTTATAAAACAGCCAGAGTAATTATTATTTCTTTCAAAATAACCAACTTCTCGCAGAGGTTGGAAAAGAAACAATTTTTTTTTCAACTATTGCAACTCCTTTCCCTCATAGCGGAGAGAGAATAGCGCATTTCACCACAATGGCGGACGATTGAACTCATGTCGCTACTTAAGTAACGTCTTCATACAGGGCTTTAGCTATGACTACCCCAAAGTTTAGAGCTTGAAATGGGGTTTATATAAATAGTAAGTATAATAATGAGGTACATCTTGATGAGGAAAATAATCCAATGAATCAAACATCAAAATAAGAAAAAATCTTTTAATATAACTTTTCTCCTTTCACCATATCTGTACATAAAACCAAGGTTAAAACTATGATTCTAAACAACTTTTTACAATTTTTTGCACATGCATCAATCTATGCACATACATTTTAGGAATGCAAGTGAAGACATTCACACACTGTACAAGGCAATTTTGGGAGAATAAGTCTTCCAAAAACTATATAATTTTTCTCTCAACAAAAATTCAATATCCAAATTAATAAAACCTAAATCGCAATTCATTCATAGTGCTACAAATAACTCATCCATGCTTATAACTATATTAAAACATTCCTATCGAAATGATAAATACTAAAATTCCAATAAATATTGTCTCAAATTAGAATAAAAGAGTTAAGGAGTTCATAAGGCTATATTTCACTGATTCAACACTAATAAATTGAAAAATCATACAAACACAAGTAGAACCCTAGAACATAACCCAAACAAAGCAGTAAGGAGCATTTCAACAAACACTTCCAGTAGAAGAATGACAGTCTAAGTCTTCCAAAATTTCAAAAGACTATTTTCCTTCCATTTATACTTCTCATCATAAGAAATGCACATGTATTCGCAAGTCAAAATGTTTCTCATCGTTAAACAAAATCAAGAACTCCTTAACTTACTGCAATGGTGAAATATATATATTTATTTAAAAAATAATTTCAATTACATAATTACATCCCCCTAATTACTTAAATCTATCACATTTCTTTGAAACGTCTGCAGAACAACTCATGCTTGGTATTACAGAGAACTCGAAGGTCAGCCTAAATTTATTACTAATGCATCTTTATGTAGGATATGTTCTACGACCTGTGCGACCGAGAGTGGGCCTCTGGTTGTTGTTCACACCAGATCTCCTGGCATCAAACTCAGAAGGATTAAACATTAATGGGGTAGACTGTGTTTCAACTGGATTCTGAAAAATAAAGAGTTTATTACTCATAAACAATGAGGGAAAAGCATCCCTTTTTATGGAATCCACACAAATAAAAAGCAATTTAGCAACATGTTATGTTTTTATGGATTATTTTACTTTTCATTGATAGGGATCAGACCTGGAAAAAGTGCCCGAACCTACGAACCTGGTTCGGGGAAAGCCCTTGCCAGCTCCATAGGAGCAATGCATAAGGTTCGGGTAAATTTTATTAGGTTCGGGGGAAGGTTACAACTTTTTCCTGGTCCGATAGGGATTTTGATCAAAATTCTCCCTAGTTCTTGTTAAAAAATCCTTTTTAAGGGGATTTTTGATAAAATCCGGGAGTTATGAAGACAAGAGGGTTATTCGAGAGTCTCTCATATAAATCGAGAGAGTTGGCACATATGCAAATGCAATCCAGCTATTTTTTTAGTGATATAGTTAATTACACTCCAATTATAATAAGCTTTTTCACCAATTCTGATTGAACAACCATCATTACAATAGAAAGCAAGCTATTTATTTGGTACCATGACAGTTCAACATTATTAGAGTTCAACTGTGTGTATAGGACTGCAAAAAACAGGAAAGGTATCAATTGCTACACATTAATAAATTGAAATGTTATTAGGCCAAAATTAATAGCAATCAGGAGTGCTACAGACTTCAATTCAAAATCCCGGAAAACTATTAAGAATTAACGAACCGTTAGCATCTAAGCAAAATGAAAATGTGCATAGAAAATGATCTTACCATTGTTTCATGCTGTGTTGAACTAATATTATTATTATAATTATTATCCATTTCAGCTGAATTTTCTCCAGTTGCAAGTGCTGGGAAGAAAAAAAAATGTTATAACTTCAATAGGAAAAGGATAAAATTCATGTGAATTACTTAATTTTCTGATAAAGAACAATGCATTATTCCTATCACAAGTGGTGGCTCGTTCATAGGAGCATGTGAACCCCCGTGAAAAACTCAAATATGAAGGTTAAAAATATCAAATAAAATATAATAGATCACTCTTAATTTCTTTTTCTTAATCTTTCTACCCCCTTCCTCCTGTATGTGACCTTATTCTAATGTGCAACTGAAAAAACTATTGGAATTCAAAGAAACCCAACTGGTTAGTGATCTAACTCTAGTTAACAGGACTGTTACTTAACTCAATTCATCCAATTTTAATACCTAACCACTGATCAATTCGGTTGTTATAGCAATTTCTAGTACCACTTTAATGCAAAATTAGAAGCCAGCTTGAATCGTAAAAAATAGCAGCAACACTATAAGAACACTTACTTTGAGTAGGAGTGAACATTGGCTGGGGACTTAAACCTTCATAAGGAGAGGGGAAAAGACCTTCAGGTATGACATTAGTTTTCTTTGTAGAACCACTAGCATTCAACACATCGACATAGTTCTGACGCATTCCTGAAAGTATTAGTGTATTACATTAGTTGACAATGAGGTATTTGCATAAGTGAGGGATTTGCTTAATTTTACACTTTTTTGATACGTTATAGCTTAAAACTCTCAAGTATCAGATTTTTAAGTTTAAAAATATGTTTCAAATAATTTAAAATTCAATTTTATTTTTGCCAAAACACTAGTAAAGTCGCATGATCAAAAAAACTTGATATGACATCACAGCGCACTCGAAACTAGTATTTCTACTGTTTTTCAATGATCGGGAAAACAGGATTCTATTGGATGTGATGTCACAGCGCATAATAACAATAGTGTTTCTGTTAAGCGCCAAAACACAAAACGAAATTTCAAAAATTTATATCTCAGAAACTAAGCTACGAAAATACTTCATTTAAATGTCACTCTTCATGGTTGTTTATCTACTATTTTAATGAAATTTAATCTCAAAACGTGAAAATACCTCATTAGATCATTAAATCGTAATTAACTCGAAAGTAAAATAACTTTACCTTTAGTTTTGGGCCTCTGAAACTTGTTTGCAGGTAGCGACCCAGAGGTTGGAGGCACTGAACTGCCAGATGGAGGCATCAAATTGTTCATAGGAGGCCCTGAGGCTTGTGAAATATTAGTGGAAGACTGCGAAGGTCCTGCAAAATTATAAGAGAAAATGCTCTAAAAAAATCTGGGGGAAAAAATGAGGAAAGTGTCTGAAAATGTGTGAAGTGTGTACTTTCTTACCCATCAACTCCATATCAGTAGGGGGAGCTGCAGGAGCTGTATTTTCATCCTCATCGTTGCTATCCTGGTTCACCCATTTATTCTTGGTTGCATCCCAAAGAATCTAAAATAATTTTGAAATACAATTTGCATTACCTTTTAAATCTAGTATGTAAGGATTAGACAGGTGCAAACACCAAATTTTATGCCAAATCCCAAAAAATAATCAACTATAAAAATAAAAAATCACTTAAATATCTTCACTAGCAGTGTTGCTCTTAATTTTTGCTATATTTTTATGTGCAATTCATATGAAGTCAACAATTAAGTCTGATATGCAAGATTTGCACCCAGCTAATCCTACAGTATAAAAAAAGTTTAATGCTTCTTTAATATAAAGCTTTTTAAGGTTTACAGCAGTGGGATTAATAGAAATTTGTTAAGGCAGTAATGTTTTAGAAAACAGGATTTTGAAAGCTATTTATACAGCTATTCACAAAAAATTATTTTTTAAAATTTAATACAATGTAAAACAGGAATACATCACTCTGATGGTAAAAATTCTACAACAATGGTCAATTTTAGAGGCATTTTATGTAATTATAAGAATTTTTGGGGGAGGAAGGCTTGATTTAAAAAAATGCTTTTGTTTTACATGTAATAATCAATTAATATTGATACCCTTAAAAATTAGGTTATTCTTAGCATTTACTTCTTACAAAGCAAACTAAAGCTGAACTCGCAATTATAGCACATTTTTCAAATTTTATGAACTTAAAAGAAATGAACTATATATCAAAATAATTAAATAGGCTATTAGCTATTTCTCATACAATTATCAAATACTAAAAATACAATAAAAAATAAAATAAACTTCCCACTTACAGTAGGATTTTTATCATCTGGTAGAATCATTTGGTTTGGAGCCTTAGGTAGAAGTCTACTAAAGATACCTCCAAGCCAAGTTTTTCCAGCCTAAAATTAGTATTTTTAAAAATCAGGAACCTAAGATTACAGAACAAGTTCATTCAAATAAATCAAGCTTTTTTGCCAACTCTGATTGGCTTAAAACTTGTTTTCCTTCTTCAACAACCAATCAGAGGTTTTGAATGATTAGAGGTTTGTGTTGAATACGGCTGTTAGACAACCGTAAAAATGATTTTAAAACAATAAACAGAAGTTAGAGATAAATAATAAACATAATTTGTATCAAGAGTGTTAAAAATTGAATCACATACTTAAAATATTTCATTTAAAACTTGTTGAAATAGTGACCTTATGTAAAAAACAAAAACTCAACTTACATTTAATTTAACAACCTAAGAAAGGGGTTGGAAACTTTAGTTTAATCTAAATGTCACATTACACTTTTAGAAATCCAACCCAATAAAACTAATATCTCACCTGAGTAGTTTGTTTATCCTTCTTAGTTTCTTGTTTAGGAGTTTCTTTTGCAGAGGGTTTATTGGCCATCGATACACTGCCAGTACTATATCTGCTACCAGAGCTAAGAGCACTGTCTCGCCTTTCCCTTCGCGTAGTGCTGTTGTTGTAAGTATTCGACGAGTCAAACATGGGTGGTTTGCTTTCATGTGCCTTTACGAAAGTAAAATAGATCAGACTTAAACATAAAGACTACAAAAAAAATATTTTTATAAGAAAGAATCGACAGAATTCGATAAGTATTGTAGTAGAATATGAAGGACATTTGCATGCTTAAAAATGAGTGGGTGATAAGCAAAGGGGTACAAGTGATGATGTGTGATGCATGGTGGGTAAAACTGAACTGAAGAATAATTCAATAAACTTCTGGTTGATCTTTGATTTGGCACTGTCACTAAACTACCGTATTATTCTGCGTGTAAGCCGAAATTCAAAACCTGTGTTAAAAATTTCCACCAGAATTATCACCATCAGAGCACTTTATCACTTTAGAATAGGAAATTTTTCAAAAAAAAAAAAAAAAAATCTGTACTCAGAAATAGTATATACGATCCTTTTTAAGTATAGGCATAGGGAAAGAAAGTTCTTATCAAGAACACATATGTGAACACAAAATAACCTTTTCAAGTTCTTCAACCCACCTTTACACAGAGGCCCTGCATTAACACTTGTACCCCTTGGTTTCTAAGCCACTCAATTATACTCTAGATCTTAATGGTTGAATAGGGAAAGGTTGCACTAAATTAGAGGTTATAACATGGAATTTTTAAACCTCTACATAATATAATAAAACTTTAATCTTTATATAATAACAAAATAAGGTTTCCTCGACATTAATCCTTTTAATCAAACACATGATAAACGAGAAAATTTTGCTCCAACAATCGAAACTTTAAGTTTGTATATCAACGGTAGAATTTCCACAGCATATTAATACAGGTACTATAAAAACACAGACAAAAAAGGGTGTAAAGAGAAACAGTACTACTAAAGTTAAAAAACCTTAAGACATAAATCTACGCAACACACAAATTAGCTGCAAAACAAAAATGGCAACAACTCATCATACTTACAATCGACTCCCGCTCACATTTATGCGGATTGCTACTGGACGAAGCAGTAGTCGACACAGAAGTGTTGCTGATCCCTTCTTTAGAATGCAAAATACTTTTACCTGAATGATGCATTTTTTTCAACATAGCTATGGGTGACATCCTGGCCAACCCTTGTTTCACAGCAACTTCACTAGTCTTAGCAGGAGCTAACTTTTGACTCGACAGCGCACTGGGCTTCGATCGCCTGCCGATTGTTGAATCGAAGGGCACCTTTCGATCCACTCGAGAGCCACAGGGCTCGTCGATCGGGTACGTCCCGCCGAATATTAGCGGTGGTTTTTTGTGGAACTCGTTCGCCATCAGGTGGGTGAGCTGCGAGTTCTTCTTCTCCTCGTCGGTCAACTTCTTGAGGATGGAGGCCATCTTCTTCGTCTCCAGCATCGTGTCGACTTTCGTCGACTTATTCTCCCTCCATTCCTCGCAGGGCTCGTCTATCGCGAAGGTCCGCTTGCTTTGCATCAGCTTCTCGAGTGTCTCCTTCTTCTTGGACTTGTGCTTCTTTGTCTTTAGAATCCCCAGCGAGTGAAAGAGGGACAGCTTGTGCTTTGTCTTGCTGGGGCTGCCCTCGGGACTGCTGTCGCTCGCCTCGTCGGGGCGGTCTTCTGCCTTCTTGCGGCTCGACGGCCTTCGTCGGCGGACCCCGGTGGTGCGTCCCGCCGGGGCGGCGGCGGTCGCATCAAACTTGATGCGGTTCTTCTTGTGCGGGCGGTGGCGGGCGGTCTTGAGGCACGAGCTCAGAGTACGGGCGCCGGCCCGGGTGGCCACGAGCGCGCGCCTGTCTTCCGAGTCGTCGTTGGACAGCAGGTAGTTGTGCAGGGGGGTGCTGTGCGAGGAGGAGCAACATTGCCCGACGTCGCTCTCCGTCATCGGGTCCGCCGCCGGGGCGTCGCGGTCCCACTTCTGTGGGGAGGGGAGGGAGCTCCAGTCCTGAGCAGCACAAGAATAACAGAGAGGACAGAAATTGAGAGTGGAAGGCAAAGCAAAGGTGGCAAGGGAAGTTTTCACAACACTCACGGAATGCTGAAAACAACACGGGCGGGCCGGTATTTAATCGAGTGTTTTTGTCCTGTGAGGCTGGGAGGAAATGGATGTGGACCCCCTCAAGAACTGCCCCATTATTTCCCAATTTTTAAGTGACACCTCTTTGGAGGCTAGTTTTTACCCTGACCATTTTAGACCTTCTCTATTGTATTGGGCTGCTCGTAGATTAATTGCAGAAGTGCCGGTCACGGGCGTAAATTAAATCAAGTGTTAACAAGATAGAAATAAATTCTCATTCACTCCATAGAAATATAGAAACCTGTTGCATTGTGGTCCTGTCCACAAACTGATTTAAACGAGGTAAAGGGTGATTTTGCCTTCATCTATTTTAAGAACTTATTTTCGGTAGGCAGTGTCTTCATAGGCATAAGGTAAAAGTTATCCCTAGGGCCTTTTCCTTAATATACCCCTAAGAAATCCTCTAAAATCTTTAAAGAGTGCATCAAACCGATTTCAATAGAGATAGCCAATTGTTTGACACTGACTAAAGAAAACATTTTTTAATAGCCTTAAGGGATACAACTTTATTTCAAATGAAGTTCTAGATTAAGGTAAAGGGAAGCGCCAAAGAGCAAGATAAAAAAAATTGTTTTTAAATTTTTTAGAACCAACAAGAATTGCAGTTTGTGATTTTAAAATTAAAATTTTTATTTTTAATTGTACCTTCTGATTCATGGAGCATTCTTACTTGAAATACATCTCATGGATAACTTCAGAAGATATATTTGGATTTTATAATTAAAAAAAGGGAAGCATTTAAAAAATTGCAAAGCAATAAGCACTCTGCAGAGCATAGTTAAGGAACCACTGCTCTAAACTCATATGTTTTAGGCCAGTAAAGCCCAACCTTTAGAAACTTGAGTGCAAACAAACTTTAGTAAAAAGTAGCTTTAGTAAAAGAAAGTAGTCAGTAGAGAAAGAAAATTTGAAAATTTTTTTAGGACTCACATGTGGCCTGCAGGTTGGACTATACTTATTTAGGTAGTACCCATTGTATCTATTGCAATGTCCATGCAAAAAAAAAAAATGTTTGAGCTTCCTTAGTATTCTACCACTAATTGAAACTCTGATAACTATCTGATATTGCTAACTATATAACTATCTGAACTATCTTATATTGATCTGATAACTATAAGGAGAGAAATTTAGCTACACTATGCTTCCTTTTCCTTTCCAAGTACCTAAACTAAAAAGAACTAAACTATTGAGGATGGTAAAAGAATTACTAGCAATTAAACTGTTGTTTTCAGCATTTTCAGAAAATGTACATACATAAATAGAAACTAATTTTTCACAATAATTACCAATCTCAAGGTTATCTGCAGACACATGCAAAAGGTCGAAGCAGTGCAATCATGCATGAAATAAAGGAGTTATAAAGCACAAGCATGATTTTGGTAACTTAATAAGCATCAAGCATACAAAAAAGCAACAAAGCTAACATAATTTTCTTTCAAAAAAGCCACTAATCACCAAGACACTACATTCTACAACAGATAACAAGTAATAAAACTAATGAGGTAGTTAAAAAAAATGTCTATAATTTTAAACTTTAATAAAAATACAATTTCATTTTAAATTTTTTTGAGGAAATATTTAAAGAAGTAAATTTTAATCTTATTGAGGATCACCTTTAATTTTATTCATGTCAGGCATTAAAAGTGAAAATCATCCAAATACTAAAGAATCTGCTCAGATATTTATGTGTTTTGATAGTTGAAGAACCAATAGCATAACTTTAATGATGATCATATGAACTTATAAAAATGATTAAAAATGCACAAGATTGCACTGAAGTGATTATGATATCCATACATTCACAAAGTATTAACCAAATATTTGGATGTTAGTTTTTTTTTTCCTGAAAAGCCAAAGCATTTTGACGGGTTTTATAGAAGAAAAGTGCATGCAGTAAATTTGATTTGAAGCATGCACAAGAGTTGGAAAAATGCAGGGAAAAAGAGAGGGTGTTAAAATATGTACCAGAAAAAGGTTTGACGAAAAAAAAAAAACAATACAAAATGTACCAAAGACGACTCGGAAGATCAAAATCAAAGATGGTTCACTCCCATTAAGTGTCAAACATTAGTTCTTTCACATCTTGGTTCCATTGGTTAGCTTTGTTGATCATGTGCAACAAAATAATGAAACATCAATGGGACATTTCTGAACATTTGAGCAGTAAACAAAAACCTTCACTGAAATTTAATTTTCAAAAAAATCTAGACATTATCAATTACATCTCTTTACACCCTTATTTATGAAATATATGAATATCACATCTGTTTTTACTTGAACACATTGTACATAAAAAAATCAGAAAGGATAATAACAAAAATTGAAGTCTACTGTAAATAAGATCACACAATTACATCTTGTTTATCATCTCATGCAAACCTAAATCTATGCCATTGCTAATGCCCAAGCAATGCACTAATAGTTCAGATAAAATATAATTTATTAACTAAGCAAATCATAGATAAAACTAAAACTTGTGGCAACTACAGCATGCTGCAATAAATTACAATTTAACAGCATGAGGAAACTAAAATTGTCTATCAATTTAAAGCAAATTACTAAAACTGAAATTCTAGACTTCTAACATGTTTTGAAAATTTTAAACAAAAATAATAAATAAAATGTAAGATTCAAAACATTTTCAAACTAAAAAAATTATCAGAATTATATATTTTGCATTGATACTAAGTTTTAAAATAAAATAAACAAAATTAAACATACAAAAAAAATGTTTAACTCTGAAAATGCCAAGTTCAATTTTTATAACTAGCATAAGAAAATCAGGTTGAAAAGTAATGAAATTTACAATGGCAAACAATAAAAAGAACAAAACTGGATAAAATACTTTAGAATGTGCCTGCACAACTTAACCTACAATGCAGGCCATATTTACCTTACTAAATTTGCTGTAGGCTAAAAAACCTCAATATTTTAGACAATTGTTTTTAAATAATCAAGATAAACAAAAATGAAATTTATCTCTTAAGAACAGAAAAATATACAATTTAACAAAACTTTTAGGTGCTTACATATATTCAAGCTGACCGTTCAGAGACCATCAGACACAGCTATAGAACAGTTGATGGTCTTTGATAACGTTTTCGGATTCAGCGGCCCGATCAACAACCAACTTTTATTAAGTTAACTAAGGTGTAAATGAATCTCAAATCTTTTGCAGACACTATCAATAAATTAAAAAATAATTCCAAATATAAAGACCCTGCTCCTCTTAAGGCACAATATTACATCTTCAAAATTAAACTCTACTTACCACCTGATTACCAACAATATTTTTAAAAAAATGCTTGAAATAGAAATTTCATTGCACATCAGTAGTCTTTACCTGCTGAGCTCCTCCAGAAAAATAGTCAAACGCTGGAGTCTGATTAACTGGGGAAGAGGGCACGTCAGTGGTCTCGTTTTCCTCATGACTTGGAATGCTGTTTTGTCTCATAAAACTACCTTGGCTGCTTCCCATATCACTCTGGTAATAACCAGCATTATCTGGAGGACCTGCAAATGGTAAAGTTTAGATTATTACTGTTGAATTCAATTTAAAATTTCATTTTTTCACTAACAACAGTTTTTAAGGAATGGTGAAAGATATTGAAAATGAAATGACAGAACAAAATTCTTTGAAGTATTGTTCTCTCACTTAAAATCATTGATAACAATCATCTTGAGGAGCAATTCATCATTTCAAAAAATCACATTTTTTTATGTATCAAATTTTTTTTAAATTTAATTACTTAAAAGTCTAATTTTATACAAAATAAAGTTAAAACTTATTATTAAAGGGATTGCACTTGTGTTAAGAAGATGAATTGCAGCCCAGGGTTATTCTTACTAGGGTAGAATTGAAATTGATTGTTATTATTTGGATAAGTTTAATTAACTACACTTTCACTTAAATGAAAAGAAAAATATATCCACAATAATACAGTAGAACCCCATAACAACAACCACGATACAGCACACAACCCCTGTATTACAACTGGTAATAAAAATACTAATTGTTTTATCACAGTAATTTTACTCATTATAATGTCCTTCCGTTAAAATGATTGTATATTGTTAGTCCCAGAAGGGGTTGCTCTATCAAAGTCTTACTGTATATTGCCCCAAATATTGCAATAAATAAATTATACTCACTGCTAGTTGGTGAAAAACTAGAATTAGTCATACTGTTTTGTTGATTCCAAGGGGAAGCTTGATAGGCATTCATGTATGGATTATTATTGGTTTCAATTGGTGAACTAGCATTAGGCACATTTTGGCAGGATACATCTAAAGAAAAAAAAATTATTAAAAACACTTTCTTTATATTTATTTACTCCCAAGAAAATTTAATTTAAACTTACTATCAGTGGGTTGCAAAGAATATTGTTGAGGAAAATTAGCATTTTGCTGCTGATTAACATCTTGCTGTTGTTGCTCATAGTATGCCTGAGGTTGTTCTCCAGCATTGTAGTTCTAAAATAGTATAAATAATGATTTTAAACATGTAATATAATACATTCATTCAGTTATGCTTTTATCTTTTGTTAAGGGTCAAGTCTCACAAAATCCAAAATAATACAACACAATATCTTTTTTCGAGATCATTAAAATGTTATTAAATTGTAACAATCATCAGTATTTAATCAAACACACCTATAAGTTAGCCCCTGTCTTGAGGTTTCTAAAGTCTAGGGCTCATATTATAGTAGGTGAATTTAGAAATAATTGGTGTTTATTGCTATTTGGTCTTACTTGAGCAAGAAATAGAAATTTCCTTCTATGTTAGAATTGAAAAGTTAATATAACTTACATTAAAATTCTGCACAAGAAGAGCTAAAGCTTTCAACCAGTCAGGATCATCCTGATCTTCAAATTCTCCTTGGCCTCTAAAGAAGTGCGGATCATGATATTTGAGCAAAGTTGAATACTAAAGAAAAAGCAAGTTTAAATTAATAACTCTATAGATAAGAATCAAATTACATAACATCAGACAAGCATACACCTAGTATAAGAAATTAAATAACTAATCCTAGTGAAATACTATAAAAACTTTTTAGTCAAATGCTTACCTTGTATATTTCAGAAACAAAATCCAGTTGAAATAAGTGAGGATGATCTTGAATTTTGCTAGCAATAATTTCACAGTAATGCAAAGCCTAAAAAATATTTTCTTAAGTAAGACAATTCAAAATAAACTTCACAATAATAAAATGATACAGCAAATGAGAATATACCTCTTCATAAAATCCATGTTCAAGAAGCCTCATTGCATAAATAAATTTGTACAACTAGAGAAAGAAAATGCAGAAATTATAGTTTTATATAAAATTCAAAATATATTTTAAAGTCTTAAAACAAAATACCAATGAGTTCGCATATCATACCTGTAAATGAGCTAACATAAAACTAGGGTTTGCAAGACTTTGAGCATACTCATAAATTTCTGTTACTTGTATAGCCTCATTTGTTGCAAATTCTTCAAAGGGTAACCTAAAACAGAGCAATTAATAATTACTTAGTTATTACAATGATTCAGTTTCTGGAATTCTAAAAGTTCATAGCATGTCATTTTAAGCATGCAATTAAATGCAGTGAAAGTTCTTGTACAGCAATAAGTCTATTCCACAAATTTAAATACTAAAAGAGGAAAACTTGAAATGAAGTACAATTTTGTAAAAATCAATAAATTTATCAAAAAGCAGACCTATTTTAAAAGTTTTTATTAAATGGATGAGATTTCTGCAATTTGATAAAAAAAGTACTTTCATATTATATGCACATGCCAGTGATTAATTCCCAAAGATTTTGCCATATTTATCAAGTTTATTTGGGTTTGTTTGTGTTATTATTTAGCACCAATTAGATTTTTTGTAATCTTATGGTTTATCATCTTTGAAAAAAATGAAGTGTGCCAAAGGCATGCAGATAATATGCAAGTACCAAAAATACAAATACATAAAAACCAATAAATTTTATCAAAAGGAAACATTTTTTAATAAGCTAATTAATTTCCATGTTGAGTTCAGGAAATCTAGAGATTATTTATTACTTTTTAAATAATGCATAATGTAATTATTTTATTATAAAAAATACACAGAAAAAGTATTGAGTGTTTGATTCAAATCAAAGACTATTGTGCTGTGAGAGCATTTGTGTAGTATTTTGGGGGTAGTTGTAGTAGGAGGAGCTTCAACTGAATTTAAATAGCCTGATAGTGCCTTTATAATAAGAATGCAAAGGAAAAAAAGTAAAGCACTGTAATATATTAAATCCTTCTATTCCAGGGGGTTTAATTCTGTTGTTTGTCTCATTAAAGTTAGGTGCCAAATTTCTAAGAAAGTCATTAATATAACAACATATTTTAATCTGTTCTCAATTTTTGGTGCCTAAAATAGCTTGACGGTATTTAACAGGACAGAATACAGAATCAAACCTTCCAGGGAAGTACTACAATGATTTTAAGATGGAAAACTTACATATGGTCAACAGTGAGGAGAACCAACTTGCTATTCTTTTGTTCAAAGGTTCCAAACTCAACTTGAGCCATGATGTAACAGAAATGAGCAGCACACAAACATCCCCTGCTTGCTATAAACAAAATTTAAAAAACAAAAAAATTACTTGAATTGCTGCTAGCAATTTGTGTAAAATCTCAAATTATCTGACAATATTTAAAAAAAGAAAATACATAAAGAGACATTTAAGAAAAAACCAACCTAAGGTATCACCAAGAGTTGTGATACTGCGTGAATCTACATCAGGATGTGTAGACGGATTGGATAAAATCATAGCCAAATGTGGCCTCCAGTCACCCCATCTTTTGTCAGCAACATTCTAAAATGGAATCATTTTAAAAACAAACTCCCTTTACCATAGTAAAAAATGATTCCATGTTTACAATTACAGTGTAACTTAAATAACTTAAATCTTACAGGACCATCAGAAAGGTTCAAATTATCCAAAACTTGGACTACTACTAAGTTCCACAGCATGATTGGGGAGGTGTTAGCACATGTAATGTAAGGTAATTCATCAACACTTATGAGCACTTTGCAAGCTTACAAACTAGTGTTAAGATTTTTCGACCAAGGCCGAAACCAGTTAGTTATAATAAATAGAGCAAAACCTATATAAATTGCTTGCTTAACAAATCAAGACAAAGTACTCAATTGACCTTGCATAATAAAAGAAAACTAATTAAGAAACTTAAAGGCTTAGCTAGAAACTTTTGAACAAACAATATTTTCCTTAAAACACAAATGCAAGATTATTTCCCTTAAAAAAAACTTAACAGTAGGTTAATTGTAGCTAAAGGACTTCATCTTACCTGCTGTATTAAGCAACATCAGAAAAGCATTATGGAAAAGCAAACAAGTTTTGAATCAATTTAAAAGCAAATGCTATGCAAAACAATGCAAAATTAAGAGACAAAATCGTAAAAAGATTTTATCTCTGGAGACAAATGAAACAGGTCCTTATAGCTAGTAAATATAAATACGTATGAGTTTTTATACTAACCGTAACAGCAATGGGTTGCCTTCCAGACATCAACTGATACAATGTTTGCAATGGATCATTTAGAGCTAAGGAGTTTGCAAATCTAGTCATCACATTTGCATATGTTCTTGTGTCCATTTTAGATGCCAAAAACAATGCATGTCCCCATATTCCATGTTTCATGGCCCATTCTAATGCATCCTATCATAAAAAAAAAATCACATTTAAAAACACAACACAAAAAAAATTCCAGGTTTAGAAAAAAGTCAATCTAAAAGTTAAGAGAAATATTTCTACAACAAAGTCTATTTAGCTCAAAACAAGATTAAAAATAAGACAAGATAGTTGAAAATGGTATAACTATGCAACAAAATGAATCAAATAGTTAAAAATTACTAAAATTTCCCTAGCTTATTGAATACATGTTAAAATTTAACTGACTTAATACAATGTATTTTTTAAAAAATTTCAGAAGAAACCCCAAATCTCATGAAATTTATAATTCATTTTAGAGAAATCTGATTAAAAGTGTTACAGGACCTAATTTTTTAAACACTCTTTAACTAAACTAAAAGGGTTTCTAAATAAAATAAGGGTATAACACCCTGAAAAATTCCCAGCATCTAATTAAACACATTATTTTGGTGTGCATTTCCTACAGAGACAAAATTTTGCCCTGGAGATTATTAAAGCAAACAAACTCATGTATCTGATTTGATTCAGATCAGAGGATCACAAGCAAGCAAAAACAGCTATTTACCTTCTTGTGACCAAACAGCAGAAACTCCCTAAACTTCCTGGTGATCTTATCAACATCTACCGTCTGGGGGACATTCAACAGCGTCCTATCATGCAGCACGACGATGCCTTCATCAGGAGAGGATGTATCCCCGGCATGCGATTGGCTGGAAGAATCTATCACGTCCGGGGAGTGCTCGACCGGAGTCTCTATGTTGTTGTTCTTCAACAGAGATGGTGGACGCAGCACTTCGTGGTCCCTGAGTAACAGCTCAGCTATGTCACTTCCAGCGACAGACTGAAACATTCAGAAATCCCCACATTAGCAACAAAAATACTCATGAAAGGACCTCACATTTTAATAGAATATTTCAAATTTATTTCACAAATTTAATACAAGACAAAATGAAAACAAGAGATAAAATATGAATTCCCATGGGGGAATACTATACTAGAATAAAATTGCAAATTATATAAGAAATAATAACAGTATATTGACACAGGAACAAGGGAAAAATTAAACAATTTTAATAAACGAAAATGGCAGAAAGCTGGTAAAAGTAATAACAAAATAAATATGCTTCATTGGAGTGAAAAATATAGATCCAGGTTGTCAATGTTTATTTTTAATAAGTTAAATAAATTTCTTTTGAAAACTGAATATTTGTTATTACTGATTAGACTTAAAGGTAAGTTATTATAAAATTATGAGCTAAATAAAAGAAATGTTTACAAAAAATTTATTTGGAAAATTTAGGGATTTGGTACATTACTATTCATCTTGTGTTATATGCCTCTTCTATAATTTTAAACAGAGATTTATTACGATAAAGATAAAGAATAATATGAATAAAAGCATTAAGGATTATAATACTTACTCCATTCTGCCTCAAAAGAAGAACCATCAATTCCCAGAGTAAAATATAGGATTCCCTGTCTACTATTTCGTCAGACAGCTTAGCCGCTTTAATCTTCTGAGAGCAAAACTCTACTACATCATTCTTGTGAGTAGATCCCCTAAACGAAAAATTGTTAACAAAGGATGTATATAAGATAAAGGATAAAATATTTTTTAAAACAGTGATTTAAATATCTTTTTATATTGCTTACCTAACTAAGGGTCCTTGATAATTTTTCAGTTCTTGGGAAGATTCTTCATCTTCTCTAATGGCCTAAAATGGAAGACCAATAAATATTAACTTGTAAAACTGGAGTTGAAATTGTGCACAGCTTTAAGCCTTTGTTCACTGTTTTTCAACACATCTCATTGCATTATGCAATATGAGTTAATGATAGTAAAATTTAAAAACAGCATTTAGAAAGCAATATTGATATCGTGAATTCAAATATTACCAAACATAAATTATACCTGAATGCTTTGAATTCTAATGGGCATTGCAGGAACTGAGCTGGATTGGTTAGGGATAGCAGTTATAAGCAAACCTCCAGGAGAAAATCGAGCAATTGGATGCGCATAGGAAAACTTCATTGGAGTAAGACGTGATGATGGTGTAGAAACATGATCTAAAACTGCAGGTTTGAGCAATTAATAATGAGCAAACATTTCCAGGCATTTCAGTATTTAAAACAAGCAAAATTTCTGATTATTCAATTAGTTAAAAATTGTTCAGCCAATGAAAGTTTATCACTAAGGAAGGTAAAAAGAGAAAGTTGATGATGTGTTTAGCTGTAGAAAATTTTGAGCTTTTCTTCAAGGAAGCTTTTATTTTGCTAGTTTTTGTTAAAATGCTTTCACACATATTTATACCTCTTATTCAAAGCTAAAACCAACCTTAATGTTACAATGACTTGGCATGCTATTATGAATGAATATGGCCCTTTACAATTGGTATTACATTCTATCCTATTATAATCAGCTCTTTTAAGCCAGTGAATAACATACACACAAGTAGTGTTTAGTGTATAACACCCCATTTATTAAACACGAATCAAAAGAAAAACTATGGCAAGGTTTTAAGGATAAAATGACTTGTTCAGTGCCACAAAAATGTTTGCCAAGTTAAAATTACTGTAAAAAAGGAAAATGATTTAATGATGTAGAATTGAAAAGAGTGTTCAATTCCTAATGTTATCAATGCAACTAATATTATTAATTTGAACTATACTTACTAGCTTCGACATTAGATGCTTCACTATGCTCATTATCATAAGCCTGATTTGGGTTATAAGCAGAAAACTCTGAATTAATAGAATCAATATCTTGTTCAGGATAATTTCCGCTAAAAGAGACAAAAATTCTTTACAATTGTTCAAAGCAGAAAGACTTTAATATATTTTTATTTGAAAAACCATAACATGACATGACAAAACTAGGAAATTAACAAGGACTTAAATAATTAAAATTAAAGAAATTATGTTACAAATAGATGGCAGACTGTAAAAATGTTATAAGTATACCTTGAATTTTCTTCTTTAGAAAATTCGTTTGCTGAACTATGTCCAGAATGTACACTGGATCTATCAAAATCAACATTGTACCCATACTTTGCATAGTACTGTCTGTATTGTTCCCGATATTGTTGATACCTATAAATTGAGAGAGAAAAGAAATTAAGAATATATATAAAACCATTTATAGACTAGGCAATTCTAAATCATAAAAAAATATCTTTGAATAAAAACCTTTGAATTAAAACTTTAATCCATTTTTGAATCATACTGTTGAATTTTTAACACATTGGCTCACACAGTTTAAAGTTTTCAGACACAAAAAGTTTAGTACATTCAAAAATAATTAAGTTACAAGGTTGTTAATTAAGTTGAAATTTATTGAAATTAATTTCAGAACTATACAAACCTTGGATCATTTCTGTAAATTTCATCATAGTACCCATAATTGTAGTTACTATACGCATATTGACATGCTTCATAATACGAACGGTATGGATCATCATAACCTGAAATAATAATAATATTATAATAACCTGAAAAAAATTTGAAGGAACACTGATTTTTAATAAACATCCCCCCCATATATTTAATCACAAAAAAAACCCTCCAATGATAGTTATGTTTCAAAAGAAAAATTCCACTCAAAACTAACCTCTTGATTTTTCAGGGTAAGATGGCCTTTGATAATATTCCTGTCCTCTTGGATAAGTGCTAGGAGGGTATGGGTAAGGCTGTCCGCCATAACCTTGCCTGTCTCGACCATCCCCAGTTTCACTAGACCTAGATGAAGGCCGAGGAGGATAATCTTGAGGATACCTGTGTGGATCGCCTCTACGGGATAGATAATCACCAGGCCTCCTTTCTCCTTGCCTGTCTCGACCATCAGTTTCACTAGACCTAGATGAAGGCCGAGGAGGAAAATCTTGAGGGTACCTGTGCGGATCGCCTCTACGGGATAGATAATCACCAGGCCTTTCTCCTCTCAAGGAAGACCTACTTGAAGGTCTGGATCGCTCTAGCTCAGCGTAATACTGTTGATCGTCAAAGCTTGCGTACTTTTGATTCGGATACCTATTTCTGTAATCCTCCCCTCGTTCAGAATACCTGGGATCAGCTCTTTCCACACGTTCAAAATACCTAGGATCAGCTCTTTCCACACGTTCAGAATACCTAGGATCAGTTCTTTCCACACGATCAGAATACCTAGGATCAGATCTTTCCACACGATCAGAATACCTGGGATCAGTTCTTTCCATTCGATCAGAATACCTAGGGTCAGTTCTTTCCACTCGTTCAGAATACCTAGGATCAGCTCTTTCTTGAGGATACATATCAGCATCCTTATATGGGCCTCCACGCTGTTGAGGTATGCTTGAACTAGAGATGTCAGAATTCGAGGAGTGCTGTTTGAAAGGCTCTGGTTCTCTGTTAGCCATTGAACCGCTTCCATTGACTTTCGAATCTCTCAAGTACATGGGTCTGTGTGGGTCTGGCGAATTTTCTGGGAGAGATTTCTCTCTTTTACCTAGTTTTTCTGGTCTGCTGTGATGCTTCTTGCTTTCAGAAGCCCCTGAAGAATTTGAAAAGTCACTGGCACTAGAGGGTTGGGTAACCTTTGATGACTTTACAGGTGACTTTCTAGAGCTTGATTTCTCTATAGCTTCTACTTCTAAAGATTCACTTGCTAGACTACTTGAATTCGACTGGAAGATAAATTTAATAATTGCAGTTATTGAAAAATAAAAAACAAAATTAATTGTCACAACTGCTTAATGGTTTAAAAATTTATTGTACGGGAGATCTCTGTGTGTAGGATTACACAAGTATTTTCATATTTTTTATTCTAACCTTTTGAAATATTTTCCACCCTTCCATCCTAGATAATTTATCATTCTTAATCTGAAATTTTTACATTTGGTTTGTTACATATTTGAGTAGTTAGTAAAGTCACTTAAGTGTGAACCTGTCCCACAGCTGTGGCAGGTTATGTTTGAGTAAAAATTAGTCTTTATAAGTAAAAGCAAACCAAACATGAAAAATTTATCAGATATCTAGACTAGGTTGACTAGACACCTTACAATGTACAATTTACATTTTTGTCCCTCAAAAAAAAATAACCAAACAAACCAATAAAAGCTGGAATTTGACTAAAAAAGCACAATAATAACAAGAAAGCACATTTACCTCATTCATAGCCAAGCTAGACAGATTAGATTTTCCTACAGACAAACTCTCAGCTCTAGATGACGTCGAAGACTCTGACTTATCGGACTTTGCCGAGGAAAGGGGAGGGGCAGCAGGTGCCAGAGTCACGCAAGGTATGTCCAGGTTATCACACAGTAAAGAGCTGGGGGAGCTGTTCAGCTCACTTCTCAGGTGCTGCTGCTGTCTATGAGCGGCATACAGAGGAGACTGCTTCCTCAGTTCTTCATAGTCTGAGGGCCTTTCCAAGTTATCTGGAAATGTTTCCAAATTCACTTCCTGCACAACCGTTTTACCTTCAGTGTGTTTTGTTTCCGTGTGGCTGCTTTGAATGGCAACTTCTTGTTGTACCACGACACCTGAAACTGAAAAGAGACAAGTTATTGGGAGGTGAAAGGTTTTATTAAATGGGGAGATCCACTTTCGTTTTTTCAAAAATACTGTTTTTAATATTGCTTGCGACAGAACCTTACAAAGTGCAAATCCAGCAGGCACTTAATAACAACCAGTTAATAAATTAAAATATATAAATCACAATTCAAACTTCTTCATACATAAGTCTTCATCAACATTTTCTGCTGTTTGACACATCAAAAATAAAATTTAGAACATTTCTAAAGTGTTACAATTTTTGTCTAATAATAATACAGTAACAGAATAAACTAAACAGGTTTTTATTATTTTAATTCTTGTTAACAAAAATGGTAGTTCCAGTAACAATTTTTTATTATGATTGTAGCCCCTTTGAGATTATCACACTGCCATAGGCAGGGTTAATTGATATTATTTTCCAGAAAATACCCCAAATTTTAGAATGTGTCAATGATCATTTTCAAAGGTATATTACAAAAAAACAACCATGTTATTCTCCTTTACTCTGGTATCCCTGGAAGGGATTAGAAACAAAAGAAAAGTGAAATCTAATCTACCTTTAGAAACGCTGGGCCTGGGTGGTTTGAAGGGACTTTCTTCGCGTGGTCTTATCAACAACCTTTCGCGTTCCGCTGATGTAGACCGAGATATGTGCTCAGATAGGGCAGGAACCTGTTGATTTTGAGGCTCTTCAGCCAAATTTTCTTCAAATTCCTAAAACAAATAAACATACTTATACTATCCTTAAAACTTTGGGGAATACAGCAAACTTGGTTTTACAGAAACTCCTACATATTTGTAGAGTCAAGATTCTAGTTTTTCTACTTCAAATAAATGAGAGAAAAAAGAAAAAAAAAAAAGAATTTAAACAATGCATTAAATATAAAAAAATTTAAAATGCTAAAGTATAAAAACTGACTTTTTATTACTTTTTTATTAAATTAATTTCAAACTTTATCAGAATGTTACATTTATTAACCAAATTATAACTCCAAGGGTATATTATGAATAAAAAAACTATATTAACTATATTATTCATAATATTAACTACAGTAAACTCTCGTTAGTACGCCCCCACTTAGTGCGACGTCCCGCATATTACGACGTTTTTCTCCGGTCCCTGGTACCAATAGGCCCTTTATCATTAAAAACTATCCGCTTATAACGACTTCCCACATATTTCAACGCTTTTCTCCGGTCCCCCGAAGTAAAATCCCGGTTATTGCGTCGTCGAGTTCCTTTCAAATAATGTATGAGAAATGTATAAGAATGTAGAACTGATGGTTTTTCCCACCCGCTCCCCTTTTTCCCCGAATGGTCCCCCGTTGCGCCCTCAAAAACAAGAATGACCAGTGTCTTGCAGGGCACGTGGGTTGTCCTGTGACAAATCAGAACCCTCCCTGAATTTCTTGGAAATTCTCTCCCCTCTCCTCCAATTCGACTTCTGCATTCCATCAGTCCACTGTTGTTTTGTCATGATTTTCAAGTGTTATATTTAAATAGTATACCAATAAAAGATGTAAAGGTAATAATGTTTGTTCTGTTTTTAGACATTGTTCTTTCATTTCTATTTTAGTGATTAAATCCCGCTTAAAAAGGTTTCTAGGTAAGATTAGGTATTATGGGTATTAGGTATATCACCAAAACGGTGTTTTATGGAATTCCGCATAGAGCGTCGTACCGCTTATTACGACGTTTTCACAAATCCCCTTGAACGGCGTACTAACGGGAGTTTACTGTATATTATGAATTACAAAAAAATTTCATGATCTTACTTCAATTGGTTGAGATATCACATTAGCTGTATCATTGTGGGGTGGTTCAGGAACTTCTTGATTGATGGGTTCTGAAATACAATTAAAAGAAAAATCAAACACTTTCAACAAGCATTTTTCTTTAAAACTAACACAAAAACAATTTTCCCTCTCATGAATCAGAAAACAAAATTACAATAGCTCAATTAATACACCAACTAAACATTCAAAATACTTTGATCAAATGCTTCACAATTCTCAGAAACTGAAATTTAGCCTTCTAAACGCTTAGACAACTGAATATTTTTAGCTTTAACTAAAAAGATCCCATTTATATTTACCTTCAATAAAGCCTGTCAGGGACTCAGTATTTGATTCTAACTTGTCTTCCTCCAAATCTATCACATCTTCTTTCTGTACGAAACTACTTCCATCATCTTCAGAATCGGCCCTAGTACCGACATCAGATCCTGAGGCTACATTCACAGGGGAGCCTCTTTTATCCACAGGGACTGAAGCATTATCTTCTTCTTGACTAGATGCTTCCTGAACTAGGGCTGCAGCCATGTGATCACTCTCAGCATCATTTCCAACCTCACTTTGATCATCATCTTGGAAGAAAGACGAGAGGGTACTAGGCTGGTAGTCTCCAACTATGGGCAGTTCTACACTAGCTACATCCGGCACTACTACCGTGCTATTATTTTCAGACTTAAGATCGGCGGAAGGGTCGGCCTCTAAATCTTTCAACTCGCCTTGGTCGATATTTGGGGAGCTACGCTGAGATTCGCTGGTGTTTCCTGGGTCTATTGTGTTATCTGGGTTTAAGTAGGAAGCTTGGGGTACATCGGAGATGTTGCTAACGCTGCTAACCACGTAGTTGGAATTCGAAGGCCAAGACGGGGCATTCGTTGTAACTAGGGAAAAGTCTGTTGTGGGAGGATGCTGCTCAGAAAACTGTTGGGAATCGTAAGTCCACGGCCCGTGATCAGGTTGAGTAGCACCGAGACTTCCATTTTCCCATGTCGGCAACGGCGCAGTGGAACTGGGATTGTTGTTAGAGGATACCTGTTGGTAATCGGCTGAATATGGGTATTCTTGAGGAATTGATTCATTGTAGCCAGGAATTGATTGCTGGGGGTAATTTTGATTGTCAATATGGGAATATTGGGGTTGCTGCTGCCACTGGTCTTGAACGGGAGCTGCTTCTTGTTGGTAATTTGTAAAAGATTGGGTGTCAGCTATGTTTTCAGGGGCATAATTCCATGCTTGATTCCATTGAGTCTGAAAAAATACAGATTCTTAGAATGGATAAATTAATAGAAACTTCAAAAGGTACAGCTTTCATAACATAAGGATCAATCACACTTTGAAATTGAATATCTTATCAAATGTTAGTTCTTTCACAATAATCTTTACAGTACAAACAAAAAAAAAAATCAAATAACAAAGGGGAACAAAGGTAAAGATACAGCAACTGACTAGACATTTGAGTGTTGATTATTTAACAGAAACACTAAGAAAACTTCTGAACTTCCAAAGTACATAAATGTAAAAGCTTATTTAAAAATTTGTAATTTAAAGGTTAACTGAACATTTCTATACATAAAATAGGAATTTTCGGAACTTTTAAAGCTTGATTAAAAGGGTATTTTACCAAGAACAGATACAGTGATTTCATATAAGTAATGTAGGTTTCTCCCTAGAGCATTATCAAATCCTATATAGAATTCCAAACCAACTGAATCTGATGGTCGACGAGCTAATACGTTAGAACTTAGAACCAAAAAATTTTTCTGAAAAATTAATTTTTGCCTTTGCCTAAAATATTGAATATTCAGTCAATTTTTCAAGTAGAGTACAGCTCATACACAGATTGTACATTCTCAGAAATGAAGTTACCAATACAATAGATCAGGACTAAAAAATTAAAGCCTGCATATATACACCATACAAACAAACAAACAAAAAGTACCTGAGTTTGAGGTGCATGCATTTGTCCTCCTGACCAGTAACTCTCGGGATGTGGGGCAGGCTGGAGGGAAGGAGGATTTGGTTGGTAGGAATTTGGATTAGAATATTCAGTTGGTTGGGGACCGTGGTTTGGTTGGAACGTGTTAGGAGCAGAATAGGCAGGCTGCATCCAGGCATTCTGGTGGCCAGTCTTGAAACAAACAATACATAAGTTACAGGACAAAACATTTTACAGGGTTGAAAATTTTTAGTTTTTTCACATTTATAACGGATATTTTATTAACTCAAAAGTATGCTAATTCTAATTACTTATTGTTTGTAGTCTTAGCAAGAAGTTTCGCATTCAAAGTATTAGTGCATTCTTGCAGGAAAGTTCAAATTAAATGTTGAAAAATAAAATCTAAGTTTTAAGGTGTAAGATGTAAATTGAAGGACTTTCATAGGGTTAAAAATTGTATTTGAAGAATTTTTTTACGAGTCTATCTTTCCTGTTTCATAAGAAACATATTAGACCAAAACATATACAGCATCCTCCAGTTAAATAACTATCACAATAAGATCAGTGAACAAAACATGGAATAAACATAAAAACAAAGTTAAGCAGAAATGCTAGTTTATCCTTGCTTCCCCACTTAAGCACAAAAGTAACACTAAATGACAGAAAAAAAACACTCAACAATAAATTTTTAAAATATCAAATATTTACACTTATCAAGGTAAAGCAACAGGTAGTACATACAAACATGTAAGTTTTATTTCAATGTAAATTAAGTGTTAAAACCTATAGATTTTGAAAGACAATCTTTAAAATTTTAAAAACTCCTTAGTCCCTTTTTAAGTTGGTGATTAAAAACTTGCCTAATAACAACTATTTATAATTAACATTAGAACAAATAGTACCATTTGTAATAAACATTATGAACAAACAAGTACCATGTAATAAAAATCAAAAGATAATATGTAGTAACATACATACTTGATTGTAAAATAGTCGAGTCTAAAAATATTAGGTACATGCGAGTGAAATTATTGTTAACATAAGCAGCATTAAAATTAAGTTAAATAGTACCTCTTATAAAATAGGAATACAAAATCATTTAACTTAATACCTGTTGAAGTGTAGGATCATAGAAGGATCCTTGGGATGGTGCAGGAGGATTTGGTTGTGGAAACTGTGAACTGTAAGAACAAAACATTCTTCAACATTAGTTGAAAACATAAGTTGTGTAGTAAAGTTTAAAAATAAATGAGTTGAATAAAATACTGAATAATTTAACATTCTCATAATTAAGGGGAAATTTTTGATAAGGGAACAATTAACAAATGATAAGTTTTAAATAATAATTGCACAATGAACTAAAATTAAAAAAATAATGGACACTCACTTTATATTAGTCACAGCTGGTTCCACATTAGGGGCTAAAATCAAGGAAAAATTATCATATTTTGACACAAAGATAAGCGATTTGTTTATTCGAAGAAAACTAAACTTACTTTTAGGATACCGACCATACTTCTTTAATCGCTGACTCATATTTATTTGTTTAAAGAGACACCTAAAACTATGACAAAAATTCAATCAGCACAAATCAAGAAAAACAAATGTTTTAGTACTTGACGAACACTTCGAAACTAAAATGAGAAATGTGTCAAACGCGGCTGAATATCTAGCTCAATATGTTTGTATTGATTTATCAAATAGGAGTGAATCTAGCTTACTATAGCCTTAGTATTTAGTCAATCGATACAGTCAAAAACATTGAAACTGTACAAAGCCTGTGATATTGGCTATGCAACATTATATTATTAGTTTCGAAGTCAAGTGAGGAAAGATTACGTGTAATACAGCAACTAAGATCAGCTGTACTCGTACAATAAATTTAGACTATTCAAATAACTTAGCTAAATGAAAAGAAAAAGGAATACAGGTAAAATTAGAACTTACTTAAAGAAATTTTAGAAAATTTCATGGGTGTTTATTTTGGAGAAATAAGTTAGCAGAAAATAAATAACATGACTTTCCAGTCTGAAAATTTAGCACAACGTTAGCGAGAAAGCTGATGCCAACGTTTTGTACAAATCAACACTTTTAATTTCCGATAAATGATCGATTTTTACGATTAAAAAATATAAAGTAAAAACATAATAATAGAGCATTTTCAATCACATGACTCTGCCTAACAACGGCCTTAGTAACGTTGTTTATTCGCCAAGTGACGTCATGTGCGAATGCTGCTATTGGATACTTCTATGTTCCGCCCCTAACAACAGCCTTAGCAACGTTGATTTTGTCCTCCAAGTGACGTCATGTGCGAATGCTCTATGGTAACAGTATGAGATTTTCTTTCAAAATGAATATTTTCTTCAGTATATTTTGTGTTATTTTTCATTATTTGGTCCTAAAATATGAGGATTCTTCCATTTTTAATCCACCTTCATCACACCACATGAGTTTCTAAAAAGGTCATTTTTGTTAAGTCGGCAAAAAATATTGTCGTCTGTATTTTATTTAAAATATCACTAAGAGATCTAAAGCAAAGCTATCAACAATATACCGCTTTGATCTAATGTAAGAAGTTCTTCCTTAGTAGCGCAGCTCATACCAAATATCAAATATCAAATCAAGTTTACGTAACTGCTACGAAATTTGGCCATACATGACGAAAATTGGACGAATCTTGAACGTGTTGTGCTGTTTGGTTCATCGTAGCATTCAGTGTGATATTCTTCCTCTATGGTAATGTTCCATTATTAGTAATGGGTTTCTGCGGCGACGCGGTACAATACAGAATCCCAGGTATGTATTAAAAATTATAATTTAATAGCGTAAATATAGGCGCATTATTAGGAGGGCATAAGAGCACTACCTCTACAACCATTAAAAATGTTTCACTCTTCTTTTTGGATTGGTAGAGAAAAAGGAAGAGCTAGCAAATTTTGGAGGTTGACACACTGTGTGAACGTATAAAAAACGTCTAACTCGGTAAAGATCAGATGGAAAAAACAGCATAAGAATACCCCCCGGCCCGGATTACAGGGGAAACCGCTGTCTCTGAGAGGATTTATATTTTGGATTCATCAGGACTCATTAGGTGTCCCCAATATACTTGTAAAAAGAGTAAAAAAATAAATTTTTCTTGAAATTTACCAATTATAAAATTCTGTAGGGGGGCCATGAATTTTTCTGGAGGTTTGTGCTCTTTATTTATTATTTCTTTTTACGACGCCTATGTTTTCAGATTTCAAAAATTTTAGGATGAAACTTTAGTTCTACTAAAAAAGGTAAAAATAAGTTATTTCTCTGCTCTTCAGCATCTTTTTGCTCTTGAGTATCTCTTTTCTCCCCAGTACCTTTTTCAGCCTCTCTCTCCTCTCCAGGATCTCTTATTTGCTCTTGAGTATCTTTCTGTTCTTTAGCCATCTCTTTTCCCATATTTGCTTTTAAGACTCTTTCTTCTCTTTAGCATCTCAATATATTTCTCAGCATCTGTTTGTTCTTTAGCACTTCAGACCTTAATTTCTTTTTATTCCCTTTAACCATCCCATACACAATGCCTGGTGGCCTTACCTAAATATCTTAATTTCTCTAGGTGACACCTAATTTTTTTTTTTAAGTGCAACACCTCACAGACCATATTCAACTATCTGAAGCACCACTTACAGTCCGCGCCAAAGGGAGGGCCCGCGAGGGGCCCCTCCACCCCTGCGAAATTCTGATTAACAACCATATTCACAGCCATCAGAGTCAGTGTTAACCAACATTTAAAGAAAGGAAAATTAGCTTTTCGCTGACTCTGATTGGTGGAATCCTTCTTTGATCTAGGATTTAACACTGACGCTGATGGCTATGAATATGGCCGTAAATGTACCAAAAACCCTGTTTTTAGGGTCAAATTTCCAAACATTTTAAACTCTATTACTCACAACCTATTTTCCCCATATTAAGTTCATCAAGATGCGAATCCTACCTAAAAATTCATTAAAAACTACATTCAACCTACATATAGGAGAGAGCTGGGGAATTATTTTGGGTCCTCTCCGCCGTGCAAAAAAATCAAGGTTTTTGCATAATTAAATAATGACTAATTTTTAGAGGATATTTGGACCCCTCACGAAATAAATTTCTACAACGCCACTGAAAAGATACATATCTACCAATGTCTATGATATCTACAAACAGCCAAAATTTGAGTTATGTGATAATTAAGGCGCTAAACGACGATATGATTCTAAATCAACTCTAAGAAATATATAAAATTACAGAACGCAAAATTCATTTCTTTAGACACCATCCTAAAAATATGTTATTCATAAAAAGTCATGAGTAGTATCAATTTTTCCGACATTTAGTTTTGAAAGAGTCGAATGACATTTTTTAAGTAAAATTAGGGCTAGAAAATTGAAATCTCTTAAAATGATTGAACATCTTTTTTTTTTCATATAAATTTCTAAAAATACTAATAAAAATTTTTTTTTTCCTGTTGTAAGTAGTAGAAAACATGTTCCTAATAAACGTACTAAAAGTGTGCATCAATATACTATCGCTCAAAATTTTATTTCGAAAAGTATCATTAAAACGTGATATTTCTTCCTATAAATACAAATCTGTAGTTAAAATTTTCAATCTTATTAATAATTAGTTCTTAATTATGATTATATAAATATGAAATGAAAGCTGCATAATTTGTAACAAATTTTTCATACATTAATAACTTTTGCTGCGGTCTATACGATAGTGTGGCTAATCTGTTGAACTTTCATTTTTTTTCTCGAAGTCAATTAATGTAATGCATGGGGCTCATCTACCCGAAATTACTTATACTACTAATATCCCAACTCTTGTTTTGTAGAGTGGATCAAATCAAATTAAGGATATTTTTAATTAAAAAAGAGTATCTGAAAATTCTACTCTCCGTGGTGTGTGGTTTAATTTTATCTTCGTAATAAATGGCGAAGAGTGGCGCTTGTGTCGAGTTCTATAATTACTCTTAAGGCATCTGATGGAGAAAATGGATGCGATGGGAACACTCGGAACGCAGTTGGCATAGTTTCAAAAATAAAATGCGATAATCCCCCTTTTCTTTCTTAATTTGTTTTTATTACGTAAATTATGGAAAAATATTCACGGAAAATATGAAAGAGTTACAAACTGGTCCTACCTATTCGTTTATAGCACTTCGAAAACCCTTTGAATGGATACAACTGAATCTCTATAACAATACATAACATTTAGGGACCAACTTACAAGTCAGGTGGCCCAGGATAAAAAACACATCTGGGCGCCTCTGACATACCTTAAATTAAAACTTAAATTTATTAACGTAAAATAACAAAATGAATCATCTTTAAGTAACTAAATACTAAGTAAAATTCGAAAGCTTTGTGCGCTTAATGTATTGATTTAGAATCAAAATATTCATTAAGAATTAATTATAAATTTATTCACATTTGTTCAGCTTGGAGTGTTTTCGGGGTAAAGCTCGAAATGTTTGTAAGTGCTTGGTCACAATGAGCCCAGAAGGCACTCCCGTGCTCCCAGAAATCAGTCGATTGAAAAATGGATAAGACTGTTCTTCCAAAGGTCTTTATTACTTCTGTTGAAGTACTACATATCTGACGTATAAAAGGAAGGATTCTTGTTGACATTTTTTTAGAAATATAGTATTTTTAAGTTTGCATTTAGTTCATGATTTAAGCATAGGTATACTAATTGATCATTGAAATTAAAACTGTCATTTTTTGTGATTTCATTATACTCATAATTCATAAATGTGCTCCTTTTTAAAAAGTGATAGCTAGTCTGAACCTTATTAAAACTGCAAAAAATTCAGGTGTGCCTTATACGTAGTCTTTATACAGTAGTTAAACCAAGAGGTTGGTAAGTTTCAGTAAAACAGTGAAATAAAGATAAAAGCTTTGAAGGTTTCGTTGGATCAAACGACCAAAAATAACTAATTTTTTAATAGAGTAAAATGTATTCTCTTTAAAAGGATGTATTCATGTATTGATTTCATTTCACTTGATTGATAAATCAGAAGCAAGATGTAGCAATTTGTCTGTAAATATACAACTTCTACTTGCTGTGTATTGCAGCAAATGAGCCATAACATAAAACAGAAAATAAATAATAATTGTTTAAATGGCTTATAATTGTAAGGGTGGTCCGGTAGACCTTAAATTTATGTTAGAAAAATATCAAAAATTAAAATATAACTATTAAGTTTAATATAAGTATCGATACTTTCAAATTGCACACTATAGAGAGTTAACTTCACGAGTTTTCATTAATAATTTTAAACTACATTGCGTGCCCGTGCTTTATTAGTTTTAGTCATAGAGATCTAATAGTATATTAGAGTGGACGTCACGTGACCCAGTAATGCTATTGCATAGGAGACTCGGTAACCAACAAGGCGCCATGTTTCCATCGGCCAGCCGTAATGTTAAGTCAATGGAAGGGGTCTCAAAAATGCATTTAAAAAGTTTCCCAGCTGAAATATCCCTTAAAGACCGATCGAAATGCAAATAGGACCAAAAAATACATATTTTAACACCAAAATTAAATACCTTTCGTGCAGTTTTCTTGGTTTTCCATCTCGATTTTTCTACCGTAAGCCTAAAATAACTGTTTTCTCGTCAAAAACCATTGTTATGCAGATTTTGCCTCTTGTTAATTTGGAGGGCTTTGGAAATATTTTAAAACACTAGTAGAAATAAAAATATAATAATATCTTAAGAATAAGAATTTTAGAATATTATACTGGCAAACTTAACATTTAATTAAATTAAATTCCTTAGGTGTATAAAACAGAGACATAACTTAAATAAAGTGTTACTTTTATTCTTACATATTTTCGTTATACTAGTGTTTTTAAAAAACATTTTTGCAGCCCTCCAAATTAACAAGAGGCAAAATCTGCATAACAATGGTTTTTGACGAGAAAACAATTATATTAGGCTTACGGTAGAAAAATCGAGATGAAAAACCAAGAAAACTGCACGAAAGGTATTTAATTTTGGTGTTAAAAGATGTATTTTTTGGTCCTATTTGCATTTCGATCGGTCTTTAAGGGATATTTCAGCTGGGAAACTTTTTTAATGCATTTTTGAGACCCCTTCCATTGACTTAACATTACGGCTGGCCGATGGAAACATGGCGCCTTGTCAATTCAGTGAAAGTCACGTGACGTCCACTCTAATATACTATTAGATCTCTATGGTTTTAGTACTGTTTCAAAATTCTAATTTAACGTAAAAAGAAATGCTGCAGTTTTCATAATAAAACGAATAGCATTTACCGATTAATTCGTCTACTTTGGGAAGACAGAAAACGTATATTTTTTAAATGTGCAGACTGCAGGGTTTTTTTTTTTAAAGTGAAACAATCTACGAAAATCTTTAAACAATCATTTACTAATTTACTTATCCTTAAAAAAATTAAATTTACGCATATTGATTAACTTATCTACAAAAATTTAATTCACACCATGCAATATTTCTCCATCGCAATTTTAAAAATGATCTATAAAGAAGTCGGATTCTATATCTGATTGATCTAAGTGTGATGGCTTTTCTTATCGACTTGAAGGTGGGAACTACATAAATAATGGACTACATCTACTTGAGAGTGAGAGTAAGCGTAGAATAGTTTCTGCCAATGAATTACGTATTTTGTTAGATTCTCAAAGGTTTTTGCTCTCTTCAAGAGTAACAGCAGCTTGAATTTGAAAGCTTCTATTGTTTACGAGTGATTCCATTTGAGAGCCTCACACTAAAAGCCACACTAAAAGCGTTGTTGAGTTTTTTTTTATAATAACTTGTAACTTCAGAAATGATTTAAAAGCATAATTTAACACTTTGAACAAATTAAAATTATATTTATGTAAAGTGAACTTATTTGAGATTTTTTTTTTTGCTTTAGATTTAAATAACAGAGAATGGATAAATAATATGCATTAAATGTTTTACTTTTTACCTATTACTTCAATTTTGATTAACAGAAAATTACCAATTAGTAACGAATTTTACTTTAAATATTTGTTAAGTTGTTTGATTTGTTGCTCCAATTCTTGCGTTTTGTAAATGATATCATAGTTTTTTAGTTAAAACTTTGTGAAGAATAGCAGAATGAAGCAAGCTAAGCATACAATAACATATACCGGGTCCAAGTGGGTCCAAGCGCTGTGACGTCACACAGCAGCCATAACGAAATTACTGTTTTTCCCGCCAATACTGGAAACGACATTTTAAAAATTAATATCTTGGGGAATAGTTTTCCGATTTCAATAATTTTTACGTCATTTTTCATGGATTTTCATCCTCTATCATAATAAAATTTAAAAAAAAAACGTGCAATTCCCTCATTGTTTAAGCTATGTGACATCATAATACATTCCTAGTTGGTGGTATGTTAGTGCGTTCAGGCGAAATTTGGTCGAAATAGAGCATTTTCAATCACATGACTCGGACCTAACAACGGCCTTAGCAACAGAAGGTTACAGTTTTATGCCCTGCAGAAGGTTAACAGTTACAGAAAATAGCTGGTCGTGGAATTCTTCTATTGGAGCATTTGTAATCACGTGACCCCACAGCTAACAACCGCCATAACAAGATACCTCGTCACCTAGCAACTGCCTTAGCAACAGTTAAAAGCCCTGCAAAAGGTTAACAGTTAAAAGAAAATAACCGGTCGTGACGTCACCTGAAAACACTCTATGAGGTATTTTCACGTCTTGAGATTAAATTTTATTAAAATATCAGATAAAAAAATGAAGAATGACGTTTACATCAAGTATTTTCATAGCCTAGTTTCTGAGATATAAATTTTTGAAATTTCACTTTTTGTTTGGGCGCGAAAACACTTTTGAATCACAAATCGTGCCCTGTGATGTGATGTCACTTGTCACATCCAATAAAAGCCCGTTTTCTGATCAGGTAAAAACAGTATAAACACACAATAGTTTTCGTGCGCTGTGATGTCACATCCAATAAAAGTCCGTTTTCTAGACACGTGACTTTTTCTGGCGTTTTGGCAAAAATAAAATTGATTTTTATATTATATTTGAAACACATTTTTAAACTTAAAAATCAGAAATTTGGGAGTTTTAAACCATAACGTATTTATTTATCAAGTGGCCTCTCGGATACAAATCTCAAAAAACTAGAAAGAGTGCAACTGAGCGCTGCACGTTTAATTACTGGACTACGTAAAAGCACTCCTACCAATATTGTCCTCTATGAGGCTGATTTGAAACCTCTGCGGCTGAGAAGTATCACCAATCTAACAAAATACTTTAGCAAACTCTTAAGTTATAGAGACAGCACCGTACTGCAAGCTCTCAAAACTGGCAAAATAATCAAAGACTGAAAAGAGGCAGCCCCTTCAGCCATGCTGAGAAACTAAATGTATTGAGGTCTTCCGTTGAGTTTAACTCCCTAAAGCCTTTCATATTCCCTACAGAATCTTTATCGGGTGTATATTTTCATACAGAGCTGTTGACTCGCACTAATAAGTCCACCCAGCACCCTGAATTCTTGAGACAGGCTGCTCTAGAAGTAATTAGCTGTATTCCGGCTGACGCTGTCCTAATTTATACAGACGGTAGCAAGAAAGAAGATTGCACTGGGAGCGAGGCCGTTTTGAGACTCAGAGAGGAAGAAATACTTCTCAGACGCAGGAATACAGATAACTGCTCCGTTTTTGCCTCTGAGCTGATCGCCATTGATATGGCTCTTGATTGTGTTGCAGAGCGTCATATAACGGATGTGATCTGGATCCTATCAGATAGCCGGAGCGCTATACAATATCTAAGTAATTGGAGACTAATAAAAGAACAAAAAGGAATTAGAATAATAGAGAAGCTCAGGGCCCTCTCCGGGACCACTATCCTCCATCTGCAGTGGATCCCATCCCATGTGGATTTAAAGTATAATGATATGGCTGATGGACTGGCCAAAGAGGGCTCTGCCATGCCTCATATCGAGAGAGATCCCTTAACATAATCTTGAACTATACTCAAGAAGCAAGGCCTCTATTAACATCTCTTGGAGGAATCCACCAACACACCCATGGTACATTAGAGAGGGTCCTGGGGCATCGATTAGATTTGTCGGAGATAGGAGAGATCAGACTGCTCTGGCTCGACTGTGCACTGGTCATCTGAAAACCCTTAAATTTTTAAATGGAACAGGGACCTTTCCTGTTTGCACCAAGTGCAATTTAGGGGAGGCCACCGCCAAACATCTTTTGGATTGCCTTGGACTGGCTAAGGAGGAACTCTATAAAAATCCTGGTTTGGTGTTGGAGAGTTTAAAAAAGAACTATCTTATGGATCTGGTCTGATCCAGACCTGAGGGATAAGGAAGAAGAAGAAGATAATTTAAACTATAATGTATAATTTATAATTTTCTAAAAAAGTTAATTATTTAACCTCTAACACATGGCTTGTAATTTATTACTATAACAAAGTACTAGTTGGGGACCAAACCCCACACGGATAAAGCTAAAGTCTTGTAGGGGGATTTAGAAAATAACCAGAAGTTGAAAATTTCAATGCTTTCAATGTAATCAGTTTATCAATCCTTCTTTTCATACTGACTTTTGCACACCCTGTACTTATTAAGTAATTAAATAATTATATACTGGGTTGGACCCAAGAAAATATGATAAGTCTAGTCTACCTTATGGCTGAAAATGAACCCATACTTTCGCAAGAAACGATTTTGCCCATATGCTATTTTATATGGTATGGCGATTCATAGTTCCGTGATCTGATACACTGTTCCGAGTTCGATTCCACAGAAAAAATCGTACACGGAACCCTTTGAATTATGTTGACTTCATCTATTAACGTTATTTTGAACTAATTTTTTCTGTCTTTAAAAAAAACCGTTACCTCAAGATGCTGAGGCTGAAGACCGTTTTTCGTTCCGATTTTTATAGCATTTTGAAAAGTGTACTGACTTTTTGCCCACTCTTGTATCCCACGCAGCCCAAATGTTAAAGATTCGTTCAAATTTCGTCATGTATGGCTAAAATTCGTTTATTTTTATTTGCAGTTACGTAAACTTCACATATTTGGTATGAGCTGTGCTTTTAGGGACATATTCGCAGAATCACAGTCCGTACGGCAATCTGAACACCGGGCGGACTCGAACACTCGTCATCAATGTTTTGAGAAAATTGAAAAAAAAAAATCGCTTTTTACTGAAAAAAATTCAGAAATAAAATATAGTCTATTTAAAATAAAATAAGATTGAGTAATTAATTTCGAATGCATCATGCTACCATCAGAGTACAACACGGACTGTAAACTGTGAATATGAAAACGAACCGGAGAGCTATGCTGATGTTAGATGCGAACTGAACGGAAACAATTTGTAAAAAGCGTACATATAACAGGATATAACAGTATGTGTAAGTCATTTACCAAGGTGAGCAAATGCGCCTTGCAGGTAGCAAAAGCGCCGGTGCTGTGTACTCCACACTATCTATGTATGCGCCTTGCGGGGCTGTGTATTCCACACTATCGATGTATCATATCGTCATTTACATAGATCCTGTTGCTTACCACATGCTGGGAGGATCAGGGCTGGTAAGTGTATAATTGTAAATTTTGTATTGAAAAATTCATGCATGTTTTGTTCAATCTGGAGTAAAACTCAAAGCTCTGTGATATTTTAATTTTGTTCCGGAGGGAAGTTGGCTGCAATTTCGACTTTGAGTTTTATTTCGGAACTAAGTTAAACGTCACTTAGGAATTTAAAAGGTTCTTACGTGTTATCCCGTCGACCGTGACGCGTAATCCGAAAACGTAATCAAATCCCATTGACTTGACTATAACTGTGCCGCTGAATTAGACGGCCGCTGAACGGTCGACGGGATAATACGTAAAAGTACCAAAAAATCTTACTGGGGTGACGCGATCAACAGATTCAGTGGCACAGTGTATGAGATTTGTAAATGCTCTTCGGATGAAGAGGTACGATAACGAGGTAATTAATATACCGTATATCTACAAGTTGAGCTCTAGTTTATGTTTCCAAGGCAACAGGGCTCCTCATTTTCCACAGGGGAAACCAGAAGATATGCTGCTCAACAGCTTTGGCTTACTAAGCGCCCTGTTGGTGGTTTTGGCGATAGTTTTCATACAGTTATTTTGAAATCAAAATAGCAACTAAGGTAATTTTGATCGTTTGAGGGAAACCTTCTCTTGAAAATAGTTATAAAATAATAAATAATAATAATAAAATAATAATTATAATGGACTCGTTTCTGTTTTTGGGTGTACCTGTCAACCAAATATTATTGGTAGTGCATAATATTTTTTACGAAGTTCTATGTATCTGCTAACGCACTGTTGAATCCATGGGGGAACTTGGGATGAAGAAGCCTGTTAGGGATGGAGAGCTATCCTTTAGGAGGGGGGAGGGGACGCTGTTCAGGGTTGCTCTGAAAACATCATTCACCGTCAGGAGAAAAACCTCGGAGATGGCAGGGAATTTTGTTTACCATGATCCCTAAATTTGTCCCTTTCTCTAATAGTCAGAGTTGATTGCCCCCTTTTTATAAAGCACTAACCAATCCTGTACGCAACAATTTAATCTACGTGTAACTTAAGCCATAGGCATCGTAGGCCTTGGCCCACTAGGGCTGTTGCGCCAATGAGTTTAGTTTAGTAACTAAAACCATCTGTAGTTTCAATAGTTTTAACTTCACAGCATATTCACAAAAATAGACTTGCACAGTGCAAAACCGAAGGATTATGCTTAATTAGAGTCGGCGATTCTTTTAACTGTTGGTTTATCGCTGGTTAAAGGTAAAGGCTGGTTATAGGTAGCTGATAATACACCCGTCAAGTTTTGTCTGAACTTGTCTTAACAATTTGATTTTGCTTCTAGATGCACGACTCTGATAACAACAACCGATTAGATGGCTGCGAGTTGGTGAAGTCCCTCCTCCACTTCCATTCCGAGGAGGACATGTCTGAACACAAGATATATCCATGTCGAACGAAGACGTGTCGCACCTGGTTGACCCCATTCTCAATTCGGACGACAAAAACGCGGAGGGATTCATAGACTACTCTGAATTTGTCGCTGCTCAAGTCGCCAGAGGATTGTGATTAGTCGGCAGATGTGACTAATAGTATCTGCTTTAAGAGCACATGGTCCTTCACACCTCTGAATGGTCCCCAAATGCCGACCTGTCGAAAATGGCTCCTGAAAAACTGCGCTTTCTATATTTCCAGGTAAGCTATTTATCATCGTATAAGTCTATCGTTAATCGCGGTGTAATTATTCCTACGTTGTTCTAAAATTCTAAAATGACTTCTGTTCAATTTTGAACTTTCTAGATTTGTTCAATCCATTTTCAATGGGCACTCGTGAAAAAATTTTTGTTGTTGAATGTACTATTGCAAAAAAGTTTTAGCAAGGTTGGCTACGATAGGAGTCCTCCAGCCGCCATGTTTACCAATAAGCTCTAATGATGAGCTCTAAGATATGGGCTTGCGTAATATTTCAACGGCTCCCAAAAAAGTCAACTTTTGAAAATCCAGTTTCTAACCTGCAGCGTTTTTTTACTTTCATAAATTACCAGTTTAACACCATTTAAAACCGAATCTTGCGCAGTCAAGTCGTTTTTTAACTTTAAAAAGCTCCTTCCTCTTATCATTCAATGGGTTGGCTGGAAGTTTTAGTAATATCGAAAATAGTATTTGTTTCTCTTTTTGTTTTCAGCCAGTTGTAGTTTTAATTTTTAAGGTATTATTTTGATTCCAGAATTTAGTTGAAAGAGATAAAAAATTAAGCTGTTTTTATATTGAAAAGCAATTGTAATTCAGGCGAGTCCAGTGGCGTAACTAGAGTTGACTCATGAGGGGTGTTACTCCGACCAGTCAACCACTCACCACTCCAACATATTACTCCCTTTAAAAAAAATTTCATAATATAGGATATAATATAAAAAATTTTTGTTTTGCAAAACTTCCGAAGGGAAAACTTCATCCAAGAGGCTTAACTTTCAAGGGAAAAACACCGTAGACGTAAAAATTTTAGAGGGGGGTTTGGGGGTTCTCCCCAGAATTTTTTTAAAAATTTGTCTCTCAATGTAGTGTTTAAATTCATTTTGAGGCCCTTTGGTTCCTAAAAGAACAGTTCCTTGTGAACCGCCTTTCTTGTAATGGAAATTTTTTTAAAAAACTTTATTTTAACTTTTGTGAGGGAGACCCACGGTACCTAACTTTCATGATGTTTCAGGAGTTACCTGTTGACTACTACAGGAACGTTACGTGGAACTGGGTGGATGAGGGCGTTTACGAACCTCCGTTTGGTATCATCAACGTAGTGACAGATCACAAGGTGACTATGCCCGAGAAATTGCCCGATGGATCCCTCGCCCCTTACAGCTTTTGCTCTTTGTTTCATCCCAAAACATGTGAGTACTCTTGAAACTAATCGAGTGTAAAATAACATGTTTTCTAGGAATGATTGAAACGCGAGGTTTATACCTTTGAGTCAAGGTTATCGAAGTTTCAATTTATCTGTATAGTGGTTATTTTCTTTATAAATCAAGAATGGTTAAACACAAAGCTTGTTAATAAGGTCAACTTAAGTTGCTGTCTAGTATAATCGTATTTTTAAATTGACGTTCTTCATTTCACTGAAAATTCAGACGCTATGGGAACTACTTTGTTAGTGACGTCTTAGGGTAATAATGTTGCTGTCTAGTATAGTAGAGGTGGTCCACAAAAAGTGCAATTGGACTGGATCTGCCCTTTTGAGTCATGTTGATTTATTTATGAATTAGTATTATTATTAGTAGTACTATGTTAAGGTACTAGGTAAACTGAGGAAAAAAAATCGGCTTATTGGAAATGTTTGGTAACATGTTTAAGTACTATAATTTTTAATTTATTATATTAAGTAATGAGATATAATGGAAATATAAATTTTCAATCTCCTCATTTCTTATAGCAAAAAGCTTCAGTGAGGCTGTATTGTTATGTTAGAATGTCAGAGCTGATGCCGTCGTCACATATTGAATGTTTTTCTTTTTGTTTTAATGTATCTTTGTACGTCAATAAACGTTAGCCTTCCATTTGAAACTTCTTGTAATCATTGTCTATTAGATAGCACATTTCACTAGTTTAATTTCCATTAGAATTTAACATGCAGTTTATCGAGAAAGTACAGTGGAAGCTCTCATAGCGTAATTAATCCGTACCGAGTTTTTTGTCACTATAAGAGCAAACTTCGCGTGATGCACTCGAGTGTAGAATATCACTCGTTAAAATGCAATAAACTCGTTAAGCTAAACTATCAATTTTGATGCTTTTCGGGAAGAAGGTGGACTCGATTCCCTCAATGATGTATTTTTAGTAGACTAATTTATAAAGTCTGGAGGAAATCTCAACCTGAAAACGATATCATTGGGATTTAGAACACAATTCGAATCATCCAATTGATCTTTCCTCACTTTAAACAATTATTTCTTATTTTATGAAGTCTTGATACTTCCAATTTCATGTTATGTTACCTTATTTTTTGCTTTTATTTTAATTTATATAAAGTTTAAAATCAATATTTTACTGAGCATAAATATTTGATTTTTAAATTTTTATTTTGATATTAACTTATTGCATAGCTTAGCTTCCTTAGAAAAGTCTGATGCTTAACAAAATTTATTACATCAATTTCACCTGTATCTGCATGCAATTTGAAAAATTTATGTCTTAAATATTAATCAAAAAATTGGAAATAAAGAAAGATAAATGAATACGCTAATAAATTTAAAGTCTAAAATCAACAAGGACATTAGGTAGCGAAAGGTTTCGTTTGGGATTGTAGTCGGTTACCCCGGGCGCAAGCAAGCAAGTGAGAAGAACATGCGATCGTTACTTGGTGCTGTTTGTCATACTCTGATATTTGTTTATTGGCTAATTCTGGTGTGACGCACACAAACCGATCCAGAAAAGTATTCGATAAGCTGAATCGATTCGAAGATTAGTCTTTATAAGAGCACAAAAGTGCTCTTATAGAGACTAATTTTTGGGTCTTTATAAGAGAGTATTTTTATAAGAGCAGGTCGCTATAAGAGCTTCCACTGTATAGCAAATCATTCTGTAACTTACGAGGGTTGTCAGTAAAATAAGGTTCCCAAAATTCTGCAGATACAAGGAACACTGTTATGGGGGATTTGGCTACACTGGCCTGTATCTGGGACCCTTTTCTTCAAATCCCTACCCCCCACCAGCTGTCTGTGATTAAAGAGCTTATTAAATTCAGCTTATTAAAAGTTTGGCAGCTGTTAGAGATGGAGCTTCGATTCGCTTCTCGCGCCAATCTATGAGAACTGTAGGAGGGGAACCTATCTTCTATCCTGGTGTTTTCTTACTGAACCTGGGATGGATGGGAGGGGAATCCTATCTCCTATCTCCTATCTCCTATCTCCTATCTCCTATCTCCTATCTCCTATCTCCTATCTCCTATCTCCTATCTCCTATCTCCTATCTCCTATCTCCTATCTCCTATCTCCTATCTCCTATCTCCTATCTCCTATCTCCTATCTCCTATCTCCTATCTCCTATCTCCTATCTCCTATCTCCTATCTCCTATCTCCTATCTCCTATCTCCTATCTCCTATCTCCTATCTCCTATCTCCTATCTCCTATCTCCTATCTCCTATCTCCTATCTCCTATCTCCTATCTCCTATCTCCTATCTCCTATCTCCTATCTCCTATCTCCTATCTCCTATCTCCTATCTCCTATCTCCTATCTCCTATCTCCTATCTCCGTCACGCTCACCCCAAGTAAAAGGATTTAACCTTTTCTCCTCCAAACTCCAAACAGGTGGTCTCAGCGCGCACCATCCGTTAGGATTTCGCGCGAAATCCCGCCGGATGTGCCCGCTTCGACCATAACTCCAAACAGGTGGTCTCAGCGCGCACCATCCGTTAGGATTTCGCGCGAAATCCCGCCGGATGTGCCCGCTTCGACCATAACTCCAAACAGGTGGTCTCAGCGCGCACCATCCGTTAGGATTTCGCGCGAAATCCCGCCGGATGTGCCCGCTTCGACCATAACTCCAAACAGGTGGTCTCAGCGCGCACCATCCGTTAGGATTTCGCGCGAAATCCCGCCGGATGTGCCCGCTTCGACCATAACTCCAAACAGGTGGTCTCAGCGCGCACCATCCGTTAGGATTTCGCGCGAAATCCCGCCGGATGTGCCCGCTTCGACCATAACTCCAAACAGGTGGTCTCAGCGCGCACCATCCGTTAGGATTTCGCGCGAAATCCCGCCGGATGTGCCCGCTTCGACCATAACTCCAAACAGGTGGTCTCAGCGCGCACCATCCGTTAGGATTTCGCGCGAAATCCCGCCGGATGTGCCCGCTTCGACCATAACTCCAAACAGGTGGTCTCAGCGCGCACCATCCGTTAGGATTTCGCGCGAAATCCCGCCGGATGTGCCCGCTTCGACCATAACTCCAAACAGGTGGTCTCAGCGCGCACCATCCGTTAGGATTTCGCGCGAAATCCCGCCGGATGTGCCCGCTTCGACCATAACTCCAAACAGGTGGTCTCAGCGCGCACCATCCGTTAGGATTTCGCGCGAAATCCCGCCGGATGTGCCCGCTTCGACCATAACTCCAAACAGGTGGTCTCAGCGCGCACCATCCGTTAGGATTTCGCGCGAAATCCCGCCGGATGTGCCCGCTTCGACCATAACTCCAAACAGGTGGTCTCAGCGCGCACCATCCGTTAGGATTTCGCGCGAAATCCCGCCGGATGTGCCCGCTTCGACCATAACTCCAAACAGGTGGTCTCAGCGCGCACCATCCGTTAGGATTTCGCGCGAAATCCCGCCGGATGTGCCCGCTTCGACCATAACTCCAAACAGGTGGTCTCAGCGCGCACCATCCGTTAGGATTTCGCGCGAAATCCCGCCGGATGTGCCCGCTTCGACCATAACTCCAAACAGGTGGTCTCAGCGCGCACCATCCGTTAGGATTTCGCGCGAAATCCCGCCGGATGTGCCCGCTTCGACCATAACTCCAAACAGGTGGTCTCAGCGCGCACCATCCGTTAGGATTTCGCGCGAAATCCCGCCGGATGTGCCCGCTTCGACCATAACTCCAAACAGGTGGTCTCAGCGCGCACCATCCGTTAGGATTTCGCATTTTTCAAAAATACCAAAATTTGCTTAAATATGGAGAAAAATTAATTAATTAATTTATGTTTATTAATTAATTATATTAATATTATTAAAATTAATTAATTTATTTATGTTTATGCTTAATCAGTTAATTAAAATAATTAATGTTTCATTTTCTATTTGGTTTTCTTAAAAACAACACCCCGGATACCGGTCCATGGCTGGAGGCGAAGCTCGAGAGTCGGATTTTACACTTATTGTCTGCTAACCAGCAATAATGGTGAAATATTCCTCCTTTATCAATGCCTTTTGGTAATTAAATCTGTTCTGGAAATGCCAAGTCATTCCAGCAGATAGTGGAGGACTAATCTTTTTCCCATTGCCCTCGGCTCTCTTGCGTTGCCTTCCTATGCCGTGCTGATGAGTCCTAACAAGGACGAAACCGGTCCAAGGCTGGGAGACGACGAGGGGTTCTGCAGCTCCGCAGCCCCTATGGACGAGCCGCCACTGGATATAAACAAGAATAAGTGAAGTTATTTCAATAATTTCCTACCAAGTCAACAATTATAGGTGATAAATTAAAATTTAAGAATAAAATTATTATAAATACCTCTGTAAAATATTTAAGAAAAACTTATTTCTTTCTTCCTAGGCTTTCTCAGTTAGTCCTCAACTCTTTTTAACACCAACCCCTCTAGTTCTTTATAGTTATTTCTCCACACATCATTAGTTTTCCATTGAATATCCTTCAAAAGTTTTTCTGATGAGAAATTTTTGACACCTTCAAAAGCTTTTTGTACAGAAATTCTCGAAATGAAGACATTTCCGATTTGACGACTCCCTTTAAATGCCGTTTTCAACAATTCCCGAGACACCAGAGAGAAGAATAGTTGGTTATGAAAGAATATAGCAGAGATATCATCGAACCAAACAACCTCTATGCAAACAACGAATATAGGACAAAATCAGTATAAAAAGGTGTATAAAGGGTTAAGTCATTCTGCAAAAAGGGCATGTGGTTCTTTTTTTGTTAAAGAATCCGGTACACAACTGATGACTAAACTACGTATGTCGGTGCCTCGACCATGACTTCAATTGGTTGGTCGTCGGCGCTAGACAGTCCATTAAGATTTCCCATTTTTTGTTTTTGAAATAATCATATCGTACAGCTTTTTAGTAGCCTCAAATAATTAGCTGGTCCCATTAATAACCCATTACAGTGTTTTTGTAAATTTTGTGTCTCGAGAGGAACATTTCTCCACAAATTCTCCTTTCGAAATTTTACTTGGAGTGCACGTACACGTGATCCAATATTGTCTCTTCATAGCTCTTCTAAAAAGTAAAGTAACATTACAAGGACACCCCTCTTATTCCTTGCTTTAATTAAAGGAAAAAGAAAACATTCTATGCTCAGCATACATAGGAAGAGAATGGTTGATTTTAATTTTACTTATACAACTCTTATATTTTTTCCCAAAAAATGAAGTTGCTAAGAACACTCAGTGTAAAATTGTTTTAAATACGATAATTCAGACAACATAATTTTTATTTTAAAGCAAACACTGTAATTATACCTGGTTACCGCTTTTTATTATAGAATGGAGACACAATAGAGCATTTTCAATCACATGACTCGGACCTAACAACGGCCTTAGCAACAGAAGATGTTACAGTTTTTTGCCCTACAGAGGTTAACAGTTACAGAAAATGACTAGCCATGGAATTCTTCTATTGGAGCATTTGCAATCACGTGATTCCATACCTAAAAACCACCTTAGCAACAGATAAACAACGGCCTTAGCAACAGTTAAAAGCCCTACAGAAAGTACACAGTTAAAAGAAAATAACCGGTTGTGACGTCACCTGAAAACACTCTATGGAACAGGGTCATTTAGTGCAGATTAAATGGATTTTTCTATAAAGTGAAGTGCTCAAAATATCAAGCGATTTTCAAAAATGATTTCCTATATTTTTTCATTAATAATTTAACACTTATCTAAAGGCGAAAACAATAGGCTCAAAATAACATAACCAAGCATTAAGTGAAATAAGTTGAAAATATTTTTTTAAAGTACTACATATACATGGATACTTGTACAAACGTACGGTCGTGGCTACAGGAGCATTGGTATGGTGACGTAACATATAATTATGTTATTCACATCTTAAATTTATTAATAATATTGAACTTATTATCTTAATTGATAATCTTGTTTTAATTCAAGACTGTTAAATTTTCAACATTAAATAATTTAAGATATTAATTACATGGCTATATGTTACGTCACCATACCACCGCTCTTGTGAACTAGCCACGACCCAAACGATCAGTAGTATGCCTCGACTTCTAAAAGCTTTTGGAAGTCATGAAAGTTTTCTAATGGATACTGTTCAGGTAAACTTACCCATTTAAGAGTTTAAAGATCGAGGTTATCACTTATTTCAACGATTAGTGTAGATTAGTATGAATGATATCCAGGTGAATCTTTGTCTTTGACTTCTTTAATTCCAAACCGTTAATTATTTGCACGAATCCACAAATGCATAATCAGAAGGAAATTACTCTTTGTTTAATAATATCCTTCATTTTGCTCCAACTTGGAATTCGAAACTCTTCCGAACAAAAAACCCGCCAAAGAGACTGATTTGCCAAACTCAACTATCACTTTGCCACGATTTTGTATTACACCTACAGTGGTATGCGATTTTATGACACGCAAATATAAAACAAACAAACATGCCTGGCGGAAGTAATTTATCCTAACTCTGAGTTTATCAATAAGTTAAAAAAGGAACCATTTCCCCTAAAAGCCTTGCAATGTATAACTCATACCACCAAAGCATACAACACACGGGTTTTCTCCTGGTGTTTTTCAGGCATTATCGGCATTTTTATTACATTCTAGTGCCATATAATTCATCTAGCAAAACAAAAAGAGTGATATTTAAAAAAAAAAAAATAGGTGCATTGATTTATTGCCTAATCTTAGCACGTGTTGCTCATCGTTTCCTTTTGCTCCATACCCCCTTCAGAGCCTCATTTCTGTGAGAGGGCATTCTTTCAAAAGGGCCCCAAAAATGCTTAAAAAGCTAAAATATGTAAAAGAGATTAAAATAAGTTTTTTACTAATGAACTTAAAATCAATCTATTAAGCTTTCTAATAAATATGTTTTACACATTGTATACACTTGGATTACAGGGGAATTTTTTGTCAAATAAATTTAATTTTATTTTAAAACATGTCGCCCCCCCCAAATGGGTCTTTGCCCTGCCCCTGCCCCCCCCCAAACTTGCAAGTCGGTCCCTGACCCCATTGGTTCTCAACCTTTTTCGTGAATTTACTCCCAAGGTGTACTCAAGATGCGAGGATACACCTCACGCTTTAGTGATATAGCAATAATAATTAATGGTTTATTTCTAAACGTACACAAACCCTTAACCTTCAAAATATGGTTAAACTGCTTTTAAATGGAAAGCAGTACGTAGAACATCTTTTTAACTACCCCTTTGTCCGGTAGGTAGAATACCTATTATTTTATCCTGGAACAGAAGAAAAAGGGAAGGGGGAGAATTTCTGAAAGCCAAATTACTCCGAATGATCACATTCTTAAGTTACGGAATGTTCGCATTGGTTTACCTAACATGTTACACCTGGCGAGAATGCGTTAGTAGGAGACGTTCATAAATTACGTGAGGTCAAAAAAGGGGTCAGTCGTGATAATTACAAGTTAGAACCATGATTTTGATTTCAACGTGTTTTTTTGTATCAAAATTTGGCAATCTGGATGGTAATTTTTATGCCGATAAAACAAAACTAGTGGTTGAGAAAATCTCACGTGGGGGGAGGGGGGGGGGTCCAGATTTTGGAAAAAACACCTCACGTAATTTATGGATGTCCCCTTATTTCATTACAATAATTTGTAAATTTACAAAAATAAGGAATTAAGGAAAATTCTCATTGAGACAACCCCATCCATCCTTTCATTCAGTATCATATGAGTACGGGCGAGTTTCTCACTACATGAAAAACCAAGCACCATCAGTCTGAAAGTGGTCTGCTCTTTTTTTATATTATTTCTGCTCCGCGAGGTATTTCCTCGTGCGACAATAATTGGGTTACGTCGCTTATCACCCGATTCCGGTTCCTCTCTTGCACCATTTAGAGGTCGACTTGTTCTTTGAAGTTGTCGTTATGCTGACCACGAATTGCTGTTAGTTATTGTAGTTTAAAATGAAATTTGTTTGTTGTTTCGTTTTAAAAAAAGTTGAATAGCAGTTACTGTTAAGGAGGATAGTATGACATGTTTGGTTTCTTATTCAAGTTGACCTATTTACGTTGTTTTGAACTCCTTTTATATACTCGACAGCAACGTTTCCTAAACCCCCAGTACGTCGCTACGCGGAAGGAGAAAATGGGTAAACAGAAAGACTGTTGGGTTGCTAGAAATAATTTCGGTACACAAATCGTGATAAAAAGACACTATACTAAACATACATGGGTTTCATATATAATCATGTATAATCATATGTTTCATGTATAATCATATTTTTAAATTGACGTTCTTCATTTCACTCAAAATAGAGCATTTTCAATCACATGACTCTGCCTAACAACGGCCTTAGCAACGTTGTTTTATTCCTCCAGTGACATCATGTGCGAGTGCTGCTATTGGATACTTCTATGTCCCGCCCCTAACAACAGCCTTAGCAACGTTGATTTTGTCCTCCAAGTGACGTCATGTGCGAATGCTCTATTCAGACACTGCACTGGGAACTAATTTGTTTGTTAGTGACGTCATAGGGTCAACTAAAGTTGCTGTCCAATATAGAGCATTCGCACATGATGTCACTTGGAGGACAAAAACAACGTTGCTAAGGCTATTGTTAGGGGCGGGACATAGAAGCATCCAATAGAAGCATTCGCACATGACATCACTGGAGGATCAAAACAACGTTGTTAAGGCCGTTGTTAGGTAAAGTCATGTGATTGAAAATGCTCTATAGTTACACTAAAAAAAAATTCGGTAATATTTATGGTTTTAAACTGGCAGCTGGGTTGGTTGTGGAAAACCGTAAAAATTACGAAGTAAATCCGTAAAAACAAGGGTGTTTTACGTTGTAAAACAAAAAACATGGATTAAAATGGTAAAACGCTGTTGTTTTTACGGATTTACTTTGTAATTTTTACGGTTTTGCACAACCAACCCAGCTGCCAGTTTAAAACCGTAAATTTTATGGGATTTTTTTACAGTGTACATTGAAGTATTAAAAATTAACGAAATACTGACTTACAACATTTGACTAATCAATATAGTACTAATTAGTATACATAGTAATTATTATTATTATACTAGTTAACTAGTATAATAATAATAATCTAATAACTAACATCATGCATCATTAAAATAAATTTGCTGTTCTAATAAATTCCATATGTGTATTTAGAATTCCACATATTAAGACATTATTTGTCTTGGGGAATTTATGTTTAATAATATTTTATGTAAGTGCTCATTCATGCCTTTTAATAGTTATTAGAAGTTCACTACACAGATTATAATATGATATATCAATTCCATAATATTGATTGATTTAAAATTTAGTAAGTATATACAGTATGATTTTATTTCAAAATGGTTTTATAAGGAGAAAGTTCTTATGTTTTAGCACAAATTAGAAAAAAAGATATTCATACATACTTAAAATTAAATGGCTTAGTAGAGTAGTTAAATGAAATGTTCGAACATAGTTTTGAGGGATGCATTAAGAATTTCGAGGAGATTTTCAAACATTTACATTTATCTCTAAAGAGGAGCTTATAAAGTCATATTTTTCCATAATGGTTCCAGATGAAAATTTTCCAAAGATTTCTAAGTAAATTTCCAATTCAAGATTTCCAAAGAATTCAAGCCCTTTTATTCTAAAATTAATAAAATGTAGTTTTTATGGTTAATGATACGAAATGCATAAAATTTTCCTACCATTTGTTAATCCTGTAAAAATTTAAAATGAAACAAGATTTTATCAAAAATGAAAGCAAAAACATTCTTTCATATAAATTCTTTATTTTGTTCCAAAATAAGTAGTTTAAAAAGTACATATAACTATATTCTTACCCATTCTAAAATATCTATTCTTCTCAAGAACTTTTCTACTTTCCTTAAGACCTATTTGACCCCCAGGAAGGCCGATATGGACTCTTTTGCGATTCCCAACTATTCCATAGTAGAAATAGTACTAAATCACGATTAGTAATCCAACAGTCTGCATATTTGTTCCTTGTCCAGCTGGATCAACCTGCAAGAGACATTAAAAGTATGAGGTAGATTTGAACACATTTACACCTCATGTCAATAGATGTTTCAATGTTGTCAATACTTTACGACGTGATTTAGTACCTCTTAATAATATGAGAGTTAACATAATAGTTTATTAGGTTTTATAAATTGCCATTTGCATTATTAGAAAGCTTATAGTTGTATTCTCCTTAAAATCTAAATGTGTGAAATTATGTCTATTATGTGAAATTAATTTTCACAATAGATTGATGATGCTTAAAGAATTTTCTCTATTTACATGTGGTCTACTAATATTGTAACTTAAATGTGTAGTGTTTTCTTTTTTATGGTGTGAATTTTTTGTAATGACTTGCACGTCCATTTTTTTTTCAATAGTTGTAAGCGGTAATCGGCCTGAAGCAAATAAAATATTTTCTAATTAGTTTCTTCAGTAGAAAAAGTAAGCCCACTTTTAATCTTCAAAATTTAAACTTTTTTATTCGTTTGTTTTAATTTTCAAGCTCCTGCTTTAAAATAAAAATAAAAAATAATATTTCAAGTTTAAATATTCTCTGAAGAAATCGCAATCACGATTTCGCAGACTAGATATCTGTTTTCATAAATACTACTAGATCTCTTCTAAAAGTAACTTGCATCTTTGAAGAGAAAAAGAAAGGAAGACAAAATAAGAGAGATACATAGGGAGAGAGAAAAAAATATAGAAGGATAAGAGGGAATAGAGGAACAATAAAAGGGAGTTTGTAAGAGATTTAAAGATAAGAATTAAGGAACCTACTAGGTCAGTCATGGGCAAAGTACTGCCCGCGGGCCAAGTGGGGCCCTTGGGGCTAGTCAATCTGGCCCGCGACTTGGTTTTGAATAACCCCTTCAAATATATACTATGAAGCTTCTCAAGAAACAGCCTTAGAAACCAATTGACTGACCACCATTTAGCTTTACTACTGCGAAAATAGCTCATCCCAGTTTCTACCAGATTATGAAAAACTTATAGAAGCTCAGTCACAGTTTCATCTGTCACATGCGACTCCATACTCTTCTAAAGAATAATCAATTTATGTACCTTTTTTTACTATATTTTTTACCATTGTAACATATAATATACATTGGGTGTGATGTAAGAATAACTTAAAAAATTATCACTCATAAAAATTAGTTTTGTTCAATATTTTGTTTTCGGCCTGCCTAGATAATTTTTATTTTATCTGGCCGTTTGCTCATGTCTGTACCACAGAGTACTAGAACAGAGAGTCCACGGCCATAGGCCATAATGGAAATCGAAAATCATGACATCTTGTTACAGGTTGGGAGAATTGTGGCGCTGGGATCGCACTAAACTCACTAGCGTCTGGATTCAGTCTGAATCGTTCGCCGGCTGCCTATGGGAGAACGAAAACACCTTTTTGCGCATGCGCTGAGTTCTGTTGTTGTTGTTGTTGTCGTCTTATGCCACTTGGAATATCCAAGCTCCATCCGCATAGCGGATAGGATTTAAGGCAAAGGGGGTGCGGCTCCTGAGAAAGTGAGGCCCATGAATTGGCAGGAGTCCGACTTAAGCCTCGGATGATAGATGTCGCCACCATCTATCGCCACCTCCTCAATTTTGCCATGTCTCTGAAGGGGAGGAAAATAGTCTCCAGACACCTGGACCCGTGGTAAACTGCGCCATGACGGACCACAGGACTTTCGGACCCACAGATTTAACGAGCACGTACTCCGCATATACTCGGTGGGTCTTCAGCCGTGTCGGGAATCGAACCCGGGACCCTCCGATCCCGAAGCCGATGCCTTAACCACTAGGCTCCCCACACTGAGTTCTAATTTGGCGAGAGATTTAAGCGGCCGGCATACGTTTCAGATTCTAGTGTGGCGCCCTCACATCAGTAACGCATTTGAAAATAGCCACGTGGACCCTCTGTTAGGATATTTCTCTGTGGTCTGTACTAGGTAAATAAAGTAAAGGCATAAAAACTGGAACATTCGGAATAGTACTGAGGGTGAGGAAAAATACAAGATATAATGTTCAGTTATTCAAAATGATTTATCCGAATTCCAATTTCATATGTACAAAACATTTCGCAAAATTTGCATTAAAATCAATTTATATGACTATAACAGTTTTCTTTAAACTTTTGTAAGCTTCCTTTTCAACTATATTTGAATGTTTAATCCTTTCTTTTTTTTTTTTAGAAAACTGATATTCTGATCTTTTCCATCGGGGAATTCTTCTGCATATTCTTAAACACTTACAAGATAAATGCGACTTTTTAATTATTAAATTTACATACTTCAATTTTTATCATCATCATTCATGACTTAGAGGGCCTTTATGTTATGAAGGCCTGGTTTGACTGGTTTGAAATATTGAATGAATAATTGCATTTTAAAATCGAATGATTTATTTTGAATAACCCTCTATGTATCAATTCGTTACGTTTCGATAAATATCGTTAATTTCACCCTGAAACCAACACCGGTTGAAACAAAGTTACGAACAGTTACGCCCCTCCTTTTCACCCCCCCCCCCCACCTCACCGAAACGACCCCTCTCCACTCGATAAAAGTATCATTTACCAGTCCGTTGATTGCGGAAAAAGAGGGGCCGAGACCGACAGAAGTAATAAAGCGTTATTACGCACTTTTGCAAAGTGGAAAATATTTCAAGATGAGCGCGGAATTAAGAGGGAATCGATAATTGAGCCCCTCGTTCAGCGAAGATTGAATCATGCTCGGCCCAACGGAGGACACTAATTACACACTTTACGGTCGGTCAGCTCCTTCTGATGTGACGTCCTCCCGTTCTTTCTTCTGCTAGCCTTCACACGTCCGTTCATTCTCCCCCTGCGAAAGTTGCTGCTGCCAGCAGTACCAACTTTTTGTAATTTAACCCCTATAGTTTCTCGGCTGCCTCTCTCTAATTCGCCAGTGAGAGGAAATCGTCTGACGAAGAGTTTTAATCAACTTTGTCGGCGGAGTTTCGGTCGCGCTGAGTGGCAATCAGTCGTCGTTTGTGGTTTCGTGCGAATAAGAATGGAAAAGTGTTCCGAGGAATCAAGAAAGTGAAATCGAACTTTGGATGAAGTTCTGAAGTTGAGGGGGGGGGGGGTTTAGGGATTTGTGAATTTGAGGAGGGGTAAAGTTTCATAGAGAGATATTATTTTGCTGCCTTTTATTATAATGGAGGTAATCCTTCTGAAACTAACTTCAATTATAATAATTAACTTGTTTTCTTTCGATGTGTAAATGAAAAGGGAGTTTGAAAAAGGGTTCATACAAAATTAATTGGAGGTTTGAATGATTTAGATAAATTTGTCTGGTAGAGAAATTTTAACATTTTGAAAAATAGATTTCAAGAAGGGAAAATGGGGGACAGGATATGAAGGAGGATAATAAAATTGAGTACAATGAAGAGAGGAAATGAAAAAAAGGGGTTTAGAGGGAAAATCAGAGAAAATATAAAAGAGAGAAAAAACTAGAGGTGAGAGACAGAGAGAGAGGAGGGAAAATCAAAGAAAATATAAAAGAGAGAAAAAACTAGAGGTGAGAGACAGAGAGAGAGGAGAGAAAATTAACTGTATAAGTTTTAAAAAGAAAAAAGTCCAAAAACCAAATTTTGACGAAATTGAAAAAAAAATCTAGGTTAATAATAGAGTTTTCATCTTATATCGTATGCTATCCAATATCCAATATACAGGGTGTTTCAAAAGTCCGTTTCACGGCTTTTATTTGGAACCAACGTATCCTAGGGTCCTGGAAGTAAGGTCTACCCCTAGGTAAGTGACCCTGGAGAATCCATTGAGATGACTTACAGCACCCCTAGCGGCGAAATAAAAAAGTTAAAAAATTAATTAAAAAACTAAAGGAGATAGAGCAAACTCCTCAGTGATAGTATTGTTGCCACTGTTATAAGAAACTCACTGAAAAAAATTTCATGAAAATATCGTGAATATTCGCGGAGATATTAGCATGTGAAAATAGCCCTTTTTCAGGCATCAAAAAAGGAAAACTTCAAAATTTTGCAAGTATTTTCAATTTTTTCATTAATTTTTTTTTCATTTAACAAAAAAGATACAAAACTACATAATAACTGTGAAAAATAGCAAATATTTGAAGTTTTTCTTTTTTGATGCCTGAAAAAGTGCTATTTTCACATGCTAATATCTCCGCGAATATTCACGATATTTTCATGAAATCTTTTTCAGAGAGTTTCTTATAACAGTGGCAACAATACTCTCACTGAGGAGTTTGCTCTATCTCCTTTAGTTTTTTAATTTATTTTTTTAACTTTTTTATTTTGCCGCTAGGGGCGCTGTAAGTCATCTCAATGGATTCTCCAGGGTCACTTACCTAGGGGTAGACCTTACTTCCAGGACCCTAGGATACGTTGGTTCCAAATAAAAGCCGTGAAACGGACTTTTGAAACACCCTGTATATTGGATATTGGATAGCATACGATATATAAGATGAAAACTCTATTATTAACCTAGATTTTTTTTTTCAATTTCTCTTCAACAGCTCCCCCCCATCTTTCTCACAGCATCTCTTTTCTTTTGGGCCTCTCCCTCTTCTCTTCAGCATTCCATTACTTTTCCTCATCATCTCATTAATCTACAGGATCTGTTACAGGATTAATCAGGATCTTTAACATTTTCTGAGATTGACCTTGACTTTTCTACTCCAATTAATAAATGTGTGAATGATCTTTCTTTAGCACTCACTTTTTTTTTTGGGGGGGGGGGATCTCTCCTTATAGGAGTTAGTCAATTTTATTCTATAAACCCTCACTTTAGAGGGGAGCTTGAAGAAACTTTATGGCCCAAAAAAGTAAAATTTTTCCATTTTTGGTCTTTAATCTATTTTTCAAACTGACGATTCAAATATCTTACAAAACACCATGTGTTGCGTCGTTATAGTTGTAGCAATATAATAGAAACTAATAAGTTTATAGAAAGGCTCATTAAAGTGCTACTAAAACTATTCCCAAATTTATCTCATCCAATCTGTCTTTTTCGGTTTTTATCACCAATCCTTACCATTCCAATTCAATTTGATATAATGCCGTGCTTTGGTATTATGATTGAATAATTTTCCCTAATAAGTGTAGTTGCAGTTTTTTGCTCCTGCAACAAAATATACACAACTTTTTAAGCGTGGACACAAACCGAATCAATCGGCACGATTTAAATTCGGCACTTATCGTTCGCCCCGCACATTCCAGGAATTTCATCAGAACTTACATCACAATTCCCTACAGGAGAGCTCCCTACAAAAAAAAAACGTCATTTAAGCTCCATATAAGAGCAAGCATAAACCTCTTTACATCCCCGTCAAATCCCCATTCAAAAGGTCGAAAAGCGATATCGTCTGCCACATTTAATCGATTCCGGTGGCAGCATCAAAACAAATTAGCCTTTTAATCCGCGGAGCGAGAGCGCTTGCGGATTTCCCGCCCTAAGTGCACTACAGACGTAATCTCTATTCGCAAGCGCGGTCGAAGCCCCTGTCATTGGTCAGAGCAAAATCCTACTTAGAGAACGTTAATGGAAGACCCGGGCTCCTGGGAGTTAGCATCGGCTGGATATAGCGTTTCTGAGAATATATACCTGAGAGATGCTATGAGTGGTTTGACCCGGGAGCTTTTCCGATACGTATCGGGAGATGCTGATGCAGATAAAAGCTTTCGCGAGGGATTTTTGCCTTTTAATCTGCCAATCTAATACCCGGTGACATGGGCGGGGCAAAAAGGTTCGCTGTTTTAGTGGAATCGAGGAAGATTATCTCCTAGAAGAGGAGGGAATTGATCCTGGAGAGTTTGGAGGGATAGTATTTTATTGGAGGGGAAGATGTTGAGCATACAGTACGTCCTGGGATCAAGGAGATGTCTAAAATAACAAAGGTTTTATTAAGTAAGATTAGGTTAAAGTTTATAGTAGTTAAAACCTGGAATTCGAGCACAGGGTAGGAGATTTTAAGATGTAAAGTATAATTTGAAATATACTTTGTTACCAGCGAAAGAGTTGTAAAAAATATTCTACAGAACGTCCTAATTTAGAGATAAAAAGAAAATGAGGAAGGAAGAATCCCACGAAGGGAGAAGGAAAATGAAATAGAATAAGATGGAAATGAGAAAGGTAGAATAAGGAATAGAAAAATCTAGATGGATATGGAAGAGAAATAAAAGGGAAGAATGTTGGTTGAGAGAGAGAGAGAGAGAAAAAAAAATGGTATTGAAGAGGAAGTAGAGAGAGAACTAGGAAAAAACCGGTCTTGACTATTAATTAAGTACAAGATGGCTAAAAATCACTTCAAATTGTGTCGTTAATAATGATGATGATTTTATTTATAAAGATTATTATATTCCTCTGATTAGTTTCATAAAAGAAAATTCGGTTTTTTTTTTTGAACCACCACTTATAGCTAAAAATTATCATTCTTACTATTGTGGTAACACATTCCTATCTTGAGGTGTTCATGAGGTCAAAATAAATAAAACATAGATGAAAGTAAAAATTGTATACCCACTTAATGGAATTTACTTTAGGAATTTAACTTACTAAGTAAAACTAGAATAAAACTTAACAAGATGTTTTACCTTTTATATGAATACAGACCATTCAATTCTAAATTAATTGAAACAATTCTTTACTGACAATTTATAGAGTACTTTTACATATGCTAAAGTAGCAACAAAATAATAAGTAGTGCATTTGCTCTTATATTCGAATGAGGGCAAACATTGAGTACACGTACATTAATATTCAAAACGTAGCTAATATTTTTTTCTCGCAACTTCGACTGTTTTGTTGAGAAACAGCTGTTTCAATAGTGTTGAAGCACCTGAATCTAAAATCTTTTGAGCCAAATCGGTGGAAAAACTTAAAAACTTAATTCTTTTCATTCGATTTATCGAAGATTAGAATAGTGCGTTCTCGAATTCAACTCAAACGTTAAATATTCTAAATATAGTTAAGAGTTTAGAACTTTCTAAAACTTAAAATAATCGTGATTCTAGGAGTTAAAAACCACTGATATTTTCTAACACTAAATGTGAAAATAGTTTTACTACTACAGCAAGACTAAGTTTTTGTTCTAACAAATTCTGTTATTTTTTTCCATTCCTAACAGAAAAACTATGCTAATCATCATAGCTTATAAAAATTGTAGGTTCTTTTTAAAAGTAAAAAAAAAATCATACTATTTTAAAAATTTACACAGCAAACATGTTATGTATTTCTAAAATTTATGTCTATACTAACAAAAATCTTTACAAAGAACAATGTTGTATTTTCAATTTGAGAAAACTGTCTACTCTCCAAAATAAATGATACCTACTTATATTCTATACAAGTTTAAAATACAATTTTTATAATAATACAAATTTAAAATGTATGTCTACTAACAAAAATCTCTACGGAGAACAATGTTATATTTTCAATTTACTATCTACTCTCCAAAATATATACTTGTATTCTATAGATACTTTATTTAGTCGTTGTTTGAATTTATTAAGAGGATTGTAACCTAAATTAAAATTTAAAGTTTATAATTTTAAGCATTTTATGTGACAAAGTTTAAAAAATCTAAATTTTGAATGAAGCATTATAATAAAGAATTTTTTCTCAGTAGCGTTACTATACACATTTCATAAAATTTGAACTATAACATTAAAAACTCATGACGTTCGAGTAGGCGTATATGAACCATCTTCTACTACAACTATTCCACCATTATATTAATGATTTGTAAACAAAGCTGTAACTGAGATTTTCACAATATTTAACATCGGGGAAAAATCAGCTTTCCATGATATTATAAAAATGTTTTATCTACAGTTACTAGCCACTTACTCGTATATTTAAAAGTACTTGTAAGGGTATGTATTTTTAGTAGATGATTTTGATATTTAACAAATGTCTAGAACAAACTTATAAAGAGCAAGTATTAAAAACGTCGCAATTTGAAGTCTACTGATTGTCACACAGATATTTCATTTCTCAATATATTTCCATATTTATTGTTATCTTTAATCAAAAGCAGTGTGCATTGATTTTTTTAAATACAAATAAGTATTTAATGTCGATCATTTAAAAATTTATGACGTTATAAAATGTGCAATGTGTATGTGTAGTAGAACCTTTTTGATTGGATAGAAAATGGGTTGTTTATGTTTATACCTTCTGTTTGGAAGGATCTAGAGGTTGCAATCAATATAAAGTAGATATTTATTATTACTTTTGAATTTTGATAAAATATTTTATTTAATTTTATTAGCCTTCTTTTCAGGATTATTTGTTTATTTTTTCCCCCCACAAATTTCTATTGATTTCAAACTTTTATGTAAATAATAACTTAATGTAAACTTTTTGTTACAGCAAAGCTAATCGGTACGCCTTTATTGACAAAAGCGTCGAAATAAAATGTTGCAGAAATAAATTCCTTCTTAAAAGAAAGTTTAAAGTAAGTGATAATTCGTATATCTTATCGAGACTTAACGCCATTTTAAAGTCGTTAATTTTTATTTTGTATATTTTACCCTTAATTATTCTTTTATTTATTTTGTATATTGAAGTATTTATAAAATAAGCTTATATATATTTCATATCTAAAAAGTTTTTAAGTCGAAAGATAAAATGTTTTGAACAAACTTCTGAGGGACCTCAAACAGTGGAGAGATCCTTCATCTTTCCAGAAGTGATATAAAAACTAGTCAGGGGCGTATAAGGGGGGGGGAGATAATTTCTAAAAATTTTCTGCGGGAGTATCCCCAGACACCTCCTTTTGTAATTGAAACTCTACTATTCGAATTTTTTTTTTTAAATTAAGAACATCAAGATTCGAAACCTTCCTGAAAATGTATTAAAAAGTAACACTGAACAATTTAAAGAAATATGGGAGGTGCTTAGGATAATTTTGGGTTCTATCCCTCGGTGCAAAAATCTAGCTTTGGGTTTGAAAATAATTAAATTTTTTAGAGGATATTTGGTCTCTTTACCGAAATAAGTTTCTATATACGCCATGAAGTATTGCATAAAATTGTTGTTCCATAAATATTGTCCCTATTGTCATTACTCTATGAAATCCAATAAAAAGGTCATGGTATAAAATGAGCGGTACCTATGTTTTGACAAAATTAAGGAAAGCATTATTTCTTCCAAATTAATCTATACGCAAACGCATCCCTTATTATCTACGAATTTTCAAACTTTTCATCGAAAATTATTATCCAAGTATTGTAGTTAATTTTCTGTGCGAAAGTATTAATGACTCTACTTCTATATATTATAGAAACTTCAAAGTCGTTTTTACTCAGAACTGTTGTTTCATTGTTCAAAAGACTAATAAGGCTTTTTTGGACCAAATCTCAATTGGACCCAAATTGGACCAAATTTTTCTGAAGTGTGTTTTACAAGAGTTTACATTTATGTTTTTGGCTAAACATTGTAGATGGGTTTTTGAAAATTTACTGAATTGAGAATTTTAGCATTTTAGAGCTATTTTTAGCTTGTGATTCAAGAAAGCACTATAAACCTTAAATCGGTGCCAACATGGTTTGATGTACTTGAAAAGAAATTTCATGAGTGCATGTCAATATCGTTAAAGGAAGAGTAACATTTTAAAAACACCTCTTATATTTTAAAGTTTCTTAAACTCATAAAATTTTAACTTTAAGGTATTTTGAGTTCGGAACATGTTTTACATAAAGCACATGCACATATTAATAGAAAGAAGTATTAAATAACAACGATTTTAAAGATTTCGATTGTTGATAGCGATAACACTGACGTCCAGTTCAACCCCCGTCATATTCACAAAGGATAGAGATACCTCTCCCCAACCCACAACGTAACAAAATCACCCCTCCCTCAAGAGAGAAAAGAAATACGGCGGGGGCCGATTCATCGCCCAGATTGATGTTGAAATCAGGCGCTTCCCGAAACGCCACATTAATAATAACAATAACTTGCGGGGGGAGGGGGCGATTTCATTACGGGGGCAAATGGATGCGCAGGCGGGGCGGGGGCAACCAACCGCGAAATGTTGCGGTCCGCCGTCTGTGACTGTGGCGGAGATTGCTTCATTTGTCAATACCGCCCCCCTTTTATGCTCCTCCGGCTCCCGTTACTCCGTAACTCTAGATTTTTGTCTCCCCGAGGTTTCTGCTCGTGCTGGTAGTGGATGGAGTATATTTGGAGGGATTTATCGTGGGATTTATTTATTCAGTCAACTCCGCTTAATGTGATCATTGGTTATTATTATCAATCGGATAATGTTATCAAAATTGACCGGTCCCGATTACTCCTTTAATTTAATGTAAAATGCGCCGTTTTATGTGATCAACATTTCGCTTAATGTTGTCAAAATTTGGTGAAATCCCCTAAAAACTTCCTTTTTCCCGTTAGAAGACCAATTTTACTACATAAACATACAAAATGAGTCATTAATTTATTAGTAATATATGTTCCACACTCATATTTTTCTTTAGGAATGTATAACTTGCAAAATACAAACTTGAAAATCGTTTTAAACAGTACTTGAATTAACACTACATAGTTGTGATTTTAATTCAAACTTCTAGTTAAATACGGTTTGAAACATTCTAGGTTCAAAGCGCTTATTGTTATCATTCTACTCTTGGACAAAAGTGATCACATTAAGCTGAATCGACTGTATTCAGAATAAAGGTTTGAACAGTCCTACTCGTTAAGTTTACCTTACGAAAGGGACCTTATAAATTACACATTAAAGCAATCATATTTGTTTCGAAGTACTCTTTTTACTTTTTCCGCCATACCCAATTCCATTCCTCTCTACTAGAATACTGATATCGACAGCCGACGTTTCCTGAACCCAGTACGTCACTATGCGGAAGGAGAAAGTGGGTAAACACAAAGCCTGTTGGGTTGCTAGGAGGAGTTTCGGTACGCAAATCGTGATAAAAAGACGCTATAAATACACGTGGGTTTAACAAAATAATCATATTTCTATATTGACGTTCTTCATTTCAATCAAAATTCAGACACCGCGCTGGGAACTACTTTCTTTGTTTTGTTTCTCCAGGGCCAAGTAACGTTGCAGTCTAGTAGTATAGGAGAAACTCTGTCAAAGCAAACGTGTTTAGAAAACTATATCTGATGATGGAGAAAATCAGTTTTTAACCTAATTAAAATTGTTAAATTTTTTATGTTAAATTGTGGACTTTTAAAAAAAAAATTAGCTTGAGTGAGAGCTCTGGTTGTAAGGATGCTAACTACATGTGTGGTGTTGTCATACCACAAAAAGTTTACATTAGCTAAAAAACAGTGCTAAGAACGAGGTACAGTTAGGTCCGATAATAGTTTCTGCCATATCCTTTCGGTTGATAATGAGAATCCATGAGTAGCGAGTTTAAATGGTGAAACAATCGAGATTGACATTGGCCATGCAATCAACAGTTGCTTCTCTGCAGTATTAGTAACAGCGCAAGGAAACAGTTTTACAGGACTTTGAAGAGGGGTTAAGTCATGCAAGAAAGCCAACTTTTAAGACAATTCTGGGTTACTTTCTTCACTCCCCAATTTTTTTTTCTTTTAAATATCGGTCGTAATTTTAAAAAACGGTTCGGCACGACTTTTTCGTAAAATCTTCTAACTTTTTGATAAAAGTAATGTAGTCATACCATACGTAAGTTTGAAAAGTACCTTAAATATTTTCTCATTATATTTTTAAGCATTATAATTCATAACTTACATTGTTAGACTTTTCATTTTTGCGATTTTGTTCGTTTTACAGGGTTTTCTTTAGCTTTCTCCAATTTTTTTTTGGAAAAGGTAAGGAAAGAACTTTTTCCACAGCATTTTTTACCTTGATTAAGACAAATAGTTGTGGTTCGGTGGTCTAGGGGTATGATTCTCGCTTTGGGTGCGAGAGGTCCCGGGTTCAAATCCCGGTCGAACCCATAATGTTTTTTTAGCGTTTATAAATTAAAAATTTTAACATGAAATCAGTAAAGCATTAATAGATTTTAGTACTTTGACTATTTCCTTACTTATTGTGTAATTTTTCAAACGCATTTGAATTGAATCTTTGTATTTTTTCTCTAAAGATTTGAATTGAATCCTGAAGGTTTTTAAATAAAAATATCGTCATAAGTTCAGTGTCAGACGTTGTGTTTCAATAAGTTTTCTTGGGAGTTTTTTTGATGAGTGAGTTAGTACCCATTTAAAATCTTTGTCCATTATGTTAGAATATTTCAGAATTAATTCAATACAAAAAATTTAAGAATATCTGGTATATTAAATAAAGTAAATGAATATTCATAGTCTTAAGATTAGAATTTCGTTCAGGAAATATTATTCTATTTACTCGGATGTAATAGACCCGGACTTAATATTAAATTACTTAATATTTCAAACTTTACTTAGCTATGTGGTTCGGTGGTCTAGGGGTATGATTCTCGCTTAGGGTGCGAGAGGTCCCGGGTTCAAATCCCGGCCGAACCCAGGTGAAATTTATTTTGTTGGAAATTTAAATAACACATATAATGTAATGAAGTAAGCTTAATTTTTTTAAAATAATTTATGAGGTAAAGAGTAATATTTTTGTGTAATCTACGTCTGAATTTAATAACACTAAACTCTTTACGAAATCACCTTATAAATTTATCGGAATTGACACTTTCATAATTAAGCTTCCAACAATTTCACTTTCGTCAAGGGATTTGATAAAAGTAGAACTTTGATGTTGTGTCTGTGAAATCAGATTTGATACAATATCTCTAAATGTTTTTTAAGTACCGCGACGCCTAGAGCATTATTTACCTGCCTGCATTCGTCTTCCACTCGATGTTTATTCCACATCAAACTATCTGTGCTACCATCTGCTTTTGAAGAAACAAACGTTTCTTTTCAAGTATAAAGAAAAGTCTATAGAAAGTATTTCAAGTATAACGAAGGAATATGTTGGTTATGGGTAGCTAGCTGAACGTGAAACCAAAAGCTCAGAGTAGAAAAGAAGTGTATTTAGATTAGGAACGATTGTTCAATAAGTAAGAAATTCAAATCATTCTTCATGAAACTACATTAGAATGATTATCATATTTAAAATTAGTTTATTTCCACAGCCTTCACCGATTTTACCAAACAGCCTTATAGCAATTTTAATTATTTAAAGGTGAATTTAACAACCATTTAAAATGATTGAGCTTTGCTTATCTCTTTAGATTTGCCTTCCGTTTTAACAGTTGACTTAGGAAAGAAAAGCTTTTAAAGGTTCTTAAATGACCGGGGTGGCCAATGCCCCATACACTTCTCCCCGGGTTTATGTTAGCAAGGGGATTTCATACTATTACCTTCACATTAAAGATACTGAAAGTCAAAACTCTTATCTTAACGTACATTATTACTTATGCTGAATACTTGGCATATTTTTATGCAAAATATTTAATATACATAACAACATTTAATTTTGTTCTCAATGAATCAATAATAATCGTACTATTCACCATTAACCTAACCTAAAGTTAACCTGGAATAAAATCTTTGATTGGTCGTTAAAGAAGGAAAACGAGCTTTAAGCCAATCAGGGGTGACGAAAAGTTTGTTAGGTTAGGTTAATGCTGCCGTAAAACATGAATTCAAAAATTTTAAGTTCTTAGAGATAAAAACAAAAGAAAGAGTGGGTTCGACCGGGATTTGAACCCGGGACCTCTCGCACCCAAAGCGAGAATCATACCCCTAGACCACCGAACCTCGATACTGGTATGAAAAGGTATTAAATAGTTTATCATGATAAATTTTATAACCAAGTTTTTGAATGCCATCAACAATGATAAACTGTTTCTTAGAAATGTTTTTTTAAAAATTTTGATTAGAAGATTTCCAAGAGTTTTAATGTTCTGCCCAATGTTGATGTTGTAAAATTAATCTATTAGCATCGTTGTCAGTATTGATACATGTGTTAGGACACAGGTTGGAAATCCGCCCCCATAATCAATGTTTCTTTAAGACTTTTCAAGAGAATAATTTAAAGTTTTAACTTTAGTTCTTGATAAGTTTCATCTCCTAAAATGTGGAGTATAAAAATATATTTATTATGATCATTTTTAATCAAGTTGTGTGCTTATCTTCTAAGCATCATTTGTTCTCCGATCACCAGTTCAAGCATCATAACGCAAAGTGTGTTAAAAAATCGCGTAAAAGATTTTAGAGGAAAAAACCCCATTTGATTTGTAAGTTCATCGCATGGACATCATTCAAAATGCATTTATCTGCATTTCGGCGACTCTTACTCAGTAACTCAGTAAAACGGAATGATTTCAAAAAAGCTTTTTGAAAAATGTAGGAAGAAAAATAGATAAAATCTTCTAAAAAGCACTAGTAATGTTTCTTTTTATAAAAAAATGTAGTTTATTTTATTCCTTATCAAAATTTACTTAACTCATTGAAATTAATTTGTTTCTCTCTGCTTGAAAATACCGAAAATTACAGTTTTCAAAATGTTGAAACAATCGCCAATTGATCTCTAGATTCACATTACCAATGTTACAGTTTTCACTGCAACATTTCAAATATCGCAGGGAAACAGTTTTACAGTATTTTGAAGAGGGACCATGTCATACGAGAAAGCCCACTTTCATGACAGGGTGTGTATTCTTTTCTTGCTCCCCTTTCTCCCCACAACATCCGTCTTTGGCATGCTCGTGTGATAAAACTTGCTTACATTTTCTTAAGATCTTCTCTTGTTTTCAATGTTTCTTTGAAATTATAGGTATTAATTCAGACAGAAGGACTGACACTTCATACGAGTTATGAAGTGGTACAAAATTTAATTAAATTTGTTTTGAAAATATCTATTAAAGAATAATATTTATTAAAGAAGCTTTTTATTAGGTTCCAAGTGTTTGGTTCAATTCCGTTATCTGTCCCTTTAAATATCCAAGCTGTTTTGATCGCTAAAGATTAGAAATCTCACTAAAAATTTTAAACAACCCGAGTAAAACATAGTAATATCAAGATGACGACCGTAAAAATTTGGAGCTATTTGAATATTTGGCAATAGAATATTTGGTCAGATAACGGAATAAGACCCAGTGTTTTCAGTTTTTATATCTATTTTTCTGTTTATTTATACTAAACGCAGGGGGGGCTCATCTGGCTCTCCGATTACTTTCAGCCAGGATGACGTAATCGGCTGGAAGGCGTTGAAGTTTTGACAGGAGTGACCAATCAGGGTTACATAGGGAAATCGCGGAGCTTCTTATAGGGATTTTCTTACGTAGAAGGGAGTAATATAAGACGCGGAAGGGAAAATATAGACCTGTGAACTTGCCTAAGCAACAAATCATATATTTAAATATCAATACTTGTGATCTATATGGGTGCATTCAATTTTTTAACTTCTGATGGGTTAAAACTGATTAAAATTTTTCATTGAATTAAATTATGAGTATCTTGTTTTCCTTCTCATAAGCAACTTGAAGAACAAGTTTATAGCTTACCAAATAGTGGATTAAATACAAACTATGAAATTTAAAACTGATTCCTATGTATAATTACGGAGGTTCATTACTTAAATCAATAGTGATCGATTTGTAACAATATTTTAAAAGTTAAACAAATTCCCACTATCTGTATTTTAGAAAATTCTAAATACTACAAAGAAAATACCGTTTTTTAAAGCAGTATTTAGTTACAATCCGATACTTTTAGATCACTACAAAATCCTCAAATTGTGAGCTATTTTTGGGTTGTTCTTCTTTTGTATGTTTTGTATAAAATTGATTACGCTACTAATCGCCTTTATTACTAATTTATTAAAATTCAAAGTTAGTTTATTAGGTACTAATTAATCTGATCTCACTGAATTTATTATTCTAATGTATCTTATATTCTGATTATGATTGTAGTAACACTGATCTATCTAAGACATATTGATCAGTGTTAAAACAATCACATAATCAGATGATAATAAATGATCACTTAGATTCTAAGTGATAATTACATGAAGAAAAAAATCAAATAATCTGTTGATTTCGAATTCAATTTTGATTAAACATGACAAACATGAAGGAGATAATTTATTGGGTATAAACCTTCACCAACTTGCCGACTCCCACATACGATCGCCGAAAGAAACTCGAACTGAAACGGTTAGTTTTGAAGTTGGATCAGTGTTCCAAAGTTACGATATGATCATTTTATAAGATCTCCAAGGTGAGGTCACATTAATCCTGTTTTAGTGTAAAATTTAAATAGTCTTCAAATTAAAAAATGATACATAATAATAATTAAAAAATATTGCCAAGCTTTAATAATATAATCATTAAGTCTATAAATTGCTTTTAGTATTTTATTTCAACTCTTTTCAGTTTCCATGAAGGGAGCTAGAAATATATTGTCCCTCCCAAATCAAAATTGCTTTTAGAAAGAAAAGAAAAGAAATTAATCTGTTCCTAAAACCAATCTATGGATTCCTCTTGCCTTTGGGACGATCTACTTCGGTTTCTTACTTCAAATTAACAATAGATATTCATCAACATGAAGCTATAATATCAATTTAATCTAAAACGAAAACCCTTTTAGATTCATATCTTAAATGCTTCATAACTGAATTGTTGGATCAAAGTTTAAATTTCCCTCTCTCCTGTCAAAAAAATCCCTATTCTATCTGACCCAATCGAAGGAGAAGCTGGGGTATCACGCGAATTACGTAATCGGCTGGAGAGCAGTACGTCACACGAATTTTCGTTCCTATGTGAAGAGCCAACCTTATCTTATTCTATTAACCTTGTACTAAACGAAAAACTTTGTGAAATATTTATTATGCTTATTTACTACAGCTATAGAGGTTCGGTGGTCTAGGGGTATGATTCTCGCTTTGGGTGCGAGAGGTCCCGGGTTCAAATCCCGGTCGAACCCATTGTTTTTTGTTTTTTTAAATTCCGTAAATTTGAATTTTGAATGTAAAATCAACAATAGAATGGTTAGTTTATAGAATAGAATTTATTAACACAAAGATTTACAAAATACAACACAAAGAATATACACATAAAGAACAAAAGCCAAAAATGGGGGGACAAACACAGACATACATACAAAAATATATAAATAGTTATGAGTACAAAAAGAGCTCATAGCTCGTCCATGGTACTAGGACTAATAGTTTCTTTACTTTGGCAACGAAGCTGCGCTGCTTTATTTGGTTAAATTAAATAATTTCTCGATGTTATTGTGTCTTGCTATATCTAGTTTGAAAAGTTTGAAAAAGGAATAAGTCCAAAAACCACGTTTCGAGAAAATCAAAAAACTGTATAACTAACGGAATTTTCGTTGAATAACCACCAAATTTGTACTGGAATAGCAGGACCCTATTTAGAGTACATAATAAACATCGAAAAAATATAAGTTTATTCAAAACTATTTTACAGTTAAAAAAACTTGATGGACTTTTTCTCTTTCCCTGATGGACTTTTTCTCTCCCTGCTTATGAAATTTCAGCTGAACAATCCTAAAAACCACTTTATTCGACAATTAAACTACCTATTTCTCTGCTTAGTTCACAGCACAAAAATGAAAATAGAAAGACAGAGACAAATAAAATAAAGAAATTATTATGAAACTGAGTCATTACCAGTATCAATGGAGTAAGTGAATATCAATGGAGTCAAATATTCACTGGATAAAAAAAAGGTGAAAACACTTTTAAATTAAAAGTAAATTTTATTTTAACTTAGTTTACAGCACAAATAATAATAAAAGGAAGACAAATTAACTTAAATATTAAATTTAAACAAAAAGTACAATGAATGGACATCGATGTCGCCAATTTCAAGGGGCTATATCTGCCAAAATGGGTTGTTATTTTTCACTCTTTACACTCATGTGTAGAGCGATGCTTTGAGATTTTTTTGCGTCAATTTGCCAATTTTTGGACTTACTCTCCTTTTCAAACTGGCGATTCAATTTAAATGCAAAATTTAAGATAATTTAGTTTCTTATATAGTTCGTGACTCTTAAACATAATTTGAACACCGCAATTTGTTTACTCGTAGTTGCAATGTTTGGATCATTTTATAACAACTAGCTGATTTATACAGAATTTGATAACGGATGGATGCATTGAATGATTTGGCTTACAAAAATTTGTTTTAAATTAAATATCGGGGAAAGTTTATGTTGATTATTTTTATTTTTCTTAAAAGTGTATCAAACTCATGTAGAGTAAATAAACACCTCTTAGAAATTTTACATATTGGTAGAATTGTTTCAAAATAGGTTCAATAGAAACATATTTTCCGGTATAAATAAATGAGCATCTAGTTTTTTCAAAAACAATATGTTTCATTTTCTAAGCTGGTATAATAGAAAAGGAATAATTTTTTTACAACAATATCTAGTTTTAGACTTACGTCGTGGTTCGGTGGTCTAGGGGTATGATTCTCGCTTAGGGTGCGAGAGGTCCCGGGTTCAAATCCCGGCCGAACCCAGGTATCAAAAATTTTAGTAAAATTTTTAGTAAAATAGTACCTACTTTATAATGAACTAAGCTCTAAGTATTCTCATTATTAAAGTAGTTTAAAAATAATATGACTAACATTTAAACATCATAGCTTTTAAATGTTGCGAAACCACCATATAATCACTTGAAAATTTAACTGGAAAATTTTCTCCTCCCAATTCAATATTACAACTTACTTACGGACTTACTTACTTACAACGAACAATTTTACTTTCGGCAAGCGAATTCATAAAAGTTAAAACATTGGAGTTCTCTCGCTAAATCGTATATCATATACATAAAATTTCTGCAAGCGAGCAACACAAAAAATAACGCGGGCTTGGGCATTATTTACCCACCCGTATTTGGTTTCCACGCATTGTTTATTTGACATCAGAACTGTGCTACCATCTGCTTTTATAAGAACAAACTTTTTTTTTCCAAAATATAGTATGAGAAAAAGAGATACCTTAAGTATTTTTATATGAGCAGGAAATCTATTCAATTTATTGTATCAAATTTACAATCGGGGTTTTTTGAATTGTATCAATTAAGTTAAGTTTTGATGAAAATACCCTAAAAATGAGAAATTAAATCTTAAATTAATCAAAATATTGCCCTTAAAAAACTTAACTATTCTTTAAAAGTAAAAGTTAATTAACTCTTTAGTAAATTTAAGTGCCTATTTGTTTGCTATTTTACTTTATTCGTTGACTTAGAAAAAGAAAAATAGCTGTTTTGGAGATTCTTTTATTATTTTGGAGATTCTTAACCTTTCCACTTTGTCAGTATTCATTGTAAACCGTTGTAAACAAATCATTAATCCACCTCTTTTAAGGCTTAGTGAGCTCAACTTTCCCCCATAAGTTTTCTGTAATAAACTTCCAGTAATGATCCTATTTCAATAATTTATAACTTTAAAATTTTATTTTATTGAAAAATTACCTTAATTTGAAACAAAAAAAAAGTAAAATATCCTAAAACATCAATAAGGAAAAGGCAATACTCTTTATAGTAATTTTATTTTATTGAAAAATTACTTTAATTTGAAACAAAAAAAAGTAAAATATCCCAAAACATCAATAAGGAAAAGGCAATACTCTTTATAGTATGATTTCATGTTATTTCATGGGTTGATAAAACTATTATAATACTTCCTAAGTTGTAAATTTGTAAGTTTATGCTATAAAATTACAGAAACATAATGATGTATACTTATTTCATCTCTAACTCTTGAGTTAAAACAAAATTTAGGAGATCTTGAAGCTATATGGAAAAAGAATATGGGTTCGACCGGGATTTGAACCCGGGACCTCTCGCACCCAAAGCGAGAATCATACCCCTAGACCACCGAACCACAATACTTTATATAAAATATATAGAATAATTGATCATGATAAACTTTGTAATCAATGATACTTTGTTACTTTGAAATGTATTTTTAAAAATTTTGATTAGTAAGATTTCTAATAGTTGCGCAATGTTAATGTTATAAATTCAGTTTATGAGGATCGTTAGCACTATTAATACAATGTGTAAGGACGCAGGTTGGTAATTCGTCCCCATAGACAATGTTGTTTAATAATTTTCAAGAGAGTAATTTAAAAATTATAATTTTAGTTCTTCCTGATAATTTCGGTTTTTAAAAAGATGGAGTTTAAAAACTACATTCTTTATAAACCTTTTAAATCCAGTTGTACGCTTATCTTCTACTTAGCATCATTTGTTCCTCCACTCTCCAGTTTACGCATTATAACTTTTGCAAAGAGTGTGGTAAACGTAAAAAGAGTTAAGTGAAAATAAATTTTCATTTGTAAAGTCATCGCATTAAGCATTAAGCATCATTCAAATTTATCTTTATTTCGACGACTCTTAGTAAATTGGCATAATGAAAAAAAAAACTTTTTAAAAATGTAAGTGGAAAAATAGAATAAATATAGAAATTGCAGAAAATTAATATCACAATTGGTTTCTAGATTGACATTTAGCAATGTCATAGTTTTCACTGCAACATTTCAACTATGAAGGAGAAACAGTTTTACAGCAAGTTGAAGAGGGGTCGTGTCTTGCGAGAAAGCCCACTTTCAGGACAGTTGCGTATCCTTTTCTTGCTTCCCTTTCTCCCCACAAAATCAATCGTCATTTCTTTGAGCACATTCCGTATCTGACACGCTTCTGTTATAAAAGTTCCTTACATTTTCTTTAAGATCTTATCTTGTTTTCAATAGTTCTTTGAAATATATTCAGTCAGACGAAAATTACAACAAAATGGTTCAAAAATTAATTACATTTGATTTTAAAAATATTTATTATATTTTCAGCCATTAAAAAATTGATTTATTTTAACGAATAAGATTTATTGAAGAACCATTTCATTAGGTTCCTTGCTAGTGTTTAGTTTAATTCCATTATCTGTCCCTTTAAATAGCCAAGCTGTTTTGATCGCCAAAGATTCAATCAAAAGATCAATGTAACAACACTAAAAATCTGTGCTATTTGAATATGTGGCAACAAAAAAGGTTTGACGATAGTTAATGGGACATATAATAGGATGGAACCCGGTGGGGTTTTTTTCGTCTTTTATCTATTTTTCTATATATTTATTAAAGAAAGGAAAAACTTAATAGTGTATTTTGTTATGCTTATTATTGCAATTCATGTGGTTCGGTGGTCTAGGGGTATGATTCTCGCTTTGGGTGCGAGAGGTCCCGTGTTCAAATCCCGGTCGAACCCAAAGTTTTTTGCCTTTTTAAAATTCTGTAAATTTGAATATTGTGTGAGTATGAAATCAACTATTCAAATATAAAATTTAAAATAATATAGTTTCGTATATATTTCGTGACTCTTAAACGTCAGTTGAACACCGCAATTCGTTGGTCTTTTTTATTAAGTCAATAGCAAAATATTCTATAACAATATATTTTGTTGGCATAATTCCATTATCTATCCCGTAAAAAATATCCAAAGTATTTTTGACAACAAATATTTAAATATCGCCAAATTTTAACTGTTGTCATCAATATAACTTGTTAACTTGAAGTTGCAATGTTTGGATTTTTTTATAATCTTCGGCGTCCATTTGTGCAGGAAAAATAACTAATGGGTATATTGGATAATTTTGATTTGGCATCCAAAACTTTTGTTTTAAAAGTTAAACACCGGGCAAGTTTTTCGCTTATGTTGAGTTTTTCCTAAAAGTGTAGCAAACTCATGAAGAGTAAATGAATACCTTTTAAAAAGTTTACGTATTGATAGAACCGTTTAAAAATAGGTTCAATAGAAATATAATTTCCGGTATAAATCTAGAGCATCTAGTTTTTCTAATGTTTATGATCTCTTAATTTTTTTTTTCATTTTCTCGGCTGGTGCAAAAGAAAATCAAACTTTTTTACTACAATATCTAGTCTGAGTTCGTGGTTCGGTGGTCTAGGGGTATGATTCTCGCTTAGGGTGCGAGAGGTCCCGGGTTCAAATCCCGGCCGAACCCAGATATGAATACTTTTAGTAAAATTTTAAGTAAAATAGTATAGTGAATCAAGTTTCAAGTATAGTGAGTCAATTCTCATTGTAAAATCAGTTCAAAAATAGTATGACTAACCAACATTACTTAACATCTTGGAAATTTTGCGAAACTACGTGTAATCACTTTAAAATTTAACAGATTAACCTTCACTATTTAATGATACAATTAATATTTTTATTACTAAAATAAGATGTAAATTAAGATAATTAAGAAATAAGATGTAAATTTTTTTTTCTTGTAAGTGTTTTTTATACGTTGTGATAAAATTTGAAATTTTACATCTTATTTTGGTAATAAAATATTAATTGTATCACTATTTAATATTACAACTAATTCAGACAATTTTACTTTCGGCAAGCGAATTCATAAAAGTTAAAACATTAAGTATGTATCGCTAAATCGTATCTCATATAGATACAATTTCTGCAAGTCAGCAACACAAAATATACTGCGATCTTAGCCATTATTTACCCACCCGTATACTGTTTCCACGCATTGTTTATTTCACATCAAACTGTGCTACCATCTGCTTTTATAAGAACAAACTTTTCTTTTTAAGAACATAGTAAGGAAAAGTCTAAAACAAATAATTACATTAAGAAGGAATCGATTAAATTTTTAACCAATTTCTACATTCACATTTTAAATTTGTATCAATAAAGTTAAGTTTTTATGAAAATACCCTAAACACGAAACCAAACCTAAGGACTTTAAAACCTTTACTACTCTAGTTGAATGTAATTAACTTTTTATCTGTTTCAGATCCTATCTGTTTGCTTTTATACTTTATCCTTTTACTTAGAATAGAAAAAGATGTTCAAATATTATATTTTTGGAGATTCTTAAACCTCCCCCATCGTCAATAAAATAAACAAAATTTTAATTCCCCTTCTTTAAAGCAACGTACTAAACTTCCACTAATGATCTTTCTTTAAAAATTTAGAACTTAATTATAATGAAAAACTACCCCCTTGACTTGAAACAAAAAAAATGTATATGCTTATTTTTTAAATTAATAAATAATAAGTTTTTAGATTGCACTTTTAAATTAGTTTGCAAGCTACAGGATATTTTCAAAAGTACAGTGTTTTAATGTCTTACGTAATCATTACTTATATTCCCTCCATCCCCCATTGTCAGAAAAAATAAGCAAATTTTTCAGAAAAAGCATAAAAATAAATTCAGAAAAGCATAAAAGAAAAGAATTAAAGAAGCAAGCTACTTCTTCTCTTTAGGGGCTTACGTAATTTTTGACGGTCCCAAATCTGTAAAATGCCCTAAAATATTTAGATTCTTGCTCATGTTTACGTTAGATTTCAAATCATCCTCATTGGGTGCTAAAACTATGTTAACATCTTTCAGATTATTGAAACATGAAAGATTTTACATACAAAAATATGACAGAGTATAATGACTTATACTTAGTTAATCTGTAACTCCTGAATGTAAAAGAAAAATAAAAGACAATGGATTAAAAAAAAATCTGGGTTCGACCGGGATTTGAACCCGGGACCTCTCGCACCCAAAGCGAGAATCATACCCCTAGACCACCGAACCACATATTATCTTGATAGATGATGTTAAGTAACATTCAATAACTTTACTGTTAAATATAAACAATATTTACATCATCAACACGTATATTAAACAATAATATTAAAGACTAAATCTAAATCATTAACTGTCGAAAAGGAGTAAGTAGTTCATACAATTCAAAGAAATGAAATAATATGGATTTATTTATAGCATCGGAACAATTTTTATGCAACAAGTATGATACAATTGGATTGATTTTTGCATCTTCCCCCCCCATACATAAAAGTGAATTATACACACACGAAATCTATTATTTTTCTTAATTACACACAAGCCATGTAATGTATTCATGCTAATAAATGTAACCTTGTAATCAATCCTTAGGAGCGATTCCTATTCACACAAAAGTTTGTTTCCTAGCAACAAATGAACTATCGCAGTGAAACAGTTTTACAGGAATACTATTAGCATTTTAAGTGAGGTGAAAGTCGTGCAGTAAAGCGCATTTACATACAAGTAGAAGGTATTTTATTATTCTTAATTTCTAGAAAAATAATACGTCGTATCTCGTATCCTTAAGAAATGATACTTTATAATTAGCCAAGTGGAAATCTTGGCAATAGGACTTTATTGGCAAAGTTTTACAATAAATTTACAATTGAAAACATTAAAAATATTAAAAGCAACACTGCAAGTTGAGAAATTTTAATTATTTTCTCTTTTGATATTGTTTATTTTTGGTGATTTAACAAAACACATGGTATTAATTGTGCCCAACTAGTTAGTTTAGTTTTAGTTTTCACTTTTTGTGGAGAAAGTTAAAAAAAAGAGTGGAAAGAAATTTCAAAAATTATATTGATCTCCTCCCTTATTATTTCCCCTTTTTAATTTTTCTTTATGTTTTCTTGCTTGTGTGGTTCGGTGGTCTAGGGGTATGATTCTCGCTTTGGGTGCGAGAGGTCCCGGGTTCAAATCCCGGTCGAACCCGATAATATGTTTTTTAAGTTAAGTTTTTTTTTCAAAGTTAAACTTTTGTGTGGGATAAATCGTTGTTACGAGAGAAGTACTTCACTGCCCTACAATAGAATTTTATCACAAGCTAAGTAATTAGCACCCCAGGCCCAATGGCTACACGCAAAAAACAGTTCTGCTCCTACAACCAGAAATCCGGTTCCCCCAACCCGACTGTTCAGTTGCTATAGGACTGAAGGAACTCTCCGTTTGCTGTGACCAAACCGGTTCGATTGGGAGAGGTCGGGTTAGGAGAATCGGACTGATCGGTTGTACCATTCTAACCTAAGTTCCTCAAGTTTGATTGAGGGAACCCGACTGTCGGGTTGGCGCAAACGGTGTTAGTACGTTTGTCGTTAACGGAATAATAAGTTTGTCACAATCGGAATAAGGATTTCCTTTATACAGGATAGTATTTTTAAATTTGAATTATTATTCTAGAAATAACATTTGATACTTACTTAACCATGACACAACTAAACTTACTCAAAAATGTCAAAGAAGTTTTCCGGTTTCTTTCATGTTTACATGTTTTGTTTACTATTTTTAGCCTTTCATGATTATTAGCACTGTAAAAAACTCAAGTAACTTCGCAATTTCGAAGATAGTAATAGTTTAAAAATAGCCTTTTAAAGGAAATCTACTAAATAAAACATCTGCTTAATCATTCCTTCAAAGAAAGGTAATGATGTTGGTTTGATGAATCATAAAAACAAAACTTTCAACCTATTATGAAAACGCTTGTAGGTACTTACCTTGCATATTCTTTCGTATCATTATGCATCTTTAATCCTGAAGAATGTTTTGATAGTAATATTTACAACTTTTAAATCTGGGAAAATCAGTTCAATTCTGTTATCTGTGCAATCAAAGATTATTCAAATATTTTGGGATGCCATGTATCACCTAATTGCTATCATTGATATAACTATATTTCAATTGTTTGGTAGTTTCAATATTATTTCTAAATTTAAGCATCTGAAATAGCTTGGGGGGCTTAAATGTAGAAGTGGGTTCCAATCGCCAAGCATCCATAGTGATTTTTTTGGCAAGAAATGAGTGGCTTCTTAAGGCTACAGTGGACACTAAACATTTTTTTTTTTAATTTTTAAAAGAATTTCTCAAAATTTTTTCTGTTAATATGAATGCTCAAGCTAAGCTCAGAAAAAATTTTTTTTGAAAAAAAAGTAATTATTTTTTTAAATTAATTAAAATTTTTTGAAAAAATTCATAGAATTTCAAAATGCTCCAGTCGTTCCAATTTTTTAAATATCTTTGATTTTTTTCTTGATTTCTCATATTTAGACACTCATTAATAAATATTGGACAGCAATGAAACATTATAAATGATACTTTAGAAACAATGAGCAAAAAATGTACCCATACTAGGAATTTTCAGAGAAAAATGACATTTTTTACAAAAAAAGATAAATATTTCAATTTACAGAACTATTATCATATTGGTGTCATCCAATTTACTTTTATACTTTTAAAACGAGAAAATACAGAGAATTTTTAAGCTGTACGAGGAAAACAGAAACGACTGGAGCATTTCGAAAATCATGTTCGAAGCAATTTTTTGATTTTGAGAAAAACAGCTTTTTATATTTAAAAAGATAATAAATAATTTTTAGCACAAAATTGAATCACAAGATTATACATTTAATATAAAAGAACTCTAGAATAACATATATATTGCCTAGGTTTTTTTCATAGAGGACAGTTATTTAATTTGTAAGTATTAATGTTTATGAAAATTATCTACGTGTGAAGGTAAAAACCTTGTATAAACATCAAGACTTTTTTTTTTAAAATTGTAATTATGGTATTTGTGTAAAATATAACCAATATATGCTAGTTAATTGTTAGAAGAAAGTTTCAAAGATGTGGGTAAAAATAAAAAGCACTAGAAGAACCGACGAAATGTTGATAATATCGTTAAAAATTTCCTTTAGAATAAACAAGAAAACTGTACTAATAATGCATCAATATGACAAAATATACTTAATTTAACTTATATTTATTAAAAAATAAATATTAATCAGTATTTAAATGTTTTAACAAAATGAACACAAGGAAAACACACGTATATTGTAATTTTTAAGATAACACACACCTTCGTGAAATTCAACAAATTGGCTTTCATTACAATTTTTTATTTGGAGGCTTGGAGTTTTTAAATTGACTTATGGGATTCCTCAGAACCATATTCCTGCACACAAATAGATGATAAATGAGTAATCTTTGATTATAATCCAAAGATTAAATAAACTTGTAAATTATTCTTGATCGTTCACTCATTGTCAAAGTGAGTCCTGATAAGACCTCACAATGAATTTATGTAAAAGTAATAAATTAACTTCAACATTCATGATGCTGCAGTGCAGTCCAATAAAATGACACATTATTTTTATAATGTAAAATTTATAGTCCATAGTTCTGTGGCACTTCAAATATACCCACAGGCAGGTGAAAGGGATTACAGATAACAAAGACTCCTAGGGTTGAATAAATTGTTCATAATTTTGAGTGAAGGTAGAAAATTTGGCTAATTGTTATTCACGGAAATAATAAACTTGTTTTGATTTCTTAGAAACACACAAAAAACTTTCTTCCAAGACTTTTCATAATCAATTGCCACTATCTTTTCGTTTCTGCTCACACTCCAAACACAAAGACATGCACATGAAAAATCAAAACAAAACTATCCAAATCTAAACAAAGATGGAAAAGAGTAGAAGTGAAAGTTTATAACATTCACTAAAGAAAAACTACTAAAAAAATCAAGTCTGAGGCCAAGTTGATAGCATAAACACTAAAACAGCTCTCGTATTCTGAGGCTCGCAAACGTAAACAAATGGGTGTGGCATCATAAAAATGTCTATATTGAATGAACCAATAAAGATATCAAAATAATTCTTTCACCAGACGATTCCTAAGGATTTGTTTGTTTTAAAAAGGTAATAATAAAAAAATCCAAATTTTCGTCGATTTTTCAGATTTTCAGTGTCCACTGTAGCCTTAAAAGCACCAACCCGAACCCACTTCCAGATTTTTACCACTTGGGGAAATATAACAGGACAGATAATGGAATTGAACTTGGATGTATTACCTCAGAATCAACCTTCATGTTTAATTACAAACAAATCAACCAAACAGGTTTTTTGATACAAAGTTATTTTATTTTTTTTTTAAAAGTTTCTGGAAAAATTAACTGGATAATCATACAGTAACCTTTGCATCTAAATATAACTAGGCTATGTCTTTACCTATATTAAAGTGGTTTCTAAAATTACCAATTCAAATATTATTTTATACGTACAAAATAACAATTTCCTACTACATACACACAACTTTCATAATCAATTTATATAATCAGCACAATTACAGCAAATTAAACAGTGGCAGCAAAAACCAACCAATCCCTGCCATCAGTAGTAAAGTAACACAGACAAATTCAGAGTTATGCAAGAGAATTGATTATATAGATTTAGAAATAACCTCAAAATGTTTTCCCAATCCTCCAAATTTTACGGGAGGGGTTCATACTGAATTTTACAATAAAAATCATGAATTAAAGGAATTTATAAGGATCATTATGAAAATTTAAACAATAAAGGTTAAAAATAAATTAAACAAAGTCAAGGCACAGCTTCGATAAGAGTCCTCCAGCTGCCATATTTACCCACAGCTCAAATGATGACAACACTTAAGCATGATTCTGTCGGAGATGTGGGCAAACATGGTGACTGGAGAACTCTTATCGAAGCTGCGCCAAAGTCAATTTTTGAATTCTTTGAGAAATGATGGCACCTTCTGAAAAAAACTCACGCTTTAAAAAAATTTCACTTAAAAAGTGCCACATATTTTTGCATAAGGGGGTAAACTCTAAACTTAACACATAGGATAACTTAAAACAAATATCTACTGCTTTATGTAGGCAGGGTGGCTAGTTATTATCAACTTCAAAATTCACTGACCAATAGATTAATTTTCCCTGACTAATGATGTTCTTTAGTACACTCCAAAACTACCTCCAAATGTTTGTTAAAAATATAAAGGTAACATAGCCAGGTGAAATCTTATATGCACAACAGAAATTATCAAAATATTCCTATATTTTAAAATTGTAAATTTATGTACCATTTTTATTTATTTTTAAAGACATTAAACACAATTATTGAAATTTTTAAAAGACCAAAAGCTTAGTTTCAGACCTGCTCCACAATTAGCTAAAATGAAAAGGAAATACACATCAGGAATCAAATATATGTTATTATGGATATACATGTTTGACAGGTGTAAAGTTTTCTGTCAATGTTTGCATCTGGCAACTGAGGCACTTCACTTCACGCACTTCAATAGGATCGGTGATTCCATTGCTTTCTAAGCTCCTTCACCGAAAGTTAGTGTTCGTGTAAGCACTGGGGAAAGAACACTGTGGGGGGGCATCCTCCTCTCACGCACCTGAGAGCCGATGGGAGGTCAGGTGGCAGTTCCTTGTGATGAGGGTATGTCAGCGGTGGCGCCTTTAGCCCTATCCCGCTGCAGGCGAGAGCGATCATTTCGTCTACAAAGGGCTTTCAGCTGTGAGATGGGCAGAAAGGTCTCCAGAAGACTCGCTGCCTTGGAACCCGGCATGACCACCTGCAGCAGGTACTGGATAACATCAGGCGGAATCCTTGAACAGACCTTTAAAAATACAAAACATCTCATTAATAACTAATTAATCCAATGTAGATAATTTTGCAATTAATTCTAACTCTAATTATATGCTAAAAAACACCTGGATCAGCTGGGATAAAAGTCCTGAACCATGGACGCCCATATGTTTGAATTCAGGAGGGGCCCAAGAAAAATTTATGTAAGTTAACCAGTCAAGGACGCTTTAGTTTTCTTTTTTTAATGGGAGGTTGGTTCATAATTATTTCTAAGGGGCCCCTCACGTTACTTAAGGCAAAAGGTTAAGTAGGTATGTAGGGCCAAAAGGGTGGGTGCCCGTGCTATATACTAACACTACAATTAATTGTGATATACCGCCAACTTGGCGACCGCAACGCGAGTCGCCAAATGGAGGACTCTTATTCCAGCAGTGCGAAGAAACTCCTTTTTAAAAATGTTGATCGCTACAAATAAAGTTGAAAAATATAACAGAAAATTGTTATTGCTAAGTAAAAAAAATAGACAAATAAAAAAGTGGAAATGTCCACAAATGTCAAATAATTTGTAATTTGCACGATTCACGTCCGACACCAAAACTTTACTTTTGATACCGCTCCAAACTTATTCAGGTAATTATTACACAATTGAATTAATAAAAAGTAAGTAATAAATTATTCATATTTCATCTTTGCTCTTCAAGATTTAAGTGTTGAAAATAATAAAAAAACAACCCAATGAGCTGAATTTATGGTTTTAGCAATGCAAATGAAACTGCGCTTCCCCTTTCATTTATAAATGAAAGTGGAAGTGATGATTCATTGATGTATTAAATACTAGGATTTTACCAGCAAATATTTTACTATTAAGTCAACCAAATATCAAAAATTTTAGGGTTAACCAATTTTAGAAAGAAGTTTAACCTAAGGGAATAACGCAATAGAAGAAATTCTATTTACCATGACAAAAGCAAACAGAAATTGTATTTACTGTGCTAAGCCTTAGATTATAGTCTGTGTAAATAAAATCGGCGGTTTCACGTCATGCTTTACCATGGCAACGCAGAAGAAATACATGGAGAAAAAACTCAAGGTCAACCGCCGATTCTATTTACACAGACTATAGTGGGAGATAAATGGTGAATACCTAATAATGGATTTTTCACAATTCACAAAAACAGTGACGGTTATTACAAAGATTCTATAAGGCAGAAACGGCTTGATTACCAAAAAACTAAATTGAAATACATCTATTGGAAATGGAATACTAAATAAATATACAAACTTGTAATGAATGCACATAGGGTTGTCTATCATGAGATGAATAATGAGATTTATATAAATATGCTTTTAAGATAAAATTTACTGTAGGTACTGTTAAAGAACACTAATATTATTAAACTAAACAATAAGAATTGAAAATGAACTACTTACTTCCAAAAGTCCTCAAGAAGGTAAAACTCGCTGTTTAACAACAATGTCGACCCAGAGAATCATTGGTCATCATCATTGGTCATTCATCATTGGTCTAGTCTCCTTATACAATAACACCAAAAGGACAGAACACCTACAAAAATATAAAAGGTCAACAGAAACAAATTTGGAACTTATTGATAGTTAAAAAAAGTGAAATAATAGTTCAATTAATCATTATCTGTAACAAATTTGATGTAGGTCCTCCACGGCAACTTTTAACTAGAAAAGTTGGCAATTTAGCGACTGTGCTCTAAAGTTGGTCTTTCTTTGCTAGGCCGTTTGTAACGGGGAAATCTAAGTTCAAGTAGGGGAGCAGGAAATCAGGGTAGCTAGCTTGGCTACTTAAAATAAGCATTCCATTGGAGATAAGATATTATCGTTCTTCTCGAGCCTTCCCAGCCTCAGAGAGTATGTTGGTATGGTGGGGTTGGCTGTGGTGCCGCACGGTGGATCAGCATTGTATTGTTTTAGCGTCTTTTGTTAACTCGTGGCAACACCACCTTTTCTCGTGTATAAAAGCTTGGCATCATTATTGCCAAGGCACTCCGTTACGCCAGCCTCCAGAGCATTCAAAATCAAACCAAATTTTGAATACCAAAATTTTGATTATTAAATATCACATCTGGGTCACCAGTTATAAAGGAGGGTGATCATAAAGGCTAAACGCTAGTGCGTGTTCAATTGAGTGAAAAGCCAAAAGTTTATTAGTTAAAAATCCTTTATAAAAAATGAATGCTCTGGAGGCTGGCGTAACGGAGTGCCTTGGCAATAATGATGCCGAGCTTTTATACACGAGGAAAGGTGGTGATGCCACAAGTTAACAAAAGACGCTAAAACAATACAATGCTGATCCACTGTGCGGCACCACAATATTAAGCCTCGACTCCTAAAACTTCTTCAAGGAGAGGGGAGGGAAGTGGGATAGTTCTTGGCGGGACACAAACTGCCTAAAGACTTCAGCAACTAGAACTATAGCAACAGCCATTCACTGGTCACCAGTTCTTTGGAATTATCGCCATGGAAAACCTACATCAAATATGTTCCCATTACCTCAATTGTAATATTTACAAATAAATTATCCTGTAATTTGTGGATTATTAACCTAAAACACAACTTAGAATCCTTAGAATAAATTATAGGTGCATTAAGTTATTTCTGTGAACCAGATTAACCCGGCGCTGGTGTATAGCAGCATCTCACCGTTAGAAGTAGTGTTTTTACACATGCAGTTTAAGTAAATAAAGAAATAAGTTCACAGGAAAGGAGATTACTGTTGTACTAATCACAATTACACATTCATACAATTCATCAAAACTGTTCAATTAGATGTAAAATGTAAACAGTTCATGTATTAGCTGACAATAATCTTCTACAGTTTCTCTGCATTCAAAACTGAGAAAATGCCCCATAAATCTTACAAATGTAACAATTGCCTGTCTTAATGGAAGTAAAATTTGTTTGAGCACATAAACATTTGTCAATCATAAACCCAAACTCATGCTAACACAAGAGGTTTGGGTTCCCAATAAAATTATACTTGACGCTACACTATCACTAGTAAAGGCTGAAAACTATTATAAGGTTTCTTTCTTAATAATAATAAATTTTAACATACTTATTATGAATTATATGCATTCATAACACAAAAATATGTTCGGACGGAGTCTCAGACTCACGCGATCGCTGTATGTAGGGTTAAGATATACACATGAAAATATAGTTTTAGTTAATAAATATAGTTTAGAAGTATTAGAACTGTAAAAACAATTCAAAGCATACAAATAAAAACCGATTGATTATGGCGACTGTAACGCCGTAATTTTAAAGAACACTAAAAATAAGAATTGAAAATGAACATAACTTACTTCCATGTTCCATTCTTGTTCTTGTTGCTTGTTGGTCAGAGACATTTGCTGTCTCCTATGGAGCTGCTTGGTCTTCTTCTTCCGAAACTTTTTCTCTAGTTATATTGAAGACAGGGGCGAAGCTACTGGGGGGGCGTGGGGGGGCGTCTCGCCCCCCCAAAGTCGGCCATTTCGATCATAGTCGGCAAATTCTAGGTTTTTAGATTCTTAAAAAAAACTAGGTTGGCAATTAAAAAAAAGCTTTTTTTCTTCTTTAACATCTCCCTTCTCCACAATTTTCGGAGTAAAAGTCGTAAAATTGTTTGGGGAGTGGCCAGCAGAGATGTCAAAATAACCGGTTAAAACGGTCAAAATCCTGACAGGGTCATAATTCCGACCGGTCAGAATCCCAACAGTCGAAATCCCGACAGGTCGAAATCCCAACTGGGTCAAAATCCCGAGAGTTCAAAATCCCGACAAATCAGGTTCCCAACGTGGAAATCCCGACTGGGTCAAATTGCTGACAGAGTCATAATCCTGACATGGTGACATGTAAGAATCCCGACAGGGTCAGAATCCTGAGAGGTTGAAATCCCGATTGAATCAAAATCTCGACAGGGTCAAAATCCCGACTGGGTCAAAATCCCAACTAAGTCAAAATCCCGACAAATCAGGTTCTCAATGTGGAAATCCCGACTGGGTCATATTGCTGACAGAGTCATAATCCTGACATGTAAGAATCTCGACAGGGTCAGAATCCTGAGAGGTTGAAATCCCGATTGGGTCAAAATACTCACTGGGTCAAAATCCCGACAGGTCGAAATCCCAACTGGGTTAAAATCCCGGTCAGAATCTCGACAAATCTGGTTCCCGACGTCGAAATCCCGAAGCGACAGAGTCAGAATCCCGACAGGTTGAAATCCTGATAGGTCTAATTCCCGAAAAATTTGATTGATATAGATTTGTTTTGACTAATAATGTGTTATTTTCCTTTATTTATGAAGGTATCTAGAATTACACAGGTCTGCAATGAAAAAGCTGTTCGATGAATTATAGTGATTTTCTATGTATTTTAGTGTGCTGATTACGAAAAAAATATTGAAAAAAATCCTATACGTCAGGATTTGACACAAATTGCCAATTTATTTTCGAATTTGTGCATTTTTCATAGTTTTTGAGCATTTCTGACTCCTTTACATTTTAAAATTAGAAGCTGTGAATGATGAATGATGCACATAGTAAACTATCTCATCAGGGCATAATAGAGATGGAAAGAAAGTACCAGGGAAGATTTAATCGCCCCATAATGACGAATTTTTTTATGTAGTTGAAAAAAGGCTCTTGTTGCTACTCCCGAGGGTAAATGTACTAAGAGAAGCCTCATAAGGAGGAAAAATTGGCTTTAATTCAGTTGTAAATGAGCTTATTTTAGTTATATAAAGATTTTCATGAAGAATTTATAAAACAAAAATATATTTTATGAACATATTTTCCTTAACATTAAAATAAAGGCTTATTTTACAAATTTATCGAAATTTTCGGGAAAAGTGGCATTCCAGAAAAAAAAAATATCCTTTTTGAATTCAGAGCACAAAAACACATTAAAATCAATGCCCTATAAATAGTAAATTTCTCTCTATATTAAAAAAAAGTAACCCTCACCGCCGCTGTCGCCGCCGCCGCCGCCGCTGTTTCAGAAATTTTTATTTTTGAACTCTTTGACCTCTCACAACGCAAAAAGTACTTGACAGAAATTTATGAAATTTGAAATGTTTGTAGAGAAATGTTTGGAGAACATTCTCGAACCGAAAGTTAATTGATGTGACTATTAGTTCTGGGGTATTTTTAAGGTCAAATTTGAAGTTTTTGTTTTTTCGCCGCGTAATCGAGTTCAGCGAAAACTATTAGCAGCAGAACTATGATTTTTTTGCAGTCACATACTCTGATGTATGAAGATGTGCACTACGTCGCCCTTTTTTCGAATTTCGAATTTGCTTTAGAGTAATTAATTTTTAAATTTTCGAAAATTTTGACACTTTTTTGGTTTTTTCAATTTAAAAGAAAAACTAATCACAATAGGAGTATGATTTTTTAACCAATTATGCTCTTATTTTTTAGAAAAAGATTGGCGTTTAATTCTTTGAAAAATTTTAATTAGTTTTGGAATTATTAAGCATCAAAGTTTCATTTCTTTCATAGTTTTACTAGGTCTTCATCAGACACGTTTAATGTTTATTGGAGATTTTTTAAGTTTTATTTTTGACGGTTCACTAGATTGTTGCGAGCACGCGGGCACATTATAAATTGAAATGTTTCTTAATGATATGTTTTTTCTACAAGATGGTTGATGATTGTTAGTAGACTTCTGGATATTTTTTAAACATTTCAATAAAATTATTGATAAGCAAGAGAGAGAGAGGTATTTTCCGTGTTACAAGAGGCTTAATTAAGCAGAGAAAAGGGTGGTGCTGGATTGTTGAGTTGAACAAGCGAGCTCTGCTGGATTAAATTATTTATAAGCAAGAGTGATATAAGTAGTTTCGGTTGTAAAGGAGCATTAATTAAGCCGACCGGCGGGGTGTGCTGGATTGGTATAAGATGAAACAAGCGAGCTTTGCTCGCTGAGATCGCGAAGCGATCTTAGCAGTTCCGGGGGTTGGTGAGCGATAGCGAGCAGGGGGCAGGCCCCCTAGTTAATTAAAAAAATACACTTTTTAAGTGTATTTATCCGGTTGATAGATTTAATACCAATTAAACATTAACACATCCCGACCTGTTTTGTCTAGTTGTATAAAAACCTATCTACTTTTGATTTTAGGAACTGAAACGGAATGAACTTGTTAAACCGAATAAAAACTACCAGTTTATGTAAAACCGTCGGTTTTATTCATCTATATCTATAGAGTTTAATACCAGTAATTGAACTTTTTTCAAATTAAACAAAAATAGACTGGGTAATGGCATTCAAGAACAAATAAACTTTTTAAACCAAATAAAAACATGAATTTATTCCGGTTGTACGATACTAACAATCATATTCTTGGTTTTCTCTGATAAAAGACTAATTACATTTCTTAAACTGGATAAAAAAGACGGTTTGAATTTTATCACCACAGATGTATTAGGGTTTCGGATTTATGGACGGCCCCATGGAACAAAAAACTCAAAAGAAACACAATCATATAATCAATAAATTCAGAGTTCTAAATGGAAAAAACCACCTTTCCAACCAATTCGATTGAACTTTTATGACTTTTGTTGGTTACTTATTGTTCAAGCAAAGAGCATCTCTGGTAATATGAATTCCTGCCTTTTTAATGCTTAAGATTTATAAGTTATGGTTGTAGCTCCAAAGTAGTTATGATTGCGCCCTTATATTCTTGGGCGCGGGGGTCTAAAAGACTATTTTGTCATAAAGTTATGATTTTTGTACGATTCAATTTATCACCGAGACCGCGCTTCGCGAGCAGTGTCGATGGTTTCGTTTTTCCCCTCCTTTCGCCGTTGAGGGAGAAAGCCCCCGTCCATCCCCACGAGCTGCAAGTGTATACGGTCCGGTCCTTCCTGGAAAAATGAGAAGACCATGGGAACATAGCATACTCTTTTGTTTAGAAGTGACCGACCGACTGACTGTCGCCCAGATCCAGATGTCCTCTGAAAGGGGAGATAATGAATGCCCAAGGACACCCCCAAGTCGTGGGACAGCTTCAAACCTTCGCCAACGCCCTCTGCTTTTTTGTGTCATAATTGGCAGTGTTAGGTGTTAGAGAAGAATATTGTGCGTTTTGGTTAGAGCTGTTCATTATTGTTACATTTACATTACGATCAAATTTTTGGGTAAGTAAAATGAAATCCTGGTTTTCTTGATTCTAAAATTGTCTTAAGTTATAATGTGTTACCTGAAATTATCATGTGTTGATCATCACGTAATAGAGTGTTTTCATAAGGCCATTGTTTATCTGTTACTAAGGCGGTTTTTAGGTATGGGATGACGTGATTGCAAATGCTCAAATAGAAGAATTCCACGGCTAGTCATTTTCTGTAACTGTTAACCTTTGTAGGGCAAAAAAACTAACTTTTCTGTTGCTAAGGCCGTTTTGTTAGGTCCGAGTCATGTGATTGAAAATGCTCTATTTCTTTAATTGCTTGATTTAGGTTTCGATTTAATGTCACGTTATCTTTTAACAGTTTTTTGTTTTATTTTTAACCGCTTTAACTAGTTTTTCGTTGCTAAATACTTATGGAGTTTTTCCCCATTTGAAGTTTGGCTTAGCAAATAAAACCAAGTCTCTCAAATTAATATAATTTGAAAAATATATTTAAGAACAGAAGTAATTTCTTTGATATAATTTCCTTTTAAATATACCTTTTCTAATATATGGTTTTAACAACAAATTGGTTGTGTTTTTCTTGGACATTTTTTTAACAAAATACAGTGAACAAAATTAATGTAGTATATGATGAATATTTTTTAAAAATCTTTTTATTACTTTTAAACAATTTCAAATGTTTATAATGTTTAGAGTTTGAAATCACTAGAATAGAATAGAGTTGCTTCAAATGAAAGAACATTTAGCAAATTAAAAATTGTGAAAAACTTTCTTCGAACAATAATGACTGATCCTATGATGCTTACGTGTGAGAAGGACATTTTAGATTTGGGCGCTGTGGTGGTTAGATGGGCTCATCTAAAAAAGCGACGGGTTAAAATTAATGTTGGATAAATGAATGTTAATAAATGAAACAATGAATTTGATTCCTTAAATATAAATAAACAAGCTAAATATTTATAAGTTTAACTTGGCATTTTACTGAAAACTTCATCCTGTTAATTTAATCAGATTCACGAATTTCCGTCCACGCATACTGCTAAAAATAAAGATTTTTTATCAAAATATTTTACTGGAATATTTACAGCAATTGAACGCAAGTGGGTGGTGTGTCGTGTGCCTCTGCTACATTCTAATGTGTAACGCATTAAAAGTTCTAAAGTGCAAAATTTTATCCTAATTGATTAATAATTCTGTCAATGTGTCTTTGTGTGTTTTATACAAATCTAGTTTTCTTCCAATCTGCAAAACACTTGGTATACGAACGTAGAAAATTTCAAAGAAAAACATAGGCTATGTTTCGAAAACCATAAATGACCCCTTGACCATCTTTTTTTACCCTTATAGTTATTGGTCGAAGGAATATCGAATGAGCTAGAGACCCTCACGTGATTCTCCCTGTAGCAACGTTTTCCCTGCCAAGCCATACGAAGTACGAGGCGCATGCGCTGTGCTGCGTAAAATGGACTTAAGTTATTTTCGATACCATATTTATATTTAATAGTATAAGTTGCATCAAAAATATCCTCTTAAGTTCAAAAATTTAAATTTGTTTTGACAGAAAATTCTCTAAATGAGACTACCAAATATTTATTTAAATCTAATACTAATCAATAACTTAATAATATTTATAGAAGAAAATAAACTTTATAAGAGAATGAGTATAATTTTATTTATCAGACTATCAGAATTTTATTATTCAGTTTTAATAATATATAACATAACCCCCTAGTTCTATTACCTAGCTGAATGGATGGATAGAGTTCAAGATGGAACACATTTTAATTATTAAAATTACATAAGATATTTTTTATTATCATTCATTGCCTGATAAAAAATATTTAAATTGTGATCACATTTTGGACATTCGTCATGATGAAATGAAATTTTATTTTAAAGATTTAAAATCTATTTCTTAAATTAAGTTACCTTAAACAAAATACAAAATAATTAGGTATAAAATTATAAATTTAAAAAAATCATGTAAGTGTTCATTATTAATGGAGCTTCAAAAGAATATCAATTCTTATTCTTGATCAACTCTTATTTTTCATAAATATCTGTTTTTAAGTGACAGATAAGCGTTTAAATGAAAAAATATAATGGTTTTATCACATATAAAAACAAAAAAAAAACTTCCTTGGAGGGAAAAAAACAAATTAATCGGTTTATAATATCTCAAAACTACTGTGATGTGATAATGATCGAAGATGATGCAAATGCAACTTCGTATGGCTTGGCCAGCTTGGCAGAAAAAACGTTGCTACAGGGAGAATCACGTGAGGGGCTCTAGCTCATCCGATATTCCTTCGACCATAGTTATTTTGCCGAAATAGCTTTATTTCTCCCCAAAAAGAAATATGCTTGCCCCATTGTTACAAAGAAAAAAATAAGCAGAATAACAAGTTTTTAAAGGAAAAACTAGACACGTCTACTTAAATTTTATACCAATAATTTAAAAATATATTTCTAAGAAATTTAAAATTTTAATCTGCCAATTATGGTTTTAAAATATCTTTATTTGAGAGTTTATCTAATTTTCTTAAGTAAAAAGTTTCATGGAATTACATTGTTGTTAAAATAGTCTCCATGGAATATTAAAAATGTTACAGCAACTATGAAAGATAGATTTTTCTCAAATTGGATTAAAAAAAGTTAATTAAAATCCTTAAGATATCCAGGACTTTAAATGTACATTTTAAGTAATTTTTGGGAGAATATTTCTTTAATACATACTTCTTATTGTTTTTCATGGGGGTCATGTGGTAAATGTTGAAATCGTTCAAACCTTTACATGCTTCATAACTAGATGAATTTTAATACATCTAACTCAATAAAGTAAGGTAAAGAATTCATTAAAAATTTTAAAGAAGAAAGCTATTAATCCACTCGTGCAAGACCGGTAATATCAGCTAGTTTTACAAAGACATAATATATACAGACACATATACTATTTTTAAAGATTTAATTTAAAAAAAAAATTACACGCAAAAAACAGTTCTGCTCCTACAACCAGAAATCCGGTTCCCCCAACCCGACTGTTCAGTTGCTATAGGACTGAAGGAACTCTCCGTTTGCTGTGACCAAACCGGTTCGATTGGGAGAGGTCGGGTTAGGAGAATCGGACTGATCGGTTGTACCATTCTAACCTAAGTTCCTCAAGTTTGATTGAGGGAACCCGACTGTCGGGTTGGCGCAAACGGTGTTAGTACGTTTGTCGTAAACGGAATAATAAGTTTGTCACAATCGGAATAAGGATTTCCTTTATACAGGATAGTATTTTTAAATTTGAATTATTATTCTAGAAATAACATTTGATACTTACTTAACCATGACACAACTAAACTTACTCAAAAATGTCAAAGAAATTTTCCGGTTTCTTTCATGTTTACATGTTTTGTTTACTATTTTTAGCCTTTCATGATTATTAGCACTGTAAAAAACTCAAGTAACTTCGCAATTTCGAAGATAGTAATAGTTTAAAAATAGCCTTTTAAAGGAAATCTACTAAATAAAACATCTGCTTAATCATTCCTTCAAAGAAAGGTAATGATGTTGGTTTGGTGAATCATAAAAACAAAACTTTCAACCTATTATGAAAACGCTTGTAGGTACTTACCTTGCATATTCTTTCGTATCATTATACATCTTTAATCCTGAAGAATGTTTTGATAGTAATATTTACAACTTTTAAATCTGGGAAAATCAGTTCAATTCTGTTATCTGTGCAATCAAAGATTATTCAAATATTTTGGGATGCCATGTATCACCTAATTGCTATCATTGATATAACTATATTTCAATTGTTTGGTAGTTTCAATATTATTTCTGAATTTAAGCATCTGAAATAGCTTGGGGGGCTTAAATGTAGAAGTGGGTTCCAATCGCCAAGCATCCATAGTGATTTTTTTGGCAAGAAATGAGTGGCGTCTTAAAAGCACCAACCCGAACCCACTTCCAGATTTTTACCACTTGGGGAAATATAACAGGACAGATAATGGAATTGAACTTGGATGTATTACCTCAGAATCAACCTTCATGTTTAATTACAAACAAATCAACCAAACAGGTTTTTTGATACAAAGTTATTTTATTTTTTTTAAAAGTTTCTGGAAAAATTAACTGGATAATCATACAGTAACCTTTGCATCTAAATATAACTAGGCTATGTCTTTACCTATATTAAAGTGGTTTCTAAAATTACCAATTCAAATATTATTTTATACGTACAAAATAACAATTTCCTACTACATACACACAACTTTCATAATCAATTTATATAATCAGCACAATTACAGCAAATTAAACAGTGGCAGCAAAAACCAACCAATCCCTGCCATCAGTAGTAAAGTAACACAGACAAATTCAGAGTTATGCAAGAGAATTGATTATATAGATTTGGAAATAACCTCAAAATGTTTTCCCAATCCTCCAAATTTTACGGGAGGGGTTCATACTGAATTTTACAATAAAAATCATGAATTAAAGGAATTTATAAGGATCATTATGAAAATTTAAACAATAAAGGTTAAAAATAAATTAAACAAAGTCAAGGCACAGCTTCAATAAGAGTCCTCCAGCCGCTATATTTACCCACAGCTCAAATGATGACAACACTTAAGCATGATTCTGTCGGAGATGTGGGCAAACATGGTGACTGGAGAACTCTTATCGAAGCTGCGCCAAAGTCAATTTTTGAATTCTTTGAGGAAGGATGGCACCTTCTGAAAAAAACTCACGCTTTAAAAAAATTTCACTTAAAAAGTGCCACATATTTTTGCATAAGGGGGTAAACTCTAAACTTAACACATAGGATAACTTAAAACAAATATCTACTGCTTTATGTAGGCAGGGTGGCTAGTTATTATCAACTTCAAAATTCACTGACCAATAGATTAATTTTCCCTGACTAATGATGTTCTTTAGTACACTCCAAAACTACCTCCAAATGTTTGTTAAAAATATAAAGGTAACATAGCCAGGTGAAATCTTATATTCACAACAGAAATTATCAAAATATTCCTATATTTTAAAATTGTAAATTTATGTACCATTTTTATTTATTTTTAAAGACATTAAACACAATTATTGAAATTTTTAAAAGACCAAAAGCTTAGTTTCAGACCTGCTCCACAATTAGCTAAAATGAAAAAGAAATACATATCAGGAATTAAATATATGTTATTATACACAATTGCAGGAATATTTCAATATATTTTTTCTTCGAATAAATTATTCAGTACTTCGCATAAGCAATTAATAGAAAATGCAAAAAAAGAGAATTCAATAAAATTTGACTTGATTGATTATTTGACAGGTGTAAAGTTTTCTGTCAATGTTTGCATCTGGCAACTGAGGCACTTCACTTCACGCACTTCAATAGGATCGGTGATTCCATTGCTTTCTAAGCTCCTTCACCGAGAGTTAGTTTTCACTGAGAGTTAGTGTGGGGGGGCATCCTCCTCTCACGAACCTGAGAGCCGATGGGAGGTCAGGTGGCAGTTCCTTGTGGTGAGGGGATGTCAGCGGTGGCGCCTTTAGCCCTATCCCGCTGCAGGCGAGAGCGATCATCTCGTCCAAAATAGGCTTTCAGCTGTGAGATGGGCAGAAAGGTCTCCAGAAGACTCGCTGCCTTGGAACCCGGCATGACCACCTGCAGCAGGTACTGGATAACATCAGGCGGAATCCTTGAACAGACCTTTAAAAATACAAAACATCTCATTAATAACTAATTAATCCAATGTAGATAATTTTGCAATTAATTATATGCTAAAAAACACCTGGATCAGCTGGGATAAAAGTCCTGAACCATGGACGCCCATATGTTTGAATTCAGGAGGGGCCCAAGAAAAATTTATGTAAGTTAACCAGTCAAGGACGCTTTAGTTTTCTTTTTATAATGGGAGGTTGGTTCATAATTATTTCTAAGGGGCCCCTCACGTTACTTAAGGCAAAAGGTTAAGTAGGTATGTAGGGCCAAAAGGGTGGGTGCCCGTGCTATACACTAACACTACAATTAATTGTGATATACCGCCAATGGAGGACTCTTATTCCAGCAGTGCGAAGAAACTCCTTTTTAAAAATGTTGATCGCTACAAATAAAGTTGAAAAATATAACAGAAAATTGTTATTGCTAAGTAAAAAAAATAGACAAATAAAAAAGTGGAAATGTCCACAAATGTCAAATAATTTGTAATTTGCACGATTCACGTCCGACACCAAAACTTTACTTTTGATACCGCTCCAAAACTTATTCAGGTAATTATTACACAATTGAATTAATAAAAAGTAAGTAATAAATTATTCATATTTCATCTTCGCTCTTCAAGATTTAAGTGTTGAAAATAATAAAAAAACAACCCAATGAGCTGAATTTAAGGTTTTAGCAATGCAAATGAAACTGCGCTTCCCCTTTCATTTATAAATGAAAGTGGAAGTGATGATTTATTGATGTATTTAAATACTAGGATTTTACCAGCAAATATTTTACTATTAAGTCAACCAAATATCAAAAATTTTAGGGTTAACCAATTTTAGAAAGAAGTTTAACCTAAGGGAATAACGCAATAGAAGAAATTCCATTTACCATGACAAAAGCAAACAGAAATTGTATTTAATGTGCTAAGCCTTAGATTATAGTCTGTGTAAATAAAATCGGCGGTTTCACGTCATGCTTTACCATGGCAACGCCAGAAGAAATACATGGAGAAAAAACTCAAGGTCAACCGCCGATTCTATTTACACAGACTATAGTGGGAGATAAATGGTGAATACCTAATAATGGATTTTTCACAATTCACAAAAACAGTGACTGTTATTACAAAGATTCTATAAGGCAGAAACGGCTTGATTACCAAAAAACTAAATTGAAATACATCTATTGGAAATGGAATACTAAATAAATATACAAACTTGTAATGAATACACATAGGGTTGTCTATCATGAGATGAATAATGAGATTTATATAAATATGCTTTTAAGATAAAATTTACTGTACTGTTAAAGAACACTAATATTATTAAACTAACCAATAAGAATTGAAAATGAACATTACTTACTTCCAAAAGTCCTCAAGAAGGTAAAACTCGCTGTTTAACAACAATGTCGACCCAGAGAATCATTGGTCATCATCATTGGTCATTCATCATTGGTCTAGTCTCCTTATACAATAACACCAAAAGGACAGAACACCTACAAAAATATAAAAGGTCAACAGAAACCAATTTGGAACTTATTGATAGTTAAAAAAAGTGAAATAATAGTTCAATTAATTATTATCTGTAACAAATTTGATGTAGGTCCTCCACGGCAACTTTTAACTAGAAAAGTTGGCAATTTAGCGACTGTGCTCTAAAGTTGGTCTTTCTTTGCTAGGCCGTTTGTAACGGGGAAATCTAAGTTCAAGTAGGGGAGCAGGAAATCAGGGTAGCTAGCTTGGCTACTTAAAATAAGCATTCCATTGGAGATAAGATATTATCGTTCTTCTCGAGCCTTCCCAGCCTCAGAGAGTATGTTGGTATGGTGGGGGAGTGCTGTGGTGCCGCACGGTGGATCAGCATTGTATTGTTTTAGCGTCTTTTGTTAACTCGTGGCAACACCACCTTTTCTCGTGTATAAAAGCTCGGCATCATTATTGCCAAGGCACTCCGTTACGCCAGCCTCCAGAGCATTCAAAATCAAACCAAATTTTGAACACCAAAATTTTGATTATTAAATATCACATCTGGGTCACCAGTTATAAAGGAGGGTGATCATAAAGGCTAAACGCTAGTGCGTGTTAAATTGAGTGAAAAGCCAAAAGTTTAAAAACAACAAGTTCATTAGTTAAAAATCCTTTATAAAAAATGAATGCTCTGGAGGCTGGCGTAACGGAGTGCCTTTGCAATAATGATGCCGAGCTTTTATACACGAGGAAAGGTGGTGATGCCACAAGTTAAAAGACGCTAAAACAATACAATGCTGATCCACTGTGCGGCACCACAATATTAAGCCTCGACTCCTAAAACTTCAAGGAGAGGGGAGGGAAGTGGGATAGTTCTTGGCGGGACACAAACTGCCTAAAGACTTTAGCAACTAGAACTATAGCAACAGCCATTCACTGGTCACCAGTTCTTTGGAATTATCGCCATGGAAAACCTACATCAAATATGTTCCCATCAGAGGCGTAACTAGGCGTCGGCGACGTCGGCCCCCGCCGATGGCCTCGCACTTTAAAGGCCTCGCAAGAATTTAAACTATTGTTTAACTACGAAGATATGAAGTCTGTTCAATAACGTTTTTTCATGTCTTCATGTTTCTGGAGCCCGTGCGCGAGGCTTTTTGTGGAGCCCAGGTGCGAAGGTTATTTTTGGAGCTCAAGCGCGAGGCCTTTTTAGAGTCCGAGCTTGAGGTCTCTTTTAGTACGTTATACAGGGGGTACTTACTGCTTGGTATTCAAGCACCCCCCCCCCCATAATTTTAGTGTGGATGCGCAGCACGTTCCAGAAAATCTTCTCTCTAAACATTTTTTTAAATGAGCTCTTAACCAAAATAAACCCTCGCTTTCTTCAAAAATCAAAACCATCAAAAATCTAACTTCTAAACTAGGGGTTATGTGGGGGTGCAGATGGACACAGTCATCTCCGCTAGTCGCGGTTGCGGCCCCTTTCTGAAAAAGGAGGGAAGAAAACATCATACAAAAATAAAAAGCTACTATTACACAGGGCGAACAATATCGGAAGAATGCCATTGTCGTATATAAAGGTATTATAATTAAAAGTATTTATTATGTGATGGAAAAGTAATGGTAAAGAGTTTTAGTTTAAATATTTTCATTAGATTACACTGGGGAACAGCAATTTTGTTGTCTTAGAACTGTGACTTATTTTTGAATCACTTTAGCGTTTAGCCCCTGAATCCAAAAGTAACTGTAGTGTTTGTCTCTGTCACATCAACTTTTTAAGATACAGGGTACCCCCAAAATGTGCATAAAAAGCAAAATAAATTACCTCGAATTTTATTTTCAGGGTCAAAAACCACGACTTAAGTCTAAAACCATAGTCTTTAAATTACACCCGAGACGACGAGAAAGATTAAAGTTTCTAAAATATGAAAATTTGTAGAAAATGGATAAGTTTAAGGAGTAATTATCCCCCCCCCAAAAAAAAAAATGCTGTAGCGGATCAAGGAGGACCCCAGAGGACTAAAAAATACACGGCATAAAATGGCTCAAAGAGGTCAAATTTAGAGTCAAATTTCAAAAAAATTCCTGGGGGAGAACCCCCAGACCCCCCTAAAAAACTTCGACGTCTGTTAACGGTGTTTTGGTATTTTTTGATAGTGGACTATCATTTTGAAAAAAGAAATTTAAGTAGTTCTTAGTGAAGAAGAATAAGTAATAGTTTTTAGAGGGTATCATGGCTTCACAGTTCAAGGCCATAATTTTGACATCAATTTTTAAATTGTTTTTCCCTTGAAAATTCTGCAACTTATAAGGAAAAATCCTCTTGTGTAAATTCTCCCAAAGGGTCTCAAAAAGAGTAAAAACAATACATTTTAGGATAAAATTTCAAAAATTTTCCTGGGGGAGAACCCTCAGACCCCCCTCCAAAATTTAGACATCTTTTAACAGTGTTTTTCCCTTGAAAATTTTGCCGTTTACTAGAAGCGGTTCCCTTCGGGTGTTTCCCAAAATGATATAAGAACACTAGTTTAAAGAGGAACATTTAAAAACATTTCTGGGGGAGGACCCCCATCCCCCTTAGAAATTTAGACGACTATTTAAAATGTTTTTTTTTCCTTGAAAAGTATGGGGTTCTATTTCTATGTAACTCAAAGTAATTTGAAAAAAAAAAAGGTAATTTTTTACTGACTAAATCACAGATTGCCTGGACTAAGATATTTATATTAATTTAGAAATGAATAAAAATTAAAAAAAGCAATAATCAGTTTAAGTATTTATTTCTGTAATTAATAGTTTAATTTTACGAAATTTGTGAGTAAAATTGCCATTTGCTCTCTGTTTATCCTAAAGTACTAGATTTTATAACTAAATTAATTAAGTCATTGATTAATTAAGCAATTAATACTATTTACTACAAAAAATGTTAATTATTTTACAATAATTCATTAAATCATTAGGGCCTCGCAAAGCAGTTTCGCCGACACTGCTTGTGGTACTAGGAACGCCACTGGTTCCCATTACCTCAATTGTAATATTTACAAATAAATTATCCTGTAATTTGTGGATTATTAACCTAAAACACAACTTAGAATCCTTAGAATAAATTATAGGTGCATTAAGTTATTTCTGTGAACCAGATTAACCCGGCGCTGGTGTATAGCAGCATCTCACCGTTAGAAGTAGTGTTTTTACACATGCAGTTTAAGTAAATAAAGAAATAAGTTCACAGGAAAGGAGATTACTGTTGTACTAATCACAATTACACATTCATACAAATCATCAAAACTGTTCAATTAGATGTAAAATGTAAACAGTTCATGTATTAGCTGACAATAATCTTCTACAGTTTCTCTGAATTCAAAACTGAGAAAATGTCCCATAAATCTTACAAATGTAACAATTGCCTGTCTTAATGGAAGTAAAATTTGTTTGAGCACATAAACATTTGTCAATCATAAACCCAAACTCATGCTAACACAAGAGATTTGGGTTCCCAATAAAATTATACTTGACGCTACACTATCACTAGTAAAGGCTGAAAACTATTATAAGGTTTCTTTCTTAATAATAATAAATTTTAACATACTTATTATGAATTATATGCATTCATAACACAAAAATATGTTCGGACGGAGTCTCAGACTCACGCGATCGCTGTATGTAGGGTTAAGATATACACATGAAAATATAGTTTTAGTTAATAAATATAGTTTAGAAGTATTAGAACTGTAAAAACAATTCAAAGCATACAAATAAAAACCGATTGATTATGGCGACTGTAACGCCGTAATTTTAAAGAACACTAAAAATAAGAATTGAAAATGAACATAACTTACTTCCATGCATGTTCCATTCTTGTTCTTGTTGGTCATTTAGAGACATTTGCTGACTCCTATGGAGCTGCTTGGTCTTCTTCTTTCGAAACTTTTTCTCTAGTTATATTGAAGAGGGTGTTCGTTCTCAAAATTATTAAATATTTGCCCCTTTTTGTTAAATGTGTGATTTTAAGCGTGTTTAGCAAGTGGCTCATGCGTTTGAGCTAATCGAACCAGTTGGGTTCCCTGGACCGAACTAAGTGACAGAATGAGTTTGGTTGAACGAAACAGACCGGTGGGGTTTTGGGAAACGATCGGTCTGGTTTTTTCAACTAAACCACTATCAACCGAACTGGGTTCGGTTGGTTGAAGACTACCATTTTTTTGCGTGTAGTCGGCAAATTCGTCATATACGCCCCCCCAATGAATTCTGCTTAAATACGCCCCTGATTGAAGAGGGTGTTCGTTCTCAAAATTATTAAATATTTGCCCCTTTTTGTTAAATGTGTGATTTTAAGCGTGTTTAGCAAGTGGCTCATGCGTGTGTGCTAATCGAACCAGTTGGGTTCCCTGGACCGAACTAAGTGACAGAATGAGTTTGGTTGAACGAAACAGACCGGTGGGGTTTTGGGAAACGATCGGTCTGTTTTTTTCAACTAAACCACTATCAACCGAACTGGGTTCGGTTGGTTGAAGACTACCATTTTTTTGCGTGTAAGGAAACGGAGATGGGCACCGCCTGATGGGACACTAGGCCCGGGTTGAATTTGATTGAATAGAATTTTATAGATGAAGATTAATTTCTGGTACCTATTTATGTTAATACTTTTCAACCTGTTGCTTTCATTTTTAATGTGATTCAAACCACAGAGTATCAAACTTCGATATTTTTACACTAAACTTCGGTTTAAACTTCAGCTTCTATATAGTGTTTTACTTATTTCACGTTTCCTAAAAATTGGAATTTATGGTAAGAGTAAATTTATAAAAATTTACGTCTTAGGGTCAATTTACTTGCATGAAATACTAATTTTAGAGAAGTTAGAATACCTATTACACACATAAGACTAAACTTGAAAATTGTCCAAAAAATTTCACAAAGCAGACTACTTAAAAGCTCAATGCATCATTTTAAAGCTGAAACAACAAAGTTTAGTAACTAACATGGGATATCTCGTATACACAATCACAAGTTGCACGTTCATAAAAAAAACTGGATAATATTTGTTTCCTCATACCCGTATTTCTGCAAGCAATGTTTGTTTCACACCAAACTGTGCTACCATCTGCCTTTATAGGATCAAACTTTTTCATTAAAGGATATAATGAAATCAAAGCCTTAAAGCTCTTTTTATAAAGAAGGAAAGTAGTTGTTTTGAGGAGGAATAAGTCAAATGTAAAAGCTTTTAAAGGAAATGTACTGTTTCTATAATTAATACTGTAGTTTAACAAAGACAATGTGGTTGTTAAAATTCTTTTTAAAAATTTGTTTTTTTTTCTTCTAGTTAAGAATAATAAGCAGTTTTTATTTTTTCTATATCGAAATCCCATAGTATTGGAAGTTGGAAGTTTGCTGTTTCACCTCTTATTTACATATAAGTTTTTTTCCACTTAGTTCCACTATCAACAAGACGTTGAATTTAAACACTGCCTTTTTATATGCACTTCATTAAAAAACATTTTTAGAGAAAATTGTATTATTATCTAAAAAACTACTTACTTATACCATATCTGGAACTTAAATATAAAAGGAAAAGTTTCCATTTCTTTATCCTAAGATAAAAGATAATTAGGGTTCGGCCGGGATTTGAACCCGGGACCTCTCGCACCCAAAGCGAGAATCATACCCCTAGACCACCGAACCACACGTGGGTTGTAAAAGTTAAATTTTATATTTTAATAAATACATTAAAAAGCTTTATAACTTTTGTAAAAATAGATTCAATGCAAATGCATTTTTTATCGAAGAGGCTACTTGTCGTATGACTTTTATAAGATTAAAGCTTAAATAAAGTCATAATTTATGTGAAACATAATTTCTGTGAAAAAAATACATTGAATTTAAAGGAATTATTAATTATTTGACGAATTCGAATGATGCAATTGAAAATATAATCGTAATTTAAAATATATCTTTCTGGTTGTATGGATAAAAGCTTAAGATTGACTTAATAATCAAACATTGTGTTAAAAGTAGTTAAAATTAAAAAAAAAAAATTAAGGTTGAGAAAGTAAACCTACTCTACATATACATAGCCTTTAGAGGACAGACAATCTTAGATTTAAATAGACTGGTTTACCTACCGTTATGCTTTTTTCTCTTTAAAAAATGCCTGATCAATATAAAAAGATTAAATTAAAAGTAACATAACAAAATTTAAATAACGTTTAAAATATACTGTGTCAAAAAATTCAAATATGATATAATATTTTTTAAGATTGCCTCAAGGAATAAAGTTATTCTGGTTCATTTGTTTATAAAGCGCATAAAAGACATTAGATGCGGTAAATAGACTTTTTTAATGTTTTCTATTATTATAATTAACAGTACTAATAGTTAAGTTACTAAAATTATCTGTTCTTACGTATTATCCCGTCGACCGTGCCACCGAATTCGAAAACGTTATCAAAGCCCATTGACTGTTCTATAGCTGTGCCCAGAGATATTTTTAACTCCTCTGAGATAGTATTTCATCCTCCGAGATAGTATTTCACTCCTTGAAAATCGGAAATACTCTTTGAAAAACTAGCCAGGAGTATTTTCACTCTTTTAATTTTTCATAAAGGTTTAGCTTAAAAAATTCACCGAGTGGGCCCTACCGAAATCAACAAATAATATTTTTCTTCTCAAAACACCAACTGATTCAACGGAGACATTTTCACCCGACTTCTGGCCAAAGCCAACTGCCAAAAGCCAAGGCACCCTAATTATCATACTTTTTAATTGTGTTTTCATACAGCCATAGTATTTTTTTTTTCATTTATTGTTCTGATGCTTAAGGAGTTGTGGTTTTCGTGTCTTTGTATACAGGTAGTTCATGCTATTTCCGTATTTCACTCCTCATAATTCAATTTCACTCCCTCTAAAAAAGTCAAGGAGTATTTTTACTCCTCCAAAAAAATCCTAGGAATAACACTGGCTGTGCCGCTGAATTTGACGGCCGCTGAACGGTCGACTGGATAATACGTAAAATTATCTTTAGTTTGCTTTTTACTAAACTTTTTTCTGAACAAAAACACGATGTTTTCTTCATAAAAATCTTAGGAGTAAAAATTATTACATATGCACCTGATTGATAATCTCAAATCAATTCAAACGTTTCGATAAAATAATTTATCTCAAATTATTTAATTATCTTCCGTTCGTTAATCAAAATGTAAACTTTTTTAATCATAAATGAAATTTTGTACTCCAATGAAATAATTTGACACTGATAACAGAAAAAAAAACCCCTAACATTTCATCCTGATTCCACCAAATATCCTCGTCCAAAACGTGTTAACCAATTTCGAATCCCGCCTCAACGCCTCTCAGTCACCCCAACCTCTCAAAAGCATTGGAATGCGGAAGCCAACAAATCACGGCCCTCCGTCTCGAGCCGAGGCTCCTCCCACCGGCCCCCTCATTGGAGGAGACGCGTCCCTCGCCGATCCCCATTGGCCAAGGCCCGCCCCCCGCGGTGGGACGCTACGGAGCGGCCAGGGATGCGGGAAAAGCATCCCGGATTTCCGAGGGAGATGAAGGAGGAGAGAGAGGATGCGTGCGAGTGGGGAGCGGAAGACCACGTGGGGGAGATAACGGGTGAGTTTGAGTTTTTTTGTGGGAGGAAAAATTTGGTTATCTTATCATTATCATCATTGGGGTTTGGGGTTTGGTTTTTCAATAGTTTACCCATACACTTAAGGGGCTACCGGCTTGTAATTTTTAACAAACCTTAATTACATCTATTTCATTACACTGAAGTGAAAATTTGGCAAAAAAGAAATTTTTTTTTACGTTTTTTAATGTTTTTACTTATTATCAAAAACCATAAAACACCATTTTTTCGATTTTCTTTTTCTCAGAAACTACTGTTTCTATTGATCTAATTTTTTCACTGATTGTTCCTTATGTTGTCTAGTTTATACTGATGTGAAAAATTTCCAAAAAAAAAAAATCACTACATTTTTTTTATTAAAATATATTGTGGGGAACATGCACTGAATTTCACTTTTTTATGCAATTAACTGAAATTTTTTTCAAAAATTAAAAATTTAGCAAATGGATAACCTCAATATAATTTAACATATATAATTAACTTATATTCAAAGTTTCAAATCTATATGTATTATAGATTTGGAGAAAAAGAAAATAGAAAAAACGGTGTTTTATGGTTTTTGATAATAAGTAAACAAACATATTAAAAAACGTAAAAAAAATTTATTTTTTTTTGCCAAATTTTCACTTCAGTGTAATGAAATAGATGTAATAAAGGTATGTTATAAATTACAAGCTGGTATCTTTAATAGATCCAGAGAAAAGGTACTTTTAATGTATGGAAAGCTGCGTTGACGTAAAAAGGGTTCCAACACCCCTTAACTAGTATTAGTAAATGTTTAACATTTAAAAGAACATTATTTGAATTTTTGTTGTTAAACATTGACGACTTGAATATGTATTTTTCACTTTGAAGCATTTTACTTTATGATGTTATCCAGCTTTTTGCCATTTTTTAAGTGTTTTTTTTATTGTCTATTTTTGTTTTTTATGACAGTTATGAATATATTTCTTTTATGCCTGTACGGGGAAGAGTATTTCCCGTTGGCATATCACATATATATATTATTTTTCTGTTACTTGTATTTTTTTTGTTCATAAAATTTGTTGTTTGTTTGTTGTGTTGGATTTAACCGAGAATTTTTGGTGGAATAATGTTACAGTGGCGTCGCAAGAAAAAAAAAATTCGGAGGGGATGTTGGAATTTCGGGAGGGGGTATGGGGTAAATTTATTCCTTTGGAGCCGTTCAAATATTACATAAGCAATTTTTTTGGTCATTTTTGATACCCCTTCCCCCTTGTCAGCAAAACTTAGCAAACCGCAAACCCCCTCTCATAATTAAGCAAGAAAACTGTCCGATCCCCCCCTTTGTTCTTTTTTTTGTACAAAATCTTTAGTACCTATATACAATGCTTATATTTCTGAAATTCATTGTTCTCCATAAACGCTTAAACTATCGTTAAAACTTTTCTTGTGAAAATGCTTAAAATTTTTTGTCCCAATTCATTTTTTTTGTGAAATTTATTTTTGGTTGAATTTTGAAATTATTTATGCAAGAAACAGGAGATTTTCGAAAATTCAGTGTTTGTAACATCTTACGTTAGCATCACTCATACTCCCCCCTTTTCAGGAAAAATAAGCAAGAAGCAAACCCCCTCCCCCTTTAGGTGCTAACGTACTATTTCAACGGCCCCTTTCCTATATGGTTAAAAAAAGGTAAATTTCTGAATTTCGAGGGGATATATATATCGCGAAATCTCCTCTCTCTGGTTACGCTCCTGGAATGCCATTATTGTCCAGTGGTGTAGCCAGAAAACCTTTGAAGAGGGATGTTGGAAATTGGGGGATGAGATATTTTTAGTCAGAAAATTTGAAAAAAGGAATGATGGTTTTTTAAATTTTCTAAGTTTAGGGAGTATATATTTCAAAATTCCCCACTGTCCAAGCCCATGCATGGTTATTGTTCCCCCTAACATTAACAACTTTCTTTAGATTATTACCACTTTTTGATTATTCTTTGGTTTTATGTCAAAAATTGTTACTACCGCACCTAATGATTACGTTTCTTACAAATGTTTCGTCCTTCATTAAAAATTTTCAGATTAATTAATTAAAATTGATTAATTTGTTCTCAGTGAACAATCGAATGAGAATTTATATAGTTTAAGTGTCGTACTGTTTAATATTTGATGAAGCAGTTCTAAAATGTTTCATCAATTACATTGGGCGAGACTAATTTTGAATTAATTCTAGCAATAAAACGTTTGATTTATTTATAATCTTTACCATAACTATTACTTAGTTAAAAATGAGAGTCTTATTATCCAAAATAAACATCAACTGATGATCTTTTCAAACCTACTTAAGGTTTTAAGAATAATCGGAATCATTTTGAAAAAATCAAGTTAATAAATTTTTCACTGTTATTTATAAGCATTGCTTCTTTATTTAAAGAAAAATTCTTTAATTCCTTATTTAAAAAAATACTCGTTTTGTTTTTTCATAGGGGTTGTCCATAAATTACATCATGCTTGGGGGGAAGGGAGAGGCTTTATCAATCTGTGACATTTTGCGACAAAAGGGAGAGAAGGGAAACAAGGTATTAATAAAAAACCAGAAGTTTAAGTCAAATGAAAGTTTATTTTGAAATTATAAGGTAGGAGAGGGGTATGGTGAATGTGTGACACTTTGTGACAAATAGGAGGGATATTGTCAAAAAAAAAATATGGAGAAAAGGTGTGGTATCATTTATGGACAGTCCCACACAAGTATGCTTAATTTTAATTTTTTTTTTCAGAAAAGCCAAAGCCTCGACACAATTTCAGCTATTCCATAGAATATCTTCTAAGAAAGGAATCTCCACAGAAATCGGATTTGATTCCAGGCGAAGTCACTTCGCATGTCTCTGAGTCTCGCCCTGAATCTAGGCATATAAATGCTACTTCTTGGTCAGGTAAAAGCTACACGTCTTTTTCTTTTAAAATATTTATGAATGATTTATAGCTGTCTCTTCAACACAGCTACAACTTGCAGTATAATTTTTATAATATTTTAATTTAAATTGATACCCTAGGTAATGTGGTTCGGTGGTCTAGGGGTATGATTCTCGCTTAGGGTGCGAGAGGTCCCGGGTTCAAATCCCGGCCGAACCCAAGTAATATTTTTATCGCATGGCAAATGGATTGTGTTGAAGATTATTTTATAATTACTACGTCTTTGTCAATTACATCAAAACTCAATTTCACAGATAATATTATTATTATATTAAGATTATAATTATTATAGCTATTTAAAATATCATTTGTATTCAACTTCCAACTATTTAATTTGTTTTTAAAAGAAAATTATGAAGCAAATGGTTTTTCTGCTTCTTTTTATAGTAAAAATTTATTCATGTCCTTACTGACATTTTACATATAAATGTAAAAATGTTTTTGACATTTTTGTATAAAGGTAAAGAATTTAGCCTTTTAGTTAACTATGTTCATGTTTTTAATTTTTTTTTCAAGTTTTCAATTATATCTGAGGCGACCCGCCAAAAGAAGGCTCAAGCGCCAGAAAAAAGACACTTTGGCGTGCGCAGCACCTGCGCCGTACGGCAACCCCGCAGGGCATGAGTTTCTCCGGGCCGTTGGCATCAGCCACTCTCTCTCTCTCGTCTCTCGCATGATTCGACGTACTTCTCGCAGGCCTACGTGTACGTGCCACGCTATCTAATTTAATTGTTGTATTGTTAATAAATTGTTATGTTTGTTGTTAAACACAAAAGCGTTAATAATCTCTAGTGTGGAATTTAGAAAAGGAATACAGTATTCCTTTCAGTGGTGACCCGGATTAACAACTATTATGAACTATGGAGTCAACTCAAACCACGTGGAGCCGCAACAACGAGCCATGGGCTAAGGTGAGTGCGTGATATTTTTTTTTTCGCTCTCGTTTGGTCAGTCCCTTTCCCTTTTATTGTTCCCAGTACTATTTGTTCTTTCCTCGAGCCTTGTATATACATATATATAAATATGGGTAACCCTTCCGACGGAGAAACTGCTCCCACCCAAATTGCGAAGGTAGGGATGAAAATTCCCCCGCTATGGAAGGGAAATATACGCTTATGGTTTATTCAAGTAGAAAATGGCTTTGAACTCTCTGAAATAACAACAGATAAAACCAAATATCAGCACATTGTTGCAAACCTCGATCAGGAAACTCTAACAAACGTTTCAGACTTGCTAATGAATCCGCCAGGAAAGGAAAAATATTTGGCTTTAAAAAACCGCCTGATTGAGGTGTACGCGGACTCGGAGGAAACGCAAACGCGGCGTCTCCTCACCGATTTACAATTAGGGGACGATAAACCATCGCAACTGTTGAGAAAAATGAGAGAACTTTCGGGGACAGGCGTAACGGACAAGTTTTTGCAAATACTATGGCTGCAACGCCTTCCCCCCGACACTCAGAAAATTCTCTCGGTTAGCTCGGAAACCCTGGACGGCCTGGCTAAATTAGCGGACAAAGTGTGCGAAGTGCGCGCCGACACTCAACATGGCCAGGTTTTCACGGTGCAGCGTTCGGACAGGAACGAACCTGTTCCGGCTACCGAGGACAACGCATCCCCCGAATTGGCCTCCCTTCGCAGAGAGGTCGCTGCATTGACCCTGCAAGTCGCCCAAATGAGGGAGAGAAGTGCCTCCCGATCCAGGTATTCGCGTTCCCCCCTCCGTGGAACACAAAAATATTCTCCGGTACGCTCAAACGGTGAGCTGTGTTATTACCACGAACGTTTTGGGAATAGAGCTCGGAAATGTAAACCAGGGTGTCCCCGGTACCAACAGGGTTACCATCAGGAAAACTAAATTCGGCTATCGGAGCCAATGTGTCCGCGGCAAATATGCCGATAGCCGCTAAATCTAGCCGCCTGCATGTGTATGATAGGAAAACTAACATAAAATTTCTTGTAGACTCAGGATCTGATGTTTCTTGCATTCCCCTACCTAAACATAGTAAATCTCTAAAACCAGATTCATTGGAACTCTATGCGGCAAACAACTCCAAAATTTACACTTATGGTACTAAATTACTTAGTTTAGATTTAGGATTCAGAAGGAATTTCGAATTTAAATTCTTAATTGCCTCTGTGCCTACCCCTATAATTGGTGCAGATTTCCTTCAACATTTCGGCTTATTAATTGACCTAAGAAATAAACGCATCATCGACAGCACTACAAATTTTATACGACAGGGAATAGTAGCGTCAGCAGATAACTTCTCAGTTAAGGTAATCTCTGGTGATTCTCCATTTCACAAACTACTGGAAGAATTCCCAGACTTGTTAAAAGTTACCCCTAACGTCACGAACATTAAGCACAACACGGTGCATTATATAGAAACGTCAGGACCCCCCATCCATAGCAGACCCCGTAGGCTAAACCCAAAATTGCATGCGGAAGTGAAACAGGAATTTCAGCAAATGATGCAACAGGGGATATGCCGACCGTCTAAATCTCCTTGGTCGTCCCCCCTTCACGTCGTCACAAAAAGCTCCGGAAGTATTCGACCGGTTGGGGACTATCGTAGACTAAATGCATGCACGACCCCTGACCGGTACCCCATCCCTCACATTCAAGATTTTTCTAACGCACTCTATGGAAAAGCACGATTCTCTAAAATTGATATTGTTCGGGCATACTTCCATATTCCAGTCCATCCAGACCACATACCCAAAACTGCCGTTTGTACCCCATTCGGTCTTTTCGAGTTTCCCTATTTGAATTTTGGCCTTTGTGGAGCTGCTCAAACATTCCAAAGGTTCATGAATGAGGTACTCGGGGAATTCTCGTTTTGCTACGTCTATTTAGACGACATTCTGATCTTTAGCGACAACGAGAGGGAGCACGAGAACCATGTGCGTAGTGTTCTAAAAAAATTAAACGAATACGGACTTACCATAAACGCTTCTAAATGTCTGTTTAATGTCACAGAAATCTCATTCTTAGGACACCTCATTTCTAAGGACGGCACAAAACCCCTACCGGAAAAAGTGCAACCTATACTAGATTTCCCCCAACCCACAACCATTAGGGAACTACGACGGTTTCTGGGTTTTATTAACTTCTTTCGGAGGTTTTTGCCAAAAATAGCTAACAACCAAACCACCTTGAATGAGTACCTTAAGGGTGTCAGGCAAAATCAGAATATGAAAATCGAGTGGACCGAGCAAGCTGAGAGGGAATTCCAAAATTGTAAACAACTACTTTCAAACTCAACATTATTATCCCATCCAAAATTTGACGCAAAATTAGTTTTGCATGTGGACGCTTCCGATTTGGCAATAGGAGGTGCTTTATTCCAATTAATAGATAACGTATTGCAACCCCTCTCATTTTTCTCGCGGAAACTATCTGGAGCAGAATCTAAGTATAGTGCTTATGATAGGGAACTGCTTGCCGCCTACGCTTCGATTAAACATTTCCAACACATGCTTGAGGGGAGAAACTTTTCCTTATTCACAGATCATAAACCCCTTACCTACGCTTTTCGACAAAAATCAGATAAATGCTCACCGCGACAGAGTAGGCAACTCGACTTCATTTCGCAATTCACAACGGACATACATCACATCAAGGGAGCGGAAAACGTAACGGCCGATACTTTGTCTAGGATAGCTGCGATAACCATACCGAGCACAATCGATTTTAACGAAGTCGCGCAGGCTCAGCTGAACGATCCAGAACTAGGGGAGCTATTAAGAAACCCACGGGGTTTACAATTGAAAACTATTAGCCCCCCAGATTTCCAAACCCCAGTTTACTGCGATATTTCCACGGGAGCAGTTAGGCCATACATTCCAGAACAATTTCGCAAACAGGTTTTCTTAAACTTGCATAACTTGTCCCACCCCGGCATTAGAGCTTCAACTAAACTTGTCAAATCTAGATTCGTTTGGCCCTCAATTAATAAGGATTGCACCACTTGGGCGAGGGAATGTTTAGCTTGCCAAAAATGTAAAGTGTATAAACACACTAAGACCCCCCTCGGTTCCTTTCCTGACCAAACGAGACGATTTGACCACGTACACCTAGACCTGGTTGGACCCCTGCCGCCATCCAGTGGATATGCCTACGTCCTCACGATGATCGACCGCTTTACACGATGGCCGGAAGCCGTGCCTATCCAGGATATCACTGCCGAGACAGTGGCACAAGCTTTCTTCCCCCACCTGGGTGGCAAGATTCGGCGTGCCAGCGTACCTGACGACGGACCAGGGCAGACAGTTTGAAAGTCAGCTGTTCCGGTCCCTCTGCAGTCTTCTGGGCGTCAAGAGGATCCGTTCCTCCCCCTACCACCCACAAGCAAATGGACTCGTGGAGCAGTTCCACCGTCCCTTCAAGGCGGCATTGAAGGCCCACAGCACGGAGCAGTGGACCTCTGCCCTCCCGACCATCCTGTTGGGTTTCCGCTCGGTCTTCCGGGAAGACTTACAGGCGACCACAGCAGACCTCGTGTATGGGCAGGGCTTGCGTCTGCCAGGCGAGTTCTTTTGCCCGCCCCCCGACAAGACCACGTCGTCACCCAAGCAATTCCTGGAGGACCTGAGGAGCGCCTTTGCCAACGTCCGCCCAACCCCCACTTCCAGCCACGGTCAACGCAGCGTTTTCGTGCATCCGCACTTGGAAAAGTGCACGCATGTCCTGCTACGACATGACGGTGTACGCGCACCATTACAACCGCCATACGACGGCCCGTTCGAGGTAGTTTCCCGCCGAGAGAAAACCTTCGACATCGTTGTGAACGGACGTCGAACAACGGTGTCCCTCGACCGGCTTAAACCAGTGTTCCTGACAACAGAGACTGACTATTTGGTTACTCGACGCGTCTCTACGCCATCTTCAGGGAACAGTGATAGTGACGACTCATCTAGGACAGTACAAGATACGTCAACGGCCGAGCCCGAGCCACCGGTGACAACACGTTCGGGGCGAAAGATCACCCTTCCCAGGAGATATGTCACATTCCGTTGACACTGGGGAGGGAGTGTGAGGCGACCCGCCAAAAGAAGGCTCAAGCGCCAGAAAAAAGACACTTTGGCGTGCGCAGCACCTGCGCCGTACGGCAACCCCGCAGGGCATGAGTTTCTCCGGGCCGTTGGCATCAGCCACTCTCTCTCTCTCGTCTCTCGCATGATTCGACGTACTTCTCGCAGGCCTACGTGTACGTGCCACGCTATCTAATTTAATTGTTGTATTGTTAATAAATTGTTATGTTTGTTGTTAAACACAAAAGCGTTAATAATCTCTAGTGTGGAATTTAGAAAAGGAATACAGTATTCCTTTCATATCTATCGTGGTTCGGTGGTCTAGGGGTATGATTCTCGCTTTGGGTGCGAGAGGTCCCGGGTTCAAATCCCGGCCGAACCCTTAATATTTTTTTTAAAGTAACAAAACGTTATAAAAGATGTAGTACTCAGAACGGCTTTAGAATTATCTCAGTCTTTAAGAAATCAAACATAGTTTTTGATGAAATAAACATCACATACATAAAGTGAGAAAACAAATTTTATCTTAAATTATTTTCTTTGACCTCAATACATAAAGATAAGAAAAGGTGAAGCCCATTTAACTATTCTTAACTGCGATTATAAGAAGGAATGTTGATTTCAATAGCTGGCCTTCTGAGTTTTGATATTAAATGATTGAAATAGGTAGTATGTCGAAAAAGATAAATATGTATTTCGAAAGTGTTTTTACTCAAGGCGAGTGCCCGCATATGTTTTCCCTTTGGCCTTTGCATTGCTTGATCAACATCAGTTTGTGCTACCATCTGCCTTCAAAAAAGGATCACTTTTATTTAATAAAAGCATCTTTCTCTGATGATATTGTACTCAATATTTATTCTCCAAACTTATACTACGATGGTTGAAACCGATTGACAATTGTGTAAGTCAAGGCGCATTTAAATAAATACGTAAAATTATAACTTAATTGGGACCGAACATTTAAAAAATTGATAATTTATAGGAAAGATGTGTAATTAGATAAGTGTGTTACATAAAAATTCATTACTATTTTTATAAACTACAGAAAGTTAAGCCCAAAGAGGTTTTTTTGGTGTAAAAAAAAGTCAACTTATGGAGATTGAAGTCTTTTTGTCTCAAGTTTCTTGTAAAATAGTTACCAAGATAAAAAAATTGGGTTCGGCCGGGATTTGAACCCGGGACCTCTCGCACCCAAAGCGAGAATCATACCCCTAGACCACCGAACCACATCCGTTATGTTGTTTAAAAATTTTAAATGAATTTTTCCGTAATATCGATAAAACTAAAAACTAAATTATTTTTTTTTCCTTCAGAGCGTTTTTATATAAAACGAGTACAAAGGCTAAGATGTTTTCATTGTGTAAGCAAAATACTATTATTGCTGCTTGAGAATTAAATGTCATTAAGTATCCTTAGAGCTTTTTTAAAAACATAAAAAAATATTAGTGGTAAAAACTAAAAACACAAATATATTATCCACAAAAATATTAATAACTTATTGCTCTCAGTAACTGTTAATAATTCCCATAATTATTTTCTTTCACATATGACTTAAAGAATTTTTCGACCACTTAAGAATTTTATTATAACAAAACAAATAAATGTAGTATACTATAAAAGGGATCTGTTAAAAAATGTATTCCTGCATCCTAATCTTTCGCCTCCCTAGGACCAGGGAACACAGAAACAATATTTTGTTGTTGTTCTACTTGTTGAACTTTCCTAAAATGCACATATTTTAATTTATGAATTTTTTTTCCTGAATAGTATAGAATTTTTTAGAATTTATAGGAATAGAATTTCGTCCTAGTATAAAAATCGAAGGTTAATTAATTAATATAATAATAAATATTAATTTTTAAAAAGCAAAAAGAGTAACAACTTTGGGTAATTTTGTATTCAAAACGCCGCCCCGTTTGGAAAATTTCAACAGCTTAAACGCAAAACTTGATTGAGAGCCCTCCCTTGCTCAAAAACTTGAAGGGCTATAGAAAAAAAAACACAGATTCGAAAACAACATTTTTGTACTGTCAAATGTAAAATTGTGGAATACGATCGAAATTATGTATTTAGAATTCTGAAATTTCTTCCAAAATATTTATTCAGAAAACAAAATTTGGGTTCGGCCGGGATTTGAACCCGGGACCTCTCGCACCCTAAGCGAGAATCATACCCCTAGACCACCGAACCGGACGAGTTTCCTTCAAAGTGATTCAGAATAAATTTTCTATCTACTATAAATAGGCTGAATAAACAAAATAATAGAAACCTCGATCTGATAACTTGTAAATAAATGCGACTCAACTGCTCAAACACAAGATTTCTTGCTTATTGATAAAAGGAATAGAACCTCAGGGTTATAAATATGTAACATAAACAGTTACTCATGTTACATTTACAGCTTTAGCTTACTATGGAAATAAAAGTTAAGCACACAATAAAAATTGAAGTAGTAAAATTAAATCCCATTTGTTTTTTACATTATTGGTTTGTTTTAATTTCATTGCTTTCCTTAATTATTAATTATTCCTTATTATTCCTTTTATATTTCCTTAGTTATTTTATTTTATTTTATGTTTATCTCCACTCTCTTTTTGAAAAACAAGTGAAGTAGAAAATGCATTTTGAATACAAATTTCACCATTTAGTACACCTGCAACTAAAAATTTTCTCAAATTTACAGAAAAAAACTGTCAGCTAGGACTCCAGTTTTTTCCCCATTTATTTCACAGATATTTTCTGTAATCTTTTACAGAATTTCCATTTTTAATAGTGTATTTCTGTCAATGTTACAGGATTTAACTGTTTTTTAACAGCTTAATTTCTGAAATAAACAGATAAAACCTGGTTTATTTAACTCTGTATTTATTATGTTAAAGTATAAAACCCAGCATTTATTAATGCAGCGGTATACGAACGAAAGAAAGAAGCATTATTATTATACTGATCCGTCAATGAAGGAAAAACCGATAGAGTGCAATATCAGTTGCTTTATTATTATTCAGCCGTTCCTGATTATTTGACTGGTGTGCACACATCATGTCGTAACATATCTAAAAGAGAAAAAACTTCTATTTATTAAAAAAATATTAAATAAACAAATTTTTCATGGTAACGATTTCATTTATTTAACTTATCAAAATGCTTGCTTCATAGATTATTGTGTTTATTTTCGTGTGTTAAAAATAAAATCACTCATGTAAAACATATTTTAAAATGTAGTATAGTTAGATTGGATAGTAAATTGTAAAGGAGAAATCGGTTCAATTCCGTTATCTGTCCCGTATTGCCTAGCTGTTTTGGTCCCCGAATATTCAAACATTGCCAAATTTTTATCGTTTCTATTAATACTATAATATACTAGACAACAACGTTAGTTCACCCTGGATAAACAAAACAAACAAAGTAGTTCCCAGCGTGGTGTCTGAATTTTGATTGAAATGAAGAACGTTTAAAAATATTATTATTTTGTTAAACCCATGCATATTAGTGCCTTTTTATCACGATTTGCGTACCGAAACTCCTCCTAGCAACCCAACAGGCTTTGTGTTTACTTATTTTCTCCTTCCGTGTAGTGACGTTCTGGGTTCAGGAAACGTTGTGGCTTTCGACCTTTCGAGTATAACCATAGGATTTATTCGATTAATTTGCAATTTTTGGCCATATTTCTATTCTTTGTTGCCAGCTAAAGCAGATTGGCTATATCAACGGTGCAGAAAACGGAATTGAACCGAGAAATTTATCATGTATAGATAGGAGGTAGGTGTTCACCGAAATTTTCCTTTCAGAGAGCGATAGCTTCTCCCTGCCGACACCGGCGGCGTTCCTGACGCTGCAGCGGTTCCCGGCGCCCCAGCCGCCGCCCGATCCTCCGCTAACCGACCGCTGCTTCTGCGGCTTCCCTTGCCACTGGACTTCCCTGTCCGACAATCACCTCAAGTGAGTCCAATCTTTTCATGGTTTAGAAGGATCCAACCAAGGGGTTACAAGTGACGATGTGTGATAAGTTGCGGTAATTGTGATAAAAGCGGTTGTGAAATAAGTTGTAAGTTGTAAGTGTAAAAATGAGTTGTGATAAAAGCGGTAAATGAAAATGTTAAAAGTTTAATTAAATAAATAAAACCACTGAAATTTTTTTGGGGAAAATCATTGGGTTGATATTTTGAACTAATGCTACTGAAACACCTTTCTAATCTAAAGTGATTACATTTGGGGACATCCATAAATTACGTGAGGTCAAAAAGGGGGGGAGGGGTTTGGAAAAATCTCACCAAATCTCACCAAGGAGGGAGGGGGGGGTCAATTAAAATCTCATGTCAACTTTTTAAGTTAGAACATTATACGATTTTCTTTTTTTTTAATATGAGAAAGGAAAATTATTTTTAAAAAGTTGTAGGTAAATCTCACGTGGGGGGAGGGGGGGGTCCAGCAAAATCTCACTAAATCTCACCAATGGGGGAGGGGGGGTCCAGATTTTGGAAAAAACACTTCACGTAATTTATGGATCTCCCCTTTCGAAAATATGATTTAATTTTGGTTTTATATCAAGTGATGATTGGCTCCATTGACAATGACATTTATTAAAATTAATCTATATAACGACTTTCATTCTATTTAGAAAATTCTTTTGGTGTTCTGTTTTTATTCTGTTTTTCTTTTCATATTTTATGCTTGTTTAAAGGTTACTTGAAAAATAATAAACTAATTTTAAATTTTAAGTGTGTTTTACCATTTTTTCCTTTACTTAAAAGTTTGAAAGAGGAAACCCAACAACTCGCTCTTTTTTGAATTCTGCAAAATTTTGAATAAACATATCTTATTTTCGACTAATGCATCTGTACTCTAAAGAAGACTTACTTAATTCTAGTGAAAATTGGATAGTTAGTTATACGCATAATATATTTTTTTCATTTTTAAACTTAGATTTGAGACTTATAAACCTTCTTTTTAATTTGACGATTTAATTTCAATTAAGTAATCGGTCAAATTACGCTACTCCGACTTAATAAGAATTCTTAGGCGTCTTTTGAGACTTTTAAAAAAGAGTTTTAACTTAATTAATTGACTTTTTAATTAAATTGACTTAAAGGTTTTTTTAGCACTGAAATCAAGTGAAATAAGCTCCAGAAATTCATCAAATTGGTAATTTCATTAGGGAAGTCGTTTAGGAACTGGATAGTAATCCGTGTAATAGTACTTGTGAGTAGAAGGGATAGTGTGCCTTTTTACCCTGAAAAACTGAAATATATCATTAGAATAGTTATTTCTGGTACTAACGGGGAATATAAAAAAGTATTAGCTTATTTTAAAGAAGTTAATGAGATTTCAGTTGGAAATTAGAAGGTGAGTTACTGTTCAGATTGAACATAAATGATCTGGCCAGCAGCCTTTTGCTAGACATATTTTTAGTCGCAGAGCCTGACACGTGACACAAGTGGGCGAAGAAAGTTTGACACTACGTTATATACGGGAGAAAGGAGGGTAAAAATGTGGAGAAAAAACGTGACATCCTTCATGGGCGGCCCCTTAGTAGATTTTATGATACAGTGAATTTTTAAATAACTTAATTTTACAAAACATAATACTACTTTACAATTTGTATACAAAACATTCTCTCTTTCCTTGCACATCAGGAAGCGAGCGGGCTACCTGCCGTGCCCCAGCCCACCTCAGCAGCAGGCTTCGAAGCCCTCCCCGTTGACCGAGAAGAGCTTCGTGTGCAAGCAGTGCGGGAAGGGCTTCAAGCGCTCCTCCACCCTCTCCACCCACCTGCTCATCCACTCCGACATCCGACCCTACCCCTGCCAGTTCTGCGGCAAGCGGTTCCACCAGAAGTCGGACATGAAGAAGCACACCTTCATACACACAGGTGAGTAGAGATACATCATTAAAGTGGAAATGCATGGGTCTTTTCGGCACCTTACTTTACACATTCTCATTTTTTGGCTCCTAAAACTCTGGTTTCAAGGCATTTAGAACGCGTAAGATGTCACTCCTTATATTAGAGCAGTGGTTCCTTTATGCTGAAGAGAAAAGAGATGCTCAATAAAGAAGGGATTAAACAGTAAAGGGACGGTCAAAAGCAAAAAGAGTAGTGTTCGGCACTAGTTAATTAGAACTAGTTGCAACTAGTAGTTAACTACCGATCAACTAGTAGTTAACTAGTAGTTTAACTACTTTTGGTTTAAACTAGTTTAACTAGTAGTTGAACTACTTTTTTTAATAACTACTAGTTGAAACTACTTTCAAATTTTCAACTACTTTAAAAAACTATTTTGCTTAAAATTTCAAAATTATTTAAAATTTTTATCAAAATATACAAAAATTACACTGCTATTTATAACTACAATGTCATGGTAGAGTACTCAAATACCATAACCAGAAATAAAGCTCCGCCGTTTTGAGCGAAGCATTAAGTTTTTTGTGATCTGATATAGATAAGAAAGATGTATTAGAATTTGGGCAAAAAGTAGGTAATGAAATTAAATAGACTAGTTAACTAGTAGTTAACTACTTTGGGAAATAGTTAACTACTAGTTGCAACTAGTCCCACGAAAAAATAGTTAACTACTAGTTGCAACTAGATTTTCCCAGACTAGTTAGTAGTTGGTAGTTAACTACTTTTTGACCACTAGTTGCCGAACACTAAAAAAGAGTCCCTGGATTACTGGACCACATAGCCTATTAAAGTGATAAAATTCATGGACCACCCTCATAAAAAAACTAATGGTCCAGTAATTTCTTCCACTTATAAACTGGAAGAAATTATCGGACCAACTTAGCCTACTAAAGTATTGAAATTCACGGACCCACCCTCATCCTATATCTACTTATTTACTAATTAGCCCAATTTTCTCCTATATCCATTTACTCTTCAACATCCCTCTACTCTTCAGCATTCACTTGCTCTTGATCCTCTCCAGCCTTCCTTTGCTTTTGGGACTCTCTTTGCTTTTGAGAGCATCCCTTTACTGTTTAAAATCCCTTCTCTATTAAGGATCTCTTTGCTCTTCAGCAGCTCTTTTCTTTCGCTTTCCACCCCTTTCCTCTTCAGCACACCTTTATTTTTGAGCCTCTCTTTTCTCTTTCCAGCCTTCCTTTGCTTTTGAGAGCATCCCTTTACTGTTTAAAATCCCTTCTCTATTAAGGATCTCTTTGCTCTTCAGCAGCTCTTTTCTTTCGCTTTCCACCCCTTTCCTCTTCAGCACACCTTTATTTTTGAGCCTCTCTTTTCTCTTTCCAGCCTTCCTTTGCTTTTGAGAGCATCCCTTTACTGTTTAAAATCCCTTCTCTATTAAGGATCTCTTTGCTCTTCAGCAGCTCTTTTCTTTCGCTTTCCACCCCTTTCCTCTTCAGCACACCTTTATTTTTGAGCCTCTCTTTTCTCTTTCCAGCCTTCCTTTGCTTTTGAGAGCATCCCTTTACTGTTTAAAATCCCTTCTCTATTAAGGATCTCTTTGCTCTTCAGCAGCTCTTTTCTTTCGCTTTCCACCCCTTTCCTCTTCAGCACACCTTTATTTTTGAGCCTCTCTTTTCTCTTTCCAGCCTTCCTTTGCTTTTGAGAGCATCCCTTTACTGTTTAAAATCCCTTCTCTATTAAGGATCTCTTTGCTCTTCAGCAGCTCTTTTCTTTCGCTTTCCACCCCTTTCCTCTTCAGCACACCTTTATTTTTGAGCCTCTCTTTTCTCTTTCCAGCCTTTCTTTGCTCCTGAACCTCTCTCTGATTTTGAGCCTCCCCTTATTCTTTAGCAATCTTCGCTATTCAGCATCCCTTCTCTAATCTATCTTTAATGAATAAATAATCTTTTAAAATGCCTATACATCCTATATGTCCTAAGAACGTTTAGTTTATCGTCAAGAAAAGGAAAAAGTCTAATAAAAAATAAATTAAGGTATTTGTAAAAAGTTTAATTGTGCGGTTGATTTTTGGGGAGCATTATAAAATTGACTTCACAGTAAAATTTCTCTCATCTTTCTTTCGTCTCATGCAAGGTCACAAAACACTTTCAAGGCATTCAAGACAAGAGCCCTCCCAGAAAAAAGTTGCTCTAATGTTGAATTCAACATACCTTTACTCTCGTCTCGAGCCTATCTACTCTCCAGAATCCTTTTACTTTTGAGGCTCTCTACTTTTAAACATCTTTTCACTAGTTACATCTAAACTCTTTACATAATATCGAGTGTGCATGGTAAAACTCTAAACCGACCCTAGAGATGTTGTTTGAGTTTTACAATCACCGGTTTTACGAGCCTCAAGACTTCCCAAAGGCAGAGGGGAAACACCGTTCGAGAAGGCCTTCCTTCATGCTCTGATATCTCCCGATTGCCCCTGTAAAGCACATCGATGCTCGGTGGTTGTAAAGCTCTAACATCATCCTATTAGAATCCCACTGCCTTTGGGATGTATTTGCACACTACTTCCAGAAGGGACTACTATAACCTTCTTCTTCTTCTCCTCCGCAGGTGAGAAGCCGCACAAGTGCCTGGTGTGCGGCAAGGCCTTCTCGCAGTCCTCCAACCTCATCACGCACACGCGCAAGCACACGGGCTTCAAGCCCTTCGCGTGCTTCACCTGCGGGAGGGCATTCCAGCGCAAGGTGGACCTGCGGCGGCACCGAGACACGCAACACGTGGTCGCGGCCCCAGTCCACCTGCTCGCCACCGCCGGCGACCCCTGGTTCGCCAGGCTCGGTTTCGGACCCTGCGCCGCTCTGCCCCTGCACTTCCCCTACTGAACCTGTGGAACTGGTTGTTGTGCAATTGATGCAGTGTGTGGAACTGGTTACCTTACTTAGGGTCCCTCCGTACTGTTTGACTGAGAGCACCCGTCACACCGAAATCCACATCACCGAAACACACTTCATCAAAACACCATTTCACCGAGTGCGTCATTACACCGACAGAAGGTTTCACCGAATGGGACATTTAATTCATTTCTGGAGTCAAAAGCTATCTAACAGAGGCGTAGCCAAGGGGGGGATTCGGGGAGACATCATGGCCATCTAGACACATAAGACTATGAGAAGCTCGAAATCTTGAGTGACGTTCTGCCTACTATTTCGCGTCATCATCGCTTTTTGGAAAACAGCGCAACTCCAGTTTGAAGGGAGTGCGCAAGATTTCAGACTGGGGTTGCGCTGTTGTCCAAAAAGCGATGATGACGTGAAATAGTAGGCAGAACGTCACTCAACGTCAAGATTTCGAGCTTCTCTGGCCTTGTGTCTAGATGGGCATGGATACATCCTCCTCTAAAATCAGAAACTCGTCTTTTTTGCCATAGAATAGGATTAAACTTACCTCATATCTTTCCCAAAAATTTCAATATCCCTCTCTGAAGTATATTTCACCTATACAGGACGTTTCACCGAAATGCGATTTCACTGATTGGTCGTTCCACTAAACCCTGGGGCGTAGATAGATAATAATTTAGAAGGGGGGTATTGAAATTTTGCTAGGCAAATAGAAGTATTTCCGACTTTTGGGAGATATATTCATCCATTTTACCGGCCCAATGCTGAGGACTTGCATGTCCTGTAGGTCGCTCATCGCCCCCTTACCGCCCAAAACAGGCCTATACCGCCTCACCTCCTACTGTCCAATACAAGTTCACCGCCCCTGTTGAGAACCCTTATCTTCTGTTAAAAACGTATTCAAAATTCCTTTTGAACTTTAAAAAATCAAGCTAATAATCAAGCTACTCAGTTCTCTATTTAAAGCAAGCTAATATAACAAAAAAACTCGCTAAAATAGTGGTGACTATACCTGTGCTGGCAGCCCACAGCAAGGGCTGGCCGCACGAGCGCCGGGTCCTTTCGGTTGAACGCATGCCGATAATTGCACAGTGCACTAGGACTAGGCCATTGCAATTTTTCTTTTTTTAATTTTCCAGGTGCACCCCCTCATGTTGTTAAAAATACAAAAAAACATTATTTATTACCTGCAAATTTTCAGATCTCTAGGCCAATTTTTTACCCCCGCGCACCTCAAAAGTAGTTATCCCATGTTAATTGTAGGGAAAATATTGAAAATATCTTAATTTTTCATTCCTTTTTAATTTAATCACCTGAACGCTGTCAATATTGGGTTAAAACCAAGGTTAGTAGAATAAGACTGGTTGGCTCTTCACATAGAGATGAAAAATTCAAAAGGGGCGTCAGATTTCATCCAGTGACGTCAATTGTAGCTCCTCCTTTGCCGTCATATTAGCCAATCCCTTTCACTCGGGTGGGACTTAGGGAGGGGCACTATGGATTAGGGACTCTTTCTTTGAGAGAGGGATATTTGATCTTTGGTCCAACAGGTTCAGCTGTACGACTTTTCAATGTTAGGAATCTTTCCCCTTAATGATGCGCTATCTATTACGTTGTAGATATCGGGTATAGACTCGAAAAACTTAAAAACAAGATGTATCCGGCATTATTTCTTGTAAATAAATTCAAACTAACTATCTCTTTATTTTGAAAATCAATTTCTATTTACAAAAAACACTGTTGCCAATAACTCAGTAACAATACGCTTACAAGAATATAAAATAAAATAAATTTACTAGTGAAAATAAAATTGTACAAGTTCCGTTCACTAGTCCTGTTTCCAGAATGACTATATTTAGTTTTTCAATTTTTGAGCTCCTTCAACGAGACAACTCAGTATTTAATTTTAGAAAGAAATTACTTTGTTGGGAAACTTGCCTTAATCGTTTATTCTTTTTACTATCTAGAAAACTAAATAATCATCATTTGACAGATTATAATTTTACTAGTATTTAATTTCAGGATTTATTTTCATAAAAAGAAGAAGAAAACTACTGGTTTATATTTTCCCTGTATCTTATTTTTCTCCCTTTCCACGTAAGCAAAATCTCCGCGATTTTCCTTATGAATCCTGATTGGCTACTCTACGTCATAACTTTCACGCCTTTTTCATCCAGTGACGTCACTGGATGAAATCAAAATGAGAGCCAGATGGGCCCCCCCTGGGTTAAAACCTACATATCACCTTTGGAATATCATTTCCCCAAGATCCCATTGGAAAATCATTCAACAGTACCTACTGGGGGATGTTCCCAAAACGCCACTCTCCCCGACAAAAGAGGAGGCTTGCAGGCGGGAGCTGGTGTTTTATTATTGAAGCTTTTTTCTAAGGTGCCAAACTCTACTCTTTTCCTATTAGTAAAAAATGAATGTATGTTAAATTTTGGCTCAGTTTGTTTCGACCTCCGCCCACTTCAATGAGGGAATTGCATAGGTGAGGGATTTGCTTAATTTTACACTTTTTTGATACGTTATAGTTTAAACTCTCAAGTATCAGATTTTAAAGTTCACAAATATGTTTTAAATAACTTAAAATTCGATTTTATTTTTGCCAAAACACTAGTACAGTCATGTGATCAAAAAACGGGATTTGACGTCACAGCGCCGTCGAAACTAGTGAATTGTTGAAAATAAAAGAAATCAGACTTATCATTAAACCAAAACACGCATAAAACTAGTCTGTTTCTCTAGTGAACGGCCAGAAAAAGAAAAAATTTAAACTTTTAATCCTAATAATTCCAAAACCAATTAATATTTTTTGAAAGAGAAAACGCCAATCTTTTTATAAAAAATATTTGTATGTGTCTTTAAAATATCATAGTTTTTTAGTTAAAACTTTGTGAAGAATAGCACAATGAAGCAAGCTAAGCATACAATCACATAGCGGGTCCAAGTGGGTCCAAGCGCTGTGACGTCACACAGCAGCCATAACGAAATTACTGTTTTTCCCGCCAATACTGGAAACGACTAGTGTTCGGCACTAGTTAACTAGAACTAGTTGCAACTTGTAGTTAACTACCAATCAACTAGTAGTTAACTAGTAGTTTAACTACTTTCAGTTTAAAGTAGTTCAACTAGTAGTTTAACTACTTTTTTAATTAACTACTAGTTAAAACTACTTTTAAATTTTCAACTACTTCCAAAAATGTTTTATTTAAAATTTTTATCAAAGGTAGAGTACTCAAATACCATAACCAGAAATAAAGACCATTTTTGCGCGAAGTATAAACGTTTTCTGTGACACAGATAAGAAAGATGTATTAGAATTTTGCCAAAAAGTAGGTAATGAAATTAAATAAACTAGTTAACTACTTTGGGAAATAGTTAACTACTAGTTGCAACTAGTCCCAGGAAAAAATAGTTAACTACTAGTTGCAACTACAATTTCCCAGACTAGTTAGTAGTTGGTAGTTAACTATTTTTTGACCACTAGTTGCCGAACACTAGAAACGACATTTTAAAAATTAATATCTTGGGGAATAGTTTTCCGATTTCAATAATTTTTACGTCATTTTTCATGGATTTTCATCCTCTATCATAATAAAATTTTAAAAAAAAACGTGCAATTCCCTCATTAACTGATTTCCTAAGCCAATGCACATTATGCAGTGCGCTCTTAACACTCCACAAACATCACCCAGTAGGTGGCTATATATTGCATGTTGGGACAATTTTTTCAATGTCCTACAGTGCACGGGCACGGTGCTGGGTGCTCACGTCGCCGCACAATGGAAGGGATATAGAAGTTAAAATACACTTGCGTCCAAAAATTGAGGGTAATTGGATTTTTTTAGGAATAATGTCACAAATTTCAGCTCCTGTATAACATAAGTCGAGACAAACACATATGAGAGCTTCATAAAAAGAATAGTTTATTTCAGAAACATGTCAAACACCATAGAAAAGTTCATAGAACAGTCGTGTCAGTGAAATGGGTTCCCTTGGTTCTGGAATTCGTTAAAAGTCCCATCGAATCGACGTAATGGTCTTTCAGCGAAACCGCTATTTGTCGGTGATGTGGATTTCGGTCGGTGAGATGAGACACGCCCAACTTTGACTAGGGCTGGTCTTGAAAATACAGAGCGGGACGGATAAGTGCAATGTAACCAGACAGCCGTCAAAATCTTCATCTTTTTTTTTTTCTCCAAAAAATGTGTTATTGGAGTAAAGGGATTCTTTAAGAGGGTAAATGCACAGGTTAGTGCAGATGCAATCCAAGCATCATGCTTTTAAGTTCATCAGTAGGAAATTCTCAAATTACCAAAAGTGGAGTTTGACTGATTTCTGAAGAAAAATAATTCAATTTTGTGATTTGGTTTGGTTCATAATGGGACGTCCATAAATTACGTGAGGTGTTTTTTCCAAATTTTGGACCCCTCCCTCCCCCTTGGTGAGATTTTGCTGGCCCCCCCTCCCCCCCACGTGAGATTTACTCAACCACTAGTTTTGTTTTATTGGCATAAAAATTGCCATCCAGATTGCAAAATTTTGATATAAGAACACATTGAAATCAAAAACATGATTATAACTTGTAATTATCACGACTGACTGGCTAATGATTTGACTAATCTGAGCATTTTTTCTAAACGTGTGCTGAAAAATACTAAAGAAAAAACGTATATTTTCTAAACTAAAAGTTGGCGTGAGATTTTAATTGACTCCCCCCTCCCCCCTGGTGAGTTTTGGTGAGATTTTCCTGGACCCCCCCTTCCCTCTTTTGACCTCACGTAATTTATGGATGTCCCCTAATATTCTCTTTCTCAAAAAATTTCAATTTGAAAGTTTAAGGAAATTTTAATTTGAAATTGAAGTAAATTGAATAGTAATTACAGTAATTTTTCCTGATTTTTATGATTCTTTCTTATAAAGTTTTTCAAATGTACAGTTTACATGTCCTTTTATATCACAAACTGAGACGCTACAATGTAGATAGCACATGTTAATAAATAATTGTTCAGTATTATGTAAATTTAAAAAAAAAAACATTATTAAAAATTACTAAAAAATATATTTACTTTTCCTGTAGAAAAAAAAAAATCACTTAAACTAAAAAAAAAATAAAAATATTTGAAACACCTTATAATCGCCTGACGCCTGACGCATGTCGAATACAGTAAAAATACAGTGTAAAAGTCTCAACACAGTCATTCCTAGCTCTTTTCCTTGTATTCCTTTTGGATATACTGACGAAACTTGAGCACACAGGATTGTTTCCAAAGTGTCAAGCATACATTCTATTCAGAATGAGGGAATTGCATAGGTGAGGGATTTGCTTAATTTTACACTTTTTTGGTGTGACGTCACACAGCAGCCATAACGAAATTACTGTTTTTCCCGCCAATACTGGAAACGGAATTTTAAAAATTAATATCTTGGGGAATAGTTTTCAGATTTCAATAATTTTTACGTCATTTTTCATGGATTTTCATCCTCTATCATAATAAAATTTAAAAAAAAAACGTGCAATTCCCTCATTGAATAAATAAAAATAATAAAATCTTTATTCGTCTTTTGAAAAATTAGAAATATTATCTCATTAGAAAACGCAAACCCGACCTTCTGTTTCTTGAAAATTATTAAATACATGAACCAATAAATTATATCTCCAATTTCATTCGTGGTATCCAAGACGATACTATAAAATGAATCAATTTATTTATTTCTATACCAAATAACATAAAAAAATTAAACCTTTTGTTAACAGTTTGAAAATGGTAAGCTAGCAAAAGGACTCTTTTAAGTGAATTAATCAATCGTGTACAAAAAAACATTTTAAAGGCAATAGTTTCATAATTTTTTAAAAATTTATAGTTTTGGAAATGGGAAGTTTCTCTATTGTGATTTAATGCAGTTCTAAAACACCATTTTATTCCTCAATTATTATAAACTCGGAGGTCGGGTCAGTCCAGAAAGTTAGACCCCGTTTAAGCACAAAATATTAGAGCGACATAGAAATTCTAAAGCTCGAAAACACGTGTGAAAATGTTTAAATGAGTAATATAATTAATGTAGAGAAAGATATGAAGGAAATTTCAAAGTAGTGCATACCGAGACGATTTTTTTACTAAATATTTTGTACTTATTTTATTTTAATTTAAAAAAGGGTATTACTTTGTGGACGACTCTTATACCTCTAATGAAGTTTATTTAATCTAATGTCCGTAACATTTTGTGATTTTTTTTTTTACTTTTTTCAAACAATTTTTAATACTATGTATGAATTTTTTGTTTCAAAAAATTTGTAATTAAGTGAAATTTTTTCTTGCATAACTTATGCAGTCATTGTATCTATTGTTATTGTAAATAAATAGTGCTAATAAAGCTTATTAAATGAGTTATCATTTTGCTACCATATAGTTTATATAAGCAGGGCTTAATTTCTAACCAAAGAAGTACGGGAGCGTTACTATTTCAGTATTACAATTATTTACTGATTAATACATAAATATTAGTAAATATTAACTGAAAACCAAGAAGTACCGGATCTCCGCTTAGGTGCAATTTAAGCCCTGTTTATAAGAACACATCATAACCTCAGGTAAGTTGAAAAAAAAATATATTTTTCTGTTCGAATTGGAATTATATTTTGAAATACCTCCCATCACAGCTCACACCTATTTTTATGTTGTCTTTTAAATAATTTTATACTTTAATCAAATCAGCATCAGCTCAGCAGTGATTAAAGACTTAAAAAAAAAACGGGCTGATGCCCGTTTTACTATGATGGGCTACTTTCATAGACGAGAAATAAAGTGGAGTGAGCATTTCCATTGAATCGACTCCGAAAAAAGGAATACGTCGGTGAAGTCGTGACGTCATCAACATGGCGCTGGGGACAAACAAACCCAATCTCTATGGCGTTTAACATGGGAGTGTTAAAGAATAATTTTTTAAAAATATTAATCGTCATTTCTTAGGGTATAGAACACCTTTCCCGCATAGTTAAAGGTATGGCAATCATTTATAAATAATCGGAGTATTTTTATTTTGCTTTTCTGTTTGAAAATTCAACGATAACATTTTAGGTCCATTGGTACCAATGGAGTCTAACACGATAGTGTGAAAAGATATTAGTTTTAGAATATTGTCCTTCGTTTGTTAACTTATAAAACCACTTTACAGTATATTTTAAGGTATGTTAATCATTTAGTAACAAGTATAATTTAGATTTTCGGTCTCATTTTTTAAGATTGTAACAAGAAATTTCATCTCCATCTGTTTATCATGCGAGTGTGAAAATATATGTTTTTATATAATATTCAACGTTCTTTGATATATCACACCACTTTTGAGCATAGTTAAAGGTATGTTAATCATTAATTAATAAGCAAATGTATTACTTGGGCTCCACTTTTATGGATTTAAATAAAAATTAGTATCTCCATTAATGTTATCAAGTGAGTGTGTAAATAGTTTTGTTTTAGATATTTATCATCGTTAGCTACACTTTTATTATTTCATTTTAGTATTATATTGTTTTGAGGCTTTGTAAAAATAGTACTATATACTGTATTTTCCTTAACTTTTTTTAATTTTTTTGTTTGATCTACATTTCTACCCATTTATGTTATTATTGCACAAATAGAAGCATTTTAGCAACAATGAGTATCAATTAGCTCAAAATTGTTTATTATAGACAAAATAAGAGTTAACAAGTTTTTTCCCATTCTGTTTTAGGTTCTATTTATTTATATTAGAGAATTGAATCACATCCAAGTTCCAGCTCACAGGACATTTTACATGTAATGAATGAACCATACTAAATGGTTCTTGGTTTTGGTGACCACTTTTGTGGCATCAATTCTAAGCGCTTTTTGGTTGATCATTTATATTTGTAAATCTATTTGTGTCTATGGTTTAATACCTGAATTAAACCAGTCTACCAGATGTTTTAGGGAATGGCGACTTACAATGGAGTTGAGGTAAGCATCTTATTAAACATCGTGTGCTCTTTCAGCGTTTGCATTCCGTCTTTACCTATCTATAATTTTCTAGAAAAAGCAATCTTATTTTGTTTTTGTTTTGTGGCAGTTTTGTGTATTTTAATTTATCTGATAAGTTTCCCACAATCTCCTAAAATGTGGACCCCAGTAGCTGACTGGATTTTCTCAGTAACTGCCCAGTGCCCATCCTTTTCAACCATATTTGTTGTCAACCTTTCATATATTTTTCATGAAAATTTTTAATATTTTCTCGATCAATAAAGAAGGTTTTAATATTTTTCTAATGGCAGGTAATTTTTAAACAGTTACCTACAGCTTAACTAAGTTCATTAACCCAGATAATGCCGAAGCAGTACTTTTGCTTTGCGTTACCCAGTGGGCACCTGTAGACCGTAGCCACTGAGGTGAAGTACTGTTGCCCACGCCACATTCACACAGCCACAGCCCCTTTTTACAGGAGGGCCACATTCATCACACACAAGGACAGAAACTAACATACATGCCAAACGGGGATTCGAACCCCAGACGTACGGCTTTGCAGTCAGATGCTCTGACCACTACGCCTGTGCGTCTGCAGAAGATTTTAATTAAAGTTATAAAAATAAAGCATGAGACATGTATGCTATTCCACGAATATATATTTCCAATAATATTACATGGGACCGGTGGTGTAGCCAGAAAAAAATTTCAGAGAGGGGTATTGATATTTCTGGAGGGGATGTGGTTTTAGTGGTTTTCTATGGTCAAAAAAGGAAAGTTTCAGGGGGGGATATATCCCCAAAATCCCCCCCCCCCTCTGGCTACGCCACTGCGTCAAGCTATTATTGTAATTGACTAAACATTAAATTTATCCAATTCTTAAAATTGTGTCTTGCATTTTAATGACAATTTTAGGACTGAAAATTCGAGTGACATTTGCTTCTTCCAGGCAACTATGTAATTCTACATCATTCCTAGCTTCTCTCTTGACTTGAATCAGCAATTACCAATCATTTTGGGTCGGTATAGGATAGGGATTTTTTGACAGGAAGAGGACAGGATATTTGAACTTTTCAATTCAACAGGTTCAGTTTTGAAACATTTAAGTTATTAATCTTAAAGTGTCTTTGTTTTAGTTTAAATGAATATTATAGGATCTCCATGTAAATAAATATTTATTGCTGATTTGAAGTAAGAAACCAAAGTGGATTCTGCCAAAGGTGAGAGTAATCCATATATTTAGTGAGCGTTGTGAAGTTGTAAGTGAGCGTTGGCAAGTTGGTGAAGTTTTACATCCAATATTTTTAATCTTGCACATGTCTGCCATGTTTAACCAAAATTTAATTTAAAATTAACAAACAATTTGATTATTTAGTTTTTCTTCAGGTAATAATCACTCAGATAGATGAGTGTTAAAACAATCAATCAATATAATATACACTACAGTGATGAATTCAGTAAAATCAGATCAACACTAATAAATCCGTCATAAAAACAATTAGTTGTGTAATCAGTTTAATACAAACATGCAAAAGAATGTTGCAAAATTAGCTCATAATGTGATAATTTTTTAGAGATCTAAAAGTATCTGAGTAATAAATGACTGCTTTTAAACCTTTCAGACCTATTCACCCCAATTTCTCATTGGATTCAATGTGAGCCTTGGGAGGCTTCAGATAGAAAGTGTTAAAGCACGGCTTACTAGATACTTATACAGGCTAGCCGAGTACAGAAATCATTGCAAATACAGATGGCAATACTGGACCAACTGGCAAAGCATATCCACAGTGTTGAAGGCGGTGGGTGATATAGGTAATTCTTGTAGCGCTCCAAGCGGGAAAAGTTGTCAAATGGTTTTCATTGTTTAAAACTCGGCTAGCCTGTATAAGTACATCTAGTAAGCCGTGGTTAAAGGAACAAAAGTATTTCCTTTGTATGTTTAGAAATTTCCAAAATATGGAATTGGGAATATTTTCATCTATTAAAATTATTTACAAAACAATCACTTATGGTCTAAGTAATAAATATCTGTCATTACGGATCATAATCAGTTTTAAATTTCATAGCCAGATAGATACTGAGAAAATCAATCTAGTCAGCTACAGGGGTCCACATTTTAGGACCTTGTGGGTATCTAACTTATCTGATTAATTAAATTACACAAAACTGCCACATCATAGATATTAAAAACAAAATATGATTGCTTTTTCTAGAAGATTATAGATGTAAAGAGGGAATGCAAACGCTGAAAGAGCACACGATGTTTAATAAGATGCTTACCTCAACTCCATTGTAAGTCGCCACTCCCTAAAACATCTGGTAGACTGGTTTAATTCAGGTATTAAACCATAGACACAAATAGATTTACAAATATAAATGATCAACCAAAAAGCGCTTAGAATTGATGCCACAAAAGTGGTCACCAAAACCAAGAACCATTTAGTATGGTTCATTCATTACATGTAAAATGTCCTGTGAGCTGGAACTTGGATGTGATTCAATTCTCTAATATAAATAAATAGAACCTAAAACAGAATGGGAAAAAACTTGTTAACTCTTATTTTGTCTATAATAAACAATTTTGAGCTAATTGATACTCATTGTTGCTAAAATGCTTCTATTTGTGCAATAATAACATAAATGGGTAGAAATGTAGATCAAACAAAAAAATTAAAAAAAGTTAAGGAAAATACAGTATATAGTACTATTTTTACAAAGCCTCAAAACAATATAATACTAAAATGAAATAATAAAAGTGTAGCTAACGATGATAAATATCTAAAACAAAACTATTTACACACTCACTTGATAACATTAATGGAGATACTAATTTAAATTTTTATTTAAATCCATAAAAGTGGAGCCTAAGTAATAAATTTGCTTATTAATTAATGATTAACATACCTTTAACTATGCTCAAAAGTGGTGTGATATACCAAAGAACGTTGAATATTATATAAAAACATATCTTTCCACACTCGCATGATAAACAAATGGAGATGAAATTTCTTGTTACAATCTTAAAAAATGAGACCGAAAATCTAAATTATACTTGTTACTAAATGATTAACATACCTTAAAATATACTGTAAAGTGGTTTTATAAGTTAACAAACGAAGGACAATATTCTAAAACTAATATCTTTTCACACTATCGTGTTAAGACTCCATTGGTACCAATGGACCTAAAATGTTATCGTTGAATTTTCAAACAGAAAAGCAAAATAAAAATACTCCGATTACTTATAAATGATTGCCATACCTTTAACTATGCGGGAAAGGTGTTCTATACCCTAAGAAATGACGATTAATATTTTTAAAAAATTATTCTTTAGCACTCCCATGTTAAACGCCATAGAGATTGGGTTTGTTTGTCCCCAGCGCCATGTTGATGACGTCAGACTTCACCGACGTATGCCCGTGAAACGCAACTCCAAGAAGGCACGCAGTAGCAACACTGCACCACAGAGTACACTGCACGGCATGAAAGTTCGGCAATGAAAACAATTTCCAGTAAGACCACCGTCACGTGACTTCCTGGAAATTATCTGTGACACTCTTTAGGGGCGTCCACAGAGTATAGATTCTAACAGAGGGTCCAAGCGGCGATTTTACTCTTTCGGAGACAATAGTTCCACCGTTATCGCATAGTGGCGCTGATGGTCCCAGTTGTCAATCGATATCATATCGATATCAAGTGGGAGGGAACAAGTCGGAACGGGTGATTCTGATTGGATATGGAACTTTTTATGGGAATTTCGCAATCACTGTTATTTTTCCCCAGATCAAGGAACTTTTCCCTAAACTTTCCCTGCCGGTAGTAAAATTTCCCCATAAATAAACATGGATGATTTGTAGTGTCTCGGTCTCATCAGTGATTGCACTAGCAGATATAATTATTTTGCATCATTCTCCAAGTAAGTCTCATTTAACATTGTTTTATTCAATAACTTTAAATCCTATGATTAATTATAAAAACATGGAAGTAGGAAGATAGGGAAGTGCCGTAAGAAGTTTTTCCCGTGCCAATGATCGCAACGTTTGGGGGAGCCACTTGCGCGGCATATTTGCTTCCTTTCTAAAGCCGCTTCGTTTGCTTGGTCTTCCTCAGCAGAAAAAGTGATAAATAAAATAATCAACTCGCTTGAAAAATAATTTTTAATGGCAATTGGTCTCATTTCTGAAATAGGTTTAAGTAAAAATTAACTTAATTACTTAAATTAAACTATGCATACTAAAATTAAATTACTTTATTAAACATTTTTAAAAATTGTTTTAAAAACCCAAAATTTCTAACTAAGTTAAAGTGGCTTTAGTAAGTAAGCATATGTCTGTACCCATCGTCTCCTCTCCTCTCTGATCAACTCAATCAAGAAATTTATGCACACGTGGCGCCCTCTAACGAAAGAATTCGTACACATAGTTCTCTCTATATACTCAATAATAAACTCTACCGTTGCGATCTTTGGCACGCTGGAAATACATTAGCTAGATAGACCACGGCAGTTCCCTATCTTCCTACTTCCATGATAAAAATGCTTCTTTTCTAAAAATGTCTTTCTTTTGCTTTTAGAACACGTTTATGTTGAATTGTAAACAACTTCCTCCAGTTTTGATGATTTTCGTTTGGGAAAGAATAAACTGTAAGTGGGTAATGACTTTTTAATAATTTTCAAATCAATGTTTTAAAAAGCAAGATTATGTTAAGAATATTTGTTTATCAAATAAAAAAAGCAAAGGATTAAGACATTACTATAGTAAAAATTTGCCAATTATCAAATGAAAAAAAGTAAACAAAATGGGTGAATTTCCATTACAATGATCCGAAAGTTATTTAGAACTGTAAATGAAATCTTTATTTTTTTTACTAAATATCGTCTGGTAATACATATATATTTGAAGATCAATTATATGTTATTTAATGTTATAAATGGTTTGCGAGTACTACTTTGTTTCCTGAATTCATTCCTTGAGTTTTTATTAGTATGCAGTTTATTATTTTTATAAAGCAACTTTCCAATAGCTAATAAATTGCAAGTACGTTTCAATGCTATTCTTACCTTTTGATTATTTACTTTATCACTGAGTTTTGATGAGTTACTTTATTTGTGAAAATGTTATTTAATCTTATATTCGTGCTTTTTGAGTCATGTTTTTATAATTAATTTGGAACTATGCTTCTCTGGTAATTACTGTTGACTTGTAAATCAAGTCTGTATCCTTTTCCCTTATTGTATGTATATTCTTCAGTTTATTGATAACTATATTAAATGAAGCCATGATAAACTTTTTTGCAGTTTTTAATTATTTGAATAGGTTTAAATTACCTTTCTCAAGTAGTATAATCTAAGTAATGGTTGAAATTTTGAAATATGTTTTAATAAAAACTATAACAAAGCATGGTTTGGGAATGCAGGCAATCACTTTAAAATACTTATTTTGAAAAAAATCTGATAAATTCATCAATTTTCAGGGGCTTTTGAATCTGCATTGGTTGAATTCAAAGCTATCAAGAATGATTGCATTATATTACCCTGCAGTGTCAAAATTGTTATTGAGTTATTGTTATTCAAAGTTATGTTTTTTATGTAAGAGGTTTTAAGCTTAGGTTGAGTATTGTGTGCCTGTGAAAGCAAAAGCTTTTACATAAGTCAGATACTAAAATAAACAATAATCTGATAAAACATTTAAAAATATAGAAATTATCTACTATCTCAAATTCTATTGTGGAATAGGTTGGCAAAATCCCTGAAGGAAGTCAAGGCACTTCTATGTCTAAATCATTGAAATTTCCTGTTAATTTTTTAAAAGGAAAAATGCTTTATTTGCAATGACTTAGAAATCACTACTAATCATTTTTCTTAGTCAAATTCTGTTATATTGTAACTGGGATTTTTCCCACTTGTGTCATTTTATTTAATTTCAATTTGTCTTATATTTTTGCATACATCCCTTCAACTAATTGGTTCTTAAGATATCAGAAATGCTTTACATAAAATTTGTCTAGTTTTTTGTAATATCTGTAAATATCTGTTCAATAAACTATTTTTTATTACTACTTGTATTCACTGTGTTGAAATTAATATGAAGTAATTATTTTCTATGTTTCTTCCAATCTTTTCACCTAAGAAAAATTATATTTGGGTATAATTTATGGTGTTGTTTTATTTATGGATAATAGAATTGTTCATATTATATAAATCACCATATATTCATTCTACCTCACCTGCAATCCAGTTCAGTTTTTGAATATACTATAGCATAATCTAATGTGAAATAAGTTTAATAAATTTACTACTTTTGAATAACCAAAAAAAAATAGCATTTTGTTTGCAAAATGCTAAAAAATGCACTTAAATCATAATCACTCAGTTAATCAACTCATTGTTTTAGTTTAATGAAAAAAGATAAACTCGCGATAGAAATAGATAACAAAAACTTCAATTGGTGAAAGTAAAATTACAAAGATAATTCAATTTCTAAGTCTAGAAATTATTTAGATCAATCGCTGTAAAAGGCGATTTCCAATTCAAAAGCCGAAGTTAGAAATTTCCTCTTTCCCCAGCGCATGCTCAAAAGACACACGTAGCTGTTTGAAAACTGGGAAAACAGAAGAAATCTTTTTCCCTTTCTAGCGATTTGAGTGACAGGTGAGGGATGATAGCTGGCCAGGTGGGCGGGGTTAATAGAGAAAGAGGAGGTTGCAGAGAGAGAGATTGCATGCGAATTAAAGAGAGTCAATAACGTTCGTCCTGCACTGTCGTCCTGTTCTCTGGTTAGTTCCACCGTTATCGCGTAGGGGCGCCACGTTCTATGGGAAAAACCATGCTTTAAAAGTTGCCATTAGCGTCTATGGAGATGGACCCTCTGTTAAGCTCTATACTCTGTGGGGGCGTCATTGCTCACTCCACCAGTTTCTTTCTTCTATGATTTATTTATTGAGGATCAATTAAAAATTCCTTTTGAATAAACAAATAGATTACTTGAAATTACGGGTACAGGTAAAATATCTGGCAACACAAAATATTATTTTTAGAACTATTGACTTTTATCAAGGTGGCAACTTCAAAACATAGTGGTTTCAGTTCGCGTTTCATATTTGAGCGGTTTATTGATAAAGAAGGATGCAAAGGGGATTTTTATTAAGTGATAACGCAGATAAACTTCACTTTTTTCAGTGAATTTTGTATTGGTAAGCTACATTTTTTTAGTGATGTAGTTATCCATATCACTCATTTGTTATTTTCTTTTACTAAAGTGTTTTACTAGTGTAAATAATAATGAAAATAATGCAAAGCCCTGTGCAAAACATACTATCGAAGTATGAAAGAATTATTATTTAAATTAACATTCTAATTTAAATCTGTGAGCGTATCCCATAAGCACGAAACCACTTATTTTGTAAAATTTTACTTGATGTGTTACTCTTTTGTGCAATACTACTCTGAAGTGGGATGAGTGAAAATAATTTGTATAGGTAGGTACTTTATAGATTTAAGTTGATATTAAAAAAGGTTAAAGCATGTAAACAACTTATTATTATTGTTTCAAGTTTATTTTAGCTTACCGTGTTAAAAACACCAAATCTAATTTCATATAATATCAAAATTAAAATTTAATTTGAGGGTAAATAATTAATTAGTTTGATAGTTATTAAAAAGAGGGAACAGCTTTATAAAGAGTCATCCAGATATTTACTCACAGCTCAAGTGATGACCACTGTGCTAAACTAAATTATAATAACTATAATGAGCTATATAATTATACGATTTTCATAATGTTAAAGTTTAGGAAGTTTGCACTCCAGGTTTATGTTTAACTCAGTGATGATGACAACACTTAAGCATGTTGCTGTAAGAGCTGTGGTTACACATGGTGGCTGGAAGACTCTTTCTAAAGCTGTTCTTAAAAGGGTTATTAGAGTTTTTGTTAATGCAATTACCTAACTTTTATTCTGTATGGAAATTCGATTGAAATTCAATCTGTGTCTTCCTTTCTCTGTATCCACAGCTTATAGGAGAAAGGTTCCAAGTCACTTTTGGTAAATCTTTTGAAAGCGGCAGAATCATGCGAAGGAATGAGCTGATCTCAAATTCTTGTCTAGTTGAAATGTGATTGATAAGATTGCATTGCGTAAAAGTAAGTGCCAAATTTGAAGTAATCTCGTACAGAATAGTTGACCCCGAAGTGACTTGGTGCCTTTCTCTAGAAAGCCAATGATGTGATAGATGTTAATGAAAATTGTGTCATTTGAAAGAATACTTGCAGCATAAATAAGAGTAAATCCAAATCAGTATAGAGTAAATAAAATCAGTCAAAATAATTTGCAAGAGTCTATTTCATAAAGACAAGCCACCCTAAGTAGATTGAGAGAGAATGGTTAAATCGGCAGTTTGTAAAACGACAAAGGAGTGTAAAGTCTGTCTTTCTTTGCTAGGCAGTTGGGAAGGAAAATTCTTAGTCTGTATTTCTTTGGTTAGGGGATGGGGAAATCCAAGTTCGAGTAGGGGTGCGGGAAAATTGGGAGCTTGATTACGTAAGCACCTTTTTCTTTGAAGAAGTGGGAAGGCAGGTGGGGTAGTTATTGGCAAGAAATAACCAGTTTGGCTCTCTCACTATACCTCCCTCACCCTAGGGAGTGAATGGCCTCGCTCATTTGGGGTTACACTACACTAACCACCTACCGAGGGAAGACAGTTTCTCCATATTATCCTGTCGATCATGCTGCCTAAGCTCATTAAGTGTGCTGCTAACGGGGTGTAATAAGTATGAACCCAAAGGAGCTAAGAGTGGAAGACTTCCACAAGGAGGGATAAATCTGACAAATTTTAGGTGCTCAAGAAAATCAGGTACTTACATATTATCTCGTCGACCATTCAGCAGCACAGCTATAGAACGGTCAATAGGCCGGACCTGAAAAAGCTGTAACCTTCCCCCAAACCTAATAAAATTTACCCAAACCTAATGTATTGCTCCTATGGAGCTGGCAGGGGCTTCCCCCGAACCAGGTTCAGGCACTTTTTCCAGGTCTGCAATAGGCTTTGATAACGTTTTGGATTCAGCGGCATGGTTGACGGGATAATATGCAAGAACTAAAAATAACATTTCTTTGATGTATGGTATCTAAATATTGAAAAAAAGAGTAAGTCCTAACAATCCAGACCTAGGCAACACTATTTTATATCCAATTCTGGTGCTAGACCCCAATTTTTTGGAACATTATAAATGAAAATTTACCTAAAAAGTCTTCAAAAAAATTTTCCATGAGTAAAGTATAAAAATTTTCTTTCAACCTCAGGTCTTTCCTCAAGACTTTAACTTAGTTTTTGATCTTTAAATTTTTATAGAGAATTTTCTGTAAATTCAAAGAATCCAGGCCATGATGACTTTTTGCAATTTTTTTTCTGACAATGCAAAGTATTATCAAGAAAACATTTGGGCTTCTACCCAGCCAAGCTGCCAAGATCCACTACTTCATCTCCACTCGCAGTGGCAACCCTTGGCCTGAATCCTTTTGATTAGCCAAATTTTCTGTTTAAGTTTTTAATATTTATTTTTCTGTACCATATTAGCTAGTTAACCGAAAACGCATTGTCAAAGCCCATTAACCGTAATGCTAAAGCTGTAACACTGTATAAGAAGCGATTAATTTTTTGGTCAGTGTGTGGTTGATACGGTGTAAAAGAGATGAGCTTTTTGGAGAGATCATTAAGATCAGGTTAAAAAGGTGATAGTGTTTTTTAAATGTGATATTTTGAGAGCTGTAATAGTTATTTTGTTTTGGGGAGCCTTGACCATACATAGCTATGAATTTTAAAATATATTACTTTAAATGCAAAATTTGAATAACAATGTTATAAAATGAAATTGATATGAAGCAACGATCCCCTTTAAGTTATTTACTTTATAAATTTTTAACTTTATGATTTTTTTGCAGGAATTTTTAACAGGAATGATTTTTTTGCAGGTTAGCTGAATTATGATCTGAATAATTTTAGTTGTGGCTGTGACAAAAGCAATGCTTAGCTTTACTAGACAATCTTCAAGAACACCGTTCATTTTATAGTACAAAAGTGGAAGTGGTATATACTGCATTATTTTTCTCCTAATGTTATTACTTTTATTGTACAATAGTTTTTTATAGTAGGGGAGCCCATGATGCTAAATGTGGATTTACTCGAGCACGTCAGATAATCATAGGGGAGATACCTTGCATGCTTTTGAGTAACTCTACCAAATATAAGCTCTCCATGTTGGTGGGTTTGTTTAGAACAGCCCGTCAAAATTTGAAAGAAAACTAGTTACATGGACATACTCGAGCGCGTCAGATTGTCTACCAAGACAGTTTACAACTAGTTGAGCCTAGTTTCCTGGCTACTAGTCTATAAACATTTTGTTTCGTACATTTTTCTCAAAAAGAGCGATAGCGTCTTACCGGTCTTGGCTTTACTTTGCAACTTTGTAACCCTCCCGCTCCCTTACCCACCGCTCAAATCGGCAGATTTTAGAAAATGTACACTTTTTAGCTGGTGACTAACCTACCTTATCATTATCTGACGCGCTCGAGTATGTCCATTTAACTAAATTTTTTACAAATCTGACGGACTGTTCTAGACCAACCCCCTACATAGAGAGCTTATATTTGGTGGAGTTACTCAAAAGGATGCAAGGTATCCCCCTTATGATTATCTGACGCGCTCGAGTTACTACCCAAAAACACTCTGGGCTCCCCTACTATTATTACATGTTTGGTTTGGAGAGACAGCAATGGTTGACCATTAAGATAGCTTGATCCACCTTGCCTAGTTATAGATAGTTACATTTTTTGTTTTGAGTTTTTCAATGAACTTAGTATCAAATTTATGTTCTTAGCATTCTCTAGTCTTTTCCTTGAAAAACTAAGAAAATGCTATAAATGACCTCTTTTAGCTTAAAAAGTAATTTTTCTCACTATCAGTTATTCTTTAAAATGGTATTAAAAAATAAAAAAGGTTATTTTATTTCTTTGTTTATTTAGACCAGGGCCATAGGTGGGTTATAGGGTTAACCCTTTCAGGGTACAATTCCGTTAGAGTCCCCGCTAAATATCGCCAATATCCAAATTGCTAAATATATCCAAATATCCACAAATTTGTCTGACTTTTATTAATAAACTGAAAAGTTATTGATATAATTAAACATTTTAATTCAGGAGTTTGAAATTATTTATGAATATATCTACTTTTTGTTGCCTAAAAGAACCAGGCGATATTTAGCGGGGACTCTAACGGAATTGAACCCCTTTCAGCCCTAGACTGCCCAAGATTGACAATGAATCGTATAGAAAAGAGGTTCCAAAACTTTTCAAAAACATAATCTAATGCGACCCACATCTTATCTTTAGTTTAAGTATTTAATTTTTTCAGACAATGACTGGATTGGCGAAGAACATTTAAATTAGTGTGTTGACCTCTTCCTTGCAATTTTTCCAAGTGTCTAAAAAAGAGGCGCAACAAGTTTCTTATAATAATAAGCGCAGTAACTAAGTGCTAGTTTTTCTTAATAATTACATGCAGAGGTTAAATGTTGTATTTCAACACAAACGTATAAAATTTTTAATTTATGGGTTCATTACTGAGTTTCATCTTAAAAAAGGGAGGCTGGGGGTTTCTGGGGAGCCAGAAAGAATTTGGAGGCTATTTTGCAGCCTAACATTTCTTAAGAAAATTACCAAAATTAATATTGCTCCCCCTCAAATTTGTTTTTAACTTCAGACACTGAGTTAGGTTTTTACTTATTCATTTATTCTTTAATTATCTAGTTCGATTTTAAAATCTTTAAAAGTCCACATCATATTATTAAAAATTTTGAAAAACCATATGATTAAACATAAATTCAAAATCTTCTGTCGACCAACAATTTGGAAAACTCTTGCATAGAATATTTGGGGTAGATATTAGGGGTTAAACCCTTCTTAAAAACATAAGAGTGCAATATTAATGGGAGAATCTACTGGGGATCTGATGGGAAATCTGGGTAAGTTTCTTGGTGCTACTACTGTGTTGTCTTTAACTCCAGAGTTAAAGACAACTCAGTAGTAGCACCTCGGAGAAATTTTCTCACCTGTCGTAACAATGGTATATTTACCAAGCCATATAAAAATACATCAGTTATTTTTTTTTCTTGAAAGAAATTGGTCCCCTAAATAACAATACAGTTTTAAAATGATTGGTTGCACAGAAGTATTTACAAAGTAGTGTATGTATATTAATTTATCTCTTGAGATAGATCCAGGGGTCAAAAATCTACCTACTTTTTATTTGCAACAGAATTTTGCTAATTTTTAATACAAAGCTTTTCACAATTATTACCTTAAAACTAATTCTTATTTTCTGATTTTAGGTCATTATATTGACATAAATATCAATGTATTGTTGTATACATCAAGCTAGTGAAAGTCGCAAGCAGCAATGTGAAATAATTTTGTAAATTTCATCTGTAAGTATTTTTTAAAAATGCATTTTTTGTTTGTTTTAAATTTATTTGCCTCCAACCTGTTACCTAATTATTTTTCAAATTGCTATGTTATTGATGACTCTATACTAGACTGCAATGTAACTTGACCCTACGATGTCACTAATAAACAAAGTAGTTCCCATCGCGGTGTCTGAATTTTGAGTGAAATAAAGAACGTCAATTTAAAAATATGATTATTTTGTTAAACTCATGCATATATAGTGCTTTTCAATCACGATTTGCGTACCAAAACTCCTCCTATCAACCCAACAGGCTTCATGTTTACCAATTTCTCCTTCCGCATTTGTGACGTACTGGGTTCAAGAAACAATGCAACCAAGTATAGAAATGTAAAAAATTGCTGTTCATGTCTCATAATTCCATTAAATGCCATAAAATGAATTTTAATTCCATATTCTGATAAATATTTCAGATGGGTTTTATAATTTTAAAACAAAAATTTAAGGCTAGAAAGCTTAAAATTTCCATAATTTAGCTTGTCCCACTACTGACATATGCTTAAATTATAGTCTGTGTAAATAAAATCGGCGGTTTCACGTCATGCTTTACCATGGCAACGCAGAAGAAATACATGGAGAAAAAACTCAAGGTCAACCGCCGATTCTATTTACACAGACTATAAATGACTTTCAGTATACTAAAAGCATTTATTCAGATTGTTACCTAGTATTATTAATCATACCTTATAGTGGTCGATAAAAATATTTAAACTTTTTAAATAACAATTTTAACAACATACTCTGCAGATTAAAGGTTCCTTGATTTACTCAACCAGATTAATTAAAGAACCTATTTTCAAATTTCTTCCCTAAATAATGTTATTTTTTACTGGAGCATGGAGTTTTTTCATCCCCAAACTACAGAGGACTCGCTATGACATAGGGTTTCAACGGATCCAAGATGGATAAGCCTAACTTTCTCTTCTAGGAAGAGGAAAAAAGAATGACAATTACAAGTGCTTTTGGATTCATTCCTATCTAAAATATGTAGGTTAATTCATTGGTGGTGCGTCAGCTCCTGAAAATTGGAGGGGCAAGAATTTGGGATTCCTCCCCAGAAGGATTTTTCAAAACCATGATTACCATTCCCCCAAAATAATCTTTCGTTTAAGTCCCCCGTTCAATGATTTTAAGGTGGTTTTAAATCAACTTATTAACTTTTATCCCAAGTTTTTTTTAATTGTTTGTAACTTTTCACCAAAAAGGAGGCCCCCCAAATTTTTTTTTAAATTTGACCTTTTAAAAAAGGGTCAACGTCAAACTCATTTTCATTGTTATATGATTAGACAATTTTAAATCAAGTTTTCTATGCCTTAACCAGTGCTGTGGCTGGAATTTTTTTTTTGGGGGGGGGAGCTCTACCCTTTTTTTGCTAGAAACAAAATATTCTGTTAGGATGATGTTCTCCCATTCTCAGCACTGGCCTCAACCTATTCTAAATGAAATTATGTTCTAAATCATGGGGGTCTGTCCCCCTCTTATATACACCTCGGTGTCGTTGGTAAATTGGCACCATCCGTTTATTGTTAAAGGTTGAAGAAACGTAATCAGCGAATTTTCAGTCTCCCTCAAAAGTTAAAAATAAAGTACTTTAAACAATGTTCCTAATTATATTGGGGGGGGGGACTTGACCCACCGGGATTCCCCCTGTGGGTTAATTTACCTATCTAATGAGGAAAAAGAAATTCAGGGTTAAGGATTTGTTACTGGATTTGCCTGGAACCTATATTTCCATGTTGTGTTTTGCAAATTTTCATGGTTTTTTATTCTTGGTTACAATCCCACTGATAACTATCCCTACTAAGCTTCTAAGTGAAATTTATCATTTTATGTAGTTTTCCCCCATTATTGCTTGATTAAAAATGAAAAATCTCTGAAATTTACTGACGAGTAATTTCTTTTCAGATAACATCAACGCCATGAACTTCACACAGGAAGATCGGAAACAAGTAGGAATTTTCTTCACCAAAATTTTATCAACTTACTACAAGGAGCCTGTGTATTATGAATATATCAGAGGTCATCTGTCAAAAGCCCCCGAAGTAGTTAGGCAGTACATCCTTAGAAAATGCAAAGGAGAGGGACTGCTCAATTATTTTAGGAACCATAAGAATTATTTCGAAGTAGACAGAACATATGTATCGTTGAAAAAGAAAGTAAATGTGACTAGGCTTGAAAATCCTTCGAATGCTAAAACGAAAGTTCCAAAGCCTGTTAAGTTTGTTCGTTCCAAGAGCGAAAGCGTTAGCTCGGGTGCTAGTGAAAAAGTGAAAGCTTCTGCCCCCTCTTTGAATAGCTCTGAAAAATTAGAACATGAAGAATATGTTTTTAAGCACTTTACTCGTAAATTAGATGGAGGGAAAGAAGTTGATATAGAAAGTATAAACTTCGAAGAACTGCCCAAAAAAGTCACGCACTATCTTACTATTCACTTTGACAAAAGCCTGCTCAACTATTTTGAAAAGTATAAAGATGCATTTCTTGTCAAAGACAAAAGAGTTTCTCTCTCTCAAAAAGTATTAAAACGCACCAGTAGTGATGTTAGTGATATGAAAGAATTCACGAGTGAAGATGTTCACTTAGCATCCATTGATCCTGAGCAAGAGGAGGCGATAGCTTGGCTCTTGAGTATCGAGTACTTTTACAAAATATTGAAAAAAGTGAAGGGGAATACTCTCCATGTTGATAAACTGGCTGGCCATTTAAACCAAGCTAAAGACTGCGACTGCGTTAAGAAGTTTGTCAACTCTCATAAATACTTGATAGACTTTTTTAGGCTTTCTCCTGCATTGTTTCGTATAACTCCCATGCTCCAAGTCTCGCCTTCTAAATATTTTAATGGCGTCTTAAATCAGTTTAAAAACATGATTTATGACCCTTCAAATGAATCCCAACTGGATACAGAGTTGACACTGATGTCTTCTCTTCAGGATTTAGTGAGGGGTCATGGCTCAGTTACAGATGAAGTTGAAGATGATGCTAATAGTTTAGGATCTTTTATCCCTGAATCAAACCTAAGTGAGGACAAAGAATCGTGTAAAAGTAGTGTAAATGGTCAGTTGGGCACTGAATATGAATCTGAAGAAAGGGAAAGTTATGATGACCGACTTTACAATGATGATTATGAAACCGATGATGACCGTGATAATAATTGGGATGAAGATTATACGATTGAACCTTATAATCAGGAGACTGACTATGGTGATAATTATCAAATGTACAATGAGGAGTTTGGTTATGCAGATTATGATCAAAGCTACAATGAAAATTTTGAGGAACAAACTTGGGTATATCATGGAAATTCTGAAGACGTAGCTTCTAAGGATAGCATTGATCTCCTGCCTATATTTTCAGTAGATGAAACTGAAGGAAAAGATGATGGTAATTTCTCAATAATGGAACTTTCTGAACAAAGAGAGGCTAAATTGAAATTTTTATTCAAGGTCCAGTTATATTGTACAGAAGCAGTTGAAATCAAAAATGAGTATTTTAAAGATCACGAGGTAAAATGCATAAAATTTTTCAAGCAATATTTGAAAGCAGCAGTGGGAGGTAGCACGATCACAAGTTTACAGGGGAGTCTGGGGCAAGCAAAACCTGAAGTGCAATCTTTCATGAGAAAAATGTACAGAGGTGACAAATTTGCTTCGTTTTTTAAAGAGCATGTCGAGTTTATTATAAATTCATCTGTGGTTACATTATCTTTAAATTGTGATGAGATCTTCAAAAATAGACTCCTATTGTACACTCCTTATAAGAAAGAGTTTAGTTATGAAACTCTGTATGGGAGTTCTGAGTATGGAAGTTTTCTAAAAGAAACTTTGGACTTTGTTTCTGAAGTACTCAAGCGTTTGACGAATAGCAATAAACTTAAATGCAGTCGTATATATAGCCTGATTAATGATTTCCCTACCTTTTTAGAATCAATTAAACTGAATTGTAGCAATCCTGATGAAGAAACGGAAAGATTTTTAGGAATTTTAGATATTTTTGACATCTCAGATGGGCTAATTTCAATGTCCTCTAAAAATAGCCCCATATCAATCAAATGGCTTAAAGAAATAACTGAAACCTCACACTGTTCAAACTCTTTACCCATTGAAGGTCAAAGCAATGCTGATGGCACACGCATCAGTCAATCTTCTGGTAACGATGATCCTTCTTTTGAGCTCTTGTGCGAAATTTCTGAATACCTGACTCAAGACAGCTCCGTTTTTCACGACGTCTCCCATTATTGGGAAGTTGTTGACATTCTCCCAACTGAGATACTCTTAAAGATAGAAACTGCTGGAACTGACTCGCGAATCATACTCGAAGCTATGCTAAAAAATTTTAAGTCTTTAGATAAACATAGTGAAGTTTTTTATCTTGAAGAGCAGGATGATTTTACTAGTGGAATCAATCAGGAAGACAGTAATTCTCTTGAAAATGTCTCCCTCTTTCTTAGTGAAACTGAAAAGGTGGAAGAAACGGGAGAAATCGCATCTCAGTTTACCGATAATTTAGGAGACATCAATGAAGAAATCAATCAAATTCAAGGTACTTCCATACATCATGGAAATACTAATGACAAGGATGATGGTGAAAAGGGCTCAAGTTATAGTAAGTATGATGCATCTAATTGTAATGGTCCTCCTACACTGGATATCTCAAGCGTAGAAAATATACCTTTTGATAAACAAGATAATTCGAGATCTGAAATCTGTTATAGCCAAGAGTTAGTTGTTGTTGAGACTTCTATTAATCCTTCCTGTGATGAAATTCCTGTTAGTAAAGATAGTGATATTCCACATCAGGACTTGCAGAGTGCTCAAAGTAGTGACCCAGTTGAGCAGGAGCTTATTTCTAATAATGTAGATAGTTTTGAAAAGCATAAATCAACGGAGGATCTGAATGATCATGGACATAAAAATCGGTTTTCTTCCAATTCAGACAGTGATTTGTTTGAAAGCATTCCTTCTAGTCTTAGCATTGAAAAGATGGCTAGTAAAAATGATGGAGGGTACAGTTCTGATGTTACTGATTGTTCAGAGAATATCGATGATACTGATGGAAATTTTGTAAAAGAGAGCGATTCCTCAAGCGTATCAGATCTGGATGAGACTAGCCATAACTTGACTGAAGTTAGTGTGCTTCCTATCTTTAACCCACCTTTAAAATCTTTGCAATCTGAAACAGATGGATCAGATTCATCAAACAATCTAGAAAATGATAACTGCATCCACAATGGAAGTAAATTGCCATCAGAGACTGAAAATAAGAACTTTGTCAAGGAAAGTGTTCTGCAAAATGACAGTGAAAGAATTTGCAATCAGAAATCTGGCGATCTCAATAATGCTGTTTCAGAAAAAGATAAATTTGAATTGAAAGAAAATGTATCTGTGATATTGAATGAATGTGAAAATAAAACAAGTACTGGAGCATCTAAATATCTTCCTCCTACAAACTCTGAAATAAAATCTATTTCTGTTATGAAAACTGATGCTTGGATTTTAGCTAAGAAATTTTTTTCAGATCACAATAATGCTGTTTCAGAAAAAGATAAATTTGAATTGAAAGAAAACGTATCTGTGATATTGAATGGACGTGAAGAGAAATCAAGTACGGAAACATCTAAATATCTTCCTCCTACAAACTCTGAAATAAAATCTATTTCAGTTATGAAAACTGAAGCTTGGAGTATAGCTAAGAAATTTTTTTCTAATATGTGTGCATCTGATGTTATTTGTGTGGCTAGTACAGAATTGATATTTCCCTTTGAAAGAAAGTACTTTCTGAATGTCAATAATACTCGTGAATCAAAAACTTTGGGTTATCCTACATGTGTTAAAGAAGATAATGTTAAAATTTTTAATAAATCGTCATCCCAAAATCAAATAGAATCTGTTGGAAATGGTGAGATGGACCAAAAACATATCTGCAAAGTTTCAAAGGACGACAAAAATGATGTTAAATCTCAGAACCCTTTACAGCCAATAGAAGCTCGCATAATTCTCTTAACTAGGGATTCTTGTATTGCTCAAGTGATATCCTCCAAACAAACAATTTATTTTTTGAAATGTGTTTTTTCTTGCGATGAGGAGCACTGTTGTTCTGACTGTTTCGATCTTTTAAAAATTGGGGACCACGTGTCTTGTTTTGTACCCATTCCTGAACTATCGCGCAAAGTGTGGATACCAATCATGGTTTCAAAAGACGGGTCTCGAGAGTTTAACGGGACTGACCAAATTAATGAGGTTTTACAAAATCAAAAAGTCGACGATGCTTATAGAAAGTGTGAATTTGGATACCCACTTCCTAGCAAAGTTGTTCCTCATTTGGAGAATGCATCCGTCCAGACCGAGAACAAAATTGTCGAAAATCAAGATTGCCAAACGGAGCTTGTCGTTTCAGATGCTTACAGCCAAACTGATCTCAGCGGAGAAGTTGCTAGAGATGTAGCCTGGTGCCAAACTGAGCCAGTTCCTGTTGAAGATGCGTACGTGCAAGTAGGTTGTGATACCGTTTCTTCTGGTTTTCAAACAGAGTTGAGTTACTTGAATGCAACAAGTAATGAGTCGCAAACTGACATTACTGGCAGTGTAAAAATATGTGTGAATACTGAGATGAGCTTTAGCCAAACCAATGTAAGTGGCGAAATCAAGGAAATGGTTGAAGTTGTTGATAAAATATCACAAACTATTGCGACAGGGCCGGTTTTCGCACAGCAGTTTTATCATTTGTGATGTTAACTTATGTGTTGCAATATTATGATAGTGCTCCTATTTTTTTTATGCTGTATGTATTGTTTTTATTTTGGGAAATTATGTGTACTTAGTTAATTGCTTTGTTAATTTTTATTTTTAAAAGGAATTTCTTCTGATTCTCTATGATCTTTGGTACTATGTTTTTAACCATACCTTTCAATAGGAAAAGGTGATTTTGTTGACTGATCTAACACATGCTTTTAACTAATATTGAGGTCGAATAGAACACTATTTTTCTTCAACGTTCAAGTTTTTTTATACATGGAGAGTAATACTTCTAAAACAAAACTCAAATTTTTTTAGTAAATTTTTAAAGTATTATATGTATTTTTCACTAATCTAGGGTACAAAATATAAGATAAGAAATTTTAGCACAATTTGTATAATACTTGTCAAGTTGACTATTCATCTTGAGTTCCTTTTCAAATTAATTTTCCTTGGGATAAAGGGATGTTTTCTTGGGCAATTTTAAGTTTTTGTTGTTTTACTTTTTCATGCTTAAAGCATGGGTGAATTTTTGGAATTTTTTACATCTTACCCGAAATTGCTTCTTTGGTCTCCTTCTGCTGGGTTCTTTACTTCTCCATAACCTTTTCAGTTATTGGTGTGTAATATTTTTTTTATGATCTTTATATGAAAATTATCTCTTTTGAATCTCTATCTTCTAATTAACGTATTGTATTGATCTATTTCTGAGTATTCATTGACACTTTATAATCCAGTTTAATTTTGGTATGAGGTATAGTTAATGCGTAATATGCAAAGCTCACTAGACCCAGGCTATGGTGCTTTTTATGTTAAAGGAAAATATATTAAATATTCTCTCAGAACTCACTAACAAGCTCATAAATTTGGAGCCTTACGATATTTTTAATGGAATACATTTCATTAAAGTGATATGTTATGCGTAAATATATTTATATTTTAGTTGGATAGATAATGTTTATAATTTATATCTACTACACTGTGAAACAAGGGAATCCTACTATGGCAGTTAAGGCAAATATGTGTGTAATGTGTGATATAAAAAATGGTGCTGTTTTACTATCTCTATTGTCTGTCTTTCCTTGCTAGACGGTTAGAGTAACCCCAAACGAGCAAGACCATTCACTCACAAGGGTCGGGGAGGGAGGTATAGAGAGAGAGTCAAACTGGTTATTTCTCAGCAATAATCTACCCCACCTCCCTTCCTTTTTCGAAGAAGGAGGTGCTTAAGTAGCCAAGCTAGCTACCCAAATTTCCAGCACGCCTAGCGAAGAAAGACAGACAATATATTAACTGTTATTTTCTTAACCTAGTCAAATACTGAAACTTGCTATTGTTACCAAATACTGTCAAATCCAAAATTGTAGTGAACAGTTATGCCAAACCAAATGACAAGTTGATTGTAACCAATGTTATTAAAATTTTGGTTGCTTGTTAGAAAGAAAATAGTCTGATGAGAGTCCTTGTCAATTTGTTTTATTCAGAATATTTTTTTTAGGACTAACCAAATAAATTATGATAAAAGCAATATTTTGGTAAAAAGAATCTTGTAATAAATAATTTTGCAAATTGGAGCTTGATATTTGTTAGGTATTTCTTCAAAATTTTTAATTTTAACATGGAAGTTTTATTTTACATTGTAATAAAAAAATTTAAAAAGTTACTATGATTAAATTATAATTCCTAAATTCCAATTTTTGGCTCTGACTGAATAAAATGTGTACCCTTGGAAAGAAGAAATAAAATGAAATTTAGGTACTGATATACTAGCTTGTAAACCACTCAGCAACAGTTAATGGGCTTTGACAATGTTATACGATTCAGTGGTAGTACAGTTGGGCTAATACACAAGTACCGAATTGTACTCTTAATTTATTGTGACTACACAAATTAATGATTGATCACTAAACCTCCATCAACACTTAATAAAAATTAATATTGGTATCAAGGTGTGGGGCCATTCATAAATGATGTCACACTTTTTATCAACATTTTTGACCTTCTCCCTCCCCTATGTCACAAAGTGTCACACATCACTATACCCCACCCCCATTCTCACATGTCATGCTCTGCTACCAATAAGTTAAGGATAAAGTTCTGCAGTGATAATCTAAGACCAATGTTTTTGTTCACTGCACTTTATAATTTCAAAGTGAACTCTCGTTTTGTTAGTATGAATTTTATGATGTCATTTAAACTACATTTTCCAGAAAAAATATTTTGTTGATTTTCAATGTGTGATGTCATAATTCTTGAAACCACCCCTTGGAACCCACTCTCTCCCCTCAAAGGGTGACATTTTATGGATGGCCCCTGTAATTATTGAGGGTTTATATTAGTGTTCCAACATGCATCAACAGTAGTAAGCATACCTGTATTGAAAGTGACAATTATAAAGCAATTAATTTTAATTCCTTTGGACCAGTAATAGTTATGCTCATGGATTTCTTAATGAAATTCTGTGCATAACTTAAAAGGTGGAAAGCTAAATCATAATACCTAATACATAGACTTGTAGTTAAAATCCCTTTAAGCTATCTTAAAAATTTAAAATAATTCTATGAGGATTAAAAGCAATAGAAGTGCATTGCAATTTATAAAAGTAAGGGGTAATGGTGAAAGCAAGGAATTTCAGTTCTAAAGGTTGGTATTGGTGACATATTTTCTGGTCTGTGTGCTTGATTTCGAGGATCCGCTTATAAACCTTCGTCAAGAAAGACAACAGAATATTTACTGACAGAGAGTGAAAGTACACCCAGGGCAAGGGCCGGAATCGAAACGATGGCTGGTACAGTGCACACTGTTCTAAAGGTAGGTAATAACCAGATTAATTATTTGCCCCTGGACTAAGACACTGTATACAATTTGGTTTGAAAAACAAAAATCTTTAATAATCTTAAAATATTTTGTGCTCTGTATGGGAATGTATCATTTAAGAAAAAATTTATATTTATTATTTGACTGTTTAGTGAGCCTAAAAATTAATAAAGCTTAGTAGCTTCTGAAAATTTCTTAGAGTATAGAATCTATACTCTATGAAATTTTCAGATATAGAATAATGCCACTGCATTTATTCGGTTGATTACTTAGCTGCTACTTCTGGTGCTTGGGGACAAAGAATATATACTCATATGTTGGGGGTTCCCCATCAAGTATTGAGGCGAAAATAGTGGTTCTGGGTCAAGCTGACCCTGAAAATATGATTAATCAAATGAGGAGTGGAATTTCCTGAAAAAATGGGGGCGTTGCCCCCTATGACCCCCATGAAAATAATGGGCCCCAGGTTAATTTGGATTCCAAAGTCAATCCCTGATTGAAAATCGAAAAAGGTAATTCTAAACACAGAAAATTTTGCTTTTTCGAACAAGTTGTAACTTTTTTTGTTGTTGTTTTTGTTTACTTCCGTTCCCTCCCTCCCTCAAGGCGTAGGCTAATGGTTCCGCCTGCGCGTGCGCCTACAGCTACACTTCCTTAAACGTCACTGCCTACGTCACGATAGACATATGTAGAGTGTTTTCTCTGCATTCGCGATCGTAATTCGTAATATTGAAAAGTACTTTTGTAAGTGATAAATTTAATGAACTATTATGATTATAAAACTTGAACATTACTGTTACTTAGTTGACGAGTACCTTCAGAATTAATTTTTGTGATGGAGTAATATTTTATTTTAAACATAAAAATGCTACTCTACTGGAGAAGCCCGGAGAAGCCTTACGTACAACAGAAAAGTAAACAAGAACGAACAACGCGTGTTTTGATTTTAAACAAGTTTAGCCTTGTTTAGTTTTAGATTTGTGTTGTGTACTTTTCGGAGAACAATTTAGAAATTGGGTCTTTTAGTTAGCAAGAATTACATTCACAAAGTGATAAAAATGAAGATTGTCGCCAAATGTAATAGAGAATTCATATCCGAATGTGTATCTAAGAAGGAAAAGCGTTTCGACGGACGCTCTTTGCAAGATGGGCGAACGTTGGACATAACTTTTGGCCAAGATTGGGGAAGTTGCTTGGTTCAGCTTGGTAACACGAAGGTCTTTTGTCAAGTTTCTGCGGAAGTCACCGAGCCAAAAGTGGTCACACCTACTGAGGGTAGACTTTTCATCAATTTGGAACTTTCTATGTCCGCTCCTGACCTTACACGCACATCAGACGAGTGGGTTGTAACGCAACGCTGTCTCGAGAGATGTGTTCAAGAGAGCAAGTGCATCGATGTTGAATCTCTATGCATTGTTGCCGGGTCCAAAGTTTGGACAGTTAGGGTTGATGTCCATGCCATCAACAATGATGGAAACCTGTTGGAATGTGCAAGCATCGCAGCTGTATCAGCCCTTGCACACTTTAAGCGGCCAGATGTGACGGTCGTTGGTACTGATGTCACTGTTCACTCTTTGGAGGATAGAGAGCCTGTAGCACTCAATCTGCACCATCTCCCAATCAGTGTCAATTTGGCACTTTACGACCAAGGTGATAAAATTCTCGTCGACCCTACAGAGCTTGAAGAGCAAATCGCTGATGGATGCTATATCATTGGGATGAATTCTCACCAGGAAATTTGTTTTATTACACGAAAAGGCGTTTTGTTGCTCTCAGAAAGCACCATTCAGAGATGCGAGGATATAGTTGCTCGTCGAGCCCAAGTTGTGACGCAGGCAATTCGAAAAGCGTTGGATGATGATGCATACAAACGAGCCACCAAAGCTCCTGTCGGTTTTGTCAACATGCTTCAAACTGGTAGCATTCTGGGTGCCAAGCATCCTATTCACAACTTCGATATTAATGATATAAAACAACATAAAGCTGATGCTGATGAGAGCTTAGACGTAGAAATGGTAGCTGTCGAAGATGATGATAAACGTTCTCCTAGGCCAAGGACATATCCGATTCCACCTTCTCAAGCTGCAGAAAATGCAATGCGAATAGTAAAAGATAATCAAACCTCTGTGTTTGAAGGAGGTGCAAGCAAATGGGGAGTAGAGGAAGACGAATCTTCTGATGAATCTTCCCCAGAAGCTGAGCTAATTAAGTCTGAAGTAAAACAAGAACCTGATTCTGATGAAGAAACAGGTTTTGTTGAAAATGACTTGGTAGATGTTAAGCCCTCTAATGTATCACGCTCATGGTATTCCAAAACTCCTTTTACATAAATTTTTAACTAATATACGAGGGGTTTTTTTTTCAACTTCCGTTTTGCTCCTGAAAAAAAAGTAATAGGAATTTCAAAATAATTTTGGTACTGGTAGTTAGGTACATCCTCCATGATTCATGATCAATTTGCATCTTTACTAGAAAAAAATCAAACAATTTTTCTAATAGTTATTGAATTTCCTCGAAATTAATTCCCGCCAACCCATAGAGAATTTTGCTTTCCCCTCCCGCGATTATCACCTGCCCACCCATTGTTTAATGTTAAATATTGGGCAAACGGAGCAGGTAGCTTGAAGGAGAAAGCGAAATTTTCTATTGGTTGGCGGGAAATAATTTGGAGGTGCGCGCTTGTAAATTCGATAACTAATAGAAAAATTTTCCAATTTTTTCCAGTAAAGATGCAAATTGATTCTGAAGGATGTTACATAACTATCAGTACCAAAATTATTTCGAAATACCTACTACTTTTTTTCAGGAGCAAAACGGAAGTTGGAAAAGAAAACAACGCTCGTATAAATAAAACTTCATGACTAATGTTTTTTATATTTGTTTTGCATTTTTTCCAGTTGCGACTAAGAGAAAACTGTGTCACGGTTGTTATTTAAATAAAACTTCATAATTAATGTTTTGAAATTTTGTGTATCTTTTTAGCTATTGAAGTAAAGCTTAGAAATAACTTTGTCGTCATCAAGAGATAAATAAAGGAATAGGTATTTAACATTTATTTAACTGTCAATAGTAAGTATAGTAATTGCATATTTGTATCAAGAATAATCCAAATAGGTGTCCTCCAGCCACCATGTGTTGTCATCATCAGTGCTGAAATTAGACAAAAATATTTGGAGGGACTCACCTTTTTACACAATAGATGGTTGATGGAGGGTAAAATATGACTAATTTTTGGTACCTACTCGAATTGATAATCAAATTATATAGATAAATAAAATTGCATAGTTAGGGGAAAGGGGGACCTAATGCGACATTTTTTAAATGCTAGAATTAAAGCACAAATGCAGTTATTATAATTTTTATAACCTTAAAACTAATGTTACATTTAATTCTTTACAAATATTGATGGAAAGTAAACAAAAAAAAACATTATTCAACTTTGTGTTATACCATGAAGTGGCGGATCCAGGATATGGTTTGTGGGGGCTAAAAATTTGTTAATTGAATTGAATCATCTTGCTCAACCTAATGTTAAAAAAGTTGTGAATAATCGAGTTCCAAGCACGAAAAGGGGGGTCTGGGGGTTCTCCCCCAGAACATTTTTGGAAATTAAGACTTTTAAAACGGGGTTTTAACTCATTTTTTGTACAGCAAATCGTGAGTAATAGAAATTAAAAACTTAAAGGGGATCTGGGGTCCTCCCTAAAGTTTTCGGAAATTTTGCCCAAAAAATCCGAGCACGAATATATTTGCAAATCGGAATACGGGGAGACTGCTGGCACGCTGATTGGCGAATCCGAACACTCATTCAAATGGGAATTTAGGCAGAAAAAAATAAATTTGCTTTCGTATTTAAATCTACCCTTAAATTTATATTATTTTTTTTGTGGAAAGAAATATTTTAGGGGACTGTAAAAATATTTCGGGGGACGGTGTCCCCCACCAATTTCAGCACTGGTCATCATCACTTGGCTTTATATAAACCTCAAGTGCAAACTTCCTATACTTGAACATTATGAAAATCATTACTTTATAGCTCATTATGTAGTTATTACATAGCTCTGTGGTCATCATTTGAGCTGTGGGTAAACATGGCAGCTGGAAAACTCTTTCTATAGCTTTTTCTGAATAATCATCATACACTTTGTACTTTCCCATAATGAAAAGGAAGTATATTGTGAACAAAGTTTTATTTCCAATTAACAGTTCATACAAAACCAAAGATTTTAGGGTACTTTTTGGATTAGCCGAGTGCAAATCTCACCAAACGGACTTTATTGGCTATGTTTTACAAGTTACACATTGAATTATTACAAAAACTAAATGAAGTACTGTTAGGTTGAGATATTTTAATGGTGTTTTATTTTGATTTTTTGGTTATTTGGCATAAAACTTTACGTTTACGCTTGGCTAATCCTAAAATACCGATTTTGCTATTGAATAATAATCTAAGTGAATAAGCTATATAATGCACTTATTTTGGAAATTGAATTTGCCAATACATTTATAGTTGGAAATTTTTGCTTCGGTTTGAAATCTCAAGGCTTAAGACAGGCAATATTGGTAAAATTTAAGGTAATTAATCTGTTCAGCAGTGGGAGAAACTAGCTACATTTACCTTGTCTGTAAATAATAATAGCTACGAAAGCTTCTGAGAAGTGAGATAAAAATTCATATGATTTGATTTTTGCTGAATGGGCTGCTTTGGGGGCCAAGATTTACTGTCTTATAACTTTCCGCAAGCCAAAATATTCTGGGATGATCTCTGCGGGCCAAAAGGTTAACTTAAATTTTTAAAAATATGTATATGTTACGAGCAAAGTGATAAACCGGACATTATGTATTAACAATGCCTGAAGTTGAGGCGGGCAATGTGATAAATTCAATGTCATTTATCACATTGCCCGTAACATATATAATTGATTAAACGGAATAACGTTTAATCAGTGTTCAAAGAATACAAGTTTTTACATCGAAATTTTAATGAAATTTCTATATTTTTGAAGATTACATTACAAGGTTTTTATTTAACTTCTGAAGGTTGTGTCTTTATTTTATGAGTAATATAAACAGTTCAACATTTCATATAGGCGAATTCTTTTGTAAACTTTTATGAAAAATTGATCTTTAAAATTAAATTTTCCTAAATCTTTTAAAATTTCAAATCATTTAAGACTTTTCGGCCGCATAAAGAGGGTCTATGGGCCAGTGTACAATGTTGTGTAAAAAATTAAGTAAATTTGTTTATTTTATTTTGAGTAAAACATAGTTAAGCTTCCAAAAATGAGCAACATGCAAGCGAGAGTTTTATGTTAGAAGGGAGATTGGATGTCAAATCAGGGGTTGGTTGGTTTGGTTTTTTGGTTACATATATTTTCCGGTATGTGTGCTTGATCTCAAGGATCCGCTTATACACCTTCGTCAAGTAAGACAGACACAACAGAATTTTTACTGGCACAAAGAAGGAAAATACACCCAGGGGCGAGGTGAGAATCGAACTCACGACGGAGCAGTGCGCAGACTGTTGGCGTGAAAGGCAGAGGAGCAAACCGAACAGGCCATCCGTCCCCCCAAATCAGGGGTTTATAGCAACAACCTAACTCCAGTGTAAAACTGTTGAAATTAGCTGCCTTCTGCAAGCATCTCAATTGATGGTTCGTTTAAATACACTACATATATTGAACTTTAAAAAATTAATTGATTTTCATTGATTTTTTATATAATTTTATAAACTCTAAAATTCAAGTTTCCAATAGTTCACATCTAATTACTGAAACTTTACTCTATGCCTAATAAAGCCTACCTGCCCCGGCTAGGCGGTAATAGTAAACCAAAACAAGGAAGGCCATTCTCTCCCTGGGATTTGGATAGGTATTGAGAGAGCGCCAAACTGGTTACTTCTCGCCAAGAACTACTCCACCTCCTTTCCCTCTCCTTCGAAGGAGTTGGGTGCTTAAGTAGCCAAGCCAGCCTCCCTGATTTCCTGCACCCCTATTCGAGTTTGGATTTCCCCGCTTCCCACTGCCAAGCGAGGACAGACAAACTTTAATATTATTGCACCCTGCTCCCCCTCACAATACACCAAAAGAAGTTCATCCCCAGTTTGGAAAACATAAGTAACAAATATTTAATTATTTATATATGCAGCTATCTTGTAGTTTCTTTAGGTTTTTTTCAACTTAATCTTTTCTCAAATTGAGGAATTGATAAAACAAGTTACCAATCCTTATTGGCTAGAAATATTAAGGTATGCTAGGTACACTAATACATGATGAAAATGTTGACTGCCATAATGTGTTTTAAGTCAAAATTCAAAGCACTGGGATGCTTAATTGATTAGCTGAAAATATTCTAAGAAAGTTTCCTGATATTTCACCTTTTTTCATTCAAAGAGCTGGAAATGTTTGTAGAGAATTTTTAAAAGTGAAAGCTTTGGGGCATCTTTAATGGGAAAGAAGAATGTTGATAACAATGATGCTGGAAACTTGTCAACATACCAAAAATATTTTTGTGCCCAATGTTTTTACCACTTACGACTAATGTTCGGCACTAGTTAACTAGAACTAGTTGCAACTAGTAGTTAACTACTGATCAACTAGTAGTTTAACTACTTTTGGTTTAAACTAGTTCAACTATTAGTTGAACTACTTTTTTTAATAACTACTAGTTGAAACTACTTTCAAAAAAATTCTTATTAAAATTTTTATCAAAATATAGAAAAAATTGTACTGTAACAAATTTAATTAAGATGGTAGAGTACTCAAAATACCATAACCAGAATTAAAGGCCCTTTTTGCGCGTTTTTTGCGATATAGATAAGAAAGATGTATTAGAATTTGGGCAAAAAATAGGTTATGAAATTAAATAGACTAGTTAACTACTTTGGGAAACAGTTAACTACTAGTTGTAACTAGTCCCAGGAAAAAAATAGTTAACTACTAGTTGCAACTAGATTTTCCCAGACTAGTTAGTAGTTGGTATAGTTAACTATTTTTTGACCACTAGTTGCCGAACACCACTAACCTAACTTTAGGTTTATGTGGAATCTAAACCTTCAATTGGTAGTTGAAGAAGGAAAACAAGTTTTAAGCCAATCAGTGTTGGCGAAAAAGCTTGATTCCAGGTTAATGTTAGCTTAAGTTAGTGGTGAATATCTAACTGGAGTAGTATTTCCCTACAAGCTAAGAATATTTTTCTAATTGATTTCTGAATACTACTATAAAATCTTTGTTTCTTAGAATTAACAGACAAAAATTTAAGAATGTCCAAATTTTATCTCCCACAAGAAATCTGTATCCTATGGCACAAATTTGAGCATGCTATTCTTAGCACATAGACATTGTAAGGATTGTGAAATAAGTAGTATTACTTGGAGATCTTAACATAGAATTTGAATACATTTATTATCAATTCCTAATGTTTTTTTTGTTCCAATGGAATTTCTGAACATATAACTTTGTTCAGTTGGGAAGTTATGATTTCTTGTAGCTTTCAAACATGAAAATTTTTTTTTACAGTTCTTCCAAATTTGATTGCGAGCTCCTTTTGGCACCCAGTGGCAGTTTACCAAAAACGAGGTGAAAACTACCCAACCAAGATCATAAATATTTCAAAGAGCACTTGGTTTCTTGATTTTTTATTTATCCTACTACCAGTTTTGATTTAACAGCGATTACAAATAAAAACCTTGATGTTTATTTGGTTGAAATAGTTTTTATCAATAGTCTGGTCGCAGCTTCCAGCTTTAGGGTCTAAATTCCAGACACTAAACTGTAAAAAATTATTTTGGTTGGATAGTAAGTATCTAATTTTACCTATTGTACTATGCAATATTTTTGTAAGCACTCTTTATAAATCAAGCAAAATATTCTGTATTGCCTCAATTTTAAAGTAGTCTTGCTCAGGATTTTTCCATAAACACTTGCTGGATTGTAAGGTAAGGTTTATAGCATTCACTAATTTTTTTTTTGTTTTGGAAAAGTAATTTAAATACAATATCATTAACTGTTTTCAATTCCAAAACTTTATTTAGCATTAAAATTTATGGTTGCATTTTCAATATACATTTCTAGCAAATATTACTAACTTTAATTCAGAATCTGAATTTTAAGTAGTCGACATTGAGAAATAAGTACAAAGGCAGTTTTACATGTAGTAAATCTAAAAAGAAAACAAAATTATAGCAAATTAAGATGGTGTTTAAAAAATTTTCAATAGGACCATGAACTCTGAATAGAACCTAGGCAGGAACCCCCACAAGAGTCTAGGGGCAAGGGGTCCAAATGAACAGTCTGCTCTGATTGGTCAACTACTTATGACTGAAGTTAAAAATTATTAAAGGAGGCTTGGTTCATTGGGCATTTCTGTAGACTTGTGACACCCCATAGTGATGATGGCTGGAATCTGATGATTGCAATTGAGCTGCTTGCAGCAACCATGAGCTCAGCAACATTATTTGCTCCACTAATGTAACCCAAATGTTAACTGGCCTTTTTTCACTATAGATAAATTATGGCAACTGTTAGATAGGTTTTAAGACTTTTCTACAAACTTATAATACATGAATAATAATTATCACTAAGAAATCTTTCTAAAGACAGTTTTCAAAAAGAATACAAGGCATTATTTAGTTACATTTATTTGCACACATATACACAACATAATTCAGTTTCCTAGTGCAATAGGTCATTCAAAATCATTTTAGGCATTTTCACTAAAAATCAGCACTATCTCCAAGCTTGAACAACTTCACTTCTCTTTGACTTTACAATGAGATCAAATTTATCCATAACGCTTTGCATGTCTAACTATTCACATACAAGTAAAAAAGTCAATCACACATTTTATCATAGTAGCACAATATAAAACTAATAATACCAATCATCCATGCAATAATGTATTTCCACACTTTGCGAATTCAATTAAAGCAAATGAGTTTGAATTAAAATAACCACTTTCTTGGTCTGTAACCATTTATAAACAGTGATGCATCTACTTTCAGGTAAACCCTTTAAGTGAGAATGAATATATAATTAAAACAATTCCTTAGTAATAAAGACTGGCTATACATGTTAGTTTCTAAATTATTCGGTAGAAAATAAGACTGATTAAATCCTACACATGTTGCATATTATAGCATTATCTATTTAAAAGGCAAGTTTTTAAAGCAAAATCAGTCTATCATAGCAAATACACATTATATAAGCCTTGCGAAGTGAAGTACCGGACCTGGAAAAAGTTTTAGCCTTCCCCCGAACCTAATGTATTGCTCCTATGGAGTTGACAGGGGCTTCCCCCAAACCAGGTTCGGGCACTTTTTCCAGGTCCGTGAAGTACAGTCAAAAGTTTGAAACACAGCAAAAACTACTAGGGTAATATCAATACTATTCAACATATTGGCAAGGAACCCAAATGACAAATATCAGATTAAAAAGAGGCCAAATTGTTACCCTTTAATCTATTAGTGCTTTGTCGCATGTAGCAATTTTATTTCACCTTTAATCATACATTCCTTCTAGCTGATATAAATGCCAAAATTTAATTCCAACAAAACTTGCATTATTCATATCACAGCATTATAGCTTTAAATAAGTTAAAGAAACTTATCACAAACATTGACATGACAAAATTGAAATTTTAAGAGGTGATAAGACCTTTTACATTTCAATTTTCTAACAATAGCTAAGGCATAGCATTTTTACTCAAAAAATAACCTCCTTTTAAAAATGATTAAAATTTGGTTAACTTAAAAGACAATTACTAGTGATGCGTTAATTTACAAGCAAAGATTTTAGAAAAATTACCAAATTAATGAGAAATTGGCATGAAGATAAAGTATGAGATGATTAAAAAAAAACTGGAACAGATTTGTAACAGGCCCTCTACGGCGATCACCAACTTGGTGACTGCTCTAGAGCGCAGCTGATTGGTCGGTTTCTTGTTCTTGGCGACACATTGTCCTTTCGACCATGGAGGACATGTTTCAAATCTGAACCAAAATCCCTAGATTCAGTTATGTATCAAATACAACTTCCTTGATAACCTCCGATGTCAGAATTCATACTATGCAAGAAATTGTCTAAATTTCATTTTAACATTACAATTATTTCTTTACATTACCTTATTCAATATAGAATAAGGTAATGTTAGGGTGGACAATTGATTTGGCTCAGGGGGAGCGGAGCCACCAAAAAAACTTGACAGGCCGCTTTTTGCTTAACCCTGACAACAGCTTACTAGATTCATACTGTCTAGCCATTCATAGTCTCTACATTTGAGAACTTTTCCTGCAAGGATCACCCCATATCCTACTTATAACATACTCTTTGTATTGTATATGTTACAGGCAAAGTGACCAGGCATTAATTATTATGGGTACATTCGTATTAGCCCAATTCTGTTAGAGTCCCCGCTAAATATTGCTAGTTTCTTTTTACACAAAAAAAAAGTAGAAATATTCATAAATAATTTCAAACTCCTGAATTAAAATGTTTAATTAGATCAGTAACTATTCAGTTTATTAATAAAAGTCAGAAAAATTTGTTGATATTTGGATATATTTAGTGATTTGGATATTGGCGATATTTAGCGGGGACTATAACGGAATTGTACCATAAATTTTATCAAGTTTCCAAGCCAGTATCCATACTGGCGATATTTAGCGGGGACTCTAACAAAATTGTACTGTATTTATCACTTTACCCGAAATATGCAGGCATTATAATACCTGGATTTATCCCATTGCCTGTAACACAAAGATTTAGTGCTTAGCTAGGTTAGCGCTATTGCTTTCTACAGCTTTAATAATTTCCATTTCTTGGTTGGCCTGTAGAGTATCCAGTGAGTTGTGCCCTGACATTGGATATTTTTAATGTACAAGATGAAGTATGAATAAACATGATGTAAAACAGGGCAAAAATAATTAATTAAAATAGGTTGATCATCTTGATAACCACATACAGACAATTTTTAATCCACATTTTAATATTACATCACCGATCTTACTTGCAAAATAAAAGGCACTTATAGTAGGTTTTTTAAAGTGCGTAAGCCTTTTATTAAATGTTACTGTACTAGTAATCATAGTAATTGGAAAAAGTATAGTGAAACAGCACACGTTTCCAACATATGACTCACAACAGGACGTGAGAACTGCTAATGGAAGACCATACCCTACAAAGTAAGGCCACTTGCATTCAACATAGGCTGTTCGCTTGGACATTGGCCAACCTTTCTGTAACCACCTATATTCAAAAGCATACAAAGAATACAACAAGGCTAAGTGGAAAATATAAACACTGTAGCCCAAGCAGTAGATGATCCCTTCAAACATACAAGCTGCCTGTAAAATTAAAAGAGTTTGAAGCAAAAAGATTGTTTGAACAAATACACATAATACTAGGTCGCCAATATTTTCGCCAAAAGTTAGTGTCTTTTGCTTTTTTAACCCAATGTCATCACAAATTAATTCAGACATTTCGTCATACCAATTAAAAGTTAGGATTTTTGCCAGCAAAAGCAAGGGTGCTTTCCACCCTAAGAAAAACATGACGCTCGTGATTAGTGAGAGCCATTCAAAGTCTTCTCCAGGGCATAAATTGGAAGTTAAAAAGTCTGAGAATTTTGTAACGACCAGAGGATACAAAAATAAACTTAAGGCCACAAAAGTTCCAAATACAAGGCAATTCTTATATATTTGCAAAAGCGTCTTGGATTCCTTGTTTGATTGAGAACTGCTAGATTGACGAGTCCTTTGTTGTACGATGTTCCCTCTATTTGTAGAAAAAAGAATTCGTCTGATATCCTTCGAAACAAATGGACCGCAAATGCAGTCCTTAGCTCCAAAAATGATGAGCAGTGAGCAATTTTTTAAATATTCCATGCTGAAGAATATTTTACACTAGAGAAACAAATTAAAAATATCTAATAGTCGCACTCTCTCTCTGATCGGGATCGCACGCACTTAAAAAACATTGAGTTGAGAAGCATGCATGAAGGCTTATCCAATTCCAATTGATTCCAATAAACAACACTTTTTCACTTCTCTTCACCAATAGAGCATTTTCAATCACATGACTCTGCCTAACAACGGCCTTAGCAACGTTGTTTATTCGCCAAGTGACGTCATGTGCGAATGCTGCTATTGGATACCTCTATGTCCCGCCCCTAACAACAGCCTTAGCAACGTTTATTTTGTCCTCCACGTGACGTCATGTGCGAATGCTCTATTGTTTTTTTAAATTCATAATTTTTAATTTAAGAATATTATTTCTCATGCCCTAAATTATAATTTCACATATTTTAAAATGATCAAATTTTTGCTTTGTAATATTATGTTTGTTGATTTCAAAAAAAAAAAAAAAACAAATATTCACACTTTAACAACTTTAACTTCGATGGCATAAATCAACTTTTTACAAAACAAAGTTGAGTTGTTGGAATGGCTGATGTTTTCGAATGAAACGTCAAAATGTGAAATGTGATTGTTTTCGGTTTGAAGTTCTGTTTGTTTTCATGTGTTTATAGTAACCTACGTTTAATTTATCATGAGTTCAACTCCTCAAGACGCATGTTATTTATCGCTGCTTGCATTAGCGGAAGAATTTCGGTCAATGAATCCGCCAAACATTCGAAACTGTATACAGTGTTTATGTGCAATCTTCAACTTGAAGCAGCCTCCAAAAATTGAAGCTAGAACTCATTTACAACTAGCAAACATATTACTACAATACACCAAAAACACTGATTTAGCTCAGTCGCATTTAGAAAAAGCGGTATGAGTTGATTTTTTCACTGATAAAAGTTTTGCTATTCTGGTGTTTTATCATAGCTGTTTACTTCGATATGCTCGGGTCTTAAGTGTTAGAAACCAACGAATTTCGAAAACTTTGATCATATTTTCGTTTTATACAGCATAAAACATTCCTAATATTAGTTTGTTTAGCTATAAATTAGCATAATTTTGCATAAAACTGATAACTATTAAAGGTTTAACTATAACAAGGATAGGTTGGTAGGAGGTAGCTTCTTGGTTTAAACTCTCTACAGTCTCCTTTAAAATACCCAGTTTAAGCTTCATTAGAGTGTATTAACTTCATATTTTACTTAGATCTATTAGTCATCTACTTTGTTTGTTTATGCATTTCTTCATTGTTTACTATTTACACAACTTAAAAATATCATTTTCTTGTGTTTAAGCATCATATTTTGAAGTTTGAATGCTCTAAAGCTGTTTATCCTTTCAGTGAATAAAAAATTATTCATTTAATACAACTATTGTAGCAAATTTAAAATCATAATTGGAAACTTGATAAAATTTATGGTACAATTCCGTTAGAGTCCCTGCTAAATATCGCCAATATCCAAAATCGCTAAATATATCCAAATATACACTAATTTTTCTGACTTTTATTAATAAACTGAATAGTTATTGATGTAATTAAACATTTTAATTCAGTAGTTTGAAATTATTTATGAATATTTCTACTTTTTGTTGCCTAAAAGAACTGGGCGACATTTAGCAATGACTCTAACGGAATTGAACCAAATTTATGGTATAGATTGATAGACTTGTGACTTTCTGTTCATTAGTTTTTTTTGGAACAGCTTTAGAAAGAGTTCTCCAGCTGCCATGTTAACCCTCAGCTCAAATGATGACAATACAAACCTAAGAATGTTGCTGTGAGAGCTGTGGCTGGAGGACTCTTTCTTAAGCTGTTTCGTTTTTTATACTGCTCTGTTATCTTTCCCAAAAAGAAAAATAGTTTGTTATACTACCTATTCTCCTACCTATACCCTATTTTCTCTGTTTTAATGTTAATTTTTTGTTCAAAAACTGATGACGTGTGAACATATTTGGTTTATCACACGATGTGGTAAAATCGCATACCTCAGTGGTATTTTGAAAGTACAGTGATCAATAGTTTTTTTAACTATCTAAAGTTAATATTCAGATAGTGTATTTTAATTTTGTTTGGATAATTTTAACAATCTGGATCAATTGTGAAGCATTGATGAAGTGGTTGGGGTACTATTACAGGCAGTGGTGGATCCAGCCTGATCCTAAGGGGGGGCAACCACATTTTAGGAAGGGTGGGGGTTTCCCCCAGAAGAATTTTGAAAATTTTATCCTAAAAACCTATTTTAGGTCGTCTACTGAGCTGTACAACCAGACTTTTGTTTTTCGGGAAGGGTTTAGATTCCCATATTTTTCCCAAGGTCTCTCCATCCGATTATTTTATTGATGCCCCATAGAAGGAAGGGGGTCTGGGGGTCCTCCCCCAGAAATTTTTTAAAAATTATACCTTAAAGTGTAGTCTCTTGACTTATTTTTGAACTTTTAAGACGGAATTTAAGGTCCCATCCTCTGAGAGAGATCCTAGAGATGAGCAGTCATCTCTGCTCTAGATAGATGGTCAAGGGATTGACACATGGGGCTGATTACCTCACAAGTCTCCCTCTCTTTTCATTACTCCAGTGGCGCATATAGAAATTTATTTGGGTAGGAGCCCAAATAACCTCAAGGTCTAAAAGATTTAGTCATTAACAAGTCAAAATCTAGATTTTTACACTGTGGGAGAAGACTCAAAAATATTCCTAAGGTCCCTCCCACGCATTTTTAAGGGACCATCCATAAAAAATGTCACACTTTTTTTGCCAATTTTCAAACCCCTCCCCCTATGTCAGGGCGCGAAATTTCCGCTCGCCAACTCGCCATTGGCGACCAAAAATTTAAGGCTGGCGAGTAAGTTCTTTTCCCTGAAAAAATGTTTATATTTAAAATTGAAAATGCTTCTATGCACATTTTTGACAGTATGGGTTGGCCTACCAAAGACAGAGTGGGCCGAATTGAAGTTTACCTTCCCGGCAGGCTTGGATAAAACCCAAAACTATCACTGTCCAAAATTTTCTTCCAATATTTTTTTGCAAATTGAGCCCCCAGTCTTTTAAATTTTAATGTAAAACATTGTGACAGTTACATTGTTCATCTAAATATTTTTATAATGTATCTTGAGCAAGAACAGTAAAGAGAATTTATCAATTTATTTATCAAAAATATAAATTACTTCTAAAGATTTTCTGCAAAATCCTAAACTTTTCTGCACTTGGCATGTGTGTGCGTGTGTAATATTATTCAAGTATGGATGCCTGGCTAATCTAAAGTACCAAAATTGGTATTATATATTAGTATTTTTTTATCGAATTCAAAAATTCCTCTATTAGGGAAAGTACCATAATCAACCCTAAATTTCAGCTTTTGATACTAATTTTGAATTACTTATTGTTATCCATCCTGTCATAAATTTCCAGCTAATTTAAATGCAAATTATCATAAATATCTCCAATAACTGCTAGCGAATTGAATAAAATAACATCTTTATATATTGTTGACAACAACATAAATTCCTCAATAATTCAATACTTGCTATCTTAGACAGTTAGGCTATTTTTAATTAAATATAAACCAAAGGCAAAGAACTTGGATATCATAAACGCGCACACAGAGCAAGGAAAGCTTTAGGATGTTGGCGAAAATATTTTGAATTAATTTACATTTTTGATAAATAAATTAATTTCTCCTTACTGTTTTTGTTCAAGAAGCATTATTACAATATTTAGCTGAACAATGTGACTGCCATAATGTCTTAAGTATAAATTTAAAGGATTGGGGCTGAATTGATTTGAATTGTTATCTTTTTGGATAGTAATTTCTGGGGTATGAAATTTCAGTTTTTAAAGTAGGCCAGACTACTAGCCAGATCAAAAGATGCACTTGCCGTATGTTGAGGCACTAATCTGAGCAAAATCATATGTATAAATTTGATTTGAAATACAACCATTTCAAAGACAATTTACTTGCCAGCCTTGAGTAATTATTTGCTAAAATGGTGACTTAGAGAGCTGAGATTTTGTACCCTGGTACTGGTATTATGCTTGTATATAAGTATTAATACATTAAAAGCTATCTGTAATTATTAGTTGGAAGTTATTGTTTTCTTTAATGCTATTATTATTAATTTTCATTTCTTTTATTTTCAGTGGTTCTTGTCCCAGAATGTATCCTTTCACTTTAAAGGTTGTATTGGTTAACATCTAAAGAAGCATTTAAACATTTTATTGAATTTGTTTTTCATGTTCTCAAGTCAAAAAAAAGCCTACATGGAATTTTTAAATGTTCAGGATAATTATATTTTAATGTTGTCTTTAATTCCTTTATTGAGTTAATTCATTAAAATGAGAAAATTAATTTGATTTATCAACAAATGAGAAATTTTTGACCTTACAATTGAAGGGGTGTAGTAGCTAGGATTTTCCCTTTGGGGGGTCTATTGGAAAAAATTATTTTTGAATATCAAAGATTTTCAGTAATTCTAGAAATAAATTTATAATGTTCTCATAACTCTTAATTACTCTTTTAGTTTAGGTAATAATTAGTATTTATTTATTTGTGTAACGATTAAAATTAAGTAACTTGTTAATATCTTGTTAGATTCAAATAATTTCCGATCAGTAATAAAATAATATTTGTATTCTTAAGTACTAAGAAAGGCAATTAAAACAAAAAGTAAGAGTTTGTGTATAAATTATCAGTAGCTCTGTATTGGAAAGGAGGTCTGGAATATTCCTCCAGAAAACTTTTGAAAATATGCCTATTGAACTCATTTTTGGTGAACCAGATTTTGTGTTGAGGATGTGGTTATTGATTCAACATTATTTACAAAGTACTTGTTACAAGAACTTTTACATTACTGAAGTAAGATGTGAAAGGGAGTCTGTGGGTCCTCCCCCAAGGAAATTTGATCATTAAACATAGTGTTATAGCTTATTTTGAGACCATTTGGGTTACATCCATAGAGGACTGCTCTATGTTAGCCACCGAATTTCCAGAAGGTGTAAAAATTTCAAAGTGGGGTTTGAGGGCCCTCCTTTATAAAAAATTTGATGTTTGACCCTTAAAAGCAGTGTTTTAGTAACTCACTTTGAGACCTTTAGGGTTACAACAGAAAAGGAACACCCCTTGTATACCGCAGAATTTTTAAGGAAAAAAGTTCGAAAATGTACGTGAAATTTTCGGGAGGGTATGTAATTCCCAAAACTCCACCCTTGTATACGGCCCTGTTTGGGTGTGCTAGGAATGCATATTAATTTTCAAAGTAGTAATTTTTTTTGCTTTATCCAGGGCTGTAGTTAGAAGAAATATTTTAAGGATTTGTCTTTTTTTGGCCAGAAACTAAAAATTTTGGCAGAATGTTCCAAATATTTCAGGGGAACCCATTAGCACATGCTTCAACTCAACCTATACTAAGTTTTGAAGGGGTCATACTTCCATGGGAGGCCTTCAATTGGTAAAATGCATTTTAAACTATAGAATTTTAACCTCACTTGATAGTTTTTTAAGAAGCAAAATAGAGAGGAAAAGTGATTATTGTATGAATCAATCACTTTCATTTCTAACTGTAGCTAATTTAGTAGCAAAGGATCCTTGATCAAAACGTCTTATTGATTTTTTTTAAAACCCTGAAAGTGTGACATTTCCATTGAATAAGATTAATCCCCACTTTGAAATCACAATTTTCTATTTATATTTTCTAAAAATAGCATTTTTAGTGTTGTATAAAGATTTTGTTGTTCCCTTAATTTAAGTGAAATAGATCACTGGCTTTGATGATGTCAAGTTTGAAGCAGCTAGTGTTCTGGCTGATTTATATGAGAAGAAAGTAAGTAATAGGATATTTTTCATTTTCTTTTTCTATGTATTTATTTGATTGTATATTAAATTGGTTATGGATATTGTTATTATTAGATATGGGCTTCAGACTGCTGTGATCTCTCTATAGTATTAAAAAAAAATAACAGTCGCTGCTGCTGTTTCAAAAATATTTCGCTTTTAGAGGTTTGAACTCTCATTACAGAACAACTTTATAACAGAAAATTTTGACCATTTGTCAAAATATGTATGAGAGTTATTTTCATTCCAAAAGCTAATAGATGAGATAGTTTTGGGAGTAATTTAATGTCAAAGTCAAAAATTATTTTCTGCTGCAAATTTGCTCCCACCAAAATCTATTAACAGCAGATATAAGATTTTTTAGCAGACACGTACTCTTAGATATGAAGTTTTGCACATCTGCCCTGTTTTCAAATTAGGTTTGGAGTAATTATAAAGTTTTAAAATTTTTGGCGCTTTTTCGTTAAAAAAGAAAAACTAATCACTGTAAAACTATCATATTTTAAACATATACGCTTATTTTTTTATAAAAAGATTGGTGTTTCGTTTTTTTTTTCTTCAAAAATTCAAATTAGTTTTGGATTTATTAAGATTCAAAGTTTAATTTTTTTTTCTTCTCTTTCTGACTATTCACTAGGGAAATGGATGAGCTTTATTGGTTTCTTTTATTTTTGACGGTTCACTTACGATACACACATGATGCTTATTTTAAATTTAAAAGCATCTTGAAGTGCATATTTTTTCTCTTAATTTGCTTAAAGATTGGTATTAGTGGACTTGTTTTTCAAAAAATGTAGATCTTATGGTTCAGTTTAAATGAAGAGTTTTGTAATTTCCAAATCAAATTGGAAAAATATTTTTTTCCAATTAGTGTAAATTAATCATCTCATTGAAAAAATAGAAAAGGTGTTGAGGAATTTTATACCTAAAGTGGAAATTTTCCTTGTTAACATGGAGCAACTTAATGGATCAAATAATAAAGGAGAGTGAACACTTCTTAAAAATTATAGATTTTAACATTGTTTATTTCAAGTAAATTTGAATTTAAACTTATTATTACTTTAATTAAGTCAATATTTATTTGAATTTATTTTTAATTTTTATTACAAGTTTTTAAAATGTCTGTAATCCCTAAAGGGCTTTTCTTTGGAAATGCTTTACATAGGAAATTTTCATCAACATTCTACAACTGCCATTTATGTTTTTTTCAATGTGATGATCAGTTACCAAAAGAAATAAGTTAGATGTCATTTCATAATTTCAAAACTTTTTACACAATTTGAAAAATAAAGCTAAAAAAAAACTAATAATTTTAACTGTGAGCTACCAGTGTATAAGGAGTTAATTTTTATTTATTTGCAGATTCTAAAACTAAACTGAACTGAATAATATTTGCTTCCGATATCTTGTAGTTCCTATTAATAATTTTCATTATTTGGTAACTTATAGAATCAAACACATTTGGCTAAGACCATGGTGGGTAAAGCTGTAGAAATATCTCAACAGTCACCATTCTGGCATTGCAGACTGCTGTTTCAACTGGCTGTAAGAATTTCTTCAATTTCTTGTTATTCATTACAATGGTTTTGTGAATGCTGCTCTCTAATACCAGTTCCCCTCTATTTTCCAGCATTTCCATGCCAGCGAGAAAGAATACGCTGCGGCCTGCAATGTGTTGGGAGTTGGTGCTGAATTTGCTCACATTTCTGAAGCCCAGTATACTCGTATACTATTTCTATTAAGCAAAGGAATGGTAATATATTTTGGTACCTTAGGATTGGCCGTGTGCTTAAAAATGCCAAGTTCTCTGATAAATTGAAAAAAAAAAAAAAAAAAAAAAAAACAACTATCAAAGTAAATAAAAAAGTTTTAAATGCGTGACAGAAGATCCTTAAAATTTCTCAAAAATCCTTAGAAAGTCCGTGGAAAGTGTACTTAATTTTACTCTTAAAACTTCTGTAGGAACCCTGATAAAAAGTTGGACTGTATACTTCACCTTTTACAAATCCAATAATTAAAAAAGCAGCTAACAAAAGTTTATAAAAAACATAATCAAAGAAATAATAGAAAATTCTTTAAAAGTATATGAAATGTTAATGTACAAACTTTAAGTAACAAAATATGGGCCAATTTCTTATTTACATAATCAAGCAATAGGAAATTCCCATTGATTCTTTGCCTACAAAATTGTACTAGTCGGATTTTTTGGTCCTTAGCAAGTTAAAATGTCAATTTTGCTCAGATCAATAAGAAGAGTTGTGGGTTATCCATAAAATAGTTATGTTATTACTATTAATCAAGCTCAACCCTAGTGAAACTGACTTCTAGCTTTGTTATTTTAGTTTACAGTTATAGCTCTATAGTAGTAACTTTAACTAACTATAAATTAAGTATAATTTCTTCACTAGGTTTTTTTCTATTTATTCCTTCTATTTATCCTTGTGCGTGACTAAAAGTTTTGTATTTATTAAAAATCTATTCATAAAGTCAGTTCTCTTATCTATTTTGTCAACTATTCTATTCACTGTTAAGTCTGATGAAAATTTCCTTTCCAATGATTTCAGCTATGTATGCTTAAATTTAAAAGTTAAGTTTTCTACATATCTTTACTCTTTCTTAGCTCCTAATGATTGATCGAAAACTCCAAGAGGTCCACCAGGTGCTCACTTTAGCTGGGCAGTTAGTGGAAGCTTGGCAAGGTAGCACTGCTCAGAAAGAAGCCCTCAAGGTTTTTTTCCTAGTACTGCAAGTGTGTCACTACCTTACTGCTGGACAGGTAAAGAATCTTAAAAGTTCTGAGAAATTCTTTTGTATTTAAAATCTTCATCCACTCACTTCATTTCAACACGGTGTGTATTTTTAGGTTAAAAGTGTAAAACCTTGCTTAAAGCAGTTACAACAAGGAATTCAAACTATAACTTCTTTGCATGCTGATGAAGGTAAGGTTAACGCTTCCTAACTTCTTTTGTATAGTACATTTAGTTTTTCGAAGCTTTGTTTTAAGGATTTTATTATTGTTTCATCAACAGTTTACTTTGCTTCTTAATAGATCAAAATATCATCCATTAAGGTGTTACTGGGATAATTAATGTCCGTATTCACTGCTAACCTGAAGAAAAACTAGTTTAACGCATATCAGTTTGACTCCCGATTGATCTTCAGTTAGGTTAGCGGTGAATATGGACATAATTTTTAATACTAAGCAATATATAAAATGTTCACGATGAATTTAGTGTTCAAACAACAGATTTAGTTTTTCCTTAAGTAATATTTTCTTAAAAATATATGAGTGGGTTAGAAGTCAAGGAGTATAATTAACATTATAACTTCTGTATCTATAGAAGGCGGTAAAAAACTTTGCAAGGTTTTTCTGTTTTCTATGTGCATTCTTGATTTATAAGTTTCATTTTCCCTTGGGTTCCAAAGGTAGTTTACAGTTTAGTGATAAATCAGTGTACAGTATATCAACCCCCATTTTGTCTGTTTTGCATAATAAATAAACCTTTCACTTATTATTCCCACCTCTTAACTTCTCAACCAAACACATGATTTGGTTCTTATGGAAAAAAATATGCTAATAGTAGGGGGAAAATAGCTAAAAAAAGAGCCATTTAGGGAACAAATTTGAACAAATGATTTGTCAACGGTTTTCGGCTCTACTAGATGTACTTAATGAGAAAACGAAAGTTTACCAAAATCGGATCGTGGGAAGTGGGTTTTTTTCAAGATGGCCGCCATAAACATGGAAAATCAAGAAATCCTATAAATTTTGTGTTTAAAACGTTAATAAACGTTCTTCAATGTATGATTTGAGTAGAATAAGTATGGTACTGGGTAAACTGAATGATATAAAAATAGTTTGCAAAATCTGGCAACCGGGAATGTTTTTTTTCCAAGATGGCGGGTGGAACTTTCATATAAAAGGATGTGATGATTCTGAATTTTTATGAAATATATTTTCACAGATTTTTATAAAATATATTATTTAATTTATTTTATTTTAATAATTTTTCATTCTAAGTAATGTAATAATGCTCAGGATACAATTAAGAGGCAGATTTTATAAGATGCAGGCAGAAATGCGGGGGTCATATTATTGTGACCATTTTTGATTTTGATGAAATTTATATTGTGGGTTCTTCTAATGATTTTAGAATACCCGTATTTTTTCTTTTTCCCCAAAAAAAAATTTTTTCGGCCTAAAAAAAATTCCGAAAGTTGGTCGCAACCCAGTATTTTTTTCGAATCGACATCTTTTTGTACTCCTCTTTCTCTGTGCATTGAAGGTCAATCAAAGTAATTCTGGTGATAACAACATGTCCTTAGGTAGATAAAACTAATTCTTTTGTGAATTTCATGGTTTACCTTCAGTGCAACCTGGAAGGGTTCGCCAAACTTTGTCGCGGAAAGTGAAAAAACGCCAAATTTGAGCCCTTATGCACCCCATCATTGAGGGTCAACCACAGTTTGGGGGGTTAACGTGTGTAGTACTACTCAGTATTAACTTATTTAGCCAATTTATTGCATCGTTGACCCACAGGGCTGCCGGAAAATAGCTACTTTTGTAGCTAACAAAGCAAAAAAAGGTAATTTTGGTGACCCTGTATTTCAGAGCATTAAGGGTCAATGAGGAACTTGAAAATGGCATTTGGTAGTATGAGACATGTACTTTAAGAGACAATTGACAGATCTTTGGTTTTTGGCCCTGCGAGTACTTAAAACTGACTTTTGTAACTAACAAAACGAAAAAAAGGTCAATTTGGTGACCCTGTATTTCAGAGCATTTTAGCTTATAAAAGTAGCTATTTTCCAGCAGCTGTGAGGGTCAAGGATGCAATAAATAGGCTAAATAATTTAATACTGAGTAGTACTACACAAGTTAACCCCCCAAACTGTGGTTGACCCTCAATGATGGGGTCCATAAGGGCTCAAATTTGGCGTTTTTTCACTTTCCGCGACAAAGTTTGGCGAACCCTTCCAGGTTGCACTGAAGGTAAACCATGAAATTCACAAAAGAATTTGTTTTAGCTACGTAAGGACATGTTGTTATCACCAGAATTACTTTGATTGACCCTCAATGCTCAGAGAAAAAGGAGTACAAAAAGATGTCGATTCGAAAAAAATACTGGGTTGCGACCAACTTTCGGAATTTTTTTTAGGCCGAAAAAATTTTTTTTTGGGGAAAAAGAAAAAATACGGGTATTCTAAAATCATTATAAGAACCCACAATATAAATTTCATCAAAATCAAAAATGGTCACAATAATATGACCCCCGCATTTCTGCCTGCATCTTATAAAATCTGCCTCTTAATTGTATCCTGAGCATTATTACATTACTTAGAATGAAAAACTATTAAAATAAAATAAATTAAATAACATATTTTATAAAAATCTGTGAAAATATATTTCATAAAAATTCAGAATCATCACATCCTTTTATATGAAAGTTCCACCCGCCATCTTGGAAAAAAAACATTCCCGGTTGCCAGATTTTGCAAACTATTTTTATATCATTCAGTTTACCCAGTACCATACTTATTCTACTCAAATCATACATTGAAGAACGTTTATTTACGTTTTAAACACAAAAGTTAAAGGATTTCTTGATTTTCCATGTTTATGGCGGCCATCTTGAAAAAAACCCACTTCCCACGATCCGATTTTGGTAAACTTTCGTTTTCCCATTAAGTACATCTAGTAGAGCTGAAAACCGTTGACAAACCATTTGTTCAAATTTGTTCCCCTAAAAACCTTATTTTCCCCCTACTATAAGTAGTAAATATATTTTTAAATTTCATATTTTAATGAAAACTCTTACTTAAACTAAAAATTATTTTTCCTAATATAATAAGTTTACTTGAAGGAAGTTTAATGAAAGTGTAATAGATATTTCAATATTTTCAAGAATAAAGTAGCTTTTGTTTTCAGAATAAAATTTAAAAAATCCTCTTTTCAAACCAGTTATAGTTTTAAGAATTTTCCCTTTTATTTTTAGAAGTGATGCCCACAAACCCTGGTGATATGTTTCAGTGGATGCCCAAAGAGCATATGTGTGTCCTTGTGTACTTGGTATGTTTCACTTTCCTTTAATTCATTCATGGAAAATGTAATAACATATTATGTGAGGTTATAACTTCTTATCTTGCGATATAGGTCACAGTTTTACACTCAATGCAAGCTGGGTATATGGACAAAGCCCAAAAGTATACCGACAAGGCTTTGATGCAAATTGAAAAACTAAAAAGTAAGCTTTGTATGATAAAAACTAAGACTTATCAATTATGAATATCTTTTTATCCTTTTTAATGTATATCATGTTTCTTTAATTGCAGTGATTGACAGCCATCCAATTTTACACTCATTTCAATTGTTGCTTCTTGAACACATTGCTATGTGTAGATTGGTAATGGGCAACAAAACATTGGCAATACAAGAGGCAAGTGATTTGTTATAGTATTCTGTCTCATTGTCACAAAAATTTACTTTCACATTGAAGTTGATCTGATTTCAACCACCCAATGCTACTAGATATTAATAAAATGTTTTTTATATTAGTGAGAATTTGTAATAGTTGCTTCTTATTTCTAATTGTGGATAATTTTCCATTTTATTCATGCTTTATTGTCAACTAAGTTTGATGCAACATTAAGTCTAAAACTTTTTAGTTACAATATTGTGCGAAACCCTAACATTAGATTCTTAAATTATCTAAAAGTGATTAAAACCTTTTAATTTCTCATCTTTTGGAGTTTGTCTCATAAGTGAAAATATTCTCTTAGAAATCTCAAATTCTGCATACACTCTTTACCTTGTATATATTAGTCTAATGGTGTTTTTTTTATACAGGCTTCCCATGCTCTACAGATATGCAAGCATGAACCTCGTCTGTTTCTTAGACACAGGCCTCAAATAAATGCATTACTGGTATGTTTAAAATGAATAGAATCATTTGAGTTTGATTTTCTTTTTCAACTGTACTGAGTGTATTAAAAAGGAGTTATTTGAATGAAATATTTCATAAGTTAAGTTTTAAACTTTTGTTTATTTTCAATTGGGACATTATTTTTTTCTTCATTTTGTGAATTCAATTTGTCCAGAAAGTGTTTCCAAACAAGTAAAATAAAAATTAAACACTCAGGGATAACATCATTGATGATCATATTGGTGATTTATGTTTTAGAAACAAAATCTTATTGTTTTTAACCCATTCTGCCTTAAAAAATGGTGCTTCAAAAATACAATGTTACAAGTGTTTTTTAATTATCTTTTCAGGGTTTATATGCTATGTCTATGAACTGTATGGAAGCAGCAGAAGCACAGTTCGGAACTGTTGTTAGAGTGAGTTTTCCCACTGTTTTTTCTTACATTTTCATGTGCTTGTTTTCATACATTTAGTTTCTGATGATAAAATGTTACTAGTGTAAGCAGTTTGTGGGAAAACCTTTGTTTTAATATCATGCTATATCCAGGGACCGCAGAGCTCCTGTTTTTCCTATTTTTCCTATTTTTTTCACATTAGCTCCTTTTTTCCTATTTTTACGGTCAACCTCCTTTTTTTTCATCTTTTTCCTCCTTTTATTCCTTTTTTTAACCCTTGCCATGGACTTTCTTCGTTTTTTTTCGGATTGATGTCGGGTCGGTTCTATCGGTCCCAAGCAAAAATTTTTCATTAACAACTGGGAATTCAAAGATTCAAACCGTTTGCGAATAATTGTCAGGGATTGTTTTTTATTTCTCTTAACTTTTCGAGAACGGGAATGATGATCGTACCGCAAATGCGTGCACGCAATTTCGTTATGATACAAACGCAGTTGTGTTAGTAGACAGTTGCGGTCTGTTTGGGCGTTTTTTCCGAAATTGCTTCAAACTCCGGAAAATTCGCGAATCCGGGATGATGTCGGCCCCAAGCTTGCCGGATGAGGGGTCCGTTACTGCATTATAGATCTAATATTAGAAAAAAAATCCTTTTTCTCCTATTTTTTTAGGAAAATCTTCCTTTTTTCTCCTATTTTTTTAGAAAAATAATCCTATTTTTCTCCTTTTTTTTCTTTTGCTCTCCTATTTTTCCTACTTTTTTCCCAAAAAATCGGCTGCGGCCCCTGTATATCCCAATGTCATTTTATTTCTTGCGAGCATAGTAATTATTGGCATTAATTTATTAAACATCTGCTTTTATAGAGTAATGCTACTAGTGAGCTACGCATTCTAGCAAGCCTCAACCTGGCTATAGTTTACTTAAGGAGTAAACGTGATCATGAATTGGTTGAACTATTGTCACGACTGAATCCTGAAACTCTACCCTTGGTGTAAGTTTTTGCAAATGTTTTAGACTGTTTTGAATTTGTTGCGTTCTGAATCTATTTTTCATATCAATATCTGTTCTTTTAGATCTCACAGCCTAAGAGCTGCAGCATATTATGTGCATGGATTAAATGCATTTTTCCAAGCACGATATAACGATGCTAAGTAAGTGGTTTTTCTACTGGTTTGATGTTTATAATTCTATTGGGGTTTATGCCTTTAATTAAGTATTGCTTTTAACAATAAAAATTAAGCTATGCATTATATAGAAATAATTATTCTTCTTTCTGTCAATAAAATAAATTTGAGTGTTTTTAATTTCTTTTCCTGATTTGTTTTTAAGTTTTGACTTTAAACAGACATTTAAATATTTACCCTTGCAAATTTTTAAGACAAGTTCTCTTTTTAATTTCTTTTTACTTTTTGTTTTCCAGGCGCTACTTAAGAGAAACTCTAAAGATGGCAAATGCTGAAGACTTAAACCGACTAACATCTTGTTCATTAGTTCTATTGGGTCACATTTTTTATTCACTTGGTAACAGTAGAGTAAGTATATGTTTTATTTTGTTTTTTTACTACCCTGATAATGATTTTCTTGTTTGTAGGTGAGATATTGTTCTTGAGAGCTGCTTAAAAACAATTTGTTAATTAAAAAACTTGTATAACAGTTCATTTGGTTCATCAATGGTATTCAAGCCTATGAATTTACACCTTAAAAACCTTTTTGACTTTAAAAATTATAGATTTTTTTTTATTTAATCTTACAGTTTTTTTTTTCGGATAAAAATTTCACTGTATTAAATATCAAGAATTTTTTGGTCTGTATACAGAAACTTTTGTTTGTTTTTTAAATATTTATTATTGACAAAGATCTAACTAACATCCATCATGTGTTTATCTTTTAGGAAAGTATGAATATGGTCACTCCTGCCATGCAACTCGCAAGTAAAATTCCAGATGTCCATGTACAACTTTGGGCTTCTGCTCTTTTGAAAGGTAAATCACCTATTTCCCATTAACTGATAATATCTTCATATTTGATGTTAAGATGAAACTAGGGAGTTGTGGGGTTGTTATGCTTTTATGTGTGTTTGAGCAATAGTTTTCTAACTTTTTGACTCACAAAGAGAGACAAGTAAAAATAACTGATGGAAGAAGGACTCTTTAGTAGAGACAGTGTTCTTAAAGAGAGATATTTAAAAAATAGCAAATATTTTCATGGATCCTTTTGAGATGTTGTGTGAAAATGATTTAATGTGCTTGCAATCATCATTATTACTCCAAGGGCTCCATGGAGCATAGTTAAGAAACCACTGTGGTTCTGCTTGGTAGATTAATTCATTGGTTGCTTCAAAAATCTGTTTTGTGGCTTTAGGTTTAACACAATGTCTCGTAGAGTTATGGAAGTAATCTGTGCCAATAGTGAAATGACTATGCTGTATCCATAGAGATGGCTGACAGGGCTCCTAGCACTGAATAAGAAAAAAAACTAATTTAAAATAGCGCAAAAACGTCAATCATAAACATGTAGTATCAAAATGAAATCGTAGAAAAACATTTCACAAGAATATCTTTTATATTCTAAGAGATATTCACAACTGGGATTTGCTCTTTTTAGCTTCTTGAAAGAGGGTCATTCATAAATTTAAAATCTCCAATATTGTGAATACAAATTTTGTGTCAAACATCAAAGAAATAGCATGTTTCCTTTTATTCTAAATTGTTTGGTAATAGTTTTCATGTTTCATTTCTCAGTAACATTATTTCTTATATTTGACTTACTCAACCCATTAATTAGGGTTATTAAAGTAATTGTGCAAATAATTTGAAAATAGTTCATTCTTAGGGTAATTTAAAATTTATTTTTCAGATCTATATCGTCTTACGGGTGATCTTATGAATGAGCAAGAAGCTATCAAAACGCATAGTGATTTCTCACAGCAACTCTTAAAAGATCATTTTGCAGCTTCACAGCTTCCAGAACATAACTTAATACAGGTAAATATCTGTTTCAACTAAATCTGAATGAATTAGGTCAATGTATAGTTGAATATCCTTTGTCATTTTAAGATTATAAATGTTCCCTTTGTTCTACAATCAGGTACAATTTGAAGACAAATTTATTTTACTCCCTTAGCTTAGGCACTCATTTTGCTCCTCTGTTTAAAAGAAAAACTTATAATATTTTTGTGAATTATTATGAATTATTTTGCAAGGGGTGGTAATTCTTTTTATGAAGCTTAATGCACTTCTTTTCCCACACTTCTTTTGATTAAGTTTGTGCCTAAAAGAGCTGTAACTCACTAAAACTATTCATATTTGATTGATTTATGTGAGGCGTACCTTCTGTTGCAAAAGTCAGTATAATCATGCAATTGTCTAAAAAAATTCAGACGAAAAGAAAATTTTGAGATTTTAATGGGTATGGTTTATGTTGGACGGCTTCAAACAATTTGGTGATCTTACTACAAGGGACTTATTAAAGGAATTCCAAACCACACAGTTATATTCCAGTGTAGAGTGAACCAAAGCACAGGGCTCACACACCAGCTACAATTGCTCCAAACTGCTCCAAAACAAGAATTCTGCTACATACTGCTACAAATTGCTTATTTTAGCAGTCTCTGCTCCAAAACTGTGCCAATTTTAATAATTTTCTTAGATTTTCCCCTGAATTTTAATTTGTATAAGGCTTTAAAAAAGGCTTCCAAAAGTCCTGAAAAAAAAACTATAACAAGCCGGAATTTCAATGAAAAATCCCAAATTTTCATTCATGCTTCCGGTTTTCCTGTAAAGTTCGTATTTTGACGACGAGGATGCGGGCAGAGAAAACAACTTGACGGGAAAATTCGCGATTGCCGTTTTCTGGATTTCATCGACATCCTTGGCTTTAAATGTGAGGAATTCACTCAGAACTTACTTTTTGACTGCTACAAAACTTGTTTTTACCTGCTACGAAAAACATTTTTTGTGCTATAAAATTCATTTTTATCTGCTACAAAAATTGCTACAAATATTTCTAAGTGAGTGTGAGCCCTGAAAGCATTAAAAAGAACACTTAAAGTTATTTTAAAAAAGAATCTGCGGGGGGATTAAGAGCAAAAACTAAGTTCATCCCATTTTACGGTAATAAAATCTATATTGATGTGTTATGCTTTCCAGTGGATTGAGGGTGACCCTCCACTCCTGCCTGTTCAACCACAGAACCCAGCCACTTCCCTTCTGTTAAAGTAAAGGAATAGTCACACACACATCATCAGCAAAATGTGCCTTCTGAAAAACTGTACATCATCATGAGATTATCAAATGATAAGCATTTTATTTTTATCCATGATTCGAACACTTCTCATCTGGTGCATTCTTGATCCAAGGGACTGCTCGATCTGACCGTCATCTGATAACGCAAGTGTATAAAAAAAATTCATCAGTCTTTTTCGAATTCAGGGAAGGACGGTGGTTCTCTCTTCCTGTTATATTTAGATAAGAGTATTGTTTTGTTTTGTTGTTTTTGTTATGATTTTGTTTTATTTTCTGAGTTACACATTGTACATGTGCATAGGGAAATACTTCATAAATATATTTATTATATTTTGATAATATATTGACATAATGTGCAGGGACTTCTGCATTTGTTGTTGCTCTTATGGTGTCATGTAAGAGGCGAGAATTACATGGGCGCCCATGGATCCCTTATGCTTTGTATGTGGTTCACAGAACTTACCATCATTAAAAGTTGAGGATATGTTCTTTGTAGCTTAAATTCTTCAATTAGTATAGAGTAGGTGTCTCGAAAAAAAAGGCTTTTCCTGTAATAGGTTTTTATGTCTTTTCTCTGAGACAGTTTTGTTTATAAATATTTTAGTAATTTTCTGTTTTATAGTTTTACTTACTTCGCCACATTTACAAAACACTTGTAAGTTGTTGGTGTAGTTCTTATGGATTATTTTTTAAATCCCTTTAGAGATTTGCTGTTTGGTTTTTACTTCATCTGTGTTACATTTTTTTTAACCCTTGTACATTTTGCTGTTGCTTTCCCCCATCTAATCCTTTATTTTAATTTCAAGTCAACTTTATCCTCCTAGCACTAATGACTGGGCACTGGGTTTCTCTGATTGAACCTAATTTGTATTGTCTAGATATTTTCTGTAATTGAAGATGGCGTTGTATTTTTACAAGCTCTGGACCACTTTAATGTTAAATGGATCACATGGCATAGTTTCTGCTTGTAAATTTTCTGATTAGCTGTCTTACTTGCATTTCCGTTTGCATTAAATTTTAAATCAATTTATTGGATTTGCTGAACAGTACCGTTAACTTAATTTTTTAAATTTGTATTGATGTAAAACAGTAAAGCCAAGTTATTTGTGGTTAACCATCTCTTAACCAATATTAGTGTAGCCAGTTCAAATTGAATAATTGTATGACTGTCTGTTCCCTGGGCATTGGATCTGTTAAGAAAAGAAAGCTGTTAAAATAATTGTACTATGGCATTATTAAAACCACAGGGCTCCCACAGGCCAGGGAAAACCTGTAATAGTCGGGGAATTTTAATTTGACCAAAAAAGTCAGGGAAAATTGCTTATTTTGGCCTTAAACCTGGAAAATCATACAGAAAACCTAGAAAAGGATCCATTTTTAATGTCTGCGTCTCAGTTTTGACTCTGGAAAATATATGTTAAAAAACCAAGAAATATCTCAAAAATGCTGTGTATTACCAGCAGTTTTTTGACCAGGAAATCTTCAAAATTAACCTGGAAAAGCCAGGGAATTTTATTTCCAAAATTGAGTGGGAACCCTGAACCAATTTTGGTATGCCATTGCTAGCTTTCTAAAGCTTTTAAACTACCTTCTCTCAGTACTGAAAATATTAAGTTTGGTTTTGCTTTCTACTAAATGAATACCAAGTAAAAATATCTCTTCACTACAGCAGCCTTAACTAAATAGATTTTATAACTTAAATTTGGTTTTGATTTCTACTAAATGAATACCAAGTAAAAATATCTCTTCCTTAAAGCAGCCTTAATTAAATAGATTAAAACTCCCTTTAAAATGTTCATTGTGTCATTAAAGTAGAATTGCTATGAGATTAAAATAGTGGTTCTTATCCCTTTTTAATTCTTTTAATTTAATAGTTTAAGATCATTTCAGATTTTTTTTTTTTTTGTTTCTTATTGTTTGTTTAAATATATTGAAATTATTTAAAAAAAGGGGGAAACTTGCACATTTTTAATGACATGATAGTGCATGTTTGAGAATATTTTTGATTTTTTTCCCCTTTTGCTTTTTTCCTTAGCTAATTTTTAGATGAATAGGGAATTGTGATGCTTTAACTTAAGTAAATTGAAACCCCAATGAAATTTTATATTCTTTAAGGCTGATAAAATGTTTAGTTTATATAGCATCATTTATCACCAAAATACATAAAAATAAAAATCCAATATTTTAAGAATCAAATTTAATAAATTTTTCAAATGCATATGTATGTTGATTCAAAATAATTATCTTACTGTTAAGATTTAATAGAATTTTGAGAAGATAACATATGATAAAACCCCACCTTTTTTAACATAAATAAAATATATTTAAAAAAATTACTTATGAAAGATTATGTTATAAATGGCAGATTATGCCATCTATCTATTTATACATTTTTGGGGGCACCTCTGAAATTGAGTTTGTAGGCTATATATCTTAAAAAGGTTGTGATTAAAAGCATATATTACACGTCACAAAATTGGCACAATTTCTAAATACTGCAGTGTTTTTTCTTGCTTATGGATTGGGTCTTCAATAGATTTCATTTTAAAAAGTAATTCAACATTTTGTTCATCTGTAAAAATATTGCATAGACATTTTATTAGTTTAATTCCATTAAAATTCAATAGAAGTGAAAATATTTATGTATTCTTCCATCTACCATTCTGTATACATTGATGCCATATTGTACATATTTCCCTATACTACACCACATTTCAGTTTTTTATCAAAATGTATCATCAGCTTTATACTATAACTTGTCTAAATTATTGTTCTTCCTGTCAGTAAGGTTTATGCCAAAGCCTTGTTTTAACTTTGATCATTTAGTACTTTGAATATACGCATCGAAGTGCTTCTGGTTATAATGAAATTTTCTATTGCGTCATTAAACACATCAAATTAAAAGTTTCAAATTTGAGGCTTGTCCAATTTTAAATTATGCTAAAAAAATTCATAAAAAAAGGTTGTTTAAGGATGTCAAAGGATTTATATAATGAAAAAATTGTTATATATACTATCCTTGTAAATTAATTGTGTACAAATTTGATAGCAATAAGAGACTCTTAATTGCTAGAAATTTCAGCAGTTTTACCAGAAGTGATTTCTTGATAAAGCGCAGTAGAATTAGATCCATGATAAGATTACATTTTATGAACCAAGCAGCATTCAGGCAGGGGTATAGCCAGGTGGTTAGTTCAGAGCCTAGAATATTCCTATGCTTTTATTCGCTGATGTAACAAATTAATTTGATTGAGGAATCAAAAAATATAATAATTATCGCCTGAAAAAGTTAAATTAATTTTACTTTATAAAAATAAATTATTATTTAGAAAAATAATTTTAAAAAAAGCATTCTCTATTATAATAAATATATTCTATTATAATAAATATATAATCAGAATAAATTTTAGTTATGGGTTATTCCATTATTGTCATAGGGAGGTTTTATCCAGATTACTTGATAGATTTTAAATAAATATTTGTAGTTAAAAGATATAACGTGTGTCAATTTTGATTATTGCAAATAACTTACTTGTATTGTAATTGCATCAGAAAACATCTAAATGTGTTCGGCAAATTTAATTTAAAATTCCTTCCATGTGTGCTGAGAAAGTAGTGGGAAAAATCATTAGTATCAAAAGTTCCAAAGGAAAAAACAAAGATTTTGGTAAATTCCAACTAATTTAACAAAATTTGTAATGTGTACTTCACACTTTTTGCAGTAATATTTTTTAACAGCCTATAGAATTAAAAAAACCGTTAACATCAGAAAACACAAAGTTTTAGGATTTTTGTTACTTTATTAACACATTTTAAATAATTCAAAATGACTAAAAGATTTTTGAACATAACAAGAAAAAAGCTTGAAATTTGCCTTTGATTGGAAAAAAGACACTACATCATTCAGTTTATGCTTAAAGTTCCAAAATTATCAACTCTTTACTTGCTCTGATCTAACAGAGGTCAATTTTGCCTCCCTGCATCTGGCTATACCCTTGCATTCGATCTAGTTCTTCATAAAAAGGTATTTTTCCTTCTATTGCAATAAAATGAGTTAAGTATAACATGTATGTTTTATGTAAACTAAAATTTTAGTTTCAAATAAAATGAATTTCTTTAAATTGGTTTAATTCTTAATTTTTTCAAATGCTTATCAGTAATTAAAGTGAAATGCTTAGTGTGAACATTTCTAGTCATTTTGGTAAATCTTTTAAGTGGGTTTTGATTGGAAGATATTTTTTAATCTTTATTTTTATCATTATTTTAAACAGTCTTTTTAGATTAAACTTATTCCATGTATTTACTTAGTTCTAAAATTATGGGAGAATTTCCTTAAAGAACTGGTTTTAAAAGTTCTTTTTCCTCAACTTTTGATGCACCTTTTACAGGGTTATTCTAAACTAATGGGCAAATATAATAGGGGTTGTAACTACCTTAAAACAACTCAGAATCACCCTGGTTTGGGTAGGTTGCAAAACAATCCTGAGGAGGTAGAGCCTGGACAAAAGTTGCTAAAAGCAATGAAAAATAGGTTATTGTGACCAAACAGGCTTGTTAGAAATAAAATTTCAATGCCAATATATCATATTTCAACTTATTTATAAAAAATGCATAAAGTTTATTTCCTTAAGGAGTCATCTTTTAAAATGCATCCAACCATAATAACTTTGTTATTATCTCCTTTTTATTGTTGCATTTTAAATACAACCCCTTCAGGGAAAAAACTTCACACAAGTTAAAACATGATAATTGGCATTAAAATTGTATTTCTAACCTTAACTATTTGCCCATAATATCCTATTTTTTTTCATTACTTTTCTCCCTGCTCTGGCTCCTCAGGATTTCTTTGCCACCCACCCAAACCAGGGTGATTTTGTATTGTCTTAGGGTAGTCTACACCCCCTATCATTTTTGCCTATTAGTTTTGAATCACCTTGTAGAAAAATTGTTGCAAAAGCAAAACTTAAGTTTTCATTCTAAACATTTTAGAAACCAATTGGTTATGAAAGAACTATAGCTGGTGCATAGAATAATAACCAGAGTATGACAAATAAATAATACTTTCATTTTAAGAGACACTAGTATTTGTGTGTCTTTTCCAGATACGTAAATTAGTGTGAGCCAAAGACTTGTCTATAATATATGTAAAAAGTAGTTTTAGCGCACAAAGCAATAAATGGTTCTGTGTCTGTACATAAATACATGAAATTTAAAGAATATTGTGTTTTATTAAGCATTTTATATATCCCCCCCACAGAATAATTTTGAAGCTTAAGCTATATACATTCCTTTTTATTCAGCTGCATAATCTTTTACAATTGTACTATTTTATGAATTGTAACATTTTTGCAGTTAAATGACCGGGTGTTTCAAAAGTCATACACACCCTTAATTTTTGAACACCTATAGATATAGTCAACAAAGTGGTATCTAAACTAGACAGCAACGTTAGTTAACCCTATGACATCACTAACAAAGTAGTTCCCATTGCAGTGTCTGAATTTTGAGTGAAATGAAGAACATCAATTTAAAAATATGATTATTTTGTTAAACCCATGTAAGTATAGTGTCTTTTTATCATGATTTGCATACCGAAACTCCTCCTAGCAACCCAACAGGCTTTGTGCTGTATTAGTGACAGACTGGGTTCAGGCAACGTTGCTGTCGAGTATAATGAAATTATCATGTGCTATTCAATTAGACCACTTTCAATTCCCCCTAGTGGCAAGTTCAGGAGTTGTAATTTTTTATTTTTAAAACTATTAAGATTTGCTAAATTAGTCAATCACAAAGTTGTAAAGCTGCATTGATTTAGTACGAATATACATCTTAGAATAGAACCCCTAAAACACTTGTTCATTTAGGCAGAATTTCCAATATTTTACCTCATAAAACGCTCCCCATAACCTGATAATAAGAAATTTTCTTTTTTATGATCTAAGAATACTTTTAGTCATTTACTTTAGTCATAAAAAAGAAAATTTCTCATTTTCGGGTTATGAAAATGTTTGAACCCTTCCTTGATGATGGTTTGTTTTCTTTTATTACTTTTAAGATGCACATTTGGTATGAAATTCAAAATGATTAATAAAAAGGCATTGGTATTAATTTCTCTTTACAATGAGCTCATTGTCAGTTGCACCCGAATTCAGTTATTCAAGTTAAGGGCATTAGGTCTTGATATTTTAAGCTTTACCCTCTACTTGCTCTCTAAAATGTTTCTGCATTTTCAAAACTGTCTTTGCTTAAAAAAAATGGTATTTTTTTTAACCGTATCAAACCAATAGGCTATGAGCTATTGTTATTTGTTATTCTCTCACTACTGTTTTACTTTATCTACAAATAATTAAGGTCATAATCAATTCGAATTTATTTTTGTTTCAAATATCTTTTGCATGCTACATACTCCCAATAGCTACCACAATAACTATAATTTAATTTTTAATTTTGGTTCTATAAATATGAACATCTAATAAATATTTTAATTAAACTAAAATATATAAGCTGTTCAATCAGACTAAGATTATTAAATTGTATTAAATGGTTTGATAACCCTAGCAATATTCCAGAATTATTTAAGTAAAGAATGTATTTGATACACAAATGAAATATGGAAAAACAATTTCAATTCTAAAGCTGTTATGGGGATTTCTGGAATTCTTTTGTTGCTGTGAATATAGGGAAAACACTGCCCGAGGACTGGCTGTAGCTGAAATGTATGGAGAAAACACATATTCATATATAAGGACCAGTTCCAGGTGGTAGCCAATCGGAGAATCAAGATTTCCAAACCATAGGGATAAAGGCTACTGGTAAGATCATTGATTTGAAAATTTATGTATGTGAAATGCTTTTTAGAAATTGAAATCATTAATAATTTCTATTTGTTTGAAAATATATTGTAAAAAAAAATTAACTTGTTATTACATGAAACAATTACTATTAGGGTCACTTGGGGTAAGTGGGGCCCCTTTTTGGAACAGTACATTTTTGAAGCTTCATAAAATTTTTTTGAAGAGGTTCAATTTGAACTTAATGACATTTTATTTAAGACACTATTAATAAACAAAAATTTATAATTAGGTTCTAAAATAATGTTCTACATTTTTCTTAACTGGTCTTTTTGTAAAAAATGAGACGGGTATCCCACGTACCCCATAGGAAGGGGTAAGTGGGTCACCCCCTCTTTATTTTGATTGAAAGCAAGCAAAACTTAAGAGGGAGTAAGTGGGTCTTACTTGATAAAGTATAGAAGTTTTAGGTACAAAATATTTTATTGTAACTTAATCCATGTACGAGATATCTACTCACATTTAAATTAATAGGGTTGGTTGGGGTAAGTGGGACCCCTTTTTGGAACACTACAATTACAGAATGTTTTCTTCAGGTTTGGAAGAATTACAGAATGTTTTCTTCAGGTTTCAAGAAACCCTCGAAACTATTCCCCCACCCCACTGTGTGTTTTAATTAATTTCTCGGCAACGTGAATAAAAAAAAACCCAACTTAATAGTTTACTTTACTTACCACAGCTTATATTAAAACGCAAAATTAATATAAAATTTCAATAAATTGCTTATAAATGTTTCAATAAACATTAAAATGGTGAGTCTAGGGTGTCCCACTTACCCCATAATGAGGGGACCCACTTACCCCTACTATGCTTAAATTACGGGGTAAGTGGGACCCCCTCTTAAAAATGTTTAAATAAGAGATTTTGCGAAAATTCAAATTGCAGTATGTATTTTAAGTCAAACCTGGCACAACAGTTGAAAAAACATTAAAATATAGTGAAAACTTTCCTGGAAACACTTCTTGGAAAAATGCATCTTGAACTCTCCAAAAAAAAATTATGGAATTTTTTTTACAATAGTTCTATAATCTTAAAAAGAAATGACACAAAACTCTAATATATGCAAAACCCATCAGTGTGAAAAAATGTAACGATCAATGTGAATAAGTGTGAAATGTCCCTTACATAGTTTAGTTTGAGGGGGGTGACCCACTTAGCCCAAGTGACCCTATATAATTTAACCTATTATTACATTAAATAATTACTATTAAAATCTTAATTTATTAAAAGGAATTAATACAGATTTTATTCATATGATGCATCTTAATTTTAAGTACTGTATTAAACCTATTATTGTATAATGCATAATATCAAAGGTAACAGGCATCAATCATCAATATTTTATTTTTACCTTTTGTGCTTGGCTCTGATAACTCCTTGTGGTTTGTCTTCCTCATTTATTTGTTAAGACGATACTTATATCAATGCGTCTTGGCTTTTTTGCATTTAATGGGGTTTTGGTTTAACTGTTCCAAATGCGTTGAAATTTTACGTATTAAATCCTGTGTATCCATTATTTTAATAGTTTAAATGTTCTAAAAGTATCCAATAGATCCTAATTTCCAGAATTCCAAGTCCAATGTATAAACTGCAAAATGTCCACCCATTTTATAAAGGGCAAACGGGAACGAATAATATCTGTACTTCAGAAGTAAGCTATTGTTTCTACTTTACATAATTTCAGTGAATCCTACAATCTTGTCCAGGCTGAGCAAATCCAAAAATCCTTTGAAAACGGCGCCATTAGCACTTGGCAACAAAATATTTCGCCAACTTGAACCATAGTTTACTATTCAATATAATGATATGACAATAACAATTGTTTTCTTCAGTAGTACAGATATATGGAATACTGTACTACTGTCTGCGAATTACATTTGTATAAACTGTGCTGCTTTTGATGAGATTTATGATTATTTTGTGTAAAGCAGCTGTTGTTAAAATGTCTTTCCAGTTGCAATTGTAATAAAGTTTGAATACATGTAAGTGCGATAAGGTAACCGGTAATTCTTGGTAAACATTTCAGCTTCTCAAAATGACCATGGCAAACCCAAACATGACATGACCAGTCCCAAATTACAAAATTATATTTTCAGACAGCATACCTATATTGAACCTAGTTTAATTTTTGCATGTTAAAGTAACTAATTGCTGTTTAACACTATTAATAATTAATTAATAACACTATATATTATAATGAGAACAATGGGACCACTTCCTTGCTTTTTGCTCGCTAAATATGTTTCCTCGTTGTAGCAGAAAGCACTGAGCAAGGATTTAGGAATGCGATATTCTGTAAAACCAGTTTTGCTGCGGTAAATCCTATGTGGCTGGAAAGCATTGGAACATCTGTAAAACAAGTTTTGCTGCGGTAGAGCCTATGTGGCGGGAAAGCATTGGATTACCTGTAAAACTAATTTTGCTGCAGTAACACTTTTGTGGCGGGAAAGCATCGGAATACCTGTAAAACCCGTTTTGTTGCAATAATGCTCTTATGGCAGGAAAGCAATGAGTTCGTCAAAGTGATATCACGGAATTCCTTTAACAAAGAAAGCACTTTCCAACAAACTCTAAACAAAATAATTTTCCAAAAATCATACAGTAGTGTGTATATAAATAGTTGTATATTTTACTTAATGTTTTTTTGCACCTGAATTTCGTAAAAAAATTGCATTATAAAAAAAAAAAACCTAAAATATCTTTGTCTGTATTGATTTTTCTGGCTTAGGTTCCATTTGAAAGATGATTAAAACTAGTAAAATAAAAGAACTACATCCATTTTTTTTTAAATGCATTGAAACTTGAAACTAAATTAACTATTCATTTTTTTAAAAAAAAGTTATTGTGACTTGTTGGATAAAATGTGTTTGCTTTCTAAATTTTAGCAGAATGGTTGAATTTTAAAATAACTTTAACGCTATGTATATAAAAAAGAACATTTATTATACAACCTTAAACAAAGGAACATGAAAAATAAGGAATTCTTGTGCGGAAACTTCGGTGCTGATTTTCCAGAGTCGTCGTCTTTTTGCATGTTATCCTGTAATAGAAAAAAAATTCTAGAAAATAAATTCTGGTAATGAGTACTGTTGCATGTGCAATGTCGGGAAAATACTTGATATATTTTTTTAAATATTTATACCCTTGACTCAATTTATATTCGAGCTTGGTTTTTTCACATACTTTTTTGCAATCTGTTCTTTGTTTTTGAGAGTTATATTTTTGCAACTAGAAAACATTTACATAGTTTTAAAGCGAATAGACGACATTAGTCATGACGTCACTTGCTTGTTTGGAAACATTGATTCCATACGTGATTGGTTCCGCACGGATTTACTTCCAATCACGGATAGAATCAACGTTTCCAAATAAGCAAGTGATGTCACACTAATGTCGTCTATTTACTTGCCAGTTAAAAAAAGAAGAGAAATTGTATAATTTTGGGGGAGGGGAGAAAAGAAAATTGAACTTTTATACCGTCTCCGTAGGTTAGAGTTACCATTTTGAAGAAAAAAAAAGTCTTACTACTTTCTGAGTAAAATTCGAAAAATTCCTTCTAGATATCTCCGAAACGCATCGAGATTTTGAAAGTCGAAATTTGTAAACCGAACATGCCTTTGAGTAACGCATCATATAGAATGCAATATAGCAATTAATTACCTACAAATTTCGAATGATTTTTTAAATTGAATGTTCAGTGCATTAGCAAATAAGGAAATGAATATATTTTATTCAGAAGTAAATAAGGAAAACTTTTCTCTAATTTGGAATTCTATCTTACTGAGGCAATGAGAAAAATTTAGTTTTTGGAGTTTGTGGTTTCCTAAGGACACTTGCAACTTTATCATTAAATTTGTCATCATTAAATTTAAATCTTTCAGAATTCAAAACGCTTGATTCGACACCTTTCACTTATCAAAATAAGGATAGGAAATATATTAAATATTTTAAAGAAACAATCTCTATCTTCACCCGCGCAAGGCCGAGCATATCAGCTAGTTCTGTATAAATTACGGATATGGGGCGGGTTTTTTTTTTTCTCAAATAAGTCACTTTAAAAAAAAAATCAACCAATTCTTACTTTCGAACGGAGTCCGTCAAAACAATCTGAAGGGGAATAAATAAGTGTTAGGGTCATCGTAAGTCTCTTGACCACCTCCCCCGTCTCTCTCTACTTCAGGCTGCCGCGGAATTCCATTAGGTCCAAAACCTCCAGCATTACCTGGTATGAAACCACCGGCTCCACCTGGCTGCCCGAACACTCCTGGTACGAACGGCCCCGGTCCACCTGGTCCAAACCTTCTTGGGCCTCCAGGCGGTCCAAATCCCCCTGGCGCTTGTGGTCCAAATCCTCCCGGTGCTTGGGGTCCAAATCCTCCAGGTGGTCCAAATCCGCCTGGTGGTGGAAATCCTCCTGGTCCTTGAGGTCCAAATCCTCCTGGTCCGAACCCTCTTGGAGGTCCAAATCCTCCGGGTCCTTGTGGACCGAAGCCTCCAGGTCCTCCCGGTCCAAATGGACCACCTGGGCTTTGAGGAGGGTGTGCTCCAGGGAAGTTGTTGTTGCCCCCGCCGGTGTTGATGAGAACCGCGTCTGGTTCGTCGTGCGGGGGCATTTGTCTTCCTATCCGGAAGGATGAAGCTTGTGGCCACGGGACCATAGAAGACCTGCTTAGAAGAGGGATGTTGAACCCGCGAGATGTGGATATCAGCAGGGCGAAGAAAGGGAGGAAGATTGTCTGTGTGATGGAAAAAGAACAGAGCGTTAGTATCTGATGTATATTCGAAGATAGGTAAGTTATTATTCTTAAATACAAAATGTTATGAGTAAGTATTAGGGTACGCGCATAGTGCTGCCGATTTTCAGATTCTGAAAACCAGCGAAAATCGGAAACCAGAATTACCTAGCGTATTTAGTGGAGAGTGCTCATAGTGGCCGACTTTCATATTTCCGACTTTCCGATCGTCATAATCAGATTTTTGCCGGAATTAAATTTTAATTCTGTTTTTTCAGATTCTGCAGAATTCTCAGATAACGTGGACATTGTTTATCGCATTTTCATGGAGATTATTTTAACAACAATGCCATTCCATGAAACTTTTTATTTAAAAATTAAACACTCAAATAAAATTATTTTAAACTATACTTACCAGTTTTAAAATTTAAATTTCGTTGAAATATATTTTTAGATCATTAAATATGATTTTTAAATTGACATATATAGTTTTTCTTTTAATGTTTTTTTATTTTCATTATGTTTTTTTATGTAACATTGGGGTAAGCAGATCTCCCTTTGAGCAGAAATAAAGCTATTTCAGCAAAATGTAAACAAAACGCTTTCCGAAGAAGCAGGCAAAATCTGATGCACTATGCGCACTCACCGGCGCTGACAAATTCTGAGAGTTTCCGAAAATCTGAAATCGGGAATCTGATTTCGGAATCTGAAAACCTGCCGCACTATGCGCGTACCCTTAGAAACGATAAACGTTATAGTGGACGTTGGGGGCGAACGGCTGGGGTAAGGAATATAACGACAATTTTCATATTTTGGACGTATTTTCGAGAAGTTTTTCCTCTATACTCGACAGCAACGTTTTTTTTTTAACCCAGTACGTCACAAACGCGGAAGGAGAAATCGGTAAGCACAAAGCCTATTGTGTTGCTAGGATGAGTTTCAGTACGCAAGTAGTGATAAAAAAGACGCTCTATACATGGGTTTAACCACGGCTTACTAGATACTTATACAGGCTAGCCGAGTACGGAAATCATTGCAAATCCAGATGGCAATACTGGACCAACTGGCAAAGCATATCCGTTGAAGGCGGTGGGTGATATAGGTAGGTCTTGTAGCGCTCCAAAAGCGGGAAAAGTTGTCAAATGGTTTTCATTGTTTAAAACTCGGCTAGCCTGTATAAGTATCTAGTAAGCCGTGGTTTAACAAAATAATCATATTTTTAAACTGACGTTCTTCATTTCACTCAAAATTCAGACACCGCGATGGGAACTATTTTGTTTGTTAGTGACGTCATTGAGTCAACTTAAGTTGCTGTCTAGAATAGGAGGTCATCTTCATACGTAATGCAACATTGTCTATGGTGGTACCCAATACGTATTTCATACATATTCTTAAAGAGCACTACCAAAAATGTTTTTTCCGAAAAAAAAAATTCTACTTTCTAAATAAAATTTTTGCTTTTTACTTAAAAAAATAAAGGTTGGAATAAAAAAAAAATCAACTAATTCTATACTGGTATTTAAATTTTCAGTATGATTTAAAATTGGTAATAAAAATTCTTGTACATTCTATACTAGTATAAAAATTTAAAGTATTCATTAAAACTGGTATCAACGTTCCCCAGTATGGTTTCATACCTGTTTCAAAATTTCCAGTGTTGTTCATACTGGTATTGAAATTCCCAGTATTCATTAAAACCAGTATCGAAATTTCCAGTGATGATTCATACTGGTATTGAAATTCCCAGTATTCATTAAAACCAGTATCGAAATTTCCAGTGTTGATTCATACTGGTATTGAGATTCCCAGTATTCATTAAAACCAGTATCGAAATTTCCAGTGTTGATTTATACAGGTATTGAAATTCCCAGTATCCATTAAAACCAGTATCGAAATTTCCAGTATTGTTTCATACTTGTTTTAAAGTTTCCAGTATGGTATCATACTGGTTTTAAAATTTCCTGTATGTTTTTCCAGTATGGATACTGGTTCCAGTATGATTTATACTGGTTCCAGTATCATTTTGATACTGGTTTTGTGAACTTTTTCCAATAGGGTCTACTGCTTTTAACTGTTCTTATAAATATGTAACTCGGTGTCTAGGGGTTATTGGGTGTGCTTTCTCATATATAATAGAAGAGAAAATGGGGGCCGCCAAGTAAAGGAATATGTTGCATAACGTTACGCACATTGAAATTGAAATATACTTGTAAATATATATTGAAATATTGTGTAAAAATAATTAATTTAAGTTGATATTAATGAATAACAAAGACTGTTGAGTTTGGTAGTTCGCTCACATTTTTAAAAGTGATTTCCAAACTTAGTGAGTCCAATTCATCCATTAAAAAGGGGGAAAAGGAAAAGTTCTTTTACAGTCCTTAATTGATTAAAGAAGAGGGTTTTTTTTACGACACAACATTAAAAACATTATTGGTTTTTATTGAAGAATTAGTTTCGAAAGGTTAGTCGAGTGAACTTTTGTGAGAGCTTTGGAAAGTTGGGAAATTATGTTTCAAACTTTTCTGAGGAAATTATAGAGCCCATCGATCTGACGATCGATCAAATAAAATATCAACATTAAAACATAGTAAAAAATCTGTAAGATAATTACTAACTATGAAATTAATGCCATTACTATTTGCAAGACATATTTACTTTAATTTCAACAGAACTAATAGCGCTATGTACTTTTTTTTATTCTTACAATTTTAAAATATACATGTCATATAAGTAATGCTTTAAAAATGTCTTAAATGGACACACAAAGTTATTCTTTAATCGTAATTTCATCAGTACTTAAAAATTATACTCACACAAAGAGACATTTCTGAGTACGATATTTACACGAGATCAGTCTGAAAAGATGGGAAGACGTTATGAGATCCCTATCAGATCGCTCTCAACTTTTATATGAGCTTCCTTTGTGCCTTTCTTCCTTGGAAGCCCCTTCCCATCCTTTCTTGATACCGAGAAACCCATCGAACCGTATAAGTGGCAACGACCAACAAGCGCGAAAATATTATGTTCCGAAATCCGTATAGTCCTCTACCCCCTCCCTTTCGGTCAATTCCCTTCCTTTTTACTGCGTATTCGTCAATCAAAATGTTCCATGACCCTTCCTTCCCCGACGAAGATTTTCCAGAATACGACATTTTTCTTTTTGCCACCTCTGCTACACCCTCTGCTGTTTGTCGTGAATGAAGGAGAATTTTATTGCGAAGAATTTGTTTTCCCTCCCCTCCTGTCTGGTGAGAACAAAAGGTACCGATTTATCGGGTAAGAACTCTTTGTTTAGGTAGGAATTGGATTTTTTTTTCTTTTGCGTCTTTTATCTTTGAATTGGGGGAATTCAAAATTTCAATGTAAGGGAACGTACCCATTACGTGACCTATTTTTTACTATATTTGACCCCCCCCCTTGGTGACCATTCGTAGTATATGCCAAGACCCCCCCTCCCCCACTAGTTTTCACGTAGTAGTTCAAAAATACGGTTTTCAATCATTTTTAGCAAACAGAAAGTTAAAAAAAAGTTAATTTGGCTTAATTTGTCTTCATATTAATACAGCACTTTCCTCGTGACGCCAAGAGTGCGTGCATAAAAGTGGAAAATATATTATCAAGAAGAAAAAACTTATGTAAAAGCTATTGTAACAGTAACTTAATTTACAAAAACAAGTAATAATACCTTGGGAATAATACCTTGCCTGATCACACAAGCTTTGATCAATTAGCTAATAATCTAAATTCATATCTTTCTTCAATATACAATGGTATAACTCCCTCAAACGATGACTATAAAAAATATTTGGTGTCTAGTGTGTATTCTTTTATGTGGTTTGATATAGATTATACTGAAATTATAACATGTATCCGTGGACTTAAATCCAAAAAATGCCCTGGTTCTGATGGAATCGACGCAAAAATTTTAAAAAGTTTATCAAATTCTCATTTATATCTTGGCCAAACTATTTAATAACCTTGTAAAAGAAGGTGTCTTTCCAAAATCACTGAAACTCTCAATTGTTACTCCTATTTTTAAGAAAGGAAACAAAAATGATTACTCCAACTATAGACCAATCTCTATTTTACCGTTACTATCTAAAATATTCGAGCAAATAATTAAGAATAGGTTATTTTCATATCTAAATCACATAAATTTCTTCTCTTGTAATCAGTATGGCTTTTTGCCAAATTCAAATACCGAGAAAGCTTTGAATGAGTTTACTGGATTTATATATAATAGTGTGAACAATAATAAAAAAACTGCTGCTGTCTATTTAGATATTTCTAAAGCCTTTGATTCAGTAAATCACTGCATCCTGTTACAAAAACTATTTTTTGTCGGCATCAGAGGACATTTTTATAATTTTATTGAGTCATATTTGTCAAATCGCGTTCAGATCGTTAAAATTTACAATACTCTTAGTAGATGCCTCCCAATAAACTGCGGCGTTTTTCAGGGATCAACTTTAGGACCTTTATTATTTCTAATATTAATTAACGACCTATGTAACTTAAAATTATATGGAAAATTAATAAGTTTTGCAGATGACACGGTATTACTTTATTCGTTGGATTCAATCGATGATCTAAACTTAATGATAAATGATGACCTTGTAAAAATTCGTGATTGGTTTTTTCAAAACAACCTAAATTTGAACGTTAACAAAACAAAATATATGACCTTTAACCTCATCAAAAACCGTTCTTATCAGCTCTCCATTAAATACCACGAAAACTTCTGTAATAGTTATGGAAATTGTAATTGTAATCATATCGATCAAGTGTCAACTATCAAATACCTTGGACTCCATATTGATTCCAACTTAAAGTGGAAATCTCATACTCAAAATATCTCTGACAAACTAAGATTTGTTATGTTTAATTTTTATCACCTTAAACAAAAAATAAGTAATAAGCTTCTAATTAATTTGTATTATTCGTGGGTACATTCACAATTAATTTACGGCTTAACTATTTGGGGTGGGGATTATTTGGTAAATTTAAAAAGAATCAGCAAATTACAGGAAAGGTTCTTAAGGTTTTTTTTTTAATAATACCAATTCGATTACTATAAACCACTTCAAATTACTGAATATTCTACCTCTTCGTCATCTTTTTTTTTATAAAATATGCCTGTATCTTTTTTTGAACCCACTGGAATGTACAAGACGTAACACTATAAATCCTCGAAGACCTAATGTAATTTATAATATTCCTAAGCCAAAAAAAACAATATTTTGTAATAATTTTCAATATATAGCCCCCAAACTGTATAATATGTTACCACTTGAAATCCAAAATAGCCCATCCAAACACTTATTTAAAAAAAAACTAAAAGAATTTTTGTTTACAATAGAATATATTGAAACTTTTTTAATGTAGCTATTTTTGTTTTTATACATATTTTTTGTAATTTTAAATCTGTATGACTGATAATATTGTTTTTATTTTACCGACACCCTGTTTGCCACTCATATATTTTCTTATTTAAATATACATTTGGTCACCTAAATGGACTAGTAGGTCCCAGGTGATTATGGTTCTCTTTTTTTGTTTTTCTTTTTGTAATTCTGTGTTGTGTGTTTTAAGTGTTTCTCTTGATTAAATAAATAAATAAATTGATTAAAAAAAAAAAAAAAAAAAAAAAAAAAAAAAGTATTTTTTTTTCTTTATTTTTTGACTACGTGACGAAACCCTAAGCCACCCCTCCCCCCTGTGACCAAGCGTGGTATTTTGAAGACCCCCCTCCCCCCCTAAACAGGTCGCGTAGTATGGGTACGTTCCCTAATGTTGCTGATCGTGGTAATAAGACTATAGACCGGGAGCCTACGACATAAAATCATGCATGATTTTATTTAATGCCATATTAATAGGATTATTAGTTTACATCATTCTGATACGAAAAAGTCAAAAGTCTTACACCTGGGAAGTGGGACATGCTTGCACAGTTCTATATCGAACAAGTCGAATTTTACGAGGGGGGTGAAGAATTTTATGCTGAAATTTTCTTAACTTTAAATTAAGAATTAGAAAAATTTAATTTATGCTCTAAGGGGCCATCCATAAATGATGTCACACTATTTTTCAACATTTTTGACCCCCTCCCTCCCCTATGTCACAAAGTGTCACACTTCACCATACCCCCTCCCCCCCCTTTGTCACATGTCACGGACTGCTACCAATAATAAGTTTAGAATAAGGTTGGTAAGAATTTGGGACCCAATGTTTTTATAGAAGTTTAGGTGCACCATACCTTTTAAGTTCAAAGTGAACTCTTATTTCGTTGGTATGAATCTTATAATAATGTCATTTAAGCTACATTTTCGAGAAAAAAATTGTTATTTAGTTTTATTTTTGATTTTCAATCTGTGATGTCACAATTCTTGAACCCCCCCCCCCTCCCCCCCTAGTCACAAAGTGTCACAGATTGATGAACCCCCTCCCTCCCCTCTAAGCGTGACGTCATTTATGGACGGCCCCTAAGTCAGTGATTCCCAACTGGTGGTTCGTGATTGTCAAGTGGTCTGTGAAGTGAAGGGACCCGGTCGGTCGCACACAAATAAATTTAAGATAATAGGAATTTGAGTGCATTGAACGAGAAAGGATTGAACTATATCCTTGCCGATGACTTTCGGCTGATTTATTTATGGTGATAACCAGTGGCGGCTCGTGAGTTAATTAATAGGGTGTTCACACCTATTATATAAAAATTAAAATTTACAAAATATCTAGAAAGAGAAGGGATGGTGGTTCAATATACATAAATCTAACTTCTTTTAGTAGAAACATCTCTTTCTTGGAAATAATTTAAAAAAACCTAAATTATTCAGTTATTTACTGCATGCACTTTTATTCATAAAAAAATATGCATTTATATTTGTCATAAATGTCATCTTTAAATTCTGTTTTAAAGTCCCTATCTTTTCCTTTTGTAATTTGGACAATGCTCAGATGAGGTGTTGGTCTTAAGTTCTTTATTTGAACTTTTTTTTTCCAGCGGCAATTGGGAAAAATAAAGATGTTTTATCTCAAACACGGAAATTTTACTTGACGCCGTTACTTAAAAAGCATCCTAATTAATAACAAAAGTATTAAAATATTTTAATGAAAGATTTAAATTACATTTAAAAAGTGCTCTTACTCTTACTTTTCCATTAGCCGAAAAAATCAGTTCAATCAGACGTCAAAAAAGAAAGCTGTGCCTCAAAAGTGAAGGCCTCGGCACACTAAATCTGTGCGTACGGGAATCTAAAATGCGAGGACGTAAGCTCAATATTCTACCGGCGAACAGTCGAGGTTTCTTCGGAATCTCATATTTTTTACGCTCACACGTGCGAAAAAGGAAAGAAAAATAAGAGTTCATTCTTTTTCTTTTTTTTTTTTCGATTTCTTTCGCGTTTCCGGTAGTAAATTTTTCTTATTGACTAGGAGATGGGGTGGGGAGAAATATAATTCTAAGTATAAAAAAGAAATTGAGAATATATTTCCATTGATATTTGTTTATCTTTATATTCGATTTTTTTCTACATTTTCTGTGGGTGTTCTGGGGTGTTCACGTGCTCCTGTGCTCCTATGGACGAGCCGCCACTGGTGATAACAGTCACCTCTAAATTGTTAAGAATACTCTCCGGCAGGGCTGAAAACAGACTTTTGTGGGGGTTTTTGGAGGGGAGGGTTGACTCAACGTTATTTCCAAGGAATATAGGTTATTTCCAAGGATATGTTGAGTTTTGGATCACTTAAAAACAGTATTTGAATCAGCACAAAATGTCAAAATTTTAAAATGTGAGCAGATATATTTTTAACTCCTCTGAGAGAGTATTTCACTCCTTGAAAATCCGAAATACTCTTTAAAAAAACTAGCCAGGAGTATTTTCACTCTTTGAATTTTCACTAAAGTTTAGCTTAAAAAATGCACCGCGTGGCCCCACCGAAATCAACAAATAATATTTTTCTACTCAAAACACAAAACTGATCTCAGTGGAGACATTTTCGCCCGACTTCTGGCCAAAGCCACGGAACCCTAATCATCATACTTTTTAATTGTGTTTTCATACAGCCATAGTATTTTTTTTTTCATTTATTGTTCTGATGCTTAGGGAGTTTGATTTTGATTGTGGTTTTCGTGTCTCTGTATATGTAGTTCATGCTATTTCCGTATTTCACTCCTCATAATTGAATTTCACTCCTCCTAAAAAAGTCAAGGAGTATTTTTACTCCTCCAAAAAAATCCTAGAACTAACACTGAATGTGAACTATAAGTACAAATAAGGGTGGTGTGGGAGTCACCCCTAGAAATTTTTTGAAAATTTGCCTCTAAAAAGTAGTGTTTTAGCTCATTTTGAGACACTTTGGGTTGCGTACAAAGAGAACAGCTCCTTTTCAACCAAGAATTCTCAAGGAATCTATATCTATAAAAGCCAAATACCACTGACTGACTGACTGACTGACTCACTCACTCACTGGTAAGTAAGGAACACTCAACACGAAATCTCCGAAACTACTGGACCCAGAGGCTTGAAATTTGACAGAGACGTTCCTCTCAGCTATGCGACGCGCACTAAGAAACGATTTTAAAATCCAACGACTCCTTCCCTGTTTTTCGGCGCTTTTTCGACTCCGTTTTTTCCCATTGAAATAGCATTGTGCATTGTTGAAATGCATAAATTGCAGTAGGTTTATTTCTCTCTTGAGGTTTCGTATGGCCACATTTAATCAAATATAATTTCAAAAATTTCATAATTTATAACAAATTAAGACGAAAAACCGTGTAAATTTCAATTTAAAAATTATAACTATTTTCAGGAAACATATAAATTCAAATAATTAATTTTGAAACAACATTTTCCTTTATTTGTAATTTTAATTTTTTCTAAAATAAATATATTTGTGCAAAAGCTAAATAAAGGGTTTCCATAGAAACATAGCTGAAATTATTTCATTGTTTCATGGGGCATGGTTTACTAGACTTACATTCACTAAATATTTATTATTTCTAGAAAACCGTTTTTACTAAGAAGTTGGCTATCATGATAAAAGGAAAATGAGATTTATCAAGCATTTTATTATTTTGATAAAAATGTTTTTATTTTTGGAGATGTAGGATCATGCAAATAAAAATGGATTCTTTATCATTTTTGAATATAAAATAAATTAGGTGATGTTAAATATTTTGCTTTGGCGGCGGGAGTTTTGACTGAATTACACATAGGGATTATTTTTTGATTAAATAAATATCATTTTTGGAAAACGATAGAAACTTTATATTTCAGTTTGTAACATCCTGTAGGAAATTATTCCCAAGGGGCTCAAAGAGGGTTGTGATTTTTACTTTCTAAGTTTTTATCAAGGGATTTATAAAAACCGAAGCGTAATTTTTGAAAAGGACATCGGAAATACTTCATAGAAATTTTGTTTAAGATTTTAAACTATAAATTTCAAAAGACTGATGATTTCAATTGGATTGTTCTTTTATAGCCACAGTAATATGCGGGACGGGATACGTTAGGGTATATTTTCACAGTAAGAAAACCGGGATGAAAAAGACGACGGGGACGACGGGATGATAAGTGATTGCTAACCAGGAAAAGAAAAACCATATAACTCAATAAACCTGATGATTTAAATTGGATTGTTCTTTAACAACCAAAGTTAAAAGCGGGGCGGGATGAGTTAGGGTATATTTTCAAAGTAAGGAACCGGGAAGAAAAACACGACGGGGGTGACGGGATGATAAGTGACAGCTAATCCAGAAAAAGAAAAGACATATAAAACTTGATAAACCTGATGATTTATTTCAATTTGATTGTTCTTTACAGCGAAGGTAACAGCCAAATTTAAATGCTGGACGGGATGAGTTAGGGTATATTTTTACAGTTAAGAACTGGGATGAAAAAGACGACGGGGACGACGGGATGATAAGTTCCAGAAAAAGAAAAGACATAACTTGAAAAACTTTTTAAAATATTTATGAATTAACTCAACCCGTGCAAGGCCGGGTAAGTCAGCTAGTAAATTATAAAAAGATGTCAAAAATTTCAATGGGGTCCCCCCATAGAAAAGTTTTTGAAATTTGCCTCCTTAAACTAGTGTTTTATCTCATTTTGAAACTGCTTGCGGAACACCCAAAGGTTGCTTCTTGTAAGTGGCAGAATTTCCAAGGGAAAAACCCAGTATGTCAGACATCAGAATTTTGTAGGGGGGGGGTTGCTCCCAAATAATTCCCAATAATTGAAAAATCTTAAAATATGGGGGGTTTGTACTCTTCCTGCGTATTAATTTGATTCATTTTAAAACTACGAAAAAAAAAAGATAAAACTCTATGATCATTAATGTTGTAGGTTGCTGAATCAACATAAACTAGAATCAGCTGCAATATTTTAGAAAAATTTTTAATATTTTTCTGTAAAATTTAAAATATTGATCCCTTTTCACTTGCATTTTTATCTTTTAACTAAAAACAGAGAAATTTTACACTAAGAAAGAGTTTTTCTGACTCCAAATATTGATTGATTTAGTTGATCTGATATAATTTTGAAGTTTGGCACCATCTTTTAACTATTTCAAGAACTATTTTTCTGAAAATTAAGATATAAAATTCCTGAGATATTTAAATTTAGAACAAGGGAGCTCTTTACTGGACACTCTGTATTAACATAATTTTGAACAGAAAGTTTTAATAAGTAACCTATTTTGCTAATATAATAGAGAAAATAATAAATTTTAATGTAACTAAAAAATATAAAGAAATAAGTACAATAAAATAAGACAAATTTTAAAACAATTCAATATTTCTAAAACTTTTTTCTTGTTTGAAATATTCTAAAATGATTAATTGTTTAATCGATGTATAAATTCCTAAAATTAATTTGTAAAATGTAATTTTTTAAGAGAAATTTTTGCAAAAAAGTAGCCCTTCTGGTCAACCAGACGGGCTACTTTTTTCCTCCGTTTATTTTTGTGCCCGTCATTTAACGGCGTTCGATTTCCTCTAATCGACTGCAATTGGATGCCGGACACCTGTCTCTTATTCCTCCTGGCGTTTCCTCAAAGTCCCGCCCCCTCTGTCCTATCAGTGCGAGCGGAACCCCTCTGTTGGTTCGGGGCTTTATTTGAACCCCGAACTTTTCTGTTCCCCTGCCCCTGCCCCTCGGTTTAAAAAGTCTTTGTTACTTTCAGACCACCGAGGGGATCATAATCACTGATACTCAAAGCAGCTCATATGAAAACAGTCACCGGAGCCGGAGTTTGGGAGCAGGTATTATACCCAGCATATATGCCATCTCCATCTCCCACTGTTTCTTGAACGAACCTAATTTCGCTAAGGGGACATCCATAAATTACGTGAGGTCAAAAAAAGGGGGGAGGGGTTCGAAAAAATCTCACCAAATCTCACCAAGGGGGGAGGGGGGTCGATTAAAATCTCACGTCAACTTTTTAAATTAGAAATTATACGATTTTCTTTGTTTTTTAAGTATGAGTAAGCAATTTTTTAAAAAAAAAAAGTTGTAGGTAACTCTCACGTGGGGGGCAGGGGGCTCCAGCAAAATCTCACCAAGGGGGGAGGGGGGGAGTCCAGATTTTGGAAAAAACACCTCACGTAATTTATAGATCACTGCCATCTATCTGGGCAGTGATGGCTGCTCGGAGCAAGGCTTCACTCCATCAAGGCGTTTCCGGCGCTAATCAATTATTTATCGGCCATTGGATGTTAGATGAAATTAGAGCGAAGATGGGACCCGCTTAAAAGGTCGTTCATCATCGCCACCGGCTGTTATGTGTGATCTGCGTATAAAGTTTTAACAATAGGTCATCTTCATAGAGCATTTTCAATCACATGACTCGGCCTAACAACGGCCTTAGCAACGTTGTTTTCGCCCGCCAGTGACATCATGTGCGAATGCTTCTATTGGATGCTTCTAGTTCCCGCCCCTAACAACAGCCTTAGCAACGTTGTTTTTGTCCTCCAAGTGACGTCATGTGCGAATGCTCTATTGTTGGGAAAATAGATTGCAAACAGTTTTTAGGAATTTTTATGATAAACTGTTAAGGGGGAATACGTTATGAAAAGAACCAAAACCTCCACGACACTCATTGGGCCCGTTTACATAGGCCAAAATGCAGGATAAATGCCGGAACTTTCGCTCTCCAATATCCTGCAATCCCCAAGTAGGGTGGGAGAAATGGAGGAAGTTAAAGTTCCACCTCGATTGGGGGATAAATGCAGGATTTTCAATTCACCTCCTTTCCCATGATACATTGCGCTTCTAGAAATCCGCCATCTTTGTTGATATCCCTTACTTGTTGAGAAAATTTATTATTTTTCGCATTAAATATTGTGAAATTAACTTTAAGAAACTACAAATCCAGTTTTTATCGACTATAGGATTTTCCGCCACAATAATAAAGTAAGTTTTTCCTTGTCATTTTTAATTTTGAATCGGAGACTTTTATGATTGTCTACCGAACATAAACACTATTATAATTCTAATTTTCCTTATTTTATGTAAAATTTATGTGTGCATATTTAAGTTTTCTTAGTAAATTGGAAGGATATTGTTTCCACTACAATAAATCTTTTGAAAATATGATTCTAAACAGTGTATTACTTGTATCTAATCTCAACCATGTTGGAGAAAGATGTTTTTACTTAAACTAAACTATAAATCTAATGCTAGGTTTTTGGTGTTTTTAAGTTTTGCAAAATCTAAAGCACACACATTAGTATACTTTATATAGGTAGTAAATGCTTGAAGTGGGTCTTTCATATGCCATGATTAATACAAAATTGAGCTTCACTCAGCTCTATAATAGCTTGGTAATGGTTATCATAATTTATAGTACACAGTTTCACTTTATATAATGCCATCTTAACCTCATAACAGGGAATAAAGGACTCGTTAAAATTTACCATATCATTTTAAAACTAATGTAGTTCATTGATAACAACTAAAGTTATCTCATCCATGTAACTTCATCTGACCTCTCTCTTGATGAACAACATATAACTATAACATGGTTTGCCCTCTCACTTCAGTATTTCAATGTCAGTACTCACTGACATCTTTACTCTTCTTACTTACTGACAACTTCAGTACTCACTTCAGATTGTCGACAATTTTCATTTTTCTTAAAGTTATCAAGTGTACAAATGTGACATGCAGATAAAATTATACTTAAGTGTCAGGAAATTTGGGTTCAAATCCATCAAATGTCTCGTTCGATCTAAACCTTTATGTTTTTTTATATAGTGTTAATATGTTAATATTACCAGAAAAAAAACAAAGAAGTTTTTAATAAGACAGAAAGAAGAAGAATAGACATAAGAAAGTTTTTTCAAAACAGTTTCTGTTAGCAAATGGGTTGACAGCTTAGTACACAATTATAGTACCCAAATTGTTATAGATACTTATATATTTTAACTTAATTTAAAGTTGCGAGAATTTTTAGAGAAAGTGTGATAAGACACATGTTGAAAACTAAACAAATTATACCTGGTTTAGAGGGGTAATAGTCCTGATATGTTTTACTCATAGTAAAATTTCGGTTTGAATTTTGTAAAAACTATCTTGTTAATTTTTGTGAATTCTTATGTTTGATTTCAGAAGAAGGTTTCACATAAAACTGAGTGAGGTTTGTATTTGTATGTTTGTTTGGAACATCAATTACAAACTTTTCTCGGTTACCCGATTCATCAGAAGAGTGTCCTACTGAAGGATTGTGTTATGTATACAGATTTATTTGGATATTTCTAATATTTGGGTTTCTAAACAGCTTGGCGATATTAAGCGGGACGAATGCCGGAATATTGAACCAAAATTTTGCTATAATTTGTTCGTGTTCAATCTAAAATATTTTGTTTTTGATCTGGTGTTCGGATAAAACTATTGCCAAAAAAATGAAAATCAGTGTATTGTTGAATTTTTTTTTCAAAAACGTCTCAATGTTGGGAAATTGGTTACACCTTAATAAACAAGTAACGCCCAAATTGTTATGTACTTGTATTGTAACTTTATTTTGTATTGTGAGAACTTTTAGAAGAAAGTGTGATATGACATGTTCAAAACTGAAAAATTAAAGTTACTTATCCATTAGCTGGGCGCAAGCAAAAAATCACCAAATATTGTAGAATGAATTAAGGAATTCTCTGTTCTAACAGTCACCTCCTGCACAAGAACATATGCCTCCGCCGCATTTGTTTTGTTTTTCGTTGACTGTTTTGTCATTTGCTTCGCTTGGCGAGCATTTGGTTCACATTTGGCGACATTTGTGCCCAGCTAACGGATAAGTACTAAAATAAAATAGTTTCTAGTGGAAGTCCTAGTTCCTAGTCCTGATATTTTTTAAGTCTTTTGTTATTTTTTTTATTAATTATGTGTTGATTTTAGGAGAAGGAAACTGGATACCCCTGGATTGAATTTACTAACTTTAAAAAAGTTGTTGGTCGACAACTTAAACAAACTGGGTGAGGTTTGTTTTTGAATGTTTATTTGAAACATCAATTACAAATTTTTCCCGGTTAACAGTCACATCATGGGAAAAAATTTATCAACCTATGTCTTTACCCCTTTTTATTTGTAATATTCATTCACCTTTTATTTGTTCATTACATTATTATTTTTTTAAAGATATTCATTTGTAATAAAATTTAGAACTGTATTGTGATTTCTTTGGTAATTAAATTTGTTACAGTACATACTTTTAATGTACAAAATAAATATGATTAATATAATATGTGATTAATATGACTATCATCGTTATGCCAAAAACCTATATTTCTAGAAAAATCTCTGTTTTCTTGAACATTAAGAATTAGTCTAATGTTAACTTCTATTCTTATGTTGAATAGTTCTTTAAAACCTTTGGTAAGACAAAAAAAACTTTTAAAATCAAAAATTAATTTTTCCATATCATATAGGTATCACTACTTGGCAGGTGATGATTCTGTTGTTTTTGAAGAATTGGCACATGACCTTCAAAAAGTGTAAGGCACTCAAAGTTACGGTGTGTTAACAAAAAAGTCCCCTCCTTACTCAAACTTTAATTTCCTCGTTCCCAACCACCATACCTAGCAAAGAATTTAGAGAACAGACTATAAAATGCCTTCTTATATCGGGCTGTCACTATATAACCATAAGTCATAATTTTCTGTTTTTGGAGGGTTTTTTTTCATGTGTTACGTGCTTGATGTGAACGAAAACCTTTTATCTGAACATTTTTCACCCATCCAAAGTCGTAGTCATCAATTCAAATAAAACAATACAGTTTATAAAATAAAATTATATCTTTAAATTCCTTTTACCCATCCTTGAATTATTTAAAATATATAGAAATTGAAATACACATGCCAAATTGCATTGTTTGAAAAGAACAGGTATGTACAAAGAGTAAAAATTTTTTCAGTACATATTACCCACTTAAATGTATGTAATCAGATTTAAAATATTATGGCAACTTATTACATGCTGTGATTTTACGTATCACGTAAATATTAAAACAAAGAAGAGTAATATTCATTAACATTTCTGATATGTAGTACTATTTACTGTAAGATTTATTTTTCTTGCTTCTGTTCACATAACAAAAAAGGGAATAAGGGTTAGGCGAGTTGTAACTTGATGCATAAATTTTTTTGTCTTCAGGTTTTTACTGTGTACCAATTCTTTTTGAACCCATGTGATCTACCACCAAATATACCAAACACAATTTTGAATTCTCTAAAATCTGAATTTGAGATTTATAAGGTGACACAGTTGATTTATTTTATTGAAACTAGTTGGATAATTCTTTCTTTCTAGTTAGATTTCATTCTTGCTGACAAAGGGGATCAAAGTATCCTCGAAACATTGTACAATTTTTAATATTTTACGTGTAAAATAAAACCGTTGCCTTTTAAATCTTCTTCGGTTTGATAATTATCCTATCATAAACTTTAAAATAGATTTAAATTGTCTTTTTTTTTAAATAAATTCATTATCAAGGTTTGTAAATGCTAAAACATAATCAAACTCAAGATTTTTAAATGGTGTAACAAGAATTTCTTTTTTTTTATAATCTATAAAATCAGTCAGTTCTACACATTATTACAAACCAAAATTATACAAATTACACTTTAACACTAATGACTTCCTCTGAGGAAAGAGATTTTAAAAACTATTGAAATAAAATCCATCTTATGTGTTTTGTTTATATGCAGGTTCCTAACTATCCATGGAAATCTTGGAAAGTATTGCTTGTTAGAGCAATCGAAATTTTTGCTCTTGTTATCAGTGTAAAGCTTTTTATTAATTTAACATTAATTATTTTGTTGGTTATAAAAGTAATTTCTACCCTCTAAAATGTATTGATCTAATTCAGCATCTTACGAACTTATTATTTTGAGAATTGTGAAGAAAACCCGAATTAAAACAATCGGGATACTTTATTAATCATCCATTCAAGTATTGGTTTAAAAAACCAGCATATCTTTTTGTCTTTCATATTTTTCAAAATATAAATAAACAAAACTCTAGGCATGATGGGATCGATTTTACGTAACAATTTCGACTAGTCACGTGATCAGTGACGTCAAATCCCTGGATTTCAAGAGTGGCTATGTAAACGGGTTTTTAAGCACATTTTCAGATTTCCTCCAAATCCCAAAATCCTGCATTTTACCCGGCATTTTCGGTGGGCTATGTAAACGGGGCCATTGTTTACAAACAGAAAAAATCAGAGTGTTTCAGTTATTTTTTTTTTTAGATTTTATGAATTTTTGAATTGTCTACGGACTTTTCCTTCACTTTGTATAAAAAAATCGTATGTTTCTGTTTTAATATCAAATAATATTATAGACGGATAATGAAATATATATACAGACATTCCTTTTTGGTTTCTAATTAAAGAGATTAAGATAATTTTTTAAAATATTTTAGTTTTAGGTTTTTCTCATTGAAGCGCTACCGACGCTTCGGAGAAAATGTATCTAAAATCCGCCTAGTCTGTTAGTTCAGCCTAGTATTTCCAAACAGCAAAGCAAGAAATAACAACTCAACTCTGCTTCTAAAGATCACTGTGTGAAAACGTAAATAAACAAAGAATTGAGTAAGAAAGGAAGGCATGGTTAAAAGTTGAATTTTATTTTAAAAGATATTATATCTGAAACTAGCTCGCATTTTCAATTACCTACTTATTACCCTCGAAATGTGCAGCGTTGAAGAAGACATAGAAGATTTATCTTCATTGACTTTGACTAACAAACGACCGAGAAAAGTGTTTGATGGGTAATTATGTGTTATATAAAACTATTTTCTTTGAAAGGTATTGAATGACATGTTATCATTGTTTCTTAATTTTTTCGACATGTATTGTTTGGTTCTATGTTACAATTTTTTAGCCCTTACTATTGATGAGTTTTATTTTATTTAATGAATAATATTTGGTCTAGGAACTTGAAAAAGTGTAAGAAGTGTGATGAAAAATCAGTGCTGGTGTTGCAGAAAAAAGATCCTTTTTGCAGGTAAAATAATAAGGCACTGATTCCATAGCATAAAATTTGTTAAAATATTTTTGGAACAGCTTTCGAAAAGGTCTGCTTGCCACAACTCCGACAACAACATGATTAAGTGTTAGATCTCTAACAATATTATACTAACTACTATTATTTTAGGATCTAATAATAAGAATATTAACAATTAGATCTCAATGGTTGTCGGTCATAAATTGAGTTGTGGTTAAACATGGCAGAAAGTGGACCTTTTCTAAAGCTGTATTGGCACCGATTCCAGCCAGGGAGGGGCAGCTGGTCCCCCCTAATTTCTCAACTTGTTAATTTTTCTTTAACTTTAACTTTGTTAATTTCCTTGAAAATTCTGCCCCCTTCAAAGGACGATCTGGGATAGCCAAAAAAAAAGTCACAAAATTAGATTAAACACTACTTTTTGGAGGCTAATTTCAGAAAAAATATTCGAGGAAAGGTTTTTGAACCTATTTTTATGCTAATTTTCAAAATTATGTGGCTTACAAAGAAGCGGCTCTTTTGGGCCAAAGAGTTTCAAAATGAGTTAAAACACTACTTTGAGGGACAAATTTTCTGGGGGAGAACCCAGAACCCCACTAGTTCAGCTAGGTCCACTCAGTCACTCATAATTTTCTTTTAACATCAAAGGTAAATATCCTTGCCCCCCTAACATGCTACACCCTGGCTACACCCATGACCGATTCCATAGTATGAAATTTTTAAAAATAATTTTGTTTATAAAGGAACTTCCATTTTTAGGGGTGCTACTTTTCTGGGATAGCCCCAGAGAAATACATTTTTTATCTCAGCCTCCTTCTCTAAAGACTTATCTTAATTCCCACTAAAATAATAGGTTTCTTAACATTTCAGGAACTGCTTTTTTGAGTATTGTGATCACAAGTTTCGATCCACAATAGGAAAAAATAAAAAAATCAAGCATGGAGACAAGGTTTTACTGGCGTGCTCAGGTGGACGGAAATCAGCTGCACTTTTACACATGACAAGCCAAGTTAGTCTTTTAGTTCTACTATCACTATTATTAATTTTGAATTTGTGTTTAAAAATTATAAGTTCAAATAAAAATAGCAATTTTCTAGTGTTGTATCTGTCTGCTTTGACGTAATGTGTTAAATAGTTAAAATAGTCTAAATTCTTATTATAAATTTTATGCCATAAAAATATATTTTATATTTATGATTACAGGCTTTGAAATCATCATCGGCCAAACAGATATCTTTCACTCCTGGAATAGTATTCATTGATGGTAATTCATTTTTATTATGAAATTCATTATTTATAATTTAGAATGAAGCATAATTTAACTGATAGTATCTATTTAATTTACTTCACTTCTTTGACTGTAATTTTTAAAAATTTATTTTATACGCTGTTATTTTAATAAACCCATTTGGAGATGAGTGGCTTACTTATGTACAGCCAGCAAGGCGCTCTCACAGGCCATCTAGTGTACTGGTGTGCCACCACTTAAAATGGCTGAGAGGAAGGGTGGCACAAATATGATAGGGTCACTTGGGGTAAGTGGGTCACCCCCCTCAAACTAAATTATGTAAAGGACATTTCACACTTATTCACATTGATCATGTTACATTTTGTCACACTGATGGGTTTTGCATATATTAGAGTTTTGTGTCATTTCTTTTTAAGATTATAGAACTATTGTAAAAAAATGTCCATAATTTTTTTTTTTGGAGAGTTCAAGATGCATTTTTCCAAGAAGTGTTTCCAGGAAAGTTTTCACTATATTTTAATGTTTTTTCAACTGTTGTGCCAGGTTTGACTTAAAATACATACTGCAATTTGAATTTTCACAAAATCTCTTATTTAAAAATTTTTAAGAGGGGGGTCCCACTTACCCCGTAATTTAAGCATAGTAGGGGTAAGTGGGTCCCCTCATTGTGGGGTAAGTGGGACACCCTAGACTCACCATTTTAATGTTTATTGAAACATTTATAGGTAATTTATTGAAATTTTATATTAATTTTGAGTTTTAGTATAAGCTGTGATAAGTAAAGAAAACTATTAAGTTGGGGTTTTTTTATTCACGTTGCCGAGAAATTAATTAAAACACACAGTGGGGTGGGGGAATAGTTTCGAAGGTTTCTGTATAAGTCTCCCGAACCATTCGAACCTGAAGAAAACATTCTGTAATTGTAGTGTTCCAAAAAGGGATCCCACTTACACCAAGTGACCCTACTCAGGTTGTTAAAACCTTACATTAGTATTTTTAATTCCCATTAAATGTGCTCCATTCGAAAAAGAACATCTTGACCTTCATGCCCATAAAGTATTTTATATTTTTGATAACACTAATCAACAAAATTAAACTTTTTTCTGTGGAATATAGATATATCAATATTTTTTGCCATCTCTACCTTTGAGAGCAGTTCAGTGGCTGAGGCACCCATTACGAAAGGGTTAAATGAAAGGATACCATTGTTAGTGCTTCTGTTTTTTAATCGTTTCTGTTTTTTGTTAAAATGGACTCTAAATATGGTTTGTTCATAGTTTTTTACGAAATATGATTGACACTATATTGGTTTTCTAATACACTTATAGTTCCTTGTGCTTATAGTTCTTGAATATATCTCTTTCATTAGTTGATTTTCAACATAGAATCATGAACTTTTTTTAATTTGAAATGTTGTGTTTTACTGTTTTTTACAAGACTATTTGTGTTTCTTCTCTTCAGAAACTAAAATTAATCCTGTTGAAAATAGAAGGGAGGAAGTTAAAAGGATAATCAGTGATCTGAAAGAGTTTGGTTACCCAGTTTTAATATCCTCTATTGAAAAGGTAAAGCTGTTATTAATTATTTTAATTCTCATAAAACTGTGAATTCTAAAACATGACATTTTATAAAAGTAATGGTATTTGATATAATGTTAGAACCTATTATCCAGTATATCATTTTGTGTGTTTTTTGTTTTCAATATTTTATTTGTGAAGAAAAGTTGTGTGTGGTTTGTTTTTCATCTATAACTTCTATATGTAATCCTACTATATTACAATAAAAATTATTTTTAAACTTTTAATACTTACTTTGAAATAAATTTGTATTATACTGGGATTACTCAAACATCTTATTTTCAAGTAATAGATAATTATAAGCTTTCTCATGGGGTATCTTAAGCTTTTTAAATTTTTGTTGAAAAATCCAAGATAATTAGGTGGGTTTTTCTGTGAAAACTTCAGAACCATAGCAGCCTTTGCCTTTCATCATTAAATTGTTATCACCAGAATTATTACTAAAGATGTTTTCTTAAGTATTTAAAGGTGAATCTTCTATTTTAGGCTTATAAATTGAATGAAGAACCTATTTTCGAAATTTCTGATGATCAAAATGAATGCTTTAACATCACAACAGAAGAAGAAATTCAATTAAAAAGCTGTTTGAAAGTTATGTCATTATCTGCCAAGTTAGATTTGATAAAACATTTGAGGTTAGTGAATAGTTTGTTGAAATATCAAATGAGTTTTTTTTTTCCCATATTTTTACCTATATGTAGTAGAGTGAAAATTAACCTTTAAAAGGGGATTTTCTGTGTGTACTAATCATATTACATTCAAGAAACAGCATAGTAATGAATTTTAGTATTTACAATTTTATTAACTTCTTCATTTTTTAACAATGACATGCTTTCAGGTTGCTTTTAATAACAGAAATAGCCAGTCGGGCTGGCTATGATTATGTTTTTGTTGGTGATTCTGCCTCTGGCCTTGCTGTTAACTTACTTTCGAATATAGCTCTTGGAAGAGGGTCTCAAATATCTTCCGACACAGTAAGTAGCATATACTGTTTTCTAAATCGAATCATTAAAGCTTTATACTTAAATTAGAGGACAATTAGACTCAATTATAAATGCTGGCGAGATGAAATGATCCTTATGAAACGGGGGGAAGAGTGAAGCGGAGTTGAGGAGAAGTGAACTGGTTTGGTCTTTAAGCAGAGTGTTCGCTCCACTTGTGGCGTAGATTTCAATGAGATAAGCCACGACCTTTCAGCTACAGGAACAGTCTAATGCACTGTTTCTCAACCGGGGGTACGCGTACCCCTAGGGGTACGCCGAGAGTTTTAAAGGGGTACGCCACGTATTCAAAAATCCCGTAAACGTAGCTTAAAATAACTTTTTAATAAGTTGAAATTCAAAAATTTCCTGGGGAAGGACCCCCAGACCCCCCCCCCCTTTTACAGTTTGATATATCAATAATTTATGTAATTTTTAAGAGGAAAGCAGGAAATATTCAGGTGGAGGTTCCAAATATACTCTGGAGGTAGCAAACGGGGCATACGCCGTGGGTATCATACAATAGGTTTCAATTTATTCAAAATTAGACAAAGAATTATTTTTGAATCAAATTTTGTAAAAAGATAGGGTTGAATTATTATCCTAACTGCTTCAAATTAAATTTTAAGGTGCATAGAAAACTTAACTTTTGAATATTGTCCATAATAGCTTTGCAAAATTGTATTTCACTTGGTTATAAATTGAATTCTTTTCATAACAGAACGTTGGTATAAAATTCTATGAAATGTAAGCAAATTAGGGGCAAATATTTGTAAGGGTGGGGGGGTGGAAATTTTCTTCTTGAAAAGGGGGTGGTGGTCCCAAAAAGTTTGGAAACCTATGATTTAAACTAAGGTGATATTTCAACTACTACCTGCAACTGCATGCGAGGGGTACGCAGGGAAATATATTTTTCCTTTGGGGGTACAATCGTGAAAAAGGTTGAGAACCACTGGTCTAATGCACTGCCCCTGAACTCCCCTTTTCTCTTCTTCCCCCCATTTCATAAGAATCACCAAAGATTGCCAGCGACTGTAATCACCGAGTGTGTTTGGAGCCTAAACAATCAAGTTTTTAATGGTATTGGTTAAAATGATCCTGAAATTTTTAGCCCTGTAATGCGAAATGTGTATAAGGGACAAGACTTAACTGTAGTACTGTAACCTTATGATGTGAACCCTTTTAATTGATGTAGGTTAGAAGAGCCTTGATGGCTTTTGTATCTTCTGTTTTGCCTGTTTTTGAAAGCCTAAAAGTTACTCTTTATAAGAAGTTATCTTAATTGAAAAAAATATCTCTAATTGCATTGATATTAATGTTGGTAATGCATAAGTTAAATAGCCTAAAATTTTGTTGAATTTTCCAGAATTTTTATGATGCAAGGTACAGTGTTCCCATTTGTAGACCTATTAGGTGAGTTTTTAATTTTTTCTTTAAAATTTAAACATAACTGTTTAACATTTCTTCCAAAACTCAATCATATTATTGCAAGTTGAGTTACTTTATAAATCCAGTTATAATTTTTATTCCTCTTCTTCAAATTATGTACAGTAGAGCCTTTATTAGCCGAATTAATGTGAACCAAGCTTAATTCTGGTAAAGTAGAAATCGTTAAGTATATCATTCATGTTGGTTTAAATGTATACTTTAACATATAAAAAAGTTATAAGATGCTCCATATGCAGTTCTTATTATTACAATAAAGTTATTTTACTTTAAAAAGTACTTAATTGAGTTTTGTTTTATGTAACCTTGGCATTTTTTGTAGCTATATTTTGGCATTTTTTAAAAAAAATAGCAGGATTCTAGAAAAATTTTATAGTTTTAATTAATGTGAAAACTCGGATGGTCGAGGCCTGGATAATCAATATTTTATTGTAATTAAATTTGTTTCATTTTGTGTACTTGAAAGTAAATACCTTTTCTTGATTGAAGTTTTTCTATTTCAGAGAGTTTTTAAACAGAGAATTAGCTCTTTACAATCACTTGCACAAATGCAGTTTTCATGTATTGCCTGAATTAATTACAAAGGTAGGAGAGAAAATTATAAAAATCTTTTTAATGCATGTGAATGTTGGAATTTAATTGGTCTTTATTACAGTTATTTTTATATAGCTTTTCAAAATAGTACTTTTCATTTTTTGGTCTTTTTGATTATTTCTTACTTGTTAATTCTAATTTGAAATGTTCCAGACTGACAACAAATCAAGCATTCAAAGGCTCACTGAAAGTTTTGTCACTAATTTAGAAGATGATTTTCCAGCTACTGTTTTCACTATATTTAGGTATATTTTACTTTCATACTACACTTTAAACAAAGGGATTGTCAAGTTATTTTTCATTTTGGATCAGCCATTTAAAGTTTTATTTTATGATCCTTATGGTAGTTTAGTTTTATGTATGCTAAATACTTAATATTATTTTTTAAGTTACCCATTGAATTAAATATATTTGTTGCACTCTTTTTTTATTTGAAAGGTTTATAAAGAATATTTGTTGCATTCTTTTTTTTAAATTTTTTGATTAGAAAGGTTGGTTAATCTCAGAATTGAGATGTTTCAGTGGTAAATCTTAAAATTTTTATGATCTTGATGACAGTTAAGTATTATATATGATTGGTACTACTTTAAAAATTTATTATTATTTTAATTATACGTACTTAATATTTAATTCAATGTACTGATATAATATTATTGTTTATAATTTTCCAATATTTTATTCATGAATAATTTTTTTTTATTTAGAACTGGTGGGAAACTATCCAGGTTTGGATCTACAGATAATGGAAATTCTTGTATTCTTTGTAAAGTGAGTACCTTCCACATTTTTTGAAGTGCATTCTCTTTGGAAGAACTGTTCTAAATATATCTTTTTTTTTTAAAGATAAATACCATTTATTATATTTTTCTAAGAACTGACACTTTGATTTGGTTGAATCTTTTCTTTAACATTAGTTGTGTAGCCAGAAAAAAAAAATCTAAGGGTGATATGGAATTGATATTTGATATGGTGATATTTCCCCATTTTCTTGCATTATTGGTCATAAATTTTACTTTGATATGCATGTAGTTTATTTAATTGATAAATTTATAACAGTTTTTTTTCTCATTATTTGAGTTCCTTTGTAAAGGAATCTCCAAATGTTTCAACTGTTTTTGAAAGTTTACATTAAACTTATATTGTAAGGTTTCCTTTAATGTAATTGTTTTCTACTTGTATTTCAGTCAAAGCTGGATAATCTTAACCCAGAACTCTGTTCAGCATTAGAGGCCTTAAAAATATCTGAGAAACTTTCTCAATTGGAACCGAAGGAATCTCTTGTCACAGCTACAAGTTCTGTCAATGAAGCCAATGTTGAGGTAGAAAACAGTATAGAACCATCTTCAGTGTAAGTAATGATTAGTGTCTCATGAAGTTGTATTAGCTTCAGATAATGTTGTGTGCTGTGCTTGTTAGCTTTCATTTTTTTAGTTCATCGGTTTCTAAACTAAAAACCTATAAATTATAAATGGGAAAATATATTTAGATGTCAATCTAATTATGAGATTCTAAAAAAAGTTGGGAAATACTAAATTGTATCAAACTGAGTGAGTCTCTATTACATGTTCATAGAGATTCATAGCCTCCCATTCCAATTTTTCCGAATTTGAAGTCTTGTTACGAAAATAAAATCTCTGTAATAATTTCTCTAAATTGTTCCGAACTCAGAAAAGAAAATCTAAAATTCAGAACAATTTAATAAAAGATTGTTCTTTTGTAACAAGACTTAAAAATCGTAACAAACGCAGAAAAATTGGTACACTTGGCAGCTATGTAGTTTTTAAAATATTAATTAGTGTTAATTTTTCATACACTTCTTTATTTTTTATTTATTTGAATTGTTATTAAGTTTTTATCTATGCTTTATTCAAGAGACTGGATCTTTGTAACTTAGTGTAAAAAAACAAATATTATTTATTTTTCTAATTGAGCTCTTTCCTGTTTATTATTTAAAAAATACATAAATTTTTTAGGTTAGAAAGATTTTTGTGCCATGGTTGTTCCATTCCCTTTCGAAATGAGGTAATATATGATGAATTTGGATGGAGGAATAGCTAAAATTCAATGTTTCCAAATGTTCCATTTTTGTACTTATAGCTAAATGTTCTATTAATCTTGAAACACTATGTAATATTGTAAAAAATAGGTGAATGTATTAGATTTGTCAAAAAATATTTATTTCTTAATGATAGTATTTCTTATTTTATACCAAATGAAAATCTGGGACAATATGATCTAACTTGATTCTTGTGCCATAACACTCTAACTATATCAAACCAAATGGAACTCCGTCTTCAATTTATTCACACCATTATTGTTTGAAGGTTATTCACTTGATATGACAAAGTTAAAGGGACTGGTAAAAAAATTTAAGATAAAGTTTTTAACATAACAAGAAATGCCTTGAAATTTTAGAAAATTATAAAATACGAGGACATTATGTAGTAACATGTTCAGCTCTAATTTTTTTGGGAAAACAAAAGAAATATTTAATTGAAATAAAATTCTTTTTCTTAAATTCTTGAAAAACGTTTTTGAAACTTTGAGCATAAATTTATTTTTCATATAATCACAAACATAATTTTTTTAAAAGTTCAGCACAGCATAGTTAGTCAGACTACTTTTTTTCAGATTGGGATTTTTTGATACAATGAAATTGCCTTTGTAATCATTCTCTACATTTCTTCATTTTTCAGATTGGCCATTTAATCTAAAACAATTTTTTATGGAGCAATGAGCATAAGTGAAAACCCATTACCTGATAAGGGAGAACCTGCTAATAGAACAGTTGTCCGACAAATTTTTGATAGTACTAGTACTCCACATTTTTGTGTGCTCTTCACCTTTTAAAAAGTCACAAGACCATTCTTTCAACACACTGAATTATCATCTGGTCAAATATAGTGCTATGTTTGGAGAAAATTCATTTTTAGAAAAAAAATTATGTTAAATAAAGGGTTTTAGAGAAAAGTCTTTGACAGAGGAATGGTATTTAACATTAAAGGAATACCTAATGTCTAAGGGGGGATAATTTTTTTAGATGAAATTGATCATATTGAGGAGAGTATATTGTAATCTAAAAAAGGTACTGTTTATAGCTAATTTATACTAATTAGGAAATTCCAGCAGTTTTGAACATTGTATTTATTATTTTTAACAAAATATGATACTTATCTATTAGCATAATTTTTTCATTTTTACATAAGAATCTACTTGAATTGTTTCAGATGCCCTATTTTGACCCTATTTTTTGTTGCACAGTGTTCTATTGAATAAGCAGTTATAAAAGCATTTCTAATTGAATTGGAATTTTTACCTTTGTATTTATATTTTCAGAAAGCAATGAATTTTTTCCCTTTGCATCATGGTGGTCAGTGTGTTCAAATGAATAGGTATACTTATTTTCTACTTATTTAAAGGCTTGGTATTGTGCTTTACATTCTCATTTCTAGAAGTTAAACTTTTGTTATTTATTTTCAGGCACCAAATGAAAGATTCAATTAAAGAATTCCTTATAGACAATGAAAATTCCTAAAAATCTGATAATACATGTAAATTGAATGTTATATGTAAATAAAATATTTATACAAACAATTTTGATTTATGTTTATCTATAATAATAAAAGAGCTTTACCACTCACTCATCAACGCACAGCAAAATCTACCGGGGCTAAAGACTCGAAACTTGGTAGGGTCGAAGACCTTACGGTGTATACGCGCACTAAGAAGGGATTTTTCGAAATTTCTTTTTTCTGACCCACAGGGGGGTTTGGAGCGTTTTTGACGTTTTTGAGCCCAGCGGCGTCCCAAATGACCCCAGATCTTTGTTATTTCGCAGGAAGGCACCTAGCAACAATATCTAGAAAGGCATTTTTCAGATTTTGGATATTCCAATTTTAAGAGGTCTGAAAATTCCAAAAACCCGTTTTTACTGAGCATAAACCAAGTTTTACATTTTTGAAGAAAACAGTATCGAGAAATCGATATTACGAAGTGAACTGTTGGTAATACCTTCTTAAGAGTATTTCAAAGAAAGTAATTTCTGGATTTTTCGATATTCCATTCTGAAAGGGGTGCACGGGGGTTTGAATATTCACTCCCGTTTTTAGTTTTTGGATCCTAGCACCCACATTATTAATGTGATTGTTATGAAATTTTAGCATGCTGTTCCTCACACAACCAGGAAGGTTTGCAAAAAAGAATTTTCTGAATCAAAGCATTCCAAGGAACATTTTTCGGCTCTTTTCTAAATTCTTATGCTTAGCCTTCAATGTTAAATTTATTGCGGTTATTGCTCCTTCCAGGTGATGCAAAACCTCTATTGTTGGAAATATTTATTTGAAAATGTTTTATAACATGTGAATTTTTTAAAACTCTGATAAATAAATAATTTTTGAAGATTAAATAATTTTTTTATGATAACCAAAAACCGTTCCACTGAAAAATTTTATTCTTTTTTCTATTTAATCAAATTTAAGTATTTCCAGCAAAGTTCAAATTAAATAACATTTTATCAGAGGCATTTTATCAATAGTTGGTGTCGATTCAAATGATGTTTACTTTTATTTCATGTTTGAAATTTCTTTCAATGAATGAGTTGGTGATAAATCAATAAAGGGGGGTTCAGGGGGTCTCCCCCTGATTTGAAAAAAATTCTCACTATTAAAAAATGGTTATCTATAGAAATTGGTGTTCAATAATAAAATTTATTGTGAAGCGAAGGCGGAGAGATTTGTATCAATTATACATTTATACGAATTGCAGAAATTGATGGAGGGAGCTAAGGGCATTAAAAAGAAAAATAAGGGGGGGGGTACAGAAGGGTCCCCTACTTTTTCTATTTTGAAAAATTACTCTTTAAAAACGGGGATGGGGATTTCACACATTAAATCTAAACAGGTTGTACTTATAAAGGGTTTTTTACATCTTAAGGAAGTAGTATGGCATCAAAAAGAAATTCTAGCAAGAAGGCAGTTGCACCTAAATGACGCCTCGGAAAGGAATACAGTGAAGAAAATACTTATTTATTTTAACACACAGTTTGGTTAGCCTTTTCCCCCTCGAACTACGGCGGGCATATCAGCTAGTAATGGTTATAAAATTAAATCAAAAGTTTATATTTTCTATGTTTTTCTTTTCAGTTCATCTGTTTCTTTCAATTCTAAAATTATATTTTTCTATCTATATTTCTAAGTCAGCTTATTAATTTATCATTGCCTATTTTAAGTGGCTTCTTTCTCATTGAATTGAGGATTTCAAATTAATGAAATTATTTTATGATTATAAAAATTGTGATAGAACTGTTTTTATTATCTTGTGGCACACACAGGATTTAGGAGATACACCCTTGGGAAGAAATGCTATGGAGTAAATGTTGAATCATAACTGTTGTGAAAATATAGCCAGAGCAAAGTCTCAAATGTCAAAGGTGACATTTAGACACAAATTCTGATTGGAGATCACCTAAACCCATTGGAGAAGTTTCTGAACATGCTCAAGCATTTGTTAAAAATTTTCCTTGGCTTTAAAGCTATCTGGATTTGTAGACTAGCTTCCATCATCATATGTTTGAGTGACATTATGGCCATTCATGATCACCATCATAACCTGCTTGTGGATTCTAATATAGTGGGTCTTATGAATTTTTATATGAACTGATTATTTTACACCTTCATCCTAAGAAAAAGTTTATTAAAATTTAGAGTTTGAATGTTTTTTTTTTCTTTTGACAATGCAATTATATTCTTTGGTTAAGATAAATGACCTCCTTACAAGTTTTTTTTTTAATAATTTATTTCGAAATGAATATTCAAAGTTTAAAATATTTTTGTGTCAATTTTTATAAAATTAGCTTAAGGTTTAAGGATATTCCTGGTTTTATATAAACCTCTAAAGGCATGATAATTTTTCTATTTTAAATTTTTTTTTTTTAATTTAATTATTTTAGAATCAGAGTAATTTTTTTTATTTGAAACCTTATTTTTAGGAAACGGATTAAACAATTTTTGTGTATCTTTATAAATCAAAAATAAAGATAAAAAAAAATTTACCCCTCTCTCAATAAAAAATTGGAAAAAAACCCTTCAGTCAGTAAAAAGGATTTTTAACCATTTTTTAGCCCCTTATTTTTTTCGAAATGCTCTCGCTTATTTTGTTCAAATTTTTATCTTTTTTACTTGCTTTCTTCTAAGATTTCTTTAGAACGTAGTTTCAGTTTTTTGGCTTCCCTGCGCAGTACCCCCGAAATTTTCGGACACGCAACGCAACCATCGACGAGGAGCGTTCATTTTGAAACTGTGACGTCACACAAAGAAACCTGCAGTTTCTCGTTTTTGAGCGAGAAAAGGCGCCATTATCGCGAAATCGTGAAGGTACGTGATTTTATGTTGTTTTTATTTTGGCGGTGTGTGTGAAATGTCTGGATTTGTGTGTTGTCAAAACACGAGGATAAACACAGTGTTTTGGTCCATATCAATGACTGATACTGTGCCTTTCATATGAGATTAAATTTCTTTATCCCCATAATGTGTTGTCGATGGTTTGTTGTGCATCAGCGCTTACCTTTTGAAATTATGAGAACTTGTGCTTTTAAAAACTGAAATAATCAAGTGTCTCTATGTTTAACATTTGCATAGAACTGATCTACTGTAAAGAACGGTAGTGGTGAAGCACCATTCTGTAGAATATGGTGAAATAGCTTTGTTATTTTTGAGGCATCCAAATCCTCATACGTCTGTCACAGAATCTTGTGCCCTCTTTCCCATGCTGTCGAATGCCGTAATATACTATTTGGATCCAATGAAACTATTCTGCGATGAATCCCGCAGCCTGCGTTTCAAAAGTGTTGGAAAAAATTGCGGAAAATTTGGACTGTCTGGAAGAGAATCAAATCATTCAGTCCACTGTTGATTCGGTGTGCGAAATCGGTTGTTTTGCTCTGAGGAAATCATTGCCTTGTCATCTGCTGAAAAATGTTTTTCTAATCTTGAGGAAAACTCCTCTCCCAACTGGGCAGTGTAGTAGTCGAACCTCTGAGTTTTTTCACGAGGTCGACCAGCGTTTCGAGAGTGAAGATCTGAACCCAGATCTCAAACTTATTCTGTTGTCTTATCATACACCTGCTGCTGAGGCAGAAGTGCTTAAGTTGTTAAACTTGTGCACTACTATTAGTAAGGTTGAGGAGTTACCCTTGTTGGAAACGAACTTATCCACGTCACTATTGCCTTCTGCATGCGTAGAAAATCAAGATTTGTTTCACAAAATGAACTGCATTTTAAGAAAAACTTTCAGCCTTTCGGAGAGACATCCAGCAGTTGGGTATCTATCGTTTTTGTTCAATCGAACTGTAAAAAATTGCTCTTCAAAACCCAGCTCCATGTCACTGTTTAATAAAGAGTTTTCTCATCTTGAAGTAATGCTATCAATACCTTTACAGTGCTTCTCACCGCAAGATCAGACATTTTATTTAAAACAACTACTTTCTTCTCTAGTCAGTTCTGTCGAGAAGGACTTGTGCAATGAAACTGATGTTGGTTACTTTTGTGCTGTGTTCCCGTCTTTTCACCACCAAGCATTGACATATTTTAAGCAAAAGAATGCTATATTTGATGTTTATAAGTTTTTAAGGATCATTTATGGTGCTAGTAGTGATCTAAATACAATTGTAAACAGAGTCCTAAAGGACCCAATATGGAGCCAAATGTTATAGAATATTGTTGATTGATATTTTAGTATTTTTGAAGAGCTTACATCTAATTGATTTAATCATGATGGTTTTTGTACTCCAGAAACTTATACAAATATAGCCTGATGCATTAATCCCTTATTAGCCATTATCTAGTCTACTACAATTTTTATTACCTTTCCTGCTAAAAATCACCAATTACTTTTGAGTGTGAAATATTCTAAATGCTGCAAAATTTTTAGTAATTCCATCCATCTGTTACTATATTTTAATCAACTGGTTTTGCAATTGGTTGCTTGGTGATTTTTAACTGGATGGATAATGGAAAAGAACTATCTTAGGGTTTAAGAGTGTTGTAAAATCCAATCTTTTAATGTTCAATAGTTACTGGTTAATTTTATCACTTATTGTCAGATACAATTTTTCATCTTAAAATAGAAATCTAAAGTCAAATGAAATCATAGTAAAATAGAAATTTATCATTCATAATTCTCATTCTTGGAAGATTTTTCGGTTTTTATGTATTATCTCGTTGACCAGGCTGCTGAAAATGAAATGGGATAATATGTAAGAACTGAATGATGATAATGTTTTTAATCATATCATAATTAATGTTTTTAAAAAATGGAGGCAAAAAGCAAGTTAAATTATATTGCTAACAATCCAATATTACTAATCAGTTACAGTTCTTGCATATTATCCCATTGTAAAAATTACTCATTATAAGCTATATACATCAAAATGAATTTCAACTTCAAAAAGTTATTTTTTATATCAGTTTAAAATGTATTGTTTTTATGTTGATGAAAAAATGAAATTATCTTGCTAATAAATTTTGTGTTGTACTATGTGTATAGAGAATTTTATCAATAAACGTTAGTTTACTAAAATACGTTCTGACAAGTTTCTTCGCACATTTTTCTCGGTACCTTCTTATACTAGCAATCGTTGCAGAGAATCACAACTTGGTGGGTTTTTTAGTGATACAGTTATGTCAAGTATCTAAACCTTTCAATCAATGGTGATTTAAGTCTTTATATCATTTCTCACTGAAATGATAATGCTAAATTTTGGTTCTTGGTATAGTTGCTAAGATGTATTACATTAATGATACCGATTTGAAAAGGTCCTCCATGGCGTAAAAGGCAATATGTCACCAAAAATGAGACACCACCCGATCGGCCACTGATATAGAACAGTTGGCAGTCACTATGAAGGACCTGTTTCAAATCTGTTCGAAAAAATCTTTTATGAAGATTTTAATACAATTGAATGTGTGGCTTACTTTAAAACTTAAAAAAAAAAGACATGCAAAGTTTGTCCAGCCACTCATTCAATTGATCCTTGATATAGTGAAATTGCTTTAGACCAGGTTTGATATTGTAGTTTTTTTCCATTTTGTTATTAAAATAAGTTGAAATAATATGGGAAAATATCTCAACAACTTGAGGAAAACACAAATTTTATCATACATCATTGATAGTGGAGCCCTTATTGGCATATACTCAGTAAAAATATCCTTAAATTTTAAAATAGCATCTCCAAGTGACTGTTTTAAACTAAATCAAATTGGTAAAACATTAGATAGTTTATTTTTTCTGTTTCCAAGTTGTTGTTTTCAGATGCTTGTAATTTTGCATAGTTTATGATGGAATAAGATTATATCTCAGTACAAGGAAAGTATTCTACACAGAAAGCAAGAGCAAATGAACACACATACCTCCTTGTTAATGGTCCAAGTGTATAGTAATTTTTATTACATGAAGTTAACCTTATATAGGCAGTTACATTAGTGTGGGATGGTGGCTCCATCTATGAGTACATATGAACATTAAAACAAACATGTTAACAATATCTAAAAACATATTATTAATACTCCCACTTTTTTAGATTTTTATAGTTCTATTGGTACAAAACATTCATCGATTTGGCACACAGTTGGTGTTTAGTCCTATCGACAGTTTTTGTAAGGTACTCCGCTATCATATTTGAAGTATGCACTTTTTGCACTTCTATGTGCCCATTTTTGATGGTCTCGCGCACAAAATGATGTTTTATGTCGATATGTTTTACGCGGCCATGATACATACTATTTTTGCACAAATAGACAGCCCCATTGTTGTCACAGCGGATAACGATTCTCTCAGGTGGGGACTGTTTAAGATCCATGACTATTTTGTTCAACCAAATAGCCTCCTTGGCGGCAGCTGAGAGGGCCATGTATTCTGCCTCGGTGGTGCTAGTAGCAACAGTAGGTTGACGTTTGCTACACCATGACACAGCCCCACCACCAAGCACAAAAACATACCCAGTTGTGGATCTTCGATCCGTTATATCTCCACCATAATTGGCATCACAGTAGCCCAGTAAACCGGAGCCGAATTCTCTGGAATAAGACAGAGTAGCATCTGCGGTACCCTTCAGATAGCGCATTACACGCTTCACTGCCGTCCAGTGGACCTTTCCAGGATTGCTGCAGAACTGACATAGCAGGTTGACTGCATGAGCTATGTCAGGACGGGTTGCCTGGGCAGCATACAGTAGACTTCCAACAGCAGCCTGGTATGGGACTTTTGCAGTCTTTTGTTCCTCTGAACTTTCATGAGGAGATTGTAATTTGGACAAGACTTGTTTAGAGTCTAGAGGTGTTGTGACTGTGTGTGACTCATGCATACCAAACCTATGTAGAACACTTTCAATGTACTGAGATTGATTCAGGTTAATGGTCCCTGTTGCCCTGTCACGATCTATTTTGATACCTAAGCAATAGCTAGCCATACCTAAATCTTTCATCTCAAACCTTTTATTTAGTTGTTCTTTAACCCAATTTTTAAGTTTAACACTGTTACTAAAAATTAAAAGGTCATCTACATAAATAGTCACAATAACTATCTCTTTGTTATCATTTAACTTAACATATGCACAACTATCAAAAGAACTTTGGTGCAGTCCCATTTCAACCAGCCCTTTTTCCAATAACTGATACCAAAGTCTACCACTCTGTTTCAACCCATCCAAGGCTTTGTTCAATTTTAAAACTCTACCAGTGAAATCCTCCCCATAAAACTCCTGAAATCCATCTGGAACCCTCATATAAATTTCTTCATCCAGTTTACCCTGCACAAAGGCCATTACTGCATCCATTTGATCGATTTCCCAATCATATATGGCTGCATATGCCAATAAAACCCTTAAAGTTACATAGCGAACAACAGGGGAGAATGTCTCATTGTAATCTATCCCTTCAATCTGTGAAAACCCTTTCGCTACTAACCGAGTTTTATATCTTTCAATTTGGCCTTCAGAGTTGCACTTAATTTTGAATACCCACTTACAATCAACTACATTTTTACCATTAGGCTTTTCAATTATTTCCCAAGTATTGTTTTTTATGTGGCCTCTAATTGTTTCAGCAATGGATTTTTCCCATTGTTCTGAATCCTTACCACTTAATGCCTCTTTAATGGTTTTAGGCTCAGTACCCATTTGATGTTCTACAGCTGCCAAAGCCCTTACATAGCACAAATGCGGAGCCTCTTGCATACCTGGTGTATCACCCATATCAAAGTCCTGGTAACGACTTGGCAGTCTTACATTTCTCTGTGGTCTGTTTATTTCAGGTTGATCCAAATTACTACTATCATTAGGAGTATCCATATTGCCACTATCATTTAAATTATCATTAGGAGTATCCATATTGCCACTATCATTTAGATTATCATTAGGGATTTCTTGATCATAGTTTTGATCATCAAGATTACCAATCTCATCATTATTTCCTTCAGCTATCCTATCAATTCCATCATTAGCTATCCTATTAATCCCATCATTATTTTCTTCAGCTATCCTATCAGTTTCATTACATGAGCTACTTATTCTAACATTAATACTCCCACTGAATAAGGAGTCATCATAAAACTGTGTATTGGTTCTACTTGTTTGATGATACATTTGATTTTCCAAGAAATGTACATCTCTAGCATTGATAATTTCCTTGGTTATTGGATCAATTAAGCGATACCCATTTCTATCTTGACAATACCCTATGAACATTAATTCTTTTGCCTTATCATCCCATTTCAACCTCTTTGGTTTTGGTACATGAGCAAATGCTCGACAACCAAACACTCTGAGATACTCAAGATTTGGTTTTTCCCCACTCCATTTTTCATAAGGGGTCATACCAAAAACTGCAATGGTAGGGGATATATTCTTACAGTGATTTGCAGTTTGAATTGCTTCAGCCCAATAGATTTGATCAAGATTGGCATCTGCTAACATTGACCTTGCCCTCTCGACTAGAGTCCTATTTGATCTCTCTACTATCCCCATTTGTTCAGCAGTATAAGGAATGGATTTTTGATGCTGTATCCCCTTTGAGGCTAAGAATCCATCCATTTCCTTATTAACAAACTCTGTCCCATTATCTGAACGCAACACTTTAATAGAGTTTCCAGTTTGCCTCTCAACGTATGCCTGAAAATCTTTGAATTTTCCAAATACCTCAGATTTACACTTAATTAAGTAGACAAAAGTCATTCGGGACAAATCATCAATGAAGGTTAAAAAATATTTTGAACCTCCAATCGATGGAACACTCATGGGCCCACACAAATCTGTGTGCACAATGCCCAATAATTCTTTTGCCCGCTTAGCTTTTCTTTTGGGGAATGGCTGCTTATGCATTTTACCCTTAATACATGATACACAATCATTTATTTTTCCACTGAAAGAAAATCCTTCTACCATGTCTCTTAATCTTATCATACCCCCTTCACTTAAGTGGCCAACTCGTTTATGTAACAATTCATTTGGGACACCTATAGAACTAACCAAAGCCCAATCGCTTCCTAAATCCAATGAATACAGACTATCACCTATTCCAGTTCCACAAGCTACTAAATGGTCTTTTTTATAAACAGAACACCTTTCACCAGTAAAAGTAGCAACCATACCAAAATTTTTATTTAAGTACTTTATTGACAGTAAATTAGCTGACAATTTTGGCACATGCAAAACATTGCTAAAAGTTACTTTTACTTCCTCCCCATTTCTTACTAAAAGAAATGTAATACTTCCTACACCCTTTACTTGTATCACAGAACTCCCTGTCCTAATCTGTTGGACACCACTTTCATGATAGTTTTCAAGCAACTCTCCATGTGGAGTCATGTGATACGATGCACAGGTATCCATAAACCAAATTTTTGGATCAGGAGTAGAGTTAGCCATGTAAACCTCGGCCACATAAGCTTCCTCCTTTTTATGGTTCTTAGCCCCAGGTGCCTGTCTATTCCCCTTGTTTATCCCTTTGAACTGTTTCTTGGTGCATTCAGAGCTTTTATGACCATAAATATTGCACTTGAAACATTTTCCCTTAAAATGCCCTTTCTTGTATCTTTCATTTACCAAAGCCCGTTCTTGCCCTTCGTCATCTCCTGGTGCATTGTCCTCAGCCAGCAATCTATTTTTAATATTGTCAATAGTAATCGCTTCCCCACAGTTCTTTAAAGCCATAATAAGGGGATCAAATCTATCGGGTAGATTCGCCAGTATGATTCCCGCAATTAGCTCCTCATCAGGCTGAATGCCTGTATTTTTAAGCTGCTGGTACGCAGAAATGGCTTTGTGCAGGTAATCTCCCATATCCTTACAATCAGTGAATTTTGTGTTTACTAGTTGCTTGAGAATGGACACTTTACGACCTATTCCCTTATCTTCGTAGGTTTTAACTAGAACAGCCCATGCTTCTTTCCCACTATTAAGGTCTCTAATATCATTGAAAATTGTTTCAGAAACCCCCTCTACTATATAAGAAAGAGCCAACATATCCTTTGAAGCATCCTCTTTTGTGCCTTCAACGTAAGGCCAGACACCTTTCTTAGTTAAATGCATTTTCATGGCGAATTTCCAATCCATGAAATTTTCTCTCCCTAGTAACTGCCTGTGTCTGAATTCACTCATCATTTCCCCTCAAAAGATAATATAAATATAACAATAAATTTTCTACTGAAATATGTATTAAATATATCTAATAGGAAAAGAAAATTAACCCACAAAACAGCTAAAACAATTCAAAAAACCAAAAAAAGGGACTACACACTTTTCATTCAGTTAACCCTAACAACCATGTGGTTTTCACAAGACACACACATAAATAAAAAAAAAATTAAATAATTCCAAAAATTTTATATTGGAAAAATTATTTTTCTTTAAACAATAAGGTTAATACTCATTTATAATCTCACAATAAAGCCCATAACCTGATGGAATAAGATTATATCTCAGTACAAGGAAAGTATTCTACACAGAAAGCAAGAGCAAATGAACACACATACCTCCTTGTTAATGGTCCAAGTGTATAGTAATTTTTATTACATGAAGTTAACCTTATATAGGCAGTTACATTAGTGTGGGATGGTGGCTCCATCTATGAGTACATATGAACATTAAAACAAACATGTTAACAATATCTAAAAACATATTATTAATAGTTTAATAGCCTTTATTTGTTAAAGATATTTTTAACTGTCACTTTTTTTCCTTTCAGGAGGCAATGGAACCCCCAGAAAAACTATTAATGACTGATGAAAGTGAAATTAAGGCAAATTGTTTTCTTACTTTTAGAATTTAAAAATTATTACTGTATGTTGTGCTTGATTTTTCAACTATGTAGCTATATCTAATGACAAAATCATAAAGTGCTCAAAGTTTCTCCTAAGTGATGAAAATATAACTTCTTACACATTGTAAAATTTTAATCTGAATAGAATTCTGCTTTAAAATCTTTCATAACCAAATTTAATCATGGTAGTTTAATAAAAAGGGGCAAATTTCCAAACTTTTCCTGGGGGAGGACACCCAGATTCCACCATCCATTATTGTGGTGTATTTTTGTGTAATTTTAAATTTAAGTTCAGAAAGATTCTTGCCTCACCTGTAAGTGATTTAAAGCTCAATGCTCCAGTACTCAAATTAAATTTAAATAAGTACATGCAGTGTTCGCGGTGAACTGTTGTCAACCTGAGTCCCAGGGACCCACTAAAATAAAAAATGTGGGTCCGAAAGCAAAAAAAATGAGTCCCTAAAATTTTACGGGGGAGACATGTTATTAAAACAAAGAACAAAATAATATTCCACACATATTAGAAAATAGGAGTAGGAAAATAGCATTTATTTGTTCTTACAAATTTTATCTCCTATGACACATATTTTTGTTTGCATTGCACTAGATAGTATTTATTTTTATTTGCTCCTTTTAAATTTGGCTCTTGCAAACATATCACCATTAAATTACTTAGTTAAGTTTTTCCAATCTATTTGCAAACAGTTAGGCTACGGTAGTTAAGACCCCTCTATTGTTATGTGAAATCTGATTTTAACTTGCATAAAACTAGTTATTAATATTAACCTGATTAATATCTCCATACTTAGAAGAATACATTATTTCAAATAATATATATCTGCATGAAAATAACCAAAATGTAACTAAAATCAAATAAAAGTTTAGAAAATTAGTTAATACTAGAATAATTTAATAATTACTTAAGTAATGGCTAAATTACTTAAATTTTATGACCAATATCATTTTTGCTTTGTAAAGAAAAAGTAAGAAGTTTATTTTTGAAAGTATTTATAAATCTAAAATCATATTACTTATCTAAACAGGTTATGATCTACCAAAATTTTTAAAAACCCACTGTATTATTATCTTATTAATAAAATTAAATTTATTATCTTATTAATCCTTCTTCAAAGCGACCTTTCAATAAAAATATACAACTTAGAAAAACCTCATGAGTTGAAAATATTGACTAAAATCGAGAAAAACGCGATTCTGAGAGATATTACTTGACTAGACTTATTAGGCTGCTCTGACCTCAGTAAAGTTATTTCTTCCGCATCGCGATCGCGATTACAACAACGTCAACAGGCGCCTGTAGGAAGCACTCGCGGAAAAAACGGAACTTTCGCGAAAAATCTCAATTTTTCGATTTCCGGAACATGGGACTTGTTGGCTTCTGACCACGCTAAGGTTTTTTTTTCTACATCGCAATGAGAATCGCCGACTTCAACTTGGCGCCCGCGGCCATCCAAGAAAGCATCGCGGGAAGAACGGAACACTCCGGGGGCAAAACGAAACACTCGCGGGATGTCGCGATTTTCCGACCTCAACCCTTTTTCTTGGAAATTTTCGGGTCCGCGTTGCTTCCGGAAGTTAGGCGCGAAGGAGGAAGTTAGGTACAAAATTGCGTTCCCTGTCCGAAATTGTATTTTTTTTTCGCGGAAATTTTCCGGATCCCGCGGACCCGGTATTTTGCCGGAGTTGAGTCCCGCTTTCGCAAATTTGCGTAAAAAACCCGCTATAGCGAGTAAACGCATGAAATAAATTTTGTAGAGGTGGTAATTTTGATATTTCTTTTCAGGAGATGATAATAAATATGCAGTGTTCCTTTATCAATAAATTAAAATGCATTGAAGAAAAAATTGAAGGCCTTAGTGCAAAGTATCATTGTTTAGAGGAAAAAGTTGAAAACATATTGCTTAAAGTCAAAGAAACTTCTACTATAGTAACTAGTTCAAGTAAGTGCTTTTGAGTTTTTTTAAAGAGCAGTTTTCATTGCAATATAAGAACTTATTTTACTGTGTAACTTGAATAATTCTATAATTCCGACATCTTTAAATCAATATTGTGGATAATTTGGAGGGCTTTTTTAGTCCCTTCAACTTTTTATTGAATCATTGAAAGAAAGAATGATAATTAAGAGAAAATCAAATTTTTTAAAGAGATATGGGGATATATCTGTTCATTAACTCAAATGTTTTCCATTCTTGACCATTGAAACCAACAAAATAATCCCCTGCTCTCCCCTCCCCAATTTTTTTTGGTTTTGCTACTGTTTGTTATAGTATGTTATGATTCAATTTTTTGAAGTATTTTTAATGTAAAGAAATTTATCCATTTTGGTATTGATTTTTGGAACTTGACATAATAGTTAGCTGATCTTTGATCCCTAGGGTGTTTCAAAAAAATTTTTTTTTGAATTTCCCAGATGCCCCCCCCTCAAGTTGTTACAAATACTAAAACATTATTACCTGCAAATTTTCAGGTCTCTAGGACGATTTTTGACCCCCGCGCCCTTCAAAAGTAGGTTTCCCATGTTAAAGTATAGGGAAAATATTGAAAATATCGTCATTTTTGGTTCTTTTCAATTTTACGAGCCTGAACGCAGTCAATATCGAATTAAAACCTATACATCATCTTTGGGACATCATTGCCTCAAGATCCTATCGGAAAAATATTCCATGACACCTACTGGGGGGTAGTTACACGGGGGTGAAAAGCGAGCTTTCACCGAAAAACGAGGATGCTTGCCGGCGCTTGCGGCGGGAGCTGGATGAAGGCCTCTCATGGGGGGTCCAGACACAACTCCCGCCAGATGGTTTCCAAATGACCAGGTACCTTAGGAAAAAGGTTCAATAAACACTTAAATATGCTTTTATCCAGGTCCCTCCGCAAACGCCGGCGAGCATAACCAGCACCCGCGGCAAGCATCCTCGTTTTTCGGTGAAAGCTCGCTTTTCACCCCCGTGTAACTACCCCCCAATAGGTGCCATGGAATATTTTTCCGATAGGATCTTGAGGCAATGATGTCCCAAAGATGATGTATAGGTTTTAATTCGATATTGACTGCGTTCAGGCTCGTAAAATTGAAAAGAACCAAAAATGACGATATTTTCAATATTTTCCCTATACTTTAACATGGGAAACCTACTTTTGAAGGGCGCGGGGGTCAAAAATCGTCCTAGAGACCTGAAAATTTGCAGGTAATAATGTTTTAGTATTTGTAACAACTTGAGGGGGGGGCATCTGGGAAATTCGAAAAAAAAATTTTTACCATAGACTTTCGAAACACCCTATTGATCCCTCACCATAAGATTGAAGTCTGTTGTTTTCTTTTCTTAGATAATAATTCCTCTGAGCCAAGCCTTCAACAGTACATATCACCAAATTCTGAAGGTAAAAAGGCAATTTCTCTCTATTTCAACTTGTTACACTTCATTTACAAAAATGCTAAAAATAGTTAAGGTATAAGAGATGCTGCTCTTTGAAATTAACCTAGTTAAATATCTTGACTATGGAAAGTTTGATAGGTGTGACTGGTTAACCTATATTTTTAAAGGTCCAAAGAAATTTTTGTATGTTTTTAACCTTTTAATATGTTATTTTACTAGAGAGATATCCTAAAGAAATTATTATTAAATGGATATTTATATAATATAACTTTTAATTTAATAAATGGGAGTGTTTTATTTTGTAAAATAATGCGCACATTTCATTCAGATGCCTACCCTAATGGTTCATGGCTTGGCAACCCTCACATTGCTGATCTGCGTGTTAGATGTAATATCAGTCCAGTGTAAGTACTTTTATATAACTATGTACCTTGAAAAAGATAAAAACTCCATTTTATGCATTAAGCTAGTTTTTTATTTTTATGCAAATAGTTCTTGTACAGTTTAAGTGGAAATTCAATTTTCGATGTAGATTAATTACTTTACTGGGCAGTTCTTTTTTAAGAAGTCTTTGTTTAATTATTTCTGAAGAACGAGTTGCCACAATATCTAAGCTTTTGAATTTTCCAGTAAATTGTTGTGGTTACTTTTATACTACATAGCATAGAATTGTGTAATTTTACGACATAGTTTAGTTAAAAATAAAACATTAGTTTGAATTTTGAAATGAAATTGAGTATTTTGTTTCCTTCAGAGATTTAGAGAACTTGAACAATTCATGCACCACTGCTGAAAAAATGGCTCTAACTTTATTGGACTACCTATTTGATCGAGAAACTCAAGCAAGGTCTAATATTTCGGGTACTGGAAAGCATGGGAAAAAGCAACTGGATCCTCTGAAAGTATATGGAATTAAATGTGAGTTAAATATTTACTCATTAAATTTTTTCCTCTTTTCCAATATAATGCTTTAAATTTCTTTTTTATGCCAAAACTGTTCATAGACATCTAAATAATATAGTATAAGGTAGTGTTATGCATGACTAATTCTGCATTTTCTTGTTTTTATCTGACACACAGGCCACATTGTACACATGTTCAACATAAGCAACAAGGAGTGGTTGCGAATAAGGCAAAATCTGGATTCAAAGTGTAGGACAGCTTTTCGTAGAAAGCAAAAAGGACTGTCTCTCAAAGTTAAAGGTTCTAAAGACAGGTAATAATTATCAGGGTGAATTTCTTGATGCTGAGTTTTTTTTTCAGGAAGTGAGCTCAAGCTAACATGAAGGGTTCCTTCTGAAAACATCAACCATGGAACTTAACAGCAAAAAAAAAAATGGTGACATCATGAAAAAAAATTATACTAAAGATACCCTTTTCAGATGATGTGACTGAAGATAATTATTCATAGCATAATTATTTTTATTAAAGTCTTTATATATAGATTACTAAGGAGCATTGCCCTGTGCTTGCTATTGCTTTTAAATTCCCAAAACTGCTTCTAGACTACATTTCGTCGGCTTACAGTCGAAAGGCACTAAGTCACTTTATGCTCATCTACTCCGTACGAGGCTATGCCAAATTTGGCGATCATTTTACCGTTGCCATTCTAGTTATAATGTATGAAAAAGAAAATATTATTATAAAATCTTTGAGAAATCGAATTATAAAATCTTTTAATCCCTAAAATAACTCAATTACATGATCAAATAATTTCAATTTAATAAATTATTAATCGCGAACCAACATTTAAGCTTTATACTGTATGAATTCTTTATGGTTTAAAACAAACCAACCATCTATGCTAGGTTACTAGCTTTTCAGTTTGTCGAGATTTTAGAGATGCGCCAAGCTTCCACCGCTTTCAAAATATCTTCCAAAAGTGACTTAGTGCCTTTCGACTGTAAGCCGACGATTTCACGTAGGGATCTTGCTGATTTCTTATAAGAAAATCTGAATACTAATGATATTTCTACAAAAAAACTTTATCATGGTATAAAGTTTAGCTAACTAGTTATTAAAATTTCTAATCAAATTTATAGAATCTCCTTTCAATATTCAAATACTTAAACAGTTTAAATTATTTTTAGTGTTGGTACAATCTTTTTATAGTTCATAAGTAACTCTTACTACTTCATATTGTATTTTTGTATGCCTACTGAAACTTTTTTTTTCAGATCCTCAAATACAATCCACAGAGTTCCTCCTCAGTTCAATGGAGATTCTCACTGTGATACAAGTTTTCTTGAGAGTAGTGATTACCAAAACCTTCTCATACCCAAAATGGAATCTCAAAATTCAGTGTTTGATTCAGACCTTGGTCCCATACTTTCCTACAAGTTGGAGCCCGATAATTGCTCCCTGCCGTTCAGTGATGATGTTGGGCAGGTAAGTTGCCTTGAAAATTTTTTAAAGTTAACTTTTCTTATTTCAGTATCAATGCTAAGCTGGCTTGTGTTTAAATTTAAAAAAAGTATTTAAGCTTTTTATCAAAGTAGTATTGTTTTCAAAGTTTTGCCCAGTTTATTTCTTTTGTAGTACCTAAACCATTTTAGATCTTGAGTGTTATTTATCACATAGTAAAGCTTTCCATGTTGTCTGCAACGAACTTGCCAAAAAAAAGTTAAAATAAATCTAAACTAATGTATCAATTATGCAAAATTTAAAAACAGTCAATGTTCTTGCATTGGGATACATGAATCTCAGTATTATTTACTGAAAAACAACCCACTGTGCAATTAGATCACCCATACATGACCAGCATGTAGTTTCTTCCTGGAAATTGTATTTTTTAACAAAAGCTGAAAAAAACTTGCAACTACTTTGCTTAAAAATAGTCCTACTATATTTCCTAAGGTTCATATGAGCTTTAATAAGATTGCTGAAGTGACCATTTAGACTTAATGGCACAACACTGGCTCTAGCTCAAAAGTATATTTGAATTTGTGTATTCATCAATTTTCACTGTTTACCTGAAGTAACTCACAACTTAAAATATCAATCAAGACTGAGAATCTTCATTGTGAACTTTGGTGTTAAGTGCAGAAAAAAAAACATTACTTGAAACTATGGACCAAGATCATCATATCTTTGATATTTTCTGTTTCATATTGCAAAGTATTTGTGTCAGAACACTGAGAGATGATACTTAAAGCCAAGGCTCTATTTGAAGTGTAACAAACAGGAACAAAATTCTTTGTTTTAAGAATACCTCTCACTTATTATCCTACATTAGAATACATTATGACTTAGAGGGGGATGCAGTGGGGACTTGGTACCCCGAAATATTTGAGCCTTCCCCCAAAGTTTGTTTTATGAACAAAAAATGAAAAAAAAAAACCCTTTAATTAAAGGTGAGTACCTCAAATATTTTTTCGCAACTACAGTATGGCCTACAATCCACAAAAGGTTTCATGTCTGGAATCTCTATTTTTAGATATTGAACACTGCTTTAAATTTATAGTTATTACATATATTCTAACAAAATTTTCATAAAACATCTGTTTTCTTTTAAAACTTATATTTTACTACTTTGTTTCTTATTGTTGTCTCTAAATTCACTGTCTAGAAAATCTTCAAAGTTACAGTGTTTTGGAATTTTTTTTTTTAAGCTCTTATTTAAGTTTTATTAAGTTCAGGTATCTTATTAAAATTAATACTCTGTTTTCTGTTTTTGATCTTCTTCTATTTAGAAATACTGATGCTTTTGTAAGCATGCAAAAAAGAGCTAATATTTTCATTGAATGCAACTTACTCAAGTAATATGCTTTTAGATAATACATACTGAACATGGGGATATACAAGTTATACAAGCCACAGAAGAACAGTTGGAGCAACTGAAGAACACTCACCATATAGAGATACTTTCACAAGCAGATATGCTACCTGAAACAATTCTTAGTTAGGAAGATTGAATTGCTTTGAGTATAATGAAAGTTGCTGCTAGGCACACTTTATTCTTCTTAGTGATTATAATTTTTTTTACTAGGTTACATTGGTTCTCCACCTATAGTATAACTAAGAGAGAATGGTTTTTCTTGCAAAAAATTACTCAAAGTTTAAAACCTAATGTAATGAATTATCATATATGTTTTAGTACAATTCTTGAACTTATTGAATTTTTGCATTACAAACAAAAGTTCTTGATTTATTTATAGATTGCAATAACTTAAGTCACTGTGCTGATTATGTTAAGTTTTATGAGAACTTACCGATAAGTTTTTCTAAACCAACTCTGAACTTGGATCTGGGTTTCTGTAACTGTAGAAAAGAGGTGGGTTTAACATTCAGTTGAGCAACTATTCTTTTTTTAGGCTAAATATTCATAGAATTTAGCAGAATCATCCAAATTTATCTTTGAAAGGGTAACTTTCTCATTTGGCTTTTTTGTACAGCAGAAAAAGATGCTGAATATTTTCTTGGGGAGTGTAGTCATTTGTGCAAGTTATAAAAGTTTTCTACAATATTCCACTTTGGTGGTTTGAACCAAAAATTCAAGATACTTTTGTAATGGCAGGTTTTAAAGAGATGGAGGATGGTTTTACTGGTTGTTTCTAAAAATATAAAGAAAATCTTCCATGATTTCCTTTTAATTTGAACAGATTTTAATAGTTATATGATAAGGTTATGATTCTGAAATCTTAATGTTATTATAAATTTGAAGTTTTAAATATAATTCAAACAGGAGCTTAGAGTAATGGAAAAAAGGTGTGCAGTTTCAAGGATTGTAAATATTGATTGTAAAAAAATTCCTTGCTAGAAGTTAATGTTTAGTCCATGTTTTTCTAGAATTATTTGTGGAAAAAGCTAAGATTTTTAAAGGAACTAAATACTTTGTACTAAAGCAATATTAATACTCAAATGTGAGTAATTGAAATGCAATACTAATTTAACTTAACTAGTTCAATGACCTTTAATGTAGCTCTGCAATTTTCATTGCATTGTTTAATGGAACATCATTATTTTGTTTTTATATTTGTGATATTTGACCGAAATCAGGCAGCTTTTTTAAGGCTATATGTATGGAACTAACTGTAGTGCTCCAGGCATATGTGAAACATGCTGAACTACTTGAAACCTTTTTAGCATTATTATATTTTGGTAAATCTGTTCTTAAAAACTGTAATGCCAAAATGTTTGAGAACGAAAAGTCTCAGGTATTTAGAGTATCATCTGTACATTTATACAAAGCTGTCAAGCTTTTTATGACAATCAATTTCTCATCTTTCTTATCTAAGAAATTTCATCTGTATAACAGTATTATGTAAACTTATTATTATACCTTACAAATTTATTATTCTTTACACCTTAGTTCTCAATGGATGTAGATTGTAGAAAGATTCATTTTCATTACCAAGATTTCTTATCAGTTATATCACAGCTTACTAGATACTTATACAGGCTAGCTGAGTTTTAAACAATGAAAACCATTTGACAACTTTTCCCGCTTTTGGAGCGCTACAAGACCTACCTATATCACCCACCGCCTTCAACACTGTGGATATGCTTTGCCAGTTGGTCCAGTATTGCCATCTGGATTTGCAATGATTTCCGTACTCGGCTAGCCTGTATAAGTATCTAGTAAGCCGTGGTTATAGTTAAGGAGTTCGGAGCATTCCTTTAAATCAGATTTATTTTTTGTAAAAATCTCAATCCTTTTACTTTTTAATTATGAAATCTAATTCACTTAGTTTCTTTATAATATTATAATCACTTCAACTGTTATAATCATTTGCAACTGTTTCTGTAACTTGACATGATGTTTTTTTAATATTTTCCTATACAAAAGATTTTAAATAACAATTATCTAAATTCATGGTTTTTTTTTTCTGAAAATGTAATTAAAAGGTATTTAATTTCTACTATCTATTCAAATAGTGTAACTACATCTAATTTTTAGAAACTTGTTTCCATTAGTTGTGTAAAGTTAAAATCTTTTTCAGATACTGCTGTGAAATTTAATTATTAATTTTTATGTTTCTTATAGTTTTGGAGGTGTAACTTATTATTTTGAGCCTAAAATACATTGTAAATAATTAACCTTTCTTTTGAATGCCTTATATGTGTAACAATGTATAGATTTATTTTAGGTGTACAGTATTTTCACGTCCAAACTTGTGAGACCCTGTGTATTTCATGTGGTGTTATTCACTCTCATGTATTTATTAATTATTGTAAAGCACATAATGTTGTGTGTTAAAGTTATAGGTAAAAAAATGTTGCTCAATGTTTCACTTGAAGTTAGTTATCATTCCCTGCATCACTTGTACTTAGAATGTGTCTCTATTCTATTGGTATTGGGGTAAGGTGTATCTCTGAATCTCAGTCTTTCATTGCTCAGCACTGGGTGTGTTCTATGAAACAAATGTACTTTTTTGCAGTTTGTTTTGTAAAAAGTTTTCTAGCATTGATCTGCCCGAAAGAATTTTACCTTTCCAACCCTAAAAAAATGTTAGTTCTTTTATAAAAGTGAAAATAATTAATTTTTTTAAAGTTCTAAGAATGTCCATGTCCAAATTTTTTAACTATTTAAGCTGCTAAGAAAAAAAAGTGGTCTAACCTGAAAATTTTCAATTTTGAGTTGGACCATTCTTGATGTTTTTGAGGATGTTCTAATAGAGGAGAAAAGGGGTTTATTTTTAGCTAATCTATAGTTCTATATCCAAGAAATACAGAAGTAAACTAGAGGTAATTAATCAATTATTAATTTAGAAAGTTCACTCAAACGCAAAACATTAATTTCCTTAATCTTAAATTAGCTGTCTTAATTATTGACTAGGAAGTTTTTCATATCAGTTGCTTATTTGTCATTAATCATATAGAAATTATAAGAGTTTTTTAAACAAAAAATAAGTAATCTAAAATATATTTTAATATTAATTGTATATTAATATAATTAAATATATTTTTGCAATATTTAATTTGCATGTATTTAATTATATATTTTTGAAAAATTAAGTAGATTTAAAAGTTTTCTTTTATTTGCCCTAGAATGTCTAAAACATGCTTTAAATTTCAGTTTAGAATAACTCATATTTGTTACCTTCCTACCTTAGATACTTAGGGGCCATTCAAATATTATTTATTTCTTGAAGGCAAATAACTCTTAACACAAAAATTTTTTAGATGAAATAATGTGACAGGGTCAAACAAAATTGTTTTCATTATTGAAAAATGCAAATTTCAATGGAACTCAAGGCTTTAAAAAGTTGTTCCCAGTGCTGATGCATTACCTTACTTTTGTATCCCTTACTCATCTATGTCTTAAAAACCCGGTTCTGAGACACTTTGTATATAGGTATCACTTATTTATCAGTCATTTTTATTGTTACATATGGAGTGAACAGTATTGCACTATTTATACTTTAAATGTTTGAGAGAGAATGAATGTTCAGATGAAAAATAAAGGTATATTTTAGTAATATTTTTAGTTATTAGTGATGGAGTTGTCAGTTTTTTTAGATCAGTGTCTTTAATGATAATTTTTAGTTGATTCTTATTTTATTTTCTCTGTCTAAAGCTGTAGTAAGGTCTCCAAAGAGTATGTTCCATATAACATTCAGTGTTAAAAATAGAAGAGCTTTCAAGGAAACGTCCCAAGACTAAACTCACTGAAATGGATGAAAATATTACAGGGGTTAGTAGATGACTCAGAAACTTACTGTGAAAACATTAGCCGCAGAATTACAGTAGAAAAGCAGTAAAAAACTGTTTCATTTTTAACGCCAAATTTAACAGCCAAGTCGCCAAGTGGTGCTAACTGTATGAATTTGGCAACTCGGAACACAATTTTCGAAATTAATTAACTTCTCTCTTAATAAAATTCCACAGTTAATTTTTTCACAGGGGGTGTTTTGGATCATCTTCTTATGCCTGTAAAAGTTTCGTTCATTTATGCGAATTTAGCCTGGGAACTTTTCCTTGTAAGGTACTACAAGAGTAGCTTTATGATGGTATTAATCAAAAATGTAAAATTTCAAGTTAAAAGACTTTGGTTCTTTTGTAACTGTTCATTGTTTTTAGTGTAGTGATGGGGGGAACCTATTCTATCCTTTTAGGTTTTTCTAATATTTTGCATTTAGAAAATGCTGAAAAAATCGTAGTGTTCAATGCTTAGGTTTTCTATATTAGGTCCCATATTTTCACACTTATTCCCTTATAGGACCAACCGCGGATCCAAGGGGAGGCACTCTGGATAGTGCCCCCCTTAGACCCCCAAAAAATGTTCTCAAATGAGTTAAAACCCTCCTTTTACAGCTCAAATTTCAAAAAATTTTCTGAGGGAAGACCCCCATACTCCTCAGCGGTACCACAAGGGGATCTTGTGTGTTTGAACATTTGTTTGTTCAGGGTTCCCACGGGCCTTGAAAATCCTTGAAAAGTATACTGGAATTTCATTTTTGTTTTCAAGGGCCCTGGAAAGTACTTGAATTTAGTGCTGAGTCCTTAAAAGTCCTTGAATTTTATTTGAAATATTTATTGTTTTTGGAATTCATTTTCAGCTCGAACATGAAAAAGTTAAATTTTTTATTCAAGAAGTTAATATCCTGTTATCTTTTTTAACTCAAATGGGATTTTTTAATTTGTAGAACAGGTATAACTTGGCTACTTTAATTTTTCTGTTTGACTTTCCTAAAACAAGTGAAATACAGTAGTATGTTTGAAATTGTTAAATATATGAATGCGTGTGGGGTAATATTATATAGTCTTCAATAAAAGAGAGGTTTTGAGAAAGAGAGGTTTTTTTCTGAAGTAGGGGAAAAGAGCAAGTTTTTTTTGCTTGAAAATGACTTTTCTATGTTAGTCCATGAGAAATTTAAATGAGCATTAAGTCCTTGAAAAGTAATATGATATAGTCTTCCCCATAAGAAAGGTTTTTGAAAGAAGTTGTTTTCTGAAGTAGGGGCATTGAAGAGAACAAGTTTTGTTGCTCGTAAATGTACGTAAAATGTAAATACGTTCAATGTTAGTCCATGAAAAATTTAAAATGAGCCTTAAAAAAAGTACTTGTTTTTTTTCCTCACAAAAGGGTGGGAACTATGTATGTTTGATTTTGAAATTTTGTTTCAAAAGGAAAAGGTGATGGTCTGGAAAAGTGCCCCCCTTGGATCCGTGCCTGTATGCCTCCCTTCACCCCTGTAAAGAAATTTGACGCAATTGCCAGAATGGACCTACCCTTATGTCACTCACAACCTATTCACTCTTGGGTGTTGCAGTACTTATTACTCATGGAGGAAATATATATCTTGTTAGAAACTGTTTGACACTAAACTGAAATCATACATGCGTCTAAGAAATCTAAAGTTACTAAAACTATCCTATCACCCCTAAACAGTGTATATTACGCGCACATTGAGTTACTTGACATCACAATGACGAAAATTCTGCAATCCGAGGTAGCAATAATTAGGTTCCAACCCCCGATCTGGAAGTTTCAGTTAAGCGAATGAGCAGCCCATCATCGAAAACAATCCAAGGACTTTGCGTGGCCTTAGCTGAGTCTGAGTAATCCACCTGCGTGCAGTGACGTTTTCGACGGTGACTAATATTGTAAGACCTGTTATTAGGACGATGACTGCAGCGTTTTTGACTCAGGATTGATTGAAATCTTTTACTACATAATAAAAATACAATACAAATAGAGGGAGAACAGGTGTTAAAACTGTGGCAAATGTTATCTTGCGTCATCAATAAGGTTTCAGTGCTCCGTCCATCTCCTCTTAACATACAGTAGAACTCCATACTCTACTTTAAAACTCCATAGAAGAACTCCATAGATTAGAACTCCATACTCTTAACATACAGTAGATACTCCGGACTCCATACGTATGATAAAAAAATTCGTATGATAGGATTTTTTTCCGAAAATGTCCATTTTAATTAATTATCTGCATGTATGTTGAAAATGGGAGGAAAAAACTATTTTTAAAGAAAGAGATATTTTAATTAATTAAATGAAACGGCAACATTCGGATAATTGGAGTTCTACTGTAGTTCTAATTTTTTTACGATAATGATTTTGGTTAAAATATCTAAAGTTGAAATCGGTATTGTGGGTCAAATCTCCTTTTAGGTGCCTGATGGACAATAATCTATCCATCCCCATTGTTGCAGTTTCTTAATTAATTTTTAGAACCAACTTTATTAGATATTTGTAAAACACCTGGCTTGAGGGAGAATTCTTAAAATTTTTTGGGGGAGTACCCCTATTGTGTGTTTACATCTCCACTTAAGGCATACATAAGAAACAATGTTTTTTTGCATAAAATTCTCACACTACACTCAGTTTGAGAACTAAATTCATCACTTTTTTTTTTAAATATTTTTTTGGTATAAATTGGAAGTGGCACGTGTAAGTTTTGTTTCCCAAACAGTGGCACTATTTCCGAAATTAATTTGATGTTATTGCTTAATTTCTTTAATTTTGGATAAGAGATTTCTCTTGAAAATATCCTGTAATTTTTTCGATATAGTACACATAACTAATGCATATCAATCATTGTAATTTTTCATCCTTTATCTTGGAGCCCATTTCCATTTACAAGTTCTTTGCAATAAAACTTGTAGTTTTAACCTAAAAAAGTATGTCAAGCTCATTTAAAAATATTTTTCAGTTAAATGCTTCCAATCAAAATATCATCTGTTTAAAAATAACTTCGTGGTAAAGTTTCTTTTTTTGAATACTTTCTACTATCAAGGAAAAAACCCTTTTACAGGTTTACAAGTTAATTATTCTCTTGTGCGCAATTTTCCCACAAATTCTTATTCAAGCCAGACGGATTTATAAAGGAGCGAAGCTCCAAACTTTTCTGGATATCCCATTCTTTTCAATGTTAAAGCATGTTTTATTGCAATGATGGACAACAACCCCAGGTTCTTCCTCCTAAATCCATCCATGGTTTCAAGTAAAACGTGTTTTATCTTGAAATTCCAAAAATTTCTATTTTTGAACGAAAGTTTTAATTATAGCTGATGTCTTAGCCTTATTATAGCTGATGGCTTAATTATAGCTGATAGATATAGCTGATGGAGCCAAATGAGGGATAGTACTACCCCACCAAGGACGAAATACCTCTTACACCAAGAAGGATACCAAGGAGGAAATTAAAACCAAATTATGTAAGGGTTTGAGTAATCTTAATTTCTTTGCAGACCCGTATTAGTCCATAACCACTAAAAAATTATCTTTTTTATCGTTAAGAGCAGTACCTTATACAAGGTGTTTAAAAAAAGGTGTAACAGTAGGTTTTCCTAAAGTATTTCCCTTAGACACTTATATCCAATAGACGACATTAGTGTGACGTCACTTGCTTGTTTGGAAACGTTGATTCTATCCGTGATTGGAAGTAAATCCGTACGGAACCAATCACGGATGGAATCAACGTTTCCAAACAAGCAAGTGACGTAATGACTAATGTCGTCTATTACAAATATTTCAGAAGATGCAGAAAATAACTTTTTGTACGACCCCCGTATATTGAAAGCCCCAGTTAGCATAATTTTCTTTATTAATTATTTTTTGAATAAGACACAAAAAACTCTTATCTCAATATCTTCCAAAACTCACTGAGATATACTTGTTTAAATTTTGAAGGGGTTGTCACAAATGAATATTTTGAAGTTATTCCTATCACCGTATAAAAACAGATTGAACTTATATTTGTTGATGAACCCTAATTCGCACTCAATAATAAGACTCAAAAAGTGTTATAAGAGGTGTAAGTGACCAATTTAAAACTTAAGAAAAATCTATAAGATTAGTAATGTACTCAAAAATTCTTTTAAGAGAAGCAAGCTGAACACTTAAACAAATTTTTTTCAAATGTGGTTGTAATTCCAATAAAGTTTAGTCTTATATCTAACTCGAATGATAACTCGATTTGTACACCAAAATGATTACATAAAATAATTTCCAAGTAACAAGAAAATACAAAACATTTTTGTGTTCATAATATAAGTACAATGATATAGAATTTGATTACAATGAGCTTAAGCTTAATAAGTCTAATATAAACCAGCAAAACACTCTTTTGGTGAAAAATAAACCAAAAAAAAATTTAGGATTATCTTAGTGGTGAAAAATAAATCACCACTAACAAGGAGAGGATCCCAACGTGTCATCACCGATTTGGTTCATTTTTGGTGTGGAAGTAGTGCATGATTAGGACATCAATTTGTGAAAATATTAAGAAGCAACTTTCAGAAATTTTGGAGAAAATCGCGATTAAAAATCTTAACATGTACTTATATATCTGATAAGATTCTAGTCTTGCAAGCGGAGCGTGGTGTAGCGGTAAGAGCTGTGATTCCCAACCCAAAGGTCCCGGGATCGAGTCTCGCTGCATACCATATTTTTTATTTTAATTTTCCACACAATTTAGAGCACAGATGATATGAAATAAACTTATAATAATATTTAATTATAAATTTTAAAATATTTTTTCTTGTGCGTAAAAAAATTTTTGGTAAATATATAATATTTACAATAGGATCATAAAAAATTGGATTTAATAATTTATATTTTTGGGAAACAAGGAATGAAAAGATTTTTTTCAAAAAAAAAAAAAAAAAATTTATATTTTTATATATGAAGTTTTACCTGAATTTATCCCTAACTATCCGAAAGAAAGTACGCAATTTTGTTATGCTAAAAGGATTTGTTATGTGTCTGGTTTCATAGTTAAAATAAACATTTTTGCAGGTAAACATATAATATTTACAATAGGATCATAAAAATTGGATTTAATAACTATTTTTTTGGGAAACAAGGAATGAAAAGACTTCCTATTTAATGGCTTCCTATTTAATGGCATGCTATTTAATAACAAAAAAATAATATTTAAAAAATGTTTCAAAATTGATAATTACAAATATAAATATGTACTACTTTATTTCATATCTGTGCTCTTAATTGCGTGGAAAACAAAAATAAAAATTATGGTATGCAGCGAGACTCGATCCCGGGAACTTTGGGTTGTGAATCACAGCTCTTACCGCTACACCACGATCCGCTTGCAAGACTAGAATCTTATCAGATATATAAGTACATGTTAAGATTTTTAATCGCGATTTTCTCCAAAATTTCTGAAAGTTGCTTCTTAATACTTTCACAAATTGATGTCCTAGTCATGCACTACTCCCACACCAAAAATGAACCAAATCGGTGATGACACGTTGGGATCCTCTCCTTGTAAGATAATCCTAATTTTTTTTTGGAAATTTTCTAGACAGATTTATATATATGTAGATGACATGGATTTGTGAAGCCTTCTTGGCTTGGTGGTAGAGTGTGAGCTTTCCAACCTAAAGATCCTCAGATCGAATCCAGGCAACACCCGAATCTTTTTATATTTTTAATTAAATATCCAATAAGAAAATACACTTTGATAAATAGGGATAGCTTAGACGTCCTTGATGGCTCAGTTGTTAGAGTCGTGGTCCTGCTGTGCAGAAGGTACTCGGTTCGAAACCTACTTACCTAATATTCTATCTATTCTATTCTCTCCGTAATATCTATGTTAACTTCCTCTTAGTAAATTATATAAATTGATAATATAGATTAATATAATATTAATTTAATATTTAGATTATTAGTTTAATTTCTTCGAGTACCTGATGTCGCAGCTGACCTAGGGGACAAAACTGGTGACTGAGTCGAGTCCGTTCACCCGTCGAAGATGTCGGGGCTCGGACGAGAGGAGGTCGTCCTGGCGGACCTGATCTGCTCCCCGGGGGGTCGCGGGCCTAGGGGGTTCTTCGGATAACCCCCGAAAGCCCCTTCGCCCTGGGGGCCAGCGGAGAAAGGTCCGTCAGGAAACCAGTTTTGCTAAAATTTTAGTCCTAGGTTATAATCCGCAATTTGTGGACGGCCCCCTAACGGAGTGCAATATGGAGACGGCCCCATAAGTTATCAGAATGCAAAATTTTGACTCCATTACCCGTCTTTGGCCACCCTCGAACTTCCAAACAATTTTGATTCCTGTGCGTGCCCGTTTAACTGTGACTGTAACCTAATAATTAACTGTAACCGTAACTGTGACACTCAGAACAATTAAAAATAAAAGTATTCATGATCATCTTTCGTCGGGGTTTGAACCTCCAACCTATGATGCCACAGCAGCACACCATACCACTAGGCTACTAACGCCTCACCAACACTTAGGCGGTTGTTGATATGTATTTTATTTTGCTTCTTCAAAGTAGAAAACTTTAAGTAATTTTCTAAAATTAGACTTGATATTTTGATAAGATTTGAACCTTCTGCTCTGCAGGCAGATACTGTGCCAACCAGGCTACTGGATCTACGCCTCTCACAAGTTAAAGTAGATGTGCTCTTCACCTTAAGATGAATTTAAAAGAAATTAAATCCATAATTCTTGAGTTAGAGGAAGATTCTTGAGTTAATTTTTTTTACCTACCTTTTAGCGTGGTGACTTGGATTTCCTAGAGAGAATATTAGGTTTCGAACTGAGCACCTTCCAGAACACCTTCTGCACCGAAGGCCGGTACTTTATCGACCAGGCCATTGGCCCTTAAACGCTCAGGAGAATAAGTAGTTATGTTGTTTGCCTGAAGATTAATTTTTAAAAAAATATTTTTTTTCATAATTCCGCTTGGATTTGAACCTGGGAAATTCTACACTGAAGGCCGGTACTTTATCGACCAGGCCACTGGCTCTACGCTTATCAGGAGTTAAAGTAGATGTGTTTTTTGCCTAAATATTAATTTTAAAAAAATAGTTTCTACTTTGAATCTGCTTGGATTTGATCGTGGAACCTTCTGCACTGAAGGCAGGTACTATATCGACCAGACCACTGGTTCTACGCTACTCAGAAATTAAAGTAGATGTGTTCTTTGCCTAAATATTAATTTAAAAAATTAATATTTTCCTCGCACTTCCGCTTGGATTTGAACCTGGGATGTTCTATACACTGGAGGCCGGTACTTTATCGACCAGGCCATTGGCTCTACGACTGTGAGGAGTTAAAGTAGATGTGTTTTTTGCCTAAATATGTATTTTTTTAAAAAAATTCTATCTTGAATATGATCCTGGAACCTTCTGCACTGAAGGCAATAAGTACTTCATCGACCCAGGCCATTGGATCAACGATTCACAGGAATTTTGGTAGGGGAGAGTGGGGTAATAAAAGGTACACTTTTATTTGCTGCTTTGTGTGTGGGCCAAAAAATCAAAAAAAAAAAAAATCACAGAATATTTTTAAGACATACTCTATCTCCCATAAAAATTTTATTGTTTTAGAATAATTATTTAAGTGAAAAATTCCCGTTTGAAGTTGATGCAATCAGCAAATACATAAATGCATAAGTCATGCATTTTCAACTATTTCAATTAATCTTGTTTTTGCAATTAAATTATCTTGGAACTTTTTTAGAAATTAAAAGGGCTATATAATTCAATTTTTTTACTTCAATTTAGGGTTGTAGATCATTCTTAAACATGTCCGTTTCTTATTACCCCATTTAAACAAAACTAAGGGGTTATAAGAAACACTAGCATTTTATCCCTGAAAATTTATTATTCGTATTTTTCTCTTTAGTATTTCAATATTTTATTGTTTTTATTTTATTTATCAAGTTAAAAGTTAAATTCAATCAAGCTTATAATTACTTCAATTTTCGTGAAGAAGGTGGGATAGTAGGAAACTTTTACTCACCACTATATTATTTATTGAAAAATTTATAAGTAATTTATTGAAATTTATATCAAATTTGCGTTTTAATTTATGTTATGGTGAGTAATTTAAAGTATTAAGTTTTTTTTTATATTCACATTGCCGACAAATTAATTAAAAACACCATTGAAAGAAAACGACCTTTAAAAAACTGAGTTTGTAAAAAAAAAAATGGATTTTTTTGGGGGAATAACTTTTTAGTCTCGCAAAATAAAATAAGAGAAACACCATTTGATTTCTTTTGTCATGATTTTCAAGTGTTATATTTAAAACACTTTTGTTTTTTAAAACTTTGTTTTAAAATTTTTAGCGTATTTGTTAATTAAGCATATAAAGATTTTTAATGAAAATTTTTGAAAATTACTATGGTTATAAAATACACTTTAGATATTATATTAATACTTTCATTTGATTTTTAATTGCTTTAATTAGTAAAATAACAGGCTTGTTTTTTATTACCCCTCGTGGGGTAACAAGATATTACAGTCGCTTGGGGTAATAAGATACACGTAAAAATTCTTTTTCGCCTTTACTTAGCAGTTGCATTACTTTTTAAAAGAAAGCTGATAATGATATGCATTCTTTGTCTAAAGATGAATTTTAAAGAAATATTTTTAAAACTTCTTTTCGTTGTAAGAACCTTTTGCATTATGGGCAGGATCTTTTTCATTGCCCATGCCATGAGGTTAGGACTTTTTTGCATGGGATTTAACTTGCAGCCTGATCGAAAGACCTGTTGCATGAACACATCAAGTTATCTATTCTTACAAGCAAATGTGTTCTTCAGTTAATTTGAATATGAGATAGAATTCTATAAATAAAAATAATTAATTTATTTAGAATAATTTTATTATAAAATATTCTCCATGGAAAGGATTTCAAATCAAAAGATAATCATATTGTAGCTTTTAAAAAAGTTCATTAACACACCAAAAACAATTTAATATGTTAAAGCGCTTTCAACTAGATAAGATTGAATTTTTTTCTTAAATTGTAGAATGGAGCATGCTTTAATTATTGAGTTATTTCATTGAAAAATTTAAAATAGGAAGAAATGATTAATCAAGGGCTCTAAATGAGCATATTAAATAACTTTTGGGAGAATACTTTTTCTCATACATATATTTTTTGTTTTTCATGGGTATCATGAGTCGTAAATCAGTCTAGAGATCACCAAAACGCTAACCACCAAGAAAATGCTGTCGCCACAGATGAACGCTCCAGTTTACAAGACCAACCAGTCCACAAGGAATAGAGATCTTCAATTATCTTTTAATGATTTACTGTACATTGTAATCGTTTAAAAAATCAGTTTCTCATCGGTGAACTTTTCTAGGTATTTAAGTATACTCCCGTCGACCATGTCGCTCAATCCGAAGAGTATTATTTATCAATACCAAATCCTATAAACCAGTCCTGCACGACATATGGGCAGCCCAACCCCGTTAATGAGGCCCGATAAGTCTAGACTCTAGAATAATTCTACTTGAGGTAGTTTAGTGAGAAACATGCATTTATTTTGTAAATATAATAAAGATTTGCTTAAGAATTGATCTGTGGAAGTACTTTTAACTATTAAATCAGCAAATACAAGTGGAAATAAATAAAAAATTTGAAAAAAGTTGAAATTTCCTTCCAGAGTTTTAAGCACACACTTGCGGTACCTTTTGAACATACTTTTATAGATATGTGATAATTTTTTTCATTTATATGCAAGCTATAATGGATTTTAATCAATAGTTTGGCCCACTTGATCATACCTCACTGATCATTTTTGGCCCACGACAAGGTAAATGGTCTTAATTTGGTCCGCTTTTCTTTCAAAGTTGTGCTGCTATAAACAGTCGCTTGGGGTTATAAGATACACGTAAAAAATTCCTTTTCGCCTTTACTTAGCAGGTGCATTATGTTTTTAAAGAAAGAGCGCTAGGGAATTTTCGACTGAAATCTCGATCTGGTTACGTCGCTCTAGTCCTTGCACGTAAAACGGTGTTTATCGGCATTCAGATAAAGGTATTCTAAAGTAGGTGGTTTTATTATCAGTCTCTTTTGCGACACAGGTGGTATCGGTTGTTTATAGAGAAGACTCGCAATATAGAGAGGATTGTTAAAATGGAGGAAACGACGTTGGGTACCGTTTTCAAATGGAGCATTGACAACTTCAGTTGTTGGAACTTCGAAATTCATGATAGAGCGATAACGACAAAGGTATTTTGGTTTAATAAGGTGGCTAATAGTAAGATCGAACTGTACCCAAAAGGTCTCAGTGGCCGCGAAGAGCATATGGTGTTGCGCTTCTCTTTTATCAAACTAAACTCGTGTAGTGACGTGTCCTTCGTGAGTTCCGATGGATCTCTCCTCTTCAAGCAAGAAATAAATGGTGAAACGATTCAAGGACCTAAGTTCGAAGAAGTAGTTGCCCAAATCAGGAAAAACGAGGCGCTTCACCAAGACCGACTCACACTGGTTTTACGTTTCAAAAGTAAAAACATGAGAGCAAATCAATGTTATCATATGCATTCTATACTAAATGTTATTGAAGCATTTTTTAAAATACCCTTTATATCAAACGATATGGCAGTTATGAATGATTGTTTGGGTATGGAATATCCTTTGAATGACGGTATGATGAAAACGATGCTTCTCTCTATTTGCGTTGATACAACTGATTTCATAAAAATTACACTAAAAATTACGCTGAAATCTTTCGAGAAAAAATTTGCAGTTCGCACTTTTATGTCCGTACTAAATAAGAACGACGATTTTGTACTGAGAACCCAAGAGAATGAGCATGTGTATCGAGATGCTACACCGTGGGAGATAACGGATTCATTAAGAAGAAAAAAAATAAGAGGAAATAATTTTATAATTTTGAATTTAAAATTTATTCCCAGCAACGGTATCAAGCATATTTCTAGTCACTACACAGGAAGGAACATGACACCAATAGAGAAGATCTGCAGGCATCCTAGAACGAGCAATGCGAAAGAATTATCTTCAAAAATCCTTACTTCCAAAGATTCCGAAAATTCAACGGATGTTCTTAAGACAGACTTCATGTGCCTATACCAGGACCAGGAGTTTTCCGACTTCAAACTCAAGTGCGGAGATATTTCGTTTCCAGTCCACAGGAACGTCCTGAGCGCTCGATCCCCTGTTTTCAAGACCATGTTCTCGACGGACATGAGAGAGGCAGCGTCCGGTACAGTGGACATCGGGGACCTAGACGCCCCCACACTCGCCCGCTTCCTAGTTTTCCTCTACACCGGCTGTGTGGAAGACCTACAGGGGGAGAGCGCCCCCAAACTCTACAATGCGGCCGACAAGTATCAGGTTCCTACTCTCAAGAAGGAATGCGCCGATTTCCTGCGAGCCAACGTCTCCATTTCGAACGTGTGCGACGTTTTGTCGTTGTCAGACCGACACCTGGATGACCACCTTAAGTCAGTTGCCCACGATTTCATTCTGAAGAATAAGAAGGATGTGATGGGATCCGAGGAGTGGCAGAGTTTTTTGGAAAGTGAACCTCTATTAGCTGCAAAAACTCTCACTCTTTTTTTCAGCGGATAGAAAATTGAACGTCTTTTTTTTTTAAATAAGATAGAATTATTGATGGGGCCGTCCACAGAGAAAAATCCTAACAGAGGGTTCACAAGGTAATTTTCAATTTCGGTATAAGGTAGAGGGCAGCACGGGAAATTCAATGATTGACAGAAAGGTAGACAGTACATTTTGGTGGACAAAGTTGCATAGGTGTAACGAGGGGGGGGGGTTATTGGGGATGTAACCCCCCCCCTCATTGCATCGACGGTTTCTAAAACATGATAAACTGAAAAATTTTCCCCTTTACAAGGAAGGCGGTTCACAAGGAACTGTTCTTTTAGAAACTAACCCAAATGGCCTCAAAATGAATTTAAACACTACATTGAGATATAAAATTTTAAAATTTTCTGGGGTACAACCCCCAAACCTCTCCCTAAAATTTTTACGTCTGTTTTTCCCTTGAAAATTAAGCCTCTTAGATGAAGTTTTCCCTTCGGAAATTTTGCGAAACAAAAATTGTTTATACCTATTATACCTATATTATGAAAATTTTTTAAAGGGAGTTGACTGGTCGGAATAACACCCCCCATGAGTCATCTCTAGTTACGCCACTGCAAAGTTGGGATTGGCTGTGACGTGGAGGGCTATTGGAGGATCAAGCTTTTTTCTCTGCCTCTTGTGACGTGATCCCAGCGCCAAAAACATTCCCTAACCTACAATATTCCATGATTTTTCGATTTCCACTATCACCTATGACCGTGGAATCTTTGTTCTAGTACTCTGTGGGGCCGTCTACAAATCAATCAGTTTAAAAAAGGAAATTGGTCCAAAAAGTGGCAAATTGAATTTTTGTGCTCAAAACTCGCTCTACATATAAGTGGGAAAAAATAACTACCCTCTATAAGCACACATGGCCCCCTAAATTTGGCAAAATAGTCCATTCATTTAATTGTTTGATTTAATTTGAAATTTAAGATAATTAGTATTTCTTTTATTATTCTTTCTTTTCTTATTTTTTAAGCCAAACAAACAAAATGTGTACTCCATTCATATTCATTAAACTGTCTTAATGACTCAGATTCATAATGCTTTTGAATTTTAATTGTTTTTAATTTCTCACTTTTGTGATGTGATATGTGAAATAAGCAGAAATATAGTTTAATTGTTAATTTAAGTGGTTTTTGAGATTTTTTGAGAGAGCTGCTGAGAAATTTCATTAGTTTTGAAAAGGGAACATCAACTTTAACTTTAACAAACACTACTTTACTTTAGGAATACCGGTGGGGTAACGCCCCATTCTTGTAAATCATAGGGTCTAAGAAACTTATCTTCTGTTGAATTTAACTCTTCACATGCTCACTTAAATCGACACTAATGATAATATGTAATCAGTGTACTCCAAATGTATTCATTGTAAAGTTTTAGGAATATGTAATTGTAATTTCGCACTTCACTTGGTTAAAAGATTTTTTTTTACAGAATCTTAACATCATTATCAGCTTTCTTTAAAAAAGTAATGCAACTGCTCAGTAAAGGCGAAAGGGATTTTTTTACCTGTGTCTTATTACCCCAAGCGACTGTAATCTTGTTACTCCACGAGGGGTAATAAAAAGCAAGCCTGTTATTTTACTAATTAAAGCAATTAAAAATCAAATGAAAGTATTAATATAATCCATAAAGTGTATTTTATAACCATAGTAATTTTCAAAATTTTTCATTGAAAATCTTTTGAGATATATGCTTAGTTAAAAATTAGGCTAAAAAGTTACAAATGAAAGTTTATAACAACATACGCTATATTTTTTAATATAACACTTAAAAATCATGACAAAACAAATAAAATGGTGTTTCTCTTATTTCATTTTGTGAGACTAAAAGTTATCACCCCCCCCCCAAACAAAACTCCATTTTTTTCTGCAAATTCAGTTTTTTAAAGGTCGGTTTCTCTTCCTCTTTATAAACTCAGCGCTATCCTTTTCCTTCAGGTTCAAATGGTTCAAGAGGTTTATGAAGAAACCCTGGAAACTATTCCCCCCGCCCCACTGTGTTTCAATAGTGTTTTTAATTAATTTTTCGGCAACGTGAATATAAAAAACCAACTTAATATTTTACTTTACTCACCCTAACTAAATTAAAACGCAAATTTGATATAGAATTTCAATAAATTACTCATAAATTTTTCAATAAATAACAAAGTGGTGGGTAAAAGTGTTTTACTATCCCACCTTTTTCGAGAAAATTGAAGTTAATTATAAACTTGATTGAATATAGTTTTTTAACTTTATAAATAAATAAAAACAAAACAATATTAAATACCCTGACATTATACCCTGACAACGTCCAGTTAACAGAAGTTATGTAAACCCACCCATTTTACAAAGGGAAACATTTTTAAGTTTCACCTGAAAAACATTTTAGCGTCTGCAATATTACGCCACCAACCTTAAACTTCAGGATTTGGTTAAAGTAATTTCAGTGTATGAAAACCACCTTATTTACTTGTTGTTTAAAAGTTTTTATTGGTGCCTATGAGTTGTTAGTTCAACGCTAGAGTAAAATTTCTTCAAAAGCGTGTGGTCGGACATAACCGGGATCTTGATGGTTATAGATAACTAATTTATTGTAATGATTGGAATGGTATTAACTTGTTTAGTTATTGTTAAACTATCTATAAATATTTAAAAACTCTGCAAAAATTTATTTAAATTAAGTTTATTATAGAAAACGCTTTTTCAGTCCTTTATATTAAAAATGGAGTTAAAAATATAATAATAAATATAGATTCAAATTCTTTAAGTTTAGTACGTCATACCATGCAAGTTTTTTCTTAATGAATACTGTTTTTGCGAAGTTATTTTGTGATTTTGATTATTCTATCCAGTTCCCGGTTTTGACCGACTAGGTGGGACAAAACCGGGTATTTTTACTCCTCTAAAAAATAATATTTTTATGACATATATTGCTATTGGTTATGATTGATTTTTTATTTATTTTCTTCATAAGAAACCACTTTATCGTTTTAGCACCAATTTTGACTGTTTTAGTCATTTTAAAGGTGGATATTAAGAAAAAACTGTTAGGGTCCCGATTTTGTCCGATTTTCCCCTAGCCCTTTTAACTTCTAAACAGGTTCATTAAAAAATTGCAAGATAATTTAATTGCAAAAACACGATACATTGAAATAGCTGAAAAAACACGACTTTATATTTTTGTATTTGCTGGTTGCATGCACTTTAAACGGGAATTTTTAACTGAAATAATTATTTTAAAATGATAAAACTTTTATGGGATATAAAGTATGTCTTGAAGATATTCTGTGATTCTTTTGGCCCACACACAAAAAGCAGCAAATAAAAATGTACCTTGTTATCCCATTCTATATTTTCTGAACATTTCTCAAAATAAAGTTTAAAACTATTCTAGTAAACAGAACTACTTGCCTAGATAAGTGGGTTAAACATTGCTATTTAGAAATTATTGCTAAAATAGATTTTTAGTGTTAAGAATGTAATTTTTAAGAAATGGATTGGTCTAGGTATGTTATTAGCTGTTATAAGATATACTTTTTGTATAAATATTAGTACTATATCTTGGTTTTGTAATCTTGAAATAGTTGACAACAACTCACGAATGAATAAATGGGGCATTATTAATAATGCGCGCTTATTTCGGGCAAAGTGATAAATACTCATTGATAAATGTCATTGAATTAACCATTCGAGCATTATTAATAACGCACGATTAATCACTTTGCCCGTAACATATGTACTATTGTCTTTGCAACCTAAAACGATTTAAACACTTAAATAAGTGTGAGATTCACATGATAATTAAACACGGGAAAAAGTGCCATAACAACAAATAAAGCTTTTGACACCAGATCTCCTTGAATGTTTCCCCCTGCTTTACTTATAGGTTTGGCCATGTCCTGACGATGAGGTAAAGCAATCGGTATAACATTTTCAACCAGAACATTCTAGAAGAAGTACCTGCCCTACATTGTGGGTGATCACCATACATAACAACAACCAACAACAACTATAACAACCCGCTCACACCATAGACAATATGTAAACCAGAGGCAGGCGACAGTAGAACCAACAACAGCAAGACAAGAGAGTTCACGGACGCCATCTCCCGTCCCTGAATTCTTGAACTTAAAAAAAGTTCGTTTTTATATTCGCCGCGTGCAAGGTCCACTCTTGCTCGAGATGTCCGCGAGAACATCGTCTCTCTCTCTACTTAAGGTCATGGGCCTGAGAAAAGCGGTGAAGGTGCTTTTGGTTCTCGATCTTGACTTGCTGACCCCTATGTGCGGAGTGACCCAACCTTGAACGGTATTGCTGTCGTCGGCGTGGAGAAATCGGTGTTTGGTGGAAGGATATTCTCTTAACTTAGATGCTAGAGTCGATCTTATTTTCAGTGTCTCGATTTTTATTTGGTTCTAATTAGCTTTATTGTAGTACAATTTTATTTTTCTCTTCTATTCTACTTATATCTTCGTCTTCTTAAGCGTTAAGGAAAGCAGCAGGAAACATTTTTAGAAGGATTGTAGATTGGATGAGATGGTTTGCCAGACACGATAGTTAGTTCTACTGGAGTAAAGGATTTTAAGGAAAAAGTTGACAAATTCTGGGAATCCGGTAGTTTGAGTTAATGGACCAACCTTGCTGGGCTTCACGCATGTAGTTGATAGTCAAGATTTGTATTTGTATTAATACAGCCGATTCCGCTTGATGTGATTACTTTTGTCCAAGATCAGAATTATAACAATATCCGATAGATGATAATAAGCGATTTGATACTAGAAAGTTTCAAACAGCGTAACTCGAGTGTATGCTTTAAAATCACAACTATGTAGTCCTAATTGAAGTATCTAAAACGATTCCCTGGATCTATTTTGAAACTTTTACATTCTCAAAGAAAAATATAAAAGAGTGGAACATGGAACACTAATAAATAAGTGACTAATTTTGTATGATAATGTATTAAAATTGGCCTTCAAACAGGAAACAAGGAGGGTTTTAGGGGATTTCACCAGATTTTGATAACATTAAGCGATATATTGATCACATAAAACGATACATTTTGCGTTAATTTAAATAGGAGTTATCGGGACCGGTCAATTTTGATAACATTATCCGATTGATAACATTAACTGTGATCACTATAAGCGGAGTCGACTGCATATCGATTCTCTGAATTGCACAAAATATTATATACTATAAAATATGTTCAACTTATCTCCACAATCCTCTCATTCTTTTATTCTTCTCATCCTATCTCATGACAGGCTTCTCATCATCTTCAGTAGGATTTGAGTCAGAGTCATCGGCGCTATGGGGAAAAATTGAGATTAAAAAGCTAAAGAGAGGATTTAGAGGACTCTATTCTTAGAAGCAATCTTGAATCTAGGGAATCTTTTGTTTTCAGTGTCTCAGTCTAAATTCTTGATAAGCTTTTGATACAAGTTTACCAGTGCGTTCAAAGGAGGTTCCTCAAATAAGTCTTGTCAACGCTAATTCTATTTGTCGAAAGCTTACTGAAAAGAATGGAGAAACCTCTACGTGGAGAAATCCCTAACAAATAAATACTCTTTTTTTTGTCGGAAATGAATAACTTGAAACATTTTTTCGAAGCGCACTAACCCTTTAGTGTTTTCTTGAAGTTTAATTATCGTGCAGATCAATGATTTCGCGTTAATACTTTCTAATTGCTTCTCTAACCTCTTTTTACTCATTTATTTGGAATAAGAGAAATAGACGGTTTAGTGCCGATTCATCCGTTCTCAACTGATCCGGTGATAAAATATTCTCCCAACTCACCCGGTGAGGGTTATATGAATTTTTATCTTGTGTCAACTCATCCGGTGGGTTCCCAGGTTACCCCAATTTACTTAAAAGCGCGCTAGACGGCGATTTAATCACACTAAAAGATCATATGTTTATTTCAAAAGTCGTAATTCATTGGGCTACAGCTACTTACCATTTTGAAATAATTCAATCACGATTAAAAAGTTGAATTCCCCGGGAGAGATGCAGGAAAACAGAAGTTTTTTTTTAACTATAGGTATCTTATAATTAATAATAAATTTTGTCAGTAAATTTATGATAATATTTGACAAAAAGAGAGATGTTATTATATTACACTCAGAGAGATTCTCACAGATGTTATTCTGATATTTTAAATTTTAAATTACGAACAATATTAGAACAATTAGTGATTAAGGCTACATTAATATGAACTCACCAGGTAGCTTAAGGACATTGGACAATGTTGTACCAATACTGGCTAGTATCACAAATGGAAGAATATTGGACATCGAAATCACGATATCTGAAAGTATTAATGTATAATCTATAGTTTATTAAAATAGAGGGAGATAGATACATTAAAAAACCATTGCTAATACCATTGTATTAAAATTAAGTGAAAATAAGACCTATTTACCCCTTTTTTGGTAAAATTTCTACAAAAATATCCTAGAAATGATTTTGACTAATAATGGACAATGCTAAATTTAATACAGTGAGGAAAAGAAGATAAGAGAGAGAGAGAGAGAGTCAGAAAATAAGAAAAATAAATTATTATGCAAAATTTCTTCAACGTCATGATAAAAAATTGTAAATTTCTAATAATATTTTGGCGCGAATAATCAACACAGGTCGACTTTTTGACTTGGGACAAATTAACAGTGAACTTAATTTGACCCGCGTACTGTTAAAAATGTACAAACCTGCTCTAAATTAAGTGGATGAAAACATCCTGATTACTGTGGTAAGGAAATTGACCACAGAATTTTCCAGAAATTAAATTTTTCAAGCATTGCTTTGCAAATAGATTTCAAATATACTTTTGCAAAGGTAAACTAAGGTTAAATTGTTATAAAGTATCTAGGAGATAAAAAGTAATTCCAAAAAATAAAAACTGATACGAGGTTTTGAGATTTAATTTTACAAAATTTTACTGCTCTATTTAGCTCTTTCCTAATACAGCATGTATTTATTCTGTAAAACAAAAAACATTTTTTTTTTACCTTTGGTACTAAAAAAAATAAAACCAAACACACAATAACATTTCTAAACACCAAAAAAACCTTCATCTCCCACAAAACTAAATCAAAAAGCTTTCACAAGCCTCTTTCAACTAGTTTTATATTTACCTCCTCTATGCAAAATATTCAACAAAGTAAAAACTATCGTGCCAAGGATATCCGAATTTCTTCACAAGTTAAGAAAGACACTGCCCAAAGAGCAGGAAAAAATCCAATTTTTTTCTTACTACGGCAGCTGGATTTCTCATCAGGTACTGATAGTAGTCGATCAGCCGGCTCTCCGTAATAATTAGGTCACTTGAAAACGGTTGCATCACTTCTCTTCTATTTATTGCTACTTTTTGTTTCTTCTCTAAAAGTGGCCTCCGCGAGAGAGACTAACCTGAATAAATTCCCATCTTTCGATTCACTAACCTTCACTCTTTTACGCTCAGCCAGCCTGCAATGCTCCTCCGTGGATCGACCTTGATGGTTACGAAATGTTGCCACAGGCAGAGATGAAAAGTATATTCTCGAGATGGGCTTTTGTGTTGGACGTAGGGAGAAAGCTCATAAACATGCTTTATTGTTAGGAATCTGTCATTTGTTTTGAAATCGTTATTCTGTTTTCTGTCACGAAGATTCCAAATTTTATGAATTGTGCCATTTTTAAATGTCAGACAAGTTTACAGAGGACAGAAAAGGTTGTAGAGCTGGTAGGGGCATTTATTAAAGCCCATGGATCCATGACTTTGTCATGAATATGACACCAATCAACCAAGTTTTCAATGTATTATTCATACCCTTTTTTGTAGCAAAAAGCACCAAAATCTAACCCCAACCTACCAACTACACTGTTAAAAATATCCGTAACTATGTAAGAAATTATCTATACTTTTGACAGGAAAAATATGTTCTTAAGATAACACAGGGTTTTTTTCCTGTTTTCCTTTATTTGTGATGTATCTGGTAGTCCACAAAGAAGGCGGAACGAACCAACCCAGTGACTATACACTCACCCCAAAAAAAAAATCAAAAAGGACTGCATGTTCATAATAATGAAATTATCGCTTTTTCCTATACACTGACAATCAGCATAGCAGTAATGCTCTTTCCTTTCGTCCGTATCGCTGGATGTCAATTGTATAACAGTATTTAAGGTAAATGTGGGTATAGTGGACACTGTCCCAATAGTGGCCACCTAGTTGATTAATTTTAATTAATACGAGTTAGAGTTATCAAATAGCGTTAAAATTCATAGGCATAGTAGATTATGCTATCAGGTAATCAGTTAAATAACCACCGATACCACAGATCAGTATGGGAAGGATATTTAAGTCTTTAAAAATAACACCATCGGCCGAGTGACTGAAATTTGAAGTTGCTTATTGAATCGCTTTAGGAAACGGTTAAGTCGGAACTGATTTTTTAGTATTTATTACGGTTTCACTGACTTTTAAATTCATTTTAAGATTAAGTAGATTGTATAAAATCATACTGAAAAAAATTTATTTGAAAATTTTTACTTTACGAGGATTTAGGGGGGTGGCCACTTTACCAACACAGAATCTTAGATTTTCCAATAGTGGTCACTGCAATGGCTTTCAAAAAATATATAAATCATTTTTAATTTGAATCAGATTTTCTTCAAAAACTGTTGATTATGCCATAAAAAGGGTGTTGTACGAATTAGGTTTCATTCTGGCTTCGGGAAATTCCTCTCAAATCAGCTACAACGTAGGCTATGGGCCGGAAACCATTAAGTCTGTAATTCTAATTCAAATAAAACTGATTTTATTTTAATCCAAAATATATTTCGCTAGGAAGGAAGACTTTTTTAGAGCTAGACGACCATACCTACTCAATTTCATGCATAAACCCCCTCGTATAGGCAGAAAAAGAGAGGTGTCCACTTTTGATGCAAAGGGTGTCCACCATAGAAAAATCAGATACATCGATGTGGCCACTATAGAAGCAATTTGGAGTACTTTTTAAAAATTCATTAAAAATACTTTCCCCGATCTAATTACAGTTTTAATTGGTAAAATCGAAAGAAGAAGATCCAGTTGATCTAAATATAGGATGGTAACCGTTTCCAGGCAAATAGATTAATATTTATAGAGAATTTAAGCGAAAATTTTCCTTAAAGTGTCCACTATACCCACATTTACCTTATTACCAAAAAAATAATTGTAATTGGTTTATTAGTTACATGAACAGGCTTTATATATTCATTTCTGAAACTAAGCTGTTAATATTCTGAAACATTGACAGAAATACGCTATTAAAAACAGAAAGTCTGATAAATCACGGAATATACCCGTGTAATAAATGGAAATAAACTGGTGTCTTTGCTAACAGTTTTTTTCTGTAAATAAATTCAACATATTTTTTACACAGTGTACTTCATATCCAGTTTTCTTTTCCTGTACCTTATTTTAAAGATATCCGCGAATTAAACATTTTTCTCTAAAATACAACTTATAATGACGATTTTGTAAAGCCAGACTAGCTTATATACTCGGCCAAGAACTGTACAAGTAAAGATTCTAATATGATCCTTTACAATTTCATCGCGATTATTATCTTCTAAATTTTTCCATAAGTTGTTTTTAAGCATTTCTTTTCAACCATTTCTGAGTTTCACCTACAGTTCTCTCGATTCTAGCAGACTCTTTAAAATATCCCCATTAAACCAAGCATAAAAACCTAAACCCTGTTTTGGAAAATTCCCCCTTTAAATTTTTATAAGGTTCTGCAAAAAGAAAAATTCTTTTGACTCACCATTACTTTTAATAAACTTGAATATAATGTAGTACTACCGATACAAAGAGGCAACATTTCCTGCCTCTGAGACTAAGAAACACCTGGGAGTAACTCCCTTTTGAGTTTTTATAAATAATAAATTATTTAAAAAGTTTCAAATTCTTAATTTATAAAAATATAAACCAAACAAAAGTCGAAAGAAAATGAAGGTGAAGAACTTACAATTTTTCACAAGCTGCTTTCATACTTAGTAATGCATTAACAACGGTTTGTATCTGCTCAACTTTTCAACTTTTTCATCATGAAATTTTTCTTTTCTACTTCTTCTTTTGAAAAAAGTTATTTTCGTATTTTAGTATGTAAAACCTTAAAAAATCCATACAACGTGGGTTAAACACTACAGGGTTAGAACATAGTATATTCTATGGAACACTTATTAGAACACTTATTTTATGGTGGAGTTGGTGGCGTAAAATGTGTCCCAAAATTCAACAAGTGATAATAGAAAGAACAGGTTTGCTAATCGTCATTTTAATAACGATACTTATCAAATGTGAAAAATAGTAAAGAACGCGAATTGGATTCTAATATTAAAAATAGAATTCAAATATAGTCATACCACCAAGGAGAAAAACTTTTGACGCCGTACAATATTGTTGCGATTGTCATGGAAACGGATATTTCCATTCAATTTCAGGGGTGACGGTAATTCATAAACGCTGAAAAAACGTTTCGTTCAAAATCTGGCTTTGGCTTTGTACTTCTTTTCAGAGTTATGCTTTTTCTGTCAAAGTTTTTCTCCTGGCTGTATGACTATAGGTAACTAGTAAAAGAAAAATTGATTGCACACGCACTAAAATATAAATTAAGATATCCTTATAAAATACAGATTGTACTAGCTAATGTTTCAGATGAAAACATCAATCCGATCAACATAATGTTGACACACGTTCAAGACTAACGGTAGAATAATGATGAAAAACTTTTCAATCAGTTGTATAAAAAGGATCATAGAAAATTCTGATAGACACCAATAACTAACATCATGCAAAGGGTCATTCATACCAAGCTGTAACCCGACTTTAATTTGAACAAAAGTTAAATAATTTTTTTAACAAAATAACATATTCATCACCAAGGGGACTTTGTGCCGTTCAGGTGACAGATAGATTTTTATGTTTAATAAGATTAATACAATAAAGCAGAATAAAGTTAACATAAATATATACAGTGCTTTCCCCCAAAAACAACAAACTGTTTAATATTGTCTCCATTAAAAGCTTAATAAAAATGATAATTAAATCGAACAAAAAACTGTTGTAACGGCTCATCCTCCTTAACATTTTAGTGCTTAGCATGTTTAATTCCAATTATCCATTACAAATTGGCAGTCAATTAAGTAAGAATTCGAAAAAAAAACACTTTTTCCTAGAAGGACTTTAATTGGCGGACTGAGCTAAAACTTTAATATTTTATTCTCATAGTAATGGGATGACATAAAAACTAGCGATAAATGCTCTAAAGTCTTTATAACATACATTTTTACAAAATCTGTAAATCTGAAGCACATTTTTTGCCAAAAATCTACATTATCTCATTATCTATTAAACTGTAAAATAAAAAAGAACACAATAATTACAAGTTCACATAGCCACCTGGGATATCTTGGTCCATGTAGGTGACCGTAAATATGTATAACAAAATATAAAAGTAACTAGAAGAAAGAAAAAAAATTGCATTTATATTAAAACCTCAAGAAGCTTCAAGATATATCTAGTAGAAAACTGGTTTGTGCAAACTCGTTAGGCCCTTTTCCTTGAAAAAAAACCTTTACTTCTGAAATATATTAGATAGTTTAAAGTTTAAAAATAGGTTTAATTTAGATAGTTTAACAAGAAACTTTATATAGCATACAAAGATTTATAATGCTTTTTCACAATATAAGTGCTTCCTTATACAGACGTTTGAAAGTGTTCCAAGGATTTTCTAGTGGTTGTACCGGGTTATATTTGGATGATAAAACAATTGTTCTTTTTTCCTTTCAAAAGATAGAAGCATTTTAGGTCAACTTCTTGACGGATAGTTTTTTCTCATTGAAATGTAATAACAAAGAAGCGAAACTTTTTACGTACACTTGACCCCTTCTTACTTTTCATATTGTTGTGTTATTTTTGGTTCAACTAAGAATAGTGAGGAGACTGACAGCTACTTTCAGGTTATGTATTTTCTCAAGACACTTGATTATTTTTTCCAAATGAGGCATTACTAAATGAAAAAAGTTCTTCGAGTTAGATTTCAAAAGTGGAAATCAGGTAAGGGAGAGTGGGGCACAAAAAGTATATTTTTGATTATTTCTCCATATATTTATAAGAAATTGAAACAAAACTGATTTATTCGTAAGTTTACAGCGTTCCTGAAAATTTGGTACCCTTTTTAGATGCCTTTATCAAAAATTCCCCCCTTGAATCATCGTTCTAAAAATTGTGAAATTCAGTTCCAATGTGCCCCAGTGGTGGGGTACATTGGAACATGCTTGGAGCACATAGGAACGCCTGCATAAATAATACAGAATCAGTCATGGTTAATAGATAAAGGATTTTTTGTTAGGATTTTTTTTCAGTCTTGTTTTAACCATACTTTTCAAATCATAACCTATAAAGTTATTCCTGTATTAGCTAGTCATTTATAGCTTTTCTGGAAAGCTTTAAATTACCTAATTAGAGAATAAGTAATAGGTAATAATAACTAATATATTTCTTAATCAGATAATTTTTTTCTAATAAAACATTCAACAAAATATTTTTCAACTGGTTTTAAAAGGGCTTACAAAAATAAATGCATAAAAACATGAATAATATGAAAGAATATTAAATAAAAACATTTTATACAGAAAACCATCTTTCTTAAAACTCTTCCAACTTGTATCATATAAGTTAAAACTGGAAAATCCTATAGGCTTTGTATTTTTATTTTAATACTAGAAATAATTAAACTAATTTAATTTAAAGTACCTCAAAATACTATATTTAAAATCTAAAAATGGGTTCTAAGTAAAGAAAAGGAATTAGAAGGGTATCTTGAACTGTCCCAATATGCCCCAACTTTTTGTGTTCCAATGTGCCCCATCTACCATCTCCAACTTCAAAGAACTTAAAAGTTGTGCGTAATTAAGATCCACATATACATATACCAAAGGGAGTTTAAGGGGTCCTCCCCACAGATTTTTTTTTGGAAATTTGATACCTAAAACAGGTTTTTGAATTTCGGAAATACGTTTCTTAGGTTGATTTTGATATAAAAAAAGTTGTGAATAGTAAAGTTAGAAGTACAACAGAATTTTTTTGGAAACTTGGCCCTAAAAAAACAAATTTTAACCTGTTTTGATATAACAAGTCTGAATTTCGTGGTTATATAATACGCCCCTGTTTGTGGTTTAATAACATTGTAGTGGACAATCCCAAAAATCACCAGTAGAAAAGTAAAATTTTTATTATTATAAATATGAAAAGATATAAATAATATGTTATAGGTGATCAATTTAATCCTATCTAGCAAACTAGTTTGGCTAGTTGAGGTTATAACCCAGAATCACAGAGAAATATCCTAACAGAGGGTCCACGAGGCTATTTTCAAATGCGTTACTGATGTGAGGGCGCCACACTAGAGTCTGGAACGTATGCCGGCCGCTTAAATCTCTCGCCAAATTAGAACTCAGCGCATGCGCAAAAAGGTGTTTTCGATCTCCCATAGGCAGCCGGCGAACGATTCAGACTGGATCCAGACGCTAGTGAGTTTAGTGCGATCCCAGCGCCACAATTCTCCCAACCTGTAACAAGATGTCATGATTTTCGATTTCCATTATGGCCTATGGCCGTGGACTCTCTGTTCTAGTACTCTGTGGCCAGAATATTCCCCCACCCACTTTCGATTGCTATGCAAGTGCCAGAACGAGGGTCGCTATCTGGCGGACCACGTGAGACTATTTCCTCCAAAACATTTTGAAAATCACCCATATAAACATTATAGAGTGTTTTCAGGTGACGTCTGAACCGGTTATTTTCTAACTGTGTACCTTCTGTAGGGCTTTTAACTGTTGCTAAGGCCGTTGTTTATCTGTTGCTAAGACGGTTTTTAGGTATGGGGTCACGTGATTGCAAATGCACCAATAGAAGAATTCCACGGCCAGTCATTTGGAGGTGTTAACCTCTGTAGGGCAAAAAAACTGTAACATCTTCTGTTGCTAAGGCCGTTGTTAGGTCCGAGTCATGTGATTGAAAATGCTCTATTACGTAACAAAAATTAATTGTAACTCCCATTTTTAAGAAAACTTCCTGGGAGAGAAAACCCCAGATCCCCTTTTTTAATAAAAAGCTCTTAATAACAGCATATACAAGTACTTAAGAAAAAGTTCATTCAGTGATTTTGAATTTTATAATTTAGGAGGAGTGCTAAAATTTTATTTGCTGCCGTATTTACCATTTCAGCATTCGGACCCTTTTCAGCATTCTTGCTTAATTCTATATATTAAATTCCCCTGTATTTAAGACGGTTTCCAACTCAATTTCATTTTTAGAACATCGACATCTAAGCTTTATTGAGCTGCATAAGAAAAAGTTCACAAATTTGGGAGTTTGGGAATTTTTTTTTCTTAATTAGATTAAAGACGAAATTTAATCACTTTTTCTTTTTCTCTAACTTTTTTCTTTTTGAAGCCTGAAAAAGGGCTATTTTCACATGCTAATATTTCCTCGAATGCTTGTTTAAAAAATGGTTTTAAAATGTTGGGCTTCCTGCGATGTAAATTTTACACGCAACTGTTGGGAAATTTTTTATGAAATAGTTTGGTTTGATTTTTTTAGTTCAATGGCAAAAAGTTCATTTTATGCCATTATTTTCCAAAAATGAAAAAAAAAATAAATTTAAAAGCTTAGCTTGCTAAAAAGCCATTGAAATATGTGATGGTAACGGGTAAAGAAACAAACAGTAAGAAGCATAAAAATAATACTGAAATTCTACCTCCATCCATATTTTAACCTACTGCTTTTTGACACTAATTTACAACCCCTAATTTGTTTTATTTAACCAATGAAGACTGAAATTTCCAAATCAAACTCAACCGGTTCTTCTATTAAATTTCTTCATTCTTCTCATGCTAATTCTAATGTAATAGTCAGTTTGAAAAAAGGGAAGAAGTCCAAAAACCAAATATGTATTGAAAAAAAACAGGGGGGGGGGTGGCAAAAAAAAAAAACCAACTGTATATAAGGTATAGGTGATGGAATTTTTATTGTACAGTACAACATATATATCATCAAAGCTTTGCAGGAAATTCAGGACATTATATAGAAAACAGAGTAATCATCGAAACAAATATAAGTATACTTATGATTTTCTGATGATATTTCTGATTGTATACAATCAGAAATAGTTTACAGTTGAAAAAAGTTGGTGGACTTATTCCCTTTTCAACCTTATGAAATTTCAACTGAAGAAAATTCTTAAAAACCAATTAAAATTGACATTCAATTGTACAAAAGTGATAATAGTATACAATTGCAATGCAAAAGTGATAAATAGAAAGACTACGACAAATAAAATTCAAAATTATTATGGAACTGAGTCATTAAGGCAGTATCAATGGAATAAATGAATTTGAATGGAGTCAAACATTTCCTCGATGGTAAAAAAAGTTAAAAACACTTTTAAATTAAAAGTTAATTTTATTTTGGCTTAGTTCGCAGCACAAAGAATAAGAAAAGAAAGAAAAATTAACTTTAAATCCCAATTAAATTAAAAAATACAATGAATGAACATCGATTTCGCAAATTCAAGGGACTATATCCGCCTATAGGGGGTAGCTATTTTTCCCCTCTTTCCACTCATATGTTGAGCAAAGCTTGGAGATATATTTGACCTCAAAAAATCAATTTGTCATTTTTTGGACTTATTCCCGTTTTCAAACTGGCGATTCAATTGCTCTAATTCTAATAAAACACTTCTATTTTATTTGCTATTTTAATCGCAGGGCACCTCCCAGTCTCTTTCGGGGTAGTCTTGTGTTGTTTCAAAACGACACTAGATGGCGCGTCCACGAGCGGGTCGGAAAAGAGAGGGAGAAATTCAAGGATAACAACTCGACATCTCGCAAAATTCTAATGCAAGATCTACATGGAAAGAAATTTGAACTGATACACGTGGATTAAAATAGTAATTACACATGTTTTCCATGAACTTTAAGGGAATAAGGTGAGGAAAAATCGAGCGGTTTTGAGTTTTGGCTGAACTTCTAAAACCATACCTGACTTTTAAGTTATCTAATTAACAAAATTAGAAATTAGAAATTGACTTTTTAGGAGGAGTTCATAGGTTTGGGGTAAAATAAAATAAAAAGATTTTTAAGCATTGGACTTAATATTCATAAATATTTCTTAATAAAGGCTTATGATACAGGAATATATAAAAACATACCCTAAAAGTTAATTAATGATTTTTTCATTAGATGAGATAAGCTAACACTAACTGATTTCTTTAAAAGATATAAAATCATTTTAATCAAAAGTATTATCAAAGAATATAAGCTGTTTTTAATCCATCGGCGGAAGCATGCCACAACCCCCTTCCCCTGGTGAGATTTTGTTAGATCCCATCATACCCTGAACTCACATAATTTATTTACGTCCCCTTAGGAAAACTGAAATGCCGTTATACTCAGACGACTCAGATTCAGACTCATTCTCATTGTTCTAAGCTTAATTTTGATGGCTTATTGTAAATGTGTTAATAAATGTTCTTTAATGTATTTAATTAATGGCTCCAACAAGCGTCCACCAATGCTTGGTGACCCGGACGTAATATGAGCATGCAACAAAGTACGCTTTTAATTCACTTAATTTACACTCATACTTGGTCTTCTCACATGGATATTTTAATTTCTCTTGATGACCCCTTATTTTTTAAAATCTCATGGACCACCTCACCAATCTCATGTACCACCGATTGGGGACCACTGCGATATTAAGGAAAACGGATTGAAGAATTGAATAGTTGTGTTCCGGAATTAATACCTTTTCACTCTTCCAACCAAATCACAGTACAATTCCAAGCACTGAGTTAAACTTTTGAAACAAAACTTTATTGCTCCGTCAGCAAGTCAATTTTTTTCACACTTTCCTTAAAGTGAGCTTCATATACGACGGAAATCCAGGATTACACAACAACACAATACTCCGACAACCTGACGTGCATTTCGTATCGGGTTCTTTACACTGTTTCACATCTAAATCCAACTTAAAACACTCAGCGAAATCTCCGGAACAAATCCATCCAACCGGTAGTAGTATAACCATAATACACGGAAATGAATTGGCTGGAGAAAACAATACAACACGCAAAAACCGGTCAAAAAGAAGCAAAATCGTTTTTGGAATAAAGAGCTGCCACAACTCCCGATTCCTCAGTAACCCGTTTGAGATAGAAGTGGAAAAAAATATGTTAATTCTATTCCGATTCAAAGTGTTTTATGGTCAGGACGATTACTTTTGTGGGGAATCAGGAAATGGGAACTCCTTCGAAGAAAGGGATGTGTTTTTTGCATGCTTCGCTGGAGCACGCTTTCCCTTATGGATGGTCGCTTTCACTTATTTTGGATTGGTTGTTCAGCCGGGGAATCAATTACTGACGAATAAAATTGAGTGTGATACATTGAGAAGATAGTACGTAACAATTACCGTCATTGATTCATTTTAAGTGGTTACCAGTGTTCTTCAGCTTAAAATCAATTGACACACATTTTTACATATAAAAACGTTTTGATTTGTTTGGTTAAGGCATATCCATGTCCGTATTTAGCACCCCAAGGGTTATAAAAACTTCAATTTTCCTTTGCAACTTTTTTTGCCTAATTTTTATCTAAAGACAATGTTTTTGATTGTACTAATCAAGAATCCAGGATATGCTTTGTCGATTCCAAATATGTTTATAAAATCTTCCTTTATAAGCAAATTTAAAGACAGAAATATTACTTGGAGTAAGAAAAGACAAACCTGCTTGTTCTCCTATAAAAAAGAATGCATAGTCTTTCCCATACCTAATTATCCAAGAGTGAAATTATTGAACAAAGATTGTAGATCAAATTATTAACATTATTTCAAATGCCCTACATGAATTTCTTTGATTTGATGTACTTTTAAAAAATTCTTCCGCCCTGTGTACACGTTGCATACTCCTAAATACGTCTTTGGCACATCTTTGAATAAAATTATGCATCTCCATAGTATAGTATGGCTTCTCCTATTGAGCTCCGCCTAAAATCCTCAAGTGCTTTACATAGGACTCCCTACTGAAAAATGCTTCCCTAAATTTTTTCCATGATTCGAGAAGTTTTAAAAACCACTGCCTTAGAAAATTTCGGGAATACCCAAAAATAAAATAAGTCATTTACGTCCACCTATTCCATGTTTTTGCAATTCTAAAATACATATCTTAAATCAAGCCTACGAATCCTCTTAAACAGTAATTTGGATAAACCAAGAATGCACAATTTTCAGGGGAAATATTAGCATCTGTCTCTCTCTCACTCTGTGTCTCCTCTCTCTCTCTGCCTGTCTGTCTTCTTCTTTAGTTCTTTCATTATATCTATTCTCATTCCTTTCCTTTCTTTTCTCTCCCTCCTTTATTCTTTCTTTCAGTCCAAAATCAAGAGCAAGAAGAAATTCAATGTAAAGATAACTAAAATTTTGAGGACCCATAAAAGCATATGAATGTGTATTTATAGTCTGGGATCATACTCAAGACTGCTCAAATTTACCTACTAACTCATGCTTCTCTTATCTCCTTATTCTCTGTCATACTTCTTAACCCAACTTTTTCCATCTCATAAAACAACATTCAACAACATATTTCAACATTCACGTCATTGTGTTAATTAAACGTTAAGGCTGGGCGCGCACGAGTGACTAAAGTCACGGCGACCAGGATTACTAGTATCAAAAATATCACTAGAAAACAATAGAGCATTTTCAATCACATGACTTTACCTAACAACGGCCTTAGCAACGTTGTTTTTATCCTCCAGTGATGTCATGTGCGAATGCTTCTATTGGATGCTTCTATTTCCCGCCCCTAACAACAGCCTTAGCAACGTTGTTTTTGTCTTTGTCACCGTGACAAAAGTCGCCCGTGCGCGCTCGCCCTTACGATTCATTCCCATTACTTTTGCGCACAGCCTAAATAATTTTATCATCGATGATAGAACGTATCTATAAAATAATTCTGTCATAAAATTTCCTCGGGTAACTTATATAACGACCACACCTTTTAGAGAAGGATACTTCTGCTCGGAGCCATTGTAGTCCTTTTCGGATATCTCGGTCATTACCCTTGAAAGTAGAACGTCCACGTGTGGACGACTTTTTTGTTGACGGAGGGAGACGCCGTGGCGGAAAGGAAGAATTAAAACTCTCATCCTTAAAACAATGATTAGGATAACCGTTACGAACCCACAATGTGATTAAATTTGAAAACGTGATTTGAATACCGCGATGTAAGACAAGAATCGGAATAAACTGTCAACTAATATAATAGACTGAGAGCTGGATGCATAGTTTGAACATGATAAGGTGCACAAAATATTTCACTATCACCTGGAATAGATTATATTGATGCTGGCAAACCGAAAAGCACGGCAGCCAGAATGCTAAGTGGATGCTTTTAGTGTGGGGAAGGGTCACACACGTGTGCAAATTTTCGTAAAAATTAACTGACTTGGAAAATGCTGTAAATTGGCTGAAGTATATAAAATAATGTGAGTAAAAGTCAGGAAAAATACAGCCAAGGAGCTAAGGGGAGGGTAAAGGACCGTAAGAAGGTATCAAAGTAGGAAAAGAGTAAAATTTATTGTTAAAAAGCAGAAATAATATTTACAATTTCTAAAAGTGACATAATAAGTCATGAAACAATGTATAATTCTAGCTAATAATCAGAACACTATTTAACAGTAACAGACATCAGCCACCAAAGAAGCCTCTATTTTGCACAAAGTCTAAGTATGAGTATTATACAAAAGCATTTAAGTGTATTAAATAATGATGTAAAAGTTGAAAAGCAAATGAAAGGTATAGCCAAGAATAGAGACGAGCATCTAGCAATACAAATAGAGATGCTCAACAAATCACTTGAAAATTATTTTCGATCTGTATTAAACTAGCTTAGAAATATAATAAGGCAAGTAATAACCTAAATTCTATTAAGTAGAATTCAAACAAATAATTATCTACTAGGTGAAAGAAAAGAACAGTTAAAATAAAATTCACAGTACTCATAGATAGGTATGCGATTTCATTATTTATGATACTCATAAAAACCCGTGTGCTCCCGTTAAAAAGAATAAAACGATTAGAAATGAGTTATGCTGTGTTTATTATCAATATATTATAATTTACTTATATGGTGATGGTTATATTTTAGTTGCTTTCTATTTCAAAGATTCCCATTTCGATAAGCACAGAAGAATAAAACACCTTATATCACCTCAACAATAAAGGAGTTAGTGACCAGTTCATTTAAACAGGTTTCCCTTTTTGAAAAGGTCGAGGACCTAGAACAAGCGGTTTGCAATTTTAGCCATTTTAATCTAATGGATAAGATGAAAAGCCTGTTTTAGTTTTCAAATGCCTCTTCTATATACACACATGATTATAAATCGCTGCGATATTTTTAACTAACCAGATTTAAAAGCTTTCTTGACCTCGGTGGCATACCCAGTTTTCTTCTATGAAATGTTTGGTTCGAATTAAAAATCCAATTTGTTTCCCAAGACATCTAATTGGCGTTTTCCTGGTCGTCGATTATTTATCCTAGATGTACTTTTTCCTGTTTACACCTGGCGATCGGCCAGTCTATCACACAGGAAGATGTTTTCTATTTCAAACGAAGAAGAAAAAAATCTTTCTATATTTATATACCCAGAATTCATCCCAATGCGAAGGCGTCATGATGGAAATAATGCTGGAATGACTGACAGACTGACACACTAACGGGATGTTAACCCGAGGGAAGTGCTCCTTATTAAAACTTCATATCTGCTTTTTCTCGCTTCATTTCATATTTGCGAACGCGCCCAGCCGTAGCCTAGTAGTTGTAAAACAAATACTAGTAGTATAGTAGTGAGAGTGGTTCATTTTCGGGAAGTGATGAATAACTATTTTTTGGTGAAGTGACAGGTAGGTAATGTGTAAAGGGAAGGAAAACCCTTGTGAAAATGCTGATTAAGTTGTAGAATCATGGGAAATTTGGACATGGACGTATGGACGTAGACATGGACGTATATAAGGGGGGGGGTTAGGGGGTCCAGACCCCCCCCCCCTTAGCCCAAACCTTATGTCAGCCAAACAGAAAGGTTCCTGTCCCAAATATCCAAAAAATGCGTAAAAATACAACTTTTTCGGATCAAATTTCACAAAATTTTCTGGGGGAGGACCCCCTAGACCCCCCTTTTTTGCATCACCGCATATACTAACCGCTATAATTCACATTTGGCCTACATTTTACTTCAAAAGGGAAAACTGTTAGAAACATTTGCGGTTACAGAACCCCTTCGAAACAGTCTAGTAAAGGCCCCCTAGGTCCGGAGGTCTTATAGGTTTTTCCCCCCCCCCAGTCAAAAAGTTGAACTTACGCATACTCCATTTGGTCCATCCTCGTGATAAAGGTTAACCTAAGCCTTTATAACCCTTTGCTACGCTGGGGGAACCTCAAACTTTTACTCCATAGAAAACGGCCGACTGAAGCTACTCCTTAATGTAATAGGGGGTAAATAGGGGGTTTTCAAGGGTCCTCCCCCAAAAATGTTAAAATTTTAGTATGCTAAAAAGTCTTCTAAAGCTACTTTTTAGGGGTTTTCAGGGAGCTTTGCGGGCCGCACAAAATGACCCGGCGGGCCGCATCACTTTCAGTGTCTCCTGAATGAATTTTCTTGGACCCCGCCCTTGTAAAAGCTATAGCTACGTCCGTGATTACAGATGTGAAAAAGAGAAGACAAAGAATCAAAGATATAAACATGAGAATAACGAACACGAGACAAGGGGACGTCCATAAACTACGTGAGGTCAAAAAGGGGGGAGGGGGTCCAGCAATATCTCACCAAATAGGGGAGTCAATATCTTTTTAGCACAAGTTTAGGAAAAATGCGCCAAAACAACGAATCATTAGCCAATTAGTCGTGATAACTTCAAGTTAAGAGTTAAGACCAATTTTCGATTTCAACATGTAGTTATTTGCATCAAAAAAAGAGGAAACAAACATGACTAGAACCATAGCCTTCGAGAGCGAGAAGGCCGGGACAGAAGAATGATGAGTCATCCTTTCCGACGAACGCTACCATTGAGTTTCCATTGACGCGTCGATTTTGGAGGGGAAAAATCGCTATAAATCATAAACAAATGATCGGAAAAAGAAAAAAAGACCTGTGTGTGATGTAGGAAACCAATACTAATGATTCTGAGTGAAAATGTTTACAAAAATTTTGATAAATTTTGATAGATGGGATTTTTAAAAAAACCTTGTTCCGAGTACGATCGACTTTCACAAGCTTTATTAGATTAGATTCGGCATAATTTCAGTTAAATTACTACTTGCATTATAAAATCAACATTTTTGGTTAGATTGTATTCGTTTTTGAGTCATTCAAACCAATATTAACATTCGAAAATTTGCTGTTTAGTTGAGATTCGAAGCTAGCTGAACCGGGCGACGTTTTAAATAAAATATTTCTGTTTTATAATAACAAAAATCCTGTCTTTATTTTAACAACTAATAGATCATGTCCTATCTTAATATTTTTAATCCTTACACAGATAAATATTAACCATATTAACCCCCGCCTTGTAACTTTAAGTAGGATTTAAATATCAAGTGAGTATTCAAAATCAGCCGCTCTCTCTCTTTCTGGTACTATAATATATCTTGAGGTTTATTTCCTTTTTCCTTTATATATGAATAATCTAATATTTGAAATGAATAAATAGGATTTCCATTTTCAGTCAATAAAGTGTACTTATTTATAAACTTTTAAAAGGTAAAAACATGAAACGCAAATAACTGATCCAATAAGTTATAAGCATAACATTTAATTAAATTATTAATATCTATTAAAAAAATTTTATTTTTGGGAGGCAAGATAATACCCCACAAACTTTTATTTTAGCTTTTTCTTTTGACGGGTGTCTTTTCACTCAAATATTGAGGGCATCCATCGAAAATGCAAGGATACGCATCTTCTTTTAAACTTAGCCTTTTTCGTGGAACAGCCACGATTTTCCCCTCCTTGTCGGGTAAAAGATCCTCCCGAATAACCATGTCGCTCCGAAAGTGCTTGATGCAAACCACGGAATGCTCAGAAGGAGCGAATTGAGCTCTCGGTATTTTCCGAAGCCATAACTTCTTTCTTTCTGCATCTTTAGGGAAGGAAAACACACTTACATTGCTGGCACCTTTTGTATAATTACCCTTGCATCCTGGGACACAGCAATGGTCCGGCATTATAAAGGCCTGGATGCAAAAAGAGCAAGGGAAACATGGGACAAAGCAGAGACAAAGGCGCTTGCTCCAAGTTCCCGCGTACGCACACAGCTCAGACCTTGAGAATCAATCGACGGCTAGGATGACTCATCGCTCCGGAGATGCGCAAGTGGCCAGGCCTGTCTCGTTCTAGAAGGCTATGCTAGAACACACCATCGAAATTAATTTATTTAAAATTGTGGAGAAAATCTCACGTGAGAATTAATTTTAGGGGGAGGGGTCCAGCAAATTCTCACTAAAGGGGAGGGAGGGGTTCAAAATTTGGAAAAAATACCTCATGTAATTTATGGAAGTCCCCTAAGAACCAAATTCCTTTGCTGCTTTCGATATTTTTAAAGAATTATTTAGATAAGAAATGGGTACTTTTAAAGAGAACAATTTATCCTAACAACCATCCACGTCTTTCTCGATATCTTTTAAAGTGGTTTTTTCCTTATTTTTGCAGTAAAAAGCAATTTTCAGAAAATTTTGGTAATTTTTTTTACTGGCTGTACAAAATACCGTACTTATTTTTCTTATCGAAACAAAATGTATACCCTTAGATTCAGTAATAGAAATAGGCCATTTGCAATCACATGACTCGGACCTAACAACAGCCTTAGCAACGGGTTCTTGTACTCCAGAAGTTAACAGTTAAAAGAAAATAACTGGTTGTGACGTCATATGCGAATGTTCTATAGAGGTAGGTTTGACTTTTATAGGAGGTGGGGGAAAATATAGCGAGAAGACCAATAAAGCTTTCCTTGGTAATAGTTTAAAATTCTAAGGAGTAAATATTTTTATTCTGATAAATTTCGTAAATTCGAAATCAATATTTCGATCATCAATGTAATCTAAGCGTTAATATCAAATATCACACGATTTCAGCGGTCATTTTAATCTATTTGATCTCTTACTCTTCTAGGAAACATATTCGTCATGCGTTATATTATTATGACTTTAAATCTAGGTGATGCAGAAACTATCTCAAACCCATGCAAGTATTTTTTTATACACAGGTTTATAAATCGAACAAAAGATGTAAAAATTCACAACTTACACATAATTTCCACATGAACATTAAAGTTGTGGAAGGTGCATCGGCTTATGATTATAGTGAAGTGATTGCAGAAATTTGACGAAATCCTCTCTCAGTTTCGACTATCCAAACGTAAAAAAAAAACTTTCTCACAAACAATAATTAGTGTCTTTTTCAAGACATAAATTTCACGAAGTAGATGCTGATAATTTTCATACACCTTGTTTTCACTATCAAAACATAAAAAAAACTTTCGCACAAACAATAACTGGTGACTACTTTTCAAGACATTAATTTCATTTTAGTTAAACTTAAAACAAGAAAGTAGCAAACTATGTTTTCAAATTAAACATTCGCGACCTTTTAACTTCTTGTCCTATATTTCAGTTTGCTTGTTCATGTATTTTAATCAGAAGCAATGGGTCTTCTGAAGAGTGAGAAATAAACATGCAAATTAAAATAATCATTATTTATTATTTTTGATTGAGAACATTTGAAAAGTTTGGTTAATTGGACATATGCATTACACAAAATGGCGTTATTCACATCCTATTTCTTTGCTTCAGTGATTTCAGATAAAACTCCATTTAAGAATTGAGACACAATAATAAAGACGAAAATATTGTACAGTCGACTCCGCTTATTGTGATCACGGTTAATGTTATCAACCAGATAATGTTATCGAAATTGTCTGGTCCCGATCACTCCTATTTAACTTAACGCAAAATGTATCGTTTAATGTGATCAATACATCGCTTAATGTTATCGAAATTGTCTGGTCCCGATCACTCCTATTTAACTTAACGCAAAATGTATCGTTTAATGTGATCAATACATCGCTTAATGTTATCGAAATTGTCTGGTCCCGATCACTCCTATTTAACTTAACGCAAAATGTATCGTTTAATGTGATCAATACATCGCTTAATGTTATCAAAATCTGGTAGTAAAATCCCCTAAAAACCTCCTTTTTCCCCGTTGGAAGGCCAGTTTTAATACATTGTCATTCAAAATGAGTCATTAATTTATTAGTGTTATATGTTCCACTCTCATATTTTTCTTTAAGAATTTATAAAAGTTGCAAAATACATCAAGGTAATCGTTTTAAATACTTCAATTAGGACTACATAGTTGTGATTTTAAAGCAAACACTCGAGTTACACTGTTTGAAACTTTCTAGTATCAAATCGCTTATTATTATCATCAATCGGATATTGTTATCATTCTACTCTTGGACAAAAGTGATTACATTAAGCGGAGTCGACTGTATTATTCGGTAAAGACAAAAAAAAACCATCCTTTCTAAAAATTAGAAAAATCCAAAAAGCCACGTTTTGTTTATAATAAGAGTGAAACGTGCATGAGGAGTCAAAATTAACATCCAAACCGGCGTCACTGTCAAGCAATTAACTTTAAGTACTTGAGTATCTATCTACCTGGAAGTTCATTTAATCATGGATATTGCAGTGAGAAATATGCTTGTGTCGCAAAGCGAGCTTTTGGGTGTGGCTGGAAGTATTCAAAGGAAGAAACGAGCGTTTTGGAGAACTGCAATACACCATTTATGCGGACCTTACCTGATATAGTTGACACCAGAGTAAAATGCTCTCTCTTATGCTAACGGTCTGAAATAAGAATGGGTTCCATTAGAATGAGTTGCTTTATAGAGTTTGAATATTTTAAATATGAAGTAATGATATAATTAAAAATGTATGATACAATTAAATCCTTTTTTTGGGGAGGGCATCATTTTTATAATCAAATTCTCGATTAGTTTTCGCAGTTCAAAAATGTTTAAAACTTCCCTAAAACTTACACTTAATACAAACCATAGCGGAAAATAAAAAGAGCTTTTCCGGCTTGCCATCGCGAGCCAGATTTTAGGGGCTCGAGGGCCAGTTTTGGCCCGAAGCATGGGCGGATTTGAGGGGGTCATTAGGGGACAATGCTCCCCCCTCAACTTTTTGAGAAAGTTCCTTTATATAAGGAAAATGCATGTTTCCAAAGCCAACAGGGACAGCTTTCCCCCCCTCCCCAAGGTTTCTAGTCGTCCCCCCAGGGTCCATCACCTAAATCCGCCCATGACCCAAAGGCTATAGTTTGGAGATCCCTGCTTAAAGAACATTCCTGTCTTCTTAATACCCAGATAGATTAAGAGGCATCAAATTTTTTCAGTGCTTAAAACCTCTAAGGGTCCATATAACAACACACCTTTCCCGAACATGAATCAATTTATGTAATACAAAGAATCTTAATACGATCTTAAGCAACTGCTTTTCGTAACGACATACCAGAGCCATAAATTAAGAGGCACCTAAGTTTTCACTGTGGGGGCCCCTGTCCTTCCAAAAAAGAACATTCGAAAAACGTTCTAGAAGGCGCCCTTTGAACCTCGGTTCCATCATTTTCCGCCCGACTGCTCAACGTCTCAAGATGTAGGAACCGTTTACTTCCTCTCAGAAGTGGGTCGTCCCTCTCTCCTCACGTGGAGACCAACTCTCACGGAAAGAAAGAACACACTCTCTCTTTCGAATGTGCCTCGGGGGTATGATGGAGGAAACTACTTCCTCTAATTATAGACGGGCCTCATTTCGAATGGTTTGTTGTTGGAGAGATCACGAGGGACGGACATGTGAGGCGTTTAGAGTTTGGATGGGATTGAGTGACCATCGGTATCGATAAGTTGAAAAAATCTTATGCCTTTTGTTGTATCTTTGGAGTTTTTAGCTAGTCTTCATAAAAATAAATGGGTTGTTTTTTTTTGCTGTGGGGTTTCTTTATTGAATATATGAGTCCACATAAAATAAAAACAGGAGTTAGTACAATTTTCCATTAAAATACTAAATAAAATTACCTCTCACAAAACAATTGTGCAGTGATGCAGGGATAAAAATAGACGTAAACTCTCGAGAGGGGTCGAACCCCCAAAACTCCAACCTTGGATACGGCCGTGGATCTGTAGCATCCCTTTGCTCTTGACTTTTCATTTACTCTTTAGATTCCCTTTGAGTCTCTCTGCTCCTTACCATCCCTTCACTCTTCAACGTTGCATTTTGTCTTCAGAATTCTTTACCTTGAAAGAATTCCAATATTTTTATTTATTTATACCCGTGTATAAATAAACTTCTCGCACAGATATTTCTTTATCTCTCCAGATAACCCCAAGGAACACTTTAAAGGATCTCACGGATCACCGGTTGGTAATCACCGTAGTAAACAGTGCTATATGTATGATATATTTTAAAGCATTTTTCGTGAAAGGGCTACGGCCTGATACGAAATAAAATTTCTCCTTCTTCTTCTACAATGTTTTATACCCCAAGCAACACAAACGTTCCAGATTCATACAATTCTTGTCATGTATGGCCAAATTCCATTTACTTCTAGTAGCAGTTACGTAAACTTAACATATTTGTTAGGAGCTGTACAACTAGGGACTAAGGAACTCATCTACATCCCAATCCTTTTCTGATACCAAAAAAGGCTATTTTAACCCCCTCCCATGCCAAATCTTCTCATCTGCTATAGTTCTTCCATGTAGTATTTCCAATTTCTTTCTTCCACACTCCTTGTGGTTCACGTAGAGAAACCCATCGATGCGCGCTCTAGTCAATCCTAGCATATGCGAATGAGGGCTTTTGGCGGAAGTGGGTGTTGGATGTGATAACCCTCGTTTCGACCGTAAGTGTAATTAAAATTGGTGGCGAGATACACACAGAACGGTGTTGATGTTGAGAAACTGATGCATTGTGTGGGATAGGGCATCACCTTTCTATTGTTGAACATAAGCGGCCCTACCTAGGTGTTTCGAAAGCTGCGATACGTTTCGCTCATAGGGAGTCAGTTTTTGTCCCATTTTCAATTTTACCCAATTAATGGTCAGTATATACTCTGATTTCTAGTTAGATAGTGATTGCTCAAAAGGTGTTCGTTGAATTGTTCTGCCAACTGGAATAACCATTCAATGAAGTTGAGTATAGTAATGAACACACCTGGTATTGGCTTGCTACTCTAGAGGTAGTAGCACAGTTCAGTCGTGTTGGCTAATTGGCTATTGTTAGTTTTATTGTGATAAATACTATTTATAATAGTAGTGGGTGCAGGTTCAGAACAAAACTGGGCCAAAAACAATAGCAGTATATTTTCAAACCACTAATAAGTTACAATGAATCAAGGACAGTTAAAAAAGGTCAGTGGCGGATCCAGGGGGGCACTCTGGACAGTGCCCCCCTTGAACCCAAAAAAGGACTCAAAATGAATTAAAACCCTACTTTTACAGGTCAAATTTCAAAATTTTTTCTGTAGGAGGACCCCCATACCCTCCAGCGGTACCAAAAGGGGATCTTGAGTGATACTTTTTAGAAAATCCACAACATTTTGAAATTTTTCTCAAAAGGTAAAGGTGATGGTCTAGAAAAGTGCCCCCCCCCCTTGGAGCTTGGAGCCGTGCTGGATCCGCGCCTGGAGGCATGCAGCCCCTTGAAAACCGTTTGATTCATGCCACAGCATGGAAAATAATATAGTATCGACGTAGTTTTTCTGATTCTTCTTCACACTTTTATTCATCGATAATAAATTAGATACTGTGCAAAGATTTAATTCACTACTTTTACATTGGAAATTTGAACTTGAAATAGCTGGTCTTGTGAATATTGCGTCATAGCATTAGAGGGAGACCATCCTTGATGTGAAAATCTTTCTTTAAATTGCATGGACGGTTTTTATAGTCCAAATTATATTAATGAATTAGCTAATATCTAAAGTGAAATATAAAGAACCAGAGATATTTTTAACTCCTCTGAGAGAGTATTTTACTCCTTGAAAACCGGAAATACTCTTTAAAAAACTAGCCAGGAGTATTTTTACTCTTTGAATTTTCCCACAAAGGTTTAGCTTAAAAAATGCACCGCGTGCCCCACCGAAATCAACAAATAATATTTTTATACTCAAAACACCAACTTATCTCAGCGGAGACATTTTCGCTCGACTTTCTGGCCATAGCAAATTGCCAAAAGCCACGGCACCCTACTTATCAAATTTTTTAATTGTGTTTTCATAGCCATAGTATTTATTTCATTTATTGTTCTGATGCTTAGGGAGTTTGATGACGGTTTTCGTATCTCTATAAGTAGTTCATACTATTTCCGTATTTCACTCCTCATAATTCAATTTCACTCCTCCTAAAAAAAGTCAAGGAGTATTTTTACTCATCCAAAAAAATCCTAGAAATAACACTGTAAATAACGTTGTTTGACTTTATTTTTAAATTTGATTTTAACCAAAAAGTTGCTTGTTTTTTTACCAATCACTGATCACTTTCTCAAACTTAATGAACACAAATTAAAATCATTTTAGAAAAGAAGGATTCCTTTGAAACAAAACAAATGAAAAGCATTAGCTGTGGTCTATTAAGTGCGAACCTCGTTAAAGTGACTTCCTTCCGTACATTTTCTTGTGTTTGTTTGAAGGAAGTAAAAAAGAATCTGATACTGTGGTAAATTTATTTCCTTATTGAAGTTAACTTCTTGTTTAAGAATTTCTAAGTACCAATTTCATAAATAATTCCGGGTTCTTTAATTTAATGATAAGCCAAACAATGCTATTGTAGTATGATCGTTTTTCTGTAGAAATTAGCATATTAACATTGTTACCTAACGCATCCTTTTATCGCATTTTGATAGTTAAAAACAATGTGTGATAAAAGTATAAACTGTTATAAATCAAGGAAATACCGTTAAAACCTATTGTTTTTTTATCATTTGAAAAATATTTTAGAAAAATTTTAAAAGTAATAAATTGATGAAGAAAACCTTTTAAGACATTAATTACAATGTAATTATAGTAATTGTAAATGCTTTTTAAAATTAAGTTTTATAATCATATATTGAAAAAAATTATTCCAAACACTTTTAAGAAACTTCAATACTTCCTATATTCCAAAATAAGAGTTTGAACCCTATATAAATCAATTACAACTAATTGTCACTTATTCAATGCTTACATTTATGATTATATACCTCTTCTTCTAACTAAAATGATTTATTTCCAATTTCCTGAAAATTATTATGTTTCCAACTTTTAAGGAACAATTTAAAACTATTCAATTTTAAATTCGAGGAGTTTTATTCTGTAAAAATATTCCATTTCGCACTCTACTATATCATAACAACATTCCAATCATAAAACTTCTATCTGTTGCCAAACAGATTATTCCAAACACTGAAAAAAATGCTTATGGTTACTTTTCAGAATAGTAAACGTCACAGATTTTATCTTCTGAATATCAAAACGCACTCACGAAAACTATTATACTTCGTGCAAGAGGATATCAACCTTGAACGGAAGCATTGTAAGACTCTAACTAAGAGAGAGACAATTTTTTTTACTTATTAGTCGACGAAAGGACTTTTCTGATAATTCTCTTCCGCGTGTGACGATAGTGATTAGCTCCATTAAACACTCGACGGAACATCATTAAGTTCCCAGTCTCGTGATTGTCTATGTTCCTCAGGTGATTAGAGGGAATTTTAAACAGAATTATAAAGTGGAATGGACTTGTGGATTGATTTGCAAGTTATTATCAGCTGTTTTCGAATGCAATATTCAAGGAGATTCGGAAAACTGATCTAGTTACTGATTCTGGATTTATTATACCCGTATTTGTATACTCTATAGATTAAAATTTAAGGTGCTATGAAAATTTTATAGAGGAATTGAAAAGCGAAGTCTTAAGGAAATCAAAAAGCATCTAATGTGTCAAATTCTGTAAAAGTTGTTTAACTGCAAGCCTATGCTTACCGATGGGAAAATAAACGGAACTATATGGATTTATGTTATTTTCATAAGTTTTGAAATGGCGTTCGGACTATACCTTCTTTTCACAAATCTATGGTTAAAGTGTATTTTACTATTATACTTAGACCATTTGTATAATATCCAATTATATAATATCGTTAAGATAATTTTTCTTAAAATTATCTTAAAGGAAAAATAAAGATAAAAATTAAAAACATGAAATAAATAAAATACGTCCTATTTTTTAAAGATACATCTTAAAAGTGTTTTAACTTTTTACATTTATTTTAAAGTGCTTAATTGTTTTTAAATTTAAAGAGGTCCCGTTATACTTACAAGAATGAATCTAAATAAATGGAATTAAGCTAATTTACATCATATCGTTTTAGCAAGATATATAAATCTATCAAATATATGTTATTTATCGAATAAATGATAAGGATAAAAAAAGACACCATTATATTTATCAAATGACTAATTTTAAGGACTCTTATGTTACCTAAAGCATCTATCAACAGTTCCTTAGATCAAAATCTACTCTCCACCTTTATTAAAAGGAAAAGAAGATATAAGCTGTGAGTATACTTTAATATCTATCATAAGGAAAGTCTTGTTGAATAACTGGAACTAGTCAACCAAAAAAACTTATTAACCTTAAAGATCAATCGATAATGACATTGTTGTCCAGTCTCAAGGAGGTAATCAACTTCTCTGAAGGACCTCGAAGCTTATTCCACGGAAATAATTGCTACACAGACTTTTATGTAATCTGTTTATCTAAATTTATACGACGGAATATTATCCTAATCAGCAGTGGAACTTTCTCACAGTGTTCGGAGTAACTTACCTATGCGGTTGCTTGTATTTATTCAACTCTGTGTTTGGAATGAAATGAATGATAAGTCAGTAATTGTTATAGAAATCTTTTCATCGAATTTTGTCACCTTCAAAACTTCGGATATTTGTTTTCCTTTCTTATTATGCTTGATAGTTGTTAAAGCTACTGTGGTAAATGTGGCTTATTAAAAAGAATATCTGTAACATTTTTTATTATAGTGTCACAAAAAGTTACATTATTTTGCGGAACCCTCAATTATTTTGAAAAACATATGTTTATAACAACTGGATATTTGATAGTCTTCAGTTCTTGAATCTGTTTAATCTGTTTTTCTTTAACTATTGAATATGACAGTGAAGGGATCTTATTATTAATTTGTATAGTATTTACTTTCAATGTTCCAAGCTTTGTAAATATAAAAAATGCAAACTTTAAGGAATGTTTTGATCGAATGTTTTTTTATCGAAATAACTTTGTTAAATCGAAATAACTATAGTTTGAATGCCAATTTTAAAACATAATCATACAAAAAGAGTCATTAATTTATTTGGGTTAAATGTTTCACTCTCATATTTTTTTTTAAATGTAAAAGTTGCAAAATACATCTAGGTAATCGTTTTAAATAATTCAATTAGAAGTACATAGTTGTGATTTTAAAGCAAACACTCGAGCTACACTGTTTGAAATTTTCTAGTATCAAATCGCTTATTATTACCAACCAGATATTGTTATCATTCTACTTTTTGACATAAGTGATCACATAAAGTGGAGTCGACTGTACCGTTCGAATATTTAAGAGAAACAGAACACTTCAAACTCACAACAAACAAAAACTCATAATTATTGTCACTTTCAAAGATTTTAAGTAGGTAGCCTACATGACATAACCTTCTTTTAAGTAAGCATTCGTTTTCGTTGTACGACTCGTCATCGGAACTCCCATAGCAACAGAACAAGACCTTCAAGCAAGAGAGCTCGGGGAGTTAACTCGGTAACACCTGCTACTAAATAACCTTCCCCCACGGGTCTAGATGAAGCTTTTACGAAACACCATGCCATCGCCCTACAGATTCTCTCCAACAGTTTCACAACACTCTCTGCTGCAGACGAGAGAGTGTTCCAACGTTCCAACCTACCCCGCTGAGAACGTTGGAGGGGATCGAAAGGGAACGTAGTTTTTAAAAGACGGTCGTTGGCCCATGGGCTGGAAGTGGGTCACTCTCCCTGATAGCGCCTCACCTTTGCACAACCCTAAAACAAAACAAGAAGGCAGGGAGGGCTCTCTGCAAAGAAAACTTCACTTTCATTTTTTGCTGATGGTCTACTGTCTCCTCTGCGACCTGGATTTTGGCGAATATCTAAATCGGGAGTTTCTTGTTCGAACAATGTTGCAGAGAAAGTCAAAGGTGGAAACAAAGAAGTTCAAAAAAATATTTATGATATAGTAGTTATTTTTGTGTAAAAATCTAATATTTTTCTGTTCACAACAAACTGGGATTGGTGTTTTATACTGGTTACTTCCAGCAAAGGTTGAACAGGTTGTTTGTAAAGAAAATGGTATCACGAAAATTTCATATTGAACTGAATTGACATCATAGATATAGATTGACACGGAATAACTATACATATTTCCTAATTGCATTCTTATAAATCCTTGTCCGTGCCTTCTTCTACGGATGTTCTCATTGGTCACTTGGAATGATGTCACTCCAGAAATGGACTACTATTTTCAATGTATTTTATGTACCACAAACTCAGGAGTGACATCATTCCTAGGAACCAATCAGAACATCTGTATATCTAATAAGAGTACAAGTGGGGAATATGAGAAATCACCAACGGGTAGATTTTCGTACTCATCTTCCCAAAATTCAAACAGTTTCTTCATTAAGTCCTTAAAAGCGATAATAAGTTTACATTGCATTTAAGTATTTATAACCTCCATCTTTTTCTTCTCACAAATTTCCCCATTATCTAAGAATTATGTAATTTTGATTGCATCTTTAGTAAACAAATAACGACATATCATACCGTTTCAATTAAATTTGCCGTACATTGGAGTATTTTTTAATCTAGCCATACCTTGTAGAAAAAGAGAGGCATTTCACATCTTACTAGATTACCTGGAAAATTTACCTACAAGGCGATTAAGGAGCATACAACAATCATAAATTCAGTATCAAACCCAAATAGAAATAAATGATGATAAAGCCTCAATAGTAAATAACAATTAAAAAATTCAAAAGGAAAGTCTTGGTATAGAAATCTGACAAAAAAGTGCTCTTATTTATGTGATAGTATGTAAGGGTCCTATATATTTTTGTTAGCGAAATGAAGATAATTTCTTTTATGAATATCAAGCGACTCGTTGATAACTCTAACAAGGAAGGATTCAATCCTGATATAGAGCATTTTCAATCACATGACTTTACCTAACAACGGCCTTAGCAACGTTGTTTATTCGTCCAAGTGATGTCATGTGCGAATGCTGCTATTGGATGCTTCTATTTCCCGCCCCTAACAACAGCCTTAGCAACGTTGTTTTTGTCCTCCAAGTGACGTCATGTGCGAATGCTCTATAGGAACTCACGTCTTAAAATTAGGAACCAAAAATCCATCTCCAAAAGATTTCGTAACAAGCGCAGCAATAACCACTGTCGTAATGTTTAGGGAAAAGCAACTCCAGTTGTTGATTTGTTAGTTTTTATGTTGTAGTTTTTTTTAACATAATCGAGAACCTTTTGGAAAGTTGGCTTACAGGAAAGAGAAAGGCAGAGAGAATCCCCTCAAGGAAATTGGTCTTCCACTTCCTCAGTGGATTTGAAGGCAAAAAAGGAGGAAAATATACCTCCGATGCCCGAGGCTGATTTGCGAAAGAGGGACCATCAATCTGCGGGGCAGGAGAAAGTGCGAGGCAGTTGGAGATCGAGATTACGACATGAGATTGAGATCCAGTTTAAAAGATGGATTTAACAGAAATTACGTCGTAAAAGTTATCTTTAAACTTGTATCTTTGCGACTTGAGACAGATTGATTTTTTTATGTTGACTCCTGTTTGTTATATTCAATAACGTATTTGTTTATAGTATAATTGTTGAGGATTGGATTGCATAATATTTACTTAGATTAAGAGCTTAGATTAGATTAAAATTTCGGAAAAAGTAACCACAAGAGTAGAAATCTGAGGAGAAAGTCACGAGCTCTTATAAAGAAAGAATACGCACTTGAAAATCTTCTTTGAAATCTTTACTATATGAATTCATTTCATTCTACGGTTACCCATGAAAATCTCCTCGCTTGTTTATTGTTTATAAATAAATAAATAAAATACTCAATGAAATTTCAAGTATCACACTAAAGTATAGTTTAAGATAACTTCTTTTACAAAACTTACTTTATTTCGTGAAAAAACATATTTTACTCTTGTGAAGAACTAAAACAATAGGACGAAAGAACTTCGATTAGAGCTTTTTTTCATGAGATAAATGATGAACATAGCTTTTTTGATCCAAAATCAAATGCTGACTCTACGGAAAGAAGCAGGTAAACCCTCCCTAACCTCACCAATCGATAAATAAAAAACCTGTATACCTCAGCATAGTTTTTTCTTCTTCAAAATCTTTGAGATAGTCATGATCCTTTGATTCGTCATACGCCTTTGATTCTCGTATGCAATTACATACTGTTCTCTTTCAAATGAATTTCAAGATATTTCTTTTTAATTTAAAATGCTAAATTTCATGCATTTGTTTCAACTTTCTACTTAGAAATTCTTAAAATTGATGTACACAATATTTTTATTAAAACATTCCGACTTATTTAATTTTAGTGTCCCCGTATTTCGGTACCTACCAGTTGATACCTCTAATTTACCCTGACAAATTTTAGAAATATTTTAAAGGATCCTAGTTTTATTGAAAAAATACATCGTAGGCCAAATCCTAGATTCCATCAGGCGTCTCTTTTAAGTCAAAACCTGCATCAACTCCTGAATGACCCCCTTTTATGAGTGATCTCAGTAAAGCAACTAAAAGTGACAATTTTAAAGCTCTATAAGTAAAGTAACTCCCGAGTTTTGCTTTAAAAAATAAACAATAATTCCTCCCCCTAAGCGTTCCGCGTTACTTTTAGACCCAAAATAACTCATCCCGCACAATGACAAAAAGACGTTACATGTCCCATTACGAAATGACGAGGGCGACACGAGGTTATTTCCTCATTGAAAAGAAACGAGTCAATCATCTGTCGCCTCTTTTTAACCCTTTATCAAAGAGCGCGTGTCAGAGTGTCACCCCGGGAGATGTGTCTTTCGTTCTTCATCGTGATTATTTATTCTATTAATTGTAGAGTTTAAGTGTTCTTCCTGTAATTGTTCGGGTGGGGATTGCGGATTTATGTTGTTGTTCTTGGAATGAAAATCAGATTGCTGTCAATTCATATTAAAAATTATCTGTATTTGAATGTGTGCAGTTATGGGATAACTGTTTACAATTTATGGGGTGTTTAATTCATTTTTTATTGTTTCTGTTAGTTATTTATGCCAATCAATTCTATACATCTGTGTATCTTGCTTCGAATCACCTAAATCCCTCCTTCCCGATTATAGTCGCTAGACTTTACTTTGAACCGATATTTTTGAGACTTTTTATAAATATAACATAACCTGATTTTTAATAATTGAAAAATTAATTTTCTGTTTCTGTAATAGGATTGAATTTACAAAAAAGGATTGCTATTAAAAGAGATATTTCGGAAAAAACTCAATAAATTTTTATATAACCGAAGTATCACAGTATATTAATCGATATTATATTATCGTCAATTATATTATTGGAGTTGTTGCCAATAGTTTAGCTATCAGTTCATATGTAAGAATAGAAGATAGCTGTAACCGTGAAACCAATGACCTTCTAATAGCGACACCTGAGTAACTAGAGAACTACGTCATGAAATACTGAATAAAGGATATTCGAAAAATATTTAAAGTGTTTGATTTGGAAACCTCTATCAAACCAAAAGGAACGATGGAGAAGGTCAATTTAGAAACATAATTTGAAGGTTATAATGCTATGATCCTCTTACTTTAAAAATATAGTAGCCCTAAAGCAAGGATCTTTAAACTATGGGCAGGTGATCCGGCACTCTAAACACCTGCAGAATTAATTTATATCTAGTTTTTCTAAAAATATTATGACTCTGACGTGCTGTTACGTTTCTTAGATATTTAGAATTTTTTAAACATTTTTTTTCTCACTCCACACCACACAAAAAACATTCTTTTCATTCATTTTTTAATATTAAACTAAACACACATTTTGCATAATTATTTCTCATAGTCTCGTATTTCTTAATAGTTTTTTAAGGTTGTTGAGGAAAATCATAAAAGACTACATAGAAAACGCATTTCCCATATCCTGCGTTTGAAAGTCTGAGTTTAAATGCGGTCTTCCAAGTATTTTTCGTTCGCCCGTTCATCAAAACCTTTGGGAACCCCTGATTTTAAAGCTGCAGTAGCTAACTAAGCTAAAACTATAGAGCAATCGCCTGTTTTTATCCCTCCTAAAACCCTTTCATCCCGTTACTTTTTGTGCCACACCTGTCTCTTGCACGCGAAACCTTGGGAGAATTGAGGAAACGATAGAAATCCAGGAATAAATGAGTTGCTCTGGATGAAAGTGGTATAAGTCCAAAAATACAAAATTTGAGAAAAGCTTGGATTGTGTTTTCAACATCCTTTACCTAGTGTGGTAGTCACTTAGGGGCCGTTCAAGTATTACGTAATCACCTAAGGGGGGAGGGGGTTTGCAATTTGCTTATTTTTCCTGGCAAGAGGGGAGGGGGAGTATGAGTGATGCTTACGTAAGGATGTTAAAAATACTGCATTTTCGAAAATCTCTTGTTTCTTGCAAAAATAATTTCAAAATTCAACCAATAATAGAGCATTTTCAATCACATGACTCGGACCTAACAACGGCCTTAGCAACAGAAATGTTACAGTTTTTTGCCCTACAGAGGTTAACAGTTACAGAAAATGACTGGGCCGTGGAATTTTTCTATTGGAGCATTTGCAATCACGTGTCCCCATACTTAAAAACCGCCTTAGCAACAGATAAACAACGGCCTTAGCAACAGTTAAAAGCCCTACAGAAGGTACACAGTTAAAAGAAAATAACCGGTTGTGACGTCACCTGAAAACACTCTATAAATTTCACAAAAAACTAAACTAGGAAAAAAAATTAAGCATTTTTTACAAGGAAAGTTTTAACGATAGGTTAAGTGCTCATGGAGAACAAGGAATTCCACACAAATTTAATCATTACTAAAGTTGTACAAAAAAAGAACACTTGGGGGGGGGGTCGGACAGTTTTCTAACGTAATTAAGATAGGGGGTTTGCGGTTTGCTTATTTTTTCTGACAAGGGGGTCAAAAACGACCTAAAACTTGCTTACGTAATAATTAAACGACCCTTTAACGTCAAAATATCAATAATTGCCCGAAAGAGCTACCTAAAAATGCCTTCTCCATAGAAACAACACAGGTGCCGCTGTTAGGGAAAACTTTCAATTGCTCAAAACTGCGTTCAGTGGACTTATACCACATTCATTCTAACCATGCACAAATACCGGGGACGTACGTCCTTCATATGATGACTATTACGCACGTAGTCTTGATGATTTCGGAAAACAATGTATGAAGTTAACTCTTTTCTATCTATTTGTATCATATATAGAAAAGGAAAAGATATGGGATGTTCGAAGAACCTTATTTGGATACTTTGATATCATTTTTCTGTGGTGGAAAATGTTTTTGTATCCTATCTCTCCTCTTCAATGAAAAAATAGCACTTGACAGCAGTTACAAAAGGATGGGGAATTTATTCACTTTGATATGAAATCACCTTCATATAAATGTAGGTCAATGATACATCTTGCGATTATCATTAAAAAATTTTAAATTTATTTTTATTTTGAAGCAATATTTTGCTACAAAGAGATACACGAAGTAAGATGGTTCCTAACTTCTACATAATATATTATAAAGCTAATATTATATTATAATATTAGCTTTTGTACTCATTAATTGATGGAATTTAAGGTATTGATAAACTATAACTATGGGAATTACCAAGAGAAATTATACACTTTCATCACAATAAATTTTTAAAGATGAATAAATACAGAGTGCTTTAAAAGGGTTTATTACTTGATTCTATATGTAGACTGTATAGGATAAAGTTGATAATTGATGCTTTTGTGTGCCCTTATAACCAAACTAATACACTTTGTGTACCCTAAAAATAAATTAATTTAAAATTGTCACTAATAAATCTGGGAGTTTGGTCGTAAGATGTTCTGAAGCCTTTTTTTTATTCTATAAAATAGTTCATTAAGAACATATACATACTTAAGGAAAATTTAAAAATCTGAAAATTAATAAGTGGTTGCAACCTATATGACATTTCTCCACCTGTAGAAAAAATAACTCAAATGCTTTTCTTTTAAGGGTAAAATGGGAAACACTTACAAAAGAATTATGATATAATTATTATATTCTACTGATGATTTTTAAAGGAAAACCTAGGCATTGATGATTTTGTACCCTTCCCTTAACTTAAAATATGCTTGATTTTATACTACATCAAAAAGCATTTTCCATTATTTTAATAATTTTTTGTGTCTCTATTTTACAACAAAACAGGAGATTCAGTAATCTAACTTCGGAACACTCATAGAAAGCTTGGAGACTATAAAACACTATAGTATAAGTTTAAACACCTATAAAAACTTTCATAAATACTATAAATGAGTTGAACCTTTCCCGAGTTCCAGGTGTTCAAATTTTAAATTCTTAAAATGAATAAAATACTATAAATGTTTTGTAAGATATGTAATAGAATTTGATGGCACAATGCGCAGTATTTCATGTTTCCCATTTATTTTACTATAAAAAATAATACATACCTATTACGTAATATTTAGATTTAGGAAATATGAGTTTCAACTAACTTTGAGTTTCATCCATCAAAAACTGAAAATCGGTCACAGCTAACAAATTTCTGTGAAAGAAAATAATTTTTTATATAACTTAATATTTCATTTTTCAGCTCATTGATTAGCTCCCGGTTGACACAGTTACGTCAGCGAACACATCTTTTTATTTCTTCCATGATGAACGACTTTACCTTCACATGGCATTTATGAATGATTTAAACTGGTCTTTATGTTGCTGGCTTTGTTTTGATAAAAACAGGAAAGACCTTATAAAGAACTGAAGCTTCTTTGATGCTGAAAACACTTAATTTGAAGCTAACCTTTACTTTTAAGTAAACGTTGAATTCTTAATCAATGTGTTTTTGAAGTTTTAACTGCGTACGTTTTTATCGATTTCGTTAAAGAAAGTCTGGATCAGATATCCGTATCGATTTTACGGGAAATAAATTAACCCTAATCAAAACGGGAATCGGATATCATTTGTTCAACTTAGAGAATCGATATAACCTGTTAAGGAATTGATTAAATTTTATTAATTCGAAGCTTCTTGTCAATTTTAATTTGTTATCAATCTTAAAGATGCTTTGAGCTTTATTGTTTGTTTAAAATCGACAGGTGCAATTGAAATAACCTACCCGGTGATAAACACTTTAGAGCTACTTGGTAATAACAATAAAAAATGTTGCCCATGACCCGGTTTTAGTCCCACAACTAATCCATACTTTCTCTCACACAAAAAAAAAACGTTACCAAGGCTGTTACACTTTTTCTTGCTCACAAAGGAACGTTATTTACCTTTTTTTCAACAGAGGTGCAGAATGTGAGACAAAATTGCTCAATATAAAGAAACTCCTCCGAAAACTCTCAGGAATCATCTAGTTTCAGAAACTCTAGAGGTCAGCAAGTCCGAAACGGAATCTCCGCCATTGTTGTTGGCCTTGACACCGTATTTCGTAATTATGTTTCGCAATGATCACGAGAGAGAAAAATGAGCAATACAAAAATTTTTATGAGTTTTTTCTTCCCTTTTATAGTAGTTTTACAGTTTTAATCAAGATTTAGGTATGAAGCAGTGGTCACCAACCTATAGTCCGTGCACCACATGTAAAATATTAGATAGGGATATTTTGATCACAGAAATCTGAGCTGTGAACTAGAAAGAGGAAACATGGGTGTCTCGGACGTTTCGCCAACTCTGAAATTTCCTACTTTATAAGTGTAAGGCCAAAGAGTGAGGGTAGGAAATTTCAGAGTTCGAAACGTTATTCACACTATTAACTACCATAGAATTGGCGGCTGTAGAAATCACCAAAATTTTTCATCTATTCTTCCTCCGACACTATTTGTGGTCGAATTGCGATCTTTAACTTAGTTAAATAAACTGAAAAATCTTCATGGGTTTTGGATTGGGAAGAAAATTTAATTTATACATTAGAAAAAGCTGCTATTTTTTCGAAAAAAATATTGAAATTTAAATAATTTAAGATTATTACTTATAAACTTTGATTCATACATATTTTATTTTGGCAAATATGACCTTTCATCTTCGAATTTGGTCCAATGGGGATAATGTTTTAAAAGAGATGCAGGATAAAAATGGTCAGTAAATGATTGAATTTAAAGCTAAGTGATACGCAGAGTTCTACGAGTTGAAAACCACTGTTATTAATTGCTTTTAAGAAATTTCGGCCTTCCAAAGGTTTTTATCCAAAATAAACCTTTAATCTTTCGAAACTTGAACCCACGTGTAAAATATCTACGCACAGAGTGACTGTCATTTTCTGCAATCTAAAATTAGCTGCAATTAAATAACTAATGATAATGAATCCGAACTACGTTATAAGGCCACATGTTACGCTAGTGGACGCATATTGTTGGTAATCTATACAACTCAAGGTTAAAGTAAATCGTCAAACAATGTCATCAATGTATTCTAAGAATAAAATATAGTATCAATTATCAATCGTTCGTTATCCAAGTGGAATTATCTAAAAAAATGTCAAACATTGAATGGGGTACTACTTTAAACCAGTTCACGCGTAAAAGGTATAATATTACAAATATCGTGCTTTGGTGTAGCTATCAATTGAATCAAAATAAAAAACTATTACGTGATTTTGTGATACTCTGTTAATATTTATATAAATATATTTGAAACAGCACTACACGAGTAAAACAATCTAATTCAATGAAATTTTCGTGCTTATTATTCTGTTTAATTTATGCCAACCTATTTACGAATTCTATGTATTAAAATTTAAACTATAGAAGTTGATAATTTTTAAGTTAAATACACAGTGAAATTTAACACACTTAAAACACGTCAAAAATTGATTCGTCAATAAGAGAAATAATGGATGGGTGACTACCAGATATTAAATGGAATTAATAAAATCGATTGCTTTTGTAGTAGGGAACCTAAATACAAAATACCCCCATGACAAATAATGATGGATAGGATAAAAATCACACCTATAAGTTTCTAAGGTCTGGTAAGTTTTGTGGAACAACCCGCTAAAAAAAGTGATAGGATAACTCTCTACTTAAGTAACGACTTTTACTTCATTTAATTTATACACACAATGAATGTTTTACATTCAAAACAACCTACAACTGAATTCTTTACAACTTTGAAATCATTCAAACCCGTACAAAAGTATCACATATATTTGAAGGATTTTCTTCGATCACGATATACCTCACATTTCACGATACTCTCGGGAATCCCCCAAAATTTAAAGGGGTTATAGGGTCAATTCTTTTTCGAGATTTCTCTCAATTTGGGAAACTTGTTCAAAGCGGCAACTAATTCATATAATATATAGAGCAGTGTGGTTATGTCATTTCTTCGACCCTGCTGGAAACCCATCATGCACATCACCCTATTAGGGAAGATTCTGGTGCACAAGTGTGGTTTCAATGAATTATTCATCAATTTCCTTTGAAAGTTTACTCATGTGTACGATTTTCCGCTGGAAAAATAGTGTAATGGGTTAGTAGAAGAAATTCTACTTTTCATAATGCTAATGCTGCCGGTTCAAGAAAAACGAATTTTTCAGGGTTGGCAAATATCACGATATTTTTATAAATATCAAAATATCAGATATTTTCGATATATAGCGGATATATACAGGGTGATTCAGATAAGTGTTTCATAACTTCTAGGGGAGGTAGGGTACATCAAGACGAACAAGAATCGGTATAGGTTAGGGGGTCGCAAGTGGGGTCTAAGGGGTTAAAATCAAGGGTGAAAATTAGCAAAAAAAAAACTCGCATATCTGGGCAGAAAGAGATACAATTGTTCGATTCCGACATTTTTTGCATTCAACCAATTCAAATTTTTCATGTAAAAACGAGATGCAAGTGTTTATTCTAATCAAAAACAGACCAATAAATGAAACAGGCATGCGTTGTAAGTTGATAGACTGCAGTAGAATGTGTCACGACAAAAACATCTTAATACTAGAGTTTTGTTGGTTGTTTGGTTGGTTGGAGTTATATGGCGCAAATAACTAAAATCTGACCAAGGGACAATTGTAACTTTAATCTACCTACAACGCATGCCTCATTCAATTATTGGACTGTTTTTGATTAGAATAAACACTTGCATCTCGTTTTTACATGAAAAATTTGAATTGGTTGAATGTAAAAAATACCGGAATCGAACAATTGTATCTCTTTCTGCCCAGATATGCGAGGTTTTTTGCTAATTTTCACCCGTGATTTTAACCCCTTAGACCCCACTTGCGACCCCGTAACCTACCTCAATTCTTGTTCGTCTTGATGTACCCTACCTCCCCTAAAAGTTATGAAACACTTAGCTGAATCACCCTGTATAAAGTTTTTGATATTTATCCGATATTTTCTGATTTAAACTAGAAAAAATACTGTTTATTAGAAGTGAATACCAGGCATAACCAAAGTATCACTACTTAGGATCATTTTTAATTATATCCTAATTACCCAGAGTTTATTTGCTAATAATTGCAAGAAAATATCAATATACCAAGGACTTTATGCATATATTGTCAAGATAAAGAACTTTTATTATCATTGATTAATGTTATGGCCGTTATCATTAATTGCTAAAATTCAACCTTCGTTAACACTTTTGGGGAAAAAGCATATTTCGTGAAGTAAACAATCAAAATCTTAAACTTTTGTAGAAACAAAATATTAAAAAAGCTGGTAACCTGGCGTATTTTTTACATAAATGCTGTTTTAATTATGAAATATCAAGGATAATATAACATGACTATATTTCCTTCATCAAAAACTATAAAACTACAATAAGCTAACACAGGCTACAATAAGATTTAGAAAACAGTTTAGTGGTTTTTTTTATATCCGTTGGTTTTTAAAAGTTCAAGCAATTCAGAAATTGTTTGGAAATACTTCCTAAAATTTAAAATGACAAAATTTTAAATTGTTTTAGGAAAGATCCATGAACTTATAATAATAAACATAATTGAACTGATTATATAATTTTACGCAATGGATATTTCAAACTCAAGTTCAAATATCGAATATACTGCTTTAATCAGAAATTTCAGGAACAGTATTTTATTTAACCCATACTTGTTTTGAACCAAAGATACCGATTCAACCCATAAAAGATAGTTTTAATTAATCAAAAACATTTTTTCTATCCTCAGCAAAACTTATTCGGTAGTTAAACACTAATCACCTTCCGAAATAAAAAATAAAAGTAAAACGTGAAAATTAGTCTTGTTTGCGGATTTTGTATAGATAACATCCCCATGGAAACTTGAATCTGGAAATCTAAATATAAGTTAGCAAAAATCAATATCGGTTATACGACATTAACGGGTGTCGTAAATCGTCATTAAAACAAGAGTAGTAAAAAGTAATGATGACTGGAATTATCTAAGGATCGTAACTGATGACTTTCCTTTTATATCATCCTAACAAATAGCGCTTACTTTATCGTTTAGAACAGCACTTAATACTTTCGTACCAAGTTCTGTAACTGTTTTTCTTTTCTAATTTCAGACAAGTTTGTTAATTGAGTGTCAGTAAAAAATACTGTATAAATTAACTTTTTTCCTTTTCTTATTTCAAATAAGTGTGTTTCAATGAAAAAGTTTAAAAATTAATGAACTTTTATAAAAAAAAATGTACTTGCATTTTGTGAGAAATTTAAATTTTGGAATTGTACTGTTAAGTAAAACTGAAAGTTAATTAAAAGCTTTTAATTACTCTTAACTATTTCATATTCTTCTATAGCATTGCATACAAAAAATACTTATAAATTCTATTATCTTTTGAACAATTTTATTAAATAACGGAGTTTTAGGGGTCTTCAAAATAAAAAAAAGGTTCGTTTTAAACCATTAATATACAAACTTTTTGCTTCCACTTGTTACAAAGTATATTCCATATTCCATACAGAAGACAAAATAAATGTAGTAGAATGTTTGAAATACATTATTTTTTTTTGTTAAGTTAAAAAAAAGTTTTAATTTCTATGACATTTGTTATAATAACTTTTGATACTTATTTTAAAAAGGAGATTGAAAGAATGAAAAATTAAGTAACGATTATTTCTCATTTGGTAGTTTAATAATGTAATTTACAAAAGCGTTTTAAAATACTCATAGTTCAGACAGGAGGGAACATTAGTTTCCTTAAAGGTAAATTTTGACATTAATTTGGAATTAGAAACAATATATTCATCCAGAAAATGTTTTTGTTTCCTAATAATATTATTTTAGCAGTATAAGTTATTCACACCACCAAACCCTTTTTAAAAAAGTATTGCTTAAAGTGTAACTAAAAAATGCTAAAAACAGGAAAAAATATAACTTTTCTAACTTTTCTTGATCTTTAACAAAAACAGAAACAGATTAATTTTAAAAATATTCTCTGCTTCTGTTTTTGAAAATAAAAAGTTTTAAAAGAAGTTTTTCCACAAAATATAAAAACAAATGTTTTAAATGTAAACGTTGCATGTTTAGTATCTTTATACTAGGTGATTAATGAATATAACTAATTGCTATCTGATTGTTAATAACTATCCCATGGCACGAAAACAACAATTAAATAATTCAAGAAAATTATCAGTTACAAAAGAAATAATTTCAATAAAATGCACCAATTTTTTTTTATTCAAGAGATTTCGAAAAGATAATAATTCTAACATTAATCATAATATATTGAATAATTTTTCTAATTAGATTACTGTAACAATGTTAAAATTGACTTTTACTGTTAGTAACGGGTAAGGCAGACATTTTTTCCATTAAAAACAATTAAATCAAATTTCCTAATGAAGGTATGTAATAGAAGAACTTGAACCATGGAAATACGTCGAATGTTTTTCCTCAACAAAGCCATCTACATACCAACCTTTCAAAAAAAATTGTCTGGTATTGCAAATTGTTTTTGTATGGCATCTTGTAAATTACCCGTGATAACGAAACGATGCAATGGAATGCTTCCGAAGGTGCTGCAGCAAATGATTCGACAATGTAGGTCAATGTAACAGCTTAGGAACTCTGATTCAACAATCTGAAGTGTAGAAAAATCACCAAAAGAAATCATGAGATATTTCACCGGTAATTGAAAAGTAGGAGTGAAAAATTATAGAAACTACAGAAGAGAGTGCAGCATATATTCAGATATTAGAAGCTGTGAATTTTATTAATTTCTTGGAAGTGACGCGAAATTGGTTTTGAAATTTGATTCCCTATTAAAGTACTAACTACTGCGTAGTACCTTTAATTTGTTGCACCACATTTTATGATGCTAGAATTAGCATTTTGAAATAATTCCATTTCCATTTTCGATTTTAAACATGTTCTTCATAATGCTTTGCGGCCTTTTACCAAATAATCTTAAATTTTTTCAGTAAATAATGAATTTGCGCTCAAAAACCTTATCTTCCGACTGACGATACTTTATGGTTCTACGTATATTTTGTGTTTCTGGGATAACCTGTAGAATCTAGTTCTAGATGTTTGTTATGATTCCCTCGGTATAATCTACATAATTAGAATGCTCGTAAGAAATTTTGACAAAATTCTTCTTTAAATATTTATTTACTTATTTTAGTAGAGTCAGAGTAACTAATACACTATAGAAATTAATAAAGTATGAAAACAGAGGAAGATGAGGACCAATGTTGGTCAGAAAATGTCTCTATTTTACCAATATCAATATCCATACACTAAAAAATGTAAAAAGAGCAAATTTTCCGAATCCTCTTTTTATGGTACATTTTAAAAAATTGATAGCTAAAAAAATTATTATCGGAGAATTATAAAGACTCCGCTATGAACTTGGGGTACCTATAGTTTTGGCTCTATGAGTATTATGTTGGATTCTCTTTTTAACCACTTTTCAAAATGTTTAATTTTTTATTACTTTCGACCCCTTGATATTTCTCTATTTATGACTGAACAAATAAAAAAAAAATTAATATATACTTTCAAATAAATAATTCTGTGGTGAAATATCCATATAAAACAAAATCTTAATATATAAAATGAAGAAATCCGTCTGCTGTTTTGATAAAGCATATGATTGGCCGAAAAATCCGTTGTTCAATAAAAAAAGAAACCTTGCGGAAGCGACTGAATATAAGGATAAAATAAAAAAAGAAACAAGCTGATATTATTGAGAGAAGGAGTGATTCATTTTGAAACACATTCTTGATAACGCTCTTCAGAATGAAAAAAACCCATAAAAATGTCAATCTTTGAATTAATGAGCTAAGAGCAGGCACTGAGCTGTGCCTTTAAATCACTCTGGCTTTTGATACATTTACTGACTTTTGTTTAATTCTTCGATTATATTCATTTAACTGTTTGCAGCGGGCCTCTTTGTGTTGCAGTCTAGGTACTCTACTAAATCTGTTACACCTTAAGTTTAAATATTTTTTAACAAATACGACTTCCCAACTATTTCAAAGTGTATGAGATTTTGTCCAAGGAACTTAGTACGGGCGCAGCCCGTCAATAATGTCTGAGCAACGCCGGGATAGCGCGTGCGCTATAGGTATTTATATAAAGTTTTACTGCGCCCGGGCAACGCCGGGTCTAGTGATCTATAAACCAGAATTGACTGACATTTTACTTACTCTGTTAAGAAACATTGATTAAAACTAAATAAATTATAAAGAGACATACTACAATGTATTGTTTCTGAAATCATAACCTTCAACTCATTCCTCTTTAATTTAATATGTATCACTCAAACCCTCTATAACGAAATGCTTCAAGTTATTTCTTGCACACATTTTCATGTGCAGAAAAGCTTATAAATATTTCTCATCAGGCAGAATCTCTCGCTGAAATGCATGGTCAAGTTTTATATTCAAATCATGAGGTGATGAAATTTCTTTTTAAATTAATATACCGTCCTTGAAGTTATTCTTATCTAGTCATAGGAGTAGAATCTAGACATCAGAAGGAAGCTCTCAAGGTTTACTTGAATTTTAAAGTTTAACATGTTTCAGTTTAATAAGACTTCAATGAAAGAATTAAACATTTAACATTAATAATAACTCAATAGCTATAGATTTTCATTTTAACAAAATGTAGATCTTTTTGAAAAAAAACCTTCACTTTTTTAAAAATGTAAATAAGAGAGGCGCAGAAATGTTTTCATGTGCTTTTTTAGAAGATTTTTTTAACCTTAACATTTTACGTAAGAAGGTTAAAGGTTAAATAAAAAGAATGGTACATAACAAATCTGTGATAAATTTTAAATTAATTTGTTTAGGAAGGAAACCGTGCATAAAAACACATGAAATACTCGTCGGGCTGTATGAAATGAAATTAGTACAATTTTGTTCTTGAAAAAACTAATAAAAGTTAATTAATCCATTTAGATGAAAGTGTCTCCATGATGCATTTATTTTTCTTATTATAATTATATTATAAGATTTTAGTTACTAAGAGTAAGTATTTGAATAAGGACAAGATTTCGCTTAAGTTATTTTAGTGCTTTTCTTATAAAAGTCAAAATTCGAAGATATGGGTACAGAATTTTACAATAAATCTCAAATTTTATGTAAAACAAAAAAAATTCTATGGTTTCCCACCTGGAATATATAGCGAACTTTTCCTGTTATTGTATATTTTGCAACTAAAAAATGTAAGCGGATCTACCAGTAATAACAGGATAATTATAAAATTAATCAATCCATCCCCATTGTGAATTTTTTTTAAAAAAAAGTTCAGCGATCCCAGACAACTCTTGTTTACGAGATAATCACAGGACACTCACTCTTAAATATTAGCTTATCATCCCAATTAAAATAACTACAATGAACCGAACACTTGAGTAAAAACTACAAACTTAATTGCCTTTTCCTAGAAATGCATATTTTTTCTCCAGAACAAAATACTGTCCTTAATTATATTAGGGTTCGTCGCCTTCAATGAGTATCAATAGCATTTCAGCCCTTCCTTCGTGAGCTGTTTTAGGACGCTTATTTTCGAATGAAAATATTGCCTTCATTAGGGATCAAAGTTTCAGACTGGCTTTTCTTAAATTGGATTCATACAAAAAAAATCAACCCACCATTTTAAGTTTAGATCCTTTGCATTTATTGTGGATTTCTTATTTTTTTTGCTATATAACTTTTTAAAACATTAGTTTAATTTTTTTGTCTTGATAAAAAAATTAACGTAATTTTTATATATGGTTTATAGTTTAATACGAATGATATTGATTTACCTTTGTGTTCTTTGGGTTATCCAAAATAATTACACTTCGTGAACTAAATTTTTTGTCATCCACCGTTACTTTCAAAGGTGTATGGTTACCTTCTAGTTTTCCTTTATAGAATTTTTTTCCCGAATCCTATGTTTTTAATTCTAAAAAGTCTAATACTAAAACTAATTGACTCAATAACTTCAATTTAAACTCAAACAGTTGAAATTCATCTATCACTTATTATAAAAATATTTTTTTTTCGCATTTCCGGACAAATCCTTGTATGACAATGAATTTAGATTAATTTAATTTTAAATGTTTAAAAATTGAACAAAATTCTAATTAAAAAATCATCCATTGTGTTGCCATTACTCGTGTTTTATATAAATGAGAAATGCACCCATAATTAGCTTCGAATATTAAAACGTCCTTTTCATTTGCTTTTTAAAATAATTTTTTACCTTAACTATGAAAATAAATAATAAAATATATAGATTTTTTTTTTATTAGGGAAAACTTATAGATATGCTAAACTCATTTGCTGAAATGTTTCTGTTTTGAATTTGTTTGTTCTGAATGAATCTGTTGAGAAAGTTGATATAGAGTGTTTTCAGGTGACGTCACAACCGTTTATTTTCTTTTAACTGTGTACCTTCTGTAGGGCTTTTAACTGTTGCTAAGGCCGTTGTTTATCTGTCGCTAAGGCGGTTTTTAAGCATGGGGTCACGTGATTGAAAATGCTCCAATAGAAGAATTCCACGGCCAGTCATTTTCTGTAACTGTTAACCTCTGTAGGGCAAAAGACTGTAACATTTCTGTTGCTAAGGCCGTTGTTAGGTCCGAGTCATGTGATTGAAAATGCTCTATTGACAAAGCGACATGTAAATGAAACTTTTCAGCCCAAATATTAGAGTTCGTTTCCTTTTTTTTTTTTTTAACAAACTTGTACATTTAATTTGTAAAGTATAAAATGAAAAAAAAAAATTTCGGAAGAGTTTTCTAGAAATTGTTCCGATCACTTCCTATTTCACAAAATCTATGTTGAAAGAAAAGCCATGGAAAAAACTCGACGAACGCAGACCACTTTCCTTTTCTTTCCATTCTCGCGCGCAGAAAAAGAAACCGAAAACAGGACCCGCGAAAAAGAAAGAACCAAAACCGGAAATCCAGCTCTCACGTGTTCTCCGTCGACAGCACGAGATACCCTCCCGCGCATGCGCCACTTTCGCTGCAGCAGATGGCCACGGACACTCTCCGCGATGAAAGTTCCGCTGTGCATCATTCGCCGGTTGATCAGAATTCGCGACGGGCCACACATGTCGGCTAGCCCCGACACTTCCATGGCTTGAAAAACACACCTGAACATTCTCCCTACGATCGAAAATGCCGGCCGTTTTCCTGGATAGGCTGCCACTGCCCAGCCTGCAGGCGTATACAGTGGGTAGCGTTTTTCTGCTTGCCGCTTCGTTGCACTATGCGGTGCAAAATACTTCTTCGCATATTGGATTTGGATTAAACCCGAACGGCACCGAAAGCGAAGGCCTCGCGACAGGTGATGGTGATGTTTTTGTGTACAGGAATGCGTCCTCAGGATTAAGATCCGACACCCTCTCGTTCGTCGATATTCTGTTCGAACGAGCCTACATTAGACGTGTCGTAGAAGTGCTCTATTTCATGCTACAGGAGCCTATGTGTATTTGGGTAAGTAAATTCAATTTCGAAACCTTATATTCCGATGCTATGTTCCACCAAAAATCCATACTTGTATTATTATTATTAGTGCGTAGTATTCTTCGTATGATGGTTATTACGGCGCACTTGTGTAAATCTTGATTTATATTCTCTCCTATATTCAAGTGAAATCTGTGGTAGCGAGCGGTTGAATATAAAGATTGCGTCAAAAATATTATACGATTTGATAATTTACCTGCTTGTTGTCAAATCCTGTACAATTTCTTACCTTCTCCCCACGCGTTATAAACATGGAATGTCCCAATGTACTTCTAGTGACCATAAAAATAAGATTGGTGCGTAAAAAATCGTGCTAATTTGTGTATTCATCTTTTATGTCGACAAAAACATACATATGTTTGTGATGTGTTTCTTCTTCAATGTTGACCTATCAGTAAACAAACTTAAGCAATTGTAACAACTGATTTGTTTGAGTCCAAGGGGTTATCAATTCTTTCTATATAACCTTCATCTAATGCCTAGCTAAAAGAAATACTTCACAGGTTTTATCACTTATCTTACCTTGGTTTGAAATTAACAGGATCATTTATGATTAATTTTATAAAAATCCTTTCTTATTCCTTATTCTTTTCTCTTCTATTTATTTTTCTTGTTAACTACACTCAGGTTAGTTTATCATGATGATCTGCTTTAAATACCTCATTAGTCTTCCTGGTTTTTTAATTCACCTAAAGCTGGATTATCCTGAAGCTTAATGCAGACATTTTAATTTTTTTGTTGGAAAGGACATTTTTTTGTTGGAATCAAAAAGATTACCAATAAAAAGTATTGGAAAAATTTAAATTTTAAGTTTGTTTCTGGGGAGGAAATTAGATGTGTATGATGAAATATCAGAACAGTGGAAACATTCCCAAATGTATTATCCTTTGGTTTATATCCTTTTGGTGTGAGGGGTGCATGCTCCATCAGGAGGTCAATAACAAGATTTGGTAATTTTAATAAAAAAAGCTGCATTGCAAATTACCCAGATTAAAAAAAACCCTGTTTTTAAGTCAAATTTCAAAAACTTTCAATTGGATATTTCAATCATTTAAAATTTTGTCATACATATAATACTGAGAGTTAAAATGTTCACCCAAGCACTGCAGCTTCTTTAACTACAATTTATAGAAAAAATTAATTTCTTTTGCAAAAGTTTTAGTTAGATAAAATGGTTCTTGTGTATTAGCCCGTTGACCATCAGATTAGGCGACACAGTTAATGATGTTTGATCATACATTTTCAGATTCAGTGAGTATGGTCAATAGGCTAATACAGAAGTGTGTAACAAAAATATTTATGCAGAATCTCAGATGAGACGTTTACTGCTCTTGGCATGTGTGTGCATCAATTTGATCTAAGTCTGCTTTATGCCTACATTTAAACTCTAATGAAAGCATGGGATCAATTTCAAAATAATAATTTATAAAAATACAAAATAAATAATTTTGTAGGGGGTCAAAACCCCCTACAAAAATGAAGTTTATTTATGGTCCTGTGGGGGGGGGCATGGAATAAACCAAAGATATAATTTTGAAACTAAATAGAAATTTGAAATGTATGCAATTTTTTAGAGAACCCCCAATATTTTTTCTAGCATTTTTTAATAAGAAATCTCCCTTTCTTCAACCAGTGCCTCATGAAAAAGGGGGAAATGTTGGAGGAACAGCTATAGAACAGAGTGGTGAAAACCTAGAAATCTGAGATATCAGGGGATGTCAGGAAATTTAATTGATCTGAAAAAAAAATCAGGAAAAGTAAACTAAAATTTTAAAACAATGTAAAAAATCAGAAATTGTATAAATTGCAGGGAAGAGCATGTGTGATAGGAAGTTTCACGTAATCATATTTCACCTGAAGCACATGTTTTTTACTTTTAAAATCGTAATTTGAGTAGTATAACATATTTCACAATGTATGTTATCTTTAGACTTGGAGTGTCACTCAACATTAGAATTTAATTTCATTAATTTGAATTTATACATTTTTTCATATTAAATATGTGGTTAGTTTGATGAAGTATATTATTCCCCCACTCAGGAACGCCAGGAAATAAGAAAAATTATTTGTGATAAAACTGGGAATGATGCAGGCATGGATGCAGGATTAGTCAAGGATTTTCCCCTTAATTTCTGTAGCCGTACTTTTGTGGGATGCAGCTATTGGTCCAATTTTGCCACCTTGAGAATAGATAGATTTGTGAAGGTTATATCTGTTAGCTATGCACCTGTGTTTCCTACCTTCCTGGTTCTGTGTATTGAAACCCTCAGGATACAGGAATTCAGACCTCCCTAAAGTATGGAATAAGAGCCAAACCCCTTATTAACATCTCTATCCTTTGTAAAATCAGTGTCATGTCTTGATTAACAAGTCTTCTGGACATGACATTCTGATAAATAAGCTAGTGTCATGTAATAGTTCAAAAACTAAATTCCATCAAGATTTGTTGAGGGTTAAGTAAAAAGGGTAAAAAAGGAGAACAACCCAATCAATCTAAAATATTAGTATTTTCAATGCTAAATACAAAATAATAATAAATTTTCTCCAAATCCTTGATGAAAAGTTGATCTATAAAAAATAAATACCTACTGTTAAAAATATTTTTAGTATCTTTTTAAAGATTTTGTTTAATTATGGGGCAATTTCATGAGCCCTCTATCAAATTTTTCAAATGATCTTTTCAACTTAGATGTAATCACAATTTTAACAGTAGAATTAGTTGTGTACTTTTTTGACTATGCAAGAATTTATTTAAACTGGATTTAATAAAATAAATTCCTTATTTTTATTCAAATTTTTGATTAGTTCTATTATTCATATTAACTATCAATCGTTATTACATATTACTTTATGGAATAAAGTATTTAAAGATGAAAGATATATATATTTTGAACTATATTAAAGATTTTTGCTTAGTAATGCAAAATAATGGTCCAATAAACAGCCTTTCCAAGTGTTAAAAATGCAGACCGTTGCGTTCCCTTTATAGAAAACATTTTATTTGCTACTATTTACCTGCAGAAATTAAAACATGTAAAGGACTATTTGTGCACAAATTACATTAATTTGTTTTCTATTCTATTAAAAATGAATTTATTTTTCTTTCATCTTGGTTAGTGTAGAATTACAAATTAAATTAAAGTTTAACTAGCACAACAAGGTTATTACAAAATATCCTCAACCTTCCACAAATTCATCCCCCCCCCCCAAAAAAAAACTCCCTATCTTATGAAACCTCTCTTATCTAAGAAACCTCCTCATAACTTCGAATTTTCTGGTTGCTTCTCTAAATATGGGTTTATTTTCCGTGATGTAAGGAAGATAAGAGACTTTAAAATGTTTTGCAAAATCTTAAGAAAACAAAAGAATATTTGAAAATGATTTGCCTGGTAGTTTGTGCAGCAATTAAATTCAATAGAAAAATTATTATCTTATCAACGATGGGTTTTTGAGCAGTATTTATCCATACCAAAAACTAAACTAAAAAAGAATTAGCAATTTTCGTAACTTTTCTTAAAGTCTCGCTACAATCCACCCGATCATGTCGGAATTAATTTTAAAATAAAAAAAGTTTTTCAAATTAACGATTTACAGTGTGGTTCTTTTTTTACTGTAAATGCCTGGTAGCTGAAGTGTAAACAATGTACCGCGTGCTTAGAAACGTGTCTGCCGTTTTGGTTTCTCTTCCTCGTTACATTGGTTACATTACACGCGTAGTTTTTGGGCTCCTTTGTTTTTATCCGGGTTGGTTCTTCAACGCTTGAATTACGCTGATCTCACTGTGATAATAGTTTGATATTAGTCAACCAGCTTGAGTAGGATGTTTATATCCAAAGTGTTATTTTCAATAGTTTTATTTTACTGAAAGAACATGTTTTATAAATTTCAGTAAAACAACGTGGTTTATTTGCGCAAAATATAGATTTAAAAACATACAAATTTGTTTCGAGGATGGTAAGACTGACCTAGTGAAAGTGAAAAAGAGAAGTACCTTTACACTGACGAAGAGGACCCAAGCATCCTTGAAACAAATTTGTATCTTTAAATTTATATTTTGTGCAAATAAACCACGACGTTGTTTTACTTAAATTTATTCGACCTTGCACAGTCTGCTTTTATTCGTCAACATAGTTTATCTTAGCTTTAGGCTTTTTATCCCCCTCCAAAATACCTGTATTCCCCTCCGAAATATTCCCTGGCTGCGCTATGTATTATAAATGATGTTTTTACCTTCTTGAATTATCTGTTCTAATGATTAAAATGTTTCCATAGTCTCCAGTTAGTATATCAATTGCTTATGCAATTAATAAAAACTATTGTTTCCTACATTAATCTATCGGGTATCGAATCATTACTACTGGATTTAAAAGCAATCCTAACAATATTTTATTTCGATGCTTGAATAAAAAGGTTTGCTGACCACTTTTAACGAGTTCTTGTTCCTTGATGGCAATGACAGACATACAGGTCATTGGCGTCGCCAACAAATGACGAAAGGTGCATACTCTCATTTAAGGGAATTTCTTCAAGGTCGTCCAACAAAAAAAATTTCCATTCTCTAATTTCAAGAGCTTGTAAACACTACTTTCTCGTGTTCCCAAAAGACGTTTTTTTTCTTCATTTGAGTAGTTGTGTCGTTTCGTTCTCCGCATTCAGGGTCGGCGAAGTCAAAGGCGCGAGACGCGTGACGTTGCCAACAATTCAAAGGAAATTCGATTGTTTTCTTGGAAGCTTTGCTGGCGACGTTTTTTTGGCGTGTCTGACTAGTTGGAGAAAGTGAGGAAGAGGACGAAAAATTTATAGTTTCATTTTGGATTGTTTGCTTTCTATGTATAAATTCTCTTTGAAAGTTATTTTTACGGCGTAATATAGCCTGGAAAAGCTCTTAGAACAATTATTTTTGTATGAAGCTGATCAATTTTTTTTGCTCCTAATTGTCCCTGGGTAATATATCTTTGCCCCTCTTTAAACTCTCTTTAAACCATCTTTGCCCCTATTCCTCTTTTTTTTTTGCCCCCTTTTTAAAATATTCTTACAGTCTTTAACCTACAAGTGGACTTGGGAAGTGTCTAACTTGAATTCTGTTAAAATAATAAAGTTCTAACAAAGCTTTCAAACCCTTATTGTTATTACAAAATGAACTATTAAAATGTTTAAAAATAGAAAAATAATGTATAAAATAGTCTTTCCGTAACTTGATGGCCACCAATAATAAATATTTGGGCAATTCATAATGTACAGATATTTCTATTTTATTAGATGAATTTGAAAATATTTTACTCTAGTGATTAATTCAAACAGGATGAATGCAGGAAAATAAGTGGATGAAAATAGAAATATTTAAAAGAAAAATATTGGGACTTAAGAAATTGTATGAAATCTTTAGGGGTAATCCATGAAATACGTGAGGTCAAAAGTAGGGGAAGGTGTCCAGCAAAATTTCACTATGGGGAAGGGGGAGTCAATTAAAATCTCCACTACAACTTTTAATTTAGAGAATCAGAATATACGTTTTTTCGTTGATCTTTTAACTCCAGTTAAAGAAAGGAGGAGCACATTAGTCAAAACAGCGAATCATTAGCCAGTCAGTCGTGATAATCATAACATATAAGGGCAATGTTTTTGATTTCAACATGATCACATGGATTTGTATATAAAAACCTTTACAATGTGTCATGCCGACAAGACGAAACGAACGTGCCAAGAAGAACATATCAAAGAAACTATTAAACAGTTTATCGAGAAAATCTCACGTGAGAATTTAAGGAGGGGTCTCAAAATTTGGAATAAACACCTCACGTAATTTATAGTTGCCCCCTTACCTGTAGAAGTATTCCCATAAAATTAATAATAATTAAATGTACCTACACATATTCAAAACAAGAAAAATTTGTATAGATTGATTGTTTCACCTCTCTGTGAAAACGTGCGTGACACCTAAAATGTTTATAAGTGATCTAAGCAGTTCGATCTTTATCTCCATGACACATTGTTGTAAGAGTCCAAGCGTTCCTTTTCGTTTTTATTTCAATCTAAGGTCTTTGCACCGGTCGGTTCCCATTAGCATTGTATCTGTCGGACAATTATGAGAGGGCGTCTTCAACTTAAAATGCCTGTCAGATTCGTAACTTCCGTTACCGAATACTCCCATTGTGAGTGGGATTATTGCATCATCGCGGGTAGATCTTGGTAGATTTTGGTTTGTGTTATTATTCATGCATATAACTGTAGTGTCTGTTGATTGATGAGTCATTGTTTGATCGAACGGTATGTTGTTAAACTCCTTAACGGCTCATAGCAGCGTTTAAGATGATGCTACTGTTGTATATAGGGGAGATTTTCAAAGGTATGAAGCATCAAAAGATTATGGACTGTTCTCGAGAACTAAGTAAAACAATTGTATGGTGTGTTAGTTTCTATTTATTGAGTTAGTATGAGAGTTGTGGACAGACGTATGGATGTATTGGGTATCGGATATTAAAAGCAACAGCACATTGGTCTGTTTTAATGTTTTTCTTTGGATGTAAAGTAAGACTAAGGAATTAAGAAAGATGTAGGTAAATATAAAGTAAGCACTTGATCATTATGTTCAAATCAATAAAAAAAATAAAGTCATTTTAATATTGTAAGACTCTACCTTTATCCCAGGGTACAATGTTTATTGTTGGTAAGGGGTATTCCCAACAATTTCTCTTATGTCACAAGATTTTCCATTTTCCATGGTTCCTTATCACAAATTTGAATATTTTTTTTCTTTTTATCCATTTAATCAAATTTCTACTATTCTCAGCATATTCACTCTGATCTTTAAGCTTTGACTCAAATAATAGGTTTTTTAACCGAGAGATACAGTTTTAATTTAATTTCGAATGAAATGATTCTATTTATTAAATAGTTAACTGACTGATGCGTCACTTTTACCAAAGAGAGAGGGGGATGTTGAAAATTAAAGCGATGCTCAAGAACAGAAAGATGCAAAAGAAAAAAGGGATGCAAAGGTTAGAAAAGTTATTATTGTTTATTGAGAAGGGACAATATTCAGTTCAGTTCGTGAAGAATTGTATTTAAGCATCATAAATTTTTGTTTAAATTTTGAGCATGGTAAATGAGCTATCCATTTTTAATTTTGTCTCGGCTAACTACTTCGAGGTCGGAGCCATTGCTTTTTCCCTCCCATGTTGACCCATTTTATTAATTCGTTGTGCAGGGGTCTGTCTGTTCAAGGAAAATTTAGTACTACCATTTATAGGTACTTTCACAAATTCACCATTTAATGAATAGGTATACTTTCACAAATTCAGTTTTGTGAAAAAAAGGTACCTTCACAAAATTCATTTTGAAAGGAAAGTTCTCTAATTAGCTGTCTTATCTTTAATTTAAAATTACTAAATCATTCCATACAAAATTTAATTTATTTTTTGATGTTTTAAAAATTATGCACATGTTTATGTTAATCTTTTAATATGCTGTAATTTTTAGTTTTCAAGTCTATTGAAATTTCACAAATTATTTCCATATTTTCACAAAAGAGGTAGTTTTTAAAAAAATCCTAAACACAGTCCCCTTTTATGTGAAATCTAATCTTGTTGTTTCAATTCCAATTGCATTGAAACATCCCTGCGGATATCGAAATAAATTCACTCCTCCTGTCATATTTATCAATGTCAGACATTTGTTCTTTATTAATTATTTCTACCTACTCTGTATCTGTCGGGTATTCTTGGACTTTTTTCTCCCCTTTTTCATACATGATGCAAAGCCCATGTTTTCATTTTGAACTGGTGCCCCTACCCATTATAGTTATTTTTGGGTTACTACATAACAATTTTGGTTAACGAGTGCTGTTCTTGAGTCTTCGCCAAGTTTATTCCTTTGTAGTGTACCTTGAAATTGTCTAGATATTTTTTGCCTGAAAATAATATGGTTTGCTTTTTTTGTTGTTTTAGTTTTATAAATTTTGCTGGCATTATACTGTTACATCATTAACAATGGATAGTATATTTTTTTATAACATATTTTCTTAGATTCCATTTCGTAAATGTTTTATTTTCATAAGTTATGCATGTAATAAATGTCATGACATATAATCATATAAATGTGATAAATTATGTATAAATAATGTTTTATGTTACAAATGCGTGAAGGTTCCTCTCCATTCTTTTTGTTTCAGTTCAGAACGCTTATTTTTCCAACCGTATTGATAAGGAATATAAGCCTAGAAATTTCACTGTCGTGATGCTAAATAATTGAAACTTGTCATAAATCTCCTATGGCTCTATTCTCAAGAGCCTGTTATAAACAATTGGTCATTCTTCTACAGTGTACTTCTGGCATGCCTGACATCCTACGTTGCTTTCTAGGCCTTGAGCCTATGGTAATCATTTTAAAGTAATTGGGATTGTAAGCATGTACTCTACCTGGTAATTTCCTTAGTTTATCAATTCCCTTGTTCTAAGGCCGCATCTCGTGTTAGACCTTGTTATATCTTTGGGTTATTGCCCTGAAATAGTTACAACCTGAAACTCTATTTCAATATTTTTAAAAATTTCTAATACCTGTTATAAAAGAGCTTAAGAAAATGTTTATGGCTACAGAAACAGTATTAAGTAACATGGGTACTTACGTATTATCCCGTCGACTGTTCAGCGGCGGTCTAATTCAGCGGCACATTAATAGTAAAGTCAATGGGATTTGATAAAGTTTCGGATTAAGCGTCACGGTCGACGGGATAATACGTAAGTACCGTAACATGTAAGCTTATAACATGCTTCATTTCAAGAGTGAAATTTTGATTCATTTATCAGTTTTTCCAGTTATACATGGATTGCTTGCAAAAAATGCTATTCACTTTTAAGTCTGGTTACGCAGTATTTCCCCTACTACAAGCAACTCTAAAGATATGACGATGCATTACTACTTCTCAACTTTGCAACTCATCATCCAGAAGTGCTATTAATTAGTTCCACCCAAAACACATTTTACCTATAACAATATAAAGATAGACGAACTTCCCTATGTATTTATTCTTTATGATAAATCAGAAAAACTGGAATAGATTCATTTAGGTTTACATATCTTTTTAACTATTAATCTTGTGTTTGGCGCGGAATGTCCGATATAGGGACCTTGCGCCATAAAACCCAAAACAACCAACCAACCAACCTTTAGGTTTACAAACCTTTGGTTTTATGCTATGGCTGACATTTCCAGGAGAGGTTTGCTTATTCTCCAGGTGTCACCTTAATTTACATCTTTTACAAAAGACTGGGTGGTGAATTAGTCCTCTTTCCTTCAACCTTTTGTTTTCAGTTGATTTGTCTTTTCCTCCCAGTTCTTCGGTGACTGTCGGTATACATTAAAATAAGGCTAATTGTCAATTTCGTATAATTACCCCACATTTTAGTAGTTTGGGAATGACTATTTATACGTTGTGCATTTTTGTTACGATATTTGATTTAGTTGGAATGTAGTCTTGTGTAGTTCTGAGAATCGTTTAATGATAATTGTATAATGCTTCTCCATTTTGTCCTGTATTATAAATTCTTAAGAACATTTTTCGTTCGAAACGATGTTTTTCATTAATTCGGGAAACTAACGACTTTGGAAATTTTTCAGTTGTATTTAAATCATAGAGACTACCCGACAGCCACGTTTCTTGAACCCAGTACGTCACTACTCGACAAGGAGAAAATGGGTAAACACAAAACCGGTTGGGTTGCTAGGCGGAGTTTCGTTACGCAAATCGTGATAAAAAGACACTATTTATACATGGGTTTAACAAAGTAAACATATTTTTAAATTGACGTTCTTTATTTCACTCAAAATTCAGACACCGCGATGGGAACTACTTTGTTAGTGACGTCATAGGGTCAACTATCGTTGCTGTCTAGTATATAGTAATAATGTTTAACTGAAGTTTGGTAATGTATGTCTGCAAAGATTTAACTATCCAAAAAACATTTTTCAAGTTGATTTAAAATTCCCATTTATATTGTAATTAAAGATGTAACTAGGGATATCCTCACAGCACTTGTTCAATTTAATTTAACAGTTGCTATGAAAGTTATTTTTCTAACAAAATTTTATTAGAGTTTTATAATTCCCTATAAAATTTCTCTTAAGTTTCTTTTAAAATGGCGATTGTTTGAATTATGCAGAATATTTTTATGCAACTAATATTTGCGGAGAAAAAACTCAATGGGTGTAAATTGATTTGAATGCTGCTCTTGACATGTGTTTTCTGCAACCCCTTTAGAGTTTTTTTTATCAACTTTGATAAAAATTTAACATCGCGCCATATCGTAAGTTCTGTTATTCTGTATTATCTAATTGTACGATTATCTTTTGTCTTATCTATTTCGCGATCAATTTATACTATCTTATGGACTATTTTTGCTTGAGTATCGGCACGCGGCATCAATTTTCTTTGGTGTGACAGCACTAGGTGCTTGCTGTGGTTATTCGGTAGCTGATTTTGTAAACATTTTGATGTTTAAATTTAATTAAAGCAATATTTTGTAACCCGAACTATATTTTAATGTAAACAAAAACCTAAAATCTAATAAATAAAACTTACAAAAATCAAAGGGAGAGCTGATTGTAAAAAACTGATTTCATAAATTCAATGCCCAAAATGTAGCCAAAATCGGTTGTAAAATCTACATATTTTGTAGGCTTTTGTGTTGTATTTATTATTAAAATTTGCATGTAAAACTAAAAAAATATAACCAGATAATTTTATTACTGGTATATATCTTTTATAATTAAGTAGGAATAAATAACCAATTTTCCTTGAGAGTCAGATAATTATAGTAATTTTGTTTTTATTTTAAAAGCCAAAAATCGTTGATTGTTTCTTAAGCAGCATATTTTGAAACAGTGGGGTCTTTAGCTACCCGAGGGCCAATCAAACTTTATTATAGGGTTGTGAGGGCCAAAAGTGGTAAAAAGAGAATATTATATTTTACTGTTTACAGGCAAGTCAAGCTCTTTTCAACAATGAAACATTTAAAGCCAAAAACACTTCAAAGGGGAGTTTCATTTTTTAAGGCTTCTTTTTAAATAGTTGCTTGTCTTATAAAAAGTTGAACATTTCTGGATACTGGGGTATGTCTGTCTTATCTTATGCTTTTAAGAAGCCATCGCTCCCTCTTCAATCTTAAAATAGCCGCTCCTAAATTAAAAGGATATCTTGTACCTCTTTGGAAAGGGCTTATGATTTTTAAATAGCGCTCATAGAAGCATCTTCACACATTTTTTTACAAAAATTATGAATATCTTGTCAAGCAAAGTTTACCAAGTTTTTAATTTTATTAATTGCGTGTTGAAAAAGAGGCCTCGCAGTATAGAGTTATAGATAGGTTTTATAATAATTTTGAGAATTTTGTTGTGTGTTGTCAATGGAACTTGTATCTGATTTATTGTACTTTTTTGTTTAAATTTGTAAAAGGGAAAAATTTAGAATGCAATCGACACTAGATTTTACAATCTTAGAAATACTTTTAAACAACGTGAATACTACAAATGTGTACAAATTTCGCATCTATTTTAACAAAATACAACACCAACCTTCATTTTTGAGAGGTAATTTCAAAATTATTGTATATGTGTGCTTGTATTTTTTAGTATTTCAGTTAAAATCATAGTTGTCAACATGAGACATTTGAGTTGTGTTAGAAATCACTCTTTTGAGTAAAGGAGAAATGTGGAAATGATTTTGTAAAAACCTTTTTAATTTGATATCATAATCATAAATGGAAATTAAAATTGTGAATTTCTCCTACACTATGCAAAAAAAAGGGTAGGTAAGACAAAGAAATGGGTGGTGAGCTCTTTATGGTTTGGGGTTTTCACTCAACATTCCTGTGCGAGGAGGGCCTATTCCACCTTCCTTTGTTGGCTAATTGGAACAATTAAAACCCAAGTCTAAACCTACCCTATTTTACTGTCTGTATTAATAAAATGCAAGGTTTCTCAAAATGAGCGTCAACTTAAGCACATTTAGGAACATCTTACCGAAATAAACGTCATGAAATCCCCCAAAAAAGTATTTTTGATCAATAAACATCCCTCTCCCTGAGCTATCCCGACCACGCCCTAACTGGTGGACCCCCTGCTCTTTAACTTCCCATTCTACTAGTTATAATCACGCTTGTTTACTCTCGTCTCATTTCGTCGACCCAGTTTTACTCCATTAAGAATTCATCAAGTTCGTGCCCATTCCATTACGACGCGTTGGGCGGCACAGCTCCTTGAGAAGAGATGTCCTCTCTTATGGTTTCACTTCCTAATTTCTTTCACTTTCTCTCTCTTCTTCCCGGAGGCGCAAGCGGAAACTTCCTCTTCCGTTTCTTAAGATTGAGGGTTGTTGTGTAACCTGTCACACCTGTCGGTGTTTCTAGGAGGAGGAAGGGCCCTACTTTTTCCGCCGTTTCCGAATTTTTTTTTCTTCTTCGTGGTCGCATGGCACGCTCACGTGTGTCTTGGTTTGCCCTAGTAGTGAATCTTTTTTTTTTGCTTGTGTGGATGCCTTTGGCGTGTCAACTCGTGCGCGGAAGGAAGTTGTAACGTGATTGAATATTTAGTTGATTTTTTTTTTATCACGGGAGGTAATGGGAATTGTCCAGGGATTGGATTGCCTTGCGGCTCATTTACACTGTTTCACTTTCCATGTTTGTTCTGAGTGATTCACTGCTGTGAATCGCTCATTTGCATTGAAAAATTGAGGACTGAAATGTGAAAGGACAATGTACACTTCTCCACTTTATGGACGATTGTTCCAAAATGAACACCAAAAGTGACAAGCCTAAATAAGCCTTTAGTCCTTTAGTGGAATACTAGTGAAACTAATTGGACAGATTTCTGAAAATTTGAGGCTAATTAGAGCCACCTGGTTAGAGTTAGCTCGTTGTTACTGCAAAGAAATTAATTTTGGAAAGAGATGTCAGTATTGTGTAGTTATAGGTAGATTCAAGAAAACTAGGAAACTTAATGAGGATTTATCTGTATTCACAATGTAAAAACACAGAAACACGAAGTGCAGAGAGACAATTTTTAATGTTTTTTTTTTTTTGTTCTGGAATAGTAATATGATTGTGAAGTAGTATGACTGATCATATTGTAAGATTTTGTTAGTATTTCATGCTTAGACTGTATAATTTTTTTTATTATGGTTGAAATTACCACAGCAGGGGTCTCTTGCCCTTGATGTACTAAATCTCTTGAACCGTCCCTGATTGTAGGACCACACACAGAAAATATTGTGGATCACATAATAGTTGGACGATAAAATCTTTTCTTTGAGCTCAACGCAGTTTTACCGGTTGAGTGTTTCATGATTCGTGAGGAATCATAAATATAAAAAGCTAAACAGAAGCTTACCTAAAATAAATTTAAGATTTCATGGGTTTGAAAAATACTGCCCTTCAAGTTTCAGAAACGTTGGCATCACATCCAAGTCTTGCATAGCTACAGCATTGCACCATTGCCTGGCTATATTGAGCATGTTGCATAGTAATCGTGAAAGCATCTGATATTTGTACATGATTGTTTGAATACATAGAAATTTGTCGAAACAGCTGTAAGTTTATAAAATTATAAGTTTAGTCGTGGATACTTGTACTTTTAAATCATAATGTTTATTGAAACCTTTTTAGGTATGCTGCTTATTGTTTGATGAGATAATTTTTCTTCCATGCTTTATGCTCGTCAAATAATAAGTAGGAATCATATTTGTGACGTTCAGAAGTGTTTAGCACGCTTGTGAAGCACCTTGCTTTGTGTGTACATACCATAACGTGCATGCTTTATTGACACTGAAAAATTTGACATTCTCTCTCCGACTTTCCAGTCTGGCAAGTTCTTTGCCCTTTCAAAAAAAGATTTCAATGTAGTATACGTACACGTTACGCCCTTCGCATACAACACACCCTCTTGTCTTGTAACCGACGACGGGGTTTAATTTTTTAGTGGTTTTCGTGGTTTGTTGAACCATCGCTAAAAAGCTGCGGAATTGTCGTATTTGGTTTCAGCTCGCCCTTGGATTCATTAGACAAAACCTTTCGTTCGGTTTTGTTTAGAAATCCAAGAACAAGAATCCCGCATGCGTTCTACACGCTTGTTGTTTCTACCAAGTAATTTTTAGCATGTTATTGCTAATTCTGGCACAGCTTCGATAAGAGTCCTCCAGCTCCCACAGCAACATGCACAAGTGTTGTCATCATTTGAGCTGTGAGGCAACTAGAGGGCTCTTACCGAATCTGTGCCCTATTTCTTCCTTATCAAGTAACTACTCAATTAAACATTTGAGGTACGACTGATACTATTTCTAATTTATAGACTTTTCCTTGACATGTAAACGTTAATTTCTAACTACTTAAGCATTTCAAAAGTACTATACTTATAAGCTTTCAGTCCTCACCTCCAAACAATTGATTTATCAAAGAAAAGTTGTGGGTAAATATTTTATGTTGTACAGATGTTTTTAATAAGGCCCAAAATGCATCTTGCTTCAAAACCTTTGCAAAGATCCTGCTTTTACTTGTGTTCTCCCAAGCACCCGCATAGAAATATTTCTGTCCTATCAAATACGGGTTTTTCCCGATACGCCTAAACTCATATCATTTTTAAACGCTTTTATTAGACTTGCTCTGGGCCAAGGTCACGGGTGAAATCTTACAACTCGATTTTCGGGCACTTCCTGATATGTCAGGGCCCTGAAACTTTACACAACGATGTAACCCTCATGACACTCTAATATCCAATTATTATCTAATCAATAACCGAAAAATTAAGTTAATTATCGAGTATTTTTAATTATCAGAAAAACTGACATTTGAGACCCTTCCAAAGAGATTTTAGCTCCCAAAAAAAGAACAATACTGTAATGGGCATAGTACTATTATATTCAATCATCAAAACGACAATTCTCAAGTAATTAAATTAATTAACGGCAAATTATCGCAAAAAATTTAGATTCTTGCACATAAAATTTCAGATACTTCTAAACGTTATTAAGCCTTGAAACTTTGCAGCATAGTGTAATATTCATGACAATGCAATATTCAATTGTCAGCTAGTCAAAATCTCCGTAATTAGGGTAATTAAAGAGTATTTTCGATTATCCGATTAACTCGATTTTGAGACCTTTAAAAATATTTCAGCTCCCAAAAAAAGGAACAATAGTGTAATAGGCATAGTACTACTATATTCAATCATCAAAACGGCAATTTTAAAATAATTAAAGAAATTAAAGACAAATTTATGCAAATTTTAAGGTTGTCATTTAGATTCTTGCACATAAAATTTCAGGTACTTCTAAATGATATTAAGCCTTGAAACTTTGCAGCATGGTGTAATATTCATGACAATGCAATATTCAATTGTCAGCTAGTCAAAATCTCCGTAATTAGGGTAATTAAAGAGTATTTTCGATTATCCGATTAACTCGATTTTGAGACCCTTAAAAAATATTTTAGCTCCCAAAAAAAGGAACAATAGTGTAATAGGCATAGTACTACTATATTCAATCATCAAAACGGCAATTTTAAAATAATTAAAGAAATTAAAGACAAATTTATGCAAATTTTAAGGTTGTCATTTAGATTCTTGCACATAAAATTTCAGGTACTTCTAAATGATATTAAGCCTTGAAACTTTGCAGCATGGTGTAATATTCATGACAATGCAATATTCAATTGTCAGCTAGTCAAAACTTCCGTAATTAAGGTAATTAAAGAGTATTTTTGATTATCCGATTAACTCGAATTTAAGACGCTCTAAAAGGAATATGACCCCCAAAACTTATACAACGGCGTATTATATATATTTGAACTATATTCAATCTTTAAACCTTGAATTATTACCTTTCAATTAAGATAATTAACGAAGATAGTAATGTGAATTTAAACCTATACCACTTGTTCTAAAAGCTTGGAAATACTTTTTATTTTCATTTGATGGATAAATGGGAGTTTCGATGCTTTTATTATGACAGTTATTGCTATTCATTTCTTTTAGATTTCGCTTTCGTTCAGATGGAATTATTTATAGCTTAAAGAAATACTGAATATGTTTGCATGGGGTGTTGCGCTTTTTCAGTAAAAAAGAAATTATAAAATCTCTTTCATTTGGAATATTTTTTTTTGTAAATTCTTCACTGGTGTTTGGAAAAGTTTATTTCTTACAAATGACTTGCTTTGAAAAATTTTATAAGTACCTAAATAGAGGGGTAATGTTCTAAATTTTTAGCATTAAATTCTAAGGGGTTTTACTAATTACATACCAACAATTGGAATAAAAATTAAGATTTTAGGCAAAATTCTAAGACTAAAAAGTAGAAAATAAAATAAGTAAAAAAAAGCTTTTTTAAAAAAACGCTTTTATTAAGATGTCCTAAAAATTCAAAAATAATTTTTTGGGTTTTGTGAAATAATTTATTGGGGAGTAGAAAATAACCTTCCGGTAAGTAAAAATTAACTAATTTTCTGATCACTAAAAATAAAAGCGTGGGCGCTAGTAATTATCTATTCACTATTTATTCTAAGTTCTCTTTTCTCATTTTCTTTTATGTAAAATTATAAATTACTAGCGCCCACGCTTTTATTTTTAGTGATCAGAAAATTAGTTAATTTTTACTTACCGGAAGGTTATTTTCTACTCCCCAATAAATTATTTCACAAAACCCAAAAAATTATTTTTGAATTTTTATTTATAATTCCTTTGAGACCGTATGTGGTTGTCGGCGCTTATACTTAGTTGAGTCTGTCTGTGGATACCTTTGTACTCTGGCATTAAGTACTAGAATAACCCAATAATCCCTTCTAGTTTACCAAATCTGATTGATCAGCCGCTGAGCGGGCAAATATTTGAGTCGCTCAGAGTTTGTCAAATGTATTTGCGGCCCTCTTACTTGACAAGACCGATATCTGGTACTGTGCACGCAGTATTTGACCAGTGATAGTAGTCGTACTAGTCCGAAGATGCCTGTGCTATGCGACCATTCCCTTGTTGTCTCAAAATGACTGAGGAAGCAAATAAATACCTTCTGTTATGCTGTAATGGCCCGGCTTGGATGTTAGATTTTGTCCTTGTGTGGTGAATGAATTTGTCCCCCTGTTAAAAGGGGTTGTGCGAGCGAATGGTGCGTTGGCGCGGGTAGCAGGGTCTATTTTCCGGGGTAGCCCCAGAAATCCGTATTTTTCAACAGCACAAATCCAGGAATTCCTGGTTTTATCGAAATTTTCGAAACTCTCGAGCTCAACTAGAAAGCGCAAAATTAGGTCCAATTAAAAATAAGTGCAGAGCTGCAGCATTTAAAAGATCTTTCATGAAGAATCTGGTCCCACCATCGGTTCTAAGCGCGATTACTCAGAAGCTATAAGTCATTCTGAAATGCTATTTTCGTCGCGGCTGTTGTTAAAACTAAAGCTAAAACATTCCCGACCCTTCTGTCTCATAGGGCGCGTTGTAAGTTTTGTGGAAAAAATACCTTAAGAACTAAGAAATGTTTTTTACATCTGTAAACGTTCCGGATTTTTGAGCCTTTCGGAATTTGGGGTTCCGGATAAAAGGTTCGGTACTCTTATAGTTTTCCGGGATTGGCACAGCTTCGATAAGAGTCCTCCAGCCGCCATGTTTATCCACAGATCCCACAGCAATATGCTTAAGTGTTGTCATCATTTGAGCACATGGGTAAACATGGCGGCTGGAGGACTTCTATCGAAGCTGTGCCCCGGGATTTTTAGTTGAAGTTAGTAGCACCCCTGGAGTAGCAGTACCTCACCGCCAAGGCTCCGGTCCACAGGTGTCCGCTGAGTAGGTACTTCTTTCGCTGGTAAAAGATGATAAATCGAAATGCCTGCCCATTGGTTAAAGAAATGTATTAGAGTGTAATCAGTAGTTCTCGTCTATGGGAAATGCAATTTGATCTTGATAAAGCGCTTCTGATGATGAAGAACTTGACGTTGGTGGATGTGATTGTAAGTTTTTGTCAAGCCCAGGGAAAACTTTGTGAAAAAGCCGGTTTGTGAGCATGTGATGTCGGAGTGGCGTGAGAGTAATAAATATCAACACGTGACGAGAATAATGAATTAATTAAAAAGGAAGGGAATTCCCATCGAAACGCTAACGGTCATGAGAAAGTTTTTTGACCTTTTAATGTGTTGTTATTTACTGTTTGTGCGAGCGAGGCATCTCCTTATCACATAAGTGGATCGCCTGTGCTCCTCTATGCGGCATAGTTCTATTGGAAATCTTAATAGGGTGTTGTTGGTATGTTCATTGACCCTTGATGTTGTTTTCATTGACTCAACGATAACTCTTGGAAACACGAGTTTTTAGGTTTTTTATTACAGGGGTCTCCAAACGTTATGGATGTATGTAGAGCCGGATGAATTGTTGGGTTATTTTTAAACATTCAAGTATCTACTGTAAAATTTTTAATATGTGAACAGTGAAACTTGTATGTTCTTCACATTGAACTAATCACACAATTTTTCTAATGTGTTATGGAAGAAAACGTAAAATGGATTTAATTTATTTACTGTAGTAAATTGTTAGCAGTAAATATTTAGTTAAGAGAACTAAAGTAGTTGGCAGACCAGTTGTTAAATGTAAAATAATTTCTCCAAATCAAAGTTTGAGCCGTACATAGTAGTTTAAAAGCTTCTATGGCACCTTCCCCGAGTTAAGATATAGGGACTTTTGATTTGTAGATAGATTGTATGGATATAAACCATGTTTAACGTTTATAATTAAAACTATAAGTGGTCTTTTTTCCTATTATATATTTATGTTGATGGAATTAATAAATTGTTAACATATTTTTTAAGGTACAATCAATTAACGAACTAAGTTCAGTAATTGTGAAAACATCTTAAATTTATTTAAAACGTAAAAAATGTATTAAGTATTTGAAACGAACTATATGTGTAAAATCTCGGTAATTTTTCTCTTTTTTTTAATTTAAATTTTAATTCATAAAATATTTCCATTTTGCCTAAAATAATTGATTATATAAGTACTAATTAGTTCATACTAAAGTACCGTAATTGAACTAATTTGTAATATTCCATACCTTGGGTTGGGCGTATATAAGACAAATGCATTCTAGATAAAACTCCATTGTATGATATTTTTTTTATTGTATCTCTTTCTAAGCGCTTAGGGTTTTTTTTGTATTTTTGAGTGTGTTGAAACAATATTGGCTTCCTTTGATTCAGGATACTTGTTTACTTAACTTCATTTATACTATCGTGGTCTCCTTCACAATAAGAGGCTCCCTGTATTGCATTTTCGATGTAGTGAAAGCATCATTACCTGTAGAAGTTGCTTTTCCTTTATAAAACTGTAAACACAATGAAAACAACTTCACACACCTAGAAGTTACTTTTCTTTCGTTATACTGTGATTGCAGTGAAAACATTTTAATAATTGCTTAATATTCCCTTTTCTGCAAAAAAAATTTACTCTAAATATTGTACACAAGAGGTTTGTTAAGTTTTTTTTTTGGGTCGAACTGAAAAACAGGGAATTTTGGGATTATTGGGGGAAAATCGGGTAAATCCAAGAAAAATCTGGTCCTAATTTTTTCTGCAAAAATTCAATCTTGGCTTGGCCATTTCATGCAAGAATGAGAAAAATGGCAAAAACGCTCGTTTTTACAATGGATAAAAATTATTTTAACCCCTGGAAAATTATGATTATTTCTAGAAGAATTGGAGAGAAAAGCATAATTTTTAAACAAACCCATCAATCCTCTACCAAACTATCAAGTAGATAGTTGCTATTCTGTCCCCGTAACGGCCCTCTGCGAAAATCCATCCCGGGAACCGCTTTGTCAAAATGTCATTTCTCAATAATACATGAATACAAACTCCCATTATCAGTTCTTGTCAATCCTATTCATTAAACCTCCAAAAAAACAGATGTCGTGATATCCATAGCGTCTAGAACCGTCAATTTACCGGTTGGGAAGAAGGCACGAAGGCCACCTTAAAAGCATGCCCACAACATGAAAGGCCGTGGTCATGTTGAATGGAACTCTGCGTCCAACACAATGCGTATCCGACTTCTATCTCCTTGTTAAATCCAAGGTTTCACAAACCGAAGCCTCGACCTTGCCCATTGCCGGCAAATGCTGAAGAGAAAGAGGGCGTGGTACCGAATGCAAATGATTTCGCGATGTTTTTGTCTCTTGTTATTATAATCTTACGTCGTGATGAGGTGATTGCTTATGGCGGTTTTTAATTGTTCGCCCGATTCTGGAATGTTTTTTTTTTTTGTTGGAGATCATCGTTATTTGCTGCTGAGGAACTGAGTGAACTAGATGTTATGTTATTGGCTGAATGATTTTAAATCTGTGATGAGAAATAAGTTTTTTCGGAATGTTTCTGAAGCATTTATCTGACCTGAAATAAGAATCTACATACCTTTAGAAAAGTTTTAAACTTCTTTCCCTTAAAAAATACCTCCCGTTTTTCTTTAAAAATGATACAGTTTGGTGCTGGATCTAGTGTGGTGCGATCTACCACTTTTTTTATCTAGTTGGATTTTGGTTATAAAATTGGTTTACTAAGTGTTGATTGATAAAGTGGCGATATAGGTGATCAATTTAAGTGTCACCTTTTAGTCTAAACCAACTAACTAAAAAGTAGTGTTAGTGCGGAGTTGAAGAATTAATAGTTAGTACTCAAAGTATTTTTTAAATTGAAAAAGTTACCTTACTATCATTTGTTTAGCATTGGTTATTGAGAACGTGAATTGGTACTTTTTTAAGAAAGTGATGATTTGGTGTAATTTAGCTATCGGGAGTTTTTCCCAATACCCCTGCTCTTCTGTTCTAGCCTCTTAATCAGCAGATTTTTACGAAATCTGACTGAAATTTGGTTCGTTATGACGAAAAACTCAAGCGTTTGGAGTCGCTGTAAGAAGTTAAAAAAAATATTATCCCTATAATAAAATAATCGGTACTTAAACTACCGGTCGTTGTAACGAAGGGGGTCGTTATAAAGAGGTTCTACTATTTATTTGCAATGATAATATTTATTGTGCTTGAAAATCCAAATGTCTTTTTGCAGTTTTCGAACTTGTACCTTTTTTTGTTTTGCATTTTTATCCTTTCATGAAATAAAACTGATAGAAAAGTTGCATGAAATGTTAGCTGATATTTAAAATTCATTAACTTTAGGAGGTACTTACGTATTATCCCGTCGACCGTTTAGCGACCGTCTAATTCAGCGGCACAGTAATAGTAAAGTCAATGGGATTTGATAAGTTTTCGGATAAAGCGTCACGGTCGACGGTATAATACGTAAGTACCCTTTAGGAATACATCAAATGTTATTTCTTATCCCTTGGAAGTATTTGCATTTATAATTTTGATCTTTATAAATGTTGATAATGATTCCATCTTGTTTATATAACCATCCAAAGACTCGCTACGGTTTTTGTTTAGGTTGAATAAATTATTTATTAACTTTTTAGCCGTATTTGCGGGGTACCTTTTTTAAATACCTGTTCAAAGAGTTGAGGTTTTGGAAAATAACAAAATTCTTCTTAAATAAAATATCGTATATGTATAACTTCAAAATCGCATAAAATATTGACATAACTCACATAACTAAATCGTAGTTTGTACCCGTCCAAATCTAGCGACTTTTTGCATTTCTTGATTAGAGACTATTTCCATCCTGTTCTATTTTGATTAGAAGACTTATCGACGTTATTTTCGTTCGTGATTCATTCGGTGCGTTTTGATCTTGAAGTTTCTTAAAATAGTAACTTTCTGATTAGATTCACTTATTCTGAGTGTTGGATAACTTTAACTGAAACGCATTCAGCTGATAAAAATATCTTTGAATTTCTTTCTATGTATTAAAAATTATCAGTATATTGTTTGTCTTATTGCTGCAGTGAACTGAATAATGTGGTCTGTTATTAAAAGGGTTATTTTGGGTTTCATTCAATTCAAAATGTGAATGAATAAAAGTAAGCTTTTCAGTGAACATCTCAGTAGTTTTAGGTGTGGCTAGGTTCCTCAGCTATAAGACATAGCAACGTTTCCTGACAAGGGTTGCTAGGAGGAGTTTTGGAACGCAATTCGTGATAAAAACGCTAAACAGAATGTTACGGGCAATGTGATTAATCGGGCATTATTAATAATGTCCGAGCAGTGTGATAAATTCAATGAAATTTATCACTTTACCCGCCTCCACTTCGGGCATTATTAATAATGTCCGATTAATCACTTTGCCCGTAAAATATACATGGGTTTAACAAAATAATCAAATTTCTATATAGAGCATTTTCAATCACATGACTCGGACCTAACAACGGCCTTAGCAACAGAAAATGTTAGTTTTTTGCCCTACAGAGGTTAACAGTTACAGAAAATGACTGGCCGTGGAATTCTTCTATTGGAGCATTTGCAATCACGTGACCCCATATCTAAAAATCGCCTTAGCAACAGATAAACAGCGGCCTTAGCAACAGTTAAAAGCCCTACAGAAGGTACACAGTTAAAAGAAAATAACCGCTTGTGACGTCACCTGAAAACACTCTATTGACGTTCTTCATTTCACTTAAAATTCAGACACCGCGCTGGGAACTACTTTGTTAGTGACGTCATAGGGTCAGGAAACGTTGCTGTCGAGTATAGGATTAATTTAACAGAAGTATGTACTTGGGTAGGTGATAGGTCAGTTTAAACTTTAACTGTTAAATTCTTGTGTTAGTGTTTAACTATTAACTGTGTGTTAACCTTAATCGTTATACATAATTGTTTTCATTCGTAATCGTGTGGAGTTCCTTTTTTATACCCGTTGCTTGTTTTATACTGCGTTACTAGGCTCATTTACACTATTCACTTTCATTGTTCATCATGAGTGATCATCAATTTGGGGGTTTTACAAAGTTTCAAAAGTCTGATATCCCCAGGGGAAAAGGTTTCACTGAACTGAGAAGGTGACACTTTGGGAGAAGAAAGGTTATAGAGAGGCAGGTGTGAATAGCCCTAACTGAGATTAAACATTTGACTAAGTTGTATTATTCATGCGCTAAAGTAAAACTCACTGAAGGATTAATGCTTTGTGTTGTTTATTCCTTGCTCCCATCAAACATGTTCTTGAAATACTAGTTCTAATTAAAATCGTACGTTTGATTGTTGATTTTCTTCTATCTCTTTAAAAACAATTTATGTAAATGTTTTTCTCGAATAAAAATTAATCTTAAGTACAAAATTAAAATAAGCGTTTAAAATTGTTGGATTATCGAAATATCAAACTAAAAAAAATGATGCGATAAACAGATAAACACACTATATAAAAAATTAAATTCTTTTGCTCTTCTAGTAGTTTTCACATAAATGCGCTTGTGTAACACAGACATTCGACTGCAAAGAAATGGATAAAAAAAAATAGGAAATACTAGTAATAACTTTTTCGAAAACCAAAAAGACTTATCACAGCGAACATGAGCTTTCGACGTGACCGAGATAACTTAATATTGTTTTTATCAGCTGATCGATGAAAAGTTGAAAAGGCTCCAAGTCAATGACTCAAATATCGTAAAAAATGAGTGAATGGAAGAGTACTCAATAGAGGAGAAGAACATCTGGGAAAGAAAAGTTTATCTTGTCAGCAGGTTAATTATTTGGGGTCTAATCGTCAGAGTTGCTGATAATTTTCAATTTTTTAAAGAAAAAAGGAAAAAAAAATCTGATTTTGTGATATTTTTTATTAAAATGAATTGACATTTCTGTACTTTCTGAAAGTAGTTAAAAATATAATATAATAATTTTGCATTACTTAATATCACATTCTAATCTATTTTATGCATTAATTAATGGAGTTAATTGAGGGAAGAGGTTCACTGCCATCTCGCCAATGATGAGATGCCGGTCTGAAAATATATTAAATCTTGTGTTTGGCGCGGAATGTCAGATATAGGGACCTTGGACCTTGCGCCATAAAACCCACAACAACCAACCGTTCTGAAAATATGAAGGAATATTTGTACTGTAACTACCAATTGCTAAAGTACTATCAGTAACTAAAATTTGTATCCTTCTTTCAATAACTATTTACCAAATTTTGAAATCAATAATTTTGAAAAAAATCTTGAATTATATTTGATACATTAAAAAACATTAAAATATTGGAAAAGTGTTGGAAATGTGTTCTAAAAATAGTGTAAAATATGTTTGAAATCTGGAAGTGTTCTTAAATTTAGATCGTAACACCACAAGAACACATTTTCTGGCTCTAGCAACACTTTCACAACACTATCTTTTTCTCGCACAACACAATCGAAACGCTTTTGAGTAAAAGTGTTAATTATTGTTTTTACTTAGTAGTGTTGCAAAATGGTTTCACGCATTTACATCATTGTATTCATAGAAATTCCTTCAAAGGGTTGAGAAATGGAGTTGGTTGTTAAAGGTTAAAGAGGCCGTTGACCAAACTATGGTGTCAAGGATCTTGCTTGGACAAGGTCGAGGTTACTTAATCGATTCAGTAGCAGACTTGAAAACTGGAAATGTGTCTACGATTTCGGTCGATGCATCCCAAGATAAGAGTAGTTTTTCGTACATTAAAGATGAGGCTAAATTTTTCGTTTTTTTATGCGTTGTTTGATATACTAGGATATTTAGATTAGTAAATACGCAATCAGTATAGTGCAGTTGCATGTAAAAAATGTAAATAATAAATATTTGATTGAACACTGCAAACGCTCCATGCAAAAATAAGCACTTTTTCTCACATCATTAACAACATTTTGTGTTGTTACCTAGAACACTTTTTAACACTTTATGGTGTTGTGATAGGGTCCGGGATATGTTTGAAAAATGTTAGAAATGTATTCCCTCCAGGGGAAATGTGTTCTAAATTCTAAAAATAGTGTCGCAAAATATGTTTAGTTCTTAAATTTGGATCGAAAACACTGTGAGAACACATTTTATGTCTAATTCTTTTCTTTTTCTCGCATGACACAATCAAAACAGTTTTGATTAGAAGTGTTCATTATTGTGTTTACTGTTTTCTTGGTTTTGCAAAAGTGTTTCGCGCATTTGCGGTCCAGTATTATTTGAGATCAAGCTCAATTTGTCGTACGTTTTGATTTTGTTTGATACGAGCTTGTTTAAACAAGTGTAACATTCAAGCAGTTGCATGAATAAAAAAGTTAATTAATCGCATGTTTTCTCTTAAATGGCTTTGATCATGCTTTGAAAATGTTATAAATACTGTTTAAGTACTACTTGCATTCAGTAGGTAATTATTAATTTGGTTAATATTTGGTTTATAATATATTTCCAGACTTCATATCTTAGAAATCTCATGTTCAGTTCAAAAAAAAGTCCTTTTCCCATGTTATGTTATAACTTTGATAATTTTATTCCAATTTCTAAGCTTTCTTGGGTACAAAATTTTCTTTTCTTGGAAATTTGCGCCTTTGCAATGCATACATATGCTAGGATATGTTGAATGGTTTCTCCCGACAAAGTTTGTTTTATTTATGTACTATAATTACACTTCAAATCGTGAAACACTTTTGAAACGCTACGTAAACGCAATAATAAACACTTACAATCAAAAGTATTTTAATTTTGTTGTGTGCGAAAAGAGTGTTGTAAATGTGTTGCTAAAAATCACCCAGAAACTGTTTATAGTTATTTCAATCCAAATTTAAAAACACTTTCTTATTCTTAACATTTTAAAACACTATTTTTAAAACACATTTTTCAAACATATTAACATAACAAACTATCGCAACACAATAAGATGTTAAAGTGTTCTACCTAACAACACAACTAAATTGCTGTTATTTTGAGGACAAAAGTGTTCTTAAATGTGTTTACTTTTGTGTGGAGCATTTGCGGTGTCCTCATTCCATATTATGGCTTCTGCTAGTTTAATTTATATTTATGTATCAAATAAAAATCTGATTTTCCTTGACGTCTCATATGTATCTTTCCTATTTAGCTAATTGTTTGTGTTTATTTCAGACGCTGATCAATATGACGTACTGTTGCTTCATACTAGTTGGAAAAATCATTCAGAAACTGGTGTTTGGTGATTTGAGAGTATCTGAACAACAAGTACGTATTGGAATTTTAAATCCTAAATTTGCCATTAGATTAGTTACATACAGTTTTTGTGCAACTTTGTTTGGGATAAACTTCCTGGGTTCTTTTGTTAGTAGAATAGAAAGATGGGTTAAAAATGTCCCGTTAAAAATCGCAAAGTTATTTTAACGCCAAATAGTAAAAATATCGCCAAAAGTATTGCAAATAAACTGATTAAATTTACAGCTATATAATAACAATAAAAATGTGGGGAAATTTAATATTATGGCGTCAAATATTTTGGCGATTTTTAACGGGACAGAGGGGAACTGAACCTTGGCATCGAATAGGGTTATTCACTGTTATAGTTTTAGCATCGCAATGAAAATATTACTAAATTCTTTGTATTTCCCTTATTTGTTCCTTACTTTGAAATAAGAGAAAAAAACGTGAAAGAATATGAGGAAGATTAAAAGAATGAAGGTGAAGGAGTGAGAGAATTAAAAATGTGAGAAAAGAGTGGGTTGTTTTGAGTAAATATAAATAGATAATCAAGTTGGAGTAGAGAAAGACTGGGGAGGGAAACAAGCCTTAATATTTTACGAAAAGTTCCGTAAAATAAACTTCGAAAATGTTTGTTTTCCTGCAAGATGACTCACCTAACTGTGAAACAGCATTTACAGACCATCGAAGCAATGCAGGAAAAACACATACTTGCGTAATTTTCTGAGCTTTGTTTTATTTAGGCAAGGCCTTTCCCTTTGTGGGGCATGTTGTGTAGAAAGTTTTAATATTCTCGTAGTTTTAAATAATTTCTATAAAAAAGTGGGATTTTGAAAATCAATGAATCTTTTCTACCTCTTGTCCATTTAACTTGAACTGTTGTATATTTTGCATGCATTTTTTTTAGTTGATAAATTATAGTTTTAAACTAATTTTCCTTATTGGTGGCTAACTTTAGGGTTTAATGTAAAAAACTTTTTATATCACTAAAATTCATCATTTTTTACATGTGGATGGACATAAGTATGTTTTAATGAGATATTTTTATTTCTCTGAAATTGCTTAACTATCTCTTAAAAAAGATACAAATCTAAAATTTTAATAACAGTATAATGAACTATCTTTCATGAAACGATAATTACCTAATGTAACAATTTCCATCCAGTATCTAATAAGAAATTTTAAATTTCAGCACATCAAAGACAAATTTTGGAACTTTGTGTTCTACAAGTTTATTTTTATATTTGGAGTAATGAACGTGCAGTTCATGGACGAAGTTGTATTGTGGTGCAGCTGGTTCTCTATTTTAGGATTTCTTCATCTCCTTGCACAGTTGTGCAAAGACCGTTGTGAATATGTAAGTAAAATAAAGATACTTGTGAAAAATTCCATAGTGTACTCTACTACATATCAAGTGGGAATTGTTTGATTCTAAAGATATTTACCCCTTCAGTATATTTCTTTCCGACTAGTGTAAAAGTTTAATTTTCAAATTAATTTGTTATTGTTGTTAGTACTAATTTTTATTTCTGAAGACCTGAATTAATATTTTTTTACTTTAAGCAGTTCATAAAGAGCATTAGTTTATAACATTGGGTTAAGCTGATTTAACAGTTATATTAACAATACTTTTTTATAATTAAGTTAAATATTCTTATTAGTACTTATTTTTATTTTTGAAGAACTTTTTACTTTTAGCAGTTCATAAAGAGCATTAGTTTTATAACATTGGGTTAAGCTGATTTAATAGTTATATTGGCAATATTTTGTTATAATTTAGTTAAATCACACCTTTTCCTGCTCTGTTTAAATATGTTGACCTATAAACCTGTTTAAAAAGTTCCTAAACTTATGAGTTTTCTGTTACATGGGTTTAAAGTTAGTGTCATTATCCAAAAGGATAATGTATTATAAAGGATAAGGATAATGTAAAGATAATGAAAGGATTGTATGATGCATAAAATCATTTACTGAAGGATTTTTTTGTAAGATGAAATGGATTATTTTAATATGACATTTATATTTTCATAAACTGCAAAATTAAGATTTGATTATAAATTTAGGTATTTTTTTTTCTTACAGTTATCATTTTCTCCTGCCACTCCCAAGTGGACTCATTGTAGAGTATTGACTTTGCTCCTTGGCATATTGATGATCTCATTTAGCCTGTTTGGCATTTGTGCTTTCGTTGGTTATCATGCAGGACCCAATACATTTGCTTTTATGGCTGCAGAGGTAAGTTTATTTTTTTATATTTTTTCTCTAAATTTGAAGTGTTTAATTATAGAGAAATATATGCATTTAACACTTTACTTAATTATTTAATTTATCTAAAATTGAATTTATTGACACTTATAGCAATTACTCATTGACAAAGGCATTGTATGGCGTAACTCAATTTTTGGCCATTTTGAGTCATGTGTCAATTTTAATGCAAAGTTTGATGATGGAATGACTGAAACGAAAAGTTTTACAAAAAAACCACTCGAATTGCAGCAATTGCCAGTTTTATTGTGGCTTTATCCATAAAATGGCCTTTCCTGAAAAGTTGGGGAAATTGAGTTATAAATGTCATATTGAGTCTTAAGTGACAAACTATTAATAGCACAAATACATAACATCTCATACATTAGAGAACTTGGCTGACAGATAAAATATGACAAACTTGTCCAAATGTTAAATTTTATTGATCAGTAACGGACCTCTTATCCGTAAAGCTCGGGACCGGCATCATCTCGGATTTCCGAATTTTACGGATTTTTGAACATTTTCCCGAAAACTGGGGTAAAACCGGTTTTCCAGCCTCAAAACACCGCATTAACAGAATTGCGTGTGTATCGTAAATAAATACGCAGATCTGCGGAGCCGCGCAAGAGTGAAAAGAAAAACGATCTCCAGATCTCGCGCGCGCGGCTCCGGCATCCTCCTACCTCCCGAACATTTCCCCTTCTTAAAAGCCGAGGAGAAATAAACAATCCTCCCGATCGACATTCACATCGCTGAAAATTAAATTTTAATCGTATTGCAACGGGAACAAAACGAAACGGAAACTAATACGCTCTCTCTCGAAAATCAGCTCTACTGCATGAAAACGATGCATTCGGCACCGGCTTTCCCTCTTTCAATCGCAATATTCCTAGAACACAACCCGTAGAAAAATGCATCCGATTGGTCCCTTTCAAATTGCTCTCCTCTCCCTCCCACTGATATGAAACAATACAATACTCCGTCCGCATTCCGAGAATCAGTCTCGGCGCTCCTTCTGCTCTACAAAGGGGCGGGAGTGGATCGCGGAAACGGGAGGGGGAGCGGACACGCTGAATCCCTTCGGATTCGGATCTTTAAAAAAGAAAACTGATTTCGGAAAACCTTACGGATTTTCGCGGATTCGGAACTTCAAAAAAAAAAAAAAAAAATGATTTCGGAAAACCTTACGGATTTTTGAACATTACGGATTTTCGGGACACGGATAAGAAGTCCGTTACTTATATTGCACATATCCATTCCAAAGCATCATTCTTACTCACTTTTTTCCTTTCAGTGTTTGCTTGTGTTTGTCAGGACACTTTATGTTGTCACAAGGTAAGTTACTTTCTTAATAATTAGTGAATTACTAGTTAAAAACTGTTAGTTTAACTTTTATATTTACTTTAAAAGCATTTAAAGTGCAACTTAGATATTTCAAAGCTGAAAAAAGGAGCTGCATCATCTAACTTTAAGTCTGGGTCCACTGATTGCTTGAGAATATTATTTGTTATGTTTGTAATGCATATTCAAAATTTTCCTAATCGTACATATTATCTCTTTAGGTATGTTATATATTTATTAGATGCCACAAGAGAAGGTGCTTGGGAAAAAAGAGCTTCATATGTGTATTATACAGAGTTGGGTTTTGAACTGACAGCATTATTCATAGATTTCTTTCATCATTTGCATATGTTGGTAAGTTTTAAATCCATAATTTTTCCATTTTGAATAGGTATAACCGTTTTATGGCCATACTTAATTTATTCCTATTTTATTGACCACAGTTTTACTTTGTGATAGTGCTTTGTGATAGGCCAATCCGATAGTCATACAATTCTTAAGTATCTCTCTGTTTCAGTTGGTCTTTATAATGCATTTTTAATTACTTGAACTTTATAGTGTTGAGTGGTCACCACACTTTTAAAGATATCTGTATTTTAAGTAAGAAAGAAAGACTCTTAAGCATGATAGGCACTTTGTGAATTTTCAAAAATTCAATTTAATTTTTTTTATAAAAGCGCCATTCTTGTCTTAATTTAGATGTAGTATGTAAGTAGATAATATGGGTTTCTTCAAAATATTTATCTTAAATTTAAATCTGTATGTAAGCCAATATTAAATTATTTGACCTGTTATAATATCTTTTGAAGGAATGCTGCTTTGTAAATATTTTATTACACCCCCAAAAGATTTGTGTTAACTTTACTTACTCATATATTTCCCAAATTTTGAGGTTCTTTAACAAATTTCTGTAAAATGAGTTTGCCTTCACATTTCTAACAAGATTCCTTAACTTTTAAAGGATCAGATGCATTACTTGGTTTATTGAAAAGTACTTGCTATTCTTGAAAATTGACAAATTTGAATATAAGCCACCCAATCTTTCATTTGACTAGGCATTTTACAGATTGTGTGGGTTTTCTCAGGCTCTATGGGAGTCCTTGTCATGTTTCTGCCAAATCCTATTTTCTTCCTACTGATATTTGTTACAGATAACTGTTTTGTTTGGCAAGCATAATTTAGCCACCCTTATAAATTAGGTTTTGACTTCCAATTTTATGTAGAATCTACCTTAAACATTTTAACTCTTGTTTCCTTTAGTTAGTGCCATTATTTCCTCTCTCAGGGTATTGCTATGCAGGTAATTTTTTCTTTTTCAGGTGTGGGCGAATATTTTCCTATCCATGGCCACACTTGTGATAGCCATGCAGCTGCGATGCTTGTTTTATGAAATTAAGCATCGTGTGAAAAAATACAACAATTATTTAAAAATTGTGAAGCATATGGAGTGCAAGTATGTTACCTATAAATCTCTGACTTTGGAATTAAATTCATTGATTTGTTTATTATATCTTAAATGTGATATTAATGCGATTTGAAATCTGTTTTCAGCTATCCTATGGCTTCAGCAGAAGAACTAGATAAAAATAATGATGCTTGTGCCATATGTTGGGATCATTTAGATTTTGCCAGAAAACTTCCCTGTGGTCATCTATTCCACAAGTAAATTATTGTTCTTTTAACTTTTTAGTTTGTTATTACAGAATTTATCTTGTTTAATAATTTTTGTGAAAACATGACGAAAATACAAAACTTTCTTTTTGTAAATGGAATGATAGTTCATTATTACATAATTATTTAATATTACCTTAGTAATCAAAATTTCTTGAGTGAATTTATTCTTGAGTTTTTTTAAAATCTATACATAGATTATGTAGTTGCATTTCTTTAAAATTTCACCTTTTTTCCAATAATTTTTTGGTTTAATATTTGTAGACTGTCATGTGTTTTGTCTAGAATGTTATCTAAGTTTTCTTGCTATTAAAATATATAACACTAGCTCTTTAAAAGTATACTCTACTTTATCCTTATTACTGAAAATTCATTAAAAATTTTAACTTGTAGATCTGATGCAACTAAGGGAAGTATTTCTCTTTATTAAAAAGTACTGTATATTTCTGAATAAAAAAGCCCATTAGTATGTAAGCAGATAATATGGTTTTTTTCACAATATTTACCTTAAATTTAAATCTGTATGTAAGCCAATATCAAATTATCTGACCTGTTATAATATGATCTTTTGAAAGAATGTTGCTCTGTACATATTTTGTTGTAGTATTTTACCCCTAAGGATTTGTGTTAACTTCACTTATTAATATATTTCCCAAATTTTGAGGTTTTTAAACAAATTCCTGTAAAATGGGTTTGTCTTCACATTGCTAACAAGATTCCTTAAATTTTAAAGGATTGGATGCATTATTTAAAACTTGGTTTACTAAAAAATACTGGCTATACTTGCATAATTGACAAATTTGAATCTAAACCATCCAATCTTTTGTAATGGAAATATTTCCAAGCATTCTTGATTTGTACACCACTTAATAAACCATTAATGGCAGACTTAGATAAAACAAAAAACTCACTTCCCCCACACAGTTTTCTTTAAATATTTTCTGCAGATTAAATAAGTGCCACAAGTCTTTTTAATTGTGACTTAATGCACATTTACAGCCACATTATTTACCTAGGTTCTGTGACAATGCTTCTTAAGCTACAACAGTAATAAAAAATCAATTTATTTATCAAAAACTTCTAGCTCATGCCTGCGTTCATGGTTGGAGCAAGACACGTCATGCCCCACTTGCCGAAAAGCCCTGAGCGATAGCATGGAGAAGGAATACGACGGTCGCATCAATAGCTACGACCACAGTGATATCTTAGACAGAGAAGCAGGTGAACATTCTAACAGTCATTCATCGAGCAATCAGTATTTTCATTTTGAAGGTAAGATGTTGAGCAAAACGCACAACCCCAGGTGCTGATGGTTTCCTTATGAGCTGGACAAATCAAAGCTTCATCATCGTGAAGCTTGTTGAAACGGAAAGTTGTTTTGAGTAGTTTGTAATCCATGTAATGCCAACCAATGAATGCCATATAGTACAACCAACCTTGAACAATAGTATAATACTAATTTAGCATAATAAATTTTGTGAAGTACTGTAAAATAAATAAATCAATTGCATTAAAAAAAGGCAGTATGTGTATGAAAATTGATAATCTTTGAAATTTATTTAGAACCTTTTACTAGACTAATATTGTTAAAAAATTAAAGTTAATTTTGACTATAAAACGGAAATTTCTACTTAAATGTTTACTTTAGTAAGGTTTTAACTTATTGTTATTGTGTATAAAACATTGCATGATAGTAGAATCCTTTTTTACTAGATATCGATTCCCATAAAAGTTATGATATGTGATGCTACTAAAACTGTTGATTTCAGGTTCACAGTATGTAAACTGGTTCCCTTCATTCTTTGGAGTTCCTCATCCTAATGCCAATAATGAACAGCGTTTGACACCAGAACAAATCTCTGAATTTAATAGCATGGTACGTTTTATTTCATTGGACTAGTTGTATGTTAATATTTTATTTTGTATTTTTATGAATGAGAAAAAATATCAGTTTCTCTGTATAATAATGAGGTATTATATGAGAAATATCGTCTATTGCTCAAAAACTAAATTACTAATGAGTAGTTTTTAAATGCAAAAATATACTAAACATTTTTAAACCATATAATGTTATCAACCCTGTTTGAAGTAATTCGTCAATATGCAAACACTTGGGTGAAGCAATAATATTGGTCTTAGTCACTCTAGCCATAATCCTTTTTGAAGTATTGCTAAGTGCTAATCATTTCCAGAATCAGTTAATGATGCCAAATGGTTTTTTCAGACATTGTTTATCTAAATGAAGGTATCAAAAAGCATTCCTTTTTAAATTTATTTTAATTAAATTGACATTTAATATTTCTCATAATTAAAAACCCAACAAAATGTTCAACATTAACAATATTGGTCAGTATTTTTATAACACTGATATGTTTTTGACAACTTGAGTTGTTTTTGGAAAAGTATTGTTAGATTTCTGAAAAATTTAAGGAGGAATGATTTTTTTTCTTAATATTAGTTTAAGAAACAAATTGTGGAGATTTGGTAACTCTTGAATTGCTTTTAGTTTGTGAATATCAGTTAATGGGGCTTATAAATCAAAATATCCATCTTGAAATTTCTCTTCCTTCCTCAAGAAATAATCGAAGCAACTTCAAGTTCTTACTCCCCTCCTATATTTAGTGTTTTACTAGTTACAAAAATGTTTTAACTTAACTCATTTAAAAAAATATTATATTATTAAAACCTAAAATAACAATGAATGGAAAATTTGTACTAGACTTATTATACTTACTAATTAGACACTGGAGTGTGTAATGATTCTGCAACTCCGTTCTACCAATATTTGCTTTCCCTTTTTATATTCCAGGCCCGTCAAGTGCAACAAATGTTTCCTCACATGCCTCTGAGTACCATATTGGAAGATCTGAGAACAACTAATTCAGTTGAAGTAACGGTAGAAAATATTTTAGATGGGAAAATAGCACCTCCTTTGGTATGCTATGCCTCCTTGTAGCAAGTTTTTAGTAACCTAAGTAATTAATTAAAATAGGTAACCTTTCTTTGACCCCCATACTTGTTAAGGTATCAAATTTTTTATAATTATTTGAATTTTCATTGCTCTTCTGAATTAAACTATCATTATTTTCAATTCTTATAAATGGGGAACATATGCATAGTGTTCGGCACTAGTTAACTAGAATTAGTTGCAACTAGTAGTTAACCTTTTAAACGCCGCAATTCAAATTTCAAATTAAAGGTTCTAAATTTTGGCTTAAATGGCTTGTTTCATCATTACTAAAACCAATCTTGACATTTTTTGGCAGAAAAAAAATCCTAAGTATGTTTTTGAGGATGTTCCCATTTGGGAACATCGGCGTTTGGAGTGAAGTTTTTAGGGGGATTTCCAAAAGGCATATATTTCAAAATTAGTTCAAGTAAAACTACTGAAATAGGTTTCTACTCAATAATTTTGAACATTTTTATGATATTGGACTGTTTCTTCATATTTAATTCCCATAGTTGGACGATTGGGTAAAAATTTTATAGATTTTCATAAGAAAAAAATTACATATTTATTACATGCGTGACACTTTTCCGTACATTTTTATTGCACAATGGGTAATTTTTCGGTATAAAAAATACGAAAGAATGTTCCCATGCGTTTCAAAGCTAAACAGTTATCTTTCTGCTTGAAAAATTAGTTTTAATTACTGTTCAATCCGGATATCTAGCGTAAAATTCATGAATTGCATTCCAATTTAATTAGCTTTAAAAAGTGATAATGATAATTATCTCCATTGATTTGTTAAAGCTGGCTTTCTCATGAAAGATTCCAAACTAAACAACATATCTCTTACATCCAACTTACGTTAGAAGAGTGTTTTTAGTTTACACACTTTTCATTATTTTTAAAAATCTTCAAATTTATACCTAAAATTTTTATGTAAAAAAGAGCACTTGAACAAAATAAGTACCCAAGTCCTCAGAAGTACTCCAAATATGCCCTTTGCATAACCCCTAATAATAATTACTGAAAATTAATCGGCCAGGGAGTTAGAAAAATATACAAAAGTAGGAATATGCTATAAAGATTTGGCATTTATTCCTTCATAAATCAGGTGAAAAAAATTAAAATTATATATTTAGAAATTTAAAACATCATGATTAACCTGTTAGATCCTTTGCGACAGAAAAGGTTAAAAAAATTAAAGAAAATAAGAAATAGCTTGAATTTTTACACGTTATAAAAATCCCCTCAAAAACTATACCCCAAACGCCGATGTTCCCATTTGGGAACATATACGTTGAATTGGTAATTACTCTTCAAAATTGGAATATGGAGCTATTCTGCCAAGCCAATTGAAAAGATGTGTACTTAAGCTACCTAAACACAGCATAATTATTTAAAACTAAAATTATTTAAATTTATCATAAATTGAAACTTGTGCAACTTTTGGAAGAGCCAAAAATCTAATATTTTGATATAAATTCTACAAAAAGGATTAAATTGCACGTGAAAAAATTTTGCATGTAAAATAACTTCATATCTTTGAGTTTCTTACTACCAAGTATCAAATTCCTGCATGAAAAATTAAGTGGTGAAAAAATTCCCTAAAGTGATGTTCCCATTTGGGAACATCGGCAGGTAAAAGGTTAACTACCGATCAACCAGTAGTTAACTAGTAGTTTAACTACTTTTAGTTTAAAGTAGTTCAACTATTAGTTTAACTACTTTTTTAATTAACTACTAGTTAAAACTACTTTTAAATTTTCAACTACTTCAAAAAAATTTTATTAAAATTTAAAAAGATAATTAAAATTTTTATCAGAGGTAGAGTACTCAAATACCATAACCAGAAATAAGGACCATTTTTGCGCGAAGTATAAACGCTTTTTGTGACATAGATAAGAAAGATGTATTAGAATTTTGCCAAAAAGTATGTTATGAAATTAAATAGACTAGTTAACTAGTAGTTAACTACTTTGGGAAATAGTTAACTACTAGTTACAACTAGTCCCAGGAAAAAATAGTTAACTACTAGTTACAACTACAATTTCCCAGACTAGTTAGTAGTTAACTATTTTTTTACCACTAGTTGCCGAACACTACATATGCACCAATGTTTTAAGCGTGGTGGTCAAATTTTAACATGGCCAATTTAGAGGACTGCAATCCATTCTATGAAATTTGATGAGCAGACACTTGAAAAAGGTAATCCCAATATACACTTTCTAAAGGTATTGACCATTTTTACTATTTAAAATCATCGAAAAATAATTTTCTTTTGAATTGAAAGCTAGACAGAGCTTTGTATGGTCTTGGGTGCAAGAAAAATGTTCAGGTAGAACTAGTTTAGACCTCTTTAATATAAAAATGAACTTATTACTAATTATGTCTTCAGCTTTAGACTAAAAAACTTTAACTCACCTATAATTTGTAGCTTTAAGTGGCATAGTTAACTAGCTGCCTGCCTAGTATCAGATTCTTGTTTAGCTTCTTAATATAGAAGCAATCTATTTTTCAGTCTGCTTACCCTGGAAGCTACCTTCAAACTATGCAAGATGTAAATCAAGTAAGTTTTCTCCTTTAAAGAAAATAGTTGAATTAAGAATTTTTAAAACAAACCATAAATGTAGAGTCCATAACTTAAATCCATTTGCCAAATGACAAGAGATTGCTCGTGACATTACACTATATTTTTCTAAATTGATTGTATTGGTGATGGGAGTACACATAAAGTTTAAAATGTTTTGATTCTTTTACCTTACATAACAAAATTTAAAAAAGGTTTTTGGTGGATAAGGTGTAACTAAATCTTGGAAATTAAAAATGACTAATGGTTTTATTTTAGGTTGCCAAGATACTCTTAAAAATAAATTACTAAACTGTCCCTATTTTTCAGTCTTGAAAACTCACCAATAAACTTTCTCTCAGCCAAGTCCTCTAAAAATATGGGTATTTGCAAAAGTATATTCCAAGTTATTGCTACTTTTTTTTATCATAACATTAAAGAAACTATTTAAACCACGATATTGCTTGGAATTATACAGGTAGGAGAATTGAGAGGATACAACTTATTGCAAAGAGCTGGGTTGTTTTGCAATACTTCTAGTACTTAGTAGTAAGTTGGGGTGCCTCAATTCTCTTACAACTTGAAGGTTATTTTAATTGCCAAAATTGATTCTTGACTATGACTGTTAACACCCATAAAAATACAAATTTCTTTCCTGATGTAAATAAAATTGGTTGTAAGGATGATTGAAATTTATTTTTCAATGCACTTTTATTCAACTGGAAATTTAATTGTTGACTAAAAGAAATGTCTTTATTTTAAAGAGAATTTTCATTAAAACTATAGCTATATTAGCTATGCTGCTAACCTTTCAGATTCATTCGGAAGAGTCTTTTACTCTTACTTAAATACTTTATTTCCTGAATATTACTGAAGATACTTTAAATTTTTTATTATAAAAATCTTCCCTTCTAAAATAGTATTTGTAATCTATCTGGAAGCCTGGGAATGTGTTACAAACTTATTTAAGCAAACGAACTCTATTGTAACAATATGAATTGCATTGTATACTTGGTATTAATGGATATATTTATTTAAACTTGCATATATTATTCATAAGTTTTGCTTTATCTGAGTTAGGCTTGGTTCAGAATAACTCAGATAATCGGGACTACTACACTATCAAAATAGAAATAATTTTTTTAAAGTGGTAAGAACAAGCAGTAGTTTCTAGTTTGTGTAGTGAAAGTTGTAATGTGTTCTTTTAAACTCCTATTTTTGTACATGCACAACAAAAGGCTCTTGATAACAGCCAAGCTTCTATGCTAATGGGAAAACCTACAGCTGCAGCTTGCAGGGGTCAATTTAATTACATTGACGATGCAGTATTTCCTCCCGACAGCTATGATGTTGAAGAATTAGACAGGTATATTTAATTCTAATAACTGGAACACAATTGGAATTTTCTAAATATCTGGCCCAATTGTAAAGAGTGGCATGGTGAAATAATTGTTTGAGTATATGAAATACCAAAGTATGAGTATAGTTATCTTTTGTAGTTAATTTCATTGCATGGCACAAATATTGTCTTTGTTTTTATATTCTTTGTGTTCACTGTATAAGGTTGCTCTGTTAAAATATAATACCAATTTGAAGTGTCAAATTAGTGTTTTAACTAACCCCTTTACAATTTGACGAGATATTTTTAAAATACCAGTGGTTATATAAGATTTGAATTCATTGACAATGTATCTTTCATAGCATAATAGCTCTAATGACTAAACGTTATTCATGATTATTTAAGTAAACTGTCCTAATTTTACTCTTAATTCTAGTTTAGTTAAAATTTCTTATCAATTTCAAAAATACTTTATAGGCATAATTGATGCAAGTTATTTCTTTCTCACTATCTATATTTCTTTCATTCATAATGCTGTACTAAACATGCAATGTTTCCTGACCCTATGACATCACTACACGGAAGCAGAAACTGAGTGAACAGAGCCTGTTGGGGAGGAGTTTCGGTACACAAATCGTAATAAAAAGACGCTATATATACATGGGTTTAACAAAATAATCATTCATTACACTTAAAATTCAGACACTGGGCTGAGAACTTTGTTAGTGATGTCATAGAATCAGGAAACATTGATGTTGAGTATATGATAAGCTTTCTGTATAACTTAGCCTAATTACATACTTTCTACTTAAAAATATTTTTTTTTTTAGATTTCCAGACCTAATGCGAATGCATATTGCATCACCTCTTGGATGTAGATTTTCAAAATCTCCACAAGAAAGAGAACAGATCTTAGCCAGAAGAAAAGAGGACTTATTAAAACAAGCTAGAAGGTATTTATCTTAAAAATTAAATGATTTTAAAGGACAATTAGTCCTAGGTATAATTTTTAGGGCACTTTTCACTCCTTAATTATTAAAGAATCACAAGCATTGTTGCAATAGAAAAACAATTACCCCACACTTTTTAGAATCTCTCATTATTTTTTGTAAGCCAATAACTTGACCTTTAAGATATTAAATCCTCTGGTAACCTGCTTCTTAATATTTTATTGTAATTGTAGATGAAATCTCTTTATTAGAATGAGGATGTTAGAAGAAAATTGCACAAAATTTTTATGGTAATTAACTCAAAGTTATGACAGTGGTAAGAAACAAGGCCTATTAAATTCTTGTTGAAAAAATAAATCAATCTGTCAAGGATAAGGCTCAATGTTTTAATCCACAATAATTACATGATAAAATGCAGACAATTGTTTCAGGAATCAGTGGATCCTCTTTGTCAGTGCTAAAGGTTGTAAAAACAAAAATGACAAAGCATCGGTTTATATACCACTTATAGAAAAACCTCTAGGCAGAAAAGGGAAAAACAATTCAATGAACTGTTTATCATTAACTGTAACTTGTCAGTTCATTGAATTGTTTTTCCCTTTTTTGCCTAGAGGTTGTTTCTGTGAGTGGTACATAAACTGATGCTTTGTCATTTTTGTTTTTACAATTTTTAGCACTGACAAAGGGGATCCATTGATCCCCGAAACAATTGTCTGCATTTTATCATCATGTAATTATAGTGGATTAAAACATTGCCTTTTATCATTGACTGACCAATCTTCATAAGAACTTACCTTATAAATCAATCCTATCAAATTTTTCAGTCAGCACAATGCTTAATTACAAAGTAATCCTATTCAATTCAACTGAATAATTTAATCCAATCTACTGATTATTTAAAGTATATTTAACAAACCCAAGCAAAGCTTCAATTAACATTGCCCCACTTATCTGATGGTCTTTTTTATTTTCAGAAAATATCTAACAAAGGCTCAAGAAGATACTGAGTAATTCTTAGAATTTGAGCCGAAGTCATTCTGTTCCTTTGTGAGTTGCCAAGTCTTAGGAGTAATGAATTTTCATCATGTGTTATAATCATCTCATTGTATAATTTTTCATTCAAAAGCTATGAACTCTAAGCTTGTTCAGCTTTTTGATCAATGTTGTAGGTACCAAGCAGTTTCTGCATTAATGTTTTTAAATGTCTGTTTTGAGTGGGTTTTAAAGATGCTTTGACCTTAATTTAATGTATAATTTTAGTAACTAAAATTATAACATTGATTGTTTTAACCTTTGTTTGTAATTACCTTGTTAGTGATTACATAAAACAATTTTGTAAGAAGATATGTAAAGAGCAGTGTAAATAAAAAAAGATCATGATTAAACTTGTGTGTTATCTTTATTAACTGTCAATTATAACAGCTGTTTTTTCGGCAGATTAAATTTGAAATTTTATTTTTTAAATGGATAAAAATTAAACTAAAAACTTCCTTACAGATAGTTGAAGCAGTAAAAAACGTTTTCAGTGATGAGGTTAGCTTTTAAATTGTCCTGAATATTCACCTATACTTGAATTGGAAAACCTGGTACTTAAAAGAAAAATAAAGAACTGAAGTTATAAATAAGTTTGAAAAGAAATTGAATCATGAAAAAAAAAATTCAATGTACACTATTTAACTACTTTTAATTTTTCTCTATGCATAAAGACATGCAGGCTAAGACTTGTTGAACATGTCTATACTTTGCCAATTTTTTTTCACACAAAAAGTAAATGCAAAAATATCTTTCTTTAATACAAAATTTATTGAGAAATTGTTAAGGTTGATACATGGCTTAAGGTGTGGGTATAGGAAACATACCTAAAATAAAAAAACTAGGTTAAAGGATTTTAAAATCAAGCATTTAGTTCAGATAAGCTAAATGTAGCAGACAGTTAAGTTTTCCTATTACAAGGTAGGTTCATATAATTTTTCTTGAATTCTGTTCACTTTTGGATTTTAACATTTGAGCTGCTTAAGATGAAAGTGGTACAAGTCTCCTGTTCATTAATTCTACAAATTGAGTGTGTGGATTTTGATTTCTTTTAAGGTCCTCTGTTCAATCAATGAGCTGCCTGAAAATGCTTTCTCTATAGGAACAACACAGGCGCAGAAAGAAAACCTTAAATTACTCAACACTTCGTTCAGTGGACTTATACCACTTTTCTTCTAACCAGCTCATTTACTGCATTAATATGCAAGATATTGTTGCTTAAGTGGCAGAATGACGACTCCATTTGAAAGACAGTTACCAGTGTGACAATTTGACATGCCCTCTGAGAGTATTTAAATCCAGCTATTTATGGTTTTATAAAAACTATATCAGTGCTCTATAGCTAAATAGTTTTAGGGATTTTTATTTTTAGCATGAAACCAAATACTTCAAGAGACAGTATCTCATCTATAGAGAAAGGAGACTTGATAACTGACTTACAAAAAGTTTATGCACCTGTGAAGATAATTATATTTTTAGATATAATGGCTACTTTGGCTTTTCCCCATCAGGGAATTTTGCACTACCCTTTACAATTTTTATTTATTTTTAAAGAGATAAAATACTTTTCATTGGCAAATTAATTAACAATTTAACATAAGAATTATTTACTGTAATGTTGCATATCTTTTCAGAACCAACTTCCATTTTCTTTCACTTTAATAAAAACTTTTTTTTTTTTTTAAGCTGCTTATTTATTTCTGACTTCATTATTTCAACAATTATCAATTACCATAATATCAGTTGTTAGATAACATTAGTATACTCGACAAATTTTATGCTCATTGGCTAAAAGTTTACTTAGTGTAAAATATTCATACTTACATGTAAATTATCCAATGAAGTTCATGACTACCAGATGTAGTACCACATGGGCAAATATGAAGTCTGCAAATGCTCGCTCTGGGGTAATTCCACCAAAATGACTGCTATTTTGAGGATTAACTTGTAGTCTCAAGCATACTGAAATAAATAAATCAAAATAAATTAATATTTTAAAAAGATTACAAGTTTAATAAAGGGGGAGAGAGGGCACATTAGAACAACCGCCATATCTCTATGTTAAATTCAATTTAAAAAACTGGGAAAAAAATACCAATAGGTAGCTAGCTGTATTAGTACCACATTTTCCCTGAATTTTTAGTGCATTGGTCCCATTGGAACTCTTATTGTTTGAAAATTGCCCGCTTGTGAAGGTGCAAAGTAAATTTTCTTCTCCTTTATTCATGTGAAAATTCAACCAAGAAAGTTTTTAAAGTAGAAATTTTTCCTTGCATTCTATTGTGGCATCAATAGTGTTAAGTCCAAGAAATTTTGTTTCCCAATAGGGGATAGTCCAAATATTTTGGATGATAGCCCCCCAAATCTTATTTAAGTGCAAATTCTGAATAAAAACTAAAAAGAGCCATAAGAGAAATGACCCTCATATTAAGAAGATTGGATAAACTACTACAGTCATTGAAATCATTGGATTTTAGAACCCTCCAGAAGTTAAAAGATGGGATAAGATTTGATGTAAGACCTCGGCAGCTACCGCCAACTTTGAGACTGCTCTATAGCAGTGTCCATTCAAAATTTTTGGCAGTACAGGAAATATCATTTGTGGACCATGGCCCACTAGTTACCGACCCTTACTTTAAGGCCTTCTATACCTAAATTAGAATTCAAGGATTTAAGAGGACTTTAGTGAAAACATTTTCAGGACTATCCAGGTTTTTAATCAAAGTTTAACAGCAAAGAACTTGAGGCATCCCTATAGCTAACCGTTAGGGTGTCTGATTTTGTACAGTAATCTTAATTTCAGACAGGAGGGTAATTTAGTTCGAAATCAAAAACACAGTAGTATCAAGCAAGCATTTACAATCCAAACCCAATGTTTGAAAAATAGAAGATTCAACAAATTGACATACCTCCAAGGACAAAAGATGCTACAGACGATATAAATCCAGACAGGAATGAATTGAAAGGAAAAGTGCCGACCAGACAGCAGTACACGAACTGATTGATGCCGGTAAGTAGAATGTAGAACAAATATGCATCGATTATTTTTATCTTTTGAGGCGTACTTGTTCTGTAGTCCTTGTAAAACGTAGAAAGTACCTCAGTAGCACTAGATCCCATGTTTTTTTTTACAAAAGTATTGTACACAAAAGGCAAAATATCAAATTATCCACACAGACACAAATCGTTTAAGATTTGTAGATTTGTTTTGCATTCGTGTACTTATGAACGATTACGATTAAACAGGCGAAGAGGAAGTTGTAATATTTTCTTGTGTAATCTAAAATGACAAGAACTTCATAATTACTTTCATTTTTTGTTTGATGAGGGATATTATGTAAACACTTATTTAACATAAAAGTTTCTATTTTTTTTGCCATCTTAGTTCAAAAGGGGTGACCACAAATATATAATTTATTAAGAAATATGTTTTAACTGTGATCTACTAATAAAATTGTAAATATTTATATTTATCTTTTGAATGATTGTGATTGGCCCGATTGGCCGCACTGGCGCCGATTTTTTTTCTTTTCATAATCGCTGTATAATCTTTATTTATCGGTCTATTTGTAACTTTTTTGCATAGTAACTGCAGAAGTGCTCAAGACGGGCTAAAATTCACATTTGGAATATTGAAGGTGATTAATCATTCTCTGTAGTAAATGTCTTCTCTTGTTCTCCATTTGTAATCGATGTCAAAGTGTGGCATACGAAATTTTTTGTGCGTATTTTAAAAGAATAAAACTATTTGAACTCTCTTAGAGCATTGGTTCCTAATTCGAAGTCTGTTGACTACTAAGCTTCATCAAAAAGCCTTATTCTTGAACCACCCTGTATCACTTAAAACCCTTTGTTGTTTATTTAATATATTTATATCTCACTATTTTATAAAATTTTACTGACCATCTTGGATAAGAGCTCATCATAGCAACCGCTCACCCTTTCACCATGTAATATTCTTTAGACAAATCATTAAAAAGATAATTTGAGAAATGATTGATGTAATAGCTTTCAAAGAATTCCAGATAACCAAAACTAGTATGGTTATTCTTTCAAACATGCTTAGCTATACTTGCATTGGCCATGCAGCTCACTCCACAAACATTATCAAAGCAAATTAATTTGTGCTATAGCTGAATCTGACAGTCTCTGTGAACAGTCAACAGGCTTTTATGCAAGTTCCAAAAAAAGTTTTTAAAGTTTAACCATTGTTGGATAACTGATTAGTGTGATTCCGGTTCAACATTCATCATACATAAATTGTGCTATAGGAATAAGGTGGGCACAACGTTACTATCATGTCTTGTGAAATTGCATAATAAAAATAAAATATATCAGTAGCAATCGCATAGTATTTGTTGGGCTTAAAACGCTTAAATTATGACACCAATTTCATTAACACAATTTTTAGACCAATTGCTATTATGCTAATCTCACTGAAAATTTAAGGGAGTAAAATAAAATTTAATGTTCTTTCCTTTTTCATAGAAATGGATCTTCAAGAAAAAGAAATTGCTGTCATAGGAGCTGGAGTTGTTGGTCTTTCGACTGCTCTTTGCATTCAAGAATCTTTTCCTGAAATAAAAGTAACAATTATTGCCGACAAGTTCAATGATGATACTCTAAGCACTGGAGCTGGAGGGCTTTTTCGCCCTGACATCTCCTTCCATCATGATCCTGAATTAGTCAAGTAAGAGATTATATTAGTGGCACTGCCAAGGACATAGTCTTGGACCTCCCAAGCTCTTACAATTTTAGATATTCTACAGTAGTTCCTAAATGCTTTTAGATTAAATTAAAAAATGGGTTACATTAAAAAATAACTTCTCACATTATTTTTAATAAACTCACTGTTTTCTGTTTCAAACATATGTGGTGTTTGAATAAAGCGCACGAATGCGCAAATGGCGTTCGCAGAAAATTTTCTGCAAAAAAACTACAAAAAAGGGGTTTTTTTAGAAATTTTTCTGCAGAATTTATTTTTGATCGATAAATTTTTCTCTGCTAATCCCTGTCCTTAGGATTTTCTCAATTTAAGCCCTTTTATTGAGTGAAATTTCGCTGTTTTGTAAGTCTTTTTCGAATTCGCTGGCTTTACCGCGATCGGACCTGTGATTCATCATTGTGTCTCCCTTAATTCTCGCTGATGTTTTTAAGGCTTGTTAACACTGAAATACTGATTCCTAGCGTTTCAATCGTAGCAACTCGAGCTTATTTCAATTCAGCTTTATCACATCCTGCTGAAGATGTTGATTGAAATTTATAAATATTTTTTAAAGCTACAATCAAAATATTAGATTGAATAAATTGATTCCAAACATAAATTTTAAATAAAATAGTTTGGGGGAAAAAAGTACAAGATAGTCAGGTAGCACAGATAAAAATAATTATGGTACCAATTTGAGTGTTTAAGAAAGAATATTAAGATTTCAAAATGTGTAAATTCTTGCAGAAAAGTTTTCGGGAAAAAATTTAAGTTTGCAGAAAGGTTTTCATTTTATACAAGTATGCCTACAAATCTTAAAAAGTGGTAAAAATGTGATCTAGATAAAAGAGGTTTTAAAGTATAGAAACTGTGTTGACAGATCCTTTAAAAACTCATTCTTTTGCATTTTTAAATGAAATTTAAGGATATAAAGTACAAAAATAGTTTCTGCTTAAAATATTATGCAGTGCTGTAGTATAAGTAGACTTTCAATTGATTGCACTCTCTTACTTTCTAGAAAATGGTGCAAAGAATCTATGTCCCATTTCGTAAAAATTCTTAACTCCCCTGATGGAAAAGAAGCTGGGATGCAATTGGTATCTGGATACCATTTGAGCTACTCTCCATCTGCACCTGAGGTAAAAATTATACAGTTTATGTTTTGATTTAATTTGGTTACTATCGTTATATTCCTTTTTAAATGTCAATCTATATTCAACAATATTTTTTAAAAAGTAACAGAACTTCACCTAAAGTACAGAAATACTTTTATAATTAAAACTTGCATTCCACCAAATCTGTATAAGTAATTTTAAATTCCAAAATGTTTTTTTATAATATTGTTACAAATCTCACAAACAGACTTGAATAAAACTAAAAACTTTCTAAACACAAAACCTAAAATTATTATTTATGATTGTTTATAATTTTCAATAATTTTTAATCAATGCTAAACTTAAGTTATTTTTTTAAATAGTTAAACACAATGTAAGTTATTCAACAAACAATTTAATTTAACTCCTTATAACTCAAAAATGTTCTAAGGTCTGGGTTTTAGTTTGATTAGAATTGGACTAGAATTTAGTGGGCTAAAAGCAGAATGTATTTTAAGACCTTCATTGAATTAAAGCTTCTGATATTGGTAAAATAGATGGAAATATTAAACTCAAAATTACATACAAAATCTTACAGTTCTATTTAATTTCTCAAAATAAATTTTAAGGTCATACTGTAGCACAAAATGCAATTTCAAAGATACATGTAACTGCATGAATTTTTAAATTACCTCAAAACATCCCAATTAATTCCCTTTATTAACTCTTTTTGTTGTAATTAAAAACTGACTATAAATAAACCCAATATCAGTTTCTAAATTTTGTATTTCTTTAAAATTTGGTTTATTTTCAATATTTTTATGTATTTGTATTTTATTCTTATGGAATAATGGAAGTTGTAGTGCAATTCTAATAATAAATTGCAATCATAATAAATAAGAACTTTCTTTTGTTTAGAATACCTTAGTAAAGGAATTTGTTCCCCATTTCAGAAAACTTAGTGCTGAAGAATTGACTCTCTTTCCAGAGAAATATAAGTAACTATAAGATTCATATAGTTTTGCATATTTTATAATGTAAAGCAGACCCCAATATATGTAATTAAGGACTGTACTATACTGGGTTATAGTTCTCTGAACATTTTTTATGTACTTAACACTAACAATCTGGCTGTGGATAGTTTAGGTGGACTTGTTAAAACACCCTGTGTAGACAAATTGAATAAAACAAAAGTTTTAGAAGTGGAAAATTTAATTTTATCTAAAATCATTCAATACAGATAATTTGTATGATATTTTTCCAAAGTTCATGTACTCTGACCAAATTGTATTACTCTTCTTTTTCATACTGGAACAAGTCCCTTTTCCTGTGCAGTTTTCCATTCATCATACAATATTTAATTTAATGTTATTTCAATTATTTAAAGTTATAATTTTTACACAATAGTTGGCTATTACCAAGTTAATTTTACATAAAAACCATATTCTTCTCAGTGTGAAAATAATGTTAAAGGTAAAACCACAGGGCAAGCACAAACACTAAATACAGGGATGTGACAAAAAAAGTTTCAAATTAATAACATTTCCATGTACAGTGAACTCTTCCTGATTAAACGGAGACCCCAAAAGAGTTCAAATTATTGATGAGTGCAGCTTATTAAACTGTTAGAATTAGCAAAAGGGAGGATTGAAAATTTTGAATTAACAAGTTTGCAAATTTCTATAAAATCCTCCAATCAATACAGTTTAATATTGATTTTTGATCTACAAATTTTCAAATTCAAACCTTCTTGTAAATTGAGGTCTGTTCACATATTTTTTCTAGCATATTAACAATTAGCTTTGGATTTCTTTTTTACCCTGTTTTCATAATCAACACTTTTGTTTTAAATGTTTCAACCATGTAATTAAATCTTACCTTTGGAAAAATAATACACATTTATAGTTTATTATTATTATTCATAATTAGGTATGTGTCTCTTGAATGAATGAGAAACACTGGTCCACTATCTAAATCACTAATTATTGATATTTTATCAAATTTTCTAAATGCTTTTCTGAAATTGTTTACAGGAGTGGATACTTTTATACCACCATAATTACAGATTGCAGATATTATCTTCCCTGGATGAAATCCAAGTATGTTTTGGTTACTTTATTAAAATGTAATAAAAAAAACTTTTTTTTTTACTCTTTTAGGATTAAATACAAATTTAGTATAAAAAAACTATGTAAGGGTATTTATTAAAAAGTGATAAAGAGAGTTATGGTAAGCTAATTTATCTAATAATAAAATATTACTTCTAAATTCCTGCATGTTGTTTTTTCTAGAATTACTTATAATTTCATTTAATAAATTTCATGACAGAAAAATGTTTTTATTGGTGACAGGGTCTTTTACACTTAAAATTACTTTAAAAGTATGCTTGTTTTCTAATAAGTAAGATTTCAAATTAAATTCGCAAAAACAGTGAATTTTTCATTGCATAAAAATAAATAAAAGTAAAAGAGGTATTAGTTTTAATTAACTTATGTATGAATATTTTTAGATTTGAGAAAGCTGGAGGACAGATAGTGCAAAGACATTTATCAAGTATTTCTGAGGTATTGTGTTTTACTAAAAGTATTTGCTGAAAGGCCTTGATTTTTATATAATATAATAATATAGATTTTTATGCAATAATTTATTTATAAAGTGCAGTGTGGTTATGATTGAAGTTCCACTTTGAATTGGCCATGGAAAGAATAATTACTGGAAAAATGTCATATAACTTAGGAGTGTAAAGGAGGTCATTTTAAGAAAAGTTAGATTAAGAAAAATTTTGTTGTATGCAATGTGGCTTAACAGAATAAGAGCCAGATTAAAAATGAAACCATAAATTAGTAATGATTGGAAATTATAAATGAGGGCAGTTTGGAAATTACTTACTTAAAAATCCTATACCAATATCTATGTGTATTAATCTGTTGATAATTACACTAATACCTGAAAGCTCTTACAACATTAAATATGATATCCCAAATTGTTTATCATTAAGGGTGAAAATAGGATTAAAATCTTTAAAGTAAACTAGTAAGTTAAAAATAATTAACTAAATTTTAAAACTCTGCTATGAAGTAAATAGTGAGTAGGGATATTATACAATTGATCTTTATCAGAATTTATATTACATAATAAATAATTGAAAATAATTGACCAACACATGTACTGATTTCATCTGTAACTTTCATAGTTATTTTAAAACAAGCTTACTTATTCAAATGTATTTTATTTAAAGTACCATGAGATTTTCATAAGCTGAAAATGCTGTAAAGGCACTATTTTAATTTCCCACTTAATTTTTAGATACCGGAAAAATATTTTGTGGTTGTCAACTGTTCTGGATTTGGTGGCAAAGAACTTATGAAAGATAAGCTAATGGTTCCTATGAGGGGGCAAACAATCAAAGTAAGATGAATGCTTTAAATGTCACACTTTTTATCTCATTTTTGACACTCTCCCTCGTCAGATATTGTCACACTTGTGACATAGGGATCCTTTGTCCATAAGTTACTCTCCTATCAACAGTATGTCTACCACAAGGTTGGCTAAAACTTGGGACAACATTTTTATTCGAGCTGAGGTGTATCCCACCTTATAATTTCAATGTGAAATTTCATTTGGTTAGTATGATTGAGGTCTTTGGGGCAAGAACCAGGTATCTCCACTTTTTAACCAAGTTTATTCACTGGTCCATTTGCCAATTTAGCAATTCACTTCTAATTTTTGTTGCCCTAAAATGCAGATATTTGCCTGTTACCAAATATGGATTTTTAAACTGCAAACCTGGCAAAAAAAAGTAACCTTATTCAGCTTTTATAGAGACTTAACTGAGTACGACCATAATGTGGTAATCCATCTTTAAGGTTGAGGGTAATAATCAAGTAGCTAAATTTTTAAAAAAATCCAAGTAGGTTGATATCATTGGGATCTAACTGCTTGACCATAAACTTTCTTAAGAAAGCACAGGGGGCTCATACATAGTACAAATACAAGGGTTGCTGTTTTAGACCAAGTATTTACCCTAACCTATGCAAAGTTTATACAGCAACCCTAAGGCCTGCAAACATTTAAGATACCTCCAAAAATCATCTAAAGTAAGTTTGAATTGAAAGTGGACGTACCTGGTTCTTGCATCAAAGACCTCAATATGTATAAAAATGTCATTTATGTTCCTGCATAAGCTAAAATTCCAAAAATTGTTAGCATGTTAATTAACAGTGTTCTTGTAACTCCCCCTTGTCACAGATTGATAAACTCTTTGCTTCCCCCTCAAGTGTGGCATCCTTTAGGAACAGCCCTTATAACCTCCACTAGTTTGCTAGTAAAAAGTAGTAGAAATAAATACTCCATAATATAATGCCTTTCAGTTTAAATATCTTTTTTTATTTCCAACCAAAAGGAAACTACACAGTTTTATTCAAATGAAAATCTATAAATAACTGTTTTAGGTCAAAGCTCCATGGATAAAAAACTTTTATCATGGTGAACCATGTTATGTTCTTCCAGGGTAAGATATATTTAATAATATAAAGCTAAACAAAAGCCTCAGTAAAATACAAACTTGTGTAGCCCAGAAGGTTTATTAAGATCCTTATGACTTTTTATTAAGCTAAAGCAATACTGCTTTATTTTTGACGGGGGTTCTAAATCATTTAACCACAAGTTTGAGTGTAAAAATTAATTATACGAAAAAAATTTTGGATGATGCTAAATAATAATAAATGAAACAATCTAATATACATGTTCTGAATTTCTTTCGTGCCACTTTACTTAATTTTCATTTTTAGTGTTGACTATGTCACCCTGGGTGGTGTAAAAGATTATGGCGTTGGAACGACTGATGTGAATCCTCATCAAAAGCAATTTATATGGGATAAATGCCTGGAGATGGTTCCGAGTTTAAAGGTGAATTCTCAAATATTTTGTCAATTGAAGTTTAAATCTGTAAAATATATTAATTTTTCAAAAATGCAATTTTATAAACTGAACCCCCCCTTAAAACTAAACAATTGTATTCATTTAATTAGTTTTCTTTAAAATTCAATTTTTAAAATGAAAAATTGTGCTCATTCTTATTACTCTTTTACAGAGTTGGGCAAAATGTAATCAGATTAATGATTGATGATTACGATTACAATTGTAATCTGATTACATTTGTAATCTGATTACAAATGTAATCAAGAAAGTAATCACATGGAGATTAATTATTACATTTGTAATCACGAAAGTAATCACATGGAGATTAATGATTACAATTGTAATCTGATTACTGATTACAAATGTAATCTGCAATCTGATTACAGATTACAATAAGTAATCTCATAATAAATCTTGATTACTTTTTGATTGATAATGTGAAGGCACACAGAATGTACTTGTTGGTTCGCATCTTGCCGGAAGTGGTCCAAAACTTACCGGAAGTGGTCCAAAACTTACCGGAAGTGGTCCGAAACTTATCAGAAATGGTTCACAACTTACCGGAAGTGGTCCGAAACTTAGCGGAAATGGTCCAAAACATACCGGAAGTGAACCATAACTTACCGGAAGTGGTTCTCAAATAACCGGAAGTGGTTCACAACTTACCGGAAGTGGTCCTTAACTTACCGGAAGTGAGTTGCGAATCACTTCCGGTAAGTTGTGACCCACTTCCGGTAGATTAAGGATCACTTCCGGTAAGTTGTGGACCACTTCCGGTAAGTTGCGAACCACTTCCGGTAAGTTATGGTTCACTTCCGGTAAGTTTTGGACCCCTTCCGGTAAGGTATGGTTCACTTCCGGTAAGTTTCGGATCACTTCCGGTCGGACCTGGAAAAAGTTTTAACCTTCCCCCGAACCTAATAAAATTTACCCTAACCTAATGTATTGCTCCTATGGAGCTGACAGGGGCTTCCCCCGAACCAGGTTCGTAGGTTCGGGCACTTTTTCCAGGTCCGCTTCCGGTTATCTAAGAACCACTTCCGGTTAGCTATAAGAACCACTTCCGGTTAGCTAAGAACCACTTCCGGTGAATTGCGGACCACTGTAATTAAGTTGTGTCAATCTGATTTCAAAAGTAATCTGATTGACAAATGTAATCAGATTACATCAATCAGATTACAAATGTAATCAGATTACTTTCGGTCAGATTACAAATGTAATCAGATTGATGGTTACAAATGTAATCTGATTGATGATTACAAATGTAATCAGATTACAAATGTAATCTGATTACTTCAATCAGATTATTAATCTGATTACAAAAGTAATCTGATTGCGCCCATCTCTGCTCTTTTATAATCAGAGTGCTATTTGGAAAATAAATGTAACTGAAATGCTGCATTTTTCTGACATAATAAAACCCATTATTGATTGGATTTAAAACTTTAATATTTTCCTGATACAGGGTGTCCCAAAAAAGACTGACACATTACATTTTAAAAATCAATAACTCAAAAACTAAAAAAGATAAAAGTACACGATTTCTTGCATACTACTCTAAATACCAAATAATTTTATGTATGTAATAATATATTAATTATAGCTCACCTCCAAAAAATTGGCAAATAAATATTTAACTTACCATCATGGGAAATAAGCAAACTAGCATGAGAAGGATATTTTGTTTTTTATTTGATTTCTGAAGTTGATGTAAAATATTTATATGATGAGAGTGACAATTTTGTAAAAGTAAAAGCTATCTCAAGAAAAAAGGCAAGTTTTAAATTATAAGTCTGTTGTAAAACAGATATGACATATGAAACTTTGTTTCAACTTTAAAAGAGGTGCACTAACAGCCGTATCGACCAACACGAGGAAACCCAGGGTTAACCCTCGGGTAAGGAAACTAGGGTTTGAAGGAAACCCTCGGGTTCACTTTCAAGCGTTATCGACCAGCTAAGGGTTTCCTTACCCGTGGGTTATCTCTCGGAGTGAGAGAACCTGGGAGCGAGGTTATTTAAGCCCGTCTCTGATTGGGCATATGAATCACATGATGTAAATAAATATGTTTACAATTTCAATCTTTGCTTCAAAAAAACCGCGCGAAATCCTTGCACTGGGTGTATTTTCTCTCTCTGAAGCCAGTAAAATTTCTGTTTTTTCTGGAGAATATATATGTGATCAATCCCAAATCCAAAACTCAAGCTCATCTTCCTTCACCTGTGAACATATAACCTTAAAATGTCTGATGAAATATTCCCTGTTTGTGATATAGCGGATCCTTGAGATCAAGCACACAAGCCGGAGAACACATGTGACCAAATAATAAAATATACAATCAATATTTTTTTTCTTTTGATATAGGCTTCATTAAGTATAATTTACGATAAATAACTGTTCGTTCTTACAATAAATAATAAGAGAATGTGAATTAACTTTGTCTTTTTTTCACCATATTTTTGAAAACTAATTATAAATTTTAATTTTGACATTTTTCTTGTTACTTTGGTTTATAAACCGTAAGTTTTAATAACTATCATCTAGTTTATATTTTTTGAATATGTTAAAACGGCTTCAAAATGTTATTCTGAAGTTTTCAAATTGATGCCCAATTAGTCCAAGAACTCCCACTCTAAAAAATATTTTTTGGTAGAAGTTTAGAACAAGAATTCTCAATAAAAAAAACTATCACCTGGGTTCTTAGTTCTGGGCTGTCATAAAGGTTCATGAGGCCCAAATGAAAGCTAAGAAGGAAAAAGCAAATGCTGCGAGTGAAAAAGCGAAGGTTCAAATAGCCAAACGAGCTTATTATGAACTTTTGGCTAAGAATGCTCTTAAGTAATGTTTTATTTGTTTATTTGGACATGATTTTTTTTCTCAGCTTTTTCTTCTTGTCATTTTGAAATCTACAATCACTAATTTTTTCGACTGAATATCTTGCTAATGTTAAAATGGATGGTTTAACTATTTGAATGCTTTTGGAAGTAAAATGATTAAGGGTAATATTCTATTTGTGTGTTCCAATTTTTGTTTAATGATTTATCATAATTTTTTTTTATACTCATAGGAACACAAAGTACCATTTAGCAATTAAATTTCTTTTTTATGACTAAGATATTTAAAATTAAGCCCAGAATAGGTGACTGTCCCAAGATGCTCCACTCTCCCCCAATTCTTTATTGAATTATGATTTGGTAAATATAGACCTAATTTTACAGTGATTTCTATTCAAAAAATTAGTTATGAGCTAAAGTCAAATAAATTTATTAGTTCTAAATTTTAAATATATATTGTTTTAAATAAAGTTAAGTACATACAACTTGTTTCTTTTCTTTGTGAAACATCAAAATAAGGTTTCAATAATATTCTGAAAAGCTAATATTGTTTTTGAAGTGTAAATTTTTGTTTTCTTTATATCAGCAGCCGTTTTTTATAGTTAGTTGTTAAAATTAATGATCAGAGGTATAGAAGTACATGGTTTGTACTTTTGCCCGTCTATTTAATTGTGATAAATTATTATTCTAACTTAAACCACTTATGACCTTTTAATGAATTCTTAATTGTGTCCAGTGTAAACTGTTTTTTAAATATTTTAAGCTTTCTATTTCAAGAAAAATAACCTTGTAACCAGCTCCTCAGCTCCTGTACTAGTATTCATTACCAAGAGCGCGAGCTAACGTTTTATTGTCCCGTGCTCGCGTGTTTTCAGTGAGTTTTTTCAAAATGTTTTAGAAAGAGAGAGATCAAAATTTGTATCAATAAAGTTTGTCCGCCTTTTTACTGGCCTGTAGTTTTATTTCGGAAAATAACCCCAAGAACCTGAGGTTAAGAGAGACGGGAGAGTTCAGGACGGAAAACTCCCGTTACAAATTGGCGTCCCAACGAGTGGCTATTCAAACTACAGTTCCAGTAAAGGGAAATCTAGTGGAGTCATCTACTCAGACTAAAGATAAGTGAAGTCATCTACCAAAGATGAATTTTATGGTTATTGTTGTTTAAGTCATCCTGACTAATAATGTTGAGTGCAGAGTTTTAGCATTAGTAATATTTGACGGTTTTAAGGGTTATATAGTTTTATTTAGTTACTTCGTGAAAGTATAGTTTAGATATGGCATACTTCGGAAGAGGGAAGAAAATTGATATGATAGCGTTATGCGAAGAATTAGAGCTGGATGTAAGTGAGAAGATGACAATGGTAGAGCTAAAAAACTTTGTCGTAAAATCAAACGGATACGAGGAAGATTTTATCAGAGAGTTGTATCTCAATTTAGTAAAAGAAAGAAAAACCAAGGAAGCCAACCAGTTTGAGTTATACAAGTTACGGCTTCAACTTGAAGCACAGCCTCACACCGCAATGTCTTCTGAAAGTCAGATTTGTCCCACACTGATTCTTGACCAAATGGGGAAGCGGGTCCCATCAGAAACTAGGGAGCGTTTCTTCGACACATGTAGTGGGTGGGCCGCCCCAGATCATCTGGTGGAGAGGTTGGATACATGCGACGGCTTGAGAGGTCACGAAAATGATGCACATTCGTCTGCTGATGCCAAGAGGTTTCAACCGAGGCGAGGGGAATCACCGATGGGTTTCCCGGGAAGCGATTGCGATAGAGCGGCGGATCGGCAAACTCCTGCATGCATCCCCTTTAGTAGTAGGGGGGATCCAGGGGTCCCCAGTCAAGGTAGGCGGGACTCCTGTTGCGGATGTGGAGCGCCCGGTTGCATCGGGGCAGATTGCCCCGGTTGCTCAAAGGGAGAAGAAACAGAAGTAAGCTGCATCCCACGAGAGTCTACCACAGTCTCTGCTAGGAGGAGGGCCCCTGTATTCAAAACTGGCCAAACTTGCTTACAACTAGGGGGAGAGGCGAGACCTAAATATCGAATTTCTACAGTCCGACAGGAAGTTGGAGAAGTCATCGAGAGGGCACAACCGAATGTTGACCCTGCGTATCGAAGTAATCCTGTTCATCCCTGGCGGGAGCGACGTAGACCACCACCCTCATCTCATCTAGAAACGTTTTCCCGACGGCGACCACCACCATGGCCTCACCTAGAGATTTTTCCCCGACGGCGACCATCGCCACCCCTGCCATCTCGACGAAGACTACCACCACCGCCAAATCCGTCAACCCGACGACTTTCACCAGCAGCAGAGCCGTCAACCTGGCAACGTCATTCCTGGTATCCAAGCCAAAGACAGAATTTTGTAACCAGCCTCTCGAGGACGTATGAGACTGGTTAAGGGGGAGCTTGTAACCAGCTCCTCAGCTCCTGTACTAGTATTCATTACCAAGAGCGCGAGCTAACGTTTTATTGTCCCGTGCTCGCGTGTTTTCAGTGAGTTTTTTCAAAATGTTTTAGAAAGAGAGAGATCAAAACATTTTGAAAAAACTCACTGAAAACACGCGAGCACGGGACAATAAAACGTTAGCTCGCGCTCTTGGTAATGAATACTAGTACAGGAGCTGAGGAGCTGGTTACAAGATCAAAATTTGTATCAATAAAGTTTGTCCGCCTTTTTACTGGCCTGTAGTTTTATTTCGGAAAATAACCCCAAGAACCTGAGGTTAAGAGAGACGGGAGAGTTCAGGACGGAAAACTCCCGTTACAACCTAAAATAAGTATTTTTCCATGTTATGAAGACGGATTTTATTAGATTAAAAAATATAACTCACCATGCCCTCAAACAAGCGATAACAAAATACGGCTACCTACCAGAAATATACTACTACTAAAAATTTGTGAACATTTTACTTCTGATAGAACTCATATAAACTGTTTTCTGAAGAAAAATTATTACTATTGCCTAAATAGGATTTTAAAATTTCTCCTTGGCTAAAATAATTATTTTCCTATGCTTTGTACATCTTTGTTTTAATATAAATACTTAAACTAAAATAAAAATAAACTAATATTTTATGCATAAAGCAGCTTGATGATTACTGAAAAATTTGACAATACAATTTTAAATGGGGAAAATTACACAATAAAAAGTATAGTTATATAAGAAGAATTCATTGGAACATTTTAATGGTAACCATATAATGAAGGGTAATAATGAGAAAAAGACTGCATAAATTTCAATATACAGCCATACCCTATATGGGGGAAATTTTAGCATATCAATCTTGTTATCTTTGATAGAATGAGAAATTGGATGACTTAAAAATATTTTCTTAAAGTAATAAAGTTTTCATGTGTTTTTTTTTATTTTTTTTTTAGTTGTGTGATGAAGTTAATACATCTCTAATTAAGAACTCTGATAAGCCAGTACTAGGGGTGGTTAGAATGCTAAAAAGTTTATATTTACACAGTTCAAGATGATGAAATAAATAAAAAACTAAGCAAAATAATTGAAAGCTAGAGAAATGAAAGGGGAATAATTATTTTCAACTTAATTAGTTCTGGGGGAAATTTTTACAATCATTTCACATTTCTTGACTGCTACAGTTTATAGTTTTTTATTTCTAGTAAACTACCCATAGTAGTTTATTTAATTATTTCAAATCAAAATTATAGGAATTTCTCTATAAATTCATACAAGCAAAATCATATGAAAATAACTTTATGAATAATAACTTTATTAAAAACACAATAAGAATATGGAAAGATATAGAATTCTTTCAAAAAATTGAGAGGGGACTGGATATTCTATATAAATTAAAGAACTTTATTTTGATTATTTGGATTATTTATACTTTTAAAAACAATTCAGATATGATAAAAACACTATTGAAGCTGTGGTGGAAGAAATTAAACAGATCTACTATCTAGAACTGATACAAACAATGCAATATTTCTGCTGAAAATTTAGATTTTATTAATGTGCAATCAAGAGCACTCAGAACAGATGGAAACACGAATTTAGTATAAAACTTTCTGCTTCTGAAATGAACAAAATATGTTTCAGAGCTCAAGTAATCAGAACAGTCCCGAACACATTAATAATACAAATGAATTTTTAATGATTTGCATGTTATGAACCAAGACTTACTGAATGACAGAAGCTAATGATATCTAATTCCGGCTAATTTAACCAATACTAAGCTGTTGATTTATGAATGCAAAAAAATCGGATGGCCGTCAAATGGCAGTCTTCATGAGCCGAGATATTGCATTGTTTCGACTAGTTTTAGATTCAAGATCTGCTTCTATTTCTGCCACCACAGCTTCAATAGTACTTTTATCAAATCACATCGTTTTAGAAAGTAAAAATAATTACTATGTTGTCTTATAGAAATAAATCCATATCCCACATCCATGTCAGCGAGAAAAGATGGCGCTCAAATGTAAATAAACTTGAGGAAACCCAGGGTTAACTGGGTTAACCCGCCAAAGTTGGGGGGTTAGATTTCAACCCTTTTTCGGGAGGTTACCTCTCGAGTTTTGGTTGGTCGATAACGTTTTAGCCTGAATCAGAGGGTCTCCTCTCGCTGAGAGTTAACTCGAAGGAAACCCGTGCTGGTCGATACGGCGGTAACACATTTAATTTTTTGCTTTAATACTGATATTTATGGTAATTTATAGTGTGGGTTTGTAAAAAACATATTTTTTACTAGAAAATGCAATCAATACTTAAAAATGCAATTCTTTGTTTTATAGAATGCTGAAGTTATGTGGGATTGGGTTGGAATCAGACCTCAGAGACCATCTGTAAGAGTTGATGCATGCGTTGTCAATCATAATGGCAGATACAGACTGGTAAGTTTTAACCTTGAAGGAAGAACTACAGCTAATAGCTGTTTAAAGCAGCTTTACATGACCAGTCCATGGATAAATTATGTATTTAAGCAGACATTCTCATAGGGATCTTTTTTGCTTGTGAAAGCCAATGCAGTAAAACTTGTGTAGTATAACATCTTCTGCCTGCACTGTTAACCCTGTTTTTAGGTTTCTATATTGTTGTAGGCTATTTTTTGAGAGTTCTAGGTTGGGGCTAGAAGCCAAGGAATGAGAAATTGTTTTGTATACAAGGTTAGTTAGAAACTTAGTAAGCTTTATTGCCTTTCTTGTTAATAAGAAGTTTCACTTTCCCTTGGCTTAAAATGCTAGTTGAAGCACTGATAAATCAGGAGTATGCAATATTAAACTCTAGAAGTTAAATTAAATTTTCCCCCACCTTTCAAAATTTTATCCATCACGCACAGTGAATTCTTCACATATCTCGCTTGTACCCTTTGTCTTCTCACCTACTTAATTAATACTTACAGCTACTAAAATACTGTCTGTCTACTACAGGTTGAGTTCTTGCCTAGTTGTGGGAGTTGCTGTAGACACAAGACCAGTTCATTTTTAAATAGGGATAAACCATATGATGATTTGGCGGGGATTAAAGCCGACGGAGGATTATTGGCAGAATATTTGGCGATCACAACCACAGTCTTCTCGGAATTGATGCAGTTGCAAGCATATGTTACAAGCTGGGATTGGTGAACTGTTAAAATAATAAACAAAGAGGAAGGGTGATTCAATGCAACAATTTCCCCTTTTGAAAATGGGGAGAGTCCTGTTGCCTCGACAACAGAAATGTAAACGAGAGCTCAACTTGTGATAAACAGACATATCTTTCTGACCCATTAATATTTATATTTTTTGCTATTTATCTCTGTCCATTACAGTTACTAGCCTAGGAAATTTACAAAAGCTGCTAAATTTCTTTTAGACATTTAATGCAGTTTTTCCAATATACCTTTAATATGATTTATTTCCTTAGATTCTGAACAATTATGGACACGGAGGTCATGGTGTAACTTTTTCTCATGGAACAGCATGTGAAGTTACTCGAATGCTCAAGAAAGTGATGGAGAACAATAATCTACCCATTCAAGCCAAGTTGTAATGCCCATTTCAATTCATATCAAGGAATCAGTCAAATTTTCTTGCAGTGATACATACCTAGTCCTAAAAAATAATCTATAGCTAATTTTATCAGGTGGATATGATATGAAAGTGGTAATGTGCTATTTTTAAGGGTTTTTAATCCTCTAAATATGAAACTTCTGATGTCTTCCAAGTTGCATTTATCAATTTTATTCTCCCGTTGATATTAAGATGTTGATTTTAGTAGAATTTGTTGATTGTTGGATCTCAGTAAAAATGCACAAAATAGTTGTTTTTCTCCGTTTATTTTGTTAACATCTTGATTTTGGTATATTTTTTAATTGTTGGTTCTAAGTAAAAATGCATTAAAGAGATATTTTGTTATAGTTTGATCTTCAGAATATTTATTTTAAAAAATTATGACGTTAAGTTTTTCAACTTATAAATGAAATGCTTTACAGATTATTGAACTATTTTTTCAAAAAAAAGTCTATAGCCTGAAGAATTTTATTCTTCTAACAGAAGCTCAATATAAAAAAAAGGTTCTTATAACAATGAAAACTATACAATATAGCAATTCAAAATTAAAACATCCCCATTCATTTTATGGATATATATTTTTTATATTAAATATGGATAATTGAGATGTATGTACTGTTACAAAAGTTGTACTTAATAATTTAATCTGAGCTTGAGCTCACTAAGCATTTAGTTCAAGTTAGCATTATACCAGTTTCATCAAAAATAACCAACAAAGATGCTGAATGTATCTTTCAAAACAGAAAATTCTCCAAAGATCAACGAGGAGAAATTTGGATTTAATGCATTAGCTGTTCTCTATGGGCTCATCTTGACTGTACTCGAGCAGAGATAGAAGACAATGTTCGCAACTTTTGTAAATAGACTCAACAACAAAACTATTTGAAAGTAATTTTATAAATATTGTGTTTATAGTTAAAAAATTACTGTTCTCCAAAGTCTAATCAGTTTTTCAATAGTTGTAAACAACTATTCCATATTACCCTCCATTCGTTACTTTTTTTTAAAGTACCCTTTTTCATAACATCAAAATAATTAATATTTTATTTCACCATTGAAACTTCCTTATCATTAGTTATAGTATGTACTTAAAACAATTTTGTGGCCTTATCTTTAAAACCAGTAGGGTTATTCTTAATGATATAAAGGGTATTCAATAATACCCTCCTCTCCTCTACTAATTACTTTTTGGTGTAAATCATATTGAAATTTACCAAGTTTTACAATTCTTTGCAAAACTTAACAGCTTAAGCTTAGTATAGTAAGGATTGGAATTTATCTGAAAAAAAAAACCCCAACAAGTATCATACCTTCTAATGCAGATTCATTTTTAAGGAATAAATTATATGCATACAAATTCATTTTTAACAAATTATTTATTATAAAAGTATAGGGCAATGTGCAGTTCTTGCAAATTATGTAGCTGATGTAAAAGAAATGCCTGACTTAGAAAAATAAAATAACATTTAAGGTAATACACAAAAGATACAGTAAAAATTAGTACTGAAAAATATTTTAAACAAATCAAACAAATGAACTACACTCTTCAAAATTGTGTTTGAAAAGAAAATATTTCAGCTTTGCAAAGAAGTATGAACTTTTAGAGTTGAATAGAAATTCATTCTCTTTTTTCTAATTGATCCCTTAAATGGATTTTGATAACAATTTCAGAGAATTTAAATACCTCACTGGTATAAAATCACCAAGCAAACCTCCACCAACCAATACCGGGAGTTTCAAAACATTAAACTTTTTTTTTAAAGATTGACTCATTTCTCAGTGCATTGAAGAACTTTTTTTTGAAATTTTTAAGAAAAGAAATTTTAGTGAAGGAAATAATTAACCATCACTTTTTTAAAAAAATAACATCACACTATCTATTATCTATAAAGAATTTCTTTCCAAAAACAAAATAGTCCAAAGGGTCAACAAAAAAAGAATAGAAAATTGTGATTTTTTAAAATATTCTAACTTGTATTCATTAAAAAAAATTCTGACAAAATGTAAATAATATATTAAAACCAACATACTTATTAGGACAAACATAAAATTATATTAATAACAGCCAATTATATAAATTATAATTCTAGAACAAATACAGCAAGACTAAATGCAAAAATAAATAGCTTTGGCATGAAGGACTATTGAAATACATAGCTTGATAAGATTATGAATACCTTTTTTGTACTTAAACTCGCCACTTCCCCAGTACAGAGCCATCAAACCAATAAAAAATTAATTTAAACACAATAGAAAAATAAAGTTAAGCACATATACATTCATATATATTAGTAACATTTCAACTTCATTTAAAGACTAGATGTTTAAAGTCAAACTTTTTAAAGCGATTGAATGTGCCAGCATTACAGATATTATGCAGGTTTCTGATTTGTATGGGAAAAAATAATTGTTTATGAATATTAAAAAGCTCTCTTATAAAAATGTGGGCAGGATAATTTGGAATAAAACTATGCATAGTAATATAAAGCCATCCATTATTTTTTAGATGGGAAAACCACAGAAAATAGATTAGAAGTTATAAATGACTGGAATAATATATATTTTGTCATCCTACCTATTTCCACTGAAAATAAACCACCTCAGTTTTTTATGTACACAGAAATAATTTTGGGGCCAATCCATAAATTTTGTCACACAAATTTCATTTTACACCTTTTTCTTTTTGCCTCAGTCAGTGTGGTCCAATCTTTAGTAACATGAGTGCTGAATAAAGTTTAGTGTAAGAAAGAAAATTACTACTTTAATACAGACATGGCAAGCTTTTTTCGACAGTAATCAAATTGTATACTGAGTGTATGTGAAGATATGCCATGAAAATTTCATCGAGAGGTTGCAGATTGGACCACACTGGCCTACGTCACAAGCTGTCACATTTTGTAGTGACCCTCCTGAGAACTGTGATACACAGTTCTAAAACCAAACAAAAAATAACCATATCATTCCTTACTTTATTACTAACAACTTCAGTATTAGTACCTGTATTACTGCTCAGTTAAAATCAGCAGTAGAAGAAATGTACTCCAGCAGTAAAAAACAATAGTGTGATATCAAACATCTTTGAATCCTGCTCCTTTCCACAAAAGCAGGAACCTTTTCCCCCTTCAAAACATGTGATTTAATTACAGCATAGCCCCATAAGGTCAGTCTTGTGCACCTTACAATATGAAAGGTGTATATTTCATTCCAGAGAAACAAAAAACATAATACATTGAGTAATCTTCAGTTATAGAAATCTAGACACTACTAACAAGTAATAACACAAAATCAACTACATTATCCTCCACAGGAGGTAGGTACCACTAAAGAGAGAAAACTGTCACACACAACAAAGAAAACAAACCAAATTTGGTATATCAAAGAGCTCACTGAAAAAGGAAAGGTCGACAAATTCATTGGCATTCAACCATAGCCATGGACATTTCGTGCCGTAAGTAATCCACCAGTTCTCCAATGACCCTGCTCCGTATGGAACAATCCCCGGCCACCAGCGCAGCAAATAGCACAACATCAGACACGTTTATTTTGTTCATGATTTGTTTGATTTTGTTGGCGAGGTTTTCTCTGCGCTCTTGAGGCATGGTGGCGATTACTTGCGACACTGGCTGGAAGGACTTGCTGCATGTTGCCGCTGCTACTCCCCCACCGAGGACACCCCCTGTAAGTGATAAATATCATTGTAATATTGGCTACATGGCCATTTGATAAGTTAAGTTAAAGATAAGTTCAATGTAAAATTATATTAGATCAAAAGCACAATCAGAAGAGTAGTGTTTGGCACTAGTTAACTAGAACTAGTTGCAACTAGTAGTTAACTATCTATAGAGTCGGACCTGGAAAATGTGCCCGAACCTACGAACCTGGTTCGGGGGAAGCCCCTGCCAGCTCCATAGGAGCAATACATTAGGTTCGGGTAAATTGTATTAGGTTTGGGGGAAGGTTACAACTTTTTCCAGGTCTGTATAGAGTGTTTTCAGGTGATGTCACGACCAGCTATTTTCTTTTAGTTGTTAACCTTTTGTAGGGATTTTAACTGTTGCTAAGGTGGTTGCTAGGTAAAGAGGTATCTGTTGCTAAGGCAGTTTTTAGGTATGGGGTCACTAAATTGCAAATGCTCCAAAAGAAGAATTCCACGGCCAGTCATTTTCTGTTAACTTTCTGTAACTGTTAACCTTCTGTAGGGCAAAAAACTCTAACCTTCTGTTGCTAAGGCCGTTGTTAGGTCTGAGTCATGTGATTGAAAGTGCTCTATAACTACAATGTCATTTTATGTGATAAATTTTCAAATGTGGCAACTCTTAACAAAATTAATTAAGATGGTAGATTACTCAAATACCATAACCAGAAATAAAGTCCTTTTTTTGCACAAAGCATAAACGTTTTTTTTTGGTATAGATAAGAAAGATGTATTAGAATTTAGGCAAAAAAAATAGATATTTATGAAATTAAATAGACTAGTTAACTACTTTTGGAAATAGTTAACTACTAGTCCCAAGAAAAAATAGTTAACTACTAGTTCTAGTTAGTAGTTAACTATTTTTTACCACTAGTTGCTGAACACTACAGAAGAGCATACAATAAAGACAATGTCGACATTCAAGTATGATGTTTCTACCAAACAAAGTTTTTTATTTTTAAGTTTCCATAAAGATTATGGAATAATTTTAACCAAACAAAACTTTGATAGGTCAATTGATAAAAAATTGGCAAGGTTCATGAACTCAAGATATTCTTCCAATCCACAGTTTGACTTGAAAACTAGTAATTTATAAAACAAAATAATTAAGATTAAAACCATAACTAACATAGTAAAGTTCAGAAAAATTAAAAGAACAAAATATATCTAATCATTCTTTACTTTTACTACAATCATTATCAAGGTCTATGTTTTCTCTCGTGTTTTAGGTTATTTTTTACATCAATACCTATTTTAAGAAGGAGCACAATGAACAGATAAAGAACAAAGATAAGTTTGTGTGCCAAAGTAAATAGATGGAACAAGATAAAAAAATTATGGTATAAAAACTGCAGGTAATTTGATGGTTATTTATTAGTAAATATTACTATGAGGTGAGATTATCCACTAAAAAACATTTTTCTTCTTAAAAATGTGTTTAGAACATCTAACAGTAGAGACAGCCATGATAGAACATAAAAAACCAAAATACTTACATGACAAGTTAACTAACCAACAATTAGAGGTAAAAAAAGCTAAAGAAGAAAATAAGTTCTTGCTATCTTAACCTAAGTACGTTTTTAAATTTCAACCAGAGGCAATCAAGCAATAACAAACTCTTTCTTGTTTAACACCAGTCAAGTATAGTGCAATTTCATGTAACATGCTACAAATAATTTAATAAGTATAGGTACTGCATTTTCATCATCTTACCAATCGCAAATCCAATGGGACCCAACAGGAAACTTCCTACAGCTGCTCCAACGCCAGTTATGAGACCACCTTTGAGAGACTTACTTATTGTGACTTTTAATCTCTCTTCTTCTGCTAAAGTGCAAAGTAAGTCTATGATGTCCGAAGTACTGATTGGCATGATGCCATTCATTACGGACCCCTGAAAGAATTATGCTAGGTTAACTCAGAAAAAAATTCTACAAGATGTCATTTAAAAATTAAAATATTGAAGTAGGTATTCAATTATTTTGGCTAACACAGAATTCATCAACTATAACCAACTAAATTGCTTAAAAATTGGCAACTTTCATTAAACATTATTTTCAAATGAGAGTATAATTATAAGAATAATAATTCTCTATGCAAAACAGCTTTCTTCTACAAATATGGTTACTTTCGAAAGTTGCAAAATCCATTTGGTGACTTTTGATGAAAGAAACAGGGTTGCCCCTGCATATTCATATCTATGAATATGCAGGGGCAAGTTCAGATTACCAGGTGCCCTAAGTTAGCAATGTGTTTAAATAATAAATAACCAATTTTAACTTAATTAACATCCTGGAGGTTACTTGAAATGACACCAAAATATTAAATATTCCCAAGCATCTGCTAATTTGAAACAAAGTCAAACTCTGCTCATGCTACAACATATTTATGTCATTATTATGGTACAAAACTTGACAGTGTTGGTTAGCATCATTATGGTAGCTTTAAAGGGCAGCTTGAATCAGACAGCTATGTATGTAAGAAACCCCTCACAAGTAGTAACACTGTTATTCATTTAGAAATGAATGGAGAATTACTCCCCTTGCAAAAAGAAGAGTAAGATTTATTTCCATCACCATAGCTTAATTATGTTATTGAACCAGGCAAAATATATTAAATAGGTATACATGAAAACTCATACAAGTTACTAAACTAAAAAGCTATAGAAAAATTAGCATGTTACCAATGATAGGGATCTAATTAGACGAATCATTTTTGTCTTTAGCTTGGAAGTTCCAGTTCACCAGATCATGTTTCTAAATTAAAAAATCCACAGTGAGTTCATAAAGCAAGGGAAAAATCCAAGCAACACACACCGAATTAGAATTTAATTGCAGTAAGCATAAATTAATGGCGTTAAAAAATGTTTTGTTAAAAATGTTCTGCAAACAAAGCCGACGAACTGTAACATTGCAATGGCGTATGAGTGCAATATGAAATGAACACAATGATATAAGGAAAAGAATGTTTCATTTTATGATTTAAAAAGGAAATTAGATGATCATCAATGGAATAAATTGGCATAATACCTTGCGGGAAAAACGTTGTCCTTAATTTAAAGTGAAAACAGCCAACCTATACGTAAAAAATTACATAAAAACCTAATTTTTTATCAATTTAAGCTTGAACTATTTCTTTCACCCAAATTTGAGCGGCTTTTAATCTTTTTGTTCTGCCAACTTGACTTCTATTTTTGCTCCAACTCCATTATCATCCATCAAGGGAGTGTTTTAAAAGGGTAGTCCACAATGTGAACATGTGCTAAGTCACGTGATCAAGCTCACGCCATATGAGATGTTGGTTTTATTGGTGGAATTAATGAGCAAGAGAACACCACCGATACCCAAACCCGCTCGTGTACCTCGGTTTTGTTTTTTTGTTTGTAATATCTTGCATTAAAATTCTTACTGAACTACGGATGACGCTTATGATATAAAAATAAAAAATGGTCACTTTACGACGATTGTCAATGGAGTAAACACAAACAATCGTTTTCCCTATTTTATTCTTAATGAAATTAATTTCTTTTCATCGTTCCTTTGTTAGGAACTTCACCAAATGCTAAAACAAAACTGGAAAGTGTCTATCCGTTTTCCCATAGACCCCCATAGATACACGCTGTTTACCTTTAAAAAAAAATTAAGATCATTCATTAAGCGCATGCGTCGATTTCGATGCAAAGCTATTTTAACGGGAAAAAATTAACTAAATTAACGTCGTTAAAAATATTCTTCTTTTCCGAGGAGAATGACATCTGAAGAAGTTTAGGGTTCGGTGCTAGGTCGGTAGTTGATTTATTGCTTTTATTTCCCTGTTTCTCCGCTAGAGGGCTACGTTGGCTCCAACTATTTGGCGTATCGGAATATTGGCGGGTTGCTGACTAAAACGTTTGGCTCGGTTTTTCCAGCGCCAAAGCAACCCTCTCAAGTCCAGTTTGGACGCAATGGCATGGCTTCATTCATTTAATCATTTTTGAACAATCGTGCGCGCGGTCAGCGGCTGCGGCTCTTTTCGCTGCGCTTGGGTTATAGCAGGGTGAGTGCACTATTTTATTATTTCTGTGCTTCAAATGTTTTTTTTTTTTTCGAATTTATAAATTCCATTAATATCTCCCTTGTAATTGCCCTGTTTGTGTGTACTAATATTTAGGTATTCGTACTGTAGACTTTAAATAGCTTATATTTTGTGGTTTATGTCTCACGTATTTTTTATTTTGCTTAAATCATTATGATTAGATTTAATTCTACATTTAGTATTTATAAATACGTATTTGTAATAGAATTAATGTTTTAAATCATTGTTTAAATCAGTCCTACATACCATACGCCCGCCAGCTGCGTGCGGTCCACCGGGCCCAGATCACTGGAGAATGAATTTAAAATTAATGGGGATACTTTTGACTTATATTAAACAATTACTAATAATTGATCCGTAATAATTCTTTAGATTTAATAAAGAAACCTATGAAAACATGCGTTACAAATGCTAATAGTGTTTGAAAAAGTAGCGTACAAAAAGTTAAATATTAAAAAACCTGTTAAAGTTTAGTAAAAAGTATGTTTCATTCAAATAATTGCGCAGACTTGCAGTTTGCTTATTCTATCAAATTTTCATTCTTATTCTATTCATTTGGAAAACCTTAATAAGCCTATAATGACAAGTAATCTGAACGTAAAATATTTCAGCTTGATATAATATATGACAGTTCCTGCGCTATAAAATTAGGAAATAAACAAAAAAAACAAGGACTCTACCGATGCGTCGACGCCAATTGTATAAAAAATGGTCATCGACGGCCTATGTTAAATTTTACAAAGATAAGCAAATCGGCCTGAAAAAAACATCTAAATGGTTATAGAAATTTACGCCAAGGCGAAAATAAGCGAGATTCTGCCTCAGAATTTAGCTTTAAGTTGAAATTCCACTTGTTAGTGCCAAAACGGATGTTTCCCATGCCGACTAAATCTTTTTTCTCATCCGGAAACAAAATATCTGAATTTTGAAGAAAGCAATACTATTGATTTTTCCAATTTAACTCCATAAAATGAGTATTTAAAGTTAGACAAAGCGGTAGTCTTGATACCACGAACATATCCAAATCTAACGAAAGTTAACATCATTATACTGTTTGTTTTCTGTTCGAATTTTGCGACTTACAAAGAGCGATTCTCTTCAGGCGTTAGCAAAGGGTTTTTAAGTGACTTAAAACACTAATTTCAATGGTCAAAAATTTCAAAAAATGTCAAACCATTGAAATTCCTCAGAATTATGACATCTGTTGTACTGTTTTTCTCGTAAAAATTCTGCCTCATACAAGGAGTTGCCCTCTTTGGGTTTAAACCACGGGTCTCGGAATTGAGATAAAACACAAATTCTAAGAAGTAAGTTTTAAAAAAAATTCTTTGAAGGACCCTTAACTCACTCACTCCCAATTTTGACGCCTTTTCAAAACTGTTTCCTTGAAAATTCTGTCGCTTTATTGTCTACAGACATTTTCTCTCTCCCCAGCTTCGAAACAAAATCAAATAAAGAAATATACTTACTTCAATCAATCTATAAAATAATTTTAAATCTATTTTCTCTTTAATGAGAGGATAATAAGAATTCTCCATTTTAATGTTTCATGTCATGTCATGTAATAATTTCAATTATTCGAATAGAAATTTTTTTAAATCATTTACATTCTAAGTTTTTAAAAATGTTAAAAAATCAAACATTAAACGTAGAACCTCCCGATCATTTTTATCAAAGGAATAATGTTATTTGTAATTCGTTACAGTGACCGCAGACACATAAATTGTTTTGTTATATAGCAACCACCAATTTCAGTAAAAATTTATAAAAATGGGCAAGCGGCCTTTTGAAGATCATCGGCATACCGATGGAAATCCTCGTACAATCGGCATCGGCCCATCAGCAAAAAAATGTCACCGGTCGAGCCCTAGATGCAGAAACGTTATTTTTTTATTCTGTATGTATCTGTTCTTTCGAAATCCGATTGCGGTTAAGGTGAATTTTGAGCTAAAGGCATAAATAAAACGTTTAAAAAATTTCAGTTCCATGCGATTACAGTTTTTACCCATTTTCTACCACTTCTGACTAACATCCCACTATTAAATTAGGGGTTGGTTGATTTTCCATTTCGGGGTGTTGGTCAATACCAGAATAAAATTGTTGTACCAAGCTGGTTTTATTGAAGAGATTTCACCAATAATGCACACCACTCGTATAGTAAGCGGATTTCAGAAAAGCATTTTTTTACCCCCACCCAAAATTTCACCGTTATATTAAATTTATTCTCTTTAGAGCAACAATAACAAAAATCCTATTTTTAATATTTTTGGTTTAAAAAGTTATGAGAAAGATTATGTTTTAAGAAATTAATTTGATTATTTAGTTAAATCTATCTTTTGAACGTTTTAATTGCATTCATGAGGTCACTAGATGTTGCATCTTTTTTCTTGTATTATTTTTTTAAAAACGTTTCTTTGAAAAGTTTTATTGGAAATTCTACGATTTCTAATAGATGGTTGTATTAATTTGGTTTAATTTATGAGGTAGAATAAGTTATGTATTGTATAAAATAGTTTTGGAAGTACAGTAAAACGTCAATTATCCGAGCCTTAATTATCATCTGAGTTTCCGCATTTAACCGAGCTATCAAATATTTCTAGAATCATGTTATTCTTTAAAAATTGACGAAACATAGCTGCAAAAAAGCACCTACATAACCATTAAAGGCTTTTTCTAAGAATAGAGGTACTTGTTACTGGAGAGAGTATTTGATTATTCTTAACATCTGCCGTACTAAATATCTATATTACTTCTGTATTACTTAAAATATTTAGTCTTTTTTTTAACTGAGTTATTTGGTACCTGCCGGTTACCCGGTTTGTGGTAATGTGTGGACAGATTAACTCGGATAATCTGGGTTCTATTGCACCGATATAAAATAAACCTATTAATAGGCATTCAAATTTCCACATTTTATTTTTTTTCCCCGAGAAATTCTTATAAAACAATAAAAAAAGTAACAGTCGATTCCGCTTATTGTGATCACGGTTAATGTTTTCAAAAATGACTGGTCCCAGTCACTTCTATCTCTAATTTAATGTTCAATGCGCCTTTTAATGTAATCAAATTTTCGCTTAACGTTCGCTTCATCAAAATTTGGTGAAATCCCCTTAAAACATCCTTTTTTCGCGTTTGAAGGCCAATTTTAATGCATAAACATACAAAATGAGTCATTAATTTATTATTCATATATGTTCCACTCTCATTTTTCTTTAAGGATGCATAATTTACAAAATACAAACTAAGGAATTGTTTTAAATACTTCAATTAGGTCTACATAGTTGTGAGTTACACTGTTTGAAACTTTCTAATATCAAATCGCTTATTATCAATCGGATATTGTTATAATTCTTCTCTTGGACAAAAGTGATCACATTAAGCGGAGTCGACTTAGTATTAATAACCAATAAATTTTTAAAAGGGTATTAACTTCTGTTCTTATCAAAATTAAAAACTTACTAGCGTATTATTAATTTTTTTTATGGCGGGACCTCTAATCTTAAAATTAATGTCTCTAGAAATACTGTTAGTATTAAATTTAAGCTATATAAAATGCATAGGGCTTGGAAACGATTTTTGTTTGGCGTAACCATTAGCTTTTAATATGAAGGTAAAAGACGAAATTTGTTTTATGTTGATCGATTTTAACACTGACTGTAAACACATTTTTCGCATATATTCCTCACACAAAAAAAATAAATCTACATATAAGTAAATATGTGCCATCTCTCTCTTACTAGTATTAAGTCATATGATACTGCAGTTAATCTAATGTGAATTATGTAGTTAGTCTATATTCAAACCGTATTTGATTTGTTTAAGTATTAATAAAAGAATCATTTCCTTTAAGCAAGCCTAACGTAAATGTGCTACAAAAATTATCTACTTTCTTGGGTAAAATTCTTCAGTCTCTTTCAAAAAAGCTAATGATGGGGTTGCGATGTTTCAAACTTTTTCCAATTCCAACGAAGATTTTTTTCATCTTTCTAGTTTTGTGTGAATGTCCTTGACTTATGAGACTCTTTCCAATGGTAAATTTTCATAATTGAGGCAGCTAAATTATTTTTATTTGTTTGATTTGCTACCTATAGTACATATGAATGCAATGGGGTATTTTATCTAGTTTCTGACTTTTAATATCATGATCAAAATTCTAAATCTACATAGTATTATAGTGCTAAAAATCTTCCACATTAGACACTCTACATTTTGTCAGTGATTTTAGTAGAATTTGTAAATTGGCCTTTTTAACTTAGTTATTTTTTCTGGAGTTTAATTATGGTTTATGAAGGGTAGTTTTTATTTGTTTCCGTTCTTTATTATAGAAATCTCAGAAGCTTTTGTTGTGTTAATTCACTTCTCAACCAGATCAAAAACTTTTCTGATTTTTTATAACAATTTTTAATGGTGAAAAAATCAGGGTTGCTTGATATAAATCAAAATGTTAAACTTCCACAATTTAAAGAAATTAATTAGTAGCATTATTTATTTATTTTTCTTTTCAGACTTTTTACTAAAAAATATTTCTGTTTGGTGACCATGGCCATTCCCAGTGGCATCAATCAGAATTGTTTTTTAGTTTTTTAAGAAGTACCAGCCACAGTCAGCTAAGAATTATACCAAGTATCAGCTGTGTTAATTCACTTCTCAAATAAAACATATTCACTTCCTTAACTGGATGAAAAACTTTTCTATATATGCAGTCCAATGTCGCTTGGGATGCTTCATAACTAAACTACTTATTGAGGCAAGCTTAAAAGGGCTTAGAAATTTTCTGTACATTTTCCCCATCCCCACTTGTGCTCACATTCATTTTAAATTTAAATTATTGTATTGTAAATTCACATGAAATTTTTTCCTTTCAGACTTTTACTAAAAAATACTTGTGTTTGATGACCATGACCACTCTCTGTGGCATCAATCACACATGTTTTTTAGTTTTTTTTCCAAGATGTAACAGTCACAGTCAGCCAAGAATAACGTGTAAGTATCGGATTTTTTTTAAAAAAATAACCTAAATATTTGAATAAAAACACATGAAAGTTGCTACTAGATTTGGTTATAAAAACTTAAAATGTAATATATTATATTATATTGGCTTTACCTGCTCCTTCAATCAACCTAACTATTGCATTATTCTGATGTATTAATACTTATTACTGATTACTACTACCTTCCTTTAAGCACTTAAGTCATGGGAATAAAAATGTATGTTTGTAAGTATACTTACCTTGTTGAAAGAAGTTCCAAGTACTTTATAGAGTGATAATTGTTTTCATTTCTATAGATGTTACGGGTAAAGTGATTAATCGGGCATTATTAATAATGCCCGAAATAGGGAGGCGGGCAAAGTGATAAATTCCATTGAATTTGCCCGATTGATCACATTGTCCGTAACATAATACATATACAGCTCATAAATAACTCTTAATATTTGAATCATAAAATTCTCTACAATATTTATTTTAAATGGATTTTATCCCCATGCAAGTTAGAATTCAATTATCCATTTTCAAATAATCTAAACGAAATATTATAGCAGAGAAGAAAAGTCAGGTTTCATTGTGATTTTGTCATCTGCCATGAAAAGGGAGATAAGGGAAGGATGGAGACAGTTGGCTGTGTGGATTCCCATCCCCCCCCACCCCCTGTGGGAGGGGAGGATTGCAGCAGTTTGACCTTGACTGTAGATAAAAGCAGTATGTGGTGGGGTGAAGGAACGAGAATACTCCGGCGATTCCACTAATCATTATGTTCTTTTTTTACAGAAGTTGTCTTATGTTTAAAAGGAATTATCACATTATGAGGAGGATTCCTAACTTGTTAACTTTCCAAGTGCTCTTTAAGTCTAAATCACTACTTGAAAAACTCTGCTTTTTTTTTGGTGCTGAAACACATTTCATTTCTTAGGTGTATAGATAGGTTGTTTCTTAGATCTGTTACAAAACCTACAACATCAATTTGAGATAATATAGGTTAAAAACTGACTCATTTCACCCATCAATTTTTTAAAGTTTGGTTTCTAAGTTACAGTTTAAATACCGATTCTGTTTACAATGAATCTTATATTATTTCTTAAGTGTATTGTTTCAGATAAAATAGTATTATGTACTTAAAATTGGACTGGGGTTAACTGAACATGGTCATCAGACATTTTTCAGTAAATGATCGACATACCGCTACCTGTCCAAGGTATGTTTAAGTACATTTGAATCACTACTAAAAAATCACTATGCTGACTGTAATTACATTAGTATTTCATTTTAAAAGCAGGGTAGGATTAGGTTTCGAGACTAAAAGTAATTTTAAGTGAAATCTATAATTACTGTTTTTTTTTTATTATGTGCTGAAAAGTGCTCCATCTAAAATCTAAAGAAAATGTTGACTGTTAATATTTCATCCCTAGAACTAACTACAAAACAGAAACCCCTAGTCAAAGAGGTTTTCAAACCACTTAAACTGACTACATCAATAGTGATTTAAATCAACGAATATTCATGAATGTTTTCGAAAGCAGGCAAACAAATATGAGGCTGGATCAGTTCGGAGAGCATTCCAATTAGCCTTCACACAATTAAATCTCAAAATATAGTTTGTGTATGATCCTCAGTTGTTTTTAGATTTTCTGGGAGTGTATGGTCTCGTGGATCTGGTTAATTTAATTTAAAGCTGATTCCACATTAAAAACACTACATGTAATTAATTAGTAATTCACATTGCAAATTACATACTTGTAGTTAGTAACATGACCCCCTTTTAAGTAATAAAAATATTAAAAGAAATTAAGCTCATCTCCCCCTATAAACCCTATTTTTTACCTTTGAAAGTGCAAGATTGTCAAGCTATTAAATAACAATTTATTATCTTTATCAGAATGTAAATAACATTCCCTAGTTTTATGCTAAATTGAAAATATTTAACTGAAGTGCATTGCATAGCATTAACAACTTTTATTTAATCTTTAAAAGTAATTTGCATAATATGGTTAAGGTTAAAGATTTTGAGTTTCCTGAAATATCATTTCACATTCGTCAATTTTAGCTACTATTTTGGTGTTAAGGCAAAGTTAGTGTCAAATGTTTTTCAGAATCGGAAAGCCTGTTTTTACGCTTTTATTTTTTAAGATATAAGGATTAAGGGGCCCAAAAAAGTCCTCTTTTCTCTCGTAAAATCTAATCTAATTACGGGTAAAAATCTTTAGAGAATATTTGGCTCCCTCCCGAAAAAAAAAATTACCCCTTGTGAGTTAATCATATATTAACCAATAGGCTTTCTAAAACCTATTTCGGGGATAAATCAATTATTCTTTTTAATAGATTTATAAAGATAAGTAAAGAACTACTAATATATTTATTATTTCGGAGAAGAACGTAGTGTGAAACTTTACTAATATTGAATGAATTATCTTACAACCAGCAGAGGAATTAAAACACATGCACACATAATCTTCCCCTAAAACCATTGACCTTAGAATTAAATATTTGATTATGAAACTACTTAATGTTTGAAACTATTACAACAGACTAAAAATGAATGCATAATCAAGAAAGGAAAAAAGCAACCACATTTGAACTGCCAAAATGTGTCTCATTTACTAACGCAACGTTTAAGTGCAAAAAACTTATTTATAATTGAAATTGGAACACACATATTTTGTTTTTAATTTAGTTTATTAAATATTGCAATTCTATTTTTTGAAACTATTAATGTATTTTTACAAAAATAAAATGAGAAGAAACACTTTATTTTCTCTGTTCAAAATGGGACGAATAATCTGAAAATTCAGCTAAAAGGTGGTACTAATGCAGCTACCTATTTTTTGAAAATTTATATTAACTCTTGGGGGTTATTCTAATGTTATGTATCCTCTTTTTCCTACGTTTTGACTTTTTGTGCAAGTTTTTAAAATCTTCTAAATTTTAAAGTAATTAAGTTTTTAAAAAAAATGTAAATTCAAAACTTCATTGCTTTGATTCAGCCAAGGATATGAGTTCCCTACCCCCTTCCCTGATGGGATTGTTGTACAGCACCATCGAGCCACGCCTTACGAGATTCTCCATTGGTCAAGGTGTCACATTATGTTACCACCAACGCGAACATACAAACAAGCTGAGGGGGAAGGAAGCAGTGAAGAAAATTTATTGCGCTCTTTCCGTCCCAATTATCCCTAATCTAGAGAGGGGAGAGAAAGAGGCAGGGGGGAAAGTTCACCCCAAGGCACGTCAGGAAAAGTGGAAACCGGAAACGTTTCATGTGTAGTACAATTTCTTCTCCTTAAAAATACCTTGGGAGTAGACTTTTAAAAAATGTTGTTTTAAAATAAAAAACGCCATAGTTTTCTTACATCAAACACGATTTAGAAATGTCATGCTGATCGGATATTTATTATGAACAATTATTATATTGAGTAAAAAAATCCTCACTTTTCTTTTTTAACCTAGTTTTTCTTATACACTGATAAAAAAAATCCAAGATAAAAAGTGAATCAGCATCTTTTTTTTTTTTTTTAAAATTGGTTTAGGAGTTTTGGTTACTTTCAGATGAGTTGTAGAGCAATTTTTATGTAATACACGAAGCATGGCATTTTTTATCTAATCCATTGTAAACTAATGCTGGACAACAATGAAATAGCTTCTGAGATGAAAGTACTCGATCCGGAATGAATTTGATTTTGAATATAAATATTACGCTAAAAAATGCTTATTAGATCTAATTTTAGAGACATTTGCTCATTTTGTGTTGTAAAGGTGCCCTAACAACACAATGCTATATTTATGCCTTATATTATTTTATGTAATTAATTGTATACTAGTGGCAATTATTTTTTATAATATTTAAGTAATATAACCTGTATAGAAGAGGTCAGAAAGTAATGAGTCCAAATGAGTTTTTATAGTTTTTAGTTTTTATTAATGACCATAGAAAAAGTATGTACTTATTGTTATTACTCTTAAATTCTTATTTTTAGATACACATATTTTTTTTATGCAAATGACCTAAGTACGCTACTTTCTGCTGATTGCCGTTTAAATCTTTTCAGAACACAGCTGTGTTGGCAAAAACCCGGGTTTTATTGAAACAACCCAAGTGCGTTGGGTTTTTTTTACGGATTTTTTTAATAAAACGCTGAAAAAAATCATGAAAAATTCGATTTTTCAGAAAAATTGTTTTTTTTTTCAATGTTTAATGGATTTTCCAAAAATGAATGGTTTACAATGTTAAAGATGTGTATTTTTTAAAAAGTTGGATGGATATAGTTTAAAAAGTCAAATGAATATTTTCATATTTATATGGGTTTTTTCAAAGCTAAATAGGTTGTTTGAAATATTGGTGTGTTTTTTAAAAGGTACTATGGTTTGTTAAAAATTTTGGTATGTTTTTTCAAATTTATTAATAAAATTGGTTTTTCATAGGTCACATGGGTCGTTTTCAAAACTCAATGGGTTATTTTCAAGTTTCAATTTAAAGGTTAAGTGTGTGTGTGTGATAGTTTTTATAAGTCAGGGTATTTTTTTTCCCAAGTTTTATTTTAAAAACTAAGTCGGTTTCTTCACAAGTATTTTATTTTAAAACTACGTGGGTTCTTTCAAAGATCCATTGGTTTATTAAGAATCAAGCAAGTTCTTTAAAATTTATAACTGTTTTATCAATATTCAGAGAGTGGCTTTTTTACATGTCAGTCATTCTTAAAATTTCATTGTTTTTAAATGTAGTTTTAAAACTAAGTGTTTTTTATAAGTTCATTCAATTATTTGATAATTAGTTGGGTTTTATCTAAGTTGTGCATGGGTTTTTTTTAGTCAAGTAGTGTTTTTAAAAATTTATAACACGGTTTTATAAAAGTTCAAAGAGTGGTGTTTTTTATATGGTGAGTTATTTAAAACAGCCAGATTCTTGGTATAAAAGAGTTTTATCAAAAAAAAAAATTAAGTTATGGCAGCCTCCCCCAAAACAATTTTGTAAAGAGTTAAATGGTTTTTAAAGCAAAAAGGACAACAACTCAACATGAAATCCCCATCGACGCATCTGAAGTTCAAGCAAAGAAAGAGCAAAATTGGGATTTTTCTTGAAACCCCCCTCCCACCCCCCCCCCCCCCCCAATTTTTTTTTCCAAAGAGTGGGGTTTAAAAAAACAATCGTGTTCAATTTGGCCAACCCTGGATCATAGCAAACTAAAGTTGTGTATATTTTGTAATCAGATGTGTATGCATGTTGTATGGCTCCTGTCATGGTGCATGCTGTATTTAACTTTCAACTAAATAAAAAAAAACTATTTAAAAAATCAAATTACTTTTAAAATATTGAAAAGCATTGATAAGGTTTTATTGTTAAATGAAAAAGCGTCGTCAACAAGAAAATGTTGAAGGGGTGGATTAGGAATTTTGGGATCAAAACCATGATTTATTAACTAGAAACAAAAATAAACGTTTTACATTTCAGCACCCCTTCTTGAAAGATAAGATTCGTAATCATTAAATTAATTTCTGTCTGAAGTGCTTGTAAATTATTATTAGCTTCACACTATTTAAAAAGGGGCTAGAGGTTTCCCGGGACAAAGAAAAACTCTTCATTTTGAATAATAAATTGTGTAAACGTAATTAAAGTAACATAAACGCAATTGTGTTAACGTAAAACAATTAACTTTTCTAATGATCAAACATTAAAAATTCTTTATTTTTCATTCATTCGCTCAACTTTAGAATACATTGTAGTATGTATTATCTGGAATCCTTTTTACAATAACAAAAATATATGTATTGAAAGAGTTCAAAATAATTTCTTACGCCATCTTTTTTATAAAAAAACTAAGCATTATCCTCATGATATTTCTCCATGTAGTCTTTCTTTGAAATTCCATCTTTGAGATCTCGAAGAGATTTGTCTTGCTTATTATTCTTTTATAAAATTCTAAATAGTTCGTTTGATTGTTCAGATACTTCATGTTTATTTCAATTGTCTGTTAAAAATCTTAATTTACGTAATAATTTATTATCTATTATTGTTCATTTTTCATTATTTAAATTTTTATCTGGCCAACTTTCTTATCACTAGATTTTATAAGATTTTTAGTATTCATATTGTAATGAACTAGATATTTTTTCCGAGTCCTTTAGTGTTTTAAAAAGTTATGTGAAAGGGTTTTATACAATTAAGTTTTTCTTTCTCATCACCACTGTAATTTGATTTTATCTGTAGTGTGTGTTTTTCAATAAATAAATAAATAAACTGGTAAAATATAATTTATTCTTTAAAAAAAATACTAAGACGAATCTTTAATGTTAAAGGTAGCAAACAATTGAATGTATTTAACTCTTGTTCTGTCAATATAATATAAACACACAGGAGGAGGAGTACATCCGAATGCAAAACTTTTTATATATTTTGAGCTCCCCTTCAAGGAGGATATAACTTGAATTTCTTACAAGAATGTTCTTTTATGCACACTTTCAAAAAGCCATGAAAATGTTTTTATAAAAGAGAGAGTAACATTTTTTGATGCGTCAATCTTATTTCCCTCTTGGGATAGAAACTTTAAAGTATGCCAATAGAGTTAAGGGTTTTACTTTAAAATGATGTTTAAAAAATCATTTTCTCTCTTCATAACTACTAAAAAGTAGCTAAGTGTACCTCTAATTGTTTCTGTAGGGGTAAACCACGGGTAAACACATTATGTTTGTTATAAAACAAATGAAGCATCGTGGTTTTAAATTAAGTTTTCAACATGTTTGGAACCTCTGTGTTTTATTTAAATACTTACGGAGAGTTCATTCGAAAAATATCCTCTTTTTAGGTTTGGTTAATCAGACTACCAGTAAAAACCATATTTTTAAAGATCTTCGTTTTACTGTTCTTGCATCTAAACAATATCTAATTGACTATGGAGATTTCTATGGTAACATTTTGATTTGGCTGACCACTATCTATGAGTGTAGAGTTGGAATCATTAATAAAAACGAGTAATATCTCATTTTAGAAAATGGCAAAACATTGCGGTAAAAAAGCACCCAAGTAACAAAAAAAAAAAACCCTAGAGATATATTAAGGGTTTTTTTTAAAGCAACAGTAATTTTTATTCACCCTAACATCAATTACATGTATCTTTAAAACTTTTATAGTTTGTTAAAGATATACATTTAAACATAGGGGAGAGGGCGGCACATTAGAACAACCCACATATCTATATGTTAAATTAAATTTAAAAATCGGAAAAATTACCAATAGATAGCCTTTTGTGTTTGCAAATTTCCTGCTTTGGAAGGTGTAAAGTAAACTAATTCTCGTTTTATTCTTGTGAAAATTCAATCAAGAAAGTTATAAATAGAAATTTTGACTTGTGTTCTATTGTGACATCAATAAAGTAAGTCCTAAAAAGTTACGTTTCCCAATTTCATCTATAAGCATGAAATTTTTACCCTTCTTTATTTCAAACGTATTTTTACACGCTAAATGCTAGTATTTTAAGTAGTTTTTTTAAATTTAATTAGTTAAATTATTCCAAAATATGTACTTAAAAATTCAAACTTTTTGGATTTCTCTAGTTTTAGTTTATATGATAGAATTTGGATAAAATTTAAAAAGGATGGTTTTTCTGTTTAAAAATATAAGTGCTTATTAAGTATTTTTAAGTGTCTTTAATATTTGTCCTGTTTATTCGTAATTTGTCCTGTTTATTCGCTTTTAGCTCTTTTGAAACCGGTTGTTAGATATTTAATATTTTTAATCAGTAAAATTTTAATCAATGTTTTCATCTTATTTAAGAAGTAAAGCTATCTGTAATTGTAAATATAATAACTGTATAAGGTTTAGATATAAAAAGTATGGTAAGAACCAAGAATAAAAGACTGATAGGAAAATAATTAACAAAATATCGTTTATTTAATTACGATGATATCCTACAATTTTTCTTGATGGGTGTTGAGTTGCTAGCTGTTTCACTATCTTAAAAACTCAATAAAAATAAATGTTTTGAAATTTTTTTTCTCGTTGGTTTTTATTAATGGCCAATGTATTCATTGATTATTCCCTCCTAATAATTCCTTCCCCACACAAAAACTTAAAATACAATAAAAATTCATTAAAACGTTTCAAAATGTAAATAATTTAAAATTTAACAAAAAAACCCCTAAAAATAAAATTTCCACCTTAACTGGATAGCTACAAATGTAAAGAAGTTAAATGTACGATATATTTGGTAGCTTGTAAAAATGAATTTTGTACTATTTATGAAAGTGGTTCAAATGTGCCTCAAGCTCCACTGGGGCACATTAGACCAGAATTTCTCATTTTTTAGAATTTGTTTAATCCATCCTAAAGTGGTTCTAAAATTTCAGGAATTAAACTAAGTTTATGAATGAATTGGCAATTAAGTTTTGTTTCAATATCTTATAAAAATAGGGATAAATATTAAATAGTCAAAAATGTACTTTTGGTTGAAATGTTTACTATTAAGTATACAGGCTAGCGTCATGCTTATTTCAAGAATGATATATTTATTTTGGCTATGACTTCGGATTTGGAAATTGAATATTCGTATTTAGCATTGAAAAATAGGCAAAAATACATGTATATTAATGCTATCATAGGTCACAATCACTGTTATTTGATTTTTGGAAAAAAAATTGTTAACAATTTTTTTAATTATCAAACATATATTTTATTTGACCCGATATTGTCTGATTATTTGTATATCATTAATGAGGTCATTCTCATTCATTTCCAACTGAAAACCGATGAACGAAAACTTCTGTTGCAATTTGTTTCAGGCGTGCAATGTGTGAGCGGGACCCCCAAGGGTGACTTGTGACTGATGCGAAATAAAGATAAATGTTTGCTCAAGAGTAGGCTGTGACGTTGATTGATTTTTACAACCCTCACCCCCATCCACAACCGTCGCCAGAATGTCCAGTTTCGGGTCACCCGTCAATCAACCGATAAAGTTTGTCTTCGAATTACACCGACTCATGGGAAACCGATGTGGGGAATAATGGGAAAATGGAGGGGAGGGGAGAACCTTTTCCATTGGAACGTTTCCGGGGGGAAAAAAGGTTGAAGGATGCACGCCTCTAGCGGTCTGTATGAGAAACAACTATTTTTTGTTTGTTCCAAAACAGTAAACAGCAAAAAGTGGTGCAGAAAAAAGAAAGGAAAAGAAAATGAAACAGTAAGTTTACTTTTACTACTTAATTCCAGAATAACTGCATATTTCAGTTAAAGAGTAAAATCTTGTAGTTTAAACTGTTGATACCACCAATAATTTATACCTGCGTAAAATCCCGTTACTTACAAAAAATAAAAAAAAATCTTTGTAAACAAATTATCTTAATTTTTTTTATTAAACTTACAGTATGTTTACTTAGTTGATTAGGAAAAAAAGTTTCCGTTCTCTTTTTATTTAAAATCTTATACAGTTTGTTTTACCATGACTTCCAAGTTTTGTATTAAGAGTAGCTTTTTTGTTACTTTTTACCCTGTATGATTATGGTTATGTATGTTAAGGGCAAAGTGATTAATCGGGCATTATTAATAATGCCCGAAGTGTAGGCGGGCAAAGTGATAAATTTCATTCATAAATTTCACTGAATTTATCACATTGACCGGGCAATATTAATAATGCCCGGATTTATCACATTGCCCGTAACATATATACCCTGTATGGGTAACTAACGGGATCCCAAATTGTCACCCCTTTTTTTTTCTTAAATTTTAAGCATAAAATTAGATTTTGGATCTAAACTATAAAACATTTCAACAGTATTACTCTTGCACTTACTTTTAAACAGTTTATCATTATTAACATTTCTGTTTGAACTTTGATTTAAGTAAGTAGGCTAAATTAAATGTTTCTATTAATGAGTAAAAAAAGCTGTAAAATTATGTTAATAAAGATCTTTAAAAATACCAAATTGGCCAACGCTTTTTTTTCCCTTACGAAATTCGAAGAAGTTTTTTGTTATTTAATTTTATTTTTTGAAAGAAAATACGATGAATATCAAAACTGTGAGCATATTATCTTCGTTAAAAGGTTATGATAATTGCAAAAATGTATTTCTTGAGTTTTATATTTTTATATTTTGTCCCTCAATTTATGTCAACTCCCGTTACGTTCGAACTAATTTTAAAAATATAATAATAATTATGCTTAAAAAATGAAAAAAAAAAAACATTTCAAACGATTATTGTTTATTTACTTAAGAATATCTTTTAACCGTTTTTTTATTATTCGGTGCGAAAACTGTCGTGTTTTTAGCGAAATAATCTGTCGTCAAGGTAAGGTGTTTTTATTTATGTCAACTCCCGTTACGGTAATTTTTAATATTAAATAAACTTTTTTGGGGAATTTTAAGCCCAGAAATATAGTTATATATTGATAAAAAAGATACGATGGAGCTTTATTTCAGTTTCCAACTACGCAAGTATGTTTTATTCTGTTATTTTATTAAAATGTCAACTCCCGTTACATCCATAATACTATATCTATAGTAAGAGAATCGATTATTGCTGAGCCACTGATTTGGAAAGTTATTAATATTAATTTACTTTTCTATTTTTGCTATTTATGTTTATTTTTGACTGATTTATCCTTTGCTTGTGTTTAAAATTGATAAACGAAGGATATACAAATGTGTGTTCTTTAAAAATGCATCCGATTATAATAGTTTAAGTCCATTATTTCAGTTTTGTGTGATACCAGGGACATGATGTTTTGTGTTAGAGGATCATTTTACCCTTAATTTTAGGAAAAAGTGTATGATCAATTGCTTTTCCATATACTTTTCACATAAATGAAACACCTATGTTCACTTCATTAAGAAATTATATAGTTTTAAAAAATACTTTTTTTAATGCTGAAATGTAACATGTAAGTAAGTGTATGATGAAAATGGCCCTTAGAGTTTTTTAATTCAAAACTTTGTTTTTAGAGAAAGAATCTCTATAATTTAAATCTTTAACATACCTACTTGTATAATAATTTATTTTGCCTTTGGAAGTTATGAATAGTTATTAGGTCATATTTTTTCAATCAATTATAAAATCTTCCAATTATTTTCAATACCAATATTTTGTTTCACTTCGTGTTCTCACTTTTAATGAATTTGTATTATATGGGGTTATTTTAGCCCACGTTTTGGGGTCTAACTTTAGCCTTATGGTATCTGCTGGAATAAGTGAAATACTCTTTGGGTTTAAACTTTAAGTGAAACAAAATATTGGTATTGAAAATAATTGGAAGATTTTATAATTGATTGAAAAAATATGACCTAATAACTGTAATATAAATATAATAACTATATATATATATATATATATATATATATATAATAACTATATAAATGAACATTCATTTTTGAAACATTTTTACGCAAAAACTATTAAATTGAATAGGAGAGAGTGGGGCTGGGGCACTCCACTTTTCAGACGCAATTTTATAGTTATGAACTCGTGCTCATCGGTAGTACTAATAAATGATCCTAAAATCTACTTTTCAACGTGTTTTAGAATCTTTGGTGCGTCTGGGTCATTATTTACATCAGCTTTGTTGTTTTGTTTGATGCAAAGTTACAATTACTTGTAGTTTCAAAAGAAATTTTTTAATAATAGAGGTTTATTTTTTATGTTGAGATAAAAATATGTGTATCCATTAATATTTTAGAAGAGAAAAATATTTTTTTTGCTAAACCTAAAAGAGTAATTAAGTTTAGTATCCAAAGTGTCAATTAAAGCACCTTGGGGCATATTAAAAGATAAAAAAATTGTTTTTATCCTTGATTGACCAATTTAAGATTCTTAAGCACAGCTTTATCATATTTGAATCGTCAGTTTGAAAAAAGGAATAAGTCCAAAAAATGACAAATTGTCCTTTTGTGCTCAAAACAATCTCCAATGCTTTTCATACTTAAAGTTAAGCGATTAAAAACTATGAAAATATTAATTTTAACTAAAACTGATGACTAATTCTGTATAAAAAATTAATATAATTTATATTAACATCTAACAAGCACAGAATTTTTATATTTTACTTATTTGATACTTTTTTTGTAAATTAGTCCAAAACTTGAAAAACGTGATTTTTTGATGCCCTTGAGCAGTCTGCTAATATTAATATTTGTACTTCAAATTTTTTACACCTTTTTATAATGCTTCTAGGCTCAAAATAAGAGGGTTTGCATATTGAATTTCAAAAAGGAATTTGTTTTGCTATTTTTGAGAAAAACGCATAAACGAGATTTTTCGATGCTCTTGAGCAGTCTGTTAATATTAATATTTTTTCTTCAAATTTTGAACACCATATTTAATTACCATTAAGCACAAAATGAGGGGGTATGCGTATTAAATTTCTAAAGAATTTTTTTTTGGAACAGTCTATGGGGCTCCTTGGGACATTAAAAGAGGTTTTTTAAATTTGTTATTATGAATTTCCTAAAAGAGATAATTGCTCGAAAAAATTTTTATTAGATGCACAAAAGAGTATATCTAATATATTAGCTGTGTTTGAATAAATATAACGGTATAAATAAATTAGAAAAATAATTTAGTAAAAGGTGTCCCGAGGTGTCCCACTCTCCACTATTATAAAATTTTGAATATTAGTAGACAAATGTATGAGGGTCATTTTCGTTCCAAAAGCTTATAAATGAGATAATTATGTCTCCTGTTATTTAATTTCAAAGTCGTAAATATTTTTTTTTTCTGCTGCGAGTTCGCCCTAAGCAAAATCTATTCACAGCAGAAATATGATTTTTTCGTGACACATATAACATAAAGCTTTCGACCTCATTGTTTTGGACCTCGCAGTTTTCTTATTTTCACATATCTTTGCTTTCTAATTTAATTATTGAATTCAGTTAAAGAATAAGATTAGTACTAAATTTTGCTTAATTTTTGTGTTTTCTATTTGTGCTGATATTTTTATTTCATGTTATAACACTAAATGGAAATTAAGTTTGGTGACCATTTCATGTGGCATGTGGCACCAATCTTTTTTGTCATTTGGTTCTGGAAATCTACAGTACGCTTCTATTTGATGCCTACGGACCTGAAAAAAGTTAAAAAAGTTTACTAAAAATGTTAATTAAAATCCTGAAGATATGATTTACCATGACTAAATGGGGGCATTTTAAGCAGTTTTTGGAAAAATACTTTTTTCATACGGATTTTGGGGTGATTGTGTAGGAAATGCTTTACACGGATGGTTTTCAATACCTCTAATTAAAAAAAAAAAAAAAAAACCATGGAATTTATTCAAACTTTTCATGTTTAAAGCTTTTACTCCCCCGTGCAAGGCCGGGTATATCAATCAGCTAGTTTAAATTAAAAAAAAAACTGGATAAAGATTTGTCTTAAAGGCCGCACTAAATTTTTTCGCTAGTTCCTCTGGTGCCATAAATTTTCTATAGAAGTGAAGAGTGGTGGTAACATAATGTGACACCTTGACCAATGGTGTGCTTCGTAAGGCGTGCCTGGACGACTCTTGAAGGAGACGAGGAGACTTCCCCTTCCCGCAATTCGGTCGTATAAGTAGGTATTCAATTTTTCCATTTAAGGTAAACAAATTATTATTTTTAATTTGGGTCATATCAAAATTTAATTAACTGAAGAGTAAGTAAAATTTTTTAATTCCACATAAAATCAAGATGCATATTTGTAAGTGAATTAGTTAAAAAGAAATGGAGATATGGTGTAAAATATTTTTAAAATATTAATAGTTTGTTGAAAATACAATAAAGATGCAGTCCAAATAACATCTGATTGTTAAAAAGGGGTTATTTTTCTATTTCGGATACTTTAGCACACATTGGGTCTAAAATTAAGGAGAAACAAAACGGTAATTTGGTTAAAGCTTTTAAGTATTTTAACAAAGCACTTAACATTCTTCAAAAATCCTTCACTTCACAAAAAATTCACTTTAAGATCTGTAACTTTTACAGGTTAGTTTCGTAGTTTTTCGGTTGCAAAAAAAGCTATCAAGGGCAATTTTTTGTATATTCCTTGCTCTTTTAAAAATAATATACACTATTCATTTTTCTTTGCCAATGGTGAAAAATATGATGCCAACATTAAAACTGGTCCTTTTCTAGGTGTTATGTACGAAATTTCTATTTTTAGTAAAAATAAGTAATTTTCACTTATAATTCCAGATATTCTGGGCCTGTGGGAACCCTGTTTAAATCAATGTAAAACATTCCATGGCCACCCCAAATTTGTTCCACGAACCACCGATTGTGAATCACTGTGCTAATTCATAAAGTAATTATATAAGGCACAATTGTTTTGGGTATTTCTTCAAACTTTCATTTATAATTTATAGATTGCAAATTATAGTGAATGAAATTAATATTATTTTGTGGAGCGGAGAAACGCAGCATGAAGTTCTATAGAGTATAGAGTTCAGGTTATAAGTTAAAAAATAAACTGAATTTATATTTAGAGCAGTTGTTTGTTGTCTTTCTTGGCCCCCTTCAAGAAAAAACATTTTAATTTATTCTTTCTACAAATGAAAAATGTTTTTTTGCTGAGGCCAAATTTAAGTATTGCACAGTGAAAAGCAAACACTAAATTGCACTACTTGAAATTTTTTTGGGTCTTTACTTCCCCTTAACCGCTTCTAAACCCCATCTCTCTGATTGATTCGCTTATTTGATTATAGTTATACAAATATCAGCATCAAATAAAACATGCTTTTATAAGGCAAAATTATATCAGATCGATATTATTAAATTGAAATCACTACCAATATTCCTGCATTCAAACCCAAAATAAATTTTAAGAAAAAATTCATAACCATAAGGCAGTTTCTGGAAATTTATACTGTTAAAATGAGTTAAGCATCTCTGCTTACTTAAATTCTGAAAGAAAATTTTAAACTGGTTAAATATTTTCTAAAAGTATGAGATAGCTTTTAAAATAACAAAACAATTTATGAGAAGTAGATATACTGAAGAGATGTGCCACCGTTTCAAAATAAAACAAGATTCTTGACTTATAAAAACCATGTGACAATAGAAGCTTTATAGACTAAAAAAACCTTGTTTAATGATTTGAGAAGTTACAATATTAGGAGAAACTAAAGAACATATGCATTTTATTTAACACAGCCATGCACAAATTTCCAGGATAAAGTTGTAAATGCAGATGGAAATAAATTAATTTAGGATAATTAACAGCGTCAGTAATTGATTTAATCAGTAGGGTTTCATAAAATAAAAAATAATTTAACCAGTAATTGTTTTAATTTTGTATTTTTCAAAAGAATGTTTAAAAATATAAATTTACTTTGACTATGCTTTGACTGCAATTTATTTATCAATACTATATTTCCTAGTTAACAGGAAGCTAGGAATGTTTCATTAAATACTTCTACTTTTGTTTAGCACTGTAAGAAAGAAAATGTTTTTTTTTTCTGTAGTGCTAAAATCTTACTTTAAATAAATTAATTTATAATCAAATGAACACAAACAAAATTGGCATAGTATTGAAATTCATATAATACTTGTAATAAAATGTTTGCAAAAAACCTTACCTGACATTAAATACCTACACATCAAATTTTTATTAAAATCCTGATTTTTTATTAGTAAAACTAATGCCTGAAAAATACTTATCCTTAAAAATCATGCCTGAACCTCAAGTAATCTTCCCTGTAAATTTATAAAATAGCTGCGCGGTTAATATATATTTGGTCGAGAATTAGAAAATAATGCTTTTACACTAAAGCCATATGCTATTTAAAAATCAACTATTTAATAATTTGAAATTAAATAAGGAAAATTGCATAACTTATAGAATAGTAAATGTTGGTTAATAAATATTACCCTAAGTAGCCTTAATTCTGTATTACTTTTTAACAAAAAATTCAAAATTTTAATTCACTGCGTTTAATTAATAGTACAAGTTTGTACTATCTGACTGTCAAAATATTAGTTCCTATTAAAATTATAAAATTTAAATTATTTTTAAAAGTTGATACGTTTTATCGAATGAATTCGGTAACGAGCGGGGTCGCGGCAATTCCCGGCGGGGTCGCGGCAATTCCCGCCCGGCAGCGATCCCGGAGAATTTCATTCACATACCCATCCCTACCAAAAAAAACCCAACTTCCTTCATTTCGCCAATATAAGTAAAAAGAGCGATAAAGGCCTATTACAGGTTTCCTACGTAGAACCGCAGTTGGCGAGTTATTGCCCTTTGAAACACCCGTTCTCCCAGTGGAGCTAGTGGAAACCGGTTCTGTTTACGTCTTTGACAGTTCCCACTTCGCACCCAATTTAACAACTAGACATCTGAATAACGAATAACAACGCTTATGGATCAGAAATTTTTGTTTATTTTGATTTTTTCGTAAACTTCCTTAGTAACCAATCAGAGCAGCAGCAAACAATAACAACATGCCTGGAGTGACGTCACTTGTCAAGCTCAAGAAATCTGACGCACATAAAGGCGCAGGTACCATTAGGACAAAGGCTAGAAAGTGTAAGTTTTCTAGTTTATAACTAGATTTATGCACTAATCAAACCACTCCCTCCAAAACTAAAACTACTTTTCAGTAAGAAAATGTTAAAATGCACGCGTTCTTTATCTTGTTTACAAACAGTGGCTGTACATGTTGTTCCTTGTCGAATCCCCCTCTGTTGTTTATTCGCTGTCAACTAGTGACATCAATACGTACATTGTGTAATTCGTTATTTAAACCTTTTCGATAACAAAATCGCGCAAAGAAGTGCGTTCATTACATCAGACAACACTTGTGTGGTCAGAAATTAGTTTGCATTCTAATCATAATCATAAATAAACTTTATTAGTTTTTTACTCTTCAGTCACAACCTTCCTTTACAAAGGAATAAGTAAGGATGCGTACTTTTTTCGTTTATTATTTTACCATAAACTCTTGGTTTTTAATAAAATTATTTTGAAGATCCCTTTGCAATATATTTTAAATATAAATAGGAAAATTTTATTATTTTTTTTAAAGTAAAAGTATTTTAATAGCATAGTTCAATGTGATGGTATATATAATCTAAAGACAAAATTTGACAGTATTTACTATCATTTTCCTAGAAGATATATTTAAAAACACATTATATTATTAAAATTTAATATTTTTTTCACAGCTATATCCATTTGATGTTTTACTTACATTATCTGTAATTATTTATGTAAGGGATATGAGTGCGAATAAAAGTACTTAGTAGCTTAGCACAATTTTTTTTTACTAACCAATGAATTAAAATTTTTATGATAAAGATATATTTTCTCCAATAAAACCTCTTTAAACAAAATAACTCTGAATTCAACAATTTGGTAAATCCAAACAATTCAGGCCTTGGTAAAGTTTTGTTTTTTCTGATGCCATTTATTGTCGATTAAACAAATTCTTTCGAATTGGGTTGCCAGAATCCACTATTTTATTGCCTCTTTATGACACCAAGCTCAAATTCTTTGGATTATCTAAAACTTTTACTATATTAATTTTCGGTGCTACTTATGTATTATCCTGTCAACCAAAAACATTATCTCATCCCATTGACTGTAAAATAGTTGTGCCGCTAAATTTGACGGTCAATGAACAGTCGACGGGATAATACATAAGTACCTAATTTTCTAACTGAAAACACAGTATCTTATAAATTAAAACCTAAAAATTCAAAGAACCCTTGGATTGTTTTTAAGCATCATATAAAATGTGTGTCAGATATAGGATCAAATGTTAATATTTTAGTTTATTTATAATACTACATCAATATAATTTGTTTAATAAAAGTTTTAAGTTATGTAGAATAGTTTTAAAGTATTTTTTCTTTAATTTAGATATAACATGTGGGGAAGTTTCAAATCATACATTGGCCAGTATTATACACCTGAGGAAACTGCTACTCAAGAAAAACAATCTGAAGAAATTGAAGACTGGGTATTAGTTGATATTGACGGTAATTTATATTTATGGTTTTCAGCCATATTCATTGTAAACTTGACTGACAGTTGAACTTATGATTGGCAGAAAATTAGTTTTCCTTCTGTAACTGCCAAACAGAAGTTTAACTGCCAGTCAGGTTAGCAGTGAATACAGCCTTTAATCGAATTTGATTTCTAAACAAATAAATAAAGGACAGTTTTAGAGACATGAATTTCAGAAAATGGTTTGTGTTCTTTTTTATACCCTTGTATGTGTAATTGAAATGTTCCTAATGTAATTGAAAAACCTTGTTGGCAGTAACTGGCTTTTTATTAAAAAAAAAAAAAAAGTGAAAATGTCAATTAGAGAGGGTTGCACAAAGAAATGTTTCCATTTCTATACCAACTGCATTTTTTTTTTGGATAGATGACATTGGTGCATGGTGACAGACAACTGGTTCCATTCTTACCTTTTGGTATTGGTACTCCTTACACATCTAAAATAAAACCTCCTAAGTTTTAAAATTTTGAGAACAGATTTTGTACAATACTTTTTAGGAGACCATTTCAAATTGGATCTAAGTCAAATTATGGAAAACAGTTTCTTTACCTAAATATCAGATGCTTTAAATGCCTCACACAGCACAGCAGTGGTCTGTCTAGGGCAATTTTACTACCTTTTAGCAGTTCACAAATTCACCATTTGATAAATAGGTACATTTACAAAATCAGTTTTTTTAAAAAAAAGGTAACTTCACAAAATACATTTTTGAACAAAGTTCTCTAATAAGCTATATTATCTTAATACAGTTAAATTTTTAGCCATTTCCAGACTAAACTTTCTTTTGTATTTTGATTTTTAAAAATAATGTACTTGGTTTAATGTTGATTTTGCTCTTAAATTTTCACAAACTATTAGTACTAACACAAACTATTAGTAACTATTAGTAATTTTCATAAAATAGGTACCTCTTAAAAAAACCTAGTCAGACCCCTGCAAATTAAGAAAGGGGATTACATTTCATCTATGCACCAAATTCTCTGCAAACTCTTAACTAGGTCTCCTTTGATTTCGCAGGGAACGAAATAAACAGAAGCGCCGCTAGAGAATTGGCTTCGTCACCCAGTCCATTCAAGATAAGCAACGAACTGCGCCTAACTCCACTGCCACTCTTAGACATAAGCAATACCAGCAGTCCTCAGAGCTCGCCTCAACTAAGCCCCACAAAGATTGAAGAAGGTTGGTTTGTAGCTCCCCCACCATGTTTTACAAAGACTAGTCCCGGTGTGATAGAGGTTTCTCCCTTGGAAGACCTGCTGATCGAGCACCCAAGCATCAGTGTCTATGCCAAGATCCCGGGCCTGCAATGGAGAGACAAGAAAACGGAGAAAGCCGTCGTAACTCCAATCAAAGAAAGCACCGACGTGGCTGCAAAACGCACAAAGGAATCGGAAGTCCGTCAGAATCTCTTGATCACTTGTACCAAGGCCAGGGTCTCTGGTCCCAAATCCCAACTTGATCTCAAAAGTAAGTCGAAGTCTCTTTCTACCTCCTTGAACATTATATATGATGTCCTTCAAATGATTAGGTATTTGGGATATAATGTATGGATGTAGAATAGATTTTGTCTGAAAGCCAGCATTGTAGCATTTCAAAGGCACCATTTCAGTACACTGATAAGAGCCACCCATAAAAAAGTCCTTTTCTGACAAGGGCTTGTTGCCGGCCAACAGCTCAAGGCAGTATCAGATTTTCAAAGCCACAGTGTTAATGATTCAAGCAAGCAAAGGAGGAAATTTTTAAACTTGGCTTTTATACAGGTTAATGTGTGGTAAATTTTTCACTGTATTTATTTATTAATTTTTTATTATTATTTTTTTTTTAAATTTTCTTTTCATTGTTTCTAATGGATTCCCAAAAGTTGATTACTATCCACAAAGGAAATTTTGTGTATACTTCCCAATACCCACAGAATGTTTTCAAATGCAAAACATCTTTTCTCCCAGAAGCATTTTCTTTGTAACGGAATATAAATTCAGAAACAATGAAAATTTGGAACTTACCTGTTGAAGAGTAAGAATCCGATTTTATAAAAAAAAAGTTGCCTAACAAATAAACTTTACATTAAGACGTAAGGTGGAATTGTATTTTTCAAAAATTATTCATTAAAAAAACAACAAATTAACAAAAATGCCATTTGTAAAACATTATCAACATGTAATTACCATCTGTTTTGTGATTATTAGGTAATTATCCATTTGTTAGGATATTAGGGTGGGTTTACATAATTTTATGAAAATAGGCAAGTTCTAAAGGGTGGATTCAGTAGAGGAAAATATAAATCCGTAATTTTCAAAGTATTAAATGGTGTTAACATCAATAACTGGCTTTTGATCTTTTATCTTCATAGAGTTGTGATGTCATGAAATAGCTTTAAAATTACTTTTTGGCTATGAATTTAGTGTACAAGCTTACTATGATTTTTTTGTGTTATAATACTAACTTGTCCATCTCATGTTTTTACAGGTTTGATAGAACAAGCTGAAAACACTAAGCCTGCTCAACCTGTCAAATGGGACGGAGACCAGTTCAAACTGTGCCCTTCTTACATGAGCCGCCAGAACAGAGTCTATCGCTACCAATCGAGGAAACACCACAATCAAAAGAAGAAGAGCATTGCTAAGCCTTTTGCTGAAAAGGGAAAGCATAGTTTTTGATGTATTTATTTATAATTATGGATTATGTATGTCGTTTGTATTTTGTACGTGTGAAAGAGTTTAAACTGTGTGTATAGTTACCTTATTTACACACAAAAATGTTTCTTTAGTATTTTAAAATATGTGTTAGTGTATAAGTGTCGCTTGGATGAAGTGTTTGTAAGGCATTATTTCTAGGTGTTAATATTAATTGCCATATTGGATTATGTCAGCATCGCACGTTTTTTTTAATAATAGCTGTGATCTTGAAATATTTTCATTGTTTTATATTTATCATCTGGCAGTTTTAAAGAATAAGCTGTTATCTCTATAGGTGCATCAACCACTTTTCAATTTTTGTTGCTTTAGTTGTTTTAATTTATAGATATTTAACTTAAATGTATAAATACACTATTAGAATAGTTGAGTCTATGTTGAGCTTTGTAAATTGCATCTTCATCATCTTTGAAATGCATAATGCTAGTTTTCCTGTCCAAATAATTAGTTGTGTAATTAGAAGAACTGAATGTTAAGATCGTAAAATATGATATATCCTATGTTTTTACATATCAGTATGGAAATTGTTAAAAACTTAACTCGTTAAATTTGATTGAAATAAACTTTAGCTAATTTAGAGCGATACTAATTTTTATCCATGCTTAATTTATTGAATTCAGAAGAATACTGTTCTCAGGAAAAAAAAACCAGTCGAACAAGGCATGGAATTTTTCACACAGAAAAGATTGAATAAATTAATATCTTATGATGTACATTGAACAAGTTAGAGTAGATTAATGTATATATAAAATAAACTTGTACAGTAAAATGTAAATTTATTCAATTTTTACCAAAGAACTAAAACTATTCCGACTTAGGAATAGCTATTTGCAATTGCAATTAAGATTTTTTTAATTCATAGATTCAAATTTTATGAAAAAAAGTTATAGGTTAAAAGTTACAGTATAATAGCAGAGGAAGTTCAGAATTTTTTTTTTCTTTAGAATGAATAACTAATACACACACTGGCATATAACTATTAAGTTATGGAAGTTTCAGAAAACATTTATGCTTGTTCATCCCCATGTTCACTTTTATCATATAAATTAAGTATTGTTAAATAGGTTCAGTAAATGGAGAATTACATTATGCACCTGATATTTAACAAGAAAGTTCAAGTCTCCAACTTAGTAATTTGAGTTGTAAATAAGATTCCATGTAAATAACCATTGTTTTTAGTTGATATTTTACATTCTTGAAAGTTATGTGATAAATTTTACAACTGCATTTCTTTAGAAGGAGCTATTCTCAACATAGCATTTTTCCAATAATATTTTAATTTATTTATTTAAAGTTTATCAGTATGTTGGTGCATTGTAATTGGTTTTATGAATGTAATTGGAAGATGTTAAATGTGTGCTTCTTAGCTATGTAAATGGGAACTATGTTCTATAATATTAATGAGTGTCTTAGTGCATTTTGTATCGGTTGCCATTTTTAATAATGTATAATGTGCAAATATTCTATTCAAGTGTGCAATGGTATACTGTTAAATGCAGAACTAAAAGTAGCAAGTATACATTCCTTACCACTGAGGGATATACCACATAAGACTATCTTATTGTATAAAAGTGCCTTTTATTGATTATAGGGACAATTTTTAAAAGCAGCCAAAACTGGATTTTATTTGTCATAACACATCCAGGTACTAACCATGAGTCACATTCCAAACAATCGTTTTAAGCATTGTTCATGTTCAAAACTTCAACACAAGGGAACATTGTATACTTTCCTTACCACAAATAAATAAATTTCAAAATATTATATTATTTTTTTCGTTCTTGAATACATACAGCTATGTGTATATCAACATTTATAACACAAGAAAAAGTTAAATAAATCATCTGTGTGTTAACTGTTATGCTATTACCTTAATATGGCATTGCTATCAACAGTGGATATATACGATTTGGAAGACTTAAATAGATTTAACAAGTGAAGTGTCATTCAAGAAAGATTTATAAAAATATATGTATCAGTATCATACACAAATATATCACTTTAAATATTTTGATTATATTATATATATAAAATTTAAAAAATCAACAATTATTTCAAAAAATAGTTTACCTTAACTTATGAAACCTTGTTATTTAATGCTTTTAGACTTTCAACTTCATCCATAAATTTTAAAATCCTTTGCCCTTCCAGATCTTGTTCCCAATGTCCTCTCCTTTTAAAATGAGATCCTACAATTAAAGCATCTGCTCCAATGAAGTTTTTCACATTTTTGATTGTAACTCCTGAACCTATCAGGACAGGCAAGTTGGTACTCCTCTTCACATCTATATAAAAGTAGAAAATAAGAAAGTTTAGATTCATGGTGATTTACTAACAGATCTATGGCATTATGAAGCTACTTTCATATTTTTTTCACTGAGGTTTAATGTTTAGTTAGACTGGTGCAGTATCATCATTGTCTGATGATAGAGCATGTGATGTATATTTCAATATACAGTAGAGTTCCCATTATCCAAGTTAATGTGCACCAAGGCTAACTCTAATAACCAAAAAACAACAAATTGTGTAGGTTTAAATGTGTATTTCAAAAAACACAAAAGTTGTACACATGCAATTCATACTTTTTACAATGATTAAATAGTTATTTTACTTTAAAAAGTATCCTGAATTGTTCTTCATTTTACATTACTTAGGCTTTTTTCTATAGTAATGCTTCGCCATTTTTTAAATAACAGTATTTTAAAAATATTTGATACCTTGGTTAAAGCAGAGAAACTTGGATAATCGAGCTACCATAATTTAGGTTTTACTGCATAATAACAAAGAGGAAGGATAAAGTTGTTTTCATTATACACTAGGTCTATTTGTGTAGAATGGCATTCATTTCCTATCCATCAAAAATAATTCTAATTGTTAACAGTTGGTGTGATGAATATCACAAAACAATGATTAAATTTTAATTGATTAAAATTATCTAAAAAAATTAAAACCAATACAAAGCTTTTAGTGACAACCAAAAACCTATTACCTTCTAAATCATCTGGATTAGGAGACACTCCAGTTTCTGTACCAGTCACAATGACACCATCACTTAAAAAGAATTCAGCAGCTTTTGCAGTCTGTGATAAGCTCACATCTCCTGTTATGGCATGAGAGCTATTTAAAAGTATGACCTTGGGGTTACAAAATGAGCAATTTAGGAAACAAACACAGAAAACATTTTTAAAAGTATTGAATGTGGAGTTTAATCTTAAAAAGATAGAGGGCCCTTGAATTTATGGTTTACAGGTTTAACCCCTCTTCAGCATTTGATGATTTTCAAATGCTACTTATTTCTTAAAATTTTGAGGAGTAGCCAGAAATTTGTAATTCATTGAGTAGGTACAGAGACATAACCAAACTCTTGTTTCGGGAAATGTTGCCTCAACGTTATTTCTGAGGTACTCCCTAACAAGTACATCTATATTTGTAAATTAAGTTTTAAATAACTTAAAAGTACAGTACTTAATTTGTGCTTATGCCTCTTAGGTTATGTAGTAGTTTTGGTCATTTTCTAAAGGGAAAAATAGAATGTTTGAGTTTAGGGGGAGGTAATATATCCTGCAATTCCCCCTGGGCATAGCAAGAGATTGTGACCAACCTTTATCAAAAGAAAAGCCAGTACTCAAAAATAAGGTGAGAGTGAAATTTACAAACATTTTCTGGAGGTAGACCCCCTGCTTTTAAGTAATATTCAGAATTAAAGATGATGGGCAAAAATCTATATATCCTCTGAATTTTTTTAAAAAATTATATATAGTACCTTTACACCATGAGAATGACTTTTGTCCCTACCTATCCAGAAAAGTTCCATATAAAATACTCTCACCCTGAAAAATATAGCATGGATTCAAAAGGAGCCTGATTATTTTGTAACCATGGGTGCCACTTTTCAAAATTTGCAAGACGGAACTTTAAAGTATCTTATTAATAATTTTCATCCAGTCTAGCAATTTTTTTAATTGCATGAAAATTCATAAAATATCATGAACAATCATAGTTCCTTAAATTCTAAATCAAGATAAAGCTGTATGTAAGTAAAACCATGTTACTTGTGGTAAAAATGTGCGGTTCATTTCCGTTAATGTTCCCGTTAAATACCGCTATGCTCCTTTGGATACCAAAAAAGTAGTAATATATTGCTAAAACAATTTTAGACTCAGATTAAAATGTTTAGTTAGATCAAAAACTATTCATATTTTCAATAAAAAAAATGTTGATACTTGAATGTATGACATTCTCAAAAGCATGGCAATATTTAGCAGGAACGTTAACGGAATTAAACCAAATGTGCAATGTAGGTATTGGAATTTAGTACTAATTTTGCGTTTCGTAATATACCCGGGACGGAATTCCGTTCATTGAAATTTTAAAAAGACTGAATTCCGTCCTGGGGATGGAAGAGTGGCACCCATTTTTGTAACTAGACTTGGGGTTTTGATTGAGGCCCTTGAGTACTTATGAGTTAGTAACCACTGATCTAGAGCTACTGCCCTAACTTTGCAGAATGGCCTACTACAAAAACATGTCATTATGCTAGAAGTATTACCTGTGTTTCTTCTTTATATCAGTAAAGTATAAAATTTCACTTGCTCCAATACTTCTTGAATATCGAAGCAATGGACCGGCACAAGCTTGCATGAGACCTTCATCTCCAACATGTGCAAACACGTAGCTCTCTGCCCGAACAAACTGGAGACCTGCGTGGTAATTAAAAATTGTAGAAATGCTCAACATTGTTTCATAGCTATGCAATGCAACAAGAAAGCACCCAGCTGATACAGATTCTAATAACACAATACATGTCATGGGTCAAAGTTTGAAAATCTGTCAGTACTAGGGATGTGATTGACCAAAAGGCTCAAGAAAGAAGAAGTAACAAAATATGAGATGAAAGAAAACATGCAAAAAATATAAAGAGTAAATGGTCAATGTGAAAAGAATATTAAAAAAAGTAAGCACTGGTGTAAATTTTTAAAGTTAGTTAATTGACTCTACTTATCTTACATAATGAATTACAGGGTTGATATCGAGACTTATATTTTAGAATGTACCAAATTTCTTCGTTATGTAAAATTGAGGAAAAATTAATAATGAGGGGAAAAGATAGAAGATTCTATTTGTATAAAATAGAAAAACAGTTGATCTGCAGAAAAATCACACATAGAAGATAGTACACAATTTCTTCATTATGTAAAATTTAAGAAAAATAAATAATGAAAGTGGGGGGAAAAGATAGAAAATTCTATAAAAAAGAAGAAAGCCATAGATTGTCATAAGAATCTGGATCCCTGCAGGAAGTAATTGGATTAAACCTCCACTGAAAATAACATTTTTACTTCTTAAAACTAATGTAATTTTTTTCCATCCCACTCTTTTTGAAAGATAGTTTCTAAAACAAATTTCTGTCTAAACTAACTATTGTACAGCTTAAGTATTAAAAATTATAAAAACTGAAGCATAATTAAAAATGGTATATGAGAAAATAAAACCTGCAGCTAAAGCTACTGCGGTGGCACTGTAGTTATTGCCAGACAAAATCTGTACACCGCAAGGTATTTCTCCTAGTATTCTTTTCACTTCAGAAGAAACTCTTGTCATGACTGATGTTACTTCTGGTCCGACCTGATTTCCCATGACATAAGGTCTGTCAAACATATTTTCAACAATAACTCCATCCTGTAAGAAATAAAAGAAAAAAATTGCATTGAAGTTACAGAATCCACTGCATTTCTGTAGTGGGTAACTTAGTTTAAAGACCTTGAGAAAGGTTATGTATTAAAAGCTTCTTTTTATGTATTAGATACCTATAAGAGGGAGAAAAAATCAGAGAAAGTCAATTTTTCACATTCTGTAGAATATTTTTATTTAAACATATTCTTAAACTCATTAATGCAAATTTTGTAAAAATGTGATTTGAAAGATATATTTAGATGTAAACAATCCCAAAAGAATACCATACAGATATTGGACCAGAGACTAAGAATGACAAAATTTAATCCCTTATTGGATTGTCCCTTTTGTAAAATAGTTATTTTTAATTAGGATTTCTGAAAAAACATTAGTTTTTTTAGTATGTAATTTTCACCTTCTGCTAAGTTTGTATTACCTTGAGCTTTTAACGGGAGTAAGGAATGATATCCACTTTTCAAACTGTTAAAGAATAGTATTTAATAACGGCTAAAAAGTTATTAATTGTCAGAAATTAAAAGATAATTTCTTATTACTTATTACCACTTTGCACTTCCTATAGGTTTCTGCTTCTTTGCAGGCATAGTCAATTAGTTGAGGTACAGAATATTGGGATTTTGGTGTTCCTAAAAGAAGAATTATCATCAAATATTTCAAAACTTTTGAGTCGGCATGCTTATAATGTTAAAAATAACAAACATTATTATAAGTTATTACAAAAAAATTACATAATTAAAACATTGGAGAAAAAACAATGAACCAAAAAAGTAATTTTACTGAGAAACTAAAACATGAAGGTTGATTTATAACTGAATGAAGTAGCAGCTAAAGCTGTGGTGGTGAGCAAATCATGGTCTACAAGCCATGCTCTATAGGTTTAGACAAAGTTTTGTGCTTTCACTTTCTGTAAATTTGGTTCTTATGTATTATCCCGTTGACCGTGACGCTTAATCTGAAAACGTTATCAAATCCCATTGACTTTACTACTACTGAGCCGCTGAAAGGTCGACGGGATAATATGTAAGTACCAAATTTTCAAAGGAGTGAATAAATAAAATATGCCTCAAAACCTGGGTGAGAAATAAAAAAATCTGATTATAGACATAAATAATGGTACAATTCCGTTAGAGTCCCCGCTAAATATCGCCAATATCCAAATCGCTAAATATATCCAAATATCAACAAAGTTTTCTGACTTTTATAAATAAACTGAATAGTTATTGATCGAATTTAACATTTAAATTCAGGAGTTTGAAATTATTTATGAATATTTCTACTTTTTGTTGCCTAAAAGAACCGGGCGATATTTAGCGGGGACTCTAACGGAATTGAACCTAAATAATTTAGTAGTATGTTTTATTTGTCGTCAATGTACTATCAATTCCTTGATATTTACTGTTTTTTCACTGTAAGTGTTCCTAGTGCCTTAACTTTAATGTGCGATATTAGATTGATATTATTATCCCCAAAGCACTGAAAAATACTAAGAGAACCAGAGAAACTTTTAAAAATTCAAAAGGAGTTCTGCTTTAAAATGGAATGACGGGATAATATGTAAGTACCAAATTTTCAAAGGAGTGAATAAATAAAATATGCCTCAAAACCTGGGTGAGAAATAAAAAAAACCTGATTATAGACATAAATAATTTTGTAGTATGTTTTATTTGTCTTCAATGTATTAATTCCTTGATATTTGCTGTTTTTTTCACTGTAAGTGTCCCTAGAGCCTTAACTTTAATGTGAGATATTAGATTGATATTATTATCCCCAAAGCACTGAAAAATACTAAGAGAACCAGAGAAACTTTTAAAAATTCAAAATGAGTTCTGCTTTAAAATACACACGCTTCTAAAAACTTTCTTTAAAAATTTAAGTGTTTACCAGGAAGAGCCTTGACATGTATCATTCCAATAATAGAACATTTAGAACTAAATAACTTTTTGAATCGCAACATATTTTTAATTAATATTAATAATAGTGAGAAAAAAATAAAGGCAAGGCAAGTCCTTAAGTTCCAAGTTACGAATTGATGTTTATTTTGATTTCGAAATGATGCATTTGGCGCGCATAATTCCAAATTCCACTGCATAAGGTGGAAAGGAGAGCTCTGATTAGTTTATCAGATAATTGTCATTCCATGTAAGGAATTGCCAATGGCTTTGTAAACACTCTGATTGGTTGGCAAAGAGTAGAATTGGGAAACATGTGGAAACATGTGTTTGTTTAAATAGAAGTTGTAGTGTTTTCTCTAAACTATGAACTGAGAGGCTTGAGTTTACTTGTTTGAATGTCATTTAAAATATTTTATTAGCATTAAAAACATGAATTAAAAAAATAAAATCTGAACAGAAATAAATAATTAAGTTTCTTTTCTCAAAACAACAGATTTTTCTAAATAAAAAAGTAAATAAGCTTTTTGGCCAATGACTTACTAGCTCGAGTTCCATTCCATTTACCAGAACATTTGTCTTGTTTTTCTAGCATCAATGTCGCCATGGGCTTCATTCCTGTATTTCTATCCTTCTCGAATGCAAGCGTATTTATTTATGTTGAATGTTGATATAATTTGAGTTTTATGTTGATCATAAATACTTATTAAGTTTCTATTAATCGTGTGCTTCTTAAAATCAAATAGTTTTACTTCGAGCTTCCTTTTTTTATTCCTAAAACGATATGTGCATATATGCTTGTGATTTCTTCTAGGTATCCAGTAGGTATCAAATTTTACTTCTTCCCTTGATTTTGTTGTTTATAATCAAAACGTGATGTGTTAACATGAATTATTTACTGTGACCTTTAAACTTATTTAGTTAACTTTCGGCTTACATTGATTCATGTTTAATAGCTAGTATTTGTGTTTTTAATTTGCATTTCTATTCAGAATGCCTTCCATCAATTCTCCAAGCTCTAATTGCATGTTAAATAGAAATACTATTGGGAAACTTATAGTAGTATTCATTGAAAGTTTTAAAATATTACATGTTATCCTTTAGATTTATTTATGTTTTGGGTTTTCAATGTGTGTAACCTACTACTGTGTAAGCTGAAATCATGATGTAAATGCACATGGCATTGTAAAACATTACACAAAAGTCACAATTTGCTTTTTTTATATTGAAGGGTATCTTTTATTGGTACAATTCCGTTAGAGTCCCCGCTAAATATCGCCAATATCCAAATCGCTAAATAATCCAAATATCAACAATTTTTTTTTTACTTTTATTAATAAACTGAGTAGTTATTGATCTAATTAAACATTTTAATTCAGGAGTTTGAAATTATTTATGAATATTTCTACTTTTTGTTGTGTAAAAGAACCGGGCGATATTTAGCGGGGACTCTAACGGAATTGAACCCTTTTATTAGTCAATCTGTAATCTAAGTTGCATTGATGAAGGGAGAATAAAGAGTATTAATGATACCTGAAAATGAAATTAAGTGTAAACATTTTAAGGATTCATTCCAAAGAATAATAATGTTACCAAGGTTTGTGTAATTAGTCAACCAATGTAGTAACCTAAAAAAGTATAATTTTACTCCGTAATGCTGTCAATTTTAAGAAATTTATGCATGCAAAGTTATTACCTATTTTAGAGTTTAAATGAAAAGGAAAAAGCTTGGGTACTATTTTTAAACCATATATAAGGTCTACTAGGTTTGGAACTGAAATTGGTCACATATATTCTCCGGCTTGTGTGCTTGATCTCATTCAAGGTAATAGGTAAAGATGCAAAAAATTCAACTATTACCAAATTAAATTGTTATGGGGAATTCAGTGGATAATTCTTTGTATGTTATTATTGCCAAGGTGTTTTGTGTGCCTAAAAGGTTCAATCCGTTATCTGTCCCCTTAGAAATATTGCCAAAAATTGCAAACAAACAGATTAAAATATGTGGTTATATGGCACTTGAGTATTATCCCATCGGCTGTTCAGAAACGATCAAATTCCGAGACAATGCTATAGTGCAGTCATTGAACAAGACAGTTGAGGGAATTAAACCACCAAGGATTAGAAAATTTTGCCAAAAATTGCAAACTAACCTATTAAAACATATACTGTTAGTTATTACGGCAATAATTGAGTATAGTTGTCTAAAAGATTTTGGCAATTTTTAATGGGACAGGTAAAGGAATTGAACATATTCTTTTTTCCTCCTGAATATAAGTTGATAGTTTATTTCATTACAGGTTTTAAAATGTCTCTCAGACCCAAATGTGTGAATTTTAATGAAACATGGAGTATATTGAAAGACACAGTAGAAGGAGTCATAACTCTTGGTCTAGTTCCTCGTCATGTGTGGAATGATCGCTTTACATATCCTTTTTGGTTTTTATTTGTTATATTATAATATTCTGTTTCATAAAATGTTTTAAAATCATGAGCAATTAGTAATTACTAAGTACATACAAGTGAATAGTTGCAAAATGAAGAATATCTAACCTCATTTGAATAATATTAATAATAATTCTTTTGGATTAGCTGGATGCAAGTGCCAGGTATTTTGATAAATTGCCCAAAAAATCAATATACTTAATAAATGAACACAAAATATCTCAGTTGGCAGTGTTGCTTTTAATTGTTTTTTTTTGTTATGTTGTAAAATGTCGCCAGTAATATCCAATGAGCAAGATTTGCACTCATTCAATCCACAAGCAGGATTCCCATAGGTTTGGAAAAGCTTGGAATGGTCTGAAAATTTTAATCTGATGTATAAAGTCAGGAAAAATCGCTATTTTTCCTTAAAACCTGGAAAATTGCCAATTTTTTATGCCAGCATCTCCTTTTTACCTCTGAAAAAGAAATGTATAATATTAATAATTTTAATGGTTTTATTAATACACTATTTATAAAATATCCATAGTCACTTTCAGTAAAAAGCTTCATATTTAGAAAGAAAGCTTTTTGTTGGTGGTTAAAAGCAGTGTTAAGTTAATTTACTATCTAAAAGTTTGAAATTATTTAGCAATATTTCTAATTTTTAGTGTCCGAAAGAGTCAGGTGGTATTTAGCGGGACAGAATTAAACCAAATTTATCTATGCTTTTTAAAAATCAGATAATTGTAATTAAGCTAAATCCTGTAAAGATTTAGGTTTTGCCTTTTACACAGGAATACAGTTTTACATAGGTTTGCCTTTTACACAGATAACTATTTTAAGCCTATTTATTCTGTAACTGAAAATTTTTGTTTAAATATTCTTAACTGTCATACTGATGTCTACGCATTGTGTGTGGCCTTTCCAGAGGCTCTGGGTGATAAATTATATCATGAAACCCTGAACTATCTCTGTGAACATGTGAATAAACTACATGAGGTGAGTATTTTTAATTTTTTACAGATTCAACGATAAGTCTTTGAATTGAATTTTAGTACCATAAAGAGCTTATAACTTTGTTGTTCTCAAGTTTAAATCTTAAAAAAGAAATGGAATTATTTTTACTTATTTCAATTATTTTTGTGAAGTAACCTTTTTAAACACACCTAAATTTTCCAAATTTAAAAGTTCCTTATCCAATCTTAATAAAATATTGAATATAATTTTTAAGTTCATGAAATTAATTATAATTTCTATTGCAGTCTGTGGTATCATCAGATGAAGGATTGTTGGTTGCTTATCAGAAGCACTGGGTGCAGTACAGTAAAGGAGTCTCTTATCTAAATAAATTATACATGTAATAATTATCGAAATTACTTTCTTTTAGTGTGAGGTGTATGGCAATGATTAATAGCTTAGATTTATGTTTGTTTTCCCCCACTGAAGGTTTAATTTAGTAACTATTATGCCTGGAACAAAAAATATTTATTTAAAAAATGGTTCTATTTAATTATTCACAATGAAAAAAAAACCCATTGTGGTATTTTGAATGCTAAATTTTCTGAAATCAAATGTTTTCTGTGGTCAGTATTTAAATAGATTATTTTTCTTTTATTGGAAATATTTATAATTGTCATCCATAATAGCTTTATCATTTTAAGGTATGGTTTATGGAAAAGTCACCATAAAACTTATTCTATTCCATTTGATTCATACATCAAATTGTGAAAAAAGTAAGGGAATTGTGCAAAAAACATTCCAAACTTCAAAGGCTTTACATGTTACTATTTGCTTCATTGTATTAATTCTTTATTAAGATATTTTATTATCGATGTTTTTAAACTTGAAATTGACTTAAGATTTCATCCAAAATTTTAAAGACTTAAGTACTACTATAAATTTACATAATATTTTTTTTTGCATATTATTTTCTTATATTGATCAGCCTGCTTTTGAAATTGCCAAGGGCTTTGCATTTGCAATAAATCTTGCAAATAAACTAAACTTTGGCTTATAAACTAAAAATTTAAATTGATGTTTGAAGGTTAAACAGAATAGTTTCTACAAAAGTTTAGTTCTACTCATAGTTTTAGCATTTTATTCCATCTGCAACATCTGTACCTGTTTTAACCTAGTAATTTAGTAATATTATTCATTTTTCATTGAAGGTATCTGAATACACAGCATATCAAGAAGCAAAAGTTCAATGAAGCTGATTTACAGTATGGAAGAGCAGATTCAATAGACCAGATGTTAGAAATAGGAGAAGTAAGCTTCAATAACCATTTACTTTAATTTTCCATTGTTCCAATTAAAGTTTTGCATCTTCGATGTAGTTCCATCATTTATTTGTTTTGGATGTTGTCACTCTTTGCAATTGGCACAAAGCTAGGCTGGGCTTGTCCAAAACCATTGATAAGCTAACTATTCTTCAAGTTTACTAACTACTGTTTTTCTTCATTTTTGTAGTTGGGTCTGGAATTATGGAAGAAAAATATGATAGAAAAACTGAAAGATAATCTTGTCCATCTGCTCCTTGAAGGAATAAAGTCGTATGTACATTGAAAATTATATTTTTAGAGTGAGACTTTACATAAAATAATGTATCAACAAATGCACAGTGCATTTCATTCTTTTATAACTTCAAGGATACTTTGTTTTATAAGCTTAACTAATCCCATACTTTTTTAAAGCATGTAAAGTTATTTGATTTGTATTTTAATGTCATACAACCTATTTTATAGGGACAGGCAAGGAGATTCTCCAAATCAACCTGTTTTTCATGGTGTAATACAGTCGTTTGTTTTGGTAGAAGAATACAAAAAGAGTGATAATTTAGAAGTAAGTTCTTAATTCTGCATTTTAAACCTTATGCAGAAAACATCTTATTAATTGCCATTAATTTTCTTTGTCATGATTGTTTATAAGACTTCTAAAATTATTGTGAGTTATAGAATAGTAATTTAAGTTCAGTATTTTCTAGACTTCTTAGATCTTGTAGATTTATTTAACTATCATACTTGGAAGGAGGTGCAAATTAATGGAATGGTGGAATTTCTCATTTTCAAGGAACCTGTAACTACAATTTGGTGGAATTTTCTCTGTCTTGTCAAAATCCATCAGAGCGATTTCCTTCGAGACTGAGAGGGGTGGGGGGGAAACTAACCCACATCCAATTAGGAAGCTATAAAACCATTATTTATAAATTAAGAGGTTTTATCAAGTTCTGTTGTAGAAATTTTTCTAGCTTTTACCCTTGGATTTAACTAATCCATACACACTTCACTGGTCTGTTCACTTTTCCCTTCTAGATTTTAAAATATATTATTAATGGAAAACTGGTGGTTTCCTTACATAATTTTAAAGAGGGGACTGTAATTAATTTACTCATTTTTACTTACATGGGGAGGGTCTTAAAAATTAACCATCACCAGACTACTTAATATTTGAACATCCCTCCTTTCTCCTGTGTTTGTTTATTGATGGCTGATTTATTAAAAATGACACTTTCTTTATATTCGTTTTGTTTGATTTCCTTAGCTTTACCGAACTATATTTGAAGCACCCTTTTTAAAACACACTGGTGACCACTACAACAGAGAAGCCAGCCGTCTATTGCAGGAGAATGATTGCTCACAGTATATGGAGAAGGTAAAGTTATATTTTGTTTAAAAAATTTGGTACACTTCCCATTACTCTTTCCGTGAAACATCACCTATCTAATAAACCACTGATTTTTAATAACTAATTCAGAATTAACAGTGTAATTTTTATTGACTAGATAATAATATTTTGTGTGTCTTGAAAATTAGACACCATATGTCTTTGGTTTTTAAACTACATTAAAAATTTGATTAGTTCAAAAATAATTGTAAGGAAAAGTTTGAACGATTAAAAACTTTTATGCTGGATTTTAAATTAATAAAACTTTTTGTTAAAGAATATATGTTATGGGCAAAGTGATTAATCGGGCATTATTAATAATGCCCGAAGTGGAGGCGGGCAAAGTGATAAATTTCATTGATAAATTCCATTCAATTTATCACATTGCCCTGGCATTATTAATAATGCCCAGATTTATCACATTGCCCGTAACATATACATAAGCACTAGGAAAATTATCCAAAATTTGTTTCCTAAAAATATGTTTTGTGTTTTAAGGAGTTACTTTTAGTTTTGAATAACTTAGAGAAGCCCTTAATCACATACCTTTGAAAAGAAAGCAAATTTTAAAAAAAACCTTGTTGACTTAATGTTTTACTCAATCCTGCCAACTGTACCAACCATGTTCAACACATTATTTTAAGAACAAAAGATATTTCCTTAAATAGCAACCAAAAATCAACAATCTCCTCAAGTAGTGTTTGAACAAATCAGGAATCTCTTATGTGCTTGGGATAGTAATTAAAAGTCATTTGTATTTTCCAGGTTCTTCAATTGTTAAACGAAGAGGACCTTAGGAGTCGTAGGTACTTGCATCCAAGCTCGTACTCCAGAGTTACTCAGGAATGTCAACAACGAATGGTAGCTGATCACCTTCAGTTTCTTCATGGGGAATGCAAGCGCATGGTTCAACAAGAAAACTGTAGAGGTATGCTTTCACATTTTAAAAGGTAGTGAGATTGTATGAATCAATTGTAGGAAAGTGTGGTTTTGAAGAAAATAACATTTTATGTCCAATTAAAAAATAAAAAAACAACATGTTAGTTGTGCCTGCTTTTCAAAAAGGATTATTTTGTGATACTCTGGAATGTTTTAATTCTTTTAAGTTAATTGGAAAGAATTCATTTAATAAGTAGGTTAACAACTTTTAGAAGAATAAAAAGTATTGTGTATTTTTGTAAGTGTTTAAATATGTATTTATTGCACTCTCTTTCTTGTATAGAATTATTTTATTTTTATTCTTGTATGGATTGATTGTAATTTAAAGTTCCATTTGCTTTTTTATAGATCTACAAAACATATATTTGCTCCTAAAAGCTATTCCTAGTGCATCTGACAAGCTAATCGATGAACTTCAGCAGCATATTTCTAAAAAAGGCCTAGAATTTATAAACTCTCTAAGGGGTGAAAATGTAAGTATAATTTCTTTTTCCTTAGTAAAATGTCTACTTAATCATAATAGTCTTTGGTAAAAAAAAAGTATAATTCGCTATGTGAGAATTAAACTTCATTGTGCAAAATTTTCTATTTTATACTTATTTAAAAATAATTTTATCTATTTAAAAATACTTTTAAAATACAGATGAAGTTTAAAACAATAAAAGTTATATAGTTTTAAATTCTCAACTAACTGTAAGGTATTTTAAATTTTCAGTGGTTTATTAATATTATATAGGGTGTTTCAAACAAATGCTCCCAAACTCTTCACTGACAGATTTCATGTTTGGGGTTTATAAAAAAATGCCCACAGAACTATACTTTTACGGTGCATAGTTTTTGAGAAAATTGTGGCATAAAAAGGTATAATTTCATATCTGTTTACTCTTAGAAAGGTATATGGTAAACGTAAACTTAGTTATTAGGATATGTTTTGTTTGCTGACTAGATGGTTCAAATGTTCACTGTGTATGCAGCGAACTGTGGAATGAAATAATAAAGTTTTATTCAGATATGATGTCACATTTTTCGGAGATGCATATTTCGGAGATGCAGTTATTTGGGCATTTTTTATGTACTTCACACAAAGAATCTGAGCAAACTTGTTGAAACACCCTATATAAAAAGGTTATAGTAATGTTATTTTGTATAGTGTTTTTATTTATTCTGTTAAATAAAAATTGAAGTGGTAATAATCAACATTGAAGAAATTAACCCAAAAATCTTCATCGATAAATAACTTAATACATTGTTTCTCAACACTTTTAGGGTGACTGCCCACGAAATCTACCTGGAATTAGTAGCAGCACGCCTGGATATGTAAAGTTCTATTATAAAAATTTTATAAGATTGTTCAATGATATGCTTAAACCGATTTCTTGTTAAGATTTTATTAAACAACATCAAAATCTTCAGATAATTTTACCTAGAATATTTATCTAGAAATATTTAAAGGGTTTACTAGTGTTATGGAGCTTGATTTCTAGTAATGCTGAAAATCCAAATTCACATAATGTGAAGATACAACAAACAAAAGAATTATTAATTATAATGAAACTTTTTGAAACATTGCAGGATGTATTTCTGAGTTATTTGAAAGCATTAACTTGAGTGGTTTTCCAAATCAATTTCTTTCTTTCGAGTTCTTTTTCTGATGTCAAATTTGATCCTTCCTAATTACAAATTGGTTTATTAACCATTTCTGATCCATCAAGGAAAAGGACTGAAGTGACTGTTATACATGCATTTTCTCTGAAATTGCTTGACTACCAGATATTTTTCAGTTAACTTAAATCAATGTTGATTATAATTTAAAAAAAAGGGAAACAAATTAAGTAACTGTTGAAAAAAATCAAGATAATGTTTCAAAGTCACTAAACCAACTAAATGTATTGATAACTTATTTGTCAAAAATCATCAAAGCAGATTTTAAATCCCTCGCATCACACAAGTTGAGAAACATAGACTTAATATTGTTACGTATTTCACAAATCAACACTGGATAATTTAAAATAGACTTTTAAAAGAAAAAGGATAAATTATACGCAACATGAGAGCCAGGATATTTCACTACACACAACCATCACAAATCTTCAATTTTACTCCTTTTTTAAAAACTAAATAACATCACGCATTTGACTCGAGGTAGAAGTCCACTAGTTCTTAGTATCACTATCACATCACTAGTGTGGAATTTCCATGTATACAATAATAATTCTTGTACAGTAACGGACCCTTTATCCGGAAACCCGAAATCCGGAAGGACCTGAAATCCGGCTCGTTTTCAGAATTTTTTTTGAAAGAATCTTTAGTGAGCAAATGCTGCTAAGATGCCTTTTGTGACATCGTCTCTGTGAATGACTTGGCTCCGTTGTGTCCGTGACTGTCTTGCCTGTGAGGTATAAAAGACCCCCAAGGCGTGCAGCTTTCGGGCCCTTCCACGGAGAAACGCGCCTTCGCGGAGTAGCTGTCAAATAGCGAACAATAGAAAACCCCTCCTCGGACGAGATCGCTAATTGCCTGCTCAGACATTTTCGCATCAGACAGATCGGTTCCGCGACGACCCACGTGCTTCGCCGGAATTACTATTGAAACGGACGATCGGAACAACGCAGACGATGTTAACGCAATTTTAATTCCCGTTCATATGATCGGAAATTTAGATTTGCGAGAATGGAAATTGATAATAGGGAGGAGGAAGCGGAAATTTTGGTTTTACTAAAGCAGCTGCGTCTTTACTGGCGTTTTTTCCGGAACGGACCTGAAATCCGGAAAATTCTGAAATCCGCGACGGTGTCGGCCCCGAGCTTGCCGGATAAAGGGTCCGTTACTGTACTGTACAGCATCTCTCAAATGACTCTGTTTTGACTAAAGTATATGCATTTTTAGGTCCCTCAAGAGTATGTTGAGTCTCTTTTATCTGTCCATGACAAGTACAATACCTTGATAAAAACTATATTTTCTGCTGATCAACAGTTTGTAGGGGCTTTAGATAAGGTAAGTTTTGTTGTTGAGATATTTATGTTTAGTTTCTTATCTTTAAAAGTATTATTATAAGTGCAAAAAATGTTAACAAGAAATACCTGATAACAAAAAACTTTTGTATTCTACAATGCTGGTCTATCTATATTCGAGTTAATTTTTTATTATTTTGTCATTACAGGCTATGACTACGGTCATCAATTATAAAGGAAGCACTAAATTCATGTGTCGGTCTCCAGAATTGGTAAGTGGTTTAAAGTTATGGTATCCAAGATTTTGTTTATTATACTTAAGTGACAAGTTAAAATAAAATATAAATTCTTAATATTTATGAGCAGAATAAAATAAGTTTTTGGCACATTTAAGTTATGAACCTATTTAAATGTTATGACTAAGTTAAAATTTTATGATTTGTGGCCCTCACCATAGTTTAAGTCTGTAGGCTTAGACAATAATTTATAGTAAAATATTGCTATTAAACATGCATTATTAATACCTTAGCATTGCCTTTTTATTTATTGAAATACATGTTATTTTTTTTAATATTTACTTCCCTTTAGGGTATATAGAATTTTATGAATTATTTATGCTGTGTAAAATGTCTTGAATAAGGATTTTCTTTGTTTCAGTTGGCCAAATACTGTGATTCTTTGTTAAAGAAGAATGCTAAAAATTGTACAGAAAATGAGGTTGAAACTAAGCTGGGCCAGTCTATCACTATTTTCAAGTACATTGACGATAAAGATGTCTTTCAAAAGGTATGTTTTAGATGCTATTCTAATCAAAAGTTAAAGTGTGTTCTTAATACATCAAAACTATTCACACACAACTTGTGTTTTAAAGTAATTTCCTTGTAATGTTGTGCCTCCCTTTTTAAATTGACCAATTAAAATTTTTTGACCCCCCTAAGGGCGAGCGCGCACGGGCGACTTTTGTCACGGTGACAAAGACAAAAACAACGTTGCTAAGGCTGTTGTTAGGGGCGGGAACTAGAAGCATTCGCACATGACATCACTGGAGGATAAAAACAACGTTGCTAAGGCCGTTGTTAGGTAAAGTCGTGATTGAAAATGCTCTATTGTTTTCTAGTGATATTTTTGATACTAGTAATCCTGGTCGGCGTGACTTTAGTCACTTGTGCGCGCCCAGCCTAAATGGTCATAAATATTGATTTAAATAATATTTTGAGCAGAATTGTTAAACTTAGAGCTATTATTAAGAAAAATTACGAACAATATTTAAAAAAAAAATGTTCCTCCTAATGGTATGTTAAATTTGTGTAATACATTTATGAATTTAATGAATTCATGTTTTTTTTTTAATCTTTGAAACAATTTAAACAATTCCTTCAGTAAAACTGAAATTTCACTTTTTGTTTACATTTGGGCCAGTTGAGATGTTGTTTACTATATCTTCTAGAACTTCTAGCTTGTTTTTGTGGCTGTCATGTAAATAAACCATTGTATTTTATTAAAACCATATACTGCAGTCTGTAGTAAGGCAAAATCCATGTTGATTTCTGTTATCATAATTCAGATTATATATCTTGGCTGTCGGTGTTATCTGGAATATTTTGAGAGCCCCTGTGACTTATTTTAAGTATTCTAAGTAGAAAGACCAGACATACTGTACTCAGAATATTATAATGATTATTTGAAGGATGCCCTTGATAAAAAACATAATTGGTTGTGCATTTTCAATTGTAGTTTATGTATTTAACCTCATTTCAGTTTTATGCGAGAATGTTAGCAAAAAGGCTTATTTATACACAATCTATGTCCATGGATGCTGAAGAAGCTATGATTAATAAGCTCAAGGTATGTTAATCTCTTAGAAATATTTTTAATGAGTACTAAACTCAGTTTTTATTACTGGATTTAATTTATAATAAGCAGTTTTGCAAAAAAAAACAAACCCTAATTGATTACGTGAAATTTTAAAATATTGGCTACTGATATACTAATTAAAGATTGTTTCAGTGTCTTTTTATGTTGTTTGAATGTTCTTTTATTTTTTTTTTTCAATAGCAAGCATGTGGTTATGAGTTTACTAGTAAGCTTCACCGCATGTTCACTGATGTTAGTGTTAGTTCCGATCTCCAAGTCAAGTTTTTGCAATACCTTAGAGAAGAGTCTATAGATCTTGGCATCAACTTCGGTATATCGGTTTTACAGGTAAGCTTGTTGAACCAATATGTCAAGTCTCAACAGTGTATATCTGCAAACTTATCCTGTTTACAATTATTTTCATTAAAAATTATCTATCTCTTCTAGGCGGGTGCTTGGCCTTTAGCGCAAACAGCAGTTTCACCGTTTGCCATTCCTCAGGAACTTGAAAAGAGTGTGCAAAAAGTAAGTGCTAGAATCCAATGAGTTGGGTGATTTTTGTTCCTTAAGAATTTTTCACTGAAAGTAGAATTATGTATTTAACTTGACAATTTTTTGCAAAGTGTTTTGTCTGGTGTTTAAAATTACCGTTTTTCTTTTCAGTTTGAAGATTTTTATAGCTCAAGATTTAATGGTCGAAAACTCACTTGGTTGCATCATTTATGCAGTGGTAAATACCTTTAACTCATGAATTTGTGTAGTTAATGCAGTGGCGGCTCGTGAGTTGATAAACTGGGAGTTCACACCCATTTTATAAAAATTAAAAATTACATAATATCTAGAATGAGAAGGATGTTGGACCAATACATAAAAAAAAATATCTCTCTTAGGAGAGTAGTTTTAAATGCCTAAATTCTTCACTGCATGCGCTTTCATTTTGAAAAAAATATGCATTTAATGGAAATAAACACTTATGAATATATTCATTTCATTTTTCATAATACCATTAAGGGGAAAGTCATACTTATTCATATCATAATACCTCACAAATACCTTTTATAATTATTAATTATTAAAAATTAGTTGACATGAAGACTATAATTTTCTTTTCAAAAAGTACTTTCACACAAAATCTGTGCTAGCGGGAATCCTAATTGCGAGGCCGTAAGCTGAAAATTCCCCCGGCAAGCAGCCGGGGGTTCTTCGGAATCTCATATTTTTTACGCTCACACGTGCGAAAAAGGAAAGAAAAATAACAGTTCATTCTTTTTTTGATTTCTTTCGCGTTTCCTGTAGTAAATTTTTCTTATTGAGTAGAGAAGGGGGGGGGGGGAGAAACATAATTCTGAGTATAAAAAAGAAATTTAAAATATACTTCCATTGATATTTATTTATCTTTATATTCGATTTTTGTTCTACTTTTTCTGTGGGTGTTCACGTGCTCCTGTGCTCCTATGGACGAGCCGCCACTGAGTTAATGTATATTTTTCTGGATTTTTTAAACAAATGTGCAAGTTATTACAGTCAATTCTATTAGTCTTAAGTGCATCTTTAATGATTAATGTTTGTGTTTTTCAATAAGTTAACAAAAACCTTTCTTTTCACAGCTGAACTAAAGTTGTGCTACCTTAAAAAGTCTTACATTGTGACAATGAGCACCTACCAGATGGCGATTCTCCTCCTTTATGAATCAGCGGACTCACTGCCTTACGCAGATATTCAGGAAAACACAAAATTGAATGATGATCAGTTAGTAAAGCAAATGCAAAGTTTATTAGAATCAAAGTTAATAACAACCTCTAGTGTAAGAATAAAGTTTCACCTACTTTTTAGAATTAAAATTGCAGGGGTGGAAAATCTGCTCCAACTGTGCCAAACTGCTCCAAAAAGGATGCCTTGCTCCAATCTGCTCCAAAACCAGCAAAATTCTTATTTTTGCGCCAAACTGCTCCAAAAACATGATTTTCCGTTCAAATTTTGAAAATCCTACCAACAGGGAAAGAGCCAATCTTCAGCCATCATGATTACCATCCGCGGAATCGCGATTTTCCGCTTTTTCTCTACAAAATATGAGCCTCCATCTAAAATAGGGATGCACAACCTGCGATTTTTCCAGATAATCCCTACTATTTTTTACCTTCCAGACTATTTCCAAGAAAAATCACGAGTTATTGTGGGAAAATTGTGACTTTCGCGAAAATTTCGTTTTGCTCTGGGAATTAGCATGAAAGTGTAATGCTACAAAAATGCTTGATACGAAATCACCAAAAGGTGCTGCAAAAATGCAAATCATACCCTGATACGAAAACACTAATAGGTGCTCCAAAATTGATTAGCCTTGCTCCAAAACTGCTCCAAAAATTGATTAGCCTTGCTCCAAAACTGCTCTAAAGCTTCTCCAAAAATGAATTTTTGGTTTTCCACCCCTGAAATTGATTTTTTTTGGCAATAATTAATCCTTTTTTAATATATGTAACTATAAACCAAGCTATCCTTGTGTTAATTCAAAATCTATTGGACTATTTCAATGCAATCAAAATGGGTACTAGATTTATTACCTACTTATTTTAAAATGCATGTATATATATTTGCTTAATTTTAAATGTTTCATATCAAACATTAGTGTAATTTTAAAAATTTTGACTTATAAAAGGTATTTTGTCTTATTATTATTGAAGAAAGGCAGGGCATATTCTAAACTAGTTCAATATAAAGTTTAATTAAAAGTACTAATTATATTATTGTATAGTTATGATATCCAACTTTTACTTATCTCTACAATTGGTCCCATATTTTTTTTATAGTAGACACTTAATTTTTTGCCTGTATTTATAGCTGATTTCAGTGTGTTCTATTTTCTCATTTTTATTGTTGGTTCATTTCCTTCAAGCTGTCAATTTCTTTGCAGGAAGGAAAAATAGAAAATAACAGTGTGTTTTCTCTAAATAAAGACTACTCAAACAAAAGGACGAAATTTAAGTTGACTGCTGTTATACAGAAAGAAACCACTCAGGTATTTTCTCAATGATTATTTTTTTGAAGACAAGCAATGATTGCTGGCAGACGGTGATAATAACAAACTTGTAATTATTTGCAGCAAGAAGTAGAACAGACTCATGTTTCTGTGGATGAAGATAGAAAACTCTATTTACAAGCAGCAATAGTGCGCATTATGAAAGCCCGCAAAGTTCTAAGACATAATGCTCTCATACAAGAGGTACTTATTTTCTGAATATTTATTTTATAAATGCATGCTTAATTTAATGTTAAATATTCAGTAAGCATTAATTAGTTTTCAATGTCTGTTCTACAATATTTCATTTTAATTCAAGAAAATCTCCTTACTCAAATCCATTTTTAGAGTTAGGTTTTTTAAATTTTCAAACCCTTAAAGCTATTATTTTTTTCTAGAGTATTCAACTTGCATAACTTTAAAAAATGCTTTTTTTTAGCATTGTCATACTTTTATTTTCAAAAGCTTAAAAATTTAGGTGTCACTGCCCTAATTATTCAGGGGTCGATACAGGTTATATTTTTTGGGGCCCATTAGGCTGGGCGCGCACGAGTGACTAAAGTCACGGCGACCAGGATTACTAGTATCAAAAATATCACTAGAAAACAATAGAGCATTTTCAATCACATGACTTTACCTAACAACGGCCTTAGCAACGTTGTTTTTATCCTCCAGTGATGTCATGTGCGAATGCTTCTATTTCCCGCCCCTAACAACAGCCTTAGCAACGTTGTTTTTGTCTTTGTCACCGTGACAAAAGTCGCCCGTGCGCGCTCGGCCTTATTGTGAAAATGAAAATAGTTTTGTGAACAACTGAAGTCAAATTATATGTTAATTTTTCAAACTATCGTAAAAACCATATTTTTTATTTGAAACAAATAAGATTTTGTGAATGTTTTCTTGCAAATAATCATTAAAGCTGATTTGAATTTTGTGAAAGGGTTGTTTTCATGAACCTGATTTTTGTGAAGAGGCTGTTTTTATGAATTTGAATTCTGTGAAGGGGCCTTTTTTAAAAGGTGGAATTTTGTGAAGGGGTCTTTTTTAAGAGGTGTTATTTTGTGAAGGGGCAGCAAAAGCGCCCCAATTTTCGGCTGGATCAACCCCTGTTATTGTAAAATATTTAGTTTATTGCAGGGCTAAATTTCTAGAAATACAGGTACCATAGCAGTAAACTTCTTTTGAACAAGTTGGAGTATTAATTTTAAGATAATTTCTAGGAGAGTCACTGGTTATTAGTCAAAGAAACGTTAACTATTACGATTTACATAATGTATCTGCCTTTACTGTTTTTAGACAACACTGAATTTATGAGAGTAGCATTAAATGAAAGATTTTTAATAGAGAGCTTTATAAAGACAAAAAAAAATTTGTGGGATGGTTTTAACCATATTTTGATGAAAAGAAAATAGATTTGTCTTCCAATAAAAATGTTTCTCTTTCAATCATAAATTACATAATACAGAAACTTCAGTCTAAATTTTTATTTATTAATTTAAAATTTAACTGTATTTTGATGAAAGGAAAATAGATTTGTCTTCCAATAAAAATGTTTCTCTTTCAATCATAAATAAAATAATACAGAAACTTCAGTCTAAATTTTTATTTATTAATTTAAAATTTAAATAGTAGCAAAATTAATATTTAAAATGCTGTGAATGTTTCTATCCTTTTAGGACAGTGAAACTATTTATAGTTTAAATAAAAGAAAACTCATTGGTCATAATGTTTACACACGTATGTAAGGTGGAAAGCGAAAAGGGACCTCTTGTCGGCAAAGTTAATTTTGAGAAAAAGCCAAAAAACCAAAAGAAGGTTTCTCTCGATTATCAATCCTTGGACCCTTTAGAACCGAATAGTATTGGGTTTGGGCACAATTTTAGGCAAATTTAGCCGTTGGAATCATTCCTTAACTCTGAAAAATAACGAGAGGGTAGCATTTTGAAAGTTTAAGGTAGTTTTTCGCGAAATCTACTTATTCTATTATTTACTGGCGATTCGTCATTTTTTGAGCTACAAGGATGATGATGGTCTTAAAATCTTCATAAATCTGTACAGATTGAAAAAAAAAATAATAATCGACAAACGCCGACAAGAGGTCCCCTTTCACTTTCCGCCTCACATATGTTATAAAAATGGCATTGCCCTAATTATTATCTTGCTTTTACAGGTAATAAACCAAGCTAAGAATCGTTTTGTACCTAATATTTCTATGATAAAGAAATGTATTGAAGCCTTAATAGACAAACAATACATTGAAAGGACTCCTAATTCTACAGATGAATATAGTTATGTTGCATAAAATGTTTCAAGACAGAGCTATCGGACTGAAGTGTACATTTTTTCCTTCCTGAAGTGACTCAATTTTCAAGTGTGGTTGTAAAAAAACTTATTTGTTGTGCACAATAAAATTCAAAAGACAATCATGATGTGTTCAATTATTGGTTTGACTGGTGGTTATGTTAATAAGGATTTTTATAATTTCCCCTTTCACAAAATTACCCACCAGAACGAAATTTAAATGGAATTGGGAACATTATTTTAGAGACAGAAAAGGTGTGAAAGAAATTTGTACAAAAATAATTCCATATCTTTCCTGTAGAAAGTTTCAGAATGAATTAATAGGTTGATTTTTCTAACTTATACGAGAATTGATTTTGTGGTGGAGAAAACATTTTCACTGAAAAGTCTTTCTATAATGGGCACAAATAGTTTATATTAAAAACCTCATTGTTACATTTGTGTAACTGTTTAGCGATGCATCTGATGTATCCTTTGTCTGAATGAAGAACATGCATAAAGAATATCTAGCGTGAAATGATACTAAAAGACTGGAGCATCAGTGGATGAATCAATTAAAATAATGTATTCGGAACATTTATTGGGATACGTTGAATTATGGCAGATCAAGATCAGGGGAGGGTGAATATAAAAGTATGTATATCTCTATGGGAGATAGATCCCATCTTTTTCAAGAGATTTTCTTAGATCTCTGTTTTTCTTTGAGAGATATATTGACTACTAAACAAGCAACTAAAGGAATCAAAATCTGCTTTTGTTTTTCTCTGAAGGAGGTATTTTTGGGAGTTATGAGATGGCCCTATTCCTTTATTTATTCTCGAGAAAGGACAGTTCAGTTTGTTTTTTGCCAGTGCGTGCTACTGGAGCAGCAAGGCATCAATTATTCAATTATTAAGCTTGAAGCAGCCAAATTAAAGTTAGCTTAATCAATTTTAAATGAAATTAAGATTAAAATATTGAGCTTAACCTTATTTAAAATACACCGAGCTCAACACTAAAAGTGACGAGAACCTGTAGTCATGAAGGCATGAGTCTGGTTCTCGTCCATCCAATCCTTTCCTCATCTCTCTTCTCATTGGTCAAACGAATTAATTTGATGACACGCTTTCTTGTTTTTAAACTTTCCACTTTTACACCTGGGACGGACGGACATGTTGCATCTTAAATAAAACAAGTTATAAATGAAAAGAGATGATTATTATTCGATTGATCCGGATGAATTTTAAAGAAAGAAAAATTATGTCATTCTTGAATAAATCATCAATTTTAATTTTCTTTGAAAATTTGGTCGGACTGCAGGGAGAAATCCTTAATTATTTTGCAAGAGGTTTGAAATACTTAAAAGTATATTAAAGAAAAACTAATTAATCTTTTGTGTATAGCAACTTTAAAAAAGGAAGTGAATTAATTTGAATTTGGATTCTAGTATTTTAATACCTGACCAACCCTTCTTCTCTTCTACCAAATAGCGTAATTTTATGGTCATAGTTCGAAAAATATATTTTGGGGAACTCAACTCGCCTGTTTTTTTTACATGGTTTTGACTAAACACCACACCATATATTTGAAGGGGATGGTGCATATAATTTTGTGAACGAAAGTTCCAAATATTTTGCCTCGTCCAATCCTGATCTCAGCATTGATTAATTCGTAAGTTGAAAGCTTTAAACCCCAAATTACTGTAAAGCAAACAAATAACTAACTCTATAATGCATAGATGGCAGCACCACAATTTTAAAGATGTGAGGGATAAAAGGTCTATGGATAAAAGACTTCCCCGTAGAGAGAAAAGAACAAAACGTCCTATTTTATAATAGTGGACTGGTTGAAAGTCTGTTAAAAATAACTTTTATTTTATGTTTAGAAAATAATGGACTTCTTAGATAAGAAATGGAGTATGAAAGAAGTTTTTTATATTATGTTTTATCCATAGGCGCCGACTCCATAGGGATAGGGTTTGAATAAGGGGCTAAGCCCCCCCCAATATTTTGTGATGTTTGGATATTTTCTGGTTTGGAATCCCCTTCAAAATTTCGAAGAATCCCCTTCAAGAGCAGTTTTTTGGGGGAGAGTAACCCAAAAGGTCTCTTGGATATATATTTATTAACTGTAGTTTTTTTTTCATAAAAATTTGGTGGCTTGTTAGGAGTGACCCTCTTCATTTGTAACCCAAGATATCTCAAAATGAGCTGAAATGCTACTTTTAACAGAGAAATTTCTAAAATTTTTATGGGGGAGATCCCCCAGACCCCCTTCTTATTTCGGGCTCACATTGTTACACAAAACTTTTACATTAAATGCACCTCAAAATATTACACCTTATAGCGATATTGAAAGGGACGAGTTGTGGCGGACTCGAGCCATTCTCCTCTTATAATTGATGCTTCTATGTGAGCCCTCAATGTGGCCACTCAATATGGTGGTTTTACTAGTGGCAACACCTGGAGAGTCGATTGCTACTTTATTTAGTCTGCCAACTTGTTTACTACACTCTTTTTTTCGCTGGCTCTGCTGCAGCGAGCCCTTTTGGCTCTTGTTATCAGTTTTTAAAGTTTTTACATGTTAAAGGTTTTAATAAAGTTATTTTAGAAATTTCTGCGTTGATGCCTGTTTAGGAACACATCACAGCCCACTACAGATTGGTGACCTTTCGGAAAAGCCACGCAACTGGAGTCATTGTGGTATTATCGTCTCGTATGTGGTCTGTTTGATTTCCGTCACGATCGGATTACCTGCATTCACTTTCCTCATCAATTGCCTCCCTGCTGTTACTATGTCACCTCCCGAAAATATTTCTGGTCCTCAGAGTGAGACACATGTGGATTTTCAAGTCGCTCCTGTGGCGGTCAAGCCACCCCCCTTTTGGAAAGGGGACCCAGCGTTATGGTTCGCGCGCCTGGAGGCACAGTTTGAGTTGGCAAGAATTACTACAGACTCCACTAAGTTTAACCATGTTCTGTCGGCTATTGAATCGGATATTTTGCACAGTGTGAGTGATTTAGTTCTTAGACCTCCTGCTGAAAATAAATACGAAGCATTAAAAAAACGTTTAATCGAAATACATTCTGAAAGTGAAGCATCGAAGATGAGAACCCTGCTTCAGGGTCCAGAGTTGGGTGATCAGCGGCCATCGCAGCTCCTCAGCCACATGCGTTCACTTGCCGGGGGTAATGTGGGAGAACCCCTTTTGAAATCACTATGGCTTGCGCGCTTACCAACCAGTACTCAGGGTATCCTTGCGGCGTTCAGCGAGGATTTGGATAAGTTAGCCACTGCTGCAGATCAGATCAAGGATTTGACCTCTCCCTCTTTGATTGGTTCTGTCTCAACCACACCAAGGGAGGATAGAACTTCTCTATTGGAGTCAAAAGTTAGCCAGCTATCAGAGCAGGTGAGTAAACTGACGACTTTACTCGAGCGGTCTCGTAGTCCGGGACGCAGCCCTGGGTATTCCCGAAATCGCAGCAGTTCGCGAAATAGGTTTAAAGAGCCTAAAGATGGTTATTGCTTTTACCACACCAATTTTGGCCGGAATGCCAAGAAATGTAACCCTCCTTGCTCCTTTCAATCGGAAAACTAGGCGGGCGGTCGTCGGTAGGCCAAGTTCCCGATCGCCTCATTAATAGAGTCTTGCTGGCCGACCCTACATCTAGTATGACCTTCCTGATTGATACAGGAGCGGACATTTCGGTCATTCCAAAGTCGTATGCCCCATACGCCGAGGTCCAACAGGACTTAACTCTGTACGCCGCAAACCATTCCAAAATACGAACCTACGGCACCAAACGCATCATGTTGGACTTGGGTTTGAGGCGCCGCTTTGCTTGGTCTTTTGTGATAGCTGATGTCCGCCAGCCTATCATTGGTATTGATTTCTTGAAATATTTCAATTTACTCGTTGATGCTAGAAATCATAAGGTTATTGACGCCCTAACTAAGCTCACGTCAAATGGCGAGTTGCCAGAAATTAACTCTTTATCTTCAAATTTAACAATACTTTTTGGGAATTCTCCGTTCGATAACGTTTTGAGTCAGTACCCGGAATTAATCAATCCATCTCAACCGTTAAATACTGATAGGACGAACGAAGTTTACCATCACATAGAGACCAAAGGCCCTCCAGTATTTTCAAAACCCCGTCGATTAGCGCCCCACATTTTGAAGGCTGTCCGTAAGGAGTTTGAGGACCTGATGTCTCTTGGAATAATTAGGCCGTCAAAAAGCCCATGGGCAAGTGCCTTGCACGTAGTAAAAAAGTCTAATGGCGATTATCGCCCTTGTGGCGATTACAGGAGACTCAATGCTATAACGGTGCCAGATCGTTACCCGGTTCCCCATATACAAGACTGTACGCAAAGCCTCTCCGGGAAAATGATATTTTCAACCCTCGACCTGGCTAGGGCATATCATCAAATTAAGGTAAATCCACCCGATATTCCTAAAACTGCAGTTACGACTCCCTTTGGCCTGTTTGAATACACTGCAATGCCTTTCGGGCTTAGAAATGCTGGCCAAACATTTCAGAGACACATGCATCAAGTATTATCTAATCTTGATTTTTGCATCCCCTACTTCGACGACTTACTTATTGCCTCTTCTTCCGAGTCGGAACATCTCGACCATCTACATCAGGTATTTTCTCGCTTAAAGGAATATGGGCTTAAACTAAATCACAGTAAATGTGTGTTGGGAAAAAGTTCTGTTAAGTTCTTGGGTTGTCTCGTCACCCCGGAAGGCGTAAAACCCCTTCCTGATAAAGTAGACGCCATTATTAATTTTCCCAAACCCGATACTATCTCTCAACTTCGGCGGTTTTTGGCAATGTTAAACTTCTATAGACGTTTTTTGCCCAATGCTGCCAAGATCCAAATTCCCCTGAATAAACTACTCGTTAACTGCAAGAAAAATGACAAGCGGCCTGTTGTGTGGAATGACGAGGCAGAACAGGCATTTCTAAAGAGTAAGACGGCGTTGGCTGAGGCCGCAACTCTCGCCTATCCGGATTCTCAGCAACAGATGTGCCTACTTGTAGACGCCTCTGGTACAGCTGTGGGTGCTGCGCTAAACTGTATTACCCAAAATGGCCCCAGGCCAATAGCCTTTTTCTCTCGTAAACTGAGTGCCACTGAGACCAGGTACAGCACTTATGACCGCGAACTTCTTGCTATCTATTTAGCAATTAAACATTTTCGTTCCCATCTAGAAGGACAAAATTTTATAATATTCACTGATCATCGTCCTTTAACCTTCGCGTTTTCAAAAGTCTCAGAGTCTGATTCTCCCCGGCAATTAAGACATCTTGACTTCATTTCTCAGTTTAGCACGGATATTAGGCACGTTTCTGGCACTGACAATATAGTTGCCGACACGCTGTCTCGAGTCCAACAAATATCAGCTGCCCCTTTGGACTTTCAAGCTTTGGCTGTTGCTCAGAAGAGTGATCCTGAGCTCCAAAATCTTTTGTCTCATCCGACGTGCTCACTTAAGTTTCAGAAAATGACCTTGTCTAAAGATCTGGAGATCGTATGTGACGCAGCTTCTAAAAAAATCCGTCCCTACGTTCCTTTGCAGTACCGAATGGCTATTTTTAAGTCCCTTCATAACCTGTCTCACCCGGGCATAAGAGCAACCAAAAAGCTCATCCTGGAGAGATACATATGGCCTTCTATAGCCAAGGACGTCGTGCATTGGACCCGTTCCTGCATGGACTGCCAAAGATCCAAGGTCATCCGTCACAACGTGAGCCCTCTTCAGCCATTTTCCCTACCCGCAGCAAGATTCGATCACGTTCATTTGGACCTGGTTGGTCCTTTGCCACCTTCCAACGGTTCCTGTTACATTTTGACGTGCATCGACAGATTCAGTAGATGGCCGGAGGCAGTGCCAATCTCGGATATCACTGCGGAAACAGTGGCGCGGGTCTTTGTATCAAATTGGATAGCCGTTTTGGCGTTCCAGCCGTGGTCACCACGGACCAGGGTAGGCAATTCCAATCGTCGCTTTTTTCGGCTTTGGCGAAAATACTTGGAGTAAAGCTCATTAGAACAACTCCATATCATCCAGTAAGCAACGGCCTCGTCGAGAGATTCCATCGGTCCATGAAACAGGCCCTGAGATGTCATAACAACCCTAAATGGTCCGACACCCTACCTTTAGTATTATTGGGCTTGCGTTCAGCTTTTAAGGAGGATTTACAGTGTACGGCTGCCGAACTTGTGTACGGTACTACAGTGCGCCTTCCAGCAGATCTCATCTCTCCTACAAAGACTAATTGTCAAGATCCATCAGAATTCGTACAGCATCTCCGAACTGATATGCAGTCCTTGACCCCTAAGCCAGCATCTGCTCATTGCAGACCTACATCTTTTGTGCATCCTGAGTTGTCCGGCTGCACTCACGTTTTTGTTCGTCATGGAGGAGTGAAAAAGCCTCTCCAGTCACCCTACGATGGTCCTTTCATGGTTTTGGAGCGATCTGTGAAACACTTTACGGTATCGGTCCGTGGTAAAGCTACAGCTATCAGTGTTGACCGTTTGAAACCTTGCTTCTTTTTATCGGCCGATAAGGACATTCCATCAAGGGGGCATGATGGCATTCGTGATGGCGTTTCTGGCAGTTCAACTCTGTCCTCCCCTTCGCCGCCAACTCCTTCCGTCGAAAGAGAGTCTGAGAGGCCGTCCGGAGATGACATCAAAGAAAAGCCACTGTTCACTCGCTATGGAAGAAGAGTCCGGTTCGTTCAACGATAATTCTGACCTCAGTGCCATAGGCACTTGGGGGGAGCACTGTGGCGGACTCGAGCCATTCTCCTCTTATAATTGATGCTTCTATGTGAGCCCTCAATGTGGCCACTCAATATGGTGGTTTTACTAGTGGCAACACCTGGAGAGTCGATTGCTACTTTATTTAGTCTGCCAACTTGTTTACTACACTCTTTTTTTCGCTGGCTCTGCTGCAGCGAGCCCTTTTGGCTCTTGTTATCAGTTTTTAAAGTTTTTACATGTTAAAGGTTTTAATAAAGTTATTTTAGAAATTTCTGCGTTGATGCCTGTTTAGGAACACATCACAGCCCACTACAGAGTAATGGAATTAATTTTATACATCTGATACAAATTAGGATATTAAATTGTGGCACGTAAACTTCATGGTTGTGTTTCCTTAACTTTGTTTTTTTTTGTCTAGTACTGGGCCCCCCAATATTTTATAAAAGTCGGCGCCTATGGTTCTATCACCAAAATAAAATGGAGAGTTGTAACAGGAAGGGAATCATCCTTAATTTTGGGACCTATATAGTTTCAAAAAATTATAATACACGCACTTAGATCAGCAGGGTTGTTTAATTAAATCTCACCTATCAACCTTAAAAAATGGAAATTTGGCCCGTAAAAACAGGGTATCAAGTCATTTTTCCCACCTTGAAATAAAATTAAATTTCAAAACATTAAAAATAAACAAGATTGTGATTGATCAAGTCCACATTTCGAAGAGAAGAGCGGGGCCTTTCGCCAAATGTGCGTTTATAGGGGAGGACCACCAAGCCCCCCCCCCAAAAGTTTGGACTAAAGGGAAAATCGAGTTCAAGACCTATGTTTTTAAGGGTACAATTTCCAAAAATCCCTCACGTGGTGCCCTGATGGAAAAAGGAGGAGTGGGCGGCCCAAACTAACCTGGCGCCAAATGTCTATAAATGAAAGGAATACCTTTGGTTGGCTGGGCTGGGGGAGTGCCAGAGAGGCGGCACTAAACCGGAGGGAATGGAATGCCACAATTGCGGCCTCATGCGCCACTGGGGGTTAGGAGATTTAAGAAGAGAAGAAGAATTTCCAAAAATAACTTCCTTGAGATGACCCCACCCCTTTTTGCACCCTTGCAACTCTATTCACAACATTTCAAAGAAAAAATGTTCAATCAAAATGCAAATCGTACTTAACGTTCAAAAAAGCTATATTTTGAACATGTGTCTGGAGAGGCTCAGAAACAATTTGGGGTTTTATCCCCCTGGAGCAGTGCTGTAGTTGGAGAAAATATTTGAAGGAATTCCCTCTTCTCTTGGAAAACCCCAATATTTTGGGGGGATGGCCCAAATATTTCGGAAGACGGTACAGCGGAAACGTACAACGGAAAAAGTATTCCATTACCGCTACTGCCTCTCATTTCCTTTATATACGCCCGCTTTATACTACTTTAAAAGAAAAAGTTTATAAAGAAAACAAACGAATAAATTTAATTATTTTTAAAGAGAGATTCAAAATTTCATTTTCCATTAGATGTTTCACAGATTCATAAAAAAAAACTAACGGCGAAAAGTTAAACTAAAAATAAATAATTAAGCAATTTAAATTTCGATTTCCCTACAAATTTACACTCGTTCGGTCGTTCCAGAAAGGCTTCCACGTGGAAGCAGAAACTGCGTAAACAGAAAGCCTGTCGGGTTGTTAGGAGGAGTTTTGGTACGCAAATCGTGATAAAAAGACGCTGTATATACATGGGTTTAACAAAATAATCATATTTTTGAATTGACGTTCTTCATTTCACTCAAAATTCAGACACCGCGCTGGGAACTACTTTGTTTGTTAGTGACGTCATAAGGTCAGGAAACGTTGCTGTCTAGTATAGTTATGAGCTCGGTTAATCCACCCTCAAGAAAAATTCTGTTGCTGACGTCGTCAAGGGAGTTTAGGTCTTGCACCCCCAGAGTGGACCTTCTATCTAAATCCACCCATGCTAGAGCTAGTTCTAAAAGAAGGATCGAAGTAACTAAATCCTTGTTCTATTCTGAAAACGTTGATGCTTCTTTCCTTTTCAAATCCATTCCAGCATTGATTGAAGTGGGAGGACATCTATTCGGTGAAACAGTGGAAATCCAAGAAACAAAACTCTCTCCTGTAATGGCGAAAGACCAGAATTCATGGAGATTGGGAAACCCTTATGTATTCTCTTGGGAAAATACCTGCTTTGAAGATTATTTGATTTAGAAAGTGGAATGCGTTTTTCTCCAACAATTTTCTTCCAGTTATTTGTTAAAAAGAATGGGAAAGGACCTTTCGATAGAAGGAACAAGGGCTCTAGTGGAAGTTGAGAAAATAAATACGATTGATTTATTTGGATAGAAGTTCGAAGTAATAATTTAGCTGATGGACTAGATAAGGAAAAGACAGGTATGTTCGTTTGTGTGGACTTTCGGAAAACATTTATTGTTTGAGGAACTTGATCTGACTACCCTAGAGACTGTGTCATCTCAACATATCCCTTACCCTTTTGTAGTAGGATAAATCTTGTTTAACTGAAAAACAAATCAGAATTAAATTTAATTTAAAAGATAAGTTCTTTGTAGATCCTTGATTAAGTGTTTTAAATGGCTAACAGGATAAATATTGAAATGAATAAATTTTAAAATGAAAATTTTGAATTGTAATTTAATTTTGGATCCATTACAAGGCATACAGGGTGATTCAAAACCATGGGCATCATTTAGGGGGGGGGCAATTGCCCCCCCCTAGGTTTCCACTTTTAAGTGAAAAATTGCTGAGAGTCCCTTGAAAATTTTGTAACTTCCACAAGGAGCATCGTATTTAACTCAAAAAGTCCCAAAAGGAGTTATAAAGCACTACTTTTTAGGGTCAAATTTCAAAATTTTCTGGGGAAGAATCCCCAATCCCCTCCAGACCTTTGATGTCTGTTATACAACGTGTCTCCCTTGAAAATTCTGCCGCTTACAAGAAGCATCAGTTCCCTTTGAGAACCAAAGAGTTTGACGCCCCTAGGAGTCTGGTTTAAAGGGGAATTTTCAAAAATTTTAACTAGGGGAGGATCTCCGCCCCCCCTTTGAAAGTTTGACGTTTATTTGTAATTTTTTTCTCTAGAAAATTCTTGCTTTAAAAGGAACTGTTCTTTTTGGATGTAACCCAAAGGGCGTCAAAATGAGCTGAAACACTACTTTAAGAGGCAAATTTCAAAAAAAATTCTGGGGGAGAACCCCCAGACCCCCCTTTAAAATTTTTATATATATAAATGTTTTACAGTATATTTCCCTTGAAAATTCTGCCGCTTACAAGAAGCGATTTCCTATGGGTGCTCCGCAATGAGGTTGCAAGGGAGATAAAACACTAGTTTAAAGGGAAATTTTCAAAAACATCTCTGAGGGAAGACCTCCGGCTCCCTTTGAAACTTCTACGTTTATTTGTAACTTTTTTCTCTAGATAATTATGTGGCTTACAAGGGACTGTTCTCTTTGGATGTAATTTAAATGTTGTAAAAATGAGGCAAAATTTCAAAATTTTTCTGGGGGTGACCCCAGACCCCCCATTTTTACTTAGAGCTCATGATGTTGAGTCACCCCCCCCCCAAAAAAAAAGCCCCACTTAAAAAAATCCTTGCCCCCCCAAGCAAAAACTGAAATGACGCCCCTGTTCAAAACTAGCAGGAAAAATGTTAGGAAGGAGGGGTATAGACGACATGGAATCACTTAGGTATGGGGGGTCGGAAAGCCACCCCTAACAACATAGACTTTTTTATAAGGGGCATTGGAATCTGAATAAGTAATTCTAAACGAAAACAGACACATAACTCTTTAAGGTTGGATTAAAACCATCAAAATCGCTCGAATTGGGCATTTTTAACATTATACCAAAAGAAAAGAGTTGAAACTACAACAAATGTATAATTTAAAGGTTTATAATAAGTCGTTACTTATTTTAAGCTTATTTAGGCCTTTGAGAGAGATTTTAAAAAATTTAAAAATTGTGCAAAAAAATTTTAAAAATTAAAAAATAATATCAAAAATTTTGAAGCATTTCAAAAGAGAAAACTTGAAAGTGCAGCAGAAAAATAACGCATTTGATTCGTCTAGACGACGTTAACATATCGTTTGACGTAAGTAGAATCGGAAATGGTTAATTGATAGATAAGCAAATATTTCCTACTTAAAAGACTATAAAAAAAATCCTGTCTAATAAATAAATTAAATGTGCAACTAAGTTATTCCCATCAGTATAAAGCGCTAGGCGAGATTAATTTTCTCACCGTTTATCAAATCACCATTTAGGACAAAATGCGTAATTAAAAGTCGTAAACACATTAAGGTGATTCGAAACTTCCAAGTCGTTGCCACATTTGTTTCGGAAACATCTTCATTTAATCAAATGGAAGTCTTCTCGCGGAAGAGAATCGTTCCTTTTTCGACTACACCTGCATAATTTAACACTTTCAGCACCTTTTGGTAAGGGAATTTTTTTGTTCTGTTTTATTATCATTTTTATCCGGGTCGCTCGCTTAAATATTCAGAACAACGGAAAAAATAAGAAAAGCTTTTACGCTGATCGAAGTGGAGTTGCTAGAAAGAAATGGCGGAGGTTTTCTTTTGAAGCGCGTGGAATATTTTAGTACTAGTGGAAACCGTTTACGTGACTCTTATTCAAATTCATAATCCCGTATGTTCCTCTCTCTCCCTCAAAAAATGGTATTTGGGGAGTTTGGATATGTATTTTAGGTGATTTCGCAGTGATCTTTAAAACGTAGTCGAACATGTTTGGATTTTGAATAGCCTTTGTGTTAACCTAAAGGTTGAAAATCGTCACATTACTATAAATTAATGTTTCGTCTTATTTATATGGCTTCTTTAAGTTAAAACTAAGTATGTTTAATTTGCATCATTTAAATATAGTCCCCATTCCACTCATAAAAACATATGAGAAATCTGTGCTATAAAATGACGATGATCGATCAAATCGCGATCATTGTTTTATTTCAGTTAGAAAAAAAATGGATTTAATAAATTTAAACCAAAATCTGTACTATATACAACATTTTTCTAAAATATCTTCAGGAGCACAAATAGTTTCGCAAGACAATGAAACTTACCTTTCGATCATTTCAAAAATGATCTATACAATATCTTACACCTGAAGGTTGAAGTATGTTTGATTTTCAAAAAAGTCAAATCCAAATTAAGTAAAACCATAAGTTACCAAAGTAAGCATAAAACGGTGATTCAAAACAGATTAAACTAAATTTAATACTTATTTTATTCGTCAAAAACTATTGTTATGTGCTCTAAACTGAACTACATACAAAATTTAAGAAAAAAAAATCAGAAAATTGAAATTGTAAAACTAGTTGGTAGATCTAATTAGTAATTTTAAAATGAGTGGTAGTGTGGTAGCATAGTTACTGTTTGATTTAAAAGTCATACCGAGCAAGTCATACAAGTTAAAACCCTGTTTTTTAGAATCAAATTTCAGAAAAATTTATGGGGGAAGACCCCTAGACACCCCTTTTGTACTTGGGACTATATTATTCACAACTGGTTTCTACAATAAGTTCATAAAAATCAAAATTCTACCTAAAAATCAATTAAATTCCTAAAAATTTATGTCCCAGACTCCACTTTATGTACTTGCAATTCTATTACTCACAATTTTTCTTGTATTAAGTTTCTTTAGATGCAAATTCTATACCTAAAAATGTATTTAAAAGCTGCATTGGACGTACAAATATGTGTGAAAGGGGCTGAGGTATTATCATATTTTATGACCTAATAATTGAAACTAGTTCCTTAAATTATCTTCTGACGCCCCTATTGGAAAAAGTTCACAAAACCAGTATCAAAATGATACTAGAACCAGTATAAATCATACTGGAACTAGTATCCATACTGGAAAAACATACAGGAAATTTTAAAACCAGTATGACACCATACTGGAAACTTTAAAACAAGTATGAAACAATACTGGAAATTTCGATACTGGTTTTAATGGATACTGGGAACTTCAATACCAGTATGAATCAATACTGGAAATTTCGATACTAGTTTTAATGAATACTGGGAATTTCAATACAAGTATGAATCAATACTGGAAATTTCGATACTGGTTTTAATGAATACTGGGAATTTCAATACCATTATGAACAACACTGGGAATTTCGATACTGGTTTTAATGAATACTGGGAATTTCAATACCAGTATGAACAACACTGGAAATTTTGAAACAGGTATGAAACCATACTGGGGAACGTTGATACCAGTTTTAATGAATACTTTAAATTTTTATACTAGTATAGAATGTACAAGAATTTTTATTACCAATTTTAAATCATACTGAAAATTTAAATACCAGTATAGAATTAGTTGATTTTTTTTTATTCCAACCTTTATTTTTTTAAGTTATACGACGACTTAAAAATATTTGAAATTTTCTCGAAAAATAACTCGATCGTCACGTCGTCAAGTGCGACGTCATGTGCGAATGCTCTATAGTTTTCTTGACTTCGCAGTCTTAAAATTTTGCATTTTAAGACAGTATTTGACTAATATTACCAAACAAATTCTGTAAATCCGGAAACTCATCAATGTAAAGTACAAATTGATATTTTTTATTAAAAAAACTTTTATAAGAATGAAAATGTTATACACATGTTTTCTATATTTTAATCTTTTTTCGCATAAAATTGGGGGACCAAAAATATCTGTAGATGAATTAATTACATAAAATCTTTTTGAAGTACCCGTTTGAAGGTGAAGAAAAATCTAGTTTTAGACTTGAAAAAAATATAGTTTTTTAAGAGAATATTTGGGCCCCTCCCGAAATAAATGTCTATATATACGCCACTGCAAAGTTTGCGTAAAGCATAAGAACTCACAAGGAGTTAAAAAAAGTTCCTGAAGAAAAATTTCTAATTTACTTCAAGGTATTAAAATAAGTTACAGAAACTAAAACTAGTGGTCTAAGATGCATTTGGAAACGCTCGAGCTGTTATAACGGTTATCTCAAGGTTTAATTTAAAGCTTTCATGTTCGAGAGAAATAACCGATCATAAAGGTTTTAATCTTTGCAATTTTTTTCCAAAAGAAACATTAAAGTACGCTAAAGTTGTTCGAAGTTTCCCATTAACCTTTAAATAAGACCGACTTTCTCGGGGCATATTTAAAAAGAAAAGAGAAAGATGAATGGTATAAAAGTTTAAAGGGAATCTTTAATCAAACACATTATTTTTATTTTTACCATGACCGGTTGATTCCCCATTTGGTTGCCAAAATATTTAAAAACATGGTTTTTGATGTAGGTAGGCGAATAAGTATACGCCTACGTCATTAATGCGATAAATATGAGAAAATTTAATTTGGTAAATTCGCTTTGAAACTTTTAAATTTTGTATTTGTAAATTCTAATATAATAAAGAATAAATAAGTATACTTTTTTTGACAAATTTAGTTTTATTAGACGGGAAGTTTGAAATTGTTCACATAAAAATTAATTTTATCATCATCATCATTATCCTTTATCTCTCATATAAAAGCCCACGTCACTCACTGACTCACTGACTGATTCTGGAACGCTCGCACACTATGATGCCATCTCGCAATATCTCGCAATAATAATCATAATCATAATCAGAAAAAATAATATAATAGCTTTTAAATATCTTTCAAGAAAGTTGGTTTACTTAATAAAGGTTAAAAAGTTACTTTTAGGGAAGTTGGTTTCTAATTCAACAATAATAAATTAAGAAAAGTTGGTATAATTTCTAACAAAACGCTTTTTGATTTTTTTTTTGGCAATAATCTTTATTTACTTTCGGAAACGAAAAATTAATTATTTCTTAAGTAAGTAAATAATTGAATTTTATTTATTTTTCAACTGATTTATATAACTTATTCACTTTTAGAATCAGCTTTCAATAGTAATCATCTCAATTTTTACTATTCATTTTTTTCTTTCTCATAGTCATTGTCATGGGTGATGATGAAGATCCTACCTCAAAAAAACGTCGCTTAGCTAAAGAAAGAAAGCAAAGATGGCGTGCTAGACAAACTCCTGAATTTAATGTATAATTAATAGGAACTTGAAGTAGTAACGAGGGAAGCTCGCATAAAAGGCTAGCCTAGCTGTAAGACCCGGCTTTGCCGGGTCGTAACAGCTAGTTATTAAAGATTCAGTTATAAACATACTCCACACTTTGTGGATAAAGTGTTTCTAGTCTTCTCTAAAATTAAATTCTCAACATAAATTGTTAATGATAAAAAGTATAAATGCAAAACTCAAGAGATTTCAAGTGTAAAAACTAAAGTTTCACAATCCAATTACGGATAATTTTTTTTATAAATGAATTTCTCTCTGTTTATTAGTTTAACGAGTAATAAGTAATAGTTATTATAAGTGATTCGAGGTTAAATACATTAACTAAGTTAAGATAGTTTAAAAACGGAGAATATACAAAAGTTATAAATTTTGAAAACTACGTATTTTACATTCATCACTATCAAGACTAAAGTAGATTTGTGCTTTATTTTCGTAATCCTATAACATTCCTTTAAGTAGTTGTCAAATAAATTGACGTTCGACAAAAAAATGCCCGTTTCTTAAGATGCTCGGGTTAATTTTCTTTAATATTATTAGTGGATTTTATTACAATTATTTGTTCGAAGTAAAATCAGTGTAAAATTCTAAATCTAAACCCCAAAATTACTCTCACTCTAAAAATGAGATAAAGTAGGTGAAAGTCTATGAGACATGAGAATATTTTGCGTAAATAACCTCTTTGTGAATTCAATATCTAAAAATATATATGACCTATAGAGTTCTACCTTTTTCCCATACATGAAAAAGCAAAATAACAACTGTCTCAATATCGAAAAACGCAATACCGAGCGCAATCATCTCCAATCCCCATCCTACCAAAGGTATTTTCCCTGCATAGCATTGCAGCCAGAATGCAACAAGCGGGCTTTCCTGCCAGACATGACTCCGGTAGTTTCGATGAATTCTTTTTTTTTGTGTTGGCTGGAAGTTCCAATATTTTCGCAGGGAGAAAGATTTCCCAGCTCTAAGGGATTTCAGGAAATCTGTGAAGAATTATTTTCGCTTATAGGGGGGAAAAGTGAGCATATTTCGTTTCCGACAGAAAAAAATGGGCAGATGAACCAGAAAGTACACTGTTAATTTGACGAATATTTAAGAGTTATGTAGGCATATGAAATCAAAATAAAGTACGTTATCTTTCAAAGTAGTTATCGAATTGTTTGTACCGGACATTAAGAATATTAAGATTTTATTTGACTTTTGTAACTCTATCTCTGACTGATATTTAAGTCTTTATACTTCTCTTCTATATTACAATAGTTAATAGGGATTAAAGGAAGGTAAAGAAAGATATAAAGGAGATTAAGGAACAAATTTATGTGAAATGTAAACAATGATTACTAATAAATTTTTATTAAACAAGAAAAGTAAGGATAAAATAAAAGAATAATGTTGCATAAAATTAAAGAGTAGAATTAAAGTGAAAAGATAAAACCAAGTGACTAGAGAAACAACAGAAATTAACATTAACAATGCAATGCTTTTCAAAATTAAAATTCTTTGTGACGTGTATAATGATATCTTTAGGTGCAGAAACAGAATATTTCAATGAGGAATAGAATATTGTAAATGTAAAGCATCTATAGATGTTTTAAAATGGTACTTTATGAACTAACAAAGCGGAAAATATTGTGGTAATATTTAGGTTTGACTCTACTACGATTTCTTAGGTCGAACAATTTTCTTCATCAAAATTAAACATTAAAAAAATTTTACCAACCGAACAAAATTAATCTTCTTTCTCAATTTTTCTACATAAAGAGGAAAAAAATATAAAAATAACACGCATCTTTGAAAAGAGAATATTAAATATCTATTTCCTTCCCAAGGAAACAGTAGCAACCCACTCTTGAAAAATAAAAAAAAACCATAAAAATTCAATCACTTCTTTCCGAAGTCTGTTTTGGTCGCAAACGAAACTGCTGATTGGATTTTAGTCTTCAGTAGAACAATGCATTCTGTCTCCCAGTTAATAAATAACTTCTTTCTCCCAAAAATAGTATCTTATTTGGAGTTGGGGATGGAATTAATTTGAATACGAATGTGTGTTGGAAACCGATAACATCTTAATTGCTTTTTCAATGTTTCAACAATATCGACTGAAACGTTAAAAACATGCACAAATAATGTCCAAGTCATAGGTCCAAGTCGACTATTTTTTTTTTTTTACACATAACAAGTATAAGTTAAGGTCAAGGTTAAATCTAATCTGTGGAGAGATTCAAATATATCAATAGCGCCTCCAGGCATGTTTTATTGGCTAACATTAGCATACTTGAACTGTGTGTAAGATAATAACGTAAATAATTATACTCTTCATGATGTTTGTTTTTAAAAAAGTTTCTTCAAACAGATTTCTTGGGGAAAATGTCTTGTTTTAAGTGTTGGGATATCTCCCCGGCCAGTTTTATGTAATTTAAATGTGTTATAATTTTGTTCTACTGTGTATTTTATAGGACTGTATTGATTTGATTTTTTATGAAAAGATAATTGCGTATTATATTTTCCCTTATAACTATGAATACTATCCCCTTCATTTGAATCATCAGTTTGAATAAGGTAATGAAGTCCAAAAAGTGGAAAATTGACTTTTTGTTCTCAAAAAACTACACATGAGTGGGAAGAGGGAAAAATAACTACCACCTATAGGCAGATATACCCCCTTGAAGTAGGGAATATCTATGTCCATTCATTAAATTTTTTATTTAGTTTGAAATTTTAGTTAATTTGTCTTTTTCCCTATTCTTTGTGCTGTAAACTAATAATACTGTGTAATTAAATTTATAAGTAAATAATGAGACAACATTAATTTGATTTTTATTAGGGGATATTCGCGAGTATATTTTTCCTTACAGCTTTGTGCTATGAATGTAATAATAAACATACAATCCTCCGTCTACGTATGTAAATTCTTATGTATTCCCTGATCCCTTATCCTCTCGATCTGTGTTAATTCCAAAAATAACAAAAAAATTTACCAAGTTTAAGAAATTATTTAACAATGCAGATTTGAAGTCTGATGGCTATAGTTTGGAAAAATTTCCACTTTATCGAAAAACTGATAAAAGTACAAATCGAGCAAGCTTATCAGTACAATGCATAGCAGAATATGTAATTAAGTACAATTTTTATTTTGCCGTAATTATGGCATTACTGATAAGGTGATAAGTATATAAATAAAACAAATTGTTAAGAAGAAAGACAAAAGAAACGTCCTCCATAAGAAAGTTGGTGACATTATTCACTCAAACGTTTTTCACCGACCACCTGTAAACTCCCACATCCCCCCAAGTATTTTTCGACCCCCAAAAAATTCCCTTTCCCTGTAGCTCCAGGGAAGCAGCACAGGTGGAAATCCCTCTCTCTTGATCGTCATCTGTTGCTCTTTTGTTCTCCTCTTGGGCGGGAAACAACGCAGCACACAACAACTTTTGTTTCGTTTCGATCGATGTTCCTTTTCTATAAATAAAACGACGGAATCCGACGGAGGGGATTATGACGGAAGGTGGTATTGTCATTAGGAGGAAAGGGGATGGTGAGGAATTCTGTGTCGTCGGTGGAAGGCATCAAATCCCTTTATGTACGTGGGAAGGGATGGATGTATTTAGAGTTTCTCTGCCGCACTGTGCTGTAATAGTTTTCTCTTTTTCTCTTTCTTGTCATTTTGATCATTTCAGTTTTTTCTGTAGTTTTAACCCTGAATATAGCATCAAGGTCTCTTGTAAAAAGGATTTAAGGGGAATGTTCGACTACTACAGTGTAAAACCTATTCACTCTTTTTTTTTTTAAAAATTAAGTATAGGGTTTTTGCCGTCCTGTTTCTCTTTGCTCTTTTTCTCTGTCACTTTTAAGTCTGAATATTGCTTTGTCTTGTAAAACAGATTGAAATGTGATATTTGACTACTAAAGTATAAAATTACAAACTTTTTTAAAATTGAGCGTAGATTTTCTACCGCCCTTTGCTGTAATTTTTTTCTCTTTGCTTTTTTTTCTCTTTAGCATTTGTTTTAACACTGAATATAGCATCAAGGTCTCTTGTAAAAAGGATTAAAGGGGAATGTTAGACTACTACAGTGTAAAACCTATTGACGTTTTTTAAAATTAAGTATAGGGTTTCTGCTGCCTTGTTTCTCTTTGCTTTTTTTTCTCTATCATTTTTAAGTCTGAATATTGCTTTGTCTTGTAAAACAGATTGAAATGTGATATTTGACTACTAAAGTATAAAATTACAAACTTTTTTAAAATTGAGCGTAGATTTTCTGCCGCCCTTTGCTGTAATTTTTTTCTCTTTGCTTTTTTTTTCTCTTTAGCATTTGTTTTAACACTGAATATTGCTTCAAGGTCTAGTAAAAAGGATTAAAATGGGATTTTCGACTACTATTACAAACTTATTTAAATTAAAAGTCATATACTATTGCGTAAAAATGATCGTACACAATGAATATTTTTTAGCCGCTATAATTTACCGCCCTCATGACCTCTATTCTTCCCTGTACAAGATTAACAATTTTCTTTTGGAGTGTATAAGTGTTATAGAGTGCATGGGGAATATATGCATGTGTAATTCAAGTTTTGTTTATTAGTTTGCTTCAGCTATTTTTCATTTACCAATCCGAATTTACCATTCCGAATAGTTTATACCAAACAAATAATCATCCCTACAGAATAATTTTTTTGAATGATAAAATATAAAAAATCTAATAAACACACTTATATTATCTCCCTCCGAACTGGTATTTATTCATCTACTAAACCTTTTTAGATTGCAAAGGCCTCCTTTGAACATTTTGAAATTGAAATATTTTTACTAAACTAAGGATAATATCTATGCTTGGACATCTTTCTACTAGATGTATTATAAATTATTGTAATACATGTTTTTGAATAATGTGCAAAAAGTGTTATTATTACTTCCCCATTTTAAAACTCTGTTAAAAATTAAGTTGTTTTCTCTCTCTATCTCTCTCTCTCTTTGTTCCCACGCGGTCAATACTTGTGTTTTAATTTTAGAGGCACACAGAAACTTATTTCGACCATAAAAGATGCTCAACATAAACACATGAGAGGAATTAAGAGTAAATTTAGACGGAGAAGACTTTTAACAATATTATAACATAACACATTACATCTTTTGTGGTTATATTAAAAACGTTCATATCCTGAACGGGGAATTTTAGAATATTTTCTCAAATTACAAACTAAAGTTAGAGTTAAAAATTATCGATTCTTATTGAATAATAATAATACTTGTATTTCCCCCCAATTATAACTTGCAAGCCAGGAAAAACGAATAACTACCGAAATCTTTCAGTTAATTTCCCCAAAAGGGAAACTCTTAACAAGTTTCTTTTGGTGACGAGCTCTGATTTCTCTTAATGGAATCCAAGATTCGAGCATCTAAAAATGCTAATAAGACCTATTTATGGGAACGCCAAATCATTTCACAGTTGGTGGCAATTTATTCCTAAGGAACCCTAATTACAGAAGTTAAGAGATAATTAACTTGAAGCGTTAATCAACATGTTTAATTGGATAAACTCCTTAATTAGGAAAACTTAATTAAGGGGAAAATTGTTGTGACAAGCACCTTCAAAGACTTTTTCATCGAATTTGTCATTTACAAAAACTTAACGAGGTTGCATTTTTAGTGTCCGCCATAAGCTGTTTTTTTGCGTCATAACGTCCTTTTATGCTGCGATTTGTTGAAATCGCGGTGTTTTAATATGAATATCTTGAGTTTTCATAAGTTAGTTGAAGTTTGTAGTCGAATGAGTTTTTACTATCATTTATTACTTACCTTTGATTTGATAACTTTATTTCTGAACCCTTTCAATCCTAGCCGCCCAAAATTTCCCATAGGATTTAATAGCATTCTTGAGCGGTATAGGATGGAAAGGGTTAAAGTAATTTTAGTTGGAGATTTGAGGGCTAAAATAAGGTATAAGTTTAGAGCAGTGGTTCCCAACTCAAATATGTCTACGGACCACTCCACTTAAATATGACCCTACTGCGGTCCATCCCTATCCCCAACTTTATCTTTAAAAATTTAACCTTTTTTCAATGCATTCATTTCTCACAGAGGGTCTGAAGTTTTACTTTTTTCTGAAGTAAGGGAAACCGAGTCTTAAATATATGTTTCTTAGTGGAACTTAAAATCAAATAAATAATCGATTAAACTTTAAACGATAAATTAACATTACTTTAATCATAACAGCATTTTATATCCAATTATTTAAAAATATACCTTTTATAAGACATTTCTCTGTTTAAAAACTTTCGAACTTCAGGCAATAAATTTTTCTTATAGTATAGATGGGTTTTGTTTTACATCTATGTTTTTTTTTACTACTTCTTAGATTGTGTGGTAAGAAAAACTATTTTTTAATTTCCACACATTTCTTTTTGGATAAGTTTATATACCACTGGGAATCACTGGTTTAGAGGAATATAAGCGAGCCGCACACATAGCTAGTTAAAATATTTTAAATCATAGATCTGTCTACAAATTCCCTCGTATGAAATAACTTTTCATTTTAATTTGTTCACTATACCATTAGTCGTACATAATGTTTCATTTAATGTCTATACTCTGCTAAACAAATATATTTTTGGAATTAGCAAAAGAGATACATAAATGATTCTTTCACATTTTCCCTAATTATATTTCGCAAAACTTGGAAATATAGGTATAATTTTTTATATCTTTCCCGTTAATCTTTACTTGAGAGAAAATTATCTCTGCCCGTAAAAAATATCATGCCAAAATCCCATTCGCCAGACCTTATTAAAAGAAAACTTCTAATTAAAATATGCTCTTTACATCTAATTAGTCTAATAATCTTGTCAATATGAAGAAGTAAGAGTCATATATTCTCTAAAAAAACTAACTAATTACCGTCGAAGTTTTTTTTATAAATATGCTACTTTGTAACTATTTTGAGTACAAAGTTTGACTTTTTTCAAACGAATTTCTCAATAAAAACAGGGTTTTGCTTTATTAAGTTTCACTGAAAAAAATGTATCTGTTGTTTATTGTGTTTTTTAAACACTGGCGGTGTTTAAATAATTAGCTTTTAAATACTGATACTACTTTAAATGCAAAAATAGTCATAAATGATTGTAAATGTCTTAATAAAAATAGAATCATACAATTATTTTACTTTTAATTGACTTTAATTTGAATTTGGCAACAATTTTGAATTAACATTTACATTTAACAGTTTTCAAAGGGATTGTTGTAATGAATGGAGATATGAAAGAAATGAAACAAGAAAAGTAGAGACAGCCCTTAGGATTATAGAATTAAATTTATTTGCTATTCTTATCTTTCACTTATACGTTTTACAAATACATATTACGACTCTTATCGATTACTTCAATGAAACTTATGTTTTTACTCATTTAACTCTTTTATTATGGTTGTATGAAGTATTGATTCCAAATAAATCATTACCTACTTAAGGTAAGTTCAGTATTATTACATACACATATTGTATGACTTGGTTGCCACAAGAAAACTTTACTTTCCGCTAGTTCTGACTTTTATAATATTGGGAAGTTAAAAGTTCTATAAAAGTCATGAAAATTTTATAATAAAAATTTGAAGGTGTTTATAGATATTAACTAAATACATTTGGTATTTTAAGAACAAATAATTGTTACAAAGTTGTCGGAACTTTCGAACTTAAAATCATTCAGCTCTGTACAATCTCTGTTTATTAAATTAAGAGCTCAAACTCATCAATACACTATATTTGTTTCTTGTTTTCAAAATATCTCTAATTTCTAATAATATAAGTTCTAAAAAATAAAGGACCCCTTAGAAAGAAAACAACAAAATATGTCTGTAGATTATTTTCGGGATCTAATCTCCCTTCCAAAATACAGGCAAAATGCTTTTCCCAAAAACAACACACGTCAAAATAACTTTCCGAATCCAATAAATAACTTCGCAAAAACAGTCCCCGTTCCACTTCATCCCCATCCGGAGGAAAATACCTAATTCATCGAGTTTTCCATTTTGCCATCGAAGCAAAATAGCCCCGGGCAAGATTTTACAACAACGGTTTTGTCCGAATATATTTTCTGCTGCTAAGTAAACATTGTTTTGTTTCAGCTGCATTGTGTTAGGTATGACGGTCTAACTAGTATAATATCGTATATAAAAGCCTTCCGTCTTTCTTTTTAGTTGCGCATAATGAAATAAAAGCTCTAATATCGCAGTTTTTATGTGTGAAGGATAGTTCTTCTAGTTTGTGTAAAAAAAGAGTTCTGTGCGGTTTTTCTAGAAATATCTGGAAAATTTCATGTGTTGGGGGTTACCAGTTTCATTTATCTAGAAGAAATATTTTAGTTTGAAATACTATTCGAGAGTACCTAACTAACAAGCTAAATTTGTAGCCTATTAAGAGTTGTAAACATTATTAAATTACATTTTAAGTATTTAATTTACATAAACCGTTTATCTTGGTTTCGGACCTGTAGTGCGCGAAGAGGTGAGGTGCCACGGCAAACAATTAAGGGGCATCTCGAAAAACTAAAATATCCATGCAAGACATCAGTCATTCATGATTATAAGTAAAAATGAATCAAAAGGATGCATAAGAGCTGAAATAGGCTCAAGATCAAGAAGATGAAGAGAAGAAATAGTCTCAAGAGCAAAAAGATGAAGATTCGAAATAGACTCAATTTAACCCCTTCGGACCTGGTGTGCGGTATACCAGACATCAACTTTAAACTCTACTAACTTCATTAAAATATTTTAGAATAACACCGATTTTGTTGTAGTTGATGCTCTACATCTGTACTATTGTTCAAGGTTTATTTAAACATAAAATTTGAGTACCAATAAGTTCTTTTTAAGGCGCTGAATGTTTTTTTAAAATGGATGTCCGCTATACCGGACATCGTACTGAACGTAAGTACAGGGTGTTCCAAAAAAAGCCCCTAACTTTAAAAATCTATAATAAATAAACGAAAGGAGATAAAAATACACGGTTGGCTGCATCCTACTTGGAATACTCACAAATTTTTGTATACAAAATTTTGAAAAAGCGTAGTTCTCGAACTTTTAGATAGATGGCAGCACTACTTTTTGGAATTTTTAGGGAAAAAGAATCGTCTTGTCCCCATGCTTAATTTTTTAGGGAAATCAAATATTATGAATAGAATCGATTCCAGAATCGAATAAGTAATCGAACCTTGGATCCCGTATTCTATATCAGGATCGGCTTTAAAGAAATTTAAGTGACTGAACTTCTAATCTAAATAGAAAATTGGAATAGAGAAATTTTTTGTACATTCGGGAAGGGGGGGACATTAATTAGTTGGGGGAATTTTTTCTCGATTATTTGCTCGGTTTCACTATTTTACTAATTCGTGGAGCTTGCATGGAAGCTCTGAAAGCTGATCTCGATTTAGTCAAATTTGATTCGATCGAAATACGTATTAGTTTTTTAAAATGATATCTCAGTTTCTTGAAATGGTGGAAATTTAAATCGTGTGTTTATAAGTTTATACAGGGTGGGGTCCTAAATTCGTGGTACAAATTGGGTAGGGTAAGTAGAGTACACATCAAGATGAACAAAAATTGGTACAGAAAGGGGTAATCTGTTATCTGATTACAGATTACAATTTGTAATCTCATAATAAATCTTGATTACTTTTTATGATTAATAATGGTAAGGCACACAGAATGCACTTGTTGGTTCGCATCTTGCTTTAAATGGTCCGAAACTTACCGGAAGTGGTCCAAAACTTACCGGAAGTGGTCCTAAACATACCGGAAGTGAACCATAACTTACTGGAAATGGTTCGAAACTTACCGGAAGTGGTCCGAAACTTACCGCACTTGATTCGCTATCAACCGGAAGTGGTTTGAAATTTACAGGAAGTGGTCAGAAAGTTACCGGAAGTGAACCATAACTTACCGGAAGTGAGTTGCGAACCACTTCCGGTAAGTGGTAGACCACTTCCGGTCAGTTATGGTTCACTTCCGGTAAATTTAGGACCACTTCCGGTAAGTTGTGGACCACTTCCTTTCAAACCACTTCCGGTTGATAGCGAACCAATTCCGGGAGGTTTAGGGTCACTTCCGGGTAGCTAAGAACCACTTCCGGTGAGTTGCGGACCACTGTAATTAAGTTGTGTGATTTGATTTCAAAAGTAATCCGATTGACAATAATGTAATCAATATGATAATTTAATAATCTGATTACAAAAGTAATCTGATTGCGCCCATCTCTGGTTTTAATGGAAATGAACCCTAAATCTCGAATACATTAAAAAATTTATCTATTCCAATGTTCCCCCCCCTATTGACAAATTTAATCACTTAAACTTGTTTAATGCCGATCCTGATATAGTATACGGGATCCAAGGTTCGATTACTCATTCGATTCAGGAATCGATTCTATTCATAATATTTGATTTCCCTACAAAGTTAAGCATAGGGACAAGATGATTCTTTTTCCCTATAAAATCCAAAAAGTAGTGCTGCCATCTATCTGAAAGTTCGAGAACTACACTTTTTCAAAATTTTGTATACAAAAATTTGTGAGTATTCCAAGTAGGATCCAGCAGACGGTGTATTTTTATCTCTATTCGTTTATTTATTATACATTTTTAAAGTTAGGGGCTTTTTTTGGAACACCCTGTAAAAGCTACTCGTGATCGTGTAGTTTGTTTTACATGGACGAAACATGTTTTAAGCTTATTTACACCGGTATTCATGCAAGTTTTCTCATTTTATTGCTTTATTATATTTAAAAAATATTTTATTAAAGTGATTTTTAATATTTTAAATGCTACTTTTTTCTGTCTGTAATTTCTTTAAATATTATACCAGACACTTCAAAATTTGTGACAGAGATATTTATCATCATAGCATACTATGTACCAAAAGAAAATATTTTCACACTAAAATTTCAAAATTCCGACTGAAGGGGTTTGCGTAACGATTTTCAAGAGCAAACAGATGATAAAGAGTAAAGAGAGACTCAAGAGGTAAAAGGGGTTCAATTCCGTTAGAGTCCCCGCTAAATATCGCCAATATCCAAATCGCTAAATATATCCAAATATCAACCAATTTTTCTGACTTTTATTAATAAACTGAATAGTTATTGATCTAATTAAACATTTTAATTAAGGAGTTTGAAATTATTTACGAATATTTCTACTTTTTTTGTCTAAACGAACCGGGCGATATTTAGCGGGAACTCTAACGGAATTGAACCGTAAAAGGATACGGGAAAGCAGAGAGACGCTCAAGAGCAAAGATATGCCAAAGAGCAAACTGATGCTAAGAAGCAAATAGATGCTGAAGAGCAAGGGGATTATGTTATGAAACAAATTGATTCTAGGGAGCAAAATAATATTGAAAGCAGAGATACGCTCAAGAGCAAAGATATGCCAAAGAGCAAACTGATGCTAAGAAGCAAATAGATGCTGAAGAGCAAGGGGATGTTATGAAACAAATTGATTCTAGGGAGCAAAATAATATTGAAAGCAGAGAGAGGCTCAAGAGCAAAGATATGCCAAAGAGCAAACTGATGCTAAGAAGCAAATAGATGCTGAAGAGCAAGGGGATGTTATGAAACAAATTGATTCTAGGGAGCAAAATAATATTGAAAGCAGAGAGAGGCTCAAGAGCAAAGGGCTGCTAAGAAGAAAGAATTTCTTGGGAAACGAATAATGATACTTTGGGGTAAGTAAGAGGTTCGCTAATGTCTTCAAGTTGGGAAGCAAATGCTTTAGAATTATTATTTTTTTACACTGGCTATAGACATAACAGAAGTTTATTAATTCCATCGCATCATCCTTATCTCTCTTGATCCTCTTCATCTCTCTTATCTTCTTGATTTCTCGTCATCCTGTTATCTCTCCTTTTCTTCAGCCATCTCAATCCTCTCCATCGTTCCCATTTCTTTTATCCTCTTCATCTCAATCTCTCTCAAAAAAAATCTATATAAATAGTTATAAAGAATATTTTATTTTGATGACAATTTCATAGTGTTCGGCAACTAACTACTTTGGGAAATAGTTAACTACTATAGTAGTTAACTATTTCCCAAAGTAGTTAACTACTAGTTAACTAGTCTATTTAATTTCATAACCTACTTTTTGGCAAAATTCTAATACATCTTTCTTATCTATGTCACAAAAAACGTTTATACTTCGCGGAAAAAGGGTCTTTATTTCTGGTTATGGTATTTGAGTACTCTACCTTTGATAAAAATTTTAAATATCCTTTTAAATTTTAAATACATTTTTTTTGAAGTAGTTGAAAATTTGAAAGTAGTTTTAACTAATTTAATAACTAAAGTTAATTGAAAAAGTAGTTAAACTTATAGTTGAACTACTTTAAACAAAAGTAGTTAAACTACTAGTTAACTAGTAGTTGATCGATAGTTAACTACTAGTTGCAACTAGTTCTAGTTAACTAGTGCCGAACACTACAATTTCAGTATCTTTTTTTCTAACTGTTAACTGATAGTACCCTAAAGTTTAAACAGCTTCAGAGAGTCACAAATTTAATTTCTTTATGTTCAGAGAAGAAAAACATGTTTATCCCTAATAATAAATATAAATAAATCATAATTAAAATAATTATAAGTGAATCGATTAAAGGCAAAGTGGACTTCTATTACTAGAGAGTCAGTCTTGTAAAAGGATACGCACGTCGCACGTGTCCTAAAATTGGACTTAATCCTATTTCGTGATGTATCTTTGGAAACTACGGCTATGCGATTAATTTTAAAGGATTATCAATGATATATCAATTTCTAACACTCGGACTTCCTAAATGCGATTTATGCTTCATGAAACATTCTAGAATTGAAATGTAAATAGAAATCCATTATATTAAGCTTCTATCCATTATCAGACTCTCTTTATCCAACTCAATTTAACAATTTGAATAAAACAGTAATTAGCCTTTCCCTGCTGTTTACCAAAGCGTATTATCGTCGACAATAAAAAAGATACTATTATTTGTTGGAAGAAAGTTAACAATTAAGAATTAGGAATATTTCGTTGTGCGACCATTTCTCAGAATTCGAATGTAATTTTCGGATTTAATAACCTTTATTTCGGATTACATTTCGTCTGTTTTGTTGTTGGATCACAGATGGGAATTTTTATCGTCCTGGAAGAGGTACAAAACAGGATAAATACTCCATGGAATTCCTTTTCGAACGAACATCCGTTTTCTATTTATCACGGAGAAACACGAACCCGAATGAATTATTCAATGAGTTGGGTTGAGATGTACTGCAGCCGATTCTTCTTCTTCTCCACTTCATTACATTTTTTCTATTCTCCGGGTCCTCTCGCTCTTGATAGCTTAATGTTCGAGAATGAATGCAAATCACGAGGCTGGAAAAGTTCCCGAGATTGTGCGTTTGCGAGTTTAGTTGTTTTTTTCCTTCTGCGAAATTTCACTTTTTCTGATCGAATGAGGTTCGCCGTTTTCGGATTGAATCGTTAGTTCAAAGCGCCGTCGAATTCGCTTGCGTTGTGGAAATATTGCTAATTTCCATACTCCGTTCTGTTTTTCTGGAACTTTAGAAGGATACATATTTTACCGAAGCCTTAATGCATCTTTAAAAGGAGTGGAAAGTGGCGTTTCAAAAGAAAATAATGTTTCACGTTTCATTTCACACACTTATTTATTAGTCTTTATTGAAGTTTCCGTCAAACGAAAAGGATTTGAAGCTTTTTAAAGAAAACTTTTGTTCTTGTTTTGGCAGACTAAACTCAAAGTGTACCGAAGATGCCTTGAAATTTCATGTGTGTTATTTTAAGATGTTTGTTTTACTCCGTAGAGTTGTTGTACCGTTTTGCTCCTGAAAAAACTGAAGGAAACATTTTAAAATTATTATGTACTATAAGTAAGTTACATATCAGATTAACATTTGACGAAAAACTAAATGCAATGGATAGGGAAGAAAATTTCTCGTAAAAGAGCTTTTAGCTGCAAATCCCTGATTTTCTTCCTTTTATTACATTTGTTTAACAAACACGTTAATTCCGGTGGGACTACAAGTTCTTCAATATTATCTTTGTTTATTTAATCATTCTTATACTTCTAACTACTTGGTATTACTTGATATTTCTTCACTTTCGTTGTAAATTCGAAAACCCCCGGTTTCAATCAGTTAAGAATGAAACAGTCAAATTATGTGGAAAGATAAAAATATAATAACTTATTGTTACAATGGATAGATGCATTTTTTGTTAATCACTTATCGAGAATCCCTTTTAAAAGAAGATGAAAACCCAATAATTCCATTTAGAATTTTCTACTTAAATTTCCTCTAAACGGACTATCAAGCAAAATAATCAAGCTAGTCTCAGGATCTATAGATTCTGTTACTACCTATTGGAGAAATTAACAAGTATATAATATAAATAAGGAAATAAAAATCAATACAATATCAAAGCAAAATCATTCACCCATTCACAGACATTCTGTTACTACTAATTGGAGAAACTAACTAATGTAATGGGAACAAGTAATTAAGTATATGAATGACGTGCGTATTTCCCTCTTTTCCCGTTTAATCCCGAGTCTTTACTGGGATATCTTAGCCTTTTATAATCTCTTTCCATGAAAACTTTGCAGGGAAGTTTTGACCAGTCGCTAAGCTCCAATCGCTGCATGTAAACCAGGCCTAACAAATTGGACGAGAAAGTAACTTTCATCCCCATGAAAAGTTCTATTGATAATGAAGTCAAAAGAGTACCTCATGTCTATTTAAACGAAGAAAAGACGTCCCAATGAACACCCCCTATGAAGTCTTCTATTGACAATCACACACAAAAAAAATCAATCCTATGTCGTTAGGCTCTAGCCAAACCAGAAGATTTTCACGGCCCGAAACCATTAAGATCTTTATCAAACGGAGGGGAGAAAGAAGAGGATTTGTGATGGACGATGCGGTTCTAAGTGGAAAGGATGACCCCCGTATGCGTCCTCCTAGACTTTTATTACACTCGAATAATGGCACCGGTCTCTTTGTGTGGTCAATTAGCGAACAATAGAAAACCCCTAATCGGACGGGAGTGCGTGGGGAAACCCCCAAACCTCACAAAAAGATCGGGGAGATAAGACTAAGGTTTCTCCGGCCGTTGTAAAAGTCTAGGATGCACCTTTTCCTCCGCTACAGAAGTACGTGCAGGCCAACCTCACTCTTATCTCCCAGATCTCTTTGTGTGGCTTGGGGGTTTCCTCGCGCACTGCTGTCCGAGGAGGGGTTTGCTATTGTTTGCTAATTGACCACACAAAGAGACAGGGGCCATAAACTGAACGTCTAGGATGCACCGTAGTCTAGTGCAGGGATGGCCAACCCAAATGATCTTGAGGGCCACTTTGGAAAACCACAATACTCCCGCGGGCCGCATATAAAATTTTAAGGGGTGTCAGGACCCTTAAAACTTTCAAAATTATAAATTTTTTATAATTTTTAATAATATAATTTATAATAATTTTTTATATTATAATAATAATTTTTTAAATTTAAAATAACTTTTTTTAAAAATTATATTTTTGGGTAATTTAGATTATTCTGCTTAATTTGACACCTTCGGTTTCTTGATATTCCTATTAGTTCCGAAGTTATGGGCTTTCAAAGTTGAGTCACTCTGGCGAAAACACGAGAAGAGGGCGTGACGCGAAAGCGAAACACATGGTGGCTGACGCTCCCCTCCAGTGTTTACATCTCATCTGTGTCTAAGTTTTGGATTTATGCTACTTGGTTTGCCTCATGTTTTATTTAATGGTTTTTCTCAGGATCAGGAGATAAATAACTAAACTTTTGAATTCTCTCCGCACGTGTTTCTTTGTGTCTTCACTAATTGTTATTGTTTACCAAACGTGCGACCGTGCAAGTTTGGCTTTTTGGGGATTTTGCTTTCCAAAACTTTCGATTTGTGGTGCTCAATTAATTAGAAAAGCAAGTAGACAAGGTGATGAAAGTAGATTTTATGGCAATAAGTACTTGAGGTTAATTAAGAAGTAAAATGGTTGCAAGGTTTTTGTCCCTGCAGAATCGCCAGTCAACGCTGTTGCTGCTATCAACAATTTCACTTCCAAAAGCAAAAACTTGACGAGTCTCGTTTTATGGATATTTCAGCTTTAATTAAATGTTTTAATAAAACTGCCATTTGCCAAGATTTGCTATTGTTTCTTAATTTTGACTGAGAAGTCAGAAATTCTACTGTCTTCAAAGTTTCAGTCACACAGTGTTCTGGATACAATAGTATCCCTGTTATTTGAGGTAAAATGAAAATTGTTGTCTTATATTTTTTTAAATTTTACTTTCAAGGACAAATACAATATAAATTTAAGTAGTATTTATACTTAAAACTTTTAATATAAACATATATTGGTTGTTATTCTGTTAAAATTTGTCAACGAGTACATACACACTTCAGAACTACGACTGACTTTTTATTGCCTTTTTGACCAATATCAAACTATATTTTGATTAATATAGTTTGTAAACAGTTGTTAAGTAATACATTTTTTATAAGCAAATTTTTACTATCATATATTATTAAAAAAGTGAAATATTCAAATTTTTACGTCGAAAGTAATTTTTCTCGATATGTGTTTTTAAAGTTTTTTTTACTAAATTATAAAATGTAGTAATTATTTTATATGAATTTTGACTTGTAAATATCTTTTATATATTGTTTTCGTGATGCTAAACCTAAATTTAAATTAATTGTATGGTTGATTTTCTATATTTTAAGTTTCAAAAATATAGTAACCATTGCGACATACTTGGTTTCTAATAGTATTAGGGCCTAAAAACTAAATTAAAATATTTGTATTCTTATAAAACATATGTATATTTGTAAGAATATGAATAACTAAGAATTTACAAGCTTTTCAGATAATTTTTTGTTGTTGGTGATGAAATATTCAAAATTTTAACTTTAAAGTCATTTTTCTCAAAACTTGTTTTTTTCAACTTTCAACATCAACGTCTAAAGAACTAATAGCTCTAAATGTCTAAAAATTTGTATATATCTACTATAGACAGTTCTGTAGATGCTAAACTTAAATTCAAAGAAATTTAATTGATAAATTTTATTTTTTTTCAACTTTAAATTTTTAAAAAGTCAAAAATTTACATTTTCTAACTTTACTTTTTTTTTATAAAAAAAATTAAAACACATTTTAAGAAAAAATTATGTTTAGCATCTGGAGGGGAATGTTACGAATAATTTAAGACTATTTGCATTGTGTTTACTTAATAATTGGATTGTACGTTTGCTCTGAAGTATAACCCACATTTCTTAAGAAAAAGATATTACGTGTTTACAAACCATCCCATAAATATAAAAGTAATGAAGTAATTTTGTTTTCACCTATCAAATTATAATTAAGAAGCATACCTAAACTCATAAAAAAAATTTCATTCACTTGGGTTGAATTTTATACAAATTATTGAAGTTTTAAAAAGTAACATTTTAGACGTGTTTTCGGAGAGTTAAGGGTCCTGACACCCCTTAAGGTATGAGCTGCTCAGAATGACAGTGACATAAGTTGAAAAGTATAAAATGAGTATTTAGATTAGGGAGTTTAGGAATTAAACAGGTGCCGTTAAAAAACATTCTGAATTACTCGAAGCTAAGTTAGGTGGATACGCACTACTGTCATTTTAATAATCTCTCAAGTCTGAAGACGAAGTCCCAAAACAAAAATTTTTAGTGAAAAATAAAAACAAAATTAATTGATACTTTATTTCTTCGTCTAAATTACTACATTTATGAATGTAAGTATGGTGTGATATAGTGACAGTAAAAATCTCACGCAATTTTAATAGGTCCAATGTAACTTTTTAATAAATTTTTAAGTAGAATTTGCGTCATAAACAACTAAATGTTAGAAAAGTTGTGAGCAATAAAGGTACAAGTACCAAAGGGGGGTCTGGGGGTCCTCCCCCAGAAAATGTTTTGAAATTTGACAAAAAAACAAACAAACAAAATTTTAACTAGTTTTGGTACACCTAGTCCGAATTTTGGAGATACATTTGAGGTGGGCAATTTTGGGGTATTTTTGCAACTAAAAATTGTTCTTAAAGGAAAATTATAGCTCGAAAAAAGAGTAAAGTTTTTTTTAAACTTACGAAAATTCTCGCGGGCCGCAAAATTATATCAAGCGGGCCGCGGGTTGGCCATGCCTGGTCTAGTGCATCGTCTCTCAAATCCCCTTCTTTCTCCCCTCCGTTTGTTAAAGATCTTAATCGTTTCGGGGGGTGAAAGTTTTCTAGTATGGATAGAGCCTTATATTCCAAGAGAAGTTAAGAGTTGCTTTAACACCGGTAGCAAATACCCTGGATTACACCCCATTGAACACCCCGAGAATGGGGACACTTTAACGTTGAATTAAAGTTCCTTTGCCGTTAACACTCTCCGAAAGCATAAAAGGATATCTCACCCCGAAATTCCTCTCAATTTACCCAGCAAACGACGACAGAGCCCGGGATTACGGAGTAATTAAGTCATCTAAATAGGAGGTAGGTAGATCTGCCCTAGCCAAACGATACTCTCGACTTAATGAGCAGAAGCACGCGAAAAATGTTGGATCCAAAGTGGGAAACTTTCGGGGGCTTCTATTTTTAAACCAACCAACCAAGAGAGAATGTGGGGAACGCACATCGATTCGAAGGATCGACCAGGCTACCTGTTGCCCTACCTGTTGCCATCCTCCCACACAGTAACTTCTTGTCAGATTCTCCGAAAGATGGCGTTGTGCGGAAAAGACCTTCAGGATGGAGAGATTTTTTTTCTTTTCCTTAAGCATGATCGATTCTTTTGGAATTTTTTCGGGGGCTAGTGTACCTATATATATTCGGAAAGTTTTTCAGTTGATCGCAACGTCATTAAACGTCATTTGTTACGTCACGACGCTCGTTACGTTGCGCCGACTGTATATAAAAAAAATGGGGCCCCGGATTCTTTTCATAAGGGATAGTTTGCTGGAGCGAGAGGGGGTTTTGAGAAGCCTTTTTCCTCCCGGATACGGAACATTTTTCTCGGGTTATTAGATTTTTGAGGGACACATTCTTCTTTTTTCTTTCCTTTGGGGGAAAAATGGAAAGTATCTCTCTTTTTTTGTGGCTTGAATTAAAAGTCGCCTATGAATAGAAATGGAACCTCTTAGCATAAACTCGTTTTAAAGGAGTGGCTTTTGTAGTTATTCTTTAAAAAAGCAAAGGGCTTATTATAGTAACTTCAAAATTTAATTTTTTTTTGTTCTCGAGTGCCATTTTGTTTAGTTTAAGAAACTTATATTGCAAATTCTCTTACTAAATTTATTTATTCATTACAAATGCCTAGAAGAGAATGACTTTGCAATTATTTAAAGACTTGCTTTTATTTGCTCTCTGATTTCCTAAATCTCTAAAAGTTCCTGTGAAAGACCTAGAAAAATATTTAAGAGTGCCTGATCATCTACTATAGAGAGTTATTTAATGAAATAGTTCGATAATTATTATTATTATTATTATTGTTATTATTATTATTATTATTGTTGTTGTTATTATTGTTATTATTATTATTATTATTATTATTATTATTATTATTATTATTGTTGTTATTATTGTTATTACTATTAGTTAATTTTTATAACTATAACTTTTTATGAGGTGTTTAGTATAACTTTTTTACTCTAAATATGCACTTTTTTTTAATAATCCCAAAATATTTTTTTTGTTTTGTTTGGTGAAATATGTAGTTATAGGGGCCTTGTATCATTAAACCCAAACCAAACCTAAATTTCAGAACCATAACTAAATTTATAATAACATCTATTATATTAAATAGTTTTCTGAATGGGTGGTACATAAAAATTTGCTTGAGCATTTTTTATTGTTTCAGGATTATATTTAATAATACCTTCAAATTCAGATGTGAGAATGGTAATGTCCAAGAATTATATCATTAGAGAAAAAGGGTCAGCGTAGACGATATGATTAGAATGGTCTAAATACAACATTTCAAAGTGTTAGCTTTTTTAAGATAATTATCAATATTTGTACTGTAGTTTATGTGACTTTTTTTAAAAATTGATATTGTGAAAGGGTAGAATTAAATATTACTCCTGATATAAAAATGTATTTAAAAATAAGTAAGTACATTCATTTGCATAAAAAACCCTGAGTTTGAAATAAATGTTTATTTTTTCTTCAAATGGGCATTCATTCTCATGAAAATTTCAGAACCATTATATTCCAAATGTTATTACGTCATTGAACTAAATATTCTGACATTTTGATGTTTTGAAGTTGCGATTTAAAAGGTCTAAGTTCATTTTGACTTCACGCGAAGAGATTGTTAATCATAATCCTCAATGCTTCAATAGAAAACTGTCCTGGTTTTTTTCACGCACTTATTAAAAAGGGATAATCTTTTCAAGAGGCATTAGGAATATGAGGAATTTCTCTGAGCTTATCGTTAAGGATTAAATTTTTTATTCTTAGTATTTAGCGTTATTCTACCAGCCGTGTTTGCATTTTTATCGTGTGATTTGCAACACGAATGTTTCCTGACGAGAAATCTTTTAAAAGTGTTAAAATGTGAGAAAAAAATTAGTCCTAAATCTAGATTTATTTTACGTCCTTCTTCAGGAAAATTCTACCATTTAAAAATTTTTTGGTCTGCATATATTTTTGCTTTTAAAACACTATTTACTCGTACATACACTGTCTATGTATTTCTTCTTTTTGAATATTTATAATAGTTTATAAGCAAAAACTATGTTATTATTAATGCAAATAAAATCAACGTGGTTTATTTGCACAAAATATAATTTTAAAAGTTTAAAAACATACAAATGTTTCGAGGATGCCTGGATCCCATTCGTCAGTGATGGAAAAAACAAGGATGACAATCAGTTAATATATGTGAAAAATGGTAAACAAAGTTACAGTTAAAAAGCCACTGGCTTTACAAAAATATTTAAAAGTTAAAAGGGGGGTCAAGACATCCTAATCGATAAGAGAAAAGGTGCATTGAACAAATCATTAACAAGGAAATTGGATAAATGATTAATTCTTATTGACTAACTGAAATCTATAGGTAAACTAATTCACAATATTCAAACAATAGTTTTTACCAGTTTAAATTGTTTGACGGAAAAAAATAAACTTTATTTATGTATCTAAAGTAATATACCATGGAAAAAATTACGAATAAAATAACTATAATAGTTGGCCCTTTATTAAGAGATTTTTTCCCCACACTAAAATCGTTCTTTGATTTTTCTGTTGGTATTTTGAACAAAGCATTCGAATGAACAATACTAAACTGCAACGTTACTTGACCCTTCTTGAGAAACAAACCAAACAAAGTAGTTCCCAAAGCTGTGTCTGAATTTTGAGTGAAATGAAGAACGTCAATTTAAAAATATAATTTTTTGTTAAACCCATGTATATAAAGTGTCTTTTTTTTATCACGATTCGCTTCGCGTACCGAAACTTCTCCTAGCAACCCAACAGGCTTTGTGTTTACCCATTTTCCCCTTCCGCGTAGTGACGTACTGGGTTCAGGAAACGTTGCTGTCGAGTATTAACATCTATTACATTTTAATTCGGTGGTTTTGTCTATTTACAATACATAGGAACTGTCAATAAAACTGTTCAAAGCGTTTCATGTCGTAATTTAAAACTGTCAAGTACCACTCTCAAATGAAACACTTGCAAAAGCGTTGGTTGGTTGGTGGGAATAATATTCTATTTTCTCAGATTTAAGTCTTTATTTATACCAGTTTTCCTTTTAGATTCTCTGCAAAAGCGTTGCACAACAGAAATAAATCAGCATACGTAAATGAATCGATGCCAAAATCTGCTAGCAAAAATGCGTTAATTTAATTTGCAAAAACAGTCATTGGGAGACTAAAGATGAAGGGTAAATAATCCCAGAAGAATGATGTATGAGTGGCAATGGATTATATTCAGAGCTATCTTGGCAGGCCATAACTCATCGCTCTTTTTCGCTAGGGAAAAGAGATCATATGACCTATGATTTTTCTATGACCATTTTGTTGAGTAAGGTTGAGCTTGAGCTGAGATTACTGGTCTAGACCTAGAGCTTGCCGAAATTCATATAGCTTTGATTTATTTCATTATTCCAAGTTATGATTCCAGGAAAGTTCTATCGGTAATCATAGGAAAAGTTTTGGAAAGGGAGATGTTATCAATTATATATGTCTATTAAGTAGGGGATAAAGGGGCTATATCATACAAGGGGCACATAGATACACTTTCAATACCTCAAAAACCATCAAGGTTATTTAGGTCGCATTTTTGCTAAAACTTTTTTTAATGACGTACTTGCCATTGTATGCATAAACTTTACACTTGAAGCCGTTAAGATTTGTAGTAAGTACACGAGTTTATTAATGAAAGAAACTGTTAAAATTTTTTTGTCAAAAATTTCCAAAAGTAAATTTTTAAGTAAAATCTTTCTGACGTTTATATACTTTGAATGCAGAAAGAAATAAGTAAATTCTAAAAGCAAGTTCATTCTTGTTACCAAAAGGGGATGTACTTAAGTTTTAAATAACTTTTGCCGATTTTTTTTAAAGTTGTTTATTTTAAAATACAATCTTTCTGTGCAGAGTTTTGGATGAACTTGTTGAAACACCCTGTATATTGGCTATGATATTTAATCCATAAAACAATTTTCAGTTGGTGTAGTGAAAAGCTTAATCACGGATTCCTTGAGCTATTTGTGACTTTAAAATCCAGTAATTCATTAGAACAATGATTGATGATTTTTGTACCTTCAAAAGAATCCAGAGAAAATAGATTATTAAGGGCTAATACTAAAAAATACCAACTGACCTACCAAATGTAAAAGAAAATTGTAATCGGTAAGGAAAAACTGCTCATATCTTGGAAAACCGAAACCTTATAAACAAAAAATACCGACAAATTATTCGAGTCATTTATTAATAAAAACCTCCGCCTTACTTTTTTTTTCGCTGCTTGTACCCTGTTATTTCATTTTCATCTCTTGAGTTTTGTAAATATTTACGAAATAACATCAAACACTCACCCCCAAAGTTTTTGACATACAAACAGAAGAAAAAAGTTAGGAATCGGGACGAAAACCGAATCTTCGAACGTGTTGGAAATGTTAATAACTTTCTTTTGAAGCGTTATTTTCGATCATTCGGAAATACTCCTGACTGCATCTAAGAAAACCCATTTTCCACGACCAAGTTGTGGAATAGAAATTCAACTGTGAGGCTTGGGGAATGTAGTATTTTCATTCAATATATTCTCACTCTATTTCGTTTACATTTAAATAAACATACGTGGGCAAATATAACTTTTATCACCTTACACTTTTTTGACGTAAACGTAATATTGGTAAATGTCTTCGTTTTCTATTTCTCCTCAAGCAAAATATATGCTTAGGTATTTATATCCGAGAAAATTTATTTTCAGATGGTTATTTGATTTTCAAATCCATCGAATATTACTTCATTTATATAAAAACTTCCTTCCATTTTTCAAAGTTTTGCATCTTTAATCCGTGTTTGAATTTCACATTTTTTTTGGAATACATATCTTTCTAGTGATTCGAATTTTGTCTGATGTCTCTCCCTCAGGGGCCATTCAAGTATTACGTAAGCATGTTTTTGGTCATTTTTGACCCCTCCCCCTTGTCAGCAAAGATAAGTACACCGCTAAACCCCCTTTATAATTACGTAAGAAAACTGCCTTTGTTTTTTTTTTTGTACGAAATGTTTAGCAGTGCCTAGATTCCAGAAATTCATTGTGCTCCATGAACAATTAAACTATCATTAAAATTTTCTTTGTGAAGTCAAAATGCTTCAATTTATTTTCCTAGTTCAATTTTTTTGTCTTGCACCATAAAACCACAACCAAACCAATTTTTTTTGTGCAAAATTTATTTTGGTTGAATTTTGAATTATTTTTCAAAAAACAAGAGATGCATTTATTTAAATATTTGCACACCACACAGATTTCCAAATATTTATTTTTATTGCAATAATTCTTATTTGTGTATGTTCCTTTTCTACAGAATATTTTAAATCTAAGGGAAATTTGTAATAACCATGTGTATTTCTAACTTTAATTTTACACATCAGATTCAGAAAGTCAGAGAGTATTTCTTGCATATTTTCAAAACTGGAAATTTTTATTTACCAGTTTTTCCTGGTAGGATCAAAAAACAAGTTTTGGGACGGGAAAAAGCCAACCCTGCCATACATATAACTTCAATTATAGACTGCCATAACCAATTAAATGCGTTTATGCAGATTTTACAGTTAACTTTTTGGTAACGGTGACTGTAACCACTTCAAATTCAATAGGTTTCAGTCATTTGCTTGAGTAAATGCGTCACTCACAAATGTTCAAATTAAAATCATTGCTTTTAAAATACTCATTCATTTCAAGTAACTTTTCACTAATTATTATACTACTTGACATTCCCATGGACTACAGATAAGCACTCTATACTAAGTAGCTACAGATCTCTGCAAATATACCTTTTCCCGACCAATATAAACAACAGGCTTTATTAGAACAAAGCAAATGGAAACGTCAGGGAAAGTAATTCCATCAAGAGATACATCTCCAGCTTTCTCATGCATAGATTCAACTTTCTGTCTCAGGCAATATCCATTCCATCACGGATTAACATTTCGGCGATGTCTCTTATCCATTCTTTACGATTTCGTCTGCGCCCGGTTTCTCCCTTTCTGAAAGGTTTATATGCCGTTTTCATGAACTGCAGAGGAGACATGATATAGGCTTTCATAAAATATGCATAAGTTGGACTCTTGAAACAGATAATATCTATTTTGTGCCGTGAAATTGATACCTCGGAGCCGAAAAATCCAGCCTCGTGTCGTAGAACAACAAAATTTGCCATATTAGGTTTTGTTCCGGTGGCTCGTGTTTCTAAATATTTTTAACCTTTTCCCCTAAGTTTCCTTTTATTTTTGTAGCTACAGATAATTCTTATGAATTCCAAGATAGAGTTGTTAAGTGTTAAAGAGTTATTTAAAAAAGAAATTACACCAGTTTTGCTGTAAAAAAAACTTTTAAAAATAGTGAAACAATCTTGAAAACTGCTTGAAAAACAGTTTTGAAAGTACCCAGTGTTGAATAAAATCCACCGTGAAAGATTGCGAAGAAGATTTAAAAGGCAACGGTTTTATTTTGCACGTAAAATATTTAAAAATTTTACAATGTTTCGGGGGTACTTTGATCCCCTTCGTCGTTCTACCCACAGAGTTCTTTTTACTTAAAACTAAATACATAGTAATTATAAATTATCATATCATAAAGGCTATTTCAAATGAAAATTATGAATTTTGCACTACACATTTGACCTTGAAAAACATGGATTTGGGTTTCTTTTAAGATCTTTTACCTTATGTGGTAGTAGTGTTCGGCAACTAGTGGTCAAAAAATAGTTAACTACCAACTACTAACTAGTCTGGGAAAATCTAGTTGCAACTAGTATAGTTAACTATTTTTTCCTGGGACTAGTTACAACTAGTAGTTAACTGTTTCCCAAATTAGTTAACTGCTAGTTAACTAGTCTATTTAATTTCATAACCTATTTTTTGCCCAAATTCTAATACATCTTTCTTATCTATATCACAAAAAACGCGCAAAAAGGGCCTTTAATTCTGGTTATGGTATTTTGAGTACTCTACCATTTTAATTAAATTTGTTACAGTACAATTTTTTCTATATATTGATAAAAATTTTAATAAGATTTTTTTTTAAAGTAGTTGAAATTTTGAAAATAGTTTCAACTAGTAGTTTTTAAAAAAGTAGTTCAACTAATAGTTGAACTAGTTTAAATCAAAAGTAGTTAAACTACTAGTTAACTACTAGTTGATCAGTAGTTAACTACTAGTTGCAACTAGTTCTAGTTAACTAGTGCCGAATATTATGTGATAGTCACCTAAGTGATTGGCTCGTAAGAGCTCCCTAAAAAAATGCCTTCTCCATAGGAAGAACACAGGCGCCGATAGAGAAAACCTTCAATTACTCAAAACTACGTTCAGGGGACTTATACCACTTTTATTCTAACTAGCTCAATTATAGACCTCCTTTAAAACTCTTCTTTCACCGCTAACAAGGAGAGGATCCCAACGTGTCATCACCGATTTGGTTCATTTTTGGTGTGGAAATAGTGCATGACTAGGACATCAATTTGTGAAAATATTAAGAAGCAACTTTCAGAAATTTTGGAGAAAATCGCGATTAAAAATCTTTACATGTACTTATATATCTGATAAGATTCTCGACTTGCCGCGGATCGTGGTGTAGCGGTAAGGGCTGTGATTCCCAACCCAAAGGTCCCGGGATCGAGTCTCGCTGCATACCATATTTCTTATCTTAATTTTCCACACAATTAAGAACACAGATATGAAATAAACTTATAATAATATTTAATTATAAATTTTAAAATATTTTTTCTTGTGCGTAAAAATTTTTTTGGTAAATATATAATATTTACAAACGGATCATAAAAAATTGGATTTAATTGTTTATATTTTTGGGAAACAAGGAATGAAAAGATTTAAAAAAAAATAATAATAATAATAATTTATAGGATCATAAAAATTGGATTTAATAACTATTTTTATGGGAAACAAGGATTGAAAAGACTTAAAAAAAATATTTAAAAAATGTTTCAAAATTGATAATTATAAATATAAATATGTACTACTTTATTTCATATCTGTGCTCTTAATTGCGTGGAAAACAAAAATAAAAATTATGGTACGATGCGAGACTCGATCCCGGGACCTTTGGGTTGGGAATCACAGCTCTTACCGCTACACCACGATCCGCTTGCAAGATTAGAATCTTATCAGATATATAATTACATGTAAAGATTTTTAATCGCGATTTTCTCCAAAATTTCTGAAAGTTGCTTCTTAATACTTTCACAAATTGATGTCCTAGTCATGCACTACTTCCACACCAAAAATGAACCAAATCGGTGATGACACGTTGGGATCCTCTCCTTGTAAGTTTACTAGAACAGGTAAATGAATTGATAGAGTGTTTTCAGGTGACGTCAGAACCGGTTATTTTCTTTTAACTGTGTACCTTCTGTAGGGCTTTTAACTGTTGCTAAGGCCGTTGTTTATCTGTTGCTAAGGCGGTTTTTAGGTATGGGATCACGTGATTGCAAATGCTCCAATAGAAGAATTCCACGGCCAGTCATTTTCTGTAACTGTTAACCTCTGTAGGGCAAAAAACTGTAACTTTTCTGTTGCTAAGGCCGTTGTTAGGTCCGAGTCATGTGATTGAAAAAGCTCTATTTCGAAGAATGCTTGAAATTTTAGTTAAGATTTTAGATACTTCAAACTAGTAAGTTGCACTCCACAACCCCTGGAACTGCTTTTACTAAAGTTTTTTTTTCAAAAGCAATTATACACCAATTTTTCAATTTTGATTTCAATTTTATCAACATGATGAATTGTGGTAATTATTTAGTAGATATTTATTTACATCACTTTCGGATTAATTAAATTGTGATGCACTTATATTTAAAACATAAAAATTGCAACTACATAAAATTTGAACATTTAATTCATAGGTTCACTAAAGTCCAAAAGATCATGAATAACCTTTTTAAACTATGGCAGGTTGGAGATTACTCAATTCTAAAAAACTTATAAAATGACATGGAGATCGATTTTTGATTTCCCATTAAAGTTAATGAGAATACGTAATTCGCAAGTTTAAACTAAAAAAATGAAAGTTTCCAAACTTACTGATTACTTAGGTAGTGAGAATAAGCAAGTAAATCTTAAACACGAAAAAATAAATGAAGTTATATTCATATATTCAAATCCTTTGACCGTAAGGTGGAGAGAAACAAAATGGTTTTTAATGGGAATGGGAAAAAACATTAAAAAGGGTTATTTGAAGTTAAATTTTTTATTGATTAAAAAGATCGATTCTTCTGTCACTTCCTTTGAAAAAAATTATTTGCGAGGAAAATCGAAGAAACAAATAGAAATCCGTTATCGGTGCAATACGCGAATTTCACTAATGGAGAGGGGAAAAAAATCTCCATCAATGTTTTTTTAATAAGGGGGCGCCCATAAATTACGTGAGGGGAAAAAGGGGGAAGGTGTCCAACAAAATCTTACTGCCAGAGGAGAGGGGGGGGAGTCCATCAAAATCTCACATGAACTTTTAGAAAAAAAAATAAACATTTTTTTTTTTTAACTTTTTTAACGCAAGTTTTTATAAAAAATGCTCATATTAGTTAATACAGCGAATCATTAGGCAGTCAGTTGTGATAATTACAAGTATAAGAACATGTTTTTGATTTCATTTCAACATGGATTTATTTTGAAACTTTATTATGTGTATGTTAAGCATTAGGATGCCAAATAGACGAAATAAAACGTGCCAAGAAGGTATCAAAGAAATATATTTATTCAAAAGTTATAGAGAAAATATCACGTGAGAATTTGAGGAGGAGGGGGGTCCAGGAAAATATTACTAAATCTCACCAAGGAGAGGGAGGGGTCAAAAATTTGGAGAAAAAAACCCAGTCACGTAATTTATGGATGTCCCTTAATATAGTTTGATTTGTTTTATCTTACTTTTATAGTGCTATATTTTTAGAGCAGTAAGTAAATGCTGGTAGTACTGCAAGGAAAATTATTAAATTTGAAAAACCTTTTTTCTTTAATAATAACAAATTATTTATCGTGAATCAGAATAAGATAGGAAAAGATAATAAATGGGTAGTTATTTTTTATTATTGCGTCAAAACCATTAAGGTCAAAACCTCCGTAAAAATAATTTGTCATTCATCAAAATTTGCTTTTGGAATATTTCTGAATATAATAGACTAAAATTTAAAGTAAAATTTTCAGAGATTACAATTAGATAAATAGACATAAGTCAGCTTGGGAATTGCGAAATTATTTCAGAATTATTTCGAGATTTTATCCTTGTAAAAACGATTTAAATTTTTATAATATAAATGTTATGCTGGAAGAAAACCCTTTGATTTATAAAAAATGTATGTGTATTCAAATATTGAACTTTGTCCAGTATCTTTATTAATTAATAGCATAAGTTTGGTTTACTTCTTCAGAAATTTAAAACCACCTCCTTAAAGCTATTTCCATGTGAAATAATTTAGTGCCTGTATTGAAAATAAAAGCTCCACAGAAAGTATTTTATTTGAAAAAAATACTTTTAATTTCATGCTATTTGCAACAATGGAACTCACATATATTGTTACAAGGATAACACTTGAATATATTTTATAACAATGCAATTTAGTGTTACCTAAAACTGTAACAAAGTTTCTTTTTCAGTCGTTGCTTGACTTTCAAGAATGTGGTATCTCGCAAAACTGTCTCCGCTAAAAACTTTTTCTTTTGAATGGAAAAACCATAGAGGTTGGGAAAAACAATTTTGGAAAGCATGACGATATTGAGGCAATAGGGATATGATATTATAAAGTAAGTTGATTTCTGCGGCATCTGAGTTTTAATATGTGATGAATAATGTTTTAAGTGAGAACTTTACTTTTTACAAAATTCATTAATATCATTACGCTTATTTTTAATTAAGCAATATTTTTTACAATCAGTTTTGGATATTTATTTTCTGTTTAGTCATTTACTTTCTATTTTGACTAGTTTGACTGCTATACTAGTGAATAATTATTTTCGGAACACAATATTAAATATTCTGATCAGAAACTTTCTGTAATTTATTGTTATTTTTTTTGTAAAGAAAAATAACTTTCTTGTTTTATTAAGGGTAATTTTGTAATAGAGTACATTATATAAACATTAGGTTTCTTATGGTAATTTAGTTCTAGAGTACCTTCCTGTTGATTATAAATACCTATTAGATTAGTTACCTATCTAAAAAATGTAACGAAATCTTGGTGATTTGATACTAATCATACCTTTACTGAATATTTAAACCCTAAAAATTCAACTCATAAACATGCCTTTATGTATTTTTCAAAGAAGCTGTTTATCTTTCATGAAAATTCTAATTTGAAAATTTATTTATTCCTTCAGTATCTTCTAAGAAAAATAAAGCAGTAAACTTATTACAATACATAAATTTAAAAATAAATGGAAAGGTTCTTATACTGTAGAATTGAAAAAAAAAAATAAACATACCTTATATAATTACAATAAATATTTTAGTTTTCTTAATCATTTCACAGTGTATTTGGAAATATTAAGTTCACTAACGACAATATCTTTAGTTGTGGGAGACAAATAGCCGGATAAGCTAGCTAGGGAATTTCGTAATTCCTATTCTGCGCTACAGCCAATTTTTGGCCAATTTCGTTATTATTTCTGAATTATTTTTAAAATATTGCTCTTTTTCAAAAATATCGATTGTACATTTAAAATGTAAATTTTGGTCTCGGAAAAAATATTAACTCCTTTTGGTAACAAAAAAAAATATATTTTCAGTATTTCTCAAAGTTTGAACGTGGATTAATTAATAAATTGCAGTTCGGCTAAATATCTATATAATTCTCTTACGTGGCTCACGAATTTGGCTGTATTTGTTACCCGCCGTTGGCAACGATCGGTTTGTTTACACTTTGCGAATTCATGCTCTAAAAAAATCATTTGTTGTGGTCATTGTAAGTGTTGTGAAATCATTTGTTGTGAACCAATTAGTTGTATTTGCTATACTTTGTTGCTGCCGTAAACTCTATTTATTTTAACCAATAAATTTAGTTGGTAATGAATGTCAGCTAGGCTGTACCAGCGTATGGCGAGCGAGCGTAGCGAGCACAGGATTGCGAAGCAATCATAGGGGAACTGCTTGAGCAGTTCCCGGGGGTTGGCGAGCGATAGCGAGTAGGGGGCGATAGCCCCCTAGTTCTTGTATAATTAAAAAGACGATAGGGTGAGAATTACATAAATTTGTATTTTTATTAATGGAAAAACATCATAATATTTAATAATTAGTTGAAAAAACTTGATCTACTTCCCCAGGAACTTGCAATAAAATATTTTATTTGAAAAAATTACTTTCAAGATGGCGACTGAGTTTTAGGAAAATGCTATTTGCAACAATGTAACTCAAACTCTATTCTTGCAATGCAAAGATGTATTTTACAACAATGCAATTTAGTTACCTTACATTACAACAAAGTTTTTTTTTTCAGTTTCGACTTGACTTTCAAGAGTCCAGCAGCTCTCAAAATCATCTTAAAAAACTGATTTTTTGGAGAAGAAACGTTGTGGAGAGGTGGATGACCCCTTGAAAAGAAAAAGCGATTTAAAAGTAAGTTTGATTTTAATGTTATTTGTGAGTTTTAATATTAGAAAAATTATTTCAAAAATCTGGACTGTACTTTTGGTTTTGTTCACTTATATATCAATATAGTTTTTAATTCAGCAGTATTTTTTTTTAGTTTTCGATATTAATTCTTCGCATTGACTAAGAAATAATATATCATTCATCCTTCCGGGGTAGATAAAATGAGCACCAAGCTCTCTTGGGGAATCAACTGGGGGTCCAGCGTCGGGATAGCCACTCGGCCTGGAGACAAGCTTGTAAGTAATTAGCACCCCCAGGCCCGAAGACTAATGAAACGGAGATGGGCACCGCATTACATGACATTAGATGATTGAATGAATACATTTCTGGTTGTCTGGAAATCCTATAAGACCTGAGTTCAAATCCAGGTCTTATTTGAATGGGTGGTTTAACAATTACTGATTCTTATAGGAGTGTCCTAAAACTGTTAAAAACTTTTATATATCTTTCAACGTATTACATTCAGGATTTCATTTGACATTAGATGATTGAATGAATACATTTCGGGTTGTCTGAAAATCCTATAAGACCTGAGTTCAAATCCAGGTCTTATTTGAATGAGTGGTTTAACAATTACTTATTCTTATAGGAGTGTCCTAAAACTGTTAAAAACTTTTATATATCTTTCAACGTATTATATTCAGGATTTCATTTGACATTAGATGATTGAATGAATACATTTCGGGTTGTCTGGAAATCCTATAAGACCTGAGTTCAAATCCAGGTCTTATTTGAATGGGTGGTTTAACAATTACTGATTCTTATAAGAGTGTCCTAAAACTGTTAAAAACTTTTATATATCTTTCAACGTATTATATTCAGGATTTCATTTGACATTAGATGATTGAATGAATACATTTCGGGTTGTCTGGAAATCCTATAAGACCTGAGTTCAAATCCAGGTCTTATTTGAATGGGTGGTTTAACAATTACTTATTCTTATAGGAGTGTCCTAAAACTGTTAAAAACTTTTATATATCTTTCAACGTATTATATTCAGGATTTCATTTGACATTAGATGATTGAATGAATACATTTCGGGTTGTCTGGAAATCCTATAAGACCTGAGTTCAAATCCAGGTCTTATTTGAATGAGTGGTTTAACAATTACTTATTCTTATAGGAGTGTCCTAAAACTGTTAAAAACTTTTATATATCTTTCAACGTATTATATTCAGGATTTCATTTGACATTAGATGATTGAATGAATACATTTCGGGTTGTCTGGAAATCCTATAAGACCTGAGTTCAAATCCAGGTCTTATTTGAATGGGTGGTTTAACAATTACTTATTCTTATAGGAGTGTCCTAAAACTGTTAAAAACTTTTATATATCTTTCAACGTATTATATTCAGGATTTCATTTGACATTAGATGATTGAATGAATACATTTCGGGTTGTCTGGAAATCCTATAAGACCTGAGTTCAAATCCAGGTCTTATTTGAATGAGTGGTTTAACAATTACTTATTCTTATAGGAGTGTCCTAAAACTGTTAAAAACTTTTATATATCTTTCAACGTATTATATTCAGGATTTCATTTGACATTAGATGATTGAATGAATACATTTCGGGTTGTCTGGAAATCCTATAAGACCTGAGTTCAAATCCAGGTCTTATTTGAATGGGTGGTTTAACAATTACTGATTCTTATAGGAGTGTCCTAAAACTGTTAAAAACTTTTATATATCTTTCAACGTATTACATTCAGGATTTCATTTGACATTAGATGATTGAATGAATACATTTCGGGTTGTCTGAAAATCCTATAAGACCTGAGTTCAAATCCAGGTCTTATTTGAATGAGTGGTTTAACAATTACTTATTCTTATAGGAGTGTCCTAAAACTGTTAAAAACTTTTATATATCTTTCAACGTATTATATTCAGGATTTCATTTGACATTAGATGATTGAATGAATACATTTCGGGTTGTCTGGAAATCCTATAAGACCTGAGTTCAAATCCAGGTCTTATTTGAATGGGTGGTTTAACAATTACTGATTCTTATAGGAGTGTCCTAAAACTGTTAAAAACTTTTATATATCTTTCAACGTATTATATTCAGGATTTCATTTGACATTAGATGATTGAATGAATACATTTCGGGTTGTCTGGAAATCCTATAAGACCTGAGTTCAAATCCAGGTCTTATTTGAATGGGTGGTTTAACAATTACTGATTCTTATAGGAGTGTCCTAAAACTGTTAAAAACTTTTATATATCTTTCAACGTATTATATTCAGGATTTCATTTGACATTAGATGATTGAATGAATACATTTCGGGTTGTCTGGAAATCCTATAAGACCTGAGTTCAAATCCAGGTCTTATTTGAATGGGTGGTTTAACAATTACTGATTCTTATAGGAGTGTCCTAAAACTGTTAAAAACTTTTATATATCTTTCAACGTATTATATTCAGGATTTCATTTGACATTAGATGATTGAATGAATACATTTCGGGTTGTCTGGAAATCCTATAAGACCTGAGTTCAAATCCAGGTCTTATTTGAATGGGTGGTTTAACAATTACTGATTCTTATAGGAGTGTCCTAAAACTGTTAAAAACTTTTATATATCTTTCAACGTATTATATTCAGGATTTCATTTGACATTAGATGATTGAATGAATACATTTCGGGTTGTCTGGAAATCCTATAAGACCTGAGTTCAAATCCAGGTCTTATTTGAATGGGTGGTTTAACAATTACTGATTCTTATAGGAGTGTCCTAAAACTGTTAAAAACTTTTATATATCTTTCAACGTATTATATTCAGGATTTCATTTGACATTAGATGATTGAATGAATACATTTCGGGTTGTCTGGAAATCCTATAAGACCTGAGTTCAAATCCAGGCCTTATTTCAATCGGTGGTCTAACAACTACTGATTCTTATAGGAGTGTCCTAAAACTGTTAAAAACTCTTATACATCTTTCAACCCATTATAGTCAGGATTTCAAAAGATGATCGAATGAATGCATTTCCTGTTGTCTGGAAATCCTATAAAACTTGAGTTCAAACCCAGGTCTTATTTGAATCGGTGGTGTAACAACTACCGATTTTTATAGGAGTTGTCTAGTCGCACTCATCATCTGACGAGTGTCACCACTAAAGAGTGCTAAATCTAGTAAGGTGGGGCATATGGGCAGGGAAGTCTTTAGACGGGTGCCTCGTCTAGGTGGTGAGGCAATCTACTTAATATGTTTCCAGGGAGGTACAATGGTGTGAGGAAGCATAGTAAGGTAGGCTGTAGCGGCTGAGCGACTCATTTAAACCTTTCAGTCCTAAGCAGCCCGAGATTACCATTGAATCCTATGGCAAATTCGGGGCGGATAGGACTAAAAGGGATTAATAGAAATGAATTCTTCCATATAGACAGTGTTTGGCACGGAAGGTTTTATTTCGACTCTAAACGAAATTCGTGGCTTTTGTTACATAAGTAGACTTGTAATAATAGTTTACTATACAGGGTCACTGAGTTGCACTCCTCCCACTTGGAGGAATGTATATCTAAGCAAGTATTTTATACTTTGGTAGGGATAGGGTAGGGAAGTAGTGGTGTTTACTGGAAGCAGTGTGAGTGGAGGTAGCCTATTATATGTTCTTTTGGCAGGGGTGGGATGAGGTCGGAAGTTGGTAGGTTGCAGCAGCTCGGGCCGCTCGGGCTCACGTTTGGGGGAAAAATAATATGCGATGAAGCTGGTAAGCGTTGTAGGGGGATTTCATTTCTTATATCATTTGATGTTTTTTGTGTTTGTTGTGCGACAGAAGACTCTCTTTACATAGAGGCCCTCTGCGAGACAATGTAGAGGCCTGTTGCTCGACGGTGTGTGGGCAATTGGGGCCTGCTACGCGACGGGTTGTTTTGTGGTGTAGGACGCTCTTAACATAGAGGCCTACTGTGCGACTGTGTGTTGTGCAGTGTAAAAGACTCTCTAAACTTAGAGGCCCACTGCGATACAATGTAGAGGCCTGCTGCTCGACGGTGTGTTGGGCAATTGGGGCCTGCTACGCGACGGGTTGTTTTGTGGTGTAGGACGCTCTTAACATAGAGGCCTACTGTGCGACTGTGTGTTGTGCAGTGGAAAAGACTCTCTAAACTTAGAGGCCCACTGCGAGACAATGTAGAGGCCTTCTGCTCGACGGTGTGTTGGGCAATTGGGGCCTGCTACGCGACGGGTTGTTTTGTGGTGTAGGACGCTCTTAACATAGAGGCCTACTGTGCGACTGTGTGTTGTGCAGTGGAAAAGACTCTCTAAACTTAGAGGCCCACTGCGAGACAATGTAGAGGCCTTCTGCTCGACGGTGTGTTGGGCAATTGGGGCCTGCTACGCGACGGGTTGTTTTGTGTTGTAGGACGCTCTTAACATAGAGGCCTACTGTGCGACTGTGTGTTGTGCAGTGGAAAAGACTCTCTAAACTTAGAGGCCCACTGCGAGACAATGTAGAGGCCCACTGCGAGACAATGTAGAGGCCTTCTGCTCGACGGTGTGTTGGGCAATTGGGGCCTGCTACGCGACGGGTTGTTTTGTGGTGTAGGACGCTCTTAACATAGAGGCCTACTGTGCGACTGTGTGTTGTGCAGTGGAAAAGACTCTCTAAACTTAGAGGCCCACTGCGAGACAATGTAGAGGCCCACTGCGAGACAATGTAGAGGCCTTCTGCTCGACGGTGTGTTGGGCAATTGGGGCCTGCTACGCGACGGGTTGTTTTGTGGTGTAGGACGCTCTTAACATAGAGGCCTACTGTGCGACTGTGTGTTGTGCAGTGGAAAAGACTCTCTAAACTTAGAGGCCCACTGCGAGACAATGTAGAGGCCTTCTGCTCGACGGTGTGTTGGGCAATTGGGGCCTGCTACGCGACGGGTTGTTTTGTGGTGTAGGACGCTCTTAACATAGAGGCCTACTGTGCGACTGTGTGTTGTGCAGTGGAAAAGACTCTCTAAACTTAGAGGCCCACTGCGAGACAATGTAGAGGCCCACTGCGAGACAATGTAGAGGCCTTCTGCTCGACGGTGTGTTGGGCAATTGGGGCCTGCTACGCGACGGGTTGTTTTGTGGTGTAGGACGCTCTTAACATAGAGGCCTACTGTGCGACTGTGTGTTGTGCAGTGGAAAAGACTCTCTAAACTTAGAGGCCCACTGCGAGACAATGTAGAGGCCCACTGCGAGACAATGTACAGGCCTTCTGCTCGACGGTGTGTTGGGCAATTGGGGCCTGCTACGCGACGGGTTGTTTTGTGGTGTAGGACGCTCTTAACATAGAGACCTACTGTGCGACTGTGTGTTGTGCAGTGGAAAAGACTCTCTAAACTTAGAGGCCCACTGCGAGACAATGTAGAGGCCTGCTGCTCGACGGTGTGTTGGGCAATTGGGGCCTGCTACGCGACGGGTTGTTTTGTGGTGTAGGACGCTCTTAACATAGAGGCCTACTCTGCGACTGTGTGTTGTGCCGCAGAAGGCTCTCTTAACATAGAGACCCCGCGGCGAGACGGTGTAGCTGCACAAGTGTGTTTTGCAGCATAGGACGCTCTTAACTTAGAGGCCTGCAGAGTGCAACTGTGTGTTGTGCCGCAGAAGGCTCTCTTAACATAGAGACCCCGCGGCGAGACGGTGTAGCTGCACGAGTGTGTTTTGCAGCGGAGGACGCTCTTAACTTAGAGGCCTGCAGAGTGCAACTGTGTGTTGTGCCGCAGAAGGCTCTCTTAACATAGAGACCCCGCGGCGAGACGGTGTAGCTGCACGAGTGTGTTTTGCAGCGGAGGACGCTCTTAATTTAGAGGCCTGCAGAGTGCAACTGTGTGTTGTGCCGCAGAAGGCTCTCTTAACATAGAGACCCCGCGGCGAGACGGTGTAGCTGCACGAGTGTGTTTTGCAGCGGAGGACGCTCTTAATTTAGAGGCCTGCAGAGTGCAACTGTGTGTTGTGCCGCAGAAGGCTCTCTTAACATAGAGACCCCGCGGCGAGACGGTGTAGCTGCACGAGTGTGTTTTGCAGCGGAGGACGCTCTTAACTTAGAGGCCTGCAGAGTGCAACTGTGTGTTGTGCCGCAGAAGGCTCTCTTAACATATAGAGACCCCGCGGCGAGACGGTGTAGCTGCACGAGTTTGTTTTGCAGCGGAGGACGCTCTTAACTTAGAGGCCTGAAGAGTGCAACTGTGTGTTGTGCCGCAGAAGGCTCTCTTAACATAGAGACCCCGCGGCGAGACGGTGTAGCTGCACGAGTGTGTTTTGCAGCGGAGGACGCTCTTAACTTAGAGGCTTGCAGAGTGCAACTGTGTGTTGTGCCGCAGAAGGCTCTCTTAACATAGAGACCCCGCGGCGAGACGGTGTAGCTGCACGAGTTTGTTTTGCAGCGGAGGACGCTCTTAACTTAGAGGCCTGCAGAGTGCAACTGTGTGTTGTGCCGCAGAAGGCTCTCTTAACATATAGAGACCCCGCGGCGAGACGGTGTAGCTGCACGAGTTTGTTTTGCAGCGGAGGACGCTCTTAACTTAGAGGCCTGCAGAGTGCAACTGTGTGTTGTGCCGCAGAAGGCTCTCTTAACATAGAGACCCCGCGGCGAGACGGTGTAGCTGCACGAGTGTGTTTTGCAGCGGAGGACGCTCTTAACTTAGAGGCCTGCAGAGTGCAACTGTGTGTTGTGCCGCAGAAGGCTCTCTTAACATAGAGACCCCGCGGCTAGACGGTGTAGCTGCACGAGTGTGTTTTGCGGCGGAAGACTCTCTTAAACAACGAATCACAACAATGACATAACAATAAGTATATTTTATCACAAAACATTTTTGGTTGCAACAATTAAAACCCCCATTAATGGATTTTTACAGAATCTCAGTAGAGCATTTGCATCGTGAATTTAGTTGTTGGTGTTAAGCTTGTGTGTGTGCAGTTGGTACAGGTTTTAAGTATATTTCCGATTTCCATCAGGTTGAAGAAGGTCATGCATGTGACAGGACATGTAGTATAAAAGACGACTGGACTATTTTCTTTGGCGCGCGGACTTGAAAATGGACCTGTGGAACACTATAAAGGTAAGTTATTGTTTGATCTCAATGTGTAAGGTAGATGTTAATCGTAAATGGTTAACGCTTTCAATACAGTTGACTCCGCTAATATGATCACATTTATCCAAGATTACAATGATAACGATATCCGATTGATAATAATAATCTATTCTAATTAGTACTTATAAGTGGCAAACATTGTAATTTGTGTGTTTGCCTTAAAACTCAGGAATATGTAGTCTACTTGTTTATAAATGATTTTCTAGTATGCATTTTGCAACTTAAACATTCTCAAAGAAAAATATGATAGCGGATCATATAACACTACTACATTAAGGTCTCATTTTGTATGTTTATGTATTAAAACTGGCCTTCAAAGGGGGAAAAGGGATTTTCTATAGGGGATTACATTAAACGATATACTAATCACATAAAACGATACATTTTGCGTTAATTTAAGTGGGAGTGATCGGAATCAATTAATTTCGATAATATTATACGATTGATGACATTAACCGCTATCACATTGAGCGGAGTCGACTGGATTAACTTCATGAAGTAATGAAATGTATTTTAAATAAATAAAAAATCACTTATCTTAGTAATCTCATACTTAACAATTAATGTTTTCCATTGATGGATTTTTAAGACCACAATAATATATGATGAGGATGAAGTAAAATACTTGTCAACTCATTAAAGAATATCTGGCATTTACTGTGCTGAAATTTCAACAAAATGTGGAAAATCCAATTTTCCGAGAACGACCGAACAAAGTAGTTTAATAACTGATATCTTAGCCACTTCTGTAGTAGGGCATTTAGAGTTTTCCAATATTTATCCAATATTTCGCGCTCCGGGAGCGAGGGGAATGGTGGTCGTCCCGATGACCCTGTTCACTCTCAAGTCTCATTGGAGGCCGGACCTGCATAGCATACAGATTTATCCCAATTTATTATATTGTTTTTGAATTTTTTCTGAAAATTTGGGCCTATTGGCCGTAGATAAGATAACACACAATAAATTTTTAAAAATAACTCAATTTTTACTGAAAGTATTTATGTTAAAACTCTAATTCATTAGTTTTGTATCGTATTAATTTAAATGGGAATGAAAATATTTCTTTTTATTAACACTATTTTAATGTTTTCTTCTCTCTTTAGCTTTTCACAATTTACCAAGTCTTTCTAGTGTTTTTTTGTATATTTTTATTTTATTTTTTTTTCAATACTTAAATTATTTTCTTACGTTAATTTTTTTTACAACAATGGGCAATACCACTATTTTTTTAAATATAAATAATAATATCCTTACCCTATGAAGAAAACTGTTCTGAATTCGACTTTCTGCATGAAAACAACCAAAAAAATTTATTTTCTTAATTATTTAAGATTTAAAAGCGCGGAATTTGAGCCGTACTCAAATCGTTCTCCCATTGGCTGATGCAATTGTGACGTACTTCCATCCTATACAAACAATTTGGTTGCTTGGGCTTGTCTTTGTTTACTGTTGGGTTGTCGATATTCTTTGTTTCTATCAAATATCCCTTAAAGACCGATGGAAATGCAAAAAGGACCAATAACACATCTTATAACACCAAAATTACATATATTTCGTACAGTTTTCTTGGTTTTTCATCCCGATATTTTAGTAAGAAATCATTGATATGCAGATTTTGCCTCTTGTTAACTAGAATGGCTCCAAAAGTGTTTTTTAAAACACTAGTAAAACGAAAATATGTAAGAATAAAAGTAACACTTTATGTAAGTTTCGTCTCTTCTTCATACATCTAAGGAATTTAATTTAATTAAATGTTAAGTTTGTCTGTAAAATATTCTAGAATTCTTATTCCTAAAATATTGTTATATTTTTATTTCTACTAGTTTTTTTAAATATTTCCGAAGCCATCCTAATTAACAAGAGGCAAAATCTGCATAACAATGTATCGGATGGAAGTACGTCACAACTTTTCCCCGCGAAAATTTTGATTTCGCGCTAAAAAAAAAAACGCAAACTTTGAATTTGATTTTAAGAAAAAGTATGCATCGTAGAGCAAAAATTTTTGAAGGTATATTTATGTGTATGAAATCTGAACCAAATAAAAAAATAAAAAATAAATAGTGGTATTGCCCATAGAGAAATTTATCGGTCTTATGATTTATTTTTGAAATATTCACAGAAAATTTTTTTACCTTCCTGGGAAAAGTTACCTAAAACTAGTCTTGCTTCCGATCACTTTGTTTATCCTTTTTAGTCTAGCCGCCCGACTCTTCCTATACGATTGAATGCAAAACACGGGCGGTTTTGGATCGAAAGGGTTAGGTCTATGTTTATAAAATCCCCATGGAGAAACGGATATGTGATGCATATTCAAGGAAAATATTATAAAACAGAGAAAAAGATTGAAATTACGTTTTCAAAACTGGGAGAAAGGATGTTTTTCAGAGGAAAAATAAGCACTGGTCGGAAATGGATTTTTCCGTAGCGCACCATTTAATTGGTGGCATCATATCTCCCTCTTGGGGAGACCCCGAAAAAGCTTTCCTTCTGGTGGAATGTTGCGAGCGGAAAAAAAGAATGGGGAATTGTAATAAAATTTTATTTTAAAGAAAAAAAGAACTTTTACATTTCGCGATCCGAAAGAAATAGGAGTGGCTGCTGAGATTGGATTTAGCTGAATGGATTCCGAGTTTATTTCTGGTCGAAATGTTTCTTTAATATCCCAGAGACAAATATTTTCATTTGCTCAATAACGATAAGAAGTTTTGTTTTTCGAAGCGACGACTGGTGTTTTGTTTGCGGGCCTTTTAGTTTCTTTGATAGGTTGAATAGAGTTTTTATAAAAGAAATAAAAGAGGGCATTGCAAACCCCAGGAAGTTTTGGTCAAGGCTTTATATACCTTGTTGTTGTCGTGTGTAATCAGGCTCCTTTTGCATCCGTCACATATTTTTCAGTGAGAGAGTCTTTAATATGGAACTATTTTTGGTGAAGGAGGGACGAAGATAATTTACGTGGTGAAATTGGCGCTACTATAATTGCGAAAATTTCTGAGGATATAGTGTCCTACCTCTATCATTCAAGAGATCATTCCTCTAGAAAGTTTTGGAAATTCCCCCCCCCCCCAAAAAAATACTGTTTTATTTCATTTTTGGATAGCTGGAACCCTTTGTGATAATTTTAACCCCCCATAACCTCTTGCTACAACCAGGGGGAATTTCAGGATGTACTACATTCCCCGAAACTTCAAATTTTTATTTTTCTACCATAGAAAACGAACAAAAGTACTCCACAACTTGAATGAACGGGGGTTCGGGGGGTCCTCACCCTAAATATTTTTGAATTTAGCTTGCCAAAAAGGTCTATGTAAAAAGTATTATGAAGCCTTTTTCAGGGTATCTACAGGAGGGAAGCACAAAAAGATCCCGAGGGCCGCCATTAGAAACCCCTAGCTCATATCCAACGCCAAATCTGTCGCCAAAATTTGTGAATATATTGAACACCCGTTCATCCCAACATCCCTCGTGAAATAAAGCGTCCATCTCCACCACAAATCGCTGTCATCGCTTCCAAACCATCCATCCCGATAAACCAATCCATCCGCCCGTGAAGCTACTCCTGACGGACCCGTTCGCGCTATTTAAAAACCTAAACTAGCTTTCGACGCTCTCCGCGAGTCATTATAAAAGCCGCCGTGTTTTAAAAGCGGGGATTTGACCGCGAGCCGTAATGACGCTGGCTTTTGCTAATGGCTCCGGTGTTTTGGAATAGTTAGGGAGCGCCGTTCTCTGGAGTGGTAATATGAGCCAAATGCGGTTGGAGCGATGGGCCATTTGGAGTGGCGTGGCTGGAGGGATTTGGCGCGTTTTCAAATTGAGTTGCCACTAAAAGTTGATTCAATTCGAAGAATCTAATGTAAAATATCGATTCATATTCTTTGAATATAATTTGATCGAGAGTAAATTTTACTATACAGGTTTCTATAATCCTATCTCATATTCTCATTCTACTAAATTATATATTTCTGCTTTTTCATTAAATTAATAAGTTAAGGAATTAAAGGTATAAATTTGGAACCCGTATAAAAACATAATCGGGTCAATTTAATCGATTCAAAGTAAATTTTATTGAATATTTTTTAATCTAAAAGAGATTCAAGGGGTAAATAGACATTTAAAAAATTGTTATCGTATTTAAAAGATTTACTTATTATTCTGTTATTAATTTTTAATTAATGTTTCAATCCAATTGTACTTAACTCTAATATTCTGTTTTTCAACACTTCTTTTTTACATTAATAAGTTAAAAACCGTTAAAAAAGTAAGGCAATATTTGGAACTCATGTTTTTCAATCATTAAACATTAACTTGGGGATTTGGTAGCTAAGAAAAAATATTTGCTTCTCAAAGTGTTGGTTTAAAAAGAAGTAGCAGTGGGCAGTTTTCATATAGGTATTTTCATTTTTTTAAACTTGTTTTAAAAATGCTAACATTAACTATGAAACTTAATTGCAATTTGAGTTCTCTATAATTTGTTAAATTATATTTTGAGTTATGAATGCTACATTTAAAAAACATAATAAGAAAACTTAAAATAAATAGAGAACTAAATTTTCTCCTTTGGAAATTTTAATACTACTTGTTAGATGTTTATGATTTAGTAAAATGTTTAACTAATAATATTGTTTTCCTACTAGAGATTTTTTGGAAACAAAGATAGGGTAAGATCGATTCTTAAAGATCACTTAAATGGACAAATAATAAAATAAACCACTCGATTCTTTGGTTGAGAGATAATACGTTTTTGTGGGACGAAATGTAAAAGAACCGAGAGACTCCACTTTTAAGATTGTTTCTTCTGACTAATGTAGTGATAATAACTTTGCCGTTTAGGAAGTGATTGGTTGGTTGGTTGGATTTTTATGGCACACTTGGAAGTGATTGAGTAAGATATTTTGGTAAATTGAAATTATGGCGGGAAAATTGTTTTTTTAGGGGTTTCTGAAAGGAATCGGATGCGTCCAAATGGGATAAAAGAATTCAAATATACCACGCATTAGAAAGAGAAACTCAAGTGTGGTCCTCTATATTTTTAGATAGAGGCCCATTTGAATGCAATAGATGATTACGCATTTGAAAGAAAGTTTCAGATACGCTTGATAACATCAGCATATTTCTTACTTACATGCTAATGTTGTGATTAAACCTGAATAGATTCGAAGTTTGGGGAGACTTTTTTACTGCGAGCTTCGGAAATAGTGTAATGAATGCAAAGTATGGGATATGTGGTAGTTATTTTTTATTTTGCATCATGAACGTAAATAATACTAATTAACAACCCATTTAAAAACCTAAACACAAAAAAAAAAATTGGATTATCACGTATTTATTTTTGCATTAAAACCCACAGAACTTTACGGAATATCCTTCTTAGAAATAAGTAAATGTTTTTGAAGACTTTCGCAAATCCTTCAAATTATGTTTTATTTTACACATATTTTTCCCAAATTTTTATTTAGAAATATGTATTTCCTTATATTCAGAAATTTTAACTCAAATATAGTAATGTTTCTTTACATGTTTCTGACCTTTTCTTCCCTTTTGATTTACTCTAAAAAAATTATATTAACTGGAAATACGCATTTTTTAATTTTTATTTTATTTCTTTGAAATAAGCAGCACCTTAAAAAGTGCATGATACAATAACATCAAAAGAAAGATGTCTTTTATTTTAATGTCTTTTTATTACTTGAAATATAAAGAAAAAAAAACTTTTCTTGAAATGTCTTCTTAAAGAAATACCATATTTTACATTTTTCATTTTCATGAAATCTGAAAATATTAGATACTGTGTCCGGCCATTCTTTCAGGGGGACCAGTTTATTGGTCCATCCCTGTCGCTGCACCACTATTACTAACTACATAACAAAAATCAGCAAGAAAATATTTAAAATATAAAATATTCATCAATTTAGAAAACATTTAAATCCAAAAGTAAAAATCTGTCATTGATAAACGAGTTTTTAAATAGGCAATCCTTAATAAATAAAAAAAATACGGTAAATATTGTTAAGTTAACGTGTTGTTAAAACGGGTTTTAGTCGTCGATAAGTACAAATTGGGACATTGTAAAAAAGAAAAAGAATATTATGTGTTAGGTACAACAAATAGTTGGAATCCCATGAAAAGACTGTCTCTTCCCTTCACTTCCGTTAAAGGTGACGTTAATTACAAAATTCTTTCTGTTGCCGCCATTTTTAAAACTTGCTGCCGGATGCTATTGCAGTTATTGACACTTTAGAAAATTAGCTTTAGCAGTCCCCCTAGACAAATAGCTCGCACGTGGTATTTTCTAAATGCTTTACCGTTCCAAAGGAATGGGTTATTTTTAACTGTGTTTGAGGAATTCAAAAGCATTTAAAACGATTTTCGCTTGTGTGTCTTTTATATCCTGTTCTGATTTTTAATAAACATTTAAATATCTTATAACTTTTGTGACGTCGGTATTTTTTACTTTAAATTTAGAACTTCCAGAATTTTATAATAAAAAGTGTTATAAAAAGTGGATTTACCATGCTACAGAATTTACTAAATTCTTTTAAGAAATAGGTCAACCAACTTCTGTAAACGAAATAATTGTTATTTAAAATGTTATTTTAAAGGAGATAAACCTTTTTGAAGGATTCAATTTATCATATTTTATTTTATTTTCAAAATGTTAGGTAGCAATGTTATAAAGTTATATTGAGAACCGAGAACTATAATATTTTTTTGATTTTGCAAGCTGTAAGAATTATTTAGAATCAGCCTTTTTAATGAAATTTTAGTGCAGTAAAAAATATAGTGTCTAATAAATTGTAAATAGCTCCTAATAAATTGTGAACAGAATGATATTTACTGGGGTGAAGAAGATTTATATAGTTTTGAGATTTTAGATGATGAAATAAGGATCATTTTGCTATTTCTACTCTTTGTTTTCTTGAATTCAATATTAAAAACACAAAAACATTTTTAAAAGAAATTTTTAACCAGTAAAAACTTAAACCATTTAAAAAATACACATTATTACAATATCTTTTATTCTGGTTGTTTTACTACTTCAAAAACTTCTTATGGTGCTAAAAACATACAGAACAATTTGTGTAAAAACTGAAATTTGTCACATCAGTTTTCATAATAAGAAAGTTTTGCCCTGTTATAAAATATTCATTATATTTAATTGTGCTTTCCCCCCTTCTTCATTTAAAAACTTAGAGTTTCATTATTTTCTATTCTCCGAGGAAAAAGCTGCGAACTGTTGGAGTGAAAAAAGTTCGCAATCTTTTCTAAATTTGAATCTTCCCCCCTCCCCAGAAAGTACTTTGCGTCTTCAAAACAAACTGTTCGTGATAAAGTGTAATTTAAATTCTTCCCTCGTATTCTATTACTCCTTAGTTTTGTTTGGAGCGACCTAAAATATTAAATTATTTTCAATAGGGTTGAATGGGAATTTTTGTTGTTCAAGTTAATTGAAAAAGAAAAGATGAGGTAAACGAGGCTAATTTTTGGGGGATAAAAAAATTTAATTATAGCGTTAACTAAATATATTACTTTAGAATGTTTCACTTGTTTTTATTATTTTTATATAAGTAAAAGTTTCGTTTTTAATATACGGATCTCTAGGTTATCTTATTTCAAACATACAAAACAACACTTACTTGAATGATAAGAGTTAAAAGCGTGATTTTATTTTAACTAAATAAACTTTAGAAATAGAAATTCTTAAATAGTTAAATATTTTTAAATGCTATAAGTCTGATTTATAAATTGTAATGGAAAAATTCAATGTTAAACTAAAGTGGAAAAGAATTTATTAAATACTGAACCAATTAGCATAAGAATAGAAAATGTAAAAATTTTTAGGGTCCCTTTAAAAAATTATGGTGATATTTTATAAACCATGAATTTATTACATTGGAATTAATTTGTAGAGAATTCATACCTGAAATGATTTATAATTATAAAAACGTACCAAAAATCGTATTATGTTCTTAAATTAAATCATTTTACGTTGTTCATAAGTAAAAACTTCTTTACCTCTGATAGAATTAAGTATTTAATACTTTTAGTCTTACTTTAAACATTGAATCATTTATCTTTAATTTGCCATTCAATAATTTCTATCTATAACAGTAGTAATCTAGGGAGTAATTTAAAAATTAAAAGCAATAAGGTATACATAATATTGTGTCATATAACTTCATAATTTCAATTCTTTAATAATATATTCATTACTAATTTCAAATTCTTAACAAAAAATGTAAGTATGAAAAGGATAAAACAATAGAAAACTTTTAAGTAGTAAGAATTTTTTAAAAAGATAAATTTTCTTTTTCGAATTCAAACTCCTATTGTTTTTAATTTATCGAAATAATTGATGATTAACACTATAAAATAAAATCAGCAAAACCTTTAAAACTAATAGAAATTATAAAATTATCTTTCTTAATGTTAATTTTCAATTTTTTTATTAGTGTTTTAGTTTGTTAAGTTGTTATCTCTTACACAAATACACAAAACTGTATACTATAAAAGTTTTGCTTATTATAATTTAATCATCATACTTGTATTTATTTATCTTTCACTAAATCAAATAGTTATTATCAATGTCTTAACAATCAAAATCACATACGTTCTAAATAACTGTTCAAGAATAAAATAATGTAATTAAAAGGTTTTATTTCCGTTATCTGTCCCATTAAATAACACCAAGTTATTTTTAAAGCCAAAAATTAGAAATATTGCCAAAAATTGCGAACGATATTAAAATATGTAATTATATTAATGAGTTTGGCAATTCTTAAATATTTGGCACCTAAAACAGCTTGGCGATATTTAACGGGACAGTTGACGGAATTAAACCATTAAAATAAAAGCATATTGAAATTGTTGTATTACGCTACAAAAACTAAATCATGTTCCATTTACAAATGAAGTTTTATCTAACAATAAATCCCTTTGTAGTACTTTTAAACGTTACAAAAACAGCTCAAAAAGGGCTGTTAGTACATGCAACTTTTTTGCTTTACTTCATAGCCAATAAAAGAGCTTTCGTGTCCAATACTCGTGTGTGAAAGTAATAGAAAGGTAAGAACAAGTGACCTGAGAGAATTCCTGACAAAGAGCGATCATAGGACGAAACTTTCAGCAAATAAATGTTAGAAACTTAAGTGATTTGGAGGAAGGAGTTTTCGATTTGTTATGTTTAAGAGCATTTGTAAGTTGTGAGAAGCAGTACAGATGTGTCTCCTGTATTATTGTTGTTTTGTAGTGTAAAGATTTGTCGATTTAAACATTAAAGTAAATCTTATCCGATCATTTTGTCTAAAGTGAAAGGTATGTTTTTGTAAGGAAAGAAATGATGTGAAGAACTGGGAATTTCATCTGGGTTTTTATTGTCACAGTAATGTCTTGAACTTCCACAAAAAATAGTATGAAACTAAAAAGGTTGTGAATTTATTTTTCTGAAACAGTTAGTATTGCTTCTTAAAATCGTAGAAGTTCCTTATAAGCATTTATTTGTATTTATTAATTCATATGTATGTTCATTCACGTATATTTTATTACTTCTTTCGTATGTTTTTTTTATAAATGAAAATCTCTAGATAGAAAAACAAAATCCAAAATAACCAATACTGCAGAAAACACTATTTAATTGCTACACTTTTTCATAAAACTATATTGAACCTTAACTTATACAAATACATATATTGTTGCTTAACTAACGCTTTAGGGAATATTTATTTTTTGGTCTTTGATATTAACTTAAATAAGAAATCTCCCAGCAGTTACGATAGTTGGTCTAACATAGGAATCGTTCAGATATATGTTATGTTTATATCAAAGCTATTCTGCACATAGATAAATAATATCTAAATCCAATGACCTATTTAGAGAAAACTAAATGTCAACATAACGTATCCTTAAAATGTATTTTTCAAACGTAAAGAAACATAATCGATGGTGTTTTTCAAAACACAAAACGCACCATTGTAAAAAAAAAATTCACACTTCATTCATTCAGAACCTAAACGCGAACTCAAAAGAATAAAAAAAAAAGAAAAATACTTTTACGTTTCTTTAAGTTACCGTGATTTTTCCAGTCTCACAGAAAACTTAAGCCCCTCCAAGATTTTCAGAAAAAGATGTTATCGCCAGTTCTATTTTTTTTTGCATGGAACAAGAAGTTTTCCAGGCCTCTCGCATTCCTTTACTGTAGATAACGACCGAAATGTCTTCTTTTCCAAAAATAGACAATTCTGAAGTTTTAGCTCCAATTTGTAGTGCAGAGTGTAATCCAATAAAGTCTATAGGGTCGGGAAAATAGCGCTTTTCGAGAGCTTTGATCTCTCTATCTGATGGCCTTGGCTTGGGATTGTTGGAGCCGAAATTAGGTTTGGGAAAGGTCAGTGTTGTTAAACCGTTTAACTTCAAAGGGGAATCTTTTATCTGAAAATAATAGTCTTGAATGAACTTAAGCGTAAAGTAGGTAGTATTTGCACTTCGACAGTTTATAACAATTTAACCTCTTTGGTTTAAGAAAACATGGATTTGTAGTGTTGAAGATTTTTTGAAATAGGAAATATTGTCTTCTAAGGAAAATTTCAAAATTAATAACGCAACATGGTTATACCCAGTGTTAGATAGGGTGTATAATTTTATTAAAAGCATAGAAACATACTGAAGAAACACTAAAACAATATGCTTAGGTAAATCATATTCCTATTTCTCTTTGCTATTGTATTAAGGGATACTATCAAACTCTTAATTTAACCCTAACAGCTTTTAAAAGGGCATAAATTTTTTTTTAATTAGCTCTTTACATTTTCATTTGAAGAGGATACTAGAAAGTTTCAAACAGTGTACCTCGAGTGTTTGCTTTAAAATCACGACTATTTAAAACTTATTGAAGTATGTAAAACGATTACCTAGAATGTATTTCGCAATTTTTACATTTTTAAAGAAAAATATTAGAGTGGAACAAATAACACTAATAAATTAATGACTCATTTTGTATTTTGTATAATTATGTATTAAAATTGGCCTTCAAACAGGAAAAAAGGAGTTTTTTGGGGGATTTAACCAGATTTTGATAACATTAAGCCATATTTTGATAACATAAAACGATACATTTTGTGTAAACTTAGAGTTATTGGGACCGGTCAATTTTGATAACGAATAACGAAATAACAATTTTGATAAGAATGTACAAAATACATACCAGGTAATCATTTTAAATACTTCAATTAGGACTACATAGTTGTGATTTTAAAGCAAACACTCGAGTTACACTGTTTGAAAATTTCTAGTATCAAATAGCTTATTATTAACAATTGGATAATGTTATCATTCTACTCATGGACAAAAGTGATCACATTAAGCGGAGTCGACTGTTTATAGAATACCTTATGCAAAACAAGTAAAGAGGTGAATCCCAAAAAAAGGTTTTCCCGACAAAATTCCTATAACTATACCTCTTTAATAGCTTTCAATGAAATAAACCCTAAAAAACCCCGAATGATCAGAAATTACGTGAAACAAGATTTCCCTTGCACGGATCCAAAACCAGCCAATTACCGCAAAAACGAAACAAATCGTATAATTACAGGTGAAAGTCAGCCCGAATTCGACTCAACTTCTCTTCTTCGTCCGAAAATCGTGACAGCCCGCCCTGATCGTCCCGCAGACGATTATGACGAAGGGGACACGTCCGTTCTAACGAGTCGTAATTAAAGACAAGGTAACGCGAGATGCCGAAATTGGAAAACTTCTTCGATTCGAAGCGCTATTTTTGTGAAGTGTGTGCTTGTCTTTTCTTCGTATCTTACTGAGGTCATAAATTTGAAATGACTGTGATGGGAGTAATGTGGGGGAGGGATGTTTTTCGGTGGGGTAATTGCGCGGAATATGTAACGTGTCTTGTAACGTTGGGTTTTGAGTTAGTCGTGGTTTTGATGGAAATAAATGCAGGTTTTCTTTTGAAGTTGATAGGCCGGTTGTTAATCTTTATAAAATTTTTCGTAACGGATGATGCAACTGAAAGTTCACTTTCATTTTATAAGTGACGATGAGGATATATGGGGGTGAGTTGGCAAACTTGTCCAGTTTTTATGTATCCTTGATCAGAAGTGTTAAATTAAATCATCACTAGTTACAATCCATATTTATTAAAATTCTTTTGAGCTTTAAGCTGTGGTCAATAGTTAAATATTAATTACTAATTATTAAAATTTAATAAAAATAAAATTAAATTATTAATTAATTTTTAATTCTTGACCACAGCTTAAAGCTCGAAAGAATTTTTAATAAATGTGGATCTTACCGGCTGTGAAAACTACTCTTTCATACTATTTACGTTATTCACCATGCATTGTAAACTTATTACGCACTGTCACTTGAACCCCTTGACTTCTTCTATCCTATCCATAAAACAGTATTAATCAATTAATAAATTTCTTAGAGTTTAGGAAAAAATGATAAAACTGTTTCTGTTTCTTCTGCAACAGAGCATTATAATACATTATAATATCACGTTACATCTCTTTATTAGATAATCACTTTCAATTCAATCAATGAATCAATTTTTAAATTACTACATCAAAAGCAATGAAGTAACGTTGTGAGTATTTATGTCAGAAACCAAAAGTAATCTTTGTGACTCAGAATTGTTTTTGTTATTACGTAAGATTTTAATATAATCTTCGAAAGCCTGTTGGGTTGCTAGAAGGAGTTTCTGTACGCAAATCGTGATAAAAAGACGCGATATACAGTAGGTTGTTTCAAAAAATTTTTTTTTAGAAATTCCCAGATGCCCCCCCCCCTCAAGTTGTTACAAATAATAAAACATTATTACCTGCAAGTTTTCAGGTCTCTAGGACGATTTTTGACCCCCGCGCCCTTCAAAAGTACGTTTCCCATGTTAAAGTATAGGGAAAATATTGAAAATATCGTCATTTTTGGTTCTTTTCAATTTTACGAGCCTGAACGCGGTCAATATCGAATTAAAACCTATACATCATCTTTGGAATATCATTGCCTCAAGATCCTATCGGAAAAATATTCCATGGCACCTACTGGGGGGTAGTTACACGGGGGTGAAAAGCGAGCTTTCACCGAAAAACGAGGATGCTTGCCGCGGGTGCTGGTTATGCTCGCCGGCGTTTGCGGAGGGACCTGGATAAAAGCCTATTTAAGAGTTTTTTTAACCTTTTTCCTAAGGTACCTGGTCATTTGGAACCCATCTGGCGGGAGTTGTGTCTGGACCCCCCATGAGAGGCCTTCATCCAACTCCCGCCGCAAGCGCCGGCAAGCATCCTCGTTTTTCGGTGACAGCTCGCTTTTCACCCCCGTGTAACTACACCCCAGTAGGTGCCATGGAATATTTTTCCGATAGGATCTTGAGGCAATGATGTCCCAAAGAGGATGTATAGGTTTTAATTCGATATTGACTGCTTTCAGGCTCGTAAAATTGAAAAGAACCAAAAATGACGATATTTTCAATATTTTCCCTATACTTTAACATGGGAAACCTACTTTTGAAGGGCGCGGGGGTCAAAAATCGTCCTAGAGACCTGAAGATTTGCAGGTAATAATGTTTTAGTATTTGTAACAACTTGAGGGGGGGGCATCTGGGAAATTCGAAAAAAAAAATTACCATATACTTTCGAAACACCCTAATATACAGTCTAGTATAGAAAAAGTATACCAAGACTAAAGAATTCCCCAGTATAACACACATTTCCAAGCTTGTCAGTAGATTTGCTGAAAGAATGTCGGAAATGATTAGAGTATAGTTAACTGTAGTGAAGAGATTTGAAGAGTCCTCGGGTCTAACTAAGCCGCTTAGAATTGCTTCCTTTTGTGAATCGATAAAGTTAATCTGGAACAGTGTTGAATAAATGAAGGTGAGTTGAGTATTTAACGAGTTGCTAAGCCTGCTGTGTAAAAGGTAAAGGTTCCTGAGATTATTGGATTTGGTAGGGAGGTCAACAGGTTTCACTTGCTATTAATTTTAGCGTTTCGTTTTGTTTATGCCATGTAGAGCGAGAAGTTTCGGGGAATATTTATTCAGTTTGATCTTACGTTTTCTAAGATGCAGACGTTTCTTCCAAATAGAAACAAAACGAGCATAAACAGCTATTTAACATTGAAATCATTGGTTGTGGAGAGGTATTTATTTAATTAGTTGTTTCTTACTTGAAATATATGATAAAAATAATGTTATAATTTGGATTTAGAAAATGAAAAAGGATCTGTTATGAATGTTGAATTATAAATATTGTTGTCAACCAATATGAAATTTTAGATACTTCACTTTAAATTTGAAGGTAAAATCCCTTCTCTCTATTTACTTTATAAAATATGGCTGTGGGAGTTGATATTTTGTAAGATATTTGAGAAAAATAAATAAATGATATTTGAAATAAAAACCTGCGTTTTTAAAATGATATACATGCTAGGACGGGCAATCTGATAAATCCGGGCATTATTAATAATACCCGCGCATATTTCGGGCAAAGTGATAAATACTCATTGATAAATGCCATTGAATTTTTCACATTGCCAGCCTCACTTAGGGCATTAATTATAATGCCTGGTTTATCACTTTAACCCCCATAACAAACATAATTTAAATTTAAACTGAACATAATTTAATCTAACATCTTACTAGGTTTAGAAAGTAAAAACTTTTTTGTTAGTTTTAAAAGCTATAAGTAAAAGACATTTACATTAGTCTTAATTATTGAAATTTATTTTTTCTTCCTTTAACGAAGCTTGGGTAATTGAGTATAACCATTAAGAGAACAAATTATAAACCATATTATTTTCACACTCCATTTACAAAAGCATTAAAATTTATTACACCTTTATTTACATTATTCAAAAGCATTTAATATTTATTAGTATATAACAACCTGTTTCTCGTAATTCAAAGGATTATAAAGCTGGTGTAATTGTTTTACAAACAAGTCAGAATTATTGAATCATAATATGATTTAAACTACACATAGAAAATTTATTTAACAGTTTCACTTCAAAATAATTCTCATTATCAAATTCACCGTTCGTGTTTCATTCATATTTCCAAATTCCACAACGTAGGACGCGATCTAGACCTCTAATTGGTTTATCAGATAATTGTCAATCCAAATATGAGATTGCGAATCGCTCTGATTGGTCTTTAAATGGAGACGTAAATCTTACCAAGTGGAATTAGGAAACATACGTCTACCCTTTTCATTTACAACAGCAAAAGAAGACAAAATCCATTCGCGTTGCCACACACAAAACATAAAAAACTCCGTCATTTTTCATTCACAGTTCACAGGGGAAAACGACACAACAGGCTGAATATTCCGCCCTCGCTATAAAAGGAAGAGCCATGCTAATACCGTTCGACAAGTGCCGCTAAGAAGCAAAAGGCAGGAGCTAAACTCCGCTCATGAATGATTCAATTTCCGTTGTTGTGAGGTAAAAAACATTACTGCTCGGACTCGCTGCCTTTTACGAGCACTTTCGCGGGGATGAATTATTCTTTTTATGCGGTCGAAAGGAGCAAGAGGTGTAAATGCCGTCGGATGGTTCGATTGGACCTCGGTCACTTCTTTTGGTGATGCATCTGGACAGTCGAGCTTTTGGGTACTGATGAAAAACTTTTTAGTTTTTCGATCATAGTTTTATACTGTAATATGAAAGAGTGTCTGTAAATAGTTTTCCACTTACTTATACATCTAAGAGAAAGAGGTATTTTCACGTTTTGAGATTAAATTTTATTTAAATAGTGGACAAAAAAACCCATGAAGAATGACGTTTAAATGAAGTATTTTCGTAGCCAAGTTTCTGAGATATAAATTTTTGAATTTTCGTTTTGCGTTTTAGCGCGAAAACAGAAACACTGTTGTTTAAGTGCGCTGTGACGTCACATCCAATAGAATCCTGTTTTCTGATGTTGGAAAACAGTGAAAACACTAGTTTCGAATGCGCTGTGATGTCAAATCCCGTTTTTTGATCACGTGACTTAACTAGTGTTTTTTGGCAAAAAATAAAATTGAGTTTTAAATTATTTAAAACATATTTTTGAACTTAAAAATATGATATTTGATAGTTTTAAACTATAACTTATCAAAAAAGTGTAAAATTAAGCAAATCCCTCACTCATGCAAATGCCTCATTACTAATAACTTATTCACAGCTAGCAACCTTTTTTACTATTGTTCGAGAGTGATTTTTATTTCAGTAATTAATTGTGGTATAGTAATTAAGGAATATATGATCATTTACTACTTATAGATATCATCTGTTTATTGTAAGAAGGAATACATTTCAGAAGCTGTTTTTTTATCGAAATTCTAGTCAACTCGCCATTGGATTCTAGCTACTTGTATAATGTAAGTAGTGTTCGGCAACTAGTGGTCAAAAAGTAGTTAACTACCAACTACTAACTAGTCTGGGAAAATCTAGTTGCAACTAGTAGTTAACTATTTTTTCCTGTACCTATTTTTCCTTTTTTCCTGTCAACTAGTAGTTAACTATTTCCCAAAGTAGTTAACTACTAGTTAACTAGTCTATTTAATTTCATAACCTATTTTTTGCCCAAATTCTAATACATCTTTCTTATCTATATCACAAAAAACTTTATGCTTCGCTCAAAACGGCGCTTTATTTCTGGTTATGGTATTTAAGTACTCTACCATGACATTGTAGTTATAAATAGCAGTGTAATTTTTGTATATTTTGATAAAAATTTTAAATATTTTTGAAATTTTAAACAAAATTTTTTAAAAAAGTAGTTGAAAATTTGAAAGTAGTTTCAACTAGTAGTTATTAAAAAAAGTAGTTCAACTACTAGTTAAACTAGTTTAAACCAAAAGTAGTTAAACTACTAGTTTACTACTAGTTGATCGGTAGTTAACTACTAGTTGCAACTAGTTCTAGTTAACTAGTGCCGAACACTAAATGTAAGTTGAGCTTTACTTAATCCTTTATAAACATCATTATGAAAAATCTGAAAAAAGAAAGTCCTGTTTTGAACCGTACTATTTTCTTATGTTGATGTTGATGGAAAGCCGTTGAGACATATTAAGGCCCGACTTTGTCCTCCAGCACTATTCTTATAAAATTTTGAGGCTCTAACCAAAATAAATTAGTTTCCAAAATTTAAATGTCTTAAAAGTTATGACGAATATCAAATTTTTAAATTGTTGAAAAAGGTATATTATTTTTGGCCTTAAATGAGGATACAAATTAATATAAGTATTGTTTTGACCAAAAAGTTTGTGATATCCAAATTAAGATAGGGAATTTAGATTCTTCTCTGTCCTGACTTTTCAAAATGACTTTTCAAATTTAGAAAACAGGCCTATGGCACAAAAATGAAAATTAATCAAGCTATTCTTTCAGTTTCTGAAAAAAATAAAGCAAAAAAAAATTAAGTTAAAAATGCTTTAATAAAGAGTTAGTCATAAGTATCTACCTTCACTAAATAAATTGTTTTAAGTACTACTCTATTTTAATTCTGGCACGGATACAGTTAGAAACCTCAAGTAATAATAACCTAATGAAGATCTATAAATCTCTGCAAACTTTCCTTTTTGCATAGTAATAACTTCAAAACACCTCCACTTTCATGATTTTTTAAAAAAATGTCCCATCCATTCCATTTTAAAAGTCTCATGTTCTTTTCCTTTCCTCTGTGAAAAAGAGAAAGAACACACAGAAAAGTCTTCTTATCAGTTCCTCCGTACAACATAAATGTTTTGAAAGAAGTTCACTCCAAAGCCATATTTTACGAGTCCATAAATTTCGCCCAATCCCGGTTTCTCACACAAAGTGGTTTTTGCGGACCCGTAAATCTGGTAGCGATGCAGATTTGGGCCCATAAAAATTCGCTTCTTAAGACTTTCGAATGTTTTTGAAATTGAAAGTGGGATTTATTGTTCTTCTCCACCTCAATTCAATGTCGGATTCTCAAATGTCACGTCTTATATGTGCTTTGAAACTGATTTTTTAGACCTAGATATGGATTGTATGGATCCATGGGTGTTGTCAGTTTTATTCGATAAGTTGAAGAGGTTTCCTATTTCGTATCCTTTTGAATATGTTTTAAGATTTCTTATATTGCAAAATGGAAAAAGGACTTGCAAAAACACTTTAATTGATCTAATAAGTACAACTTCTTAGTATTCAGTACTAGAGTAAAACTTTCGAAACTGGTAGAAATAGATTTGAGAAACTGGTTACTTTATAAAACCTTCTGTCAATTTCAACTTAAATTAAGGAACTTACATAATAGGAAGCATGCGATATTAACCCATGTACTTATGAATCTAGTAGTTTATGAAAGTCATATTAGTTTATTAACTGATATTGTTTTGATATCAAACAGTATCATACAATCCAAGCAATAATAATTAATATTGTGTAATACTTGGGTATTATAGTGCTGTCCTTTAAAAACAACCCACTCCAAATTGTACCCTAAAAACAACCCATTGAGATTTTTTAATTAAATAATTAAAATAATTTTACCATCTCATATACCCTGTCTTTTATGGCCTTTAGAGTGTCAGGGATGTAAAAACTGGTCAAAGAGCGGTTTATTTACTTATTTTTTAAACAAGCTGAGATAATGTAGATTTTTGGCAAAAAATGTGCTTTAGATTTACAGATTTTGTAAAAATGTATGTTATAAAGACTGTAGAGCAGTTTCGCGCGTTTTTATGTTATCCCATTACTATGAGAATAAAATATTAAAGTTTTAGCTCAGTCCGCCAATTAGTCCTTTTAGGAAAAAGTGGGTTTTTTTTTCAAATTCTTACTTAATTGACTGCCAATTTGTAATGGATACTTGGAATTAAACATGCTAAGCACTAAAATGTTAGGGAGGATGAGCCGCTAGTACAGTTTTTTGTTCGATTTAATTATCCTTTTTATTAAGCTTTTAATGAAGAAAATATGAAACAGTGGGTTGTTTTTAAAGGACAGCACTATATATTTCTGTGTTAAATTTGTGGTTTTATCAACATTAAAAAAAAAAACATGTGAAAGTACCAAAACGCGCGTTTTCAAATATTTTTAAAGAATAACCTAACATTATCTTCATAAATTCATACTTCTCAAATATTTTGTAATTATGCAACAAAACTAGTATAAACAAATAATTTTATACACAATACTTTATTTAGGAAAATCTATTAGAGTATTTCGAGGAACAATACCAAATTTATTAAAAATCCAAATAAATTCATATTTCTTAAGTTTTGTGATTATGGAACAAAACTAGTACAAACAAACAATTTTACACAATACTTTATTTGGGAAAAATCTATTAGAGTATTTCAAGGAACTTTTTTACCAAACGCACAGTATATTTACTTAAAATAAGTATCTCATTTTCTTAATTTTTAAGAATAATATGCTACACTAACTTATCCATTTAAAAATATGACTAAGTAATATGTAGCTTGTCGGATATCTACATTTTCCATGATACTTGCGTCAGAAAAATTTTATGCATCAAAAGATTTAACTCTTCCAGAATATTAAAATATTCTAATAAACCACATCCATATTAAACTGGATTCAAACAAGACTATCTGATTCACCCGAGCATAACACTCACGAATAGAGTTTGGATTTAAAAATGAAGTTACAGTTAAGATAATTTCCAAATTCTATATAAGGTATAAAAAGTTTGTTCAAGTAAAATAATAGCCTCGAGCGAACTTTTGGTGTTGACAACATTACTTACATTAAAGTGCTTTGGTCGCTCTAAAATTAAGAAACTTTGACAGGCTATCTAATTACGTTAATGCTTAACTTACCCGGATACGTCATTTTATGTGTTTGAAAGCTTTTCTCTAGATATAATTTTTTCTCCTTAGCACTTACTTCATAAAGGAAATATTGTCAAGATGTGTTGATAGAAAGGGGTTCTCTTCTAGAGAGATTTTAAATGTTGAGTTGCGTCCTAGTTAGATGAACTATTTGTTGGATTATAAACATTGTTCCAGTAGCACATCTTCAATAGTTTTAACATAGGTGATAATTACTTTATGGCTAATTTAGGGATGGTCACACAGAATTAGATGTTAATTCATTTTGGGTTATATTTAGGTCCTTGTCTAAAGATTTTCTCTTAACATTTAGATGGTGCTTGTTGTTATATAAATTCAAATAACATAACCCTAGAGGGACAAAACAAAGAGAGTAGTTCCCAGCGCGGTGTCTGAATTTTGAGTGAAATTAAGAACTTTAATTTAGAAATATGATTAGTTTGTTAAACCCGTGTATACATAGCGTCTTTTTGTCACGATTTGCGTACCGAATCTCCCCCTAGCAACCCAACAGGCTTTCTGTTTGCGCATTTTTTCCTTCTGCGTAGTGACGTTTTAAGGTCAAGAAACGTTGCAGTCTAGTATAGTTTTAAACAATAATATTCCCAAATTTAACTTCAAAGATTTCTTTCGATGAAGTTTATGATATTCTAGTGATCACACATAACAAGTGAAATTGGAACAATCAGTTTTTTCATAGCTATTCAAAACTTTTGCATTAAATTGATAAAGTTTTTTTTCTCTGTGAAGAAACGTAAAAAAGAAAAATACATCAGGGGAGTGAGTATAGTATTCAATAATAAACCTAAATGAAAAAAATAATAAAGCATTCAAAAGTAATTTAAATTATGAAAGAAATGTAATTCGATTGTTAATACGACATGTTTAATGTCTTTTTAAATAAGCATTTTTAAGTTTGAGCTTGTATCATATCACGTTAAAGTTTTCTAAAATATTGTTTAACTTATTTGGATCATAAAGAATGCAATACAATAGCGAACAAGACAAAATATACCGTGTGTTGCTAAATTTAGACCAATAATTTAGTGGCAGACACCAGGTCTAAAGATTTTCGTAGAACCTCCAGACTTAAGTGTGTTTACCTAGTGTCACCTCAAGTAAGAGAAGAAGTCTTTATTTAATCAGACATTCTGAGTTACAGCTGATATCATCGCCTAGAGGAATTCCCGAGATTTATTCCCTGTTGCCATAAAATTTATTCTTATTATTTGGGGGAAAAGAACGGGTAGTTGCTGTAAGAATATAAGATTAATAGTTGTTAAACTAAATCTTCCTTTTTTACTTTATTAGCTGTGTTTGAATAAATATAACGGTAAAATTAAATTAGGAAAACAATTTAGTAAAAAGTGTCCCGATCTCCCCTACAGTTAATTTATATAGTTTCATTACGAAATAAAGATAAAATATAACTATAGCCATAAAGAAGTCTAAATTAGTGTAATTGAAAAAATGAAATATCTTCTATATTATTCTCCCTTATAATTGAATACTCGTTTTATTTGTGTATCATTCATTATTCGTATACTATATCAAAAGTATGTCTAAGTCTATGTGTATGCCATTCGTATATCATAATCACTGAAAGTTTAAAAAACAATGTTTTTGACTGGAGAGGAGTGTTAGCAAAAATAGTTGATTAAAGGTTTTAAATGCAAATATCATTAGAGATACTTGACTAAATCCATACAATAAGTGCAAAGTAAAAACTGTTTTAGAATCCTTTGAGAATTTATGTGAGGATTTTTGATAATTATGATTCATTTTTAGTTAATCACTTTCCCCATCCAAACCATTTTTGACTTTTCCCCTTCTTAAAGAGTCGTCAACAAAATACGAAGGAATATTATTATATTAAATCAATTTCTCCCACTGACATTAGATAGAAGCACGCGTTCTGCGTCAAAACAGATTAAGGAATAGTTAGATTCATTATCAATTTAATGTAGCCATTCATAAAGCGGGGATGGGGCTAATGCATTAACTGCACCACTGTTTCGCAGAAATCCTTTGCCCGAGAATCTTAATTTATAACCTGAAAAGGAAACACAGTGTTGCTAGGCGTTGAATCGTAATGAAATGTAGTTAAATTTTGACATGGCCCACCAAACATGGAATTCAGTTGAAATGTATGAAATGTAGAAGTAAAATGTCTATAGTATCTCTATACGGAATTGAGAATAAATTACATTACGTAATAGGATCTGGTGCAATGGTTGATTTGATGGGTCTGTCAACATTTATATACGTTGCTGTAAATGTAAATTAATTTTCGGATTATAGTTCACGACTGCTACTTGATTGAATATTTATAATTTTATTGAAAAGTCTTTTAATGTTGGACTATGCCGGTTTGTAGATTTGGTGAATTTGGAGAAGTGTAACATTCCTTGTTCCAATGGTATTTTGACAGATTTGCGAATTATAATGGGGTAATTGTGATTGGTATTCTCACAAATTGAGATTTTTGAGCGACTTCTGATAAGATAAACTCCTTGGAGTAATAAATTACATAACAATACAGAGGGTATGATAATATGATTGTGTTTTAATTTTAGTTAGTATAATTAACTAACTAGAAGTGGTTTTGGAACTTTTTATCGTACGAAATATTCTATTTGATAGCGTCAAAGTAACAGCATCATATAGAACAGTCTTCTTTTAAAATATTAACTGATGCTCAAACTAATTTTGTTTTCTCCTAAAAGTAATTTAAACAGAAGTAGTTAAAGAGGGAAATTTATGCGTAATTATTCAAAATTTGTAGCCTAAGATAACTAGAATCTAGAATATTCCAAATCCTATTCATAATTAATTTTCCTCATCATTAATACATTTTTTTCATGAAATGAAAAAATTATAAAACTTAAATTTGTATTTGAAAAAATGCTTTTCAATGGTTTGAATGTTTCGATTTTAAAGCATGTCGTTTTTGTAATTGTACTGGTTTTTATGAAGTCTCTTCAGAAATAACTCAAATAAAACTACAGAGAACTGAAAAAAATTTGAGTTTTCATTTAATTCTTTAATTAACAGATCTTTTGATAACCAAAGTAATTAACAACTTAAATTTGTATCTTACAATTACTATTATTAACTAACTCTGTTATAGAGATTTTAACTGTAGTTTTTCAAAATTTATCTTTATCTTTACTTATTAATGATATTTTTAAAGTTGCAAGTTACCAAAAGTATCCAAAATTGTCTCATTATTTTATGTTTCCCATACGTTTTTGATACATCATATTTTAAATTATTATTCTTTAAAAATTACAATACAATATGAAACACTTGGAAAAATCCTTTATTTTCAAACTTTATTTTTACAAAAGATATAAAGAGTATGGAGTATGGAGGGATATATGAAATAGCTTGTAAAGATGTAACTATAGAAATACTTCTTTAAGTTTTGAACAAACATTTTAGTGGAATGAAGCAAGCTTTAGAGAAACTAAATCCTCGATAACTTTTGGAAAGCTTAAGCCGATATTCCACTCGACCGCATTCAATATTATGAACAGCTTAAGAAATGAAAGTCCACCATTGGATTTCTATGTTTGCTCCCTCCTAGACCGAGGCAGTCTATTTAAAGCCAAATCCCCCTCCTAATCATTGACTTATCGATTACCTTTACCACAAATAAACTTCCAGTAACTCTCCATCCTCTCAAGGTACCTTGAGTTTGGAGTGTGTCATCGAGATATTAATGCACCGAGACAATCGAACTGTGGCAATTCCGGAAATCTGTCGCAAAGAGAAGAAAACCCCGCGCAATCAAGTCCAAGAGTTACGGTCTCGAATATTCTCCAACTGGAAATGGCAAACGATTTTGCCGAGAGCGAAACGCTTTCGCACCTGCTGTCCGCAGATGCACAAATTGCGAGTCGGAATATTCGGAATTATCTATCTAGGGAAATCCACATAAAATGGCTCCTTCGAAACAAAATGGCGCAAGTCGTTGGTAGTTCCGTTGAGGAGTGAATTTCTGTGATGAAATTTAATCTTTGCATGCAGGTAGCTCTGCGGGCAAAATGGAACTGATTTTGCCCACGAAATGTTTCGATTATAGCGATAAATACCTTTTATTCTGGTGGCTTGTTGATTCAATCTCGAACGAATGCTCGAGGTGAATCTATTTTTGTATTAGAATTTTCTTGTAATCGTATCGAAATTCTTGGACGTATCGCCTCCAGGAAAGTATAGGTCGGAATGAAAGGAATTCTGGGAAATAAAATTTTCATTTCTAAAGCCAGAGGGGAGTGGGGAAATATTTTTACATGGTTTAGGTGCTTTTGCCAGGATTTTAAATACCTACTTTCATCGTGAAAATGAAATTGAAGTTTTTACTTTATTCATTCAGAGTGATAAGTGAACAACTTTAATTAAATGAAAAGTAAGTTATAGAAATAGAGTATTTTCAGGTGACGTCACAACCGGTTATTTTCTTTTAACTGTGTACCTTCTGTAGGGCTTTTAATTGTTTCTAAGGCCGTTGTTTATCTGTTGCTAAGGCGGTTTTTAGGTATGGGATCACGTGATTGCAAATGCTCCAATAGAAGAATTCCACGGCTAGTCATTTTTTGTAACTGTTAACCTCTGTAGGGCAAAAAACTGTAACATCTTCTGTTGCTAAGGCCGTTGTTAGGTCCGAGTCATGTGATTGAAAATGCTCTATAGCATAAGTATAATTATAGTATAAGTATCAAGTATAGTTCAAAGTATCTTAATATTTTAACTGTCAAATTAAGCAATACCGATATATTAAATAAGAAATTTGCATGATATATTTCAAAGCATCCCATCACAATGTATCTAAAGATGTTTCAAAATCCTTGACACTGTATCTAGTATAAAAGTAGAGCAAGGCCTTAAACCATGTAAAATGCTAATAAAATTAATGATGTTCGCTGTCGGAAGAGAGTATCATATTTAGGGAAAAGGATGACACAACATTCCACGATTTTAAAACACGATACAGGTTTTGTGTTTCAAGAAAAATGACATGGAATTTCGCAAGATTCGGAGAGCAGTCAAGTGGAATTTACATTTCTCTCTTACGTAGTTGAGTTGACAGTTCTTGACACGATGCCAAAAATATTTCGCCGTCAAATGAACCGGAGCCGGACGTGATTGTTTGTGTTCCGTATACAAAAGCTAAAAAGTCGGGTGGAATTTATCTGTTAATGTTTCAGACGAAACTTCGATGGGTTCTGATATTTTGTGTCTTGAAAGATAAAGGAAAATATTTCGGTTGTGATGGGGTGATTTATGTCCAGTTTTCAATTTGTGATAATGTCTAAGATTAGATTACGAGCTTTTGTACATGATTGTTAGAGATAATTAATGTAAATGGAAGCCACTTGTACAAACATGTGACAGGTAATTTAAAATATTTTTGTGTTTATAATTTTAAAACTTTCTGATACTTTCATCTAAGTTGAAACTAGCATAATAACATTTTTGCTATTTAATGAGTTCATTTATATTTAAGGAATTTAAATTTATAAATGAATTAAATAATTAAATGAATAAAGAACTAATTAATGAACTTAATTTTAAATGTTTAAAGTACTTAATTTTTTTTTACAATTTCACAAGTTCTTATTTTAATTCAATTTATAACTTACATACAAAATTACGCTATTGCAATATTCCACTATATTAATACAGTTGAATATTAGATTGATATATTATTATGATAAAACATGTATTATTATTTTTGAATATATCTATAGTTAATTTAATATTTATATCTCAAGTAACCATCATTATTACTTTTACAAGAAAAAGATAGCAGCTATGAAGTTGACTAAATAGGTATATCTTTTTTACCCATTAAATGTTGAAGTAGAAATAAATAATTTAAATCATAACTGAAATTTTCAAACTTTTTGAGATTAAATCTTTTTAAGTTATTTAAAAGAGGGCACGTATCCCCAGGTTTTAAGATTTGATACTCCAATGTTAAAAAAAGCCCCATTTAATCAGAATGTGAAAAAGTAATTCATAAAATTTCTTTTGTCAAAATTAAAAAGTATGTATAAAAGTATCAGAATTTCAAGATTCCAAGTAAATAATGATTAAAAACTTTGTTTTAACTTTGAAAAAACAACGGATTCTTGAAAAAATTATTTGCGTTTTTAATCTCTTATTTATGACTATAAATTTGTTTATCAAGATTATTAAATTACATAAATTCAAGCATATTGAAGTTAGTAAATTTCATATGCAATTTGTAATAACGCAAGCTTCCTCAAATATTTCATCTATATGAGAAATTTTTTTTTGGTTTTCCTGTTAAAGAAAAGTGTAATTTACATATTTTATGAGTTGATAAAAAATTAGTTTTCACAGAAGAGTTTATTAAAGATTGAATTCAAATATTTTATATCGAAACTTATGAAATTCCTACGCTTACAGATTCAGGCAAAAGTATTAATTATTTAGGAGAAAACTGTAAAAATATGTGTTTTACATATTTCATACTTAGTAGGTGGTATAACTTATTTAAATGTGTAGAAATTTCCTATTCAGTTTATTTAAAATAGATATGCTCCACATATTGAAAAAAATATGAAGGAGAAACATTTTCTTTTTAATTGCTTTTAGCAGGTTTTGGAAATCAAAATTTTCCATTATCCTAAAGGCACTGAACCAATAAAATTGTATTAGGTGCAGAAAAGGGATAATCGGATAAAGTATTCGCTCGAAAATTTTATTCGATTAAGCTCTTTTTTAAGTTGCCATAGAAACACTTAAAACTAGGTTAAAATAAAAAAAAATAATCTCCGGAGAAGACTTCGATTTACTAGTAGCATTTTAAAATTGTAGTTTTGATGGAAGAGTAGAAAATAATGTCCATAACGCTTAAAGTGGTGTATCAGGGTTTGTTATAAATGGAATAAATACAGTAATTAAATTGGAGACTAGTTTATGTATTTAAAGAATCTTTGAAGTTATCTATTTTTTTAAAAAAATTGACGAAATACACTTAATGGGAAGAACAGAAAAGATTAGAGAGGAACTTGGAAGAGAAGTTAAAATAGTATCATTACAGTTTTTAGCTTTAGACAAGTTTAGCAGGAAGTGTATTCCTTCAAGTGTGTATTCCTTAACATTGAAGAAAAATAGTTTTTCCGTTTTTGAAATGCATAACCAAGCAGCACAAACGTTCAAGATTCGTTCAATTTTTGTCATGTATGACCAAATTTCGTTTACTAGTTGCAGTTACGTAAACTTGACATATTTGGTATGAACTTCTTCGGAAACTCTGTGTCAGTTGAACTTTCCTCTCATTCTCGTTTACTCTTCATTCTTATTGAAATTAAATTATTACTATCTTTTGAAAAGACAAAGCGTTATTAATACCTACTATAACTAAATTGTTGCCTACACGAGTAATTCATATTTTTCTTTGAGCTTAAATATAACAGTTTTCCCAAGAGTTATAGTTTTTTGTGTTTAATGAATTTTTATCAAAAACCCACCAGTTTAGATGATACAATTTGGTACAATTCAAATGTGCATCTTTAGATCCAATCTTGGTGGAAATGATTGTTGTATTACATTTTGTTACAAGAAGAAATTATTTGATTATGATTGTGATCACATAGCTTTTTAAATTTTCATAATAATTAAGCTATCTTCTTAAAAAAACACTATGAAGATTTAAGAGAAGACTGCAATATTTAAGGTTAGCTTTGGTGATTTTTTTTCTTAGAGTTCTCTCTTAAAACTCAGTTCTCACTAAAAAAATCAAAAGAAATCAAATGGATTCGGAAAACAAGATTAATAAATCACATCAAACTAAACAAAACAAAAAAATTCCAAAATCCATCAGCAAACGAACAAAAAAAGAACGGCAAAACACAGAAAAATTCCGACACTCAGCGAGCTTCTCGCTTCAAAAGATTCCTCTTTCGGAATGGCATCACTCAGTCAAAAAGCAAGCGATCGGCAATCCGCGCAAAAAAGAGCGGGAAACGCGATGTTGGCGCTGATGGAACACTATGCTGGAACTCGCGCAGCCGTATTCGTCTATCGATCTTGGCGCCCTATTCCACCGTATTTCGCGGCAGTAGGACTTCGCGGCGGACTCGGTTGTGTCGGCGGAGGAATTTTTATCCCTTTCGGTCCATCTCGCCCGCGGAAGGATCATGCGAAGGCGGGATACGTTTTTGCGACCGCAGCGTGGAAACTGATTTTTCCGGTGAGTTGGTGTTTTTTTTTTCGTTTGAGTTTAGTTGTTCGTTTTGTGGAATTTTTTTTGTGCTATGGAATATTTTATGTTTCATTTTTTTTGGGATTAATGTGAATGGTTATTAATATTTATTTTGAATTTATCTATGGTGATTATTGCGGTTTTTTTTCTAAATTTTGACTGTGGTGTGGGCAATATTTTAAAGTTTTTACTTGATTTAAAATAGCATAAAAAGTTAAGTTTTAACAAGAAAATCGAAAATTATTTCTATATTAAAAATTTATATAAAAATTATCAAAGTGTGACATTGAACTTTTTAGGATGCGTTTATGAGTAACTCAAATTGTGAAAAAATAGTAGAATTTTTAATTTTAATTCTTAAAATTAAAACTGAATTTTCGGTGAGTTGGTTTTTGATGAGTTTTTCTTGTGGAATTTTTTCACTTTTAAATTGATGTGGGGAGGACTTGATGGGGACATGTTAAAATTGATGTAATATTCTTTTTATTAAAGTTCTGATTTTTTGATTGAAAATTAGGTTTTGGTATTTCCTGGTTTTAGTTGTTTTTTTAGAAAGATTTTATCATGATGGTTATGGAAGTGTTTTCAAATTTTTACTTTGGATGATCTTTTAAAGTTTTCCGTCTTAAAAAGCATAAAGAAATTATAATTTTCAATAAGATAAAAAAGTATTTCCAGATATTTAATATCGCATCTACTATTACAGTTAAAAAGTTATATTTAAAAATGATCCTAATGTTACACATTTTTAAGAATGTGTTTTTATAACTATAAATGATAAAAAATAGTAATCTGTATTAATTAAAAGGTTTGTTGCAATAGTAATTTACGTTCTTATATTTTGATAGGAAACTAGGTTTTGGGATTTTCTGGTTTTGGATCTTTTGTATCTGAAGTTTTCTGATCCTTTTCAAACATACAATTTCAAATAACAATTTCAAAAAAAAAAATATACATACATTTTCGATAGAATTAGAAAACAATCCTATGTTTCATTTTCGGTTTATGAATTATTGATTTGTTAAGTTACTCAAATATGGTAAGAAGAACTATTATTTTATTAAAAAAAATCTTTTGTTTGAAAGTACCTATCTTTTATTTTGTTTCTTTAAATGATAGATATTTCCTTTTTTGAGTAAATTTATTTAAAATTTTTGATCTTAGGACATTTTAAAAAAGTTAATTAAAAAATAACACAATCATAACTACACTTTAAAATTGAAACTCGTGCCGTTGTTGCAGGGTTATATTTTGAAATATTTGAGTTGTTAAATTATATTTATTGAATGAGGAAAGGACTGGGGACATTATATAGTCCGTTTATTTGATATTTTCTTTATGATATCAATTCAGAAAGTCAAATTAGAGAAAATATTCCAATTTAGCGAAATATATTTAAATTTGTACTAAATATTTAATGAAATTACAAATTCTCATTCACTTCATTTGACTAAAATTAAATTTGAGTATCGGATTTTTCGAGCTTACTCTGTAATTAAATTACTTGCACCTAAGAATATTAATTATTGCTTGTTTATAATAGTTTTAAACTTACTACATTCACAATATTTATTTATTATCATTACTTCTCAATGAAGTTAATTACATTTTTAAATATTGTTTATTGAAACCGTATTAATGATTTATCCATAGTTTTTTTCGAGCTTATTCTGTAATTAAATTACTTGTACACCTAAGAATATTAATTATTGCTTCTTTATAATAGTTTTGAATTTACTATTCACAATATTTATTTATTATCGTTAGTTCACAATGAAGTTAATTACTACATGTTTAAATATTGTTTATTGAAACCATATTAATAATATCTACATAGTTCTCTAGAATTTTACCACTAAAGTAACTGAGTCAAATCCTTTAAATTCGTATGGTTTAAATTCACACTCCTAATCTCTCGTAATTTCCCATTCTACGTACTATATTTTTAATCTCAAGTCTGCAGGTTGCTTATCACGCAACGCTTCGGTGTCTTGAGGAAAAGCGAGCAAGCAGTGTCACGTGACCTTAGCTTCTAGTCACTCAAATGTGACGTAACGTGTTCGCATGCCAAGAGTGGAAATGAAGATCTTAATTATAATGGATGTGCGTTATTAACACGTAGTGGAGACAGAGATAATGTTAACTTGTGTCAGAGTTTAGAGGCGCTAGATATCCAAGGTGTGCTTCTAACAAGTTTTCAACGAAGTGGATATTTTTAGACTCAACGATATATTGCATCTTTTTTATATAATTGTTTCATATTTTTAAAGGTTTAAATATTTTTGCGATCGTTTTACTACTGATTTTATTTTAACGGAAGTTTTTCATCGCCATTTTCCATAAAATATTTTGTAAATTAGAATAGGGGTTTAAAAATCGGTAAAAAAAGTAATGTTTCCAATATAATTTAAAATTAAATTCAACTTAGTCAGTCTTTGTAGCTTTGGGATTTTTATCAATCTTTTGTTAAATTTATGATACTTGATGTGTTTAGTAAGACCTATGATGAAATGATTATAATTCTTGTAATTTTATACTGAATAGAATCTTCTGATGTTGACAGGAATTAAGTGCCACTATAGAAAACAAGATTTTTAATCTGATTATAAAAATTGATTTGATGAAGCCTATTTGTAAAAAATATTATAAATACGAACAAAATAATCTCTAAATATGATTAAATAGCAATTTAATAAACCCTAAAGTATGGTGTGTTTTTATTAAGTATCTACATATAAGTGATTTCTAAAAAAGCATTATGAAAACAGTGTTAAATTGATTTATTAAAAAAAGGTAACTTTTAAATGATGAAGTTTATATATAATTCAAAAATAGTAGAAGAATGAAATTTTCAACTAATATTCAATGAATACGGTTTATAGAAAGGCTACCTTAAATCCTTTTGTAATTAAAAAGTGTAGGTAATCAAGATTGGCAATAAACATACCATTATTTAATAAACGTAAAATCCTGTTGTGTAAGATATTTTTAAATGCATACGTAAATCTCCATACATTATTTAAATTAAGGAAGGGAAAAGTCTTTTAGAATAATTAAATATGCATTTGTTAATTCAATAAAGTTTTGAAACTTGGATAAGAGACTTTGAGATTAACCATATTTTGCCAGACTTAAAAAAAACGCAGTATTATACCTACCCAACGGATATAAAAGTCTAGTAACCATTCTGCATGAGAAATTATTACAACGCTGTGCATTTTTTATGAAGTTAGAACCCTTTCCTTTTCACTAACAATCTAATAACATTAAATTTATTGTTAGTTCCCTAAAAATCTCTAAAAAATTATCCTCTCGACTACTGAACGACGATGGTTCATTCCCTACTAAAAGAAAAATAACTAAGCTATTGAGATACCAGCCTTTCCCACTTAATAACTCACGCAACAAAAATCAATTCCTTCATTTATCATCAATTATTAAAAGAAGAGAGTTTGCATTAGTAATTACGAGATGGCTCTCTTAACCTTAATCATCTTAGTGTTCGCATAATTATGTGATGCATCATCTGGATTTTTCCTAACGGTGTTTAATGCTTCTAATTTATGCATGCTGTAGGGTTTTTCTTCTTGCGTTTTGACGCCTTCTGTTCTCTCTGACCTACACAGTTTTGTTTTTTCTAGTGAAAGACCTGCACGTGTTATTAATTAATCCAGTAATCATTCCTTGTTAGGGTCGTGTGTTATAAATAAAAGGAAGGATGCTGGGTTGACATGATTGTAGTTTTTGGGGAAACTGGATTACATTCAAAAGTTTTGATGATGTTAGATACGAGTACATGGGTTACCTTTAAAATACGTTTGCAAACTTTTAATTTTATGAAATGTGGTATAGTTTCAGAAGTTTTTTAAAAAATGACTTGCAAAAGCAACGTTGGAATTGCTTGACCTTAGTCAAATGCTTTGGAAATTTTTATCTATTTGATAAAATTAAATTCGCTTAAATTATTTAATGCAAAAAAAACTTCTAAAATGAATTTTTTTTTTAAATTTTAAAATAAATATGCTGTTGGATGTAAGATAACAAATACATACTTAGAAGTTTAGTTTCCTTGATGTTTTTTAAGGTGTTTGGTTCTACCTATTTATTGACATTTTGCAAAACACCCGTTTGAGTTAAAAAAAAACATTTTGTGCTTAGTGTTTTTTAAGTTGATAAATTTTTATATTTAAAAATTACATAATAAAACATAATATTTTGTATGATATTTTAAAAAAAAATTATTATACACTCGTTTTTTTATAGCTCGCTTAGTTGAGCACAATAACAACACAATATGAATACGTGATATTTTGTGTAAAAGTTTAAAAAAAAAACTGATTGAGAATGGCTGTTGTTTTTACTTAGATATTATATTTATCATCTAAATTATTAAGAAACTGTGACGTAAAATTTACCATTATTACCTCACCAGAATGGAAAACCACAGTATTTCTAGCCTAGTATATTGTATCTAAAGGATTCTCAAATCAGTGATAAAAATACAAAATCGCATTGCAAACTATTATTTTTTCATTATTAAAAATTTTTAAAAGTATTTCAATGCAAAATGTATTTCTGAATGTCTGAGCACTAAAAAGGTAAAGAGCTAAGAATATATAAACTGTTACACTTCCCATTTCCTTACATATCTTACTACATCAATACCGAAAGTATAAGGGAGCCAAACGACATGAAAAATAGGGACCATTTCGGTTACTGAGTCCTTCCTTTATTAATCCATTTATTCTCGGGAACTAATTCGCACTAAAGCTAGGATATTACACTCCCCTAATATGAATAAAATGTATGATTAAAAGCTACGCATTCTTCATTTTCGGTAGAGATCTTCACAAATTGTTGGGTGTTTTCTATGACATGAATGAACTGTGGTTTTAAGTAACGTATTCTTCATTTAGGGTAGACCAAAATACATAATTGTTGTTAAAGGGGCTCGGTGACAATTTGATATTTTCAGATTTCTTAATAAATATGAAGTAAACCCTTATAATTATTCCTATTAAGTTCCATACTGATGTATGAGTTCTATGTTTATAAACTTTTAGGTTTTCTAAAGCATAGTTTTAATCTTTAAACGACTTGTTTCCAAAACAAGGTTTTATGATTTTAATATGCTAAAGCTTTTTTCTATTGTTTCAAATTACTTCAAACTTTGTAGTTATCATCAGTATGGTATGTTCAATATCTCTACGTATGGATTTTAAAATGTATTTATCATAAAAAATTTTACAAAGCAAGAAAGTGGTAAATTTTTTAATTTAATAAAATAAAATGAAGTATTACAATTAATTTAAAAAATAATTTTTATTGAAATTCAAATTTCTATACGCAAATAACAATATACTTTTCATTTATGCTGAGAAAAAAATCAAGTCAAAAAAGTAAATATTAAGGGAGAAGTAGCATTTTTAAGTAAAGGTTAATTTGGGCATTTTTTTAAAAAATTATTGTAAATTTAAAAAAAAAAAATACAAGTTTGCTTTTGCTTTTAGTGCTTAATATTAATCAGAATAAAGTAAACATATATATTTTAAAGTTAAAAAAATATAATGAAATCCTGTTGTTGTTACCACTGATTGCTCAATTTTCTGTATCAATAATATCCACAAGGAGGGAATTAATTGCAGAAATATTCATTTGTTCGTAATTAAAAGGCTTCCGATGAGGGAAATAAAGAGGTCGAGAGACTCTATTATACAACCTGTTGTGAAGAGTTATGAAATGTGGTGCATTTCTCTTCTTATAGGTATTCCTATTTTCACTTGTTTGAGGCATTTGATGTTCGTTATTATAAACCTGAATAGTTTGTAAAATAGTGAATGGTAAAAGCGAAAAGCATTTAAAAAGGGTATAAATATGTAAAATTTTGAATCTGTTTTATACCTAACTTTCTCTTTTAACACAATATATTTTTCCAAGATTATTATAAATACTATTACATGTCGCTGTTCCAAAACCATTTATCTTGAGTATGTATTTCAATTAATAAAGAGGTTGAAAAATATTATATTTTTAAGAAATGTTTATTTTCTCTTCTTTGAGAATTTTTACTAACAGTGTTGATAGTCAAAAATAACGGACGAGAATTTGTCTTTCAATTTAAATTAGAGAATTTCACAATAATCGGGAAAGACAATACCGTAAATACAAATACAAATTAGTGGGCCATTGGGTTTAATTTAGTTTATATATAAATTTGAAAAACTTTTTAACTATAGGATCTAAGTTTTGTAGAAAAAAATTTTGTGATTTCCCATACTGATCCAAATTTCTTAATAATAGTTTTATGAATTCAAAGAGTAAATTTGATCAATCCAAGTGATACGAAATCTGCAACTGTTCTTTCTTTTTTTTCGAATGAACAGAGCAACTCTAGTAATCAATATGTTTTTATAAATAGATGAAAGTATCGTCCCCAACAGTAACATTTGAATTTATTTTGTACAAAATTATGGTATAACGATGAGTTATTTTAGCATTGGGACGTTTATTTCTTTACTAATGAACAAACGAGTGCTTCAAAAGACATTTAAATTATGAAAATCTACGGACTCTGAGATAATAATCAGTACTTTTTTCTAACAAAACTATTTTTTAAACGTTAGAATGGTATTTGAATCTCTTATGAATTCATGAAACTGCATTTGAAGGGAAAAAATCTTTATAAAAAAGGCTGTCCAATAATGGTTTTCTACGCCGTAATCGTGTGATATTATTGCTGATAACAATTTTTTTTTACCTTTTAACGTGTAATTCTTTAACGTTAGGAGATAATAAAGGAACCCGTGTTGTAGTTTTAATCGCTCTTTTAAATGATTTATTTAACATGGATAGTTCGAATTTCAGGACATAGAGAAAGGAGTATGGGTGTGGTCCTTATATATTGCATTTGAATATTGTAAAGCATTGCGCATACATTTTTTGATAAATGACCGAATTCTGTTATAAATACATTGAAACTAGGTACAGGGTGTCCCAAAAAAGACTGACGCATTTTAAAAATCAATAACTCAAAAACTAAAAAAGATAAAAATGTGCGGTTTCTTGCCCCCTACTTGTTAGGCCAAAGAATTTTCATCCCAGAATTTTCGATTTTAGTTCCAAAATTTTAACTAGATGGCAGCACAAGAACTTTTTGAGGGATTTAGGGAAAAGGTATCGGAATAATCCCTATTACTTAACTTGTGACAGGAAAACCAAAGTTTGATTAAAAATCGATTCACAGAATCGAATGTTGTTCGATCCTGAACGAATCTTATTCGATTCTCGGAAGATTTAAGATTCGATCTAAGGAAAATATTAAGATTTGGGTTACGCTTTGAATCAGTTTGACAACTAAACCAAACTGTGGTCCTCCCCTTAAGACGGATCTCTCATTTCAGCCAATATTTTTCAAATTACTGAATTTGATTTTGTTAAATACGCATTAATTTTTTCTAAATAGGTGAAATCCAAATAAATTCTTTAAACGTTTATTGAGGGAATGAGAAGTTTAGATTGTTGGTGATCTTTAGAAGAACAGTATATGGTAGTTTGTGCTGCAATGCACATAACAGGGGTGATTGTGTTCCGAGTGAATATCCTAGATTACCGGGTTTTCTATTAAACTTGCAAGTTTCTATGGCGGATGTTGGTCAGATAGCGTTGGGTGGGAAAATGGGTCTAGTGGGGTAAAATAGGGGTCTAGGGATTTTAGCAGTTTATATTAAAAAATTTAATGTTTTTGGCATGCTTATTTTTATTGAGACTCAAGTAAAATCAGCATGCCAAAAAAACATTAAATTTTATAAATATTAGCCGCGTTCACAACAGCCATTCTACCGGACGAAAGGCAGAGAAAACCGGCTCTTCTTCCACCGCTCTCCCTACGCAGGGAATAAATCACTTGACTATCAGTTGGAAATTCTCTCCTGGGCAATAGCAGTAGGAAATGTTTTAATTGGATCAACTCTCGTAGACAGCGCTCTCGCTCGCTTGTCACGTGATTCTTTCTACTGGTAGGACGAGTGCTCTTGTGAACGGGCTATTAAATTTCCTCACGGTTGGTTTTCGGAGATCCCTTTTCCCCTACTTCTTTAGCTCTTTCTCCGGTTGAACAGGTTGGCTGTTGTGAACGCGGCTATAAACTGTTAAAATAGCTAGACCTATTTTACCCCACTAGACCCATTTTTCCCCACCCCAACCTACTCGTAATTCGATAGAGATGTGGGTACATTACATATGCGAGTAGTGATGGGTGGGGTAAAATAAACATATGGGGTTAAACAGACTATATGAAATTTATTATTTATTGACATCCTGATTCTTCTTGAGCCCAATAGAAAAATCAGCATGCCAAAATAAAAAAAAAATATAAATACATTCTGTTTAACCCCGAAAGATCATTTTTCAGCCAACCAACCCTATTTTCACTAAAATAATAGCTTAAAGAAGTTCCGCACTTCCACTGAAATTCTTGCCAAATTCATCCACTTATTTAATTCCGAAAATAAATGTAGTTTAAATTTAGTGTAACTTAGTCTGATCGGGGCCCTTTCTCAAACACCAAGTCAAATTTAATATCCCCTCTATAAAAAGTTATCTCAAAGATTCTAAAGCTTTGATTTCCCTTTAAAATATTTTACATAACCATCCTCTGAAAAAAAGCAGTGAAAAACGCTTCATATAGAAATTTTAAATAAAAAAGTTTCCGGTTAAATGTGTATAACCCACTAGATTAAACAATTAATGGCGCAGCCTTTGTCAGAAATCATGTTCTAATAAGATTTTATTATTTAGAATTAAATCCAAACAATATCTCCTCTGTGCCATAAAAGATCAATCAAACAACCAACTAGCTAAAGCATTTCAATCTAATTCGATTCTGAAATCGATTCTATCTCTCAACTTCGATTTTCCTACCACAAGGCAATAGCAGGGATTCCGCTGACAGTTTATACCTAAATTTCAGGAAAACTTCTCGTGCTGCCATCTACAAATGCATTTTGGAACTAAAATTTTGAAATTTTGGGTACGAAAATTCTTTGCCCCCCTGAGTAGGATGCAAGAAACCGCATATTTTTATCTTTTTTAGTTTCCGAGTTATTGATTTTTAAAATGCGTCAGTCTTTTTTGGGACACCCTGTAATATCATTTGCTTTTAAACTTTATTGTTTTTCTAGCAGAATTTGAATGTATTTCTTAAGGGCCCCATTCACGATCGCTCCGCTACACTCCATGAAAACACGTGCTTTTTGGAGTGATTGACGTCACATGATGTGGAGTGACTGGAGTGACAGGAGTCCAAAATTGTCCGAAATCGCAATCCATTCATTCCAATTATTCCAAATGCGATCAGATCGAGAGTCACGTGGTTTGATTTTTGACGTCATGCGTGATGTAATTCATGACGTGGGTCCAATTAAACGATTTAAATTAATTATGAAAAATCTTCAAGAATATTACCTATGATTTAACTCCTCATAATTAGAACTTAAAATTTCCAATGCAAATCCCAAAATTTAAAATCTATTTGAAGTAGTGATACCCAAGGAGGTATCCCAGTCAGCACAGAGTGAATTGCGCCCAGGCTAGATCTCATGCTCAATTTTTATGCTACAAAACTTCCTTTTCGCAAGATTTTCTATCTGATATAGGTTTTTTTTTTGGTAATCATGGAAGGGTTCAAATGATCGCAAGCATCATGAAAAATTGTTTTGGATAGTAGTGACCAGATACCCCTTTAAAAACCCTCCAATGATTTTAATCGTTTTGTTACCAGATTTTTTTTTTATTTTTTATTACTCAAAAGTATGTTTTTTTTTTATAAATAGTTCATTTAGAGGAATTTAACATTAAAGCCTGGGGTATCGCAATAAAAATCAATATAGAAATACTAATAAGAAATTACTTTAAACGAGAAAATAAAAATTTGCTTTTAAAGAAAAAAGAACGTATAATTTTCAAAAGTGTAGCATGAAGATTGATTAACTAAATAATAAATGTTTCTTTTAAAAAAATTCAAACAATTAATGAATTATTAAACTATATTACTGAAAAATTAAGGTTTTTTTTTATAAACTATTAAATAAATGCAATAAATCTCATGAAATTTAAAAAAAAGCCAAAGTTTATTTTAAAATTTTCTTGTAAATTTCAAGTGGCAGAAATTTAATTTTTTATTCAAATTTTTTATTTATATTTAGAAATTAATTTAATATTGAACTAATCGGTTTTAACTTAATTTTGAAGTACCATTTAAAGTTATTAAAAAAAGTAAAAAAGAATATCTCGTGTTCAGTGGTTACATTTTAGCTGAACTTTCGAAAAATAATCCATATTTATTAAAACAAAAGCAATTTATTTGAATTAGCATATGTGAATGTGGAAAAAAACTCGGAATTTAGAAATTGATTTCAATAGAAAAAAATCCTAAATGGGGAAAAATAGTGGAAATCGTACCCATTTTTTCCGTATTTGCTTTATAAAAACAGACTCAACTGTAGTTGTGTAAAAATTAATAAAATAGTAATCTATAAGTAAAATGCATTATCTAGCATACCTAATTTTTATTTCATAAACCCCTTGCATCACTATAGCATGTTTTGAACAATACTAAAATAATTTCTCAGATAAATTAATTTTATCGGATTAAATTTCGCTTAATCATTAGATACAGGCCACTGGAAAAAATTAATTCATAAAAAAATAATTTTTTGAAGTTGTAAACAAAAGCTTTCATGATTTTCGAAATTAAAAAAAAAAAATAATTCAAATTCCACACTGGGAATCGAACCCAGGTATACCGTATGGTAATCGAGAACGCTAACCAATGGGCCATGACATCTATTGGTTTCCAAGACTACAGTATTTTTATTAGTGTACAGGCCCATTTCGACTCTGAATTGAAGAGAGAGATTTGCATGTGAGTTTCTTTTTTTGCATTAAAATTGGCCGAATCTTCGTTCTAGGTTTCTTATTTTCTTTTCTTTAGGGCTTTTAAATTTTTTTAATTAAGAAAACAGCCGCTGACACCCAAACAAAATCTACAGTTTTGGTTGAAAGTAGTAATGGCGGCCAAACGAGCTTTGAATGGAATGGTGCGGAGTGGAGCGGAGCGGAGCGATGGTCTTATTACCGATTTTTCATCGCTCCGCTCCGCACCACACCGTGCGGAGTGGAGTGGATCGACCGTGAATGGGGCCCTTTATTGAGTTTTTATGCTAAGAAAACCGAAAATTTAATTTATTCAATTACATAAGTTTCTTGTTTTACTAACGTAAAAGTAATAGATTTGTTCCATTTATATTTGACTACTCAATATTTTATAACTGGTTAAAAACATAAAGACATGCACGTAATTCAAAGATTAAGTGACAATCATCCATTACAACTGAAACTGTTAAAAGTAGCTGTTTAGAAATTTAAAGCAATTATTCATTTGTTATGAAAATACAACCAAGAATCTCTCAAGCTTTGGTTTTTTCACTCTCATATATCTAAGCCTCTGCATAAACTCCACAGACCACTTTAAGGATTGGAAACACGCAGAACAAATAGCCTAAAAAAATTCTCAAAAACAGTAAATTCCGATCCAACAAGGCTCCTCCAAAACGGTAAAAAAAATAACATTTCCAGCTGAAATACCCCACAAACTCTCCCAAAACCACTCCAAGAAACTCACGTCAACATTTATATATTGCTTACAGAATAGCTTCAGCTCCTACATCGCACTTAAAACAAACCTTCTCGCCTTAAAAAAAGAACATATCCTCTCACCCCCATCGCTTTTCCTCGAAAAAACGAGAAACATTTCGCACCCGGGGCCTCAATGTATTTCACACCTGTCAGGGATGGGTGAAAGATGGACTTCTCCCGAAGCCACCTCAGAAGTTTGCTATTTATTTCTACGAAAGAATCGATGCTGAAAAGTATCGATAATTATGTATCGAGTATTTTTAGGTGCTCGATACTAGGGTCAGGGTATTTTTATGCGTCAAAAACCTTGGGAGTAGATAATTTTCGAAATACTGGGGTATTAAATCTTTTTATTTTGTGTTGTGACTAAAAAAGAAGTAATTTGTTGCACACTAAAAAATATGTTGAATCTACAGAAAAAAAAAACAGTCAGCCAAGGCGCCATCAGTCTGTATTCATTTTGTAAATTTTACCTAAACTCTCGCTGGTAAGAATCATAAATTTATCCCAAAAAGAAGAGGTCTCAAGTTTTGTAAAGAAATGAATAAACTGAGATAAAATGAAAAATTGGAGTGTAAGTAATAGAGGGATAGTGAACGAGAGGAAACGGAAAAGGTGAGAGAATAATATACATGGATTTACAAAGATAATTAATATACATAGAGTTACAAAGAGAATTAATTTGCATAGAAAGTGAGAGGAAAGAAAAGAAATAATAAGGAAAACAGAAAATGGTAGAAGGGAATAAATTAGGATGAGAAAGAGAGACAAAAGACAGAATGAAAAAGGAAGTTATGAGGGTTAAAAATAGGAGGAAGTAAGAAGAAAAAAAATACATAGAGAAAGAGTGTGAAAGAAAGTCTAATAAAATGTAGTATTAGAGAGAAAAAAGAGATGGAATGGTGTGGAAATAGAGCTTAAAAAGAATTAAAGAGTAAGAGAGAGAATGAAACGAAGAAATAATGGAGATCGATAACGAAAGAAACCTAAACTATATTTAAAACTTAAATTATATATATCAGGTTTTATGAAATACTATTTGCTATTTATTCATATCTTTATAGAGTGTTTTCAGGTGACGTCACAACCGGTTATTTTCTTTCAACTGTGTAACTTCTGTAGGGCTTTTAACTGTTGCTAAGGCCGTTGTTTATCTGTTGCTAAGGCGGTTTTTTGAAATGGGATCACGTGATTGCAAATGCTCCAATAGAAGAATTCCACGGCTAGTCATTTTTTGTAATTGTTAACCTCTGTAGGGCAAAAAACTGTAACTTTTCTGTTGCTAAGGCCGTTGTTAGGTCCGAGTTATGTGATTGAAAATGCTCTATTTTTTATTGTTTTACTGTAGCTACTACTGTGTACTATTGTAATTTTTAAAAAATGTCTTGACATTGCTTAACTTAAATTCTAATGATGAATTATTACGCGTTCATAATGGTTTGGTATTATCAAGTTTTGAATTTTAATGCTGATGAATAATTGTTCTTTAGCGAGTGCCCTGATATTATGAATTAGTTTTAAATAATCCTGCTATGTAAAACAACCACACTGTTCTCTTCCTTGTGATAAAAGTAAACTCAATTTTTAAAGAGCTCGATCCCTCTAAAAGAATCGATTCTTAACCCTCACTTCTCGATATCGATAGATCGAAGAAGCCTTTTTGTGGATGATTCCCTTTGCGTGACTCTCGGCTATCTATCTTTCCGGATAAAACAATGATCTACTCATTAGTCGGTAACGAATCCCCATTGTTTGGAGCTGTTAAGAGCGGGGATTAGCTTTTGGAGTGTGCGGTCAAAAGGGTAGGGAAGAGAAGCGATCGTTTGTGTGTGATGGCCTATTTGTATTGGATGATGTGTCTGTGTGTGGGGTTCTGAGGATATTTTGGAGATATGTAATCCTTTGAAAATGGATCGATTTCAGTTGTGAGGGGAAGATGGTGGTATCTTGATATTTTGTTTTGTTGTGGGAAAATGGAGATATAGGGAAGAGTTAACTTCTTTCTCTTTAAATTAATTTCTTTTAAAGATGAAATGGATGATACAGTCGACTCAGCTTAATGTAAACACTTATGTCCAAGAGTAGAATGATAAAAATATCCGGTTGATAATAATAAGCGATTTAAGTTTTAAACAGCGTAACTCGAGTGTTTTCCTTAAAATCACAGCTATGAAGTCCTGATTGAAGTATTTAAAACGATTACATAATGTGTTTGGCAACTTTTAAATTCTTAAATAAAAATATGAGAGAGTAATATAACACTAATAAATTAGTAACTCATTTTTTTGTATGATAATGTATTAAAATTGGCCTTCAAACGGGAAAAAGGAGGTTTTTAGGGGATTTCACCAGATTTTGATAACAATAAGTGATATATTGATCACATAAAACGATATCCTTGATATATAAAACCCCTGCTTGGGCCCTTAGATGGGCCGCAGTATGTCAAAATAAAAATAAAATATGTTTTGTGTTAATTTAAATTTGAGTGAGCGGGATCGGTCAATTTTGATAACAATAAGCGGAGTCGACTGTATAAGAGTTGGGTTTTTTAACCTTAGAGAGGGATTGTTTCATGAGTTTCATATGAGTATCATATTTTTTTATGTATTCTTTAAAAATTCCTGTTATGAATATTATTTGTTTTAAAATTCTGAGAATACGTTATTGAAAAATCCTGAAAATTTTTAAATTACGTCAATTTAAAAACTTGAATAGTATTTCCTTGGGGAGTTTTAAGATAATACAAGTTTAATGAGATTAATGATAATACTTAAATTATATTTATCAACAATAGCTTCTCTTAAAAAAGGAATAATAGAATTATATAATTATTATATAATTAGAATATAATTAGAAAGATTATCTATATGTTTGGGCATTTGGTATGTGTACATAAATAGAACCATAAAGAAGTGTAATTAATTCAATTTATCACAATTTTAAACAACGTTTATTATTATAAATAAGCTGTAAGCTTACATGCAATTTTTTAACTAACAAATAAAATTTGAGTTTGTTAAATACAAGTAAACTGCTTTTTTGTAAGTACTATATCTGAATGGATGTATTTTTGTAATTACGTAATAGCTTGAATTAAATTTAACAGAATAACAAACATGAATAAATACTTCGTATCATATTTTACTTTCAAAGTTTGATAAATCCGAAACTCTTTTAATTGCCTTTTAAGCTTTCTGTCTTACCGACATAATCGAGTTTCAAATTCAACATAATATGTTTCCCAACTCAAGAAAATAGCATTTTCGATAAATTTATAGTACAGGAAAACCACGCAAAACAACCATCTCCTCCAAATTCCCCCCACTCAACAACAAGTCTTCCCTAATCATTCGACACAAAATTCCCCGACCGAAAGACACTTAGTAGATACAGAAAAAAAAGATAGCTTTTATACATTCCCTTGACAAACTTCCCCTACAATCGGGACATTATTGCGCTTTATTGGTATAGATTGTTGTTTCTAGCTGCCAAGAAAGTGGAAGCCCCAGAAACTTAATTAAGGAGGCAATAAAAGAAGATTTGGGGGCTCTCATTTTCCAGAGTACTCGGAGCGTAAAACGCTCCAATAGACAGGTAATTCCCGTAAGTATCGCGTGTGATATGTTGATATGCTCTAAAAGGGGACATTTCTGCTAATATCAGCTCATTAAGATGTGGGTGCGATGAAGTAAGTCGTTCTGTGATTATATGGTTTTGGGATTTTGTCCGGATCTGGAATTGTTATCAGTATAAATATTTCGCTAAAATGTTTTGGAAAACAGCCTGAAGGTTATAGTGATATTTTTCACTCATTTATGGTATAGATTGCACAGGAATTACTTGTTCATAATAACAAGAAATCAATAAGTAAACACATGAAATGCAGGTAGGTATGTGGGTATTCATATTTGGGGGAATGGGAGGATATGGTATCTCCCATGAGAGTGTATGTTATTAATGCTATCCTTTGAAAATAATTATTTTTTACCTGAATTAAAATTAAAAATATTTTAAGGCTCATTCGTACTGTTCACTGTTCATCCTGAGTGATTCACTCCTGTGAATCGCTGGTTTGCATATAGAAAAGTGAAGGAGTGAAGAGTGAAACGCCAATTCACACTTTTCACTTTGGATGTATCCTCCAAAATGAATACAAAAAGTGATAAGTCTGAGTGGGCCTTTACCTAACCATACGAATTTGCTTTGGGCTATTACAATGTATAGGCTACTATAAACTTTTAATGATACCTTTCAAGCTAAGTAATCAGTCAGATTCAACTTTTTTTTTTGTTTTATTCAATAAGTTAATCAAAATTTGATACTTCAGTAGGAATTGTAAAACTTATACCTTTTTAATAAATATAATGTTTTTACGATTATATTAAAGATTTTTTTTGTATTCCTTAGAGAGAAATAAAATAATCATTCCCAACCCATTGATAAATAATGCCCGCCAACACAAATCTAACTATTTTGTGTCTTCATTTAAAATTTTCTTGATTTAGCTTTAAATTTTTCTCATATATGTGTCTAAGATACAGTTTGCTTAATTTCCATCAAATGTTATTCACACTAATGATTTTTTTTTGGCTCGGTTGTATTCCAAAAGATGATAAAATGTCCGATAAAAGATGATACTTTTATTGGACGTTTTACTTTTAACACCACTTTTCTCGATCTGATAACCAGAACCCTTTAAATATTCCATATGTATCAGTTATCGATATCAAATGTATTACAATTAGCTAAGTATTAATAAGTTTCTGTATATGAATGCAACTTTAGTACCCAGTTAATTCAAAATGCATCATTAACTTTTATCAAAAACGTTTTAAATTAATTCGCATTTCGTCCAGCATGTTGCGTCGCAACAAAAGTTAACCAATAATATCGGTACTCATCGGAAATCTTTACTGCGGGACTGACGCTAAATAACCCTCCTCGACACACAGTAAACTATTAGACCCGATGCACGAAAACCATGAAAACGGATAATATTGATCTCGACTTTTCTTTCACCATCACTCTCTTCCTCATTAAGGCGCAGTCACAGTTACAACCGTAGAGGTGATATGAGGAGAGTGAGTTTGGCGTGGTAGCCTCCCGTGGCCAAAAACAGTGGGTGGGAAAATGAATCCGTAACAAGGGAAATCCCTAAGAAGATTGGATTTTGGAGTAGAAAAACGCTTTTTCTCCCTGAAAAATGATCGTAAAAAGGAACTGACAATTTTATAACATGAGAGGAAACAATGACAAATATTTCAGTGTAAAAAAAATCCCCTAATATGTTGGTTTTTAATTTTCGTTTATTTCAAACTACTGCCAACTAATATTAATTTTTTGTGACGGGGGACATTTTTAAATTAAATAATTTTCGTTCAGTTAAAAAAAAACTATTGTCACATTTGAAGACGACCTTATAAATGTCAAAAACTTTACACAGTTTTCATTTACAAGATAAAGCAGGACAATTGGTGTGGCGGCTCCACCTGGAATCGAACAATTTTCTTGTTAATTTCCTTTTTTCTTTTTCTAATGCTGTCTTGTATTTTTTCCGAAACAAATTTTTCTATTTAATATTAATATGTCGATCACAGGGTGGCAGTAACTTGGAACCCTACATTTTTAATCATACTGAAGCTCCACCTTATAATTTCAAGTTGAGTTTTTATGAAAATTTCCCTAATTACATAATAATTCACTAATAATAAACAACATTTCCTCCCAAAAAATTGTGTTTTTGGTGTTTTGCTAATTTGTAGTAAGTGATGTCACAATTGTAACTCCCTTTCACCTAGTCCCCCCCCCATAAAGTGTCACAGATTAATAAACCCCCTCCAAGCATGACTTTTCAACAGACCCAAAATCACACACAAGTTTTGTGCTTAATTTAGGTCCATTTTCCAGCCCTAACTCAAAACTCCCTCTTTGCATAATATTACTCCACGCTTCCGACTCTCGTGGAAAACTGGCACCAACCCAATAAATCTTGTCAGAAACTGGCAACAACGCGTTCCACCGCCGGATTGAGTAATTCGCGTCAAAGAAGAATCAAATTTGCGACAGGGTCGCCATTTTCACCCGGATGTCGAATTAGCCGCACATCATTGTCACACGAGAGACGGCATTTAATTCGATAAGTGCAAGATACCTCTCTTTTGGTATGTTGTTCCTTCTCCTCTTCGATCGTTCGCTCTTGATATCGTTTGCGCTGTTCGCGCTCAAACGTTCTTTTTTTTATTCGATTAAGTGCGGTGTTATTTTCGATTATTATCGTTTGATGTCGTTGTTGTCGCTTATTGTCATTTGGAGCGGAGGAGATAGATAATGGTGTGACATTTGACTGGGTCGTTTTCGATCGGATTTTGTTGTTGAGGAGGAGAAGGAGGTTTAACTAGCTTCTGTGGGGTGTTCTGTTAGAAAGATGCTTTACACTTAAAAGACGTAACGATAATTTATCTAATGTGATTACATTTGTCCAAGATCAGAATGATAAAATTATCCGATTGATAGTAATAAGAAGTGGTTCTATATTAAAAGTGGCAAACAGTGTATCACGAGTGTTAGCATTAAGATCACAACAGTGGTCCTATTTTAAGTATTTAAAACTTAAAACAATTCTCTTGTATGTATTTTGCGACTTAAATATTCTTGAAGAAAATATAAGAATGGATCTTATAACACTACTATCATTAATGACTCATTTACGAACGGGAAAAGGAGGTTTTCAAGGGATTTCACCAAATTCTGATTACATTAAACGATATACTGATCACATAAAACGATGCTTTTTGCGTTAATTTAAATATAAGTGATTGTTACCGGTCAATTTTGATAACATTTTCCGATTGATAACATTAACCATGATCACACTAAGCGGAGTCGAATGTAGAAGAAGTAAAAACATCGCGTTGAATGTCAAGTGACATTGGAATTTGCGTTTTGTACAAGACAGATGAAATTGTGTTTCAATTTCATTTCAACAGGGCTTCAATTAATAAAATGTTCCAAGACAGAACTAAAACAAATCTATTTCTAACCAGCTAAAGACCTTAATTTTACTATCAAAATACATCTCCACTTTAGTCCGCCAACTTCTCTAGTAACATTTAAACTAATCACAACTCTTTCTTTCCCGACTGATTCCATCATCACTCATCATTATCCCTTATAAACCCAAAATTCCCACTCCACATCAACACAACGATAAATGTTCCCCCACATTCCATCACAACCCAATCTACATAATCCCTAACTCCCCTTTAAACCATCAGATAGATCCATCCGTTTAGCGGGTGATATACCTATCGGCCAACCCGATGAGTCCAAGCTTCAATTAAGCCATCCGAGGCCCTACGTGACCCAGATGGTAATTGGTCAGCAGGGAGGGGTGAATCCGCACAGTGGTCATCAGTGTCCGTGGAGTGACCACCACCTAATAGCGCACGCCCGATTGATTTCGTTGAGGTGATTGGTTTTGCGCTTGTTAGCCTCGTATTGTTGTTTAATTATATTGTTACCTTTAGGGGAAGTTGGTTTCTGAGTTGGAATACGTTTTACGTTGTTAGTGTGTGTGTTATTCCTATTTAGAGCTAGTTTGTAATAGCAAACCACTTTAAGGTTTGTTAATGGTCTGGGACTGGCCTTTTAATTCTGATTCTGTGGTTATAATAATTAGCTCATTAAAAATAGTTTCTTGGAATAGATTAGATAGACGAAGCCGGGCTATAAGACCTAAAAATTAATGTTTCAGTATGTCTTGAGTTAATGCACTTGTATATTACACAATGTTTTAGTTTTAACGTATCAATAAAACCCTGTAATGCTACAACTCGTAATTTTTTTTACCATTCCCCCGTACACTTTGGTCTGCGTTTAAGAACATATACCTAGAAATTATATCTTTGATTGTTTTTGGTGAACATTTTTTAAGTTCAATTATTTTTAAGTTCTAAAACTTCTGATGCATTACATCTTTACCTGTCTGTCTATCACAAGATGAACTCTAGTTCACATTTATTACATCCATTCGGTATTGTTTTTACTAAACGTTTCCTCTAAACGGTACTTCGTTTATATTGTTTAGTATAGCAACCGCCACAACCAGGCAACTATCCCAGTACAGAGCTCATCTTGAGATACAGACTAGTAAAAAATCTATAGATGTTTGGCGTCGTTATATGAAAACTTTCAATGTATTACATGCAATTAAATAAAAAGATTATTTATAGAAGAGAGATACAGGAACATGAATAAGAGATTTTCACCTTCAAACTTAGTTTTATTGAATTGACAAAGAAAATAAAGGCTTTTTCAAATAAAAAATGAACAACAAAAACTTTTAAAGAAATGAATATGAGATTCAACTGGTCTTGCAAGAATAGTAATGATTGTGTCGAATACCAAGCCCCCAAAAGGGACATATTTTATACCCAAATCATAAAAATATATTCCAGCCACTCTAAATAGAATCCAGTATGCATTCTATTCTCCACATAACCCAGATTCAATCTAAAAGCGAATCTCTTTCAACTCCCTTTACTTTCTAGTTCAAATTTCTGAGTTCATTTGTCAAGGTGGCATTTCACACTATTTCTGCAACAATATTTTAGAGTCCGTAAAGTTAAAAAAAAATAAACGAAAAATATCAATTTTATTAAATTCTTATTATTTTCACAAATATTGCACTATGTAACAAACAAATTTATACTAATAATGTACAATACAAATCCTGTATCATATTAATAATGTATACTGTATAATACACAAATTCTAAAATAGTTCACTTAAAAGAAACAAAACCCCGACATTTTTATAAAACAGCATCAAAGCAAAGCTCGTATATCATATTCTAAAAGTAAATGTGAATGTTCTTTATTTTTCCTTGTTATCTCAGAAATTTTTATAGGTTCCTTTCGATTTCGAGATATTGAGGCTTATTCGAAAAGTCATACTACCCATTCCATCACACTCTGTTTTAAATCCTTTAATTTCAATCCCAAATTAAAGATGATTAGAAAATAATTAGCTAATTTCTATAATTTAATGAATCAAAATAAACAAAATGTTAACATACAATGTTTCTTAAAATTCTGCAAATTTAACAACTTTCTCCATACTGTTATTGACAAAAAATTAAGACATTTAAACTTTCACAGCATTTATCGCCATATCACCCATGTTAAGTACTCCAAAAATGTCACACACCGTGTAATGTCCCTAAGGACTGAAAGCAGACATCTCCTAAAAAATAGAGACATAAACCCATATCATTATCAACGACAGCACATCTCGAACCTGTCAATCAAGAACTCTCCGCCGGTTGTCGAGAAGCCTTGTCGTGATAGTCACGCCTTTCTGTCGTCTGTTCTTGTTTTTCTCACACCTTTGCGTGACCAGGATTGAGCCATTTTGCTGGGAAATTGCCAGGCATGGGGATTATTATCACTGAGGTGGTTGTACGGGATCAGCACAAGTTGTAATGCGGGTCTTCGGTTTGTTTGTAGTAATTAAAGGGGAGGCTTTGTTGTGATTGATTGTGGTGTGACTGGTGGGGGAAAATGGGGATTTTGCTCCTTATAAAAAGACAAGTTTAGTGGTTCTCGAGTAGCTGATATTTTTAATGATATCGGATAATATCGGTTGATATGAGACCAATATTGGTTATTATCGGGAGTTATTATGTGGCCCAAATAGTAGAAGTTATGAGTTGTGACTCGCACTACTCTTCCCTGTAGTGTGAGTCCCGACTCAGATGTTGCCAAAAAAACCCCAGAAAATGCATCATAAAGTTAATGGAATTTAGTAGCCTGTTATGTATAAACCAACCATCAACAAAAGGAAAATCGAAGGTAGATCTAATTTAATAGAATAACAATCCTTCAGTTGTTGTGATTTTAAGATTCAAATTTAGCTCGTTTGTAGGAATTACGCATGGAAATACCCGTTAAAATGTATAACAGATACCAATAGTATTTGCAGAAAATAAATGTAATTTATACAGTTTAAAATTTAATTTAAATTGCATTTAATGCAAGCAAAGAGAAAAGTAATACTAGGGTAATAAAGATAAGTAACTTAAACCCAGTACAATTCATCAAAATATTTTATTATGGAAGTTATGACTCTATATTTTCAATATGGGAAAGCATTTGTGTTCCAGTTGTACAGAAATATCCGATTATTGTGGATGTACGAGTATATCAAATAATATTCGCTTAGTTTTTGTAAGTTGTTGTCTTCAGATTCAATCTGTTTGATAAAAAAATTATAGGATTTTTTTTTTCAGTGTCACAAAAATATTAGGTCAATGTAAAATTCGGTCAAAAACCAAAAAAATTATAGCTTTATCCATATGTAATAAACTTGTTTTTTATTGACCGGTTCTTACATTGACCAGTTTTCGTATAACCGTTTTTTCGATGTGTATAATTCATTATTTGATATACTCTGTAATCTATTCATAACTTGATGTATGACTGTGTAATCTAAATTAAATGCAGAGGTCGGATACCGAGAAAATATAAAGCAGTACCTCGGGCTAAATTAGAGGCGTTTGCCTTCGCTCAATTTACGAGGGCCACTTAGGGTTTGCCATAATTTATAGTTTAAAGGGTTTGGATTCAATTGAATTCAAACCCTTTAATAATAATTATCAGTTAACTGATTATATTTATGGCAATTTATTGCTTAGACGGGCCTCGTTTTGGTAATTTCAATATTGAAAAGAAAAAGATTGAGTATCATTGGTGAAATTTTTGATATTGTCATATTTTATTTTATTCAATTGTTACAAAACGAGCATGGTTTTGAGTATTAATTTAACTCAATGTTTTTCAAGAATACAAGTTTTTAGTAACGTAATGAAGTATATAAGTTTTTGTTATTATCTCTATATTATTACCATCGTTATACTTAGAATATTTCTTCAAAGAAACCGAAATGCCACTAAATGATTAAGTTTCTTATGGTAATCATATTGCGTGCGTATAAATTCAACTTATTGAAATTTATGCAACAAATTACACCATTGGATGACGCCCATGCCATAAAAAGCTATTCAATGATGATATACGACGGTATATAGTATTTCTTAGTTCTCTTTCTCGAGTTTTATTCTTATTTGAGCATATCTTATTTTACAGATTTCTATCCTATTTTAACATTCTAAATAGTATTAGCTATGACCTGTGCATTAACTAAGTGCTTCGTAAAAGCTACTCGTGAGCGAAATCAATTATTTCCCTGAGCTTTTAATGAAACAGTTCACTTATGCCAGGATTTATTTGTGAAAGCGTGTGTACTTTGGATATTTAACTCCATTACTTGAAGGATTATTATGTAAACATTCCTTGGATGGCGGTAAAAGGTTCCGAAGTTAATGTATTTTAAGCATTGCAACAAGTGTAGTTTTTATGTCTCCGTGATTTATACAAAATATGAAACATTAGAGGGGCCTTTGTTTGAAAACAAACACAGTGTTGTATCATCGGACTCGAACCAATAGCATCGGACTCGAACCTACTATATCATTGGGAACGAATATTGTGATTAGTATATCTGCATATTGTTTTATGACTGTAACTTTATCTTTTATTTATGTTATAAAGCACTGATTAAACGTAAGAGATTATTCAGGTAAATCGACTCGACTCTATCATTGCATCCTTAAGATAGGACAAAGTGGCGACGGGAAAGAAGAATCCAGCTGCGGGTAATCCTGAAAATAGGTGAGATTCGAAGTTGTTTTATACTGGAAGATGGATAAGCAAATTGAAAAAATCCTGAAGCAAAATCAGGAACTTTTGGAATCTTTGGTTAAGAAGGAAACTTTGATTAAGCCAAAGGCTTCTGTTCAATTCGAGAAATTTGATGAAGAATCCGAAAGATTTGATTCATTTCTTGAAAGATTCGACGCGTATTTGGATTTGCAAAACATTCCGAATGATCAACGCGCGAAAGTATTGATATCTAGTTTAAGTCCAAAAATGTATCAATTGTTAAAAAATTTGCTGGCCCCTGATCTTCCATCTAGTAAAACTATTGAAGAACTTACCTCTGTGTTGAAGAAACATTTAACACCGAAAGCCTTGGTAATACCTTCACGCCACCGGTTTTTAAACCGAAAGCAACAGGAAGGGGAATCGGTTAGTTCGTACCTGGCAGAGTTACGTGCGTTAGCCATAAACTGCAAATATAATACCTTAATGTTAAATGAAATGTTAAGGGACGTGTTTGTTAGCGGACTTAGAAATAAAGCGATCATCGACAGGTTGTTCGAAGAGGACGACATTGCCTTAGAAAAAACTGTTAATATCGCATTAGCCATGGAAAGGGCATATCAAGGAACCAGCGAGGTCCTAGATAATTCGTTAAATAAAGTTAACGTATTGGGGGTGAAAACTAAAAGTAAGCTGCAAAAGATTAATAAAAAGCCTGCATATCCCCAAGCGAATAGACAAGTTTGCACTAGATGCACAGGTACGGATCATCTAAGTCAAAACTGTAGTTTTAAACAAAGTACATGCTATTATTGTCATAAGACTGGGCATATTGCTAAAGCGTGTTTCTTAAAAAGCAAAAATCGGAAGCCTACTAAACAGAGTCGGGTAGAAGTAGAAACAGATTTAACAGAACAAGCAAATGATATTTCTGTATTCAATTTAAACTCAGAATTCACTATGAAGGGAAAAGACCCAAGGAAACCTATTATGGTTAGGGTAAAACTGGAAAACAAAACATGCAATATGGAATTAGATACAGGAGCAACTGTTAGTGTGATGAGTTTAAAGGAATTTAGAAAAATTTCGAAGAAAAAAATTAAACCTACGGAAGCTGTTTTTAGGGCTTTTAACGGAGGGCGATTAAAGCCGATCGGCTGTGTTTCGGTGAAAGTCGAACACGAAAGGCAAGTGTTGAATTTGAATCTCTACGTCGTAAAGGAAAATGTGGAAACAATTCTTGGAAGGGAATGGTTGTATAGGCTAAAACTGAATTGGGAAAATATAAAAGCAATCAAAATTTCAAGAACTCTAAGCCTAAAAGAACTTTTAGAAAAATATAAGGAACTTTTTGATGAAAATCTGGGAGAGATTAAAGGTTATGAAGTAAACCTAGAGTTAAAACCTGGGGTTTCCCCAAAGTTTTGTAGATCCCGAATAGTCCCTTTCGCCCTGAAATCAAGAGTGGAGGGAGAGATCGATCGCTTAGAAAACGAAGGAATAATCGAAAAGGTTGAGAGCTCAGATTGGGCTACACCTGTAGTGCCGGTTGTTAAACCTGATGGGAGCATTCGGCTTTGTGCAGATTATTCCGTAACCCTAAATCCCAACCTAGTAGTGCCACAACACCCCTTACCGAGATTAGAAGAAATATTTGAAAGTTTAAATGGAGGAAGACAGTTTTCAAAAGTAGACTTTAGCCACGCATATCTTCAAATGAAGGTCGGTGAGGAGAGCCAAAAACTCTTGACAATTAACACCCATAAAGGGCTGTATAAATGTAAGAGACTTATGTTTGGTCTAAATGCAGCACCGGCTATCTGGCAAAGATATGTAGACGGACTTTTCCAGGGAATGGACGGGCTAAAAGTTTTTATGGACGACGTAAGGGTAACAGGAAGTGACCAGCAGTCACATTTGCTAGTCTTAGCTAAGTTTTTTGAAAAATGCAAAGAACATGGATTAAGGCTTAACCTAAAGAAAAGCAAATTTTTCCAAGATGAAATAAAATTTTTGGGACATAAAATTAATGCAAAAGGCCTACATAAGACTGATGAAAAAATTTCAGCAATAAAAAGCGCAAGAACACCGATGAATGTTCAGGAACTGAAAAGTTTTCTTGGATTAGTTAACTTTTACGGAAGATTTTTTCCAAATTTAGCAACAATAGCAAACCCACTAAACAAGTTAACGAGAAAAGATGTAAAGTTTTTGTGGTCGAAAGAATGTCACAACTCTTTTCAACTAATAAAAAAAGAAATCTGCTCAGATCGAGTTTTAACTCATTACGACCCTAGTTTGCCAATAACGTTAGCCACAGACGCGTCACCCGTAGGTATTGGTTGTGTGCTTTCACACTTAATGCCGGATAAAACGGAAAAACCAATAGCGTTCGCCTCAAAAACGTTGACAGTCACCGAAAAACGTTATTCACAAATTGACAAAGAGGCATTGGCAATCGTCTGGGCTGTACGGAAGTTTTACTTATACTTAAAAGGAAGAAGATTTACGTTAATTACAGACAACAAACCTTTAGTGGCTATTTTTGGATCGAAAAAGGGTCTACCGTTAACGACCGCAACAAGATTGTTACACTATGCTTTAACTTTGCATTCTTTTGAATTTGATATTATTTACAGGAACACCAAAGATCATGGTAATGCAGACTTTCTCTCCAGATTCCCAAAGGCATCGGAAGAGCTAGAACTGGTAGATGACATCACTATCTTCCAGATGTCGCAAATCCAGACTTTGCCTGTGACAGCCAGAGAGTTAAGGGAGGCAACCAAGAAGGATCCTGAGCTGAGTCTACTGATGCAGGATCTGTTGATGGGTAAAGATTTGCAGGGGAAGGAAGCGAAGTATACAATCCAGGACGGCTGTATCCTAAACGGACAGCGTGTCTGGGTGCCAGATAAGTATAAAAAACGGGTATTGGAGGAACTCCATGAAGGGCATCTAGGAATGGTAAAAATGAAGGAGATCGCGCGCTCATTTGTTTACTGGAAGTCTATAGACAAAGACATTGAGGACACTGTAAATAATTGCCCGGAATGTTTCAAGTACAAGTCAGAGCCAAAGAAAGTAAAGGTTCACTTTTGGGAATATCCCAGCTTTCCATGGGAAAGAATTCACATTGATTTTGCAGGGCCTATGTTTGGACATGTCTTTTTAGTTATTGTAGATGCATATTCCAAGTGGGTAGAGGTCTACACATTAAAAAGAATGACAACAGTTAACACTATAGAATGCTTAAGGGACTGCTTCTCAAGATTTGGGTTCCCTGTAACATTAGTAAGTGACAATGGGTCACAATTCATGTCGAGTGAATTTCAGAAGTTTCTTAACTGTTGTGGCATTAAGCATAAAACTTGCGCGCCATTTAAGCCGGCAACGAACGGTCAGGCGGAAAGGTACGTCCAAACATTGAAGAAGTCATTAAGATCACTAAAAGATTATCCCGGCACTATTCGGCAAAAAGTATCCCTCTTCCTCTTAAATTATAGAAGGGCACCGAATAGTACAACTTCTCATAGTCCAGCTCTGCTGTTTTTAAAACGAGAAATTAGGACAAGACTAGACCTCCTGCGACCAAACCTTAAAGAAAGAGTGCAAAACAAGAACCGGGAGGACATCGCGTTTAAAGACCGGGAGTTCAAAAGGGGCGATTCAGTTGCGATTCGAGATTATCGTTCCTCTAATTCCAGGTGGAGACTAGGAAAAATCCTAGAACGCGACGGCCAGCTGCACTACACCATCGAAGTCAACGGAACCCTCACCCGGCGGCACATCGACCAGATACGACCAGCTGGGGACCGTCTCAGAGACTGCGTGGAGGTGGAACCGCATCGCCGTTTCTCGACGTCCATAGTCACTGCTCCGGACGTAACGACCTCAACCTCAACGGCCTTAGCTCTACCTCCGGCCTCTTCTGCAGGGACTGCTTCAGCGGACTCTGCTCCAGGCACTGCTGAGGGCGACCAGGTCCTATCCAGTCCAGTGGTTCCCGATACACTGCTCCATAGAAGATCGGAAAGGATTCGACGCCCCCCAGAAAGGCTTAACTACCAAGAATTAGGGGGGAGGGATGTTGTATCATCGGACTCGAACCAATAGCATCGGACTCGAACCTACTATATCATTGGGAACGAATATTGTGATTAGTATATCTGCATATTGTTTTATGACTGTAACTTTATCTTTTATTTATGTTATAAAGCACTGATTAAACGTAAGAGATTATTCAGGTAAATCGACTCGACTCTATCATTGCATCCTTAAGATAGGACACACAGGATTGGTTCCTTTTTATACAAATCTAAATTCATCCTACAATATCTTTTCAACAAACAAAATACTCTTGGGATTGGATGCTTCATTGACGAATGTTCTACCAAGGTTCCCACAGGCATTTAAAATCCTTGAAAAGTACTTAATTTCATTTTTGTTTTCAAGGGCCCTAGAAAGTATTTGAATTTAGTGCAAAGTTCTTAAAAGTCCTTGATTTTTATTTGAGATATTTTAATTTGGAATTATTTTCAGTTCGAACACGAAAAAGTTCATTTTTGATTCAAATAGTTTATATCCTGTTACCTCCTTAAACACGGATGGGATTCATTTAAATTTTAGAACAGGTATACATATCTTGGTTAGTTAAATTTTTCTGTTTGACTTTCCTAAAACAATTAAAATATAGTAATATGTTTAAAATTTTTAAATATATGAATGGTAATAATATAATGTAGTCTTCACTATAAAAGAAAGAAAGGTTTTTTAAAAAAATGTTTTCTGAAATAGGGGTATATACTAAAGAGAACAAGTTTTATTGCTCGTTAATGGCTTTTCCGCCTTTCTATATTAGTCTATGAAAAATTTTAAATGAACCTTGAAAAGTCCTTATTAAGATTTCCACTTAAATATTATGTGCAATGTTTTCGCAAAAGAATCAATTTTCCTTTGATACACATAAACGTACTTACTACACATCAAACAAAATCAAAACTCTTTGTATCTCATGAAAAGAAATAAACACTCCTCATAGTGCATACAAAATTTATAACCTCCATTCTCAAAATATCCCTTCATAAAAATAAAGAGATACCACAAAACTGGATCTACTAGACTCGAAAAAAAATCACAGTGACCACCAACAAAACCACCATATCTCCCTAGCCTTATTTACCGCTCCTGTCACTCTTAGAGGGTGATCCTTCGAATCCCATCCATCTGGGGGTGATTTAAGGTCCCGAAAGTTTCCCCTCATTCAGTGCCTATGAATCCTGGGGATCATAAATAACTTGGCGGAAAGCATCAGACGCATTTTTATACGGAGGAATATTTGACGCTCAGATGGTTGCGAAAGGCGATGGGAGGTTTTGATGTTAACGTCGTTGTAGGGTGGATAGTTTTTTTTTTTGTTGTGGGTGGAAATTTGGTGGGGTTGAAGTGATGAAGTGATTTTGATTGATGTTTTTTTGGGGGGGTGGGTTGGGTGGGTGAATTTCAAGGAGGATTGGGAGAATTGTGTTGTGTTGTATGTGAGAGTTGGGATGAGGGATGTGGTTATTTTAGTTTATTGATCATGGAGGGTCCAACAAAGAAACTTTCCCAGGCTCTCACAGAAATGGAAAAATCATAATTTTTTACGCCAAACGCAAACCTATACTAGGCGAGAAATGCAGAGAAGTCACCAAATTCTTAAATAAACTGGCCGCATTTTCTCTGAAGCAGTTTAATCCGCTACCTTTTTGATTAAAAGGTTCATCAAATGCACGCCAAGTCACCAAGTGGTGCTAGCTGGCTGGATTCGGCAACTCAGAACCCAATTTTCAGTATTAATTTACTCTCCCCTAATGAAATTCCGCTGCTAATTTTTTCTCAGGAAGGGTTTTCAGTCATCTTTTAATGCCTGTAAAATTTTCGTTCGTTTTTGTAAGTTTAGCCTGAGAACGTTTCCCTGGAAATCGTAGGGAAATTTTAAGTTAAATTTAAAAAAGGTAAATTATATTTAATTTTTCTATTCAAATTTGTTACTTTTTAAAATGTTTTAGCGTTTATTATTTCTTGGAAAGACTGTTAGATAGAATTATGTACCTCAGGTTAATTTTAAAATCATTATTCCATTGTTATAAATAAAAAAAAATTGTGCAGTCATATAAAAAATTCTACAAATATTAATTGAAAGGGTCGATGGTTCGAAGTACAAGGGGTACACGCGACAAATTCTGGATATAGTAAATTTGGGAGTTAGGTGGGGCGTTCTGTAGGGTATATTGGCAACCATGGGGTCAAGCGGTCCCTGATGGCTCTGGAAAGATTATTTACCGTTAAAAAATGGAGTGGCTTTCTAAAGTAGCTTATAAATCAAGGAAAATAACATGAAACCCCAGAAATTCGTTAAAATCAATTTTCGCTACCTATTTAAAAATTTAGTCCACTAATCATAGTAAACTTATCACACATCGTCACTCGTACCCCCTATCTTTTCACCCACTTACCCCTTTCAGACCTAGCCGTAAAATTTCCATAGGATCCAATGGTAATCTCGGGCGCCTTAGGTTTGAAAGGGTTAGTGTGTGTTCTTTCTACACAATAGAGAAATCTAACGTGATTTACTTTTAAATTGTTTAGAGTTAGATGGACTTTCCGCCTGTCTTCCAAAAAAAACCGGTCGATCTTTTCGATCAATAATAGTTTAATTTACGAATATAAGTGCTCTCTTTTCGCTTGAAACTTGAGAAAAATATCTACGAACTGACAAACGTATTTAACTTTGTCAATTACAGTTTTATACGAACATTTTAACGACATTAACTCTATATTAGGAAACTTTTAAGGCCATCAAAATCAATTAACTGACATTCGATGCAACGAAAAATTATTTATTATCATCATCAATATTGATCACAATATACCAAAAGTACTCTCTCTTTCGATCTTGGCAAGTAGGATCACAACAATAAAAGTAAATTCAGCTCTTCAAAAAGTAGTTTCACTGCTCATCCAAACAGTGAAAAGACCTCTTTTAAATTAGGTTTAAAAAGGGGGAATCGAGGTTTTTATCCCATTCCTACTTGGTATTTTACTCACACTATTCCAAAGGGGAATCTTCCAGGAATTTTTAAGGAAGTGGGACAACGTGATGGAGTTTGTGGGGTGGATTTTTCGGGAACCGGATTTCTTTCCGGACACGTTTTCCGGGGAAATTTCATGATACCGAGTGCTCTTATTTTCTCTCCGTCGTATTCAGATCCAATAAAGGGCTTCGTTTTCCGGCTTTTAGGCCCTCGAGAATCATCGTCTAGTGTGTGTGCTTTTCGTGAAAGTTGGCTTCCTGTTGCGAATAGACACAGCACTTGTCTGTTGCCTTAGAAACCAGACGATTGTCCTTGTGACGGTTACGGTGAAGATGAAGATTCATCACTAGGGAGAAGTGAAACCATTGTAATGACGGGAGTTTGTTTTGAAATGGGTGTGATTAGAGCAGCGTTCGAAATTGGGGTGATTTGCTGGTCCGGGACAACTAAAAAATGGCTCGGACCAGTGGAATCTGAAAATCACTGGTCCGCCGGACCAGTGTGTATGTGGTGAAAAAATATCCCACCCCCTCCAGTTCTAGCAGCGTTTTTGTAAAAATATTTAGACGAGTTGTTCAGTGATAGCGATATTTTAAGTGCGTTTGATGATTGCATTTGATGAAGTACATATTTTTGACAGAACCCGAAATGTGGCTATATGGGATAGGGGAGCCCCCGGCGAAAAAGAAAAAATTATTGAATATGTATTAATTTTTAACATAATAGCTATTTGGTACTCAGAGACACAGATTTTTTTTGAAGTGATTCCAATCAATTAGACTTTGCAAACACCAATGAAATTTAACTTTATATAAATGGTTTGTGGCTATAATGGATTGTAGAGATTTGTAGAGATTGGATCTACTTTTTGTCATTTTAGGAGAGGAATAGATTTTATTTTTTTCACTTATTGTTCTTATGTTTAGGTAGTTTGATTACGGATTTTGTGTCTGTCTCTGTATATGTATTATGTAGTTTATGCTATTTCCGTATTTCACTCCTCATAATTGAATTTCACTCCTCCTAAAAAAGTCAAGGAGTATTTTTACTCCTCCAAAAATATCCTAGCAATAACACTGTTGGTACTCAAATTCAGGGTAATAGTTACTGTATAATAATATTTAAACCGGTCCAAGTGATTTTTGTTGCGGACCAGTAAGATTGGCAAAGCACTGGTCCGCTGGAAGAGTGGTTGTTTTCCCGATTTCTAACGCTGGATTAGAGTGAAGTAATTTACTCATATTGATCTGCGATGTGAGGCCTGATTATCTGTAAAGGAAGTTCTACTCTACATGTGCATTATTAGAGATTATGATAGCATTTTAAATACTTTCTTTAGAGTACAAATAATAAGAATTAAATTTACATCTTCCAAAAGATTTTTATCTTTTAATATGGGTTTGAAATAATTTCTATTTTGATTCATTTACTGGAAATCTTAATTACCTTTAAAGTATTAAATTATTATTAATGCACACTGTAAGAAAAAATTCCCGTAAAATTTACGGTTTTAAACTGGCAGCTGGGTTGGTTGTGGAAAACCGTAAAAATTACGAAGTAAATCCGTAAAAACAACGGCATTTTAGCTTGTAAAACAAAAAAATTCTGTGGATTAAAAATGGTAATTCTAACGAATTTACCTCGTAATTTTTACGGTTTTCCACAACCAACCCAGCTGCCTGTTTAAAACCATAAATAATTTTACGGGAATTTTTTACAGTGCAGTTGTACTAATTTATAAGGTAATTAATGTGGTTTTATGTGGGAATTTTGAATTATGAAGCATCGTAAACAAGTGTTCTTCGACCTTATCTAAAACTTCTAGCTTCAAGCAATACTTTGGGTCGAATGTTTCACAAAATTTTATACTGCCCCTAATTATCACCTTAAGCAAAAATAAAAACGAAAATTTGTGAAATTGAATAAATTTTGATTTTAAACTCAGAACTAATTACATTTTCGACTCTTTGAGTTGAATGTTAGGCGTGCCCCTTTACGAAAGTCCAAATTATAATGCCTTTCAATTTGTCTTTATCAAAAATTTTCAAATACTTCGGAGAGAAGTTTAACGTATGGTTTTTATAGCTAACAGATTGATTTGAAATGTTTTTGTTTTATGCTTTATTAATGATCAATTAATCAATAAGTTTGGACTGAAAATTTTAAACTGTAACTTGAAACACTTTTAACTAGGTAAAATATTTTGTGTCGTTTAAAAAAATATTTCGATTTTATATACTATTTAATTTATAAGATATAAGATGAGTATATTTACTCAATGATAAAAAATATAATTCATGATGTTACAAAATTTAAATATTTGTTAGAATATCCCTTTTTATGTATAATACTTCAAAGTCTAGACCTACAATCTCTGAAAAATAAACTAATATATTATTGATAGAGTATACTAATCTCATGCATCTATATATTTCTCGAAAATAATCCATAGCGTATTAACTCTAATTCCATGCCCAGTTCGCATTCATCCTAACGTATATAACTGGTTTCTTTCAAAAGAAGTATTGCATAAAATGCTCGGATAGTTTCGAAAATGGCATTATTTCAGTTTCGCTGACTAAATAAAACAACTGGAGAAATTTTTCCACTCTAATGATATTATAAAGCGCATGACGCTCTAGAACTGATTTAAAATAAACATAACTTGAACAACTTTTGTGTTTGTGACATTTCCCCGATAGTGTGACAGGAGCAGGGGAAACTGACATTTACTTTATCGATTTTGAAATGCAGGTATTACTTGTTTTTACTAGTTTTCACAGAAAAGTCGTTTCGAGATTTTATGGCTTTGGAAAGTTTTGCTTCACGGTTCATAGAGTTTAGGGAAATTAAAACGACAAAATTAAAGATACACCGTTAGCAGAAGTCAAATAGAGGGTAATAGATAGTTTAGTCTTTAAGATTTTAAAATAGTCTTACTCTGTCTAGTTAAATCGTTGTCTGGTGTATGTAAGAATATTAAATGGACGTTGTAATAACTGCCTACTTTTGAAAAAAAAAGCATTATTTTTTAATAATAGTGTTATTTTGTAAGAAAGAAAGATAGTCAGACGAATTACCAAACTGAAACAAATTCATATTTGCCGATTTCAAAAACTAGGAGGTTGTCAGTTCTGTGTATTTTCAAATTTATGCCTCTGTAAATTGATCAAGTTTTTTTTTAATTTGATAAACTGTATAAAAAACTGTAAAACTCTATAAAAAGATATAACATGGCAAAGTATTGCTAAGTGTACTAATTAGACATCAACTTAAGTTGACACTATGACGTCACTAAAAAAAGTAGTTCCCATGGCGGTATCTAAATTTTGAGTGAAATGAAGAAAGCCAATTTAAAAATATGATTATTTTGTTAAAACCATGTATATAGTTCTTTTCAATCACGATTTGCGTACCGAAACTCTTCCTAGCAACCCAACATACTTTGTGTTTACTCATTTTCTCCTTCCGCATTTGTGACGTACTGGGTTCAAGAAACGTTGCTGTCGAGTATAGATACTGCTTATGATTTATTTTAATTCCTGTAAAACGATCTTTTCCTTTATAAGAGGCAGTATGCAGAAAAACTAACTTTACATTGATTTATTTTGTATGCTGGTTCTCTCTTAAAATTTAAGGTAGAAAAGGAAACCATTATTTTATAGGGTGTGTTCAACAAACCTTACCCTGCAAATTTTGGGATGTCATTTTTACCATAAAAACTGAATAACTATAATAATTTATCTTTACTGATAAATAACTGAGTTTGACCAAGAAATAACTTTTTTTTAATTGTTAAAATGAGTTTAACTTTACCACAAATCAACATGAAATTCTCAATAGATATTAGACTGTCATACCATGAACTAAAGCATTGCGATAGTATTTAAAAAAAACCCTCAAACAATTATACTTTTTCCTTTTCTTGTGAAATTAAAAAAAAAAAAACTCGACGAATTTAAAAAATAAATAAAGTTAGGCAAATAAATTTACATTATGGACATTTTTGAAACAATTTTTTACTTTCCATAAACCATATTATTTTTATCTTTACAATTTCCCCATTGATAAAAAAAATTCCGATCTATCTCTTTATATATAGTCTAGAATTTATATAAAGTAATATAACTTTTGAAAAAAGTCCAAGTAAAAGTCTGAAAAGTAGTAAAATGTGTAATTTTCAGTCAAACTGTCTGCTCTTTCTTTAAATAACAATGTTTTTATTTCTAAAACCCTTTTCTCAATTGTTACTTTTAGTCATTCTCTTTTCAGTTCCATTAAATTTACTTAGGATGCGAAAGGAGCAATAAAGTTTTAAACAAATGAAGCTAGTTTTTGTCCTCTCTTAGAAGAAAACTCTTAAGCTTAAAAGTATTAAGTTGCATGTGAAACTAAAAGTAAGAAAGTTTTCCTCTTTCAAGCAAAATAAATGGGACGGCTTTCAAACATAAATCTCGATGTTTGAATATTTTCATGCAAAATTTTTTTTTATCTTTCTCCTTAAGATGTCTTTATTGGAGTGTAAAATGTGTAAAAGAGTCAAAAATTCTTTTCAGTTTTGTAGATATACATTAAAAAAGTTCGGAATAAAATATGAGTGAAATATAATGTAATAATAATTTTTAATATAATAAATCAGAATATAATATAATTAATAATTCATTAAAGGATTTTTTTCTTCTTGTACCATTAACAGGATCCTGAGAATACAGAAATTTAACGTCCAATGTAACTGAATGAATAAACAAAAAAACTAAATGCGAGGATTATGAAGTTTTCGTTCACTTTAGTTTAAAACTTAATTGACAGTAATTGAAAAAATAGAAAACTAAGAAATTCTAGTTTAATGTTACAATGAATTGACCTTAAAACTGTTTTAAATTTTTTAAGAATGAATCCTTGTAAAAAAAATTGTCGTAATTAGGTAAGGTTTGGTACGTTGAACCATAAAAACTAGTTTAGTGAAAAATCCTACATATAATGACACAAAATGAGTACTACCTTTGACTTTTACACTCAACCTTAAAATCTATAAAATAACAATGTCTAGTACAAAATCCAGATGCTTAATTTTCAAGCATATTTTGCATTTTATATCTATGAATTCCTTTGTAGTTCAATAAAATCTACAATCGAATTTTTAGGAACGGTACCTTGCTATATTTTTAACTATGAGAGAATATTTTTCTTTTTATGGATGTAAAAAGAAAATTATTTGGTAGGTTTAAATCAATGAATCTATCTACTACCTCTGGCCAGTAGGAATAAAACAAAACAAATTTTAGTCTCATAATAAATCTCACTGTCATGGTGATACATCCTCCTAAATAACTTGGTTACATTGTTGCCAAAGGAATTGGATATAAATTTAACTTAAGCTTAACTTAGCTTTTAACTTAAAAAGCATAAGAATAATCTTGAGAAGTTATCTTAACCTCTTCTAAACTACACTTACGGAAAACTTATTACAAATGGCCCATTTCTTGGCATATAAGCTCGTCTTTTTGAAAAAGTGATGTGGCATCCATCATTAATAATGGGTCTCTTTGGTTGTCTCCGTGACACACGATTGAAGTTGATAGCTCTGATGTACCGTCCATCTTCAGTTTTCCTTTGAATGGGCTTGCTTAGATTTGATACGAGAAAAATTTTATGAGAATTTTCCGATGCAACCGAAGTAGTTAGTAATAAACATACATCTAAAGTCTGTCTGCCCTAGCAAGACACGAGTGGCAAACCTAAAATCAGTACCCACAGCAGAAAAAGCAGTGGCGAGTGCAGGGTATCGGGTATCTAATAGAAGTGAGATAACCATCTTTATGGCTTTTATAGTGCATTCGCCACTGTTTTTTCTGCTGTGGGTACTAATTTTAGGTTTGCCACTCGTGCCTAGCGAGGACAGACAAACTTTAGTGGTAATACATTTTTAGACTATATTAATTCCAATGTACTAGTTTAAATATGTGACCAATAAATTTAGAAAACTTTTACCAGAATTTGGAGTTCTTGAACGATTCTATAGTAAGTTATTTGTATATTCTGTGATAATGGTTTAAATAATTTTTAAAATTCACATTTTATAAGAATGGTTTGTGAGAAACTAGACAGGAATACCTGCTTAAATTTTACAATGTTTAAAGAAATGTTCTAAACCTACCAATATCGTTTTCCTACAAATCATTGGAGTGTTCTTCATTACATTTAATATCTGCATTATGTGCATCAAACCATGTTATTGTTGCCCACATGATCAGAATTGAAAATAAAAAGTATAATTTCTTAAAGCTTTCTTTAAATCCGACACATTAAGAGGAATATCTTTGTTGATACCAAGAATACCCTAATTATCTCTTAGAAAAAGATGTTATTGTAGAAACCAATGTTATTGTTGCCTACGTGATCAGATTTGAAAGAAAAAGTATAATTTCTTAAAACTTTCTTAAAATCCGGCACATTTACAGGAATATCTTTGTTGATACCAAATAATACTTTAATTATCTTAGAAAAAGATTTACTCTTTTATAAAAAACAAAAAAAATATTGCAATGAAATTTAATTAAAGCCCATTCTTGAACAGAATAATGCATTATTACAATGGAAGTCTGTTTTATATACCTTCCCTAAATTTACTTTTTTACGGTCACTGAAGGTAGAATTTGAAAGATAAATATTTGAGGGATTTTCTTTCTTATTTATATTTACTTCTACGCGCGAAAATTTACTCAATAAAAGTCTATACACTTTAAGAGTAAATAAAGAAAAGAATATAATGCACACGGACCTCCTAAGTTATAAAGCTAACACACCGTCGAACGCAGTCATTGTAAACACCCCACGGTTTACAGTTACACTTTCTCTCTCTAAGAGATAAATGCGAAAAGAGAGAACTTTCCCCTTTCAAAAAACTTCCCTAAATCTTCCTTTTCCGACACCACCTGAAAAGCAAGCGAAAGTAAATGCGACCCAGATTGAAAAGAAAATAAACTCCGAAAAGAAGAGAGGGATAAGAAAAGAACCGTTCGATTCCACAGGGGACCAAAACTTTCTCTCCAGACGTTCCCTGATCTCGAGAGGGGTGGACCAGGGTTCCACTTGGGCACGATTTGCCCATCAGCCATCTCGGGTAAAAGGGGTAACGCCCCCGAAAAGCGGGCTCTAAAAGAGGGAGAAACAGAGGGATAAAATTCGGTTTATTGCTGATTCTGTGCTGAAGCGAATGTTATTTCCCTTCTTAACTTATCTGGAGGGATTTTTATTTAGGATGGAGTTTCTCTTTTTGCCCTAGTTTTGTGTGGGTCAAGGTGGTGATAAGGTGTGGACTATTCCACTAGAACACGTAATCAGGAATAGGGGTGTAAGTAAGAAGATTCGCTTTTGAAAAGGACACTGTCTGGTTTGTTTCTATGGGCTGGAGGTTTAATGTACAGCTTTTATTTTTATGCGTTATAGAACAAGGGTTGGCAACTGGCGGACCGCGAGAGGTTATTTCCTGGATCGCCGACAATTTTTAATTTGAATGAATAATTTATTAATATTCACAAGTAATAATAATGTATACGTTGTTTCGCCACATCAATAGAAATTGTTTATAAACTTTAACTACTTCTCGTAATCTGTAGAATTTTAACTTCTGTGGGGAATCTAAAATCAAATGAATGTAATATGTCTCTCCAATCAAGGGGGCGTTCCCATAATATACGCCCCCCTGATAATTGATTTGATATTTTAAATAGTGTTGATGTCATGTAAAATGGTTAAAATGGTTTAAATGGTTTAAATTTAACATAATTTAATTAAGAAGGTAAAATATTCAAACTACATGAAGTATATGTGTATCTCTGTAGGTAAGATTATTTCGGTAATAAATATTTTTCGCTGAACCTCGCGATAAACATTTTTCAAAATTATTTTGACCCCGAGTAAAAATACTTGCCGACCCCTGGTTTATAGAATATCGTATTGAGTTTTTGTATCCACTTTTAATTCCATAAATTTTTAGTCGTAAGAAATGTATTTGTTGATCGATATTATCCTATGTTTACTTAAATTCAGGGTTCCCTCGGTTTTGTTTCGAAACTCGATTTTATTCATTAATGGGGATTTTGGTGATTCTTTTGTGTGAATTCATTTTGTATTTCAAAACCGCTAAAAATATTCTTAATAATTTCATCACATTTTTTTTAGAAATATTAACTGTTATTTTCCCATCTCACTTAAAATACTAGGCACCTTTAAAAATGTTGGTAATTTTTAGAAAAAAAAGGTTTTTATTTTTAAACTAGCTGTTACGACCCGGCAAAGCCGGGTCTTACAGCTAGGCTAGCCTTTTATGCGAGCTTCGCTCGTTACTACTTCAAGTTCCTATTAATTATACATTAAATAAGAAGTTTAACTTTAATAATTTATTATTGTTGAATTAGAAACCAACTTCCCTAAAAGTAACTTTTTAACCTTTATTAAGTAAACCAACTTTCTTGAAAGATATTTATTTAAAAGCTATTATATTATTTTAAAATTTTAATTACTTTTATTTATTTATTTTTCTGATTATTGCGAGATGGCATCGAGTCAGTGAGTGACGTGGGCTTTTATATTTTTCTGATGATTATGATTATTATTGCGAGATGGCATCATAGTGTGCGAGCGTTCCAGAATCAGTCAGTGAGTCAGTGAGTGACGTGGGCTTTTATATGAGAGATTTTATAGAAGGTAATTAACAAAAAAAAACTTGTTTGTGTTAACCTGAAAAATCTTTCATGTATGCAACTCGTACAAAACATTTCCATTCCATTGGAGTAATTAAAAATTGCCCTCCCGGCCAATAGTTTAAGGGCAAATAAAGGAAATGCTTGAATTAACCTAAAGTATTATGAACGCACAAGTTATTTTAGACAAAAACCTGTATCAAACCACCAACTGTAACAAATATTTTAGTTAAACATCCCTTTAGGCTTTCAAAAAATGAAAGGAATTAGAATAATGTATTTGATATCAATGAAATATCAATATTTTAAGAGAGGAGGTGGTTCATTCAATTTTTTTACCAACAAAAGTTTTCAACCCTCGCCAACTTTTATACTCATCAGTTTAAAACATATTATTTATTTCAAATGTTTAGAAAAGCTTTCTAGTGTATTAATTCTTCTTAATATATAAAATTACGTGAAAGGAGAAAAATACTTGTAATTTTGTTACTTTAATAAGAAATACTTTAAAATAACTTTCTGGATATAATTTATTAATAGAATATCATCATATAGCAAAATACAGGATACATGAATCTTTAACTGTTCCATAAAGCATTCATAAAATATTTCTTACATTTAGAGTGCATTCGTGACTTTCAAAAAGATGCTTTTCTGCCTTAGGAATATATTTATTTGAAAGAATTCGTAGCGGGTTGCTTTGATTCGCGTTACTTTAATTCAATTCATATCTTCGTTCAGTAAATGCTTAGAGCCTTGTTTGTTTTCTTTTGAAAAATATTTAATAGAATTGAAAGAATTATTGATGTATGATTTATAGAAATTGAAGATTTAATACGAGATTTGTTTGAGATAGTTTTAAAAATTAAATGACTCGTATATGAACCAGAATATATGCTTAAAATATTATTTGTAATTGTTTATTTGAATAGACTGATACATATGAATGCTCATATATTGTAGTTTCATTTGCCTTAACAATACCAAAGAGTTAAGAATAATTTAAGCTGAATACCAGATTAATTTAAACCTTTTTTATTCGTATTGTTGAAGTTAGCTGACTGTCAAGCTTCAAAGTTATTCATTACAATACGCGTTTTAGTTAACATAAAAGTATGCTTGGTTTGGATAATTAAACCTTTGTATTCGAACAAAGCAGTAAAATAATTAAAAGTATAAAGTTGTAAATTTTATATTATCTTCTTATTGAAATAAATTTTGTATAGATTCACAAAACTTAACATTTAATTTTTAAGCGTTGATGCCAGAATTTTTTTACTAAGGATTCTAAAGTTGAGTGTGATGAAAAGGTTCTTAAAAAATTCTAAATATTGCGTTTAAATACAGTGTTACATGTTATTACCTATATCACCATACAGATTTTAAGGGTTTCATACCCTCTTCCCAATAATGTCACACACAATTTCCCCCTTTTTAATGTAATCCCCTCACCCCATTCAGATATCAAACTTTTTAAACTAAAATTTAATCTAAATTTAACTTAGCATTTCAAATCTTGCTTTTTTTCTGATACTACCCAAAAAGCTATTTTTCCCTCTTTCTCTTTTTCCCTTTTTTCACCTTTTTTAATTCTCCCTCTTTTTCTTCATTTCTCTTTCTAACTATTTTCTCTCTATTTCTTTATTTCTAATCTCTTTTTTTATTTTTCTCTCTATCTATTCTTCCTTTTTTTTCTTTCTCTCTATCTATTCTTACTTTCTTTCTTTCTCTCTATCTATTCTTACTTTCTTTCTCTTTCTCTCTTTTTCTTTCTCTCTCTCTTCTTTCTTTCTCTTTCTATCTTAAGGTTAAACCAATCCTTCAAAAATTCTTCATTTCACAGTCCAACATCAAAACAAAAAGTTTTTAAACAGAGTGACGTCACAAACTCTCAAACCCCATCCTCCCCCATTATCCCAATACTGCGCACATACATCGCCCTCATTTCTCCTTAAAGATGTTACATAACTAATGAATACCCCCCTCTTAGTTAACATATTCAACAATCCTCCCCACTCCGCACTGATAACAGACTCTCATCCTCATTAGCATCAGCTGTTCGACCCCATTTCTCCCCCAAAAGATATCCATATCAACTCCACATAACTTCCAATTCACGACATCACCCCCTATTATATCAAACAGAGGATATATCTCATCCATTTCTTCCATATAGTATACGCATTCATTATTCCCATAGTTCAACATTACCGCCCATAGATATGCGATATATCCCATCTGTCTCTAGTCCTTATAGATACGATAGATGAACACGCCTTGTGGTATTATATCGATGGTGACGTTCGCCGTCCGTTAGTTGTTCTGCTGGTCAACCAGACAAAAGAGAAGAGATCGCCTTACCCTTTCTGTTCGGTCGTCTCTCAATTGCTATTATGTGGGAGCTGTCTTTTGAGAAGGATTCTCTTTCTTTTGGGGTTGTTGAGGCGTGGAAGAGTAAAGGTGTGGGGGAGGGGGATGAGTAATTATTAGAAGGCGCATTGAAACCCTTTTTGTCGTAATAGTTTACCATGCAAATGTGATAAAGAGTATAAAGGGATAGAGAGATGAAGTTCAGGGATAAGGAGTATGAGTGAGAGATGAAGATCATGTGAGGGATAAGTATATTATAAGTAGTATAAGTATGATAAGTATAAGTATGATAAGTATAAGTATGATAAGTATAAGTATGATAAGTATAAGTATGATAAGTATAAGTATGATAAGTATAAGTATGATAAGTATAAGTATGATAAGTATAAGCATGATAAGTATAAGCAGGATAAGTATAAGTGTGATAAGTATAAGATGGATGTGAGGATAAAGGTTAGTAAAATGAAGAGGATGGAATGATAGGTCCCATAACTCATTTGGTTATTTGGAACCGATTTGTTAATAGGTGGACCAACTCTCAAATGAAATTTATTTTCTTTTATTTTTTAAATTCTCCCCAATTCTTCTTTTCTCCCCATACCTCACTCTGAAAGGTGGAAAATAATATAATATAAGCCAATATTTTTACACCCTTTTTAGTATGAGAGAAATTGAAAGCCTTAGAACAATAAGAATCACAATTTCATTAAGAAAAAGTACCTTGAAATAAGAAATGGCACTGGTCACTGAATTTGACCGTCAGTTCGAGGATTACCAGAATGAAATTTACGCGTCATTTCTGTTCTTGGAAATAAAACAAAAGCAAGGTGAGAAGTTTCAAGAATTTTTCTGTAGACTTAAGCTAGCGGTTGAAGACTGCAATTATGGTACAAATAGTGATCGTATGCTAAGGGATAAGATCATCCACGGGTTACAGGACAAACCCTTACAAGAAAGATTACTTAGGGAGACCAGCAGACGTCCCAAGACGCTTCATGATATCATTACTGAATGTCGGGCTGCGGAACAGTCAAAGAGCCAGGCGTTAGCGATGAATGAACACAACGATATTTATGCCATGGTATCAAACCATAGGGATAACCATCTAAAGAAATACGACTCGTGTAGAAACTGTGGTCGTAGCCATGAGCCAAGGAATTGTCCCGCATTCAACACAACGTGTAAAAACTGTGGGAAAAAGAGTCATTGGGCAGAATTTTGTCGATCTAAAGCGAAGCCTTTCAGAGGACATCCGACGCAATCGAGAAGAGTCCATGCTCTTGAGCCTGATTCTGAGTTAACTCTTGGTGAGTTGACGATAAACGAAGTCTCGACTCCTAACGAAAAAGAATGGTCCTACAAGATGCTTGTCAATGGGACAAATGTTAACTTTAAGCTTGACACAGGAGCACAAGTAAACGTGCTGCCCATCTGTCTCTTTGATAAGTTGAAGGAACAGCCAAATGTTCGACCATATGATACTCCTATACTGGACTACAACAAGAGTCCAATTCCTGTCATAGGCGTGTGCACTCTCCTCTGCAAAAGCAAATTTATCAGAAACCCCAAGAGATTAGAGTTCCTTATAACGAGCCTAAATTCATCTGCAATTCTTGGGTTGCAGGCATGCGAAAATCTGGGTCTGATCAAGCGAATGTACAATCTGAATACATTACCAACAAATCCGACGACTGAATCTTCTTTGCAAACTGTAGAAGAAATTATGGAGGAGTTCAAAGATGTTTTCACTGGAATAGGAAGGCTTAACAGGAAGGTAAGCATCAGATTAAAACCAAATGCTGTACCACACATAGCAGCACCTAGGAAAATTCCTTTGGCACTTCATGAAAAGGTCAAACAGGAACTAACAGCTATGGAGTCTCAAGGTATCATAGTCAAAGTTGAAGAACCAACTGACTGGGTTAGCAACATGGTTGTGGTCGATAGTCCAAAAAAGCTTAGGATCTGCATAGACCCAAGACCACTAAACGAAGCTATCAGGAGACCTCATTACCCAATTCCAACGACGGAGAGATTGTTTACAAATCTGCAAGGATGTACTGTTTTCAGTCTCTTAGATGCTAAGAATGGGTTTTGGCAGCTCCCACTTGATAACGAAAGCTCATACCTGACCACTTTCACAACTCCTTGGGGTCGCTACAGATTTTTAGTCCTTCCATTTGGTCTTAACAATGCTCCAGAAGAATTTCAGCGAGCTATGGAAGAAATCTTTGAAAACGAACCTCAAATCCAACCCTACTTTGATGATATCGCCTTGAGCTCTAAAAACAATCAAGAGCATTGTATTTTATTAAAGAAAGCACTAACCATAGCCAGAAAAGCAAACCTAACATTTAATCCTTCTAAAGCTCAAATCGCCAAGTCTTCTATAAATTATCTTGGGCACATTATCTCAAAAGATGGAATTCAACCTGATCCTATCAAAGTTCAAGGAATTCAAGACTTCCCAACTCCAAAGAACAAGGAAGAATTACAGAGATTTTTGGGAATGGTGACTTATCAATCCAAGTTTACTAACCACTTATCGGATCTTACTCATTCACTGAGACAACTCTTAAGGAAAAACACTGCATTCATCTGGGATAGCAATATGCAAAGAGACTTTGAAATTATCAAGAAAGCATTGGTCGAAGCACCATGCTTGAGTTTCTTCGATAATGCAAAGCCAGTTCGCCTCTCTGTAGATGCAAGTCAGAATGGTCTAGGAGCAGTTCTTATGCAGGAAGGAAGGCCGGTAGCATATGCATCAGCTGCATTAACTGAGGCTCAAAAGAGATATGCTCAAATTGAAAAGGAGCTACTAGCAATAATATTTGGGCTAGAAAAATTTAACTACTTCACCTATGGAAGACATGTTGAGGTAGAAACAGACCATAAACCACTACTGGGACTCAGCAAGCGATACTATGAGGATGTAACACCACGGCTGCAAAGAATGCTACTCCGTATGGGCAGGTACGATGTCACCCTCAACTATGTGCCCGGAAAGCAGTTGGTGGTCGCAGATGCACTCTCTAGGGCCACTAGCAGTGATATCTTTGAAGAATCACTAGTCTCTACCCCGTCAGTTTATAAAAGTGTTCAAGCACTCGCAACAGCTCCTAAGTGGCAACAGATTTCGGATATGACTGCTAAGGATTGTGCTTTGAAAGCAGTTTCTCAGTATGTCAAAGAAGGTTGGCCAGAAGAGAAGGCGAAAGTTAACCTAGCTGCAACACCTTTTTGGCATTGCCGAAATGAGCTGTATCTAACTGAAGAAGGAATTCTATGTAGGGGAAAACGAGTTATTATTCCTGATGCAGCAAGACTTGATACCCTCAATATATTACACACTTCACACAGAGGAATAGTCGCCTGCAAAGCAAAAGCTCGAGAATATCTTTATTGGCCTATGATGAATCAAGACATCGAAAACTTCATAGGAAAATGTGAAATTTGCCAGAAATATCAAAAATCCAATCAACAAGAGCCTCTGATTGAAAGGTCTCTACCTGAACGACCATGGCAAATAGTAGCTGGTGACTTTCTTTCTCTTAATGGAATTACATATCTGTTACTTATAGACTACTTCTCCAAGTACATAGAAGTTCAGCATATGCATGGGACATCAACATCAGCTGTCGTGAATGCTATGAAAGCTGCATTTGCTAGACACGGGATTCCAGAAGAGTTTGTAAGTGATGGAGGACCTCCGTTCAACGGTGAAATGTTTCAAACCTTTCTAACAAGCTGGAATATTGCTCACCATAAAACCTCTCCTCATTTCCCCCGATCAAATGGGCAAGTTGAGCGAGCAGTACAAACCTTCAAGAATGGGTTGAAAAAAGCAAAGGAGGAAGGAAAAGATCTTCATTTAGTTCTACTGGATTACAGAATCACTCCGGCTAATGGATTAAAATCTCCAGCTGAGCTGCTGATGGGTAGGCGTCTGAGATCCTTCATACCATCACACTCCGATAACCTTCTCCCAAACTTCAACATAAAAGAGGAAGTGGAACAACTTAGAAAAAACCAGCTAAGACAAAACCATTATGCTAACCAAGGCAAGAAAACGTTACCAGAGCTGGAAGTAAATCAACAAGTTTGGTTTCGCTTAAAGCCAACACATCCCTGGCAAAAAGCTAGAATTGTTGATATAGGACCCAACCCAAGGACCTACAAAATAGTTGCAGACAACGGTAAAACCTATGTGAGAAACAGGTTTTATCTTCGCCCTTGTAAAGATCCATCAATAAGTAAAGCAGAACCTTCCACAACAGTAGAGGACTATTGTAGCCCAGCGTTTGAGGACACACCTCGTCTCTCTCCACGGATGTCATCTCCCCATCAAAGTTTGAGTCGTCCCACTACCCAAGCTGCAAATAATCCCTCTACGACTACCACCCGAAGTGGAAGAACTGTTAGACAACCAATTAGATACGGAACCTGACATCAATGACTTCAATCTAAATTATTAAGTTCATCTTCTTCGTTTATAAAAAAAAAGGGCATGTCATATATTTATTCACTAGTAATTGTTCCAATTTACTAGTTCTGTATTTAGTCAATATTTATTAATTTATATCTACTAGTCCAGTTTAAATAATGTAACAACTCAACTCTTTTCATGCTTTAATTTAATATCTTTAGAATTGGATTCTGATAGAACTTAACTTAATGTCTAAAAATAAAAACCTATTTTTATAACAACCTTTGTCTTGACCATCAAGATACATAAGAACAACTAAACTCTTCTCTAATATCGCTATTTCTGAAAAATTGCAAGTTAAATTAAAGCAAAATACTCAAAACTAGAAGCCTGGACCGGGGACCATTAGGTTACAAAACAAACACTCTACCACTGACTAGACCATCGGTGCTGATGCCAGGATTGATAAATAACATAATTTTAATGTTTCAAAACACATAATAACATACTCATATTACTGCGCATGCTTAACTGTTGTGGAAATAACCACTTCGATAAAAAATAACAATATTTCTAGACGTTCCAAAAATTCTTGCGAAGCCGTAGGTGGTTACCGACATTACCGACGCCTAACCCCGACATTGATTGAGGGAAATCTTTTTTTCCCCATTCCCCATGCGCAATCTAGTCATACTCACCCTACGCATGGGAGAAAAGGAAAGGTGTTTGTGTGCTGATGCTGAGGCTTAGAGCTAAGTCGGTCCGTTTTCGGAACAGTGATTGTTTGGATTGTAGCGGAAAGATGCTGTTTTTATAGTGGACTGAATGTGGGTTTTTTGTGGGAAAAGTAGTAAACTGAGAGTGGGATATCCTGATAACTTGCAGCTTGGTAAACATAATTTCCTCACTCTGTGGAGGAATTTCTGCTCACTAATGATTGTAATGTTAAAAAAAAAGAGTTATGTTAGAACAGTCGACTCCGCTTATTGTGATCACGGTTAATGGTATCAATCGGATGTTATCAAAATTGAGCGGTCCCGATTATTCCTGTTAAACTTAACAATGTATCGTTTTATGTGATCAATATATCGCTTAATTTTATCAAAATCTGGAGAAATTCCTTAAAATCCTCCTTTTTTCCGTTTGAAGGCCAATTTAATACCTAATCGTGCAAAATGAGTCATTAATTTATAAGTGTTATATGTTACACTCTCGTATTTTTCTTTAAGAATGTAAAATTTGCAAAATACATACTAGGTAATCGTTTTAAATACTTCAATCAGGACTACAAAGTTGTGATTTTAAAGCAAACAACACTCGAGCATGCATTATTTTAAGATTTTCAAAGCTTCATTCTTATGCAGCTTTGAAAATCTTATTTTTTAAAATCTTAAATCTTAATATAAATTTTGCATAGGGACTTTGAAAACACTTTGCCTTTTTCCTAGAACTGCTCTTTCCTATACAACACAATTTCTCAGGGGTTTAATATATTAGCCCCAAAAGTTTGGAAAGAAAAGCAAAGAGATTCCTTTGAAATTGTTGTAACTTCTCATCATCTTCTTTTGGATCTGACACCACTACGGAACTATAAACATCTTCATTTCATCCCCAGTTTATTTCACAATCGTAAGAAAATTCTTACATTTTGTTATAATCCAATTCTCAATACAGTCCAAGTTATTTTCTTCATTATAAAAATCTTACAATTGTGACAATTGAGATAAACAATCTATAAATAAATTTTTGCGCATATTTTACGCTTTTGAATTTTTGAAATAGAATTTCATTCTTAAAAAAGTGTCACGGTTTTGCCCTTGATTCATTTGATAAAATGGAATACTTATTTTACTATCTCAATCTCCTATTCTTATTTTTCCTCTTAATAACGAAAAATAGTATTCACAAATAATTCAAACATTTATATTCTGATAAACATTTCACACGTTTTAGGAATTTATTCGGTTAAAATGTATTTATAAATTAAAAATAACTTGATCCTCTTTAACTAGAAATAATTTAAACCTCTTTAACTAAAAATGAAGAGAGAAAACCTAAAAATTTCAACACATACACTCGTTAAAACTTTGACAAAATAAATAAGAACTGCCATGATGCATTTATTCCCCTTAACAACTTGAAGCCTAATTACTCGCATGGCGTCTGACTGACCAGGAAAAGATGTATTTTGAACAATTTACGCAGAAATGGTGGATTTCTCTCGAGTCCAGCGAAACCGCATCGCGAAAAAAGATCGTTTTGTGGTTATTGCCATGTGGGTCAAACCCATATAAACAGATAATTATTTCTCTTTAGAACTTCACTGTAACCTGATATTACGGCTTTTTCCAGCGAAACCTATTTGTTTACTCCTACCTTATAAGAGAAGATATTTTCTTTCACTCTAGACTGGTTTTAACTGCAACTGTAGTTGTTGATTTCATTCCTTGTGATGTAATGTTCATATTTTTTTTCTTTTGAAGCTATTATATAAATCTTGCAAACACCCTACCAAAGTCCGATGACCTTATCGATTTTTTTAAAAATATGAATTTAAAATTGTTCACTTTAAATGCAATATTGGAAAAATAATGCAAAATTGTCAAAGAAAAACCTTTGAAAATTAACCTACCTTTAGAAATTAACAAAAGCTATTCCAAAATGAATAGTTTTCATTCTGATCAATAATGTTATCTTCTTATTCTTCTTATTCGTGAATTCTTCCCCCTGTGTGTAACAGAGGTGACCCTAAAATATTTTAAGCAGTTTCGAGAAATAAAAGCGTTAGTGGGATACGAGAGATATTAAATTATCAAGTAAGAATATTAAAGCTATTATAATATCTTTTCAAAAATAATGCATAATACGAAAAACTTATATTATCTACTATACTAACTAAACATACTAAACTAAATAAACATAACTGAACAGAAAATCTATCTGTCACCTGAACGGGACAAAAATCCCCCTTGGTAATGAATATGCCACTTTGTCACTTTTGTTGTAAATTTTGGTTATGAAATAATAAAGCTTATTATTAAAAATTATTACTTGACAGAACGTTTCCTGACCTTATGACGTCACTACGCGGAAGCAAAAACTGCATAAACAGAAAGCCTGTTGGGTTGCTAGGAGGAGTTTTGGTATGCAAATCGTGATAAAAAGACGCTATTATACATGGGTTTAACAAAATAATCATATTTTTAAATTGACGTTCTTCATTTCACTCAAAATTCAGACACCGCGATGGAAACTACTTTGTTTGTGAATGACGTCATAGGGTCAGGAAACGTTGCTGTCGAGTATAATTATGAATAAAATACAACGCACACTCAAGCAACCACTTAAAAATATTTAAATTTTTAACTTGAATAGACCTAATCCATCTCAATAAAAAGATAACCATTACTTTCGAAACGTTTTACTACTAACATCAATAACTTTGTAAGAAGCATTTTATTTTCCACAAACCTTTTTCTTTTCAGTAATTTTAACAACGTTTTATAGATAGTACTATCCCAGTCTATGACACTATAACTTTTAAAAGCATTTTACCCAAGAGTTATTTAAACAATCTCTTTTCCTTACTATCTACTAACTATCATCGCTAAATATCTTGTTTTCTTTGATAAAGGAAGGAAGAGACAGATTTTGTGGTCGTACAAGCCTTTGATCTCTGTCCTCTTAACGGGTAACAAGCTTTTAGTGGAAAAGGTCACACTTGGCAGATGGAATTTACGGTAATAGTCTCGCTTGTCTAGGCGTTCAATTAGCATTTTATCCAATTGGGTGTCGCTTTGAAAGCTAGATTTACCTTAAAGCTGGGGAAGTATTCTTACGGGGATAAGGAAGTTGGGAATTTTATCTGTCCTTTCCAATTGAATACACAAGACTGTTTTATATAGCGTAGATTAAATTATTGTTTTGAACCGTGTTGGGGGGAATTTTTAAATAAATCTGGCAGATTATTTGAAAATGATTGTTGTCCGTTATTGAAATATTTGTACGCACAACAGTCGTTAATATTATATATGAAACTCAATTTCAATGCATGGCATTCTTGTAGTATGAAATTAATTTGAATAAAGTAATCTTGACAGCTTCGAAGCATTTTTGAGAACTGTTATCCCAACTTCCTATAACTGTAATTGTATTATTTAAATCCAAACTAAGGCTTTCATAGTACTATTATCATGCTTTAAACGATTATGTCTTTTAACTTATATGGGTTAATCGTTTTTGTTATGTAAGTCTTCAAAGAGCAATTTTTCTCATATCTGTGCATATTCTATGTTCAGTTTATAATTTATGAAAAGAAATAACTTTATACTATTTTAAATGAGTTTTTCTTTAACTAATAGAAGTATAGAAGTAATATTAATTTTTCCTAGTTCGATTGCTTAGGACTTTCAGAGAATGAAGAATTTTTTAAACTAAAATTTGCTGTTTTAATAAATTTAAATACAGTCTGTTCTTTCTTTGAATATACTTATATCAATGCAAATTGGCTTTAATGCTAAACCTGCAGGCTTACAAGTCTTTTAATCATGCTTAAAATATTTTTTATAAGTGAAATTAACTTTCCCAACTCTGTACCTAATTTTTATACCAACCTTAAAATCGATTGAAGCTATTAAGTGGATCACTTCTACTAACCAGAACAGTTGTCGTTTACCAGCGAAACTCCCAAGATATTAGGCAATTTATATGCGGGACTAAAACTTTCATTAAAAGTCTTCCGTAAGAGGTTTAATTTAAGTGTTGATTAAACTGTTGGTTGAAAGATTAGGAAATAAGATATCTTTGGTAAGAGGTATTTTCATTAAAATATCCAGGGTGTAGGCTGTATTTTATCGATTATACTTTTCCTAATACATGTTTACTACATAGATACGGGAGCAATATAAGGTAATATCAAACTTGACTGATTAAAAATGATGTACAACCTTTTAATGATGTATTTATGTAAGAAAACACTTTTCGTTTATTTAAAGGCAAGAGCTAATATAGGCCTTAAATTTTGCAATTACTTTAATTGAATTTTTGTATAACATGACTCATTTCTTTCTAAATTCAGTTTTAATAATGTGAGTTAATTTTGGTAAAACATGTAATTTTCACATGAATAAAAACATGTATTTTCTCCCTAATATTTTATCAAAAATGACGTTCTTAAAGTAATTGAATTGTTATGTAGATTTTAAGTTACGATAAGAGTATCTCCCGAGTATTATCTAACTAAAGAGTTACGTGAATATAATTTTAGTTTTGACTGATGAAAAATACCAAACTGTAACAGAAAAATTAGAAGTCAATGTTGTGTTTGATTTGTGTTTGATCAATGTTGTGTCTGTAGATAACCATCGTAAATAGCTTTAAAAAAGTAAAGGTAAAAAGAAAAAAAAATGAATTAAATCAAAAGGTTGATTCTCATGATGTTTACTCTATTAAAATTGTTTGTGTACATATAATTTTTCATTGTATGAAAAAAAAAACAGGCACTGTTTGTATTAAAAAAAGCGTGTGAAGCGAATTTTTTGAGCGAAAAAACTAAAAATAAATTAAACAAATATGAGATTTCAGAATTTCCCCTCTCTAAAATTGGAATGCAATAAACATAATAGGCAATTCAAACACAGAAGGTAAGAATTGTAAATATTAAAATGATTGTATTTCGATGAGGCAACTCGACGAAACTAATTTTTTTTTTTTGATAATTTATCGGGAATTTTCAAAGATAGTCTTTTTTGATACTTTTCCTATGAAAGAGCAGAGATTTCTACCATTCATGGGCAAAATATGGGCATTCATAAATTTGTCAGAACTCATGATTAGATCAGGGATATTTATATTCATTATATCTTGCAAAGTGACACTAAATAAAAGACTATGATTGGTTGAGACCATCTTAGCTGTCCGAAAGCTGCCGTTGACCTCCTTTCACTAATATTGACGTATAAGAGATTGACCTGAACTTTCTTTCAAGCCCCTTTAAATGACCATCATAACCCTTATTCTCCGTTTATATAAAGAGGCAGAGATTTATTAAAGAGGCATATTGGCAATGGCCTCTTTATCTTAAAGCTATAAACGTAAACCGATTGGTCACTCATAAAGTGTAATAAATATCAACTTCGCGATTGACTTAATGTTATAGTTCGTCAAAATTAGGGTTCTGTTCATATTCGCAGGATCAATTTCAATGAACTGTTGATAACAGGATAACATCAATATTTTGTATGCCGTATTTTGTGAAGTACACCATAACAGTTTAAGTGCTCAGGCGAAGTAGTATCCTAAAATAAAAGAGACTTATACTCGACAGAAACGTTTCCTGAACCTATGACGTCATTACGCGGAAGAAGCAGAAACTGCGTAAACAGAAAGCCTGTTGAGTTGCTAGTAGGGGTTTCGGTACGCAAATCGTGATAAAAAGACGTTATATATTCATGGGTTTGACAAACTAACCATATTGTTAAATTGACGTTCTTCATTAATAATAATAATAATTTAATAATTTTTATTTATCTTTTTTAAAAAATACAATTTACAAAAATAAAAATTGGTCACCAAGAGGCAACAGAGCCAGTATTGGTGACTACTTGCATGACGTAGGAAAAAAATATAGTTTACAAAATTCAAAACACAAATGATAAAAAACAAATAAGGATTTAGAACTAGGAAATGAACACAAGACATAAATTTATAAAAGTATACATAATTAAACATTCTGGACAAACTGGAAAATATAAAGTAAATTCGCTTCTAAATGTGGAAAAATAAATCGATATCTTCAATTTCAATTAAAAATGTAAATAAAATTTTCTTGAAATGATAATAATTGTTTTCCGACTGCAACTCAAATGGTAAACTATTGTATAACTTAGGAGCTAAATAAAAAAATGCTTGCGATAGATTTCTTTACGTATTATTGGTAATTCAAAAATTATATTTGGACGTCTATCTGAAAAATTTTCTTTTAATTTACATTGTGATTTATTTTTAAATAGTTGTAAAATTATTCTATAAAAGGCATTATAACGGATTGGTATTAATCTTAGGGATTTACTTTCATTTCACTCAAAATTCAGACACCGCGCTGGGAACTACTGTTTGTTTTGTTTCTCCAGGGTCACAAGTAACGCTGCAGTCTAGTATAGTTATATTCGCAGGATCAATTTCAATGAACTGTTAATAATTGGATTGGCATCAGTATTTTGTATTCCTTAATTTGTGAAGTACACCAATCACTCAAGTGGATACTTCATGCGAGGCAGTACATCCTAAAATAACTGACTATTTTCAAATTCAAATTATAGCTTAAATTCGGTAAAGTCTGAACAATAAAATCCGAATTTGCAATAGTAAACAATGTTCAAAACATAGAGATCTAATAGTATATTAGAGTGGACGTCACGTGACCCAGTAATGCTATTGCATAGGAGACTCGGTAACCAACAAGGCGCCATGTTTCCATCGGCCAGCCGTAATGTTAAGTCAATGGAAGGGGTCTCAAAAATGCATTTAAAAAGTTTCCCAGCTGAAATATCCCTTAAAGACCGATCGAAATGCAAATAGGACCAAAAAATACATATTTTAACACCAAAATTAAATACCTTTTGTGCAGTTTTCTTGGTTTTTCATCTCGATTTTTCTACCGTAAGCCTAAAATAACTGTTTTCTCGTCAAAAACCATTGTTATGCAGATTTTGCCTCTTGTTAATTTGGAGGGTTTTGGAAATATTTTAAAACACTAGTAGAAATAAAAATATAATAATATCTTAAGAATAAGAATTTTAGAATATTATACTGGCAAACTTAACATTTAATTAAATTAAATTCCTTAGGTGTATAAAACAGAGACAAAACTTACATAAAGTGTTACTTTTATTCCTACATATTTTCGTTATACTAGTGTTTTAAAAAAATATTTTTTCAGCCCTCCAAATTAACAAGAGGCAAAATCTGCATAACAATGGTTTTTGACGAGAAAACAATTATATTAGGCTTACTGTAGAAAAATCGAGATGAAAAACCAAGAAAACTGCACGAAAGGTATTTAATTTTGATGTTAAAATATGTATTTTTTGGTCCTATTTGCATTTCGATCGGTCTTTAAGGGATATTTCAGCTGGAAAACTTTTTAAATGCATTTTTGAGACCCCTTCCATTGACTTAACATTACGGCTGGCCGATGGAAACATGGCGCCTTGTCAATTCAGTGAAAGTCACGTGACGTCCACTCTAATATACTATTAGATCTCTATGGTTCAAAATCGTTCAAAATGCATGTTTGTTCAATTTTTAAATACTTACACTCATTACAGGATATCTTGTAATTGGTTCAGAATTTAAATTTCTTCTTTAAAGTTGTATAGATCAACATATCTTTCACGTAACCTTTAGAAAAACTAAACTTAGATGTTAAAAAATCTTATTAATTAATTAAATATTTTTTTTTAATATTTTCTTTTCAAATTTTGAATAAATTCATTTTTAAGAATTTTTTACGATTAACACTTTAATTATGTCCGCTGCATCGAATAAAATTCCCGTTTGAATTTCAGGAGATAAAAAAACATGAAAGCGTGGGTTGATTCCTGAAAAGATTTAATTAGGTCTTTTTTTTGGTTTCGAAATTTACATTTTATGTGTGTTTACAAACTGAAAATAGTATTACTACACCTACAATCGTGTTTGAAGTATATTATGATGCTATTAAAAAGCTTATTTCAAAGCACTCTGTTTTTCTCATCATTAAAAAAGATCAGATTTAATTTTATTTTTGAAATATTTTTTTTCTATCTTCGAAGATCGTAATTAATTAGTCTTTGTAACTGTGTCAGTTTTAGTAATACTCTCAAAAAATGAAAGATATTTTTTATTGCACTATTTTTCTATTGGATATTTTCATTTCTATAAAAATAAGTGACCTTTAAAAATTCTTCCAAAATAAAATAATAATCTGTGTTATTATGAATCTGAAAATATTATCCCAATTTGTTGAGTCTAGAGATTGAAAAATAGGTTAACTCAGTATAATTATTTTATTCAGTTAGTACGGGAATAATATTCACTAGACCTGGAAGGTTTTAAAATGCATTGGAGACTTTTTACATTATAATTAGTCTAATTATTGTACAAAAATGTAAAATATAATAATAACAAACTTAAGAATTCACTACGCAAACAACTGTGTTAATCACTTAACCTAGAAAAGTATCACTGTCAAATTTATTTTCCGTAATGCATTTCTAACCACAAATATTATCTTCGAGTACCATTACCGTTTTTTCCAAACGGCAGTTACAAAAATGAGCATTAGACCTTTTTACACATAACTAAAGCAGTAAAAATAGCTGAGAGAGAGCTAATTTTTAAAGCAAAATGTCATTTCAAGCGTTTTCTCGCATCCTTTCCTATTTAAGCCGCTCATAATTATCCTTTTAAACTGCAGAGAAAAGTAGTAAGTAATTAGGAATCCTTTAAGCTGTTAACTGCCAGTACAAAAGCGGACGGTTCACTAATTAAACAAATTGCCAAGTACTTGGCAATTGACGTGGAGTTCTCTTTGGAGTGAAAAGAAATACTAGTTGAAAATTTTTACGAGAGTTTTAATGTTAGATTATTTCTTCTTTCAATCCTACACCGCCCGAAATTGCCATTGAATCCTATGGAACGCTTGGGGCGGCTAGGATTAAAAGGGTTAATCAGAAATAAAGATTTTTCCTTCCTGCATTTGGGAACTTGGAAAAGTGCAACAGGATTTATGACAATTGTTTCATAAAGAACTCTTAAGTACTTTCTGGCTGTCATAATTGTGTTATAAAGATGATTAGAGAAGTGCATGTAAAGTACAGTAGGTATTGCATACAGGAGTAATGAAATGTATGACATTTGTAATTTCCTCAGCTTCATTTTGTCTCAACATCGGTATTAATAATTAAGTTAAAAATTTTTAACACTCTCTTTTGGATTATTTTTAAGTGCATTTTATTTTGAAATCTCAGGTCTATGTTACTTGGATTTCAGACACTATATTTAATAATGAAATATTAATCCTTTTTGAACCGTGTAGAAATTAAAACAATCTTGTGTGAAAAATGTGATTAAGTATTATTTTTAAGGGCCACATGAAAAGGGGAGTTACAAGCTGCAAAGAAAAAAAAAACCTAGTTTCATATAACAAAAAAAAAGGTGGTTTTGGACTTTTTTTTTTACTTATTTTTTGTGATACTGTATTCGTGGGAAATCAATTAGTGCTTAATTAATGTCTCAAATTTTTTAACTGTTGATTTTGACTCTAAGATCATGTCATGCGTTGAACTTTTTAGGTTATTGATAAAAAGAACAAATGGGGGTTTTGTATATTATGATGAAAGTGAAAATTTGTATTTGTATTTGTATAAAATCTAACATAGTTCAACCGTAACTACAATAAAAAGACCACTGAGAAGTCCTTTCCATTTTTTTTCAGAACAATTCAATATTTATGTTAACAAACTATTTCCATAAAAGTTAACACTTTTCACCAACAAAGTGACCTTTTTTTACGTTCTATATGACAAAGGCTAGTAAATATTTTAATTAAGGTGCTTTAATTCAAGTACTAAAGAACTAATTGAAATTCATTTTTTAACAGTTGTGTAGTCTTATTTAATTAATTTACGTAGTTTCTAGGTTATAATTATCGGGAATTCATACTTTGACCTTTTTATAATCTGTTGAATCTTCTTTAGATACGTATTCAATTTCAAATTAAATAGAAAAGGAACTTAATAAGTTTAAAACTAGAAAAGGTAGCATTATAAGATTCGTTGAAGGAGGTAATTATATAATTTTAATTAAAATTTAATGTGTAAAACGTAAAAGAATCAGTGGTGAAGGACAAAATAAAAAATGGAAGGAAAGGCTCGAGTGTTTTTTCAACTAGAAAAAAATTTTCCCTTTTTACAAAATAAATGCATATGACTGAGTTGATTTTTTTTAAACTTTGAGGACAGGAGCAATATTAAAAAGCGTATAAAAAACCGTAAAAACTTTGATTAGTTGATTATGTTAGTGTTAACAGATTTTAATGCAATAAATGCAAGAACCATTAAAATTAATAACATAATTTAACAGTTAGTCTCATTTCTACAAATATTAATGTGAGCTATTTATGAAGAATTTTTTTTATTACATTGCATCCGGAAATACAATTTTTTGAACATTTTATTTTTGAATATGTAAACATTTTTTATATACTACGTGCAATTAGGTCACCTTTAAGTTTGTTTTACTTTATTGCTATAAAATTTAAACGTTAACAAAGTATAAAGTCTAATATTTTAAAGTAAATTAAGTAAAAAAGTACTGATGGTGTTTATAATTTTTATGATAAGTATATCTAATATCAGTATATCTGTACACTAATTTATTCAAGCTGTTTTATAAACAGTTATATTTGATATAAATTTTAATTTTATAGTCTTTTAGTATTTTATTAAAATTCTTTCATTTTTAAATACTTAAACTTTGTAATTCAGTAAAATTAATTAATAAGAATGATTAATTATTAAAACACTATAAAATAGAAAATTGTACACTAATAAAATCTTTCTGTTTTAGAGTAAATCAAAACATAATTGTAAAAGTAAAATATGAAAGGTTATATTGTCCAAACTCCAAGAAGCGTTAAAAGTAATTTGTCGATGATTTTCAGGTAATACAACTTAGAAAATTAAATTACATGCCCTTCTAAAACCTTTTAAATTTTTATTTAAACGAAATCCTCCGCGGCTTGGGCTATAAAATCCCGAACCTTAATGAAAATCCAAATTGGCTATCAAACTAAACGTCTACTACAGTTACCCGGACGCATATACACACAACCTTACTACATACTTCCTCATTTAATCATAATAATGACCGAGGCATTCTAAGCATTCCTGCGTTGCCAAAAGAGAGAGAGAGAAAAAAAGAAAACAGGCGATTGTTAGAATCTGAAGGAACTTTTCGTCGAACCTAATTAGAGTTCGAAAACTAATTAGTCCGCTTCCAATCAGATAGCAAGCAATTAAGCGACAAAATAACAATTGTGTGTTGCCAGAGATGTTACTCAAAAATAAAACTTGCTGTGGAATACGCTTTAAAATTGGATGAAATTGAATGATTTTCTCCCCACTTAAATCCTCGTTGAAATCGGAATAGTATCTCCGCTGCTTGTTGAACATATGCCTTTTACTTTTGGGTTTTGAGTGTAGAGTTAATTTTGAGTTTCGAGTTTTAGGCTGGATTTATTCCGATGATTTATTTGTCGTATATCGGATTTGTTATGGATAATTGGCTAGTCAACGTAGTTTTACTTGTTTAATTAATTCAGTTTTATAGATTTTAGAACTTTAGGACACTTGAATCTTGATTAATGCCATGGGCTGTAAGGAATCTGTGTGCAACAAGTGGTATTGATTATGATTTTGAGAGGCTAATGGAGCTTTAGTGTTTGTTAATGTGTTAACTATTTACGGGGTAGAACTGGTAACTCGGTTGAAAATAATATTTAAAAATTACAATCTAATTAATTGAAAAAGCTGAAGAATCTTCTATTAACACATTAGAACTTCGTAGTAATCACAAAATGCAATGCTATTGTTTCTGAACTAAAGACCATAAAAAAACAGAATCTACACCATTATCCCTTTGTTTTGTGTTAAAACTGATGGTATAAAAATGAGTTTGATGTTTGAGAAGTTTCCTACCTACGTAGTATTGTCTCTTAAGGTTTATTTATTGCTTTGTCCAATTTTCTTCAACCTATTAAAAAAATTTAGCACTATAGGTAAGCCTCATCAGAATTTACGATATGTAGGCGAAATATTGAAATCTTAGGCACAGACTCTGGAGAAAACTATACTATCATTGCTGCCAAGTTGAACTGTAACATGTTGGTAATAACATATATGTAGGTATAATTATATTAAAGATGCTCACAAACCAGAACCATGGCCATCTAGACACATAAGGCCAGAGAAGCTCGAAATCTTGAGTGACGTTCAGACTACTATATTTCGCGTCATCATCGCTTTTTGGACAACAGCGCAACTCCAGTCTACGCAAGATTTCAGATGCCACTTGCCACCAAAAATGACATTTTTTTTCTGCTCCTGATTTCCCTTTGCACTATTTTACATTTTATGAAGAAAAAACCCCAATACTATATTCAATAATAATTATTGCAGAACATTTAGCTTTTGGTAAAGACTACTTAAAGAATAAATAGAAAAATTGATGAAAGTACAACCTTACAGGAAACACTTTATTTTCTTCAGAGAAAACAATTCTTTTATCATATCCTAAAATGCTATGGAAAGAAAACTGTCTGGGACTGTTGTAAAAAGATTTTCTTACTTGGAAAAGTCGAAGAAACTTTCAGCACTTTTACGTTTGATTAATTAACATCCTAACTAGAATGTTTTAGAAACTATTTAAGTTGGGAAACAGAAACTTCAATGGCACACTTGATAAATGTAGAAACTTATAGGTAATGAAAGACTAAACTTAAAGATCCTACTACCAATCATTTTAATGGTTACTATACTGATCGGTAAAACTAAACTAAATTTTTAAAAAATGGCAAACTTTGCTGTATTATACTCAAATATATATTAGAAGTATGAAAATACGTACTTTAACAACATATATTATCTCTTTTAAATCAATATTTCAAGGTCTTAATGGGATCACTTTTGTCCAAGAGTAGAACGATAACAATATCCGATTGATAACAATAAGCTATTTGATACTTGAAAGTTTCAAACAGTGTAATTCGAGTTTTGCATTAAAATCACAACTATTAAGTCCTAATTGAATTATTTAAGACTATTACTTAGTATGTATTTTGCCCATTATGGAACCCATTCTTATTTCAGACCGTGAGGGTGAACACAAGAGAGAGTATTTTACTCTGGTGTCAACTATATCAGGTAAGGTCCGCATAAATGGTGTATTGCAGTTTACAAAAACGCCCGTTTCTCTGTAAATTCTTAAAGAAAAATATTTGAGTGGAATACATAACACTAATAAATTAATGACTCATTTTGTATGATTATGTATTAAAATTGACCTTCAAACGTATTCATAGGGGGTTTCACCAGATTTTGATAACTTTAAGCGATATATTGATCACATAAAACGATGCATTTTGTGTTAAGTTAAATAGGAATGATCAGGGCCGGTCAATTTTGATAACATTAACAGTGATCACAATAAGCGGAGTCGATTAATTAAATTAGTCGATTAGTAATTTAAATCGAGTTAATTAATTTAATTCCCTACTATTTTATCATCACGATATTTTCGTTGAAATTATCTCCATGTCTCACCGCAACTTCCAATGGAAATAGCCTCAGACACTGTGACTTGATAAGCTATTCTTTGAAGTAGTGGTTTTATTCGAGATGCGGTGGCAAGCAGTTTAAAAAGCGTTCTATTTAATTAAAAGGCTTGGATTTTAATTAGAAACTGATTAATTCTGTGTAAGCAATTAAATCTTTTGGAATCTTTAGGTAATCTATTAACGCAAAATTTTTAACATAAAAATTAAAGGAAGAATATGCGAGACGAGTTTCTGTAAATATTCAAAGAAGTGTGTTAATTATTGAACTATATGCGTAGACATTTGTCGTGTTTAAATTGGTTTCTTTTTAGAGGTATAAAATATTAAAATTAATTAGAACGCTGTGGGAGGACTAGCTCATAATCTAATTATTAAAGGATAACTGAATTACTAGTTTGAAAAAGGGAATAAGTCCAAAAAATGGCAAATTGACTTTATGTGAGCAAAAAAAAATCTCCAAGCGTCGCTCTACACTCGTGTAAAGAGGGAACTAGAAGAGAGAGAACTAAAGAGGGAACTACTACTAGTGTAAAGAGGGAAAAAATAACTATATCACCTATCGATCGGCAGACAGAGCCCCTTGAATTTACAAAATCGATGTTCATTCATTGTATATTTTGATGCAATTTAAAATTTGTCTTTCTTTTCTTATTCTTTGTTCTGTAAACTTAGTCAAAATAATTCTTGACAAAATGTAAATAAACAGTTTAACTGACAAGTTTTTATCTGCATCTGGGGCCAAATAGTTAAATAAACTACTCTATACTTCTATACTAAGTTTCTTAAATTCAAACTGTATAAATTAGACAATAAACAACGTCTATTAGACATCTCCCTTAGTTATTTGTATTCTTCCCTTCACTCTGTGGTCCCATCAATAAACCTTAACACGACTTAGTGCTACAACATCTCTATCTAGATGAGTGATACCACACCTAAGTAGCTATCTACGTAAAAACAATTGAAATCAACGTTTTTATTTGCACAATTTTAAAAAGAATAAACAGCATACAATTGTTTCGGGGGTCACAGGACCCCCCTCGTCAGTGCGTGCTTCGTCAGTGATCTTTCGTCAGATCTTTTTAGCACTGACGAAGGGGGTCCTGTGACCCCCGAAACAATTGTATGCTGTTTATTCTTTTTAAAATTGTGCAAATAAAAACGTTGATTTCAATTAGTTCATTAAATTGCACAAGTTGGTTTTTCGCCATAAATTGACAGTTCTCAAAGTGGAAACTCAATTTCTGTTTTAGACTTAGATAGTTTTTTACACTATGTTTATTTGGTTGATATGTTTTGGTATTTAGTAAATCCCATTTGGTTACCTTTGGCCCCAAATCTTAGAATAAATTACTCTATATTCAACGTTTCAATACTAAGTTTTGTAAATTCCACACTCTCACAAAATAGACAATAGGCATCTCTTTAGTTATTAGTCGTTTCTTCCTACCCCTAATATCCCATCAATAAATCTAAACTTCAGAACCCCCACAACATCTTTATCCGGTTGATTGATACCACACCTAAGTAGCCATCTACGTAAAAACGACGTAATGGGGCTCAAAGTAGGACCATAAATTGACAGTTCTTCAAAGTGCAAATTAAGTTTCGGAAAGAAGCTTGAGGAACACGTCAAAATGAGGATTGGAAGAGTGATAACATTCCAGGCGAAACTAATGAATTGCGAGCTTACGAAATTGATGATCCTGGTTGAGAATAATAGTAGTACAGCGTGCTTTTCAAGTCTCTGATTTTATCCATACTAGAATGGTAAATGTTTATTTTGCTTCCTGGATATTTTTACACTCAACCGAGCAATGTGGTTGAGCATCCATTCAAAACTTGGTTAATAGCTTTTTAATGGACTTTGCTGAAACTTCAGCTATTTTCTAGATAGATGTGTACCGCTATGTCTTTTATATTAGTTTCCGATAATGGTTGGAGGTTCCTTTTTGTTAATGTGATACTCGAAGGGAAAGTATTTACTTAAACACTTGATCGGAAAGTATTTAAGTCTGTTATTGTTAAGCGAAAGGGGAATAAAAATTACTGAAATTTATGAGATAGCCTTACTTTAATGAAACTATGAGTTGGTAAGCGTTATTTTATATTACCTCGTTATTTTATAACCCTGTGATAAATTTGTGACTACTTTTTATTAGTAAAAATACGCTAAACCCGGATATTATGGAGTCAAACGGAAGCTTAAATATCCAGATGTCGAGTTTTTGAGGTAAAAAAAAAACGATCGTAAAATATGAACTGAAACTCAATTGGAGTTGAGAAAATGTTTATTCGACGTTACAAGTGTTTAAAGTTTCAAGAATATCCCTTATTTACTTACAAAAACATGTGTAAATTCTCGCTGGGATTTTTTAGGATATTGTTCAAGAAAATAGTTGTTATTTATATAAGAGTTAAAATTACAAACAGTTAACTTGTTAACAAATTTCAAACTTGTGTGAATAAAAATTATTTTTCATGATAAATTTTAAACTACAACTAAAAATTTTACAAAAAATCAGTATTAAAATAGATGCAGAGAGATGTTTTATGAGTTTTAAATTAAGCAAGTAAAATATAAATTAAACTGCCCAACTTCTAACAGTTAAAAATTTTTTTCTTATAAAACGATTATGTTCTCGAAGAATTTCTTTGTATTTCAAATTTCATAAATTTCTATCAAGTGGTGTTTAGTGTTGTGAATAGTCAAAGAGTTCAACAATTAAACTTTTTTGAAACAGCCGTGGCAACAATGGAAGCGGTGAGAGTAACAGTTTTTTTTATAATGAAGAGAGAAGGTTATAATATTGATGGAAATATATTTTGATTAAAGTGGAAAGTTTGTTTAACATCTTAAAAAAGTATAAAAGTATGTAGTATATTTAATTGTTTTGTATTTTATAAAAATTTAGCGGGATGAGGGGGAAATAAGTTCTATCTATAGACATTGCTGTTCAATAATATATCTTTATTGTGAAGCGAAGGCGGAGAAATTTGCCTCAAATATACATTTATACCAATTGGAGAGAAATGGATGGAGGGAGAAAAGGACAAAAGAGAAAAAAATAATGGGGTTCAGAAGGTCCCCTGACTTTTTTTCTATTTTGAAAAAATACTCTTTAAAAACGGGGATGGGGATTTCACAGATTAAATCTAAACAGGTGGTATTTTTAAAGGCTTTTTTTACATCTTAACGAAGTGGTATGGCATCAAAAAAGAATCCTAGCGGGAAGACTATTGACTCTACTATTGCATCTAAACGATAATTCTTATTTATTCACACAGTTTGATAAGCCTTTTATCCCCCGAGCAACGGCGGGCATATCAGCTAGTAATATAATAACTGCAGTAGTATAAAAAATATTTTATCATTGCGTAGATAAAATTAATACTGTATTCTTTTTAACAGCAAACCATGTCGCTATAATTTAAATGCGGTTTAGAATTCGAACTGTACTTTCTTCGTAAGTACATGACTCGCATTTCCAAACAGCAGTTGGCCCCAGAGGATACTTTTTTATGTGGAAAAGCAACTCTTTTGTATTATGTAAACTCCGGATTTAAACGAAAATAACCCTAAAGCAGTCATTACACACTAGAAATTCCCCGATGTTTTTTTTTCACCCTTTTACTCAACTCAAGATCAAAGGTTCATAAAAAGAAATAACAGAAAAATCAAATCTTTTCGACTTTGCGGGATATTATAGGATTAAGCTGGTCTTTTTTTTTTAGGACGAGAACTTTTTCGCCTGTTCTTTTCGTCCAACGATCGTTAACTTCGTTCTTTTTTTCTTCTCTTCCAACATCCCCCCGTGAAAAGTCCCATCTCTGAGAGTCCATAAACTCTTAAGCAAGCTTCCCTCCAGGCTTTAAATTCTTTACTTTGCAATGTGATGATCGTATTATACAAAAGACTATTTCCTTAACAATGTTATGGGACTTCGGAAGTTCTGAAAGCCATTTTTTTTTCACTTTCGTTGGGATTTTTTTTTTATTCGGGAGCTTTTTATGAAGGCGGGAATGGCGACTGGAAGAATTTTAAACACTTTTAAGAATCAATATTTCTATTGATTTTGAAAGTTTTTTTTTTATCGGTGACATTCTTTTGTATTGGTTCCAGTTAGTTTTTTCTCCATCTAATCTCAGGAAGCATGTTTTACGTTTCCGCATTTCGGAATTCAGGTTTTTTCCACTACTTTTCATTTGGTTCCAAATGTTTACGTCCTAGTCATTAGTAGTAATAGTGTCATCCACGGTATGTCGCGAAAAAAAAATTTTTTTAACAAATGAATTTTTTGTACCGTGATTGGGTTGAAAATATATAGAGAATGAATATTATGTAGGAAGGCCTCTGCATGAAAAAATAAAAAAATTTAATGTTTTTGAAGCAAACTAAATAAAAATGCCAAAATGAAAAACTCACTTTAAAATATAATAGCTATATTCTTTAAAGTAAAAGAGTGTAGCCGAATGTACAGGCCCCAATTGCCCAACACACCGTCGAGCAGCAGGCCTCTACATTGTCTCGCAGCGGGCCTCTAAGTTTAGAGAGTCTTCCACAGCACGACACACAGTCGCACAGTAGGCCTCTATGTTAAGAGCGTCCTTCACCGCAAAACAACCGAATTGCCCAACACACTGTCGAGCAGCAGGCCTCTACATTGTCTCGCAGCGGGCCTCTAAGTTTAGAGAGTCTTCCACAGCACGACACACAGTCGCACAGTAGGCCTCTATGTTAAGAGCGTCCTTCACCGCAAAACAACCTACTTGCCCAACACACCGTCGAGCAGCAGGCCTCTACATTGTCTCGCAGTGGGCCTCTAAGTTTAGAGAGTCTTTTCCACTGTACAACACACAGTCGCACAGTAGGCCTCTATGTTAAGAGCGTCCTACACCGCAAAACAACCTAATTGCACAACACACCGTCGAGCAGCAGGCCTCTACATTGTCTCGCAGTGGGCCTCTAAGTTTAGAGAGTCTTTTCCACTGTACAACACACAGTCGCACAGTAGGCCTCTATGTTAAGAGCGTCCTACACCGCAAAACAACCTAATTGCACAACACACCGTCGAGCAGCAGGCCTCTACATTGTCTCGCAGTGGGCCTCTAAGTTTAGAGAGTCTTTTCCACTGTACAACACACAGTCGCACAGTAGGCCTCTATGTTAAGAGCGTCCTTCACCGCAAAACAACCTAATTGCCCAACACACCGTCGAGCAGCAGGCCTCTACATTGTCTCGCAGTGGGCCTCTAAGTTTAGAGAGTCTTTTCCACTGTACAACACACAGTCGCACAGTAGGCCTCTATGTTAAGAGCGTCCTTCACCGCAAAACAACCTAATTGCCCAACACACCGTCGAGCAGCAGGCCTCTACATTGTCTCGCAGTGGGCCTCTAAGTTTAGAGAGTCTTTTCCACTGTACAACACACAGTCGCACAGTAGGCCTCTATGTTAAGAGCGTCCTTCACCGCAAAACAACCTAATTGCCCAACACACCGTCGAGCAGCAGGCCTCTACATTGTCTCGCAGTTGGCCTCTAAGTTTAGAGAGTCTTTTCCACTGTACAACACACAGTCGCACAGTAGGCCTCTATGTTAAGAGCGTCCTTCACCGCAAAACAACCTGAGTCTTCCACCACAAAACAGTACACACAAAAAACTTCAAATGATATAAGAAATGAAATCCCCCTACAACGCTTACCAGCTTCATCGCATATTATTTTTCCCCCAAACGTGAGCCCGAGCGGCCCGAGCTGCTGCAACCTACCAACTTCCGACCTCATCCCACCCCTGCCAAAAGAACATATAATAGGCTACCTCCCCACACACTGCTTCCAGTAAACACCACTACTTCCCTACCCTATCCCTACCAAAGTATAAAATACTTGCTTAGATATACATTCCTCCAAGTGGGAGGAGTGCAACTCAGTGACCCTGTATATTAAACTATTATTACAAGTCTACTTTATGATAAGTAACAAAAGCCACGAATTTCGTTTAGAGTTGAAATAAAACCTTCCGTGCCAAACACTGCCTATATGGAAGAATTCATTTCGATTAAACCCTTTTAGTCCTATCCGCCCCGAATTTTCCGTAGGATTCAATGGTAATCTCGGGTTGCTTAGGACTGAAAGGGTTAAATGAGTCGCTTAGCCGCTGCAGCCTACCTTACTATGCTTCCTCACACCATTGTACCTCCCTGGAAACATATTAAGTAGATTGCCTCACCACCTAGACGAGGCACTCGTCTAAAGACTTCCCTGCCCATATGCCCTACCTTACTAGATTTAGCACTCTTTAGTGGTGACACTCGACAGATGATGAGTGCGACTATACGACTCCTATAAGAATCAGTTAGTTGTTAAACCACCGATTCAAATAAGACCTGGGTTTGAACTCAGGTTTTATAGGATTTCCAGAGAGCAGGAAATGCATTCATTCAATCATCTTTTGAAATCCTGACTATAATGGGTTGAAAGATGTATAAGAGTTTTTAACAGTTTTAGGACACTCCTATAAGAATCAGTAGTTGTTAGAGCACCGATTCAAATAAGACCTGGATTTGAACTCAGGTTTTATAGGATTTCCAGACAACCCGAAATGTATTCATTCAATCATCTGATGTCAAATGAAATCCTGAATATAATACGTTGAAAGATATATAAAAGTTTTTAACAGTTTTAGGACACTCCTATAAGAATCAGTAGTTGTTAGACCACCGATTCAAATAAGACCTGGATTTGAACTCAGGTTTTATAGGATTTCTAGACAACCCGAAATGTATTCATTCAATCATCTGGGTAATATTCCGTAATCGAGGTTTTCGCCAAATGTCGCCAAATTTAGGCGATAACCAGGGATTTAGATGTAGTGTTAGAAGTAGCTTGGCGAGATCCAATCTCGCCAAATTTGGCGAAAACCTCGATTATGGAATATTACCCAATCATCTATATATATAATTCTCCTACGTACGTGGCTCACGAATTTGGCGGTATTTGTTTATCTCCCGTTGGCAACGGTTGGTTTGTTGTGGTTTTGTGTTTTGTTTTCGTTTTGGCGAGTGTATGTACAATGTTCGTAATCACGAAACGCTCAATAACCTGGGTTCAAATCCAGGTAGTACACAATCTCAGCTAGGCTGTACCAGAGTATGGCGAGCGAGCGTAGCGAGCACAGGATTGCGAAGCAATCCTAGGGGAACTGCGTCAGCAGTTCCCGGGGTTCCCGGGGTTTGTAAATTATCATTGTTGTAAATAATCTATTTTCTACCACAATGAAAATAACCATTGTTGTGAATAATCTCCTATTATTGCCAAAGCAAAGGATTTAAATTTGTCTTGATTAACAAAATATTATATACCTTATAAACATATTCTTATTAGCAGTCTTAAGTATTGATTTACATTAGAAAGTTCGTGTTTTTATAAAACGGTAGACTTAGTTCCATACAACCCGGCGCTCATAGTCCAGTCTCAAATTCTTCAGTATTACAAAAATAGCATGTGTCAGATGAGAAAATTTCAAATATTTCGTTTTTGTTGACAATTTGACTTTGATTTTAGCGTAATTGGAAAATAAATCTTTTTATAGTAATATTTGAGGATGATTTAATATAGTAGTAGGTTTCGGGGGAAGAGGAGTTTTTTAGGAATTTGAAGTAAAGTGTGTATGAATATTCACTTTAAAACACCTAGATACAACTTTTATGACTATCTTTAGGGGTTCAAAAATTAAGTGGGTGGACAGGGATTTTGAAAAACACTGTATAAACAGGTTAGACTGTTTTCAACATTCTCAATTTTCCCCTTTTTTTTGCGAGGCCGAAAGTTGATAAGTGGGTTTCGCTTAGTCATCTCTTGCTTTTCTTTTTTACTTGCTTTTTCTTTTCACCTGGAAACTGTAAATGCGAGCGTTGCGTGAGAAGATCGGAATTGAGCAAGCTCTGTTTGTGTGCGTTGTTCTCCTGGTTTTATGTTTTTCACCGTCGAATTAGGCCAGGTTTATACATACAGTGCCGCTGACGTAGCTACTACGTCATAGCGCCAAGAACCAATGGCAAGTCCAGACTCTAAGGGCGGGTTTACAAGCAGCGATGCCACCGGGTCGTCATGGGGAATACGGTCGAAAATTTCCTATCGCTTCCCTTATCCATTTAGAATCTTGTCCTGCCATTGGTCCTTAGTGCTATGACGTAGTAGTTACGTCATCATTTTTAGGGGATCTACAGGGTGTTTCAAAAGTCCCTTTCACGGCTTTTATTTGGAGACAACTTCTCTTAGGCTCATATGGAAGTAAAGTCTACCCCTAGGTGGAGATCCCTAGGGAAAACCCCTAGGTCTACCCCTAGACCATGGAAAATCCATTGAGATGGCTTGTAGAGCCTCCTAGTGGCGAAATAAAAAAGTTTAAAAAAATAATTATAAAGCTAAAAGAGACAGAGAAAACACTTCAATACAAATATTGTTGCCAATATTATAAAAAACTCACAGGTGAAAAAATTCCACGAAAATATCTTAAATATTTAATGAGATATTAGTGACCAAAATTAAAATTTTTTAAGCTTTGCAAAAGGGGCAGTATGATATGAAAATAACGTGAATATTCGAAAAGATATTAGCATATGAAAATAACACTTTTTCAAGCCACAAAAAAGAAAAAAATTCGTTAATTTGCGAGTTTGTTTTACTTAATTTTGTCTTTACCCAACTAAAAAAACCACAAAACTACATAATAACACTGAAAAACTTGCCGAGAATTCCTCCAAAATGTGTGTTCGACGTATCGACATTCACAATATCAACACTGATTCAAGCTTCCGTGCTACTTAACCTTTTAATAACCAAGAGCAACCCTATAATTTACCATTAAGATCACCACATACACATCGCAATACCAATACTAGTCTTCGCCAGGAGACATCGCAGCTTCTTAAAATCAATGATTTCCACGTCATAGGAGTCTTGTAGTGGCATTGTAAAGCAGCCTCTCCTAATTATCCGGTTATTTGGATGCAAATCTGGTTAAGGGAAGATGCGGATGTTCTGGAGGGACATTAGAGAACGACAGATGACCCTCGGCGAGTTGTGGTGCGTTGCCATGGTGACCCGATGAGACTCATCCTCTTCTTCGCTATTGAGAAGTAATGGAGCGTGAAAAAGGAGAACGAGAGTTTTCTGGGGGGGGATTCGACTCTTTATCAAGTTGATGGGTGTTGGAGAGTAGGGGTTCAGAGGATAAGGGGAGCAAGTCAGGTAGTATAGGTTTCGTGTACAGTATACAGGGACTTTTTAGTGATTTTACTGTTTTGTATGAAGTAATCATGCCAGCTGCTATTATACTCAACAGCAACGTTTCATGATCCAATTACGTCACTATAGGTGGAAGGAGAAACTGCGTAAACAGAAAGCCTGTTGGGTTTCTAGGAGGAGTTTTGTTCACAAATCGTGATAAAAAGACACTGTTATATACATGGGTTTAACAAAATTTATAAGTTGACGTTCTTTATTTCACTCAAAATTCAGACACCGCGATAGGAACTATACTTTGTTTGTTAGTGACGTCATATGGTCAACTAACGTTGCTATCTAGTATAATAAGTTTTTGGAGAGATGTTTAGCTTCTAAAACAAATAGAATCTCTTTTATCTTCATCCACTTAGCACTCTTCACTCTCATCCTTTCCATACTTACGAGTATCATATCTGTCTTATCTTTCTCATCTCTTTATGTATCTCTCACCCTTTTCATCATCCACTTCATCCTTCATATATCTATCCCTGCGTCATCATTCTCATTCTCTTGAACCTTCTTGTCACTTAATTATCCTCTTCTTTTCTCCTCACTTCTCCCATCCTCTTGACCTTTTTCTTCCTTTTCATACATCTCATTCTTCTTTATCATCATCCTCTTCTTTATCTCTCTCATGTTTTTCACCCTACTTCATTATACTCGTCATCCTCTCCTCCTCACCATCATTTCTTCCCTTTCCCTTCATCAGCATCCCTTTTGATCCTTCTCACTTCTCTTACATTAAGCTTCCTAATCTTTATACCTCTTATCCTTTTCATCACCCATTTCATCCCTCTTATATCCGTACATTTTATTCTCTTAATCTATCACCTTACCGGAATTTACCTTTTTTAAAAATTTCTACCCCCCTTTTTTTAAAGTTATTTTTCTTATTACCCAATTATGAAAAATGGCGGTGACTAATTTTTGTTACAAATGTTTACAATGAGCTTTTAACTTGGTATGGGAGAAAATTTCTCACAAATCACAATAAAAAGGGTCATCATATTGATCATTATGATCATTAGATTCAATATCATTAGTTTCATGGTTTCAATATCATGGTTTTCGTACTCCAACAAGTTGGGAAACCATTGATATGCTCTATTATTTTTTTAATATGGAAAAATATATACTTAAAATAAAAATCACCACAAGACAAGGAATGCAGAATTTATTCCATGCAGAGAAATTATTTACATGGCTTTAGCATCAAAACATTATACTAGTTCTATTATATTAAGGATTTCAGACAACATCCTTAGGTTTTATCTTCATACTTCTTTATTTGAATGTGACACTTTAAAAGATAAAATAAATCCAACTTGAAATGCCGTTCCTTATCTCCCTTTTCACTTTCACAACTTAACAATGTTTGGTTTGTCTAAAGGACCTCTAACTGGCCTTTGCTTTGAATCTGATGGTGCCTACCCTCTATTCAATCAACTGAATTCATCAAAAGATATATTGTTTCTGCAGATAAAGAAATACAACCATCTAAAGTTATTTTTTTTTAAAGTTTCACTACTTCACTTAAAATACTATCTAGTAATAAGATAGCTCTTCAAATTTACAGTTTAACCATTGTCAGGCGCAATTTACCCGATGATTATGTCAGTGTATCAGCAGAGCTTTCTAGTTCCAAAACGCCAAAGAATAAAAACTCTATGTGCTAAATAGATAAAGAAATCATGAATGACAGAAGAACAAAATACAAAATCATTATGAAATCTATTGGGTAAAAAACATTTTGGAACTTTCTATTCTAGACAGCAACGTTAGTTGACCCTATGACGTCACTAATAAACAAAGTAGTTCCCAGAGAGGTGTCTTGAATTTTGAGGGAAATGAAGAACGTCAATTAGTTATAATTATTTTGTTAAACCCTAGCATATAATAGTGTCTTTTTATCACGATTTGCATACCGAAACTCCTCCTAGCAACCCAATAGGCTTTGTGTTTACTCATTTTCTCCTTCCGCGTTGTGAGGTACTGGGTTCAGGAAACGTTGGCTATCGAGTATAGAAACATTGATTGGTACTCCAACTGGTATCGTGTAAATTGGACCATAAGGTTTTAAAAAGACTTTCATTAAGTAGATTGAGATTTGTTTTTAATGACAATGTTGGATTCTTCTAAAAACATTTCGAGATTAAATTAATCTAAGTGTCTGATTGTGAGTGAAACAAATTCCTGGTTAAAATGTGCCTTAATCAATTTGAAACTGTGACCCTTCGTTCTAAATTATCTGTACTGAAATCCAGACCCTCCGCGTTCCTTTACTTTATCATTTTAAAAAGTCGAATAAAATCTCCACTAGCCCTTCTTTTCTCTAGAGTGAACATACTTAACTTCTTTAACCCTCCGTCGGTCGCAATACTTTACTGACGCGTCCGGTCGCAATGCTCCAAAAGGCGCAATTAAAGGAATCACAGTTTTCTACCCTTGAATTTAAATGATGGTGTCTTAAAAGTAGTAATAGATATCCAAAATGTTATTCAGACATAAAAAATATGCAATTTATTTTTAATTATTGAGAAAAAATGTAAAAAATAGCCATAATGCCATGTATCCCCGAGAATCCTCAAGAAATAGCTAGAATCGCTTTTAACACTCTAATATATTAAAAACAATTCCGGGGGAGGACCCCCAGACCCCAGTTTTAGCTCAAAATATATTATTATTGCTTTACATACGTTTTTACTGTATAAAAGGGGGGCGCGATGAAATTTACTATTAAAAAATTGGGTCGCCAGTATTGAAAGGTTGAAAAGCACTGATTTAAAACATCCTTTAATTTAAAGAAAAATGAAATATCCTGAAAAAATGTCCCTTATGACCCTCCGTAAATACTCTAATTGCCAAAATCGAATCCATACTTTCGCAGAAAACGATTTTGCCTATACCCTACCAAAATAACCCAAATCCTGTAATATATGGAAGAAAACTCTATTGTAAGTGTAGGTTCAACCGCAATTCATCATAAAATTAGCTATAAAATAAATAAATTACGTAGCGTAAATAATATTACATACCTTTATGGAGAGCAACGTCTCCGGTCGCAATGCTCCAAAAGTATACTGATCGAATAATTGTGGTGAAAAACAGTCTAGACATAGCCCGCGAATCTAAATAACTGTTTGGCGCCATACATCTGGTAAAGATAGAAAGCTACTAAAAATTTCAGACTTCTTTCCCCCCTAATAAGGGAAAGGGAAACAAAGATGTGCGGGGTGCGCCAAAAGTTGCAGTTGCGACCGACGGAGGGTTAAGCGTTCATCACAATTTAAACTGGAAATACACTTGATCATTTTAGTATCCCTCTACTCAGCATTATAATCCTTTACGTTTTACCATTTAGGTAACATGTAACATTTATATCCAAACTAAAAACTAATCACCCATTCAAAGTTTATTTTTCCCTACCTTTCACAAATGCATCTCTTTTTCATACTACACCTTGTAACACCTAAACGAAATCAAACACCGAAAAATACTCCATTCGAATCTTTTCGGAAGAATCAAAGAGGACTGAAATCCCATCCCCTCCCCATCAAGAAACGAGCCGTCTCGAAATAACTGACATCCCTTTATAATTAACGCCAGAAGAATTCGCAAAGCTACACTGGCAACACTGCGAAATCGTCGCTGTACAATATCGCTGCGCGTCACTGTCCAGACACTGATTAAATATTCCTTTTCGGAATGAGACATGAAACGCAAGAAAAAAAAACGATTTAAGTAAGTCAACAGTGTTCGCGTTTTAAGTCAGAGAACCGTTGCTTTAAGAGTTGGAGATTGCATTAAGTGGGATTGTAGCATGGATTGTTGGAGATTGTTCTAGTTTCTTTCGTTTAGTTGTCTGATGTTGTTGCTTTTTGGGCTACTGAGGCTTAATCTGTGTAAATATTTGGCGGTGGTACTACTAGTACACTTAATTTCTGAGATAAGTGGGTTTGGGTTTTTGTTTGGGAAGAGTTGTTTACTGCTGTTGAAGGGAAATTTTGGAGTTCCGTTTGGGGAAATCACGATTTGTTTTGTACACTGTAAAAAAATGGTTGTTTTCACGGATATTCAACAATATTTTCAGCATATGTACATTTTTTGTAAAGCAAAATTTTAACTGGTTTCTGGCAGCAAATTTAACAGGATTCTGTTAAAAAAACAACAGTTGGGGGACGGATGGCCCGTTTGGTTTGCTCTCTGCCTTTCACGCCAGCAGTCTGAGCACTGCTCCGTCGTAAGTTCGATTCTTACCTCACCCCTGGGTGTATTTTCCTTCTTTGTGTCAGGAAAAATTCTGTTGTGTCTGTCTTACTTGACGAAGGTGTATAAGCGGATCCTTGAGATCAAGCACACATACCGGAAAATATATGTAACCCAAAACCCAACCCAAACCAACAAGTTTTTACAGTGTAGTGTGTATTTTTCGGTCAAAAGATGAATTTAAAGGTCTACTTTTTAGCCTTGGAGTTTTTTTTTGTGGGAGGTGAAACTTATTAATAACTAAATAGACGACACAAATCAAAATATAAGTTAGAAAACTTTCAGACATTTGTTTTTTCCATTTTCTGATAAAACGATAACACCAATAGGTTCGGGTTCGGAGCGTTCAATATATTTTATAACAATTATTGGTACTTTAGGATTTTATCAAATCAGGAAATTACCATGTTCTTCAAATAACATGACTCACAGAAATGATCCTAAATTATTCAGATAATTATATGAAAGACAGTTTTTTGAAGAAAAATATTTTGATAGAGGAGATAGAGTAAAAAGACAGTTTTTGTAAAAATTGAGTTTTTTTATTGTTTTGACAGAGAACGCTGGCATTAAAAACTAAAGCCTAATGAAACATCAACCCCAGACTTTTTCAAGGAGAATTTGATAATATCCCCTTTAATGCATGGAAGCGTTGTTGTGTTAAGTTCAAATATGTCTTTCTGATTTAAGAAAAATATTTAAATCCTCATTATTATTCTTTTACTCAATTAATCAAGTTTTTTTACAACTTACCAGCAAATTAACAAATTTATCGGTAAAAGTAATGCGCACAGTGATAACTAATGTACTGATACACACCAGGGGGGGCCCATCTGGCTCTCATTTTGATTTCATCCAGTGACGTCACTGGATGAAAAAGGCGTGAAAGTTATGACGTAGAGTAGCCAATCAGGATTCATAAGGAAAATCGCGGAGATTTTGCTTACGTGGAAAATAAGACACAGGGAAAATATAAACCAGTAGTTTTCTTCTTCTTTTTATGAAAATAAATCCTGAAATTAAATACTAGTAAAATTATAATCTGCATCAAATGATGATTATTTAGTTTTCTAGATAGTAAAAAGAATAAACGATTAAGGCAAGTTTCCCAACAAAGTAGTTTCTTTCTAAAATTAAATACTGAGTTGTCTTGTTGAAGGAGTCAAAAATTGAAAAACTAAATATACTCACGCTAGAAACAGGACCAGTGAACGGATTATTTTCACTAGTAAATTTATTTTATTTTACATTCTTGTAAGCGTATTGTTACTGAGTTATTGGCAACAGTGTTTTTTGTAAATCGAAATTGATTTTCAAAATAAAGAGATAGTTTGAATTTATTTACAAGAAAAAATGCCGGATACATCTTGTTTTTAAGTTTTTCGAGTCTATACCCGATATCTACAACGTAATAGATAGCGCATCATTAAGGGGAAAGATTCCTAACATTGAAAAGTCGTACAGCTGAACCTGTTGGACCAAAGATCAAATATCCCTCTCTCAAAGAAAAAGTCCCTAATCCATAGTGCCCCTCCCTAAGTCCCACCCGAGTGAAAGGGATTGGCTAATATGACGGCAAAGGAGGAGCTGCAATTGACGTCACTGGATGAAATCTGACGCCCCTTTTGAATTTTTCATCTCTATGTGAAGAGCCAACCTAGTCTTATTCTACTAACCTTGGATACACACATTATTTCGATTTTTTTATTTACGAATATTACTGACATCTTCCATACCCTTTTTTCAGTCAATCATCCAATGTGGCATAAATCAGTAAATCACGTAAGGCATAAAATGTTGAAGTTTACCTAGAAAATCCAGAAAAGCTACAGCATAATTTATAATCCTCTCAACACGATGCTAGTGAATGATAGACGTCTTGGCAAAAACCAGTCTCCTTTTTTCAAACAAAATATTAAAGGGCATCTAATTTCACAGTTTGGAGTCGCATTAAATATCTTACAAACGTCCAAACTCGTGCCCGATCATTTTCTAGTAGAATATAAATCTTCTTGACGTCTTTTCAACCTCATTTAACGGGCTAATTTCTGAAAGATCATTGCAACCACCTACTAATTTGAAGTCAAATATGATACTCCCCACCTTTCTATGTAGTTACCGAGAAAAGTGATAAAGAAATAGTTTGGTTTCAAAAGATACCTTTTCAGCTTGCATTAATTCTCGTTTCCTAGCCGTCTTCCCAGTATCCCTCCCTTAGAGAGTTTGATTGAACGGAGACTTCCAAACCCTCTGCCCGAATTCAACTTCAAAGCATCATCTCTTTTGCTAAAACCTCTGGAGATACCTTGAATTTAAAGGGATTAATTCATAATGATGCATGTTTAGTTTAAACTTATTTTAATGGCGGGAGGTTGTGGGAATAATTAGTTTCTCTGACTTAAAACTCACTTTATCATCAGAAAAATCTTAATATTTTCAATTTGCATTTCTTACTTTTTAACTATAATTGTAGTTAAATGTTTAAAAAAATTAAAATGTCGTAATTCGCAATAAATAACTCATAGTTATTTATAGAATGATAGTTATAAAAGGAAATTATTGAGAGATAGGAGTTATCGAACATATATTATATACTACTTTTAATGAAAATTTCGACGAAAATAAAAAGGATATTGCACTTATTTAAATTGGTACTATAATTTTTAATTAGTATTTTGAGAGGAAAAAGTCTGACACTTAAAAAATTAACATTTCAATTAACTGTAAGTTACCTAATAACCATCAAGAACTAGTAATTAAAGTATAATAAGATCATTAGTTATATTGATATTTGGACTTCAATAAACTGTTCTTAAGGCTGTGTAAATAGTTATTTTAATTTCTGTGTACTTTTAAAATAATTATACAATAATGCCATAAATTTTTATCTTTAAAGATAAATTCGATTTATTATTGATATTATAATCAGAGAAATGTGGTTTCATCAAGGAATAAAATATTTTCCTCGTTACATTAAAACATTTATCAGGAGTCAAGAGTACACAATGCGTAATTATTCCTTTGAAACCCTAAAATAAAAATGTTAAACATTTTCAGGTTAAAGTAATTATACGTGAAAAAATATTTATTTATCTGTTCCGTGAAATATCGCCGTGCCGTTTTGGGCACCAAATAACTGAAATATCGCCAAATCTTGCAAACTAACTTATTAAAATATATATTTTATTAATGAAAACAATAAAAATTGGGTTATATATCTGTTATTTGGTGCTCAAAACGGCTTGGCAATATTTAACGGGACGGATAACAGAGTTGTACCTTTTTAAAAATTTCCTTTAATAAAAAAAATGATTTGATCAACTCTTTGAAATGCACAGCTAATGGATGTCTGTAGATTGGCATCTGCAGCCGACATCCCCCAAAAATTTCGTTGGAAAATTATTGGAAAAGCGCGTTCGGTGGACAACTTTGAAGAAGATTGATCTATCGTCCCAACAGGGATTTGTGCGTTCACAAAACTAAAATACGGGGAACGTCTAACTAGACCGAACTAATTTATTTGGGATGGTCTGGTAGCCCTTAGTAATGATGTAGTCCCCACCCACATAAAAATAATTCGTGGAAACACATCTCAAAAGTTTTGAAAGTTGTGATCATCTTCATTACACTTCAGTACTATTTTCCGCGTTCGATCGAAAAATGCAGCAAGTTGAATTTTTAAAATGCTATACCATTCTGTTAACTCGTTCATATTAGTAGTTTGAAGTCGTTCAAAATTACATAAGCATGTTTTTAGTGATTTTTAGCCCTATCCACCATTATTAGAATTATTTAAGCAAATTGTTAACTCTAATAGTTATAGTTAAAAAAACTGACCAACCCTATCTGTTTTTTTTTGTACAAACATTTATTAATGATTTAATATTACATATTATTAACTTTAATTCAAAAGTTACTTAACTGAAACAAGAAATATAAACTTAACTAATAAGTTAATAATTAATTTTTAAATTGAAGTAAATTATCTTTGCAACTTACAAAATATTTCCAAGATAGTGATTTTAACGTCTTACGTAAGCATCACTAATATCCTCCCTTCCTATAAAAAATAAAACACCCTACACCTTAAGTGCTTACATAATATTTGAGAATATAGCCCCTTTTACAAATTTTAAAATTGTGATTTCGATTATCTTTATGGTATTGAAAATGAAAAAATATCGTCAATTGTTTGATAATGCATAGCAATGACAGATCCTATTCTATTTATACATAATTCTATGCATATAATTCTAATAATTCTATAATAATATGCATAATTCTATTCAGACAAATTCTATTTGGTTCACCTTAAATCAAAAAGCGTCTTAAAAAACTTTAAAGATACCCAACCACTGAACCAAAATATTTTATCAACAACCCCACAAACCAAACAACTTCCATTTTACAAACCAAAATTTAAAAAAAAAATAATCGGCAAACATTTCAAAAGCAAAACGCTATATAGCCCCTGATACAAAATGCATAATTCTCTTCCACTACTTAGAACGATAAAACCACATAAATCCCCAACCAACTTTATTTAAACAGTACGTGGCTATTCTGAATTCCCTTTAAATGGGTGATCTTCCTCCTCTTATAAAACGTATCTTTGTGTACACTCCCAATATTTATACCCGTTTTTTATTCCCCCTGAATAAGAATGAAGAAACAGTTGAAATATTCGCCTGGAGCTTCTTTCATTCAACTGAATGAAAATACAGCTTTTCCCCGATGATAAAAACTTCTTTACTCTGCTCTATGTCGGCTATTATCAGTATTTCTTTCTCTGGATTTTATTGTTTTGCTTTGGTTAAGATCTTGCCCGCAATTATTGAGATTTTATTGCTCTTAGGCTTTTGTCTGGGACAATAGATTGGATTCATTTTAAAGTTGCCTTTTCCTTTGCTGGATGTTGATGTTTTTCAATTTAAATGATTTTTTTTTGTGTTTAATTGTATAGGGTAATTTATACTCTGTTTGGATTCACCCTTTCTTGCTTTTATGTGACAAAAACCGCAAAGGTTTTTGTTGTAAAGTTGTTGTACACAATAATGTGTTTTTGATGTTTATAATGGGTTTAGTATATATAAAATTTCATTGTTTTTGCATGCTAAAGAAATAAAATATTCTTTTCGATGTAATATTATTATAGTATTTTAGACAAATACACTGTTCAAAAAACAAAAAGACTTAAAAGGGTTTATTAAAATTTAAGTATTTTGGTATTATTGCAAGTTTGTCATATTTCTATTCAATATGTTATTAGTTATTATTTTAGAATTTATTTAAATTTATAATTTGGTTAAGAACAAATGAACATTTAATTATAACTCTATAGTTATCAAATGTCTTTTTCTGAAATCTTATGATTTATTAAAATAATTCTTTAATTTAAAAAATAATAATTACCAATAGAAAGCATAATTTTTAAGTTGTGGATTTGAATTATATAGTTTTTTCTAGTATTTTTTTATTGTTTTTTAAAATTTATAATTTTGAATCTCTAATTTTTATAGTCTGTACATCCCAGCTTCTTTTCTCTTTATTGTTAAGATTTGATAGTGGTATAATTTTGTATACTGCCCTTGCGCTACAATCTCTTAAAACGATAGAGTTATAATTGTTTTTTATCGATTCATCATTATTTTTACACCTTAAATAAGTTTATTATTTAGATTTTAGAAAATGTTATACATGGTATCAGCTACATATTATTTTAAAAACTAAATTTAGTTTAATACTTATTAAAAAATTATTATATAGCATCTAAACTGTATTTTTTTAATAGGAAATTAATGTTGATATAGTGATATAGTACACGTAGATGTTTCATAGGTATTTAGTATTTACTATTCTACTACTTATCAAACTTACCAATAAAAATAAACTTAAACTATCAAATGGCTAATTAGTTTTGCTGTTTGTTTTCACATTTAATTATTGAGTTGAAAGAAAATTCCTGTTATTAAATTTTTAAAAGATGTTTAAAATGCAAAGAAAGTGAATAAAACTAACAATGATGCTCGTATAGCGTTTTTGAATTATCGTTTTCAGGCATAGGTTAATTATTTTCCAACACAGAGTATCGGGTTTTTAAGTTCTTGCTCTTGTAATAGTATAGTATTCCGATAAACTTTTAGAAGAAAGTTTTCAAATTTTTTATGTTCACAACTTTTTTAACTTCCAAAACATTAAATAAAAAAACTAACCGTTATATTGAGTGATATCCAACATAATTGTTTTTTTAAAATTCTTTAAGGATAAATTGTTAAGACAAACTGTTTTTAGGTATTTATCTAGCTTAAAAAAACTACTCTGTGGGTTAAATTGAAAAAAGGAGAAATTAAGGGAGAGTGTAAACTTAATGTGATAATATTTGTTTAGTAATTTTTTATTTGTCTTTCTAACATCAAATCTCTTCCTTTCTCCCGAAAGTGTTTAAGAATGAATAAGTTTTGAAAACCTTGGATTTAATTATATTTGCATTTCCCAAGATTACTCTCTGGTGTCTTACTACCTTCTATCTCTATCCTAAAAATCTTTCGCAACCAATGCATTCATAATAGTATAAAGATTTCTTAATAATAGGGAATAGCACTCACTTCTCTCATTATATATATTTTTTAAAATTATATTTCCCTTGAAAATTACATTCAATCCAATTATGATATTTATAAAAAAATAATTATTTTCCAATTACGCTTAAACCAGACACCAATATTTAATAAAGGTAAAGCATTCACATTTTACAACTAACTAATAGATGTGTTCTTTTTGCAATTTAAAAAAAAAGGAAACTTGAATAATGTATTTAACTCACGTCCTCTAATGTAATTTTATTAGAAAGAAATATTTAGCGAACCTGAAACCTTTCTCTTATTTTATCTGAAAGATATTTGAACAACTTAAGTATTTTTAGTGTCGTATCTCTAGTAGTTCCTCTTTTAAACCTTCGCCGAGATAGCATCGTAGAATCAAGTTAGTTTTCTGATTCTGTGTGTATGAGGGTGTGATGTTCTCTTTTTCATATTAGAGGTCATGTGTTTGAATTCAACTTGAATTCAAAAACATGTTGTTTTCTGTGTATAAATTATGAATATAATATTATTAATATTAGGATAATAAATTATTCATACTATAAAATTATTATTTTATTTCTTTTTCTCTTTTTTATTTTGTACTATCATGTAAACGAGCACCCGTCATTATATTAAAATTTTGTTAGGTTAAAAAATGAACAAGTCTTAAAAAAATAATCATGGTTAATCTGAAAAATACTTTCTTATAATAATAAAAATCCACCCCTAATATTAAGTTCTAATATGTTTTAATATAGTATAGGTGGTATAAATGTGTGGATTAGAGACCAATAAGATGAAATAAAATTATAGGTAAACATTATATTTCGAAGTTATTGATGAATAATTAAATTTCATTCTCAACAGTATTAAAACGTAAATATATTAAAATATTAAGCTGTAAAATTAAAGCCAAGATAACCTAATTTTCTTTTTTAACGTTTTCCAAATTAAAAAAAAGGTGCAAAATATTATTTTTCTAAAACATCAGAGAAATAAAAATCATTTATTGTCGAAGTGTTACCCCTCTTCTGACGCTTTTAGGGATATATATTAAAACAAAAATTTCCAATAACTTAGGTTTTATCAATTTATATTTCATCCTCCTTACGACACCAAATCACAAACTGCCATTCATAAAATACGCACATTTTTAAATATAGGCTGAACCGAAAAGGCAAGTGACAAATTATAACAAAGCAATTCCCAGATAAAACCACTCAATCATTTCTTTCTTTAACCCCCACTACAAAAATTCCACAAATCTTCCATACTGTAGAATTATCATCCCGTTCGAAACTGACCAAGAAACAACCAAAAAGAGACCATTTATCTACGAACAATACCTTACTGCCTGGCTATAATTTATGTCGCTTATTTATCACTCGTCCTGCTACTATCAGTATTGCCTTTCTCTCAATAAATCCTCTTTTCTGTCCTTACAGGGAGTTAACCTTGGTCTCATCGAAGTGTAAGCAAGACGGTCATGAAAAAGGTTTGCCGAAGAAATGAGAAGTTAAGGATCTTTTTTGTGAAAGGTGAGATTTTGTTGTGTTGTGTTTGCTTTGCCCGTTATGTTACGATTTCCTTCTGAGAATCGATCTGTTTCTGAGAATCGAGTTGATTCCCCAGCTCCGCAAACAGAAGCTGGTGGATTGGATTGTGGAATGGGTTCAATAAGCTGGGTTTTGGGATTTGGATGTGTTTGCTTTCGGATGATGCTTTGGTGAACTTATAAGTTGTGGATAAAAGTTGTGACACCCATGAAAAACTTTTCACCTACTTTTTTTCGAATTTCTCTACTTTTATTTAAACTTTTAAAGTTTGTTTCTTCCATTTTTTTTATGTATATTCATGTTATTCCTTATTTTTCTAATACGAGCTACGCATAATACTTGTTTCAAAAGTTCTAAACGAGCCTCCTAAATTTAGGTTCCCAAACATGTTGGATTTACCCTCTTATTTACCACCCTCTTAGCTAAATTTGGATCTATCTTACTTATATTTTATATTTCTGATATTTGATTTTAACCACTTGGTGTAAATTAACTCCAATTATTCAATATTACAGGTTTTTTGTATCAAACATTTTATAAAGTTTTACTTTATACAAATTGATATCTAAACAAATTTCTTCCCGAATCATCAAATATTGACTATCAACATCAAATATTATATATTCTCGATCTTATTATATCGACATCAAATATTATATATTCTCAAAATCTAATTTGTACTTTATGCATTTATATTTTCCCAAAACTTGAGGTAATGAACATTCTTAAAACTTATTCTATACTCCGAGTTTTAAACGCTTAATAAAAATCAGCACCTCTTTTTTACATTAAAAATTTCCATCCCCCTTTAAATATTTAACTATTTTATTTCATGTATTGGATGTTCTGAATACATTAAAAACCGATCCAGTCTCTTCAAGGTCCAGTAAAAAACCCAATCGTTTCAATTAAGTTACTTACCTAGAAAAAAATTATTTTCTTATCCTTTTCAAATGCTTGCCTAATAGATAACTATGAAACAGGGATTAAAAAGTATTTAAATCTCCAGAAACTGCACCAACGTCTTAATTTTTCTCTGAACTCACTCACCACTGTAACCCACCTTCCGGGAGATAATAATATCACCCACTTTGGTTACAACTGCTTTTAAAGTTCTAAAAGGCAAATGTCGCCCCCTCTTCTCCATCCAAGTCTAAATTTACACAACCCAAACACCATATTCTTGCATTCCTCCAAATTATTTTACATGTAATTAAATACTCCAACACAGTATAAATATGAACAGTCAAGTAACAACTCAACTTAGAAGCACCTATTTGTTTTAACGAGAGATAGAATAGTTATCTTGACTAGAACCGTAACGGCTCGCTCGGGAGAGATAAAACTAATTTCTGCTAAAACTTTTAAGGGAAGTATAAATATCTCTTGATGGATATGATAACAGCGGATCATTCCGGTAGAGCGACACTGAAATGGCGGCATTTTCGTGACGTGAATGTCGTATGTCTTATATGTCGATTTTTTTTAATACTATTATGTAATTTTCTTTTTTGATGTTCTCTAAAGTTAATTAAGTACACCTGTAAAAAGATATTCTTGAATAAATGAAGATGTTTTTCGTTGTTTGTTAAATAATATAAAATGTCTTAAAAAAAGTAAAAGATGTTTTTTTTTCCTGTTTTTGTCATGTTCAAGATAAAATTGAAATAGGTTTAGGAAAAGTAAAAAACTAAACACATTATAAGTATAAAAATTTTGTATATGAAGCCCGGTGGCGTAGAGAAAGCGCTTCGAGCTCCCACACCACAGGCCCGGGGTTCAAATCCCGGTCCACGGGCACGGCAGACTCAGCCCTTCATCCCTCCGGGGTCGATAAAATGAGTACCAAGGTCACTTGGGGAAATCAAGAGGGGGTTAGCATCAAGCTAGCCACTCCTCAGCTGACCATGACTTTCAGTCACACGTTCTGTACAGCTCAGCTCAAGCCTCACCCAGTGAAGCTGGAAGCTAGTTATACTGGAGTTTGAAGGTCCAACGACCTAGGTACTCCCTCAAATATCCCCTTGATTTTTTTAAAAATTTTTCAGCGACACTATTTACTTAAAATGTTATGTCAAAATTCTCATTTACAAATTAAAATGTTGGGCTTGTCAAATATGTAAGTGAAATATTTGGATTATTCTGTAGCTCGTATTTGATAAATTAAATACTTTACCATAAATTAATTAGTAGTTAATAATGTTTTTCTATATAAATTCCTCTTATTCTGTAACTAATTTCTTTTTATCATAAAATTTTATTAAATGTATATTGTTTAATTCCCCTTTAAAATACAGCGCAATCAATTGATGTTGTAAGAATAAAAATGCCACAAGGTTAAAATAACCGCTACTAAAAGTTTAAGTTGAATTATAAATATTCTTGACGGTTTTGATACCATAGCAGTATTTTCTATTTAGACATATCTAATTATGCATAATAATATAATGCAGTAAACATAAACTTTTATTCTGTCAATCATATTTTATTTTCATTCACCATAAGATGAACTTAAACTCAACACCCAAAATGCATCCTTATATTTAGGTAAAAAAGTAAATTATGCATCTAAAGGTGTCAACTAAACCTGAACTGTTGCTCTTTATCCTCAATATAAAACTAATTACTATTTTATGACCTTAATTTTTCTATACATACACAAATTTTGAGTTGAACAAACAAAAAACAAACTCCCAGAATGCATCTTTGTATTTATGTTGCAATTTAAAACTAATACAGTCGAATTCGCTTAATGTGATCACTTGTGTCCAAGAGCAGAATAATAACAATATCCGATTGATAATAATAAGCGATTTGATACTAGGAAGTTTCAAACAGTGTAACTCGAGTGTGTCTTAAAATCACAACTATGTAGTCATAACTGAAGTATTTAAAACGATTACCTATTTTATATTTTCCAACTTTTATATTCTTAAAGAAAATATGAGAATGGAACATATAACACTAATAAATTAATGATTCATTTTGTATGATTACGTATTAAAATTGGTTTTCAAACGAAAAAAAAAATGAAGTTTTTAGGGGATTTCACCAGATTTTGATAACATTAAGCGATATATTGATCACATAAAACGATACATTTTGTGATAATGTAAAAAGGAGTGATCGCAACCGGACAATTTTGATAACATTATCCGATTGATAACATTAACCATGATCACATTAAGCGGAGTCGACTTGTAACTATTTTAAAACCGTTATTTTTCTATACATTTACAAATTTTGAATTGGACTAAAACCAAACTCCCATAGTACATCCTTGTATTTAGGTAGCAAATTAAATTATGAATCTAAAAGATGTTGAATAACATACAATAATCCTGAACTGTTGTTTTTATCTTCAGTTTAAAACTAATATAAGTGTGTCGACTATGCAACAAGGGGATAGACTGTTTCTATTACAGAACAAATACATTTTATCTGTTCTAAAATAATACGAATCTCCATACTAAAGAGCAAAAGCTTCACAGGCAAAATATTCTCCCCCAAGGAGCAAAATCACTCCATTTTCCCCGAATAAAACCATTTCACCTTTACATTCACATTCAATACGACACATTTCTTCTCGAACAATTCCTTCTGTCTACAAAACAAACAAGTTCCATCAGCAAGCGCCTTTGAATTCCAAAAAGCTCTCGACTTTTCCTAACAATCAATTCCACTAGTCACATCCTCCCAGGATGACGTCACGGGGTATCAAATGACGTCACCAGGTGGGCTTCTGCTCGCCTTTTAGCGGATTCTCTCTCTATCATCGACCTGTTCCTAATGCGCTTTTAACCCTTTTAGTCCTAGCCGCCCTGTATTTTCCATAGGATTTAATGGCGAACTCAGGCGGTGTAGATGTGGAAGGGTAATGTATTCTATACCCACTGGTTGCATGCTTTCAGCGGAGGAGGATTTTAATTGGGGTTATTTTAAGGGATGTGTTGTTGCATTTTTGGTGATTGTATGCAGGTTTTCGAATGTCTTTTCGTTTGAACTCCTCATGTCTAAAAGGTGTGTATTGGTGAATTATAATGTGCAGGGTTTTCGTAGTCTGATAGATATTTTCTTGACTGTTCGTTTTACAGTTGTAGATTTACGAATTTGCAAGGGATACTTAAATAGTTGTTAAAATCGATAAACATTTTAAATTGTGTAAGCATGTTAGTTTTTAAGCATACTCTGCAAATTCGCAAAAAAAAAAAAACAGTTGTCAACGGTAAGTTAACACGATAATAAACACTTCTAATTTAAGGCATTTTGACCTATAAAGATAATAGTAGGGGAGTCCATGATGCTAAATGTGGATTTACTCGAGCGCGTCAGATAATCATAGGGGAGATACCTTGCATGCTTTTGAGTAACTCCACCAAATATAAGCTCTCCATGTTGCGTTTGTTTAGAACAGCCCGTCAAAATTTGAAAGAAAACTAGTTACATGGACATACTCGAGCGCGTCAGATTGGCTACCAAGACAGTTTACAACTAGTTGAGCCTAATTTCCTGGCTACTAGTCTATAAACATTTTGTTTCGTACATTTTTCTCAAAAAGAGCGATAGCGTCTTACCGGTCTTGGCTTTACTTTGCAACTTTGTAACCCTCCCGCTCCCTTACCCACCGCTCAAATCGGCAGATTTTAGAAAATTTACACTTTTTAGCTGGTAACTAACCTACCTTATCATTATCTGACGCGCTCGAGTATGTCCATTTAACTAATTTTTTTTTTACAAATCTGTCATCAAACATCATCATTTACAAATATGTGTCTTACAATCATCTATTTTATAAAGGTTGCTCTTTTTTACCTTCTTTTATTTATTACAACTAAAAAATTATTTATTATTATTTTATTTTGTGTTTTTTCTAGTGGTGATTTAAAGTTCAAGTATTAAATTCATTTAACTATAAACCAAATCCCATGGAGATAAAAAAATATTTACTTTCGCATTATTGATTCCAAAATTTTATCTTGGATCTCACCATCACCTTTTTATGTTCCTTATTTCTCATACTACGTTCAGAACTAATTACTCTGCAATTAAATGGAAAAACTTTCATATCAATTAACGTGTGCCTGGATACTAGTAATTTAAGATTCAACGTCATAAAACATGGGTCATTAACGGATTTCAACGCCTCCCGCACATACGATATCCCCCAGATTTGTTTATTTCTTCCTAAAATCCGATAAAGAAAATAGTATGCGAGATATAAAAAAAAATAAACATACACCGAGATTACTTACTATCGAGTGGCAACCCCATTAAGAGAGAAGAGAAATGAAAAAGATCAATAATTGCTTCTTTTACGCTTCTTTTTATGGTTAGGTTTCGAATGATTTTCGATCCGGCTACAGCACAATGGAGGCTTTTTTCCCAAGTGCTCCGGAATTAAATTACTCCTCGGTGGCAACACAAGTGGCGAAGGTAAAAAAAAATTTGGAATGCGCGTTCGAGAACGGCTGTTTCAAGAATTAAAATTGTTCCGGAAGTGTCCTTTTCAAGAACAGTCCCCGTCTTTTTCAGAGTGAATGGTCTGATGAATTTTTCTCGCTGTATGAATGAATTGATGAAGGAATTAGATGAAGAGGGCATTGGGAGGAAGGAACCTTTTTGACGTAATTTCTTTGATAGTGTGTTCGGATTTATTCGAGTTTTTTTTAGCGTGTTTAATAGATGGAGACGTTTATCTTTTTTATTAATATATTTTATTCGCTTAGGAATATCTAAAGAAACATGCGATAGTTGTAAATTACCTGAATGGATTCAGTTATGTTTATGAAATTGACTTTTTCTTGAAAGATAGATGTTTTTTAAAATATAGTTTTTCCACTTAACCTTTAAAGCCGCGACTTCATTGAATTGAAACGCTGATAACATCTTTGACTGTTACGTTACGTTTACAGTAATTTTCCTGGTTTTGAAATGATTTGTCAAAGTTTCCTGGAATTGGAGTGATTTCTACTCTATTATATAACATTATTAAAGGTATTTTTTGAACTGTGGTGTAAAATTTTAGAACATCAATTTTAATAGTTTATTCCTAACAACAAAAATATATGTTTTACTGCTTAATTTGAACGGTCTTTCAAAAACTATAAAAAATAGGTCCATTTATGTTTTAATTACTCACTTTCATATCGTATTTGTGAATGAATTACTGTGAAGAACATGCTCTTATTTGAAGAATTTTTCATTTTCAAAAATGTTAATACTTCTGAAAATTTTAGTTCCAGGAAAGCCTGAACTGTGTATTAGATAATTAGATTATTCAATACATAAAATTAAACTTTTAAAACTGCAAACACCATCAATAAACGATATTATCATTTTTAAAAAGTTCTGTCACCACACTGAACTTTAAAAAGCTGTGGCCTAAAATTATGCATAGAGTACACTATTTGACTAAATTTTAATAAGACTAATATGAGTAATTTTTATAAATCCTAAAGCCTAAAAAAGTTTCCCAACAAAACTACAACGAAAGAACTTTTCATTCCTTGCCTCTCTTACACAAAATTATGAAATATTTCCCGGTTATCACGTCTGCGAGTAGTTGTAATTTCTTTATAATCATTGGCATCACTTAGAAAGCTGTCCGCCAAAGCGTCTGGGCGAAGCGTTTCTTTCATCAGCTTTGACAGACCACGCGCTCGCATCAAGGAAACCTATCTGTCACATTGGGATCTCGTATCACTTTTTTTTAACACTTTTGAAGATTGATTGACGATTTTTTTTTATATTTTTATTCGGCAGTTTGTCCTGTCATCGTTGTTTTTTAAGTGAGTAGCTTTATGTTTGCGATGATGTAGTGATGATGTTTTAGGAAAATGAATCTTGGATATATACAGTTTGTTCTAGTATATAATAATCAGAAAACTGCAAAGCTTCTTTTTTTTTTAAAAAAAAAAAAGTTTGGCTTTATCATGTGCACCAACTTTTAGTATGGAGATTTCTTCAAGGGTTCAATAAATATTTTAGTCATTAGACTAAAAATTTATTTATTCCAAGAATTTATTCAGTTTTGTTAGAACTATGAATATTAAGGTTCATTTTTCGGCTCTAAAAATCACGGTTGCTGCACTGAAATGAACAGAAACTGAAAATACACAAATTAGCACCTCTATTTCCACATTTTACAAAAATTTAATTACAAACAAGATTTTAAGTGTTTTGAATGCCTTTTTAACACAAATCATCGTTCTAAAAAAAGTTTGATATATTTTTCTAAACCTAAAACTGTAGTAACTAAACCTAAAAGGTATCATTCCTCACCAAAAAGACCCCGAAAATGTCAATTCCCGAACCCCACCTTATTCTCATATTGGTTTTTAGACATTTCTATTTACTTAGCAACTTCGAAATCAATTCCTAAAGAGTATAAATCTGATTATTTTCACAAAAAAAATAGTGCTTATATATTAGAAAGGTCCAAATGGCTCAAAATGATAAATTTGGACATACTATGTTATTCATAACGTGTCTAATAATACGGAACTTAAGACACGGAACTACTAAATACACGGAAGTTTCACGATTATTTTAAACATGCATATAAATTGATATACGAAAGGGATTGATGAAAAAATCATTTCTAAAAAATAATATAAAAACGTGAACTCTCGAAAAATTTTCGCAAGCAAGCTGCAGAACCATCATCTTTTTTTAGAAGAAAAGTACAACCTATAAATAACGAAAATCGCTAAATGTTTCAATAAAAAACCATTCAAAAGAAGCCTTGAGCTTACACCTAACACCTAAGCACGTTACATTTGTATCCCAGAATAAAACGGGGGGACTTCTATTCAACATACATATCTCTCTACCTCCTTTTCGAATCTTTCTTTACATCCCCTAGAAAGAATCTTAGAATTCCCTCTCTTCCCTTTGGGACTGGAAACGTCTTTGGAGAATTCCGAATGTAAGTTAATAATATTCCGTTTCTGCCGCATACTTTCTGTGGAATTTTTTTTTACAATAGACCACTCTAAGAAGACCAACTGAATTCTGCATGACCCCCATTCCTACAGCATCAGGTGTTTCTTTTTATTTTTCTATTTCTGGTCTTCCTTCTCTATTGCCCTTATTTGTATCTGCAGTACGAGATTTAGGCTCAAAGATGGGAAGGATTCATGAGATCAGATTTTCTTTGAAGCCTTTTCTCTTATTCTGAAGACGGTGCACGTCAAAATTGATTTCGGTTTTCACGCTTTTGGAAAAGGATGCTTTGTTTCAACTTTCGATAGGGAAAGGGGAAAGTCAGAGTGGTTTGAAATAGTGCTGCCCTGTTATTATTAAAAAGTATTGAGTAACTGTTAATTAGATTTATATGTTATTAATAAAAATATGTACGATTTAACTTAAGAGAAATGCGTAATATTATTTTCTTCTAACAGTGATATGGAGGGCTCAGAATAAAAGTGGATCAAGTCCACTTTTTGTCATTTTTGAGTTGGCAACGCTATAACATGCTCCAACTATGTAAAATTTCAGTGCAATAAAAAACCAAGTCCTAGTTCTGATAATATCCGCAAAAAACGTTAATTTTAAAAACTGTTAACATTAATTTTCCTATGTAGCTTGAACTTTAAACCTCTGTAGCTCAAAAGTAGCTAAAGTGGACTTGGTTCACTTCTATTCTGAACCCTCCATATGTGTGTAGTAACGATGATGTAGTGACCTAGAAAAATAGGTTGGTATTACTGGCTTTGACCGCACTGGGATTATGGTAAAATATTGTAATATACAGTAACTATACATTTGTACAATTTTCATTGTATTAAATATAATAATACTTATGGAACGTAGAACGCTTATATTAAACACGAGATAGTAAAGATATAAGAATATTAATAGATACTATAGAATTCAAATAGATAACAAATATAAGAATACTTGTACAACGTTTAAATGCAATATAAAGTATATGTTACGGGCAATGTGATAAATCCGGGCATTATTAATAATACCCGGGCAATGTGATAAATTCAGTGGAATTTATGAATGAAATTTATCACTTTGCCCGCCTCCACTTCGGGCATTATTAATAATGCCCGATTAATCACTTTGCCCATAACATATATATGATATGAATAGATGATACATAAAGATTGACGATTTCCAACAATAAAAGTATGATACAGAAAATAAAATTTATCATTTAGAATCAATTTATTTAGTTAAGGATTGAAACCGTTTGTTTTCTGCTGAGATTTAAATACGTCAGTGGTAATTGTTTTTAAATGGTTAACAAAAATGTGTAATGAATTTATCTCTAGTTGTTGATGAAAACTCTAACCGTGTGTGCAAATTCAACACATAAGTGCTACTTAATACTACGTTTTGTGAATATTTTCATGGGAAAAATGTATTTAATTTTGTTTGGTTTATGTTCTCTGTTAGTTTGGGATGTAAGAACGCTAGTTAATATTTCTTTAAAGTTTACATTTTTCTTGCATAAATAACAATTTCTCTTGCATAAATAACAATTTCTCTTTCAAGGTAATTCTACTTCATTCAACAGCTTTAGTAAGTAATTTTAGTAGGAAACAAAGAATTTAAATATTCTCGTTACAACATTAAACACATTTTGAAGAACGCCTAACAATAAATTTCCAGCATTACAAAGAAACATAACGGTTAATGCGAGAAATAAGATTTATATCCGCTATTAATTTTTCTTCCTCACTAAATTACGAAATTCTAGCAGTAAAAATGTCGCTACCGAAAGTTTTCTCGCTGGAAAACTGTAACCCCCTTGTTTTCACGAAACCTGATCCAGCAACCACTTACTGCACGACAAACATCTACATTACTCAAAGCAATTTGCCAAAAACTTGACGTCCTAAGTGATGTCGACTTAGGGCACCCGGGTTTACTCCAGCCCACTTAAAAAACGCACAATCAATAATCTTTTTATAGAAAACACGTGCTAATGACCGGGTGAAAAATATAAAAACTCGCTTGATGCTTTTTCAAAGGGAGGGTAGGGGGGCTTCTGAATACGATTACGATAGAATTTCGCTGAAAATTAATGAGTGTCAAAAAAATTGTCTTATCGTTAGTTTTTCAAGAGTATGAGTAAGAAATAAAGCTATTCGTATGGTAGATTTTAAGTATTGTGGCTTCTTTTTAAAAAGTCCTTATTCTAGTTTTTTTTTTTAGTCTCGCGTTTCATTTTAGATAAGCTTTTGGGTGAAAATAATTTTTGATCCTAAACAGGTAGTTTTTTGTAGTTGGTAGTATAATATTGTAAGAGTTGTATTCTTTTATTCTGTGATTATTTTTTTAATGTAATAACATTTTCGTCGTGGGCATATTTAGATTCATGAGGGCTGTTCAAATATTACGTAAGCATGTTTTTGGTCATTTTTGGCCCCCATCCCCCTAGTAAACAAAGATAAGCAAACCACAAATCAACCCCTCATAGTTACGTATGAAAACTGCCTCCCCCCGAAAAGTCAAAATGCTTGAATTTTTTTCCTAGTTCATTTTTTTCTTTTTGTAAAATTTATTTTTGGTTGAATTTTGAAATTAATTATGCAAGAAACAAGAGATTTTCAAAAATTACAGTGTTTGTAGCATCTTACGTTAGCATCATTCATATCCCCTACCCCCTTGTCAGGAAATGTAAGCAAAGAGCAAACCCCCCCCCTTATGTGCTTACGTAGTATTTGAACGGCCCCTGAGCAAATATAAAATTAGCAATAAGTTTTATTTAATTTCATCGGTTACTTAAGTTTTCAAACCTCGAATATCCAACACAAGATGGGTGTCATTTCATTAAAAATTAATTAAACATTAATATTCATTAATTTAATATAAATACATAAGATGGGTATGATTTTATTAAAAATTAATTAACTATTATTTCTCATTCATTAATTTAATATAAATAGTGCCGTCTACTAATTTTGCTTTAAAGTAATCTTGTTCTGTCTAATAATATATCCTCATTGTCGTTAATAATTTATTTTCTGTTCAACAGTTTCTTTCAAAATAAATGCTTGATATTATATAATATTAATTTGAGGAATTTATGTACTCCACACAAGGAATCTGGCTGTGTACATGCAGAGTTTGTGCCCAGACGACTTATATCAAATTTTCAATAGTAATTTTAATTTAGGTTTGAATGTAAAAAACACTTTCACTAAAGTCATCAAGTAATCTATCCTTTTATTGTATAATTTCAAAGGTTGTTAGAATATAAAAACTCTATACGATAGAGAGAGAGAGTAAAATCACTCATAAGGAATAACATTATTTCAATTAGAAATAAATTCCGACTGTCTTGAGACACTCAAGCATGTATGAGAACTTCTGTCCATTACACAGATAAGAAGATTTTCGTTTTTCTGACAAGTAATTTAAGATAACAGTTCTTGTAAAAGAAAATGGCGATCGGTCATTTATGCTTCGAAGGCCAGAAGAAGGCTCGGATTGAGTTAGTGTCAATTATGCTTTTCGGAGAATCTGTTCTGTTATTTTAATAGTTAAGAAATTTCTTTGTCTTTTTAACTATTTCGAACTGCAATAATACTTTCGTAATTATACTTTTGTCATTCTGAAACCTTTTGAACTGATTTGGTAAGAGTTACTAAGGGAATTTTTGTAGTGTCATTTATTCATATAGTTCCTTATTTTAGTTTCTTTTCTTTTTAATTTGAAGGTGAAAGATTTATATTCTTGAAATTAAGTTAAGTATATTTTGCTTGTCAGGAAACTAAGATAGTTTTTCATTAGTTCGTCTCCTGAAGATTAAAATTTAAAGGTTTTCTAAAAGTACAAGAAGTCATAATGATTTCATCGTTGGCATATTGGTGATTATGCTTTTATATTACTTTTAATACTTATACTACTCGTAATACTTATTCTACTTTTAATACTTATACAACTCGTAATACTTATTCTACTTTTAATACTTATACTACTTTCAATACTTATACTACTTTTAATACTTATAGTACTTATATTTTAATACTTTAATAATCTGTGAGCACAACTCGCAGCAAAATACTTTTGAACGCAATAGAGTCCAATTTATTTTAAACCCAATATAGAAATGTAATTGAATTAAATTTCAAAGCACTCGGTTATAGAGTTATTGTATCCATTTACTAAAATCTCAAAGAAAAAATATCAAACATTTAAATATTTCATCAAATTGAAAAAGTGCTTGTCAAAATACTTATGAGCCCTACGATAGTCAATGGTAAACATAGATTCATTTAAATCCAGATACATTTAAAAGGAATAATAGAATACTTCCCCCCCCCTAACTAGACACTTTTTATGAAACCCTCTAATACACTCAAATATATATCCAACTACAGAATATCAAATGAAATCCACACTAACAGCACTCTATTCTACAACAAACGTTTTCCCGTCAAAAACGAACGACAACAACTAAACTCCTCTCAAGTAACCCTCACAGAAAATCTCTCCACTTCTCCTCCTCTCAACTCCACTCCACACCCAGCATCTGTAACTAACAACACCCTCCATCCCCAAGAGTTTCATCAAAACCCCCCCAAAGCGAGAGCACATTACGGGCAAAAAAAAGCCGTTTATTAAGAGAGTAATCTCCAAAAGAAGAATCTCTCTACCGCCTTTTCAGATTTTTCAAGCCCGTTGCCATCCCCGTGGGAAAAATAAATAATCCAATTCCTTATCTGGGCAGAGGGCTGTTTTCACTTTGGCCGTATCTTGGGGATTGAACCTGCTCCCTCGCATCATAATTTATTAGCGTGCTGGCTGCTGTTTACGAAGTCATGAATGGACTGACTGGTGGCTCGGCGATTGCAGTTTGGTTGGTTGGTTGGAATTAAAGGATAACGAACTTCGGATGGGGATTTGGTTGGATTGTATTATGGTTGGGTGGGTGTTGTGAGGGAGTTAGGGGTGGATAGTTGGGGTGCTGTTGAATAAGGGGTTTTATTTTTTTTTATTAACTTTTAATATTACGTTTGCTAAATGTGTGTGTTTAAGATTGCTCTCCGATATTAATAATGAGGTTGCAGATGTGAAGAAGTAAATTGAGTGTATTATATTGAATATAAGCTTGAATTAATTGAAGTTATAATTATATTTTGTGATTAAAGAGATAAAATAAATTAGTGAAATATAAAGGGATGAAGCAAAAGTAAATTGACATTGTTATTGATTGTAGTACATGTGCCATGTACAAGTATAGTTCCAAGTTTATATAACTTTTAGTTGATGTTCTTTTTTCGTAGATTTAAAAAATAAAACTATTTAATAAATTATAGGGAAATAATAGTAGATAAAACAATACTTACACAGTATTTTTATAAAGGCCCTTTAAAAAAAGTATAATTTTTATTGATTCTACCCTTTTATTTGGTTTTATTTATATAAGAAATAAATGTTGTGAAGTTTGAGCTCATAATTTATAAAAAAGTAGCTCAACGCCCTCCAAGTTCTGCATTTTCTAGTTTATGCTATAGCTAAGATAAAAAAAAGGGCACCAAACTCAAGCTATGAAAAAGAAACAATTTAATAATCTTGTTGATTTTTTTGTATTTTTGTTTAAAGTAAAACAAGTGACATTAATTATAAAATTAAAACTGATATGTGCTTGTACCTGCTTCTATTCTCTGCTTTTTAAACTCGAGATAAACTCGTTCTTCAATAACTTATAACAAGAACATGGCACAGCTGTTCACTGTAAAATTGTAAAATATCAATCACAAACTGGTATTATATTAGTTAATTGAAATAGTACTTTGTTTTTAAAGTGATATAGTAAATAAGTGAATTGAAAATATAAAATTAATTTTATTGAGTGTGCTATATTAGTTTACCAAGCTTATATTATAGTTAATAAAGTTCTTGTTATAAATTTCATAGTTAAAAATGCGTAATATATAACTGAAATGAAAGAAGGAGAAATTTAAATTATTAGAATTTTTTTCAATTGACCAATTTTATATTATTGTTAGTCAAAGTTCTTTACATGGATTTCAATGATTGAAATGAAATTGGGTGTAATAAAGTAAATTGACAGTATTTTTAATTGAGTGTACTGAATTAGTTCTCCAAGCTTATCCATATTGGTATAATAATAGTTCAGTTCCTACTTATTTAATTAAAATCAAATGAACTTATCTCTGTATTCGTTTCACTATCATAAAATTAAAGGTAAAGGATTTGGAACAAATTAAGGTAACACGTCATTATTACTGTCATCTTCATCATCATTATTACCATTATCATTATCATTATCAGGTTACTCAAAATAATCACCTAGGTCAAACTAAAAGTCAGACTACCTAGTTGATATTTTACGATTACTTAGGTACTTGTAAAAAAACCTAATAAATAAAAGCTGTTAATACTTAAGATATTTTATTCACTTAGATTCTTTTTGATATAGTTATTTATTCAGCATTGATATTCACATAATCTAGACAAAACCAAAAGAATATCATTCAAATTTAAAGTTCCGTAACTTCTCCAAAGTCAATGTTTGTAAAAGACTACCTGTGATGAAAAACGTATAGAGTTTTTCATTCGGGAAATTTTTCTCTAGCTTCACTTTGATAAAAAGAGGAAATATAAAATAAAAAATTCCCGAAAGTTCCATGAATTTACCTGAATTCTTTTACTCTTAATTGATTTAAAAGATGGGAAATCATTTATAAACCTGAAGAATAAGGTATAAAATGTCTTTCACCAAAAGTTTTTATCCATTTCCTTCAGTGATTGATATTATTTTATGGAAGGTTTTATTCTTCTGATCCTCCCTGAAACCTTCTATGATATGGAGACGACAGGATGATCAATCTTTGGATTTAAGGCGATTTTTTCTTTCCCAAAATAGGTATTACCTTGTGTCGGGAAAAATATACCCTGTAACTTTAAAAATATTTTTCAGCTTTCTTGTTGTGGTTACTGTGTTAAAAAGTTCGTGCGGCTTATTTATAGTCTTACAGTTTTATACTTCAAAGCCTTTAAGTAGGGAAAAAATGAAAATACCTCGAAGAGAACTTAAAGATTTGATTTTGGGGTTTTGTGTTTTTACATAAATTAAAGGGAACATCAGTAGGTAAATGTAGTACTTTTAATAAATTACTATAAGGTAATGGTTTATCTGGAAATCGTTTTATAGCAGGTTTACCTGAACTGTAATGCATTCCGTATTATTTGTTTAAAAACTATCAGAAAATTTACCCAGAACTACTTAAATTTATGCAAAAAAATCATCAGGCTTATGAAGTTGTGCATACATTTTTAAACCTTAATACTTAGAAATAAAGTTGAATATATTTATTTTTATGTGGGGCTTCAAAAACTTGTTTGAAAAAAGTCTCCACATTTTTATGAAATTTTTTTAAATTAAAAACAATATTTATAAAATCACAAAACATCAAAACTACAAACTGCAAAATCACAAACTACTTAAATTTATGCAAAAAAACATCAGGCTTATGAAGTTGTGCATACATTTTTAAACATTACTTTAAAATAAAGTTGAATATTTTTATTTTTATGTGAGACTTCAAAAACTTGTTTAAAAAAGTCTCTAAATTTTTTAATTAAAAACAATATTTAAAATCACAAAATATAGTACTTTTAAAAGATAAATTTACCTTTTAAAAATAGTAATTCTACAAAAAAAAAAATATTATGTAGTAAATGAGTTGATCAGGATGGCGGGTCTGGTTCGAAATCCCGACAATCAACTGCCCGACAGCTCAACTGCCCGACACCGTTTGCCCGACAGGTCACTTGCCCGACAGGTACGATTGCCCGACAGGTACTATTGCCCGACAAGTCGATTGCCCGACAGGTACGATTGCCCGACAGGTCACTTGCCCGACAAGTCGATTGCCCGACAGGTACGATTGCCCGACAGGTACGATTGCCCGACAGATCACTTGCCCGACAGGTACGATTGCCCGACAAGTCACTTGCCCGACAGGTACGATTGCCCGACAGGTACATTTGCCCGACAAGTACGATTGCCCGACAGGTACGTTTGCCCGACAATTCATTTGTCCTAGATACGAATCCATTACATTGTTGAAATATGAGGGGGCTTAATATTTTAGGTTCGGGTGGTTGTATGAAGCTGCGTCCCAGGGTACCCGGATATGATGACAAAAGGGGGCTATAGCCCCTAAAATTGAGGTTCTATCGGTAAAAAAGTGGCATGTCATTTAAAAATTTATCCCATAGGAATAGCATTGGCGGAAAGATAAAAGAACAATTAGCTAAGCAAAACTTAATTAACAACAAGGACATAAGAAGGGACTTCCTAGTTAAGTTTAACTAATTCTACTTAAATTTCATGTTGCTTGACCACTGGTCAAGATTACTCTAGATGGCAAAAAATCAAAGGAAAGTAAATTTTTGAGTTACTAATTGATATTTTGTATTCCCTATTGTTGAAACATGTCTTTTTGGTTCCGGCTGACCATTGGTCAGTCCAGTCAATTTTTTCCAGTCAACTATTTTGACCAGAGGTCAATCCACTTTTTCTCGCTATTTTTAGCTTTTCTGACCTTCTCAGCCGGAACCAAAAAGACATGTTACAACAATAGGGAATACAGAATATCAATTAGTAACTCAAAAATTTACTTTACTTTGATTTTTTGCCATCTAGAGTAATCTTGACCAGTGGTCAAGCAACATGAAATTTAAATAGAATTAGTTAAACTTAACTAGGAAGTCCCTTCTTATGTCCTTGTTGTTAATTAAGTTTTGCTTAGCTAATTGTTCTTTTATCTTTCCGCCAATGCTATTCCTATGGGATAAATTTTTAAATGACATGCCACTTTTTTACCGATAGAACCTCAATTTTAGGGGCTATAGCCCCCTTTTGTCATCATATCCGGGTACCCTGGGACGCAGCTTCATACAATCACCCGAACCTAAAATATTAAGCCCCCTCATATTTCAACAATGTAATGGATTCGTATCTAGGACAAATGAATTGTCGGGCAAATGTACCTGTCGGGCAATCGTACCTGTCGGGCAAGTGACCTGTCGGGCAATCGTACTTGTCGGGCAATCGACTTGTCGGGCAAGTGACCTGTCGGGCAATCGTACCTGTCGGGCAAGTGACTTGTCGGGCAATCGTACCTGTCGGGCAGACGGTGTCGGGCAGTTGAGCTGTCGGGCAGTTGATTGTCGGGATTTTGAACGGATCCCCAGGATGGCATGAGAATTTTAAAAGAGATTTGGCAAGACATGGCATAAAAGACAGAGAAACACTGGTCTACTGTACCACCACTTTAAATCGGCCTAAAATATTTTTCTCGAATATGCAGGTACGAAAATTTAATAATTTATCACTGTCAAAACCCCCAACCCTCTCTTTTATTCAAAAATCTCTCCCTACTTTAAAAGCACAAACCCATGAAGATTTAAAGATTAACGAACCGTACACACTTTTCCAGTTTCATACGTCATTGTCCTAGAACACAATCTCATTTGTTTGTATATTAATTCCTAATATAAAGCCTGGAAAAGCGTTAACGAATGAATGCGAATGCACCAGAAATGCAAATGATTGTAGTTAAAGGTCGCACTCTTAGACAATGTGCCACCTCCTGAATTCGGAATTCTTTGATCTTCGTGACGTAGGTTTATTTTTGTTTTGTCATCTGTATTTCAGAAGTCACTGCAAAGCATTGTTTAGCCCGTTCTCCGGTGTATCTCATTGTCTTCCTTCTCCATAACGGCTATGAAAGCGTGACTATGCTTGTAACTAGGTAGATAATTTAATACTTATTATGCGTATTCTCTATGAGGCACTCTTACAAAAATAATTTTGAATAGAATAGTTAGTTGGGTCTGGATCCTTGTAGAAATGTGTGTTTGAAAATGAGTCCTTTTTTTAATAGGTATTCCAAAAAAAAAAATATATATATTTTTTTTTAAAGATTGTAAGTTTGTAACACAAGTCTTGAAACACATTTCTAACTGGTTCACTTTTTTTTGTTTACAAAAATTTAAAAATTTTCAATTTTTAATTATTTTTTTAATTTCATATAAGAAACATTTAAATGCCTCATGCTAGAAGATTATTTCATTTTGAATTCAGCTAATTGTAATTTACTTGTTTAAGTTCATAATGAATTCTGATTTATTTATTAAAACAAAAGACAAATAAAATGATACTTTAGGGTTAGCTGGGTACAAATCTCTTCAATCTAACTATATTGGAAACATTTTATTATTTACACAATAAAATATAATAAAAATTGAAAGAATACTGCTAGTTGAGATAGTTTTGATATTTGATTAGTTTTGGTGATTTAGCATAGAACTCGACGTTTGGCGCCTGGCTAATTCTAAAGTACCAAATAAATTAGTCCAACAATGTTGTTATAAATCTGTAAAATTGATTACTTAAAGATCTTGTCGATATTTTTTCCCAAATCATATAAAAATTTTAAAATTTGTTTAGTTTTTATTTAAATTTTTTCCTCCGCCATAAATAGACCCAATAGGTTGTAAATTTATAATTTAATCTTCTTTTCTTTTTAAGCCTTTTTATACAGTACGCGAGAAAATAAATGGTAAACTTGTATTTTCTTATAACTTTTTTATATTTTTTCCGGTTATACGAAAATACCGGTCAATGTAAAAACAAATTTAAATTTAACTTATCAGTCCCAAACATTAATGCAGATATTAATCAACTTTCCAAACCCCCCTCTTTTTTTTGTCAACAGTTGGAGAATTTTAGAATTGCTGCCATTGATTAAACCATCTACAAAACAACATTATTTTCTTGATAATTAATGAGTTTATGATGACTTAGGTATTGGAAACTAACTCTAATAAAACAAAAATTCATTAAACAAACAACAAAAATAAATTCATACAAATAATCTCTAGCATCAGTAGTGATCATGCTCATAGTTGCTATGGAGATTAGCTTATCCTCAGTTTTTACTCTTCAGCTAGTTAAAAATTTAAATCTACGCATCCGACATCAGGTGATAAAAAAAATAGCATTACTTCACTTCAAACACGTAGCTCTTCCCCTTCTGAAACTTCATTTTCTTCCATCTATGCATCCAATTTATTTCCATCCTCGATCGGTTCGGTTGTTCTCAAACAAAGCCCGTCATTTTACTTGAAATTTTTCCAAGGACTTTGGAACGAATATTTTCCAGGTACCCACGTTCTTCTTTCACATTCGAAATAAATTTAATTTCTTCGCGAAAAGTAATTGCGTAATGTGCATTTTCCCTGTTGAAGTGAAAGTGAAAGTTCTTTAATATTCTGCGACGTTCACAGAAATATTCGTTTAAATGAATTCGTTACAAGAGAAATCAGATTACGGTTGCCGTTAAAAGTGCAAGGCGTAGAATTGATATTTCGCCGGTTTACTGCGCATTGAAGCCTAGATTTTTGGAGGTAAAAATTAACAGAATTTTAAATTTACCCAGAAAGGGAATAATTTAATGCCTCGTTTCATCTTTGTTTACATTTTGTTTAATTTGGTGATTGAAATTATGAGAATTAATTTTTCTCGGGTGAACTTCGTCGAAAAATATTTGATTATGGATATAAAACTTCAGAATCACGAGTTGAATCATTTTTAAATGTTGAATATAAAAAAAAAATATCAATTTTAAAATTTCTCCACAGTGTTTAATTTGTCTGACGAAGCTTACTTTAAAAATTATAGCAATAACTATGCGAGGATGAATGTTGGAAGAAATAAATCTTGTGGAAGTAAAACAGAGTAGAATAATTTTAACTGCTTAAAATTGTAGTGACAATTTATTTACCCATACGTTTATATTTTGGTAGTCAGCATTTTGTTTCTAAGTTAAGGTGGAACGATCGGATAGCTTCAAAATATTTGTTCTCCTATTATCACACCAGACACGTAACGAGTTTTTTTTTTTGTCTTACTAGCAATATTTTCCCCTTTTGATCTTGGTTATCTCTTTAAAAAAAACTACCAGAGAGAGCTGATCGTTTTTCATAAATTAAACGAGGTAAAATATGTGATTATAATATGCAATACCTTAAAATAGGGAGAGAAAATTTAATCCATTCTTAATTAAATTTTCCTCTTCAAGATTAAATTGTAACCAAAAGTTCTAATCAAAACTTTTTATTCAATATGATTAAATTGTTTTTTATTTAATTTGCTTCATAAAATATTTTTTAGTTGTATCGAATTTACTACTATTTTATTTATTAAGTCATCGTCACATTTTTATTTGAGTAAGAGAGGAAAATATGTTTTCGTGTAAGTCTCAACAAAATTGAAATAAGCTTTAGATTAAAGCTACTACAAGTTTTTAAGAAGCAAAATAATTTGGAAACAGCCCATTGTTAAAAAACGAGAAGAAAACTATGTATGCCTTTCAAATTTAACCGGTTTTAGAAATATTGGATAAAATATATGCTATAAACACCTTTGTTAAAAGTTTAATGGTTTTAAATGCTTTTAATACAGCATTAAATATTTTGAAAATTTATCTGCTGCCTAGACCTCTATTGCAATCCAAATCCTCTCAGTTTTAAATACAAATTAGTAATGGATAAATAATACAAGACTGAGCTATTTCGAATATCTAACGCATTATAAAAAAACTTTTCAAACTTCCAACAACTTTTCAGGGCTTCAATATTCCACCTGTATAATCTCGTCATATATTTTGAAGGCAAACATATTCTCAATTTACTCTCAACTAGTTGTTTAAGCTATCAAACTTGTCAAGATAAAAATTTTCTTATAGACTTTAACCCTTTGAGTCCCAGCTATCACAAATTTCATATAGGATTGAATAGAAGACTCGGGCGGTATAGGTTTTGAAGGGTTAATTTCAGATTCATCCAAACTTCTGAATAGCAGCCTAACAACATTATTTTAGCGTTATTCTCTGGATGCATATAAGGGCTTCGATAATCTCCAGGGCATTCACACAGGGAGTATAATTATCAATTAATCATCCTACCATTTCCTTGGGGTCAGTGGAATGTCTGCTGGAAATTCCATTTGGTTGACAAATGGGCATCGCTTACATTAAACAAAATTGCAGTTTAAGATGTTCGTGTGTTTTAAGGATAAATAGAATTTCAAATCCTATCGCCAAGTCTTAAAAAATGAACTATGAATGGGAATAGTTGAATAGTTAATATAATAGTTTAAACTGAATAGCTGACTCTTCAAATGCCATCAAAATTACGTTAAAAATAATAAAGTATGAATATAGTTACTCAAAGAAAAGGGTGTCCATCAATTTTATAAAAGTAGTGGTGTAGAATTAAGCGAAAAAAAGACATTGAGTGTGAACAAATTGGAGCAAAAGTGAAACCTGATGGAAACGATTGGTTTTAAGGTCCTAATCAACAGGTACTAAAAACATACCTATATAAAATATACTAAAAATATACCTCCGTACTGGTGGGACAAATATGGTTTTGCAACACTTGCACTAAATCCCTCTTAAAAATATCAACAGAAAGAAATTATTGCAAGTTCATTTAATTTTTTTGTTTCTTTCATTTTATTATGAATGTTAATATCTATTACGTATAATGGATATTAACATTTTGTTGCATGATTAAGTAATTTTTCTATCACATATTTTTTTCTGCACCCCTATTTTGGTCTGCAGTGTATATCCAGAGGTACGCGTACCACACGCTTGGAATTACTGCTACACTGTATGTTGTTTTTCCTTATACTACCTTTCCTTTGTTGCTTCTAATAAAACTTTCATTTTCCCATCTGCTCTCTAATTTGTCACTTTCTGACGTTTGCCATCTGGAAATGATATGAAAGTTATAATTGGAATCTGCTGAACCATAAAACTATATTTTCGTATTATAGTAAAAGGTGTATTTTTTCTTTCATATTCTCAGACAAACTTATCATTTTGGTATTAAAAACTTGAATTCAAAATTTTCACATTTTTTTCTACACATCTTTTTAGTATAGTTTGGGTATTTTGTATCAGTTTTTATGTAGTTCAACCTATGTTGCATTTGGAAGTAGAAAGAAATTATCATTTAATGTATAATGTTGGACATTTCATAAATCAGGATATTTTTTTAGAACCTAAAGAAGTTCGGGAAAATTATTATTTTGTAACTTTAATTTAATTTTATGAGAAGAGAATAAAAACTTATGATTTTATTTGATAAGAATAAAAACCATTAATTTTCATAAAATATATTTTTCTCACAGCACTGTTTAGCTTAAAAGTTATTACCTACTAGTATTATCGTTTTTGCATTTATAAAATTTTACCAATGGGTGGATATTTTTCTTCATTGAAGAGTATTCTAACCTTTACGAATGTTCACTGTGTACTGACATAAATAACACTACTTTTAGTTAGAAAAAGTTCAATCTGAAAAATCACTAATAGTTAATTGCTGTGTAAGTCCATAATTTTTAAAAAGGAATGCTATCGTATAATATTCAGCTCCTAAATCCATTGCTCTAAAATTTCTTTTCTAAGTATACTCAACCTGATCAATGAACCTTCATCGACCAGAAAATATCATAAACTGACGTAGGCAAGAAAAAAAAACGCCTAATATCCCCAGAAAAATCCCCATAGAGACATTACGGTGAATATCCAATAACCAAACCTATTGGACTACATAGAACTTATTAAATCTTGCTCAATTTCTTCATCTCACACCATTTTCAAGCATATTTATTAAGCATAGGTTCTTTCTCCCTTCGCCAACTTATTTGTTCAAATAAAAGTTATTAAACACCACTTGCTTCAAACAGGGAACAGATCTTAATTAATTCCAAGGAGTTTTTAGGAAGTCGCCCAAATCTAATTACATGCACATGATCCCGCAGAAAAGCAAAGCGAGATCGAAAGAAAATGATCTCTTTTCATTCTACAACAATCTGCATATCCAAGTCCTCTCCAGTTCTCTAGAAATTAAATTAAAATGGATTGAATTCCAGTTTAATACCATTTTTTTTTCGTTATTCGTTTCGTAGAATTGGCATCACACAAAAACGTTTGTTATTAAAGTTAGCTGGGTTTGTTTGTAAATGAAGCGAGCGTGGAGTAGGGATTTTGCGAAGGAAAAAATGGCAACATTAAGAATCGAGTGGCTGACTAATTAGAAGGAAAAACTGGAGATATATTTTTAAGAAATTAGAAGTCTTTTTAATACGGATTTCATCAGCTTTCATTATTTTGCGAGTTGAGCATTCTGATGGATTTTTTATTCTAATTCTCGGTGAAACAAAGAATGGGATTTCGGTCGTGAAATTGACTCAATGTGAATGTGAATGAGTTCTTAAAAAGAGAATCCCTTAAATGAATTCCGATACTTTTTTTTTGTTAGTGATGCCGAGGTTAATGATTTTTACCCTTTGAGTTCTGTTTCTAATTAGAATAACTATTTTTATCATGAAAGGAATATATAGTTAAAAATTAGCGTTCTTAGTTGTACTATGCTAATATGTATACTAATTTATTCAAAAGCTCACACATTTCTTTGATAAAACACTGTTTGGGTTGTTCAAATAGGAAAATGTTGCATATTTCTTTATTTTCTTGTTAATCAGATGTAATTAATTAATGTATTTCATGATTAAAAGTTCTCCTTTTTAAGCACGGCTAACACGCATCAAATGCAGGGTGTATCTTAAATCTTTTATTAAACTATTACAATATGTACTATTCTTAGTTTTCTTTTATTTTAGGTTATACGATCATAAAAATTAGCGATACATAAATTTTAAAAATAAGGATTTAATTAATATTTTATCCTTTACGAAGCACAAAATGTATGAAAACATTGTTAAATTTTTACCACTTATTCAATAGGCAATTAGTGCCTTTAAATTTAAGTTGGGATCAGCTCATTAAAATTTCAGTGTCCTCTTTAAAAATTAGTTTAATAAATAATGAGAATATTAACTGTTGTGTATCTTTGTGTGCTTTAGAAATACTTACATTATTTTAAAACATTCTCTTGGTAAGAATCAGTCTTAATTATCTTTGAATCATTGTGTATCCTTTTAAAGTGTTTTTAGAAATACTTACATTATTTTAAAACATTCTCTTGGTTAGAGTCAGTCTTAATTATCTTTGTATCATTGTGTATCTTTTTAAAGTGTTTGTAGAAATACTTACATTATTTTAAAGCATTCTCTTGGTTAGAGTCATATTCCAACCATGTTATCCCATAGCCCGGTTTCAGACAAATAAGAAAAAGTTGCTCGCCCTTGGTTTAAATAATTAAGTAGCTTAATTAATTTTAATCAACATTCAGCTACACCTGAGTACACAAAGATTAAAAATCAAGTGTTGGTGGATGTTATTTATTTACCTTGGTGTAGATATATTCTCCTGAACCACATCAAATAAATTAAATCCCCACCTTAGTCTATGCTATCTCAGATCCCTGAATTCCTCTTTTAACACAAAATGGGCTACTCTATACCGTTTTCTCTGAATTTAGCTAAAGCTGTCACGAGGAATAATTGAAAATGCCGAGTGTGAATTCCAAAATCCTCGCGAAATTTCAACGTAACCGTTGCCAAACCGTGGGTGCGAATTAATTATATCGAACTGTCGCTGTTATAAAGAGAAGCCCAGAATGAATTTGTTTTAATCAGTGATTATGTTACTGATTATGGAAACTTTTTAATGTGTGCAATTTTGGTGAATGTTTGAAGTGAAGATGAATGTGTGGTTATTTGTGCATTCCATTTTCTTTTGAAGTGAAAAGATTTTGGGTAGTGCGTAGTGTATTTATGTTACTAGAAATGGGATAAAAGTTATTTGAATATCTGGTCCATTTCTAATACTCCCTTATATTCCCTTATACTCCTCTATTATTATATAATTAGAGGGAATACATAATGATAAATTAATAATTCATAATTAGTTGTTTCATAAAATTGTGCTATAAGTTTTCAAATTAGAATGCATAATTTCTCTATGTCAAACGCTTATTTGATAAAAAAAAATGTATAAACCCCTTCAGTATTTAGTTTATAGTTCTTTGTATTCGTTTTTCAATTTATAATATTTTATTAGTTGCTTCATAAAAATTTATTTGCGTTTGTATATTCATAAAATCAGTTTGAAATGACACCATTTTTAATTAGCACGGTCACACCGGTGCTCAAGTAAACCATAAAACGTTAAATAATTACCGAAGTTCACATTTTTTCATGTAAATGGAAATTTTTGTGACTTCCATGTTTGCCGATATATTTTTTCTCATGTTTCTGAAGTAGTATTTTTTTCTGAAATTCTTTTTAAAATCAGGTTCAAATAGGAGGAAAAAAATAAATTTAGATGCAAAATAAAAAGGGATGAAAAGTAAAATGTATCAAAAATATAGAATAATAAAACTTCAGCTAAAATTCCTACTTGAAAAGAGGGTTTTGCAATTATCTTACAATACTGTTAGTATAAAGATCATGCATTATTATGATTAAAAATTTAAAAGGCTTTGAAAATTTTACCAAATACCTAATGTGACTAATTAAGATTAAAAATGAAATATACCGCAAAAGATATAGAATTTAAGGTTGAAGTATGGCTTGAAAATAATACGATTTGATTTACTAATTACATCTTATGAATATAAATTTAGTTTTATCTTATCATTTTAGAATTTATAAAATTATTTATTTCTATGCTGAATGAATTGATTCAATTATAGCAGATATGATTGTGTTAATATTATAAAGTTTTGTATAGACTTCTTTATTTTTCTCTTCCTAAATTCGCTCTTTTATTGGTTTGTGAGACCATCTTAATTTCTCAAAATAGGATGTAAATTTTACACACTTTACAAATACCTAAAAGTTGTAACTTAGAATATTTTTTTAAATCTCCTGAAACTAAGGATAACCGGCCTTATGATGTTAAAAGACGGAAATAGAAAGCCCGAAAACCACTGCTTTCAAATGATGAAAAATGTGGTAACTTTATGTTCTTTATAGTGAAAAAATAAATGGAAGGTCACGTTTCAAGAACGGGTATATTAGAAAAGATTGCATCAAAATAAATGTGTTGTAGAAAACACATAATTTTGGTGTCCTAAATTCGCTCTTTTCTTGGCGACACCTGTGAATTTATAATACACGTCAAAACTTAAAGCATTTATATACACATTGAACATTTCTAAAAAGTATTATTTCGATATTTGTGACATTATCAATGCAAAACTTTTGCAATTTTAAATTTTTTTTTTAAAAGTGCAAAAACTTTTGTCGAAGAGTAGAATGATAACACTATCCTATTGATAAATAGTAATAAGCGATTTGATATTAGAAAGTTTCAAACAGTGTAACTCGAATGTTAGCTTTAAAGTCACAACTATGTAGTCTTAATTGAAGTGCAGTCGACTCCGCTTATTGTGATCACGATTAATATTATCATATGGATAATGTTATATATTTAAATCAATGTAAAATGCGCCTTTTTATGTGATCAACATTTCGCTTAATGTTATCTAAATTTGGTGAAATCACATAAAACATCCTTTTTTCCCGTTTGAAGGCCAATTTTAATGCTTAATCATACAAAACGAGTCATTAATTTATTAGTGTTATGTATTCCACTCTCATATTTTTCTTTAAGAGAATGTATAATTTGCAAAATACAAACTAGGAAATCCTTTTAAATACTTCAATTAGGACTACATCGTTGTGATTTTAATACAAAACTAGAGTTACACTGTTTGAAAATTTTATCGGATATTGGTATCATTCTACTCTTGGACAAAAATGATCACATTAAGTGGAGTCGACTGTATGTAAAACGATTACCTAGTATGTAGTATTTTGCAACTTTTACATTCTTAAAGAAAAATATGAGGGGAACATGCAACACTAATAAATTAATGACTCATTTTGTATGATTTGTATTAAAATTGGCCTTCAAACTGGAAATAAAGGAGCTTTTTAGGGGCTTTCACCAGATTTTGATAACATTAAGCGATATATTGATCACATAAAACGATACATTTTGCGTTAAGTTAAATAGGAGTGATCGGGACCGGTCAGTTTCGTTAACATTAACCGTAATCATAATAAGCGGAGTCGACGTATTTTAAAAACGTGAAAATGGGTCATCTTGAAAATCCCTTGCACAGAAACGATGGAAAATGAAGAAACCTTTCCTTCAATGTGCAGAAAGAAATGTAAGATCACGTTCCAGGATCACGTTGGAAATTTCCAAAGATGTTTGGATTCTATCAGGGAATTTTTTTCTCTTACCAAAGAAAGGCTCCGAATTGATATTAAGAGATAAAAGATCCCACTTCGCATGAAAAAGACCTCTTGTGTGAAAAAGGGTTTTCGTTTCAATTTAATAAAAGTGTTTTCAGTCATAATTTAATGTTTGTATTTTCTCGATGAGCTCAAGTGGTTTCACTTACTGTGTGAAAGGGTCTAGTTCTCTCTTAGATATCAGAAATGGGGCACCAATTTTTTGAAATGTTATGGTATAAACTCTAGAGAAAAGTGAAATAAACTGATTGCGTTATTTTAGAAATTGATTGAACAGATACTTTGGGGTAAATTTTTGAGCTCGCTGTCTATTTTTAAGGGGTCTCAGGACTCTTAACTGTTAGTCGTGTATGCAAAATAGTGTCTTTTTTCGAACCACCACAGATAAAAAACTAAGTACATCAGCCTCATGAAAATTTTACCCCTTAATATTTAAACACATTTTCATAAGCACACAAAATTATAAATTCAACAAATAAATATTTCTTAATTTATAAGAAGTCGAAAAAAACATATTTTTGATAATCCCGTGAATCAACATTTTACGGAGCGCAAGATTTTGGAAAAAATAATTGCCCCAGGTTGACAAAATTTGTGTTATTTAATAGATAAATGTGTGCTTTTCAAGACATACATAAAGTTTTATAAAATAATATAACCAATAAATATTTTTAGTACTGATTTTTGAAAAAAATTGAGAATTTCATAAAATTAAGATTTAAATTCCTTCTTAAGTAAAATTTACTGAACTTTTGAAGGTAAAAAGATGTATGTCTATTACAGTAACTATTAATGAGCATGTGTGTAAAGTTTTAGATGAAAAGGATAAGTAGTTTTTGAGAAATCTTGCGCTCCGTAAAATGTTAATTCACGGGATTATCAAAAATATGTTTTTTTTCGACTTCTTATAAATTAAGAAATATTTATTTGTTGAATTTATAATTTTGTGTGCTTATGAAAATGTGTTCAAATATTAAGGGGTAAAATTTTCATGAGGCTGATGTGTTTAGTTTTTATTCTGTGGTGGTTCGAAAAAAGACACTATTTTGCACACACGACTAACAGTTAAGAGTCCTAAGACCCCTTAAGGCAAGTTCAAGTGAATTTTCAATCTAGTTTAGTTTTGAAAAAGGTATAAATGTTGAAATAAATTTATTGCATACTTCTAAAAAACATATTGATTATCTTACAGTCTACTTAAATACATCTACCTTAAATAAGTATTCTTTTTTACTTAAGTAAGTATATTTATTTAAAATAAAATAAATTTAATCTGTTTGTTTTGTTTAACTTTTTATGATCATAATTTAGTCTTACTTAGTTATGAATATGAATTATAGAGTTAAAGAAATTAGAAAGAAAGTTTAAAACTTTCCTCAATATATTTTGTGTAAAAGGTTCTAAAGAAACAAAAATAATAAAATTACTCTAAAGTTTAAACTTAATGTCATATCAATTTTCAATTAGTTTACCTATTGAAATGAAGAAGAAATTGTTATTTGGTTTAGTTGATGATAAACTTTATAAAAAAATTGCATTAAATTAATAAGTATACTTTTCTGCAACTAATATAAATTTCAACATTGAACGAAAACAAAATTAGGTTGAAAAAGCTGGAAGCACGAAATACATATCAGTGAAAATTAACAAAAACACTCAAGAGAAAGTGTTTTTCTCAAAATTTCTAATAACATTATCACGCAGTTTTCGAGAAGTTTTATACGAATATTTTAAAAGAAATATCTTATTTATCTTAGTTAATTGAAAATTTGAAAATTTTCTTTCATCTTAATGATAAATGAATGTTGTTTATCACCGTTGCTTCTGATAATGAAATTTCACTGAGTTTTGTTACGATGTTTTGACATTTTTATTTTTACTTTATTTGTGCTATCTGGCATGAAATAATTTTCCTTAATGAATGTTTTAATTTCTTAGTATTATTTTTCTTTATAGCTTATGCATTAAAAATTTAATAATTATGTAAGGATTCGTGCATTTTTCTTATTTAGAGATGTTTGTTTTGTGATTGTATTCTGATTTATTCCTTTATTTATAAACTTTATGCATGCATGGGTGATGTGATATTTTCGTTTTACTAAACTGAAATTCTGTTTTAAAATTAAGATTGAATATTGGGATTGAATAAATATGAGATAAACATGTATTAATACTTGGCTTGTAAAATCAAAAATCAGCAGAATCAGAAAAATCAGCATTACCACAAGTTCCCATATTCATTATTAACTAATCTAATAAAATATGACTTTATATAAGAAACGAAAAGACAATGATTACCAGTTGGAATTCCTTATAAATAAATATTCCCAACTAATACCTTTGTATTGCATTAGATATGGTATTATATACTAGATAAACTATACATGTTTGTGAAATATATGTATTGCTGCTGTAGGTGGTCTCAATGGTCACTTACCTAGGGGTTCATCAAACTTCCAAGATCCTAATAAACGTTGGGTTCAAATAAAAGCCGTAAAATTGACTTTTTACACCAAATGCATAAAAATATTTGCAACAGGTTTTTTTTTCGGATTTCATAAGGAAGTATGGAGAAAAAGGTTTGTAACTACTGTAGGATGTTCATCAATAGCTTGAAAGTGTTGGGAATCTGTAACTAGGCATGCTTATATTTGTTCTAAATCATATTCATTTATGTTTCTCAAATACTACAACTTTATATAAATGTCGTATTTTATTTATTTGCTCTATATATCACTCCAGCAATTCCACAGTCATCAAAACGCAAATTCCCAATTTTCCCTGCAAAAAAAAAGAAGTCATCTTGTATGAAGATAACAAACCCAAACACACACAACACACAGTTCCTTTTTTAACTCGGTCTAAAGTCATTTCAATGCTGATAATAAAATAAAACAAACTTTCGCTGAATTGACGTTCTCTTATCTCCGAAGCATGCCGGAGTTGTTGCAAAGAGAGGAGGACAGCCCGTCTATCTTATCTTCCTTACGTAAACTTTTCGTCCAAATCCCCGAAGGATTAGCACTGAGAGACAATTTGCGTGTGTTTGAATCCCTGGTATTTGTGTTAGGAATTTATTTCTTTGTTATCGAAAACATAGGACTGCGTGTGTGTTTTGCTCGCTTGTTAGGAGTTCTTTGAACTGGAAGCATTGTTTTTTTTTGCGGCTTTCGTCTACTATAGTAGCTTTTTATTTAACTGGGGTAGTAAGGTGTAACAGGGGTATTGAATCCCTTCAAGGTGTAAAGAGGTGTACTCCCAAACCTTACATTGGATATTAACATTGGGAAATTTAACGGATTCTAAATGGTAATTTATGTGTCTTGCCGTACACTTTTCGCATATTCATTTTTTTTTTTGTTATCTGTTGTTTTTATTCTATTTCAAATAAAAAAGAAACATTTTACATAATCACTATAAGAAACTCTCGGAAACACTCTTAACAATTTCATTACATAACGAGAGCCATATATTTAACATTTTAAACATTAATGCTTTTTATATATTTTTATTGCGAAACTAAGTACATAAAACTTTTCTGTGGAAAAATCTCAAAATTGTTTACTTAACCCTATATACCAATATTTCTTCCACACTGAAGTTATAACTTCGTTTCGTTCAATTGAAGTTAATGAACACTCAGTTAAGTAAAGTAAGAAAAAAGACTATATTTACTTGCCTCTATACTCTTGTATTTAAACATTTAAATAGTAGGGGAGACCGGGGCTAGTTTTCCAACCTAAATGAATTTTGCTTCCTTACATTTCATTTTTACTTATTTTTGGGTAAACAAAATTTAATCATATTTCTCATACTGTTCTCTACAAAATGTAGCATTCAATGTTCATCAACATTATTAGTTTTTTTACAAAAAAGGTTTAAAAGTGACCATGTCACGTTGGAAAATGTGCCCCGTATGTGGGGCATGTTTTCCAACAGTAAGGGGCAAGTTTTCCTACAGTACTACTATCTGCAGTTATACCGATTGCTGGCAAAAACTCTGATTGGTTAACCGGATGGATGCCATTCCTAACGTTCCTTTCTCATTGGTTGGTGCCTCTTCTCTCTCTAAGCCCCAGAATACGATCTTGTGTGTTGGTTGTTTGATTGGCTGTCAGACATAACTAGATTTGTAGCTTTTCAGGTAATAGCTTGGAATAAATGTAGGAATCGAACGACAGTGCCGGTTAAATTAAAAGACTGGTCTTAAAGGGTTAAATCGTAAAACACTTATAGTAAAATTTATTAATTATAGTATAATATGTATTTTTCATATAAAATCATCGTGTTGTAGCTGTGAACTTTACTTGCGTTATAGTAATCTCCAAAAATTAGTTTAGTACCTTAATTGTTTTGTTTATTTGTACAGTCGTAGAGAAAAAAACTGATACAGTTCGCATTGTGAGTGAACTACTGGGGGTGGAATGATAATTTTTGTGTCATTTTTCATGATTTAACGTCTTTTTGAAAATAATCTATAGTTTATGCCCTTAGGGGGCCGTCTACACATTAAACGAAGCACCAACTTTTGTTTTTCCTATGGGCGACATCAAAGATTATCCCCGATTCTAATAGAACACCCCCTAAAACCAACTTTTGTAATATTTGGCCCTCAAACAAAGCCAGGAGGGGGGGGTTGAAAATTACGGGAACTTTACTTCTAACAGGAAAGATTGGCAACAATTGTCAGGAAATTTAAAACAGATTTGGCTGCTTATCTATACTATGGCACAATTCCCACAAAAGTTAAAACAGATTTGGCTATTTATCTATATTTTGGCGCAATTTTGTCTTTCAATTAGGATACCTAAAGTGGTAGCCTATTTGGTAGAGTATCAAGCTCGTAATCACTAGGTTGCAGGTTCTGTCGTCGCAGTTGCCAAATCAGTTACTCATTGTTTTAGGTTAACCGATAGGGATATAGGCAAACACAAAGCAGAATAGATGTTGGATACTGCTTCAAATTTAAAGCATTTGGAAAAACTTATACAATTAAATTTAATTTAGTTAATTATTTAATTCCTGTAAATAGGTAATAAAAATACCACGTGTCACGTTAAATTATGAAATTATTATATGGATTCGTATTACGTTAAGTTATTTTACTTCTCAAAAGTTCCTGTCAAATACTTTAATACAGATATGTTTAGAGGTGTTTTTTTAATATTAATATTTAGAGAATGGTTCTAATAGAACTTCCCCACTTGATAATAAAAAAAAACCATATTTTTCTTTAAAAATTAAAACACTTTCAAAGTTTAAAATTTGCTTATGCATATACTATGAGTAAAAGAAAACTCAGATAAAATTTCAAATATGATTATTATGATTCTATGGTCGTGTTTTTAATGATTAATTGAGAGTTATATTTGTTTTATTACATTTCCAGAAACTGCCCATTTGAGGAAAAATGTTTTAATAGATTGGGTAGGGAGTTTTAATCATTTTTAACGAAAAACTAAGGAAGTTCCTGAACGTTGTGCTTGGAATAAAATACCAATATAAATATTAATTATGTTAAGAAGTTAAGCATCAAACATCAAATTTACTAAAATTGATTACATAAAATTAATTAACTTAAATCACATCAACGATTAGAAGCTTCTTGATATTTTAACTTATTAGGAGGTTAAGGAAAAATTTGAATCGTCGTGTGGTCATGATAATTTTTTTAAAAATTTATTTCATTCTGTTTAATATTTTTAATAATTTAAACACCCACCACACTGACAAAAATAATCCATAAACAAAAGAGTAAGAATGCGTCTTTATAATTATGAGTGAATATTTTTTTTTTGGGGGGGGAGGGGTTAATCGAGACCTTTTATCACTGCCAAACATTTGATAATCCTTTATAGTGGAATACGCAAAGCATTGATCCATATGGAAACAGTGGGATATCCAGAATAAAAATTGGAGATTGATATTGGAGTTTAATTTTAGGGGGAGGTTTTTTTTTTTGTTTTCTGAGGTGAAAGAGAATACTTTCAAGGTGTTTCATAGGGTTGTGTTATAGGGTAAGGTGGGGTAAAATGATTATAGCGGGCTAAAATAGAAAAAGGGATTTTAGCAGTTTTCGTATTTGTGAAACTCAACGTTAATTGGCATGCTATTTTATCATAAGCCTCAATTAAAATCAGCATCCCAATTAACATTGAATTTTACAAACTGTTAAAATCCTTATAAAATATATACTCCACGCTTGTCTTAATCATGATTAAAACCTTAGAGAACAGATTTTAAACCCGATGCCGGCCCTATATCTTATTTACAGCACATGCGGCTGGATCTGCTGTACCACCCAGAGAGTATAAGTTTAAAAAGAACAAACGAAAAATATATATGCACATGAATTTATTAAAAGCCATACAGCGTTTCGGGGATTCCTTGGATCCCCTTTGTCAATGGGAAACCATTGACAAAGGGGATCCAAGGAATCCCCGAAACGCTGTATGGCTTTTAATAAATTCATGTGCATATATATTTTTCGTTTGTTCTTTTTAAACTTATAAGTTTTTGCACAGACTGTGGCCCTTTCGTCACCCAGAGAGTATTCGTCGGTAACGGGGTACCTGCAGCGTAAGCTGCTCCCGCCCCGTCTGTACTCCCCATTTAAAAGATTGATTATATATAAAAAAGAAAATAAAATTAAAAGTGGTAGCTAAATTTTAATTATAGTGTTAATCTTTTCTTTTGTGTGGCCACCACTGTTTTATTTATAATAGTTTAATTATATATCAGTCCACTACCAAATTCTAGCATCGAGTGTTTAGGGTGCTTTAGATAATTCTAACATCATCGACCTTGCCGGACGGTAGTAGGCTGTCGGTGCAACCCTGGGACGTCTTTATTACGCCTAAACAGAGTGTGTTTCGAGAGGGGGGGAAATATCAATTTTAGCACTACAGGTTTTTTTTCTGAAAAGTTAATGCATTTAAGTTAACTTACATCTTGAGGCGCCATGTTTACCCATAAGCTCAAATGATGACAACACTTAAGCATATTGCTGAGGGAGATGTGGATAAACATGGCGGCTGGAGGACTCTTATCAAAGCTGTGCCCATCTTTATTATATTTAATCGACAATAAATGTAAGAAGACACCGTTCTTATTAAGTGACGACTTTTCTAAAAGTTTGATTCATATGTAAAACCAAATTCCTTTGTGAAACCTATGTAGAGAAATAATCTTTCTATAGTAAAAAAAAAATTTAAAAAAATGGTTTAATCTTTGTTTTTTGTTTTAGATTTTTATTCATGTAATTCAAAAATACTTCTAATTTAATGCAGGTGAAATTTTTAGTCGAATATTGTAAAGTATTGTTTCGGAATTTTTTCCTCTGAAAAAAAATTAGTAACAATTAAAACATTTTACATACACATAAAAAATAGGTTAATATTTCCTTTTACGGAAATCAATAGTGTAAAAATAACTAGTAACTCTACTTTATAAGTAGTTTAAATTTCAGGCATCTTCAAAAAGTAATCAATCATATGGCAGGTACGCCGATTCGAGCCTGGTTCTGAAACTTAGAGACCAAGCACACTAACCGTTCGGCCACGCCAGCTGCAGTCAACAAGTTTTAGTAATAAATCTGACCAACTATCTGAGTTAGCATATCGTGTTATTGCGGGTTACAGTAATTTTCATAACCTGGCGATTTTCCTTCTATTTGGCGATAAGAGTTTGGCGAAAATTTTCTAAATGAAATTTCCTACATTGTGCACGGGGTTAATGGCTGTAAGGATCAAAATCTATGAAAAACGAGATTTCAACGTAAATTCGACGATCTTCAAACCATAACATTCTAATTTTCAAATTACAAATCCTTCTAGTGGGTCTATTTATCTGATTGATTAAACTGTTTATCTGATTAAATGAATATTTGTAAAGGCTTTCATGGTCGTTTTCTTTAAATGTAAGTACTATAAGAACTATATACACTTTAACAATAAGACCACCTTTTTTGAAAGAAATAGGAAAAAATTTAGAGGGATTCGAACAAACAACTCCTTTGGAATCGTTAGCTTGCGTTATGGATTGGTTGATTGGTTTGAGCTTGAGCCACACAAATGTTGGAATAAGTGCCCCGTCTACTTTTGGAAAACCTGCCCCAACTCACTTTTTGAACTTTGGAAGCCCCTCAACGAGTGGGGGTGTAATATTATTGAAAAACAAAAGCATAATTTTGTAGAGGAAGAAATCCTCTATCAGAATATGCAATATCAGATTAGTCAGTTAAAATTAAAAGGGCTTAATCACATTTTTAATAAAAATCCAAAAGTTTACGCAAAGAGCAAAATATTGAAAAAACCGCTTTTCTGACGAAACTACAAGAGCTAAAATTCTGAAAGTACATCAGAATATGTGTGAAGTCTTTCTTTTTCATCCAGTTCACTCGTTGGGTTGATCTAATTGCTCATTTAAAAATAAAGGGCGTTGGAAAATTTGCCCCAGTGGAAAACTAGCCCCGGTCTCCCCTACTATTTACAACTTTCATAAGAAACTGACATTTACAAAACGTTATTCGGTATTTTTACCTTCATGTGTATGTTTTCTTTCCTTTAAAAAAATCACCCTTCAATTTTGTAAAATTTTTCATTTTGCATAACCTTGAAAAGTTTCTCTCCAGATAAAGAACCTACCTATCTATCCCCCTTACCTATTTTTTCTCACAAAACATACTATCTCTTCTCTGAAGATCAGTGTGTGAAAAAAAATCGTTTTAATCTGCTTGTGTTAAAAGGTATATGCAAAAAAAAATATTCGCCTTGAACTTTCATATAAAAAAATCCTTTATCTTCTAAAGTCTAGAGGTATTAAAATAGCTTAATTGATAAAATTTTAATTAGATATTAATTGAAATAATCCCTATTAAACAGAAAGATCAGTTTAGATACATATATTTTTTAATATTCCTTTCAAAACTACCAAGCAACTTTAAATTAATTCAAGAATGGAATCTTTAAACGCAATTTTCGAAGCTTTTTTTAGAATACCAAGAAAAAAAAATCTTGAGTAGAATCAAGTTCATGGTTGAAAACATCGTTTTTTCTCTCCCATTTTTTTCTTCCTTACCCCATCATGCTAAGTTAAATGTTTAGTATGACAAAATATCTTTCCATCATTCCGATTAGGATATTCCTCCCTACTTTTTTCTAAAATTTCTTAAGAAGCCCGGTGGCGTCGTAGTGGTAGTGCATCTCGCTACCATGCCACAGACCCGGGTTCTATTCCCGGGCTGGGCAAGGAAGACTCAGCCTTTCAGCCCTCCGGGGTCGATAAAATGAGTACCAAGTTCACATGGGGAAACAAGGAGCTTAACCTCAGATGACTGTGTCTTTCAGTCACACGTTCTGTAACAGCTATGTTCATGTCCTCACCCTCTACTCTTCATTAATGCTTCACCATGTACTCACCCAGTGAGGCTGGTAATACTGGAGTTTGAAGGTCTAACGACTTAGGTACTCCTCAAATATCCCCCCTTTTTTAATTTCTTAACTTAAATGTGTGAAGGACTATAACACAATTTTCCCCAGGTATAAGTAACAAAATTCATTAGGCGAAAAGTCAAAAACTTCTTAAATATTTTCTTTCAAACCGGTTATGAATCTTCCTCCTACACACCTTATGACTCTTAACCACAAGCTGAAATCTAGTATTAGTATAAAAAAAATTGTCATTACGTTCTTTTCTAATTTTATGAGTGATGCAACCAATTGGGTCATTACATAAACATCATTCCACAACAGGGTTAACTTAACCTTAAGAATACCAAATCTAGAGGTTCACGATAGTTTAGCAATGCAACTCTTGTAAAATAAAAATATTTAGAGCAGTAGTTTGATCGTTTGATCGTGAGATCGTTGAAAGTGGTCCTAGAGGTGAGGATCATCGACATTTCCAAAAGTAGAGGTCATCTAGAGAAATTAAAATATCCGTGCAAGAATGGGTTTAAATAACAGTGAAACAAAAGGCGTAATAATCGAAAATGCTGAAGGGAAAAGACGATAAATAACAAAGGGATGCTGAAGAGCAGAGATAGTATCGAGAAGAAAGTGATACTGAAGAGCAGAGAGAAAGGGGCTCAAAAGCCAATGTATGATTGAGAGCAGAGAAGCTCAAAATCAAGGGGATACCGAAGAGTAAATTAATGCTGGAGAATATAGGGATCCTCAAAAGCAGAAAGAGGCTGAAAAGCAGTAAGAGCAAAGAGATGCTAAAAAGCATAGGAGAGCAGAGAGAAGCTCAAGATCAGGGAGATGCCAAAGAGTAAATGACTGCTGCAAAAAAAAAAAAAGGATCAAGAGCAAAGAGTTGTTGAAGACCAACAAGATGCTAGAGAGTATACGGATACGGATGCTCAAAATCAGAGAGAGAGGCTGAAGAAGAGCAATAATGATGCTGAAGAGCAGTAAGCGGCGCAATGGCAAAGAGATGGTGGAGAGCAAAGGGATGTTAATAAGCAGAAATACAGGGTAAGGGTGGTCCGTGAATGATGATACTTAAGGCTAGTGGTCCGCTAATGTCTTCGAGTTTGAAACCACTGATTTAGAAACTATAATATTTCTAGAGACATTACTGTAAAGTTGGCTTATCTGTTATATAATCCAGCAAGACCAAGACAAAGCAAGAGACACAAGACGGAATATTAAATAAAAAATTATCTAGATAATACATATTCATTTAAGATTAAACCATCCATTAAGAAAATGTTTGGTAGCACATTGCTACATTAAAATACTTTAATTTGTAAAAAGATTATAGCGTCATTTGGTCATGGTATTCTACTTAGATTTTCTGTTTAAAAGCCTTTTATTTTTCATAATAATTAATATTGGTAGACACAAAATAAAATGTTACGTTATTTTAAAATTTGCTTAATTTTTCAGTCTAGCATAGCTAAATTACGTTTAAAACATCATGTTTATACAGTAAAACAGATTTCTTCAACAAGTCAAAACGGCTTAAGCAAATAATTTATCCATGCATAAGAAAAATAGTAATGGATATTTTACTCGGTAGATAATTTTATTAAACCACTTTAAACTTTGTAATTTGAAAAGATGGTAAATTGCAGATTAAGCCCCATTAAAGACTAACACTACACTAAATATTAATTTCACACAATCCCCGCAGTTTTCTAATTTTAATCTACAAAAATGCATTTTAAATGTCGAACATATTCATAATTAAAAACAGAATAGAACGCGTTAGGGAGTAAATATTTAACATCTACCGTCCTTTTGAATACTTCCAAGGACAAGTTTAAAATCCCAACACCATGATCGTAAATTCCAAATCCCAGAATGTCTGGTTATGTCATCTGTTTATTTATAATTTATTCATGCTGTAAAGCGATACTAGCTTCCAGGAGGATTACTGTCCAAAAACTCATAAGCAGTATACTTTTAAATCCGATAGATTCAACTAAAGGCTTTGTTGTGATCTTGTTATTCAAATTGCTAGCAAATGTTTACACATTGAGAAGCCTTTTGTGTTTATGTCATTGAATGTTTAATAATGATAGCTTTTATTTAATTCCCTATGCTTTTATATGTTTGCATCCATAATAGTTAGTTAAGAGAATACCTTTGTGTATTTATATTTGGATAATATTTCTTGGGAGTGGCTTAAGGGTACAAATTGATGAATAATTACATACAAGATGAATTTTTGGAGTTCTTGGATATTATGTAATATTAAATTAGGAAAGTAAGTTTATACTACCTATATTAAGTGCCTAGTGGTTTTAAATTGCTGATATTTGTGTTTATTTTAATTTAAAAACGGGTTCTGTTTTGATAAAACAGCTACAAAAATCTTATGATTACATCTATCTAACTGCGAGCTGTCATCTTTCACTTCATAAAGTAAAAAGAGAGAATAATTTTGAAAATTTGAAAAGGATCTAACAGATTTTAGTGAAAAGACATTTGAAATTAAAATATTTTAATACAAAATTTTATTTTGCCTATCTCCGCCCTTAGAATCTAATATTACTGCTGTAGAAATAAATGTGCAAATTTTTTTTAAAATTTTGGAATATTTAAATAACTGCGAGAGTTTGGTATATGTCATCGGTTAGCTAAGGAACATCACAAATTGAAGTAGTATTAACAATTTAATTAGAAAAGGTCCATTAATACAATAGCGCTATTGTTTATAGTATACGTTACCCCGGGCAATGTAATAAATTCGGTATAAAGTCGTTGATAAATGCTATTGAATTTATCACATCGCCCGCCTCACTTCGGGCATTATTAATAATGCCCACAGTTTATCACTTTGCCCGTAAGATATATAACTAAGTAAGATTTATAAAGGCATGTTTAAAAATAACCCTCAGGTTCTTACACACATTCAGATAATGAATTTTTCAGGAAAAGGAAAGTTTATTACAAACTTCTTTGGTATTTATGATTCGAAAGGCACAGCTAAGAAAATTCCGTTGCCTCATTGTGTTCTAAAATTGCAATATTATAACCGAGCTTTTTCATTCATCTTGGTTGTTTCAAGTTTAATACAACCATTCAAGATTTCTGAAATCAAGCTCGGTACAAAGATTAATTTTGAAGTAGGATATTAAGTTTTTAATTAAATGCTCACAGGGGTCTGTGTGTCCCTTTAAGAATGTAGTTATTTTAATGAGTATTTTAATAAAAGGAGTTTTTCCCTAGAAAACTTTTTAGTTAGGTAGTTTTAAAGGTGCATAAAAACAACTTGTTTCTCTGGGAACTAAATATAAAGAACTATTTAGGGACGTACCATATCAAATTAATAAAATAAACATTACTACTGTTTGTGGGTGTTTAAATTGCCAAAAAATATTGAATAGTGAATAATGTATGAAATTCTTATTTGTTGCGGATTTTTTTTAACTTTTAGGTTTTTTTTTCTTTTTCAGTTTAATTATAAAATTTTGGATGTTAGGGGCCATGCATAAATAATGTTACGCTTGGAGAGGAGGGAGGGGGTTTGTCAATCTGTGACATTTTATGACAATAGGGCGCAATTCTCGTAGGAGGTTACAAGAATTGTGACATCACACACTACAAATCAACAAAAAAAAAAAACGAAACAGCCGATTTTTTTTTTTTTTTGGGAGGAAATAAAAAAAATTACATAATATTTTATTAAGTATAAGGGATGGTATTTTTAATTGAATACTATTTTATTTGTAGGGAGTAGACGTACAGCAAGAGTTATGATGAATGAATCATCAAAATTTAATGAAAATGAGTAAGAAGTTTAAATAAGAGAGAAAAGGAGGGAGATAGGGTGTACACCCGAATATTTTCTAATTGCTGTTCCGACCAAGCCCATTCTCTATTCCGGACTTTCACAAAGCGGTACCCCACATATTTATTATTATTATTATTATAATTTTGGTTCTTTTGTATCGTTGAACGTTTATAATATAAATGACCTTGACCTAGTTTTGAGTTCTCCGTAAATTTCGTAACTTGAACTCCTCCAATTTTTCATCACAGGTTGTGCTCACTCGTTTGATTTAGTCGTATTTTTTTTCAATTTATAAAAATAATCAAACATTGTACTACTGAAAAAAATATTTTCACCATTTTTATCTACGATTGATTAAAATCAAATAATTTTTCGTAGTTAGAAACTCAATCTACTCCGATCTGTGCTGAAAAAAAAGCTATCTGCCCGAATCAATGGAATAATACACTGGACTACATGGCTTTGATTCAAAGCTTAAAAAAATATCTAGAGATAAAATACACTTTAAAAACCCTGATTAAATTACTAATAAAATATTCCTACTTTGAATCGAAAAAAATAAAATGATTTTGTTTTTAAATCCCTTTAAAACACAATATTGTTAATAATTTAGTGCTCCTTTATTTTCTCTGTAAAAAAGATCAATGAAATTAATAAATAACTTAAATGAAAATTTGATTAAACTGAAAAAGGAACTCAATTACCAGAAACAAGAAAACTCTCGAGGGACATTTTCCCTCTTTATAAAAACTAGATTTTTTTTCGTTTAAAAAAGGATCAAATTTTCTCCTAGGTTTCAACATTGCATTTTGGAAAACTTAACGAATCTCATTAGGAACAATTAGACGTGCATTATTAAGATAATCAAAAGTATTCATTAATCAAAATTTAGAGAAATTTGCAAGCATTAAATTTGGATATCCCTATATGAAATAAATTTATAGCTTTTTAATCGCCATTGAAGAATCTAATCTTCGCTGATAAAATATTCCAAGAAGAAGCTTTATAAATGTGTTATTCATTTCTTATATTCATTCAAACATTAATTAAACACAGTCTAGTATGTAACATGCTTAAGTTTATCAACCCTTTTAATTGAAAGAAAATAATGTACACCGCGTATGTCACAGCGATATTATTCTATATTTTAATTTATTCCCATAGAAAGTTATTTTAATCTTTAACTTTAAATGCTGAACGAACTGCAAAGGATACTATATAAAGTTTCAAATGAACCAATACTTTATGATAGAAAAATAAATTTCTGATTAGGAAGATTTACCTAATAGTTAAAAATGGACTCTAACCGTCTGACGTCACACGGAACCAACACGTGACCTACTGAGCTTGCGATTGGTTACCACAGATACTACACTAGTAGATCTACTAGTGTAGTATCTGTGGTAACCAATTGCAAGCTCAGTTGTAGGTCACGTGTTGGTTCCGTGAAGTCTCGAACCAGATAGGCGGTTAGAGTCCATTGATTATCAAAAACAAATAAAAAATGCACTAGTTTTCCTTCTTTAATGGTAGTAAGTTAATGGACTCTAACCGCCTATCTGGTTCGAGACTTCACGGAACCAACACGTGACCTACAACTGAGCTTGCAATTGGTTACCACAGATACTACACTAGTAGATCTACTAGTGTAGTATCTGTGGTAACCAATGGACTCTAACCGCCTATCTGGTTCGAGACTTCACGGAACCAACACGTGACCTACAACTGAGCTTGCAATTGGTTACCACAGATACTACACTAGTAGATCTACTAGTGTAGTATCTGTGGTAACCAATAGCAAGCTCATTAGGTCACGTGTTGGTTCCGTGTGACGTCAGACGGTTAGAGTCCATTGCAAGCTCAGTAGGTCACGTGTTGGTTCCGTGTGACGTCAGACGGTTAGAGTCCATTGCAAGCTTAGAAGGTCACGTGTTGGTTCCGTGTGACGTCAGACGGTTAGAGTCCATTGCAAGCTTAGAAGGTCACGTGTTGGTTCCGTGTGACGTCAGACGGTTAGAGTCCATTCAAGCTTGAAGAAATTTTGTGCTGACTACGCACCCTAAAATATTATTAATCACGGACCACCTTAGCCTGTATCCTTTATAACCGTTTACTGGTCGTGATAACATTCAAAGGCGATGTTTTTCATCTATAATGCTTAAATATATCTATGCTTAAATATTATGCGAAACTATTTCAATAACTATTTAACTATGTTACATAAAAGGGCATCCCTTTTGCTCTTTAGGATCTCTCTGCTCTTCAGCCTCTTTCTGATCTATCTCTTTAGCATCCCTTTACTTTTCAAGATCCATTTGCTCTTTAGCATAATTTCCCCCTTTGATTGGTCTTCAACATTCGTTTGCTTTTCAGCTTTATTCTGTTCGATTATAATTATCTTTTACTCCTTAGCATCCATTTAATCTTCAACGATCATCCCCATGATCCTGAGCCTTTTTCTGGTCGTTATAATCTTTTGCTCCTTTGCATAACTCTGCTCTTGAGCATCTTTTTAACCTTCATTACCCCTTTGCACTTTAACATCTCTTTGATTATGAGATCTCTCAACTCCTCACTGTCTCTTTGCTCTTCGAATCTATTTTTGCTTTTCAATATTAGTTTTCCCTTAAACTTGTTAATTTTCTAAACTTTATGCGCATAAAAATTTCTTTTCGTAATTAAATCATACTTCTTTTGTGATGTGACTGCTCAGCGCTCATAAAATTTATTGAACCACTAACTTTTACTTGGGAATGATAAGTAAATTTTCAAAGGTATAAAAATTAACCACTAGAATAATCTATCCATTAACCAGTATCCTTTCAAATTTTAGAGTAACGCATAATTTTACTAGCAGGAAAAATGTTATTTTCAGAAATAAACTGTTCGGAAAATCAATTAAAGTAATCTTCTATAATTTGATTTTCTATCTGGCCTCGGAAATTTTATTGTTTTTTCCATTAGTCCATTAGTTTTTTCCATTAGTCTTAGGTAACCAAATATAAAAATAATTAACAGAAATGTTAATTAATTTTAACACAAAGCTGAGATATTTTCGGAAAATAAAATTGCTAAAAATCTTAAAACTAATTAAAAAAAACGGGAATTAATTCAATTAATAAAATACGAAATAAATTCAATTCGGTTCTTGCATAGTAAAACTCAAATTAAAACCTAAAATAACAGATCCTTCACAGGAAAAAATGATAACTATAATCCGACTCGTGTGAAACAGGTGTTAAAAAATAATCAAACCGAAATAAAATATCAGTGCACTTGCACAAATACGATCGTGTCATGGCCATATCGCATTTCAATCCATTTCGATGCAGAGGGCTTTCCTGCTCGACACGTCCCACGTGACTGTCAACTTCCACAGAACAGCTGATGATGGCTGTGCAAGTTCCGGTTTGCGACACTACCAAAACCACACGGAATCCACGTCCGACACCTACGAAAAACATGACTCATCCTTAAAAACGTTCCACACAACACGCTCACAAAATCGAATTAATAATAAATCCATTTCGAACATCTTAAAAACCGCGCGCCTGCCTTCGCTACCTGCGCGAGAGCAGACGAAACTGAGTGCAGCAACTTTTTTGTCCCATCAAAAAGTTCGGTGTTGCGTAACTACTGCTCGCTACGGAAACCTGTTGCCTGTTTCCGTCTGCAAGCCGAAGGGAAAACTTTTTGGAGGATGACCGCGAATCGTATTCATCGCTGTTGATATCTCGCCAAGTTCTTTTTTCTTTATCGTTCGATTATTTGCATTCGTTCGCCGTCTTCTTCAGCTGGGCGATGAAGCGAAGGCTCAGCGAAACGCTTCGCCGAACAAATCTTTAACCTGGTGAATAGCTTCAGTGACCCTACTTCCTAAAGCCAAAGTTTGCTCGATGCTGTGTTGTTTACTTCGGATTTGTTCTGCGAATATGTTGTGATGATATTATTTTGCCAACTAACTTCCTAGTTTCGTTGTTGTGCCGTGCCGAGGTATCTATCTGTCTCAACATCGAAGTCGACATGTCACAATTTTGAAGTGAGTTTTGTGTTATTTATGGCTGCCACATGCAAAGATTAGTGCCTGTCAGTGCGGGATATTGTTTTTGTGACAGTTCAGTGGTTGTGTGGTGTACGAAATAATTGCTTTTTGTGTAATAACGCTGTGGCCGTGTCAGCTATTTTTCCTTTTCGAGCTTTTAAAATGCGAGTGCTGGGTGGTTTGTTTCAACCTAATATTATGTGAGTTTGTAAACTTGTAAATATTTAAATGTATCATTGTTATTTGTTTTGAAATTGTCTGATTCTGTTGTTATTTCATGGCTGGTAATCCTTTGAAGTGTGAAATCTGAGCTTGAATTGTTTAATAATTTGTTATAAATCTTGATTTCTTAAAATTTAATGCTAACAAACAATTGTGGGGCTCATTTTCAGGGTCTGGAAAGTGCTAAAATGCATAATAATTAGATTTCAACTATTATTCTACATCACAAAGCATTTCAAATGTAGATTAACTGCAGGTAACAAAATCATAAAATTGATGGGATACCTGAGTTTATGGGGCTATTGGGAACTCAAAATAAATATTCTGTTTTTAAATGTATTTTTCTATAAAAATAAATCATGAAAAATTAATATTAATGTTCAGCAATGATGAAATGTTTAATTACATTTTAAAGCATTTCAATAGAAAAATTTACATACATAATCTAAATACAAATATTCTGAAGTTATTATACAAATATTCCAAATTATTGTTCTAAATCTCTGTATTATGTCTGAATTCTTTTTATCTCTTAGTTTAATTTTTTATCTGGGGGTGGCATTGTCAGAATTACCTTTTTTATTACACCTTGTGCTAAGTTAAATGAATTAGGTACTGTTATTACAACATATAAAACATTTGGCATCTTAATATTTTTAACTAATAAACACTATAAATAAAATCAACTACCTACATAAAAACTTGTAGAATGTCTTAATTAACACATTGCCAGGAATAAATTTGTGTTATTTCTATTTCACTACCTTTATTAAAGTTTATTGAAGACAGGGACTAATCAGTTTTGTGTAAATTATGAAATCCTATTTCATTAAAGTGAAATACACGGTTTTGTTTTGCCCTTTTACACAGCTATTTTCCCATACACTTCTTATTTTTCAGACCCAAATGTATTAACTTTTCAAAATTTTCTTATAGATTTAAATAATTCATATTCATTAACACATTTTGATCGTAGACCCTAATTTAAAAGCTTTTAATATCACCTTAAATGTTAGAAAGTTAATTTTATGATGAGTCATTATTGATGTTTCAAGGTGATTAGCAGAAAATTTTATTAAATGTAGGTCTATTTATTAAAGCTTTACCTAAAATGTGAAAACTATTGTAGTTTAAAAGAACTAAAATAATTTCTTGAATAGATATTGTCCTAGAAAACTGTTTTTTTTCTAGGTTATAACATAGATAGTATAACATTTTCTTGTCATTAATAAGTACATGGTTAACCAGGAGTGGTTTTCAAGGATTTTTATTTGTTCCTTCCATGTTTTCTAACTAACATATTTCTAGATTTTCCCTTTAGGTTTAATATAGTGATATATTTGTTCTTGAGAATAATTGCCATTAATAGTATTTTTCATGCTTGGCTTTGCCAACAATTCCATTTGCATGAACCAGTTGTTAAATGGTCTTTTGTTTCAGTGAATTTGACTTATTCCATTCTGTATGAAATAAGATTCAAGGGTACAGCTTTAGAAAGAGTCCTCCAGTTGCCATGTTTACCCACAGCTCAAATTATGACTGACAACCATAGAGATCTAATCAGGGTTGGAAAAAAACATGTTTTTTTCTAAAAAAAACCAAAAAACGTGTTTTTTTTTTGTTTTAAACGTGTTTTTTTTGTTTAAAACGTTTTATTTGTTTGTTTTTTTACCCTCGACACAGAAATTCTAAAAAATCCCCCCATGATTTAAAAAAAATTAAATATGAAGTTTTTAAAATTGAAAATGGATTAACAAAGCTACCCCTGACATCAGATGGCATCTTGAGCTTTTATAGCACCTGTTTCTTGGGGCTTGGCCGAAGTAAAATGATTGTTTTGGAAATATGTTACTATGTCAACAACTTCAGCTTTAACATTAGAAATGTCAATATATTTTGCTAAAAGGTTTAAGATACGATCTGAACATTTATAAGTTATTATATGCATATTCATTTCAGTCTTTTCAGTTCATTGCACATTTTGACGACATTAGCAGCATTGATTAAAATATTAAAATAAAACATAAAGAACAGGTCAATTATAAAAAAATATGATTTTCAAACAAGTTTATTTGTATTTTTTATTAAATAACTTTCTATAAAAAAATCAAATAAAGTCAATCAAATAAAAATCAAAATCAGTTGAAAGTAAATACTAAGTTTTATAATACTAATGCCATCTGTTCATAGAAAAAATTACTAAAAAAGTACATGTGTTTTAAACAATGATTTTTTTTGCTTTGTTTTAAACGTGTTTAAAACAAGTGTTTTAAACCAAGTGTTTTAAACGTAACAACCCTGGATCTAATTATTATTATATCCTAAAATAATAGTAATTAATATATTATTGTTAATCTATTAGATCTCTCTATGCTGACAGCAACTAATCATGTTGCTGTGGTTACACACGGTGACTGGAGGACTCTTTCAAAACTGTTCCGATTTGAGCTCAGGTTAAATGGACAAATGTTGGGCTCCAAGCCTATTGTTGACTGCCATTATTTGTATTTGTTACCTATTGTATTTTCTAGGTTTTTCACTATATTTTGTAACACATTTCACACATCCTAATCCAGTGTACAGTTTGAGTTCTAAACAGAATTTAACAATGCCTTTCTTTTCCCCTTCAGATGCATAGTTTGAGCTAAGCAACGGCCGCCATGGACGTGAGGAGCAGAGGATCTTCTTCAGAATCAGAGGGTGAGGCTGTGGATCCGAGCGTCAAAATCCTGATCAACGATGTCACGCCCTGTGACTCTCGAGAGTTCCTGCACCTGTCGGCCTCTCTGCTGCAGTGCCCCAGACAGCCCCCCAAGAGATCTGGGAAGGGACCCCTGCAACGCCGGGCCTCGTGGTCTTGTTCGCGAAAAGCTGAGCCAGTTGCGAAAATCCATAGGTGGTAAGGTGTCTTGCATTTGGATTGTATGGGTTTTTTAAGTTTTGGGTTCTTGACAATTTTTTCATAGCATTGATCTCTTGACCATCAATCTTCATTCGACATAAAATAAAGTATCAGGTCACGTTTTATCGAAAAATTGTTCTGATACTTCAATAACAGCAGTAGATGGTGGACTATGAAATTTTGAAAAGTTAAATAAAGAAATTTTTCAAAATACTTGCCTTGTGGTCTTGTTTGCGAAAAGCCAAGCCAGTTGCAAAAGTCCATACGTGGTAAGGTGTCTTTCATTCAGATTGTATGGGTTTATTAAGTTTTGGGTTTGACAAACTTTTCTTAGCATTGACACCTTGACATAATTTTCTCCATCAATCTTTATTCGACATAAAAGTATCAGGTCACGTTTTTACCAAAAATTGTTCTGATACTTCTATAACAACAGTAAGCAGGCACGGCTCCCAGGGGGGCACGTTTCCAGACCATCACCTTTACCTTTTGAGAAAAATGTCAAAATGTTTGGGATTGTCTCTGAAGTCACTCATGATCCCCTTTTGGTACTGCTGGCGGGAATGGGGGTCCTCCCCCAGAAAAAATTTTGAAATTTGACCTGTTAGTAGGGGTTTAATTCATTTTGAGTGCTAATTTTTGTGGTCCTAGGGAGACACTGTCCAGAGTAGTGAACTATTTGGAAATTTTTGCAAAATACTTAATATTAATGGCATGTATATCTGTATATCTAAATCTAACCTTTGTGAAAACCTGGTTAAAAAATTGTTACAAAAATTAGAACATGAATTGAGGTTTTTTTTTTTTTAATTTGCTTAGTTTTTACATATTTGATACATAATGCAATAACAATATTTGATCATTCAATTCTTATTCCCATACACTTGCATTTAACTTCACTTGTTTAAATTTTACATTCTAAATTAGGTTATTGCATATTATCCCATCGACTGTCAGTTTCAGCAGCTCAGATTATAATGGGCTTTGGTCATGTATTTTTGTTTTCAGTGACACAGTCGACGGGGTAATACTATAGTACCCTATATTACTTCATATTTGCATTGAGGTGTGAGGAGTGTTTTATTTGCTTGTGAGAAAACTAGTCCTCAAATTGTATGCCAAAATATAGTTAAAACATTTTTTTAAAATTCTGCTTTTAGCTGGAGCCATTGTGTGTTGGACTCAGGGCAAACTGGCAGCAACCCATCTGAATTGCTATTCCGTAACAGATTTTCCAACAATAAAGAGGGTAGTTCAGACAGTATACCTGAAGGAATAAAAGAAAAACAGCGTAGTTTCTCAGGTGAGTTGTAAACAATACTTGAATTACTTTGAAAAAAGAAGGATAATTAAGTTAACCTTGCTTTAATAAATTTAAGTTTTTATGGTAGTATTTGATTTGTGTGATTCTTTATTTTCAGGATTTAACTCTTTAAAATATTTAGGAAATTAGAAGACTACTTTATTTTGTTTAAGATTGAAATTGACATTAAGGTCATAAGAATAGAAATAAGTTATAACTAAGCTTACTCTAACACACCATACAAAATGAAGCTATAAATGATTTTAGTGCAAATTAAAGTCATTGATTTATTTTTCTGTGTGAAAAAAGTCAGCATTATTGTCAGTTCAAATTTTGTCTGATTAAAAAAAAATTATTATTGTGAAGTTTTTTCAAACAAATTATTCATTACTATAATAAAAAGATAAGTCCATGTTAAGGAGCTGTTAAGGTCATTTTCAAACTAAAAAGATGTTAAAAACTGAAACTTAATAGCCCGATGGACTTATCTTTATTACATATGAATACTGATGCCGGCCGTGTAAGCCTACATAATTTTATGTGACTTTCTTTTAGCTGGAAGCAGGGAAGATGTATTCATGTTTTGCAACAATTTGTTGCAAGACTCTGTGCAAAGCATGAATGATGTAATGGCAGGAAACGAATCCCGGTCCTTATCTATAAGTATAGCTGAGGTTAGTATTCCTTTTAATTAATCCAAATTCTTATCATTAATAAGAAGTTTGAATTAGCATATAAGTGTATGTTTGCAAACCCTATACTATCACAAAGTTGAATTGATCAAAGGAGTGGCAGTAATTTTTTTTAAAGAAATTTTGTGTATAATGAATGAAATAGTAAAGCCTTTAATAATACTATGGATTTTCTTAGGAAAAGAAAGCCATATGAATAAAAAGTCTTAAATATTTTAAACTTAGAAATTATTTTATTTGATTTAACATGTTGAAATATTTTTATCCATAAACTAAATTGAGCACTATTGTCAATTATAATAAATACCTTCTGCATGTACTTCCATTCTGCTAACTGAGAAAAAACAGCTTATGTAACAAAATAAATAAGTTTGTTCTGTTTTTCCTAACCCGGCGAGAGGAGCCCTTTGGCTTCAGGACGCTGTAGGCACGACACAAACAAGTATCTTCTGAAATATTAATCATTGATATTATGTAAGAGAAAAATGGTTAAACAAGTTAAGTGATATTTTAATTGTATATTTACTTGACTATTATTTTTTGTAGCCTAAAGCTGTGAAGAAACATTCCTTGGTTACATTAGGAAGCAAAAGTTCTAGAAAAGAGGAATGGTTGATTGCTCCTCGCTCCACCTTACAAAAATCTGTTTCTACCCCTTCTATAGTTGCTGCTCAAGAAATACAAGAAATTGGTAAAACTAATGTTGTCTTTCTTTCATTCTACTTCTTCTTATTAACTAATTTTATCTGAAAATGATATGAAATACAAGACAAATAAGTTTGAATCTCTCTATCTTAAACTCTGGCCATAATGGACATTTTCCAGTGGTTTCCAATAAACACCAACACTACAATATATTTTTTTTATTGTGAACTTCATTCAATGATGAACTATTTATTTAGTACCACTGTTTACTTCAATGCAGTTGGTTGAACTTAAGTATAAAATCATAGTTTTTGTTATTAACAACTACAGTTTTAAATGTGTTAAGTAAAGCTTGAATTGGGGTAATTCAAATGCTGCAATATATTGTGTTTATCAGGGAATTTAATGTTGAAAATTTAGTTTAAATGCTAGTCAATTTATTCTAATTGCTTATGTACTGATATTCTTCTTTACTTTCAGCCCATAGAAGGGATGGTAGAGATAGGTATGTGAATTCATTTTTCAGTGTTTTATCTCTAAAAAAATTAATGTTCACTGTTGTAACCAGTTGATAGTCTGAAACTGGAATTATATTGCACAAGCTTATTTTTTAATCAAAAAATAAACACAAAGAATAGACCAACTTTTCTTTTTTAACACAATTGACTTATTTTTAAACACATAATTGTGCACTTCTATCCAAATTCTTTTCACTAATTAGTTCCAAATTCAAGCTAAAACTTTATAATTATTAAAATATACAAGGGCGAATTTTGCCTTCCCATGTTATAAATATTGCATGTTCAGGTATATTTTTATATTTTGCATGTTATGTATTGTATTTGTGTATCTATGTTATTAATTTGTAGTTTGTAGACTTCATTAATATAGATCATTATGTTCTGCATGCTTCTTGCATGTTGTTTTCCCCTGTAGCATTTATGGACGGAATCGCTTTTCTTTCCAAAATGTTCGAAACTCTTGCATTGAAATTATGCATGAAGACGAAGAGGAGGTAGAGGATTTTAACAAAAGATTAAGCACATTCTCACTTGCTAGTCTGTTTAGAGAGTGAGTTATTTTTCTCACATGTTGATGAACTTAAATGATGAGTTTTGTATGCTCTATGCAATGTTAATTTAATATTGTCTCTTATTTTTTCTGCTTGCAATCTATATTACTTAAATTTGCAGATAATCATTTGAATTTCAAACTCTTTTGTTCACTCAAGACTAATTTAGTTGATAAAAGAATATATCTGGTCTGAAACTCAAAATGAAATTTTTGTTATCAAATAGTTTCTCTTATAAATTATTTTTCATACATTAAAACCACATTGTAAATAGTTGGAAAGAATGATAATTTTCTCACTATTAAAGCATTTTAATAGCATCAGTTCATTCTTAAATTTACATGATTTCTTGTTTGATATTCCTCTATAGTTTTAAAACATCACTTGCATTCGAAAAATCTTTTTACTGTATATATATTTTTTTAAATGTGGACTTTCCTAGGAAAAAGTTAGTTATTTTCTCTTTGTTGAATCATTGAATCTTCTTCTTTAAACAAAATATCAAATAAATTGCTTTTTTTTCCATTCAACATTTTGAAAAGTCATTTTAAAAGTTTTAAGAGGTTCCTTCTAACTTTTCTAAACTAGTTTTTTTTTTGTTTATTATATTGTAACTGCTATACATTAACTTCAATTTTAGGAATCTTTTAAAAACTGGAGCTCCAGAAAATGAAGAAGATAAACCTTTTAGCAAAAGAAAAAAACGGGGGAGCTTATTTTTTCGGAAGAAAAAGGTTTTTATAAGCATTTAGTAGTTCTAAAAGTAGTAAACCAGTTCTCTATTGTAAATAAGGAATGTCTCAATTTTATTTTTTATATTCTTATTAAAATACTACAAAAATGTATTAGGTATAAAAATCAAAGTATTTCAGTCTTGATTTTTAATACCATAACTTTAAAAAGTGTACTTACTTGTGTTAGATCTAAACTGAAAACAATACTGTTTGCAAGATTTTTTTTAACTTTAAAATGTGAATTTTTATTTATGTAACTAGAATCTAGAATCGCCTTTATTATAATGCTAATAAAACTAATAGGAATATATATGAAACATTTATACAAAGTTCACATGTCTAATATTTTACCTCATAAAAATGTTATCATTCAATAATTTCTAATTTAAATCTTTTATTATTAAATAAAGTAACCAAACATTCTCAAATTAATGATAGCTAAGATTAATTTGATCCAATTGACTTTTCTTGCTATAAAATAAAGCTTTCTCTTTTTGTTACAGAAAGACAAGGATAGCAAGAAAAATTCATCTCATCAGTTTGTATCCATATGTTTTAGCACATCTGCAACTTGTGATGTGTGTAGTAGAGGTTTAGCCAATAAGTCAGCATTAAAATGTGAAAGTTAGTAATTTTTACAAGTTTTTGTTATACTTTTTGTGTATTTGATATTAAATTTAAGTTATCAATAATATTTATTTTCACTTATTAAGATTGCTCTGTGACAATACATGACAGTTCTTGTAAAGATCATGTGCCTCATTGTATACAGCCTAAGGTATGTTCTTTAATTGATAATTTGTGTTAAGAAATTAAGTTTAGATTCTTAAACCCTATCAATTGTAACAAGACTGTATTTGTTAAGAAACTATTTCACTGCCACCAAAACTGTCCTTATAAAGAAAAAGCACTATACTAAACTGTGTAGTCTTTCTGCCTTTTCTCTTCTATGTTGGTAATATAGTTGACAGCTTAATGTGCAAGTGCCATTTATTCTTTTAAATTTGGAAAACATTTAAGAAAACTAAACTGTAGAACTTAAATATTTAATTTTTTGCTATGTTATTTTTCCAAGTAACATATCTATTACTAAAGTTATGTAACTTAATCAGTTTGAAATGTACTTTAATTTGTGTCATAAAAGTATTTTGTAATGTGTTTTAGAATACTATAAACGAAAAAGAAGCAAGTTCCTCTTTACTCACTCCATCTGGTATGTAAATATTGTTTTGATCTGTTGAAACTCATTAGCTATTAGCCATTTTTTCTCTTTCTATTTAATTTGACTTGTACATGTTAACCTTGTTGAGAACATAACTTGCTCTATTTGTATTTTGTACAAAATGATAAATATGGAGTATTTTTCTTTTATTGCTATGAAAGAGAATCATCTTTGAACTTGAACTAATGTGTTAATTTTTGTGTTATGAAATTACACATGTCAGAAATTGCATTTGGCATAAATGATGCTTTAGTTTTAAAATAAGGCTAACTGTAAACCTGTTCTTTAAAATTAAAGGACTTGCATTATATTTTTATATTGTCTTTGAATGTACATTCATGTTAAATTTACAAATTGTCGATATTATTTCTTGCTCTCTTTATTTCAAGTATTCATTTAAATAAATGGTTTGTGCGAAGTTTTTGCTTTAATAGTTGCACTCTTGCTGATGCTTATCGGTTTTTATGCTTGCGATAATGTTGCAGCTTTTGGATTGCATGGGTGTATCGGTGTTGCATGTTTATTGTCAAAACTTATTCTTTCAGGTAGTATTCGTTACCCATCACGCTATCATCATCTTATAGGAAATGCAACATTAACTCATAGTCAGAGTTTCATTCAGTTAGGTGGGTAGTAATAACTCACTACTGTTACAAGGGCAAAGAATTAACCCTTAACTGCTGTCATGAGTCTCCCAGACTAAGTCATTTTGATGGGTCGTTTCTACCCATAAAAACTAATAATGGTCCCTATCTTTATCAGTACCTTTCTTAGAGTTGCTAACCAAAGGCACATTCCAAGGACTGGGTTTGTCACTAACCATTTCTGGTTTTTAATACAGTATTCACATTTACCACTTGGCCTACCTTGACAATATTTGCTTTCTTGTTGAAAGTTTGATTAGAGAATTTCCTCAATGAGCTTAAAATGGCACCAAATATTAACTAAAAGATAACATTGATAATTGCTCAGCCACAGGGTACTCAGACAGTTGTGTGATGTGCAAGTTATTTCATAGACTGTAATGTACCATATAAAATGTATTTCATAATAACTGAACAGTTTAATTTTAAAATGCATAAATAATAGTTACTTAGAGAACCTTTCGTAAATATAGTAATAAATTTTACACACTTTTTAGTGAGCAAAGTCTGAGACCTCTCCAAACTAGTTCCGCTACAATTTTTGACACAGCAGTTAAGGGTTAATGTATCAAAAGTCTACAATATCATTCCAAGCATTCATTTCATAAAATATTAAGAACTTTACTGCTTCAGATTTTTTACTTTGGATATTTTTCTATTTTTAAAAAGTTTTTATATTAATAGAGGGTACTAAATTTATAGTAAAATTCACAATAAGGGAAAAATAAATATTTTTTTGTGGCATTAAATTCTATCTGCTTTTGGAAGTATATTTTAGTGCTTTTATCATATTTTTTGAGCCTTTATTTATACTCTTTTAGACTGTTTTTCAAATTTTCATTACTGTAAACTAGCAATTTATTTTGCCTTACTCTTCATGATTTTTTAGTTTTTGAGTTTGAATGGATCTGTATCAGTTATACATTTACTATTCCTGTAACTTTAACAATTAAATGTCTCCTTTAACATTTGATTATCTATAGTTACATCCGTTTGTGTAGAAAGCTAAAGTGTATTTTACAGTTTAAGCACCTAGATCAATTTTAGGTTAAAAACACTCTTTTTAAATTCTCAGCCAAAACCCTAATTTTATTCCATTTAATACTAAATATTAACCTTTATATTGCTATGCTATATTCACTAGATGGGAAAAATGCATTTGTGTTTATAAATGTTTCAATCAATGGCAAATCCAATCAGTGGCGAATCCAGACACTCAATTTGGGAGGTGTGATTCTGTACTAGCTTCAGTCCTGCAACTACTTTTTTTAGGGGTGTTACTCACTAAATACTTTTTATAGCGCCCTCAACCTTACATTATTATAGTAGGTTAAATGTTAGTTTTAGAATCTTTTTGAACACCTAGTGTTTATAGAATTTTTTTCCAAGGAGGTGCAAGTACAAAAGGGGTCTGGTGGTCCACCCCCAGAAAAGTTTTTGAAATCCAACCCTTTAAAACGGGATTTAAATTTGTTTTTATTATCCCAAGACCCAATTTCATTGATCGATTTCTTAGTCCCATCTTAGTGCACTGAATGTGAATGTTTTGTACTTCCCATTTTAAATTGGGGTCTGAGAGCCTCCTCCCTTAAATCTTAGAAATTTGCATCTTGAAAGTAGTGTTTAAAAGCAATTTGAACCCCACATCTTGGGATTTTGCAATATCCCATAATGTAATCCCAATGGGACTGTCTTCTGTTGGGAGGCCATTGTCAAAATTGTCTCCTATGGATCTGCCACTGAATCCACTCCTTTTCAAACACACTCTCTGATCCGACATTCAGCGACTATCACTTGCACCAAACAAGCATGTCACGCACCCTGAAAAAAAACACTCCTCTTCGGACACCCAAGCTTACATTCCCTTTTGACTGCTCTTGAAATTCAAATGAATTACTAACATTCCGCAGTTAGTTCTCCAAATGCTGCTTTCAGTGGTATTTTTTGGTATCGGTTGCAGTGGTGGTGGTGGTTTCCAAGCTTCGAAGCCTTTGTGTCTTGGCCTGTTGTTCCATTCTTCGTCTTGACGTCGTGCCTGAAGGGTATTAATGGACGACGTCAGGACAAGGACAGGAACAACAGAGTTTGTCAGTCATTGGCCATCTTCTTCTTCTCGCTCACTTTTTTGACTGTTTTTTGAGACGGATGTTTTTTTTGGACATTTTTTGTTTTTGAAACGGACTCCTGGTTTTTTTTGGCAGAGAAGATCACAGCTTTTTTTCGCTGGCTTTTTTTGTTCACGGTGGTGGTTGATAGAATGCCTTAAGGTGTCTGTTTTATTTATATTTGGTCTCTTTGTTCTGTTATATTAATTTCTAATTTTAGTATTTAAGTTTTGTGCTAGGAATTTTTTTAGTACTCTTGTGCATTAGCTGGATGTTTTCAGCCCTAATTTGGATTACTGTCTCATTCAAATTGCTTATTCCTTAGCTCAGTTTTCCTAAAAATTTCTTAATAACCAACAACCCAAAAAATTGTGAAAAAAATAACGATTAGAAAGTGTTAGAATTTTTGTTACTATTAAATCTGATCCTTTTTACTAGCTCTTAAGCTATAAGCTCTTAGCTATAAAGTTATTATGTTTTTATTTGAGTTAATTCTGTGTGATATCAGCATTCAGTTTTTTCCTATCAGAAATATAGTCATGATGTTGTTTTTCAGGTAAGCATCCACAAGCGAGTAAAGAAAAAAAATCATCTCTTACTGACACTACTCGCATAAATGTAAGTTATTTCTCTTTCCTGCTATGCATTCCAAATAATAGTTTAAAAACGTAATGTTGCATTTGCTTAAACTTTCATTCTTAAGTTCAACAACATGTAGCATAACTGATCTATATAGAAAGAGCTGACTTAGTAGTTTCAATGTAAAAAGTTACATTATAAACACTATAAAAGTATCTTGAACAAAAATCTTGTTTACCAGTGTTAAAGACTAGTTAAATTCTGTTAACTGTCCTGTTAAATATTACCAAACTGTTTTGTATGTTTAAGAATAAGAAAGTTTGCAAACAAACCTATAAAAATAGTTATATTAATGTCAACCATAACTTGGCAATACATACATTATTGTTTTTATAAACACATTTTTTTATCAGTAGCTGGCACCCTCAATTCTATGCCTTAAAAATCCACACACACTATGTTCTTAAGTGCGCATGAACATGCAAGCTTAGTAGTACTTTTAATTTATTAAACTCTCTTTGTATTTACTGCTTTATTGTTCCTAATCCTATCCTCTTTACAGATTGTAAGCCCAGAAACCACTAAAACTCCTTCTCCAACTTCAAAGTAAGCAAAACAACTTTCTCTTTCTCTTTCCTTTGGGATAAGTAACCTCCTAAGAGTCAATATTTGGTTGTTACAAACAGCTACCTTGAGTTTAATTTCTTATAATTTATCTCTAAGAGAGAAAAGGGAAAAGTAAACTATTTCTTTGTCCTGCAGTGCACCTCGTAAAAACTACGCTCCCAGTGGCTATTCTCAGTGGCGTAGAGTGGCCACTAAACTGGGGGTCAAGTAAGTGCATTCTGAGAGCATTTCAGCATGTTTCATGTGGCTCCCCCACCCCCAAATATTTTGTAGCATACATTACTGTGTGAATTAATTCATAGCGCTGTCATGACTGTTTGCTGTAGAATGTTTAGATTCCGATGTTTTCTTAATGGATCGTGAATGTTGATAATGGTGTTGATGTAATTTTCTGCCTTCCACTTTTCTGTTCTTTGGATTTTGGTTAGATTGTGGCAATGAAGTTGGTTTTGAATACTGATGTATTTTGCCTACATTTTGTAGCATTTTTGAATTTGCAATAATATTGTTGGTCAATTTCAATGTTGTCATCTGTCTAACTTAAAAGTTGTGGGCAGAACACTACATCAATACCAATAGCATATTTTTATCTCAGAAAGATATTTCCTTTTATACCAATAGGTGATAGCTTAAAAATAGTTATATGGGTTATTTTCACCATATGCTTACATTTTAGAATTAAAAGATATTTTTCCAAACAACATAATTACTTAAATAAATGAACATAGGTGTTTTTAAATATGTGAAAAGTATATGGAAAAGCAAAAATGTTCCATAGGATTCAATAGTAATTACGGGTGTCTTAGGATTGAAAGGTGTAAGGTACTAGTGAACTGTACTAGTAACTCGTAACTCAAAAACTACAGCACGAGATAAAATGAAACAGCACGAGATGAAATAAAAATATCAAATATTAAAAGAACATGGCTGGAGACTGAAAAATGTAAATAGCACATGTAATTTAGTTAACCTGAATAAAGAGTATTTTTTATACTTACGTGTGGTCACATATGCTAAAAAAGGGTTAAGTAAAAAGACTGGCCTTTATTGAGGTCTAAAAAAAAGGCGTGCTGGAAGTCTTCACAGTGTTTGTTGTAAAGCTTTTTATAAAGGGAAAGTGTTTTCTACTGTACAAGAGGGTGTTTCCATCAATATTTTATTCAGAGTTCCTATGCTACATGAGAATCCTAGAAAGCCTGGAATTGTAGGGAAATTTTATTTAGGCCAAGAAAGTCATGGAGGGTTGTTTATTTTTGCAAAAATTTGCAAAGAACCTGAAAAATCCAATTTTAATATTTACACCCCTTTTTGTGTTTGAAAAAGAAAAATATACAATAAGTATTTAATTGTAACAAAGATAACAAGATGGCTAATATACCCTAGAATTCTCTTGAAATTTAACTGGAAATCTTGGTATAGTAAGGGAATTTTATTTTCAAAAATAAATCATGGAAACCCTGTTTTTATCATGGAACAAATATGCTTTTTTAATTTTAAAATTCCATTCACTTATGAAATTCTTCTAGAAAGTAGTTTTTAGAGCTGTAGTATGACAGAATTGAGGAACTTCATTTTTTACTAATAGGTACTAAAAAAAATCTATTTATTTTAACTAAAGCAAGAGTAAACTTCCAAATGTTGAATTTTTGCATGCTCTTTAGATATTTGCCTGAATTTTATTACTTTCCATTCCTACTTAGCATGAATGTTCTTGAAATACAGCTTTTTTGTTTCAGCTTTTATTTGATGTTTATGTTACTTTGAATTTTATTTTAACTTACTATTTTCTATCTTCTTTTTAAATTCGAGGTTGCACTCATTGCCATTTATGGTTAAAACTTTGCTCTATTTTGAGATAATAATAATCTAACATTTTCAGCAAAGTGATCTGCGAAGAAAAAGAAGTTGAAGCTGTGGAAGAAGTTCACACAAAGTAAGATTAGTTTTTGATTATAGAGATATGCATGTGGTGCGCTTGACTCATTATAGAATTTTTTGTCTTACAATTCTGAATGTTTTCCACTTTTTAAACAATAACTAATCATTTATAAATTGGTGTATTCTAAATATAAATTTTCATGTGCATGGTATGTTTCTTAATATTCTTAGCCTGTCATCTCATTTAAAAAAAACTCTCAAGAATTTTTCATGCTTTTCAATGGTACAATTATTTTATCTAATGTAGATTGAAGAAAATACATGTTCCACTTGCTGACTTCACATCACTTAATACCAAACAAATAGGTTTCTTAATAACAGATTAAGTAGTGGTACTCTACTAGACTGCAACATTTCTTAACCCTATGATGTCACTACACAGAAGGAAAAACTGAGTAAACAGAGCCTGTTAGTTTGCTAACAAGGAAACATTCTCTAGGGTGAACTCTCAGAATTGGACGAAAATTTTATAGGGCTCATAGTATATGACTCAAAACACCTTCTGTAAAAACATCAGCTGCTAAATTACAGTAGAAAAGCTGTAAAAAATTATTAAAAATTATCATATTTAACGCCAAATGTAACCCTACTAGGCGAGGATGCTTCCTTTGGCTCTGTGCCAAATGCTAGAATAAACTGGCCACGTTTTCTCTGAAGTAGTTTAAATGAGCGAATAAAAAAAAAAGGTTCATCAAATGCAAAAAAAAGGATTAAAAATGAATTAAAGGAGGAAAATTAAATTAAAGGAAAGGAAATTAATTACAAAACAGTTGTTTTAATGGATATTCTTAAGTACTTTTATCAAAATATCTCAATTTCACGTTAAATACAAATTTAATCATCCCATCTGATAGAAAATTCGCCAAGTCGCCAAGTGGTGTTAACTGAATGTGGTTGGCATCTCAGAACCCAATTTTCAAAGTTAATTTACTCCTTTCCTAATGAAATTTAGCAGCTAATTTTTTCACAGTAAGTTTTTTTAGCCATCTTCTTATGCCTGTAAAATTTTCATCCAATTCTGTGAGTTCACCCTGAGAACGTTTCCTTGTAAGAGGGAGTTTCAATATGCAAACGCTATATATACATCTGTTTAACAAACTAATATTTCTAAATTGAAGCTCTTAGTTTCACTCAAAGTTCAGACACAGCCTGGGAACTAATTTCTTTGTTTTGTTTCTTCAGGGTCAAGTAACGTTGCAGTCTAGTATAATAATAGGTTTATTAGTCATACTCTATTAGCAAGAACTAGACTACTTGTTGAAGAAAATAACATAACAGCAAAAGATTGGAGTCGAACAAACTCTAAGAACTTTGGCCAAGTAGTTTTTAAGTAGTTAGCGTGTTTGTTTTGTAAAACAATTCCAAAGAATTTGAAATTTGGTAATAAAATGGGCAAATTACGCAAAACTCTTACTATGATAATGATTTCTCCCTTCAACAGTGGCTTCTGTTTCAACTAATTTCTTAATGTTCTTGGGCTTACATTTTTCAGCTTGCAAAACTTGTGGTAAATAATAAATTTGCTGAAATAAATGTGCTTTTATTTTATAAAATTTCATAATAAAAATTGCCTTATATTCTTTCAAATATATCTTCACACGCTTAAAGTTAATTTTTATTCACTTTAGCATATGTGAAGCCAACTCTGCTTCTATGGAATCATTGGATGATGGTAAGGACATAATCTTGTGCTGTTACCCTATTTGTATACCATCTTAAAATTAATTAAATTTCTTTGTATTCATCTTAATTCTAAACTCTTTAATTAAGTGAAAACTGTTGATTTTGTGATGCATTTATTGTCATTATTCAGATTGATGAAATATCTTTTATTAATATAGGTAGCCAAGGATCAAGTGATGCTGAAGATGATACCATGCTTCAGTTACTTGATGATGAACCAGAAACATGGAATAGTACTGTAGACAAAAAGGTAAATGAGCTTTTAGAATTTACATTGAAAAATTATTCTATAGTAGACTCCACTTAATGTGATCACAGTTAATGTTATCAACTGGAAAATTTTATCAAAATTGCCTGTTCCCTATCACTCCTTTTTAAATTAACCCAAATTTTATTGTTTTATGTGATCAGAATATAGTTTAATGTTATCAAAATTTGGTAAATCCTTTCAAACCTCCTTTTTTCCTGTTGGAAGGCCAATTTTTAATACATAAACATACAAAATGAGACATTAATGAAGTAGTGTTGTATGATCTACTCTTCTATATTTTTCTTTAAAAATGCTGAATACATACATACAAGTTGCAAAATGCATACTAGAATATTGTAAATGCTTCAAGACTACACAGTCGTAAATTTAATGACACTCGAGTTACACTGTTTGCCCCTTTTCATTATAGAACCACTTATTATCAATCGTATGTTATCATTCTGTTCTTGGACAAATGTGATCATAAGCAGTAGACTGTAGTAGCCTGCATTATAAGGTCTATTTAGATTGTACTAAAGATATTACATTATGTACCGAGTTAAATCTTTCACAAAAATGAGAAAACTTCACTTTTCTAATTATTGCTTCTCTTAATATTTTAATCTTCTTAAATATTTTTTTCTCTTTACTTAGATTTTAAAAAAGTTAAAAGAAAAAGATGTAAAAAGACAAGAAGCAATTTATGGTAAGTTTGGTTTTTAATGTTCATATATTTATTTTAAAATTTTGTCTTATCTTATAAAATTATACTGTTTGCACTAACAACTTCATTTTTATAATTTTAATTTCAGAGCTTATTTTAACAGAAAAGCACCATTGCCTAACTCTGAAAGTCATGCAACGGGTAATACTCTTTTAATTGTGTTTTAAAGTTCTTGTGTTAAATTAATCCTTAGTTTTAAGCTTTCTTTAACAATTTACCTAGGCTGCAATGAACTAAAACTCTCAACTTGGCATTTTTTTTTTCAATAACACATCATAGAATAATTTTGTGTGCTTATAATGTATTAAGCTGTTCACCATTTAGTTAACACAAAAGCTTTTAACAAAACTAGACATTGAACATTGTTCAATATAGTGCTGGAGTTACTTTTTGGTGACAGTTATGATATTGATAAAATAGATCAATGTAATTATACCCAAGTACCATATATTTTTTTAAAAATCTAAAGTTGATTCACTTTTACTTAATACTCTTTTGTGAATTCTCATAGCAAAATTGCTCGTGTCTTTTGCATGCATCTTTTTAAAAAAATACTGCATTTTGTTGAAAAATATTTCTTATACAGCACCAACAAAGAAATCAAAACCCTGATGGCTTTTAGTTAGCATCTCCTAGTTGTCGTACAAGAGAAAATTTCAGTTACTATTATTTGAAACAGTTTCCATGCTATGAAAAATGGAATAATCTACTTTTGTTGTAAATTTATAGTCTGTTTTAATTTTAGGTTTTTGCCAAAGGCATGCTGCAAGAATTGAATCATACGAAAGACATGATCCACAGGATGTTTCCTCACTTAGACCAACTCCTCAGGTACCATTTGAATTTCCTTCAGAGGTTGAGGGAAAGGCAAAGAACAGAAGCTGTGGTTTCTCATGTTGGGGACGTTCTTTTAGACCAGGTAAGATTTAATGCTCTTAATGGGTTTAAATTTATTTCTTTGCAGATTCTTTTTCTTTTTTTCAATGGAACTCAAGACTCAATTTGATAACTTTAAACTTTTCATTGTTTATTATATTATTTTTGGTAGTTGCACATTATCCACATACCAGACTGGCTTGAAAACTTTTTCAAAAACAAATAAGAATAGCAAATTATACATTTTACTTCAAGTTGAGGGCTGAATAAGAACACAATCAAAATAAAACTAAAAGAATTTGCTTGACAGGCTTGAATTTTTGGCGATTATTGCTGGCATTTTTCTTGAGCATTTCTTTTACCTTGCCCCAAATTATGTAACAGTTTACCTTATGATTTGAAGATTATTCCATATTTAAAACTTTCAAGCAATCACTTCATAACTTTTTAATTAATATTAATGATAAAGATGCATTTTTTTTTTTCAATTTAAAGAAGCAAAAGTAATTTTTAACGCCTAGCTGTTCCGGTCTTACTTGATTGTATGTTTTTGTTATTGGTTTATTTACATGTCGGTATATTACATTGTTTTTTAATAATTTGATATTGTCTAACATTGTAGGTAATTATATTGTAGTACTTATCTGTCACCTAAACATGTTGTTTCCCCTTGTTGAGAAACACGTTTTTTCTTTCTTGTTATGTTGCTTATGCAGATAATACACAAGTACCATTTTTTCATAAATTACCTGCTCATTTCCAATTATCTAAAAATCAGGTTGTATGGTAACTAGATAGTAGTAACAGCATATAACCCACAAAACAACTTATAGCAAGGAGAAAATAAAGTAAAAATTGTTGTAGCTTTTAAAGCTAATTTGTATTGTGCACACAATGCAGTACAAGCTGTGAAAATATTTACTGCCATACTTTTGCTGTGTAAATATGTATCTAAAATTCCTCAAAAGTTTTCCTGATTTTTTTTTCCTTTTTTCAGTTTGACGGCCAAAATGCAGACGATTTGTGTACATATTATTCCCAGTTCTGCAGTCAACATAAAGAAGCTCTTTCCTTGTACAAAGACATACTGAAAACAGACAGGAAATTTCAATCATTCGTCAAGGTAAAACTAAGCTGTGTTATAAATTAAGCTCAGAGTTTCTTATGAACTTTATACTTATCGGGCTATTTGTATTCTAGAGGTGTGGTTCGAAGCCATTCTGTAAAGCTCGAGGAATACCTGAATGCATTCTCCTGGTCACACAAAGATTGACTAAGTACCCTCTTCTTATAGATGCTTTAATTAAAACTACAAAAGGTAAGAAAACTCTCAGCATTTGATAGTTTTATGTAGATTTATAAGTAGTTGAGAAAATGTAATTATCTCCCTTCCATTTCTGCACTGCATCCGATTTCCGGCCAAGGCTGTTTCAGTTAGCCTGAACCATCTGGCTCTGTCTATTGCTATTATTTTCCATCTGTTGACACCAATAGTTCTCTTGCATTTTTCGATACTGTCAATCTATCTTGTACGGGGCTTGCCTCTTCTTCTCTTACCCTCAGGCTTTAAAAACTATCTTCTTTACTGGGTTATTTTCATTTTATCTGAATACATGGCCAAGCCATTTTAGTTGTGAAACTTTAATTACCTTTACTAAATTGGTTTCCTGTTTTTTGTCTGTAAATTCAAAATTGTATAATAACTTGTTTCCTTTATTGCTCCAAAAAATTCTTCTGAATATCTTTTGTTCAAATCTCATTGAGTTTACCTTATCTAGTTTTCTCATTGTCCAATACTCACTACCATATAAAACTATTGGTCTTATTAGTGTTTTGTATAATTGTATTTTTGTTTCCTTGTTTATGAATTTAATTTAATTAGATTTAAATTGGTTTCTCAATCTATAGTAACATCTATTAACATGTTGATTCTAGAAAATCTAATAAGATTGCAAAATTTAGAGAAATTCCCTTGTGTATTCCTACATTTAGATAATGTTAGTTACACTCTCTTTAAACAGTAGAAGTCACTCTTTTTTCATAGGGAAAATTTTGGTGTACTTTTGATCTGAATATTAAAGTTTAATTCAATAGATATTTACTATACTCCTTAATGTGAATAGTGAGATAAATATTCAGTGGGTAAGGTAAAATAAAAGGGTATTTACATGTACCTATTTTTGCTTGTTTCTGAACTACCCTTACCAAAATGTTTACAAAATAATTTGTCTTAAGTTTTATTTTTTATAATGTATATTATCTTAAGAGCAGAGTTTATACAATGTGGTGTTTCTTTTATTAGATAACAAATTAGAAATTGAGAGGCTACTTAAAGCTCAGAGCAACATTAAGGTAAGGTTTGATTGATTTGTACTAATATAACTTTCTAACCTAATGTTGATTGTGACCCTGTTTGTTTCTTTTAATTATAGGACATAGTAGTTCTTGTTAATTCTGCTGTAGCTGAGAAAGACAGAGAAGCCAGGCTTTTGGAAATTTATAATAGGATTGATGCCAAATCAACAGCCTTCTATAAGAAGAAAAAGTTTAAGGTGATTGAAGTTTAAAAAAAACTATTTTCTAAACCATGTTCTCAACTTTTGCTTCAATTTAACACTAAATTTCTTTCCAATTCAGTATTAATGCTTTATAAAGAAGTTTTTATGGCCCAGTGTATAGCTCAATAAAAATTATCATTCTAAAGTAATTTGCATTGACAAATGAAGATTATATAAATGGTTTGATGTTCAAAAAGTATAACTGTAGGGATTCCTTTTTATTTTAGAAATCAGATTTACTATCAGATGGCCGCAAACTACGTTACGAAGGCACCCTGGAATGGAAGAGCGCTAGAGGAAAAGCCATTGGTTTGTATATTTATTATTATATCCAATATGTATTAGGTTATTTCTTAAGAACATACTTATTGATTAGGTTTTAAGCCCAGCAAATGTTATTAAACATTTTTGATACATAATGATTCTGATTTTTAAAGTTCCTGTCACATATTTCAGATATACATATGATAATCCTGTCGGATGTGATAGTTCTCCTACAAGAAAACAATCAAAAATACAGTTTTGCATCTTTGGATAACAAGGTCAGTTAGTCATCATATTCCAACTCGTGTATTATTCTGAGATCACTGGCATTTGAGTTTATTCCTAAATGACCTCCATCTGACCTTGATTTTTGCGTTTCCAGGCTGCTGTCATTTCTCTCCCCAAATTGCTGGTTCGAGAAAAGGCTGGACAGAATAGTCGAGGGTTGTACCTGATATCTTCTAACCCCAGTGACCCTGAAATGTATGAAATGCTGGCTGCTTCTCCTAAAGACAAGAAGCAGTGGCTTCAAATAATAAGGGATTCAGTGGCCATAGCAGCTAAAGGTTTGTTGGATTTTTCTGAAATTTGAGGGATTAATAACTTTAGGAGTATTGTATTGTTACTGCTTGTGTTGAACGAAATGTGAATGTCCTTAATTATTTTTAAAAATAGTTAATTATTTTCCTCATTGAAAATTTCTTGTTAAAAGTACTTTGTGCATGTAAATTATGTATGGATTTTTAGTTGAAATGTTTTTATTCATACATGATTAAGTATCGACAAATATTTCTTGTTGATACTTTTATCTATTACTTTATGTATTTTTAATCTTCAAAGTATTTTCTAGTTTTAAAATTTTATTGGAGTTAGTCCTTTAGAGGAATTAAGGTAGTGTAGTGTTTTGAAAGAATAACTCTTAAGTTTCAAGACAAAGTCTTTATTTATGGAGACCAAAACAGAAAAAATATCAGGTTGGAAGCCTATTGCAAAAGATTTCAAATCATTTTTATAGTGTGAGACACAGCTCACTTTACTTTACTTACATTTACTAAATTAGCATATAAAATAACACATTGAAGAATCATAACTCAATTCAGTTTCATAAAAGGCATACAGTTTAATGGTGATGCCAAGTGCAGAAAACTTAGGGATAGTTAGAATTTTTTTAGATATAAACTTTTGATAAATAAATTTCTTATTTTTACAAATGTTGTAGAAACATCACTGCATTTTAGGCCGAAGATGTGACTGACATTTTCTTTAAAACAAAAGGATTAAAAAACTAAATTTGTAGAAATTTAAAAAAAAACTGTGCAGAAAGTGTTTGGTTTATCAAAATCTTTAATTTTGATGCTTCAATTTATAGAAGCCAGAGGACTGTCCAGTACAAGAAACAGTGCAGATGAAGATCAGTCTTTAGAAGATGAAACTGCTTCTAAATTAGCTGATTTGTGTGGTAAGTGACTCTCCAAAATATTTTAGATATTTTTTTACAAGTTATTCAGTTACATTTTCACTTAATTTTACATGGAATCAAGTTAGAGGTTTGAGTAATGATGATTAAAGGGTTCAATACTTTTTTTTGTTTTAGCAACATTGCAAGAGAAAGATGCTGAGATTGTGAGCTTATGTGAGGACAAGATTAAAGCTATGATGAGTGCCCTGGTAAGTGGTTCAAAATTTTGTGACCCATCTGCAACAAAAAAGTAACATTTTCAGTGCAATGTTAAGTTTAAATACTTTTTGTATTGGTTTTGATGATTAAGCATGCAATATTATAGTTTATTTTCACTTAAAAGTATTCTATAGTTTAAAAAAATTACCTAAAATTAAAAAACCTTACTTGTAAACAGCATATAAATTTAATATTCCACTATTAAGAATCAGTACCTTTTTAATTGTTAATTTAAACCCTAGCCTGTTGGTACAACAGTGTTTGTTACACAGTTAATTGATCCAGTTAGAAACCTTGTAAATATCATAGTTGCTGTGAGAACCCCTGAATTTCAGTACCCTCTTCCTAAACTCTCTAATTGAAAATAAATGTTGAATTAATTGCTTAAAATATTTGAAGCTTAAAAAGCTGTATAAAATACTTAGTTCATATTTGTTACTTATTCACATATTAATATACCTTCTGAAGTATAAAGCAACAGTATGTTTTATAATACCCCTATTTTTTTCAGGAATTGCTAGGTTTTGACAGGCAAAAATTACCAACAGTAAGTAAATACTATTTTCTCTATTGTTGGAAATTACAAAGAAATAATATGAAAATTTAAATTAATTGAACTTTTAAATTATTCTAATCTTTAAATACTACTTACTATTTTAACAATGTCTTTAATCTAAAAAATTAGACAAATTTTGGAGGTTTCTTAGAAAATCATAAAATTTGTTTGGTTACAGGTGGATCTTCAGCAGTTTCTGCAGAAAGATGAAGAAGAAACTGAACAGTTATTGCTATTTTACTTAAGCCAAGGTGGGAATTGTTCATTTTTAAAAAATAAAGAAGACAACCCTATTGTTTAAAATTTTAAAATGTTTCTAAACTTTTTAATTTTAAGGCTTAGAATCTTTTTTGGGACATAAAACTTTGATAATTCTTATTAGTGACATATTTTACTCATTATATGACATTACATGACTCATTATATGCATTTATAATTAAAAAAATAAGTATGTAGTATTTGCTTATTTATTATTTATGTGAAAGTTTTGCTACACTACAATGTTAATAAGAAGTCTTGGAGTGTGAAACAGTCATGAACATTCAAGTAAATATTTGGAGAAATGTTAAAAAGGAAAAACAATTTATAATATATAGGTTATATAAATTAACAAGGTTATTTTATGCTAAACTAAAAGTTAAACATAAAACATTTATATAATAAGGAAAATTTTTCCCATACATTTATATTCCTATACTTTAGTGTCTGGGGTTTTTACAAACTAACTTAACTTGTTGACTAAGTTAGAACTATTCCCTCAATTCAAGATACAAGGTTGATAAGCTTGTTGCATTTATCATATTATGCATTATTATTATTTATTATATATGCATTATTTATATTTTGTAAAAACTGTAATTTCTTTGCAGCCTCCAATCTTGCCAGTCGCATGCTGTATTACGATTCCAACCCTCATTCCAATTCCTTGGAGAGCTCCACGTCTGCCAGCATGTCTCCAGTCTTGCCAAAGAGAGCAGAAACGTTTGCGGGTTTTGACAATTCGGGGAGAGAAATGTCTGATAAAGGTTTGTGGATTTGTCTACAATAGTGACTTTGTTTATTGTAGCTAGAGGGCTAATTTGTTTGTCTCCAAATGTAGTCAGTGCTTTGAAAAGGAAGCTGATGCAGCTGAAAGAAATGGAAGGGGATGGCCATGGTGATAAGGAGCTTTCGTGTTCAGATTCCAGTCTTCATATAAAAGTAATAATTTATGTTTATCAATCAACACTTTCACAAATAGTTTTATTGTAGATGTGTGGTTTTCCTTTAAGAACTACAAAATACAGTAGAACCTCAATACAGTGACCCCCTTTGAGACCAACAAGATGTGTCTGGTTCAAAATCCTGACTTGTCATTTGCTTGATGAGTATGTTTGCCTGACATGTCACTGGCCAAAGTTTGCCTGGCAACTCATTTGTCAGAGACAGCAAGTATCTTTGATTTCTCCCGCAAATGCTATTCCTATGGGATCACTACTTGAAATGACATTCCACTTTTTTAAGGATAGGACCTCAGTGTTTGGGGCTCTAGCCCCCTTTTGTCATCGAACCCGGGGATTCTGGGATGCAGATTCATACAATCACCCCAACCTAAAAAAAATATTAAGCCCCTCATATTTCGACAATGTAATAGATTCCTATCTCTAGGGCATATGTACCTGTCAGGCAAATGAGTTGTTGTTGAATGGATCCCCAACAAGATCTGTTCGTTTTTTAAATGAATGTAATTACTACTGTGATAAAAACAACCGGTACTTTTGTTACTGGTCATTGTAATAATTGGGGTCGTTGTAAACAGGTTCAACTGTAGTTAAATTTAATTATATTAATAATTAATTTTTTTTTCTTCCAGGCTAAATCAGAAGGAAATTCTAATATAAAATTCATCTCAAATCTAAAAAGTCCAGTAAGTAAAATTTTTATTTTAAATTTTTCTTTGTGTAGTTCAAAACTTACAAAATACGAGGGTTGTTTTTTTTTCAACTTCCGTTTTGCTCCTGAAAAAAAAGTAGTTGGAATTTCGATATAGTTTTGGTACTGGTAGTTAGGTACATCCTTCAGGATCAATTTGCATCTTTACTGCATAAAAATCGGACATTTTTTCTATTAGTTATCGAATTTACAAGCGCGCTTCTCGAACTTTTTTCCCGCCAACCCATAGAGAATTTCGCTTTCTACTTCGTGCGACCGCTCCTTTCGCCCAGCATTTAACATTAAACAATGGGTGAGCAGGTGAAAATTGCAGGAGGGGAAAGCGAAATTCTCTATGGACTGGCGGGAAATAAGTTCGAGGAGCGCGCTTGTAAATTCGATAACTAACATAAAAAATGTCCGATTTTTATGCAGTAAAGATGCAAATTGATCCTGAAGGATGTACTTAACTACCAGTACCAAAATTATTTCGAAATTCCTACTACTTTTTTTTCAGGAGCAAAACTGAAGTTAAAAAAAAAACAACCCTCGTACATTCATAGAATTTCTAATGAATGACATTAAGATATTCATTCTTAAATTATCAAATGTTTGTAAGCTTAGTAGAATAGTATTTGAATCAGTTCGGTTAATTTTGAGTCATAATTGTGTTTCAAAAATTTAAATTGTTAGTTCATTAAAAGTTGGATTAAGGAATGTGTCCCTAATTACACAAAAAACTAAACTGTCAATTGTTTTAAAAGGCACTTTTTACACGTAGGTAAATTGCGTACACGCATTCTTTGTTATTTTTTTATGGATATTTTAACAAACCTGTAATTTCTGTCCCAAGCCATGTTTTACGTTTAATTTCAACTCATCATTCATTTTTTTGTTGTTTCTTGTTCTTCTATGAGTATGAATCCTTTTTGAATATTTTTTTTTTGTTTCTGGTTCTTACCATAGTTTGAAAAAATGAAAAACTTTCATTGCCTATGAATTAAGTATTATATTTATATCAACTGCACCTAGTTTTTGACCCCAGAGGTTGTAAACAAGCTAATGAAATTAATAAGCTCTCCAAAATTTTGAGGTTGACTGTCACAATATTCTAATTTCCAATTAATGAATTATGCTTAATATTTGAAAAAAATCAGGTTTTTTCAGTTATTCCAACACTTTTGGGGGAAAAACTTTCTGCAAAATAAAAATATAACTTCTCTTCTCATGCACTTGTATTATTCAACTATATTTCTTACAAAACAAACTTTTTGAAAGTGTAAGGCTAAAACTAACTGAGCCATTTTGCTCTTAGGAAATGGTTTCTAGTGCGAGTGTGCCAAATAATTCTCCATCCCAGGATGGTTACTGCCGAATTCAACAGGTGGCTGAACTAAACCAGCTTCTGGTAAATGTTACGGTAAGTTAAGCTCATTGCAAGCTGTGTTTGTGTTTCTTGAATTGTTCCTTATTGAATGTACTGTATGAGTATAATTTGTTGTGAAGTATTTTCTGACAAATGGAACAAAATTTCCTGCTATTTACTGCTTAGATATGACTTCAAATAGTTTTTTTGTGGCAAGTGTGATTTGGCATACGTAGAATAGCTGGAAAAGTCAGGGAATTTAATTTCACCAAAAAATCATAGAAATTGCTAATTTTTGCCAAAAATCCTGGTAAATCATACAGAATACCTGGAAAATGGTCAATTCTGAAGTTTGTATCTCAATTTTGACTCTAGAAAGTAAAAATTAGGCTATTTATTGAAAATATATGCTCTAAAAAGCAAGAAATACATGAAGAATGACGTGAATTTCTAGTTTTTCTTACCAAAAAATCTTCGAAATTAACCTGGAAAAGTCGGGGAATTTTATTTCCAAAATTGACAAGGGAACCCTGTTTAAAGCAAAATTGGTAAACCAGAAATTGATGAACAAAGTAATGCTTATCAATATTTTTTACTAAAATTTATTTTCCATACAATTATATGTACTTTTCTATACTTTCATTTAGTTCAACTGTTTAGTGATCCGTTTTTCAAACACAAAAGCTTAATTTTCATACATTCTGTCAATCCTTTTAAGTAATTAAAATACTTTTACTTTTTTAGAGCTTACTTCATCATCACTTATCTGTATGTCGAAAGTAAGTCGGTTCTTTTATTGATTGTTGCATACCATTACTTTGGCAATTTTTTTCATATAGCTATCAGTTAAAAATAAATTATTTACTGGAGATTTCCACTTTACAGGGAACACGGAAGACGCCGCTACCGTCCTGACCACCAGCTGGAAGAACTGCGCAACATTCAGGAAAAGCTGAGTCAAGAGAGGCTGCAGTGGGAGCAAGAGAAGGCCAAGCAGGAGAAAGAGTTGGAAAGGAAAAAGGCTGAGTTACTGTTGTTACAGGTAATTTCTTGGAATTCGTGGAATTGAATGTATTTGTATTGACTTTACATAGAAATTTTTAGTTTCTTATTGGGGTTAATTCAACTAGTTTATGTGATTCATGTTGAGTAAAACTTATGCCTCATAGGCCTCTGAAATAAGCTTTATTTCAGTTGGTGTATATAGGAATGCTGTGTTAGTTTCAGCTTTGTATTTGTTTGAAGCATAATACAAATTAGATATTATGAAATATTCCCCTACTTAATTAAGCTTTATGTTTAAATTTTTTATTTTTATTCCATTCCAAATATTTCACTTATTACTGTGCCGTGTGTCCTTTTCCCTATGCTTGTTACTTATTACTTTTACATCCCTATGTTTTGGTATGTTGATGGTATTGAACAGAATTATGTTGAGATTTAAAATTCTACAATTCCCTTAAAAACACCTTTTAAGCATGTGATTTTCACTGTATCATATTGGGGCATTTCACACAAAAAAGCTGATAGTTTTACAAGACCTCTGTTTATCTAAAAATTGTATAGAACCTCAATCTTCATCAACCTCTAACTTTATTGATTCTTTTTAAAAACCCACCTGATTCTAGGGGTCTATTTAACCCTCTTTGAAATTGTCCAATCCAAATTGTGTTTGTTAAAAATTTTTGGTCTGATCTAATTTTGAAATTTAGAAACTAACTTTGAAAAGTTACAAGCGTTTTTCCAAAACAGCGTCTAACTCAAGCATCATTAAAATCCTCTCGCCCTCCTTGTCAGGAAAATAAGCTAGTAACAAACTCCTTAGGTGCTTGCATAATATTTACTTGTGTAGCCCTCTGTCTTAACATCCAATCTCACATCGCCCTCCTTTCAGAAACGGCTGAGCTCCGACGAATCCACCCTCGAAGCCAACAAGCTGAGCTGCCACCCTGGAGCGGACCACCGCGTGTGCGACCACAACTGCAGCTCTCTCAGCCTGTGCAAGCACCGTCGTTCCGCCTCCTTCGATTTCCGAACCCTCGGGACCCTCACACAAGACGTCGGAGGGCGCCAATCCTGGAGCGGGCCCATCATGGACTCCTGGCACCAACAATTCTGCTCCACCCAGAGTACCTCCGACATCCCCCAATCCACCAACCACCAACAGGAACCATCGAAACAACTCGCCGAGAACCACCTCTTCATTAACAACTCGGACAGCGAGGGTTTGATCACCCGGCGGGTGTCTGCCTGCGATGTTGCGCCGAGTAAGGGGAAGAGACTGTCCCCCGAGGCCTACGGGAAGTGTCTGTGCCCGGCGTTGCAGAGTGTTAACAACGGACACGGGAAGTCTTTCTGCGGTTGTCGGGATTCGCTGTAGTAGTCTGAGTGGGTGGTTTTGTAGTACTAGTAGTAAGGTGGACAATCATTTCCATTTGGACCTCCTGCACGGGTGATATTGATATTGAGCAATGGGTGTTCAGGTGGTGTTTGTCGCTGGAATCATCGGTACTTGCGTGTTATCCGCAAGTTTTTCGGTTGTGTATTGACGAGTGGTTTTGTTGGGAATCGAAAATTAGTTGGTCGTTTTCGTTTCGAAGGGTTTTTTTTATCTCGTTGGAAATTGTTATTTGTTGGGGTTTTAAGAAATTGCTAGCAATCCAATTGGTACTGAGTGAGTTCAAGTTAATAAGAATGCAATAAAGACAAAGCAAAAAACATGTCAAACTGAGTTCCGTTGACAATTTTTCGATTGTTGACGAGGGTTTTTTTTGGGGTGTGTGTTGAGAATCAAAAATTAGTTGGTCATTTTCGTTTTGAAGGGGTTTTTATCTCGTTAGAAATTTTTATTTGTTGAGGTTTTAAGAAATTGATAGCAATCCAATTGATACTGAGTTTGAGTTAATAAGAATGCAATAAAGACGAGGCAAAAATTATGTCAAGCTGAGTGAAATCTTTGGCAATTAGTTTCTGGCGCGTGATTTTATTTGGGTGTGTTGAGAATCAAAAAGTAGCTGTGCATTTTCGTTTCGAAAGGGTTTTTATCTCATTGTAAATTTTATTTGTTGAGGTTTTAAGAAATTGCTAGCAATCCAATTGGTACTGAGTTAAAATTAATAAGAATGCAATAAAGACGAAGCAAAAAACATGTCAAACTGAGTTAAATCTTTGGCAATATTTCCGGCATGCAGATAATACGCAAGTACCTGGGAATCTCTTGTTGTCAGACTGTTTTTGGTGTCCCCAAATCAAGGGTCTCCAAGGTTTTTAGATCACACTTGTACTACTCCATAATGTACCTACAATTAGAGAGCCAAACCCTTATCATATGGGAATGTTTAGTAAGGAAATTTTGCATGAAAATTAAAATTTTTCATGCTGTGTTTAAATAAGTTTTATTATAAACCTCTTAGTTAAAAAAATATTATATTGTAAATTTTATGACATATCTTTTGCATTTTGGTTCTGTTGATACATTGAAGTCTCACTAAAAAATCCAATCGGCTACAGTGGGCCACATTTTATTAGCTGGAGGGCCAGTTTTGTCCCATACTTTGGAGACCCTTGTCCTAAAATTGATCCTCTTATGTTTATTAAGGGTTGCATTTATGTCACAAATCTTGCCATGTGGTTGAAAGTGTGGAGACTTATGCATGCAATTTTAAGTGATTTGATGAAAGAAAGTGTGATTTTACTGTGGTTTTTAGAATCAAAAATGAAATATGCATCTTCATTTTAAAGATGTTTTTATCTCGTTGGAAATTGTTATTTGTTGAGATTTTAATATTCTAGTTGCTTGTTTGAATTTCACAAAATCTGAAAGGTGTTAACAGTATGCTCCATCACAGATGCATTGTATTGTAGTTATTCTTTTCTAAATCAAAAGTGCTGCAGCATGTCTTCATTGGGAAGATTGGTTTATTAAGTTTTTGGCACTTGAGTTTCAGAGAAGTCAGAAAATTTTTTACATATGTTAATGACTCAATAATTTTGATTTTAGATTTCAATTTTTTTTTTAATTGCAATATACAGTGATGTTTTTAACGTAGATTTATGTTGAAGCGTTAATGCTAATCATTCAAAAAGCTTGCACTTGCAAGTCGGGGAATGCTTGTACTTAAATGTCACTTGCAAAAATTACTTTTTTTTAAATTAGTTTTATTTTAACTAGTAATTACTAGTTAATGGATACAAAATGTATTTCTGCCATGCACTTTTTGTAAAGAGATGTTACATTTAGCAATAAGCCTTTGCATGTGATTTACGGTGTGAAATTCCAGAAAAGATTTTTCACTTTTCTCGCTGGGGTTTAGGGAAAAGTTCAATGTTTGAATTGATAACAGTGAGAAGTTTGCATGATTTACTTACTAAATTAATTCACCGGTTTTTTACACTGTTGGTATACTACTATTGCTGTTTTTAAACAAACCTTATTTTATTTATTCAATTAGTCATTTAATGTGGTCTTTTTTTGAATCTCTTTCATTTTATTTTTCATTCCATTTTTATTTGTTAGGTTTAAACCATTTTGTCATATGACTTAAGTTGTAAAGTACTTATAAGTTATTTGTACATATTTTGTAATTAGGTGACTTGTAATTAGGATAGGTAAATTAAGTTAGGCTTATTTTCATATGGATTTAAATTATAGATTTGATTCTGTTTCATGGAATGGTGACATTTTTGCATTGTGTAATATTTTTCTAAACTTCAAGGAATACAATTAAGATGGTTAATTTACTCACTTTTACTTCTAAATAAGTTAAAAAAAAAATTAGGAAGGTATTGAGGATGCATGTTAAATATGTCCCAAGTTATTTTTCAAATTGTCTTATTGTTAATTCTTTGATATTTAAGCTTTTAAAACTTTTTGGGCATACTGAAATCTTTTTAATTAGTTATTGTTTTAAACACTAATATGCAGTAAATAATTAGTTTGATTTATTTCAATCAAAAATGTTTAATTACCTTGGTGCTGTTTTAAAAAAAATTATAATTTTTTCTCAACTAGCCCTGCTTGGTACAATCAATGAGTCTATGCAATTAAAATGTGCCTAGGGAATTGATAGATTTGCTGTGAATAAAAAGTAATGTTGGATTCTCAAATCAAAAACATCAAATTTATTTATAAGAATTTCTTTATCGAGTTTGACATTCATGATGAACTAATATTTTTTTCTACTTTCAACTTTTTCTTTTCTTCAGGTAATGCATTTGATTTTACTTTTTAGTTTTATTTTCAGCATTTTTGTATTTTGTTACATTTGCTTCCAAATTTTATGATTGAGCTTTGCTTCTAAATTTTATGATTAAGCTTTGCTTCCCTGTTCTCGTTTTTGATAATTAGGTTTAATATTCCTGTACAGTTTTATGTACATTGGGATTTTTTGTTTTGTAAATAGCTGTTGTAAATTTTGTAAATATTTATAAAACATTCTTGGCACTAATGGCATTTTATGAAATTCCAAAATGTGTTCTTCCTAGATCTTTGTACTTCCCAGTGTTCCAACTAGGGTAAGTGCACCAGTAGCCGACCAGTCACCAGTTTCCGTCCAAAGCGACTTTATTTAATCAGAATAAGAAAATAAAAAGACTTAAAAACTTTCTGTCAACGCTAAAAATTCAATAAAATTATGTATAAAAATATAGCTATCCGAAAAATCCCCTAAAATTTGTATCAAAGGTGAAGAAAGCGAAAATGTGAACACACCTAAAAATTTGCTTACTTTTTAGTGTCTCGCAACTACGTCAATATGGCCGTATGTTTTTAAAAAACTTCAAATAATTCCTTTGAAAACGCTATTTGATATTTAATTTTTGCATAACCACATTGTTTACTGTCCAAACAAAATAAGTAAACAAACATTTTTGAACAAATAATTTTTTAAACAATAATTTTAGTGTGGTCGGGTATTGGAACGTTGTTTTACGAATCTGTACCAATATCCGACCAGAGTGGTCGAAAAATGGAGCAGTGTATTTTTTGCTTAGATCCAATATCCGACCACTACTTAAAATTAATAAAACAAGGAATAATTAACCAAAATAAATATTCACAAAGAACTAGAAATATTTAAAAAAGATTCAGCTTTAAATATAACAAATATCAAACGATAATTAATTCAATTTCACTACTTTTATTTGATATATTTAGCAATTTTAATTAAAAAGTATGAATGGCTTGTTTTGTTTACCAAGCTAAAAAATCTTAATTAATTTTTCATTAGGTATATTTACTTAGTTTATAAACAAAGATTTTTCTTTAATTTTTATTGCTGGAATTACATTAGCGATTTAATAATTCAATAATAAATTTACTACTTAAAATTTTCTTAAATTTGACCATTTCTTAAAAAGGACCTAATTTTTTATATGAAAATGGGAAAAATCTTTTGATTTCCGAATGAAAAGCTAATAAATTTATGATTAAATATTTACAGACAGCAATGGCCTTGAATCTCGAACATTTTCTTGACCATTTAGCGAATTTGTTTGGTCAATTAAAACGATGCAGAGAAAAAGCTTGCACTTTTCATCTTTATATGACTAAGACTTTTCTACATTCTGATTATGAAACAAGGGCGTATCCCCCCCCCCCCCCCGAAATTTTGAATAAATGTACTAAAATTAGTCAGTTAAACTACATTTTTAGGTTCACATTTCCAAAAATATTCTGGGGGAGGACCCCCGCAGACATCCTTTTTGTACTTTGTAACTATATTATTCACATTTTCTTCATTATTCACTTCATGAGGATGCAAGTCATGCCTTAAATGTTTTAAAAAACTAATTTGAATCTATTAAATATGCATGGAGTGCTTAGGAATATTTTTGGGACCTCTCCCCTGGTGCAAAAATTTAGCTTTAGGCTAAATTTAATAGCTATATTTTTAAGAGGATATTGGGGCCCATCTCGAAATAAATTTCTATGTACACCACTGATATGAAATTGAAGGTGTCAATTTTTATATTCATTATAACCAAATGACGCCCATATATTGCAAACAGCAGAATTGGGATTTTTTAGTGTAGGATTAGTGTAGGATTGTAGAGGATTCTAAAATCACATATAGAAAACAAAATTATCTTTATAAAAAAATCATCAAAATTTGAAAAATAAGTGATAGTAATTAATTAAATTATGTTCTAACACTTTTTGCTTGTTTATATCCAGTTGCTTCAGTCCTTTTAATTAATATTTTAGAAGGTGCAACAGATTTGCAATCTGGTCGGATATTGGTGCATGCTATGGTCGGATATTGGGGTAAGGTGGTCGGCTACTGGTGCAATGGCAATAAATTCATAAATTGTAAAATTTAATGGCTTAATATTTTTTAAAACAATTTTTGAAAACATACGTTTTGTTAAGGATAATTTTAGGTATTTAAAGGCACCAGTAGTCAGACATTTGATAGTTTTTCCAAGGAGCTATATCAATTTGAAGGTAAAAATTTCCTTAACTGGTCGGGTACTGGTGCGTTTACCCTAATTTGTTTGGTGTTTTAGTATCTGCAATTTTAAGGATTGCAATACTAGTTCATCTCTTTCATTATTGTCTTTTTTTAGCATGTAAAGTTGTGATTTTCTTTTTCTGTCAAGTCTTAAGACGTGTAAAATATACTGTACATATTGATGTTTCCTAATCTATCATTTTTTATTGTGTAGATAAGACTTTCATTTTTTTTTCATTTTGTGCAATTATTTTGGTTTTAATTAACACTGAGAATGGTGGAATTTCTCTGAAATTTGAATATTTTCAAAGATCAAATTTCCTATTTTTATCCTGTGAAAATGTCTTCCCAGCTGAAAATGCCAAAATAAACTTCAAATCTTTCAATCTAACTTAGTGTTTTTTTTATCTACTCTACTCACCACGAAAATTCCAGTGTCCTAGCTCCCTTGTGGTAAAAAATGGAGGCAAAATGCCTACTATCCCCTGACCTCTCCTTTACCTAAATCCTGATGTCGCAGTCATTTTGAAATTATTATTGCTGCATTTTTTCTAGGGAATAATATTTGGATAAAGAAATGTGTGTGTTTGGTTATTTGTTAAACATCAGAAAAAAATACACTTTAATCAATTTCAATTTATAAACTTAGTTTTTCTTGTACTTTGATTGAATACACAATTCCCAAATGTTTTTAAATTAGGTGCAAAATTGTTTACACCCAGCTAGATATTGTATACAGAGATCAAATTCTCCTGGAACTGATCTTTGAATTTTGTAGATTTCTCTTAGATCACTGAGTTTAAGTTGGGATGTTTGAGGTATTTGCTTGCTCTCTTGGAGCCACTTAACCTTCTTCCAAAAATAGATTTTACAGATAGCACTGCAATGATGAAGGGAATGATTGAATTAAAATTATTTTAAATGAGGTAATAATCTCTTAAGAAAGTCCTACTTTGAACTATTTTCTCTGAGCAGTTTTACCTCATGTCTTGTTTGTTCTTTCGCTTGGGCCCTTTGATCAGTTAAACCTTGCTGGATGTAGACATTAATTAACAAACAATTATGTAATGGTTGTTATGTGTAGTCATCTAATTTACAAATGTTTATGTATTGTATCAAAGTAAAAGAAAAACTTAGCAAACTAAAAAAAAATATTTTATTATTAAAATTGATTAAAGTAACCAGAGATATTTTTAACTCCTCTGAGAGAGTATTTCACTGCTTGAAAATCGGAATTACTCTTTAAAAAACTAGACAGGAGTATTTTCACTCTTTGAATTTTTCACAAATGTTTAGCTTAACCTTCAGCCACGGCATCCTAATTATCATACTTTTTAATTGTATTTTCATACAGAAAAGTAAGCGTTTTTAATAGAAATTTTGTGTCTGTATATGTAGTTTATGCTATTTTCGTATTTCACTCCTCAAAATTAAATTTCACTCCTCCGAAAAAGTCCAAGGAGTATTTTTACTCCTCCAAAAAAATCCTAGGAATAACACTGAAAGTAACTTTTTTGTAATAATAAAAGGCAAGCTATTTCACTTGTCTGTATAGTAATTACTAATTAAGTTTAAATAACAGTTTATATGGAGAAGAATTTAGTATAACAATTTTGAAGGAAAATAATTTTAAAAACTTTTTTTGCCTGTTTTTAGTCTATGGGAGTTAGTTATCAGTTAAGTTTTGTAGAAATTGACATTTTACTTTAAAAAAAAGCCTTGTTCACTGTTGACCTGACAGATTTTGTATTGGCTCTTTTCATGAAATTTAAACAAACCTAAATGAATTAGAAGAAGTGGTAATGGTGATACTATTAGTTGGATACACTGCCCTCCAAAACTTTAGAAAGGCATTTTTTCCCGTTATAAATTGTTACAGAAATTATCCTCATGGACGAAAAACATACCATAATATCCTCATTGAGTGGAATTAAAGGATTTTAACAAATTTATCCTAACAAGAAATTAGGTTGGTACAGATGCATTCCATTGATACAAAAGCTCCATACCCATTCGGAACAGTTAGAAGAATCTCTGCGTAAAAGGCAGTTATCTAAAAAAAATTCCTGTAATCGGGGACTGGGGTGCAATATCATTATTTGTGAACTCAATACATGATTAAAAGTGTGTGCCAGCTGTGAATGATACTTTTTAGGCGCCATTGAGCGATACCGATCTGATCTTCATTTAAGCAGATTTTAGCTCCATAATCTTTCCTAAAGGAAGTTTACGGGCTGCTAACCATATTTTTGTTGTTTCTGTACCACTTGGAATATCCAAGCTCCATCCGCAAAGCGTCGACAAGCTTTGGAAGATATCGCCACCTCCACAATTTTGCCCTGTCTCTGAAGGGGAGGGAAATAGTCTCTAGAGGATCTGGACCCATGGTAAACTGCGCAATGACCGACCACAAGACTTTCAAACCCACAGATTTAACGAACACGTATACTCCGCAACCATATTTTTAGAAGCTCTCATGTGTGCTCGATTGAGTTTAGGTCTGGGGACGCTGAAAGATAACTTAATCGCACGATATCTGGACACTTGCCAGTCTCCTAGCTAGTCAACCGCATTAAAAATTTGCGCAGAACTGTCATTCTTGTAGGGAGAAATTATGAACCCAAATTGCGTTCTAAAAGATGCAGAATAACCAAGAGCCATGGTCGGTTGTAACAAGGTTAGTAGAGAGAGAAGGTTGGCTCATCCGTGACGTCACTGCATGGTCAGGGGGTGCTCTGCCAATTGCAGCTGTGATTCAAAGCTGTACGAGCATTGCCATTGGCAGAACACCCCCTGACCATGCAGTGACGTCACGGATGAGCCAACCTTCTCTCTCTACTAACCTTGACTCGTCCATATAGGAGCACGTGACCCCCCCCCCCCCCAGTGAAATGAATTAATGAAATACGTGCGAAAAAAGTAATAAAAATATATTCCAACTCCCTCACAATTTGAGCCACCAACCAGAGAGTTCAAAAGGATATTTTAAATTAGATTTTCAATGTAAATCGGCATACTTATCTATACACTTAAACTAATAATTTCTTCATTTTATTTGTATTCATAATAAAGGAAATGCTACTTCTCGTTGAATTAAGTAACTGAGTAACCTGTGATATTTATTTTCGTAATCATTAATATCAATAATTATAATTGAGAGATAGTTACCCAATTGCATTTTTAAAATATAATTGTGAACCCCATTTTTGAACTACCCACGAGCAAACCTTGACCCACGACTCTTCACTGGCCATGGTACACAATATTGGACATCAGAGAAAATTTCTCTAGAAGCGGGAGATTGTTGAAGTGACAAATGAGGATAGTACTATACCAAGGGGGAAATTAAAACCTAATTATGTAAATTGAAAGGTTTTGAGTAATCTTAATTTCTTTGCAGACCCGTATAAGTCCATAAAAACTTTAAAAAATTATCTTTTTTATCGTTAAGAGCAGTACCGTATACAGGATGTTTCAAAAAAGGTGTATCAATTGGTTTTCCTGAAATATTTTCCTTAGACACATACGTCCATTTGCTAATATTTCACTTTTATACGGCCCCCGTTATTAAAAACACAAGTTAGCAAAATTTTCTCTATTATTTCCTGAATAAGACCCAAAAGATTCCATGTCAATATCTTCAAAACTCACTGAGATATGATTCACACCAAACTGATTACCTAAAATAGTTTCCAAGTAGCAAGAAAACACATTTTTGTGTTTATAATTTAAATATAATATAGAATTTGATTACAATGAGCTTAATAAGTCTAATATAAACCAGCAAAACGTAGGTGAAAAATAAACACAACAAAAAAAATTAGGATTATCTTAGTGGTGAAAAATAAATCACCACTAAGATAATCTTAATTTTTTTTTTTGGAATTTTTTTTGACAGATTTATATATATGTAGATGACATGGGTTTGTGAAGCCTTCTTGGCTTGGAGGTAGAGTGTGAGCTTTCCAACCGAAAGGTCCTCAGATCGAATCCAGGCAACAGCCGAGTCATTTTATACTTTTAATTAAATATTTAATCTGAGAATTCCAAAACAGCTGAATAAATATGGGTAGCTGGAACGTCCTTGATGGCTCAGTTGGTAGAGTCGTGGTCCTGCTGTGCAGAAGGTACTCGGTTCGAAACCTACTAACTTAACATTCTATCTATCCTCTTCTATTATTGTAATATCTATGATAACTTCCTCTTAGTATATTATATAAATTAATTATAATATAGATTAATTTAATATTAAAATTATTAGTTTAATTTCTTCGAGTACCAGATGTCGCAGCTGACCTAGGGGACACAACTGGTGACTGAGTCGAGTCCGTTCACTCGTCGAAGATGTCGGGGTTCGGACGAGAGGAGGTCGTCCTGGCGGACCTGATCTGCTCCCCGGGGGGTCGCGGGCCTAGGGGGTTCTTCGGATAACCCCCAAAAGCCCCTTCGCCCTGGGGGCCAGCGGAGAAAGGTCTGTCAGGAAACCAGTTTTGCTAAAAATTTTAATCCTAGGTTAAAATCCGCAATTTGTGGACGGCCCCCTAACGGAGTGCAATATGGAGACGGCCCCCTAAGTTATTAGAATGCAATATTTTGACTCCATTACCCGTCTTCGGCCACCCCGGAAAAACTCAAAAATTTTGATATCTGGGCGTGCCCGTTTAACTGACCGTAACTTAAAATTTAACTGCAACCGTAACTTAAAAATTAACTGTAACCGTAACTGTGTCACTTAAAACAATTCAAAATAAAGTACTCATGATATCATGTTTGCCTACTACTGCTAGTTGATACTATTCCAACTAGGCTACTGGGTCTACAACTCTCACAAGTTAAAGTAGATGTTTTCTTTAATTTAAAATAAATTAAATCCATATGGAAGATTCTTTACTTAATTTTTCCCCTAACTTGTTGCGGAGTAGCTCGTCAGGGATTGAACCTCCAACCTGTGATGCCACAGCAGCACACCATACCACTAGGCTACAAACGCCACACTAGTACCAAGGCAGTTGTTGATATGTATTTTATTTTGGTTCTTTTCAAAGTATAAAATAACTTAAAGTAAAATAGCCTCGATATTTCGTTGAGATTTGAACCGGGGACCTTCTGCTCTGAAGGCAGACATTATTCCAACCAGGCTACTGGATCTACACCTCTCACTAGTTAAAGTTGATGTATTGTTTGCTTTAAGATGAATTTAAAAGAAATTAAATCTATGAGGAAGATCCTTGACTTAATTTTTTCCCTAACTTTGAAATTCCTAGAATGTTAGGCTAGTAGGTTTCGAACTGAGCACCTTCTGTTCAGCAGAACCATGACTCTACCAACTGAGCCATCAAGGACGTACAAGCCATTCTATTTATCAAAGTGTTTTGGAATTTTCTTACTGGAGATTTAATTAAAAGGGCTAAAAAAGATTCGGCGGTTGCCTGGATTCGATCCGAGGACCTTTAGGTTGGAAAGCTCACTCACTACCACTAAGCCAAGAAGGCTTCACAAATCCCCGTCATCTACATATATATAAATCTTTCTAGAAAAATTCTAAAAAAAAAATTAATATTTTAGTGGTGATTTATAGTAGACTTAGTAAGCTCATTGAGACCAAATTCTATATTTCTCGATTTTATTTATAAAGGACAAAATGTTTTTTGTGGAATACCTATACCTTCTGGTTTCTTGGGAAATATTCTAGGTTAACATTTTGGTGTGATTCGTATTTATGATACTTTAGGAACGAGTTTTTTGTTTGAAGTGTTTTATTACAACCTTTAGTTTAACACCTAGCTTTTAATACTCCACTTAGTTAATTAAAATATAAATGCACATTTTTAAGTTTTTACAAAAATATCTTTAGCTTACTTCTCTTGAAGGAATTTATGAGTGGAGTACTAATTTCATGCTGTTCCTTCGGTTTGAAAAAGACTTTTACACTTTGAAAAGAAATTAATGTCTTCGTAAACCTTTAGAAATGAAACATACACTAGTCAGACAAATATTTTATTCACGTTATATTGCTATTTTGTCAAACTTTCTTAACATACAATGCAATATTAGCACTTAAAACTTGTATAAATTTAATACTCTAACAGCCCTATTCACAGCCATCAGCGTCGGTGTTAAATCCTTGGTCAAAGAAGGATTCCACCACCAATCAGAGTCAGCGAAAAAAGCTAATTTTTCTTTCCTTAGCTGCTGGTAAATCGCGACCGTTGATGGCGGTGAATATGACTGTAAATCAACAATGGTTTCTCACCGATGGTCCGTGGAAGAATCCAGTTGCACATATAAAAAGTTGCCTATACAAAGGAATTTTGTGAAACAGTCTGCATTGAAGAAGATAGAATAAAATATATCTTTGCTTAAATGACTACTAGCTTTGAATTTGTGGTGATAACAGTCACCACTAAATATTTAGCGATAATTTCTGTTAATTAGAATATTCTACAAAGTAATTGTTCTTAGGCTAAACTCACGGAAATTTTACAAAAGGCTAGTACATGGCTCAAAACACTTACTGTGAAAAAGTTAGCTGCGGAATTACAGAAAAAAAAAACGGTGAAAAACTCCTAAAAATCATAATTTTTAAATGCAACTCTACTAGGTGAGAAATTCAGAGAAACCACCAAATACTTGAATGAACTGGCTCGTTTTCTCTGAAGCAGTTTAAATAGTTTAAATAGGTCAATCAAAAAAGTTTATACATAATTTGAATGGGTTCGGCAACTCAGAACCCATTCAATTGAATGAATTCCATGAATTTTTAGTTAGTATTCTTCAGTGTTAGTATTAGTATTCTTCACACATATATTTTGTTTGAAAAAAATTATGAAAAGAAACTCCCACTAGAACGCCCCCTAATCCTTGCACTCGACCCCCCACAAGGAAGCAGCCGCCTTGGCCGAACAAGAACCGGTGGAACAAGTTCTGCAAGTCTAGAGGAGTAACAAACTTAACAGTCTAACGCCTGTAAAACCCTTTTCTCCTGGAGGGTTGTTAGTGTGAGGGAAAAACAACCAAACGAAAAAATCAATGTTGAAATTCTTTGCTGCAGACACGCTACAAGGATTCTAGAAATATTTTAGACACCTACGAAGGGGATCCAAGAATCCCCGAAACAACTGCTTGTTCCAGATTTATTCATGAGCAAATAATTTTTCGTTGCATTCTACAAGGGTAAAGATGGAAACTCCTCGCTAAACCTGCTGTAATATTTTTCTAATACTTTGAGTGGTGAAAATGCTCCAGGGCTGAAATTCACTGAATCTGAACATATACTGAATCATCCATGCTTTAACTCCGCCCCAAAAAGGTTCAAAAGATATTAAAATTCCTTTTCATAAAAAACTGTGTGAATAACATTATTTCTGGCAGTAAATTTTTATTATGTAAGGTATTTAAGTAATATTACTTTTTAGCTTTTCTCTGTGAAAACTTGGACGAAATTTAATTTGAAATGTATGGGTGACCTGATACTTCAACCGAAGTATGTGCATACTAGAAAGGTTTTTTTAGGTTAACTTTAATGTTACAGATATTTAGCAAATTTCTGTTAAAAATTTGAACGACTGGGAGATAACATAATTCTAATTACGAATATTAATTAGAATATGATTCTTGATTACTACGGATAAATATTCTAGAATTCCACGACCAGTTAATTTCTTTTAACTGTTAACTGCTGGAGGACGAAAACCCGTTGCTAAGGTCGTTGTAGGTCCGAGTCATGTGATTGAAAATGCTCTATAACTAATTCTCAATAAAAATTATGCTGATAACTAACAAAAACCTGGCGACAAACTATTGTTATTTGAATAATTTCTCACATTTTTGATGGGTATGCTTTGGTTTAGAGATTTCTATTTTTTTTTTAGAATAAAAGAAAGAATTTTTAGAAAAAAGATGTAATAAGTGAAAACAAAAGGAAGTTAACTGAATTAGTTTAAATTAGTTTTAGTTTGAAATTAGTTTAACTGTATAACTGCCCACAGCCATTTTTAGATGAGGTAACACTTCTTCCATTCGGTCCGTTGTCCACCTGGTTTCAAATAGCTCCTGTAAGAAAAAAGAAAGTTTTTCAGTCATTTTTATTATATTATAATTATTTTAAACAACTTGAAGTGTAGTTAATGTGCACACTGTAAAAAATTTTTTCTTCAAGTAACGGAAATTGAACGGCAGCAACGGCGGCCGGTTAATTTCATATCGTTGGATAAACCACGGCTTACTAGATACAGGCTAGCCGAGTTTTCAACAATGAAAACCATTTGACAACTTTTCCCGCTTGGATCGCCACAAGTCCTACCTATATCACCACTGCCTTCAACACTGTGGATATGCTTTGCCAGTTTGTCCAGTATTGCCATCTGGATTTTTAATGATTTCCGTACTCGGCTAGCCTATATAGTTCTGTCCTTTAAAAACAACCCACTGTTTCATATTTTCTTCATTAAAAGCTTAATAAAAAGGATACTTAAATCGAACAAAAAACTGTACTTAGCGGCTCATCCTCCCTAACATTTTAGTGCTTAGCATGTTTAATTCCAATTATCCATTACAAATTGGCAGTCAATTAAGTAAGAATTTGAAAAAAAAACACTTTTTCCTAGATAGAAGGACTCTAATTGGCGGACTGAGCTAAAACTTTAATATTTTATTCTCATAGTAATGGGATAACATAAAAACGCGCGAAAAATGCTCTAAAATCTTTATAACATGCATTTTTACAAAATCTGCAAATCTAAAGCACATTTTTTGCCAAAAATCTACATTTTCTCAGCTTGTTCAAAAAATAAGTAAATAAACCGTTCTTTGACCAGTTTTTACATCCCTGACACTCTAAAGGCCATAGAAAGACAGAGTATATGAGATGGTAAAATTATTTTAATTATTTAATTAAAAAATCTCAATGGGTTGTTTTTAGGGTACAATTTGGAGTGGGTTGTTTTTAAAGGACAGCACTATATAGTATCTAGTAAGCCGTGGATAAACGAACTAGACGATGTATCGACGAAGTATAGATATATCACGATTTGATAGGCGATATATATCGATATCAAAATTCTAATATCGCCCAGTCCTAGTTCCGATGTAAAAGTAGGCTTATATCGATTAATTTTCAGAATAAGAAGCAAAGGGGGCGGGGTCCCGTAAGTGGGTAAAAATTCTTTATAATCCCAGGCGTAACTTATCTTTCGACTGATTTGAACAGACTGATATACAAATAATACTCAATCATATCACTATTATCTTAACACGAGTCGGATTTATCAATACGAATGACGCAATGCGGGATTCTTCCATGGCCACCTAAACTAATAAGGCCGTAGAAGCTAGAAATCTGAGTGATGTCATGCCTTTTCTTTCACGTCATCGACGCGTTTAAGACAACAGAGCAACTCCAGTCTGGAATCTTGATCGCCCCACCCTTTACAACCTGATTGGTCTCCACAACTACGGTGAAAACGTCACTTGAATTAGCCACACCGACACACGTGTCGAATATTTCAGAAGTGAGAAAGTGAATTAGAGATCGCGAACCTCAAGTTGATTCCGTGCTTGATTATAAACAATTTTATGTTGTGTAGTTTCGTTTTGCAGAACTAAAAAGAGGTTTCCCTTAAGACCTGAAAATGGTTTTATGCAGAGTTAATTTTAATGATCATATTTGATCAGTGATTACTAAAATCTGGTTTAATGATTTAATTTTAAATAAAATTGTAAAAATCGGGCCTGGTTTAAAACTTATGATCGGACATATTTTAAGCCTTCAAATTTACGATTACAATGGTGGGGGAGGGGTTAAATATTAACTGATGTTCCCTCTTTTCGATCAGTTTTACAATGTTATCATCAACAGAAAGATTTTGCTGGTTTTAGGTCCAATCTAAGGTGTCCAATCCAAGGATTGTGTGCAAATTTCAGATCAGGATTGTTCTGCTCTTTAACCCCATCTGTCATTAGGAGAGTAATTCTTAGCAATCCTAAGTCAAATCAATCCTAATTCAGATCAAACTTTCTCCCATCTGAAATATTCGGCACGTGTGTCGGTGTGGCTAATTCAAGTGACGTTTTCACCGTAGTTGTGGAGACCAATCAGGCTGTAAAGGGTGGGACGATCAAGATTCCAGACTGGAGTTGCGCTGTTGTCTTAAACGCGTCGATGACGTGGAAGAGAAGGCATGACATCACTCAGATTTCAAGCTTCTACGGCCTTATTAGTTTAGGTGGCCATGATTCTTCCCTCCGCCCTCAACCTTTCGCTGAAGCTGAATTATTCTGTGGCTAAACGTGCTGAGCTTTGGTGCAAAGTGTGAAATACCATTACAGTGTTTAAGGCCTTGTGGTTTTAGTCGAGAGCTACGTATAGATTTCTTCTTAGGTAAAGAATCGCTATGAAAGTGGTAGAATGGAATATCAACAATTTCAGCTGCTGGAATGGGTGTATACATGAAAAACAAATTGAATGTCCTAGAGCAGAATTTTCTTCATATCCTCGCATCCTATTCTATCCTAGAGGCCCGAGTGGCAGCGAGGAACACCTTGTGGTGCACATTTATGTTCCTGCGGGCGAATCTAGTGTATCTGGTCAACTGAGCTTTATTAATTCGAGTGGATCTCTTCTCAGTATTCAAGATATCGATGAGAAACAAAGGAGAGGTGATTATTATGAACTTCTTTCTAAACTTAAATTCAAGGAGGTTGCTGCTCAAATAAGGAAAAATGAGGACCTGCATCAGGACAAACTTACTCTGCATTGCAATTTGAGATGGAAATCAGATATAGCATATCGTCTTTACACAACGATTGATGTATGCGATTCGACTTTAACCATAAAACAACAAGAGTCGGTTTGTGATGGATATATTTCAAACATCCAATATCCTTTCGATGACTATGAGAAGGAATTTTTGCGTTTACTCGTTTTTAGAGAGAAAACAACATTTTTGATACAGCCATCACCTTTCAAAAAAAATATTTTAGTCATCACATACTTATCTGTGCTAAATTTTGATTCCGTCACTAGAACTGAAAAGAAGGAGCATGTTTTTAAGGATAATACAAGGTGGCCATTCTTAAATTCATTGACACGAGAAGAAATGATGGAAGACGGATTTTCTTTACTTTTACGAGTCAAAATAACCCCTAGCAATAAGTATAAGCATCGTTGTGGTTATTACACATGGTTTCCAAAATTAATCGATGCATTACCGACAAATATTTCCTCACATTATACCTCAAGTATTCCTGAAGTACTATCAACGAAAAGTCTCATTGCTGAAATTTCCAACCAGCCTGAAAATCCAGTGACAACTCTTTTGAAAGAACTTATGTGTCTTTACCAGGATCACGACTTTTCCGACTTCCAACTCCGTTGTGGGAAAGTGTCCATCCCTACTCACAAGAACATCCTGAGCGCCAGATCTTCCGTTTTCAAAGCTATGCTGTCCTGTGACATGGCAGAAGCTGCGTCTGACTCCATGGACATTCCGGACCTGGATGTCCACACACTAGGTCGCTTCCTGGTCTTTCTGTACACGGGTACTGTGGACGACCTGCAGTGGGAGAGCGCTCTGAAGCTGTACTATGCAGCCGACAAGTACCAGGTCCCAACTCTCAAGAAGGAGTGCTTTTCCGTCTTTCGTAGAAATGTATCCATTGCGAACGTGTGTGACATTTTGTCGCTTGCAGATAAACACCAGGATGACGAGCTTACTACAGAAGCCCACGAATTTGTTTTGAAGAACTACAATGATGTTTTGAGATCCGAAGGGTGGAAAAATTTTATGAATAATGAACCTTTGCTAGCTGTGAAAACTGTGACCAACTTAGCTGAGAAAAATATATTTAGAGTCGGCACAGAATCATAATCATTTTTGCAGTTTTAAAATCTTCTTGGGTGTTAAGATGGTAAAGAGTTTTTATCTTATCTCTCTTAGGCTACCATTTTAGAAAATTTTTATTACTACTGTTTTAAATGAACATTTTGTTATTCTATCACTTATATTTACTAAATTTTTAATTAATTTGTTTACAATAGAACCAATTGGTATTGTTTAGAGTATCAACTTATTAGTTGAAGAACCTCTTAGGTCTCCACATAAAAATGATTCATTTTATGTTTTACTTATTAAAATATAGTATTAAACTAATTTCTGTTTACAATTTTATTACCATTTCAACATATTTTAATCAATTTAAACTGCATTGGTGCTCTTAATTTGCTTTTTTGATCTTGAAATTAAGAAAAAAATTAAAATTGCACGATAAATAATCATATTATTATGGTGCGAGTTCAAATCAGTATGGTTGGTTGCTGGAGAATATTTTTTTGGCATATCCTCAAATGAATTCTGAAAAACTTGGGCTTGTTAGTTATTTTTATAATTAGCTACGAACTTTTTGATAAAAATATATTGCCAACTTTTAGTACATCTAGCAATTTGAACTTCGTGTCCTGTTATTTATCAGTTACTACAGGGGAAACTAGGGAGACTTGACCTAATATTTGAGTTTTGAATCCTCAATTTTTTTTTGTAATTCTGAATTTTGTTTTCCAGTTGGATCTGAATACAAAATATGAAAAACTGTCTTCATACTGTAGTATAAAATAATAACATAAACCTTAAACAGAAATTGTTAGATTCATCAAGTGTAAAAGAACAAATTTTTAAAATTTTCTATGGGTCTTAAAATTTGTGTTCCATACAATACTTTAGTTATCCATTAAATAAAAAATAATAAAGTTAACCATAAAGTTAAATAAAAGAACATAAAATAAATCATTGGATAAATTTTTTATAGCAATATTTAATTTATAATTTTCATTCCATTTTGAAGATAAATCACTTAATACTATAATATAACTTTACCAGAAAATGAGTTAAATAATATTTTAATAAGCAAATCATATTATAAAACCATAACAAATAATTTGTACTTTTCCATTTGGCTTGTTGAAAGAAATATTCTGGGAAAAATAATTCCAATAATTTAAAATAGTAAAGTTTTAAAAATTAAAGAATTAAGTCTCTTATAAAAAAGATGTTTGCTAGTTTCAAAATTTTATAAGTTTAAGTGATAGCCAAAACTGATACTTTTTAAGGATACTTATAGTTATAGTAACTGAGGAATTAGGACAATTTACTTCAAAACGTGGATTTACTACAAGTAATAAATTCTATGAAATAAATGGAAATGATGTACTATAAAGAAAGAGTATTATTCACACAATACTTAACAAAATGTAGAGTTAACAGTTGTTTTCCAATAACTGTTACTTTTTGTGTTTTAAATCAAAAGATGTTACTTGGATTTTCCTTATAATACACAATCTTATACTTCAGTTTGGTTACTTTGGTTGATTTTGAAATTACTTATGCAAGAAAAAGAGATTTGCGAAAATGCAGTGATTGTGACATCTTACGTAAGCATCACTCACATATCCCCCTTATCAGGAAAATAAGCAAAGAGCAAACCCCCTCCCCCCTTAGGTGCTTATGTAATATCTGAACAGCCCCTTACGAAAAGATGTACTAAGTTTCTAATTTTTAACTGGGTTAATTCTAATTTTGCGTGTCTCGCAGCGATTAATTTAATCGAAAACTCAAATTAACAAGATTAGTTTTTGGGTTTTTTTATTAACTTGTTACCTTGTAATTCAATTCCAGTTTTTAACCAGCGATCAAAAAATGAATTATAATATGTAGTACCCACGAAAATATATCAGCAGATAATTTATTATCTTCTTATTTTCTAACCTTTAACGATTTAATCAAATCTTTTATGTTTTCTTTGTTTTTTAAATCTAAAAGAATTCACGTTTCATCCTTGGCATACATTTAAGAACTCGTCATCAATTAATGGATCTATACTAGTTAATTGATGAGCATTAAACTGTTTCTATTGAACTAGGTCATGAATTTTCAGTGTTCTAAAATATTTAAGACAATGGCGAAACCTAGGGGGACTGTTGGTTTCTTCCAGGAACTACAACAAAATCCTTGAAAATATATATATTTCCTAATAGAAAATATTTTGAAAATAAATTATTCATCAAGTCTAAAAAAGTCACCAATTTATTTAATAATCGTTACCAACGTATTAAAAATTTTGTGTGTACCAAAAATGTACAATTATTTGAAACTACAAATTTCTACTTGCGTTTTTAGGTACTTTATATTTGTTTATAATTTTATAGACTAGGGGGCCTGCCCCCTGCTCGCTATCGCTCACCAACCCCCGTAACTGCTTCGCAGTTCTTTTCAGATCGCTTCGCGATCTTAGCGAGCAGAGCTCGCTTGTTCATCTCAACAATCCAGCCTAACACTCTTCTCGACTTAATTAAGCCTCTTGTAATACCGAAAATACCTCTCTTGCTTATAAATAATTTAATTCGTATGATTCCCCTAAATTAACAACAAAAATGTTGCTGAAATACATTCCTTTTTTAGCTTATCAATAATTTAATCGAAATGTTAAAAAATATCCAGCAAGTCTACTAACAATCATCAACCATTTTGTAGAAAAAAACATTGTTGAAAATAAAAGAAATGAGACTCATCACAAAACTCGCCTGTTTCTCTAGTGAACGGTCACAGAAAGAGAAGAAAAAATTAAAACTTTGAATCTTAATAACTCCAAAACTAATAAGAATTTTTTGAAAAACAAAACGCCAATATTTTTATAAAAAATAATTGTATGTGTGTTTAAAATATCATAGTTCTACTGTGATTAGTTTTTCTTTTATAACGAAAAAACCGAAAACCCGTCAAAAATTTCGAAACTTTAAAACTTAATTGCTCCAAAACTAATTCGAAATTCGAAAAAAGGGCGACGAGGTGCAAAACTTCACATCTAAGAGAATGCGACGGCAAAAAATCATATTTCTGCTGCGAATAGATTTTGCTGGGGGCGAACTCGCAGCAGAAAAAAATAATTTTCGACTTTGACATTAAATAAATCCAGAACTAATTATCTCAATAATTAGCTATTGGAACGAAAAGGACCCTCATTTATTTGTCTACAAATGGTCAAAATTTCAATAATTTCCGTTCCATAGTTTTTGCATAGTGACAGTTCAAAATTGTCAAAGTGAAGATTTTCTGAAACAGCGGCAGCGGCGGCGGCGCGGCGGCGACTGTTACTTTTTTTTAATATAGAGAGAAAACAAAGAGACAGTTTTTATGAAATTTTTATAATTTTTTTTTAATATTTTAAATTAGAAATATAATTTTAGTTTACCACAAATAATTTTTATTTTGACTTTTACTTGAAACTTCTATTACAAATAGCGCAGAAAATTTTAAGAAATTTTAGGTTATAATTGGTTAAAAACTGTGGTGCCAGGAGTATTTTGATATTCTATTATCGATTTTTTAAAAAGTTCTCAAAGATTTTAGAACCCCTAACTAAAGATGGGTGATGGGGACGAATATTTGAAATTTTACTTAAAATAACTTTAAAATGGAGGAAATTTTCGTAGGATACATATTTTTTCTTGGAAATGAGCTGTTCAGGATGAAAGTGGTATAAGTCCAAGAATACAAAATTTGAGAAAAAATGCATTTTCCATAGGAACAACACAGGCGTCGCTAGAGATCTAGAGAAAACCTTTAATTACTAAAAACTACGTTCAGTGGACTTGTACCACTTTCATTCTAATCATCTCAAATGTCATTGTATTAGAACAGAAGGCCGTTTATTCATATATTGATTATATCAGTAGCAGGGCCGTATCCAAGGGGGGGTTTTAGGGGATCAACCCCCCCCCCCCCCCGAAATTTTGACATCAATTTTTATACTGCTATTTTTCTTGAAAATTATGTCTCACAAGGAGCGATATCCTCTTCGGGTATAACCCAAAGGGTCTCAAAATGAGTCAAAACCCTACTTTTAAGGGTAAAATTTCCAAAAATTTTTTGGGGGAGGACCCCCAAACCCCCTCGAAATTTTGAAATCTATTAAGTATACGGTTTTCCTTCAAACTTGTGTGATTTACAAGGATTGGTCCTCTTTAATGTTACCTAATTTGTCTCAAAATGAGTTAAAATGCCACTATTAGGGGAAAAATTCACAAAAACTTCTGGAGTAGGAACCTAAAAACCCCCTTAACATTTCGCCATTTATTACAATATACCTTCTTTTTACCTTGAAAATTCGGCCGCTTACAATGAGTGGTGCTCTATGGGTGTAATCTAAAGGGTCTCAGAAATGAGCTAAATCTCTCTTTTGAGGGGTAAATTTCCAAAAATTTTCTGGGGGAGGACCCCCAGACCCCCCTTTTACTTCGAATTCATATTGTTTAAACAATTTTGAAATGTACTGCATCAAAATTTCAATACAGTGTTGTCACCTAAAACTTAACATATAAAAGTACCCGTAAGGAGGTACCTCAGAAAATATTTGAGTCAACCCCCCCCCCCGAAACAAAAGTCTGGTTACGGCCCTGATCAGTAGCTAAACCAAAAGAAACATCCTGAGTGGTTTTTAAGCCTAGCTTTGAAGGAAAGCTATTTCACTTTTCAGAAATCAATGTTTACCAACTTAAAACGAGGTCTAAATGGGAGAGGACGGCATTCAACGCTCAGGAATTTCAAGAGGTGCTTGCCAAATTCCTCTCCAAGATTACAGCTTTGACGAATATTAGTACTTTCGTAGAGAAAACTGGAATACTTTGGAGAATTATTTCGTCCTTTTCAATCCTTTTATCAATCGCAATCCGCAAAACACACAATCCTTTTGCCGCAACAATAAACACTTTTCCCTTGGAGCGTCACGATCGTGGAGGTGAGTATGGAATAGAGCGCGCGTTGGCTGAAATCATGCGTGGTCAACGAGAAGGAGGTGTATAACATGGCAGGTCGCATAGATATGGAATGATTTCGAAGACTTATGAAAAATTATCGTAAAAAGTTTAAAGCTAAGATGAGAAATTATTTTAAGTACCTATACATTTATCTGCAATCACTTTCTCTCCTCCACACTCTCCAATTATCCCTCTCTTTAGGGCCACCGTAAAGTTTTATTACAGCGAGCGAGCCACTGGATGTAATAAAACAATTTGCAGCCGGACAACCAGCAGTTTATCTCCCCTCTATCTCCCTCAATCTCTTTGTATCTCCCCTCGCACTTGCGCCTGAGAGCTGTCGAAAATTGACCACATGAAGACACCGGCGCCATAAACTCAGGTTTCTTCCTGGAGATAATTGTTTTATTACATCCAAGTTTTATTACATCCAGAAAGTCTACGGTGGCCCTATTTTTTCTCTCTTTTTTTTCATTCCAGCTATCTGTATCCTTTCAAATTAATTTGCCAAGAGATGTAGATGCATAGCAAAGTAAGTGACTTATAAAAACACCCGTTAGTCTAAACCAGCCCTGCACATCTTACGAGCCGCATGGGGCCCGTGAGACCTCTTTTTCAGGCCCGATAAGACTTAAATGAATGTAAAAAATATACGAATATTGAAGAAAATTAATTGAAAATTTACAAAAAATGGGTATTTTTAAAATTGTTTGCAAAAAATGTTTTGCTCTAACTTCCTGTATGTGTAAGAACAATATATTACATGTGTGCCCCTGTCTAGTGTTCGGCACTAGTTAACTAGAACTAGTTGCAACTAGTAGTTAACTACCGATCAACTAGTAGTTAACTAGTAGTTTAACTGCTTTTAGTTTAAAGTAGTTCAACTATTAGTTTAACTACTTTTACTATTAACTACTAGTTAAAACTACTTTCAAATTTTGAACTATTTCAAAAAAAAATTTATTTAAAATTTAAAAAGATATTTAAAATTTTTATCAAAGGTAGAGTACTCAAATACCATAACCAGAAATAAAGACAATTTTTGCGCGAAGTATAAACGTTTTTTGTGACATAGATAAGGAAGATGTATTAGAATTTTGCCAAAAAGTAGGTGATGAAATTAAATAGACTAGTTAACTAGTAGTTAACTACTTTGGGAAATAGTTAACTACTAGTTTCAACTAGTCCCACGAAAAAATAGTTTACTAGTTACAACTATAATTTCCCAGACTAGTTAGTAGTTGGTAGTTAACTATTTTTTTACCACTAGTTGCCGAACACTACCCCTGTCTTAATCGTAACTTCTTTATCTGTTAAGACAAAAATAGTAATTGGCCAGCGATTTTTCCACATGTTGATTGCCCGCGACGCGTTTAATTGTCATAATTTGGCCTGCCTTAAAGTTAAAATAGTGCAAGTTTGGTCTACACACGGCACAATGAGCAGATTGAGAATTTATTTCCCGAATAAATCCTTTTAAAGAATCACTCGAATGATTTTTTTAAGTTACTTTTGGAAGTATCTTTAACAGACAATTACTAACTATTCATTTCTCCAGTAGTAGCAATGAAAAAAAAATAGATTAGTGATTGAACAACTAAAAATAAACTAAAGATCCTTGACTCACATTTTTACAACATGGCTTTTCTGTATATTAAACCTTCAATGAAAAATTCAAGAGGCTGACCAATGCGGGCTCATATACTATTAAGTGTTAATCCTTCCAAAGAGAACCCAATAAAATCTTCACCCAGGATAATTCTTTTAAAAGTGAAAATTTGAAGGAATTATTCTCATTTTTAGGAAAATTTTTCAGAACGTCACTGACGTGTAGACTAAATAAAAAATGATTTCGCTGTGACTTCCTGAATGCCCTTTTCAAAGTAACAAATCAATCTTCTTGAAAGTAATCACAAACAGGAAAACCATAAAAGACAAAAACATTTTTGTTACCAATAAGCCCTTAGGAAATGCCAACACCGTGACTACATCAGGTAAAAAGCTAATGCACCATCTATTCAAACCCCACTCCACAGTCACGATCCATCCACACAAAACCCGACAGGCACGGAAAGAAAAAAAAATCGACTTTTTCTTCTGCACTCGGAAAGATGGCGCAACGGTCATCCGGTCCATCCTCCACCTCTGCCCCGACCCTTCCTTGACCCCTGACCTCCCCTCGGACACTGCCTTGAACCACCAACAGATGGAAGCGACCCCTGGAGGCCATCGCGGGCAATTAAACCGATTCGCTTCCAGTTTCCGATCGTGATGGATTCGTATTTTTTTTATGAGCTTGTTGATTCGAATCGAATGTTTGGGAAGGATATTCGAATTATCACCTCCGGTATGAGGTGACCTGGTGGGTATTGAGAGAAAAGGGTCGTAATAAATGAATTGCGTGTGTTGTTTGTTGGGTTGTTGTTGTTTATCTTTTTGTGGGGTTGGTTTTGTAACATATTCGTTGGTCAACTCAAGGAAGGATATCTAACAGAGACGTATCCAAGGGAAGTTTAGAAGTTCAACCCCCTGAACTCTTAAACAATTTTTAATGTTTCCTCATTGAAAATTATGTGACTTACAAAGAGTAGTCCCTTCCGGGCAGGGCCGTATCCAAGGGGGGGGTTAGGGGTTCAAATCCCCCCCCCCCGAAATCTTGACATCAATTTTTATACTGCTATTTTTCTTGAAAATTATGTCTCACAAGGAGCGATATCCTCTTCGGGTATAACCCAAAGGTTCTCAAAATGAGTCAAAACCCTACTTTTAAGGGTAAAATTTCCAAAATTTTTGTGGGGGAGGACCCCCAAACCCCCTCGAAATTTTGAAATCTATTAAGTATACGGTTTTTCCTTCAAACTTGTGTGATTTACAAGGATTGGTCCTCTTTAATGTTACCTAATATGTCTCTAAATGAGTTAAAATGCCACTATTAGGGGAAAAATTCAAAACATTTTCTGGAGTAGGAACCTAAAAACCCCCTTAACATTTCGCCATTTTTTACAATATACCTTCTTTTTACCTTAAAAATTCGGCCGCTTACAATGAGTGGTGCTCTATAGGTGTAATCTAAAGGGTCTCAGAAATGAGCTAAAACACTTTTGAGGGGCAAATTTCCAAAAATTTTCTGGGGGAGGACCCCCAGACCCCCCTTTTACTTCGAATTCATATTGTTTAAACAATTTTGAAATGTAGTGCATCAAGATTTCAATCCAGTGTTGCCACCTAAAACTTAACATATAAAAGTACCCGTAAGGGGGTACCTCAGAAAATATTTGAGTCAACCCCCCCCCCCCGAAACAAAAGTCTGGTTACGGTCCTGCTTCCGGGTGTAACTCAAAGGGTTTAAAATGAGTTAAAACACTACTTTCAGGGGCAATTTTTAGGAAATAGAATCCCCCCGAATTCCCCTAAACATAACATAAAGAGCTTTTTCTTAAAAATTAAGCTCTTACAATTACAATGAGCGGTGCTCTTTTGGGTGTAACCTAAAGAGTTTCAAAATAAGCTAAAACACTACTTTTAGGGAGACATTTCCAAATTTTCAGATCCCCTAATTTTTCCCGGGATTCACAATGTTCACTAAATTTTGAAATAAGTGCATCAAAATTAAAATTCTACGTGTAAGTTACCTAACACCTAACGTATAAAAGTACTCTTATAATAAGGAGGAACCTCAGAAATAATGTCACCCCCCTCGAAACAAAAGCCTGGTAACGGCCCTGATATCTAAGCTCAAAGAACTGAATGCTTTGAACAGGGCAGGTGCAATATGAGCTAAAGCTTAGGGTGGAAAAATTACAGCAAGTTGAAAAATTCATGCAGCTCTTTTGCAAAATCAATCCGTCTCATATTTTCTAGTGTTCGGCAACTAGTGGTCAAAAAATAGTTAACTACCAACTACTAACTAGTCTGGGAAAATCTAGTTGCAACTAGTAGTTAACTATTTTTTCCTGGGACTAGTTACAACTAGTAGTTAACTGTTTCCCAAAGTAGTTAACTACTAGTTAACTAGTCTATTTAATTTCATAACCTATTTTTGCCCAAATTCCAATACATCTTTCTTATCTATATCACAAAAAACGCGCAAAAAGGGCCTTTAATTCTAGTTATGGTATTTTGAGTGCTCTACCTCTTAATTAAATTTGTTATAGTACATTTTTTTCTATATTTTGATAAAAATTTTAATAAGAATTTTTTTGAAAGTAGTTGAAATTTTTAAAGTAGTTTCAACTAGTAGTTATTAAAAAAAGTAGTTCAACTAATAGTTGAACTAGTTTAAACCAAAAGTAGTTAAACTACTAGTTAACTACTAGTTGATCAGTAGTTAACTACTAGTTGCAACTAGTTCTAGTTAACTAGTGCCGAACATTATATTTTACATCCAAGAAATATTTTTTTCTGCTTGCGAGAAAAAGACTACTTTATTCATTTTCCCAGAGAGACAAGCTGGAAGGTGTTTTTTAGTCCAATAAGTGTATATATCTTTAAATTTGCTAATTAAAGTATGTTTTCAAAATATATTTGGAATTCATGTTCACATTTTATGAATAACCGTGACAATTTAACCAATATATTCATTCATTAAAGAAATACAACTTTCTATTTTCAATTTTTTCCTCTTCTTTTTTGGAGCTTGCCTTAGAGAAAGAAAATACTCGTGAGAATAGTGAGAAACGGAAACAAAACGAGTCAAAAAGCTCCTCATATCGTCGCAGTTAATACTGGAACAAAAAGGTCTCCCCTCAAAATACGGTGGTGTCGCCATCTAGTAACACTTAAACTAAGTATTGGAGTTGGTCACAGAAAATTGAAAGAGAGGAGCACTTAAGTAGAATAACGACAAGACAATCTTTTTTTTTTTTAACCATGATTTCAATAAAGTAGATAAAAATAGTAAATGAAAATAATCCTTAAGTATCGTAAAATATAGTACTAGCTGTATCACAGAACACGTTTTTTAAAATTTTAACTCTGTACTATATTGTGTTTGCCAGAGGTCTAAAAGAAAGTAGTAAAACCATTATGGATTACACATATTCATTACACTTTGATAAAAGAAAAGCTCTTGAGTGTAAGGTGTTCTGATAAATATAACTATTGGTTGTTATATTTATAGGTAATTCAGTTTAAATCAGGATATTAGAAAGTTGAGAATTATAAGATTAAACTTCTATACAAAGCGCAAGAATAAAAACAAAACCTTACAGAAAAGTACTCTGAAATATCCCTATTTTTCATAAATTAGTCAAACTTACCTTTGGATTTTTCTATCACAACTTCCTTTCGTTAATTCAATTACACACTTGCTCACTTCTCTGAGAATCATCCACTACAAAAATGAAAGTTCGAAAATATAAGATATTACTGAAAACACAATACGTTTATGGCAACTTTAAGATAAGAAATTATAATACGAAATATTGTAGTTAGATGCCGACGTTTTTTCAAAGAAAGATTAGGGTAAAACCATTCCTTTAAAATATGTAAATAAATTAAATTGTTTCAAGAAGCAGTTTTAACATATTGTGCAATATGAAAAGTTTTGAAAAGCTTAACTTAATATTTCTAAGAATTCTATGTAATGACTCTAAATTATAACTTCCATTTTATTGTGTTAGACAGGATTAGACAAGACAATTCACGAGTAAAAACCTATTAAACGTAAGGATTTACTGTGAAGATCATGCATTGTCTAAAAGTTTCTCATTGTATCTGTAAATTAGTTTTATGTAAATGTGCTTAAATCCTATAAATGGATTTATAAGTAGTCGAAATAATTTTCGTTACGAATTAAAGATAAAATAATAGATATCCGAAACTCCTATTTTACCTAACAGGAAACAATTCTATACAGAAATGTGGAAAATTAAACTGCGTTTGTTGAATCACTCTAGAATATTTGAAGGTGTTATTTTTTAAACTATGGAAAAACAATCATAATCAAAATATCAAACCCCAACAAATTTTTTACATTTTTTAAAATATTAATTGTTAATAATTTTACCACGTCTTACAAACCTTACGTATGTTATTACAAAGTTACGTTAAAAAAGTGGGAAAACTATACAAAAATTACTTCAGGAGACACTACACAATAGTATTAAATTAAAACGTTTGAAATACCGGTAGTATTTAGGTTCGTGAAAGTTACATTATTTACATTCGAATAGTCTGAATACGAATCATCTTTACATTCATAACAATAATTTGTGTTTGGAATCCGGAATATCTTCTATCCGATTTCACAATAATAATAAACATCACAATTTCGCACATAATTATGCTGTGTACCATTTCTTTGCAAGATTCTCTTCATCGTTCTACTACATACCACCTTTATTGAATCTCAAAAAAGGGGCAGGGAGTCAAAAGGGTGAGATACACGCGAGGTTTCGGGTGTGAAGAGCATACGAGAACAGAATTCGAATTCGTGTTGTTCGCTTCTCGAACAATGCTTTCGAATTCTGAGGCGTCGTCCCGTTACCGCTAATAACACACCGTGCGTGGATAACTTCACTGAAGTTCAATTCATCAATCACGTGTGGAACATCCTTTTATTCTGAAGAGTAATCAAGAGTAGTACGGCGTTTCCATTGAGGAATACTGCCTTTATGTAAGAAAACTCCCTTTGTCAGTCAGACCACGGCTTACTAGATACTAGGCAGGCTAGCCGAGATACGGAAATCATTAAAAATGTAGATGCCAATTAATTGCTGATACTTGGCAAAGGCAAAGCACTAAATCTACTTACCGTACGTTATATAGGTAGGGTATGGGGCGATCCTAGCCGGAAAAGTTGTCAAATGGTTTTCAGAAAGCTCTTAGTTTTAGAGCTAAATATTAGAGTGCATATTTAATTAATAATTCTTTTCCTTCTAGATTGCTTGGATATATGGACATTTTTTCCTTAAATTTCATAACATAATGTTTTTTTTTAAATAATTTTAGAAATGTATATTTTTGTTTGATATAATATATATATTATACTCTAGCACATTTAACTAATGATTTTTATAGTCTGTGTCGATCTTCCACTTCAGCAAATTAGTATCAAATTGGTCTGAATAATTAAATTTTTCATTACTCAGAACCACATTAAGATTTTATTTCCTCTTAAATTCTTTGCATCTTTTATGTTATTAACCTTAAAAAATATTCCCAAACAGGAAAATTAATATTCTGAAAAATTAATTTTTCCCGTTAAGAACCAATTCTCTAAATGCATTGTAGAGCTTCAGCAAGCAAAAACTCAAGACAAAGAAGAGAAAAGAGACTTGTAAATTCAAAATTCATTTACAATGCAAAATATTTAATTTTTCCTGAATAGGTAACAAAAAAACCTACGTCGTATGTTGTTGGAAACATTTTCGTTTATGGATGTTTGTTTTTATGCTATGCTGTAATAATTCGTTTAAAAATATACCATGCACGACTCTTCGTAATAAAATATTATTATTCAAGTGTTTAACAATCCATCATAAAAATGTCACCTTCTGAAGCTTTGTTACCACCTAAACTTCGTTAAAGATGGAATTTTAGTTCCTCGAATCCTCATTTTAATTGATTAAACTCAACCACTCCTTCCTTCTTGATACACCCAAACTATTCCCAGCTTCAATTTTCTACTTCAAATAAATCTATGCCAAAGCCAAACCATATAACTACAAGGAGCCAAATCCTGATACTCCTAATAACTATCATCTTCCCCGCACCCCAAAAAAAATTCAAAACGGGAAGCCCAATAATCATCAAGCACCCAAATGGCCAACTCATTTCGTACCTCTCAGACAACAAAAAAAATTAGCATTCATAATTGCAGACGGCTACGTGCCACGCATGCGCTATGAGCCCACGCGTGTAAGACAGTCCGAGCGATTATTTAATAGCAATTTCGAAGGAGGGAGTGTTATCTATTATGTGAAGATGCTCCTCTAGAAACACTTCCGGATTATTATTTTTTTTATAAATCGTTTTTATTTTATTTTTTCTGAAAGATGTTCCGCTACGTGTAGGCGGTATTGTTGTTCTACTGAAGATCGTCGGAATATCGTTCGGAACAAAATGGCGCATGGTTTTTGTCGTTTTAAAGAGTACAAAATTGTTTTTTTTCACCACAAAATGTCTCAAAGGTTAATTTTATTATATGCCTGAGAAATATTACTTTTACCTTTAAGAGGAACAAGATTTTTATATAAATAGTATACTAAAATTTAATTAGTATAGTCTTGGAAAAAAAACAGTGAACACTGTTTAAGAATATAGGGTAATAAGAACATTGTGTAAGAATGACAGATTAAACGTCAATTTTCATAATTTATCATACTCTCATAAACTATAATTAACCATTTTTCTCTAAGAGGTCATCTGTATACGTAACGTAAGGCAAAATGTTCCTTAATCTATGGTGGAACCCAATTTATGTTCCATATCCATGAGCACTGGTTGCATCAGAAAAAACCTTAACTCAAAGTGACATTTTCCAATAATATCATATGTAAAGTTATGTGGCATAGAAAAAAGAACACGTTTCATTGCGTTACGTACGAAGATGACGTCTTTGAGAAAAATGGTCAAATATATTCAATAATATATATTTCTTTAAGTATGTAAAAGTATCAAAGTACATTCTAGGTAATCGTTTAAGTACTTCAATTTGGATTACATAGTTGTAATTTTAAGGCAAACACTCGAGTTACACTTTTTGAAACTTTCTATAGTATCAAATCGTTTGTTATCAATCGGATATTGTTATCATTCTACTCCAGGACAAAAGTGATTTCATTCAGTGGAGTCGACTGTAGGTATGCTGTTTTTTAAAACAACCTTTTTACATTAACACACGAATTCGATTCTTGACTTGATTCACTTTCCTTCTAAGTTTCGAGGTCGGTGGTGTTCAGTAGCGCGTTAAAACCGAAGAAAAAAAAAATGGAGCTCTCGCTTTATTAATTTTTTTGTGCCACCTACAAAAAACGGGTTCAGCATATTGTTCCGGCGGGAAATTATAAGATGTTTTCTGGCCGAAAACGCCTTTCTTTTTGGTGAGTTATCGGGATCAGCTACAAAGGAATTCGTTCGCTTCTGTGCTGCTGCCAGATAAAATTCGATAAGTGTGTTCGATGGTTTTTATTCTTTTCAGACGATAATTTGTTTTCGGTCGAAATCGAAGAAAGGCTTTTGTAAGACCGGAGAATTGATCGACGAATTCCAAAACATGTTATTGGGTACAATGAGGGTTTTTTGTAATGAAAATAAATTATTCTCTCCATTAAAAAGTATTGTGTAATCTAAAAATTTATATAGTCCTTAATTAAATATCTTTATTACAAATTTTCCATTATTTTACGTGGATTGTATTACCAATTTTACGTGAAAATATTACATAAGAAATTTTCTGTTAGTAATTTGTTGTAATTGGGTAATAAAGAAATGGAATTAATAGAAATTCACTTTTATAAGAGAACTTTTTCAAAAAAATACCAACAATTCATTACAAAAGTTTTACAAACAATTAAAGGGAATGATTAAAAATTTACACATTTTTTACTGCTAAGACCCGAATTTCCATAATTTGCTGAATATAATTGTTCTATTTTTGTTACTACACTTAAATTAATAACAATTTGGTTGAATTGAAGTTGAGTTTAGTCTAGTATACGACACCTAATAAGATCGTGCTTGTCATCACTAACAAACATTAACAAACTGCCATCGTATAAACCAAAAATAATCTGGAATTTCTAAAAAACAGTCATTTCCAAAGTTCCGTGCAGAAACTATTCACCAAACAGGAAACACTCCGTTAAAATCAAAAGGCTTAACGTTTATTGCTGTCATTATTGGTACGGTTTGCCTAGACTAGAGAATTCTCTCCATTCACCGGCATTTAAGAAGCAACAGGAAAACCGAAAGATACTCAGTATCACAGAATAACTGACCTCTTGTCTCTAGAGTCGAACACTTTTCTTCGCAAAATTACTACCCGTGCGCTCTCTAATTTCTCTAAAGCGCTCAATCTTAACGGATTCTTTCTCTTAATTTCCTGAATGAGCGTTGGAAATCTGACGTCAACAATGAAAAGGATGTGATCACGAGTGAGTTTATTAGGTTTGACCTCTCGCGTTTTCTGTGACTTTCGCGTGGATTAGAGACGGTCGTGTTTTTTTTTTGTATGTTGTTTTAAAAGGATTTGAGGGAAACGGGATTGGCCATTATTTTTGAGTTAGATTTGATGTGCGTTATGTTTTTTCCTTGAGTTTAGATGAAAACTGTTTTATGAACGTAGAGAAAGTTCATAAAATTGTGTGGATTTTCCTTAAAAGGGCACGTTTAAGTATTACGTAAGCACCTAAGGGGGGAGGGTTTTGCTCTTTGCTTATTTTCCTGATAAGGGGGAGGGGAGTATGAGTTATGCTTACGTAAAATGTTACAAACACTGTTTTTCGAAAATCTCGTCTCGGGTGATCAGCATTAGCACAACAAACAAAAAAAATAATTATTATTTAACAAAAAACTAAAAGCTATATTACGAAGGGAACTCGTCAGTGGCAGCCTTCCCTTAAATTTCAAAATCCTAATAAGGTGTTTCGTTCTTGCAAAGTGGCAATGGATCTCCAAAAGCCACGTTGCAACTGCCAGACACCCTTAAAGGGAGATACGCTTCTTCTAAAATATCATAAAATATGATATCATAAAACAAAAATATCGTAAAATATAAAAAATATGATAAAACGTAAGATAAATAGAGGATTTTTAGAACCAATAAAAATTAATTAACTCAAACAAAAATCCAACTTGCTTTTGTTAGAAAAAGTACTCTCAGTTTTTATAATTAGCTGATTTAAATTTTACAGCTAATTTCATTGCAAATTGAATTTTCAATAAAACCATTTTTGCAAATTAAAGACATCTTATACATAGACAGCAAAGTTAGTTGACCCTATGACGTCACTAACAAACAAAGTATGTAGTTCCCATGGCGGTGTCTGAATTTTGAGTGAAATGAAGAACGTCAATTTAAAAATATGATTAATTTGTTACACCCATGTATATATAGCGTCTTTTTATCACGATTTGTGTACCAAAACTCCTCCTAGCAACCCAACAGGCTTTCTGTTTACGCAGTTTCTCCTTCCTCGTAATGACGTACTGAGATCAGGAAACGTTGCCTTCGAGTATAGAAAATGTATTGTTTTTAATGTCGTACGTAAGCATCACTCATACCCTCTCCTCCTTGCCAGAAACAGTAAGAAAACTTATCTTTAAAATGACCCCTTAAGAGACGAAATTGAAAGTATAGCCCTTCCTGACCACAAACTAAACAATCCAACCCAACCCATCTGAACCCTACCTCTTTTCTCCCATCAAAAAACAACCAAAAATTCCTTCCCAAAAACAACAACCACAAGATGGTCAACAGCAACTACTCCACCCTCGGAATCACCTAAAAATCTCTCCGCTTGACCACACCGAGACATCTTCCTTCCTTGTCTAGTTGCGGGTGAAGGAGCGTGTGTAGGTGTGTCTATGATGGGAACAACTGGGAGAAAAGGGAGATGCGGTCAAAGGGGAAGAGAGGCTAAGGGTGGATTATGTAGAGGGGAGATTATTATTTCGATTAGCTTGATTGTGTTATGGGTGAATCGGTGAATCTTTTCCGGAATGTGTCTTTTTATTTGGTTTAGTAGGTTTTGTGGAGATTCACAGTCGGTGTTGTTATTGGATGTTGTCGCTTAAGTTACGAATTTTTATGAGATAAAAAAATTAATTACCTTAAGACTTCCACAGACGATCAACTTGGTTGCAAAAATCGGTAGAAAACTTTGTTGACAACCGAATCGTAAGCATATTAAACTCAAAATTATCAAATGGATATTTTTGAGTATTTTGTGCACTTTAAATTTAAAGTGATCATTTATTTATTTTTTTTCGCGCTAGCTAAAATTATATTATTTTTATTATTATTTATTTTCTTAGTATAACATGTTACAATTAAGCTCCACCCACCAAAAATTAATTTTCTTAAACTTCAACCCTTAACTTCCCTTGCAACTTGTTTGGAAACATCACATGTTGACTACCAGGTTGACAACTCGATTGGTCATCTGTGGGAGCCTTTAAACATGCATTTGATACTTCTTGGTTATTTATACCTTTGAAAACCACCAAGCTGATTTAAACGCCAAATGTGAGAAATATCACTAAATAGTAGGTACAATTGATTGAAATGAATACAAGGAGCTTCAAAATCCTTTCCCCACCTTCAGATTGGAAACAATTTGGGGTGTATCTTTTGTAAAGCGCCTTTGCTGAATTCATTGAGACAGAAATCCTTGATCTCTAAAACAAAAGCTTATCGAAAAACTTTTACTTAAAATGTCATCAATATTCTAAGATGTATTTCAGAGTAAAATTTTACTTTTTTCGGGGCTTTAAAAAACGATTTTCCACAAATTTACAAATTTCTCTGGCAGTTATATCACGCAGTTTGTAGGTTTTTAATTAAATAACGATTATACAAATTTTTAAAAGTCCTCCAGGCTTGTGTAACCCCTTCTCGTTTCTTTTTCTTACTTTTTTTAAAAATAACAACTTGTCTTTTAGAATTTATAAGGACCCTCAGAACAAAATGAAATAAAGAATTATATTTACAGTATGCTGAGTATACAGACATCTCCCCGTTATGTTACATCATCATTATCAAAGTTTGCATATCGAGAAACTGTTTGACTTGGCCTAAAAAGAATACATTAAGTAATTAAGCCTTACAAAACGCGTGTAAAACACATAACTTTAAGTTCCCATACACAACTTTGTTCTCACCCGGTATAAAGAGCTGCCAAAACCATTCTTCTAAATGTGTATTACACGGCTTAACGTCCATTTCATGATAAACTTGAAATAACAGACATAACCCTTCAGACGATAAAATCAAAACAAAATAAAAATGGAGCTCGAAAAAATCCACACTGATGTTCTCGATACACTTGTTACAAATTTCGAAACAACCCATTTCAATAGAGGTAGAACCTGCAGCATCAAATTCCTTCAATAATCTTGACCACATTTCCACGATATATCATCTCGTAAGTACCACACATTTTGCAACCACGCGCTGCAATGACAATTGAAGCGTAGGAGAGACAAGCATTAGACGAAATCAATCGCACATTTCTCTGCTTTGAATGGCAACGGTTATGACAATGGGCCGGCTCATTGTTTCATTCATGAATTTGAATACACTGATGTAAACAAACAATCGAGAAAGGGTTAGGTATCGAATCGCCGGATCTGGTGTATCAATGTCTGCGTGTTACGACGATTCTAGTTTCGTAAGTGAGTTGACCTGTAGAAGAAAGTGTGAAGGAAGGGTTGTGATCGGAATTACTAACGAGAATATGGCTTTTATCTGGCTTTTGAATTATTAAAAAGGCAAATTTCTTGTCGCTGTAATATCGAATTGAGTTACATAACTAAACTCTATGTTTTCTTTTTGTGTTTTATATTTGGTAATTTTTAAATATACTAAATGGAAAGTTGAATGTCTAAATTATTTATAGTATATATTTTCTCCAAATTTCCTGATTTTCAACGTCGTTATATTTATTATTTGCTTTCAGCATATTTACCTGTGAATTTTTTCGTAACCGTTATTATCAATAATTATAATTTTGATTAAGTAGTAAGCATGTCATAAGAGGCTATTTTCATAATTTTACAATCTTAAATCTTTTTAAATTCTCGTTTATTATTTCTTAAAAAAAAACTTTACCAAACGTTTTTAGATGAATATTACTGCAGTATGTAAAAGTAGAGCAGAGTTGTGACGCAGACATTGAAAAGGAAATGTTACTTCGTCAAACGATTTACAAGTTTTTTTAAGCAACTAATTTTTTAAAAACTCCATTTAAAACTGTCAAACAACAATTTCGTCGTTGTCGTCTTCAATATTTAAACAGTTTAATTTTTTTAACTGTCAAGCAACTATTTAAATACAGTTTAAAAAACTGAACAATATGACTCGAACTAAATCTTCAAGTAAAAGAATCCTCATTCTATATTAAACCAACGGTTCCCTGTAGTTACTCTTGGTAATGAGTTCTTCCTCTAACTACAATCAATTTACACGTTTTATTTCCTCACCATAGAAACTTAATAGCAGGATTTTACACTTTGTAATAACAATACACCACTATTTTTTTCTCAAAAAGTACTCAATGTCCTATTCACGTTAAATATCTCCAATCAAATAAATATCAACTTCTCTTAACAGTTAGAACCCATTACCCCAATGCCAAAACTAGTTCCATTCCTAATCACCACTGTACGGAAATAAATAATGCCTTCATTCTCATTAAAAACACTAGAACTATCAGGCTTTTACACAAAAGGCAGAAATACGGCCCCAAAAGTGAATCTATTATGTCCTAACAACTAACCCACCACTTAGGGCCGCAAAAATCGTTTGTCAGAACCTTTTTCTCATTCGAATCTCCCCCATTAAGGCATTCCCGAAATCGCCAAAAAATTTAAACCTCATTAAAGAGGTGTTTTTCTCTCTTCTTGCACTGCCGGCACTCCCTCCATTGCTTCCTTCCGTGTTTTCGTGGTCCTTCTTCCTTCCTCGAGAAGGGTCCCGAGTGGTCAAGAGAGGGGTCAAGGGTCATTCGGCGTAATTGCTGTTCTTCGAAATTTGGGGAACTTTGCCCGCTTGTTGGGCCTGCGGGTTCTACACAATGAAAGGTTTTCTGGTGGTTGAGCATGATCTAACTTAGGCTTTAACTGTGAAACGTGTCTTTCACTAGAGGTAGAAAAAGTGGTAGAAAGGAGGTAGACAAAGATATAAATATATAGAGAAAAATATACGTTGGCGGCTCGTGGGTTGTTCAAATGGAGGTTCGGAATTACATTTTTCAAAATGCAATTAAGTAATAATCTCTCAATTTAATCACAATTATAAATAATAGTTGTGATTTGAAAAACAATGTTTCCAACAGAAGACCTTCTTTAATATACCAAATTCCCCTTTTCCATAAGGAAATTTTTCGTAATCGTTATCTTGTATCAGATTTATACAATAATTTACCTTTAGAAATTCAGTCTATTGTAAATTTACGTATATTTAAACGTTCTTTATTCCAATTCATCATTAACATAGAATATATTGATGATTTTTCTCTTTAATTATTAAAAACAGAATTTATTCTATTTTACCTAGCTGTGCCATTTTTTTCTTAAGTTAATTATTATTATATTTATTGTAAATGTTTTCATATTGTGTTTTATTTTCATGCGCTATGTGTTTCATGTCAATTAAATAATATTCCACTGATTTAATATTAATTGATTTTTCATAATTTAATTGGATTGTTAATCTTTATTTCGCCTGAACGGGCATTTCCCCTTGGCGGATAATAATTTATTTTACCAATATTTTCATCATGTTTCTTTAGAAATAAAATGTTTTGTTTGTTTGTTTGTCATAATAATGGTCACGAAAATAAATTTTACAGGTAGCTCATTCAATGAGAAGTAGCATTTCATTTTTCTAACCAAAGACAAACAAAATGAAAACATTTTAAGTTATTCGGATTCACAAGTATGTTGATAAATCTAGATCAAATGTCCTTTTGAAATCTCTGGTTTGTCGCTCAAGTTATATTTTGACCCAAAATATTTTTTCCAACGATTAATTAAAAAAGGAAATTCTTTAAAATAATTTTACTTTTAAAACCACTAAAAACACACAAAAAATAGCCATCAGTATTGAAAACGCGTGAAAAATTACACGCAAATAGAGCTAGAGCTATAACCAAGAAATGCAAGCTTCACAATGATCGGGAAGTCGAGGAGCGGCCGGCGAAGGAAAGAATTTTCTCCCCGACACAGCTCGGCGAAGGCTTTCCTGCCTGCCTTTTTATCGGTCGAACGTGCCATTGAAGGCAAAAAAAATTCGTAACGCACTTCAAAACTTTTGTAGTACATTTTTTTGATGTTTTGAATAGAAGGGAGACTGAATCTCATCCTGAATACTGTATAAGTTGGAATGGATTTTTATCACACTTTTGCATTTATTTTTAATAATCGACTTATTTCATTTTACTGGGGGTTCACTTGCTCATGTGCTCCTATAGACGAGCCGCCTCTAACACAGGTAGAAAACTAAAGAAATAGTGCATGGAATGCAGGTTATAACCAAATTACGTCACTCCTATTTTCATAGTTGCATACTTGTTTCCCAGAAGAAAATTTACCTAACACTTTCAAATACACATGATCGTACTTAAAGGCCAGTAGATATTAGTGAAAACATTAGAAATAAACTTAATTTACTTTCATTAATTTAGGGATACATACTAAAGTATGATTTAGTATTAAACAATTAAGCATTAACATTTTAATTGCTTCACCGACAAAAACACCCTGAGTTTAGTTACTCTCACGTAATTGTCACACCAGGGGGAGGGGTGTTTTTTTACTTAATAAAAATAAAATATTTTATTATATTTAACCAATAAAATCTAGAAAAAACATAAACCAATAAAATTCAGTGCACATTCAACGTAACACGGAACATTTTATATGGATTTGAAAATTAATTCAACATTTTCTATGCTATTACATAACATTAACATAAAAAAATTAAAATTTCTAATTCATATAACATTAAGACAAAACAAATTACCGAGTACTAATTAATGTCCCAAATACCGTGGAATCCTCCTGGTAAAAATTAAAATTTTGGTAAAAAAAAGCGCCACATTCTCTCCAAAGCATCATAGAATTAGATGATTCGTGGAATACCAAATGAAGACCATTCATTTTAACAGCCTGAACACACAACCATATCCACCCACAAACATATTCCACCCAATATCATCACGACCTTACCCTCTACCACCTACCCAAACCATTGTTCCTTACTCCAACATCGTGATGCATAGGCAATCGCTCATCACAAGCAAAACCGACTACTTCCTATAATCAAAAATCCCTATTCAAAAAAATGATTAGGATTTGGCCGATTCTCTGTCATATAGGAACTGGACACGATGTAAATACTACAGCATCCTCTCCTCCCCCTCATCAGTTAGCAATTATTACTACTAATCATTAATACTAATCTGTGTATGCGTGCGGGGGAGTCACGGTGCACGTGAGAATATCGGGTATTCGGTGCAATTAAAGCCTTTGGGGGAAGAGTGTGTTGTGTTGCTGTGTAGTGGAAGATGGTGTTGTTATTATGTTATTTGAGGGTTGTTGTGTATGAAATGGGACCGTGATTCGCTATAAGGAGGGTCATTGGGAATTTGTATGTGAGCAAAGTCATGATTTAGGTGGTGGTAATTATATGGAAGAGTTGGTGAATGATGAGATGCAGAGTGGAATCTTCGAGAAATGGGAGAAATAAGTAAGGTGACCAATGTACCTTTTCTCTCATCCTCTCTTTCCTATTATTATCTTCTCATACTCTCCTTTTTACGTTCTCTATCTAAAAGTAGGGGAGCCCATGATGCTAAATGTGGATTTACTCGAGCGCGTCAGATAATCATAGGGGAGATACCTTGCATGCTTTTGAGTAACTCCACCAAATATAAGCTCTGCATGTTGGTGGGTTTGTTTAGAACAGCCCGTCAAAATTTGAAAGAAAACTAGTTACATGGACATACTCGAGCGTGTCAGATTGGCTACCAAGACAGTTTACAACTAGTTGAGCCTAATTTCCTGGCTACTAGTCTATAAACATTTTGTTTCGTACATTTTTCTCAAAAAGAGCGATAGCGTCTTACCGGTCTTGGCTTTACTTTGCAACTTTGTAACCCTCCCGCTCCATTACCCACCGCTCAAATCGGCAGATTTTAGAAAATGTACACTTTTTAGCTGGTAACTAACCTACGTTATCATTATCTGACGCGCTCGTATATGTCCATTTAACTAATTTTTTTTTACAAATCTGACCGGCTATTCTAGACAAACCCCCCTACATAGAGAGCTTATATTTGGTGGAGTTACTCAGAAGCATGCAAGGTATCCCCCCTATGATTATCTGACGCGCTCGAGTTACTACCCAAAAACACTCTGGGCTCCCCTACTATAATTGTCTTTCTCTAAGAGTTAGATAATATAGTTTTTCAATCTCACCCTATTAAATTTCTCCTCTGTATCATTCTTTCTTATTCATTATCCCTCTTTCTGTTTTTCCTAAAATTTTTCAATCTCTCTCTCATCGCTCTCTTCTCTCTCTCTTTCTTCTCTTTTCTTTGCATCAATAATATTTCTATTTATCTTTCTGTCTGTACTAAGCTTTTCCATACCCTTTCTCACCTTCTCTCTCATTCTATCTTTTTTTCAATCTCATATTCTCTTTCTTCTCCTTCCTCTCTAACAACTCTTTCTTATTCATCACTTTTCCTATCTTTGCCTCTTTTTAAAGCTTTTAAAATACAACCCGTTAAAGCCATTTCTCAACTTCTATTTCCTTATATTCTATCTTTCTTTACCTCACATTCTCTCTTTTAGCGCCCTCCATCTCTTTTAACTATCACTTTTTCTCCTTTTCTTCCTTCTTGTGCTCTACATTACATCTGACTTTTTATCTTTATTTTTTTTTGACTTTTTACTTTTTCTTCATCCTTTAATCTCATTCGTTCATTATTTTATTTATCTCTGGAATCTTTTTAAATTCAAATTCCATGAAAGCAATTGAATTTAAACTAGCACAATCAGCCTATTACAAATGCAGAGCACAGTTACTTCGCCAATCCATTCAAACAAAACTATTGAAACATTTTACTCTAAATTCCCCCATTTTCTACTTCCAACACTCAATACATATAAAAAAAATTCCAAATCTCAACTGACCGAAGCCACTAACCCCAAGACATCCATCCGGTCACTAGTCTTTATAAGTCATAAATATTCCTTCTATCACCCATCTCGAATACATCGTTTTTTTAATGTCACTCCATAATCACAATTCGGTGGTCTTCCCATTCAAAATGGCGTCGTTCCTAAGCCAATCACGTTTTGACTCGTGTCATGGAAAGATAACCCGGTAAAGTCAAAGTTAATAGTCTTTTTACTCAGACGTAAGCCTGTCACTGACTTTTGCAAAAGGTTGGTACACGCCCAATGAATAGGGCAGGGTGTCACACTCTAAAATATTTCTTCACTAGGCTGATGGTCGATAGGGCATTCTGGAAAATTTTGGGGTTTCTTTTTTTATCAAGCTAGTATAAAAAATTAAATGTTGTTGAATTTGAATGAGCTTGTTTCTCGAAACTAATAATTTGTTGAAAATTAGTTTGAATTTGTAAATCTATAATTTTATGAAGTAATACAATTCCGTGAGTAATAGAGTGTTTTCAGGTGACGTCACAACCGGTTGTTTTCTTTTAACTGTGTACCTTCTGTAGGGCTTTTAACTGTTGCTAAGGCCGTTGTTTATCTGTTGCTAAGGAAGTTTTTAGGTATGGGATCACATGATTGCAAATGGTCCAATAGAAGAATTCCACGGCTAGTCATTTTTTGTAACTGTTAACCTCTGTAGGGCAAAAAACTGTAACTTTTCTGTTGCTAAGGCCGTTGTTAGGTCCGAAGTTATTTAGGAGTATGAGTATCATTAGTGTCTTCTTAGATTTTTACAAGAAATATAAATGATTGGCCTATTTTCGTGATAGTTCTTAAGTTTTATGGTGATTGAATATGAACATATTTCTGTTTTAAAATTATAGCAATTTAATTTTTTTTATTTAGTAATTTTTTTCATTTAGGCAAAACGAGAGAGGATCATAACTGAAGTCTTCAAACTAAAATCTAAAGAACCATGACTGGAATTCGAATCCTATACTTCAGATTTCAGTACTTATTGAATCTAGATGAATTTGTCAGTGTAGCCTAATCCACAGTAACATATTAAAATATTCTACATGGGGAAGATTTTTCCAAAAGCTTTTAAGTAAACTAATGTTTATTTACGATATTTTTTTATTTCTTTCCATTGAAACTTCAAACCTTCATATACCCGCCTTTCAGTTTTATAATAGAAAAATCCCTCAAAAAGGTGAATGAGTCTTAGATAATGCGAATTAACTTTCAAGAAGATAAAAAATTAAAATTTTCGAAAATTGGCAACCATTTTCCAACAATGGAAACAAACAATGACATTATTAATAATGTTACTATAACAATGCTTAAAATAACAAATCCTAAAACTTTTTTTAACAAACCTCACAAAGCTATTTTAAAAACTGCGAAGTGCAAGCTATAATTTTCCTGCGCTGTTACGTTTTTAAAATATATAATTTTCATTCACATAAGAATGAAAGTGATCTTGATCGGGATCATCTGCATCGTGTGGGTGCAGAGTTCTTCTGCTACACCCAAGTGGGCTGGCCTCCCCTCAGTTGACACTGTTGACGACTCGGACCTGGATACGACTACTGAAGAATTTGTAGACACCAGATTCTTCATCACCAACGACTACAAGACCGGATATGATCAGGAGCATCTGGACACCATTCACGGCTTTTTGGCCAAGGTCATGAAGGAACTTCCGTCCATCTTTTGGACGGTGATGACCGCATTCAGGGGCGTCTACGTCCTGTGGATGTTCCTGATCTTCTGCACTTGGTCAACCGAGGACGACACGGATCCATCAGATTGTTGCGGTACCACTGCGGATCACTCTGAGAACGAAGGAAATGACTGGGACCAATCTCCTGATGCTGACGACCACGATACGGGAGGAGTCCAGTTCGTCGAGGTTGAAAGCTTTCCAGATAAGCAGACGGTTCTTGATGTGGTCCAGATGATGGTGGACGTCGTGGTCGTTGCGGAGAAGTTGGTTGATGACGTCACTATTTCGGTGGAGGACATGCAAGCAGGTGATTGGGTCTCACCGAAAAAGTTCGATCTTCCGATCTGTTGTGAACTTCCAAAGACCATTACTGATGATTGCAACCCCGATCTGGGAACCAAACCCAAACTGGATGTAGAGATTGTAGAGGGATGTTCCACCTCATCTCCTGGATATTCCTCCTCGGACAGCTCTCTGTCCATGGACACCATTAGAAGAGAGTTCTTGAACAGACCTGACAACAGTGCCATCCCAGGTACCAGTGGAATCCTCGATGGAGAATCTGGCAAAAATGTTCTTGACAAAAAAGACCCCGGCAATAAGAAACCCAACCTCTTCCGGAGAGCCCGAAAAGCCCTCACCAAGAAATGGAACAAGTCCTTTGGGAGGAAGAAACCGGAAATGGAATGTCCCATCGAACTTCCTCCAGAACAGACACTGGAAGAGATAAACCGGATGTGGAGGGAGGAGAAGATGCCCTCTCTGAGGCGAGTTCCAAAGGTCCATTTCCGACAACGAGTCGAAGTCAAGACCTTTCTGGTCAAGAGACTCATGGCTCGCTACGAGGCTGATGATCCTAAGAAAGGCCCTTCAGAGATTATCCAAATCCGACCTCTGAAGAGGGAAGGCGATTTTGAAGAGGTAGGTCTGCTGCCGACAGGAGACAGCTTCAAACACCGTCTTTTGAGAGGAGCTATGAAGATAGACCGAGTCTTCAGAAAGGGGTGATTCACCCTTTGGTGTCCTGGAGAAGAATTGAGGCGGCAAGCTTGTCTTGCCGGGTGGTGGTGGGCTCAATTCTTTTTTTTTTTTAATATTTTTAGAAGAAGCGTATCTCCCTTTTAAGGGTGTCTGGCAGTTGCAACATGGCTTTTGGAGTTCCATTTTGCCACGTTACAAGAACGAAACACCTTATTAGGATTTTGAAATTTAAGGGAAGGCTGCCACTGATGAGTTCCCTTCTCAATATAGCTTAGTTTTGTTAAGTAATAATTTTTTTTTGTTGTGCTAATGCTGATCTCCCGAGATGATCCAAAATAAAAACTATCCATAAGTCTATTGTCCAGGAAGTCGAAACACTAAAAGGTGTTGAGATAACCTTGGGTATAGTAAAATGCAAGACAAGTTAAAATGTGCATAAGTGAAGTTTGAACGGCCCTTCACCTTGAGCAATATTTTAAAGACCTTTTCTCTCCCTTTTCAAATATGACACCCTCAAGTGTCGTCTGGCCAAACGTGACAAGCAGACCTGCTGATTCTTAGTATTCTTCTAGTTCACTTATCCTTGGTTACCAATCATACGGATATTAAACATATCTTTATGGGGTTTTTTTTGACACAGAGAAACCTTACTATAAGTGCAAGGTAAATAAGTCTGGCTAAGATTTTTTTGTTCCAAGGATGTTATTTTTTTGTGACAAAGAATCCGTGATGGGCGGAATCTATTGATGAGGGAGGGAATATAATGAATGTATACCTCAGAATAAACTAAAAGCCTTTGAGAGTACTTTCCAGATGGATTTGCCAGCCCTGCCCCCATCTTTTTTACAGTCACTTCCACTGTGGTGGGGGGGGGGTTTTCACTAAAGGGTGAAAGAAACCTAAATATGCTAAAATATTTTAGACCATTTTTGCAAAAGGCAAAAGTGCGAATGAAAATACTTGAACAATTGCTTGAATTTGTTAAAATATAATGCAATGTTTATAAAGAAATATGTAGTATTGCGGTTTTTATTTCTGTTGTTTCTATTAAGTAATAAAATACTTGAACAATTATTTGAATTTGTTAAAATATGATGCATTGTTTATAAAGAAATATGTAGAAATGTGGTTTTTAATTCTGTTGTTTCTATTAACTAATTTTTTCCAGCTAAACGAACTTCCGTATCCAACCAATTTGTTATTACAGACTTGATCTAAAGTTTTCTTCTTTCATTCAGCGTTTTTGCCAAACGAATTTTCTTCTCTAGCATAAACCCTGCCTGCTCAAAACCTTGTCAATCATCTTGAGTTCCCTACATATTCTCTAACGAAATGGTATACTATATTCCACTTCATTCAAGAGCACGAATACCACCTTCTTTTTAATAATAGTGGCACACGATCATGTGAAGTTAAAAGCCATGTCACGGAACAAAAGCGAAAGTTGTCCTTTATTATTCGATTCGATTCCTTCCCCGTATCCCAGGTCACGAGCATCTTCTTTTTTCTAAAAAAAAATCGAGTTTTTTCAAAGCATTTAATAAAGGTTTGCTTTCATTTCCGAGTCGTGCCTTGCTGGATTCTTCTTCAGGATCATCCCATTTAAAAATATACTACACTAGCTGTTACGACCCGGCAAAGCCGGGTCTTACAGCTAGGCTAGCCTTTTATGCGAGCTTCGCTCGTTACTACTTCAAGTTCCTATTAATTATACATTAAATAAGAAGTTTAACTTTAATAATTTATTATTGTTGAATTAGAAACCAACTTCCCTAAAAGTAACTTTTTAACCTTTATTAAGTAAACCAACTTTCTTGAAAGATATTTATTTAAAAGCTATTATATTATTTTAAAATTTTAATTACTTTTATTTATTTATTTTTCTGATTATTGCGAGATGGCATCGAGTCAGTGAGTGACGTGGGCTTTTATATTTTTCTGATGATTATGATTATTATTGCGAGATGGCATCATAGTGTGCGAGCGTTCCAGAATCAGTGAGTCAGTGAGTCAGTGAGTCAGTGAGTCAGTGAGTGACGTGGGCTTTTATATGAGAGATACTCCCCCGCTTTTCTTCAGTATCTGTGTCAAATCCAGGTGTCATTTTTTGCGCTAATAGAATGGACTTTCTTTACCGGCAGGTGAAAAGGTTAAGCAAAGCTGTACCGTGGATGGAAAGTGAGAACGCGAAAAGGCAGGTGAAATAGAATTTAGAACAAACGCGTTCGTGCGCCATTTTGTTTCGCAAGTTCTTAGAAAAACGTTCGAACTAATGTTCCTTTGTGTCTTATTGTTACTGTTCTGTGTTCCATGGGGGCCACACAAGATGTATCTTTCCGTTGATAAGGATTAGCGTTCGGAGATAAGGCGTAACAAATCTGGTGTCATTAGGTTCTAGCTTTTTCGTGTGAAATATACAAGTTAGGAATTTTAACTCTCAATTTATTATTTGGTTTCGTTGAGAGGCCATAAAAATGGTAATGGGGATTTGGATAGCATTTAAGATAGCAAAAACAATGCTTCCAATTTTCACCGCACTAGCGATACGCAAGATCAGAATGTTCCATTGATGTTAGTCTAATTTGAGGGCACCAATAATTTACAAAGTTTTGCATTTGAGATCTGTTTCTAATTCTAGTGCATCTAGGTTCATTTAGGTGACCTTTTTATTAGGTTTTATAATTTTTAGCATGACAGGTAAGCTATTGAAGGTGGTAAAGCTCAAGTGAGTGGATGAAAACCTAAAAGGGGCAAAAGTTCATCAAACGTATCCTACATGGTGAAAAAAAAACTTCGATTCCCCTTATTACAGATGTTATCCCGCATTTTCTCTGGCACCTTTTAGCAAACCCACTCAATTGTTCTTTTAATGTATAAAATTTTTAAAAATGATTAATAAAAAAATTAATTTTATGCATAAAAAGTTATTTATCGATGATAAAAATATACTTTAATGTAACTTTGTATTTATATTTATTTTAAAAATGTTATTTTCAATCGAGTAAAAATTCAATACCCAAATTTCTTTACAAAACCACAATAACCTAACCTCAATAAGTCTTAAACAGACAAACCGCCATCCCATATCCTATTTTACTAAGACTCGCGTCAAAAAACTAAACATTTTATAATCTCTTAAGCTTACCTCCCACACCAAAGCTAATTTTAGAATTTCAATTCAAACCGTGAAATAAACCCACTCCAAATAGAATGACACATCCCCACACATATTCAACAATCAAAACCCGGACCAACATTTACACACGCAAAAAAAAAAACTCATTTGAGATCTCATTTCACGATACATCCATTAAAAATTCTGCCAGTTTCACTTTCTTTCCTCCAAAAAAAAACAACTCAACTCGTCATTTCCGAATATTCCCGCCATTTTTACTCCGCCATTCTATTTTAGAACACAAGCAGCTTCAAATCTATCATACATCTTTTACGTAAGAGGTATTTTCTATTAACCGCAGCACAGTTTAGCGGTCCGAAAAATCACGTTTTCGTCACCTGTAGTGGAGTTACCTCCCAAATCAGAATGGGGATTAGAGTCAGAACCACGCCTGGTCGAGGAAATGGCCTGTTATCGCTTGTTATCTCGGGCCTGATGATGCACGGTTCTTGTCAAATAGGATGGGAAATGAAGTTTTTTTTTTCTTTTTTATGGAAGTTGGTTGTTTGTCGTGGGGGCGTGATGAAGTTTTGAGTGTTTGTGGTGAGATAAATTTAGGCTTGTTGAGTCAATTCAAAAAGCTTGATTTAATGTTTAGAAAAAAACTAGGTTTTTAGTTTAACTAGAAAATATACTACTTTAGGTGGTTTTAAAATTGAAACCTACTTGAAAAAAAATTAACCAAAAGTTATTGCTTTTAATTAATTACCGAAATTTCCATAAGAAAATTTCAAACCTTAAAATGTCACCCAAAAAGATAAAAAGTAAATAATTATACTCAATGTGATCCTTATTACTCAATGTGATATAAATTTTAGATGTTTATAATTCAGTTACTTATAAAAATAACAAATAAAGAAGACATTGATGTAAAACCTTTTCGTAAAATTACGTTCCTAAATCGTTGTATCCAAGAATTTTAAAAGAAGTAAAGAACTGATATAGGTTTTTTCCTTTAAAGAATTTATTTGAAATTAATTTAAGTGTTTTAAATTAGTTCAAATTTTAAGAAAGCAGAAAAATAGGGACAGAAAACAGTTTTTCTAACAATACCTTGAAGCTATTTTTAAAGCTATCCTGGAGCTATTTAGTAAAAAAAGTATAATGCTTGTGGTTAAAATAATGGACATAAGAGATATTTAGCTCTATTAATATTAATATTTTTGCTCTCACAAGAATCATCCGTCAAACAAGGGTTCAACGTTTAGCATTTATCGGATTTAGTAAAATGCCTTTATGATAAACAAGAGGGAGATACTTGAAGGAGTACCTAGGTCGTTAGACCTTCAAATTCCAGTATAACTAACCTCACTGGGTGAGACTGTTACAGAACATGTGACTGAAAGTCATAAGACAGCTAAGGCAAAGCCCTTGTTTCCTCAAGTTCAATTCCTCAATTTATCGACCCCGGAGGGATGAAAGGCTAAGTCTGTGTGATACACTACCACTACGCCACTGGGATTCACCTTTATACTATATCTCTAATGCATAATACATATATACCTATTAATTTATGTGTCCATAGGTATAATACAGGGTGAGCATAAAGTCCTGACCTGTTTTTAAAAATCAATAACAAAAAAACAAAAAGAGATAAAAACCCGCCGTCTTCACCAACCTACTTGAAATGTTTGGGAGTTTTTGTACACAAAGTTTTGAAAAATCGTAGTTCTCGAGTCAATACATAGATGGAAGCACTGTTTTTAGGGAAAAGTTCATTCAAAGTCCCTATTTCGTTCATCGTGGGGAAATCAAATTTAGGGATAGAATCGATCTTAGAATCGAATGATAATAAAGTACTTTGAAATTGAACCTTAGTTTCCAGTACACGGGGAGGGTTTTCATTGAATTTTGGGGATTGCAAATCTTGCCTTATGAATGATTCTAATTTAGAGAAAAACTTTTTAAAAAATTTCTTGTAATTTGAGTTAAATATTTTATAAATTACTTGATGTTTCCTTTAATAATACAAACGACTTTTATTCGATAACTCCAAACTGTTATTTACAATTTATTGCGTTGGGCATTATTTATAATACTCAAAAGACTTTATAGTGATCAACCTTGTTAGGATGACACGGCGGGTTTCGATCGCTCCATATAAATAATTAGATTGTTTCAATGAATTTTATACTTTTGGGCGGTATAGTTCATTATGGGAAGGGATTAATTATAGGATTAGGGACATGTTTAATCAGTGATTTGAAAGGGGTTGTTTTCACCTATCATTTAATTCAGTTTCACTACTTTTTATGTAATTTTTGTGGCATTGGCTAGGTCAGTTTCAGTACTTTTATTTGTGCAATAGAGTTTATCATTAGAATAGTGATTTAGAAGAAAACTAAAAATGACTACAAATCAAGAAAAAGCTCAATGTGTGCTTTGGTTCCATGAAACCAAATCGCCCACAATTGTGACTCCAATGCGATCTTTCAAATTGATAACAAGCCGGAGAATATGTGTAATTAAAATCAATTATACAAAATGATCACAATTCCATCATATGAGTTTTAAGAAATGCAGTCTAAATCTACTAATCAATAGCCCTCCTCCCCAAAAAGAGGACCATCCGAATGAAAGGTGAAAACCTCCTTTGTCTGGTTAACCACTGGTCAGATGGCACAGTATACGACAGGTTGATGTCTTCTGCAGACTTTTACAGGGTGTGTCATTATCAAGGGACAAACTTCTAGGGGAGGTAGGGTGCATCATAAGGATTCAGAATTGCATAGAAACTCATGGTCCTAGACGTCACCCTAAGTGGTGTTTTGAAACTACCCTCGGGAGCCTAAGCCGGGGTTGTGTCGATCATCCTTCATCATGATCGACACGACCCAATACTTTCCTTTCAGTAAACCATCCGGGATCCAATAAGTTCTGATGTAATCATGAAAACAATCTGTGGTTAGGTTGAATTCTGTGGGGGGAAGCGATCGAGAAAACGTCGGTGAGAGCGGGACACAGCGAAATTACAACCCCTTTCAAATCACTGATTAAACTTGTCCCTAAACCTATAAATTAATCCCTTCCCATAATGAACGATACCGCCCCAAAGTATTAAATTCATTGAAACAATCTAATTATTTATATGGAGCGATCGAAACCCGCCGTGTCATCCTAACAAGGTTGATCACTATCAAGTCTTTTGAGTATTATAAATAATGCCCAACGCAATAAATTGTAAATAACAGTTTGGAGTTATCGAATAAAAGTCGTTTGTATTATTAAAGGAAACATCAAGGAATTTATAAAATATTTAACTCAAATTACAAGAAATTATTTAAAAAGTTTTTCTCTAAATTAGAATAATTCATAAGGCAAGATTTGCAATCCCCAAAATTCAATGAAAACCCTCCCCGTGTACTGGAAACTAAGGTTCGATTTCAAAGTACTTTATTATCATTCGATTCTAAGATCGATTCTATCCCTAAATTTGATTTCCCCACGATGAACGAAATAGGGACTTTGAATGAACTTTTCCCTAAAAACAGTGCTTCCATCTATGTATTGACTCGAGAACTACGATTTTTCAAAACTTCGTGTACAAAAACTCCCAAACATTTCAAGTAGGTTGGTGAAGACTGCGGATTTTTATCTCTTTTTGTTTTTTTGTTATTGATTTTTAAAAACAGGTCACGACTTTATGCTCACCCTGTATATACCTATGAACACAAATTTTGTCAAGTTATTAAAATTGATTAAAAATCCAATGTTTAAAATTTGAGCTAATAAAAAATATCACATTTTACTAAGGTTGGGCGCTTTAAATGGTCGAAATGTGATTTTACCTGTCGTAGAAAAATTAAAACGTGATTTTTGTCCGAAAAGGTACAAGTCTCCACTACTATTTTAACGTATATATTACATGATTCCATAAAGGTTGAAAACCACATTTACTCAACCACACATTAAAACGAAAAAAAAAAACATCTCCTTTAAAGGGGATATAAAAACCCACACACACAAGCAACCACAATCTAAATCAGCATCTCTCTCACACCACTCAAATTCGATATAAACAGCATTTTATCAAAGCTGAGACCTATTTCCCTCGACCCGAACAATCGGGGGCGTGCACCGAGTCATCCCCAAGCAACAGGTCATCACCGGAACAAGAACAATAACGGAGGAGAGAGCGTTCTATAGATAGAACCAGTAATGTTCACATATACGCGACGCCCGCATGGTGGATATACTTTCCCTTTTTCGTCACCCACTTGCGCTTTCGTCTTCTTGTCTCCCTCACGCCTGCTATTCTTGATGGGGTTGGGTTGGCGTGTGTGTGACCCATATTGTCTCATGGGGTGTTTTGGGAAGGGTTAAGATGATGGGTTGGAGGAGGGTGTTATTTTGGGAAGGAATGCTTTTGTTGGGTTGGTTGGAAGGGCATGGGTTGTTTTTCGGGTGGTTTTGGTTGGGGAAAGTGAGGGTAAATGGTGGTGGGATTGTGAGACCTTGGACGAGAATTTTTCTGGGAAGAGGGGAAAAAAAAAAAGAGAGAGAGTGGCAGGGAGAGATGGTGAGAAAGGAGGGATGGATCATGGCCATCTAGACACATAAGAGCAGAGAAGCTCAAAATCTTGAGTGACGTTTTGCCTACTATTTCGCGTCATCAATCACTTTTTGGACAACAGCGCAACTCCAGTCTCACACTCCCTTCAGACTGGAGTTTCGCTGTTGTCCAAAAAGCGACGATGGCGCGAAATAGTAGGTAGAACGTCACTCAAGATTTAGAGCTTCTCTGGCCTTATGTGTGTCTAGATTTCCATGAATGGATGCTGTTAGGAGATGAAAAGAGAGAAGGAAAGATGTATTGAAAGGGAGATGGATAGGTAGAGATAGAGAAAAGTGAGAGAGGAAGAGAAAGTGGAGGAGAGGGTTGGGATAGAGAAAGAAGGGGATGCGAAGAAATAGAAAATAGACAATTTTATTATTTCCATATCTTTTTCATGATCGATTTAGAAGTTATGCATGTTAGGAATTAATGAATATTTTTTCTTCTAGAAACATCTTTAACTTTCCTTTCAACAATTCATTTCTTCTTAAACACTCCACCTTTACCCACAAAAACACAAAAATCACCAAAAGCTGCTACTCAAACTACTAGACACATAAACTCCTTCTCATATTTGTTCATACCTTACAGTGGCGGCTCGTGAATTAATTAATAGGGTGTTCACATCTATTATGTAAAAATTAAAATTTACAAAATATCTAGAAAGAGAAGGGATGGTGGATCAATATACATAAATCTAACTTCTTTTAGTAGAAATACATATCTTTCTTGGAAATAATTTTAAAAACCTAAATTATTCAGTTATTCACTGCATGCACTTTTATTTATAAAAAATATGCATTTATATTTGTCATCTTTAAATTCTATTTTAAAGTCCCTATCTTTTCCTTTTGTAATTTGGACAATGGTCAGTAGGGGTGTTGTGGTCTTAAGTTCTTTATTTGAACTTTTTTTCCAGCGGCAATTGGGAAAAATAAAGATGCTTTATCTCAAACACGGAAATTTTACTTAACGCCGTTACTTAAAAAGCATCCTAATTAATAACAAAAGCATTCAAATGTTTCAATGAAAAGATTTAAGTTATATTTAAAAAGTGCTAGTCTTTTCAATTAGCCAAAAAAATCAGTTCAATCAGACCTCAAAAAAGAAAGCTGTGCCTCAAAAGTGAAAGCCTCGGCACACTGTGCGTACGGGAATCTAAAATGCGAGGACGTAAGCTCAATATTCTACCGGTGAACTGTCGGGGTTTCTTCGGAATCTCATATTTTTTACGCTCACACGTGCGAAAAAGGAAAGAAAAATAAGAGTTCATTCTTTTTTTTTCTCGATTTCTTTCGCGTTTCCGGTAGTAAATGTTTCTTATTGACTAGAGATGGGGGGGTGAAACATAATTCTAAGTATAAAAAAGAAATTGAGAATATATTTCCATTGATATTTATTTATCTTTATATTCGATTTTTTTCTACTTTTTCTGTGGGTGTTCACGTGCTCCTGTGCTCCTATGGACGAGCCGCCACTGATACCTTATCTTCCAAACCCCTCAAAAGAAAAATCTCTTCCATCCTAGCTACTTAAAAGATCCTTCGCGATGGCCATACCCAACAAACAGCGTTATACGAAATTGGTAGAACTTCAACAAAAAACAACGCAAGAGATACATGTCTAGGCAGGGCATATGTCTTACGACGTCTCACGATACTCTACGAAGATTAGCCCATAGGATTGATATATAGCGGATCTCCGTAATCATCAGTCTTGAGCTCTCTTATGGGAAATAATAGGAAGATTATTTTTGGGTGGTTGGTATAAATGGGCTTCGTGACCTATTAGATCGGAAGATCGCTTCAAATGGATTCTCTCGGGCCGTTTGGTGCTTGCTGGTTTGTTTTTAAACTAACTGTGCCTGTTTTTAAAACGAATATTTTAAAGAGTGGGTCATATAATTGCCGGACAAAAGGAAGGTAATAAAACAAGTTGGATGGGCTTAAGCTTTTACTGGAGGGAAGTAGTTTGTTATCTGTGAAAAGGTTTTTAGTTTTAGTTTAGAGGAGAAAGGGGTACTGCAGAAGAGTTATGTTATGAGGTAGCTACTTAATATATGACACGTTGCATAGAATATAAATAACTTTAATAACCTATTTAAAAGATAAAATTATCTAAAGACTATAGTTTATTACGTAACTATTGTAATTTCCTGATGATATCTGTATAATCACTTTTATTAAAGTTATTTTCGTGTTTTTTTAAAAATAATTTTAGTAAAGTAAAAGTTATCTTCACAGAAAGAAAAAAGAAGTAGATAAGAAGGAAATATAAGGAAAATGGAATTCCTAGAAAAGAAGTTTTTGTGTTTCAAATTCTTTTACAGTTTATTAGTTACAGTTATGCATAACAATTTAACTAAATTAATTATCTTTTAAGTAAAAGGAAAATTAAAAGACGTTGTAAATTGTACTATTAAAAAAACGTTGTAAAGTTTTAAAATTGACAATAAATGATTCTATGTAATTGTTGATATAATAATATAGGAAACACACTTGAGTTTCAGAGTTACCTGTAATTGATCCAATAAATAAATGAACCTAAATAAAGAAGTTATAGAACTTCTAACAATCTTGTATTTAAAAAAAATCACAATTAACATTGTATTCTTATGGTATGTAATGAATAAGGTTTATTGAAGAATTAGTAAATATTCTGAAGCAAATACACATTTTAGGTAACAATTGCGTACTATTAATTCCCAACATAAAGTTAGCAGATGCTTAAAAGTTTTTTGAAACTAAAATATTTAAGAATAGTAGTTTTTTATAGGTTTTATAAATCCTTAAAGGAAAATAATTTATGTAATGAGAGAGTTAAAGAAAAACTATCAAAATATCTATACATAAAGTGTGTATTTATAATAAATTAAGAGTCCACGTGACAAAGTATTTTAAAATACTTTATGAAAACCTAATATTTAGAATGATTTGTACTTATAAAATAAGTTTTCAGTGACCTCTTATGATTAAGATTGGATATAAAAGTACCTATGAAAAAATTCCCACGGTAACTTATCATTAAATTTAAAAAAATCTAGATGCATATCACCCTAATCAAAAGCATGTTGCAAAATCCCAACTTGTAGTACACAGATTAATTTGATTCTTTATCACATTAACAGCCCAATAACTACAACAATATAAAAAAAAACACCACAGCCACTTTATACGGTATTCCAACCAAGAACACTTAAATGGAAGATCCAGCGATAGCGAATTAAGAATGGATGAATATGATTAATCAACCACCTCGCGTGGGAGGATTTTAAGAAAAACGGGTCGGGAAAACCTCTAAGGAACGAATGCGAATATAATTTCGCTTTGATTTAATCGCTTCTTTGGGGGCAGAGGAACCCACTGGCCTTCTAAAATGGTGGTCATGTGTGGAATCTTCGGAAGTTGCGCATTGCAAAAGGGTTTGATGATGGAAGTGACAACTAAATTATAGGATGCGTTTGGGATTGTTCCTTGGTTGTGCTGGGATATATTGTTTTGTGGGGTATTAAGTAGATGATTTGGGTAATTTTTTTTTAGATGTTGTGTGTAATGTAATGAGAATGGGGTTCTGTGGGGTTGTGGGTTCATTTGATATTGATGGTTTAATGGGTGAAGGAATTGTATGTGGTAAATAGATATATGGTTGAGAAAATTTTACCTTGAGATTTTCATTCTGTAATCTGTTCTAGGAGCCACTGGTATTTTGATTGCCATAATATTTCAAGTTAGCAGATTTGGATACTTATTTTTAACATAATGGTTTTGAATAAATATGCTAAAAATAATCTAATTTGCATTATATTACTAATAGAGGAAAAGGTGCTAGTACTGGTACCCTCTTTTGCTTTCAACATAAAATGTCTTTAATTTGCAAAAAATCCAGATTTTTTGAATTATGAAGATTTTACTATATGATAGGAGGCGAAAAAGAATGATTAGTATGAAGTGTTTGAAACTGAAAATGAAGATTTACAAAACACTTCCAAAAAGGTTCTTCGAAAAAATTGAGGTGAAAATACTGGCACACTCCAAAAAAGAGATAAAAAATGGTTCAAAATGTTTGAAAACAGGCTAAAACAGTTCAAAATGATAGATAATTACAAAAAAAATTACTTGTAATAATCCTAAACATAACAGGATGTTTCATTCCTAGCACAATCTAAGTGTTTCCACGTTAGACACACGCGACACTTAACCTTCTCCTGAAGCCTTCTTGAGGGCACTTGGGGTCAACTTATCCATTTATATCAACAAGTTGCATATTTAAACCCCAAACCTTCAGTACCACCAATGGCCAGGTGTGCCCGTATTTTCACCCATTTTCCTCTACAATTTTTACATTAAAAGTTTTTAAAAACATAATATTTGCAATTAGAAAAAAAATTGCTGATTGTAAATAAATTAATAGGTATAAACTTTACTTACAAAAAACATAATATTGAGTTTAGGATATTAATCCGAATAAATAAATTTCAAAAAACACATATACTAATCGTTCTACCTCTAAAATTTATCAAAACCATATTAAATAGGTTTTTCTTATTTATATAAATAGGGAAGATACCATCCCATGTAAAAAGTTTTGTGTGTGGGAGTTCCAAAAGAATGAGACCTCATCATAGAGGACCTCATACATCATTCTGCTTCTAGTTTAAAATTAGATTTCTTTCTATAGTTCTATTAAATAAATTAGAAAAAAAGTTTACGATTCAACCGAAAAATAATTCCCCCATCCGACGCAAGAGAACAAACAACATAACGGGAAGGAAGGAGAACTCAGAAATGAAGAGTTTAACTTCCTTTTTTTGTGAAATATATCCCTTTGCATGTTTTGACATGTCTCCCACTCCCTCCACTATCTTGATGCACGCTTTTACTTATGTAACGAAGCTGTCGGTTTCTGAGGTCCACTGAATAAGGAAGAGGAATAACGTAATGTAATAAAATAAATTATGTTTTGAGTTTGGTATTTTTTTGTTTCAAATATTACACAGGTAAGAGGAAAGTACAGCATAAAGTTTCTTATTTGACTTGACTTTATATTGGAACCAAATGGCATTGAAATAATTTCTGGAACTCGACAAATTTAGGTATTTTACTAGTTTTACAAATTGTTGGTTTATGTGGCCAAGATTTAAAGTTGTTAAGAAAAGAGAAAATACTGTAGAGAACCCTTGATTTGTGCATTAAACATTAATTAAGGGTTGATAATTTACCGGGTTTTTGCTTAAAATGTACAATAGAGTACAAAAATTACTGTTTAGTATTAATTATAAGGAATTTAAAGTTATTTTATTTCTTGAATAATTACTGTTTTTAACATTATATAAGTGTATCTATCGATATCTCAGAGGGTTTTTTTTATGTGTATAGCACATTTTAACTGCCTGTCTATGTCTGTCGGAAAAGATCAAATTAGAGAATTGGCGTTTCGGAAAAATTCCTACTGGCTTTCTCATTCTTTTTCTTACTTTCCCTTTTAACTTTCCTCTCGTTTGCTCTTTCTTTCCCAACTAATTTTAAACTACCAGTTATCAAACTACCTACTCAAAATAACATGAATCTCGAATAACTACTCTACTCGAAATAACTTAAAAGTTCATTTGCTACTACAACTACATCATTGTCCAGTTACTACTGTTACTGCTATTACCTGAACAGAATTTAACGACATTGAAATATATTCTGAAATTTACTCATCAAACTTAAAAGATTTTCGCTAAAAGAAAAAAGTCTTAACCAGAAGAAGATTTGCAAATATTTTACTGCATCCATCATTTTTTAAAAACACCAGCACGATTTTATTTAAATAAAATTTGTAACGGACAAGAACATTCTTCACAAAGATTAGTTTTTCATTTTAAGTAGCAGAACAAGCCACTTATTTCATTTTTTACTATCCACAAGCTTAGCAAAACAAAAACCGTTTTCCATCATTGTCCAAAAATAATTCTGAATATTGTCGTTAGCAATTAATTCCGTTATGTCACATCATACGACAGAAAGAATGTTAAACGGTCTTCTCTTACCTTCATGACCGTGACTTCTTGACCCTCTCATCTTTCATTTTGAGATGTTTTAAGCTGTGAGATGGGTGAACAATTCAAAAGAAAATAAGAAAATTGTCAACTGACAATGAAAAAAGCAGCAGACTTCTGGTTTTTAAGTGAAATTCTGCTTCTGATTTATTTAAATGAGATAGACTGATCATATTTCTTTTGAGAACTTTATTTGATTTCGCATTTACAATCGCTTAAATTAACGTATAACGTGTTTAATACATGCAGTAAAGTTTTGATATTTTGAACTTTACAAAATCCTAACTAAAACATACTATTTCATTTGACATTTTATGTAAAGGTTTTAAAGTTTTTTATATCAAAAACTAGTAAACAATATTTAGGAAAATATAAGAAGTTATCAACATTAGCGTCTCTTTGATATGGTGATAATATTGAGAGTGTAATGTATCGTAGAGCATTTATCAAATTATTTCTGTTAAAAGGAAATAACTTGTTTTGATTAATGTAGAATTATGTAGAAAAAGAAATTACTTTTTTGAGTTCCTTTATAAATTTTTAGGGATCATTGGGGATTCTGAGACAAAATCAAAATTTAAAGAACTTTTGAAAAATATTACTCAATAAGGCTATAATAAGTATGGTTCATGGCATATTTTCTTCTAAAAATAGTGTATATTCGCCAATTGTTCTAAAGAAATTAAAATTAATTGCATTGTAAACTTATTTGTAATGTTTATTGCAAGCATGTTATGATACTTCAATGTTTTCATTCAATGCGAATTTAATAAACATTTGGAGTAATCTCTTCTTAACGTTATTTTCTCTATTTCTTCAAAAAACTAAAAATAAAATACATTTAAGAAAATTATTCAATTATTTTCAAATAAAATAAGAATATTTTACCGAAAAAAAAAGTTTGCTGTATTTCCGATTCTTCTAAATATTTGCAATCTATAATTGAGATTCTCCAATAAATTAACAAAAAATCACCAGGTTTTTACTTTAAAAAGCGAAAACTAATAGTTTCCCCCATTTTCATATGGAAAGCATACTAAGAATCGGGTTTTGAAACGGTATCAAAAATAGAACTCAATAAAAATAAGTTCGATATATTTAAATTTCAAATCTCAGTACCCATTTTTATACTTTTCGAACCTAAGAATAAACCTTTCCATCACCGATACAAGAACAACTTCCAAAAACAGTTTCGCTAAATCTCCGTCATTGTCTTACACGCCACTTAAAAGAAAATTACTCAAAACCAAAATACAATCCATCAAATCGTAACACTGTTTTTATACCTGCATGGGAAAAACACGTTTATTATGGTTAAACTCTCGATTACCGTTACAACAAAGCATCTCCTTTGGGGAAATAAGTCTGAAGGTCGCTGGAACATAGAATTCCACTTTCCTCGAAGGCACACACGGCATTTTCAAACTCGTGATCATTCAAAATAATACTCATCTAGTATTATTCATGCTTATAATTGAAAATAAAAAAAATCCCCTCAGATCCCGTTTATTTTTACCGATATCATATATCACGACCACCATCAACCCTTAATATTATTATCCTACCTCAGTCGGCATGTATATTTTGAAGAGCGTTTTGCCATTTTTTTTTTACTTCGTGGGTATTCCTCAAGGGTTTGATGGAGAATCCCTCAAGAAAAAAACCGTCTCGCTGTATTTTGTGCATGGATCATAATAAATTCGTGTTCATTTTCACCTTGGATGGAAAAGGCCGGTAATGTTTTTGAGGATATAAGATGCGATCTCAAAGGATGTTGATAATGGAAGGCCAAGAAGCGGTTTGGTATCCGAATAGTTGGAAGTAAAGATGATTCTGTTCATTCTTTTTTTACCAAGATGGGTATAATTTTAGTGCAATTTAAATGGAAAACTGATAGAATTGTTGAAAGTTTTCCTATAATAATGAACCGCATCAAACCGCATATTAAGATTTTATTTCATGAAAGGTTGAGAGAATATATTGTTTCAGTTAAAATAAAATATTATGACCTCATAATCAAAATTGGTAGTTTTTCCCCTATTACAGAAAAATAATTTGCTCTTTTAAAGGAGAATTTTCCCTTTATAGTTTTACGACCTTTTGTATAAAATTGAAGAAAAGAAAAATAAACAGGAAGATAAATGAATAATGATAATAAAATAGTAATAAATGAACAGATAATGAAGATAATGAATAGATAAAGGAATGTATAATAGATAGGAATAGTTGGAAAAGTTGTTTCAGAAAGACGAATCAAAGCAAAATATTGATTATTTTAAAATGATTGTGTATGTGTAATGATTGTTTTATTTCACATAAATTTAAAATAAATTTAAAAAGTATGCCTTTAAAAATGTTTTTGATATTTTTTTGTAATATTTAAATCGTCAGATTGCTCTTTACACAATTTTTTTTATTGATGAAATTCTTTATATTTTCGCAGAAAGCTAAAATTTTCAAATATTATGGTCATGGGACAAAAAGTAGAATACATGAAACATCTTTAGTGAAAAAATTGCTAAATAATTAGGGAAAATGTACGGATAATCACAAAGAATTAACTATAGAACTTTTTATTTAAAGTGATGAACAGTGACATACATCCATGAATAATTTAAACTGTCATTTCTTTTGCTATACTCATTTTTTTTTTCTTTCAGGTTTGGAATGAAACAAAATATGCTAATCATGTTTAGCTAGTTTTTAATTAGCTGTTTAGCTTTAGTGTTATTAGCATTTACGAAATAAATCAAAAGCTTTGTTTTCATGAATAGGACTATTTGTTGTAGATCTATGATTCATTTGTCAATGAAATAAATGATAATTACTTCTCCGAAGACCTTCGGCATTCACCAGAACGCACGTTGCAATTTACTAAAAACTTACGTCCACCGTCAATCATTTACCATAGGTAACACAAAAAAAGAATCCCAAAACCAAAGTCATTTACATGTCAATAAAACAAACCGTATAATTTTATTCCAAGTCCTGTCGTCAAAAACTTTACCCCCTTGACCTGCTTCTAATTATAAAACAATCACTCACTACCCGTCAAGACTATTTCAACCCCCACTGACACGAAAAAAGAAGTTATAGTAATAAAATCATCAAACACTAGTCCTCAGACTGTCAGCCATCTTGAAAAATTGAATACGATACATGATCAACAATAAACAACCGTTATTCCATGATGTAACTCTCCGTTTCTTTTAAAAAAAGAAAGGACACCTTTGGAGCGTCAGGTCACGTGTATGTTTATTAATTATTACTCTTTACATTATTAAACTATAAATAAAAGTCTAGACAGGATCTTCTTGAATAATAGGTCGCCATGTTTGTTGAATTGGAAAGGCCAAGGCCTTGCCCCTAACGGGAATTCTTGATTGAATTTTAGGGAATTATTCTGGAAAAGGTGGATTTTTCAAGGATTTTGTGTTATTTTGTGCACACGCAATTCAGTCGTTAGTGAGGAAGTACAGTTATGAGGTTTTGCATTAAAAATCATGCCTTAAATTTAATTTAAAGTCTTCCTTATGTCCTGCAACTGAAGTTTTGTGTTGTTTGTTTTCATGATTTATTAAACAGCCTATGTAGTCATACTAGGAAATTCTAGTTATTATCGTAGGGGCATAAAATAAGAAATTTTGCAGATTTAGTAATTGTCTATTTTAATTCATTTATTCTGTTATTTAATGCATATAGGTTAGTTTCTAGTGAAATTAATTTGAATTAGGATCAGCTCTGTAATTTATAACAGAAATTTCTATTGTTTATAGGTTGAAAATCTTAATTGAAGAGGTCTTAAAGGTTTCAAGGGTACACTCAACTTCAGTAAAACAAATAATTGATCTGCAATAGGGAAAACTGCAATTTTTTATTGCAAGTTCGTGCTAATTTTATTAATAAAATATCTTCTCTAAATATTTTTTCAAAAAATAAATATAGATATTCAGTTTAAACAAAACTCTCGTTATCAAAAGAACCTCTCCCCAATTCTATTAGTTTCCAAAAAATATTCCATAAGTTTCAATAAGTTAGTTATTAATTAATTTTATAAACTGCCCTGAAATATTATTTATTTTTATTAAATGAATAAACAAAATCTTTTTTTTTAATAATAGAACAAGAAAAAGTGATTAAAGTGTTGTGAAAATACGATAGCTTAAACTAAATCAATTTTACGGCTATAGAGCATGTTAAAGTAACAATAACAGAAATTTAAATCCCAGAACTGATCCATAGTCGGTTGGTTCCTAAAAATGCCTTATATCCAAGATGTCTTAATAGTGTTGGTCATAGATTTTTTATGCTTATTATTCGTTACAATGATTGAATCGCAAGGAAATCCAAGAATATCGAGAGTACGGGTTACACTGCATATGGTGGGATATCATTTCTGAATAGTTTTAATATTAAACAACCCTTAATTCAAATTATCCCTCCAAAAAATTAGTATTGACGAAACATTTTTTATGCCATCAAAAGAACTACCTTATTATAGTACTCATACGAATGTCTTAATACAAAATAAATGGATCCTGTATCAAAGACGGATTACAAACTTTCAAAACATTGAAAAATTGATTTAATAACAGTGATTTACGTTGTTTTTCTAGCACCACCCTTTATCTACCGTATAATATTCCTATCTGACCTCCACTAGTCTTGTTACATCTTTATCACATCAAGTTGATGACATAGCCGGTAAAAACACGCAGATACTTATTAACAAACTGCCATCACACCCATGATAAAAAAAATTAACATCTCTGTCTTCATCAAAGATTCCAACCAAACAGAAGTCAATCTTCGTTGGGGAAAAAACCATTATGCTCTTTCGAAATTCCAGACTTTTGACACCACCCTCATAACAACTCAACTCGGTGTGGGAGAATCCCCGTCATCCCGCCCTGGGTAAATTTACATATTTCTCACTTCACTTCAGTTAAAGTTGAAAGTGTTGTATTACCTAAACCGCACCTCACGGTGTTTGAATAGCCTGATGTAAGATATATCTTTTCAAAGTCCAACCTTGGCACAGTTTCGTATACCGATCAGACAGATGTTTTCAATATGACTCTCTAACCAACGTGAACTCATCCTAAACGAGAAACACGATATTTATGATAAACTAACGGAGAAGGTTCCAGAAGAATTTAATGGAATAATCGCTTGATTTACAACAAGATGCAGGAATTCCAAAGAACAAAATAGCGTAGGAGTGTGGGTTCACTAATTTAAATACTTCAGAACCATTGAAAACATTCCATGGTTATGATGAGTTGTTTATTTTCGGTAAATGATGATTAAGAAGCCACTAATGAAAACCTTCAGTTGCATAATTAACAACTTCAGAACGTCTTAAATAACTCAATAAGCTTTTTAGATGCCTCTAAGTACGAAATTTATTGCAGATTGTGTTTTGTAACTTACGCTTCTTGAATTCATCCAGGTTATGTCGCTAAGGGCACAGTCAAAAGGTCGGGGTTTTTATTCCTTTCGAGAAAGGTAAACTTCGGTGAAAGTTCAACTATGTCCCGACATCCGCTATCACGTGATTATTAATGATTCTTAAAACCTTTTTATTCACAATGAACATAAAAACTGGTGACTAGCTGAGTTGTAGTTAGCCTACATGGGAGTTGTATTAGCCGAGGATGGAAATTAATGATGATTTATTTAATTAATTAAACAAAACAAGTTAAAAAGAGAATCTTAAATGTAAATTAAGTGAAAAGCACTTAGAATTTTATAAGTGTACGTTATGCGAACTGGGAATTTTATAAATTAATACAGAAAAATATTTTTTTAGGAAATTAAATTGACAATTTTATGCTTTTCCCTAAAAATTTATGATAAAATTAAAAGTCTAAGCATTAATCAGTTTTTTGAAATACTCTTATTTGTATTCTCACACAAAACATTTGCTAAAACGTGTAACATAAATAGTTTCAAATTTCATTCTTTAATTCAACATAATTATTGTTAATAAATTGACTTTCTTTCCTCAAATTTTAAAATGAAAGAAAATTTAAATATTAAGAAGATTTCCAAATACTTCATTTCTTCCTATCCAATGAGAGATCCTCAAGCACCGAACATTTGGTAAAACCATGTAAATAAATGTATTCAAAAAATTAACTGTATCAATCAATTCAAAAATAAGAATACATATTTTGCAAAATAACAAATACACTGTTTTAGAACTTAACTTATAATTTAATGATAGAGTTTTAAATTTACACAATATTTAACTAACATTTATTCTCTAATATTCCATACCTTAAAAATGTATGTCTATTTTAATTACTAGTTAAATTATTTTAATGTTGAAAATAACATTAATAAGTTCCCGATAGTGAAGATTATACTTAAGTATTGCTAGGTTAACGCATTCATAAATTACTTTAAAAACATTATTTGTTTTACCTGAAACCTACATTTTCTATAGTCATTTATTTGTAACTTACGAAAATGGAAATTTTGAAATACACACCAAAAAACTTTTCAACATTTCACAGTCACGTTTTACTGAAACAAAAAACACCACAAACTTCAATTTCGGAAATAAAACTACGTTCCCATACCGTTTCGAAACCAAAAATCACACCAAAAACATTCAGAAGAACAATCGCAGGATTGTTTTTATTATTGGAACAAAAACAAAAATTTTTATATCAAGACATCTACCCCCTTAAGCATTTGATAAGAACCATTAGAGCTTAATAGGTGAAGAACGCCAGCAAAAAAAATTGAATAAAGCGATCTTTGTTTGGATCCGTTAGAGTTCAACAATGCTCGCCAAACGATTGTGTGTTGGAATATTTCAAGTGTGGGAACTTTTCCCACATCACACTTGAAACCATTACCTTGGTTGAAAGGGTGGTAATGATGTTAAAAATTATTTTGCCCTCTCACACCTCAATTATTAAAATCGTTTTCCCCGCAAGAAAATCCTTGACATGGATCATCTTCACAGGTGGTTTTTATTTTACTTTACGAAGCGATGGTGAGGAGCTAGTAGATAAGGTTTGTGGAAGTCCATTAGGAAGTACTGGTGTAGTGATCTTGGATAAGGTTTGTGATTCAGTTATCCAAGAAAAGGAAACCGAAGTAGAAATAAAACCTGAATTGCTACTTATTTAGAATGAAACTGAAAGCTTTCTTCACCTTTATATCAAATTTACATTTACACCTTTGCTTATAAGCAAATTTTACACTTCACACTTTACAACTTCAAGCTTTATAAGTAAGAGCTGGAGGAAAATTTAATGAATAGTATGTTTCTTAAACTCGAAAACTTCATTCATGTGCAAGAAAACTGACTTCATAATCGAAGGGTTAGCATTTAAAAAGTTGTTAATAGACTTTAAAACATTTTAAGCCATCTAAAATATTGAGAAGCGAGTTAAAATGAATATAAAGAAACAAATTTACATAAAAATTATTCGCATTTAAGAATTACCCAATAAATGATTATTACCTTCATAAGTTTAAAAATGTTAGAAAAACATTTTTACACAAACATTAAAACAAACTTACTACTACTTTAATATATTGCATCTGCTTAAAAAACTATAAATCTATTTTGAAATTAAAGTAAAATATAAACAATATTTTTCAATGATGTCTTCTTTGCAAATATATCTTTACGAATACCACCATTGTCTGATTTATGGAGGGATCATGAGGAATCAATAACGGTATACTGGGTGCTCTAAATGCAATCAGGGACATCATGCCTCCTAAAATCTCAACCTTGCCCTCATAATCCTCCTCTTAAATGACCCATAAGTACTATACATTTTTACTAAGAATGTTCATCATTCATTATTTTTTAGAAAATTCTGTGTTAATTTCATAAATTTTAAAAGCAGAAACAGAAAAGTAATTTAGTTGTAAATTTTAGATCTTAGAAAATTTCTTCTCATCTTTTTCTACAACTTTAAAAGTCTTCTAGCTTATATTTTTATGAACAAAATTTAAGTTATCATTCAAATAAAAAATAATCAACTGAGAGATGTCATGAATTAAAAGCTGTACCTTAAAGATAAACAGCATTAATCCATCCAAAAAAACTAAAACTTAACTACAACTTTCACTACCCAACACCAGAACATCAACTAGAATAACCAAAAGAATACCCGCGATTCGAACAAAACGCAAAAACCGCATTAACCCTCCTCACCCCGTGGAACACTTTCTCGTCCATTCGAATAATTCTTTTCTTCCCTTCATGGCTGATTGAGATGGGTTCCTTCGATTCAAGAAATCGTCTGGCATAAAAAACTCCTTTGTTACGGAGCGGTAAAGCGAACCCCGTTTTGTTTTTCATATCATATACAGGAAACTGTCCGGTTTAGGATTGGAAGCTGGTCTTTTTTAATACCATTTTTACTAGAAGAGTGTCAACTGTCAATCAGACTTGTGTGTGGAGACTGGGTTTAGAGTTTCGGTGTGATTTTTGTTCTTTTGACGTGTTTGGATACGTTAAGTGCCCTGTAATGTTACAAAACAGGTGTTTTTTTATTATAAAGAACATAGTTGTGCAAAAGTCTTCCTTAATTGCGATAAGGGTCATTTGATGAAAGAAACCTTCGCTTTTTATTTTAAATTCCAGATTTTTGAATTTTTTCTACACTAAAATGCGCGTTTACCTTTATTGAATCTCACAACACCAATAACTCATTTTTTTTTAATTGGTGTTTGACATGTTTCTGAAATAAACAGTTCAATTATGAAAATAAGACACAAATCAGCGTAGAACACATACGCGTAAATGTGGACAAAGTGTTTCAAAACTTAAAACAAAATAAACTACTATATCTAAAATGTCAAAACAGTAATTTGAAAATTCAAGTGCTACTCTTAAAATATTAGTTACGTGGTAAGAAACCTCTGTATAATTCAAACATATAAAATGTAGAGAATACCAAATCTATAGAAAAATATTTACAAACGTAGTATAAACATCAAAGTTTTTAAGTTTTATACTTCTATTCTTTATAAATATAATAACCAAAAATATCCAACACATACAAAACATCTCAAATCCGTAATTTTATCAAAATGAGGCAAGCAATTCTAATTATGTTTGAAAACTTTTTTGCCGCACAAATTATTTAAAAAATAGATATTAATTACCTTAGAAGGTACCTTAAAATTTTTCAACTGTATTAAATTTTGAATAGTAAAGATAAATATAAAAACAAAACAATTGACATAATGTTCTTGTTAACCAGTTTTGTTTAAAGTATGGTTTACTTTAAATAATGAAGTAAATTGTTCTTACTATCTTTTTAAATATCTTTATCTGGTTAAAACAAGTTACAGTGGGTGGCCATTGAATTAGGGACACTACTGAAAATTTTATAATTTCAGTATTAAACGATTTTTAAGCATATAAGTTTTATTTTCGAAATTAAGTGATTTTATTCGAATCTGGAATAAATTTGCTGAAAATTGCTAATAAAGATAAGTTAAAAAAATAAGTTTGAAGTATTCTAAGCACGTTTTTCGTGTCCAAAAAATGTATAGAGAACATGCCCCGACGCGTAGAAGCAGTAATTTCAGCAAAAGTCGGTAGTACAAAATACTGAGATTTTTCTCATCAAATTTCTATTTATTCATACATTTATTCCAAATAAAAAAATATTAATTTTACAAAATAGTTCTGCTGTATTTATTATCCTAAGAACACCCCCTTGTAAATAAAAAATACCCATGAGGTTTAAAATAAATAACTTAGCTGAAAAATGCAGTCGTTAAACTTGAAAAAACTGAAATCCGAGAAGTGTCCCTAATTCAATGGCCACCCGCTGTAAATGAGATGTTTTTCATCACATTTAGCTTTAATTTGTAAAATTTAGAAAATTAGGAAGCTAACCTCCCCTGCTCGCTATTGCTCACCAACACCCGTAAACTGCTTACACAGGACCTTATGGACTGCATCGCAATCCTCACAAAACCCAACTCACTGAAAAGTCACTTTATAAAACAATAAAAACAATTAGCAGAAGACACGTCAACCAACTTTTCAAAATTACGTCACAGGTCATCATGGATAACAGTCTTTTAAAAGTTTGAATGCTATTTAGTTACTCTAACATCAATTATTTTATCAATAAAAGTGTTTTACTTAAAAAAATATTTTTAACTCTAATTTTTAAATACATCATTGCATGACAAAAATGCCACGCATGTTTTTAAAAAGACTTTAATAGTCATAAATATACTATAATGACATACAAAAAAGAATTTCACTATGTGTAATAATTTTTAAATCTTATTTAGTGGTGACTAAATGCGCAAGCAGTTTATGAGGGGGGTGAACGTTAGGGAATTGGGGCTGATAAAAACTCCTAGTAAATCCGACAGGCTTACTGCAAATCCAGAAAGAATCCGGACATTTTGACACCAGAATTGTGTCATTTGGTTCAGTAATTAAAAAGTTTTTCTCTGGACACCGCTCACCAAAAACTTTTTTTTTTAGAATTGAGGGACAATTAATTAAAAAATTTTAGTTTTCAATTTTATGAATTTTATATGGACATACTACGAGTTTTGGTCACTTTGTGACTGGTCATTTACATTTTCTTTCAAATATATGAAAAAAAATTAATTAGTTCACCTTAATCACTTATTACGCAGCATTTATCATTATTAAACCACGGCTTACTAGATACTTATACACAGGCTAGCCGAGTTTTAAACAATGAAAACCATTTGACAACTTGTCCCGCTTGGAGCGCTACAAGACCTACCTATATCACCCACCGCCTTCAACAATGTGAATATGCTTTGCCCAGTTTGTCCAATAATGCCATCTGGATTTGCAATGATTTCCGTACTCGGCTAGCCTGTATAGTATCTAGTAAGCCGTGATTAAACTCAGTTAAAAGCATTATACTGATACAGATTTAACTCTATTCAATCCATTGTTATAATTCGGTGTTAAAAGTTAAGATCTCATCATCTTCAATGAGTAAACAACTTCCTCAGTCATGACACAAGATGCATGTGATTTAAAAATTCAACGCCGTTAGTTTGCACAATTCAAAAAAAAAAGAACAAAAGCACACAATTGTTTCTGGGATCGCTTATGGATGTCATAGTTGCACAAAAATTAAACAGTTATGAACAAAGTTTCTATAAAGTTTAAAAAAAAAAATAAAACTTACGATCAAGCGAAACCACCGACCAAGAACCAAAATAATCACACAGTTTCAATCTCATTCTTTAACAATAATGTCCGGTTCTATCCGCCCCAGATTTTCCATAGGATTCAATGATAATCTCGAGCGGTTCAGGATTGAAAGGGTTAATGTCCGGTTCATGACCGTCCCAACCCCCTGTCAAAACGTATGCAAATTTGAACAACAGCCATCCTCAACCTTTGACCCCACAAGAGAAAAAACCCACACTTTTGAACAGAACCAACTGGATTCCAATCTACAAGCAACAACAAACCAGGGTATACCCTTCAACCCCTTTTCGAACAAACGGGGAGGGGCCCAACCGACCACCCCCCGGAAGTGAAGAACGGGTCATCCTTTTGTGATGCAAAAAATTGCAAACGATTTCTAGTGCATTGTCTCAAAGAGTGGAGTGTTTGTGGAAAAGCTTTCGGATGATAATTCCGAAAGGATGGTGCTTTTGATGAAAGTGGACCCCCGCTGGCAGGTGTTTGTGTGGCTGAGGCCGTCAAGTTTTGCATTTTGATGATTGAAGACTGGGCTATTCCTTTCGTTTTTTGCATGGTTTTTTGTGTGTGTTTGTGGTTTGCTGTCTTTTTTTCTTCTTCTTTTAAACAATGGAAAGAGAACGAGTGAATGAACAAAACGTTATGAAGAAGAGATTTGGGCTTATCTTTAGTCTACTCTTAGTAGACTGTCTGGGGAGATTTTGAAGAATTATTTGTAGGGTTTCCATATTTTTTTGATTAAACCTTGGGAACATATTTTGCTCTTACTGTCTTCTTAACAGTAATACTTTGAACTTTTCCCGGTCAACTTTTTGTGAAGACATTATTTATTTATTTTAAGGGGCATCGGAAATAATCACAACAAGAAAGTTGTTTTTTTAACATCTAGCTAACAGATGTAAAACAGTAAGTTTTGATATTCTGCCCAAACTTTCCCCATGACTGAAGGGGTAAGTGGAAAAGAAGCTTGTTTCTACATTGCAAATGCAAGAAACACTTTTGCACATTCTTATTGTATATTTCATTGTGATAGTGTCATACCTGGATAGGATCACTTCCTCCAGGTTATATGTTCATCTAGTAAATTATTATTTCTTTGCCAATAAATAAATTTGTTGTTTTTGTTTAACACTAAGTAAAAATAATTAACCCTTCTAATCAAAAGCGTTTTGATTGTGATGCGAAAGTGTTGTGTGAGAACAAGATAGTGTAAAAGTGTTGCTAAAGGTAGAGAGAAAAATTGTTTTTAAGAACACTTTCAGATTATAAACACATTTCACAACACTATATTTAGAACACTATGACAATACAATAAGGTGATACAGTGTTCTACCTAACACCACAATCAAAGTGTCGTTAAATGGGGACAAAATAGTGTTCGTAAATGTGTCCATAATGTGTTTTTGTACAGAGCGTTTTCAGTGTAGAATTTGTCCTTCATTAAAGGTTTTTGTTCACAATTTTTAGTGGTAACATACCTACTTCAAGATACAGATATCTCTTTAAAAAAAATGTTTATACAGCTTCCAGTCAGCCGTTCCATTAAAAAAACTATCAACTGACTCAGATGTACAACCAGATCTCAATCAAATTTTTATTTTGGGTGCAAAATATTTTCCATCACGAACTAATCATTACTACCAGAGTAAAACCGTATCGCTCAAAAAAGTAATCCTTGAATTTCAATCCAATCAATAAAACTAGCGACGAGGTTGATAAAAAACTACAACAACTCAATATCGATTTTTTAAATTTTTATATACGAACCAGGCACGAGTTTTAAAGATATGTATTAATCAAACTTAATCATCAACGTTAGATTTTGATGAAAACCTGATTATTATAGATGCTTCAGAAATTTCACCTCATGTCTTCCTACTCCATGGTCCATCCTAACTAATCTCATACTTTTTTTTTTCATTTTCAGTTCAGATGTTTTCCATTCCAATTTTCGGGACTCGTATATAGCAGAAGTCAAAGGTCTTTTCTGAAGCCACAGATCACGATCAGACGATCAATCCTTCAAGGAAGCCACGAGGGAAACGATGCCAAGGAGGTCCACCGATTCTCCCCGGAATTAACGAAACATCCCGTTATTAAATTCCCCCAATCAATCAAATGGAGAATTAACATTGTATTGTGATGATCATGCGTCATAAAACACAAACCAACCAACCAACTCTGTTTCTCATAGAAGATGCTTGTAAACGGGTTATTTTATTGGGATTTCGTAATGATTTTTTTTTGGAAAAGAGAGAAAGATTTGATTATTTTATAGTATAAGTGATTAATCTATGTGTTTTCTTTCGTAAATTAACCTATATTCGACAGCCCAACGTTTCCCGAACCCAATACGTCACTATGCGGAAGGAGAAAATGGGTAAACACAAAGCCTGTTGGGTTGCTAAGAGGAGTTTCGATACACAAATCGTGATAAAAAGACACTATGTATGTATGGGGTTAACAAAATCATCATATTTTTAAATTGACGTTCTTCATTTCTATTGACGTTCTAACTCAAAATTCAGACACCGCGATGGGAATTACATTGTTTGTTAGTGACGTCATAGGGTCAGCTAATGTTGCTGTCTAGTATGTTGCATCCCTTTTTACATTGATATGCGTAGAATGAGGTACAAGATCTCAAATGGAAAAGCTAATAGTTACTCCTTAATGCATTGTTTTAATTGTTATTTTATTTTGACTGTCACCGTGTATTTTTAATTCTCTTCAAGAAAAACCAGAATTGTCTTTGATGAATAAAAAGTGTTACATGTAAATCCATAAAATAAAGCATAGAATAAAAATTTTAATGTTGATTATTATAAGTAAGTTTAAAGGTATTGTATTTGTAACAGAAACTTGAAAATCAATAAAAAAAATTTACAATTTACTTACTAATAGAGCCATTCCATAGTCAGTTCATGTGAGTTCCCATGGTAATCACTACGACAAGATTAACCTAAAAAATGAATTGATTTCTTATTGTAAAGACCATTTTATATAGAAGTGCTCTAACACTACTTTAAATAAACTACCAAATAAAACTACTTTAAAGTCACGGAAATACTCCTACTGCATTGGAATAACGTTAAAAATAATGGGAAGAAAATAAATTGTGATTAGTTTGTGCTGTGACATAGTTGAACATGTTATGAAAATGTTGAAATGTTAAAATGTTGTAGTCAATGTAACAAATTGTGAATTATTCAACATGTTTCTTATGAGTTGAGTGACATACTAACATGAGTAACGTACATACATTATAATTTCACCTACTGCTAATACTGTAATTGTATAAATTAAAAGAAAGAAAAGAAAAAAATATCATCTGTACGATCTTTTTAACCAGAAAAAAAATTTAACCAGAATTAAAAATGCGATAAAGGGCTTTAAACCAGAATGCGGAAGTTACACAAAAGTGCAAATTACGTTTAAAAAAAATACGATACCTACGTGAGCGAAATACATTAACTACACTGAAAATTCAAAAACCCGCTTAAAACTAAAATCAAACTCAAACGGAGAGAAATAAAAAAAAACTTAACCACACCGAGTGTGCTGGTTCCGAAAAGTGACACATTCTTCTGACGACATTTACACCTAAAACATGTGATCTAAAACCATAGTTTAAATGTGAAGAAGGAATGAGAGCAGTAGCTAAAAGCAATGTCAAGATGACCTATTGCGTTTTGTTAAGGTAAAAATGACCCGCCGAGTATTTTGACAGGGATTTTGTTACTGTTTACCAAACATGAGTTTGTTTGAAAGCATCGAGGAATAATTTATCTTGAGTTTTGGGTGATCACCGACATCACTCTGTGTTCATCCTGTGTTCAACCCATTGAACTTTGCACCGTCGCCAACTGTTCTTGTGCTGTTTTGACATTTCGATTTTTCTCTTGTAGGGTTTCACAAGAAGAAAGTTGGAATATAGAGCACTTGTTAGAAATGCGACGCAGATGCGTTAAGGCTGTGAATATTTATTGGTTGTGAAATTGAGAAGTAAATGTTTCATATTGCAATCAACTCCGCTTATTGTGATCATGGATAATGTTATCAAAATTGACCAGTCCCAATCACTCTTCTTTAAATTATCGCAAAATGTATCGTTTTATGTGATCAATATATCGCTTAATGTTATCAAAATCTGATGTAATCCCCTAAAAACCTCCTTTATTTCCCGTTTGAAGGCCAATTTTAATACATAGTCATAAAAAATGAGTCATTAATTTATTAGTGTTAAAGTTCACTCTCATATTTTTCCTTAAGAATGTATTGCAAAATATGTACGTACATGCTAGGTAATCGTTTTAATACGTCAATTAGGACTACATAGTTATGATTTTAAAGCTAACAGTCGAGTTACACTGTTTGAAATTTTCTAATATCATAAATACCTTATTATTATGAATCGGATATTGTTATCATTCTACTCTTGGATAAAAGAGATCCCATTAAGCGGAGTGGACTGTAAAAGAAAAGGGGTTTTCTCTTTGAATGTAACTAAATTAAAATGTAAAAAAAAAAATTAATAAGGTTTACTACTAAAACATTAAGCTTAGTGAACTGTAGAAGAAACGAGTGTTTCTCTTTAGATGTAACTAAATTAAAATGTAAAAAAAAATTTAATAAGGTTTACTACTAAAACAACTTTTTTGACAAAAGTCTTCAATCATAATATCAGTACCATATTTTTAATACATCTCTACGGTATAAGCAAATTATCAGATATACAATTCATCCAAAGCATTTTTTTTGTGTTCCCCTAAGACCATTTCCCAAGACCATTTCCTAGATTTTATCTGAACCTAAGCATTATTCAACTGCAAAAACTGTTTATCATGTTAATTATTGTAAAAAATCAAATTATAAATAAAAAATATTTAAAAAAAATTGTGACGAAAAATTTAATAAATGCAAAAACATCATTTGAAAAAATTAATTTTTATATGCAAGTAGAGAAATGATCAAGAAAACAATATCAAATTATAGATACATCTAAAACACAATAGTTCTTTTAAAAAGACGTCCTTTTTAAAAGCATTAATTACGAATTTTATGGATTTTAGCCATATCTAAATAATACCAAAATTCTGTTGCCTCTGAGAATTTATCTTAAAATAGTTTGCCGTAAGAAAATTACTACACGATTTTATAATAAAGAAGATTTGTTACTTTATAAAAGTTTCTTCAGTGTTATTAGTAATTAATAGGTTAGCCGTATGAGAACACTTCAACATTTCTAAATAGAACTAAATTTTTGTGATATATTTTCAAAGAATTATGCTCAAATAGATGGACTTCACATTTCCAAGAAACAATTTGCTATTACCTGTTAACCCACAAGAATAAAGCACGGATAATTCTCAACAAAACTCTCTAGGTCATCAAATGTCTCCAGGACAAGAAAAAACGTCCTTACGAACCTTCCAGAATTCGGATTTGCCGAAAAAAAAAATACCCGCGGCGCCGTGTTTCATCAGTTGTAATCCCCAGTGTTACACAAACAATAAACAACATGCTGATTGCCAATCCATACTTCCAATGCCGAAAGCTATTCTAAAATAAAAAATATCCCATATGTTGAAATCATTGAGAAGTCTTCGGTTCCTCCGTCATAATAATAAATACAAACAATGGTCAATAATACGTAGAAGCTGTAATGTGGGGATGCTAATAAGTTATTCAAGCCTCGAGCTTCGCGCGTGCTTCCCAGCATTGTTTCGAATCGAATTTCGAATAACACGGCGACCCTTTTGTCCATAAATTGTAAAAGGGGTGATTTTATTGGAAGTGTGTATTGAAGAGGTTTAGATTCTTTGATTGTGATTCGGAACCCGGGGGTTGTATATGGAGGATTTGGCAGATTTATTCGATTTGAGTTTAGGAAATGAAATGAGGGCCGAAACCAGACTTTTGTTTAGGGGTGAGGGTTTGAACATGGTCATCTAGACACATTAGGCCAGAGAAGCTCTAAATCTTGAGTGACGTTCTCCCTACTATTTCGTGTCATCATCCCTTTTTTCGACAACAGCGCAACTCCAGTCTGGAATCTTGCTCTCTTCAGACTGGAGTTGCGCTTTGTCTAAAAAAGCGATGATGACTCGAAATAGTAGGCAGAACGTCACTCAAGATTTCGGGCTTCTCTGGCCCTATGAGTCTAGGTGGCAATGTTTGACTCAACATTTTTCATGAGGTACCTCCTTACGAGTACTTTTATACGTTAGTGTTAAATGACTTACTTACACATAGGATTTTAATTTTGGTACACTAAATTTCAAAATTGTGTAAACAATGTGAATCCCAGTAAAAGGGGGGGGGGGTCTGGGAGGTCCTCCCCAGAAAATGTTTTGAAATTTCCCCCTCAAAAAAGCGGTTTAGCTAATTTTGAGGCAATTTTGGGCTACACCCTAAGTGCACCGCTCATTGAGGGGGCAGAATTGTCAAAGAAACCCAGTGTAGTATAATAAACAGCAAATTTCGAGGGGGGTTTTAGGGTCCTCCCAAGAAAAATTTTGGAATTTTTACCCTTTAAATTAAGGTTCTAACTCATTTTGAGATCCTTTGGTCTACAATATAGATGATAACCGCTCCTTTTAAGTCACGTAATTTTTAAGGAAAAGAAACGTATAAAAATTGATGTCAAAATTTCGGGAGGGGTTTGAACCCCTAACCCCCCTTAAATACGGCCCTGGCTGAAGAGAATTAATTATGTTGTAAAATGTTTGATTAATGTTAATAGAGGATGGGTTTTTTGCAGTATCAGCCTTGCTTATATCCTTGACTATTGAATTAATAGATATCTGAAAGAAACATTTTATTGCAAAGCCTGTTTAAATTGCTAATAATTTTTGAAAATATACAAGTTTAAAATAGCATTTCCCCCAGTATTTTTCATAAAAAGAAAAATGTGAGCAAGAATGATACATTTATCCACCAACCACTCCCACACTATGACTGGATACTCTGACGTAGGTTATGAGGTCAGTCTATTTGACAAGTCTCATTATGTATCTCGACTACCTGCAGCGTAATGACTGACGTTAACCTCTTGTTTTAACCACTTGTTTTGATGTTTAACGATATTTTTAAAACTGTCAAACTGTCTAAGAAGAGATAGATTTAAAGGAAGTGTAATAGTAGAATTTTAAAATTGTTGGTTTGTTACTCGTAGCCACGTGGTGCAAGTTGGTTAGGAATTTCTCCACGTAAAAAGGTGCGGTGGTTGCATGGGTGGTTGTGTTTTTTTTTCGTTCAACTTCAAATCTAAAAAATTTGATCGATTGCGGGTTTGAACTTTTTCTAAGCTATGATATTTTGCATTTTGTGGTGTGTTTCGAAAAATTTGTAATGATTTTAAATGTTTCAAGTTGTAATATTTTTTTTAAGTTATAAGAGCAATTATGATTAGTTGGAACAAGGTAATATAACATAGTTTAAAATTTAGGAATTACTTCATAAAATTTAATAGAAGTATAGATTTCAATACATTCGTTTAATCTTATAGGATGAATGTAACGAAAATTTTAAGTAGGTATTTTAATTATGTATTTAAGCCTTTTGTATTAATGTATATTTAGTTAGGTTTTATGAAATATAATTTTTTTTATACTTCAAACTAATTATAAATAGATTTTAACATGCTTTTGAGAGTTTTTTTTCAACTGTGCGATATTTTTTATGCGGTCCAACAAAAATACATATGATCTAAGCAGGGTTATTTGAATAAATTAAATGAAAGATTATGAAAACTCACTTATATTAATTAACAAAATAACCTTGGTGTCTCATATGTATATTTTTCCTTTATTTTATTTGACCTCAACTATGTATAGATATATATTAGTAAATAAATAAATTTTTGATTTTGATTTGATTTGATTTGCGAATTAAAAAGAATCCAACAGTTTATCTTCTTCACAAAGCCAGTTCACCAGTGTTGCAAAACGGGAAAACAACAATAAAGTTATATCTAACGTTAATTTAAACTTTATTTTACATTATTTGCCATCAAATGAAAATTTAAAATCATGGTTTTATTGGAAATTTTACCCAAAATGCTCTATTTATTTTTTATGGGAAAAACTAACTGTAATAACGATAGTGATAGTGATAGTGATAGTGATAGTGATAATGATAGTAATAATGATAATAATAAACTAAACAATAATAATAATAAAACTAATAATAATAATAATAGTAATAGTAATAATAACAATAGTAATAATAATAATTTATTAACAAAACAACAGAAATACAAAACAATACAGATACAAATTTTGTTCACTAAGGGATGAATGACTTAATACAATAATTGTTCACAATGGGATGACTTAAAACTAATACTGAATTAGTTTCAACTCATCCCATTCTCTTTACACCATCTCTTTCAATAAAGCATAAATTCAAACAACATATCTTCAGCTCATCCGACAACACTTGTTCCACATGACAAATGCCCATCTATTAACAACCCTAACTGCATCCCAAAGACACACAACTCCCGATAGCATTGTTACATCTCCCTCATCACCACAGAGATAAAAGACGTCATAAAAATGACACACTCCGATCCCTCTTATCCCGCGACAAGACGTCTTGCGGTGTCGCAAAACCTTGATAAAGCGGTGGAACGTGTGAGAGGGGATCTCTCTCCAATGTGTGACAAAAAGACAGTTGTCCAGCAGAAGAATAATTCGTTATTCACTCTGTGCTATCTGCATTGAATTTTCAGTAGCTTCGAAATACTATCCTTTTCAGTCCGAATCCGCCCGAGACTGTCATTGAATCCTTTGGGAAATTCGGGAAGCCTTAGGTCTGAAAGGGGTGATGTTACTCTTTTCGATTATGCCTACTCTTTGAAAGTATGGTGTGTCGTAAGTGATTTAGAGTTTGGAGTTTTGCGAAATGCACTGTGGGTATTTTGTGTGTGTGATGTGGCAGAGAATTTAGGTAAGCGAGTGTGGTAAATATTGCGTGTCGTGTTTGGTGGTTTGCTTAGGATGCAGGAATTTGTTTTGGTGCATTTTGCTTTCCTAATTTAGTAATCAATTTTTGGAAAAATATAAATTTTGCCAGTAAATATTTGAACAAAAGTCTTATGGAATGGAAAAATCTTGTGGAATTATATTTTTATTCAAGTGATGCATGATAATACATAGATCACGACTTAACATTAAAATTAATTTGAAACTTTTTTTTATATCAGCTTCAATAACCATATGAAATTACATTTACTGTGTTCGTGGTTAAGTTTAAATTGAGATGCTTTTTAAGAAGTACCTAAATGTTATTTCATACTTCCGTAAAATTATCTTGTTAACACTACTTTGAGATCTTAATTTTTTTTTAAACTCACAGATATTTAAGAACAAAAATAACACAAGAACAATACACATAGTCGCCTGGGACCTCTTGGTCTATTTAGTTGACCAAATAAGTTAAAAGAATAAGAAACACAATAGTGGCACACAGGGTGCTATTAAATTAATACATATTTTCGGTCATACAGGTATGTACAAAAACCACAAAACTATAAGTAACGGAAGGAAGTAAAAAAAAACCTACGTTAAAATTTTTTCTATATTTTCTATCTTGTTACATAACAATTCTTCGTTCTAGCAATTTGTTTTATCATCAAAATTCAGATAGTTGTAATCTATTATTTTTTTAAATTAATTGCTACGTATCTCTGTTCTCTAAATTTTTTATCTGATAACCAATCCAGAGTATCCACTCTCATATATTCAATTTTCCCCCAACAATAATGGCCCAAACTTGACCCATTTCACCTGGAGGCTGTATATCACATCAAACTAACCTTGAATATCCAGCTAATGGAATTTCATATACAAAACTGCCAGACATTCATAATGCATAATCCCGCCTTTGATATATGAAAGTCGAAAGATTAAGATGAGTAGTATTCATCATCATCGATGAAAAAAACCTCTGACGGACGCACTCTCGCGGAACCCATTGTTGAGGAAAATCCCCTTGATTGAAATAAAAACCCAATCTCGATACCGATCATCTTAATCGGAATCAAATCGAGGTGAAGGTTGAGTGATGCGGCGGAAACATCGATTAAGATTTTTTTTTCATCGGAATCGTGAAGGTGAAGAGGTTCCTGACCACTGTGGGAGATTTTTTTTTGTGTGCATTTGAGTGGAAAGGTTGACTCGTGACAAATTGTTTTTAGAAGGGATCAGGGATGTCATTAATTGATCGGTATGAAAAGGATTTGCTATTATTGCGAAACACCTTTGTTAGAAGGTTGGGCTTGGATAAATCACTTTAAGTTCCAAAATTAAGAAAAAATATGAGTAAATCACAAACTCAATGTTCGTTTTATCACTCCACTTTTTAAGTTTATTAAAGTTACTGTTAAAAAACAGGGAATTTCAGGGTATTTGGGGCCTTTAGATAGAATCCGAAGCACGTAAATTTTTCACTAATTTGTTTTTAATTAAGTCAATACTTAAAATGTTCCACAAAAACTTCTCTTAAGTATTTTTTTTTTCATTTGTGACTAAAAAACATCAGGATTGCCAAATTTAGAACGCATCTATGAGTTTTTCTTGAAATTGATCCCCAGAAGAACAGGTCTATTGACATTACTTTCCTTTCTCTTATTTCTCATTCGTATCTTTTCTCTGTATCTATTTAGTTCTTTCAGCCCCAAATTTCTCTTTCCTTGCCATTTTACCTCTCTTTTCTCTCTCTCTCTCATTCTTCTCTCTTTCTCTCTCTTCCTTTCGTCCTCTTCTTAACTCTCTTTTTTTTGAAGGAGTACTAAATTCAACAAATCAAACTAATTACCCCATAGATGAAAGATAGTGGTGGAGTGAGCAATGCTAACCCTAAAGAGTGGTTTAGATAATTTCCAAGAAGACTGCCGAAATCTTGAGTGACGTTCAGATATTTCGCGTCATCATCGCTTTTTGGGCAACTGCGCAACTCCAGTCTACGCAAGATTTCAGACTGGAGTTGCGCGGTTGTCCAAAAAGCGATGATGACGCGAAATAGTAGTCTGAACACCACTCAAGATTTCGAGCTTCTCTGGCTTTATGTGTCTAGATAGCCATGTCACCACCATGTAACGGCGATTTTACTGTAAATTGCTTTCACTACCGAATTTTGTCACTCTAATAAATTTTATCTATTTGTTAACCCCCACAAAAAATTACTGTTATTGTTCAAGTAAAATTGAAGCATCCAATTCAAATAAACACGTCTTATCATTGCGACAAAAGTTATTTCAAGACCCAATATTGTTGTTATGGAAACACTAATGTGCGCAATACAATTTAACGAAAGTAGCATCAAATAGCATTATTATAGCAATAATTCAAATAGCATTATGTAACCAAAAAGTCCGCACAAAAATTTCACGTCAAAAATCATCAAAGGTCCACAATGCCAAGGTCATACTCATAATCATCACCCACTGCGCATTTCTGCATGACGCGGAGTGCTAAAACGACCACAACGTGATCGCAACATCAAAGAAACGAGCAAAAACTGTCCCGAAATATGAGCTCTTTAGAATGAAAGTGATATAAGTCCACTGGACTTAGTTTTGGGTACATTATACTATACATTCACGTACTCTTGGAGTCACGATGGCAAGCGCTGTAATAATAAAGACAAATTAAGCCAAGTTAACTTTTTTTTAACTTTCTGTTTGTTAAAAATGATTGAAAACCGTATTTATGAACTACTACGTGACAATTTGAGGGGGAGGGGGGGGTCTTGGCATATACTACGGGTGGTCAACAATTTTTTACCCGTTCCTTCGACTTTTACATGTCGAGAGTATACTAGATTAGAAATAAACGATAACTCTGCATATTTTAGGACTTTTTTTCGCTTATAACTATAACCCGGATCATCTGGATTTTCGAACTCCTGGATTCCCTTTGTCTCAGATAATCCGGATAAATAAGGTTGTATCGTGCATACAAGTGGGAAATAATATTATCAAGAAGAAAAAAACTTATGTAAAAGTTATTGTAACAGTAACTTAATTTACAAAAACAAGTCTTTTTTTTTAATTTTTTGACTACGTGACGAAACCCTAAGCCCCCCCTCCCCCCTGTGACCAAGCGTGGTATTTTGAAGACCCCCCTCCCTCCCCTAAACAGGTCACGTAGTATGGGTACGTTCCCTTAGAGAGTTTGATTGCGGTTTCCGTGTCTCTGTATAATGTAGTTCATGCTATTTCCGTATTTCACTCCTCATAATTCAATTTCACTCCTCCTAAAAAAGTCAAGAAGTATTTTCACTCCTACTAAAAAAGTCAAGAAGTATTTTTACTCCTCCAAAAAAATCCTAGGAATAACACTGGGTGTGCCCACCTATGTCAAAAGTTGATAAACATTGAACTTTTGACTTAGACAACTATACCACTCAAAATTAAAAATTTGTTTTTAAAAAGAAACCAAAATCCATGTCTTTCAAACATTTTACACACTTGGACTTCAACCACTTCCATCCTGACCAGCTCATATGCAGATCTCTGCATTCAGCATTGCCTCATTGGTCTGCCTTCGTTCCAAAAGTGGTCGTGAATTATGCGCATCACGGAGGGTATTACTTCACTTCCGTACACAGATATTTTACTCTTTTTTTTTTTGCTGGGTCTTTTCGGGACTTGGAATGCTTTTGCGACCTCAGGAGTTCTCTTGTTACATTCGGGTTAATCCTCGAAGCTTTTTTCTGGGTCTCTTTATTCCACGGTTGTAAGGTCGCGTTTTTCGGACATTTTTTGTGACTCTTTCTTTTGAATGAAGAAGAGGTGTGGAAGGTATGAGGTCGAATATTTGCGAAATGAAATTTTGAATAGGGAATAATTTATTCTGGTTAGGGGAATTTTTCACAGAATAACTGTCAACTGTCGAGAAATTGTGATTTGATGATGGAACATTGAATAGGGTTTGCAATGAAATAAAATGTGATTCCTCTGAAAGCGGGAGACCGCTCACTTCCTATCTCAAGTATTAAAAGGCGACTCTTAATCTCTGCTGAGTTTATTGCTTTTTATGTGCTTGAAAATAAAAGCTTATTCTAATAAATTATTGTCTATTAAAACGCGCACATTACTTTTTAAAGTTTATTCGGTAAATTTTACTCTTAATATTTTTGTTAATTAATTTCTCTACCTATCTAAATGTTTTTTAAATAAAGCTTTCGACAACATTTGATTGCAAGTCGTATAAGTGCTCAAATATTTGTGAAGACTTTTATGGACGGACTAGCTGAATAGAAGTCTGTACTTTCAGGTGCTAATACATTTCTACTAGAGTTAAACTTCATCCAATAGGTGTTTTATGTGCTAAAAAAATTATTCATCTTGGAAAGTCCAACCCAAAGGCAGGGTTCAAACTTCTTTTTAATAATATAATACATTAAAAAGATACATCTTTAAACAAAATTGATGTGCCGAGAAATTTAATAAAGATAGCTGAATGTGATTGGGTTTTTCCATACCAAGCACTTAGTAAGTTGTTTGAAAGAATAAAATAAATACCTCTTTGAATTCAGTCTATTATAAACACTCCTAAGTATAACTACTGTCTCAAAATACAAGGCCAAATCAATGCTTGCAGTAGTTTATGTTAGTTTGATGATACCGTAGGCGAACTTTTTGTTCTCGTATCACGGTAGAAAAAAACGCACTGGTGAAAAGATTTAAATTCGCCCTAAGGTCACGGTCGTAGGAAAATACGACATTATGCAATAATGTTCCTAACCGTTGTATTATGAGCCACCGTGAGTCCAAGGATGCCCAGAACGAACCTGCGAGTTTATTTTATCTTTTTTTATTATTATTCTTTCACTTTCCGCCACTTTCCAACAGTTCTTTTCGAATAGCGTTAAGACAATGATACCTTTTGTGAAGTCTGGATCGCTTTCGGCGAACAAAGGAATTGCTTTTATACTTATAAAGATATCTCTCTCGTTATGGCGGAATATCCTCCGCAACGGAAGTTCGGGGTCTTCATTTGTAAAGCCACGGACGATTAATGAATTGCAAAATGGTGGAGGAATGAAGGAATGAGTGTGTGTTATTGTGTGGAAATACTTCGTTATTTGGGCCGGGCGGGATATTGAGAAAAGGATTTTATAAAAGTTGAAATTAAACAATAAAGTGTTTTTTGAAGACTTTGAAAGACGTGTTAGGTTTGAGTGTGTTTCATCTGAAGTTTGGATCGGAATGATGTTATATAAAATGATAGAGGGAAGTATTAACAGATTTATGCTGTCTGAGAGTAATTTAAAAAGTAATCCCAGTTTAAAACTTAAACATTTAGAATAAAATGTTTATTTTCACTATATATAGTCGCCACTAAATAAGTACTAAATATAGGTATAAGTATATTTCTAATTACGTTAATTTACAAACTTACAATATAGAATATAATTTATTAACACGCAAAGATACATAAAGAACAAAAGACAAAAATGGGGAGACAAACACAGACATACATACAAAAAAAAATAGTTATGAGTACCAAAAGAGCTCATAGCTCGTCCATGGTACTACACTTATAATTTATTTGCTTTGGCAACGAAACTGCGCTGACTCTATTTGATTAAATTAAATAATTTCTCGATGTTGTTATGTCTTGCTATAAAATCATAAAGACCATTTTTAAATTCAGTTCTATTATTAGATGATTTAAGGTTACGTTTAATTTATTAAATAGAAAGGGACCTAGAAAGACATGAGACTTATGAAACTTATGAGACTTATGACTCACCCACCGCCTTCAACACTGTGGATATGCTTTGCCAGTTGGTCCCATGGTTGGTCCAGTATTGCCATCTGGATTTGCAATGATTTCCGTACTCGACTAGCCTGTATTATAAGTATCTGTAAGCCGTGATTTAACAAAGAAAAACATTTAAATCTTATATATTAAAATAATTTGGTTTTTCTTTCGGCCGGCGGCCAGGCCGCACCCCCATTCCGATTTGGACAAACACGGTCTTGATCGAAAGCTCTCCACCCCTAGATGAGCCAATAATATATCACGTTCCTCCAAAACATTCCATTTTTAAATTATGCGGTTTCTTCGTTTTGCCCCCATGTTAACTCTATGGGGAGGTTCCGTTCGGCCGGCCGCCAGCCCGAACCCCTGAACCGATTTGGACAAACTCGGTCTTGATCGAAAGATTTCCAACCCTAGATAAGCCAATAATATGTCACGTTCCTTCAAAGCATTCCATTTTTAAATTAGAAATTTATTTCAATTCGCCCCATTGTTTTCAGTTAATATTTTTACCAACACAGGCAAAACGTCTTTTAAAGCGCGTGAAGAAAATCTGTTTTGAAATTATCAATCAAACTTCAATGTTTTGACGTTTTACTAGATTTATCGCAACAGGATACCTACTAGGCATTTTGGATTTATAAAAAAAAATATCTGGTACAGGTTTAATGGACTCTAACCGCCTATCTGGTTCGAGACTTCACGGAACCAACACGTGACCTACAACTGAGCTTGCAATTGGTTACCACAGATACTACACTAGTAGATCTTCTAGTGTAGTATCTGTGGTAACCAATCGCAAGCTCAGTAGGTCACGTGTTGGTTCCGTGTGACGTCAGACGGTTAGAGTCCATTGAAGTATTACTTCTTTCTGTTCAGATGACACATAAGAATAAATAAGTTGTGGTTAGAAAAACCTATAATTTGATTGAAAATATTTAACAGTTTAGCGCTGACGATGCAGCTTAAAAAAAGTAATAAATTGTAAAACATTTAACTGCGCTGCAAGCGTGTGGTAGTAACGAGCGAAGCTCCCATCAGCGCCAAAGGCGCGTAATCTAGCTGGTAAGACGCGGCTTTGCCGGGTCGCGTAAGCCGGGTCAAACCAGCTAGTAATTGATTAAAACAAGAAAAGGCAAAGAAGTGCAATTTAAACTCAGAAAAATATGCCTGAAAGATGTCAATTCTTAACCTACAGGTCTCTTTTACGTTCACATGCAGCTGCGTTTAAATTGAAATTTTTTCAACTACTGAATTTTATTGTTTTTGGAATACCAGAGAAAAAACAGCTCCTGTCCCGAATGTGGTTATAACACGAGAGGAATATATAGAAAAATTAAGGGATTTACGTGATCATATGAGTGAAAAATTAAAAAATTAACTATAAATACTACTTAACTAGCAGTATTTTTATCACATTTTTTGGTAAAAAAGTAAAAATATCATTTCATGTAGTTTGCCTAACAAGTAAAACAAGTAAAGTAACTAACAAGTAAAGGTTTGAATTTGTAAACCACGTTTGATAGCAAAAACTAGGTAAAATTATTAATTTTAATTTATTAAATTATTAAATTTTGATTTATATGTTAAAAATCGGACCTTGTTCGAGGTAAAAATGTCAAATGATCTCAAGTTTTGGTTTCGTTTAAAATTCATGATTACTTTTGAGCGATATGATTTTGCTCCGATCATAAGGATTAATGATGAAAAATATTTTGATGAAAAAATAAAAATCAAATAGTACCAAAACAAAATGCTCACGCTACATAATTAATTTTTCGAGGATAGACGTTTTCATAAAAAGCTTTTAAAATAATCGAGATATCTACCAGATGTCGATCTTTCACTCCACAAAAACTATTTTTATTTCTTGATTTAAAAATATTACTCAGAAAATTATGATCAAAATGATGATTAAAATAGGATTTTCTCTTCTGTGATCAGCAAACGGTAATCCGTTCTTTATAATAAGAAATGTCACCAGATTTTTAAACAGTAGCCTATTGACATTTTATGCCTTCTTTCTTTGTTTTCATAATCATCACATGTCAAAAGATGTCACGCAATGTTATTGAATATTGGGGAAAGGTTAGTCAAACTAACGAAATTTGGAATATCACTTTGTCTATAACAGTTTTTATATCTTATTTAGTGGTGACTGAGTTAAAACATAATTTCATGTACGAGGGTTGGTTTTTTTTCAACTTCCGTTTTGCTCCTGAAAAAAAAAGTAGTTGGAATTTCGAAATAATTTTGGTACTGGTAGGTGGTAGTTAGGTACATCCTTCAGGATCAATTTACATCTTTACTGCATAAAAATCGGACATTTTTTCTATTAGTTATCGAATTTAAAAGCGCGCTCCTCGAACTTTTTTCCCGCCAACCCATAGAGAATTTCGCTTTCTTCTTCGCGCGACCGCTCCTTTCGCCCAACATTAAACAATGGGTAAGCAGGAGAAAATTGCAGGAGGGGAAAGCGAAATTCTCTATGGACTGGCGGGAAATAAGTTCGAGGAGCGCGCTTGTTAAGTCGATAACTAACATAAAAAATGTCCGATTTATATGCAGTAATGATACAAATTGATCCTGAAGAATGTACCTAACTACCAGTACCAAATTTATTTCGAAATTCCTACTACTTTTTTTTCAGGAGCAAAACGGAAGTTGAAAAAAAAAACAACCCTCGTAATTTAATCGTCAGTTTGAAAAGGAAATAAGTCCAAAAATGGCAAATTGATTTTTTTGTGCTCTAAAAAATCCTCAAGCTTCGCTCTCACCATGAGTGGAAAGAGGGAAAAAATAAATACCCCCTGTAACCAGATATATTCCCTTGAATTTGGAGAAATAGATGTCCAATCATTGTGTTTCTTATTAATTTGAAATTTAATTTATTTTGTTTTTCTTTTCTAATTCTTTGAGCTGTGAACTAAGCAAAAACAAAATTTGTGTTTGATTTAAAGTGTTTTTACCCCTTTTTATTCAGTGAATGTTGGACTCTCATTTATATTCCTTAAACTGCCTCAATGACTTTGTTTTATAATAACTTTTGAATATAATTTTTTTTTGGAATCCTAACATCAACAATCAACAATTACAAGATTGAGAACAAACCACTATAAAGTGATGAAAATCCTCCCCGACAAGACGAGAACATATGTTCCATGTTCCGTGCAAGAACTGCACCGATGCCCACCTTACCCCGGATCACATTCTAGAGTGCCCGGCCCTTGTCCCACATATCTTGAATCTGGGTTTGGTGCCGCTGGCTTCAGAACTCCGAGAGGTCCTCTACAGCATGGATGCATTGGAACTAGCGGATGCAGTTCTGAAGACGCACGAGGCCATTTAATTTATATTTGTCCTTGGACACGATAAATATATATAATTTTTCTTGGTCTTTTTATTTGTCACTATTGTGCCGTGAACTAAGCAGAAATGTCATTAGATTTTCAATTTAATTGAATTGTAAAAATTTTTATCGGCTGAAAATTCATTTTGAAAAAGGGAATAAGTACATTAACTGTTTCAACTAAACAATTTTCTTTATTATACCTATATTTCTCTCTATTCTTGTTTTGTATTCTAAATAGAGTCCTGAATTTCGAGTAAAAATTGGGTGTTTATACAAGGAAAATTCAATTACATACAAAGGTTTAATTTTAAATTATCTCAAAATTTGGTTTTTGGATGAATTTCCTTTTTCAAACTGACTTTTTAATTTGCCTAATATATTTACCAGCCTCGTGGACCTATAGGCGTCCCAAACGCTTTGGAAACCCTTCATCAAATTAATTTAACCACAATTTTAAAAAAAAATCAAACTATTTCTTAAGTTGATTATTTTTAAATATGTATGCTTTTAGTGTGAGAAAAAATGCGATCTACCAGTTTAGTTAACTGGATTTAAGGTAAATGGCAACACCGCAATGATGTTTTTTGAATTGCAATATTATAAGTCTTTTGACGTTTCGCAGGACAGTAATTTTCAGTATCAAAACGTCATTTATATAAATTGCTTACGTTATAACAATTTGATACTGCTGATTTCTCTCAAACTAATAGAAAAAGACTTACCATCTTAATCAACACCAGTTCAGACTTAAGAATGCCCATTTTCCAAAACGAGATTTCTCAGAATTGTAATTCACAACATTTAGCCACAGAAAAAAATATATCCTTAAATATTTGTTGAAATGAATAATAAATCTATGACACCCTGTTTAATTTCTTAATTTATTGTTCTTATTTTATTTTCAAGTATTTGTTCTTTTAAAATTACATCACGTTTATGTTTTTTTTTTAGAATTCTTCATTTTTTGTACCTATATTTGTAAAATTATTGTTTTACCTACATGAATCGTCAAACAATCCCAGAACAGGTCATAAATCACAGGTCATAATACAGATTTCTAACCATTAGATGCAGTTTTTCCTTCTCAAAAATCTCCGTAAACCCACCCATGGCTAAAAATACGTCCCTTCCTTTTAATGATTCAAAAGTTAACAAGTGTTTAGAATTACAACATCCAACATTAAAAGATAATTGTAAACTAAAAATATACACGGTGCCAAGATTAGGGCCACATATTTTCTTTAACAATTTTGTTTACTTCAGAAGTGATTCCTTCAATAACTCTCTCTGCAAACCTTTCTAAAAACTTTATTCGAGAAATTTGAATCCTGTAACACTTAAACGAGGATTATCCTCAACTTGGACTGAACTTTTTTACAGTATCTTTGAAAGAAGATTTTTTTTCTTTAAGTTGAAAAAAATAGTTTAAATCTAATTATTTCTTAAGGCTATGATGTTTGAAGGAAACGAACTGTTCCTACAGATCCATGAAATTATTAAAGAGATGGAATTATAATAGAGAAGAACAATGACTACCTAATTCCTTTACCTTACAAGCTGTTCGTTTCAGCAAAAATTAATACAATTTTTAAATGCATCATTACATGACAAAAAAAGTCAAGCAATGTTCTTAAATTGTTTAAAACAACTAGAAAGAAAGCAAGGGTAAAGTACAAATAGGAATTTCACTTTATGTAATAGCTCTTACATCTTATTTAGTGGTGACCGTGGTGACTAAGTAAAAACATCAGCTCATGTAGTTGTTTGAAAATTTTATATCAAGAACTCTGATCTAGTTAATTTGACCGAAATTGAAGAAAAATTTCAAATCCCGTGTAATTTCTTTGATGTAATCCCGTATGGATCTTTAGGCACAGTTCGTTTCCTTTCGAACATCGTAGCCTTAAAGAAACAATTAGAATTTAACTTTTTTTTTTTTCAAATTAAAAAAAGGATCTTCATGAGACACAGTAAAAAGTTCAGTGAAAGTTGAGGATAATCCTTCCTTGAGTGTAAGAATATTCAAAACTCTCGAATCAAAATTTTTAGGTTAAGAATTCAAGAATACATAGCGGATGTAAACAAAATTGTAAAGAAAATAAGGGACCCCAATCACGGTAGCCTATATAAATTTAACTAATACATCAATTCATGACAAAAATGTCACGCATTGTTTTAAAACCATTACTCCAATAAAGTCCATGACATAAAATACAAATAGGAATTTCACTTTATCAAATAGTTTTTAAATCTTATAAAGTGGTGACTAAGTAAAAACATCAGCTCGTATAGTTGTCTTTAAAGGGGCCCACAGACGAGCAACTTGGTCGTCAACACGGTTGCCAACCAGGTTGATGCTTTTCCCACAGACGGCCAACCTGGTCGTCAACCAGAATGTAAACAATGAAGAAAAAATTAATCAGATTGTAACAAATTAATATATTTTGATACTTTAAATGCAAAATTATATTTTATTTAATTATTCTCTCGAGCTAGAATTATATTATTTTAATTTTTAATGCTTAGTTTTTTTTTATTTTCCTAATAACATGTTCCGATTAAGCTCCGCCCACCAAGTTGACGATCAGATCATCAACCTGAAATTCAATCATCAACTTCCCCACAGACGGCCAACTTGGTTGAAAATTTGCTCAAATTGACAACCCGGTTGACGACCAAGTTGCTCGTCTGTGGGCCCCTTAAAGTTTACGGGGTAGGACCTGTGGGAGAACTCTTATCTAGTTGACTTCACCGAAATTGAAAAAAAAAATCAAATCTCGTAATTTTTATTACAAAGGTCTTCTAGTTAATACGAGAAATACCACTAAAATTTCTAGAATCAGGAAGAATACACTTGAATGAGAGAGCAGCTAAAGGATACAATTCTTGAAAAGTATACTATACTGACTTTATTACATAAAATTGTAAAAACTAAAACTTAAACGTTTGGTATTTGATAATCTGAACTCTTATTTATCACTGCTCCTAAACTACCGTTGGAAGCAAAGAGAGAGAAAGTTACCCTGTGTAGAAGAGTTATATCAGGGGTTTCCAACTTGCAAGTTCTCAAGGGCCGCAATCGAAAGTACAAGTCGAGTGGCAGGCCGAAGAGTAACCAGGCTCCTTTGGTATATACATGACATATTTTTAGTTTTAGAGGGAAGAGTCATTAATTTGGAGAGAGCCGAAAGCCCATTTACACGGTTAAGGTACTACTATATTATCAAAAGTTTCCTAGGATACATAGATTTTTTGCTCTACCTCTTTTAATACTTTGTTTTGCGTTAAAGTGGGAGTCTTACTCCGGAAAATTTTCCATAAAAATAGCATTTTATCTCATTTTTAGATACTGGTACCTTTTGTGATAAATGATAAAGTTAAGAAGGAATTTTCGGGAATACTACCTCCCGTTAAAACTTCAAACCTTACTTTTACTCCATAGATAACAAACTAAAATACTCCACCTAAGAGGTAGATGGGTGACTTCGGGGGTCCTCATCCTGAAAATTTTTGAAGTTTAGCAAGCTAAAAAAAAGGGTTTTGAAGCTACTTTTGGGAGTTCTCATGATATAAATGCATCTCTTTGGGAATCTCATGGATGTTTTGGCACAGTTTGTTTACTATCAAAAATTGTAACCTTAAAGAAATAATCATAATTTAACTATTTTTTAACTTAAAAAAATATCCTTCAGGAGGTACTGTAAAAAAGGTTCAGTCAAAGTTGAGGATAATCCTCGCTTGAGTGTAACAGTACTCAAAAATTTTAGAAAGATATTTTCAGAGAGAGAGAGAGTCACCGAATTAATCACTTATATAGCGGATGTAAACAAAATTGTAAAGAAAATACATAGGAAGCCCAATCTTACTAGCCAACTAGCCTGTATAATTTTAACTACATCAACACATGACAAAAATGTCACGCATTGTTTTAAAAACTCCGAAAAGACCACGATAACCTACAAATAGGAATTTCACATTATCAAATAGTTTTTAAATCTTATAAAGTGGTGACTAAAACATCAGCTCGTATAGTTGTCTTAAAATTTTACAGGTAGGACTTGGAGACCTCTTATCTAGTTAATTTGATCGAAATTGAAAAAAAAAATTCAAATCCAATAATTTTTAAAAATGTTTTATTCTTCTTAATGCGAGAAATTACACTAAAACTTATAGAATGGGTAAGAATACACTTGAATGAGAATGAAACCAAAAGATAACAAGTGGAAATTCGTGAAAAGTTTACTATTGTATTTACGTACTACATAAAATTGTAAAATTTGAAACTTAAACATTTCGTATTTAATAATCTGAACTCTGGTTTATCAGTGCTCTTATATTACCGTTAGAAGCAAAGAGAAAGTTAAATTTATATCAGGAAGCCCACATAAGGGACACAAATCTCTCCCCCTATCACAATCACCCTGTATAGAAGAGTTATATCAGGGGTTTCCATCTTGCAAGTTTTCGAGGGCCGCAATCGAAAGTACAAGTCGTGTGGCGGGTCGCAATGTAATCAGGCTCCTTTGGTATACATTAGGGTGGGTCAAAAATATTTTTTTCACATTTTCCCAGGGGCACAGCGACAAAAAGGTGCCAAATGGTCTCAAACTAACTTGTGTATATTATTCCATTATAATAACTCTTGTGGGGTTTAATGTAGATGTCCGGGATCTCTGAGGCGAAGAAATAACGCAGTCAAACCAGTCAAACTTACTATCAAAAATATAACATTTATTTCAAGTCTCAAAACACTGGAATGCTAATTTTATACATTTACCAAAACATATCTTTCATCACGCGTGAGCTGAAGCACGCGCGCTGTTATGTGCGCTGGTGCTGCAGCCATTATTGCTCGGTACGCCGCAGCACTAGTACCGCCCACAGTACCCCCCCCCCCTCAGTGCTCGAAAGGGATACGGAAACGGATTCGTCTTTCAGAACGACTAGTCTCCGCAGGTTGCACTGTGGCTACTTGAGACGGGCTTGCCTCCAGCTGTGGTTGAAGAAGGAATGCTGGCTTGACTCGGTCAATAGCAACCGTAACCTTGCGATTACCAAGCTGGAGATGGAAGTTTTTGTCATTCCTCTGCAGGACCTTGAAAGGACCCTCGTAAGGAGTCTGAAGAGGGCGGCGCACGGAATCAACTCGGAGAAACACGTGAGAGCATTGGTCAAGTTCCTTGTGGACGAACACGTTTGGCTTGGAGTGGTTCGACGCAGGAATTGGCTTCAAGTGACCCATGCTTGTCCGAAACCGTTTTACGTAGTCGTGAAGCTGGGGCGGTGATGGTGAAGGCATACTCTCTTTGAAGAACTCTCCGGGCAGGCGCGGAGTGGAACCGTAAACGAACTGGGCAACCGAAGCGTCCAAATCATCTCGAACAGTAGAGCGCAGACCAAGCAGGATCAAGGGGAGTTTCTCGACCCAACTGTCAGAAGCTTGACAGCGGATCGCTGCTTTCAGCCCTCTGTGGAATCGCTCGACCATACCATTTGCTGCAGGATGGTAAAGTGGTATGCGACTTTTCGGTTCCCAAGAGGTTCGTAAACTGCTTTACGAGTTGCGATTCAAATTGAGTGCCCTGGTCGGTAACGATGCTTTGCGGACAGCCAAACCTTGAGATCCAACCTGAGAAGAATGCTTGTGCAACAGTCTCAGCGGATTGGTCGGGGATAGGTATGGCCTCCGGCCATCGTGTCCAGCGATCCACACATGTCAGGCAGTAGCGTTGACCTCGTGACGGTGGAAGCGGTCCCACGATGTCGATGTGGACTACTCTAAAGCGGTCGTCTGGTTCAGGGAAACTTCCTAGAGGCGACTTAGTATGGCGAGTAACTTTTGATTTTTGACACGGCACACAGGTTCGAGCCCAGTTGGTACAGTCTGAGCGCAAATTTTTCCAGATGTACTTGGATTTTACTAGCTTGACTGTAGGGCGAACACCAGGGTGTGATAAGTTGTGCACGCTGTCAAAAACTTGTCGCCGGAACTCTGGTGGAATGTAAGGCCGATCGACTCCAGTGGAAACATCACACGCAATCCTTAGATTCGTTCCAGGAATCAAAATATCCTTTATATCTAGGACTGATCCTGAACTGCGCAGCAATTCTAATTCTGGGTCGTTACTCTGCCTTTCAGCTAGCATGGTGTAATTTATTTGGTTTGGGAACTCTATGCTGAAAATGCGAGACAAAGCATCGGCTACTACATTTTTCTCCCCAGGTAAATATTGGATGTTTGTTGAGAATTGGCTGATATATTCCAAGTGCCTCTGTTGTCGTGGGGAACATTTATCGGCTCTTTGCCGGAACGCAAACGACAAGGGTTTATGGTCGGAAAAGATGACAAAATTCCTACCCTCCAAAAAATAGCGAAACTGCTTAACAGCTGAATACGCAGCTAAAAGCTCGCGGTCATACGCGCTGTACTTGAGCTCAGCGGGATTTAGCTTACGCGAAAAATATTGGAGAGGTTGACTGTTACACTGGACCGTTACTGATGTGAGGGCGCCACACTAGAGTGTGGAACGTATGCCAGCCGCCTAAATCTCTGGCCAAATTAGAACTCAGCGCTTGCGCAAAAAGGTGTTTTCGATCTCCCATAGGCAGCCGGCGAACGATTCGGACTGGATCCAGACGCTAGTGAGTTTAGAGCGATCCCAGCGCCACAATTCTCCCAACCTGTAACAAGATGTCATGATTTTCGATTTCCATTATGGCCTATGGCCGTGGACTCTCTGTTCTAGTACTCTGTGGTTTAAAACTGCGCCAACAGAGGTGGAAGAAGCATCCACCATGACAGAGATTTCAGCATCAGCGACGGGATGGGCAAGTAAGGTGGAGGTAGCCAAGGACTCTTTGCAAGCCTCAAACGCGGCTACGGCCTCGTCGTTCCACTGGATTCTAGTCGTGTCGTTTTTCCTTTTACTGTTGACAAACGCGTACAGTGGAGCCTGGATCTCTGCTGCCCTGGGGATGAACCGGTGGTAAAAATTCAGTGTGGCGAGAAAACGTCTCAAGTCCTTCACGGTCTCGGGTTGTGGGAAGTTAGCGATGGCCGAAACCTTGTCTGGAACTGGTGCTATTCCTGTAGGAGATACCAGATACCCCAGGAAGACCACTTCGCCAACACCGAAGGTACATTTGTCAGGATTGATCACCAACCCGTACTTTTTCAGCCTGCTGAAAATTTCTCTTAAGTGGTCATGGTGGGATTTCTCGTCATCTGAAACCACTAGAACGTCATCGAGATAAGAGAAGCAGAAATCCAGTCCTCTAAGAACTTCATGCATAAACCTTTGAAAGGTATTTCCAGCATTTCGTAACCCAAAAGGCATTTTGGTGAACGAAAAAGATCCAAAAGGGGTTGTTACCGTCGTTTTGGCAATATCAGATGGTTCGACAGGTATTTGGTAATATGCCCTCACGAGATCGATTTTAGAAAAAACTTTCTTTCCAGAGAGGTTGTGCGAAAAATCGTGTAAATGCGGGATCGGATAGCGATCCGGAACTGTGACTGAGTTGACCCGCCTAAAATCACCACAAACGCGCCACGATTTGTCCTTTTTGGGCACCATATGGATTGGGCTAGCCCAAGGACTGTTTGCAGGAACACAGATTCCATCAGCGAGTAATCGCTGAAATTCCTCTCGCACGACTTTCAGCTTCTCTGGTGACAACCGTCGTGGTTTAGAAAAAACAGGTTGACCTGTCGTCTGAATACAATGCGTGGTGGTATGCAATACGCTTGAATTAGACAAATTAGAGTTCAAAATTTCCGGGAACTCCTGCAGCAGGTCATGAAAAGAGGATTTCTTGGACACGAAACTCAAACCAAGGGAAGGTCCATTGACTACTCCTGCTTTGATGCTAAGTGTTGTCTCCCTATCTATTAAGCGTTTATTTTTTACATCTACGAGTAGACCAAATTTTTGTAGAAAGTCAGCTTCGAGAAGTGGTCTCGTGACGTCGGCTATTAAAAAATTGAACGGGAAATTTCGACGCAAGCCGATATTAACTTTCAAAAACTGGGTTCCATAGGTTTTAATGCGAGTGCCGTTAGCGGCATATAAATTCACACCGTTTACAGATTGGCAAGTTTTAAATTTATCTCTAAGGAGTACCGAGACGCAAGCTCCAGTATCGACGAGGTAGCTGAACCTTGCATCACGATCGTAGACAAAGAGACGACTGTTTAGGGCCTCGACATCCTCTGTCGCCGCGAGAGTCGGGGCTACAAGTTTTCCGAGACAAACTTGCACGGCTGTTGACACTTGTGAGCTCTGTTTCCGAACCGGTAATGGTACCAACATAGACCACTGGCTTTCCTCTCGGCACTTCGACTTTTGGAGCGGAATCTGTTTCTTGATCCGGAGCGACGTTGAGGTGGACGAGAGAGACGAGAAACTTGCTCCCTCAACGCGGAGATCTCCTGACGTAAAGTTGAAACTTCATTGGTTTCAGGATCCCTTTTGTCGACGGCAGAAACAACTGCGGATTTCGAAACTTCCTGTATCTTATCCGCCATTAACGCCTGCTGGTCGAGGGGTTCGTTTGAAACGCTTAGAATCTGTTGCACGGAAACTGGTAAGCGTTGCAGCCATAAGCTTTTAACTGCCTCCTCAGAAAAACTTTTGGCCAACTCCTTCATCTCTCGTAACTGTTGGCTGGGTTTCCTGTATCCTAGCTCTAAGTCATGCAGAAGCAATCGGAGTTTTGAAGTTTCTGACTCCGAAAATTGGTCGATAAGCCGCTTCTTTAAGGTGTCGTACTTCTCGTGAGTAGGAGGAGAACAAATTAAATCCGTCACATGGGACAGTATACTTTCATCCAATGATGCTACAAGGCAGTAGTACTTCGTTCGATCCGCGTGAATCCCCGACGTCGCAAACTGTGCCTCGATGAAATGAAAGTAGGCTACCGCGTTTGACTTCCAGAATGGCGGTGGTTTCAGCCCGACCGCTTGCACCTCACTTTGAGACGTCTGTGAAGAAGATCCCGCAAGTTGCTTGTCATCTACCATCGTAAATTATCAAAAGGACTAAGGCGTGTTAAAAGTCTCATCAAGGAGTCACCACTGTGGGGTTTAATGTAGATGTCCGGGATCTCTGAGGCGAAGAAATAACGCAGTCAAACCAGTCAAACTTACTATCAAAAATATAACATTTATTTCAAGTCTCAAAACACTGGAATGCTAATTTTATACATTTACCAAAACATATCTTTCATCACGCGTGAGCTGAAGCACGCGCGCTGTTATGTGCGCTGGTGCTGCGGCCATTATTGCTCGGTACGCCGCAGCACTAGTACCGCCCACACTCTTTTTGCCTCTGGATTGACCTCAAAGTTTCCAGCAATGTAGTAATGGACTCTAACCGCCTATCTGGTTCGAGACTTCACGGAACCAACACGTGACCTATAACTGAGCTTGCAATTGGTTCTACTAGAGCTACTAGAGCTACTACACTAGTAGATCTACTAGTGTAGTATCTGTGGTAACCAATCGCAAGCTCAGTAGGTCACGTGTTGGTTCCGTGTGACGTCAGACGGTTAGAGTCCATTCCATGTAAAAATGGACAAATGAAAATCGAGCTTTTACCTCAATTGCACGAATCCTTTATGAATGTAAATGTTTACAATGATATAAAAATCATCATTGAAGAGTATCAAATAATTAAAAATAAAATAAGAGATGAAATACTTGAGTTCTATCACTATGAATAGAACAGGCAATCAATAATTTCTTGCTAGAATAAAAAAAGATGTGTAAAACCTTTATTGGCAGTTGAATAGGATGGTAAAAACATTGAATTTAATAAAAATGTATGTGTCAGAATTGTGGTATCTATTATGGCATATAAGTTTCAGCCTCCCCCCAAAAAATTTCTATAATAGTTTTAAGATTGGAGTTTTCTTTGAAATTTCAGTAGCATATAAGAGCAGTCCACCACAAGTGTCCCCAAACGAGTCCCTAAATGTCCAAAAGTAAATTAAAATCCTATTTTAAGAGTCAAATATTTTCATAAGAGCGACAGAGCTCCGTTTTAAGGTTAGAGCTCATTATTGTCTTCAAAATTTTGAAATTAGCTACAGTAATTTTCAAAACAAAATTGTAATTATTTAACCAGCTAAATTTGCTATACTTAAACCACAGAGTATAGAGCTTAACAGAGGTCTCATCTCCATAGACACTAATGGTAACTTTTAAAGCATGGTTTTTCCCATAGAAAGTGTCACCCCCTCAACTGGCTGAATAAGCTCCGCCTCCTTAGCTCCATCGTCGCCGCCCACCCTCTCCCGCTCGCCTTTCACTCAAATCGGAAGAGGGGAAAAAGGAAAAAAGCTTTCTTAAATTTCCCTAAATTTAAAATAGTTTTGTCGATCTCTCTTCTGGCTATGATTCATACTTGGACTTTTGAGTTTTTGAACCGCAGTTTTTCAAAGCACTACAGCGATTTTCTAAAACATTTCCAAAGAGTTTACAAGTTTCTAATGTCATTTTAGTTCACTGACTGAGATTTTTTTTATCATCCAAATGGCTAATTTATTGATGCATATATTAAAACTTTATGCCTACATTTAAAAATTGAATAGGCTTGAAAATACTAAATTTTAAGAAAACAAAAAGTACAAAAACATTTAGAGCAAGTAATCATTTTTATTAAAGAAATTATTTTCACACATTAATTTGAACTTTTACACATCATATAATTTGTTTTTCTACAAAACTTACTTAAACTACGAATTTTGCATTTCACAATTATTTGTGTTATTTACAGTGCAACTTAAGGAACTCAAATATCTCTAATTCATGCATTTTTATTGATCCCTTGAACTCTATTTTAAATCAGTTTAGTATTTTTATTAGAGTTTTTGAATCATTAGAACTTTTTGTAGGTATCTAGAGTTTTGAATTATCCAAGTTACACTGTATTACAATACTTTGCACTCATACTCTCTTTACATAAATTAGGATTAACTGATTGTTTACATTAGTTAATTTATAACATGGCACAAAATTAAATTCATGTTTAACATAAATTCAACAATGAAATTAATGAAGTGATGACAAATCAAGAGCTTTTAACTACAAAAAATAACATAATTTTGGAGATTTTTAAAAATGATACCACGATAACGATAAATGATAAACAAAATCTGCTTACCCCATTGTTTCAAAAATAAACATAATGCAAAATAACAAGTTTTAAAAGAAAAACTAGATGTTTAAGTCTATTTAAAAATAATATTAATGATCTAAAAAAATAATAAATAACTACTTTAAAATATTTTATTTGAGAGTTTAATTTTTAAATGAAAAGTTTCATGGAATAGCATTGTTGTTAAAACAGTCTCCATGGAAACGAGAATGTAAAATCCAAAGATGATCATATTATTGTAGTTTTTAAGAAAGTTCATTAAAAAGTTTTCTGAGTTCATTCATTTAAAAACTTAACATTAAGAGTTGAAAAGATACTTAAATAAATTACGAAACTTGCCGATTATTTGTATTCTTTCTTGTAGAAATTTTGCCATTTCATCCACTCTGATGTGAAATTATCGGAGATGCCAGATTAACAATTAAAACAAAAAAAAGCAATCAAAGTTTAAAAAGAGAGGGATATTTTAATTCTAGCCAGGGATAATTTCACTACTTTAGGGAAAAAGTCTACAATCTGGGGAAAAGAAAGCAGCTCTGTCGTAATTAAAATGCAACGCCCTATATAAGTTACATATCCAATGAGGAATCAGTTTCAAGGTTTCGCCTTCTCCTGATTGGCAGAGGTGATTGGCTGGTGGCGTTTCAGCCTGAAGTGGCAACGGAACTAAAAGAGGAAAACTGCCTTTTGGACACTCTGTTAAGCTCTATACTCTGTGACTTAAACATTGTACGCGTAAGAAACTATTTTGAGTCAATCCTCCCTCCAAAGAAGTCTAATCATGAGTCTTGGTTTAAGGCCAATGCTATAGAAAAAAATTATATAAATCGTTACTGATGTGAATCATACTGATATGTATTTGATTATTATTGCCTATGAACGAGATTGCCTATCCATCTGACACTTGTTTCAACATATTTATGTGAACACATTTGGATCCCAAGATAAGAGATTTTAGGGAGCTTGGACAAAAGTTTAGAAACATATTAAATATCCTTTTTTGCTTTCCTAATGTCAGCAAATTACCTTAGTTTTTTCATCAAAGCCTAAGCACAAACCAAAAATTATATTTGAACAGAAATAGTGTCAACAGAACCTAGTAGAATTGTGTAGGGTTCAATAGAATCTGCTTTTGAAAATCAATTATTATTGTATCGCAGCCCAACCTAGATTCCAATCAAAATTAGCTCTTTATGTTAAGATAGATTATTGCAACTTCATATTTACCACTCAGAGATGGAAGCCAAACTTTATGCAGTATTTCAAAAAATTATATGTTCTTCGCACACAATGAAAATTGATCAGCTAGTGAAATAACAGTCCGCTGAATTTTGAAATCAGAGCATTTAAGAAAAATAGCAACTATTCAAAACCTATTTCGACTTTTTAAATTTAAAAGAATACTTTACATTGAATAGACTTGAGAGAGAATATATCTGATCTACCAATATTTAAAATCTATACCAGTGACAATCCATTGTTTGTTTGCAAAAAACCCTCCTGTTCTACGCCTGTTTTGTTAATATGATAATACGTATTATATTGCATTTTTTATAAGTTGTTTTTGTACTAATACTTCATAAATGTAACTAATATGATTATAATTGCTTTTAAAGACCCATATTTGTAACCTTTAAAATATTACAAACCCAAAAAATTAAGTTTCTAAAATTAAAAAAAAAAAAAAAAAAAAAAAAAATTACGTAATTTTGCTCCGTTTGAGGCCCATCCGGAGGCAAAAAGAGTTATTATTATGGAATAATATTTTACACAAGTTAGTTTGAGACCATTTGGCACCCTTTTCTTGCTGTGCCCGATAGAATTTGTAAATATTTTTTTTCGCCATAGTAAAATGACCCACCCTAGTATACATGATATATTTTTAGATTCAGAGGGAAATTAATATGGTGAGAGCCGAAAGTCATTTACGCGGTGTGAAGGTATACTATTATATTTTCAAAACTTTTATATGGGTAATAGATTATTTGCCATCCTCTTTTAATACTTAGTTTTGCGAAAAAGTGGGAGTTTTCTTCCGAAAAATTTTCCCTAAAAATAGTCTTTTATCTCATTTCTAGATACTGGTACCTTTTGTGATGAGGTTAACCTAAACCCCCATAACCCCTTACTACACGGACCCTAGAACCAAGTGCTGCGGTTTAGTAGTCGCTAGCGACTAATCACACTTTTCGCTATCATGACGTCACATTTCGCAAAGTTGCAAAACACCCCAGCACCAAGACCGTGAGAAGTTCTCCCAGTGAGAACTAGTCACTTTTTTACTCGCCATGTCTGCAGCAGGCGAAAACTTCTCACTTGTATACAATATTTTTTTTACATCGTTTTTGCCTCAAACAGTGGCTCTAACTTTAAAATTGGCCCTTGTTCTGCAATAAATATTCTTTAAAATGCATTTTCAACGCCTAAATGAAACAATAATCTTTATTTTATGTCAGAACTATTTTTTCAAGGCGTAGGAATAAAGTGTAACGTGTCAAAGCTTTTTGTGTTAAATCGCCGCCATCTTTGATGAAATATTAATTAATTAAATATACAAGTAATTAGATAGTAATAATACTCTACGAGACTCTAATGGAAGTTCATGCAGTAAAAGAACCTAGAATTCCGATTAAAAATGTATATTCAAAAATTGAATAGAATTTAGTTGTATTTCTTTGTTCTGGTTGTATTTCGTTAAAAATTGCTCTGCTCTGATTGGTTCAACCCTTTTCGCCATTTAAACCGAAATGACAGTAAGAAAATAGTCACTTTTGAGCCGACTATTTAGTCACTGTTTTTCGTTGGCGCTAGCGACTAGTTCTCTCGGTGAGAAGTACTCACGGACTTGGTGCTAGTGTCCCTAGAAGGAATTTTCGGGAATACTACCTCCCTTTGATTGAAACTTTACATTTTTCTTCATAGAAAACAACCTAAACTACTCCTCCTAAAAGGTAGACGGGGAACTTTGAGGGCCCTCACCCTTAATTTTAGCATGTTAAAAAAGGCACAGTTCGTTTCCTTTCAAACATCGTAGCCTTAAAGAAATAATGAAAATTTAGCTATTTTTCAAATTTAAGTAAAGGATCTCCTTCAGGAGATACTGTAAAAACGTTTAGTCGAAGTTGAGAATAGTCCTTGCTTAAGTCGAACAATATGAAAAATTCTTGATTCAAAATTTTAGAAAGGTTTTCAGAGAGAATTACCGAAGGAATCGCTTTTATAGCGAATGTAAACAAAATTGTCAAGAAAATAAGTGGCTCAAATCTTGGTAGCCTGAATAAATTTAAGTTCACCAATTCATGACAAAAATTTCACGAATCGTTTTTAAAGTGTCCATGGGGGAAATTTGAAGTAAAATACAATTTTGGAATTTCACATTATGTAACAATTTTTAAATCTTATATAGTGGTGACTAATTAAAAACATCAGCTCATGTAGTTGTCTTAAAATTTAATAGGTAGGACCTGGGGGAGAACTCTGATCTAGTTGATTTCTCCGAAATTGAAAAAAAAATTCGAATCTCGTAACTTAAAAAGCGGGAAATAACACTAAAATTTCTAGAATACACTTGAATGAGAGCGAAGCCAAAAGATACAATTCGTGAAAAGTTTACTACTGTATTTTTTACATAAAATTGTAAAAATTGAAACTTCAACATTTGGGATTTGATAATCTGAACTCTGATTCATCACTGCTTCCTAAACTTCAGTTAGAAGCAAAGAGTAAGTTAAATTTATATGAAGAACCCCACATAAGGGACACAAATCTCTCCCTGTTTGACTATCACAATGTATCAATAACAGGGGTTTCAAACTTACAAGTTTTCGAGGGCTGCAATTGAAAGTGCAAGTCAAGTAGCAGGCCGCAAAGTAATCAGGCTCCTTTGGTATACATGATATATTTTTAGTTTTAGAGGGAAAAGTTATTAACATGGTGAGAGTCGAAAGTCCTTTACACAATGTGAAGGTAGTACTACTATATTTTCAAAACTTTCATTAGGGTAATAGATTTTTTGCCCTACCTCTTTTAATACGTATAGTTTTGCGTAAAAGTGGGAAAACTTTCACTAAAAATATTCTTTTATCTCATTTCTAGATACTGGTACCTTTTGTGATTAGGTTAATCTAAACCCTCATAACCCCTTACTACACCCAGAAGGAATTTTCGGGAATACTTCCTCCCTTTAAACTTCAAACTTTACTTTTTTCTCCATAGAAAACAACCTAAACTACTCCATAACCTAAGAGAGGTAGACGAGAGGTTTGGGGGTCCTCACACTAAAAATATTTGACTTTTAGTGTGCTAAAAAAAGTGTTTTGAAGCTACTTTTTTGGGTTTCTTTCATAAATTGAAATTCCTATTTGTATTTTACATATATGATTTCAGGAAAACATTTTAAAACAATGCGTGACATTTTTGCCATGTAATATAGTAGGGGAGCCCAGAGTGTTTTTGGGTAGTAACTCGAGCGCGTCAGATAATCATAGGGGGGATACCTTGCATGTTTTTGAGTAACTCCACCACATATAAGCTCTCTATGTTGGTGGGTTTGTCTAGAATAGCCCGTCAGATTTGTAAAAAAAATTAGTTACAAGGACATACTCGAGCGCGTCAGATAAAGATAAGGTAGGTTAGTTACCAGCTAAAAAGTGTGCATTTTCTAAAATCTGCCGATTTGAGCGGTGGGCAAGGGAGTGGGAGGGTTACAAAGTTGCAAAATAAAGCCAAGACCGGTAAGACCCTAATATCGCTCTTTTTGAGAAAAATGTACGAAACAAAATGTTTATGGACTAGTAGCCAGAAAACTAGTCTCAACTAGTTGTTAACTGTCTCTGTAGCCAATCTGACGCGCTCAAGTATGTCCATGTAACTAGTTTTTTTTTCAAATTTTGACGGGCTGTTCTAAACTTACCCACCAACATAGAGAGTTTATATTTGGTGGAGTTACTCAAAAGCATGCAAGGTATCCCCCCTATGATTATCTGACGCGCCCGAGTAAATCCACATTTAGCATCATGGGCTCCCCTACTATAATGATGTATTTAAAACATAGATAAAATTTGAAACGTTGGGTGGCATTGGCTGAATTTTGGCTGAAATGAACAGCTTGTAAGGGAATTAGTGAGGCATAATTGTTTCTCTTGGAGAATTTCATGGATCATTAAGCACAGTTCGTTTCCTTTCAAACAAAAAAAGGATCTCCTTCAGGAGATACTGTATAAAAGTTCAGTCCAAGTTGAGGATGATCCTCGCTTGAGTCTAACAGGATGCAAAATTCTTTATTCAAAAAATTTTAGAAAGGTTTGCTGAGAGAGTTACCGAATTAATTGCATACATAGCGGATATCAACACTATTTTCAAGAAAAATAAAAAGTGGCCACAATCTCGATAGCCTGGATAATTTAAGCTACATCAACACATGAAAAAATATCACACATTAGCCGCGTTCACAAACACCACTTCTAACCGGGGAAAGGCAGAGAAAACCGGTTCTTCTTCCACCGCTCTCCCTACGCAGGGAAAACCTCACCGGACCATCCGTGGAAAATTCTCCCCTGGGCCATAGCAGTAGGAAATGTTTTAATTTCACTAACCGCCTGTAGAGGGCGCTCTTGCTCGCTTCCCGTAATGTATTTCTATGAGCTCGCTCGCTTGTCACGTGATTCTTTCTACCGGGAGAACGAGTTAGACGATTGCACTTCTGAACGGGCTATTCTATTTCCTCACGGTTAGTTTTCGGAGATCCTTTTTCCCCTACTTTTTTAGCTCTTTCTCCGGTTAAACAGGTTGTCGGTTGTGAACGCGTCTATTGTTATAAAAGTTTATGAATAGCTAACAAACTGTTGATAAAATACGAATAGGATTTTAACTTCATCTAATAGTTTTTAAATCTTATTTAGTGGTGACTAAGTAAAAACATCAGTTCGTGTAGTTATCTTAAAATTTCACGGTTTAAGACCTGGAGGCAGGAGGGGAGGGATATTTCACCGAAATTGAGAAAAAAAATTCAAGTACTGTCGTACCGCGAGGAGAAGAGCTTTGAACAGGGTTGCCGTGAGTAGACGAGTCCAAAAGAAGAGGGAAGCTGGTATGAATTGAACGGCAATATTTGGGTTTTTAAGCGCACATTTGGCGAATGAGAAAACGCGTTTCGCGAATGAAATTAAGATAATCATATTTTATTAAATTACATTAAAATATAGATTATCTTTGAAATTTCTCGTTAATAAAAAACGAAAATACCTTTAGGCATGAACATTTTTTGTACGTTTAGTATGCTTTTATATTGCTCTTTTGAGTGAATTAGTTATAATTAGTTTTATATAAAATAGCTCAGATCACTTAAATTAATAATTTTATAATTTACCACACCATATAATTTTATAATCACCATACTTAAAATTTAAATGAGGCGTTAGAAACTTGTAAAGAGACAAAATATGGAAATATTTATTAATTTTTTTTTAAATATTTTATAACATTTAAATACAATCTAATGTAATTCATTGTCACTAGAACTGCAGTCACTGTCAGTGTTTGACAAAGATTCTGAATCGCTGTCCGACAAATTAATCACTAATTCTTCTTCAATATCTTCGATCAACCCATCTTTTTCCAATAATCGCTTTCTATATTTTGTACAGTCAGCCGCAACAAAGACGTTACAGAGACGATAGTGAACGATCGGATGGGGTTAGATTTAGAAAGATAATTTAAACGCCCATTTTCATGAATTAACGTCTACTTTAAAAGAAGATATGATCAGATCAAATAAAATTAAAGGTAACTACTTGATAGGATAAAAATAAGCAACTTGAGAGTTTAAAAAGAAAGATTAATGAACACGGTAACTATAAATCCAAAAAATTATAAAATATCCAAAATAAAATCTGATAAATTGATGTAAATCACATAACATTATATCAAATTAAATGGATCAGATTCGGTGAAATATTTAAGATCAGTTGAAAAAGATCAGATCAGTTAAAATAGATCAGATTAGTTAAAATAGATCAGATCAGTTTAAAAAGGCCAGATTAGAAATATTTAATCAAATCAGATGTACAATGCGAAAGTAAATTCCAAAATTCGTTTCTCTAGAATCGAAAGAAGTACTCAGCTGAAAGATAGCCACTCAGATTTGGCTCGGAACATTTATTTTAGCGCCAAGTGAATTACCATCACCCCCAAAATTCAGTGGAATAATCCGTTTCTATAACAACCGCAGCATCATCGTATGACGTCAATAGCTCTTCTCCTCGCGGTACGACAGTACCTATGGGAACGTACCCATACTACGTGACCTATTTTTTACTGCTTTTAACCCCCTCCCCCCCTTGGTGACCACCCGTAGTATATGCCAAGACCCCCCCCCTCCCCCTCAAATTGTCACGTAGTAGTTCATAAATACGGTTTTCAATCATTTTTAGCGAACAGAAAGTTAAAAAAAAGTTAATTTAGCTTAATTTGTCTTCATTAATACAGCGCTGACAAGAGTACGTGCATACCAGCGAAAAATATATTATCAAGAAGAAAAAACTTATGTAAAAGTTATTGTAACAGTAACTTAATTTACAAAAACAAGTATTTTTTTATTTATTTTTTGACTACGTGACTTAACCCTAAGCCCCCCCCTCCCCCCTGTGACCAAGCGTGGTATTTTGAAGACCCCCCTCCCCCCTAAACAGGTCACGTAGTATGGGTACGTTCCCTATCGCAATTTTTAAAAATGTATTCTTCTTGTTAATGCAAGAAATATCACTAAAATTTCTAGAATGGGAAATAATACACTTGAATGAGAGAGCAGCCAAAGGATACAATTCGTGAAAAGTTTACTATTGTATTTATTACATAAAGTTGCAAAAACTGAAACTTAAACGTTTGGTATTTGATAATCTGAACTCTGGTTTATCACTGCTCCTAAACTACTGTTATAAGCAAAGAGGAAGTTAAATTTAAATCGAGAACCTCTTATGGGAATACAAATCTCTCCCCGTTTGACAATCACCCTGTATAGAAGAGTTATATCAGGGGTTTCCAACTTACAAGTTTTCGAGTGCCGCAATCGAAAGTACAAGTCGAGTGGCGGGTCGCAAAGTAATCAGGCTCCTTTGGTATACACGATATATTTTTAGTTTCAGAGGGAAGAGTCATTAACATGGCGAGAGCCGAAAGTCATTTATACTGTGTGAAGGTACTACTATATTTTGTTGTTGTTGTTGTTTCTTATGCCACTTGGAATATCCAAGCTCCATCCGCAAAGCGTACAGGATTTAAAGCGGAGTGGTGCGGCTCCTGAGAAAGTGAGGCCCATGAAAGGGCAGGAGTCCGACTTAGGCCTCGGATGATAGATGTCGCCACCATCTATCGCCACCTCCACAATTTTGCCATGTCTCTGAAGGGGAGGGAAATAGTCTCCAGACACCTGGACCCTTGGTAAACTGCGCCATGACGGACCACAGGACTTTCGGACCCACAGATTTAACGAGCACGTACTCCGCTTACACTCGGTGGGTCTTCAGCGGTGTTGGGAATCGAACCCGGGACCCTCCGATCCCGAAGCCGATGCCTTAACCTCTAGGCTCCCCATTTTTTTTAAATTTATTTTATATATATAAAAATATTTCAAAAAATATCATAGAATATATAGACTTTTGCCCTACCTCTTTTAATTCTTTGTTTTGCGTAAAAGTGGGAGTCTTCTTCCGGAAAATTTTCCATAAAATTAGTATTTTATCTCAATTCTAGATACTGGTACCTTTTGTGATGAGGCTTACTTAAACCCCCCAAAACCCCTTACTACACCTAGAAGTAATTTTCAGGAATACTACCTCCCTTATTTACAACTTCAAACCTTACTTTTTCTCCATAGATAACAACCTAAACTACTCTACCTAAGAGTAGACGGGGGACTTCGGGGGTATCCTCATCCTGAAAATTTTTCAATTTTAGCCTGCTAAAAAAGCTACTTTTGGAGTTTTGAAGTTTTGGAGTTTTGAAGCTACTTTTTGGAGTTCTCAGGATATAATTACCAATAAAGGGTCTAAGGTTTGTTTGGCCAGAGTGTAGCCAAATCCACCGTAACAGTATTCCTCGCATTTGCAGAATTTTGGGAACCTTACTTTACGGACAGCCCTCGTACTATAATCAGTACCCGCCCATTGTATAAAAAAAATAAAATATATTTGGCGTTCATAATAGACACTTAAATTAGTGGTGAGTGTGACCGCCACACATTTAATCCATCGCACAGCCTCTCGATAACCGTTGACAAGACACAATCGAGATTAGGGTAAGTGGAACGTCCCGACAACGTCAAAAAACGGCCGCACCAACAAAGCGTCGCATTCCACCACATTCGAACAAAATGCGCGGGTGTGCTTTGTTATTGTGGAGCTAATGCCCGATCTCCGATTGTTCCACAGGGTAAGAGGGTTTTGTCTTCGCCTAATGGCGAGATTGTTCGAATTCGAGTTCGAATTGGAGAAAGAGTAGGGCTGTTTCATTAGATGTGTTTTGTAACTCGTGTTTTTATTTCGGGTTATTAATGTTGTGAGGATTTTTTTTTGTGGGGAGGATAATTGGAGGGATGTGTGTTTGATGTACTTGAACTATCGTTGTTTCTTTTGAAAAGTTTCAAATAGTATTAGGGGTGGGTGGGGCACCTTGGAACAATCCTCTTTTCAGACGTAATTTTATAGTTATGAACTCGTGCTTATAGGTACAAACTAATAAATTATCTTAAAATCTACTCTATAACGTGTTTTGAAATCTTTGGTGCGTCTGGATCATTATTTACATCAGTTTTCTTGTTTTGCGTAATGCAAAGTTACAACCACTTGTAGTTTCAAAAGAAATTTTTTAATAAATTATTATAATTATGTTGAGATTAAAATATGTGCATCCATTAATATTTTAGAAAAGAAAAAGAAATTTTTTTTGCTAAACCTAAAAGCGTAATTAAGTCAAAGCGTCAAATGGGGCACCTTGGAACATGTTAGAAGATAACCAAAATTTTTAAGAATTTTTTTATTAAAAAATTAAATAATTTAGAGGATTATAATTTAGAAATTGGTGCAAAAAAGTTTCTGGAAGGAAACAAAAAAATCAGTTATCATGACAAAAATGAGGAAATCGGTGAAAAATTTTGAATGTAAAATATTATTGATGACCAATTTAAGATTCTTTAGCGTAGCTTTATCATAATTTACTGTGTTATTTTTATATTTTTCAAAGTAACATACGTTTTTAATGTTATTATTGGAAATGTCCCAAGGTGGGCCACTATTGGGGCACCTTGGGACATTAAAAGAGGTTTTCTTTAATTTGTTATTATGATCGAATTCCCTAAAAGAGATAATTGGTCGGAAAATTTTTTAATAGATGCGCAAAGGAGTACATTCGGATTAGTAATTCGAATGATAAGATAACTTATCAGTTTGAACCACAGAGGAACAAATTCAACGACTTTTTTTACTTACGAGCAGAAACTAAACTTGTTCCTGAAGCCAAAAATTATTTAACGTGTACGAGAATGAAATGTAAAACAGAGCGCTTATAAAATCTTAATACACCATAGCTCCAACAGCTACGGATAAGAAGGTTGCTGCCCAATTTGATTCAGAAAGTGTTAACTACAACAACAAGAACAGTGGTTAAAGCAACAGATTTGACCGACGATAACACCACACACAAATGATGACCATAATCCCCAAATCCTTATAAATTTCTTCAACTTTTCATTAATTTAATGCAATTTTATGCCACACGACACCAAAACCAATAAAAAAGGATTAGAATTCATGAAACACTTCTGTCCCTAAATCGTAAATTGGCGTAAAACGTAGTAAACTATGATAAATTTATGGCACCATCATCACCCATTACCGATCAAGCTTGCTTTCTGAATGAGAATCTTCCTTTTCAATGCCGATACCCGCTTCCAGCAATGCTTAACCTACTGGTTTCCGATCAAAATTTACATAAGACTTAACTCTTTTGTTTTCATCCATTAAAAACCGTACACTCTTTATATGCCTTCCCCTCAAAGACGCATCAGCCATAACACATGACATGACCCCCGATGCCAACCTTTGTAGTTAAATTACAGTCGTTTTTGACCTATGGAGAGAGGGAAGTCTGGCAAAGCGACTTATGCATAAAATGGTTTAATGTGTTAATAAATAAAAAAGTTGGAGTTGAGTTGTCGGATTTCCGGTTTTTTGAAGTAATGCCGATTCGTGTTTTGTTAGCAAATGGTTATTTTAACTACTACTTATGGTGGTATAAATAGTTTTTTTCTTCTCTCTTAACCGAAAGTACTTGTTGTTTACTCAGCTGATAGTTTTAATAAAAAAATAAGGGTTATGACGAAAGTTTTTAGAAGAACGGATTTGGGTTAATATTTGAAGATGGTGAAGGGATTATAATTAAACTTCCATTAACCCGCTGTGCGTAAAAGAAGAGTGTAGTTATTACTCTGGAGTTGCGAAAAGCTTTGACTAAATTACGAGCTTTTGAGAGTTATTAAATCTGATTTTGTTAATTAAAAAATATTTAGTGGAACAAGATTTTTGGAGGTGTTTTTTAATTTATTGTGAACTTTTAACTTTCACAGTAATGATAATTTTTAGGGACAGTAAAATCCCAGAGCTAAAGACTTCCTTTTGGGAAACCTAAGAAAAACCTAAACACATACAGGATAATAGGGTTTTTTTATATTAAGCTACATTTTGAAAACTCTTAAACGTATACTCCTTTATTAAATCTCTAACTTTTTAATGCATTGCACTAGGTATTGTAATGCATTTAATATAGCAAATGCTTATTTTGATTATAAAATCTAATTCTATGTCATCTAATTGGACAGAACCAAAGAAAAATGCTTTAGGTAAAAAACTAACTATGATATTTTTAAAAGTTAAACTCTTCTTTTTCTATAAGATATTTATCATGGCCTTTTTTTTAGGCTTCTAGAAATTTGTTGTCACGCAAGCAAAAACTTCAACTAAATTTTTTTTTTTTATTATTATTATTTTTTAATAGGGAATTCACTGAATCAAAATTAAAGGGAAATGTTTATAAAGCGTGTGTTCCAAATTCCAACTCTTAATATTGAATTGTTCTTGATTTAAAACAATTCCCTGATGCAAAATGTTAAAAAAACACCGGATGAAAACACATTTAAAGGTAGAACATAGAGTACTAGATGCTATAATACTTAATGGATCAACCCATTATTCAGTTTTTGAAAATTGTCAACAGTCTTCCTGATACTGATATTTTTTTGATACACTAGGGGGCCTGCCCCCTGCTCGCTATCGCTCACCAACCCCCGTAACTGCTTCGCAGTTCTTTTCAGATCGCTTCGCGATCTTAGCGAGCAGAGCTCGCTTGTTCATCTCAACAATCCAGCACCACCCTCTTGGCTTAATTAATCCTAATTAATTAATTAAGCTTAATTAATACCGAAAATACCTCTCTCTTGCATAAATAATTTAATTCGGATCATTCCTCCAAATTAAGAGAAAAACATGTTGTTGAAATATATTCTTTTCTAGCTTATGAATAATTTAATCGAAATGGTTAAAAAAATATCCAGCAAGTCTACTAATAACATCAACCAGTTTGAAGAAAAAAGCATTGTTGAAAATAAAATAAATCAGACTCATCATGAAACACGCTTAAAACTGGTCTGTTTCTCTAGTGAATGGCAAGAAAGAGAAGAAAAAATTAAAACTTTGAATCTTAATAATTCCAAAACTAATTAGAATTCTTGAAAAAACAAAAAGCCAATCTTTTTATAAAAAATATTTGTATGTGTCTTTAAAATATCATAGTTCTACTATGATTAGTTTTGCTTTTATAACAAAAAAACAGAAAAACCGTCAAAAATTTCGAAACTTTAAAATTTAATTACTCCAAAACTAATTCGAAATTCGAAAAAAGGGCGACGTGGTGCAAAACTGCACATCTAAGAGTATGTGTCTGCAAAATATCATATTTCTGCTGCTAATAGATTTTGCTGGGGGCGAACTCGCAGCAGAAAAAAATAATTTTCGACTTTGACATTAAATAACTCTAGAACTAATTATCTCATCTATTAGCTTTTAGAACGAAAACGATCCTCATACATTTGTCTAGAAATGTTTAAAATTTCACAAATTTCTGTGGAATAGTTTTTGCGTAGTGAGAGTTCAAAGTGTTCAAAAATAAAATTTTCAAAAGCGGCGGCGGCGGCCGCGGCGGTCACTGTTACTTTTTTTTAATATAGAGAGATACAATAAAATTAGAGCAGATCTTGTTGTCTATATGAACGGTTGTCTTTAAAAACTTTCACTTTTTTGTACTTTTTAATGCCTGTAATTATAAGTGAATGTTCCATTGTATTGTGTAGTTTGTACCCACCTTAACTGGATGTTTATCTTCTGTGTGTGGGATAATAAAATCATTTATTTATTATAAAAAAACCTCAAAATTATTTTGAGAAACATAACTTAAGCATCCTTTTAGGTAAGAGAAACCAATCTCTAATTAATAACTAATATTTCTTTTTTTGAAAATATGACAGTTTTAGCGTTATAAGTACTTTTAATGTTATAAAGATATTGACGTCTTGAAAAAATATATGGTCATTGATCTCCACCCAAATTCCCCCATGGACGGCACTACAAAAAAAAATAATTCACCTCAGTAAAAACTTTCCCTGGGTATCACCTTTCAGCAACCACTCTGTATTGCATAAACGCAATTATCGTGAAACCTAAGTAGCAAATAAATTCAATTCGATTTCCCCACCAAAAATCACCAAGAGAGGCCCGTGCGTCAACTCTCCACCACCCCACATACCTTTCCATTTCAATAGCCACAATATCAGGCGACGCACTTATTCGTTTTGTCAGTGTGGCATCACCTTTTCTCCCTTATCTGTCGCCGTGCACTTTCCTTTTCGATATTCCTTGGTGACATTCGACATTTTCGTCTGATGTTAAGTGAGGGACCTTCCCTCAGACGCGACACATTTTGATGGGGTCCACAACCTGTTATGCAATGACTCTGGTTTTCTGACATCATTATCTGAGGATGAAATTATTGGTGAAAGGTGAAGTCATATACGATTTCATTTTTTTAAAGTTGCATAATGTGACGTAACACTAGAGCTCACAGGTTAGGTTGTCAATGATAACCTCTGAAGGAAAAAAAGTTGTGTGACTCAATAAATGACTTCATGTGATAAAACTTGTAAATTCATCTCCAATACAGGTTTCTTCCCCGCCTAAGATCAAAAGAATAAAAGTGTGCGTGGAAATTATTCACTTTGAAAATGGACCTGTCTATATCACCACCGATTACTTTTGTGGTAAAGTTTTGAAATTGGAATTTTTATTTCTACATTGAGGGTCTTTTTTAAGATGTCAGGGGTTTCTTGATGTCATCATGTATGTGGTATTTCTCTTATCTTAATGTATTGGGATTTATTGGAGTTGATAAAGTTAATTTCACATTAATGGCGGTTACATTTAATTTGTCTGGTATCTTCAAATTTAGGAAATTTTGGTAGTATTGCTTCACGTTAGAAAAGGTACTTATTTATCGGTTAGTCAATCTTTGAGAAATCTTGGAAATTCACATCGAGTTCCTGTCAGCTTTTTTCTTACACAGGAAATAAATGATGAATATTTTTGGAAGATATTTAGTACTTATTAAAGAAATGTTATTTAAGAAGATAATAGTTCTTCATACAAGAAAGCAATTGATACATTAAGTTTTCTTATATTAAAACTCTAAAAGAGATTAAGATGTTTTTAGATAATGTAAAACTATTTATGTCTATTGAAAACAAACAAGATCACATTAGCATTCCATCTCCAAAAATCTAATTCACTTAAATAATTTCCATCTTAATTTTTGGTTCTCCATTTCCCTATTAAGTACACTAATTCTCAATGCCTGGTTTCTCGATGGTTAAAATGAGAACAAGTTTAAAAAATAACACGAAGTGTTAGTATTTTTAAATCAACCCTTAAGTTTAATAAAACATACTTTTAGTCATCTGATTTTGGTAAACTATTTTCTGTTAATAAATACATCTTAGCAATTAATTCAGGGGATTTGTTTAACTGTTACACACTGTTAAAAACTATACTGTTAAAAATTTAAAAATCTAAAATCGTAATAAAACTTTCAAACCTTCGCTCAGAATTCATTTCCAAATTTGACTAAAAACTGAAATTTTATTCGAACTGCAACAACAAAATCAACTCGAATCTCAAATAATGCATATTCATTCAACTCAAACTGCATTTACATATTCAATTTTAATTGAACAGCATACTCAATTCCCAAAGCTTCTTTTTAATCACCGCTATCTGCATTTATTCCAGAAGTATCAGCCAACACCGGTAAAGCACTTCCCCTAAACCCGTTCCCAAAACCCCAACGGCTCCAGCAAACCGGGGTCCGACCCGGGTCAAGGCGAACGGGGGATCTTCGAATTCCATCCCATCTGCCCCTCTTCTTCTTATTCCAAAACGCAAATTACATCGTAACCCGGTAATCACGTGGTGTGGTCAGAGGTAAAGTGGAGTAAGTCACCTAGTTTCGAGTTATTGAGGGGTTTTTCAACAACGGTACCTGTATTGTTCCAGTAGAGGAGAAAGGCTTTTGAGGAGCTATCGTTCTGTAAGCAGTTAAGACTTATTTATCCGGATTAAGACCTTAGACAATCCGGATAATAAAAAATTCGGTTTATCCGGGTAATAAGCAATACGACTCTATATAGATATGCAGAGGACTTGAGTTTTACTACGATAAAAGACTGTTTTGTAACAAATTTGCCTACAAAACTGAAAAAAAAAATGTCTGCAAATCTTATCCGAATAAATGGTAGCACCTGAGTTGCTTTTTTCTAATAAAAATGAAGTGATAAGGGAAGAAGTTTTATCTTTTATTTTAACTTAAAAAATCTTTGCAATTTTCTTGGAAGCATGAAATAACAAGAAAACAAACAGTAGAAAAGAAAACAAACAGTAGAAAATAATACACATACATACTTCTGAATAAATGAGGTTTTAAGGACCATTTGCACTTATGCATTGGTTCGGCAATCCGGCAAGACAAATGGTATAATCACATCAGAGAGGCAAAAATGGCATCCTTTTCAACTCATTCATCATTTTAACTCTATTAGATAACACTGATATCATTTTTGTCTCTCTGTCTATTTGTCTTGCATGTGATTGTTGTACGCAACAAATATCATGAAGGGAAATGGTCCTTTAGAAACTGTACTTTATAAACCATCTTATTATACAAAAAGACTAACAAACTAAATTAACTTAATTCCTTGACTTAGACCCCATTTCATCTCACATCTCAAAATAACGAAAACGAGTCGTCCCGGCCGGGGTTTTCACGTTCTTTTCTCATAAAACCGTTGTAAACAGAATGTTCTTTTTTTTCTACTTTCACGATCGGAATAAAACCTTCTCCCCGCCCGGAGCGAGACGAGGAAAATGAACACAATGTCAATATGGATGTTTTCGAACGTGCCTTATGCAGCCAATAATTAGGGTCAACCTACCACGGCTTTTATTTGGTTTTCGCGATTGTAACCCTTTTGAGTCCTATAGCGCCCAAGGTTGTCGTTGGATGCTATGGAAAAATTGGGGCGGCCGGGAATAAGGGGTTAATGTTGGAACTCGTCTTCTTTGCGTGTTGAGGTCTGGCACGTGTGTATGTATGTTTGAGAAGTTATTTGAAATGCACGGTGGGTTGCATTTTTGATTGAATTAATTAATAATGTGAAGGTGGAATTTTCTGGGTCACTGTGACTGTGACTTACTGATAGAAGGGGAATTTTTATGTTTTGTTCTTGCCGTATGGTATTTCAAGTTATGAATGGTTTGAATAGTTAATTTTTTTTGTATTGGAGATTGTCTGAGATTTGTACGTGTGGGTTAAAAAAAAACTTATATTTATTTGCAGATAAAAAGATATTTTTCAAACTTTCTTTAGTTTGCTAGACAGTTAACTGAAAATATCATTGAGACGCTTCATTTAAATTATAATAATACCAGAACCAATACATCTAATAGTAAACAAACTATCAATAAAATCTAAGAATTGGTTGTAAACGAAAGCTAAAACAGAAAACTTGAATAAAATATAAGTCCTTATGTTTGTAGAAAAAGATCCAGAGAATAGATGTTTTTTAATCCAGGGTTCTTAGAATACTACTACTTTTTATATCATTTGACGACGAATAAACAAAGGCATTTACTTTTTAACATAAAATAATATAATACAACATATATTGGATTATAATAACTTGGAATTAAATTTTAGACTTCAATTTCTTAAATTGACTTATAAAAAGTTAGTATAAATTCCTATAATTCTTTGTTCTATTCATTAGGCCAATAAAACTTATGATACATCAGTCACCGTATCGCATAGGGGCTAGGGCTGATTTCGAAAGGATTTATCTGGAAGTCTTAAAATATAAAGCAGATTAAAAAAGAAAAAGCTAGAATTCAAAAAGGTATGCACTAAAGAAAGCAATTATAATGAATAAAGGTTTTAAAAGGACGTTCCTATACTATAGAATGAGATGAAATAAAAAAAATAATTTACGAGTGATACAGTTACACTCTTTAGTTTTACTCAATAAAATAAAAGTAAAACCAACATATCCTAACATAATTTAATATTTCCCAAGTAAATATTAAATTAGCAATGAAATGTATTTTTTGGAACGTCTTCCATTAGATTAAATTACTTTGTTTTAACAAATTTAATGGTGTTTGGGTTAAGATTAAGATGTTCTTTAGAAAGCCCAAATATAGATTAACCTACTTCTTTTTAGAGAAATTTTGCAGAAGAAGATATAAAAATATCCATAGACGTTTATTTCTCTATAAATAGTGTTTTATTTGATTGAAAACTAATATAAAGGAAGACGACTTTACCCAGTTCAGTAATGTTTGCGTTACAAATGTTAATTGACCTCAATATGAATGATCAAACATTAAAATATATTTTCAGCAGCTAAAATCAAAATTTAGAGAAAGTCGTTATTTTGACTTAACGAATTAAAAATTTCTAATTCAGCAAAATCTAAATTAGGTGTTGCTTATCTGGAAGACTATGAAAAATTTTGGCAGACTGGACAGGTACATGAGAAATAGTCGGCAGGCCAGATAAAATTCCAACTTTCAAATTTAGGTTGTTTTGTAGGATTATGTCTGAAATCTGTATTTTATTTAGTTCTTAAAGCAACAATCAACCCTTTTGCAACAATCTAGATAAAAAAAAACTGCCTATAAGAAGTAAAGTCTTAGCATGTAAGGCGATAGCATAAATCTAAAAATTGTAGTACCTACTATAGTACTAGTACAATCGATTCCGCTTATTGTGATCACGGTTAATGTTATCAATCGGATAATGTTATCAAAATTGATCGGTCCCGTTCACTCCTATTTAACTCAACGCGAAATGTATCGTTTTATGTTATCAATTATGTTAATTATATTAATGTTATCAAAATCTGGTGAAATCCCCTAAAAATCTCATTTTTTCCTGTTCGGATGCCAATTTTAATACATAATCATACAAAATGAGTAATTAATTAATTAGTGTTACATGTTCCTCTCTTATATTTTTCTTCTTTAAGAATGCAAAAGTTGCAAAATACTTACTAGGAAATCGTTTTAAATACTTCAATTAGGACTAAATAGTTGTGATTTTAAAGCTACCACTCGAGCTACACTGTTTGAAACTTTCTAATGTCAAATCGCTCATTATTATCAATCGGATATTGTTATCATTCTACCCTTGGACAAAAGTGATCACATTAAGCGGAGTTGACTGTATGTGTATATGGTTTCATTCTAAGATTAAAGTCATTAAAAAATCACAGTGATAATAATACCCATACATGGGTAATTTTAAGAATAAAAGTAAGTTTTCTAAACAAAACAATACTGATAAAACTTCCTCCAAACAATTTTCTATAAAAAGATATTTTGAAGCAAAAGCGTAAAAGACACAATGTGTGATACTAAAAGGGCTCTTTATAAAACCGTAAAGTGGAACACAATCTTCGCAATTACTTTGCATTAATTATGTACGAACCATATCAAGAGAATTTAGCGTTTAGATAAAAGCGTAAAATCTTTAAATTTGCATAAAAATACCATGAGGCAAACATGTCCAAAATGATGTAAGACGAACAATTCTAAAGAAAACCTGTGACTCTTGGTAATGGAGGTAACGGCTCGTGTAGATAAATAGCTCGACGCTGCTATAAAGGGGTTGTTTGGAATATTTGTGTGAGAGAGCATTTATTCATTTTTTGTTTCAGATTAAATTATTGAACTTCAAACAAAATCGAACGCCACAAATTGAATGCAATAAAATCGAACGCAACAAAATTGAATACAACAAAATCAAACGCAACAAAATGGAATGCAATAAAACCGAACGCAACAAAAATTTTGAAGCATGATACAACATAATCATATTGTCTTAGATTAGTAAAATATATCTATCTCAACTGAAACACGTTTAATTAGTAAGTAAGTGAATTGTTCTGAATTCAATAATTAGTTCTTTAATTATTTATTTTAATTTGCAGCTCAAATAAGGTTACCCTGAAAACAACACAAATTGAGGATAACACCCATTACTCCCCACTTAATAAAGTAAACTCTCTAAAATATGCTACCTATACATTTTGACTTATTTTGATATACTATTATTGTCAAGCAGGAAGAAATACAACTTTTAATATAACCCTAAAAAGTAATTCAATATAACAAATTAAAAACGCACACAAAAATTAAAAATAGAGTAAGACGTTCAAAAACTATTAAATATTTTACTTACTTTTTTATTTAAATATTAGTATTAACCATATTTTTATGTATAAGTCCATTTGAGCTATCCCAATTTATCTTATTTACACTAAAAATATTTCTCTATTTGTCCCATTTTTCGCAGTAAAAATCACAAGAAAAAAAAAACGTTTTAAACACCGAACTTAAAAAAACTGAATTTATGGAAAAGCTAACTCAATTCGTTAGTCAAACACTACTTTAAAGGTTGTCCTTATTACATTTTTCTGTTTAAAGAACACACAGTTTTCTCCACACGATACATTCCGAAACTCATGTAATTAAAAAACAACGGACACTGAATACAAAAAAAAAGAAACCACGACATCGGAAGACCACTGTTTTTTCACGTCGGAGGCTACATGATTGACACGGGGTCAAAGATCACCCCGAGGTCTCAACTCTCAACACACGGCAAGAGTTGAAAAGGGAAAGGATAAACAACAACAACAGAATAAATGAAAAAAAAAATCATCCACGCTTTTGCATTCTTGGGAAATATTTGGGTCGCTTGGTTGATGAGTTACATTGGAAAGGGGGAGTCGTATTAAAATAATAATATAATAACCTCTTTTGATCAATTCGCCAAGGATAAGCCGTGCAAAAAATATTCATTTTATTATTATTGCGTTGCCACTTTCAGGTTGTGAAAAAGAGAAATTAATTTTTCTACTAATGAACATCAGCAGGCAGGACCAATCATTGAAAAAGGTTTGAAACACTAGTTTCGAAACTTGTGTGTAATAGATTTTTTACATCGTTCTCTTCAAGTGAAGATGAAAGTTTATGATGATTTTCTGTTAATGGTCAATCCTAATTATCATAATCTTCAATTTACACAAATGGATTGCTAAAGGCAATATTGAGATGTAATTCTTTCCTGATTTTTGATTAATGGAATTTCGAGAAACAGTTGGGTCATTCACATATTTTTAAATAACTTTATTTTGTGTTACTTTCCGTAAGTTATTTAACAGTTGCCTAGATTTTATTTTTATAATAATCCATCGCAATACAATAAAATACAACTGTTGATGAAAATACTTATTTCATTTTATTTAGAAACTTAATTCTTTTTTAAATGCATCAAAGGGTTTTGATATATGGATTTGATATATATCCATTTCACATTGTTAAAAAATCGCAAAAAGTTTATTAACATTCCGCTTTTTCCATTCCCAGTTAACTCGAAAAGCTAAAATTTCATATTATTCTACATTTGAAATATCTTCCACAAAATCACTTCCTCAACACTACTCAACAGAAAGAGATTGAAATCAAATTTAATATTTCCCCATTCTATGCAGAGTGAAAAAAAAATCCATATAAAAAGATGAATTCACCGATATTAGAGGATTACATTTCCGCATATTTTTCTTTTTTGTGATGCCACCCGCAGATCCTAAACTACGAAGAGATCATGGGAAAAGCTAACTCAATTCTCTTTACCATCTTTTCTAGCTTATTTAACTATGTTTTCCTGGTTTGAACGAAACTTATTCTTGTAACGTTGTTAAACTGTGCTCGAAAGTGTATTACATAAAATTGCTTGTTAAAGTGAAACAAATGACAATAGTTTTCAGACATCACGTTTACAGCTTTCATTTTAGGCAAAACGAGTAGTCTTGCTTTTTGCTCAAATCTTTGTAATGAGGTAAAACAGATTTGGAAATTTGTCTAGACTAAAAATAGTTCGAAATTTGTATTTTTCAATTTTAACAAGTCGAAATATAGAACTTCTATCATTTTTGAACGGTATTTATGTCTTATTTAAATTACAATTGTAACATTTTGATTCTTCAACATCAATTACTTAAAAACATATTTGATTTTCACAAAATTTTATTTTATTTTAGAATATTCTTATTAATTACTACCATTTGTGATTAGTTAGTGCAGTTATGAGCTAATATTTTTGCAACCAAGTTTTTGATAACTTTCCAAATAAAACGACAACTTGACACCTTATGTTTTCCGAAAGTTTTTCTTTGCAAAATAAAAGCTTGTCAAAATATGCAAATCAAAATTAAAAGGATAAAAATGAAAATAATTTATAAATAGTACAATTTTACAAAGTCTAATGAGTCTTTTTAAAGTCTAATGAGTAGTAAATTTAATTCATATAGTTTTAATACCAAAATCACATCCAGTTTTACTATATTAATTTATGTTTTTAAAACTGTAATTATTCAATAAAAACGAACAAATAAAAAATTTAGAATAAAACTAGTTTTGACCAAATCATAACATGTAATATAGATTCTATAATTTTTCAATAGCTTAAAATCAACTCATTTTAAAAACTACATGATTCGCTGAGCAGCATATCTGCTGTAGTGTGAGAATTATCTTTATAGATTTAAAAATCAAAATTTGCATTATTTTTTCCCCCAGAAAATATCTACCTTTCAACAACTTCCTATTAATTTAATCATTTCTAATTCATTTCACTTCATTTCCTCATTTTAATCATCCAGAAGCATCGTCTGGGAACGCTTTTCTTTTTGGTGTTGTTAGTTTTTCAATAACAAGATCATCTGGGTCATCGGCTACCACATGGCGTATTTTTTTCAAAAGAGACAAGCATGGACCATGAAATCTGAAGACAATGCTCGATCACGGACTGCGCTTTGTACTCAGCCACGGAACCCCAGACTTTCTCTTCCGGTGGTGGCAGCAGAGCCGATGCATTTGTTTCTATGGCCAATCAAAACAAAAGACGAGCCCATTAGTATTATTATTTTGACGGTGAGTTTCGATCGCAAGGAATGGCAACATTGATTGAGATGGCAGAGTTCGATCTCTCGGTGAAAATGGCGCTAGATTCGTTCCATCGGTTTCGAAATTAAAACAAAAGAGTCTTGATGAGTTGATAGAATTCGAGTGATTTGATAAGTCGTGAGTTTAATTCAATAGGTTTGAGTTTTAGGTGTTACACTAGTCTGATTTTGAAATGTATAATGCTCTTCCTAGAAAGATTCTTGAGATATTTATTATGTTTTTAACAATACAGCATGCATTGAATTTTAATTCATATTCCAAAGAAATCGTTTGAGTTAAACAACAACGTATTACGGAAAATCAGTGATGTATCAAAGTTGAAGGAATTTTTTTAAGAATTCGTATTTGAGGGGGAAATGTCATAACTAAGATCTAAATAACGTTACAACGATAATAAATTATATAAAAAATAATTTAGAATACAAATGAAAGGAGCACTTCCGTTATATCTATCCCGCTAAAAATCATCGCTGAGCAGTTTTTAACGACAAAAAGTAAAACTGATGCCAAAATTGCAAAATAATCTATTAAAATAAACAGTTATATTGATGAAAACTTGAATATTTGGTGACTAAACCAGCTTAGTAATTTTAAAGGGACAGATAAAAAAAATATTTCCTAATGAAGAAGCAATAATTCTAATTTAAATTTAATTTGTACAAATAAAAAGAGTTTAAATTGATATTATAGAGGAAAAGAAAATTATTCGATTAAATTATTTAGTAAGTTATATTTTAGACTTTTATCAGATAAAATTTACCATCGAAACTTCCTTAAAAAGTTTGATCAAACTATAAACCTAAAAAGTTTTTTACCATTAACGAGAAAATTCCACCAAATCTTTAGAACTCCAAATATTACAGAACTAAAAAGAGTGACACATTACATGACTCAGAATAAATGCACCTAAAATGACTCATGCACGATTTTAAAATGGGATGTAGTTAAACTTTCACAGCTCTTTGTAAAATACCCTTATTTGCATAAACGAACCAAATGAAACATTTACCGTAAGTTGGTGCTTGCATAACCTCCATGGAATCCAAGTCTCACCCATTAAGCAAACTGTCGGCAGAACTGTAGCAGAGACCAAGAAAAAGAGTTCCATCCGCCATTACATGGGTTCAAGGAGAGGGTTCTGAAAGCAACAAAGTGTTAGTAAGGGAACAGTTTTCGAATTATATCATTTGGAATAGTCAGAGCCCATTTTGTGGAAGAAGTACTCTTATTCACAGCCATCAGCGTCGGTGTTAAATCTAGATCAAAGAAAGATTCCACCAATCAGAGTCAGCGGAAAGCCAAATTTTCTTTCTTTAGCTGCTGCTTAACACCGACTCTGATGGCTATGAATATGACAATAAAGAAGTTTATGTAGGTGTATGCACTAACGTAACAGTCATTACTGAGGGGAATTTCTCTTACAATAATTATACCCTCTGTCTTTTGAATAATTCCAATTACTAAGTAGTTTAAATTATCACAAGGAATGAAAAATGAATACCTAATTAATTTAATCACGCTAAATGAAATAAATTTTCTATAAAAATAGGGAATCAAAATGAAGTTACTTTTATGGTAAAGGTAATAAATATGAAGTAAATAAAATATATTCATTACATACCTTAAAATTTATTTTATTTACTTTTGGCAAATAAAAATGCAACTAAAGGTAATGTATTAAAAAATATATAAAAATAGTAGCATATCAACCCAAAAGTTTATTTGTTGAAACATCTTTGTTATCTTTTATTGGCAATTACAGGATGTTCCAAAAAACACTGAAACTCTGGAATCTGTCTTGTTAAAGTGAATAGTATAAATCGCTCACACAATCTACACCTAATTTAAAACTTATTTCTGAAAATTCTAAACTTGAAGTCAGGGTTATTTATCCTTACTGAGTTCTTCCTTGTTTTCAACTTATACAATTGGATTATTTTGCATGTCTAGTAATGGTAATTCGAAAAGTAAGACTTAAACGTTGTAATACATTACAGGATTATCTTTCCAAAATAACTTTTGGTAAGTATAGAAGTTAGCCTTCGTGCTTGAAAGTGAATACAAAAATATTTACATTATTAACTAGTTTTGTCGACTTTCCAAGAAATTACGAGTGAGTTGTTACAATGAAATGGTCTTCAGAGAATGCATGCTTTTAGCATGTTTTATCTGTGATATGGTTGTGGTTACGTAAATTTAACCACAACCACAATAAATATTGTTAATTACCATTTAATACTTGATAATCCTATAAGATTAAGTTTATATTTTCGTAAGTATTCAACTCAAAATTACAATGTTTGGAAGTTATGTCTATGGATTCAATTTAACAGAGAATTCAAATAGGCAATTTCTTTACTTTTAACTAACAGAGTTAGGCTTTTAGTTCATTCATTTTTTAATGCTTTTTTTAAATACGCATTTCAATATAAAATTTTAACAAACAATTTAGAGAAAATATAATAAATTATTTAAGAAATGCATTTTAAGAAAGCAATACAGGTTTAATAATAAATTTTGATTTAATAATACCAGCTTTACTTAAGGCTTAAGGGTACGCGCATAGTGCCGCCGATTTTCAGATTCTGAAAACCAGCGAAAATCGGAAACCAGAATTACCTAGCGTATTTAGTGGAGAGTGCTCATAGTGGCCGACTTTCATATTTCCGACTTTCCGATCGTCATAATCAGATTTTTGCCGGAATTAAATTTTAATTCCGGTTTTTCAGATTCTGCAGAATTCTCAGATAACTGGTCATTGTTTATCGCATTTCCATGGAGATTATTTTAACAACAATGCCATTCCATGAAACTTTTTATTTAAAAATTAAACACTCAAATAAAATTATTTTAAACTATATTTACCAGTTTTAAAATTTAAATTTCGTTGAAATATATTTTTAGATCATTAAATAGGATTTTTAAATAGACATACATAGTTTTTCTTTTAATAATTTTTTATTTGCATTATGTTTTTTTTTCGTAACATTGGGATAAGCAGATCTCTTTTTGAGCAGAAATAAAGCTATTTCAGCAAAATGTAAACAAAACGCTTTCCGAAGATTCAAGCGAAATCTGATGCACTATGCGGACTACACCGGCGCTGACAAATTCTGAGCGCAGATTTCCGATAGTCGGAAATCTGAATCTGATTTCGGAATCTGAAAACCTGCCGCACTATGCGCGTACCCTAATGCTTTACTTAATGCTTAATGCTTTACTTAATGCTTAATGCTTTACTTAATGCCTTTTAATGCTTAGAACAATAGAATTAAATTCTTTTAGCAATATTTAATTTTCGTGTATTGTCATACTTTTGTCAACATCGGTGTATAAATTGATTAGCGTTGCCACTCAGATAAAAATAATAACAAATTAGTAAAAATTCATTTAAAATTAGAAAAATAAATCATTTTAATTTTAATTAGTTATGAAATAATTCATGAATGTAGTTAATTAATATAAAATGTATGTTTTAAATTAATATGCCTTAAAATACACTAAAATAAATTTCAAGCAATAAAGATTTTTATTGAAAGAATACTAAATTCTGAAAAAAATCCGCACATTTTTATTAAAAAGTGAGTCAGTTGGACCAGCAATTTAGAAGTTTAAAAAGGAACTATATTTACTATTTCCTAGATTCACATCACTTTTTAATTTCTTTTAAAAATCCTTAAATATTGCTCTTCACATTGGTTATGAAGGATTACACACGCCTTAACACGATTTCTTATTCAGTAAAAAACATCAAATTTTAAAATATTGAACTGTTTACTACTTTCTCAACAAAATCAAAAACATGGAGATCCTCACTAAAACTGAAGAAGAAAATGTAAAAGGGGCCATTCAGATTCAGGAAATTTTAGGTTTTTACACATATAACACTTTTAGGGGAAGAGTGAGTACTGAATGTGCCATGCAATGTGACAAGGGGCCGAGAGGCTGTAAAAACATTCGGACATTACAATTCGGCAATTGTTCTTTTATTGACAATACAATACTAAAAGAGACATTTTTTTTTTTTGGAACTTTGGGATTAGCCGTGTCGAGTTTCATGCTAAATTGCCCAAAATAATCAAATATCTAATTAAATCACCATTAAAATATCTGAATAATCAGTATTTCTTTTAATTTTTCTTAAATATTTATGTGTAAGAAATTAAAACTTTCCAATATTGGAAAGTTTTGGAGAGTTTTGATTCCGGTTAATCCTAAAGTACCCTTTATTGATTAATTGATTCGATAGCAACATAAGTTTTACTAATTTTTGTTGGGTTTAAAATTGTGACATCGCAATAGTGGAAGGTTTTATTACAATGTGACAAACAGTGACAAAGGGTTGAGAATAAAACCCATTAAAATTGTAACCTAATTTGAGAATGGACCCTAAGGCATCTTCTCTTTTATAAAACGAAGTTACATCACCATTTTAGTCTTATAAATAACCAAAATAACCACTACTCTCCTATTAACCACTCCAAAACCGGATCTAATTTACACACCATTCCCCATCAGGCTTTCTAATTACACTCTAACCACAATTCCCAGTCTTATAAATAACCAAATACCTACAACAATAATACCGACACCGCATCTCCACAATGCCAACGCAGAGAAGCTTAATTCCGAAATAATAATAATAAAGGACAAAACGGAAAGTAGCGACCCCACTTTCCCTTTCTCCGAGGAAGAAGGCTGTCCAGTCAGGGAGGGTCAGGGGTCAGGGGGTCACTCTGGCCGACGACCCAATTCACCTCACTCAGATAGAGAGAGTTATAATCTGGGCGTGGTTCTTTTTAAAAAGTTGGCTTAACGGAAGCGGTGAGAACGAGAGAGTTTTTTTTTATTAATTTGTTGTGGTGATTTGTTGCGCTTGGGGGGAGTTGAGTTGTTAATTCGATTTGCGTTTTTTTTTTAATTTTTAGGACAAACGATGAGTGTGAAGAGTGAGTACGATTGTTATTTTTAATTGGCGTGGTAGTTTTATAATAAAACCTCCTTCCTTCCTGAGTAGAAATTAACTTTTGTAGAATTCGTAAATTTCCGTCAAGAAAATTGAAGAAGAGAAGTGAAAAAAACTAGGGGTCATTTACAAAAAACTTCACAGAACTTTCAGGAGTTTCGTTCCTTTTTTTTTTCTCTATGCCACGAGTTGACACACTTCAGTAACTTTTCTCCCATTGTGATAGGGCGTTTTCATGAACTAAAATTGAACGCAAATTTAACATATTTCAAGGATTACTTTATTTTCGTTACTATATGGGATTGTTAGCTCTGTTATTCCTGTTCTATCGGCAGAACCTAAACTAAACTTCCTTATTGATAAATAAGAAAGAAGTTTTGTTTTTTCATACATAAATAAAATCTATAGGCTCTTTTTATCCTGTGTGTGAGAAAATAATAACACAAAAATGAGGAAGTGGAATGCAGTTTAGTAAATATGGTTAAATCCAAACTGTTTCTGAGTTTTGAGATTTGTATTGTTAACGGTGAAAATTTGACTTTTAAAAAGGTAGTGATATTTTTGTTTTAAAAACCTTTTGGAGCATGACAGGTAATGGGTTATATTTTTAGTTGGAGAAACTTCGTAGTGGTTGGCATCAACACTTGGAAAAAAGAAAAGAACTGAAAAGAAAGATTCCTAAAACCCATCTATACTTCATATATTATCTCCTCCAATTTAACTTTAAATCGATATAAAACTCAATCAAACCGATATCAATCCAGACAATACACTACAGATTGATCCTGCATTGATTACTTCCTCTAGAGACCAAAAATCGAACCAAAAACGGCGACTAAACCTTCCACAAATAGCCAATTCTTCTCAACACAGAGGGATTAAACGTCGGAAATCCCCGCCAAAAAAAAAAAAAATCGCCAGAATGCAAAAATCCCATTAAGTTCATATAGCTTAAGAAGAAGAAGAATTCTGCGTAGGACACCAAACGGAAAGTATGCGAGAAGTAGCCGAGGCTCCTATTAAGATAAGGCATCGCAGTAACACAATGGTAGATAGATACGAAGGCAACAATGATGCCGTTTTATGACACACATACCGGCGGGCCATTACTAGTGTAATCTCCTATGCAGATGCAGCTTGGGATCATTTGTAATGCATAGTTAGGGATTTTTTTTTTTTGACTGTTGGCGTTTTGTTCAGGGGTGTTGGATTGTTGGTTGGTTGGTTTCGCAAGGGTTTCGAGTACTCGGTGACCGCTGGGGATGGTGCGTTTTTTCCCAGGGTGACGCCCGTGGTTCGGTGTGAAAAATGTAGGGTGTTTCAAAAGTCCGTTTTCACGGCTTTTATTTTGAACTAACTTTTCTTAGGGTCATGGAAGTAAGGTGAACCCCTAGGTAGGTGGCAATGCTGAATCCATTGAGATGGCTTACAGTGCCCCTAGCGGCAAAACGATGAAGTTTAAAATTTAATTTTAAAAAACTAAAGTTGATAGAGAGAAGAAAAATTACAAATTACAGAGACAAAATTATTTTCAACATCATGACAAAAGTGCAGTAAAAGGTTTCTTGAAATTATCTTAAATATTCGAGGAGATATTAGCAAGAGAAAATATAACTTTTTCAGGGCTTAAAAAGCTTGCAAATTTGCGAGATTCGTAGGTTTTTTAATTAAAATTTGTCTAACTAAATAATAACACTGAAAAACTTGAAAATTTGCAATATTTTTCAATTTTGAGACTTGAAAAAGTGTCATTTTCACATGCCTCCTCGAATATTTAAGATATTTTCATGAAGCTGTTTTCTGAGCGTTTGTGTAATGATATTGCAAATAATTTTCTCCTTGCAGTTTTCGTTCTGGCTACTTAAGTTTTTAAATTAAAATTTTGAAATTCCTTATTTCTCCACTACAGGGGCTATGTAAGCTGTTTTAAAATTTCAGCATGGCCATTCACCTATGGATACACCTTTGTTCTATGACCCTAAATGACGTTGTTTCCAAATAAAAGCCGTGAAAGGAAATTTTAAACTATATGTATTAAAACTAATGTAATTTATAAATTAAGCAATTACAATTAAATACGCAAACATTAAGAACAATTTTTCTGAACACATGTGAAATCCAGCGGTTACAGAAGCCAAATACGTTTTCCCACGGTTCACAACACATTAACACCGTTAAAAACCGCATAACACAGCACACCTGCATTGAAAAGCCGCGGTAAATCATCTTGACCGCTTACATGGTAAGTTATTGATTGCCAGCTGAAACTGTTCAAAGGGTGGTAGTAGGAGTAGTAACTACGCAACTTTCATCCGGTATCACGACATGGGAAAAAAAGCGTCAAAAATCCTCCTTCACGACCTTTTACAGAGACGGATCAGAGGTTGTCATTTATTTTTTTTTCTCTGGTTGAGAATTACTGCAGCAAATTTCTTCACCATTTCATGGGTTATAGAGATCAATTAAGGTAGCACAGGAACATCGATCAATATTGTAACTATGTTGGCCAATATCATGAATATCGATAAATTTTAATATCGATGTCGATTGGTCCTTTTACGGGATTTTAGTTTATTTAAAACAGGGTTAAGAACATTCTAAATTACACGTGTTGTTGTTGTTGCTTATATCTGACTTTGAAGTCAGACCATTTCTATGAACCCACTGAAAAACAAGAACTATTTGTGAAGGAAATAAACCTGTTAAAATACACATTTTATGTCATTTTTTTATTGTTATTGCCGGGGAAACGATACTGTTGAGCAAAAAACCTATATTGGGCAATGTTGTCTATATTAATTTTAGAGCGGGTCATTTTTACTGAACGATATTGGCCGGTGTAGAGGGTTTTCGTGAAACAAACACGAGAATTAAGAGAAAATTACAATGTGACCTTCTTTCATACCAATTTATAGAATCAAAGATTAAGATGATAAAGTAAATATATAAGACAACTTAGAACATTAAGTGGGATAACAGGAAGTTCAAATTCCTAGAAATAACTCAATGATTGAATTGATGTGTAAGTACGGAGAAAGATAAACATTTCCTAAAAGGTTGCTAATCAAGTTTTTATTATTATTTCTTTTATTATTATTTGTGTTTCTTTTCTTTTAGTTTTCTCATATCATTTGCCTTCAACTGATAACTTTTAAAACAAATAAGCAAATTTATTTTTTATATAATTCCATTATTTAAAAACACATTTACTTTAAAAAAGTCTTCCACTTATAATAAGGCAGATATAAAGCAACGTTTTATTCCATTCCACACCACCAATCCCACCTCTTTCACTCCTCAAACACAAAATAACCTTTCCCCGTCAATTTAAAAACGACTTTCACGGAAAAAAAATTCCTCCCCGACACCTTTTGCGTCACATTCGACGTCTTTTCCCCCCTTGTTCGGGGTGTGCAACATTCCCTAAGCAGACGCCAAACAAAAGACGTCGCGAAATGCCACCCTTTCTGTCACTTCATTTGTCCTAGACCTCAAACTTCCGACATTTCCTTGTTGTGTCGTTAAAAGTGCTTCCCTCTTCATGAAAATCAGAGGAGGCATGTTCGTTCTGAGGGCATTGGGGTTGAAAAGTGGGCTTTGGAATGCTTTTGTTTTGAGAGAAAGTTTTAAATTCATTTTTGTTCGTAATGTTGTTATGAGTGATAGATTGACTTAATTTCTTTCATTTGAAGACATCTCAAGGGGACTCAGCATCATAGAAAAAATTTTTTGTAATTAACTCAGTCTTATGATTTTTTTGGGTGTTTATTTACTCTCCATTGTAATCAATGTATTGTACTACCGTAACTGAACCATACCTAACTACCATAGCTAAAACTGAATTTAAAGTGAGTTTTATAAAAAAAAATTTGGTCAAAAAAGAGGAATTTTTTGGGCAAATCTTTTGCAATTTTAGCTATTTTTTTACGTAATTAAACACTTAAAATACCATAAGACTAGTTCTAAATAGTTCCCTTAACATTTTGGGAATTGAATTACTAAAATACGTTGCATTAAATCTTCAGTTGTTTTGAGTAATTTTGAAACGTTTAGTTTTTTATCAGTATAGTCTTTTTAAATTGATACCAGTAGAAAAATTTTGCTTTTCCTTTAGTTTTATATCTTTGATAACTGCTTATCGAAAATTGTAAAGAAGTCATCAAAACCTGTAATATCATTATTGATAGTTTTTGTGATATATTTAAACTATTTGATAGTTTTTATTGCATAAATATATATTTAAATATTCTATTAGTTTTTAATAATGTAAATGAGCAGAATTCTTTAAACTAATAAAATTACTTAGTAAAAAACTCCCAAAATAACTTAATTAAAATAACTAATAAAAATTACTACTAACTTATTATTACTTAATACTTCAAAGTTACTATTACTTACTTAATAAAATTACCAAGTAAAAACGTTTCTAAATTTAATACCTTTGATGAAATAGATTCTAAGTAATTTTACAAATTTATTTTAAGTAACAGAATAAACTTTACCCCAAGCATTTTTATATCTTTGATATATATATAGGGATAAAATCTTTGATATATATAAGGATAAAATCTTTGATATATCTTTGATTTTAAAATAGAAATCTATCAATAATTGCTTTTAAAGAAACGTTTACTATTCATAAAATGTTTCTGAAAAAGTAGTTTTTTAAAGTGGTATATTAAATATTAAATTTTGCATACACACCAAAACCTAGTGTGCTGCACTTTAGTTGAAAAATCTTATAAGAACACATTTTGCATAGTTGAAAGAATCTTAATTCATCCTCATATTTCACAGCAATTAAATTTTCACTTAAAATCCCTTCTTTTAAATGCACTCTCTTAAAAACAATTAAATTCGATAAACTACATTGTATACAAAACACTAGTTCCAAAGTTGTTATTAAAAGAACACTTTATCAAGTGTTGTATAATTCTTCATTAGTTAGTATTTTGTAGCTAAATCTGTATATAACTTAATTTATAATGTAGTTTTAAAAGAAATTAACGATAAACCACAAAAAATGAAGCCTTTTAAAGCCTTTATTTTTATCCTTTTTAAAACACAATATCAATTAGATTGAATCTTAAAAGAAACAAATAATATAAAGTAGTTATTTTAACCACCTTAAACCAAGACTGTCCGGATTTCCAATTAATTCCTATATAAAGTTTCAAACAGCAAGGATTGGAAGTGCCAAATGGTTAACTTTCTCTTGTTCTACTTAAAACAATCATTCTTGTGAATTTTTCTTAGAAAATGAAATAAATTACTCAGAAAAAAATTTGAAATCCTTTAATAACTTAATTAAATTCATTTTATACTCTTTGCTCTCATCAAAGTGCCAAAAAATTCAAAACCACAACCCCTCCTTAATTTATTCTTTGAGAACGAATGGCGATCAAAAAGAGAAAAATTTGAGAACTCTCTTTAATCAAGGAGAAGTTAACAACCCATTAAAACCAAGTGTACTCGCGCATTTTAATTTAAAACTAAATTTTTTGTTCACTTCATCGTGTCCCCTTTGTTTGAGATGCTGACATTAAGATTAAGTTCTGCTCAAAGATTTATTTTAAAAGATAAGGAAGAAACAAAGAGCTGCAAGTGAATTAACTTGATTGATTATGATGGAAAGGGGCATCTTTTGAAAGTTTTTCTGATGAGATGCTTAGGAAAGCAATGAGGTGTTTCGATTGCATAGTTATGTATTGAACGTTTGAAGAGATTGTGTATCATCATGTAGTTTTTATAACGTTTTGAGTTTTTCATTTCATGCAAAATTGGTGGTTTAATGTTTATTCTTGTTTCACTCATGAATTAACTTGATCCTTTGATTGAAACTTTCCTCAAATTTGTATTTTAATTGGAAAATTGTTTATGATACATTTTACTTACTTTTTTGTTGTTTAAAGAAATTAGTGAGTGTTTATAAAATAATTTAAAGGTCTGAACTAATATTTTTACTCTTTAATGACATAAATAATTTAAGTTTTTTTTCGCTATGTATTTCATTGGTTTAACTTTCATGAAAGGGACTAGTCTTAAATTTAAATTATTATTATGCACCAAAATCCGTTTCAAATTTTTAAAAACGGACGAAATAATGTGAATTTTAAATAATATTCTATTTAAATATAGTTAAAATATGATGAGTATCCATGAAAAACATGTTTTTCTTACAACATTTTCATACAAATACAAATTAAGTCGACCAACTACAGGCAAGCGCCCAACAAGGTTGTAAGGTTGTCAGCGCAGTTGGTATTAATATTGATGCGTAAGATAAGTGAAGAACCTTACATTTTTGTATTATTATTCTTTAAAAACAAACTCTCGAATAAAAATAAAGAGAAAATTTTAAAAGAAATAACAAGAAAAAATATCATTAGATTTCCTCTTACAACCACGTAAAGTCTTCCAATTTTTAGCCTTCGAAAGAACATAAAAGTTAGTTTAACATTTTTTTCAATAACAATAATAATTTTTTTTTCAAATTATAAACTTATAATAATGATAATGATAATAATAATAATAATAATAAATTTTATTTCAAATTATAAACTTATAATAAAGATAATGATTATAATAATAAATTTTATTTCAAATTATAAACTTATAATAATGATAATGATGATAATAATAAATTTTATTTCAAATTATAAACTTATAATAATGATAATCATAATAATAATAATAAATTTTATTTCAAATTATAAACTTATATAGACCAATAGAAACTTTACAACTTAAGACAAACTTTACAACCAATAAAAAAATTCCAAACAAAAAACAAAAAAAATCTTTAAGCTATAAAAAAAGATAATTTCCAACTACTTGATATTTTTCCCCCATTTTTCATTACACCAAAATTTTCCTTCATCAGCTAATGATCATGGTTTTTTGGTTCTTAGCTTACGGAAAGCCACTATGAAGTGCGAGAAAAAGTTCTACAATCGACACATGGGGGAAAGAGTACTTTTTAAGCTAACTAAGTACGTACTTATCAAAAGTTAATCCAATCACAAAATTAATCCTAAGTATCCCTTCATTAAACATTCCCACCTGCGGCGCACCCTGATGTAACAACGACCCTCCCGGGACAAAATACTCTCCCTCATTGTTACTCCCTGACACTCCATTTCCACACAATGACACCTCCATAGAGAAGTAGGTCAAAACGAAGCGAAGGTGAAACAATGATGACCGGCGACAATGCTGGAAGGGAGGATGCCCCATTAACATTGGAATTGTTTCTTATTGCCTATTGCGGACCGCTTTTTTGGGGGGTGGGGATGTTGCATCGTATGGTCAGAAGGAGGTAGAGTGAAGGAAGTTCGTTTTTGTGGGGACCACACCACTCATTACTCTAAAGTTCAAGCGATAAAAAAGTAGATTTTAGATTATTTTAAAATTGGCAACAGTTAATTATTAATGTTCTAGAATTGAATTGTTATCTGTTGTTGAATAAATAATTTGAGATTAAATGAAGGCAGCTTATATATTTGAGAGATAAGTTAGAAATGAGTTTAGAATTTCTAAATTGTAAATAGATTGTAAATAATGTAATTTTTATTTACTGACGTCCGTTTTGAGTGGGGTAGTGGCAAAAATGTATTTTGCTGCTACATCAGTAGTATAAAGGCCATCTGAAACTGTTACAGTTCCGTTATCTGTCCCGTTTAATATAGACAAAATATTTTGAGCGCGAAATATTCAAATAGTGCCAAAATTTTATTTGGTGTCATTAATAATACAACTGAATATTTTAATCGATTGGGTTGTAATTTTCGGTGTTATTTCTTACATTTGGTGCACAAAACAAATTTGGCGATAACGGGATTGAAAATGGAATTGTATCCAATGTTTTCTTCATAGCTTATGTCTCTTGTGCTCATGATAAAGCTTAAAAATAATTTTAGTTTTATGATATTTTCTTTTATTGGGTTTATCTCATTGAGCATTTTTCAGATTTTATTTAGTAACAAAGCACTAAGGAAATGGTTAGTTGGTGGGGTTTTATGGCGGCACTAATTAAATGAACTTCAAACTTTATGAAACATACTGTCCTTCTCGTTGGTTTTAAAAATGGTTCTATTTTAAAAATTAAAAAAAGGAAATTATTGGTTATTTTTAAGAACTAAAATTATCTTATGTATTTTTGAGTAAAAAACACAATTATTTTCAAATTAAGCGAAATTAAACAATACATAAAACCATAAAACATCTTGCTACTACGATAAGAACACCACGTTTCCTTCAAAATCAATAGCATATTAGACAAAAATACTTTTGATTAGTACGAAAGAGCATTCATTATTTAAGGATCTGGGATTGCACTGCATAGAAGAGTCAAAATTAAATAAAAACCTATCCCATCATTAGTATACTCTAAGTTTCCCAAATCAAATTATAAGAAATAATCCTTTTGAAAATAAATTGAGGCACTGGTTATTTCCACGAAAGTAACAACTCAACTCTCACTAATCTCGCTCCTTCTTCTTAAATTAAAGCAAAATACTCAAAGGTGGCAGCCAGAAATCGAACCGGGGACCATTAGGTTACTATACGCACACTCTACCACTAGGCCATCGGTGCTGATGTCAGGATTGAACAATAAAATAATTTTAATGTTATAAAACACGTAATAACAAATTCCTATTACTGCGCATGCTTCAACTTTCGTGGAAATAACCAATTCGATAAATTTATTCTAAAGCAACTAAAAACTCCTTTCTCCGTATTATATATGTTACGGGCAATGTTATAAATTCAGTGGAATTTATGAATGAAATTTATCACTTTGCCCGCCTCTACTTCGGGCATTATTAATAATGCCTGATTAATCACTTTGCCCATAACATATACACAACCATTCATTCACAAAAAATTCCCAATTCCTATTATTCTTCTACGTAAAAAAACTAACAACTTCTCGTACTATGAATACGGATCTCCCACTTCTCATATTGTCCACGCAGGGATCACCATCGATGTGCGCTCTAGTCGATACTCTCCCTATGCTGTCGATATCGTTTGAGAACTGTGTTTGTTTTTGGAATTGGAAAGGGGTGGAGAGAAAGTGATGGCTTTTGTTCGATTTTCGAGTGGTTCTTTGTTCGAAGATGCACGCATTTTGTTCGATGATGGGGATGAGAAGAAGAATTGTAGTGTTTTATGGATCATAAGAAAGCGTTTAGGTGTATTGAGTTTAAATATTGAAGATTCATGTTGATAGGTCAGTAGTTTTTTTTTAATGGATACTGTTTGAACTTAAAATAATGAAAGATGTTTTACTGAAATGATGAGGAACTATACAGCTTAGCTGTTCTCAGATACTTTTTTTTAAGAAAGATAGTTATAATTAAGGTTGGCAGAACTAAAAAATATGGTAACAAAGTTAAATTCAAAAACTTTTGCTCCAAATTCCAACCCCAAAATCTAACAGGGCTAGTCCGTGATAAACCGTACCCTGACGAAGTAAATTCAAAAACTAAATAGTGTTGATAATGATGAAGATAATGTTTTTATAATGATCGAAATAAATGCTAATTAAGAATAACAATAATTATGATATTAGTAATAAAATATATTAAAGAGTAATACAAAAAAGTTGTGCAATATTCAATACTTCTTTCATTATCAATACTGTTTGCTAACTAAGAGAAATAAAAAGTTATAATTATATCAACTAGAAAAAGAATTTTCATTATGAAGTAAAAAATAATAAATCACAAAAAAGAAAAATCAATGCTAGCACTAGAAGAACATGCTTAACATTGAACATTATTAAACTGTAATACTCCCATTTGTTTCACTCAATCATTTCGTGAAACTCATGAGGCGTATATGTCCTAGTGGTAGATAAAAAAAGTTATGCATGCAATTGGTTTAAAATTCATCTTTTGGTAAATTTATAGAATTTTAAGAAAACCCTCAATCAACCACTGATGTAGTAACATGCAATCTTTAAACACAAGTGTATCTCAACACAGGAAATAATTAACAAACAAAACGGAATATTCTTTTTATTCTTCATTCAACCAATTAATAGCTATTCAAGTAATAGTTACTGCATCATCAAAATTTTCGGCATATTTTAAAGAAACCTAACACAACTTTTCAAGTAACATAAAAAAATACACAAATAGGGAAGATATATGAATGATGGGGAATATCCCATTCTTCCATTGTATAATAAAAGTAGTTAAGAAAATCACTTTGAATAATCAAGTTCACTTCATCGTTAACCGATACAATATGATTAATGTTCCAAACAAGGTTGTTTCGAATAAAACCTAATGATCGCATCCTGTTTTACAAGATCACCTAACACTTTTATACCGACTTTATCACAGGAATCAATTTACCTTCGAACAAGATGCTCCTGACCTTATTTATTATACAACCCTCATTAAAATGCATACCGGGTTCTTCCAGCGATACATCAGATTTCAGCGCATCTCCTCCTAAGCCTAACGGGCTTCTTCCAGGTATTCATTGTCAGGTGTTTAGCAATTAGGGGCAGCGGGTTGAATCGTATCCCACTATGGACAGGATGTAAAGCGTGCCAGTCTTTATGACGCGAGTTTTCTGAATTATCAGAATGGATTTATTATAAATTATAACTGAAAAGGAACCTATAATATAGACCGTATGTCAATAAATAATAAACAGAGCTATCATCGAAACAAATATAAATACATTTTACGATTGAAAAAAGTTGATGGACTTATTCCCTTTTTCAACCTTATGAAATTTCAGCAAATCCTAAAAACCACTTAAATTGACATTTAAATTATAATTCTGCTTAGTTCACAGCACAAAAGTGTGAAAAAGAAAGACTGATATAAATAAAATTCAAAATTATTAAAAAATTGAGTTATTAAGGCAGTATCAATAGAGTAAGTGAATATCAATGGAGTCAAACATTCCCTGGATTGAAAAAAGTTAAAAATACTTTTAAATTAAAAGCTAATATTATTTTGATTTAGTTTACAGCACAAAGAATAAGAAATGAAAGAAAAATTAACCTCAATTGCAAATTAAATTAAAAAATACAATAAATGGACAACGATTTCGGAAATTCAACGGGCTATATCTGCCTATACGGGGTAGTTATTTTAGTAGTTATTTTTTCCCCTCTTTACACGCATGTGTAGTGCAAAGCTTGGAGTTAGTTTTGAGCCCAAAAAGTCAATTTCAAAAGTCAAAAGTCAAGAACAGCCCGCTAGTGTACCAGAGAGTAATTAGATACCAGGTCAGTCAACAAAAAGAGGGGAAAGTGACCAGTGGTCAAGGGTAGCATAATATTCAGCATAACTGACCAGAACAGATCACTAGTGTACCAGGGAGTTATTGGACACCATGGCATTCAACAAAAGAGGTTTAGTGACCTATGGAAATGAAATATCCATTTAAAAATAAACATTCAAAACGCAAATCAGAAATGTATTTCAAACTTCCAGAATTTGTCAAATTCATTACATGCTAGTTTTGTACCAAATTAGCGAATTATACGCCAACTATATTCATTTAGCACGCTTTCTGCTTCTAGCTATAGTGGGATCGGTTTATACGCCAGCGGGTTTTTGAATAAAAAAAAACAAGATGGCGGAAAAGAAACCCACTGAATTGGGAAAGAGAAGAATTACCATAAAACGATAAGAAGAAATTCGAACATGGATTTTTGATCAAGTTCACGATGTCCCAAGAAGAGTCGGGTCTTGATCTTCCGAGAAGTTGGAGTGAAATCATCGACGGGCAAAGATTCTTTTTTTTTCTTTATGATGGACACTGAAAATTACTCGGTGCGGTCATTTCTGGGTTAAAGACTTTTAACACCTTGCGGTAATTTGAAAAAGTGGTTTGGTTGCGTAAAAGAGAGGAATTGAAGAGGGAACAACGAAAAATTGCGAATAGGAATGTTTCATCACATAAAATTGTCTTGTATAGTTCATCATTGACCGAAAGGAATAATAAAATCCCGCGACATAGCATTTTCTGAAATAGTCAATTCACGAAACTTGGCAAACATTTTAAATTAATTAACGCCTCTTTTTTAAATAATAAAAGAAAATTTTACACTGTTTAAATGTGAAAAAATTATTGTAGTTAAAAATATTTTATTTGATTTAAAATTTTGGTCATCAAAATTTTATAACAAATTATTTTCATACCTAATTTATAAACATCTAAAAGGGTATTTTGAGGTTGTTTAGACTTTTATTTATAGAACTTTTATTTTAAGGAGACTTTTTATTCATAGAACTCAAATACTTCAACATTTTCAATCCTTTTCAGGATTTTACGTGGAGAAAGTATATTTTATTTGGATATTTTTATCAATAAATGCAAAAATAGTTTTGAGGTAAGGGAATAAAACCTGCACAGAGTTAAAAGAGTTAGGGGTAGTCTTAGCAAGCGTTTCAGAGTGAAGATCAATAATATATATCATTAAAATAAAATATGATGATTAGAGTTAAGTTAGTAATAGTACATGAGTGGTTTAGAAGAGGAATTTCTTAAAAGCCCCCCCAAAAAATAACATTAACCAGCTTGATCTTTGAACTCTTTTTGAAATATTACTTCTGGGGTTGGCGCTTCAAGATTTCTCCAGTTTATTTTGAGCTTCTATTTTTCCTAATAAAAGATACTTTAAATATTTCGGCATTTACAGCGTTTTCCACTTTGAATCTTCAATTTCCCACCGTTCCCTCGAGGAAATCCAAAACTCCGATGATTCATCAAAGCTGCCAGATTGCGAAAGCAAAACTATACAAGAATGGGTTTACGCGGGAAAGGAGAGCCACCTGAAAGATTCTCTCCCCCGTGGGGCAGATGGCATTCTAATTTCCCTTTCACCTCGTGCGTTTGGCATGATTCTTCCGCTTAACAAGGTCAGCCATCTTACCGCAAAAGCGCTTCAATGCTTATTGTGGAGAGAATAACACAAATCGTCTCGAATTTGGAGTTTTAGTGCTTTAAAAAGAGTTATTTTTTAGTGGTGACTAATATTTGAATACGGAAACGGGTGTTCTTTTGGCTGGTGTTTCAAGGTTGGGAAGTTAACGGAATGAAGTCTGATCTGGAATAAAAGGAATTTTCCTGTGAGTCTCTATCGTACTGTTCATCAGTATGAATGAAATACGATTAAGGGCTATTATGTGGAGGCTAGATCCGTTTTGTTGTAGTTTTTACGTTATTTGAAACTTTTTCATTGACTTTTTAAAGCATGATTAATTTGTTTTCGGAAATGAAACTGATGCAGAGGTGAGGTGAATAGAAAACAGTAAAAAATGGTATATTCATACTTTTAAATGCAAACATTTTCTGGAGTTCTTTTTATAATATTCTGTTATTAAGTTTGTGAAAAAAAATATTTTTTTCGGTACTCTCTAAATCAGAAAATTTAGAGTCAAAACGATTTTACAAATATATTACATTAATAATCTTTATTACTCTAACGAAAATGAACACAAAAAATAAACATATTTATACATAACTTTTGAAAAAATATTATACATAACTGTTGTTGTTTTTTCATCGGTTATTCAGCTTGCACAAAGTATTTCTATATAATTAAACATATTATACGCCAATGAGAAATATAAATCTCGTTCAGGCGAAGTAGAAATTAGTATACATTAAAATTCAATAGAAAATAACAAAAAATAAAAATCGGCTGAATTCGGATGATCGGGTCTAAGATAATCAGGGTGTTACAGTACAGTATCACTCCAATTATCCAAACTCCGATTATCCGAATTGATCCGTATGTTGCCTTTTCATTTAATTAATTAAGCTCTATCTTTAAATAATGTAATAATTAATTAAAATGGACCTTCTTCGGAAAAAATCCAACCATCCGAATTTTAGATGGAGTATGGTCCCAATTGATTAGGAGAATTTCAGTTCTACTGTATTTGAAACTCGAAAACAGAATGTTTCACTTTAACCGCATCTCACACAGAATAACCAAAATCACTTTTCAAATTCACGGGAATTCTTCAGGACATTTCCACCCACTCCAAGAAGATGTCACAACACAGAATAAAAACGTCACCAACTCCTCAATCCATCTTCCGTCACACAGATAACACCATCATCATCTTCATCTCATCATGATCTTGACAGTTGCGAGTTACGACGGCTCGCACCTCCGTTGACAGAATACAAGTCGTTATGACTTCTTCTCCCGACCCCGAGGCTGACCCTCCATTCTTTCTGTTGCGACTTAGAAGTTAGAAGACTGTAAATTACGCTGCGGGTAAATTTCGCACGTAGTACGGGAATAACGATCCCATACTACAACAGAGAAGGTGCGACCGCTCGATTTATTTTATTGTCCTCTCTTGTGTTATCTCGGATTGGATTTCGAGAGTGAAGTGGTAGTTAGCACTGGCGGAATCGTATTGTTGGAGATTTTTTTTCGGTGGGTCGGAACTACTACTGTGTTGAAATAATGGATGGAGTGTAGAAAGATTATATAGATTCTTACAGTTCTGTTTTTTTATGGTGTAGTGTTCCGTTGAATTTTTTTTTCAAGGCCGTTTGACTAGCCATGTAAGTGATGTATTGAATTGTTTGAAGTGTATGTAAGAAGGATAAAGGTGTATTGTATAGCGTAACTCTCGTACACACTTAATAAATTAATGTTCAAGATTTCGATAGAGAGACCAAGTATCTTTTGACATGTGAAATAAAGTCCCCATACATCTTAAAGGCGCTGAATAGTTTTGAAAACTGTTCATTTAAATTAGAATTTTGGTGATATGATCAATCTTGCACGGTTAATCTAGCATATTTAACAAAGGTATCTGTATAAGTGTGTGTTACGTGTGTCTTTAAAGATTGGGAAGAAGATAAAGGTGTATAGTCTTTACACTCTTAATAAATATTGATTCAATATTTCAATTAAGATGACAGATATTGTAAAAAAGAAGTACCTATACATCTAACTACTATAAGGTTTTATAGTTGTTTAATTATTGCAATTTTGAATAGTATTTTTGGTGATTTGTAACACCATACTTTTAAACTTTTACTAAAAGCATCTCAAATGTAATTTTAATCAAATGTATATCGTAATTTTAAATATATTTTTATGAGATCAATATAATGGAAGAATAAGAGCAAAAAAAATATTTTAAGAAAAAGAAAAGGAGGGTGGCAGAACTTGCAATTAGTATTTAAGTAAGCAATAGAAGTAATTATTCACCTGACAGATTTAAGTAAGTTTCTCGATATAACGTTTCAAGTATGTAGAAAATTCGAAATTTTGTAAGATGTCTAAAAAAAATTCCGTCTTGGTAATTTATTGAAGAAAGTAACTAAAAGATATTGGAAATGTTTTTATACTTTATAAGGGATAGATACGAAGTAATAATTATGTTTACGAAAATTCTATAAACTGATAGAGCAAATTGGGTTCCATGATGGATTACTAATACAAATTTTATAACAAGCACACAGTTAAAAACCTTAAGATATATGAAGATAAAATAGGAATTATAAAAGCATTGAAAATATTTTTATATCTGTCCATCTTTCAATCTTCATTATACTAAATACCCATCGTTAAAATATACTCTAAAACTTCTGGTAATTGTTTTTCGTTTTGTCCTGAAAAGATGTTAAATTACAACTATGTGATCCTGCCCTCTCCAAATACGATACCTTTTTCCTGAAATAATTTATTCAACAATAAGCAAAATGATGAAATTAGGTGAACCTACATGGTTATCAAGTAAGATACAAAAAACAGAAATTTGAAGTTGATATCAAATTGCAGTAAATTTTCTGAACAATGTATTAAATTAGGTTTAAAATGAATGATACTCTTGTTAGTCAAAAGTTTTCCGCATTTATTAAGAGAATGTTATTGTTTTCGATATATTACCCATTTTAATATTCTTATTAGTTGAAATAACTATTAAAAGAAGATGAAAAAGTTTGAAAAATGTATTTTAATAGTTTAAAATTGAAGTAAATAACCTGAAACATTTAAAAAATAGTTTTTTAAAAGGAAATATTTTTAAAAATTTTTAGGAACATTTAAATTCTATTTTTAAAAACTGAAATGACTTTCTCGAGCGTAAGTAGCTATTGCTTAAATTTTCAGGAAGGTTAAAAAGTCTTAATTTAAACTATTTTTATACCGAAGTTTTTAAAACAAATTTTGACCAATTGTAAATATTTGTGCTGTAAATATAAAATAAGTTTTTCTTAAAAAGCTCTAATTTTTTTTGAATCAATGTTTCTTTTATTGGGTTGTTTTATAAAGTATTTGTTGTTGTATAACTTCATCTTCCGCAGCTCCAGATCACATTTAGAAAGATTACATATTTGCATACTTGCACTATGTCAATTCATCGTGGAATTAGTTCCAAAAATATCCACCATAATTACACAGAAAAGAAACTTTAGAATAGTTAAGGGATTAGTTATTTAACAGATAATTTTCCTTCTTTCTTTGTATAAATGTGTAAGTGTAAAACAAATACAAATTAATTAAAATCTTTTCAAGTTTAATTAAATTTGTAAATTAACTGATCGTGCATTTAAATAGCAATTTTGCGTTGATGTTATTTTGGCTATTTTGAATATTCCTTCTAACAGTTATTTATGGATTAATGTATGAAACAAATACATGGTATGTTACAAAAATAATGTAAATGGTATTGTTACAAAAATAACACGAAAAAATATTGTCAGTAAGCTGAATAACAATTTAAATTATAATTAAATGCTTCAAAGAAGTGTAGATCCACGTCGTCAATGTTAATTAAAAAACAAAAAAAAAACTATTGAAAGAAGTGTAATTATTAACAGGAATTAAATCAATTGGTAATCTGTTAAATATTAGGGGCTAGGTAAAAAAAAATATTTACAAAATATGTCCTTCGAATAAGTAGGAATTTCAAAGGTATCGGTTGATCGAGTATTATATTGGCCTATTTTTTAAGATTACAAACGGATTTAATAAGTCAATCTATCTATAAATTAATTTTATCCAGTTAACGTTAAGTTAACGTGTTAACTACAGCACTCGCACCCAATCTGAAAGAAAAGTCCGAAACCAAATAAATTAAATCAAAGACCAACGCATCCAACACCCCACCCACAAAAAAACAACAACCGAACTTTCAAAACGAGGGAAACCCGCAGCGAAAGGGAACAAAAACCCTCCCTCCAGACCCAAAGAGAGAGAGAGAGACCAAGGGTCAAGCCTTCCGAGTCACAGGGCATCATCAAAAACCACATCCGAACTAGGTCCAAAAACCAGTTCCGAGGCTCTTTCTCATCCCCCACATCCAATAATCACCAACAACATCACAAAAGAAACTCTTCCTCCTGACACACTTGGGATGCGTCTTGGATGAAGACTTGTTTTTATTCCTCCGACCCCCTTCTGCGCATGCGCGGTGCCTGTCCGGTCCGGTATATAAGCTCCGGCGTGGAGAAAGTGAATCCATAACCATCCTCATCCTCTCTTCTCTCAATCCTCTTCTTTAGGAGATTCAGTTCCTTTTGGGATTTTTGCTCATTGTTGAGGTAAGCTTGTGTGCTCCGCCGAAGCGGCATTGTTTTGTCGGCAATGCTTGAAGTTTTCTTCAGGAAAAGTGTTGTTTCTGGAGGAAATTTCTCTATTGTAAAGTTTTTGTGCTTTCGCAAGATTTGCTGTGCAATAATCATTTGGATGTGTTAGGATTATGCTTATTCTTCAAAAACCGCCGCACTTTCCCATAAAAATTATTGCTGCAATCGGTTGGATCTATGCTTATTCTTCAAAAACCTCCCCATAAAAGTTTCATTTCAAGTTCAATGCATGGGATACTTCCTCAAAGCAATACCTACCTTTGAGTTTAATTGCTTAAAATTCTGTGTTTCCCGCACCTTACTATTGGATTGTTCCGCAAGATTTTATGCAATCATTGTGGAATTTAATGCCTTACCATTCTAACTATACTTACAACATTTTACCCGTAAATACTTTATTCCCCTTAAATCATTCGTGTACTACCCAAGATGCTTTTAATGCAATAATAGTCTTGAAATTCTATTATTAAATTCTCTTGTTAAACTGCTTTGGATTTTTCAAAAGATATGCTGCAATTGGTAAAATATTTTGTATAGGTTATGCTTAAATATCTCATCGAAAAATATCGGTTCTAGAAACTTTATTTGAAATTAATAGCGTTGGCTAATGCAATTAACAATTTTTTCGATTGTTAATTTTCTATTTATTGCAATATGTTCTTAAATATATCTGGAACAGAAAATATTCCTTAAGACGGTACTAAAATTTTTAAAAGTCTTCAGATTTTCCCCTTTACATTGGTACCCCATTGCATTACCCCATTGCATTGGTACTTTGCTATACCATTTAGGGAATTTATTTTAATTTAATGATAATATCTAATAATAAATTTAATTATGTATTATTTTAAAGATTATTTTAATTTGTTCTTCCAATTCATTCAAAATATATATTGGAAAAAAAGCGTTGTAAATTTCTATCGTAGTTTTCAAAAACGTTTCATTATTCGGCATTATTCAAAAATTAGTTATTCGAATTCATTTCACCATTTATTTATCTTATCTATTAAGTGAATTGAATTTGTATTCACATTTACCAAAATTTCATGCTTTTAATGAATATATAACAAACTTTTTTTAAGTCGAATAATTTTAAATTAAAACTAACTAAAACTTAACTAAAAACTTTAAGCTAAACGGAAGATGTTAGTATAATTGTAATCGAACGTATATCTATTAATACGTAATGTTAAATTACATTACAAAATTATTATAGAGTTCACATTAATCATCATTTTTCAATTTATACTACACTTACACTCTCTAATTTTACTACCCATATATTTTTTTAAACCATAGATTTAATACTAAATTATCCTATTTAAGTTAGACTTTAACAATGAATTGTATTAATTGAAACATTTTCCAAAAAGAATCTTTTGTATCATTGCATTTTATTCGATGCAATTATTTTAATGATTTGTATTTTTACCTTTACAAGAGAATTTATCAATTTTCATATTACAAAGACGTTCTATTGTATTAAATTATATCATTAATTATAATTACATTACAAGATCAGTTATTCACTAACTGTTTGAACAATTTTGTTTTTAACACCCACCTAATTTTAAATAAAATTTACAGTCTCTTTCATGTTTATAATCATATAAATTATTTAATTTTGTTGGTAATGTGAGAATCAATATATATCTGAAATAAAACATCTAAAAATCATAAATAATAATACTTAAATGTAAAAAATATCTCAGGAAAAATATCAGGATCAAATGTTATACGGTAAGAAATATTACTAAATGGTAATTTTAATGCAAATTATTTAATTTTAACGATAATCGTTAAAATTCAAAGTAACACATATTTTAAACATATAGGTATAGTAGTTTTACGAAGTATCTTATAAAATGTCTCTTTTACAGATTTGCTCAGTTCCTATTTCACAATCCTAAAAATGAAATCCGTAGCAGCTATCGGTAAGTTAAATTCATCTTATAGCATTTCATTAAAATATCAGCATCCCACCATAAATTCGTTGTTAAAAAAGTAATTCATATAACCTAAAATATAAAGCATCCTGTTTTGTTCTTATTCAATATTTTTAATCAAAGAGACAAATTTAAACATCAGAATACTTAACAAGCAAACTTGATAGAGTTAAACTATATTTTAAATTTTGATCTCATACAAGACTAAGTTGCTATGATATTAATATTAAAAGGTTAAAAATCAAATGTTATTTTTTAACTTGTAATGAGCTTAAAAAGTAATTTTTGAAATTTATCTTTCAGCTCTTGTAGTCTTGGGACTTGCAGTTGCCCTGCCAAGGGTGAGTATCAGTATTTTATAGTGCCTAACTCTTTTTTTACCGTTTTCACTACCCAAAACTATTCTGAAAAACTTAATTTGTACATATAATATATTCTAATAACCAACATTTTAGCCAAACATCTTTTATGTAATTTGTAAGGGAATGTAAAATTGATAATTATTCGCCTTTTGGTAATTACTTCGAAACGGATTGTGAACGTAAGTGATAAAGTAATTACGAAAAACAAATTATAAACGTAAATGACTAAAAGTAATTATTGGTAAAATTTTAGAAAAAGAGAACAGTATCACATTTATGCTTTCAACTGAACATTTATATTAAAGGATTTTCTGAAAAACTCCAATTCATATTATACCTTCGATATATCTAAGGAATTAAAATAAATTAAATTTTAAACGAAATACTATTTTTTATGTAACTTTAAAGAGGACGCAAAACTGTTAAGTCATCAGCTGATTACAATTTCTAAACAAACTGTGAACGTAAATGTAAAAAAAAATAATTAGTATAAGTACAAAAAATTAGAAGAGTCCACTTACTTTAATAAACAAATTTAAATAACCATATCCTAAGCTTTAAATAAACTTTCCCAAAGAAAGCTCTCAAAATAAAATGAATAGGTAATTTAAAACTAATTTAATGACAGTATAGAGGCACCCTTCCTAGTAAAATAATACAAATAATAAAAAAAAAATCTAACCTCTACGGATAAATTTAGAACAAAAAACCACCATCCATAATTCTCATGCAAATTAGACACAGGTCCAACTTTTTCCACACCTTCCTATATCTCTTTTAGACCGTAACAACACGAGTCAAAACAAGCTTTCCCCAATAACAAAAAAAAAAAGCAAAAGAGAAAGAATAATACTTTGAATAGCCACTTAAGCCAAACTTAGACAAGGTGTCAAAAACCCTGATTACTTCCCCAACAGACGATCGAACATCCATATACTTTCTTTCGCGCCAAAACAAAGTCACTCGGGTCACAAAGTCACCCCACAATACGTGTTCCGCATACTACGATCCCACAACTCTTCCATGAATGAAAAGCGAAAGTGACCCGAACCGGTCTTCTTTCCCAGTTCAAAGAGGACAGTGGGATGATTCCTCAAAAAAAGAAGTTCCTTTCTTCTTCCACCTGTAAGGCATTATCCTAATTACCGGGTGATACTTCCTACCTGCCGGGAATGTTCTGGAGGAAGATTCATTGGTAGTCAAATGGAGAAGTCGGACAAATGGAGATTAATTGTTGATGAGATCGGCAAAATCGATAGCTTTAAGTATCAATACTTGGGGATCGAATATTCTATAAGATGTTGAATTTGTAGGTGTTTAATATTTAAAGGTATCGAATTCGTATGTGGGTGCTATAAATTTTTGTAATAGATTAAATGCACTTTTTTGTATTGCTCAGAGACGATTTTAAAATTTTACAAGAGACAATTTTAAAATTAGAAAAAAATATAATTTTCTGCAAAACAAAAATCTAAAAATTACATTTATGAAATTTTTAAATACACTTTTTGGCACTGAATACTAATAATTGACAAAATCTATACTTATATAACTATAGATACTAATGTATCAAAAAGATATGGAAATGTTTAAAAAAATTGAGGTAATTATTGATATTCCTAATTATTTTATAATGGTTAAAAGAATAAAACATCGATACTGAGAGCCCCAGGGAGCCCCAACCATTCTTCCGCTTTAACAAATCCATGAAGTATTTCTAGGATTTGAAGGACATTATAATAATTTTCCTGTTAACCTTAAAAAAAACCCAAGAAAATCAATCGTAACAAAATGAATCTCATGTGGATTCTTTGTACACCCTTTTAATTTGCTAAGGGGAACATTAATCCGACATGATTTATTTCATACCCAGTTATCCTTAGAAAGCATACTTAAAATATCAGTGTATTCGATACAAAATAATTTAATTCCTAACAATCGATCCCTACAAGTATCGATCTCATCACTAATTAATTGGTAACACAATGAGTGAAAGTGAATGCCTATTGAAAGGAAGAAGGGAGAAAGAAACTTAATGAAAACAATAGGCACAAAGTGGGTAACCACCACTTGTTATTAAGTTTTAAAATTTTTATTCGTTATTCGTGTCAGCGTATTGTTGCATTGTTTTTATATTACATGCCGAAGAGCTCCATTCTTATGTTAAAAGTCCCTTTCAGTTTCATAAGAGCATGTAAGTTCCACTTTTTTCGGACACAATCGGGTGAGGAAGGTTTCCGAATGTTTTATGCATGTTCCATTTTCTTCCCCCAGACAATCGGAAGGGTTTTGCTGCTCCTTTCCTTCTGTGAGGCGGATGTTAATTCCCTGAAATTAAATGGGAGAAAAAAACCTTGGGAAAAAACCCCTTGGGTTATTCCGTACGGTTACTTTTAAATTTCGTGAGTCGGTATAAAACGGAACTAAAAGTGTGAATGTACTAGGTACTAGTGGCGTTTGTTGGATCATATAATAAACTTTTGTCCTTAGAAAGGTGCAATATGAAGGGGTAACTGGCATGCATAGCAAATGGAGAACAGAAACACATAAACGGAAATTACATTTGGTTTGTGTTTGTTTAAAAATAGAAGGACGATTTTAAATACTTCTATGCAGGAAAATAAGTATTGTTTAAGGAGTTTTTTTTCCTTTCATAAAATTTTCTCTTTCTATTTTATTATTCGTTTTAAATGCAGCATAAAATAAGAACTAATTTATACAATTGCAGCCCAAAATATTATTTTTATTTGAAGCAATTTGAAACAGGTCTTTAATTATAAAAAATAATTAAAAATGAACCGAACAAAAGCTTAATGAATCTGTGTATCAAAGAATAGAATCGCCAAAATTGTTCGTTTTATTTAAGCAACTAAAAACATCTTAAAATATAAATCCTAAAATCCTTCAGGACGTATTCCTTTCCTTCGCCATAAATCCTCACTTCAAAATTCACAATTTCTCACGTAAAGAAAGAGCAAAGGTGAGTCAACAGGTCAACCCTCTTTAATCTGGACCCAAGAATACATTTCCCGTGCATATCATTAACACAAAAAAACTACACCATTCCCAATCAATAAATAAAAAAAAACAATTTCCCTATCGAAAATGGCAACAAAACAAGGAACTCCAATCTTGCAAAAAGTCACGACCGAATCGGCGAACACCCTTCAGCATCGCACCATCCTCTCTAGCGATAAATAATAATAGGAAGATTATTTTTGAGAGAAGATGATGATGAAGTTGATAATAACAATCGCATCATCATCCGTCTTTAATCATCTTTGGGAACAGTCAAGGTCTTCCGCGTTGAACCAACCGGTTGTAAAGTGAAAGTGAGAATGGGTAATGAGGAAAGTCTGTTGGAGGAGGAATATAATGAGATGTGGGATACCCTTTCGGCTCGTTTTTCCGAATTCAATGTCTTATTTATCGTGCACGCGATTAACTTGTGACACTGAAGGCCAAACTGCTTAATTTGAGCCGTGTTATTCTCGAAAGAATAGTTTTTATTTGTGATGGATTCATCAAACACATAATAGTTAATTTTAGTCTTGAAAAGTGTTTCTTATATCTGTAGGTTTTTGCTAATTGTTTTCTTCGTATAGAAATTGAGCATGGGTTCTCGCCTTTGTTTATAAAGCATTAATTGCATTGCTTCTCTTTTTAAGACGTTTTCTTCCAACGCGATTTCGATCTTTAATGATCCTGTTCCTTTTATAACGATTAATATTTTCTTTATAATGAGAAAAATCCAGGCCACATACTATTTGTTCGTTACTGAACCTACTTGTCTTGCTTAAGACAACCTACATAAAGTTTATAAGCTTTACCAGTATACCAATACTTGAAACCTTAGGACAGGATCTTTCAGTCAAACTCTTTGACTATTTTTTCCAATTTTAAGTCAACCTTCTTCAAGGAACAGCTTTAGACAAGGTCCGCTTGCCGCCATGTTTAACCACAGCTCCCACAACAACATGATTAAGTGTCGTCACTATAGAGATCCAATCGTACTATTAGATCTCTAACTATATTATACTAATTACTATTATTTTAGGATCTAATGATAGTAATAACATTAACAATTAGATCTCAATAGTTGTCGATCATAAATCGAGCTGTGGTTAAACATGGCGGCTAGCGGACCTTTTCTAAAGCTGTACCAAATCAAGAATTGTAAAACTGTATACCAACCCATAGGGTTAAAGAGCCTAACACAAGCTTAACAAACACAAAGGAAAGCCTACTTCAGAGCACTAGTGGTCTCTTAGCACACAACAGGAAGGCCCTATAATTGTACAGGAGTGCGAGGGAACCCCCCAACCCAAACCACACAAAGAGCTCCTCTATCTACCGGGACCACAAAATTGAGGGTTGTAAAACTGATCCATAGGGTTAAAAAAGGATTGCTTGAAGAGAAAGGAGGGAAATATCCCGGCCTCTATCCGAAAGCTGTTTCAAGAACGACCTCTCTGTATGGTTGGTGTACAGTCATAGGATCGGTTCATAGTCATAGGGGTTTAAAGAACCTAACACAAGCTTAACAATCGTTCTCCCTTGCAGATGAAGCGTCAAGCCTTCTTCCTCCCCGACGGCGTCGAACTGATCGTCGGCCCCATCAACACCAACTTCAACTGCGACGGCCTTCGATACGGCTACTACGCCGACGTCGACAACAACTGCCAGATCTTCCACGTCTGCCATCCCATTACCCACGCCGACGGCAACCAGGAGACCCTCCACTACAGCTTCTTCTGCGGCAACCAGACCGTCTTCAACCAGCTCACCCTGACCTGTGCTTTCCCTGAAGACGCCGTCCCTTGCCAGAACGCCAGGGATTTCTACTACGTCAACGATAACATCGGAATCGAAGATGCCCTCTTCCTCAGGGACGAGGATGTCGCCCGAGCCCAGCAGGTCATCCAGGGAAAGAAGAAGTAAGCGGACCGCTCACCTCTACCACTACTAGAAGATCTATGATGATGATGATGATGATGACAACCAACTGATGATGGGACTTTCTTCCTTCCTTCCTCCTCTCCTTCTTCTTTATCTGGTGTCGGTCGCTTATTTCGCATTCAGTAATAGTAGTTGGGCAGTGCACAGTCACAGTAGTCTTGACTCTGTGACACACTCAGCACTTGAATGGTAGCAGTACCACTCGCTACTGTACAAGCCTTGGATTGCAGAGCTTTCGGTGCTGTGATCCCGCTGATCACAGCGATGATCACAGTTGCCACTAGAAAGTCAGCAGAACCATAAGCTTTGGAAGTTCGCTATGTAGATCTTTCTCCCTATTGGGCAGCAGCATCCACCTTGAGCAACCTCCTATTGGCACCTCCAGAGTCACCACTCAAAAGGTAGCAGAACCATCCGCTGAGCCTTTGGAAGTGTGCCTTGCAGAGCTTTCGGTGCTGTGATCACTAGAAAGTGCACTTTGCAGAGCTTTCTTCAGATTCCTCTGATCACAGGAAGGTCTGCCCCAACTACATAACCCATCGCAACGATGTCCTCGCTTTATGGGTGATCCTACTCACCCCTCGCCTTAACATCCGAAGTGCACTTTGCAGAGTTTTCCCCTCCTTTGATCCCTCAGCGTATAAGGTCATCTCCAACCCTTTGGCGATCACAGTCGATGGTCGATGAAAACTCCCGATTGCACTCGACGACAGAGCTTTCTCCTCCTTCTTTGATGACCAACTGCTTTGAAGGTCCAACGCACACGAAGAGATGTCACTGCCTTTTTCCCCTTCAAGTCCCACTCCCTCCCTTCAGAGCAACCCTCTGTCCTTGTGCCAGTCCTGAGCAGCCACTTCCTAGTCTTTGCCAAATGATCAGACGAGGTGTGGCGTGTCCTGATCAACTTGTTATTTATCTCTATACACACAAGTTGTCCTTATCAACTTGTCCTTTCTCTCCATGTGTTCCGTCCTTTTTGCCGGATTTCTCTCTCTCCGGCAAGTGGTTTTGGGTTGGTGCAGCCGAAGAACGAATTCTCTCTTTCTCTCTCTCTGTAAACGTTCTTTTCTCGCTTCCGGGTGAAGGTGCAAGCGTGCGTGTTTTTTTCCGAAAAGGTCGCGATAGTCTATACTTCGTGGAAGCCCCTATGTATATATACGTACATTTTGTAGTATAATGCGTTGTAAATGTTATATATATATTTTGTGATAAATAAAGCAAGCATTTGAAAGAATTTTTGGTTTCTTCATTTTAGTTATAAGATCATCTGTAGACATCACAAACTTATACCTAATGTTGCATAATATCATTATTTACAGTTTTAAACTTGTTTCATCTGTTAAACCAGACAGGTTAGAACAGTAAATACACCCTTGTTTTTTATGGACTTAAAATCATTCTTTAAACATCAATTACCTTTTAAAATAAAAAATAAGGTACTGAAGATTTTAGTGTTTAATTTTTAATGTTGGTGATAATAATAAGTTCCAAACGCTTAAGACTCTTCCACAGCTAATATTTAGAAATATGAGTCTTCAAATAGAGTTTCAACTTTTCAACTCATTTTTGAACTCTTAGAAACCCTTTTGATGACATATATAAAGCATACCTCCAATTTCCATTTCACAGAATTTTAAAAGATAAACCAATACACAAGTAATCATTGGATTTTCAGGCGACTATATAAATCCTTTATTCCCTCCTGAATAAAGCCCTGACTAAGGTTAAGGATATAGGATTCATATTAATAAACATTTTATAAGTTGAAATAGATTACTTTCATTAAATTTATTTCATAGGTTAGACTAAAAACTGAAGCATTGATTCTTCATTTTTTAAAAAGTGCACTGATACTACAAATTGATGCAATATGTGTTTTGCTTTATCAGTTGAATTATAATTTTAACAAAATATAACAAATTATCCAAAATTCTATACACTAGGAAGGATAATTAAGATTAATGGTATATGATCTATTCAATATATCTTCAAATTAAATATATACTTACTAATCAGATAAAGAAAATAAAGAAATGAAAGTTCTTTAAAGAGTTAATAATAATATTGGATATATTATTGGCCCTAATATAATTGGATTTAAAAACAGCTCAAAATATGACCTTTAATCTCATTAAAAGCAGAAAAACATCCCTTTAATAAAGAGTTTAAAGTAATAAATATAATTATTTTTTTAGTTTAAAAAAACTTTTCATGTAATTAAAAAATAAATATCTACACATTCATATAAGTAAGAGTAAAATAGCTGAAATTAAGAGAAAAAGTCCTTCTCTTTTCGTTAAATTATATATATTTTTAAAATTACCTTCCCTTCAATTTTTAATGTGATTTCATACAAAATGTTTCTCTAGCATTTAAAAACAGAATAAAATTTCTCAAGAAATTCCTTTTACTTTGAATTATGATTGAAAATTCTTGAATTATGAATAAGGATATTATTTGGTTTAAAAAAATATTTGGGGCATTAAAATTTGCAAAAAAATATTTTACATTGAAAAGAATTTTTATACCCCCTTTGGAGTTCCATTCGCTTAATCCTAGCATACGTAACACGGTGGATTTGGCGATGTTTGACGACACATTCGGGAGGGTTTATTGATTTTATTTATTATTTTTATTAATTATGTATATTAATGTTGCATTTTGGAATTCATGATCAAAATCATCATCATTTCAAAATCGCACCAAACGTGTTACGTATAGGATTTTACCATTCCATTTATTATTAAATATTAATAGCTCGTAAGTAATGAAAATAATAAATAATTTTGAATATATATTAACACCTTTGAATGGCGTATATCCATACCTATATTAAAATATTTTCGTATTACTTTACACAATAATGTTGATTTTCTGTCTATTCTAAATCAAAATCAATTTTTACCTAATAATTCCTACGTACTAATTACGTTCCTAACTATAATACAAGAAGCAAAATTACATTACTTCAAACTTTTTATTCAAAACATTATTTAAACACCAAAAACAATATTCTGTTTATAAAAAGAACTAATTGTCGACCAGATCACAGAAACATATTCTTCAGTAAATTCATTACGTTAAAAATGATTTAATTAAAAGTTTATAGACATTTTGTATTTAATTTCTATTTTTTGTATTTATATGCTTTGTTCCTCCCAAAAGTAAATGAACTTTGCCTGTATGGTGGAGGATATAAAAATTAATATTTCAATAACTAAAATCAATCCAATAACGTTTTAATTATTCCCTTCTATTAGAATAAAATCATCGAAAATTCATTCTCAGACTCTCATCTCAATTAAATTAATTTTATGTCAGTTACCACATAAATCTTAACATGAGGAAACCAGCTCTTCTAAGAATAATAAAAAATGATGACGACTCGGAAATTTTAAAAGCTGTCTTGTCTGAGGCAAATAAGGTATTTGCATTCTAAACATTACCAAGATGGCGTCATTTCCTCATATGGAGGCCCAAGGACGTGTTAATCGGATAATTAGAAAAGACAAGCTAAATATTTGAAATCTTGAAGAAAATTTTTCCCGTCAATGTTTCTTCAATGCTTCTTACCACGAATCTCGACAAAGAGAAGCATATATCCAAGGCTGTTGTTGCCAAAAAGAAACGAAGAAATAATGAATCTAAAGAGTTTTTATAAATAAAAGATAAGATCACTGATTAAAGGCAAAACAAAAACAATGGAGTAACGACAAACAAACTTTTGGATATTGTGCAAAAAACAATGGGTGGAATTAGGAAAAGATTTTAACGGATTTCTCCAGTTATTAAAATACTCTGGCTGGAGCATAGAATGGTTGGTAATATGTTTTTAAAGGTCTCTGACCTTCTGATGTCTTCCAGCAAGCACAATAAAAAATGGCACTTAAAACAATAAAATAGCCGTTTTGATAATACGTAATATAGTGTTATTCAAATTTTCAGAGATGACATTGACTGCGGTTTAAAATTATAAAAACGAGACGTAAAGTTTTTGAAGAATGATCAATTTAAAATACATATAAATTTAAACTATTATTTTTTAAGCAGACAAAAGTTTTGACATTTACTACCAGTGACGTAGAAAAATTAATGGTAAGGAGATGCGACTTTATTTTTAAAATACTAACTTAAAAAGATATTTTAAAAATGACAGTTGAACGTTAGTATATATGATTCTTCGTAGTTAGATTAATTTCTATAAATTATAGAAAATGGGAGAGGTTGTAATTAAAACTTGGTTTCCCATTTCACTAAAAGACAAAAAATGTTCATTGACTTAGTGTGGGTGACATAGATTCTTATTTGACATATAAAAGCATAAACCAACCTTATTTTTCATTTGAGAATACTTTTAAAATTATACATAAAGGAAAGCGGGGCTATTTGATACAGTAAAATTCAAATTCATTTTTTGAGTTCAGTTACTTTTTTTTCTAAAAAATATCTAAAAATGACTAACCTTTTATGAAAATAGTTAGAGAAAAAATAAGATTAATGAAAATTAAGATATAAGGACTTTTGTAAAAAATCAATTTTGTATCAAGGTGCCCCACGAGTGTATTAATGTGCCCCACGAGTGTATCAAAGTACCCCACATCAAAGTGTATCAAATAGCCCCGATTATTATTTTTAAACAAAAGGCTTTATCCAAAAAAATAGCAAAAGTTATTTTTAAAATTTAAATATACCCCCTTGGTAACAAGAATAAACTCTCTTTTGGAATTTACAGATATCTGTATTCAAAGTAAAATAGAGTCAGGAAGATTTTACATTTTACTAAGAAATTTACTTTTGAAAATACCTGACGAAAAAATTTTGTTTCTTTCATTAAAATTTATTGACTTAAGGGGCCTACAGACGAGCAACTTGGTCGTCAACAGGGTTGTCAATTTGCGAAGTTTGCAACCAAGTTGGCCGTCTGTGGGGAAGTTGATGATTGAATTTCAGGTTGATGATCTGATCGTCAACTTGGTGGGCGGAGCTTAATCGGAACATGTGATAAAGAAAATAAAAAAAAAACTAAGCATTAAATATTAAAATAATATAATTCTAGCACGAGAGAATAATTAAATAAAATATAATTTTGCATTTAAAGTACCAAAATATATTAATTTGTTACAATCTGATTAATTTTTTCTTCATTGTTTACATTCTGGTTGACGACCAGGTTGGCCGTCTGTGGGAAAAGCATCAACCTGGTTGACAACCGGGTTGACGACCAAGTTGCTCGTCTGTGGGACCCTTTAGGCTGGGTGCGCACGAGTGACTAAAGTCACGGCGACCAGGATTACTAGTATCAAAAATATCATTAGAAAACAATAGAGCATTTTCAATCACATGACTTTACCTAACAACGGTCTTAGCAACGTTGTTTTTATCCTCCAGTGATGTCATGTGCGAATGCTGCTATTGGATACTTCTATGTCCCGCCCCTAACAACAGCCTTAGCAACGTTGTTTTTTTCTTTGTCACCGTGACAAAAGTCGCCCGTGCGCGCTCGCCCTTACTGCAGAGTTAAACGGTTTCAGATGTAATGTTTATGCATGAAAAGCCAACTTTTAGAAAAAAATGGATCTAAATAACCTTCATTGTTATTTAGGTATCTATTGAAAGTGTATCAATGTGCCCTTGTATCAAATCGCCCCGTTTTCTCCTAATTAATGAAAAGTTTATAAATATCATTAAACACATAATCCAAATTTTCTATCGTTATTAAACTTTCTTTTGACTATTCCTAAATTTTTAAAACACTGTAATTGGTAGCACGAAGAGTTGATTCCAGGGTTGTATCCAAGGGTAGGGATTCTATTCATCTCAGCCTTTTGCGAAATTTCTATAACTTTTTATACCGTAGTATTGGTTTTTAAGTAAAAGTTTTAAGTGCAACGAGGGAGAGTGGTTGACGCCCAATGTTCCAAATTCTCAATACTAAGTTGAAACCCTGTAATAAAGGGCCAAATTTCAAAACACTTACTCCCTTTTTGTAATGGAGCTCAAAGCTACCCATAATATGTAATTTAATTCTTCACCACTATTCAAATCCTAGATTTTAACTTGTAAAGCAACATTTAATCTCCTATTTATGTTAAAAATAGTTGGAGGTTAACCCCCAAGTAACTTACGTATAGTTACACCCTGGATTATTCCGTACACAACAGACAAAATTTAACATTTATCTTTCTCACACAGAGCGGATTTTATCCACATTTTATTCAAATCAATAGTATAATAAATACTAAATCAATGTAACATTTAAAAAAAACGTTTAACTCTTCGATAAACATCAATGCATCTACTAACTGTTTTAGGAGCATATTATTACACTAAAAGCTTGATGTAAGCCACAGATTAAATCAAACCCAGCCCCAAGCACATTACAGTAGAAGAGCAAAACAAACGATACATAAAACTATTAGGAAAATTACAGTCATCGAGCAATGTTCTGCCACTCTCCGATTCATACGGACATCCATTAGCACCGATTCGAAGCCACAGGGGGAAATCCGACTGCGTGAGTATCGGTTCGCCATTGAAAGACATCTGCGACACCCAGACATGCTCAGATTATCGGCTCAAACTACGACAAGTTTCCGATCACGAGACCGTATTCTTCCATTGTCTTTCTCTGTGCTATAGAGAAACAAAAAGCTGATGCCATATCGCAATTCTTCTCTCTCAGCGAATGGCAACAAAGAGTTCTCTGCCGTCTTGTTAGAGCCGTTGCTTCAAAATGGCGTGCGTAATCTGGTAATTATCGTCATTAGGCTTAGGCAAGTTTGGAATTTTATTCTTTTTTTTTTGTTTGCTCCTGCGAGTCATCGATTTTTTTTTCTTTTTTGGGGGTGAGATGGTGTCAAGGCTGCTTGTCAGTGAGTGAGATGGTATTGTCGAAGGTCCTGCTTCAAAGGATCTTTGAAGTTTTTAATAAGACATATTGAGCTTGGAGCTTTCGAATTGCAACATTTCTTTTACAGTGCAATGGCAAGCTGATTGTTTTAGGTATTGCTCAAAAGATAGCAATTTATTGCACGTTGTGAGAACTCTGGAAGTTTTGGAAGTTCAGTGGTCAAAAGGTTACAAACCCTTTGACGACTAACGGGATAGGTCACTCTAAAATGTTTTGTATTTCTAATTTGTATTTCTTACTTAATAGTAAACGTGGTCTAAAAAACTTTGGGATCACAGTTTACAGGTAAAAACCATTATAAAATGTTTGAGTTTTATATCAGAAATAACAGCATTTTTTTAAAATTTTGGCAAAGAATGTATATGAATCCTGATCAAAAACCTGAACCAACAAAGCTGTTTCAACTGTTCAGGAAAGTTTTCAACTTTCTATCTTATTTTTGATAAATATTCAGTCAATTATATTAAATTTTGATGCTTTAAATAAGTAAAGGAACCAATTTGACTCATAAATAAAAAGTTTAACTTGAATACCTTATGTGGTTTCCATATAGCAGTCTAAATTACGTTGGAATTTTGATACATAACTATTTTTATAGAAAACAGTGCTGTGCGGGGTCCTTACATCAAATTATATAAATACATTCCAAATCAGAAGCTTTCTTTTCATTTCATTCTCTTATAGTATTAAATTAATTCTTAGAAGCATTTTCATTGAGAAAGAAATAATGAAACAAATGTAAGTTTACCCTTTCATGATTACATTACAATTACCTAAAGCCGTTTCAGAATGAATATTTCCAATGAATTTAGTCATAAAAACCCTCAACAAATTCAAACATTACGTCTTTTTATCCCCACAACGTAGTGAATCCATTCTTCATAACTCTGTTAAAATGTAGTATGAAGAAGGAAGTAGTCTCTCAAAGTTTAAAATTTATTGTGAAGAAACTCGAATTAATTCAAAATTATTAAAACACTTAATTCAAAACATTTGTAAAAACACGAACAAAAACATCCATGTCACAAGATTCCCCCATGATTTATATAACCCTTACACAAAGACAATTAGATAACCAGCAGGGTTTGGAGTAAGTCCAAAACTAGTCCTGATGTCATACCCTGTTTACCTTTATAATAGGGAAACCCCAAACTACCACTATACTAGCAACGATATTTATTAGATATTCCCAAATGACCAAACGAGGGAAATAAAAACATGTTTGTTCAAAGACAACTCTTCGGTGCCTTACTGCGCGCTTGACCCGCAGGTCGCCATTATGAAGCCCGAAGCGTTGCCACAACCAATTTAAAAACTTACTTCCGGGTTACAGAAGCGACCTAATGAAGCAATCTTCCATTTTTAATGACCGTAGAGGAATTATTCCGCATTTGCAGCAGGTGTTGGTAGTGGAAGCTCGAGGGTTTGGGGGATTTTTCGAACGAATATCGAGGTTTTTTTCGCTCCCGAGTACGTGGTTGTAATTCAGATGATGATAAAAAGCGCATCTTCTCGTCATAATAAGGTTTTGAGTGGATATCCTGAAGTCGTTTTGCCTGTAATTAAAAAGGTTGTGTAATGGGTTGTTTATGAGTGACGTATCCAGGGGATAAAACTCTGAGAAGTCTTAAAGTGAAAAATTCTTTCATTGGTACGGGCAGTGTTATTCCTAGGATTTTTTGGGAGGAGTAAAAATACTCCTTGACTTTTTTAGGAGGAGTGAAATTGAATTATGAGGAGTGAAATTCGGGAATAGCTTGAACTACTTATACAGAGACATGAAAACCGCAATAAAACTCCCTAAGCATCAGAACAATAAATGAAAAAAAAATACTATAAGTTAGTGACTAATAAAATACTAATAACAACTTATAAATACTTAAATTAATGCAAATACTCGTGTTACATTGTTGCTACTTTTCATTATAAGAACCGCATATTATTATTATCTATCGGATATTGTTATCATTCTGATCTTGGACAAATGTGATCACACCAAGCTGAGTCCACTGTATTAGTTCAAAATACAATTCTAAAGAAAAAGTCCCCACCCTTTTCTTATAATAGCGTGCTTATCAATGATAAAAAAAAGCTTTAATACGCCTGCAGGATATTCAGTTCAGATAAACGAACCCAAGTCTCAGACTCGACCTCAGCTCTTCAGCTTTCCTCTCGACAGATCAGAGCTTTTAAAAGATCGATTTTTCGTAATGGCTGATGAAAAGAATAAAGATGGTTGTGAAGTAATTGAGTGGACTATTGAGAACTTCAGTGCTTGGAACAAAGACGTTCATGGAAAAGTGATTAAAAGTCCGAAATTTATGTATTCCATTGGTGACCTTCAAGTCTCATCTCCTATTTACAGTCAACTCGAAGTGTATCCAAATGGTGTAAGTGGAAACGGTGAGCATTTAGTTGTATGCGTCTGTGGAAAGGCTGGTTTAAGCGATGTTAATCTGTCTTTCATTGATTCAGATGGATCAATATTTCTTTCACAAAAATGCGAGGTTCGGAAAAAGAAAGAAGAAAATCTGGAACTGCCTTCAGGACCCAAATTTCAAGATTTTATAGCTCTAAGTAAACATAAACAGACGACTTTGAATCAAGAATTATCAATGTCCTTAACATTGCTATGTCGACTAGAGAGTGAATATAATATTGAATTTCATCAAAGAACAAAAATAGAAGTTGTAGATACTTCTGTGAAGATCCCTATTGAAATAATCGAAGCTCTTAAGATGTATAAGTATTACAATGGCTACGAGCACTTTGAATCTAGCACTTTGAATTTATCAACGATTCAATACCCTCTTGATGAGGGAACTCTGGGAGGTATGGCTTTAACTGTTGAAAAAAAGGCACGACCCTTGAAGACTATGAAATTGAATTTCGTTTGAACCCATCATATTCATCAAAGAAAAAAATTTCGGCCCATATTCTCATGTCTCTCTTAAAAAGTGACGACACTGTCTTAAGGTCTGAAGAGAATGAATTTATATTCAAAAATTCTAGTGATTTGGACTGGACGTTCTCAACTTCCCTGACCGAAGAAGAAAAGACGAAAGGTATTTCTTTACTCTTCCGTCTCAAAATCGCAACGGGGTACATAACATGCGGCGGGCATTATACATATCATCCTACACAAGCTAAAATAACAGACAATTAATAGTCCCTCTACCAAGAGATTTATTGCTGCAACTATCTCAATCGGAAACTGCAACCTGGGATAAGACAATTTATGAACAACTTTGACTACTCCTCCATTCTCTGTCCTCAATATCATGCTATCCAGGGACATTCCACTTTTCCAATGTTTCTATCTTTCTTCAACTATAATACAAGAATCGACTTCCAGACAAGGAGTTTAAGAAAGTTCTGTGTGCCAATATCATCATCTGAGATGCGTATGCCATTTAAGTTTGTCCTTATCGGATGATTTATAAAAGAACAATTCAAGTCAGTAATTTCGACTTAATTTAAAATTATTTTAGTAGAGTTATACTGCCGTCCTTAGCAAGAAGGGCGTATCTCCGAAAATCAAGATTTTCAGTAATACAAGCACTTTTCGCCTAAGGATTACAAGAAATTTTATTGTTTCGCCCTTTTGAAAATAGCCAAAATCCGAGATACGCCCTTCTTGCTAAGGACGGCAGTATAAAGTTTAAAGAGGAGTGAAATTATATGTATGAAGTGATATTCTTTATTATTGGAAAATAATATCCAATTTTGCTTAGAATTGTTGTTACGTTAGCTTTTTAAAATCTGAGAATATTTTGCCTTTACTTTATTTCCTTGTTTAATTTCATGAACTTAAGAATAATTAAAAAACATTAAAATGATTTGGTTCTAAATATTTTGCATTGTTTTTTCTATCTTAGCTATCTATCAATTGTTATTTGTTTAATATACAGTACATTCTTTAAATTATCTCTAATAGATTGTGTAGCATATCTTAACACTCTCAGCAACATTTTATTTATAGTTCTTGCTATGTTTTTCACCAACCCCCATAACTGTTCGCAGTTCCTTCAGATCGCCTCGCGATCTTAGCGAGCACAGCTCGCTTGTTCATCTTAACAATCCAGCACAACCATCTTTTCGGCTTAATTAAGCCTCCTGTAATACAAAAACTACTTCTCTCTTGCTTATAAATACTTTAATTCGGATCATTCCCCCAAATTGAAAAAAAATGTTACTGAAATATATTCCTTTTCTAGCTTATCAATAATTTAATCGAAATGTTAAAAAATATCCAGCAAGTCTACTAATAATCCACTGATCTGTACAGTCCAGGGCAATTTTACTTCCCTTTTTAGGTACCTTCACAAATTCATCATTTTATAAATAAGTACTTTCACAAATACAGTTTTAGGAAAAAAGGTACTACCTTCACAAAATACATTTTTGAAAGAAAGTTCTCTAGTAAGCTATATTCTCTCAATAGTTAAAATTTTTAGCCAATCTAGACTAAATTTTATTTTGTTTTTAATGTTTAAAAAATTATGTATGCATGTTTTTAAATGCTGATTTTGCACTTAAATTTTAAAAAATTGGCAAAAATGTTTTCACAAATTAGTACTAAATTTTCACAAAATAGGTACCTCTTAAAAATACCTAGACAGACCCCTGTAATCATTAACCATCTTAGAGAAAAAACGTATCATTAAGAACGTTTCAAATTATAATATGCACTTGTGTATCTAGTGAATCTCTCTATATTAAAAAAAAGTAACAGTGACCGCCGCCGCGGCCGCTGCTTTTGAAAATTTTATTTTTGAACACTTTGAACTCTCACTACGCAAAAACTATTCCACGGAAATTTGTGAAATTTTAAACATTTCTATTCAAGTGTATGAGGATCGTTTTCGTTCTAAAAGCTAATAGATGAGATAATTAGTTCTAGAGTTATTTAATGTCAAAGTCGAAAATTATTTTTTTCTGCTGCGAGTTCGCCCCCAGCAAAATCTATTAGCAGCAGAAATATGATTTTTTGCAGACACATACTCTTAGATGTGCAGTTTTGCACCACGTCGCCCTTTTTTCGAATTTCGACTTAGTTTTGGAGTAATTAAGTTTTAAAGTTTCGAAAATTTTGAAGATTTTTCTGTTTTTTCGTTATAAAAGCAAAACTAATCACAGTAGAACTATGATATTTTAAAGACACATAGAAATAATTTTTATAAAAATATTGGCTTTTTGTTTTTTCAAAAATTCTAATTAGTTTTAGAATTATTAAGATTCAAAGTTTCAATTTTTTCTTCCCTTTCTCGCCGTTCACTAGAGAAACAGACGAGTTTTATGCGTGTTTTATTGATGAGTCTGATTTTTTTTATTTTCAACAATGCTTTTTTCTACAAAGTGGATGATGATTATTAGTAGACTTGCTGAATATTTTTTAACATTTCAATTAAATTATTCGGAGAAAAGGCTTCTGCTGGATTGTTGAGATGAACAAGCGAGCTCTGCTCGCTAAGATCGCGAAGCGATCTGAGAAGAACTGCGAAGCAGTTCAGAGGGTTGGTGAGCGATAGCTCACTATGTGTGATTTCTTTTATTTTCAATTTAAGTTAGGAAAGTAATATTTCAGCAATAGTTTTTTCGGGATGATTTGGATTAAATTATTTATCAGCAAGAGTGATAAGTAGTTTCGGTTGTAAAGGAGCATTAATTAAGCCGACCAGCGGGGTGATTGGTAAGATGGAACAAGCGAGCTTTGCTCGCTGAGATCGCGAAGCGATCTGAAAAGAACTGCGAAGTAGTTCCGGGGGTTGGTGAGCGATAGCGAGCAGGGGGCAGGCCCCCTAGTTGTTAAAAATAAAAGAAATCAGACTTATCATAAAACAAGCATAAAACTCATCTGTTTCTCAAGTGAACGGCCAGGAAGAGAAGAAAAAATTAAAACTTTGAATCTTAATAATTCCAAAAGTAATTAGAATTTTTTGAAAAACAAAAAGCCAATCTTTTTATAAAAAATATTTGTATGTGTCTTTAAAATATCATAGTTCTACTGTGATTAGTTTTTGTTTTATAACGAAAAAAAAACATGCCATTTTGTTTTCGGCGATTTCATTGGCTGCGGCGACACGACATTTTATTTTTAGGTATAGTTAGGAATCACATTTTACACATCAATCAGTGCTTAATTATACTGGGCAGTGGGCATTAGTTCAATGGAAATATTTCTTTTGTTAACTACTTTTCTTTCAACTACTCCAAGCTATGGCATGTGATTTGTATAGCTGTGGCATCCGTTACAATAACATTGTTTGATTAAAAAGTCAGTAATACCCCAACTAAAAACTTTTAGATATACAATGAAGAAAGACAATGAGAGAATACAAAGTTCATGGGAAAACTTACAAAAGTGACTGAGTAGTAGTATTTCTTTTCTTCAACAGTATTTCTGTTTGATGGATAATCCCCCTATTTGTGAGTTCTTAAAAAAACTTGTTTAAATAAAGCCAAATTTTAATGTTTAGTACTTCTCAGTTTTATTTCTGGTTTAAAATTTTTCATCTCAAAGTTTTATCAGATATACTAGAACTAGACTGTTTAAAAATCCTATGGATTATTCTTTTCTAACTCGCATAACCTCTCACTTTATGACCAATGACAATTAATATGGTGTCAAAAATTTCAAGTAAAAATATTAATAATAACAGACAACTCATTAGCATCAAAAAATGTCGTTTACACGTTTTTCTCAAAAATTGTAAAAAAAAAAAACGTTTTTCAAGTTCAATACGGATACCCCATTATTTTTTACCCAATAACATTTAAAAATGGTGTAAAAATTGAAACAAGGATAATAATATAACAGAGCTCAAGAGTATCAGAAAATCTCGTTTTTCATGTTTTGCACATAATTTACAAAATGCATAAATAAAAAGAAATGAAAGCAGATAAATAAATAAAATCTTCAAAAGTTATCCAAATTGCACACAAAAGGGAAACATCAGGTGTAAATTGATAAGTCAAGATAAAATTTTAAAAGTCGGAATATGCCACAAACAAAGTCAATAAAGACAATGTTCGATACGGAGAAAATAAGAATAACATTATATTTATATCAAACAATTGGTATATACAGGGTGATTCGTAAATACTTGGACAAACTTTTAGAGGGGACCTAGAAAAGCATATTTCGAAAAATCATGGGGGGCCCAGATGCACCGTTAAAGAGCTAGGACCTAATGTAGTGCGAGAGCGTTGCAAAAGGCGATTTTCCCAAGGCCAGTTTAACGAAACAAAACGTAATAGAATGAAAAAAATTATTACATCAGATACAGCAGTATCCGTACTATTTACACCATAAATTTGATAGAAATTGGACCACTTGCTAAACCGTGGGATGAGTTTTAAAAAGTGCACTATTAATCTTTTAGCCAAAGAATGAATTCCCTTAATGGTATTTAGAAAAATGAGGATAGGACAAGGAATTTTCAATGATCATACAGTTTCAATGATCAATGTATGATCATTGAAAATTCCTTTCCAATTGAAATTGCACGTTTTAAAACTCATCCCACGGTTTAGCAAGTGGTCCAATTTTTATTAAATTTGTGGTGTAAGTAGTACGGATACTGCTGTACCTCATGCAAAAATTTTTTTGGAATATATTATCTTTTGTTTCGTGAAACGGGCCTTGGGAAAACCCCCTTTTGTAACGCCATCGCACTACATTAGGCCCTAGCTCTTTAAAGGTGCATGTGCGCCCCCCTATTCCTATTCGAAATATGCTTGTCTAGGTCCCCTCTACACCCCTGCGAAGTTTGTCCAAGTATTTATGAATCACCCTGTATTTGTTTCAAAGAGAAGCAAATTGGATACAAAATTGAACTAATAAGAATATTGAAGCAAAGCAAATAAAGATATCAGGGATCAGTGGATCACAAACAATGTGGCTGGCTTTGTTTGCTTTTCATACTTAAAGTTTATGGAGATTCAAAACTACGAAAATCTTAATATTAAATCAAACTGATGACTAATTCTGTTTGAGAACTTAATTTAATTTACATTAGCATCTACTAAAAAATACAAAATTTTAATTTTTCATTTATTCGACACTTTTTTTGAAAATTATGTGCGAAGCGTGAAAAACGAGATTTTTTGATGTCCTATTAAATGCATATTGAATTTCAAAGAAGAATTTCATTTTTGCTATTTTTGAAAAAAATGTGCAAACGTGATTTTTCGATGCTATTGAGCAATCTGTTAATATTAATATTTTTGCTTTAAATTTTTAACACCATATTTACTTGCCTTTGGGCAGAGTGAGAAAATGAGGGGCATAATGCGTGTTTAATTTCTAAAAGTAATTTTTTTGGGGGACAACTTGTAAATGGTTACTAGAGGAATAGTAAGAATCAATTTAATTAACTTAAAAAAATATTATAGTTATGCCTCAGGTCCCTTAACCCTTTCAATCCTCTCGATTTTTCTCGAGATTTCTATTGAATCTGTGGCAACACAGTTTTGGCAAAAGAAAATTTTGGAGAAACTATGGAGCTGTTAGGACTGAAAGGGTTAAGGAGTTTGTATCAGTCGAAAAGTTTGGATATTCCTCTTATTGCATTCATACAATTTTATCAGTTGAAAGTTCTTTATTATAATCAGAATAAATGACCTTTGGTAGTTTCAGAGTGCCTGTTATCATCTGCAGTTAGATAAATGAAAATAGTCCAAGACATCTACATTAGTTTCCTTTTCGATTGATTGTCAGTAGAACGTTCTTTCGGAATGGAGGAGAAAAAAGACCAAAATTGTTTTGAAGTTATACAGTGGACTATTGAGAATTTCAGCCTTTGGATCCAGGAGGTTCATGGTAACGTAATGAAAAGTCCAGAATTTAAATATGAACAAGATTATGGCGTTCCAAATCCATCTTATGCCCATCTTTTACTGTATCTAAATGGTGTAAGTGGAAACGGGGATCATTTAGTTGCATGTGTTTGTGGTCAAAATGGTTTACGAGGTGCTGATCTGACATACCTCGGTTCTGATGGATCTGTAATTCTCTCGCAGAAAATGCAAGCTCGACCAAACAAAGTCACAAATAGTTTGGAATTCCCTTCCGGACCCAAATTTGAAGATGTCATTGCTATAGCTGAAAAGAAAGGGATGACTTTGGATGACAAATTGACATTGCGATGCCGCCTGGAGAGTGTATACAATACTGAATTTCATCAAAGAACAAAAATAGAAATTGTCGAATCATCCGTTAAGATTCCCATTGAAATAGTGAACGCTCTTAAGATGACTAAGGCATACAAAGAATACACTTCGAAAAAACTTTCTGTAGCAACGATTCAATATTCATTGGACGAGAGAACTCTAGGAGGGATGACTTTATCTCTTTTGAAAAAAGGTGCGACTCCTGAAGATCACCAAACTGAGATTGAATTATCCGCAAATGAAATTACTATTTTGAAAAATATGTCGGTTTGGATACTTATGTCTGTGCTAAAAAGTGATGGCTCTCTCATTAGATCTGAAGAGAATACACATATTTATAGAAGTAACAGTTATACGCGATGGACATTTTCGAGTTCCCTGACCAGAGAAGAACAGACGACAAAAAGAGCTTCGTTGCTCTTTCGTCTGAAAATCATTCCCGGAACCATAACAAGCGGCGGACACTACACACGTTTCCCAAAACTTGCTATCATAGAAGGCAACAAATAATAAGTCCCTCTACCAAAAGAATCAATGTTGTAATTATGACCTTCCTTCTACTACAAAACTTAGCTACATGCAATTGTAAGGTTTAATAGAGTTAAGATTCATAACTGAATGTGTTTAGAATTTTAATTTCATCACCTCAGATGAATACGTTGTTTTCGTGTTTTGGAAAGATTACCAGAACAGTTCAAGTCAAGAATTTCCATTACATTTTATAAGGATTATCATGTTTTGCACATATTATGCTTATTACATGAAGTTTAAAGAGGAGAGAAATTTATTGAAAGGTAAATAATCATCTATACTACTTCTAGTAAGAATTGATATGAACGATTTTAATTAAAATTGTTATTATATCAGCATTTTAAAGCATTAGAAAATGTTTCTACATCATAAAAATAAAAGAACATTTTACCGTTAATTTATGTTTTCTTTTGTTTAGTTGTATGAGTTTAAAGACTATTTCTGGAATATTTAGACATAAAAATATGCATTGCTTTCTTGTTTGTGCTAAATAAAAACTATTATTTAAAGAAAATATACAATTTAGTTCCTTTTTAAAATTTCTCTAATCGTATATCTGTTTAAAGATACAGTGGTTTTTCCTCTTTGAAACAGAGGAGTTTATTTTTGTACTATAGCTAAGTTACGTATGAATTAAATCTCACATTCTAAATGGTTACGAAGTAGAATTCAGGTAACATTTAAGAGTTCTTAGTTTTTGATGTTAGGAAAATATTCTATAGCCCTAATATTTCTCAAATAATGAAGTTAAAATATTTTTTTTAAATTTATTTAATTACTATCTAAAATAAATAAACATCAAACAAATTTTTGAACCACTGATGTGGTCGAAAAGTAATTTTATTAGCTGTACATAATATCAGTACTTGTAAATTTTAGATACTTAAAATATTTATGTATTTTGGTAGCAGTTAATGTTAGTTCTATAGATTATTAGAAGTTACAAAAAAAATTATTTTTCGATGTCTCATTCTATTCGTACAAATTATTTTTATTTAAATACAGTTAAGTATTCCATATTAAAGTAGACTAAATAAACTTTTAAGGAATTAAATCTCCACACTTTTTTAAACAAATATCCCTCTCAAATCATAGGAAAGATAAAATACCTTAAGGGAGACTGATAGAATAAATTTGGCTAAAATTCTACTTCATATCTATGAATAGTTTTAATGCGAAATTCTCTTTTGAGGATCATTTCAATTTAGTTTGTGTAATGTTCAAATTAAATTCACAAATCGTCGGCTTATAGGAGAAAAATACTACTTTTCTTTCAAACATTATAACATTTTCTCTGTATCAAAATATAAAAAAATAGTAACAGAATCGATTTTGGATAGATGCACTTTAAATTTACGATACAGCCCCCGATTGTGATTTGAATGTACTTGTACACTTCTGAATTTTGCCATCTGGTATGGCTTTAAATTTCGAAATTAAAATTAAAGCATTTAAAGCATGTATCTCTAAACAAATTTCTAACAAATTGCAATTTAATTACCTTATAATACTAATTGTTAAGATAGTCCTAGATAAATTCTCTAAACAAATTTCTTCATTTATGAATGAGTCTTTTTATAATGCATCAAAAATTTCTTCCGATAGCTTTATTGATAAATCCTTAGCTCACTTTTAAAATTAAACAGCTGTGTAAAGAATTGGAAAATTTTCCACCCACCTGTGAAATTTCACGAGTGACACAAGGTAAGTTGTTTTCTCCTCACAGCACTAGAAAACTTCCGGCACCTCTCGTTTATTGTGGTGGCGTCATCTGGTGGACTTAGTGAACAGTTTTCAGTTTGATGGCAGAACGTCCTACAGTAAAGAGAATATCTTCTACTTAATAAAAATAAATACCACAACCAGATAGAAAAAAAATATAGGGAATGGCAAAAGTACAATTATTAGGATTTTAAATGATAGTAGATTATAGACTACACATTAAAAAAATAGTTTTTTTCTTTGGAAGAGGGGTGAGTTCTTCTTAAAGTACATACATTTTGAAGGTATTTTAATAATGACAAAAGGAAAGATCCACTGTTATCCTACTCCCCAAGATGTTTCAGCCCTTATACACAAAACCTCATGTGATAATTTCAATTTAAAGGCATTTCACACAACAATTTTTAAAAAATTACAGCTTACATGTTTTCTGTAATAATCTTTTTAATATTTTATTACTTAATAAGTACTTTATGAATTTTAATTGAATTATTTCTACAGATTACGAGATATTTTCAAAAATAGTCCCACGTAAGAATCACTTCTCTCCTTTTCCTTCTTAGCAAAAAACAGGGAGTCCCCTCTCTCTTAAGTGTTTACGTAATATTTGAACGGCTGCCCTAATAAAATACTTTTTCCACAAGAAATGTTGAATATTAGGATAAGATAAGGTATTATCTTTTTCTTATAAGAAAAATTTTAAACTTAAAAGTTCTTTGAAAACTTCAGAAATCTTTGTTTTTTACTTTTAAGAAGTTTTATTAATTAATTTCAATAAACAAGAGACTTTTCCTACAAAGTATTCTGAACAATTTTAATTACAATTCTTACTGTTATATCTTAAAGCAATAAGGTTAAGGTTTTTTTTTTTTTTTTTTTCAATTTAGAAAATAAATTTTTGTCATAATTTCAACATCAACACATAGCATTTTTGTTAATCACAATTTATAATAAAGTAGTATTCATCGCAAATAAAAATATTTTAACCAATCTATATATATAATTCGGCTCATGAATTTGGCGGTATTTGTTTTCTCCCGTTGGCAACGGTTGGTTTGTTGTGGTTTTGTTTACGTTTTGGCGAGTGTATGTACAATGTTCGTAATCCCGAAACGCTCAATAACCTGGGTTAAAAATGTTTTGAAATTGTATTAGTGTTTCGTACAAAAAATTTTGCTCATAAAAACTCCAACAGAAAACCTCAACTATTTGCATCGGAATTTTCTAAATACTTAAAGGTCCGCTTGATTCACTGAGGTGAAATTGCATCTCATTTGGGCTATGAATAATCGAGTACAGACTTCCTGGTGTAAGAAGAATTGTTATTCAACGCTGCATGTCGTGATAGTGTTAAAATAACTGCGTATCACGCAATGGAGTAATCGCAGTGTAAAGCATTATGTAGCTTATAACGATCATGTGAGAGAAAATTTAGGTCTAACAGAGCAAATTGATTAAATGTCACGAGAAAATAAAGTCATGGAATGTGGCTAGAATAAGTCGAAGAAAACTGTTTTAAAAAAGGAGGTTATTTTGTTATAATTTCGCCCATTTGATATTTTAGTATGAGAAATAATGAGTTTTTCATCAGTAAGCTTTTAAAATTTATCAGACTTAGGAAATCGAATGGATTTTTTTTTTTTTTTTTTTTTCCAAAATATGAACAAGAAAATGTAGGGAAAATTTTCAGTTGTTTAGATAAGAAAAGATTAAAGAATAACTAATGAAAATTTTAGGTAATAAATAAAGTTAAAAGGTCAAATAAAGTATAGTAATTATCAATAAGTTTAGATTGAATGGACGTTTGATTTTAATGCATGGCTAAATTGTATTTTTAACTTTTCAAGAATTTCATAACCTAAAGTAAGAAGATAAACTTAAAATATATCACTACTTTATTCTCAAATAACTACTATATTAAGTCTCGTGTGGTAGACATTAGAATCAACTTTACATACCTTGTAAAGTTTTAAGAAAATAAAGAATTTAAAGAACTTTTATATCAGTTGAACTTTTTTTCACTTCAAACAAAAATTATCACCACCCCAGTCATTTATTTAGGAAATATTATTTTCAAAGGTTTGCCAGGATTTCCATACTTAGCGAATGACCAGACACTGAATAAGTTATCTTTAATCTTTTCTAATGTTCTAGCAAAGTGGTTCCCAAATTATTTTGTAACACGCCCTTTTGAATAAGTATGATTGTTCTACAGTGAACTCTTAAGTTAAGCTGAAATCTTAAGTTATTATGTTTAATTCCTACAAATTATAAGAATAATACTGAACAATCTAATTTTTCAAACCCTAACATCACTACACGATTACACATTGAATAACAGATATAATGAGTAAATAATTGCTAAATTTTCTTCAAATTTCTTTTTAATAAAGCAATCACCAGAAAGCCAGATTTTCACCGTTTCCAAAATTGAAAATGTAATCTGCTGATCATTTGAACAAGGAAAAGTCATCTTTCATACTGTCTGTTAATTCTAATTCCTCTAAATTTTATCCTCTAAATTAGAACGCTAATAACAAGTATTCTCTTTTGGAGAAATGAAATAAGTTCTAGTGGAACCAAAGAGTAAAATTAAAGTAAACCTAAAGTTTTAGGGAGAATAAAAGAAAAATTTTTTTGAATCCAAACAACGATTATGAAACATGCGCGATATTCTTGTTTGCCAACAGATCAAACGGGATGTATAGACAATCTCTGTAATAAAAAAGGGGTCTGGGGCTTTCGCTGCATAAGAATGTTGGAAATTCAAACTTTGAAAATAAACGTTCAAGAGTGTATGGATTTCAATCGAAAATTTTAAGGTTCGGAAAGGTTGTAAAAATTTATAACACCCCTTAGTTTGCGCGCCATTTTTTAAGCCTCACAGTCAGGGTCAGATTTGTAGGATGTTATGAGGGAGTAATGTCTTCCCCCTAACTTTAACTATTAAGCTTATTATTTAACTATTAACTTTAACTAAGGATATTTCATTTTTACCGACTTCAAAAAGGAGGCGGTTATCAATTCGTAAAATATAAATGTCCAATCTTTGCTACGCCCTTTTGGTGTGTTCTACTGGACCGATTTGGACGCGGTTTTTTGCAATAGATTAGAAATGTTTTGAAGGTGGTCCCATTTTAATTAAATAAAACGCCCTCTTGTTAGAAGTATAGGATGTTCAACGCAATCAGGGACACCATAGCCCCACAAAGTCTCTATAGTTTCCCCATAAGATTCTCCATCTAAATCTGCCCATGCTTACAGCGATGCAGACTGTACTGCACAGTTTGGGAACCACTGCTCTGTTACTTATTTTAGAGTTAAAGGAATGAAAGAAAGATTAAAGGTTCATTCACACTGTTTTCAACTTTCACTGTTCATCCTGAGTGATTCACTCCTGTGAATCGCTCGTTTGCATAGAAAATTTAAGGAGTGAAGAGTGAAACGCCAATTCACACTTTTCACTTTGGATGATTCTTCCAAAATGAATACCAAAAGTGATAAGTCTGAATGAGCCTTAAGACAATGAAAAGAAAGAAAGATGAATGAAAATGGGAAAACCGTTTCAAAACGTTCAGTCCCAACCGAATTTCCCATCGGTGTCCTATAACCAAAAGCTTCAACTCCGTTTCACAATTCACAATAACATCCCCAAATTGAATTGAACTCTGTACAAATGCATTCTGTTCATCATCATCAGAGTTTATTGCTAGATTGAACACAATCGATAACTTAATGAACATAAATCCAGGAGCACTGAAACGAGACTCAAATGCTAGATACGGGACATCATTCTTGGAATTCTGCGGGTTACCATGGAGACGAGCTAGACGCCCATTCTTGCGAAGCCTGGTAAGTTGAGTTGAGTTGCTCTGAGGCTGAGCGACGCGAGTGGTGGTAGAGGGAGGTCTGTTTTTGTGGCGTGCGGGGACTTTCGGGTGCCGCTGGGATCTTCACGTGGTTTCTTTTCGTTTGTGCGAAATTCTTTTTGGAGTTTGGAAATTCTCAGAGTTTGGTTTGGAGGTGATGCGTTTTCTATCGTGAAAAAATGTTTGGTAAGTCCTGTTTTGTGTTTGCATATCAATTTATTTCATTTATTTAAATTTAAAAGATGGAGAGAAATAAACTTTGATGAAGTAAGGAATTTGTCTTCTAAATAGAATCAAAACTTCGATAGATTTAAACATAAAATATGGGAATGTTTAATAGGAAAACTACAGAATTGTTGGACATTGTATAACATTTTCTGTAAAATGTAAGGGCTGTCCTTTTAAAACAACCCACTGTTTAATATTTTCTCCATTAAAAGCTTAATAAAAAGGATAATTAAATCGAACAAAAAACAGTTGTAACGGCTCATCCTCCTTAGCATTTTAGTGCTTAGCATATTTAATTCCAATTATCCATTACAAATTGGCAGTCAATTAAGTAAGAATTTGAAAAAAAAAACACTTTTTCTAATTGGCGGACTGAGCTAAAACTTTAATATTTTATTCTCATAGTAATGGGATAACATAAAAACGCGCGAAAAATGCTCTAAAGTCTTTATAACATACATTTTTACAAAATCTGTAAATCTGAAGCACATTTTTCGCCAAAAATCTACATTATCTCAGCTTGTTTAAAAAATAAGTAAATAAACCGTTCTTTGACCAGTTTTTACATCCCTGACACTCTAAGAGGCATAGAAAGACAGGGTATATGAGATGGTAAAATTATTTTAATTATGTAATTAAAAAATTTCAATGGGTTGTTTTTAGGGTACAATTTGGAGTGGGTTGTTTTTAAAGGACATCACTATATTACGTAGAATGAAGATCTGTGGGTTGTGTAGATCTTGTTAAAAGTCGGGTCCAGCGCACTAAGAAGGTTCTAAAATATTTTGGATTCTATTAATTAATTTAAGCATATGAAATTAATTTTATTACATCATCTGATATTTAGAACTTATTACTCTAAGGACGTTTAAAACTAATGTCATTAAAATTACAATAATTATAAATTTGATGATAGTAATTGTAACAGCTTTCCTGGTTTGAGAATAATTATTTTTCAGAACCTACATAATTTTTCTTAACACCGTTTGAAAATTCTAGAGTGTAATTGAATCGCCAGTTTAAATAAGGGAATAAATAGGAAAATTAAAAAGGGTTTAAATAAGGGTCCAAAAAATGAAAAATTGACTTTTTGTGTACAGAAATATCTACAAGCTTTGCTCTACATATGAGTGGAAAGAAGGGGAAAATAACTACCCCTATAAGCCCTTGCATTTGACGAAATTGATGTCCATTCGTTGTATTTTTTTTTTTAATTTAATTTAAAATTTAAGTTAATTTTTCTTTCTTTTCTTATTCTTTGTGATGTAAACTAATACAAAATAATTTTTTTTTAATTTAAGTGTTTTTAACTTTTTTTTTTATTCAGGGAACGTTTGACTCAATTTAAGTGGGTTTTTTTAAAGATTTTTCTTCACTTGAAATTTCATAAGGTTAAAAAGGGAATAAGTCCATCAACTTTTTTCAACTATAAAATATTTTTGAATCTGCTTATATTTGTTTCGATGATTGCTCTATTTTCTAAATAGGGTCCTGAATTCCCAGTAAAAATTTGGTGGTTATACAATGAAAATTCCATTACTTATACAGTTTTTTTATTTCGATTTTCTCAAAACTTGGTTTTCGGACTTATTGCCTTTTTCAAACTGACATTTCAATTTCACTAAGTCTGATGTCCAATTTACAGGATATCAGTCGCTATAATTCTAATAGGTTATTGACTAGAATAAGATCATGTAAATTTCGTGTTTAGTATAATACCAAAGTTTGTAATTTAAAAAAAGCACGTAAATTGGAGCAAAAAATCACGTGAATTACAAATGATATAAATAGGATAAAAAAAAATTTTGAAAGTAAAGAGGAAAAACTATTTAATCCTTATCCAGAATGAGGTTCTGTCCAAACGAAAAGATTCTACTAAACCAGTGGTTCCCTGGTGGTCCGTGAGAGTCTTAGAAGTGGTCCGTGAAGGTCAGCATAAAAATTCCAATAAATACAAATCTGAGAGAATTGAACGAGAAACGTTGGAATTATATGGGGCCATCCATAAATTACGTGAGGTACAAAGGGGGGAGGGGGGGTCCAGGAAAATCTCACCAAATCTCACCAGGGGGAGGGGGAGTCAATTAAAATCTCACGTCAACTTTTAGTTTAGAAAATATACGTTTTTTCTCTTTTCTTTTTTAGCACCAGTTCAGAAAAAATGCTCAGATTAATCAAAACAAGCAAATCATTAGCCAGTCAATCGTGATAATTACAAGTTAGAACCGTGTTTTTGATTTCAACGTGTTTTTGTATCAAAATTTTGCAATCTGGATGGTAATTTTTATGCCGATAAAACAAAACTAGTGGTTGAGAAAATCTCACGTGGGGGGAGGGGGGTCCAGCAAAATCTCACTAAATCTCACCAAGGGGGGAGGGGGGGTCCAGATTTTGGAAAAAACATCTCACGTAATTTATGGATGTCCCCTATCCCGGTCGATGACTTTCGGCTGAGTAATTTGAGGGGATAATAGACACCACTAACTCGGTTCGACGTTTTAATTATATCATAACAAAATATATACAGTAAACTCTCGTTAGTACGCCCCCGCTTAGTGCGACGTCCCGCATATTACGACGTTTTTCTCCGGTCCCTGGTACCAATAGGCTTTTTATCATTAAAAACTATCCGCTTATAGCGCCCCCGCTTATAACGACTTCCCGCATATTTCGACGCTTTTCTCAGGTCCCCCGAAGAAAAATCCCGGTTATAGCGTTGTCGAGTTCCTTTCAAATAATGTATGAGCTACAGAAACCGTTGAAAACGCGAGTAGAACAACGAGAAATTGCTAAAAGTTTGAATGTAACAGACTTTAGTGGAACTGCCGGTTGGTTGGATAGATTCAGGGAAAAAATAGAGTTTTTTGGGGGGCATAACTTTTTAGTCTCTCAAAATGAAATAAGAGACACCATTTTATTTGTTTTGTCATGATTTCCAAGTGTTATATTTAAATAGTATACCAATAAAAGTTGTAAAGGTAAGAATGTTTGCTCTGTTTTTAGACATTGTTCTTTTCGTTTCTATTTTAGTGATAAAATCCCGCTTAAAAAGGTGTCTAGGTAAGATTAGGTATTACGTATATCGCCGAAACGGTGTTTTATGGAATTCCGCATATAGCGTCGTACCGCTTATTACGACGTTTTCACAAATCCCCTTGAACGGCGTACTAACGGGAGTTTACTGTAATTAAAATTTTCTTAAATAGATTTATAATTCAGAGCATCACATAAATTTACACGCTTAATTCGGGAATATAAACCTTTACCTTGCAATAGGTAGTGTTCGGCAACTAGTAGTAAAAAAATAGTTAACAACCAACTACTAACTAGTCTGGGAAAATCTAGTTGCAACTAGTAGTTAACTATTTTTTCCTGGGACTAGTTACAACTAGTAGTTAACTGCTTCCCAAAGTAGTTAACTACTAGTTAACTAGTCTATTTAATTTCATAACCTATTTTTTGCCCAAATTCTAATACATCTTTCTTATCAATATCACAAAAAAAACCCGCAAAAAGGGCCTAATAAATCTGGTTATGGTATTTTGAGTACTCTACCATCTTAATTATATTTGTTACAGTACAATTTTTTCTATATTTTGATAAAAATTTTAATAAGAATTTTTTTTCAAGTAGTTGAAATTTTGAAAGTAGTTTCAACTAGTAGTTATTAAAAAAAGTAGTTCAACTAATAGTTGAACTAGTTTAAACCAAAAGTAGTTAAACTACTAGTTAACTACTAGTTGATCAGTAGTTAACTACTAGTTGCAACTAGTTCTAGTTAACTAGTGCCGAACATTAGCAATAGGGTAAAGGATTTTAGTACTGGGTGGTCCGTGAAGGTTCCAATTTTAAACTTTGTGGTCCGCGGACTTCTTTAAATTGGGAACCACTGTACTAAACAAACTAATTACACAGAAGAAGCCTAGAAGAGAAAAATATCTCTTTTTTTTCTAATCCTACAAGGTAAGATAAGATCTCTGATTGGTTTGTTATAAGGGCGTCAATTTCAAAAGGACTTCCAGTTGCTTTACGACAGCTCTGATTGGCTCTTAAATTCAGATGAAAATCTTACTTGGTAGGATTAGAAAAAATGTAAAAAAATACCGCTGAATTTTACGTTGGTCCCAGCTGCTGTCAGATCTCACTGTTTAAGAGCATGTGGAACCTGCATTTATATTTTAATGCATTTTTTAAATTTTCTGCCGTCTTTATATTTTTGATATTTCTTTTTATAAATGTAGGTATTGTTTATGTGGGAGTTTGAAGTATAAGATTGTGTATAAGTAAAATCCAAGTAACATTTGATTTAAAAACACAAAAAGTAACAGTTATTGGAAAACTGTTAACTCTACATTTTGTTTAATATTGTGTGAATAATACCTTTTCCTCATAGTAAATCATTTCCATTTATTTCATAGAATCTACTGCTTGCAGCAAAATACCTTTTTTTATTCCTCAGTTACTAAATATCCTTAAAAAGTATCAGTTTTTGGCAATCTTTTTAACTACACACACTGAAACTAATAAAATTTTGAAACGAGCTAACATCTTTTTTATAAGTTGAGCCTTAATTCTTTAATTTTTAAAACTGTACTGTTTTAAATGATAGGACTTATTTTTCCCAGAATATTTCTTTCAATAAGCCAAATAGAAAAGCACAAATTTTGTGTTATGGTTTTATAATATGATTTGCTTTGTAAAATATTATTTTACACATTTTCTGGTAATATGATATTATGCTATAAAATGATTTATCTTCAAAATGGAATCAAAATTTTAAATTAAATATTGCTATAAAAACTTTATCCTTCGTCACCTTTTCTTCTTTAAACTTGTATTTCATTTTACTAAACAAGAAAATAGTCCTGTTCTACGAATCATTAGTTATGGTCTGCGATCAAAAAATTTATATTTAGTTCCAAAAGCAAAAAAAAAAAAGAAATTCTACATAAAAATTGCTATTATTTATCTTTCAAATTTTATAATACCTTACCAGAACTTCTAAAATCTGAGAAATCTCCTAAATTTAAAAAAAAAAAACATATTAACAATTACATAATTAAAATTACATATTAACAATAGAAAATATTGAGGTGTTTTTTTTTAATTTTCAAGAAATGCTCATTTATATTTTTATTATTACAACTTTATTCTGAAGCTAGTGTGCAGTGGTCTTACTTTTTTCTTACCATATTGTTTCCACATATTTATTATAATTTATAATATGTACTATAATTTATTTCACTTGAATTGTATTATTTTTTATCTGAGAATGTTTTTTCGGTTACCCGTATGGGCCTATGACCCTTTGATAACTGGCATGTTATTTTCAATTTATTGTGTGGGTTTTTCCCCCTCTCTTTTAGTATTTAATAAGTAACATATTGTGTGCAAATAAATTAATATTATTAACTTTATGGTTAACTTTATTATTTTTTTATTAAATGGATAACTAAAGCATTGTATGGAAAACTAATTTTAAGACCCATAGAAAGTTTAACAATTTGTTTAAATGTACACATCACATGATGAATCAAACCATTATTGTTAAATATTATGTTATTATTTTATACCACAGTATGAAGACAGTTTTCATATTTTGTATTCAGATCCAACTGAAAAAAAAATTCAGAATCACAAAAAAAAATTGAGAACCCAAAAGTTTGGTCAAGTCTCCATAGTTTCCCCTGTAACAACTAACTGATAAATAACAGGGCTCAAGTTCAAATTAGTAGATGTACTAAGTTGGCAATATATTTTTAGCAAAAATTAGCTAAATATATAATATAATATATTATAAAAATAGCTAACAAGCCCAAGTTTTTTCAGAATTTATATGAGGATATGCCAAAAAATATTCTTAAGTATCTATGCTTATCTGAACTTGCACCATAATAATATGGTAATTCATTGTGTAATTTTAAATTTTCTTAATTTCAAAATCAAACAAGCAAATTAAGAACACAAATGCAGAGTTTAATTTGATTAAAATCTGTTGAAATGGTAATAAAATTGTAAACAGAAATGAATTTAATACTATATTTTATTAAGTAAAACATATAAAAAATCATTTTTATGTTGTTACCTTAGATGTTTTTCAGCAATTAAGTTTATACTTTAAACAATCTATAAATTGATTCGATTGGGAACAAATTCAGAAAAAAGTTTGTTATTATAAGTGATATTAGGATAACAAAATGATCATTTATAACAGTAGTAGTAAAAAGTTTTTAACATGGTAGCCTAAGAGAAATAAGATAAATAAAAACTCTTTATCAAAATTTACACCAAAAAAAATTATTGAACTATTTTAACACTTCAAAAATTATTCTGAATCTGTGTCAACTCTAAATTTATTTTTCTCAGCTAAGTTGGTCACAGTTTTCACAGCTAGCAATGGTTCATTAATCATAAAAGTTTTCCATCCCTCGGATCTCAAAACATCAGTGTAGTTCTTTAAAAAAAACTCATGGGCTTCTGTAGTTAGCTCTTCATCCTGGTGTTTATCTGCAAGCGACAAAATGTCACACACATTCGCAATGGATACATTTTTAATAAAAACGGAAAAGCACTCCCTTTTGAGAGTTGGGACCTGGTACTTGTCGGCTGCATAGTACAGCTTCAGAGCACTCTCCCACTGCAGGTCATCCACAGTACCCGTGTACAGGAAGACCAGGAAGCGACCTAGTGTGTAGACATCAAGGTCTGGAATGTCCATGGAGTCGGACGCAGCTTCTGCCATGTCACAAGAGAGCATAGCCTTGAAGACGGGAGATCTGGCGCTCAGGATGCTTTTGTGAGTAGGGATGGACACTTCCCCACAACGGAGTTGGAAGTCAGAAAAGTCTTGATCTTGGTAAAGACACATAAGTTCTTTTGAAAGAGTTGTCACTGGATTTTCAAGCTGGTTGGAAATTTCAGCATTGAGACTTTTCGTTGATAGTTCACCTGGAACACTTGAGGCATAATATGGGGACATATTTGTTGGTAATACATCAATTACTTTTGGAAACGTTGTGTAATAACCGCAACGATGCTTATACTTATTGCTAGGAACTATTATGACTCGTAAAAGTAAAGAAAATCCTTCTTCCGCCATCTCTTCTCTTGTCAATGAATTTAGGAATGGCCATGTTGTACCATCCTGAAATACATGTTCCTTCTTTTCAGTTCTAGCTACAGAATCAAAATTAAGCACAGACAAATATGTTAAGACTAGAATATTTTTTTGAGAAAACATTGCATCTATCGAAAATATTGTATTCTCTCTAAAAACGTATATACTCATAAATCCATTCTCAAACTCATCAAAAGGATATTGAAGGAATGAAATATATCCATCACATTCCGACTCTTGTTGTTTTGAGGTACAATCTATTTTTAAAGTCGAATCGAATATATCAATAGTTGTGTAGAAACGATATTTTACAGCAGTTGACCATCTCAAATTTAAATGCAGTGTAAATTGGTCAAGATACAGAATCTCACACACATTTTCTCTTATTTGAGCAGCAACCTCCTTGAATTTAAGTTCAGAAAGAAGTTCATAATGATCACCTTTCCTTTGTTTTTCATCGATATCTTGAATACTGAGAGGAGATCCACTGGAATCAATGAAGGTCAGTTGACCAGATAATACGTTAGCTCCCGGTACGACATAAATGTGCACCACAAGGTGGTCCTCGGTGCCACTCGGGCCTCTGGGATAGAGCAGGATGCGAGGACAAAATACAAATTCTGATCCAGGACATTCTATTTGTTTTTCATGTATATACCCATTCCAGCAGCTGAAATTGTTGATATTCCACTCTACCACATTCATAACGATTCTTTACCAAAGAAGAAATCTATACGTAGCTCTGGACTAAAACCATAAGTGCTTATTAAACACTTTAATGCTCTTTCACACTCAGCACGTTTAGCGAAAGAATAATTCTTAATTCAGCTTCAGCGGAAAGAGATCGAGACAAACTTGGTTGGTTGGTTGGGGGTATAGAGGCCTACTGCTTGCTCTCAAACGAGCCGCTTATGCCTTCTTCTTCCGTATTATTTTTAATTTTTTTTTTTTCGTTTTACTTTAATACAGTGCTTCTGAGTCTTGATCTGTTATGTCTTCCGTATCAGTTTCAGATTCAGAGTCTCTCGATTTTCCTGTCCCATATTCGACGAACCAGCGATGATTGTCTCTGAGGATTTCCGATATTTTAGCGCAAAGAGCATCTAATATCCCTTTGAGATCGAGACAAACGCCAAACGCTCAACACGTGAACGTGAAACTGAAAGGTAAACAAAAACTGGGCAACACTGGGCAGGCAGAGGCGTTGCCACAAACTTTCTAATTTATAGTGGGATTTTATACTATAGTATTATTTCCAACATTGTCAGGTCGGAAAACTTGCGGGACCCTTGCTTCTCATTCGTAAAATTAATCGATATAAGCCTACTGTTACATCGGAACGATCGGAACTAATAAGTTACTTTTGGGGGACGGATGGCCTGTTCGGTTTGCTCTCTGCTGCCTTTCACGCCAGCAGTCTGCGCACTGCTACGTCGTGAGTTCGATTCTCACACCTCGCCCCTGGGTCCTGGGCGTAGCCAGGGGGTGCAGGGAGGAGCAGTTGCCCCCCCCCCCCCTAAATTCTCAGTTTGTTAAATTTTTTTGAAAAACTTTATTTAAGAAATAGTACATAATTTTCCTTGAAAACTCTGGCTTACAAGAAGCGGTTCTGTTCGGTCCAAAGAGTCTCAAATTGAGCTAAAACACTACTTTAAAGGGCGAATTTTAAAAAAATTTCTGGGGGAGGTCCCCCAGACCAACCATTTTTAAGCTCACTCACATTCTTTACCCGTGATTTTATGTTAGGTGTGCAAAAGTTCAAATCCTTTCTATAAATACCCTAAAATTTAGTGTGTAAAAGTACTCGCCATGGGGGGTGGGAACCCGGAAAATAATGTTGAGTCAACCCCTAGTCACTTGTATTTGCAACATCAAGAGCACGGGGAAGGTAAGTATCCTTGCCCCCCCAACATGAAACCTGGCTACGCCCATGGGTGCTTAGATTACGTAATATATGAACGGTCATTTTTGACCCCCTCGCAAAGATAAGCAAACCGCAACCCCCCCTCATAATTACGTAAGAAAATTGCCCGACTCCCCTTTGTTATCTTTTTGTATAATATGTTCAGCTGCCTAAAAAATTTAAAATTTATTTTTGGTTAAATTTTGAAACTATTTATGCAAGAAACAAGATATATTTTCAAAAATTTAGTATTTTTGACATCTTTTGTAAGCATATTACTCATACTCCCTCCCCCTTGTCAGGAAAAATAAGCAAAGAGCAAACCCTCTCCTCCCTTAGGTGCTTACGTAATATTTGAATGGCCCCTTTGATCCCTTTAATGAAGCGGAAGATTTTAAAAGGTATGGGAATAATTTTTTGGAAATAATTTTCACGAAATACTAAAGTTATAAAATATTCTTTGTTCTGGAATGTCTGGCTGTTGTTTTTGTTTGTAAATAAACTATTGCAATCTAAAAATCGGGACATTTCACTGATGAAGGGTTATAACTTTTTTCAGATGTTCTATATTTAATGATACTGAAGATTTTTAATTTCATATGTGAAAACTTTTGCATGAAACAAACTCATGAACCTTTCGTTCCGGAATAAGGGTAAACCCTTTATGAACATTGATCTCTCACACATACCTAATAAGAAGTACCATTTTAAGATCATTAAAAGATATTTAAACTTCGTATTCAGTTTAAAAAATGTAGGGTTATTTATTGCCTTTTACCTGCAAAATAGGGGTCTGTGAGTATTCCTCCAGAAAATTTTGTAAATTTGATTTTTAGCGATTTTCGAAATGGAGCCGGCCTCCCACGTGGGAGGAAAATTCATATTCGTAATCAGCGCCCTTGAAAACTTATAAAACCGTCGAAAAAACCCCTTCTATATAAAAGTTTTGAAAAAGCTACGGATTGAAAAAATGTCAAAGATTTCCATTCTGTCTTCCGTTTTTAAATACTACTAACAGTTATTTTACGTGACTGCAACAAATAAAGTAGATTCTTAAAATTCCAACTCAGTCCAAAAAAGCTAATCAGTGTTCGAGATTATTTTTTAATCTCGGCCGCCGACGAATCAAAAGAACGCTCAGCAAACAAGAACTGGCGGAATGAATTAATAGGGCATTATTAAGCATTATGGGAGAAAATTAATTCATAGTTTTCAATTATGCATGCTCAACCGAAATCTACATGCAGGCATCTTTATAATCATCTTTGGTCTTATATTACATTTCACTTTTTTTGCATTAAAAAATTATTTTTTATGTGTACTGAAATTTTTAAAACAAGCAAATTTTTTTGATTTTGATATTAATTTATTGCATAGCTTAGCTTCCTTAGAAAGGTCTGATGCTTAACAAAATTTATTACATCAATTTCACCTGCATCTGCATGCAATTTGAAAAATTTATGTCTTAAATATAAGTCAAAAAATTGGAAATAAAGAAAGATAAATGAATACGCTAATAAATTTAAAGTCTAAAATCCACAAGGACATTAGATAGCGAAAGGTTTCGTTTGGGATTGTAGCCGGTTACCCCTGGCGAAAGCAAGCGAGAAGAAGATGCGATCGTTACTTGGTGCTGTTTGTCATACTCTGATATTTGTTTATTGGCTAATTCTGGTGTGACGCACACAAACCGATCCAGAAAAGTATTCGATAAGCTGAATCGATTCGAAGATTAGTCTTTATAAGAGCACAAAAGTGCTCTTATAGATGTTATATATTTATTCACTAGTAATTGTTCCGATCTACTAGTTCTGTATTTAGTCAATATTTATTAATTTATATCTACTAGTCCAGTTTAAATAATGTAACAACTCAACTCTTTTCATGCTTTGTTTTAATATCTTTATAATTGGATTCTGATAGAACTTAACTTAATGTCTACAATAAAATACCTATTTTTATAACAACCTTTGTCTTGACCATCAAGATACATAAGATGGTGTCAGAATAAACTGGTAAAATAAATTGGAGTGAATACCCAGGTAGCTTTTCTTCAAATTAATCAGTATTATGATAAGCAAAAGCATGAATAATACCCTGGAGATGATGAAGCCCTTCATAGCAGGAGCCAATCCATCTGAATCTTGGCGTTTTTGGAGGCAAGACTTTTTAGATTTTATGGAAGCAGCTGACTTCATGGATGATACAGAAAGGAAAAAGACGGCCGTATTTCGACATGTTGGTGGCGAGGAGCTTAAAACTCTCTACAGAACGATGAGTTTGAAACCAAGTCCCCCGGAAAAAGAGATAACTCTCGACCAAATCCTCACTGAATTTGACCGTCAGTTCGAGGATTACCAGAATGAAATTTACGCGTCATTTCTGTTCTTGGAAATAAAACAAAAGCAAGGTGAGAAGTTTCAAGAATTTTTCTGTAGACTTAAGCTAGCGGTTGAAGACTGCAATTATGGTACAAATAGTGATCGTATGCTAAGGGATAAGATCATCCACGGGTTACAGGACAAACCCTTACAAGAAAGATTACTTAGGGAGACCAGCAGACGTCCCAAGACGCTTCATGATATCATTACTGAATGTCGGGCTGCGGAACAGTCAAAGAGCCAGGCGTTAGCGATGAATGAACACAACGATATTTATGCCATGGTATCAAACCATAGGGATAACCATCTAAAGAAATACGACTCGTGTAGAAACTGTGGTCGTAGCCATGAGCCAAGGAATTGTCCCGCATTCAACACAACGTGTAAAAACTGTGGGAAAAAGAGTCATTGGGCAGAATTTTGTCGATCTAAAGCGAAGCCTTTCAGAGGACATCCGACGCAATCGAGAAGAGTCCATGCTCTTGAGCCTGATTCTGAGTTAACTCTTGGTGAGTTGACGATAAACGAAGTCTCGACTCCTAACGAAAAAGAATGGTCCTACAAGATGCTTGTCAATGGGACAAATGTTAACTTTAAGCTTGACACAGGAGCACAAGTAAACGTGCTGCCCATCTGTCTCTTTGATAAGTTGAAGGAACAGCCAAATGTTCGACCATATGATACTCCTATACTGGACTACAACAAGAGTCCAATTCCTGTCATAGGCGTGTGCACTCTCCTCTGCAAAAGCAAATTTATCAGAAACCCCAAGAGATTAGAGTTCCTTATAACGAGCCTAAATTCATCTGCAATTCTTGGGTTGCAGGCATGCGAAAATCTGGGTCTGATCAAGCGAATGTACAATCTGAATACATTACCAACAAATCCGACGACTGAATCTTCTTTGCAAACTGTAGAAGAAATTATGGAGGAGTTCAAAGATGTTTTCACTGGAATAGGAAGGCTTAACAGGAAGGTAAGCATCAGATTAAAACCAAATGCTGTACCACACATAGCAGCACCTAGGAAAATTCCTTTGGCACTTCATGAAAAGGTCAAACAGGAACTAACAGCTATGGAGTCTCAAGGTATCATAGTCAAAGTTGAAGAACCAACTGACTGGGTTAGCAACATGGTTGTGGTCGATAGTCCAAAAAAGCTTAGGATCTGCATAGACCCAAGACCACTAAACGAAGCTATCAGGAGACCTCATTACCCAATTCCAACGACGGAGAGATTGTTTACAAATCTGCAAGGATGTACTGTTTTCAGTCTCTTAGATGCTAAGAATGGGTTTTGGCAGCTCCCACTTGATAACGAAAGCTCATACCTGACCACTTTCACAACTCCTTGGGGTCGCTATAGATTTTTAGTCCTTCCATTTGGTCTTAACAATGCTCCAGAAGAATTTCAGCGAGCTATGGAAGAAATCTTTGAAAACGAACCTCAAATCCAACCCTACTTTGATGATATCGCCTTGAGCTCTAAAAACAATCAAGAGCATTGTATTTTATTAAAGAAAGCACTAACCATAGCCAGAAAAGCAAACCTAACATTTAATCCTTCTAAAGCTCAAATCGCCAAGTCTTCTATAAATTATCTTGGGCACATTATCTCAAAAGATGGAATTCAACCTGATCCTATCAAAGTTCAAGGAATTCAAGACTTCCCAACTCCAAAGAACAAGGAAGAATTACAGAGATTTTTGGGAATGGTGACTTATCAATCCAAGTTTACTAACCACTTATCGGATCTTACTCATTCACTGAGACAACTCTTAAGGAAAAACACTGCATTCATCTGGGATAGCAATATGCAAAGAGACTTTGAAATTATCAAGAAAGCATTGGTCGAAGCACCATGCTTGAGTTTCTTCGATAATGCAAAGCCAGTTCGCCTCTCTGTAGATGCAAGTCAGAATGGTCTAGGAGCAGTTCTTATGCAGGAAGGAAGGCCGGTAGCATATGCATCAGCTGCATTAACTGAGGCTCAAAAGAGATATGCTCAAATTGAAAAGGAGCTACTAGCAATAATATTTGGGCTAGAAAAATTTAACTACTTCACCTATGGAAGACATGTTGAGGTAGAAACAGACCATAAACCACTACTGGGACTCAGCAAGCGATACTATGAGGATGTAACACCACGGCTGCAAAGAATGCTACTCCGTATGGGCAGGTACGATGTCACCCTCAACTATGTGCCCGGAAAGCAGTTGGTGGTCGCAGATGCACTCTCTAGGGCCACTAGCAGTGATATCTTTGAAGAATCACTAGTCTCTACCCCTTCAGTTTATAAAAGTGTTCAAGCACTCGCAACAGCTCCTAAGTGGCAACAGATTTCGGATATGACTGCTAAGGATTGTGCTTTGAAAGCAGTTTCTCAGTATGTCAAAGAAGGTTGGCCAGAAGAGAAGGCGAAAGTTAACCTAGCTGCAACACCTTTTTGGCATTGCCGAAATGAGCTGTATCTAACTGAAGAAGGAATTCTATGTAGGGGAAAACGAGTTATTATTCCTGATGCAGCAAGACTTGATACCCTCAATATATTACACACTGCACACAGAGGAATAGTCGCCTGCAAAGCAAAAGCTCGAGAATATCTTTATTGGCCTATGATGAATCAAGACATCGAAAACTTCATAGGAAAATGTGAAATTTGCCAGAAATATCAAAAATCCAATCAACAAGAGCCTCTGATTGAAAGGTCTCTACCTGAACGACCATGGCAAATAGTAGCTGGTGACTTTCTTTCTCTTAATGGAATTACATATCTGTTACTTATAGACTACTTCTCCAAGTACATAGAAGTTCAGCATATGCATGGGACATCAACATCAGCTGTCGTGAATGCTATGAAAGCTGCATTTGCTAGACACGGGATTCCAGAAGAGTTTGTAAGTGATGGAGGACCTCCGTTCAACGGTGAAATGTTTCAAACCTTTCTAACAAGCTGGAATATTGCTCACCATAAAACCTCTCCTCATTTCCCCCGATCAAATGGGCAAGTTGAGCGAGCAGTACAAACCTTCAAGAATGGGTTGAAAAAAGCAAAGGAGGAAGGAAAAGATCTTCATTTAGTTCTACTGGATTACAGAATCACTCCGGCTAATGGATTAAAATCTCCAGCTGAGCTGCTGATGGGTAGGCGTCTGAGATCCTTCATACCATCACACTCCGATAACCTTCTCCCAAACTTCAACATAAAAGAGGAAGTGGAACAACTTAGAAAAAACCAGCTAAGACAAAACCATTATGGTAACCAAGGCAAGAAAACGTTACCTGAGCTGGAAGTAAATCAACAAGTTTGGTTTCGCTTAAAGCCAACACATCCCTGGCAAAAAGCTAGAATTGTTGATATAGGACCCAACCCAAGGACCTACAAAATAGTTGCAGACAACGGTAAAACCTATGTGAGAAACAGGTTTTATCTTCGCCCTTGTAAAGATCCATCAATAAGTAAAGCAGAACCTTCCACAACAGTAGAGGACTATTGTAGCCCAGCGTTTGAGGACACACCTCGTCTCTCTCCACGGATGTCATCTCCCCATCAAAGTTTGAGTCGTCCCACTACCCAAGCTGCAAATAATCCCTCTACGACTACCACCCGAAGTGGAAGAACTGTTAGACAACCAATTAGATACGGAACCTGACATCAATGACTTCAATCTAAATTATTAAGTTCATCTTCTTCGTTTATAAAAAAAGGGCATGTTATATATTTATTCACTAGTAATTGTTCCGATCTACTAGTTCTGTATTTAGTCAATATTTATTAATTTATATCTACTAGTCCAGTTTAAATAATGTAACAACTCAACTCTTTTCATGCTTTGTTTTAATATCTTTATAATTGGATTCTGATAGAACTTAACTTAATGTCTACAATAAAATACCTATTTTTATAACAACCTTTGTCTTGACCATCAAGATACATAAGAATAGAGACTAATTTTTGGGTCTTTATAAGAGAGTATTTTTATAAGAGCAGGTCGCTATAAGAGCTTCCACTGTATTATCTAGCTGTGCGAAGATACTAACCCTTATATCAGTCTGTTCAAATCAGTCTAAAGATAAGTAACGCCTGGGATTATCAAGCATTTTTACCCACTAGTCTGGTCGGAAAACTTACGAGATCACCCTTGCTTCTTATTCTGAAAATAAATCGATATAAGCCTAGTGTTGCAACGGAACTGATGATATACAGGGTGTTTCAAAAAACCTGTAACGATAGGCTATTTCCTAAAATATTTCCCCTAGACCCATACTTCCAATGGAAGATTTTCTTCAAATGAGGTGAAGAATTATATGAAACCAGTTTCAACTCCGTGGGGAGTCTATTTTAGAATATGCAGAAAATAAATTTTTATACGGCCCCCGTAGATTGAACCCCCCCCCCCAATGAGAAAAATTTTCTCTATTCATTCCTTAATCAGATACAAAAAATTTCATCTCGATATCTTCAAAATTCACCAAGATATTAAAAAAAGCTCAAATTCGTGACTTACACCACTTTACCATACCTATGAGTGACATACTTTTACTGCAAAATAGGGGCCATCCACAAACTACAGTTGAAAATTTTAGAAACCAAACTACCGTAAAACTTTGATTTTTTGAGGTGACAAGGACTACATGAAAAACTCCTCCAATCAGCCATGGTGTTGAGCTCGCTCAACTACGCTAATCCAGATACCTGTCATTGCTACTCATATCAGCGATACCTGCTTAATAGCCAGGAATGTGCCTAAGTTAAAAATTTTTCTTTTATAAAATTTTTTTGACAAACATATTTTTTTTTTATTTATAAATTACCTTGAGTTATCGAAAAGATTATAAAAAATATTTGTTGGAGCCCCGAAATCAGGTACTCCTTCATACCTATTAACTATGTAAAAAATAATCGTAGCACGAGTGTTCGACTCCCAGAAACACTTGATACCCAGGAATCAATACCTATAAGTTCCGATTTAGCCAAACACTGCTTTATTGTTGAATATAATGACTCGCTTTTTAACTTGCGAACGATCCCTTAAAAATATAAACCCGCATATCTCAGTGAATTTTGAAGATATCGAGACAGAATATTTCTTTCTTATTAAGGAGTGAATGGAGAAAATTTTTTCTCATTGGGGCCGTTCAAATATTACGTAAGCATCCCTAGTAAAAAGGATGTACACTTCTAAGGTACTCCAAGTATCTGCAAAAAAAATTTTCTTGCAAAGCTTAGATTTTTGAAATTCATGTTCTCTATGAACACTTAACCTATCTTTAAAACTTTCTTTGTAAAAAAGCATAATTTTTCCCCCTGTTCCGTTTTTTTTTTTTGTGAAATTTATTTTTGGTTGAATTTAAAGATTATTCATGCAAGAAATGAGAGACAAGACGTAAGCATCCCGAATACTTCCCCTCCCCATGTCAGGAAAAATAAGCAAATAGCAAACCCCCTTCTTAGGTGCTTAGCTTACGTAATATTAGAACGGCCCCTTTCCTAATATGACCAGATTTTTTCAATCTAAAAAGTCGGACATTTCACTGATAATTTTTTTTTTGAATGCCCATATTTTGAAGCTGTTCAAATATTACGTAAGCATGTTTTTGGTCATTTTTGACCCCCTCCCAAAGCCCCAACCCCTCCTCATAATTACGTAAGAAAATTGCCGACTCCCCTTCGTTATCTTTTTGTACAATATGTTTAGCAGTGCCTAAAAAATGTAAAATTTATTTTTGGTTAAATTTTGAAATTATTTATACAAAAAACAAGATATTTTCAAAAATTTAGTACTTATGACATCTTTTGTAAGCATTACTCATACCCCCTCCCCCTTGTCAGAAAAATAAGCAAATAGCAAACCCCCTCCTCCCTTAGGTGATTACGTAATATTTGAACGCCCCCTTTGATCCCTTTTTTGTGAAACGGAAGATTTTTAAAAGGTATGGGAATAAATTTTGGGAAATAACATGGGAATAATTTTTTCACGAAATACTAGACTTTTTTCTCGGGAATGTCCGGCTGTTGTTTTTGTTGGTAAATAAACTATTGCAATCTAAAAAGCGGGACATTTCACTGACGAAGGGTTATAACTTTTTTCAGATGTTCAATTTTTAATGATACTGAATATTTTTAATTTCACATGTGAAAACTTTTGCATGAAACAAACTCATGAACCTTTCGTTTCGGAACAAGGTTAACCCATTACCCTTTATAAACATTGATCTTTCACACATACCTTAACAAGAAGTACGCTTTTAAGATCATAGAATATTTTCAATCACATGACTCGGACATAACAACGGCCATAGCAACCGAAGAGTTACATTTTTTTTGCCCTACAGAGGTTAACAGTTACAGAAAATGACTAGCCGTGGAATTCTTCTATTGGAGCATTTGCAATCACGTGATCTCATACCTAAAAACCGCCTTAGCAACAGATAAACAACGGCCTTAGCAACAGTTAAAAGCCCTACAGAAGATACACAGTTAAAAGAAAATAACCGGTTGTGACGTCACCTGAAAACACTCTACCAAGAAATATATTTAAACTTCATATTCAGTTTTAAAAAATGTAGGGTTATTTATTACCTTTTACCTGTAAAATAAGGGTATGTGGGTCTTCCTCCAGAAAATTTTGTAAATTTGATTTTTAGCGATTTTTGAAATGGAGCCGACCTCTCAGTGGGAGGAAAATTCATATTCGTAATCAGCGCCCTCGAAAACTTATAAAACCGTCCAAAAAAAAAACTTCTATATGAAAGTTTTGAAAAAGCTACGGATTGAAAAAATTTTAAAGAATTCCATTCGAATTTTCGAATCCAGAATTTCGTTTTTAAATACTAACAGTTATTTTGCGTGACCGCAACAAAAGTATTCTTAATAGAGCATTCGTACATGACGTCACTTGGACGAATAAACAACGTTGCTAGAGCTGTTGTTAGGGGCGGGAAATAGAAGCATCCAATAGAAGCATTCGCACATGACGTCACTTGGACGAATAACAACGTTGCTAAGGCCGTTGTTAGGTCCGAGACATGTGATTGAAAATGCTCTATATTCCAACGCAGTCCAAAAAAGCTAATCAGTGTTCGAGATTATTTTTTAATCTCGGCATCCGACGAATGAAAAGAACGCTCAGCAAACAAGAACTGACGGAATGAATTAATAGGGCATTATGGGAGAAAGCTAATTCATAGTTTTAATTATGCATGCTCAACCGAAATCTACATGCAGGCATCTTTATAATCATCTTTGGTCTGCTAATATTACATTTCACTTTTTTACATTAAAAAATTATTTTTTATGTGTTAACACTTAAAATTTTAAAACAAGCAAACTTGTTTTTTATATTTAGACATACTAACTCCTTAATTTTTAAAACTGTATTTTTTAAAGGATAGAATTTATTTTTCTCAGAATATTTTTTTCCTTTCAACAAGTCAAATAGATGAGCACAATTATTTTTTTATGGTTTCATAATATGATTTCCTTTTTAAAATATGATTTTATTCATTTTCTGGTAAAGTGATATTATGCAATAAAACTATTTATCTTTAAAACGGAATAAAAATTAAAAATTAATATTGCTATCCAGAAACTTCATCTAACAATTGAATTTGATGTTTCTTAATTTAACTTTATGGTCAACTTTAAGAATTTTTATTTCATGGATAAAAAATTATTGTATGAAACACAAATTTTAAGACAAGACCCATGGAAACTTGAACCATTTGCTTTAGTACATTCTAAATGAATCTAAATATTTCTGTTTAAGATTTCTGTTATTATTTTACACTACATTATGAAGACATTTTTTCATATTTTGTATTCAAATCCAACTGAAAAACAAAATTGAGTATTCAAAACTCAAATATTAGGTCAAGTCTCCCTAGTTTCCCCTGTAGTAGCTGATAAATAACAGGGTGCAAGTTCAAATTAGTAGATGTACCAAGTTGGCAGTATATTTTTACCAAAAAGTAGGTAGCTAATCATAAAAATCTCTATAACAGATCTATATAGTTTTTCAGAATTCATACGAAGAATATGCCAAAAAAATATTTCCAAGCAATTTAATATGATCTAAACTTGCACCTAATAACATGATAATTTATTGTGTAAATTTTAAATTTTATTAAATTCAAGATCAAACATGCAAATTAAGAATAACAATGCAGAGTTTGAATTCATGAAAAACTGTTGAAATTGTAATAAAATTGTAAACAGAATTTCATTTAGTGCAATATTTTATTAAGTAATAAATCACTTTTATGTGGAGACCTGAGAGGTCTATCAACTAACAAGTTGATACTTTAAACAACATCAATTGGTTCAGTTGGAAACAAATTAAGAAAAGAAAAATAGTAAACATAAGTGATACTAGGATAACAAAATGTTCATTTATAACAGTAGTAATAAAAGGTTTCTACCATGGTAACCTGATAGAGATAAGATAAAAACTCTTTACCACCAACAGCAAAAAGTCATTGAAAGATTTTAACACTGCAAAAATTATGAATCTGTGTCAACTCTAAATTTATTTTTCTCAGCTAAGTTGGTCACAGTTCTCACTGCTAGAAAAGAGTCATTACTCATAAAAGTTTTCCATCCTTCGGATCTCAAAACATCATTGTAGTTCTTCAAAACAAATTCTTGGGCTTCTGTAGTTAGCTCGTCATCCTGGTGTTTATCTGCAAGCGACAAAATGTCGCACACATTCGCAATGGATACATTTTTACGAAATACGGAGAAGCACTCCCTCTTGAGAGTTGGGACCTGGTACTTGTCGGCTGCATAGTACAGCTTCAGAGCGCTCTCCCACTGCAGGTCATCCACAGTACCCGTGTACAGGAAGACCAGGAAGCGACCTAGTGTGTGGACATCTAGGTCTGGAATGTCCATGGAGTCGGACGCAGCTTCTGCCATGTCACAGGACAGCATAGCTTTGAAGACGGGAGATCTGGCGCTCAGGATGTTCTTGTGAGTAGGGATGGACACTTCCCCACAACGGAGTTGGAAGTCGGAAAAGTCGTGATCCTGGTAAAGACACATAAGTTCTTTCAAAAGAGTTGTCACTGGATTTTCAGGCTGGTTGTAAATTTCGGCATTGAGACTTTTCGTTGATAGTACTTCAGGAATACTTGAGGTATAATGTGAGGAAATATTTGTCGGTAATGTATCGATTAATTTTGGAAAATATGTGTAATAACCACAACGATGCTTATACTTATTGCTAGGAATTATTTTGACTCGTAAAAGTAAGGAAAATCCTTCTTCCGTCATTTCTTCCCTTGTCAATGAATTTAAGAATGGCCACCTTGTACAATCCTTAAATACATGCTCCTTCTTTTCAGTTCTAGTGACGGAATCAAAATTTAGCACAGACAAGTATGTGAAGACTAAAATATTTTTTTGAAAAAGTCTTGGCTCTATCGAAAATATATTTTTCTCTTTATAAACGTATAAATACATAAATTCATTTGCACACTTATCGAAAGGATATTGAATGGTTGAAATATATTCAAGACAAACCGACTCTTGTTGTTTTATGGTTAAAGTCGAATCGCATACATCAATCGTTGTATAAAAACGAAATGCTACATCAGATTTCCATCTCAATCTGAATTCCAGAGTAAATCGGTCAAGATGCAGATCCTCATTTTTCCTTATTTGAGCAGCAACCTCCTTGAATTTATGTTTAGGAAAAAGTTCATAATGATCTCTTTTCCTCTGTTTCTCATCGATATCTTGAATACTGAGAAGAGATCTACTAGAATCAATAAAGCTCAGTTGACCAGATACGCTAGATTCGTTCTGAGGAACATAAATGTGCACCACAAGGTGTTCCTCGCTGCCACTCGGGCCTCTAGGATAGAATAAGATGCGAGGACACGAAGAAAATTCTGCTTTAGGACATTCTATTTGTTTCTCGTGTACATACCCATTCCAGCAGCTGAGATTGTTGATATTCCACTCTATCACATTCATAGCGATTCTTTACCTAAGAAGAAATCTATACGTTGCTCTTCACTAAAACCATAAGGGCTAAAACACTGTAATAGCTCTCTTTCACACTCAGCACGTTTAGTTAATAAAAATTCAACTTCAGCGAAATGCAGTGGGAGAAGGGAAAAATTTCGGTGATAACTCCGACTCGTGTGAAGATGAAAGCGATATATCCAACTAAACCTAAAATCAAATGTCGTATCGCAGCAGCCAATGAAATCGGCGGGGAAAAAATTACGTGTCGCAGCAGCCAATGAAATAATCGGAAAAATTGTCTGAGTAAGAGGCAAGTAGGCAGGATACAACTCAACGCTATCTCTCCGGAACTTTGTTTTGACAACAAACTAATTGTCGATCGTAAGTTCGATTCTTACCTCGCCCCTGGGTGTATTTTCCTCCTTTGTGCCAGTAAAAATTATGTTGTGTCTGTCTTACTTGACGAAGGTATATAAGCGGATTCTTGAGATCAAGCACACATACCGGAAAATATATGTAACCCAAAACCCAACCCAACTAATGGAAAATTGCAGTCAATTTTTTTGAAAATCTTAATGTATTCAGAATCGCTTAAAACCTCCACAAAACCATTAATATACCTTTCAAAGCGCTAATTTTTAAGTTATTTTTAATTAAAAAGAGCTTCGTTTCGGTCTGAGCTGAAACAGCTTGTGACGTCATGCGTGCCTTGTTTACAATCATTCCGCTTTGAAATACATTGAGCTCTAGTTTTTGTTTTGTTTTGACAACCTCGTGTTTCCATGGAAACTGTGTTTCCCTCATTTCCGAGAGGCACTTTTAACGTCAGCTTTTCTGTAATGAAATATCTTATAATTAACTTACAAAATTTTTCTCGTAAAAGACAAGCGTATTTTCGGATTCAGGAGAGAATTTTCAATAAGTTAAAATTGAAAACTTTGAATTTTAAGAGATGCTGCAATTCTCCATTGTCGATCACGTTGAATCGTAATCTGAATAAAAAGCGATACACGTTTTCCCAACGAAATTTATTTATTCCACTAACATGCCTTTATCGATAAATAAAGTATCAACCTCTCAGAATCAAAGCCCTCATAAAGGATTCCCACGTAGAGCTCGGCAAGCCGCAGACACTTGGCAAAGCGGCTTGAACTGAAAATTTGGATAGCCAGATCGCCTGTATCGAAGAAAATTCCTAGTTATTAATCAACAGGCAGAACTGCCTGAAATGCACAGAATCAGGATTACTTAATTTACTGTCGCTTATTATTAAGATTGTGAATCAATGTGATCGGCAAGTAGTTTATTGTCAAAATAAAATTTCCGGAGAGACTGTTGAGTTGTATCCTGCCATGTTTGGATTTAGGTGGTCTACCCTGGGAGGACACACTGAAAACCTTGGGAGGGCAAGTTATCCCTAAAGGCTTTGTAAACACGGTTACTAAGACAGTGTTGATGACAATTTCATTGGCTGCTGCAACACAGCATTTGATTTCAGATATAGTTAGATAACTGCTTTTTTCAATAACTGCATTTTGTGCATCGAAAAAAGTTGCCTTCAAGGATAAGCTGTGTTAACCTTAGCTGTAGAGTGAATGCAATAGCCACAGTTAGTAAGCGCAGCGAGTTAGGGGTTAAAAGAAAAGCGGAGTAATCCAAGAGGGATCGCGAAGTGGGGGTTGGCGAGCAGGGGGCGGTAGCCCCCTAGTGATTGAGTATTATCTAGCTGTGCGAAGATACTAACCCTTATACCAGTCTGTTCAAATCAGTCTAAAGATAAGTAACGTCTGGGATTATCAAGCATTTTTACCTACTAGTCTGGTCAGAAAACTTACGAGATCCCCTTTGCACCTCCCAAGAAACACACCCATAAACTTTTTGTTTCGGAATGAGGGTAAACCAATACTCTTCATAAACACTAATCTCTCACTCACATCTAATAAGGTGAAGTACGCTTTTTAGGATCAATAAAAGATATTATTTAAACTTCGTATATTCTGTTAAAAAATTAGGGTACTATACCTTTAATCTGAAAAATAGGGGTACTGTGGGTCCTCTCTCAGAAAATTTAGTAAATTTGACTCTTTTGAAAAGTGTTTCAACTCATTTTCAGACATTTGAGATGGACTGAATTTTGTAGGAAAAAAAAACTGCACAAAACTAATCACCAGATTTTCGAGATGGGTTGAGTTCAACGTGCTCTTATAAGGTTCAACACCTTATTCGCACCGGTTCAGCACCTTGAACGCAACCCATCTGTACAGGGTGTCTCAAAAGGTCGAGTACAAACTTGGAGGGATGATAGTACTCATCAAGACGAACAAGAATTGGTATAGAAAGGGGGGTCGCAAATGAGTTTTAAGGGGTGAAACCCCGGGGTGAAAATCAGCAATAAAACTTGCATATTTGTGCAGGAAGAGACACAATAGTTCGATTCCGTAATTTTTTACATCAAAATAATAAAACTCGTATTGCAAAAAGTAAATTTAACTGTAACTTTTTCAAGAAGTTTTCTTTTCGTAGCGAAAGATTTATTTCGATCAGTCTTCTTTTTTAATGCATGTTCAACCAAAATTGGCTACTTATTAGCCATTTGGCGCAATTTTTTTTCCATTCTTATTTTATCGTTAAAATAGTGGTAATGAAACTCTAAGATTTTCCAGTTTTATTTTTACAGTAGTTTTAAGCTAAAAATCTCAGAAAAGTTGAAATTCCAATGTGAAATTGATATTTTAGTTTATCGAATTGAATAGAACATACCCTTCATAATAATCCACAGACCCTTTCATAAATACATGAGTACTCATTTTATTAGGTTTACCCGAAATAATAATACTAATTAAGGAACTTTTTCAATGCTTAAAAGCAATAATTAATTATTTAATATTATTAAAAGGATAATTAAAATAATAAATTTAATCCTTCTTCCTTCCTCCTCGGCTCTACAGTCCATGTAGAACCTTGTCCTCCCTAATAAATTTAATCAAGAAATATAATTATTTGTAAATTTTGGATGAATACCTATAAACAAAGCATACAAACATGCATTACAAGTGATTCTAGAAAATATTTTAATTTTGTAAGCAGTTTCTAAAATAATTAAAATAATAATGATAGTATTTAAAATGTGCAAACATCGGAATTATTTTTATTCACGGCAAAATGTAGAAACTAAGGGTCTTTTCCACACTTGAATCATGAAGAATTCGAAAGGTGATTTTTACCATTAGACGATATTTAGCAAACTTAATGAATGTGAATCCAAACTAATTTATTAAATGAAGTCAAATTGGGTGGTCAATAAAAACCTCAACTATAGGGTGTTTTACAAAGAACTTCCCTGGTTTTAAAAATTAATAACAAATAGACAAAACATGATAAAATACGCCGTCTACTGCAATGTACTTTTTAGACCTTTCGATTCAGAAATCGCTTCTTCCGTAAATTTTATTTCCCTATACTGTATGACAAGGATTTCAAGGACTCCTTTTCCTTCGTTTCACAAAATCTTGGGCTGCAATCTATTAATTAATTTTATCTACCGATTTTAAAGAAATTGTGTTAAGAAATTCTTTGGTCTAAGAAGTAGTACTAACATTGCAGCAGACGGCGTGGCGTGTTTTTGTCTATTCGTTAGTTTTTAAAACCAGGGAGCTCTTTGTGAAACACCCTGTAAGAAAATGTAATGAAGACTTAAATTTTGTATGAAACATTTTTTAATAAAAAAAAAAGAGTTTAAAAATCTAAGCATTTTAAACAGTTTTATTCTTTAATGTTCTTTAGATGCGACAACATAACCGTTATTCTCATGACTAAATTATTAAAAATTCAAGATTGACAAATACACGGTCAAAATTGGGTTCGAGCTCGGCCAATTTTGCATCCCCGTGTTGTGGAGGGTAGAATATGGAGAGATGAGGCCATAATTGGTCATCTCTCCTGGGAAAGATTGGCATAGCGCCTTCGAGGACACACCAACTGTTTTACCCCAGGAGCTTCATTATGCCCTAAGATCCTAGGAGGGGACAGTAAAGCCTAACGTTAGTACACAGACATAGTCATTTTAAAATTAATTAACAGAGTGGTGACTTAAATAACACTAGTTTCTTATAAAATTAATTCTTTTTCAGTGATATTTCACCTCCCTTCCCAAGCGGCAATCTACCACTTTTAAAATAATTTTCTCTTGTTTATTATCGCTATGAAACCTTTCATTACGACAGCTAGCTCGATAGCAGTACCCACGCGTTGCTAATTAGAGCTAGTTACGATTGCTCCATCCAGGGCTTTAATTAACCTTCGGGTGTGACGCTGTCGGCAATTTCTTAGCCAAGAAGGGATAGCTTTTCACACCGGCTAAGGCTGTACGGACGTTCTCAACTTTCAAAGTTGTGCATTAATGGCCACAAGCATGGAAAGCTTATGGCCATTTGTTACTTGTGACCATGATCCACATGTGATTGATATTTTGGCTCCATGAATCACTTTATTAAAAGTGGCCATCAAATAAATCTATACCCTAGATTAGATCATAATATTGAACTAATTAATTAATTTTGTAGGCTTTAAAGCAAAATCATTTTACTGTCCACAAAGTTACTTTTAATCAACTATCTAATTGATTTCGAAGATGTTCATTTGAATTGGCTGACCAATATTTTTGAGTCTAGAGTTGAAATCATTTATAAAAATAACTAAATTAGTTTAAATTTGAAGTATCTTAAATTTTTGAATCACAAAAATGTTAAAAGCTATTCATCTAGATTGCATAGCTGCGAATCTGATGGAGAAAAAAATAGGAGTACTTTCACGGACTACATATGAAAGCCCACCCATCTATTTTTCGGTCACGATTTAAAACTTCAGCTACTTTTTTAGTTAATATTTGAACTACAAAGCACAAATAATTCAGATAAAAAAAACCTATGAAGAAACAAAAACAACATCCCTCTTAAAATTAAAGCTTTTTCTGGAAAAAATAATTTTAAGAAAGAAAATGTAATACTGAAACCTTATTAAAAAATTAAGAATAAGAAAACGAAAATAAAAGACTGATTTTAAGAAATGATGCATTGAGAGACCTTAAAAAAATTTGGTCCAGTTCTGGTTGGATTTTTGCTATTTGTAATTCTTTGTTTGATATTAAAACTCTTAAATTAGTTTTATTCAAATGATAGATTTCTCTCTTTGTTTTCTATTACTTTCGTAATTTTCCAGCTAGTAGGTGAACAATTTCTTCAAAAACAAGCTTTTAAAACTAATGACATCAACACGAAGGAAGAAAAACGCGATCGCGACCGTCAAGTTGTTTTTTTAGTCCACCATAGCAATGCAAAAAGCCAACTTTACAGGCAAAAGTACGGAAACATAAATGAAAATTCGTTATCTTTCATTGAAATTTCGGACTGTAATACGATTTCAGAACTTTCACATAATCAGTAGACACCGTGGAATAACTTTAAAGAGTTTAGAAATTAAAATAGTTTTTTTACGATTGCAAATAGAGTATTTTTAAAAAATCGGAAAATCGGTGTTTTTAGGAAAAAATCGGATCATCGAAGAAGAAACTAAAAATAGGAGTAACTCCAATAAAATCGGAGTACTTGGCCGGTAAGAGATAGCACGACGTGATCTTATTTCTAAGTTTAGCCTCTACCGATTCTCTTTAAAAAAACATTAATAATACCTAATGCATAGAAATTTGAGTTACCTACCTTAAGAATCACAAAATAGTATTTGGCGATCACGGATTGGCGACATTTTTTTCCCTGTCGAATGCAATAGTTTTACTGGTGGGAAAACTCGCTTAGTAGAAGAAGTTATAATATTTGAAGTTGTTTCACAAAATAACTACGGGAATCGAACGATTGTGTCTCTTCCTGCACAAATATGCAAGTTTTTTTGCTGATTTTCACCCCGGGGTTTCACCCCTTAAAACTCATTTGCGACCCCCGTTTCTATACCAATTCTTGTTCGTCTTGATGAGTACTATCATCCCTCCAAGTTTGTACTCGACCTTTTGAGACACCCTGTATAATGACACTTTATTAAAATCCATTGTTTTTATTTTTTAAATAAACACTAATAAATGAATAACAATTCGGCTTACCTATTAAAATTTTCCTCGTTTGATGAATATTAGTCAGAAAATCGGGACTTTGGCGGGACTTAATGAAAAAGCGGGGCATTTGGCAAGCGGGACAGAGGCAAAAAGCGAAATGAACGTTCTGGTCACTATCTTTTCATTAACCACGTTTTTTTTATCTCGTTTTCTTTCTTGTCTGCCTTCCTGTCTGTCTGTGAGGATGGAATTTTGATATCCAATTTTAACTAACCTTCTGAAGAGCTAGACATAGTTCAAATATAGGGTGACAATGCAATAGTATCACACTTGTTTGTTTAAATGGGCTTTAGCGAAACTCTGAAACTTTACATGAAAGATCCTTGTTAAACAGTCTTGAAAACAACTCCCAGATTTTTAATATTTAAATTTTACGGGGATGAAAATTCCCGTTCTGTGAATAAACTCCCGTGACCACGCTCTGTCAGCAGTGGCCCTACGACTACTTAAAAGGATAAGCTTTAAATAATTCACATCATATAAATCATGGCTCAGAAAAAGCACTTTTACATTGAAAAATTAAACTATGTAGTTGCACTTTTTGGTTGTTAATTAAGATGCGTATAATAAAAAATTTAATATTTCAAATTACCAATAATTTAAAAAAATTAATAACAGTGTTGTTGCTTAAGTATTAGTAGTGTTTTGTGTGATTTTAGGTACAGAGTTATTCAAAATTGAATGTTAAAGTTTTTTATTGGTCGAATAAAACTCTTAATTCAAATAATTGAAATTATTTAAGTTTCCTTTGGAATAAATATCTTTCAGACATAAATGCTAGATAAAGAACATACTTTTCGCATAGTACATAACAGTTCTTCATTAATTTGTTGTTCTATTCATTTTCTTTAATTTTTTCATTATATATATCTTATGTTTTTTTTAAAAATACCAAAGAATTCCATTCTATCTTCCGTTTTTAAATACTAACAGTTATTTTGCGTGACCGCAACAAAAGTGGATTCTTAATATTCCAACTCAGTGCAAAAAAGCTAATCAGGGTGTTCGAGATTATTTTTTAATCTCGGTCGCCGACGAATCAAAAGAACGCCATCCAACAAACGAGAACTGGCGGAATGAATTAATAGGGCATTATGGGAGAAAGCTAATTCATAGTTTTCAATTATGCATGTTCAACCGAAATCTGCATGCAGGCACGTGCGATTTTGATATCGTGGGGTACTAGTTTTTCCAGCTGCCCCACTTTCTGGAAAAGACAATGAGGCGTTTTGAGAAAATAAACGACTATATGAGTTTGCATGTCTAAAACGTGGAATCTGTTAATTCTCATTATATTTGCTTTGGATTTTATGAGCGCAGTAATTTGTGCAGTAGAGTGGGAAATGGCCTCTGTTGTTAATTATATTCTGCCTCTCGTTTTTGAAGTCCGGCCTTTTGGTGAGATTCCAGGTCGTAGATATTTTATTCATCCTAAAATCTTGTCCAACGCCTAGCTCTTGTGAATAAATGAAGGTTAGAATGAAGCTTTAGTCATGAAGCAATGTGAATACTAACTTCTTTGAAAGAATTGTAGAAGTGAGAAATTATATAGAAGGTAAGATATTTTTAAAAAGATTTTAAATAGGGAAGATATTTTTAGTTTTAAATCTTTGAAGTGTAAAGCTTTTTATGTGTTCATTGTATGACCCCCTCTAAAAAGTATTGCAGTAGTAAAAAATTATTCTTTTATAAAATACACTTGTATTATAGATTGTTAAGTTTCCGTATAAAAATCAGGCCATGTTCAAGCATGTTCAAATTCTGTATGCTACTTATACATTTTGTGGCAAATATTTAATTTAGACTAATTGACGTGTGTAAAATCTCTTCGTATATAAGAAGGGATGTATTTGTATAATATACCGATAAAATATTATAGTGCAACTTAATAACCATTACAGTTACTTGCATAATGGTTTTACAAAAAGGGAATTATCAGTATCCTTGCATTTTCAAAAGTTTGCCTGCATTTTAATTTTATGTAGTTTATTTTCAAAATATCACTTAAAAATTTTTATTTTTAAGGAAATAATAGGTGCAAAGAAACGAAAAAAAACCTATCTTTCAAAACAATGTACACTTTTTAAAGTAACTCTGTTACTTAGTTTATAGTTTTTTAACAATTCGCAATTTGGATGGAATAAACTTGTGATACACTCGATTTTCATAAATCTTAAATTCTTTGCTTGCTATCTTTTTTTAAAAATTTTTCATTGATTGGAAGAGAAAATGAAGGACATGTAATAGATAGAACTAGAGGTAATGTGCTAGACAAGTGAAGAAAAAAAAAGAAATCATATGATAGCGCTGTAAAGTAGGAACGGTGGGAGCAAAAGAAAGAAAAGGAAGAGAAACTTTAAAAAAAATTTAAACTTTATAACCCAATCCCTATAACTGAAAATGTCATCTGCCTTACCCAGAAAACCTCAACCAAAAGACCTTTCTCAAAACTGCCCCTAATGACCATCAAAACCATTTAACCTTACACAGCTCCTTCGCAACGCAACAGGAGCATATTAATTTAATCAATCCTTCCAAGCAGTAACGGGAACCCATCACACCACACCCTAACCCTTCCATCCCTTCATCTCAAGGACGGGGGGATCTATTTCCGACAACCCCAAAAAAAATGTCCGAATGAATACCCATTCGTAACGGGACGAAATTTACATGGAACAAGCTTCCATTAAAAGCCCTCCTTAGCAGTAGTAATTGAAAGGAGCGACCTTGGGGAAGAGAGACCAAAAGGTCCCTCTGTGTCCATCCAGGTATCGATCTGGGTTTTATTTCGGTTGGTGGCGCGAATCATTGTCCTCTGTTGTAAGTGGTCTTCTTTCGCCTTTTTATTATTATTATTTATTAAGTGGGGGGTCAGGGTCCTGTTTGATTGGGCGTCGTTAAGTTGTTGTGGGTTGATGTGGGTTTCGAATGATGATGGGTTGGGATTTTTGGTGGGAGGATCGTTATGGTGGGTAAGTGAGGGATAAAATAAGTAATTGGGAATACCTGGGTTATTTTCCCTTTTGTTATAATGTAAGTGCCGACTTTCCTTGATTCTTTCGGGAAATTCTTGGAAACAATAATTCTAACAATAATAATTTATAACAATAATGGAAAGTAAAATTATATACTTAAAAAAAAAGATATCTACTTTAAATTAGATTACTACTTTAAGATTACTTTTAAGATTACTACTTTTCACAAATCGTCATGTTGTATACATGAATACTAATTTGAAATCAAACCAAAAAAATTATACTCCTCCAACTTTTGAAAACAGTTTTCTTTCTGTTTTTTATGTACCACGAATCTCGATATCTTTCTTCTCTATGAAAGTTTATATTTCTGTAATGTCTCGAACCCACATATATAATTATTTCTCTATTTTATTAAATTCTTAAGACTTCTAAGGTTTTTTATTGGCATTTGCTCCAGGGGTGGATCTAGATTTGACTTCTAGGGGTGGGCAAAATTTTTTTAAAAAATATCTTACGCAATGAAAACGGCGTTATTTTTGAAAATATTGAAATACTCTTTTTTAGCCGTAAATCTAAGCACAGAGTCATTCATTCCACAGCTTTCCAGATTCTGACTTAGAAATAAAAAATTAATGATCAAAATAAATTCTCTTCAGATTTTAGGGGGCACGTGCCGCATTGTCATCCGGATCCTCCACTGTTTAACTCACCTTTCTCTGCTTATGTTTATCGGGAATTTAGTTGCTTTAGTGTCTACCATTTCTTTTCTATATTCTCGAGTCACTTAAAACAAATAATTAAAGATAAATAAAAGTGTTTTTTCATCTTAAAGTAAAAAAAACATTTAATGTAGTTCATTTTGAAAACTTTACATCACTTACATCTATTCTCTCCACTTAAATTAATACAGTTAAAGAACATGAAGCCGTTTCAAAAATTTGCTTTTCTATACCTCAAGTTCCCAAACTACAGTTGTTTCAATCTACAAAACGTTTCACAGCACCTTCATTCCCTCACAACTCAAAAAAATAACTCTAATTTAACATTCCAAAAACTCACATTTCTCCAACCCACCCTCAAAGATATGCCATAACTCTCACAACAAAAAAAAAACCTACTCCCAACTAACTACAACTTCCACTCCATCTATATACTATACCAACCTTAACAAAACCTGTCTCCTTTCCCATGGTATATCACAAAACCCAAGGTTCTAGGGGCGGGGTAAAGCCCATCCTATATGATTCCACCCTCCTTTTCTATTGATTCTTCACCTTGACCCAAACATCTCTTTGAAGAACAGACAGAGAAAAAAAATCTCCCGTTTTTATTTATAGTCACACGCGATGAATCCCTGAAGAGAAACCTTTCCACAGGTAATGACGATTCCGTGCGCCTTTTTAATGCGATTCCGGGGACTTTTAAGTGTCGTCTTGGACGGACAAGACACTTTGGGGAAAGACTGGTGTAGAGGGATTTTTTTTAAGGCACATAATGAAGTGAAGGTCGTTCTTTTTGGATTCATCAGACTGACTATAAAAGAGGTCGTTAACTAAAGAGGTTATTGATGGTGACGATCCATTAATTGGTCTTTATTCCTTTTTGGATATATTTGAAAGTCTTGTAATTAATATAGTTGAGGTTGGCAATTTATATTCAGAGGTATATCATAGTTTCTTTTATTGGTATTTGATTTAAAGGGACGTTCTATACATCATTGAAGCAAAAATTGTATTGAGTGAATTTGGACTACTTATGTTTTAGTCACATTTCAAAAAATTTTTACAATGCTGTCCATATACTATTAGATCTTTATGACTCTGTCTTAAAGGAAAAATATGAAAACTGTAAAATAAAATGATAATAAAAATTTTATTTAGGTTTGCAAAAAAATATCTGTTTTACCTACAGAGGCATTCTTTCCCAATTGAAAATTTGATTTAGCTTGTTCATTTTGTAATTCATCAAAAAATTGTGAACTGATGAAAAAACACAGCTGCGTTTTACTTTTTTCGAGATTTTTGTCTAAAGAATATAAAAAACTCAAATTTATATGAAAGATGTTTTATTTGGTAACTTTTTAAAAGTTAATTTTGAAATGCTAAAAATGGAAAATTTCAATGGAAAGTAAAAAAAAAATGTAGTGCAAAATGGTAAGAGAATCTTAGATCTATGTAAATACTTCAATAGTTAATTTCAAAAATTGCAGCTTAACTCACATATTAATTCTTCTCGTGTTTTTATATGAGGATGTGCACTTTCCCATGCGTTTTATTTGGGTGTGCCAAACTGTCAAAAGGAGATGAGGTTATTAAATGGTGTAATAGGACCCCACCTTTTGGTATAACATGCAAAACCAACCCATAGGAAATAATTTACAACCTGTGAATCATATCCACACGAACCGATGGCAAAGTACCGTGAAAATCTATAAATTCTCTAGCACACATCCGTTTTATTATTCACTATGCATACTGGTTCTACAGGATTGCATGCATTTTTAACCACTTCTAAAAAATTTTACTAGTTAACAAACATTCCTTCGCACCTACGATCTTAAACAGACCGCGATAATTACTCCGCGTTGGCTGGCAACACTCCAGCGACGGGCTGTTGCCATCCAGCCACTCTAAATACTATCGTGAATATTTAATAATCTCTGCATCCAAATCGCACCGTTCATCATACCAATGCGTAATTCGTCTCATCATACGACTAATCTAAACTTAACCAGCTCGGGGTACACAACATAACAAAACCCTATGCATAATACAGTATAGCGTCTCTTTTCAAAGCAATTAGCTAAAATACTAGTGGTAGTAGGAAATTGCGATTTCCTAGGAAACAGAGGTCAAAGCCGGGAGCTCTGGGAAAGGCAAGCATCGGGAAAAGCTGGGAAAAGTGATGGGCTTCGGCCACGGTGAGTTGGTTTTTGGCGGAACGGTGGGCTGTGTGTTGTCATACCGACCCTAATGGAAAGTACCGTTGGGAGCCATTATGTTATGTGGTGGAGAGAATGCTCTAGGTTTAAATCGCTGACGCCTTGGGATGGTTGATGAGGGATAGTTTTGTCTTTGGTGTTATTGAATTGGTGCTGTGATTACTCTATTTGAATTTCGATTGATTTGAAATCGAGGAAATTGAGTTGTATCTAGGTGTTTCTCTTTAATAGGGCGGGTGTAAAGCAAGAATTTACTACTTTGCAACGAAACCCCCCTTTTTAAACTATCTAAACTTTAAAGTCTAAATGAATTATGATAAACGGAATTTTATTGACTTTGTATTTCGCATGAAATCATAGAAGTTTATTGAGAAGTCTGAATAATTTATTAAATTAAAGGACGAAAATTCGACGAAGAAAATTACGACAAAATTAAAAGAAGTTAAGCAATTAAATTAAATTAAATTATTAAGGACAAATTAATAGATACACAACCGGATAAAAACAGGGAAAATCATATTGTCGAGTTTTTCAGCGTGTTTTGTAGATAGACAAGCATATAGCAAAGAAAATTTTATGAGATTGAACATAATTGCGATAAACAAAAATATAATTGAAGTTTTGAGTTAATTGCATAAATTCTAGGGTCCCCAAGACACCACTGTGATTCTACCTGTTTCGTTATTTCAATATAAAAAAGATATCCCACTTTCAATACGAAAACCACTCGTAATGCCTGACAAAATGCATGTTTGGATGATACGGTAAATAGTTGGAGCTTATTAGATCAAAATATTAATTGAATTTGAAGATAAATTCTAGTTTTCTAAACTGTCTAGGTTTCTTCTACACCATTCTACTTAGGGAACGTACCCATACTACGTGACCCATTTTTTACTATTTTTGACCCCCTCCCCCCCCCCTTGGTGACCACCCGTAGTACATGCCAAGACCCCCCCCTCCCCTAGTTTTCCCGTAGTATTTCATAAATACGGTTCTCCATCATTTTTTGCCAACAGAAAGTGAAAAAAACCTAATTTGACTTAATTTGTCTTTATTAATACAGCGCTTACCGCGTGACGCCAAGGGGGCCTGCATACTTATTACAGTAAAAAGTGGAAAATATATTATCAAGAAGAAAAAACTTATGTAAAAGATAGAGGATATTGACTACGTGACGAAACCCTAAGCCCCCACCCTTCCCCCTGTGACCAAGTGTGGTATTTTGAAGTCCCCCTCCCCCCCTGAACGGGTCACGTAGTATGGGTACGTTCCCTTACAGAATACAAAAAAAAATCTTTAACCAAACTTAAACCGGAGACGACACCGTCGACCTACATCTCTTATTAACAACCTATCATCATCCAACGGAAGTACTTAAGACCCCCCTCTCTAAAAAAACACCTGATGACTTTTTTCACCCACCTACATCTTAACCCAAACCCCATACCAATTTAGCTCCCAACACCAAAAAAAAAAAAATTGCCCCTGTTAAAAAGTTATTAACGAACCATCTTTAATCAATACCGCGAATCAATCAATGACCATTAGAGAAAGAAACAGGCCAAGAAGGTGAAAACAGGCCCTCATTTTCTTCTTGACCACCGGTCTCCCCCTACTGACCTGGATTTCATCAGCTCGCGTGACAGTACCGAGCATTCTATTGGGCGTTTCCAAGACCCCAACGTGCTAAGAAGTCCTGGCAGTATTTTTAGGGAAGTGGGTTTTCCGTAAAATCAATGCTTTTTTGTGTGTGTGACTGTCTAGCCGTGCTCAAGTTTAAGCACCTGGACGTGCCGAGATTGGAGTGCGGACCTTGTGGTAGGGAGTTTTATTGTGTTGAGTTGAGTTGTTGGTGTGCTGTGGTGGGGGTCCGAGCTGTTGTGTACTCTTTTGTATTAATTTGTGGAGGTGAGTTTCTGGTGTTTTGAGTTTATGTTGTTACACAGTGTTAAATTTACGTGTTGTTCTAAGAAAATTAAATTTAGTTTTTTCTTTGTTTTAAAAGGGTACTATATAATTTAAACTTTTTAAATAAATTTCCTCTTTTCTTAAATGCATCGATAGTTTGTGTTTTTTAAACATCGGTTAAATTTTTAAGTAATAGCTTGATGCGCTCTGAAAACTTAAACAGCTCATAATTATCCTCATATTTTGTTTTTAAGCAAATGCTAAATGCATGATCTGTAAAAATGTTACTATCAAATAATATCCCTTCTGCTTTACTCTCATTATTTAAATACTTCAGTCTTTAGTTTTTGCAACCATGAATTAAAATTAAACGGGGATGTTAGTGTAGTTTTAAGGGCTGTAAGAAATGTGCATAAAGATGTTGTTTACCTTTAAGTATACATTTTTTCAAGAAAACCTAAAAAAAAATAACAAATTTCTGTAAAAATACCTTAACCACTAGGATCCATTTATATTAATTAAAGCATTAAATCATAAAACAAAAAAAAACGTTTCCTTTGAACTGTACTTTTACTAAAGTGATAAAGTTGTATTAGGAAAAACCTTTTAAAAAGCTATCCCGAAAAGGTTGTAACGCGGAAAAGCAAAAATCAGGATTTAGTTCTGTAAGTACCTTTTCCCTGCTAGATGACTTTTGTAGTAGGAAAGCCGAAACACGGCGTTTCATAGTCATCCTTTCTATTTGTTTTTATTTCGTTTCGTTCTTGTTAGCAAGCAAAATTCATTAGTGTTAGCTCAAAATTACGTAATTAACTAATAAATGTGTTCTCTTTGTTAGTTTTATTTTTTATTTCCATAATTGAATAGTTTATTTTTTTAGAAACGTGTCAAACACCAAATTTTTCAAAGCAGAGTCATTTGTGGCATGGGATTCTTTAGGAGTAAATACACATATTAGTGGAGAAAAAATAAAAATAACATGCTTTCAAAGTTTGAATGCAACATGTTAAATTTCTGCACTAAACTGCGGGGAATTTCGTTATACATTTCATACAACGCTATACAAGTGCATCTGCTGCTTGTTTATCACTGCTGATTTTTATTTAGTTACATAAAAACATATACATGCTATTAAAAATGTTCATTAACCTTATGTATGATCCATCAGAACAAAATTAAAACCATATGATTGAAGATTTTGAGTGAATATGTTATAAGGACGTTTTGATAGTAATTACTATTCACAAATTCCATGTTTGTGGTCATTTATTATCTCTTTGTGACATAGACTTTATGAATCAATAAGCAATGAGGGAATTGCACATTTTTTTTTTTAAATTTTATTATGATAAAGGATGAAAATCCATGAAAAATGACGTAAAAATTATTGAAATCGGAAAACTATTCCCCAAGATATTAATTTTTAAAACGTCGTTTCCAGTATTGGCGGGAAAAACAGTAATTTCGTTATGGCTGCTGTGTGACGTCACAGCGCTTGGACCCACTTGGACCCGTTATGTTATTGCATGCTTAGCTTGCTTCATTCTGCTATTCTTCACAAAGTTTTAACTAAAAAACTATGATATTTTAAAGACACATACAAATATTTTTTGTAAAAAGATTGGCATTTTGTTTCAAAAAATATGAATTGGTTTTGGAATTATTAGGATTCAAAGTTTTAATTTTTTCTTTTTCTGGCCGTTCACTAGAGAAACAGACGAGTTTTATGCATGTTTGGGTCTTGGGTTTTATGATAAGTCAGATTTCTTTTATTTTCAACAATTCGCTAGTTTTGACGGCCCTGTGACGTCAAATCCCGTTTTTTGATCACATGACTTTACTAGTGTTTTGGCAAAAATAAAATCGAATTTTAAGTTATTTAAAACATATTTTTGAACTTAAAAATCTGATATTTGAGAGTTTTAAACTATAACGTATCAAAAAAGTGTAAAATTAAGCAAATCCCTCACCTATGCAATTCCCTCATTATGATTCAATTTATTAAAATGGTTGATTGAATCTCGAACCTTTATCAGCATATTTAATTGATTTTAAGGTCTGTAATACAAAAAATAGTTTTACTGTCCGCAATATATCTAATTGTCAATGATGGTATCTAAACCAACATTTTGAATTAGATGACTACTATTTATAAGTGATTTATAATACAGTGTAACTGGTATACAGAAGTTATCCCGCACTGTCATGTGTATTTCTTGACTTCTAATCCACTTTTATCCGCGTTATAATTTACAAACTACTTAAACCGAGTACTTTTACCTATGTAAAAGAGAAAACTTTAATTTAAAAGAGCAATTGAATTAAATAGTTAAAATTGCCAAATTTAAGGAAAATTCTTCCAAAATTTTTTAATTGTTACTTTTTTAATGTATGTCTGTTGCTTAAGAATACCTTAATTATGTTTGGAGAGGTAGCAAGGATACATGATTTTACAGAGATTTGCCCAATTGAAGAAAGAAAAGTTGAATTTAATTAATGTAGTAGTGGCTAGATAAATTGGGTTGTGCGAGCGGATATATGTATGGCGCGGATAGCAGTACCTAACTTACGAGGCTACGGTTCCACTGGATAACACTGAGTAGTACTTCTTAGGGGCCGTTCAAATATTACGTGAGCGCCTAAGGGGGGGAGAAGGTTCGCTGTTTGCTTATTTTTCCTGACAAAAGGGGGATCGGGAGTATGAGTGATGCTTACGTAAGATGCTACAAACACAGCATTTTCGAAAATCTCTTGTTTCTTGCATAAATAATTCAACCAAAAATAAATTTCACAAAAAAAAACTGAACTAGGAAAACAAATTTAAGCATTTTTCACAAGGAAAGTTTTAACGATAGGTTATGTGTTCATGGAGAACAATGAATTTCAATGATCTAAGCATTACTTAAGATTTTATACAAAAAAAATAACGAAGGGGGGGGGTCGGGCAGTTTTATGAGAGGAGGGTTTGCAAAAAGGACCAAAAACTTGCTTACGTAATATTTGAACGGCCCCTTAGGGCGGTTCATGGGTCAAGGATGATTATTCCAAATATACCCGCCCATAGGTTAAAAAAAGTAATGGCTTAGAATAGCTTAGATTATACTAACTAGACCAAGTCTATAAAACGTCAAATGAAACTCCTTGTGGTAACTTGAATATATAATGTCTGCTAAAATGAAGTTCCGTCGGAAGTTTGAGGGGGGAAATTGGGTCGTGATCGTAATGAAGCGGAAAAAGAGGTCAAAAACGAGCGAAACAGTTGAAAAATCTCTCCGTTATCAGAAATACCAATCCTAGAAAGTGCCCCATGGTTGAATCAAATATACTACCCCGAGCTATCCGATAATACGATAAAAAATGTATGATTTTGCCTTCTGTCAGTTTATATCATGGTTTCTCTCGATATTTCTCCCCAATTACGAAATTACGAAAATTTCTAGCTCGATCTCTTTAAACCTGTAATACATAAAGTAATCTCCAAAGTCATAATTTTAAGGGTATGACACATATTTTGAAATAATACGCGCGAATAAGGATAACCTTCTATTCTATAAATTTTTGTAAATGCAGTTGCTTAAAATACTAATTTTTTGTTATTTTAATGTTTTTTTGTTATTCATCGATTAAAAACCGGAACTTAGTTTTTGTTATCTTTGTTATCTGTTATTAGTTGTTTTTAAATATCTAAACCGATAACACCATCTTAAAGAAACACTTTGAATATTCAAAAAATCAAAACTTTATAAGGCTCATTTCTATTTAACCTTATAAATTGCAATTTTATGAGTATTATTAAATTAAATAATTAGGTTTAAAACTTTATATCAAATATTAAAATCCTACAGTTTTAAAACCCATGTTTTCTAAAAAAAAATACATATTTTAAGTTCAAGTATAGTTTTATTGTAGTTCTTCAACCGAAAAAATATAAAAAATGATAGCTTCATTTTAAAAATACCTTTCTATAGTAATAGCAATAAATAAAAATTTTAAAAATGCCTTTCTAAAGTAATAGCAATAAAACAAATTTTAAAAACATCCTAAGATACAAAATGAACTATGACATGAATATAATGAATATCACGGAAGTAGGAATGAGATAATTCTGGTTTAGCTACCGGTTTAAATGATTCTGCAAGCCGTGAAATCATGCATTAGACCAGTGTTTCCGAACCTTTTTCGGTCCATGCCCCACATTGCCTTTCTAAATTTTCCATGCCCCCATGTCTATTTTTTTTTTCGAAAATCCTTCTTGAAAAGTAAATAAAACCTGGTGGCCCATGCCCCCACCTGGGGGGCAATTTGGTTGAAAATTTTCAAATTGCCCCCCTAGAAAATCAGGCGTGCGCCCTTCGTTGGGAAACACTGCATAGACAGACTTATACATCCCTTAGCCTTCTAACTGCAGAATATACGGAAACAATAGAAGGCTATTCACAGGGTGTCTTTATGATTGATAACGTAACGTGATGTAAAACTGACAAAAAAAATGATGTCCTAAATAATATCAACAAGTGCGTTTACTTTGATAGATTTTGATTGTTTTATCACTCCCTGATTTTTGGATTCGCCTTTAATCTACTCTTACTTTCATGATCAATACAGAACATTAGGGTGAATCAAACGCCCTAAGATTTTTTAAAATGTCATGATTATTTCTAATCCGAGTTTTATTATTCTAATTTTTCTGTTTGAAGTTATAAATTTTCTTATGTTAAAAAAAAGTTTGTGTAAAGTTGTTTTTCCACAATACTCTATGTTAAAACTCTGGAAATTTTTGACTTAGAAACATCAAATTTGGTTCATTTTGTTCTTAATTTTATGAGATTCATATACTTATGTGACTTAAATCATTTATTTTCGTCATTTTTATCTAAAAATTTTTTTTGTTAAAAACTTCTTAATGCCATATAGATAATTTTTAAAAATTTACTTTTTATACATTTCATATTTTTATGCAAACATTTTAGCATAATGCCATGTTCTAATTTTTATTTTATCCTACAGAAAAATGTTTCCATAATAAAACAAAATATTTATTATAAAATACCAAACAAATTTCCAGATCGCTATCAGAAGTTCAGATGATCACAAATCAAAATATAAAACCAATTAAAATAGAGCAGTTGAAAACCCTCCAATTTATTAATTACATATAATTTAATGAAATTAAGTAGATTTAATTAAAATACACTCAAAATTAACTCCAGTTTATGTGACTATCAACTGCTAGAGATAAAGGAAAATCAGAGGATGTCAGAAATACGGTTTAAATTATTTTTTAAATTTATTTCCATTTTTGTAGGTTTTCCATGGAAAATCTGAAACTTCAAAGGGTTTGTAGGCCCGTTTAAAGTCCTAGGAAAACCAAAATATTTGGAAAGACATTTTTTATGAGTAAAGGGACATTTTTAGATTGGGTACAAAGTAATTTGTTTCTAGAGAGAGAGAGGCGTTTGATGCACCCTACTAAACATACACAAAATGAGAAATTGAAAACATACCTTCTACTAATTTTGAAGATCCTCGTCATGCAACTCGTGTTACCTTCGCAAAATGCCAACAACACTGTATCGATCGAAGTATAACTTGAATCCATTCTTGATTATTGATTAACTGAATATTCTATTTCAATTCAGTAACTACACAATCTCAAAACTAATTAGCGAATCGAAATAAAAAAATAACTCAATTACTAATAATTGTTGATAAATACCGTGATAAATACATTTGTTTGCAGACTAACTGTTTGTTTACTTTAAAGTATTTTGGTTGAAGTTCAGCTTTGCTTCCAGATTCCAGTAAGGATTTATTATCCCTTACATATTTTTTTAAACTTAACGATTCGATTATGATTCGATTACGGTTCGATTACGATGAATTGCTGTTTTCCCTGCAAATATTTAATATTTTAGCAAATTTTACTTTATAATACAAAAGTTAATAAAAATAACATAAATTTAGCAAGAAATAATTTATTGAATCTTAAATAACGCAGTTGACTACGTAATCCTCCTGTTATAATATATTGAATATATGAATTCATGCCCAATGAACACAACTGTGCGACGAAAAGCAATTTGGTTTTCAACTTTTTCCCAACACAAACTCTCCCTTTTCTCCCCCTAGTAGCACAGCTCATACTAAATATGTCGAGTTTACGTATAACTGCAACTAGAAGTAAACGAAATTTAGCCAACGACGAAAAAAAATGGACGAATCTTGAACATCTTGCGCTCTCTCTCTCTTTTTTTTTCTTTCATTCCGTGAATTTCCTTCTCATTTACAAAATATTCTATTCACTAATTAAGTTATACAGTTTTCAAGGATTGTAAACCCACTTATTACAAGGGGTAATAGTTAAGCGTCTACAAGTGGTTGCCTTACAGTGGTTTCCAATTGGTGGTTCGCGGACCCCTGAAAATCCGTGAATTATTTTTACACATTTTACAGTTTTATATTGATTTAAGTATGCAAATAAATTCAAACAGGAAAACGCGTGTGTTCCAGAGGGAGCAGCGAAAGATTCAAACTGTGAAAACGTGAGAAATTTAATAGCATTCCTAAAACTGTATTTTTACACACAAAAAAACGTTCCCAGGCTAAACTCACAGAATTGGAAGAAACTTTTACATTCATAGGTAGATGACTCAAAACACTTACTGTGAAAAAAAAAAGCTGCGGAATTTCATTAGGAGAAGAGTAAATTAATTTTAAAAATTGGGTTCTTAGTTGCCAAATATTCAATTAGCACCACCATGGTGACTTGGCGTGAATTTGATGAACCTTTTTGATTGGCCGATTTAAACTTCAGAGAAAACGCAGGTAGTTCATTTAAGAATTTGGCGCTTTCTCTGCAATTCTCGCTTAGTAGGGTTGCGTTTGATGTAAAAAAATGATGATTTTTAAGATTTTTTTACAGATTTTCTACGATAATTCCGCAGCTAATTTTTTCACAGTAAGTGTTTTGAATCATCTACTATCCCCTGTAAAATTTTCATCAATTTCTGTGAGTTAAGCCTGAGAACGATTCCTTGCCAGATACCAATATTCAAGGTTTCGCAGTCCTCCTCTTAAATTTTCGATGCTATTTTTAAAAAAATGGTGCCCCAAAGACTATGACTCTCCAAGTCCATGACTCCCCAACAAAGAAAAACCTTTCCAGCGTTCCCTTGTCAGATACCAATACTCAAGGTTTCGTAGCCCTCCTCTTAAATATCGGACGCTATTTAAAAAAAATGGTGCCCAGAAGCCTAACGACTCTCCAAGTCCATGACTCCTTAACAAAGAACACCCTTTCCAACGACGGACACAGTTAAAAACTAACTACACGAGCTCAAAAAATCGTTTGCGGATAAGAAAAAACAAAACAGTCCGTTCCCTCCCCTCATAACTACACCTTCCTTTCGGAACCTCTTATTCATTCATGGCATGAATGGTCAGTGGCACCCGTCCAAAAGACACCGCCGCCGGTCAATCACGACAAGTGCATTTGTCGTAATATCCCTCCCTCTGCGGTCAGTGGCATTCATTCTTGGTGACATCATCGTGACGAATGTTTGATCTGGTGTCGCTTCCGTTGATTGTGATGACGATTATTATGGGATTAGTAATTGATACATTCTATAGTAGAGTGGTTGCAATTATGTTTTGAATTTTGTAGTGTAGTAACAAGTCGCGTGTATTCGTGCTTCAATCGTGTTTTGTGTGGGTTATGTTAATACTCGCTCGAGTTTGATTCTAGTATAGAGCATTTTCAATCACATGACTCGGACCTAACAACGGCCTTAGTGACAGAAGATGTTACAGTTTTTTGCCCTACAGAGGTTAACAGTTACAGAAAATGACTAGCCGTGGAATTCTTCTATTGGAGCATTCGCGATCACGCGATCCCGTACCTAAAAACCGCCTTAGCAACAGATAAACAACGGCCTTAGCAACAGTTAAAAGCCCTACAGAAGGTGCGCAGTTAAAAGAAAATAACCGGTTGTGACGTCACCTGAAAACACTCTATGGAGGTTTTGATTGTTTAAAATTTTTTTTTATTTCACTTAAGTTTATTTTGAAAATACAGTAGAACTCCAACTATCCGAACTCCGATTATTCGAATGCTGCTTATTGATTTAATTAATTAAAAGCTTTCTTTAAAAAATAGTTTTTTCCTCCCATTTTTAACATACATCCAGTGATTAATTAAAATGAACCTTGTTTGGAAAAAATCCGATTATCCGAATTTTTCATATGGAGTCCGGTCCCAATTGATTCGGATAATAGGAGTTCTACTACTCTACTCTGGAGTTCTACCGTGACTGTTTGGGTTTTTTTTTTCGTTTCTTTGAATTTATTTTTTATACTTTTTATTTATTTTGTTTAAATTCAAAAGAAAGGGCCCTTCCCTTTAAATTTACATTTCGTTTTACATTGATTTCTCTTGGGTTCTCCTTTCAGACCATCAAACTCCACTATTCACCATCCAAAGACTTGATACAACTTTTTTTTAAAAATAACTCAATCACAATAATTACGCATTTGAACAAAAGGGTGAAAAACTTTAACGAAATACAAAATTTATCTCACTCAGTAAAATAATGCCTTTATTTCGCTACTTCAAATGGGAAACCACAGTTTTGATCAATGCAATATAGACTGCAACGTTACTTGACCCTGGAGAAACAAAACAAAAAAGAAAGTAGCTCCCAGCGCGGTGTCTGAATTTTGAGTGAAATTAAGAACTTCAATTTAGAAATATTATTAGTTTGTTTAATCCACGTGTATATAATTTACAGTAATACAGTGTCTTTTTATCACGATTTGCGTACCGAAACTCCTCCTAGCAACCCAACAGGCTTTCTGTTTACTCAGTTTTTCCTTTCGCGTAGTGACGTCATAGGGTCAGGCGGGTCAGGAAACGTTTCAGCCTAGTATAACTACCCTACTCGTTTCTTTTTCTACCCTACTCGTTTTCCAATGGCAGGTAATTAAACAGTTACAGCAGTTACAGCAAAAAAAAACTTAGAGAACAAGATAAAAAACTGTAACAAAGTTCATTAACCAAGTGGAAAAATTTAACACGGTGAATTTTAAATTTTGTTTGTGTACGTAAATCAAAATTTTGTAAAGCATTTATTTTTCATTCATATTTCCCTGTATGTGCATATGCTTTTAACCAATCATTAGTTCAATCATTTTTAATATGGATAGATATGACAGACGATGCTTATTTCTCGGACTTCCCTACCCATCTAAACTCCATTTAGGTCTTATGTAGAACAATGACATCACCTTATTGCCAATACTACCCTCAATGAGAAAACATACCCCCTTTAAACATTCATTAGGAGGAAAAAACAACGCCGCGTTTCCATGACAATCTTTCTCAGAAGAAACCCTACTATTATTACGTCACCAATCGGCCTTATTTGTTGTTGCCATCTTCAAAATTTTTTATTCCGATATATATCTTGAGCGGCACGTTCTGTTCAATGCCCTTTTTCGGGGCGGAAGGGAGTCGCTTGGGAACGTGCTCGGGTTACACCAGGGCTCATTGGGCGTACTAGTCCTTTGAGTCCTGACCGGCCAGAATTTTATATGGGATTCAGTGGCTATCTCGGGCGTGTTGGGATTGAAGGGGATAGGAAGGGCTAGGTACCCAGGAAGGAATTGCTTTGTGTGTTGTTTGCTGAGTATATAATTCTTGATAGATGCGTTTGGTTACTATGGGTTGTGATATTAATTATAAATTTGGATTTGTTTAATATGGGAGGGGAATAGTAATGAGGGAGAATTTGTTTGGAGTACGTGTGTTTTGTAAATTAAATATATAATGTTGTGTTTCGTTTAAAGCTATTCTAAATTCTTCTCAGAAGAGATATTTAGTTGCTATGACAAAAATCTAACAATTTTGAAGAGCACAAGAAATTACATTACTATATTAGTTGTGCTCAAGTAATCGTGCAATATTTATGTGCATCTCTTGATCTATCCTTAATATATTTACACAGCTATGTGTTGTTCAAAATGGAAGTAAATTATTCCCTTTTTGATTTCTGAAGTTCAATTTACAAACCTTTTCCAAGTTTATTTTCCTAATTAAAGGAAAAACAGACTATCCTCTTTTCCCATAATACAGTAAAATCTCTCAAGAGCAACCACCCACAGTTACGAGAAAAATATGTGGAGTATGGATTGTAGGTTCTACTATAGTAGGGGAGCCCAGAGTGTTTTTGGCTCTCGAGTAAATCCACATTTAGCATCATGGGCTCCCCAACTACTAAACATTTACAATTATTTCTAAGGCTTTTTAAAATTTTACAAAAATCAATAGTAGGTAGGTATACAATCTTTTTAAGTTTTATTTGACCAGTTAGAAAAATTTGAATATTGCAGTGTTTCATGTTTAAAATTCGATAAAAATCTCAAAATAGTTAAAAACTATTTTGCGTAGTTTCAGTCTTATGTCATATGATGTGTTACTCTAATTTTTATAGAAGCTAGAAATGTTAAAGCTTAAATGTTTAAAATGTTTATGTTAAATATTTTCCTTTTAACTGATTATTGTCTTTGCGTTGCAGCGTGATGTGAGTTGCGGGCGCCGTGGATCGCCGACGCAGGGGCGGCCGGGGCTGTGTGCTGCGGCTGCCGCCCCTCATGCCCTCCGAGGAGCGCCCCAGGGGCAAGACCAGCCTCATGGCCGCCTGCGAGCAGGGGCGCACCCTCGAGGCAAAGATCATCTTGCAGAAGAAGGTAGGAGGTTGCATTTGTACAGTCTGCTAATGCAAAATATTGCCATTTACACACTGGACAAAGCTACCAAAGTTTTACAAAGTTTGTATTCCTGAAAGATTTTAGTAGGGAATTATACCGGAATTGGCAGACATTTTGAATTTATGGACGCCATCTTGAACTTGCTGTTTCTCGAGGTGAATGGACTTAGGGGCCGTTCAAATATTACGTAAGCACCTAAGGGGGGGAGGGGGTTTGCTATTTGCTTACTTTTCCTGACAAGGGGGAGAGGGGGAGTATGAGTGATGCTTACGTAAGATTTTGGAAGCCCTGCATTTTTTTAATCTCTTGTTTCTTGCATAAATAATTTCAAAATTCAACCAAAAATAAATTTTACACTTTTTAGGCATTGCTAAACATTTTGTACCAAAAAAGAACAAAGGGGGGTCGGACAGTTTTCTTACGTAATAATTAGGGGGGTTTGCGGTTGCATATCTTTGCTGACAAGGGGGAGAGGGGTCAAAAATGACCAAAAACATGCTTACGTAATATTTGAACGGCCCCTAAAAATTAACATCTATTATATACAGTATGTTTTGAGGCCAATTAAACCGAATATAACACCATTTACGAACACTCAATGGAAAGAATACAAGATGGCGGTAGACAAAAATCTAAATTGTCATTTTTAGAGTTGACTCCTCTTCTGACATCTTTTCTTACATCCTAAGGAGCAATTTGTAAAAGTTTGGAGGCTTTGTCCAAAAAAATGACATACATCGCTTATTTGGCTCGAAAAACACATAGAAATTTGCTTATAAATAATAACTTAAATTTAACACCAGATGCGCTCATAAGACAAAAGCAGCAAAGCCGAACAAAACATCGAAAGAAAAAAATTGATATAATTTAAGCTACTTCATAACGCAGTACCATTGAAGAAGTTACAAAACCGACTGTTACACCACGGCCAATGTCAAAACGAGTAACAATGACCCTAAACCCATGCATATGATGCCACCAAATCGTTGGAAATTGCAAGTTTGAATAAACCGACGGACAGAGTGGAAAAGATTAATGGTCACTTTTCACGACAAGGTTCAATTTATCAAAACGGCTCTCTACGGTTTTACCTTGGTTCAAACGGAGCTGTTGAATTCATGTATCTTCATCATTGTTTTAAAAAAAAGGTCATATGTATGAATGTTACGAGACAAATGAATATATTTACATAATCGTAACTCAAAGAACAGACAGGAGTAAATTGACGCGTAAATCAAATTGAGAATAGTTCTTGACAATAACATTGATTATAATCTGTCATACCTTGATAGAGAAATTTCAATTTTGGTTTTATAAAATCATTTTCAATACCATTTAGTTTACGTTAGATAATAAATTTCAACCCTGAAAGCATGACAATAGTTGTAGTAAGCAAAAGAGCTTGTCTATTCTTTTACGTCGAGTTTTATTATTTTCCATCAATTTGTATTTTCTTTACATTCTATTCTTATTGGAAAGTTAATGGATTAGATATTTATCTATAATAATAAGCATATATTTTATTTTTAAATAAAAGAATCGTTCATTTTATAAATTCTATCTATTTTTGTAGACTTGGGTAAGAACATTTTTGGTAGCTTAAAGAGTTGAAATAAGGAAACAGTGGAAATCCTTGTTCTAATTAGAAATTCATAATTACCGATCACTAAATCCACGCCGTTAGACAACATGCCAAAATAACTACCTATATGATTATTTGAGGGAAAAGTCTGTAGTTTAATACTACCTGCACTTATTTTTACGTTCAATAGGATTTTGAATTTCATGAACCTGAACATTTTTATTTCGAGGTAAACTCAAACTCCTAGTTTGCAACTGAGTTTGCAATAATGTCAATTCAATCTCATAAAAATATGGAGGAATCGAGAAGACTGAAGATAAAATAAGAGAAAGAAAGAGAAAACGAGAGATGAAACTGAGAAAAGGAGAAAGGATGTTGCGGATAAAAAGAGGGATAACAAATGAAAATAGAATAACATAAAATGAAAGATAGGATAAGAGTAAGAGTATGAGAGAGGAGAAGAGCAAGAGAAAATTAGAGAATTCATACCACAAGTTCAGATTCGCAGATGTTTCTTGTAAGAAAAGTACTATTTGAACCCTGAAAATGGTGGGAAAAAAGTGACCCCAAAAGTTTTAATTTCATTAAGTGATTCTTCATAAATTATGTCAACAACTTTAAAAGAATTTTCACCCCCCCCCCTCCAACATCATGTCTCATTTCAGTTGCGATGTTAAACTTTAATGAAATCAAACTTTAAATTGTATTTCACTATTTCCATTACTTTTTAAAGTACTAATTACTACGGTGTCTCTTGCAGCCTCTGGCCGCTGCTGCTCGCGACCGCAGCGGCAAGACGGCGCTGCACTACTGCGCCGAGTCCGGCAGCGCGGCCTGCGCGCAGCTGGTGGCTGCAGCCGCAGCGCAGCTGCTGGACGCGGCGGACGCGGACGGCTTCGCCCCGCTGCACGTCGCGGTCATCGCGGGCAGCCGCGCCGTCGCGCGCCTGCTGCTCAGGATGGGCGCAGACCCAGACTGCCTCGACAAGGAGCGGCACTCCGCCGTGCACTGGGCCGCAGGTATTTATTCATACGACACATTTATATGCAAACGAGCATTAATATTGACGGGGAAAAACGATACAGCCGACTTCGCTTAATGTGATCACTTTTGTCCAAGAGTAGAATGATAGCAATTTACGATTGATAACAATAAGCGATTTGATACTAGAAAGTTTCAAACAGTGTAACTCGAGAGTTTGCCTATAAAATTGAAACTATGCAGTCCTAATTGAAGCATTTAAAACGATATTCTAGAAAATGTATTTTGCAACTTTAACATTCTTAGAGAAAAATATCGTCGGCTTACAGTCGAAAGGCACTAAGTCACTCTTTGCTCAACTACTCCGTACGAGGTTATGCCATGCCAAATTTGGCGATCATTTTACCATTGCCATTCTAGTTATAGTGTATGAAAAATAAAATATTATTATAAAACCTTTGAAAAATCGAATTATAAAATCTTTTATAATCCCTAAAATCACTCAATTATGATCAAATAATTTCAATTTAATAAATTATTAATCGCCAACCAACATTTAAGCTTTTTACTGTATGAATTATTTCTGGTTTAAAACAGTTTGACGAGATTTTAGAGATGCGCCAAGAGTCCGCTCGTTCTTTGGCGACATTCCACCGCTTTCAAAATATCTTCCAAAAGTGACTTAGTGCCTTTCGACTGTAAGCCGACGATATGAGGGTAGAACATGTAACATAATTAAATTAATGACTCATTTTGAAAAATTATGCATTAAAATTGGCAGTCAAACGGTAAAAAAGGAGGTTTTTAGGGGATTTCAGCAGATTTTGATAGCATTAAGCGATATATTGATCTCATAAAGCGATACATTTTGCGTTAAGTTAAATGGAAGTGATTGGAACCGGTCAATTTTGATAGCATTACTCGATTGATAACATTAACCGTGATCACAATAAGCGGGGTCGACGTATTGCTCACTAAGAGGTCTTTGCCCTTGCAAGTGAATCAAATTATACTTAATTAAATGAATATATGAGATAAGAAATAAAAGGAAATGAATGAAGAAGAAAAAAAAAAAGAAATATTACAAAAAAAAAACTTACAAATTGTACAGGATGTGTGCAAGGACAGCTCAAAAAATATATTTATATTTGCCTTATTTATCACACTTTAAAACAAAATTTACGATTTCAATAAATAACATTTGAGTGGTGACTATTGAATATCTTGAAACTGAGTACAGTGGAAGCTCTTATAGCGACCTGCTCTTATAAAAATACTCTCTTATAAAGACCCAAAAATTAGTCTCTATAAGAGCACTTTTGTGCTCTTATAAAGACTAATCTTCGAATCGATTCAGCTTATCGAATACTTTTCTGGATCGGTTTGTGTGCGTCACACCAGAATTAGCCAATAAACAAATATCAGAGTATGACAAACAGCACCAAGTAACGATCGCATCTTCTTCTCGCTTGCTTTCGCCCGGGGTAACCGGCTACAATTCCAAACGAAACCTTTCGCTACCTAATGTCCTTGTTGATTTTAGACTTTAAATTTATAAGCGTATTCATTTATCTTTCTTTATTTCCAATTTTTTGACTTATATTTAAGACATAAATTTTTCATATTGCATGCAGATGCAGGGGAAATTGATGTAATAAATTTTGTTAAGCATCAGATCTTTCTAAGGAAGCTAAGCTATGCAATAAATTAAAAAGCAAATATTTATACTCTGTAAAATATTGATCTTAAACTTTATATAAATTAAAATAAAACCAAAAAATAAGGTAATATAACATGAAATTGGAAGTATATCAAGACTTCATAAAATAAGAAATAATTGTTTAAAGTGAGGAAAGATCAATTGGATGATTCGAACTGTGTTCTAAATCCCAATGATATCGTTTTCAGGTTAAAATTTCCTCCAGACTTTATAAATTAGTCTACTAAAAGTACAGTCGGAGTCAAAAAAATCGTTACAAGGACCCTTAATAGGAATCTAGACATTAACCCCGTGCGCATGGTATAGGAAAAAAGGTTTGAAAATATTTCGCCAATCCCGATCGCCAAAGGTTTGCCACTTGTTAAAATTACAGTAACCCACAGAACTAAGCCAAACCTTTTGTAATTTGTTAATATTTGCGTTTCTCAATGTGGATCCCTGTGGCTTAATGGTTAGAGCGCTGGTATTGAATACTTTAAGTCGTCGCATTTAAACGTTAACTGCCACTTATTTTGCTGATTTTATAATTTAAAAGAGTTAGAAGAGAAGAGAGAAGAGTTAAACCTGAAGTTTATTAATATTTCAATTACGTTCTTATTTGTAGAAAATAAAAAGTTTTAATAAAAAAAATATTTAAATGCTGAATGCAATTTCAATTTTTATTTTTAAATTAAGTTTTTTTCCGTTATTCACATATATAATGGTATAGTAAATTTCTATTTTTCAAAGAGTGGCTACCATTTTATTCAAACATTAGTGTAGCCTAAGAAAGAAAGTAAATATCCACTTTGTGAATACCAGGGCCGCCGAGAGCCAAATCGGGCCCCGGGTACAAGGTTGAGAAGCGGGCCCCCAATGACATATTCTCATTTCGAGGTAGGGGGCGAAATTTTCTGAAATACCTCCACCCATCCATTCATAGGCTTAATGTAATTTTTAGAATATTTCTAGGCAAGATCTGAATTTCACTCAACTTAAAAGTATCGTTTTCTTGATAATACGATGAGTAACAAGTAATAAATGGGGTCTGGGGGTCTTCCCTCAGAAAATTTTTGAAAATATGCCCTAGAAAACTGGGAATTTACTCATTTTTGGACCTTTACTTGAACAAATTAATTTCCAAAATATTCAAAATGATACCCGTCTTAGTACTCAATATGAAAAGATTCGGGTGCCGGGACGCGTATTTGACAAGTGCACATTCATCTTGCAACAGGGGGAGGGATCTCTCATTTCAACCAATCAGAGCGCAACGGCATCAAAGTAAGACTGAAACAAGATAGTAAATAAACATGCAAGCGTGTTTTTGCTTTATTCATTGCTACGCAAACGCTTATTAATTGTAAATGTAATCCAAAACATGTCAGTGGATATAACATTAGTGATCAACGATGAACCTCATTTAAAACCATGCTTAGGTATTGTGTCATTGATTTTAATAGCGCAATTTTTTTTTACTTGAAATCAAAACTAGCTTGTGGTATATTAGTCTTTTTGAACTTACCAGATAAAAATAAAAATAAATCAATAATGGACTACGTTTTCCCACTGTACTTTTAACTTAGCATACATGTAAACAAAAAAAAGACATCTTTATAATAAATAGAAACGTCCTAGAAAGAGATGGCTGGACGAGGTTGAAGAAGATTTGAGGAAATTAAGGGTGAGAAATTGGAAGACAAGAGCCAGGGATCGGAGAGGGTGGAGCTGCCTTGTGAGGGAGGCCTACATGGACTGTAGAGCCGAGGAGGAAGGAAGGAAGGAAGGATAATAAATAGAAATAGTGATCTTCAATAGAGCAGAATTCCCTTATTACCTAATCTTTTAAGTGTTTTTATTTAAGGCACTTAAAAATGCTCGATTGCTGTTTTAGTTCAATTGATAAAGTATTTCTGTGACTGGTAGACAATGTCCACTAGAAGATACCTATTTAAATTACACTACTATATATAAATATGTTTTATAAGTGATGAAAAAATTTTGATGAACCTAAGTTAGCTGTATTCTAAGCTAGAAATTTCTTTAATAGCGATTTTTACTGGAATTTATATCTGCTCGAATCACGCATTTAAACTCGGAAAGAGCTTTAAATTCTTTTTCTACGAATTTATAAACGTAATCAGGCGGCAATAACTCTTCTAGAGTCATCGTAAAAATTTAAGAACACAACGATCAGCACTATTAAGAATCGCGAATAGACATCAGAACAGCGCGCCAAAGCGTTTGTTTTGTTTACACACTTTCAGTTGCGCTCTGATTGGTTGAAATGAGAGATCCCTCCCCCTGTTGCAAGATGAATGTGCACTTGTCATATACGCTGCCGGGACCCCCCCCCCCCTCTCGTCAGGCCTGGTTAATACAGACAGCCCGAAAAGCACATTGACCTTGAAAGCCCGTTGAATCAAACACGTATTCTCGAGATTTTTGTGTGGCGCCATCTGTGAACATCATTTTGAACTAAACAATTTTATTGCTGATCAACCGATGCCAAAAATGAAAATCGTTTTTACTTAGATTATTTTTCTAGATTTTATGAATTTTGGAAATATCTAAGGACTTTTCGTGCACACTTTAGAAATTAAAAGTAATCCTTAAAAAATAATTTTACGTATGCAAATTCTTGGAAAAATATCTTTATCGCGCAAGATGTGTCAGTGTAGGATTGACTAATTTGTAAGAAAAAGATCATGCACAAGTGTCTTTCTTTGACAAATAGGAAGGAAATCTACTCTAATTTCATAAGTTATTGGATTCATGAGCAAGCAAAGCTTGCTTTTTAGTTATTCCAGTCCGATTAGTCGGTTACAGGGTTCCAGCAGCGTAAGCTGCTCTTGCCCCTCACTGGATATGTCTCGCCTCTAACACAATTTACCCCGGGTCATGACAATAACTGTTCCACAATCCACTTTAGTCGGTTACGGGGTACCAGCAGCGTAAGTCGTTCCTGCCCCTTAGCAGCAGAGTCGCGTCTCGGTACGACCTCATTGGCTATGACACGCCTCTAAACCAGGCTAACCTGGATGCGATAACTGTTCCAGTCAGATCTGTTATTATTTATAAGAAATTTATAAATTATTACTGGTGGTAAAAATAATCATCTTTGGAAACTATTTACACTTTCTCAGTTTTTTTTTAAGTTTAATATGACCACCACTTTTATTTTTATGTTTTTTTATTTAGGTGTTTTAATCAGGTACCGTTCAGTACTTGTTCCCCGCCAGCTTACCTACAGCTAACACACATGAGGAATGCGGTTGATCTCATAACCCCTCTTCGAGTGTTGAATAATTGCTGAGGCATGGGTAAAAGGTATGGGCCGTATTCAGAAACTTTTAGCACGTTTATGAACCGATACGATAACGATGATACGAGACGGAGAACGATCTATCGAAATGCTCTCGAAACGATCATTTTGAAACGAGTACTCCAGCTCACTCGTCTCCTCAAAAACGAGTAATTTAGACGACTCTGATTGTTCGAAAATAAATTCGCGTCATCGTTGGGAATGGAAATAAACAAACCTCCCAACGATGACGCGAATTTATTTTCAACCAATCAGAGTCCTCTAAATTAATCGTTTTTGAGGAGACGAGTGAGCTGGAGTACTCGTTTGAAATTGATCCTTTCGATAGATCGTTCTCGGTCTCGTATCGGTTCATAATCGTGTTTAAAGTTTCTGAATACGGCCGATAGCTGTTACGGGCAAAGTCATAAATCGGGTATTATTAATAATGCCCGAAAGCCCCCCCCCCGTAGATCCGCCACTGATTATAACTATCAAGTGTAACAATAAAAGTAAATTTCATAAATCTTCATTATAACCAAAATATCTTAATTTTAAACTTATTTTTTATTTTATTGACTTAAAAGAAAAGCTTCTATTTTTATTTCAATAATATAATTTGTAATTATTTAATTTATGATCTTTAAATTTTATCACGCTGCGCTTATTAATCCACAAGTTGCTGATGAAAAGTAAAAAGCTATGCACATTGCACACACTCAAAAATATAACGTCATTTAAAAGAACTTTATAAAAATAGTTAAAATAGAATTATTTTCTGAAATACTGCTAAGAATTATGTTTATAACTTGTATTTGCTTGAATAAGTTTGGTAACAAAATGCTTAAGAAATTTCTCTCTTTCTCTGACTAAAAAATTTCTTTAAATAAAATATTTTTGCTAGTGTGAGATTCAAAATATCCTAAAAAAATTACCTACTTATCAGAGCTGATTATTTTTTTTTGTAAGATCATAGTGGAAGAGCCAGAGTTCTAATTAAATTTTTATAAATAATTATTTTAAGATTTAGGGTAAAACGTTAACAGCTGCTATAAAATATAGTGCTTTGAACGAAAAAAATAATGTAAGATGGTCCTCCACAAAGATTGAATCATCCGTAAATGAATTTAAACATCAATCGTAGTGGCATTAAGAATGATCATCATTGAGGATAGAACCCGTGAACTTCCGATTATGAAGACGTTACTCTAACCACTATACAACGATTTTGAGGCAATATTATTTGAAAAAAAAAAAAAAAAAACTGCGCCAAATCATGGATAACCAGCCAAATATATTTCCTTAAATTAGATATTAGAATAGTTCTCGCCAATCTTTCCTATCAGAAGAACGATTCTGCGATTATTTCAAAATTCCGCAATTCCGTCACTGGAGCAACTGTAACGATTTTTTTGACGTCGACTGTACATCATTGAGGGAATCGAGTCCACCTTCCCGAAAAGCATCAAAATTGATAGTTTAGCTTAACGAGTTTATTGCTTTTAAACGAGTGATATTCTACACTCGAGTGTATCACTCGAAGTTTGCTCTTATAGCGACAAAAAACTCGGTACGGATTAATTACGCTATAAGAGCTTCCACTGTACTTCTCATTTAATGCGGATTTTAGCTCTCGGAATTCTTTGTCTCGGATCCGTTATTGGCGGATCATATTTTCTGAAACTCTCATATGTGTTTGCCTCGATATATGTCAGGGGAACCAGAAAATTACATATACATGAAATAAAATTTTGTGACCCCCAAAAAATCAACCCATTCTTATATTTTGTACACGAGTTTATTTCTCTTCCTTCTCAGTGTGCGGCGACGTGGAGAGCGTGGAACTCCTCCTGGAGCACGGCGCTAACCCCTCCCTGCCCGACGCCATGGGCGCCTGTCCGATACACTACGCGGCGCAGATGTGCGGTCCGCACGCGCTCAACGGGAAGGACCCCGAGACGGGGGTCCGCACGCTGCAAGCGCTCGTGCGGCGGGGCGCCGCGCTGCGCTGCCGGGACCGCGACGGCAGGGAGCCTTTGCTTTGGGCCGCCAGCACAGGTAGATTTAAAAAAAAACACGGTTATTTTTATCTCCTGTTTAATCCATTGGTTCCCAAACTTTTTGGGACCACCACCCCCTTTTCCAAGAAGAAATTTTTCCACCGCCCCCCTTTTGCCCATAATTTGCTTATATTTCATAGAATTTTATACCAATGTTGTTATAAAAAGAATAATTAGGTAATAATTATATAACACCTTAAAATAATTAAGGATAGTAATTCAGCTGGATGAAATTTTGACTAAAAAATTAAAATCTTAATTAACTACACTCACTTAAAACCTGGAGGGGGAAAAAAGGACTGTTTTTGTCCGGTTTTATTAAAATAACCTACGGTTTTTGTTCCGTTGTAGGATTTAGTAACAATTCCGACGGTTTACGTTCAAAACCGACGTTTTTTATCCTGCTGTAAATTTAAAACCGATTCAAATTTTCAAACTTAATAAAAACAGACGTTTTTTTCCGGTTGCAGGGGATTTAATACCAAGTACACTTCTTAAACCGAATTAAAAACCGACGGTTTTTCTTTGATTGTTAAAAGGGTCGATTTTTTTCCCTTTTTGAAAATCTATTTGTTATGCATGAATACGCTTATTAAATTTAAAGTATCGAAGGAATCGTTTTTTAAAATAAAGACAGTTTATAAACTGAGCAGAACAAGGTTTTAATATAAGAGTGTTTCAGAAAGTCTAAAGTAGTGTTTCCCAATTTGCAATGTGATTTTTGCAAGCAATTTGATTTTGTAAGGGGCAATTTGAAAATTTTCAACGAAATTGCCACTATATGTATGTAGCTAGCTTTTTGGGTACCAAGGACGAGCCTCTGCCTCTTTTGGTTCTACATAATTTGATTCAGTGTGTCTATGTTAGTGTGATGTTTTTGTGTTTATGTACGATTTGTACTATTTTTTTTTTGTTTCTATCTTGTATTTTATTTTGTCTATGGTCAAATAAAATTCTATTCTATTCTAAAAAAAGAAATTGCCCCCCAGGTGGGGCACGAACCTAAAACCCTGGATGAAGATACGTTACTTCTGAAGTTACGTAGTTAAGTAACGTCTTCATCCAGGGCTTTACATGAACCACCAGGTTTTATTTACTTTCCAAGGATTTTCGAAAAAGGATTGGCGTAAGTTCAGAATCGCGGATGTGCCAAGTTGGCAGCTGAATTTTGTGAGATAAATAGCCTTTTGTAGTTTACATTAAATGCAAAATTAGGGATTAGCTTAGTACGTAAAAAGACCAAAAATCGCCAACCATCAGTGATTCTGAACTTGCACTGAGAGTAACCATCAATTATTTCCTCATGGAAACCAAAACATAACATTTATAAAACCATTTGATTGGCTTAGAGACCCTATAAAAATTGTGTGTAATCTTAAATGGGTTGCTTGGAAACTTAAGAAAGGCTTTGGTGGGGCATGGACCGAAAAGGTGGGGAAACACTGGTGTAAAGAAGTAAACATCTCTGAAATGTTTAAAATTTTGTTACAAACTCAGAGTGGTTTAATTTTTTAAGGTTTATTTTGGCTATGGGAAGGATCACAAATAACTTTTGTTTTCAAAAATAAAAAAGGTACATATATCGGAAAACAACCTGTGTAAAAAAAAAACTCGCAAGAGTTTTTTAAACTGTTTAAATCCTTAATTTACACTTCAAGCTTAAAATTTTCAAATAGTATTCCCTATAGACGACATTAGTCATTACGTCACTTGCTTGTTTGGAAACGTTGATTCCATCCGTGATTGGTTCCGTACGGATCCGTACGGATTTACTTCCAATCACGGAACCAATCACGGATAGAATCAACGTTTCCAAACAAGCAAGTGACGTCACACTAATGTCGTCTATTCTGGGCTTGCTTTTTTCTTGACATTAATATTACTTAAGTATTACTTTAAGAGCAAAAATAAATCAAACAATTTGTTTTAAACTTTTTTGGTTTTAATACTGTTTTTCTTTTAATAATTTGAAAATTTTCACTCTCTTTAAAGTCGTTGTTTTTGCACAGTTTTATAGTGTATATTCACCATAATTATCAACTATTTTATCTCTTAATTTTTTCAGCCAATTTTCATTGTTCAATCTTTTAAAACGAATTTCAGGAAGCAGCGAGGCGGTTCTCATATTATTTGCAGCCGGTGCCAACGTAGGATCTACCGATAAAGATGGCCTTACCGGTATGTGTGTTAATTTTTCATTTAAAAAAAACTGTTATTAAAAAATGTATTTCTTTTCCTTATTTTTGTGTTCTATCAATCATGAGCCGTAACTATGCCGGATATGGGTTCTTAAACTGAAAGTCTGTCAAAAAAAAAAAAAACCTGGGTCTCATTTCAAGTTTCATAGAGACTTTGAAAACAGAGTGGTAATAGATATTTAAATGTTACGGGTAATCAATAAGTAAACTAGTTACATTTTCAAAAAACGTTCTAAGGAAGTCCATATCGTCCGCTTGAAATCTTAAAACGAAAACTAAAACTTTCTAATGCACAGAGGGCTCGCAGTACAAATACAACAGTTGCTTTGAGAGGAGGAGATACCTGGTTCTTACACCAAAGGCCTCATATTGTCTTTGAGTTTTTTCCCATGAGTTTTGAATCACCCTGTATACAAAAATAGAAACGGATAGGTACTCTCGGGGGAGTCTGTAACCCCTAGACCCCAGGTGGAGGATAGGGGAAAGCCTCCACTGGATCTTCTTTGGGTGGGAGAAAGGAAATAAAATACTTCTTAATATAAAATCTTCTGCGGACCAACATGCACAAATCCAACCACTACAGAGGCAATGGCACCCCATTTTCTATGGACAGTGCAATATAATAACAAGCAAGAAATCTTACTTATAAAAAATCGAGTTATATTTTGACCATCATAGGATTTTCATACATAAATAGGAAAAAAGGATTTAATCCTTCAATTTTAAGAGGGTGGAGGATTTTAAATGGCACTGGTTATTTCCACGAAAGTAACAACTCAACTCTATCTAATATCGTTACTTCTGAAAAATAACAAGTTAAATTAAAGCAAAATATTCAAAAATAGCAGCCTGGAATCGAACCGGAGACCATTAGGTTACTAGACGCACACTCTACCACTAGGCCATCGGTGCTGATGCCAGGATTGATTAATAACATAATTTTAACGTTATAAAACACGTAATAACAAACTCCTATTACTGCGCATGCTTCAACTTTCACGGAAATAACCATTTCGATTTTTAAATTACAAAGGTGTGGTCTGTAAAGGTTCTAATTTCACTTACCATTTGGATGTTGGATCTCTATTCGATCATAAACCAAAGCTTTCTTCTCTCTATGTGCAGCTCTACACTGCGCAGCCAGCCGCGGCCACACGTCCTGCGTGGAGACGCTGGTGACGCTCTGCGGGGCGCGCGTGGACGCAGGGGACGCAGTGGGCTGCTCCCCGCTCTTCTACGCAGCTGCGCAGGGCCACGCGGACGCAGCGCAGGTGCTGCTTAAGTACGGAGCCGACCCCAATCTGCAGGACAACAAGGGAAGGACGTAAGTGTCTGTTTCATCAGTTTGAAAAATCTATTTAACACTTATTCTGCGTGAATACTCCTTTGAGTAATATATCGCAGTCGACTCCGCTTAATGTGATCCCGGTTAACCTTATAATCGGATAATATTGTCGAAATTGACTGGTACCGATCACTCCTATTTAAATTAACCCAAAAAGTATCGTTTTATGTGATCAGTATAACGTTTAATGTTATCAAAATTTAGTAAATCCATTAAAAACCTCCTTGTTTCTGTTGGAAAGCCAATTTTTAATACGTAATGAGCCATTAATATATGTAGTGTGTCATATGATCCGCTCCTATATATTTCTTTAAGAATGTTTAAGTTGGAAAATACATACTAGATTTTCGTTTTAAATGGTTTAATTAAGACTACACAGTTGTGATTTTAATGCAAACACTCGAGTTACACTGTTTGTCACTTTTCATTATAGTAGAACCGCTCATTATTATAAATCGGATGTTGTTCTATCTTATATCTTGGTACATCTGGTACAAATATGATATCTGGTACAAATATGGTACATGATATCTTGGACAAATTAATGTGATCACATTAAGCGGAGTCGACTGTATAAAAATCGATCATTCCAGGACATTCTAATAAAAGTGAGAAAATACATTGAAGCTTTTAAAAAAAGCAGCTTTTGATTCTGTGATTGTTTTTATAATTTTAAATGGGTTTCTCGATTTTATGAAGTTGTATTAAAAGGTTGTTCACGTTCAGCAGTGCTCACTGTCAGGTCCATTATAAGTACTCACCTTTTGCACTAGATGGCAGCACCACAAGACCTCTCGCTCCTTTTCCCCTTTTCCGAAATGAATGTGGATATAAGTACTGCAAAGAGGGACAGGGATAACCAAAACCATTAAATAATGTAATCATTAAACACTATATAGTACTGAATTATACTTTTGTCACAACTAAATTAGTAGAAAATGTATACATTTTTACCTCAACCTGTGAATACTCTTTATCGTCGTTCAACACAAAAATATTTATTACTATTCTGTGTTCTTAAAATATTTATGTTTTTTTATTAGTCAACAATTAAGAGACTTAATAATTCACATATTTTAAAATATGCCTATAATTTTCAAATGAAGATTAAGTCTTAATTCACTTTTTGTGGCCTAGCCGGAAACAAATTCAGTGATGGATTTTGCACTTAACTTATACGTATGTGCCTTGATATCAAACGACTGACTTCATTTATATTTTTTTATTGAATTTATGTTCCTAGATTTAGTATTTTTTAAGCTTCTTAATTTAATTCTTACTTTTTATTATTTATTTTATTGAATTTATATTCCTAGATTAAGTATTTGTAAAGCTTCTTACTTTAATTCTTACTTTTTATTATTTTTTATCTATTTTATTGAATTGAATTTCAAATATTAAATATTTTTTAAGCTACTTAATTTAATTCCTACTCTCACAGGCCTGCCCACTGCGCAGCTGCCAAAGGTCAATGGGAGATCGTGCGCATTCTGGACAGCAACGGAGCCGACCTGTGGCTGAGGAACAGCCGAGGCAACCTACCCCTGCACGAAGCGGTACAGTCGGGAAGGAAAGGTACAGCCAGTTCAAATTTACACAGTAGAGTCATTTGAATCAATTTAAGTTTGTAATAGTCTCAGTAATTGACAGAATCTTTTATTATTTTAAGGGAGGAGGTGTTATTATCCCGTATGACACCAAAATATTTGATTTCAAAAAGATTGTTGGCTATACTAGACAGCAACTTAAGTTGACCCTATGAAGTCACAAACAAACAAAGTAGTTCTCATTGCGGTGTCTGAATTTTGAGTGAAATGAAGAACGTCAATGGACTCTAACCGCCTATCTGGTTCGAGACTTCACGGAACCAACACGTGACCTACAACTTAGCTTGCAATTGGTTACCACAGATACTACACTAGTAGATCTTCTAGTGTAGTATCTGTGGTAACCAATTGCAAGCTCAGTAGGTCACGTGTTGGTTCCGTGTGACGTCAGACGGTTAGAGTCCATTTAAAAATATGATTATTTTGTTACATAGTGTCTTTTCAATCCCGATTTGCGTACCGAAACTCCTCCTATCAACCCAAGAGGCTTTCTGTTTACCGATTTCTCCCTCCGCATTTGTGACGTGTTGGTTCAAGAAACGTTGCTGTCGAGTATAAGTCAGACTCTTAAGCCTGATTTGCTTAAGCCCTCATTTTTATGGTCTTAAAATCTGGCCATCTTATCATCGTTGTGGAAAAGTAGCAAAAAATGGTCGCAATGAATTCTTCTCCTATTGAACTAATATGTTTTTGGTAATAAGTAGAGTAATATAGGTAAACAAAGGGGGAAATACCCTTCAAATCCCATTATTACATTTGAGAATTTCAAAATTTTGACTTCTTGGGAGTAGTTGATGGGAGTAGTAAGACCGATTGGACGAATCCCAATAAGACATCTCAAAATGAATCTCGTATATCTATTATTCATTGATCTTACTTTAAATTTATTCCAAGAAATTATAGGCAGAATTCCCAGTTTTTGAGCGTTTACAATTTCCCCTCCATCAACAATCCTTGACATTGCAAATATTCAATTTTTCAATTTGGAAAGCATACACTACTTAGCACTAGCGGATCCAGGGGGAGGGGCTTGAGCCCCCCCCCCCAAAAAAAAAATGAGTTAAAACCGTTATTTTAAGGTCAAATTTTCAAACATTTTCTGGGGGAGGACCCCCCAGACCCCCTTAGTACTTGTATCTCTATTATTACAACTATATTTTATATTAAGTTTGTCAAAACGCAAAAATTCTACCATAAAACTATATCCGAAATTCGGATGAGGCGTACCAAAACAAAATGAAAAGTGGGTTTTTTTTACTTAAATTTCCAAAAAAATTCTGGGGGAGGACCCCCAGACCCCCTTTTAGTGGTTAGAGCAGGATAATTCACTACCTGTTCCATATTAAAATAATCAAGATACAATTGGATTATGAAAATTCTCAGCCCCCCCCCAAAAAATAAAGCAAATTCTGCATCCGCCACTGCTACTAAGCTCATTAAGCAAAACATTTTATCTATCTGAAACTCCTTCAATACCCATTTCGTCAAATCACTTTCAACCATTCTAATTCCTTGTCTTGCAGACCTGGTGCAGTGGTTGCTGCAACAGTGCCCGAAGGCTGTGAACGCCACCAACATCACGGGACGCACTCCCCTGCACATAGCCGCGCAGAAGAGCAGCGTCGAGATGTGCGAGGTCCTCATCGACTATGGCGCCCACCTAAACCCTCTCATGGTCAACGCCAAGGTATGATAGGGAACTGAACAGTCTACATTATAAAATCCTTTAATTTCCATCGTACAATTTATGCACATGGAAATGAGATATCGATTTGATGCATAGATTTAATACATAGATTAACAACAGATACACTCAATATCTCGAAAAACAACACAGGTCTGAAAAAAAAACTTTCTAAAAGCTGTTTTGGGTATTTCAACTGATTTTGATAATATTTGGTGCGCTGAATCCGAATATGACCTCCATTTTTCTCCTACACGTCAGGTTTTTTGACAATTTACGTTTTATATTAATAAGGGAAATACCTCAAAATTAATGAATATAGACTAATAAAACCAATTATTTAATTCAGAATATTCCGTAAAACATATTTTCCTATGTATTTTGGTGCGCTGAATCCAAAAATGACCTTTGTTTTGTCCTAAAATATCATGTTTGCTTACAATTCAGGTAAAAAGGGCAATATCTCAATAAAAGTTAAATTAAATTTTAAAAAATAATTTTTTATTCAAATTTCTTATAGAAATGATTTTTCTTATGGATTTTGGTGTGCTAAATCCGAAAATGACCACCGCTTATTTTTAGGACGTCGAGTTTTTTAACAATTTAGCTAAATATGTAAGAAAATACAATTTCAATATAAATGAAAATTTCTCACAGAAATTTATTTTTATTAGATATTTTTCATGATAAAAATAACTCCTGTAGTTTTCTTTAGCAGCTCATTAAAATATAATCCATCATTGGTTCATGAAAATCTAGCGAAGAAAAGAATCCCGCACTCTTGTACTACTGCATTTTCTCCCATAGAAAAATACACGGAGTCTGGTCGAAGTGAGGCGAGCCGAGACGCCAGCGCGATGCTGCTCACATTAAACTCTTCTCTGGGGATTTCTTTGACAGTTAGGGACTTATGGAAATATGCATCTTAAAGGCCTTGATATGAACGATATAAAAATAGCTTTAACTAAAAATTTCGTTGAAAACTCTCGGATAAAAAAACACCTAAAATTGGGGAAAATAGGCCAAAATTAAAAATAAATATGCGTTTTATGAAAAATCCTGACGTGTAGAATTTTTTTTCATTATTTTTCCCGTAATCAGCACACCAAAATACATAGGAAATCGATGAAATTACTCAAACAGCTTTTTCGTTGCAGACCTGTGCAATTATGGTTATTTAAATTGCAACTGTTCGGGAATAAATATGAATATGTTGTCGTTGCTTATCACATCACATCTAGTCCAACCTGGGAGATGTTAAATCCTGAAAAACAGTAAAGTTGGCTTGTTTGAAAACCAATACACTTTAAGGTAGTGTTTCCCGACCTTTTTCGGTCCATGCCCCACCAAAACCTTTCTAAATTTTCAATGCTCCCCATGTAAGATTACGCATAAATTTTTACACTTAAAAATGTAATATTCAATTGAAAACAAGGTGGTCAATGCCCCACCTGATTTATAGTGTTCGGCACTAGTTAACTAGAACTAGTTGCAATTAGTAGTTAACTACCGATCAACTAGTAGTTTAACTACTTTTGGTTTAAACTAGTTTAACTATTAGTTGAACTACTTTTTTTAATAACTACTAGATGAAACTACTTTCAAATTTTCAAATACTTTAAAAAAATTTTTGTTTAAAATTTCAAAAATTTTTAAAAATTTTATTAAAATATACAAAAAATTACACTGCTATTTATAGCTACAATGTCGTGGTAGAGTACTCAAATACCATAACCAGAAATAAAGGCCCGTTTTGAGCGAAGCATAATGTTTTTTGTGATATAGATAAGAAAGATTATTAGAATTTTGCCAAAAAGTATGTTATGAAATTAAATAGACTAGTTAACTAGTAGTTAACTACTTTGGGAAATAGTTAACTACTAGTTGCAACTAGTCCTAGGAAAAAATAGTTAACTACTAGTTGCAACTAGATTTTCCCAGACTAGTTAGTAGTTGGTAGTTAACTACTTTTTGACCATTAGTTGCCGAATACTACTGATTTAGTTGAAAATTTTTAAATTGCCCCATGGTGGGAATCACTGCTATAAGGTTTGGCCTGGATTGAGGCATAAGAGATACACTTTAAGATCTGACGCATGTCATAGTGTCCGAAGATGGATTGTTGAGCTTTACAAGAGCAGTTCATTTCAAAAAATAGAAATGTTATGACTATCAATAAAGAAAGAGGTGTAGTAATTTTAATACCGCAGTGCTATGAAAAATCTAATAAAATATAATTCAGCGGTTCCCAAAGTGGTCCATATGGACCCCCAGGGGTCCACAGCAACTTTCAGAGGTCCACGGGAAAAACTTTATTAAAATGAAACTTTTGATATGTTTCAAAAATTTTGTCTTTTGTTTTGATGGCCAAAAAGTAGCTTTAGAAAATTTTTTAGCATACTAATATTCAAAAAATTTTCGAGGGAGGACCCCCGAACCCCCCCCCCTATTTGCCTCTTAAATAATCGAGTAGCTTTGGTTGATCTTCAGAGCGTAGCAAGGGACTATAGGGGCAGCTGCCCCCCCCCCTAAATTCTCAGTTTGTTATTTTTTTTTTTGAAAAACTTTATTCAAGTAATAGTACATAATAATTTTCCTTGAAAAAATTGTGTGGCTTACAAGAAGCGGTTCTGTTCTGCCCAAAGAGTCTCAAAATGAGCTAAAACACTACTTTGAGGTGCAAATTTTTAAAAATTTTCTAGGGGAGGACCCCCAGACCCCCAACTTTTCAGCTCACAGACTATCTGTAGGGAAATTTGTTGGTTTTTTTTATCTTAAAATGTAGTGATATTACAAATTTAGATTTGTTTTTATTTCAACCTTTTTAAATGTTTGATTGTTATAATTTCCTTAAAAATATTGTGTAGTAACCATATGAATCAATGTTTTTAAATATGCAAATCAATGCACGAAAAACACGCTTGAAAAATTACAAAATTTATGAGTGGTTTAGAAATATACAATATCATAAACATAAGAAATTTAGCTACTTTTTGAACGGTCCCTAAGACAGGGGGTCCACGGGGTACGAAAAATGTCGTCAGGGGGTCCATGAGCCAAAAAAGTTTGGGAACCCCTGATATAATTGTATTTAATATGTCATATTTTTTTTTTGAGTAAAAGATTAAAAAGTTTTTAATCTGTAATGGAAATCACAAATATACCATCATTAATAGATGCAATGCAAAGGTATGAAACCAATTTCTTAGTAGTTCACAGAAATTTAAATAAAATTTAAATTGCGTTTTCTGAAATGATTTTTTATTACTTCTTTCGAAATTTATGCTATTTTTTAAACTTATTGATTGACTTTTAGGGCTTCCTGATGAGTCCTTTGGATGCGTCAGTGTACCAAGGAAATCAAAGATGCGCAAAATACTTACAACTACATGGAGCCGTGCCAGCAACAAAAGTTCTAGAGAATAACGATATCAACAGGTAAGAGTAATTTTAATGGTCCCTCCTGTCCCTCCTTTTTGGCGTAGAACTCAATGTTACCCACAAAATTTATAAATTACATACGCTAAAAAATTCAAGTATCAATTTTTATGTATTAAAAATTCTCCTTGACCAATTAAGGGATTTTGAAGTTTATGTCTCAAATAAAATGTGGAGTTAAATCCTCACCCCGAATCAAAAGCTGTCATGATATAAGGGACCATCCATAAATGATGTCACACTTTTTTTTTCAACATTTTTGATCCCCTCCCTCCCCTATGTCACAAAGTGTCACACTTCACCATACCCCGTCACGGACTGCTTCCAATAATAAGTTTAGAATAAGGTTGGTAAGAATTTGGGACCCGATGTTTTTATTGAAGTTTAAGTGCACCCCACCTTATAAGTTCAAAGTGAACTCTTATTTCGTTGGTATGATAATGTCATTTAAGCTACATTTTCCAGAAAAATTTTTTTATTAAGTTTTATTAATGATTTTCAATGTGTGATGTCACAATTCTTGAAACCCCCCCTCCCCCCTTTGTCACAAAGTGTCACAGATTGATGAACCCCCTCCCTCCCCTCTAAGCGTGACGTCATTTATGGACGGCCCCTAACTAACTCATGATTAAATACATAGTTTCTGAATACATTATGGAAAAGCACCGTAAATAAAGCACAATGTAAAATTAGAAACTATAGCTAGAGAAAGTTGGGAATATTGATTTGTTTCCCAACTTACATTTGTGGTTTATTAACACAAGAACACACATTTTGCGCAAAGAACCTGTTTATCTTTAACTAGTTTCTGATTAACTATACTCGACAGCAACGTTTCCTGATCCCAGTACGTCACTAAGCGGAAGGAGAAAATGCGTAAACACAAAGCCTGTTGGGTTGCTAGGAGGAGTTTCGGTACGCAAATCGTGATAAAAAGACACTAAATTTACATGGGTTAAGCAAAAGAATGATATTTTTAAATTGACATTCTTCATTTCACTCAAAATTCAGACACCGCGATGGGAACTACTTTGTTTGTGAGTGACGTCATAGGGTCAACTAACATTGCTGTCTAGTATAATAATTGAAATTCAACACTACCTTGAAGTACTTAACTTACTCTATTTTGAAGGAACCTCCTCTTTTCCCTCGGAAACTACGCCTACAACCAAAAAGAACGATCAGACGAGGAACTAGTCTCTGCCACCACCTTCGCCCCTGCCCCTAGGGCCCCTGCGACCCAAGAGGAGGAAGAAGGACCCCCTCTGAGGGACGCACAGACCCGCACCATCCGAGGGGCCGACCCCTTACCCCAGCCAGAAGTGCCCCCAGAATCCCTGCTCACCAATGTTATGGCGGAGGAGCCCACCGATGCATCTGTGCATATACATTTGAGCAGAGATGATCTGTGGTCATTGTGGGAGTCGCTTATGCAGGTGAGAAGTTTTGTTTCTCGTTCCCTTTCTGTTGATGTAATGAGTTTTTAGGAAACATTTTGGGGGGAAACTTATAGAGAGTGTAGTTTAGCGAAGGACAATTCTGAAACACATAGAAAAGTTTCAGAAGGAAAAGAGACAGCTGGCTGGTCCAACCAGAACGTTCCAGAGTTAACAGGGGCATTATCAAAAGTACATGCACTATGCCTATGTGCGTCCCAGACCAAAGATGCCAGCAGCTAAGAAAGATGCGAAATTACTGAGGGCCGAATGCAGCTTTAGAAAAATGAGTTGAAACGTGGTTTATATTTTTTTAGTTGGAATGTCTTCAAAAAACCTGTAAGCCAAAAATTAATCGAGGAAAATGTAAAAAAAAACACCCGAGGTAGACTTATCTTTGTAGAATTAATGTGACGTATGGAACAACACGTTTAGTTCGTTGGTCCTTTTGGTGCTTGTTTGACTCGTTTTTTTTTAACACCTCAGGCCCTAAAACTTTTGTCCTTAAGAGGTTGTCTATAGGACAATAACACAATTTTTATTGTTGCTAAGTTAAAGCTATACCCAATCCCTCCAATGTTTCGGAATATTTTTAGGACGTCCTGTGTAACAGTGCACGTTTCCACTTATCTGGATCTGTGCTACATAGAGACCGATTGGTCAAATCATAATCACAGCTCAAAATGACTTTTTTTGCTTCTCTGCTATTTTTTTCAATGGTCATCATTTCAGGATCTATTGCCTTACTACCGCATCCTGACAAATATAAACGATGCCTTATTACCTTCTAGTCATAAAAACACAACAAAAACTAAATCCAATTCTATCCTCCACCAGGAGCTGACATCAGAAATGTCCGAAGACAAGGAAGGCTCCGAAATCTCTTCGGAAGGCAAAGTCCGTCAGCTGAAGCCCATCCTGACCAACGTGTACCTCCGGACGTCCAGCACGCGTTCTCAGGACGTCATCGCGGGAGAGTCCATCCTGGACAAGAACGTTCCGGGGGTGGAGGATGACGAACGAGGGAAGAAGCCAAGGACGGTGCCGGAAGGGTCCACTAGTAGGAAGAAGCATCATAGAGTGTCCAGGGAGGATTTGAAAACTACACTGCCAAAAGTTTCGGAGGTGAGCTTTTTATTTTTATATGAGTTGCATTTTTTTGTAATGTCTCAAGGAAACTGGTGTAGGTTGTTTAAGGATGTTAATCATTCTGGAAAATGAAGGGATATAATAGGGTTCTTTTTAATGGGTGTATGTGCCAAGTTTAGAAACTAAATGATGCTGGTAGTACCTGCAGGTAACGAAATTTCGCCAACTTCAGCCAATAGCATAATATTTTCAATACCTTTTGTCATGTGTAGCTCTTTCAACGCAATTTGCAACGAAATATAATTTCTAAGCAGTGAAAATTTGGGATTTTTTCTTTTTGCAATAGTGGACAAAAAATGGCCTTAGGAATAAATTTATTTGTAAATAATCAAATGAGATTGTATTTTGGAGACGGAATTCAATGACATATCAACTAATAAATTCCAGAAAAACAACGTGGTTTATTTGCACAAAGTTAAAATCAATTTAAAACATACAAATTTGTTTCGAGGATGCTTGGATCCTCTTCGTCAGTGTCAGTTTTCACTGACGACTGATTCACTGAAACTGGCGAAGAAGATCCAAGCATCTTCGAAGCAAATTTGTATGTTTTAAATTGATTTTAACTTTGTGCAAATAAACCACGTTGCTTTTCTGTAATTTGTATAGCCTTGCACATTTTTCTTTCATTCTACATATCAGCTAACATAGTATATTAGTCGTAGTAAAAAATGTATCCAATAAAATCTTTAATTATTTATAAGAAGCGTTCATAGCTGGTGAATGTTTTTTATCTAACAGTAATTTGTTTTCTGAGTTTCTTAGCTATGTTAATTATTTACACATGTCAGCAAAAACTCCGATTGGCGATATTTTCCCCTTTTAAAATACCAATTACGGCCACTCAAAATAATTTCTTAAATATTTCTATCTCAAAAAGATCATAGTGACCAATCCATTGCTCTTCAAGAACATTAAAACTTGGAAAAACACTGCTCTATAACGGGTTAATTTCCTTACCTCAGGTGGAGAGCATGCCAAACTACGACTGGGACGACGCCCGGCGACCACTCTCAACAAGCCACCTCCAGGACCATCACGACGACGAAGGGTCGGAAGAAGACTCCGTCGCTTCGGACAGCGTGGGCAGCGACACCGAGCACCGCATCAGCGCCGGCGTCAAAGTGACCCGCCTGCGCAAGCGGAGGTCCGACGCTCGCACCTGGGGCAGAGAACCGGAGGAGAGCGAGACAAACAGCAGCGGACACAGGCAGAGGGAGGACAACCCCTACCTCAAGAAGTACTTCCAGAAGCAGGCCCGAGCGGCAGAGATGAGAGGGTACCAGCTGGAGTCAGGGAGGAGGTACAGCCACGTGGTGCAGGAGAGTTACGACGATCACCACAAGAACAGGCCAAAGTCTAGGGACAAGTCTGATGAGAGGTACAACAGGGATCGGGACAAGTCTGATGAGAGGTACAGGGATCAAGACAAACCTGGAGAGAGGTACAGAAATGAAGAGAAGTACAACAGAGATCGGGACAAGTCTGATGAGAGGTACAGGGATCAGGACAAACCTGGAGAGAGGTACAGAAATGAAGAGAAGTATAGAGATCGGGACAAGTCTGATGAGAGGTACAACAGGGATCAGGACAAGTCTAGAGAGAGAGACAGAGATCAAGACAAATTTGGTGAGAGGTACAGAAATGAAGAGAAGTACAGAGATCGGGACAAGTCTGATGAGAGACATCATGATAAGCCCAATGACAAACATGGCGATGGATACCGAAGAAAGCACAGGAGGAAATCTATACGAGAAGACTCTTACGAAAGAGATGGTGAGAAACCCCATAGACGGCATTCCAAGAGTGAGAGAGGAGATGACCAAAAGACTCGCAGAAAGACGAAGTGTGATTGTCATAATATACGAGAAGACTCGTACGAGAGGGACGAGGAAAAGACTCACAAAAGACACAATCGACATCATAAGATCAAATGCGACTGCCGTGAGGACTCTCTGGATAGGTCCCCCATGAGCAGACGGGGCTCCAAGCAGTTTCTGGAGGTGCCATCGCAGAGGAACCTGACAGAAACCAGCGAGGAGCGGTCAGGGGACGTTGAGGGGTCGGACAGACCTTACCATCATCACCACCATCATCATCATCACCATCACCACCGTCCGCCACTGCAGAAGGACGCCAGCCTGCACGAAGACCACTTGTTGAACCATCGCAGAAACAGGAGGCACTACCACAGGAAGAGGTCGAGGCTGAGAAGAGGGGTTGACAGCAGTGTGGACAGCATGGTTGACAAGAGGCACTTTTCGGACGGAGAATGCCAAAACGATCGTTTGCACTCCAGTCTGGAGGAGCAGCGGTCCAAGAGCGAGATGTCGGTCCTCACCAAGCAACAGGTCTCCTCGAGGGACTTCCTGCAGACGCCGATATTCGAGAACCCTCCCATATACGTCACTGACACCGACGAAGACAATGTGAGGCAGGTGGTTGAAATACCTGGTGAAAATGTTCGGCAAGAGGAAGAGTTGGCTAACGGTCCTCAGGAGGAATCTCATGTTGAAGATGACTCATCCAGCAAACGGAATGAAGAGGGTAAGGGCCTTGACGCAAGTGAAGAACAAGGACCTTCGTCTAAGGGTTCTCCTAAAAAAGAATCTGGAGTTGAGCAGAATGTAGAAGACGGTAAGGAACAGAATCTTAAAGTAGACACGATTTCCATTACCGATACTGCCAAGTCCAACAGCGGAAGACCTTCCGCAACAAGAAAGACCGATAAGGAGTCGTCAGTCTCGCGAAGTCCAAAAGCAAAACCGTCCAAGCAGCAGAAAGAATCGAAATCTCGAGCCAGTAGTTCGGTTAGGAACTCCAAAACACCATCGGAGACGAAGACCCGCCGTGACAAATCCCGAAGTCCGGTTAGAAAAGAGAGTAAAATAATATCCCATGAGTCCAAAGCTCATACTAGTCCGAAGAGACTCGACAAAGGCAGAAGGCCGAGCGTCCTGAGAGAGTCTATGGGGACTAAGAAGGTCATCAGTCCTAAACGAGTGGCGAGGAAGACGCCTCCCAAGTCGCTCAAAGCTGCGCACAGTTCGCCAGATCTCCTGGCGAACTCCTCGTCCAGAGATGAGAACGAAGTAACATCTAAGCAGAAATGTCAGTCGGCGTCCATCGAGAAAAGCTCGGTCGTACCAGAAATCAAACTGCACACCGTGGAGGGGGATACCACCGACCTGTTGACCAAAGAGCAGGTAGAGAGCGAGGAGAAGTCTTCGAGGAAGTTGTCATCGAAGTCTATCAACAGTGCTGCGAAAAGAGCCAAAGTGAAAACTTCTCCAAGTGCCAAGGTGGAAAAGGAGGGTGAAAAGTCGAGCGGACAGTTACTGAAGCCAAATGAGAAGAATAGAGGAGGAAGTAGAGCGAAGTATGAATCTGATGTTGGTAGAGAGGAAGATGAAGACGGCAAAGTAGATGATTCGTCTTCTGGAGATGCCAAAGACAAAGAAGGACCTAAATCTGGGCGTGGTAATGAAAGAGACGAGTCATCTGGGTCAGCAGCGACCGTTCCTAGGAAAGAAAATACGAGTGCTAAAGAAGTTGTGAGTGGAGAAACTAGTGTTAAAGGTTCACATGAGGAGGAGGTTAGTGTTGAGGACGATGGAAGACAGGACAGTCAGATTTCCGAGAAATCCCAAGAAAACGTGAGAGAATTTGTTACTGAAATAGATGAAAGTTATGAAAACCTAAAAGAAGATAATGACGAGGAAGCGACAGACGAAAGAACTGAAGTTGGGAAGAAAGATCTGGAAGTACCATCAGGAAAAGATAGGTCACGTCATTCAAATGACGAGAGAAAGCGGGATGCAAGTCATGAAACAACAATTGCAACTGATAAAAATGAAGAAACTCTACAAAAACCTAAAAGTCATAGGAAAGACCGTAGTAAATCACACGACAAGACGAAGGAATTGCAGAAGGATGAAGAAAGATCTAGTCAGAAAAATGAAGATGAAAGAAGTACTGATGTTGTACAAGGATCATCTTTAAATGTACCAGAAAATGATGAAGAACCCCCTATTTCTGGAAAAGATATTCAGAGTAAAAGTAAGTCAATGATGAAAAGTAGGTCTTCAAGACTCTCGGATCTTTCTGAAAGAGATGAGAGCATAAGTTCTCAAATGAAACGGAAATCAGCTTCAATCATGAACGGAGAGGACATTGATGACATCATCAACAAAAACTCTGAAGGAAATGATGCAAGAGAAAGTGGTAAAGAGGACATGAAGATTCCAAATAATGATGGAGATGAAGATGAGAAAGATAGACATCTAAATCCCAGTGACGATGAAGACAGTTTTGATCTACCATTGGAAAGGAACTTCAACATACCGGATAACGTCAATAATCTATCCGGTGGTGAGTCTACATCTGAAGCTGAAACGAAGTTTAGTGACGAAAGCGATGAGAGTCAGCCTCAGCCTGATATAACGGATCTCCTCTTGTTCAATGAAGCAACAAGACAGAAGATCCTGGAAGACGAAGGTGAAAGAGACGATGAAGATGAAGACTACAATGTCTTGCCAGAGACAGAAAGAAGTGATCAAGATGCTGATAGAAATGTTGATAATAATGAAGCATCTCCAGATGAAAACGATCATTATGATGATCCTAAGAACAGGATTGATGATTCCCATTCAACTACAAAAGAGGAAAATGATTGTTTAAAAAAAGAACTGCAGAGTGAAGAAGGTAAAGCTGAAGCCAGTGGGAATTCAGGGATAGCCTTCAAAAAAGAAAAAAGCAAGGATTTTTTAGGAGAATCTTCTATCGATTCCTCCACAAGTAACGTCGTAACGAAGGAAAATTCTGCGAAGAAGGAAGTTTTTTTAGAAGATTCTAACTTACTAATCGAAAACGCGGATGAAAACATCCAAGCTAGAAACGAAAAACCGAAGGAATTGGTCGAAAAAGAAGTCGTTACGACTGATCCTCCTAAACACCCACAAAAACAAGAACCAACGCACAGAGACATCAGTTGTCAAACCATACAAACTAAGGATGATTCTGCTCAGACCAATATCGATATTACTCCTCAGAAAAAACAACGTCTGGAAGATGTGATGGAGGAAGAGAGCCAAACGACGGAAATCCATCGTTCCATTTCTGTCCAGACAGGAAAAGGAAAAGTGTCGCACAAAAAGGGCTACTCGAAACACGGAATCCCACTGAAAACGACGTCTGTGCAAACCGAGCCACTCAAGTCCAAACTGGACACCGAGCAAAACTACGTGCTGAGATCTCCCGAACGGCACAATCCGAGTGCCATCTTCTACAACACGAAGCCAGTCGAATCATCTAACTCTGAAAACAAACCAGACAGTACACCCAAGAAGCATAACCGAGGGGCGCTGTTCTACAAGGCGAATTCCATCCCGGAAAGAGCAACCGACCATCCCAAGTCCCGACCCATTATTACAAACGAAGCTCCTTCATCAGTGAACACTCCCCAGAAGGTTCCAGAACGTCCGAAACCGGAAAGCAGGTCGACAGCGAGGTCCGTCATTCGAGACAGATCGCTGGAGTCTGAAAAGGCCGTGGCTGTTGCCAACACCGCGTTCAGAAAGCTGAATTCCAACGGGGAACTGACCGTTTTCAACAGTAGCATCATCACACCGTCTCTGGACGGTCAGCAGGGTAGTGCTCCCCCTTTGGAAAACTCCATCAAACCCTCCTGCCAGCGCAGGGGGGAGTACCCCAGTTTGGAGAAGCCCGGGTTCCTGTGGGTGCACTTCGGATCCGGGAGCAGCCCCATACACACGCTGAGGCGAAAGCCGAAATTCACCAGCAGTCAGAAGACGAAGCCGGAGAAACCCGAAGACAAGACGGGTAAAGCAAGCAACAAGAGTGTCCAGAACCGAAAGCCGATGTCTCGCAGAGAATCCATAGCGATCAAAGCCGACCAGCTCAGCAACCAGAGTATCAAGTGCGAAAGGGACCATGCTACTCGAAGGAGGCCTTCGTTGGCCGAGAGTACGTCGACGAGTGGTCCTGCTCTGAACGTGTCATCCAAAGTGCTCGTCAGTAAAAATAACAACAAAGTCACCAAAGACTCGCTAAGGGAGGGAAAGAAAAACGATACGGCGTCAAGCAATCCAAAATACGCCAATGATACGAGACTTGACTCCGTGAAGGAAACAGGAAGCAAAAAGGACCCATCGAAGGAATCGGATAAAGCAAAGTCGACGCCGTCTAAGTCTAAGCCTCCGAACAAAATACCCCCCGAAAAAGATGACCCTAAGATGACAAATTCATCTTTGGAAAGGTCAACGAAAAATGTGCCCCAAACCCCAAAAAGAGGTATTCCGAAGAAAACGGAAGATTCATCTCCAATTAAAGACCCTAAAATGAAGAAATCATCATTGGATAGAATATCAGAAAGTCATCATCAAACACCAAGAGGAGGCATTCCGATAAAAACGGAAGATTCATCTCGAATGAAAGGCTCTAAAAGGAGGAATTCATCTTTGGACAGGTCAGGAGAAAGCCATCTTCAAACACCGAGAGGAGGTATTCCGGTAAAAACGGATGATTCATCTTCAATAAAAGACCATAAAAAGAGGAAATCATCTTTGGAGAGGTCAGCCGAAAGTCATCTTCAAACACCAAGAGGTATTCCGGTGAAAACAGATGATTCATCTTCAATAAAAGATCATAAAATAAGAAAATCATCTTTGGAGAGGTCAGCCGAAAGTCATCTTCAAACACCAAGAGGTATTCCGGTGAAAACGGATAATTCATCTTCAGTAAAAGACCATAAAACGAGGAAATCATCTCTAGACAGGTCAGGAGGAAGTTTGCCTCAGACCCCAAGAAAAGGTATCCCGAAGAAATCAGAAGATTCATCCCCCAAGAAAGATCCCAAAACATCACAATCATCCTTAGACAAATCAGCCAAAAACCTTCCCCCAACCCCAAAAAAATCTACCCCTGACAAACGTCAGGAATCCTCTCTGGAGAAAGACAACACTGATGACACCCCATCAGACCAAGAAGACAACCTACCTGACAAAGAGGTTGACACGAACCAACCACCACGACTCTCGGAAACGGCCAAATCCTCCTCCCTCGACGAAGGTGACGTCAGACTGGTCATCGAGAGAAAGGCCGACCCAGACTTCAGCATCAAGATCCGCATGAAGGACAGAAACAACAAAGACAACAACAACAAGAACAGGTCCATAGACGCCACGGACCTCAGTTCCGCCCAAGGCGGGGAAAGCGACCAGTCCTACGTCAAAGACTCCGGGTACATCAGCACTTCGGAATCGGTCCACCGACATGGTAGGTCCATCACCATTGACCTGGGACACACGACGGCTAAGATCAACGCTGGCATCAAGAGCAGTGACACTTTTCAAGATCCTTCCTTCCGTCTACCCTCGGTGGATTCCGTCGTCCAAAACTACAACGTCAATACCCACCAGATGGCTGTGAAGGAACCAGCCAGCAAGCTGCCTATGCTAGAAGGGGCGAGGCGGAATTCTTATGTGTTCATGGAGTATCACAGGTAGATATGTCAACCTTTTTTAGACTATCTATATTCGCACTATCGATAGCATTATATTGGCTTTATAATAGCTCTATAAATATAGACATTTTACCGAGAAAATCCTAACTTATACAGTTCTTGTAGCGTTTCACCTAATTTTTGGATGCTCCATTTTGTCCCTCCTCGTAAGCCTTTATAACCCCTTGCTACGCTCAGGGGGAATTTCAGTGTATACATAACCTCCCTCTCGAAACTTCAAACTTTTAATTTTCCACCATAGAGAATGACCGATCAAAGCTACTCCATAACCTAAGAGGTAAATAAGGGGTTCGGGGGTCCTCGCCTGAAAAGCTTTTGAATTTAAATATACTAAAAGTGTTCTGAAGCTACTTTTTGGGGGGCTTTCAGGGAGCTTCGCTGGCCTCACAAAATGTTGTAAGCCCTGTTTAGAACAAGTAACAAATATAAATAATAAATGGTATTATTTTAAAATTAATAAATACTCATTTTAGTGAATTTTACCCCATTTATATGTGTTGCTTTCTAAATATTTTATTGTGAATACAAGAAGTGAGGTTGTAGGAAAGAAAATGATGATGGAGCATGGTGTACTTAAAAATATTGTTCATGGGTCCCAATAAACTACTAAAAATGCGTTTCGATGCAGTATTTAAAAAACCAATATAACCGATGATGACTACCGATAGTAAAGTTTCTATTCTACCATTAAAATATTGATATAATCGATTTATCATTACTTTTTTTCACCATTCATAGGTCGCCCAGGAGGGATTCCGTAAGCGAAATGTCGGTAGAGTCCGATGCCAGTGGTCAGTCGAACAAGAGTCGTGACCGGAAGAGCGGGATTCCGAAGAGTCAGAAGGATGTAACGAATGATGCAAACAGGTGGGTGCATTTTGATTTTCCAATGGGTAATTTGATGGCAATGAGTAATTTCCACAGGGTAATTTGAATCATCAGTCTGTTTGACGCCTTTAGATATGAAACAACGTCTAAGGATTTTAGTATGTTGTTAGACACCATTACAGACAAAGGAAACTTTATTTTAATTTTTATATTTGGCTATTTCCGTATTTCTATGAAAGCATACGATAGTTCAAGTTGGCGGTCAAAATGAAGGTTTTGAGATATTTATACAGGGTGTTACAAAAGTCCGTTTCACGGCTTTTCTTTGGAAATTCACTTGCTAATATATAATATTTCCTTGAATATTGAAGATTATTTTCATGCAATTTTTTGCCACTGAAACGGGACATTTGAATCACCCAGTATATTGTTAGGCTAATTTAAGTGAATCTAGACCTTACTCAAAATTACCTCATTAGTACTAAATATTTAATTTAAACTTTATCATAGCTTCATTAAATTTTTAACAGATTACTGCTTAAGTTTGAACTTTTGAAAAAATTTCTAAATTGTATGGAAAATTTTTTGGGAGATAAGATTTAAAAATTTCAGTAAAATACTTTTTTTTTATTTTTGTGTACACCAGAAGATATTTTTTAAAGGTTTATCTTTTGAAATACACTGCATTCTGGTTTTGTTAAGAGCCATGTCATCTATTAGTCAGTACATTCAGAGACTAACCATAATGAGAGATCAATTATTTTGGTTTTAGGTGATAACACAGATTCTAAAATGTTTCATTATATATTAAAATTTTGATTACCTGATGTAATACTTATTACTTCAAGCAGTACTTGACTCTTTTGTAATGAAAATGTTTTAAAAACGGCTACTTGAGTATGTTTTATACCTTAGGCAGGCTGCACCAACTAAAGGAAGAACGAAAAATCCTCGTAGAAGATCGAGCATTCCCATTTACAAAGCACACTCAGACGGGAACCTCAACGTCCTGAATTCCACTCCCCGTCTCAATAGTAAGAGCATTTTACTTCAAATAATTGGAATATTTTGCTAAAATAAAGGTGTTTTATAAAGACTGAATTGAAAGTTATAACTAATCTTTTGTTTTCAGAACATTCACTGAGTACACCATCCATTAGAGAAGAAGTGGTAATATATATTTTAATATTAATTGATATTTTACTTGGGCTAATCTGTATTTGTGTGAAGTGTGTTTGGGTTGTATTTAACTTTTATAAACCAAATGTGTAAAAATACTCATAATTATTTCAAAATACAATTTAAAGTTAATAAAATTTGGGGGGAAACTCTAAAAAATGTAAAGCATACTAACAAATCTAAACTAAGTTATAAAAAATTTAAAATTAGCATTAGATTTTAAATTAGAATTCAATGGGATATGAAAAAGTGATACATAAATTTTGAGATAATTAGACACACAAAAATGTTTTATAAGATATTCTCTTATATTGTGTTCTGATCTCTCTTTGTTAATTCTCTTACTTAAAATATTTTACTATCCCATAGCACGAAATGAAAACATTGACCCCAGGAAGAAAAATGTCCAGCATAAAAGAAACCTCTTCTCCAAATGAAATGTACCACAGTGATACAGAAATTCAGCTAAGTGAGTAGTTTAAAAAAATTGTAGAATGCTATTACAAACGCATAACAACAAAATTTTCTTAACAAAAAAAATATAATGGTTAATTTTTTATAGAATAGTAGAGCTAAACTGCAATTAAATTATATCTGACTACTGAATATTATAGTATGATTACAATATTCCTGTTTTAACATATTGCAATTAATAAAATTGAAATGCTAGTAACAAATGACCTTAAGAATTTAAAACAAACTTGTATAAACTCACAAAAGGAAGACAAAATTGTTAGTTGAATTAACTCAAGTTGTAAAAACAAATTTCAATAGTCTGTAAATTTGGTTAGTTTTATACACCAAAAGAAATCACCAAAGCAAAAATCTTGCAGATATTGCCATGACAAAGCCTATTTCTCATGATTTATCTCTCTGCTGAGCAACATTTCAAAAAACATAACTTACTAGACCATAACTGAGGATGGTTTGTACAGAACTTTGATGAGTAAAATTAAATATTTTTAAAGACTTTCTAAGGAGTTTTTGGGAAATTTTAAGGACTTTCTGTCCTTTTTGAATGCCATTTAAAACCGTCAATGAGTTGTATTCACTGACTTTCTAAGAATATTTTAATATGTTTTTGTCTAATGAATAGGAATAACATTAATGATCTTGCATACTAGCATTGTAATCACTGCAAAAATGCTTTTAAAATGGCTAGGTGGGATCAAATGTCCTAATACCTTTAAGTTCTTTTTTTTAGCAAAAAGGGGTAAGCTAATTTCTAATCTTAACAACTTTATACAAGTTTCCCTAATTTTGAGAATTTGAATTACAAATATTTTTAAACAAGTAAAAGTTAATTTAAAAAAAAAAGAAATACCAAAAAGATTATAACTATAAGAATGCCACTTACATAATAATTCCAAGCTAAAGAGACCACTGATAAAAATTTTTAATTTTATAGAATTTTAAGGAATCGAGACAAGTCTTACGACACATTTAGGATTTAATCATGAGCTTCGATAGTTTCCCAACTTCTACACCACATTTGCAATGGGTACAGAATGTTGTTTTTCTTAACTGAGAACAACGGAAACGTACATTTAGGAACAAACAACTATGCATTTCTGAAAAGTGAGGACTTTAATGAGTAATTTAAATACTTTAAGGGCCCTTTTGTGAGAAATAAGGCAAACTAAGGAGATATTAAGGATTTTAAATGATGTTGCGAACCCAGTCAGAATTTCTTTGTAAGTGAAATATATTGAATAAAGAATTGAAATAAAGAAATTATAAGAGCTTTTAATGTACTTTTCAGCATTTTCTCATGCCAAAGGATACTTTATATTCAGAGAACTCTCACAAATTAATATCCATCGTTCTGATTTCAGAAAGTGCAGACAGAATGCGACTACCATCCATCCTGCTTTACGAACCACCAGACGACGGGAACATCCCCAACAAAACCAGCAACGTGGAGACATTCCCAAGAATCCTGAGCTCCAACTACTTCTCGGACGACCAATCCAAAGGCCTCCTGTCCCCAGGCCGAGGCTCCTCTAGGGGCAGCAACAGCCCATTCAAACTGCCCTTTCTCCAGCAACCCCTCCGGTGCAGATGTACCATCGAGCCGCACCGGTACTGGGACGGACGCAGAACCCGGTCTGCGGTAGACTGCGTTGCCAAAGTTCACTTCCTGAGCCAAGAGGAACTGAACGAGTTCGACTCAGCGTTCCCTCGTCCGACGCTGAGCGGAGATTTGAAGAAGTGGTCAACAGACTCTGTCAAGTACAGGGCGATACGGACTCAGACTTTGAAACGTCTTGGGAGGGCCTCAGCCGGAAAGTCTCAGGGAGTGACGTTCCATGTTGACCATGAGCGAGAGAGGAACACGTTCAAACTGCCCACGGAGAAACTGGAGAAGAACAAAAAGTGGCAGGTGGTCTTCACGATAGGCAAGGCGAAGGAGAATAGAGCCGAAAAGCGAGAGAATAATAATAATGATAATAAAGACTAGAGGAGAGATAAACTTTGGAGAGAAGCTGCTGCTACTGATATTGTAAAATAAAGCTATTTTTATATTGCTAAGTTTGAAAAAAATGATTGCTCCAAAAAATTTGGATTTTTTTCTTTTTTTGAAATGAATTGAGAATTTGATATTTAAGACCACAAGAGTTATTCCATTGCAATACGGAGAACTGTATATAAAAAAAATGTTGGATTATACAAAGCATCTGCAAGGTTAGTTAATTTAAAATTATTGCCAGGTTATTTTTGCAACTTATACAAGAAAGCTTCTTTATATTAAATCAAGTCCTAAAACACAGAAATTGAATGAAAGTCAATACCTAGATTTTTAGATGAGTTTTTCTAAAAGTCATGATTTACTTCCCTCTTCAGTGTATTGATAAAATATTAATATCAAAAATTCATTTAATATTAGGGGCATTTCACGGTAATTGTAGAGTCTATAACATTTCATTTTGTCTTTTAAAGTAGTATAAATTTCAAAATTTTCTGTTCTCATACTAACATAGCCTGTAAACATCAGATTAACACAGAAAAACTATAAAAATTTGAAATTTATACAACTTTAGAAGACAGAATGAAATTTTACGGACTCTACAATTACAGTGAAATGCCCTGTTAATAAAAAACTATCTAATGCCTACAAAATGTTGTTAAAAAAAAAGGTTACAATCACCGAAGAATCAGAAATTCATGGATGAGTTTTTTTCCCAAGACTAAATAAGATTCATAAGGGGAAAATTTGCTAACAAATTTTATTGATATCTTCATCATTAAACAAAACAAAATATTTTTTTGATTAATTATTTGTTCCAGTCCAACTGAAAGATAGTTCAAACAACTATAAAGTTAACTTGCACAAACTTAATGTTAGTCAACAAAACAGATAGTCAAACAGATCTAAAATGGGGGGCATCACTTCTCTGAGCTAAGGGGGGGGAAGTATGTATAGAATCTTAAATCAGTACCACAAAAATGTGAAAAACATGTTTTACAAAGAAATATATACAGTCTATATTCATTTAAACTCTGTTGTATGTCTAGGTATATCTGAGCAAAAGATCAATAAATAAATGAAAAAGTAGGTGGATATCAAATGCTTCTGCTGTACATAAAAACTAGAATTTTTTATAGTTACATAAAATATTAACCTCTCTTTTAAAAAATAAAACATCTGCTGCACTGTGTTTTTACTTGCACTACAATTTCATGATTTAATGCACATTAGCGAATTGTAAATATAAAGTTGAACTCAATGTGAGGTAAAAATGATTAACAAAGCTAGAAATTGTATAAAAAATATAAAAATTGATTGGAGAATTTATGGTGAAACAATTGCTGTACAAGTACACACAAAATAAGATCAAATATGTTTGATGTTATAAAATATAAAATCAGTTTTCCAAAACTTACTGTTTGATATCAGCAACGAATATAACTTATGGTTTTAGAAACAGGTATCGATATTTTAAACAGTATTCCATAATACATCATTAAGCCTAAAGATTGAAATTTCTTAAACTGTAGAAACAAATAGGAAAAATATTATTCATATTAAAATAGAGTGAACATATTTAACTTAAAAATTTCAATTATGTAAAATAGTAAAAGGTGATGAAATTTTTTAAGTTCTATAATTGTTCTTCCCATGAACTACCATTTGATAAGAGAGAATGCATGCACATTTTCTTTCTGGTATAAGTTTGAGCCTAGCTGAATTTGGTGGAACTCAAATTTTTTAAAAAAATTTTGTTTGCTAAGTGATTTGGTGTCGGTAATTTGATGATTCTCACAGGACTGAAAAAATGTTTAATAAGGCTGTTCCAGCCCAATGTGCGAGTAAAAACGTCCTAAGTAAACGTTTACAAATCGTAGGTGTTCATTTCATGCATATTTGTATATGTAATATCAATGTCACATAAAATTAGCTCCCAAACAATTACTTTTTTGGATTAATCGCGCAACCTGCATTACATTTTGGGAAAAGCCGTGAGTGTTGTTATCTATAAAATCGTTTACATCATATGTCCCTATAGTTCCAGACTATCGACACTGCAAAACCCGATATACATCGTACAAAAAGCACACTCGCGGAGGCTACAAAACACCAAACAGATTTAACTCTGGATATAGTTCATGACACACACACAGACAACTTGTTCAAGTTTTTTTTTACTGGTTTGCACAATGGGGGGACCGCGGAGGAAGCGAGACGTTTGTTGCAGTTCTACACAAAATGTACACAGCCATGAATCACAGACATATCTATGTTTGTAGTCGCAGAAAACACTTTTCAGTCGAGAGGATGCTCAGGGCAGGAACGATTAACTTTGAACCAGGCGTCTATACAACTGCAAAAAAAGAAAAATCAGTGAGCAACACAGTTCATGGGAACTTTTTCTTCTAGAAAAAAAAATCAATTGTCAATAATGTTAACCCTTTTCCTTTCAAAAGGATACTAAAAACTTTATATTTTGTATGTACAGGGGCCTGTCTAGGATTTTATCAATGCTATAATATGGCTAACACAGACAAATAATAGTAGTAAGTTCAATCTTGATGTGGTTGATTTAGGACAGGCATGAATTAAGGAGGTTTCACCAAGATTAGAAAATAAAATTACAGTTTTTATCAAAACAATGAAATTATAATGCTGAATTACTTAAACATGTACAAATTATTTAATAAGTAACATGTTATACATCAAACAACTTTTAAATTAGTATGATGTGCAAAAAATTACAAATATTGTAATTAAAGTTAATCATTGCTTAATGTGAAACATTTTGAAACAGTTAATTTTTTGTAAGGCACAGATGAACATTCTTTTCTCACACATCAACTTGTAAGATTTGATACATAATTTGCATAATTTTTTATCTTTAACAGGAAGGAGGCAATGAGCCATAGCATAACATCAGGAATTGGTCTAATTTACAATTGGGAATTTAACCTCTTTTGGTGAATAATTAAGAACTTTTTGATGGCTGCCCAACAGGGCAGATTTTTATTCACAAAGAGGAGATATTTTGAAACAGAATATTTAAAATAAAAAAAGGGGATACGAAGGCAACTTGAATGTAACTGCTCCACATGTTTTCAATAAAGAAGCCATGCATTTAAAATACAAGTATTAATCAAGGGAAACATTATCAAAAATTATCTAGGGATCTAGAATCTTTTATCCATGTATCAACACCAGGCAATTCCAGAGCATGTCCATCAACTCTACACTCTCCCCATTCTGTGGCTATAAACCTCGATAATATGAGGTTTAATAAAATTTTGGATTGAACAGAGCACAGTTCTACATTAGTTAGATTTCAATTCCCTAAAATATGGAAACAATAGTAACACACTTTAATGTCCAGCCTTTTTTTTCTCATCATCAGATACAAAATCACAGCTTTCCCATCTAGATGCCTTTAAATTTGTTTCTGTTTCAGCAAATGGACCTCCTTTGGATTTTTTAGAAATTGTTTTCCCTCACAGTTCCTGCTATTAAGAAATCCATACCCTTTAGTTGGAGTAACAGCTTTCCATGTAGAATTTATGGCTGCTGTTTGTTGGTACAGTGTCTACCAATTTAATTACAATTTCCATTTCCCATATACATTTCAAAATCACACAACATGCCACTTTTTTCACATAAAGAAAAAAAAACCTTTGATTCTCCATTTGGGTGGTTTGTTGTTATTGAATTGTTTTCAGTTGATTTCTACTCTTGAAAGGGATTATAAATTTGTCAACACTGAGGCATTCCTCTTTCCGATTTTTTTAAGTTTTCATTCAATGCATCCATATGTTGTCGATGAAGAAGCCATGCATTTATGACACAAATATTGACCAATGAAAATATTGCATTGCATGACCGGTGGTAGCTAATGGAAGGTTGTCTCATTTTAAAAAGACTGTCACAAACAAGTTGATTGAAAGCCATGTTTTAGATAATGTCACTGTCTTAAAATTTAAAATCAATTTTGAGTCCTGTTGTCAATAATTAGGAGAATCTTCTTGATTCATTTGAATAATTATTGATTGCTTGCATGGACACAAGACCCAAACATGACTTCCATCTCTGCTTTATTTGTATCTATGGAATTTGCTCAGCTAAGTTCTCAATAATGTTATTGCTAGAGACCAATTTGGAATACAAATCCAGGAGAAAATATTTCATCCAGATGACAAAAAAACTGTCATTAAAACCAGATTTGTAACTGCCTTCACTTCATAGAAAGAAATTGGAAATTGTATGATAGCATTATATAGCAGGTAACAGGGAGCTGTTGGGAAGGTGAAAAAATCAGAAATGTTATGATTATAATTGAGCTCATTGGGAGTGAAAGGGTAAGCCTTTAACAAGTAGGGTTTTCAAGGAGTATCTTTCCAATAAAAAAGATTTAGTGTTTATATGCATGTATGTTAATAAAGCTCATAATAAATTTAAAAGCTTTTATGACCACCGAAAAGGGCTTGTGTAGCATAAACAGAAACAATAGAAGCCAATGGCAGAAAGTTCAATAATTATTCTTCATAATATAAAGCCAAGATTAGTAGTATTACTTAGTGTTACCCAGCACCAACAGGCACCAGTGTTCAAAAGCCATTAAATTGTTGTATTGCATGCAAAGTGCTTATTTGAATATTTTTCAACTTATATTCCTATATTTTTACGGTTGATTATATTTTTGTGAGTCTTTATAATCATCCCTCAAAATAACTTCAATTATGAATGGAAATACGAGTACAAATTAGTTGGTTTCCTTTTGTAGAATCATATGGAGTGTGGTATATGTATCAAATTTGTGTAACAAGTGTGTTAAACCAAAAGAAACTTACGTTTTGTGATATATACACAGGCACGGCAGCCTGGCAATAGTGTCCCCCTGAGTCAAATCTTCTAAACAAATAACACACTCTCCCTTGTCTTCTAACAAAACGTCTTCTGCAAAAAAGATTGGAATTCATTAGAAAGATGATGACAAAGAAAGACAACAAAGTTGCAATACAAAATAGCTGTTGGGACCTAAGATAGACAACTAATAAAAAGGTGTTCTACTTAACATTAAATACCCACAACACTAAATTTTTTTTGGTGGCTATTGGGTATTTATGGAAAACATGAAGAATAAGCAGTTGTATGCTACATATTTTTCATAAAATTATAGCAATTATCCTGGTATAAAAGTTATTCAAGGGTATCATAGATTGCTGGCTAATAATTATTTAAACCTCTAAATTTATTATTTCAAAAGAATGGTGAAGTTAAAAAACATATAATTAATCTATGTACTTATTTAAAATGCTCCAGTAGTGGGATTAAATTTTAAAATTGGCTAATTCTATGTATGAGTCCCCACTAAAATTAGTTTAAATTTGAATCTTAAAATCACAACTGAAGGATTATTATTCGATTAAATTAGATCTACCTTTTGTTTTCTTTTTGCTAATGGTTGGTTTATAAATATAAGCTACTTAATTTCATTTATTTTATGATCAATTTTCTGTTCTTTGCAAACTGTAAGTAGTGACTCATACTACCCTTCCCTGCAGTGTGGGTCACAACTGAAAGTTTACCAAAAACTGAAAATCTATCATAAAATAAATGAAATTTAGTAGCTTATATTTATAAACCAACCATCAATGAAAGGAAAATCACAGGTAGATCTAATTTAATCGAATAATAATCCGCCAGTTGTGATTTTAAGATTCAAATTTAGCTCATTTGTAGTGTGACTCACACATGGAATTAACCAATTAAATAAATTAACGCAATTAATTTTGAAATTAATATGAAAGATAATTTTATTAAATGCAATTTCATCACCATATATCTAAAAATTATCTGAAAGTGGAAAATATTGCAAGATAATGAATCATTAATGACATTCTGCATGGTAAAGAATTTCACAGTATTATACTTAGGTTAGGTAGCATATATTTCATTGGTTGCTGCTACTTGGAGTAATGCATACCATTATAAATTATTCTTGGCTTTGTAAGACACATAACTAAATGGCACTCCACATCATCAGGCGGCACAAATTTTGAACAGACTGGGCACTTGATTCCTAAAAGAAAACAAAACAACATTGGAAAAATTTTCAAAGCAATTTGCTAGAGTTAACACATAATTTCAAGAAAGGCTTTTAAACAAAAACATATTTATATTATCTTTGATATAGTTTTATTTCTAAAAGCAAACATCCAAATTCATCCCTGAAATGTTTAAACGAAATGGATGCACTGTACACAGAGCCTTCAGTTAAATATCTATAATAAAAAAGAAGCTGCCATTGTTTTTCAGATGTCATGAAAAACTACTTTAGTAGACAACTGCAACATCATGGTAGGAATAGGAAGATGAAGATTCTTAGATTTCATAAACCCCATAAAAATAATTCACAAAAGGATTTTAAAAGGATTGCAGCCCCTTAAAACCCATTCTAAATTTAATTTAAGTAATTTAATAAAATTCATTGACAGAACAAAACCGATATGAACTTATCATGATTTGACAAATTAAAAAACGTTTTATACATTCAAAGCCCTAATGTGTGTTAATATTGATAATAAATTCCAAAGGCATTTTGGTGTGAATTAACCCATATGAAATAAGTAAGGAGTAGTAAAGCTAATTAAAGTGGCTTTAACCTATCAAGACAAACTATCATAATAACCTTAAGCGCAATTAACAATGATTGACTTGAAACAATGCCTTGTAATCAGATAAATGATATTTGATGAGGCTTCGATCATTAACTTAAAGACCTACTTGGCACTACCGACCATCCATTTTGTATATCTGTATGATGGGTTTTTTTCATCCAGCTGACAATAGCTTTTCTTTTTTGTCTTTGTGACAAAGTAAAATAATAAAAAGTATTCATTTCCTACAATAATATTCTAGTTGTTTTCAAACAACAAGCCAGACCTTCGCAATTCATATAAAAAAAAACACAACCAGATGAATGGACACTTTGAAAATGTCCATTCATTTCTGCCACTGCAGAAGAAATTTACGACTTAAAAATTGAGGAAAAGGCTATCAATTTTTCGAGCGAGAAATAAAACGGGTTATTACCATTTTCTTCAGAAACTATAACTCAAATAATAACATATTGGAAATGTACCGACTCCCTCCGTTCCGCTCTGATTCTATAACTTCTACTTTTCCAAGAGGGTGAAAACGACCATGTAATAATGTGATGATTAAAACTAGCCGACCAGAAAAAAACGGGTAAACACATATGGCGAGAAATGATTCTGCAATGCCGTAATCTCATACACTTGACCACTTTTCGGATTAAATATTATATGGCAGGTGTTATTACATTCCAAGTTGAAATCAAAAATGTTATCAGAAGCATTCGATTTTAATCAAATTTCGAAGCTATTAGGCTGCATTTTTAGACGTTTTACTCGTTTAGGTTTCATTCCTTCAGTTTTTAAAAGCTATTGCAGCTTAATAAATTCAAAAACACTGTCAACCGAGGACGGATCATAATAAGCTCTTCAAAGCGACACTGGTTTAAGTCTAGATATACAAAATTTGATCTAAGCATGGATTTGGGATTCTTTTAAGATCCTTTCATTAGTGTGGTATTTGTCTAAGTCACAAGTTTAATACTTGGCCTCTAAGACAGCCTCAAAAACGCTCCCTAAGCACCACAACCAGCGTTACAGAAAACCTTTAATTATTTTCTGAGTTCTGAGAACTTTGACCACTGCATATTTGAATAGTTCAAATCAGGGCCCGATTTAGAAAATTTTTCACAGATAGGCACTATAAAGCATAATATTATACATCCATCACAAAAACAAATTTCACTGCACACAATAATTGGTAGTTATCCTATTAGCTTGCTCACTATTTCAAACATTTCACCAAAAGGTGTGTTAAAATCAATTGAGTTTAAATTTTAATTGTCTTTCGGGCGGGGGGAAAATATCGATAATGCATTCCAGAAAATATGAAAAGTTATTTATGTTTTAAATTTTTAGGTACTTTTAAACTTTTGGGGCCCTTAAATTATAGGACCCTAGGCCCGGGCCTAAGAGGTCTAGTGATAAATCAAGGCCTGGCTCAAATGTTTTCATGGTGGTATTATAAAACGAATCATTTTAAAAATTAAAGCCTTCTAAATCACTAAAAATCTCATAAATAAAACTGTAGTTTGATAACACTCCCCCGAAGTATTACTACTTCATTTAAAGATGCTCTTCATTGATGGATAATTCCAATGCAAGAAAAAAGGCCTCAACCACTATACTATAACAAAAAACACCCCTTACCACCAACAAAACCATTTTAGGGCGGGTTTCTATGCAGCGATTCCAGCGACGCGACTGGTCAAATTACATATAAATAATGACGTAATTACTACGTCATAGCTCCAAGAACTAATAGCAGGACCAGAATCTAAATCGATGAGGAAAGCGATAGGAAATTTTTCGGTCGGGTCGCTCGAATAGCTGCATGTAACCCCGCTCTCAGAGGCAAACACATCGGGAACTTTATCTCTGTTTTAGCTACAGAAAAAAAGAAGATGCAAGCTCTCTCCTTAGGAGCAATTAATTTACTGGCGACATCGGGAGCAGAAGATACATCCAAGTAACGAGTCTCTTTTTTTCTCAAAAGAAAACAGCCTCGTTATATACTATCTTGGCCGATGGAAGAAATAAAAACCGTTTTCCAAGTTTCCGACGAATCTAGAGTTCGGGGTGAATGAGTAATGGTGTGCTTCATCTTCAATATACGAGGTCTTGTGATCTTATCAATTTGGACGCGGATCCAATTATGTCAAAGAGTATGCACGCCCGAGTTTTAACCGAGTGCTGGAAGTCAGCTGAATATACCAGGGAGTGTAATGAACCCATGTTTTTGATGGAAGAAGCGGGGAATATATCTATATTTCAGTTTTAATGAGATTTGATTTGGCAAAGATTTTAATGATTTAAATCCCATCTCTGAAAATCGATTTTCTATTAATATATTTTGCGGGGAGCGGTTTACACTTTTTTGATACCACAACTTGAGATCCGGGTTGCAGATTGAATGTAAAATTTCGAGTAAAGATAGTAAGATGTAATACTACTAGAAAATCTAATATTTTTGTTTGAATCTCTTAAAGCAGTGGTGCCCAATCTATGGCCCGCGAAGCTGATTCGTGAGGCCAGTTTGTATGTTTGTTCCCATCTTTTGAAGCTGCTGAAGGACTAGAAAACTGTTAAACAATGATTTATTTTTTAAAAATTTGGTATCTGTTCTGGCCCGGGAGCTTTATCTTAATATAAAGTGTGGCCTGCGGGGCAGAAAAGGTTGGACACTACTGCATTAAAGTAAGCATTGAAAGGCTAAAAAAAAACTTAAATTACTAATATTTGACTTAGGTGTCAATATTTGACACCTAAAAGAACGTTTTTTTTTTCAAGTTATATTTGATAACTTATTAAGTAATTGTATTGAAGTACAATCACTTAATGATGACAGTACTAAAGAATTGGCACCCTTGTATGCGATTTGAAGCTATTTCCCCCTTTTACTTAGCTCTCTAAAATGAAATGACACTTTCCTATGGACTTTTCTGATTGTTTTCGTGTTAATCATAGTTTTATGGTGTACTTTTAAATGTTTATATTTGCTTATGGCCTGTGTTTCTCTAATGCTCATTCGGGTTGTTTCATTTAATGTTTAATGCAAAATATATTACACAATTTTGTAAACGGATTGCAGAATAAACAAAAATGAAATTTTTTCTTTTATCTGTGCGACATTTGAATATCACAACATGGAAAATGTTATTGAAAGGTTAGGAAATTAATTCGTTCACAACTTTGTTCACACGAAATTTTTCACAGCATTAGTCAATTTATCAACGGGGGATCATATTTTTGTATCAAATTACATATAATGTCGTTCCCTTCACCTGAAAGAGTAAAACCTTCCCACAGTCATTGCCAAAACCCACAAATCGACCAAATCAATATAAATACATCATCGGTATTGAGCAAGAGCCCTAACACACTCCATAGGCACAGTTGTACTACAGGACCTGTGCACTAATTTCAAACCGCAAACTCATCATCATCCGGCTGGAAATGGACATGAAATGAGATTATTATTATGATTACAGGTCCGCACAAGCAGCCAGAGACGGCGGCGCAAGGTGAAAGCTCCGGGCTATCTGTTGAAAATCTAAGTCACGAAGTCCGTCTTTTAGCTTTTCAAGGTTAGGAGAGTACGAGGATGTGAGGGAGATTCTATAACTTAAGTCGAATGGACAATACTTACCTGTGTAGTAAGTTGATCAACTACACAGGAATCTAAGGAATTGCAAACGAGTTTTCAAATATTTGAGAAACAGTGTCCCACTGTCCATTTAAGTTAGCTATAAAAGTAAACAAGACTATTTTTAATATGTAAAAAAATTAAACTAGTTTTTTACGCGTACATAAAGAAAAAAAACGCAAATAGTCCGTGCTTCTGGTAGTACACATTGACACACAAATGGGGACTCTTGACAGTGCCCCCCTGGGACCCCATAAAAAGTACTTAAAATGAGTTAAAACCCTACATTTACAGGTCAAATTTTAAAAATTTTTATGGGAGAGGGCCCCTATACCCCCCAGTGGTACCAAAAGGGGATCTTGAGTGATAGTTCTAGTATACTAATCTAGTTAGTGTAGTTGATCAACTAACTACACAGGAATCTAAGGAATTGCAAACTAGTTTTCAAATATTTGAGACAGTGTTCACTGACCATTTAAGTTAGCTACAAAAGTAAACAGACTTTTCAATATGTAAAAAAATCAAACTACTTTCAAACGAGTGAAATGATTAGTTTGTTAAACCCATGTATATATAGCGTCTTTTTATCACGATTTGCGTACTGAAACTCCTCGTAGCAACCCACCAGGCTGCTTACGCAGTTTCTCCTTCCGCGTAGTATCATAGAACCAGGAAACGTTGCAGTCTAGTATAGTAAACAAACAGTAAACAGTTATTCAACAATTCCATTTTTAAAAACTGTCATCGGCATAAAAAAAACAATCACAATGAAACAGGTGTTGTAGGGAAGCCGAGTAGTTTGTGAAACAAAGATAAAGACTTGGAAACAATTACGCAACAAAATCAGAGGAGGAGATTATTATAATAGCAAATGGGGAGCGCTGATTACTCCAGTCACGCAGATTAAACAAGTTACGGAGTGAACAGTAATGTAGTAATTGTGTAATGTTAAAAAGAATTAATGAAACCTAAGGGAAAGTCTGTAGTCATCCCACTGTAATAAGTTACGTAAGGAAAAGCAAGTTGAGAACTTCTTGTTCGTTCGGTACTATTTAACAAGTTTAAATACTTTTGGGAAGAAAAGATTCACAAGAAATTGAGGCGCTATTCTGTACTGTCTCATTGTCTCAACAGCTTACGATTGGAGTTTGCTCGTATAAAAGTAGCTTGATAAAATATTTGTTCATGAATACTTTCTTGGAAATATTTATGACAGAAAGTAAAAACTGTAGTTTTTGGGTGGTATGGAACCATTACATATTCGGTTATTGTTTTTGCAATGAGGGGAAACGCCTTCTATGCAATCATATTTCGCCTCCATCGATCTGATTCAGATTGAATTACTTACATAGAAATTCTATTTACTTCACTAATTCGATTTTTGAACTAATTTCGATTTCCATTAATTCAAAAAAAAAAAAATACTCTCCATCTCCTGGTTTAAATCTTTACTATCTCAGAACTACTACACTGTAAAAAAATCCTGGAACGTTCCAAGGAAAAACTGGGCAGCTGGGTTGCTCATTTTTTCCAAGTACTTAATGTTCCTGGAAAATAACAGGAACATTGTCGTAAAATACTGGAATACTGGTATTTTTGATTGATTTTACCGTAAAGTTCCTGTTATTTTCCAGGAACACTACTTTTTCATGGAGAGTGGAAAGTTTTTTTAACAGTGTAACTATCAAACCTCTTAACATTTGTTCGACTTGGACAGTATTTACTACCAGTGGTGTAACCAGAAAACATTCCAGTTCATTCATGGAGTTTAAGGGGGAGATATGGTGTACATTTCGTCATTTTCTCTGAAGAAAAAAGGAAATTTTCTGATTATATCAGAGGGATACATCCTTAACCCCCCCCCTCTTAGGCCACGACCCGGTCTAGCGCATTAAACTATTGTAAAAACAGTTTCCCATCATGAACAATAAACCGAATGAGGTCAAGACCAAAAACACCATTATTTTCGTCAACAGCAGTCGGTAACAATGCAATTCCATTCGAAACATCTCAAAACTTTTCTCAATGGCCATCAATAACACATCACTCATCGTAAAACACTTAAAAAAATAAAACACCGATCGATACTTCCCAATCGCACGTGGAGGGACGAAAGAAACAAAAACCCAGACGGAATGATCGCGTGCAGAGGTCGACGGAGCCCCACGCTAATTATTACTACACAGGTGAATTTTCTTTCCCCGCGAGCGGTATTTCCGACAAGTCCGAAACTCAAAAGTCACACAGAACGCACGTGCGTCACCAGAGCAGAAAACAAACGTCATCATCGTGCTCACGACAAAGGAGGAGGAACCGGGAGAGAGAAAACAACCGGATTACGAAGAGAGAAAAAGAGAGAAACGAGAGGGAGAGAAAGTTGGAAGAGATTGCTCTCTGGGATGATGTTGGGTTTCCGGGAAGTTTTTTCTTGTGAGAGAGAGAGAGTAGAGTTCGTTGTGGTTCCAGGGAGAGTTTGTCGGAATAATGAGGTAACGGGAAGGATTTTTCATTCATGAATGAAGAGAGAATGGGGAGAAAACGGGATTCTTCTTCGTAGTGTAAGAGAACTCTCACTTTTTCCCTGGAAACGTGAGGATTATGAGGGTTTGAACTGAAAGAGAGGTAAAAGCAAGTTGGACGATTTCTAACGTCTTCAAAGAATGAAGTCATTGAAAAGATGTACTAACTGCATAAAGAGATTCTTTGGATGAATTATTGGATAAGGGGAAATAAATAAGAAATTGTAACACTGAAATATTAAAAAGTTGCTTAAAATTAGAACAAATAATAATAATTTTTCTTTAAGTAGAGTTGCTTCGAAAATGTACTTGACTACCCAAAGTACATTGTGTCACCAAAAGAGACAAACAAAATAGTTAACCAAGTAAACCATTTTTCTTATTTATAGAACAAATTTTGAGAGAATGCCAAAATCTAATAGAAATAATTGTGAATAACTATTGAAACTATTCAAATTAGTTCAAGTAAGGGTTCAGAAGAGTATTTTTCCTGCTGCTCTTCCTTGGATTTCAACAGTCAGCAATTTTACTTCAGCACAGCACAGCCGATTTTCACAATACCAAGCCTGTCCTGCACTTTAAATTTCACAAAATTCAGAATTTTACGTACAAATTACCCAGTTTGGCGTAAGAGAAACATTAAACCACAAACTCCAAACTATTTGAAATTTTTTAGCACACGTTTGAACACACGCTTGGCTCAAAATAATTATTTCCAAATCCATTGTTAAATTTATCTGAAAAGCTTTCAAAAAAGCACAGAATAGCGCCATTGAATTTTCAGACACGTTTTACTCTTTGAAACTAAGTAAATAAGCATGCTATGCATATCCAAAGAGTTAAAAAATCAATAATCGACCGTAACTTAGCGTTCAGGTATCGAAACGATGTCTGAATGTGAATAATACATCACCAATCGTTTTAACCTTGTCCTTGACTGACATTACGACTTCAAAGCATCGGCGAAAAAAAAGGATGCAAACACCATTACGCCACCCTGCAACAGATAGCATTTCGGTAGGTATATATCATTATCTTTTAAAAAACACTATTCATTCCTGAAAAATCAACAGGAAAAGCTTAGCAACGCAAAACTCTGTTGAAGTGTTCTGGTTACGTCGATTCAATAGGAAAAAATGCAATCGCAAATACAGATGATACATTCAATAAATAAAAATATAAAAGTACAGAGATAGTCCAAAACCATAAACAGAGAGAAAATATCCGAGCACCATGTACAAAAGAGATTTTTCGGAAGAGGAAAATAAAAGCTTTGAGAAATAGATTAATACAATTCATAATTACTATTAACTAAAGTTTTAGTTCAGTTGAGTTGGGAAGAGTAGAGGGTATTTGCTTGCTCCTGAAGAGCCGGCTTCACCTTCCTCTTTACGTTTTTTTTTTAATTTGTAGGATTGATATTAGACGATGGCGAAGGTTGGAATAGATGTCCAAACTTTTCCTTCTCACTCTGTATCTTTATAGCGTTATCTATTGTTCTTGGGTTCCACAGTATTACGGGTCTTCAGTGATATTTTCTTCGGTAAAACTACGGTATTAGGGAAGAGAGAAAAATAATAACCAACAAATTGAAGTTATAAGTAATACCAACTGTATGAGCAACCAATAAACCAGACCTTTTAAGAACTGAAAACGAATTTCAAGAGTGCCTAAAGAAGAGCCCATGAAAGTACACAGTATACATCAGCTACCAAATTTGAGATAAGCTTGGATGTTGATTTCTATTCAGATCCTTATTTCGTGTGATAGTTTGTCAAAAGTTCTATAATTGGCCTGTAGCAAAAAATGCCTTCTTCATATCATAGAAACAACAGATACCATTACAGAAAACCTTCAATTTAGGCATTCTTTTTGGTTGACTTTCTGAGCAGCTCAAAATATCAGCATTCCATTGATTTCCTTGCGTCTTCTCTACATTAATTCGACCAAAAGAACATTTCCGGAAAAATCCATCAACCCTGTACATCAAAACACCCACCAACCACAGTTCACCATTTTATGATACCACTGCAGTCTCATTCTCAACCAGGTACAATAGGATATTAGCGATTGAAAATAGCACTTTTTCATGCCTCAAAAAAGAAAAAGTTCGCAAATTTGCAAGTTACAAAATTTAACTAAAAAAATCAAAGAAAGCAAATTTTCAAACTTAATCTTTTTTTGAGGCCTGAAAAAGTGCTATTTTCACTTGCTAATATCTTCTCGAATATTTAAGATAATTTTACAATTTTCTCTGCTCGTTTTTTATCAATATGGTGATATTGCCAACAATTTTCTCAGTGAAGTTTTTCTTCTATCTCCTTTAGTCTTTCAATTATTTTTTTTTTCTTATTCCCCCTTTAGTGGCGCTATTATTAGTCATCTCAATGGCTTTTACATGGCCACTTACCTAGGGCTACACCTTACTTCCACTTATCCTAAGAGACGCTGGTTCCAAATAAAAGCCGTGAAACGGACTTTTGAAACACCCTGTACAACAACCCCAACACAACACCTATCGATAGACCCCATCGAAACCCACAACACGACTCCGACAGAAAAACACGAGCCCCGCCAGTGAAATAACAGCTCCCGCTACACGTAAATATTGTATTCGGGGCGCAGGAAGGTAAGAACAAAAAAAAAAAAAGAGCCCCGGCCGGGGCAGCGGCCACTCATCCATTATCATCAACCGGGGCCCTTCAGCCATCCGAATTCGATCAAGTGTCATGGTAACCAAGGCCATGGTAACTCTGATGAAAACACACAATAACCGATGGATAGATAGATGGATGGCAGCGATGATGAAAGCAGATCAACCCTTTGGTGTTATTGTTTCACGACGATGCGGGAGCAGTGTCATAGAAACCATTATTGGCGGGTTCACGGCTATGGCGGTTGGTCATTGCTATGTGTTGTGGGTTAAGAGTGGTTTGGGAGTGGTGGAAAATAGATATATTTGTAATTTCAGGGCATCGGGAATTGTCTTTTCGACTGACTTTGAGGCAAATAATTTTCTATAGAGAATTCAGAGCCAAATTTATTAGTCATGTAGGGTTTTAGTAGTTGTAGGGTTGTCATGTAGGGTTGTAATTTTTAGTTTAGAAAATTTAATAACTTTAAAATACTTCAATTTTTTCTTTTATATTTTTCAGCAAAAGTTTAGGGAAATTGTGCTTATTAGTCAAAACATGGAATCATTAGCCAATCAGTCGGGATATTTACAAAGTATATAAGACCATAGTTCTGCATGGTTTCAACATGGATTTGTATCAAAACCTTGCAATGAGTGTGTTAAAGTGTCGCGTCGACAAGACGAAACAAACGTGGCTAGAACATATAAAAGAAATTTATTTATTTAAAAGTAATAGAGAAAATCTCACGTGAGAATCTTATGGGAAAGGGGATCTAGCAAAATCTCACCCAAAGAGATGTAATGGTCCAAATTTTGGGAGAAAAGACCTCACGTAATTTACGGACGTCCCCTAAACCAACATCGAATTCTAAAACCTATTGGTGCTGAAAAAGTCAACATTGTTTTTATTGGTAGCAACTCATTAATCAATGGAACAACAAATTTTAAAGCAATCGTCGTCTGGATGGCGACCAGCTTCTTAAGAGGAAACTTTAACGATATATACCCCTCAGACTGAAATCACAAATAAAAACAACCTAGCAATTGCTTTTCATTCTTCAACTTTCGAGAAACCATTCACCAAATAATGACAGTCAGCGACCCATCGCACAAGGAAGAGCCAAGAGAAATATTACCTACATGATCATGTAACGAACGAGACAAATTGTCTTAACATTTTCCTCAATAAAATTCTTTAGAATAATTTTCTAGTAAGTTTTTCCAACTTTGCCTAATACTTGTTTTAGGTCTGAAAAGTTCTCGAACATTAAAATTTGCTGGAAACAGCGACGATGAATACGATTTTTCACGACGAGGTCAACGACCCGAGAACAACAGAAAATTAGAGGTATAAAATAGGAAACTGCATTTGAGGGCTGCTGCAGCTTTTTTTGTGATTTAACCAAATGAACAAGGCAACATTTTCATGGATTTTTCCAATGAAACTATCAATTCAAAAATATTTTATTCCCTTAAAAATGTTTTTAATAAAAAGTTTCATTCTGAAGTAGTACATCAAGTATTACCCCTAAGTGATATTTAGTAGTGACACCAAGTGAAAATTTTTCTCTAAAAGAAATGACAAAGAAAAAAAATTTAGGATGTTAACGTGATCAATAATAGTTAAACTTCCTCAAGAGCCAAAGGTTGTTTTCAAAGTCTAATTAAAAAAAAAGAACATTAGATCACCATGAACAACTTTCTTTAAGTTTAGGACCATCAACATTAAACCAACATCAATTTAAAACATAGGTAATATCGTTCCATAAAAAAGTAATTAAGGAACACTTAAGAAACTAAATGCAATGAGATTTTCATCGATCCTCCTGACCAAGTTACACAGAAAAGTAAAACAAAGAAAAGAGTTCGCGAACTTTCGTGCTATGGACATTTATCTGATAAGGAAAACACGGCCATAAGCAACTATTGTTTGGTACGATACCGTAGGATGGAGTCGGTCCTAATAGACCGTTTATTGCTTCCCTGAAATATCTAACAGGTTAGATAAACTAGTAATTAGCAAGTTGCGAACAAAAGGAGCCGTGTTCAAACACATGCTAATAGAATGTATAGGAAACGGGCAGGTAGAAAGTTTGAAGCATTCCACGTTCCCATAAAAATATTTCATAATAAAATATGCAGGTTTGCGTGAAATTTACTCTAACGGTAAATTAAATATGAAGTGATATTAGATGATGAAGCTAATAGTGAGGCGATAAAAATAATTCCAGTTATTAGAAGATTGATTAAAAAGCACACTAAGTCATCACGAAAAATGTAGATTAAAAAGTCCAAAAACTAAACTTAGATTCAGTTATTACTCTGTCCACCGAACACAAAGGCCTACACCCCTACACATGACCACCACTCCCAAAAAACCCTCCCATCGCTATCAAGAAAATCCTAATTGCTAAATAAAGAACACAACAAAAGAAAAAAGAACATTCCCTCGGAACATTTTCGTGTAAAAGAGAGGTATTCCGAACCTTATCTCTTCCCTCTTTCGCATGCTCCAGAGCGCTGAAGAAGGAGAGAAAAAAAATTTCGAAGTAAACACGCTTGGAACAAAACCACATTCTCTACTTTAAAAGCTAAGGGAGGAACAACAAGGCTTAGGTCTTCCATTCTTACTACTGTTAGGACAAGGACCGAGAAAAAGGCTTCGGAAGACTGCTCCGAAGAGATTAGATCCGAAATAAAAAAACAGCAGGGAGAAAAAAAAAAGGTATTGCATTCTTCAATATTGTGCAGAAGAAGGGCCGGACGAGACAAAAACAAGAGGAGAGGTAACAAGGTCTTTTTCATTACCGGGCTTTTTATAGAAAGTCTCCTTTCCTTTCAGGTGGTTAAACGAGTTACACCTTGAGGAAGTGAGGGGAAAGATGAATTATCCGGCGAGCCGAGATCGAAGCTTTTTAGAGATGATTTGTTTTGGTCTAAATTTGGACATAGTATACTCCCATACACAGATCCTTAATAATAAATTGGTAGATTACATTATTTTTCTAATTTTTTATGGGCATACGTTTGCCAGCAAAATGCGTTATTCTATTTTAAAATTAAATTTTTTTTTAAAGTCATAACAGCATAAATTGTTTATTAGAATTATGTTAAGGTAGGTTGGTTGGTTAGATTTTTTATGTGGCACAAGATCCAGACTATACCATTCAGGCTGCTCATCTTGAAATGGGAATCAATGAATTGTGTTGTGGCAGAGGTTCTTATAAAGAAAAGTACTTCTGGAAAGCAAAGAAAAAGTTTCAGCTACTGAATATAATAGGGCGCGATGATCCCTTGTTATTGGTTCTGTGTTTTCTTTCCTTTAAAACGATTCATCTTAAAATGCACGACTCATTCACTAATATAGAATTCACTTGTAAACTACAGATTTTAAGATAATCCGATGATTTGTGGCAATTACAGCACAACAACGAGTCAACTCCAACATCTTTACATTGGAATTGGTTTATTGTTGCTGTAAGTCAGGGCCGTAACCAGACTTTTGTTTTGGGGGGGGGTTGACTCAAATATTTTCTGAGGTACTTCCTTACGGGTACTTTTATGCGTTAAGTTTTAGATGACAACTCTGGATTGAAATTTTGATGCACTAAATTTCAAAATTGTATAAACAATATGAATTCCAAGTAAAGGGGGGTCTGGGGGGTCCTCCCCCAGAAAAATTTTGGAAATTTGCCCCTCAAAAGAGTGTTTTAGCACATTCTGAGACCCTTAAGATTAGACCCCAAAGAGCCCCCCCCCTCATTGTAAGCGGTCGAATTTTCAAGGTAAAACGAAGGTATATTGTAATAAATGGCAAAATGTTGAGGGGGTTTTTGGGTTCCTACTCCAGAAAAATTTTTGAATTTTGCCCTTAAAAGTAGGATTTTGACTCATTTTGAGACCCTTTGGGTTATACCCGAAGAGGATCGCTCCTTGTGAGACATAATTTTCAAGAAAAATAGTAGTATAAAAATTGATGTCAAAATTTGGGGGGGGGGTTGAACCCCTAACCCCCCCCTTGGATACGGCCCTGCTGTAAGTGCCTAAATTACTGGATTTAATTCAACAGTTAAGTCTATTTGCTAACAATATAACAAGGATTACTCTCAAAATACCTCCAAGAAACCACCCGTATAACCATTCTGGACATTAGAATCAACTAAGAAATAAAACAGCACGATGCCGTAAATTGACATGAATGATATTGACTTGTTGTATCAAATAGCTTCCATAGTAACTCACATGACACTCACAAACCCGAATCGGTACCTAATCCCTCCATAAACAAAAACGCTAATTTATTCGTCCCGATTTAAATATCACATCAAACATGCAAACTAAAAGACAGATGAACACACATGACCACTCAAATCTGCCAATTAGTATGCAGTCGCCGAGTCTTTCACTTCAAGGACGATGTTGAAAACGTAAACCCAGAGTCAGTCCTCTCAAGAAGTAGTCAGTCAATACAACAGCATTAAAAATCTCAGACTAGTGGATCTCTCACACCGTATGAAAGAGTGGCACAGAGAGAGAGGACTTTGTGAAACCGTAGACGACTTATCGAAATCGGCTTATCAACCAACACAAGTTGATACTCTCGCTCTGACGTCAGAAGGGATAATGACGAGAAGTTTCTTTTTCTTCTTGGTTAAATTTATAAGGAAGGTGACAACACTGAGGCTGAGGGTGACAAGAAGCGAACAATTAGTTGCTCGAGGGAATGAAATTGCGTCTTATGAGACGATTCTGGAAGGTTGTGGAGATACAGCTCGTGATTGTGAGACATAACTGTTTTCTGTGGGTGTTAAGTATTTTTTGGTCAGAGGTTTACGGTTCAGAAATAAACGGAAGCAGAACGATATATTGTAGAATGGAACTGATAGTTACTTACGATTTGTTTGAATAAACAAAAAATAATTGTAAGGTTATTGTGGGGGAAAAAACTATTCCCCATGCCTTGGACAATTCTCCGACAATTAATAGAAACAATATTATGTGATAAGAAAAATAAAACATTAGACAGTTATGAATTGTTATATTGTGAACTACTTATACTAGTATACATTAATCTTAGATTCTTTTTGGAATGAATGCCAATGAGAAGAAAACGCAACACTCGAAATTCTAACAAACCAAACTCAAATATTGAACACGAACTAACTATTCGTATTACATATCGTACTTAGGGAATAACTAATATATTCTAAGGGAAACAAATACAGAAACCTATATAAAATGGAGAGAATCGCATGAACGATTCAAAATTTGAGGCTGATGCAAAAGATGGAGTTCCAGAAAGTAAAAAAGGTACAACCAATACCTAAATCCATGGACGGATTTTAGAGGAGAACCCTGCTAGCTAGAAACATTAAAGGAGTATCTGTCCTTAATTGCATTTATTGAAAACATCCTTAACAATTTTAAAAAATGAAATCTCCCGAAAAGTTGGGGGTATTGTCATGGCCACCTAGACTCATAAGGCCAGCGCAACTCCAGTCTGAAATCTGAGTCCGATAGATGGTCACATGGTGTTGTTCCTGCATGAACCATCCCTCTTAAACCCATCAATGGCTTAGAGTAATTAATGCCCAATGTAACTGAAATTTTCTTCTCTCTATCTAGTATTAAATACAAAGTTAAGGACTAACGACAAAACTATTCACCCAAACAAAACTTTACTCCCAGCAACTACAGACACGGAGGCAATTTTGCACTACCCTGTGCATCTCACCAAGAAAGAAACACCGCAATACACATGATAAAAAAACAACACCCGCCATTAGCATAAAACGCATCGTGAATATATAAAACCCGGTGTTTTACATCGACAATGGCGACCACGTGCCGACATTCGTTCGAAACACACGACTTTCTTTAATCAATAATACACTTTACATCATCGTGCGGCTCGCTTTAGAATAAAGTAATATGAAATGCTTTGCGAGAGACGAAGCACACTTTTCTCAAGATGTCCAAACAATGTGCGAGAAGCGATGTTATGTACACAATGGCCGACTGGAATAATAACGTAGTAGGCCTCGAGAAAATTGTTAGATGAGTATGTAAAACTTGTTTGAAGAACGGTTTACTATAAATAAGCAGGAGAATAAAAGTAATAGAACTGTAGAAGTTCTTCAGTGTTCTACATTGTAACATTAACTTCACCTTAAAAAACTCCTGTAAAACTAAAATGTCACCCAAGGTAGCTAAAAAGAGTTTGTACTATCAAATTAACCCTTGGTTTTAAAACTCTCCTACTATAGAAAACTACGAGTATTTAATCCGGTTTACTAAATAAGCAAGAGTAAAGGTAATAGAATAAAACTTTAGAAGCAGTTCTTAAGTAAAACTATATTGTTACCTCAATCCAATAGGAAAAATATAGAGATTTTTTGGACTGTTTAAATCATAAAAAACACCTCTTTACCCCTCCATTAGTAAGGGGTTTCCCAAAATTTTTCAAGGCTAGATCCCCCGTAAGAACTTGTCAAAGTTTAACCCTAATTTTTTACTCCTTCAATATTTTACCTTTGGAAAAGCTATTACTGGTACAATAGCATGACTAAAATTTCCCCACTACATTTAATCAATCAAAAATTCTACACAGAACAAGAATTTGTAAAAGTACAGAAACTAACCACACCTCAAAAAAAAAACCTACATATTTCAGAATTCAAATAAAAATGTCCCCCATGGCAGCTAAAAAGAGGTACTCGACTATCAAATCATCAAATCAAACTAACTCTTTTATCCTATGAATGAACTCTCCCATAGAAAACTTTCAAAAACCTATAAAAAACAAAAATGAGCTAAACCTCAAATGAGATTCTGCGCGTCACAGGAAAAGCCTTAAATATAAAAGAACGAAGAAATAAAAGTGATTAACAGGTCGGTTTGTGAACCAAGTGCTAAGTCACGCGACACTCGTGCAGGGTCGATGACGCTACTAAAAGTAGCCCATAATTTGCAGCAGTATTCGATTTTCGTCGACTAAAACGTTGGCTAATTACGTTAGACCGTGTCGATGAAATTGAGCTCCTGTCTTTTACATTTAGAGTGTAGGTAAAGGTGTTTTCCCAAACAGTTCAAGTTCAGGGCGCCATTTAAGAGAAATGATGAGTATGGAACAAGGATCTTCCAGAGTTAAGGCCCGCGTACCAAAACTGGTCCGAAGTATACCTCAAATGTGGCCCGCTGGATTATATGACCCACCTCATATTACTTTTTTTTTTTTAAAAATTCCCCTTATTTTCATAATAGTACTTTCAAATATTGGACCCTATTTTCACCAAAAAAGGCTTCTGGCTGAAGACACTAATTTGACGCTAACTTCAAATTCACAAAATTATGGGTAGATTTTCACAATTTTTAAGAAAAACGGACCCTTCACAAAAAGTCTGGAATGACCCCTGGTTAATTCATGTGGTTGACATTATAGTAAAAGATCACTCAAAAAGCACTATTTATAATATTTACGTTTAAGTTTTGAACGTTTGATATACAATTTTATGTTTATAGTAATATAGTTCCACTGCTTCTGTATTTTTTTCCCTCGGACAATCAACGTAAAGCAATGAACTCTTGAATTATCTGTTACTACCATGGTTACTACACAGCAATACCGGCACCACAAATCCTACCCTTCCTATTTCCTATCGCAGATATCTCAGATAAATGCAACTTTGTAATTTCCGAAAACCAAACATGCAATAATTTCATCCTTGTATACAGACTGATATGACCGATTACTATGCAGATTAGCATAGTTCCAACCATGATTCCACTGTCATATGTTTTGAAAAGGTTAATATCCCTTTTAAACTACTGTTGAAAAATAAGTTGTTTTATATAGATAAAGTCTTAACTGAAAAGATGAACAAGAATCACTGTATTTAGTCATGGAATTCACTATTTAGCAATACAATTTTCTCAAACGTTTTTCTTGGATGGGACAGACAGGAGTTAAAAGGGATTACTTATATTTTTTAAAAGAGCCAAAGCATCCATTCCTCTGCAAAAGAAACCTTGAAATTCTGCCAATGGAAAGGTGGAAAAAATGCGTTATCATAAGGTAACTCAACTTCTGTGCCAAGGACAAGCTAAGGGAATCATTATTTCTTTAAAATGTTGGATTCGAGCATTTTGCGGATTTGAATGAGCATAACACCATCCTCTTAAGTTTAATTGGTAAGTCAACTTGCCTAAGACCAGGGGGGGGTTGATAAGCATTTGAGATTTTAAAACTGTTTTAAAAAAGTTAAACGAACTTTTCTATCAGATAGATTGATAGATATGAGGGACCCCACTCTTTCCTATTTTAAAAAGGCGCATTACAGAGTGTTTTTGTTCAAAGGATTAGCCAACTAAAAGATATTTAAATTATTATTTCACAGATCAACCTATTCAATTATAGCTTAAGATTAAATTGTGCAGAGTACACTTTTAACCAATGGAGATGTTTAAAAATTTGCTGAAAAGATTCCATATCAATCACCATCACCAAGCATTTGCAAAACATCACTGATTGAAACACTTACTAAAATTTATGAATTTATAGGTTTTTTTAAATATCAAATATATGCTCACTTGTCTTTTTACACATTAAACCAAATAACGCAACTTAACTTTTAAACCAAAATCTTGCATGAAGTATACCAACATGGGCGGATTTACGGGGGGGCAAGGGGGGGCTCTGCCCCCCCCCCCAAGATTTCCGACGTGGCTTTTTTGGGGATTTTTCTATTTTTTAAAAAGTATTGAAAATGTTTTTAAAATTTCAATTAAAAATATTTACAGAAAATCTTGTGAATTTGCTTTATTTTTCACTTGCACCGTAGTGACAATAGTTTTTGTGGATTAACTTTAAAAAAAGGCAAAAGTGCACTAAAAAGCAGAGCCGTCCTCGGCTGGAGGAGGCCAGAGTTGTGCATTTGTTTTTCCCAATTCGGCCGTTCGCCCGGAGCTCAGATTGTTGAAATTTGAGACCAAACTACGGCAGCCTATAGATAAGGGGAAAGGGTGGTATGCTGGAATTTGTTGTAGCTGCAGCCCTTCTGTTTCTTATAATTAATTTTTATGATTTGCACAGACCTTTGCCGCACCCTGTATTATTTGATGCTAAAAATTAGTAAAATCGTTCAATTTTAATAATTTTGTTTTCAAATTCTATTTACCCATTTTATTGATTATAACTTTTGTCTAAAAAATGATAAAACTAGAAGTTTTAAGTGAGTGAACCTGTACTTCACAATGCTTTACAGAAATTTACAAAAAATAATATTTACTATATTTTTGAGGAAACTATATTTAAATACATGTCTTTCTATTTTATTTCACCTGATCCCTATGTGAGTGATCATGTTACATAAATTTATTTATAATCTAGAAATAAGGATTGTGCGTGGATTGCAAAAAAATAGCTGATAAGAGGTTTTACCTATACATCGAATTTGAACAGACCTCAAAACATTAAATGTAAATGTTTCTATTTTGTCATTATTATATTTTGCATATGTGTAATACAAATGAAGAAATCAAGTTATCTATAAAAACTACAATGTTTACTGTACTTGGAAAAATTTAGTTCTTATTGAAAATTTGCTTCAGTGGATTGATATTAATAAGTTTTCCTAATAAAAAGTATTATTTCTGTAAGATGTTAACATTCTTTTCCCGTAACTAGTTTGATATAAATACATAACTTTAATTTATTGATTTAAAAATAATCAATTTTGACAAAGATTTAGATAAATATTATTTTTTGTCTGGAGTAAAGTTTAACACTCTGAAGTAATTTAAAATAATTACTGCTATGAATATTTTTTATCAGTAATTCATATTGAATTATTTGTTCATAATAATAATGAAATTATATGCTAACTCTTTATATTAAATTGTTATACTTTTTTTACAAACTGAAAAATACCTACTTAAAATATTTTAAAAATTACTTTTACCAAATATTTGAATAAAAAGTTCCTAATCATTCCATTTTCCTATTTAAGTTAAATATTGTAATTAATCTTATTAAAAAATATATTGCTACTGGTGTATAGTTGCAATTCTAGATTTTTATTTTTATGATCCCCTGATTTTTAAATAGATAGATGTGAGATTATATTTACGCATCAGTAGAACCATTTGATTTATACCATGTAATAGGTTGTTCCTTACTTAATGAATCTTGTTACAGCTTATTTAAGAGTTGAATTCGGATTAAATATTTTTTAAATTAAATAATTTGTGACTGAAATTAAAAATAATTGTTTACAATTAATTGCGCTCCATTGATTTGTCCAACTGATGACTAATGCTTTATAAAAAATTATTATTTCTCATTTCACAACCATGAGTGTTCTTAGTTTTTTTAGTTTTAAGACATTTCTTAAGTTTCTAAACATTCTTTCCATAAATACGAATTGTAAACATAGGTCCAACAAAAATAGTATGATAATGTAGGGTTTATGATATTACTTTAAAAAAAGTCCCTTGAAGATGTATTTCCAAGTAACAGGGTTTAGGTAATTAAAGTCTAAACCTTGCCCCCCCAGGATCTTAGTCCTAAATCCGCCCATGTATACCAACCAAACCTTCCCCAAATATAATAAGAAAGTCAAAAGCCAAAAAGTGTTTCAATTGTTGAAATTTCTAAATCCATATTAATACCTTCAAATCTGCACCACAGTCAACAACTCATTTGCAAATAACTCCAATGATCTACTAAATTTGAATAGCAGGATTCCTTTAAAATGGCAATCCTTAACTGTTATTGTTATTTGTACTCCTTGGCAGTATCAAATCAATCAAAATTAGTGCTTTATTTCACAAAATTTAAGACTTTTAGAGACTGAAGCACTCCGTTTCCTTTTTGGTAGACATGACAGTTTGAAACGGTTGACAGTTAAGCTCTACAAAGAGGGGAAAATTAGTCAGATTTAGTATTGATGGGATACTGAATTTGAATAATGCAACTTGGCCCACAAACAGCATGTATAAAAGCTTTTTATGTGAAAATAGTATCTTTGTTTCTTTACACCAGGTCTGCACAAACTACAGTCTGCCACCCCTCTTACTGTGGCCCACAAAGAATGGAAATGATGCTAAGAACTAGTAAAAAATTAACTAAAAAGATGCATTCATAGTAAATTTTTTAAGGATTTGCATAAGAATTTTTCCCAGGAAAAATTTTGAACTACTTCTTTACCAATTATAATAATAACAATTTATTAAACTTACATTTTTACTAAGTAACACGCTAAGGAGCCTTGGGCCTTCCAAGTGAAGCAAAAAAAAATTGAAATTGAAAAAGAAGTTTAGAGAAGTTTTATGTTGGGGAGAGAGGGGATACTTGAGCCACCCGTTTTTTGTTTACTGTATGATAATTTTTCATTCCAAAATTGGTGATATGTGATCATATTTATAGTTTTGCACATGTGGTAAAAATTACCATTTTGAAAATATTATGACCTAGTTACTTTTTACCCATCTAAACTAAATATTCGGAAGAGTGTTTTAATATTGTTTTGCAATCAAAGTTTTGTTTTAAGCTGAAACAGTTTACATAGATTTAATTATTATAATTTCAGGTTTATATTTTGCATCAAATGCTTTCTTAGCTCTCTAAATGCTGCTCTAAATTCATGCTTTCTTTAGTAAAAGCATCATAAGGAAAAATGATGCAAGTGGGGATTACTTGAGCCATAGCCTACTTGTGATAAAAGTTATTTTAGTAATTTCGAAAAGTAATATAAACTTAATTGTCTTTTACTTTCTTTTAAAATGCTTTTTTTCTTCTCTAGCTTTATTTAAAACTACTGTTATTTTATTTAATATGATATTAAATTATCAATTCAAATTCTTTCATGTTAGCTTTATAGTTTTAAAAACTTTGAATTAGTTGGGTGTATTTGGATAACCACTACCTGACACCCTGAAGGACAGGTCATTTGCACGACATACCACTTGCCCGACAACCCATTTTGGTCTCTTATTTTAAATCTGGGTGATACAGTTAAACTACTCTTCTTTATCTACTATGATATTGTTAAATAGCAGTGGGAAAGTTTTGGTCTAGGTCAGAGGTCGGCAACCTGCAGCTCGCGAGCCGCATGCGGCTCTTTTGATGTAAAGTTGCGGCTCTCCAGTTCTATACGAAAAAATTAATAATTTACTATCAAAACCCTTAAAAATAAGAAAATGTATTTTTAAGTACCTAATTTTTCCAATAGCTTTTATTTTCATAATCTTTAATTACAAATCGCTTGTGTGAAATAAAAACATTCCACAATGAAAAAAGCACCGATTATCCAGAATTGGAAGACAAATGGCTGCAAAAATTCAACTTCATGGTAGACACCTCAATGAAACAAATTAACTAAATCTAAAACTGCTAGGAAAGGACCTAGCTAGCCTACGCCTTGCTTGAAGTAGTTTATTTGAAAAAAGAAAAAAACTTTTTCATTGAAGATATGGAGAGGGATAAATTACTTAATTTTAAAAATCTGAATCAATATTGCGATGAGACCAATGCAACTATTGACACAAATTTCTTCCGCATAGCTTTAAAAAACATGAAGGATGGATTCGCAGAGAAATTCAAGCAATTCAAAACAAACAAAAGTTATTTCGCGTTCATTGTAAATCCTCTCAACACCAATACAAATGAGATCAACATTGAGCCATTTGGAAGAATGGAATTGGATGCTGGATCGCTTCAAATCAGTGGCGGATCCAGGGGGAGGCACTCTGGAAAGTGACCCCCCTTGGACCGAAAAAATTACTCATAAGTACGAAAAAAAGTCCCAAAAAGTACTCAAAATGAGTTAAAACCCTACTATTACAGGTCAAATTTCAAAATTTTTTCTGGGGGAATTTTTTCCCCTTTTGTGTTTATAATAATATTATTTACTACTTTTTATATTATTTATATTATTACGTATTTAAAGCCATTTATTTTAAATCAAAAATCAAATACATTTATAAGCAAATATTATATAATTGGGAAACGAAAATTTTTAGTGCGGCTCTTTAAAAACTGGGAAATTTTGTAAATTGTAACTTTTGGCTCTTCCGCTTCAAAAGGTTGCCGACCCCTGGTCTAGGTGGTTGTAGAGTGTCCTAGGATCCCAGGGTCATACGACAAAAGGGGGGCTATAGCCCAAAACTTGGTTTGAAAAAAAGTTTAGAAAATTTAGTTTATAGTTTTTTAGAAAATTACCACTTTTAAATATTCCAAAACCTAATAAAGAGATTTTTCGTTTAAGTTTTTTATATCAGGGTCCTCTCTTTTACAATAAATTACCTTATAAATTGACTTCAATCTCAAATAAATTTTCATTTAAAAGGGAATTGTTTAAGTTTCTATTAAACATTAATGATATTAATTTATCTTCATGAATGTATTTTTTTCTTAATACTTCTTTGTATGAAGGTATATGCATCTTGATGTGTTTTTTTTTACATGTTAGTTTAAATTGATGAGCCCTATACTTTAGCTAAATATTTGTGCTCTGTCTGCCAAAATGTATTGTTATTTTGTTTTTTTTTCTTTTTTTATCTTTATATAAGTACCATAAATATATTTTTTGTTATCACTTTGGAAGGGCCAAGGCCCCTTAGTGGTCAATAGGAAATCTTTTTTCTCTTTTCTTTCTCTTTGGTATGTTGTGTAATTGTATATAACCAATATAATAATAATAAAATAAGTGGCAGGTCATTTCACGTAGTCGATACTATTGGATAACATTGGTAGCAAGATCAAAGAATTAGGAGGTAAGAAAATTTAATTAACTAGGGACTCCCTAGTCTCTCTATTCTAAAAAAAGTTTTGGCTAACAGTTTCCAGAGAAAAACAGGCACAGCTTCGATTAAGAGTTCTCCAGCCACCATGTTTATCCACAACTCCCATTGCAATATGATTAAGTGGCAGCCGGAGGACTCTTACTGAAGCTGTGCCTGAAAAACTATTCAATTACTGATCCATACAACACATTTTTGGTATCAAACTGTTCGGATTCTTTAGAGCAGTGGTTCCCAACTCAAATATGTCTGCGGACCACTTCACTTAAATATGACCCTACTGCGGTCAGTAAATTATTGAATTAAAAAGATTCATTGGGGTATGTTTTTTTTTTCCAGAATGTTAATTAACAATTCTGAAGTTATAATTAAAATAACAACACTCCTTCAATGGAGTAATTTATTTTTCACACTATTACTTCAAAGATTGAAGGTTTAAATTACGTCCATAAAGGCAATAAAAAATCTACCTGTAATTAACTAAAACAAATCAGCTCGTTAAATCACAAAAAATGGTTTTTATCACTTATTAAGGAATTTTACACCCTGAACTTTAACTATTAATCAAAAAGTAAACAAACAAGCTGTTTATTTGCTCAAAACCTATTAAATGCTTTAAATTCTTAAAACATTTTACTGCCCCATAATCAGTCCTTTAAATAATACCAAGCAATACAATAATCTTATTTGTAGATTTGGAGTAGTCCCCATAATTGCAGAAAAATGTAACCAAATAAACAATGTTATCTCTAAAGGATCATGATGCAACCATGCTGGAAGTAGATCATATGCTGTTTGTTTACATTTCAGAAAAGGATTTTTACAATCGCGTCAAATTTATTTACGATTAACCTACATTAATTAAAAAACAAATACCACAGGAGAAAAACAATCTAGCACTGCAAGTATCAAAATAAACACTCCTGAACTAAATGTATTGTGTCAGCTGCAATTCCCTTAATCAAAACAAACACAATCGCGACTATTAATTGATCGGCAATATGGACGCACTCCAGGATAAAAGTTTCCAATTTAGAGAGGGCCAAAGAAATAAGATATGGAAGGAATAAACAAATAAAAGCATTTACTCACCATGAAACGAAACCAGCTGTACAGGCAATGAATGGGCGGCATACACACGATTAATGGGTATTTCAACAGGCACATTTCTATCCGATTCCGGAGATCCCGAAATTTCATACCCTCCATGGTGAGGGGATATACTAATCGGCTGTCCAGAGTGTCCATTTAACACATTCGATAAGCTCCTAGCTCTCTGTCTCGCATCGGAGCTGCTACTAGAACTGTTCCCGCCGTCCCGTTGACGAAGACTCAGGAGTCCTAGTCCAGTACTGCCCGACGTACTAGCCATTGGGGATCCACTGGAGCTTGGTTGATCCCGGGCATTGTTGTTTGAACTCTGCTTGCCGCCCATTTGAAGTTTGAACTTTTAAAACCGATTCGACAGTGTTCCACTGCATGTAAAAACACATGGAAGACACAAGGAATTCGAGCACAAAGCCAGAACAATCAGCATTCGTTAGTTAGGAAAGTTTCTGGAGTAAAGCACATGGTGATGATATCTGATCTTCTTAACTGCCTTGTTGCTGATTCAGTTCTTGAAATAAATCCGAGGGAGATTTATTGGAGCCCGAATGTCCTGAAAAAAAACTATTGCTAGCTACTTTACTCGACTCTGCTGGCGTTCGAAAGTTGAACAGATTTGCAAGCTTCTTCTATCAAAACAAACTTCGATGGCGATTGTTGCTCCCAGTTCACCGCTAGAGTTCGCTGCATTTAATAACAGAAAAAGGAAGTCAAAAAATAAATTTTAAAAAACAAAATAAGGAAATTTAAATCATGTTAGAATGATCTTAAAAGTTATGAAATTATTTTTAAAATATCTTGCATCTAATAAAAGCTGTGAACTGATATTTTTAACTAGTGTTGCCATAAAAACTTATTCGCGACTCAAAGTTCCAATAGGTGGCGCTTGGCAAACTAATAACAATGTTTAGCACGTGCATGGAGATGGAGAGCAGCATTTTAACATGGAGTTTTCGTAATTTAATTTGGACTTTTCTCTTTTAAATATTGAAATATTGCCGAAATATATCATTAAAACCGCCCGAAGTAAAAATTTAATGCATAAATAGCAAGAAACCGGCACAGAAAAACTTCTTTGCACAAGAAAACCAACCAGGAGAAGTTTAGAGAGGATTTTGTTTTAAAATTAAAATCTCCACATTTAGTTAAGAAAATAAACTTTTTTTCTTTAATATTTTGTAGCACAAGTTTTAAAAAATGCTCAGATTAGTCAAAACAGCAAATCATTAGCCAGTTAAAAAAAACTCTCCCTTCTTTGCTTTGCACTACCATCTATCGGTAAAAATAATGATTTAAAGTTTCGTTTTTTCAAAATTTATCAAAAACACTTCACTTTTGGTGTTATAAATTTTCAATGAACTTGCAGTACACTTTTAGATTAAGTAGTTTTACAGTCTTTAAGAACTTTAAAATTATTCGCTTATTATATTTCGACTGAACTTTTTTGAGCAACCAGAATTTTCAATGTTTATTTTACAACTACTATTATGATATTTGAAGAAGTGTCCAAGAATATTCTATTATTTTATTTGGTTTAAAAAAGGACTCTTTGAAAAGATTATCATGTCGTTGTCTAGAGACTCGACAGATGGCGCCATGCTTCTTAAGATTAATTAATTTATTATCCTGAGAAACAAAAGGCGTAAAACGTAAAAGTCAAGTAAAAAATTTGATAAGTTGATTAAAAAATAAAATAATAAATAATTTAGAATAAAATTATTTTCCAAAAAATTGTATAACCGTTTTTAAAGGAAGGAGAAAACTATCATTATTTATTATTCAACTCAGTTAACATGCTAATTTAATACAATAGATGTCGCCCCGGTACTTTTGGAAAAAAAAGTTTTATTTTCTCTACAAATGAAATTAAAAGGTCAGTTGACAACTAATTAAAAACAGCATGTAGAAAAATGATACATTAATATTTTCGGAATCATTTGAAGCCATTAGACCATTTATCCCACATCATGTATGATGCTTGAATAAGTATTACATGATTTTATTGAAAACAGTCGAAATTTATTTATTTCATTCATACATTTTAATTTCAATCATTTAATCATTCAATGAACACATAAAAAATACTTTTAAAATACTACTCCCATAAAGTTGAGTTTGTAACCAATGTTTTATTTATTATTATTATTTTATATTTATTATATTATTATAAAAATATTTTTTTAAATATAGTACGCACCAAATTAAATATTATAAATATTTTAGTATTGTAATAATATAAGTCCTATAAGTCCTTAAGATTATAATAATGTCTAAGTCCCCCAAACTTTGCACAGAAGGATTTTTATCGTAGAGTGTGGAGTAAATAAAAAATGCACAAAAAACTCTTCCTCAACGACGCATTTTCTTTTTCGAAAGTGTGGCGTTTTTATAACCCTTAAAAATTTAATTATTGCATTAAACGGTGCGCGTATGCATGCACAGTGGATATTTTTCATCTTAGTTAGTCTCCATCTTAGTTAGTCTGCATTTTTGTATGAACTAGCTATGAATGTCTTATATTTTTCTGTCGTAATTTTTCGAAAACCGTAGGTCATATATGTGATACATATCTGACTGTACAGCTGTTTTGTATATAGCTTTGTATATAGCACCCTGTACTGTATATAGCTTTCTTAATTCTCCCCTTTTACCTGCTAACACCCGGCCCGGTTCAATTTAGACCAGAGGAATGCACTGTAGATAGTTTTTGAGTTTCCATCAAATTATTTAGATGATTGAATAACATTAAATTGAGAATTTATCACCCATTTTCAAGTTAGAATCAGAAGAAAATAAGCTTTTGCCAGACAACAGTACCTTACCAAAAAGTACTTTTCTTGAACTTCAACTCACAAAAACTGTTCCATCAGCAAGTACATGCTTATTTGGGAAGATATTTCAATATTAATTCTTCAACTGGTGATCTTTTGATTGTACGGGGGACTTATCCAGCTAATCAATATTTCAGGATATACATATAATAGTCAAACCGCCAGAGAATAACTTTCGACGTCGTACAACATTGATGCGATTATTGTTAAGGAAATGGAATTCTTCTCTCAATTTTGGGGGTGATGGTAATTTACAATCATTGACGAAACGTTTGTCCCAATCTGTGTGGCTATCATTTATAGACCGGGAGCCAGCAACATATTTTGTCAGTCATTTCCTCTCAAGCGATATTTGGTGGAAAATTTCAGGGAGTTGTATTATAAAGCCTGGTGAGGTAAGCGTCAGCTGCTTGTCCGTGGGTGGGTTGAGCGGTGGGAGCCCCCCAAACATTCCCCCCCCCCACAAAAAAAAAATTAAAATTTTCAGTCATTTCCTCCCGGCTAAAACTTTGATACATTATAGTAGACCCAATATCTAGAAGGAAAAAATTCGGGGAAAAGAGAGAGGTTGTAGCTATATCTTGAATTCCCCCTTGGTGCGACGATCCACATTACCATAAGGGGGGGTATCCAAAAGTGAGGTTAACTTTTATGTTCCAGGAAAATTTACAAAAATTTCTAGAGGAATACCCTTTTACGTAAAATTTTAAAGAGGTAGAGGCAAAAATCTATATATCCACTAATGTTTTTCAAACTATGGTAGTATCTTCACACCTTCTCTTTACAAGCATACGTTCAAATATTGCATAACCCTTTTTTAGTCATTTTTGACCCCCTTTTGTCAGCACAGATAAGCAAATCTCAACCCTCTCTCTTAAGAAAACTGACATCAGGCCGTAAGAAAACAAAATCATGGATGCAAAAGAAGCCTGATTACTTTGCGGCCCGCCACTAGCCTTGAGCTTTCGATTGCACCCCTTGAGTACTTGTAAGTTGGAAACCAGGGGTGTATATAGGGGGGAGGCGAGGGGACCCTGCCCCCCCCCGAAATTCGGACTAAATATAATACAAATTTAAACCCAGTTTTGTAGGGTCAAACTTTCAAAAACTTCCTGGGGGAGAACCCAAGACCCCCTCTGTTGCTTGGAACTTTATTATTATAAGTTCATCAAAAAATTTAATATCTGTTTTAAATATTTATTAAATTTCCAAAAATGTATGTCCAAAATTCGGACTAGAGGTGAACCAAAACAAGTTGAAAACCTGTTTTTTAGAGTCAAATTTCAAAAAATTTTGGGAGACCCCCTTTGGTACTTGGAACCTAATTATTTGGAACTTTTCTTATATTAATACATTTCATTTATTATGTTAAGTTCTCCAAGACGCATATTCTAACTAAAAATGTACTAAAAAGGCACATTAATCCTATTAAAAATGCATGGGAGGGGCCGAGAAATAATTTTGAACCCCACTAGAAATAAATTCCTATAAACGCCACTGTTGAAAACCCGTGTTTCGGCTATCAAATGCGGAGGGTTCAAAGTTTTAAGTTTTTTGTTTTAAGGGTTCAAAGACGATTTCTAAATAAATATAACAAGTGGCACACTTGACACCTGAAAATCTAAAACCGTAATAAAATGGCACACTAATCGAAAAAGGTTCGCCATCCCTGCCGTAGCGTGTCTGGTTTTTCGACAGAGAGGGAAAAAGAGCGTCACAGCGAACCGAAACCTAAATTCGGGTCTCGATTGGCTGCGAGTGCGAGGTGTTGATAGATTTGATAGATACACCGAACGAATGCAGACTGCTACAAAGTCTTCAAAAGCTTATTTTCTTTTGAATCTAACATGAAAATGTGTGATAAATTGTCAATCCAAAGTTATTTAATCATTTAAATTTGATGGAAACTCAAAAAACTATCTACACAGTGCGTTCCTAAATGGTCCAAATCAGTAGTGTTCGGCACTAGTTAACTAGAACTAGTTGCAACTAGTAGTTAACTACCGATCAACTAGTAGTTAACTAGTAGTTTAACTACTTTTGGTTTAAACTAGTTTAACTAGTAGTTGAACTACTTTTTTTAATAACTACTAGTTGAAACTACTTTCAAATTTTCAACTACTTTTTAAAAAAATTTTGTTTAAAATTTCAAAATTATTAAAAAATGTTATCAAAATATACAAAAAATTACACTGCTATTTATAACTACAGTGTCATGGTAGAGTTCTCAAATACCATAACCAGAAAAAAAGCACCGTTTTGAGCGAAGCATAAAGTTTTTTGTGATATAGGTAAGAAAGATGTTTAGAATTTGGGCAAAAAATAGGTTATTAAATTAAATAGACTAGTTAACTAGTAGTTAACTACTTTGGGAAATAGTTAACTACTAGTTGCAACTAGTCCCAGGAAAAAATAGTTAACTACTAGTTGCAACTAGATTTTCCCAGACTAGTTAGTAGTTGGTAGTTAACTACTTTTTGACCACTAGTTGCCGAACACTACAAATCAGTTAACTGAAGACTCTTCAGTTAACTGATTTGGACCATTTAGGAACGCACTGTATAGTTTTTTGAGTTTCCATCAAATTTAAATGATTAAATAACTTTGGATTGACAATTTATCACACATTTTCATGTTAGATTCAAAAGAAAATAAGCTTTTGATGGATCTTATTTCATTTCTGTATAGTTAGTGTTGCCATCAAATTTAGGTGATTGAATAATATTGAAACAAGAAATCATCGCCCCCTTACCCTATTGGATTGAAAAAAAGTAAGCTGTAGCCCAGTGATTCCCAAATTGAGTGGGAATGTCTGCCAAATTGAGTGAGACAAATATGTCTGCGGAACACTTCACTTAAATTTGAACCTCGTGCGGACTATCCCTATCCCTAACTTTATCTTTAAAAATTTATCTTTTTTTTTTCAAAGAATTCATTCCTCAGAACTCTTAAAACCGCATTTTCAAGACTGAGTAAAATAGACTCAAATCTGAATATTTTACAAACTGGCTTCGTATCATATTTACTCAAATTTGAAGCATGCTTAAAATCATTTCTATATATCATGGCCTTTGCCAAAATCAACCTTTTGGAAGGTAGAGTATTTGATCAGAGTGTGACTATCTACTTTTAATTAGATTGTGATGCTGCATCTGATCGAAGCGGGCTATCACACTTTTAAATCAACGAAATGAACCACACACATCAATTTCATCTTCATTGTCATCAGTACTAATGTGAATGGTCAAAGCAGCGTTGTTTAGAGTTTAAATTAATTGTCTAACTAGTACTATTTTAATAGTGTTTTCAGGTGATGTCACGACCAGCTATTTTCTTTTAACTGTTAACCTTTTGCAGGGCTTATTTTAACTGTTGCTAAGGTGGTTGCTGGGTGACAAGGTATCTGTTGTTATGGCGGTTGTTAGGAACAGAGTCTTGTGATTGCAAATGCTACGTTATATTAGCTTTTGTATGCCTAAGTCGTAGATCCCCTCCAAAGATTTCAAAGGAGATCTGCGTATTGTTTGTTTATAGGGCAGACTACTTCTCTGAGAACCAATTCTTATTCTTTCTTGTTGAGAACCTGCACAGAAATAGTTATAGGTTCTGTAGGAAACATGAAAACGAACAATAAAAAACATTATTTTAAAGAGGTCCGATGTCCAAGCTCACCAGTCAAACAGTCAGCAATTTTTACTGTAAGACAAGAATACCAATGTCTAATGTTTGAAGATTTCAAAACAAGGTAAAAACCGAAATGGCAGGAAGAAGTTTTAATTGTTTTCAAATAAGTAACTGAAACAAAAATAACTAATATAAACCTATCTATTTCTCAACAATATTAATTGTTAGGGAATAACTATACACAAACAACGTTACAAATAATAGTAGATAAAAAAATCATAAGGTCACATACACCGGGTTTCGGAGCCAACCCAAATGGGTATCATTCAAAGACATTTCCGTATACTTTTATTTTTTTTATGGCTTTTTCACCAGAAATTGTTATTCTAGTTGTGTTATAATAAAAATTGATTACTGTTTAACTGGAGAGCTTGGACACAGAACCTCTTTAAAACAATATTTTTTATTGTTCAATTTTATATTTCCTAAAGTACCCTTAACTTCTTTTCGAGCATCTTCTCTTAACAAGAAATAGTGAGAACTAGTTCATTTGTTTCAGGAGAAGCAGAACAAGCAATACGCAGATCTTCATTGAAGTTGCATTGACCCTCAACTGCTCTTTAACCCTTTCAGTTCCGGCCGCCCCGAGTTTCCTACAGGACAAAGACAATCTCGGGCGGTCTAGTATGGAAAGCCTACTTTGGGGAAACCCTAGAGTTGTAATGACATTCTGAGAAATCGAGAGATTCCACTCATTATTTCGCCTCGTGACACAGTTCCATTTCCACGGCGCACGTAAGCTCGATTTCCAGGGACTAATTAGTCCCCTGTGCGACATCGCGACGAACGTTTAATCTGACTGAGTTTCGGTTTCTTTCTTCTCCCCGACGTCGCCGCGACATCTTCCGAGAGATTAGAGGTGAACCTCCTCCTCGCGAAACCTCTTGAAACCGCACGAAAGGGAGGGGCCGTTCACAAATAAATCGTCAGTTAGAAGAAGGGAATAAGTCCAAAAAATGGGAAATTGACTTTTTGTGCGCAAAAAAATATCCAAGCTTCGCTCTACACCTGAGTGTATGGAGGAAAAAAATAACTAATCCCTATCGGCAGATATAGCCCCTTGAATTTGTGAAATCAATGTCCATTCTCATTGTATTTTTTTTATTAAATTTGAAATTTAGCTTAATTTAATTGATTTTAAATAAAATTTGATTTGAATGTAAAAGCGTTTTTTTTTAACCAATGAATGTTTGACTCCATATTCATTCAATCATATTGATAGCGCCTTAATGACGCAGTTTAATAATATTTTTTTTTATTCGTCTTAGTCTTTCTATCTTTCACTTTTGTACTGTGAACTAAGCAGAAATATAATTTACTTGTCAATTTAAGTGGTTTTTAAGATTTTTGTTCAGCTGAAATTTCATAAGGTTGAAGAAGGGAATAAGTCCATCCTCTTATTTTAATTGTAAAACATTTTTGAATACAGTTATAATTTTTTCGATGATTGTTCTGTATTCTTAACAGTGTCATGAATATCTTGTAAAAATTTGGTGGCTATAGGATAAAAATTTCATTACTTATACAGTTTTTTTTTTTTTTCGATTTTCTCAAAACTTCGTTTTTGGACTTCTAACTGACGATTCAAATTAAAACCTTCGATTTTCACGGGGGGTCCCTCCAAGGCCATTATTGTCATATCCAGTAACCCCTCAGGGCAGGGCCGTGGGGTATATTTACCCGGTATGAAGAAAGTTCTAGAAATTCCGCCCATGGTCACCCATGTTTGAATTCAGGGGGGCAAGAAATTTTTTTTTTCAATTTAGCTAGTCAAGCTCTTATGTAGCTAGATATTTTTCTAGAGGGGGGGCTGGATAATTTTTTTTCTAAATTGCCCCTGATGTTTTACTTTACAGATTGAGTGTGGTGATTTTAAAGCTTGCGGATAATAGTACCTACCTTTAAATCTTTGTACACTTTAAAAAATGAATCTTGAATCTACAGTTAACTCAAAACATTTAGTGTACAGTACTAGAGTTCGAAGCCAAAAGGGGGGTTTGTGGGTCCTCCCCCAGAAAAATTTTGGAAATTTTACTTTTAAAAGAACTGTTTTAACTCATTTGGGACCCATTAGGGTGACATCCGAAAAGGATAAAGGATGTTTGAAAAAGGCCATTCACCAGTTATTAAATAACGTAGCTCAGATCTGCTAATTATGAAGAAACTCTTTGTAAAACACATTCTAATAGGTTCATAGGATGCCTCTAACCTAATTACATTTACAGATGGATACAGAGGTACAGATAATTTCAATAAGTTTTAACACAACATAACGCCAGGTTATAACCAGCGTTTTAATACAATGTTCCACATGCTCCAACACATTCGTTCAGGATAATTTGCTCTAATGATATATTTTTTTTATTATTTGGTTTTTGACTGGTGAATAATGAAAGTTTTTCTATCACCAGCAAGTTTTTCTATCAAGTACGCGTTTAGAAGTAGGAGGAGTCATGTGACACCAACAGGCAACATAGTTAAATAATGTAGATTTGATAGAGTGTTTTCAGGTGACTTCACAACCGGTTATTTTCTTTTAACTGTGTACCTTCTGTAGGGCTTTTAACTGTTGCTAAGGCCGTTGTTTATCTGTTGCTAAGGCGGTTTTTAGGTATGGAATCACGTGATTGCAAATGCTCCAATTGAGATGAATTCCACGGCTAGTCATTTTCTGTAACTGTTAACCTCTGTAGGGCAAAAAACTGTAACATTTCTGTTGCTAAGGCCGTTGTTAGGTCCGAATCATGTGATTGAAAATGCTCTATTAGAGCTTCATACTAGTCACCGAACCACTGATATCTTGAAACAACATTTGAACGAGACTCTGCAGATTACTCATTTTCCAAGAGTACGTGAATGCTCTTTTGTTACAGAGGTGGGGGTACAGCAGTGTATGAAATTTATGAAATTTTCGAAGCAATTTTACATTTTTCCTTTTAATTAGCTTACAATGAACGTTAAAAATTTCAGGCGGCTTTGGCCACCCTTTAAAATGCCGCCTCTCTGTATCATAGCACCGCACGGCCCTGCCTGAGGGGCGTAATCTGTAAAAATAACTTTTTGGGAGGATATGGTGTGTAAGTAGTGTAAGTCCCTTAATTCTACCCAGCTACGCTACAGGCCCCCAATTGTAATGGAATAATTTGTGACTTTTCAAATTTGACATTTCACCATTTTTATCACTTGAGAACTAGAGTAAAAATTTGATTAACCGAGATTGTCGATAAATGCCTCGCTTCGTATACGCTAATATCTTAAATAATCAAATTTGTGTGAACCTTAATGAAGCATTTTGAGAAAACACATTTGGTGTTTTAAAAGTTATGTACAGTAGAACTTAAATATTTTAATTAATGAAAAAAGAGAGAATCGACATAATTTTAGAATCTAATAATTTCATTTAGATTTAGGTATTAGGATTAAGAAAAATGCGGCCTTCCCTCATATCACAGAATCCCCTTTACACGCTTCCTTTTTTTAGGAGGGGGACGTCTTGAATAGTCCACAATTCGGTTCACACAGTTGAATCGTCAGTTGAAAAGTTTTGAGAAAATCTAAAAAAACCCTTTTTGAAAGGAAAAAAATTTGCCCTTTTTTGGACTTATTCTCTTTTTCAAACTGTCGAATCCGTTAGAACCTCTCCCCCTTGTCACATATTTCCCGAACGTTTCTCCACCTTAAAATTACGCCGTAATTTGTGAATGGGCCCCAAAGAACATCGGAACCAACGGGAGATCCTTCAGAAAGAGAGATGCTGCTGTAGTAAAAAAAAAATCCGTTGTTTTCTTTCAGGTGGAGATGATTGCTCTCCTTCATTATCTTCGACTATCTATTAGAGTGTGTGACGCTTGAGATGAGGATATTTGTGGATATTTGCTGGTCTGTGTATTTTGTTCTAGTTCTCTGAATTCAGTCAGGGGCCACCAGGAGCTATTAAAAGACTCTCGGTAAGAATTGAGGGTATGAAAAAGTTTAGTTTAAGAAATATGTGGATGTGTACCCTAAAAGATGCGAGAAAAATTTAGTTCAGTGGTTATAACAAATTCGTAGAATCCCACGAACTTTTTAGCTTTACTTGAAATTAGGAAAAAAAAAAACGGGATTTGAATCATTTACAGAGAAGGCGTTACCTTATACCTCTAACACTAGAACCCCTTTATCTTGTTAAGAAATTTACATTTTTCTAAACGTGATGTAATATATTACTTTAATTCAATACTTAAATTTGCTATAAAATAATTAGTAGTTTTTATTATTTTCTTGACAATTTCAAACAAGGCAAGCTTTATGTATTTATCTAAACTATTGCTGGTTAATTCCACGTGTAACCGACTGACATTTTTAAAGGAAAACGATAGTACTATTTAGTAATTTACTTCCCAAATATAAATTAAAAACTAAAGTTCTTGTTAGCTAAATCTAATGGCATAATTAAATTTTCAAATATGTTTTTATTTTACGTTTTAAATTTAAACATGGTAACTGACTGGGATTTATTCAAGCGGAAAATATTTTTGTTTTTAAATTTATATTTGGGAAGTAAATATACAAAATACTTATAGTTTTCTTTTAAAAATATCAGTCAGTTACTCGCGGAATTGCCCAGCTATAACTATTTAGAGCTATCAAAATTCAATAAACAATCATCATCTGTGCGAATAAGTTCACTATTTTTGTAATACCATCTTTATAAATTTGTCTATAATGGAAATGGAATATCAGTCTTTTGTAAAGTCTGGGTTCTGTAATTAAACTTTATTCGAAAAACATTCTGTTTAATTATGCCCACAAAAAAAAATATTTTTTTTTATTAATTTGGCCTATAAAACCAAAATACTTCACCCCTCCTGCATTATACCCAAACAGCATATAAAGAGTTCTGTAAATTTGGTTTCACCACATTACAGCTATTATTGCAGAGAAACTCTAAATTTTCTGTAAATGTTGTTTTACCACCATCGTTCATTTGTAGCAGTGAAGTAGAAATTACGATGCAATACGGAGGATTGAAGAAATGTACCAATTTCAAAAACAAGTTTTCAATTATCAAAAGGCATAAAATTCAAAAGCTTCTCAAATGTTATCACGCGGTATTTCTTAACTATTTAATTTAATTCCTTAGTCATTTATCTAAAACAAATTGCATCATACTAATGAAGAAGATTTTGCGCAATATTAATTAAATCCAAATAGCCAATAATCATGGGAATATGAATTTTATAACATGTACTACGATCTAATGCTCTTATGATATCTCACAATTTAAAAAAAAATATTTTCCTTTTATATATTTATTAATTGGTATTTATTCGTTTGTTTTTCTTCTTATCTTTTTGTTGTTGTCGGTACCTTTTCTCTATGTGTGTACTGCTGTTCTAATAAATTGTGTATGTAAAATTATTAGTGTTCGGCAACTAGTGGTCAAGAAATAGTTAACTACCAACTACTAACTAGTCTGGGAAATTGTAGTTGTAACTAGTAGTTAACTATTTTTTCCTGGGACTAGTTGCAACTAGTAGTTAACTATTTCCCAAAGTAGTTAACTACTAGTTAACTAATCTATTTAATTTCATAACCTACTTTTTGACAAAATTTTAATACATCTTTCTTATCTATGTCACAAAAAATGTTTATAATTCGCGCAAAAATGGTCTTTATTTCTGGTTAAGGTATTTGAATACTCTACCTTTGATAAAAATTTTAAATATCTTTTTAAATTTTAAATAAAAAAAAATTTCAAGTAGTTGAAAATTTGAAATAGTTTTAACTAGTAGTTGATTAAAAAAGTAGTTAAACTAATAGTTGAACTACTTTAAACTAAAAGTAGTTAAACTACTAGTTAACTACTAGTTGATCGGTAGTTAACTACTAGTTGCAACTAGTTCTAGTTAACTAGTCCCGAACACTAAAAATTATAATAATATGTTATAAATTGACTACTGAAGAAGATTTTGCATTTGTCTCTTCTCTTAAAATTCTATTACCCGGCCATTTCTCGACCTTTCCCCAGATAATCGATATTATTTTATTATAAATATACAGTATAACTTGGCTATCACAAAATTGAAGGGATAGATTTCGAGATAGTGATAGATAGCGAGATAACCTTGGAAAAATAGAGAAATACTTAATTTCAAGAGAGGAAAACTATTTTTTTAGAGGTATCAAAGTTCGAGATAACGAGGGTATACTGTATTTTAAGACATTATTTCGATCAAACCAAATTACTCATGTAGTTAAATGCAACTTATGAAATGTAATACTTTGAAAATACCTAACCACGATTCATGGGCTTTTCTATAGACCCTGTAGTTTTTTAGAACATTAAAAAGGTAGTATACGGATATTTTTGGTTTCTTTCCAGATAAATTTTGCAACGATTTCTTAATTTTAATCCTCTAAATTCTTAAATTATTTATTTAAAAAAAAATTTTTTTTCTTTCTTGAGAGGATTTTGGCATGTTCCAAGGTGCCCCACTTGACGAACTCTTTTAGGTTTAGCGAAAAAATTCCTTTTTCTTTTCAAAAATATAAATGGATACACACTTATTCTAACCTCATCATAATTATGAATTATAACAAAATACACTTTTTTTTTAAATTTAAAATATCCTTTTCAAACTACACGTGATGGTGACTTTGCACCACGCAAAACAAGAAAACTGATTTAAATAAGTATAAAAACGTACTAGATATTCCAAAACGCGTTGAAGAGTAAATTTTATGGTCATTTATTAGTAGTAGTACTATAAGTACGAGTTCATAACAACAAAATTGCGTTTAATAAATGGGGTGTCCCAAGGTGCCCCACTCTCCCCTTATATAAATAGACGTCAAAATTCGGGGGGATTGCGGATTGAACTCCCCGACCCCACCTTGAATACAGTGGCGTATATAGAAATTTATTTCGGGAGAGTTCTAATAATTAATCCTCAGCCCCTCTCATCCATATTTAATAGGTTCAATGTAGCTTCTTATTACATTTTTATGTAGAATTAAGTTGAGAATAAAAAAGTCCCAAGTACAACAAACCGCGTCCAAATCGGTCCAATAGAACATACCAAAAGGGCCTGGCAAAGATTCAACATTTATATTCGACGAATTGATAACCTCCTCTTTTTTGAAGTCGGTAAAAACAGGTTTTTTAACTTGCTTTGGTACCCTTAGTAAGATTTTTAGACATGCTTTTTTAGAAATTTAATACATTTTTAGGTAACATTTGTATTCTGATGAACCTATCATAAAAAAAGTTGTGAATAATAAAGTTCCAAGTACTAAAGAGGTTCGGGGGTCCTCCCCCTGAATATTTTTGAAAAATTGATTGCATGAAACAGGGTTTTAACTTGTTTTCATACACCTTGTCCGAATTTCGGGGAGGGGACACCCCCATTATATACTCCCGTTCTTGGATACGTATTCAATACGTCACCAATTTCATTGATAGACGCAAATTGACAAAAAGCGTCAATAGATAAACGCAGCTTATATAGTAGCAGTTAACTTCGCACGTCCGCGTTGTCGCAAAACGACGAAGAGTGCGGTGGCGAGCGAGAGGATGAATAATAATAAAAAACGGTGCTACATATTTGGATTTTCCTGTATTCGAACGACGGAACGTGGGAACAGACAAAAGGAACGCGCGTCTCGACCCGACGTCGCCTGGTGCAGCGACACACGTGTCGCCGAGAAGAGCTTTTGTGGACCGTTTGTCAATATTGTGATATTTATTAGGATGTTGATAAGACAAACAACATGCTTAGGATGAGCATTGACGCCTCTCGGGCTCTAAAAATACTCTTTTTTCTCTTCTCCGAGGATAATAAATTCTTGTTGTGGGTTTCTCTCTTTTGTGGAGGTGTTAAAGTGTCGGGGGTGACGAGTGAGGGACTGGTGGCAGATGATGATGATTATGAAAACTGTACCTGTACTTCGTCGACAGAAGAACCTTGAAATCTAAAGAACAATGGTCTCACCTTATTAGGCTAACATTGGAACTAACCCAGAACACATGTTTGAGATTATGGTGCACCGTAGACTTTTTCCACTGGATGTAATAAAACACTTATCTCGTGGAAGAAACCTGAGTTTATGGCGCCGGTGTCTTGTTGTGGTCAATTTTCGACCCCTCTCAGGCGCGAGTGCGAGGGGAGTTACAAAGAGATTGAGGGAGATATGGGAGATAAACTGCTGGTGGTCCGGCCGCAAATTGTTTTATTATATCCAGCGGAAAAGTTTACGGTGGCCCTAATCGTCCTTCTAGACTTTATGGACCCGGTCTCTTTGTGTGGTCAATTAGCGAACAAAAGAAAACCCCTCCTTTGACAGGGGTGATAGGGACATAGGCGTAACGAGGGGGTTATTGGGGTTGTAACCCCCTCCCATTACATCGACGGTTTCTAAAACATGAAAAACTGAAAATGTTTCTCTTCACAAGGAACTGTTCTTTTATGAACTAACCCAAAGAGCCCCAAAATGAATTTAAACACTACATTGAGACACGAATTTTTAAAAAAAATCTGGGGGAGAACCCCCTAACTCCCTATAAAATTATTTAATTATTACGTCTGTTATACTGTGGTTTTCTCTTGAAAGTTAAGCCTCTTAGATGAAATTTTCCCTTCGGAAGTTTTGCAAAAAAAAATTGTTTATATTATACCTATATTATGAGACACTTTTCAAAAGGGAGTAATATGTTGAAGGGGTTGACTAGTCGTAGTAACATCCCCCATGGGTCATCTCTAGTTACGCCACTGGATAGGGAATACCCCCAAACCACACAAAGAGATCGGGGAGATAAGACTGAGAGCCATAAAAGGAGGGACGAGGCCCTGGCCAAACTAGAAGACTTTTGCGGCCCAAAACAATTAAGATCTTTATAAAACGGAGGGAAGAAAAGAGGGGATTTGAAGGGAGGGGTGATGCACTAGAGACTAGACTACTCCAATAGCAGAGGAAAACGGGGGTCATCCTTTCCACTTCCAAACGCTACTGGAGTAGCCTAGTACATCACCCCTGAAATCCCCTTCTTTCTCCCCTATACGTTTGATAGAGATCTTAATGGTTTCGGGCCGCAAAAGTCTTCTAGTGTGGACAGAGCCTTATGGCGCAAGAATCAAGTTATAGTATATCATATTGCGCCAAAAACAGTGATCTCACCTTATTAGGCTAACATGGGACTACCCCAGAACATATGTTTGAATTTTACGTTTTACAGTTCACAAAGAACAGGCCCTGTGGTGTAGGGGTCATGCATTGATCCAAGGGGGACACTTTTCCAGATCATCACCTTTACCCTTTGATAAAATTGTCAAAATGTTGGGGATTTTCTAAAAAGTATATCACTCAAGATCCCTTTTTGGTACCACTGGGGGTAATGGGGTCCTCCCCCAGAATTTTTTTTGAAATTTGACCTGTAAAAGTAGTGTTTTAACCAAGGATGCAGAATATGTCCGATCCGGCGATCTAGGATCGGGGGAAATTTTAGCCATCTGGGGAAATTTTGTGGAAAAGTATACTTACTATTGAATTCAATTTCAGTACAGTAATAAAAATTTACGTAGCGATTTTTAATTTAAGGAATTTCCTATGTATATTTATTTTAAAACTTCTATTTGTCTATTAGTTTTATTAAACTTTTAAGTATCTTGTCATTCAACAAAATAAGTCTATTGGTTTTAAAGATAGCACTTTTTAACATATTTTTAATACCGACGATAATTCAGAATTTTTGTAGGTCTTTATCACTTTTTAAAATTTTGGGGAAATTTTTATAGGATTGGGGGAAATCTTGGAGGTAAAAACATTTTCTGCATCCCTGGTTTTAACTAATTTTGAGTACTTTTTTGGGTCAAAGGGGGTCACGTCCAGAGTGTCCCCCTTGGATCCACGCCTGCAATGTAGTGACACTCGTCTCACTCCGTTCTATATGCGAATGCATTGCACTATCACTCGAAAATAAGCACATGGGGATGTATCATTTTTGAAAACCTGCATATTTTCAAAAATGAGTATATTCGCGTTTAAAATTCGAGTAAATTTGTTTCGGATCCACACAGTTTCCCAATGTGACATGCTACTCAGATTTGAGTAATTTTTACTCAGTTTTGAAAACGTCGTTTTAAAGAGTGTAACAAGTACCTTTATCTAAAAAATATACACTCTCTAAACTGCATCTCAATCTTCTACGGCAAAAACTGTACATCCATAAAACATTTTCCCTCCAAAAAGCCGACATAGAGGCTCCACACAAAGCGAAATGACCATATTTTCACTCATTTCGTAACGATATTCATTCTCTCCTCCGAGTCTTTACGATCCGTCCTTATCGCAGAGAAAGAGAGAACCTCGTATTGTGGCGAAGCCCTCGACACATAAATAAGAGAGTAATTAAGAGAGAAGACGAAAGTTCGGTCGGAATGTCTTCTCTTATATGTAAGAAGTCGGCTCCGAATCTTATCTTCATCGTCTCCGAGCAGTCGCCTCCCTATCCACCTGGTTCTCTGATGGCCATTATTAAAGATAGTGGGTAGATTGGGAGCTCTTTAATTGAATCGCCAGGTTTGAGCAGTTGGTGACCATATACATGGCGTTTACTATGTTTTAGAGTCTAAAACATAGTAAACGCCATGTTTGGTCACCACCTCCTCAAACCTGGCGATTCAATTAAGAAACTCTTATCATTATCTTATTACAGTAGTAGACTTATAATGGACGGAACCAGGTGGTTATTAAATACCTTTTAGAAATGAAATAGTACTTTAGAACCCAAAATGTCGTAGGCCATTTTTGGTCTAAAATTTAGACCAAATATGGCCTACGACATTTTTGGTTCTAAATACTATCCCTAAGAGGTGTTTAATATCCACCTGGTTCCGCCCGTTATTAAAGTCTACTACTGTACTAAGATAATGATAAGGATTTCTGAATTGAATCATCAGTGTTGAGGAGGGAATAAAATAAAACCAAAAATGGTGTTTTGGGTATTTGCATATTAAAACCAAAAATGGCCAACGACTTTTTGCCCAGCTTTTTGTACCGTTTCCGAAGTTCTTTCCATACGTTAATGGTAATAAGGAAAAAATATAAACTTGTAACAAAAAAATTCCCATTAAAGTACATAGATTTAAGATAAAAAAAACGAATAAAAAACTGATGCAATGATGTCCGTGTCATAATCAGGTGTTTCTACATTATTTATTACACTTATTATTATTATTTATTATCAAATATTATATTATTCTATTTAGCTCTAACTACAATGCAACTTAAATTCAAGCAAAGTATAAATTGAGGTTGAGCTTTGAGGCTCAAGAAAAATCAGCATGCGAAATAACATTAAATTTTGATAAATATAAATTGTTAAAATCTCTATATCCATTTTAGCCCGGTATAACCATTTTACCCCACCTGAATCTATTAATCTTTATACTATTAACATTCCTAAAATTGACTTCATGATTCATTTTTGTCTATATTTTTTGAAAACTTAACTTTGTCTAATTTTTTCTATTTTTCATATCCGTTTTGTAAACTAAGTACAAATGTTAATTTTCAATTAAATAACTTTTATCCAGCTGGAACTTCATAAGTTTGAGAATTTAATACATCTAACAACTTTATAGAACTTTACAAAATTTGTTTACAGACTTATAATTTTTTTAACTGTCCTCTACTCCAAAAATTATTCTAAAGTTCCAGTAAAATTTAGTAGTTAATTTTTATTGAATTAATTATTAAGGTAATATATTATTGAAAAGTATCCAATCACAAATCCTGATGCTTATTTTCTGAAACTTTATTGCCTCATTTAGTTAAACTATTGCTATGTTGTTTTATATATTGCTTAATTTAATTAAGTATGCAATTTAAATTTCTATTTTCTATTCTATTTTTCAATCGAATACTTTGAAAACATTTCATAGACGTGATAAAAACCGGAGTATATCTAACAATTTCCCTTTTTTACTTCTTTAAAAGTATGATGAGAATATCTCCTTCGATAAATTTCATAAGCGTGTCAATATTTGCTCGAGCTCCCGATTTTATAATATTTATCATACTTTCTCGAATCGAATGCCTTAAGTGATGTTTCTAAGTGTCCGACACTTTAAATGGATAATTAATGATCAATGATAACATTTCCTTATCTAAGTTCTTCTCGTGATAATATCGGGATATTGAAAATTCTATCATTATTAACAGTATTTTATTTTCAGGCGTGGATAAAGGATGCAGTTTGACAGACAGAAAATTTGGAGACTTTCCTGTTGATATGGGCATGTTTTTAAAGTCATATATAACCCAATGAAAGTTACTTCACGTAATTTTATACGTCATTGTTGTTTGCTTGATTGATATTACTCAAATTATCAATAAACATATATATTTGTTTAGAAAATGTTCTTGAATCATTGAAAAATACAGGTTTTTTTTAAGTATTACCTATTCTCCAGTCTTTTTTAACCACTTATAAATACGTATCTTATTATTTGACACTTAAATGTTTAAATAATAATTGTTAATTTTATATTATGAGCTCAAATTCTTTTAAACTGTGAATTTGGTCAATAGAAAAGTCTTAACATAGTTCCAGAAAAAATCCTGTTATTAAAAATCTTATGATAATCATATAAATTAAAAATTATGTACTGCCTCATTGAAATGTTCATTGTTCATACTAGTCTTAGAATATAACTGTTATATTCAAAATTAGTAATTCATATTAATCCTTTTATAACGATTTTATAAAGCAGTGTTTCAGAAATGTCATGTCAAGAAATGACTTTTATATATGTCTGTGATTTGAGATTTTTTTTAAAAAAGTAAAAAAAAAAAAAAAAAAAAAAAAAAATAAATTTCACCGTCAGATTTTGCTGGAGCTTAATATTTCTAGTAGCTCATTAAAGGTAAATGATCTATTTACTTTTTACGCATGGAACATTTTAAGGGAAGTTCTAAAAAATAATAGATAATGTTAGTTTTCATTAAAATTTATTAAAATAATGGCTGTATGGCTGAAAGCAAGAAGTAGTTACATTTTCTTATAAATTTACTGTGTATAAGTATTTTACCAAGGTTTATCCTTATAAAAATTTAAAAATAATAAGTTTTGTTCTGTTTATACGTGTTGAAATATTAAAAATATTTCAATGTAGTAATAATAGTAATTATATAATAAAGACAATGAGTGGAAACAGTACAGTTTTTGTATCAGTTTTAAAATGGTGTATATGTGATGGGCAAAGTGATTAATCGGGAATTATTAATAATGCCCGAAGTGGAGGCGGGCAAAGTGATAAATTTCATTCATAAATTCCACTGAATTTATCACATTGCCCGGGCATTATTAATAATGCCCGGATTTATCACATTGCCCGTAACATATACACTATTTTAAAACTGATACAAAAAGTATTTTTCTGTGAATATTATTTTATATTTTTCGATTTTTTAGAAATTTAATTATTTAAGAATGACTTCTTTCATTAATTGTAAAGAATTCATTACTTCTCTGTTCTTTTTCCCATTTTATAGATTCTTAAATCCATTTATATTATTTTTTAGATGATATTTTTCAGAAGCTTTTAATGTTACTTGGATAGAATGAAAAACCTATCATACTTTTGTCCATATTCTTAGTAAATTATTTCCATAATTAACTGAAATTTTCTGAATTGAACAAAGACCACTGAAAAACGTTGCTAAGTGAAATGTTTTCATAATCTGCTATATATTGGCGATTATCTAGCTGATTTGAAGCTTTGAGATTTCGATTTTAATGTGTAACGATAGAGTATTGCTTCATTCTGTACATTCCTGAGTAGCATTATCAGTATACTAAGTTGCATTTGGGTCAATGTCGGATTGAAATCTATCAGTTGTTCTAAGAGAATTTTCAAAAGATTTTGAAAGTGTTCCAAATATGCATTTAAAAGTTTTTATTACTTTGATTGTATTAAAGTTTAAATCTCATAAAAATTTCGTATGTATTGATAATTTTGAAGGCGTTTGTTATTTATGGTTGTATAAATAATATAGTTTTAAAATTTTTTATAAATTATTTGATATCTATAACGAATTATTTTTTAACAATGATTTTTACTTCATCATAAGTTTTTATGCATTTGGTTACCTATATCGACCAAAAAGTCACAGGTGATGAGTAAAATTTTCTTTATACTTTCTGTTATTTTTCGTGATAAAGGATAATAATAATAATAATATTAATAATAATAATAATAATAATAATAATAATAATAATAATAATAATAATAATAATATAAGTACAGCACCTCGAACATGTCCCAATCTTCCCAACTACTCAGTGTGTGTTTATAAAAACAAGAACCTAAAATGAAGACAGTTGTTGAAAGAATCTGACTAGATCCCTTGAAAAGATGGGGACAAATGCCAATGTCTCCAAAATTACCCTTTCCTTACACACGAGATAGTTTGGTTTCTCGGCCACACACCACCATGATAGTGTATCTACGGCTTTCCAGCATCACTCAAGATGAGAATAGAAATACATTTATGGGTTCATGTAAAACCGATCGGATCTTTTTGTTAATTTTCTATAACCTTTTTCATTTCAGAAGTTACTATAAACAAATGATATCTGAAAAATTAATATATTTATAAGGAGCGCAGTATGTTATTCAGGGAGCATAATTAAAAATCCTTTGGTTGTTAAGAGTCATGTTTAATTTTTAATCTCGTAATTTAAAGTCTAGGTTGAAAAGGACCATGATTACCTAAAAATTTTAAAATAACAATAAATTATTTTTTTTTAAGCAAAAAGTTAAAAGAGTTATACTGGATGACATTCAATTGTATGCCTTGAATATCTTAGTTAAACATAAAATATTTTTAAAGTTGGTTACATACAATGGTAAAATCCTTTCTTATTTGAAAAATAATAGGCATTTTCCCTTTGCAAAGAGTTTCTTCAAGTTTATTAAACAAAATTAATATTAATAACAAAATCCGTTTATCCGTTTCTTTGATGTAAAATCTGATATGGTGCTGTAAAATCCCCCCACATATATTCTTTAATTCTCTTAAATTTAGTATCCTTCTTTTCATTGCAGCAAAAAGAGGTGTAAATAAATAAATATTTTATTTATTTAATGAACTATAATATACACATAAGTTATACTATAATATATATATATATATAAGTTATTTTCCTATATAGATACACCTAAACATGATGGATAAGCCACCACTTTAGCATTCACCTGTGTTGTGGTGGTTAAAAAACATAAAAATCAACTGTGAATTAAATATCAAGCAAATACTCTAAGATACAAAATAAACGCAAGAATATCTAAATGAAAAAATGCGAAGTCTGTTAGTTAAAAAAAAAAATATCTCCACATCGTTATTTAAGAAGAGCCAGGCCTTTCACTTGCTAATAAAAGAAGGTTTGGCGCCGAATAATGTGTGACAATAGCATTGAAAAATACCTTCAATAACCATTAGAAATATTACCACAAGACGAAAAAATTTTTACGACCACCGGCGAAGGCTAACTCTAACATACCACCTCCCCAACAGACATCACTACTATTTCCACTACGAAACAAAAACGCACATCAAAAGCTAATTAACCTCTAAAAAGACAATTTTCCACCATAAAACAACAAATGAAGCGACAAAAAAAAATAATAATAAGTGCTAGACTCCTGGTGCCCCAATGATCGCTTTTACGTCCCACACACGTTCCGCATTCCCTAACTTATGAATGAACATAATTTAGCGGGTTCTCACATCAGAACTTCACCGCTAAATTTAAATCAAACAAAAGAATCATTATGGACACACCGAGGTAAACTACTCCACGCTCACGGAAGTCCATTAAAGACACATCCTTTTCGCCCTTTCTAAAAATAGTAGTATAGTATCTCTCAGAGTTCTCACGTCAATCACGGACAAAACTCTTCAATACGTTTTCACGGCAGGACTCTTTGGCGCCCAACCGCCCGTCGCCAAGGCGAAGTAGGCACTCGAGCCCCGTCGCCAAGGTTTCCGCCTTCACCGCATCATCGTATCGTTTCTTGCGAAGCTGACGCGAGGTTGGTTTTTTATTTTCGAGAGGAGGAATTATTATTGTTGTGAAAAAGATGGATATCGAGACTTCCCCCTTTTTGTGAAGGTGTTGTAGTTTGATGAAATGTTCGAATTATTATTAGTTCTGTTTCTTTGATTGATGTGGATTTTTTTTTTTTTGATGTGGTGCTGAATTTTTCCCCGCGTGGTGCGAAATGACACTTGTACGGATTGACTTGCGGTGTTTAGTTTTTCTCGATGGCTTTTGGAAGTATTCGAATAGTATGAAGATTGAAAATCGACACATCAGGTGAGAATCGTGCTTTATATTTATATTATCAATTAAAGGATCTCACTGTCAGTCTTAATTTTTAAGATGCCGGTATCTTGGTCTCACAATGACATGCGATCACATATGACCAATGACATGTAAGCTTTAATAATAACTATAATACCGTTCATGTAAATATATCTCTTATATTAATATTTATGAGTGATACAAAAATTAACCAAAAAATTAACAATAATTTTCATATTAATATAAAACTTATAATTATTTCAAACATTAAAGCTACCTACATCTACTATGTTGATCCACGTGTAAATATTTGGGTCTTAGTTCTACTACGTACTTTCTTTTTGCCGGCTATTTGTTAAGAATTTTTTACACTCTTAAATCATACCTTATTTTGCAAGATAAACACATAAGAGGTGGATTACAGAGTAAAGTCACATCCCTGGAATTCAAGGTTAATTTCCCTAAAATGAAGTTCAATCAAAATACATAAAATATTTTTATTATTTCTATGCTATTTCATAAATGGACTTTAATAATTGAAGTTTCAATCATTAAACAGTTTTATCATAGGTCGAATGACACATTTGTAACACTAAAATCACTAAAATTTTGTCTCCCATTTATATTATAAATTTCTTAAAACAGCAGTTAATTTATTAATTACAAAGAATATTTTTATACGTTTCGTGATACTTATAATAAGGTAACTAACATAATTTGTTAAACTCAAACAATATTTGTAAGGGATGAAGTCTTGATAACTAATTATTTCAGAAGTATTTCTCGATCTATTTTAATATTACTTTCGTTTTAAGACATCATGGATTTGTTTCAAATTTTAGTTGAATTTTTAAGGTATAATTATTTTAGTAGATATTCATTTGTCATTGAATCTGTAGTTGCATTTTGAGAATCTTTATTTTCATTAGTTATAACTTTACAAAGTGCGATATTTGAATTAAATGGTGAATATTTGACCAACTGATATTATCTAGCTTAAAAAAAAAGGTAAAATTTACTTAGCTAGTTTTTTTATAGTCAAGTTTTCAATCTGTTGATTTATTTTAAAACTGTTGGTATCTTAAAATGTGTTATGTGCATCAGTTATATAAATTAAGTGTAAGTTTTCATTGTTTTTATATCATTTTTTTATTTTTAATCATTTTAATTCGTATGTTTTCAAAATTAAAGAATAAACAGTAAAATAGGGTCTCTATTTCAATGAAGTTTACCTTGATAATTGACGATAGTTACATTTGAAACTCGTGGGAAAATCAAAAGTTTATAAAATAACCTAATAAATAAACGTAACCGCAGTAGTAAATTCCTAAGCAATGAGAAAAAAAAAGTTCTCAACACCGGATATCCGTATCGACGGAAACAATAATTTTTTCGCTCCTAACCTAGTGAAAATATTTTTATTATTGGTTTTGCAACAATAATTATCCTATCGCCTTTTTGGCGAAAAAAAGGATTTTAAATTTTTCTTCGTTTTAAAGAATTTTATTTTACAGCAAATCTTAGCAGACGATTTTGCGAGAAATATGTAAAATACTTTTTGCAATTTTCGTAAATACCTACTAAATTCTTAATTGTTGTGAAATAAAATTAATAAATGTTAAAAATCAAAAACATCACGAGATTAAATTTAAAATCAGATAAATAAGATATCCATTAACTTAAAATCAGATTAAGTAAGATATCTATTCATTTTTTCAAAGTTCTTGTAATAAAATAGTTTATGTATGAACAATCGCATTTATATTTTGGAAACGGCAGCGATTTTAATATCATTAGTTTCATGACTTTTTTTTATTGATAAGATTTGCTACTTTACCCTTTTTATAATTGTTTTCAGCTGAAAGAAGTAATAATACGTTATTGAATGAAGTTATAATACGTAAAATAAACTTCAAATAATTTTATAATTATAAAATAAACTGAATAATAATAATTTAAACAGAATATTATGAAATTAATATTAATGTAGAAATGTTGATATAGTAGGCCCATAAACATGTACTTAAGTGGCCAAAGAAACTATTATTGTTTAATTTCAAATGCAAACATATCCGAGGAATTCCTCAATTTGAATACTCATTTTCATAATGCATAATTTCATTATTATTAATACAACGCTTATTAATACAACTCATAGTAAAAATGTACTCAAAGCCTCCTTATTATATTTTCTAACTCTTTACCCCTTTATTTTCATTGAACTTTGACTCCCAACCGATAAATTATATCATCTCCCACTTAAGTAACAAATGGTAAAATTGCCTTTATTAAAAACTATGAAATAGGATTAGTATTCATTTGAACGGATATAGAAGAGGGAAGGACAATTCACATTTCCGGTCTACAAATATGGTTTTCACTAGTGAATCGTTTTATTTCACTAAATCGAGGATATTTGACATGAAATGTGACAGATCATTTTTTTATCAAAGCGACAGTCCGTATTTCCCGGAAAAGATGAATTATGTGATAAAGAAACTCACCTTCAATTTAAGGAAGCAATTTCGGTGACGCTCTAGAAAACTGTTGTAATGATTTCAACGATTTATTATTTAAAATCCCATTGATTACCGTACTTGAAAATATATAATTGATTGTTTTACTCAAGCATAAAAAACTGTTTGATTTCTCATCAAATTAGGACTCTCTGACTTCAAACTAGAGAAACATTTGAACCCTATTAAATTTTTTTTAAAATTATAACTAGGTACAACAATTAATTAATTTTGCCCCGTTCCAAATCATTTTAGAGTAAGTTCCTCGCTTTCCCAGTTTTGTGCAAGGAATACATTTTATTTATCAGTAACATTGTACGATAAATTAATAACCCTTATAACCTCTTTGATACTTTAAGAAATTTTATGTAACTAACTCTTTCCACACATCATTCCTCAGTACTAAATCTTCTATACTTTCAGCCACTAGATTAGTCATTCCCAACTGGTGGTCCGCGAGAGTCTTAGAAGTGGTCCGTGAAGGGTCCGCAAAATTCCAATAAATACAAATTTGAGCGAATTGAACGAGAAAAGAGGGAGTTTTATCCGTGAAGATGACTTTCGGCTGAGTAATTTGTGGGGATAATAGTCACCACTTAATTATTAACAATGGTATAAATATTTGAAGTGAAATTGAGAGCACTGAAAAAAAATCTCGGCCCGAAGATTTCTTTAAAATAGAATTACAATTCAGATCATCATATAAATTTACACTCTTAGTTTAGGGAATATAAACTGTCATCTTTCATTTTTGTGACGGTAAAGGATTTTAATCTACAGGGTGTATCTGAAATGGTGCGACAAACTTTGAGGGGTGATAGTACTCATCAAGACGAACAAGAATTGGTATAGAAAGGGGGCCGCAGATACGCCGTTAAAGAGCTAGGACCTAATGTAGTGGGAGTGCGTTTCAAAAGGCCGTTTTTAGAAGACCTGTGTGACGAAACAAAACATAATAAAATGAAAAACATTATTGCATGAGGTACAGGAGTATCCGTACTACTTAAATCCTCAATGTGATAAAATTGGACCAATTGCTAAACCGTGGGGTGAGTTTTAATCCGTGCAATATTCATCTTTTAGTCAAAGAATGGAGTTCCCTTAATGGTATTTAGAAAAATGATGATCGGGGAAAGAATTTTCAATGATCATACAGTTTCAATGATCAATGTATGATCACTGAAAATTCCTTCCCCGATCATCATTTTTTTAAGTACCATTACACTAATGTAAGGGAACTCCATTCTTTGGCTAAAAGATGAATATTGCACGTTTTAAACCTCACCCCACGGTTTAGCAAGTGGTCCAATTTCTATTATCACATTGAGGATTTAAGTAGTACGGATACTCCTGTACCTCATGCAATAATGTTTTTCATTTTATTACAACGGGCCTTCTAAAAACGGCCTTTTGAAACGCACTCGCACTACATTAGGTCCTAGCTCTTCAACGGCGTATCTGCGACCCCTTTCTATATCAATTCTTGTTCGTCTTGATGAGTACTATCACCCCTCAAAGTTTGTCGCACCGTTTCAGATACACCCTGTATAGTACACGGTGGTCCGTGAAGGTTCCAATTTTAAACTTAGTGGTCCGCGGACTTCTTTGAGTTGGGAAACACTGCACTAGAACAAACCCAAAGACTTTAATCGCCCCATAAAAACCGATTATTTCGCAGAAATTATTCTAGAACCGCGGATTCTCGACGCCGCCCTATCTAAGCACCCCGGCGCCTTGGAGTTATACGATAACAAAAGACTTTACACTAATTTGCAACAAAAACAAGAGATAAAAACTACTCTTAACTGATTGCAACTATTTTCCATCTGTTCGGGTTGCCGGGGAAGCTAGTAAGGACCCGGAATTGATCAAACTATTATCAGTCGTAGTCTCAAAACTATTCATTCACCTATTGTAAGAAGTGTGGTTTACTTTCTAGGACGTATTTCAATGGTGCGATTAATAAATTTTGTAGTTTATTTCATTTTAACCGGGTCTGCTTTATCCGGCGAAACATTAAAGATGTTCATTGTGTTCATACATAAATTAATTCCCGATTTTCTTATTCTCATTTATTCCAACTATTTACGATTCTTTTACTTAAAGTAAAACATTAAGGGTGTATTTTTCAATAAAATGTAAGTTGAAGCCCGGTGGCGTAGAGGAAGCGCTTTGCGCTCCCACACCACAGGCCCGGGGTTCAAATCCCGGTCCACGGGCAAGGCAGACTCCGCCCTTCATCCCTCCGGGGTCGATAAAATAAATACCAAGGTTACTTGGGGAAATCAAGAGGGGGTTAGCATCAAGCTAGCCACTCCTCAGCTGACTGTGACTTTCAAGTCACACGTTCTGTAACAGTTCAGCTCATGGCATCACCCAGTGAGGCTAGTTATACTGGAGTTTGAAGGTCCAACGAACTTGGTTCCCCTTCAAAAATCCCCCCTTGATTGTAAGTAAAAATGTGTAGAATCATTATTTATCAAGGTTATCAAATAAAGATAGGGGAAAGGAGGGTAAGAGAACGCACACAAATGATATGGGGGTATAAAATCTAGAATTTAAAAGCTAGAGCCGCAAATATTTACTGAATGTAAGTTTATTGACTCACAAACCAACCATTAAAAAAAGAAAGTATGTTACAAATCACGAAGAAAATAAAAATTGAATGCGTACTTTTATCCGACTTGGCGGCTAAAAGTACGCATGTATGTGAGACCAAAAGTACGCGCCCTAAAAACCTGGCATTAAACTTTAAAAAATGCACCACTGCCTTCGTGTAGTTAGCCTTCTTCTTCGATAGTTACACGGACCAGGAAAAAGTTGTAACCTTCCCCCGAACCTAATACAATTTACCCGAACCTTATGCATTGCTCCTATGGAGCTGGCAAGGGCTTCCCCCGAACCAGGTTCGTAGGTTCGGGCACTTTTTCCAGGTCTGTAGTTACATAATAAATACCTTTAATATCTTAAAAATCCTCAGAAAATATTTTAAATGTGAGTTTTTTTCTTTTACTTCACAATTATATTAACTAGATTAGAATATTAATAAATATTTATTATCTTATTAATAAATTTTTTTTAGATTTTAGGCAAAAAAAAAAAAAAAATTCAAATTCCTTAACAGTATAACTTGAATTTTAAAGTTGGTAGGGAAATTTCTGGTTTCAGTGGATAATTAAATCAAAATTTGACTTAATATTTTTAAAAAGAGCCGAAAGCGATCAATAAAATCTTTCCGGAACGAAAGCAGAAAAATTCGTACTTGTAGAAAAAGTTTTATCAACAGATGCTTTGCGGTGAAAACAACATTAATTTGAAACCTTTAAATCCTGTTTCACTGTGAGATGACTATTAAGTAGGAGAAAACAACTTTCGCTTCGCTAAAAAGGAAACAAATGAAAATTGAACGTTTATGTTTATAAATTTAACTAGTAACTTTTCTAAATTTAAAGTTTTCGAATTAGTTTATATGCTGAATAAAATAATTGTGTGCTTAGTTTTTTCAGCAAGTATTGTATTATATGGCCAAAACCTTCTAATTTATTCTTAAAATCTGAGCTGTGCAAATATCAAACTAAATAAACAGTAAGAAGTTTATTGTTTTTATGTTTTAGGAAGAAATGAAAATATTACATAGTTATCTAAAATTAGATATTTGTAAAGGAGATAAAATTTTTTTTAAAGGCAAAGTACTTTGTCTACTGATCAAGTTTAGATCGGATCTAATAGTATTGTAGCAATGGATTTTGGGTATCGTGGGTTTTTTATTTCAAATTCCTCAATAGTTTTAAAATTTTGTTTGAAATTAAATTTATTCACACGTCTTTATAGAGTTAATTATTCTAATCTAATTTAATTTTCTTTTTGAATGTCTTTTCTGATAACTGTAGCACTTGCATCAAGGTAATATAATAAAAAGTAAAATTTACCGAAAATATTTAAAAATGCAATGCGGGTTTTAAATATATAACCTAATCTTAAATTGTTGTGAGATAATAATATGATTTCGTTGTGATCACAAAATAATCTTACTTTGAAAATCTTTCAAATACTAAAATGGAATACTTTAAGACCGTGTACCGCCATACATTTGTCAACGTGGGTATATGAATTGATTAACGTTTCTGCAAACTCGGATAAAAGTGCAGTTTAATAGTTAACAAAAATTAATTTTATTCAATGAAATCGTAAAAAGTTAGTTTGTGAAACTTCCCAATGAGATAATTTTTTTTTATTCAAGAATACGGTCAAAATATAGATTATTTTTAAAATATCGATGTTTCCTATAAAAATAAAAGTAATTCCACAGTGATAATATCTTCACTAAAAGTATCAATAATAAATTTATCATTCATGAAAAAGTTTAGGTGGCTAATGTTTGTTTTTAAAGCTTTGAAAATAAACTTAAATGCATAAACTTACATCGACTTTCTTATTACATATCCACTCTTTAGAAACCATTAAAAATATTATATTCCATTAATATTACTTAAAAACATATATTCATTTATTTAAAAAATGTTTTTGTACAGATGGAACTCTTAAAATTGTATATGTACTCTATTCTATTATAATCATTGGAACATTCGTTTTCAAATCGAATATTGTTTAAAGGTATAATTATATTTAAAAATTTCTTTTAATTTTAAATTCGTAGATATAATTTTGTGAAGACTTATTAATATAACAGTATGAATATTCTAGATTTAAATTTTCAAGAATCGTTGGAAAAAAGTCCAGAAACTATAGAGAAAAAAACTATATTACAAACTGGGGAAGTAGAAAAGGGCACATTATTTGTAGTGAGTAGCTTGTGAAGACTTACAGACTGGGGGCTGCTATTTTAGGTGCACCATCACTTAAGCAAGAGACATATTTTCCACTAATAGTCGTTTCACCGTCTGGAGGAGTTCAGGTTTTAGGGATCTCTTTAACCTCCGTTCAATGGTACCATCTCAACTCAGGGCTCTGTTTTTAAATCTACAAACATTGATTTTTTCAAGCACTTCTTTTATAAATATTTTATTAGTACGTAGTACTTTAACTGTTGATTTTACTGTGAAAACGTTCGTTAATGAATTAATTAAAAAAAATTCCAAAAGAATGTTCTAAACTAAATCATATTTACTAAAAGGTTTTCAAAACTATGCAATTAAATTTCGTTGTTGATTGTTTTCTGGAAAAACTATAACAAGAAGAAAAAGTTAGTTGAATGAATTTTTATAATATTAATCACTATCAAATGAAACTCTTAAATATCTTAAAAGGCTAACAGATATTTAAAAATTGATGTGTTAAAGCAGGAGTTTATTTCATTGAAAAATAGAATGTTTTACAAAAGAAGTTAATATAATGCCTGAAAATATAAATTATATATTTTAGAAATGTAAGGGAAAGAATATTATCCTCTGAAAGTTGTCTTGTTTATGGAAGAAATTTAGCCACATAGATTCTTTGGTTGTAATTTAAAGTTAATTGTATGTCCGACAACTCCATCAAGCCTAAACCAATCTCCGGTTATAGTTTTTTGTTGTTGTTGTTGTTGTAAACATAAACTTTTAATTTACCCAAGAGTTTCTTACTTTATATGTTTTAGCTTTACGAACTTATTAGTTTTCAGGTTAAAACTCGGAACACAACATTTTAAAATGAAGATCATTGGATTTTGGTGGTATCTTCTGTGTTTCCTAATGATAGAGCATTATATTTTATTAATTCCCAATATTATTTCCTATACTAAAAGTATAAAATTAAAAGTAATTTATTAAATTATTTATAAAATAATTAACATGAAATTTTATTCATAAATCAATAAGGATAACTTTAAAATATAAAAATTAAATATAAAAAGCGTTCTATATTAACTTAAAGTGATACCTTTAAAAGAAAACATTTTGAAAACAACTTTTAAATTTGTATTGTCTTTAATCTATTCTTATAACACATTCAAATGTTATTTTTTTGACTAAATATATATTTTTTTTAATTTTTGGGAAACATTTAAGTATAGTTAGTTGTTAGTTAGTAGTTAGTTGGGTTAGTTAGTTTACAACTTAACTTCCATGAATTGGCTGCTTTTATTTTCCAGTAAAATTATCAAACCAATTCACATGAACATGAAGGGATATAAATTGTCCTACTTTAAAAAATTTTTACAACAAATTATGTAAAATGGGTACAAAGTTTAAATTTATCTTTAGTTTTTTTTTTTAGAAAATGTTCTTTCAATTTTTAACACACAGAAATTTTTATCAAGCGATAAATTTTATTATTTTCTAAAAGTGGGATTGCTTTCATTTAAGAAAACTTTATTTACCTGGACTAGACCTTTACTTACCTGAACTAGTATACTAGTATTTACCTAATGGACTCTAACCGTCTGACGTCACACGGAACCAACACGTGACCTACTGAGCTTGCGATTGGTTACCACAGATACTACACTAGTAGATCTACTAGTGTAGTATCCGTGGTAACCAATTGCAAGCTCAGTTGTAGGTCACGTGTTGGTTCCGTGAAGTCTCGAACCAGATAAGCGGTTAGAGTCCATTGCTCCTGTATTATTATTATTATGTGATGAACTGCTATTAATTAATGTACTATTAACGACATTATAGAAATCAAACTGATAGTTTGATGTAATTTTTCAATCACACATACGCAATTTTAACTTAATTTTTATTCCCTAATTTTATATCTTTTGGTATTTTTATCACGATTTCTTTCCATTTACCTAAAAAAAATGCTTGTTAATATGTGATTCAATAATCGTTTGATAGTTTTTTTATGCTTTTGAAAATATTTAAATTTTCTGAAGACCGTGATTTTGTGAAATGTCGATTGTCGATCGAAACTGTCTTTTGGTGTCACTGCAATTGTATTCATGATTTAAAAAATGCAATTATTTTATAATTTTCCAATGAATATGGATATCATTGGTACCAATAATTATAGGAAATAGTTGGATAAACACCGACAACTGCACCTACTACCCAAAGCCTCTACCAAATTTCAATCTTTTAGGTTTTGTAATTAAGTAAATTTCATGTTGAATGAATGTATGCAAATGGGATAAACTCAATGAAATTGGATTGATATAGGATTAACTCAGTGAGACATAATTGCCTGGGATCGAAACACCATTTCAGAGAGTGTAAACTGAGAAAAACTTTATATGGGTATTTTCAGCGGTTGAAAATGGAAAACTTTGGAGGATTTAACAGGACATCCTTTTTTTGTTACGTTACTTTTTATAAGGGCGTATCACGAAAAGCTTTTTCTTGGAAATTAAAAAAAGGCATACTGAAAAAAAAGTTGCCTCAGGGGCACATATTCAAAAAATATTTAGGTCCACCGGAATTGAGTCGTATCGTTACGCTAAAAAATTATTTCTCTCAAACTACTAATGGTAATTAAAATGTGAAACCAGGCGCACATTGTAAGGTCATCATCATAGAAAAATTATTAAGTTTAAATGAAAATTTTATCTTGGCATTTTTGGTCAATTTATTGAAAAATTGAGAAATTTCATGAACTTTGACTCAATTCCAGGGGACTTAATTATTTTTTGATTCCACTGAAATTTTTTCTAGAGAATATGTGACCCGTGAGGCAACTTTTTTCAGTATACCTTTTTTGAACTCCAAAAAAGCTTTTCGTGATACGCCCTACTGTTTATTCTATCTACAAATCTGAGTTGGCATCCTCCAGACATCAAATAAAATTTGTATTTACGGAATGAAATGAAATCACTACAATGTTTAATTCTCCTCCCACAGGTACTTCAGCTTGAAATGAAGCCAACGCCCTACCCGAAACCGCGCCGGAAACACATCCTCCTTTCCACCCTGCTCCTCATCCTCATCCAACTCATCCTCTGCACGGGAGGGGAGGAGATCACCCCCGCCGACCTCATCCCCACCCCCTCTCCAGACAAAAACTCCACCATCGACCTACGCGGCATCTCCCTCAAGGGTCATAGAGACCCCCAAGAAGACCTCCCCCACCGAAAACGGCGCAGACGGGCCCGGAATAGTTTCCTTCTGCGCTCGGACGGTCCAGGTCACGTGCTATTCAACGCGGACGAAGTCCGCAGGGACTGGTGCCGGACCATCCCCTTCAATCAAACGATAACCGGGGGCCGAGGGTGCAGGCCGAAAGTGTTTCGCAACAACCTCTGCTACGGACAGTGCAACTCTTTCTTCATACCGCAGACGGAGCGGAGTGGCAGCAAGGTGGCTTTCCAGTCGTGCGCCTTCTGCAAGCCCCATCGCCTCAAGTGGGTCAATGTGACCCTGAGGTGTCCCGGGAAGACCCCCCACAGGGTCCAGAAGACTGTGCTCAAGATTGAGTCGTGTAGGTGCATCGCTGCCGAGAGAGAGGACGTGGACAGGAACTTGCAGTATTTGCAGAGACCGAAGGGTGGACACTGACACAGTGACCAACGAACCTCTTGAGTGAATAGAGTGTTAAAAATCATGAGTATATCGATTTCAACCTTGTTGAAATCATGGGTAAATCCTTTTCAACCAACAACAGACGGTATCTTTATGCGACCTCAATTCTCCTTCCCCAGTTCTTAACATTGTGAATTGAAACAATTTTCATAAGTAAAGTGTGATGATTATTCAATAGAAACATAATTTATGAAATAGATTGATATATTCGAGTCTTAAAGAGAAATTAATCTCAAAGAATGTATATCGGAACGTTTTAATAATGAAATTTCATATTTTAACAAATAGTATTAATCGATCAATCAGTACGTTTTAAGGAAATTTCATATTTTAACAAATAGTATTAATCGATCAATCAGTACGTTTTAAGGAAATTACATATTTTAACAAATAGTATTAATCGATCAAGTACGTTTTAAGGAAATTTCATATTTTAACAAATAGTATTAATCGATCAATCAGTACGTTTTAAGGAAATTACATATTATAACAAATAGTATTTAATCGATCAATCAGTATGTTCACATCCAACAATCTAAACTTTTTTCAACAAGCATTCCCTTAATTTTATAAACTAGATTGACACTTTCAAGATTTGAAAGCAAAGACAATCTATCAATGAATGTGCCAATCAGAACAAATTTAATGAATCAAAAACTATATTTTTTTAATAAAATTTTAATCAAATGATATATTTTTATAAACTAATCGAATGAACTAATTTTTTACTAAATTTTTAACAAGCCTAATTTAAAAAGAAAACCTTTTTGTGCGAGTGCCTCAAAAAGAAGTTGGATGTGTAAATTATATCTTTTAAATTCACATTTAGAATTGAGGATTGTAAATAAGTATTCAATTGATTTACTATAGAATCAAAATGAAATCAAAATCATTTTATAACAATGTAAATCAAAGTTTTTAATGAATATGTTCAATGTGAACAAGAAAATTTTTAATATAATCACAATATATTTTTTTAAAAAAGTTGTTATTTTAAGATACTGTTTGTAAGTTATTGGTGTAAGGAATGATAAACCTGAAAGCTGTTGCTTTTAGAAACAATTCCTCGTAGGATCAAATATTTGTGTTTCATCCTTGTATCAGGGTATGAATAACTTATGAAATCCATTTAAATTCGAGATGGTGCTTATTTCTCCACAGACAATCAGTTATTATAAGTTCCATGGGAGTGATAAACCACTGACTTTTAAGTTTTATCCCAAGGACGTTGTATACAACTTGGAGGAAATAAACTTTCCTTTGAGTTAAAAAATACCAAACGTTTAGAAACATATTCCATCAGGCTCATCTAATGGCAAATACAAGTTTTCAATAATATTAAATTACCCTTTCATGCCATATACTTACTTACGCAATGCTGAATTTTTTTTTAAACATCTACATTATCATTTATCTGATTCGTTACCTAATAATTTTTTAAAGATTCCTTTTATCTTTCTCATTTTACTATTGTTTTAATCTTATACCGGCCTATTTTGTCTTTGTTCCAAAGTAATTATAGCCGTTCGAGGTAGTGGAAAACATCCATTCTTATCTTAATTGTGTTTTTATCAAATTATAGTTGAAATTTTAATACTTACCTATAGTTCTTCTGTTACTCTTCTTGTCACATTCATACTCATAAGTTTCACGTGGTTCATTTCAACAATCTCTTCAATGAATGTCTTTACCTGAGATCTGAACAGTTTTCATTTGTTAGTTTTGTTATTTAAGCAGTAGATTAGTGTGTGTATAGTAGAAAGTAGTTTGTTTTGCGCATGCGCTGTGTGAATGAATGAAAAGAGTGATTTAAGTTGTTCCGAATGAATATAAAAATGCTCTTCCAGCTCAAGAAAAGAAATTGAGGCACTTGCAGTATCTGCAAGTTAACTCCAATGCAAAGCTGTTGGAGTTAGCTCATTGCAAAGTCCTTCAATTGTATTCTTTGACTGGAAAGGGGACCACATTGTTAAGATTTTTTTCAGTGCATGTTCTAGTCACAGTTGTATACCTTTTGGTTAAGTTTTTAGTGCTATAAAAATATTCTGTTATATGTCATTGCCAATTCAACGTACTGAAAGATTTGTAATACGTTCTTATCTTGTATAAACTTATTCAATTATTATGGACACAACCACAGTGTCTTACGTTCTGAAAATGAAAACATTTTTAGAATTAAATTATTAATATTTAATTCCTAAAACTTACAACTGTAAGAAATGGTACTTTAATTTAGCCACAATACTTGATATAGGCTAGAACTGGATATAATTCCAAATAAAAATATCGGTTATTACAAGAAATAATATGAATAAATAGGTATTAGAATGTTCATGAACTTAACAGAAATTAATTTCCTTTAAGGATTAAGAGTTCCCCACAAAAATCACAAACCAGTTCACCCTCTCAGTTTATTTCATTCATTCTTATGATCCAAATTCTAAAAAAATACATTGTTTGGAATTTAACATTCCAACCATGTTGCTTTCGAACGATTATCGCTATAAGAATAAAAATCCGGAGACAATCGCGCCAATTACAGAAATCGTTCGATAAGAACTTCATTTATCGTTTGCCATTTTATTATTCTTCCACACACGATCATTCCACTTTCACGGGTAAAGCAGAACGAAAACATTTTTTTTGTGTAGTATTTTTATTATTACTCCTCGGAACCTCCACGCTCGGCGTCTGTTCGTAGTCCTAAGCTGGAAACAACAAAGGAGATCAGGACTCATTATCTAGGGACCTGGACTTATCTGTTAACTTTTCTAAGATTCGAAAAAAAGGGAATCGCGGTATTTAACACCCATAGTTTAGAGTCTATCGGCGACTACAATGGAAAATGCGTGACGTGTGCCTTTGACTTGGAAAAAAAGTAAATAAGATAATTGATCTTTTCTTTTTTCTTCTCGGAAGACAAAGCTTTGTTCGCATCAAATCTATTTGTTGATATGGACTTAAGTGGAGTCGATAATCAAAGCTCAATCGGTGTGTTGCGTCCTTTTCTAATAGATAACGCCCAAACGAGCAACAAGACAATATACCTGAAGATGGTGACAATCGGAAATGATATCTTAATTTATCCATTCGGAAAATTAATTACTAATTCCTTCACGATTTCTTCTCTTCTTCATTTGAAAGTTATTCCAATTGATATTAGTTAAGTCATTTCCATTCTTTTAAAATTCGATAAGGAATTGCGATCATAGAAAAAAAAAGACAGATATATGTATCTAGAATTATTGTGGGTGGATTTAGGGAGATCACAATGGCGGTATTGATCCCCAACGGCTTTCTTGAAAATGATGACTTTAGAGCCCTCAGGAAGGTGTGCCCCCAGGATATCACAGGATGGGTGGATTTGGTAACGGCAGGGACAAATGCCTCCAAACCTTTTCAGGATATTTTAAATGGAAAAAAGGATATTACACCATGCTCCCTAAAGCCTGTTGCTTTGCTTTCCCCAGGGAGTCTTCCTTTTAAATCTGTCAATGTCTAAAGTTGTTTAAAAAAAAACTGAAGATAATCTTTATACATAAATATAAAACAATACAAAAACTAAACTATTAACCAAATTTATATAAATTAGTTAACTAGTTTGAAAAAGTAACCCACAAAAAGTGTCATTCAATTCTTTGCTGTTTTATTTTTAATTGATATATGAGCAGTTGAATTTGAAAGTAGATCAAGTCAAACTTCACCCTTTAAAACTTTTTTAAACCTTTTTACTAACACAAAATTTTTAAAAACTTCAAAGTATGCATAAACATATGTTCTAACAAAATTTAAAAAAAAATTCTATGTTGAGCTGCTTTTAAATTCATAGGCAGATTTTTGAGTTATTCAATTGACTTAATTGAAACATATTTATTTAATTCCGCATAACTATAGGTTGTTTAGCTTTTTAACAACAAAACTTTGATATAAAAATGCCTTATTAATAGTAATTTTTTTTATTTTCTAAAATGTAAAAAGTATACTTGAATTAATCAGTATAAAAGTCAATCAATTGAATAAAACATTTTGAGCTTTTCTGAAATGACTGTAAGGGCGAGCGCGCACGGGCGACTTTTGTCACGGTGACAAAGACAAAAACAACGTTGCTAAGGCTGTTGTTAGGGGCGGGAACTAGAAGCATCCAATAGAAGCATTCGCACATGACATCACTGGAGGATAAAAACAACGTTGCTAAGGCCGTTGTTAGGTAAAGTCATGTGATTGAAAATGCTCTATTGTTTTCTAGTGATATTTTTGATACTAGTGATACTGGTCGCCGTGACTTTAGTCACTCGTGCGCGCTCAGCCTAAAGGGGTTTTTTTGTGAAAATTAGTTCTCATGTACATATTAATGTGGTCAAATCACTCATTTTGTATATATTTTGTACAGTGCCAAATGTATAATAAACTGTTAATTGTTGTATAGCTGAATCTTATTTCCATGTTCCTGTTTTTTTTCTAAGTGAAGTTTGAAATACCTGAACCAAGAGGAGAACTACTATTAGAAAAGTAAAATTGTTGAGGGAACCAACATCCAAAACCAACTAGTAAATTCAAAGTGAAAATATATTCTTATCTATTCTGAATCTTACGACAAGGTAATAAATAAATTCCACTACAAAAATTATAATAAGTATTTACTTTATTAAATAACATGGCAGTACCAAATTTGATTTTCACTTTTAAATTTTTCCTAAATTGCAACTGCATTTTTAAAAATTCAATTGTAATTGAAATACAGAAAAATATATTATTTATTACATATTTGAATTTTGTCTTATTAATTTAAACTCCACAATTAGATTAAGTTCTGTTATTGGTATACATAGATTAAATGGAGAGCTACCATGAAATTAGTGGTGGGCAACCTACTGGGTATATTAAATTAATGCTTTTTATTGTAACAATCTATTACATATTTTAACACCATTAAGTTTTATGTTATTTTTAAAATCTCATTTGAAACCATTAAGTAGGAAATATGATTGATCTTAGGAGCCTTGTCTGGTAGTTGAAAGAAATACATAGAACTTCATATCATTCAAAAGCATACTTCAAAAATATTTAGGTTTTGTTGTCCCACATACAGAGAGGCAAGTGATCCCCTCGATAGCAAATATTTTTTATGTATTTTCTAGTAATGGTTAAGAAAGATCTATTTGTAAAGCTAATTTAATTGAAAAAGTTAATCTTATAGGACTTAAAAACTAGAGATTCAAAGTTAAAACTCTAAAAAACAGAACAGAAAACACTTATGAGTTTTTAATGTTAACAAATTAAGTACATAACTGTAAACAATTATTAACTTGTGATAAATTAACACAAATGATTCATTTCTTTAAGTAAAAAAGTTAATAAATAACAAATGAGTATGTTTAAAGAACAGTACCATTACCTGTTCAAAAAAATGTAAATGCAATAAATAAACAAATATTTGAACCTCATTTAAGACCATGGACTAAATGCACTTCTTCATACCAACCGTAACATTTCATGTATAAAAACTCTAATGTTCAATCTATTTATAACCACAAACATACAATATTTACATATATACATTTTGGTATATTGCCAAGCTAATGTAATGCGTTGTATAACAAACTGCAGCTAAGATTAGAATAAGTTAACAAACACATTGCACAGTAGTGCGATAGAACATTCACATTTTTTTTTAATCTTGAGATGTTATTATATGCCTAAAATAAAAAAATAATGTTTGTTTGAATTAAAACTAAAATTAAACCTTTGAGGCATTTCACAATATTTGTGACATTTTGTAGAATCTGTAATGTTAAAATTTTCCTCCCAACATTAAGATAGAAATTTCATGTTACAAACTATAAAATGTCACATAACATCCTGAAATGCCCCTTTCAATACAAGATACACATCAAATCATGCAAAAATAAAACAGGAAAAACTGATTCTTTCATTTTTAGGTAAATAGTTGATTGTTATATCTTATGAAATCAATTTCCAGATAATAAAATGTTCTATAAAGCAGATTTTTCTATAGCTTAATGTAAAATAGTATAAGATCTTATTTAGGATATAGAATGAATAAAACGAATGAATTTTTAGTAATAAACAGAGCCTAAATAATTTTTTAACTTACAAATTATTTTATCTATAACCTCACTCGTAAATAGTGTATCAAACAGTGCCATTCTAAAAAGCTACATAAAAGACTATTGTTACTTTGATGATGAACATAAATAATATGTTCCAAAAAAATTCAACACATAGAGGATCCTGCACATGCTTCTAAGCTCAAAGTTGTAAAGGCAAAGCACAGTGCTAGTTGTTTCTGCAGTGAATGTGTTCTAAAACTGAACAGCTTCAAAAGTGCACACATAGAGAGTCAACAATTATAAAAACCTATACACACAGTACAGTGAACCTAATGATTATTGGGTGAAATAGATGATTATGAAGGCTTTCATGTTTTATACCACTTATGAAGGCAGTATGAAATGATGAGAACAAGTAGAACAAATTTCAGCTTAGAGAAGAAAGACACTAAGTCACTTAGGGCTAAATTACTCTGTATAAGGTTATGCCAAATTTGGCTATACCTATTTTTATTTGTGCCACGTAACCTGATTAACCAAGCTATCCTTTTCATCTTGGTATGATTTAGGGAGAGCCCTTTAAGACTCTGTCACCATTCTAGTTTCTACTTTTAAGAGGTTCTCCTAAAGTGACTTAATGCTTTTTTTCCATGTAAGCTGACAAAATGAGAATTTGAACAGTAACTGACCAAGATAGAATGGGCTTATTTTGCAATTGATGTTGCCTCTGAAGAATAACACAACTAAAAAGGTTAGGATAATTGCAGTTGATGAGGATGACACAGTAGCAATAAAAATTTAACTAATGTAAGGCTAACATACAAAGACCCAACCTTCTCTTGCAAGAGAAAATTTCAGTACCATATATTTACCTTTACAATGTTTTCAAATAAGAGGAGCTTAAAATTAAATATGTGAGGGTATATTTTTCTTCCATGTAATGAAAATATTTCTATTTTCTAACAAGATATGACAGGGTATCACCAGAGAAAATGATATCAGTTTGATTTAAAAGCACACAATAATGAATTCATGATAATTTAATTTAAATTAAAATATAAACTAGAGCAAAAATTCTCTAAAAAAAGTTAAATACTTCTTAAAAACATATATTTATTTTTTAATTTCTACCATGAAACAACTTAAATTTGAAAATATGTACAAAAAGTTAATATTTTTTAAAACAAAATGTGAAATTTTTGTTGGAATTAATGTTAGTAAAAAAAAAGTAGTTTTAAATATTAAAAACATTAAATATAAATACAGAAAAAGTGTTTCATTTTGAGACTATTTCAAAATTGTAATTTTAAATTTGTGTAATTTTTTTAAATAAGGTTAACAAAAATAGCATTCACTCTCATTCTGTAAATATTTTTTAAATAATGCAATATTAAAACATTGATTTTTTGGAAGAAGAGGTAACATAAAATACCTTTAAAACATCTTAGCCAATTAAAAAAAAAACAGTAATATTTAAAATAGTAATTTCAAAAGGGTAAATTAACAATCCAATAAAGTGTGTGCTTCAAAGCTATAACTCTGAAATTACTAACATACAAAATATAGATTTTACATATCCTAAAATACAATTGAAAATTAGTATTACCTAAGAAATTTTATAATAAGTTTTAAAATAGTGCATCCAATAACAAAACAAAGATTCTTTTACACCATCATAGAAAAAGTAAAAAAATAACTACTTGCAGCAATTGCTACCAATTAGGCTTTACCAGTACAAATCGGAACCTCTGACAGTCACTTTATAAAAATACTATGATATGGATCTAGCAAAAATGAATTGAAAAACAGCTGCATATAGTGTAAAGTGGACAACAAAATATAGGCACTTTTTAAGGGATATCTACACGATCTTTATGATAGCTTTTAAGAATCCTTTGTAGATTCTTTCAATAACATTCCTTTCTTGGCCAACTTGGCTTTCTGTAAAAGAAAAGTTATGTAAAGAATACAATTTTATAAGTATGAATAAATATAGAATTTTTAGTTTTAACTTTCAACTAAAGATAAAATTTTCAGTAAATAACATTCACTTAAGAGTAATAAACATTCAATTTGTCCTGTTTTAAGTTTTGATGGATATATCCTTGGAAATTTGATAAAAAAATGACTTAAATCCTACAGGGAAAAGAAGGTAAACGTTTTGTTATTTTATAAGATACACAAAAATAGATAATATTTTAAAAGATAAGAAAAAGATCACATATAGTGAACAAAAAGTATTACTTTGGGAGCATCCAATTTAAAAATTCTAATATTTTTATTCTACTAAATGATTCTACAGTAGAACCTAAATAGAGCAACCCCCTATGTTATCGAAAATAAACATTTGCTGTTTTAAAGGAAATATATTTATTATAAATAATAAAATTTTTACGAAGATAAAACAATAGGTGTTTCTATTACTGGCTGTTAAAACGTAGGGGTTGCTATATCAGGGGGTTGTTGTAAAGAGGTTCTACTGCATAACCCAATGCAATTGCTTTTAATATTTTATTAATTATGATTTTGTTAATCTTATCTGATAACTCTGATTTCAAATTTTACGATATGGTAACACAGTATTATTGTAATCATAAAAGGTATAATATTTAGGCTTTAGAGTGTTTAATAACTTCTTGAATAAGAACCAATACAATGCAAAAAATTATTCTCAAACAAAATTATTTCCCAAGACTAAACACTTTTAAAAGTAAAAATATAATTTAAAAGTTAAACTGCATAACTTAAAACAATAACACTAAATATGCTGATTTGGGATAAGGATTAAAAAAACCTGATAACTTACTAAACCGAATGGTTTATCCTTCACTTTAACAATAGTAGCTTTCTTGTTTTCTTTCATTTCTTGTACTTTCTTCCTTGCTAGTTCTAGCCTAAAAGAAAAAGTAGTTCATAAATTTCAACTTAATCAAATTGATTGAATAAAAAACTGACAGAAATTCCTGTATAAATCAATACTTAAAATAATGATTTTACTATGCTTTATTTGATATATCGGCTGTAAGATAAACAAAGCAATTATTCTTAAAATAAAAAGTAGACAGAGAGTAAAAACTAATTTTGATTGAAGTCATTTCACATGATCACATGAGAGAAAAGTTTTCAACCCAACACTCATTTATTAACAGTTATCGAGCAAACTATCACAAGAATAAAACTGACAAATATTATTTATTGCATTAAAAATATGTTTCTTCATCAGCATATTTAGGTACAGTGGCTAAAAATAGGGGACAAAGGCAGGTTTTTCAATTAACATTGAACAGACTTATTTGAAACAGAAAACTTATGACAGAAATTTTTAAAATATTGAAGGTCATTAAGTTGTGAACTGGCATTGTTTACTTTAAAATAAAAGCAGATACATATCAGAAAGTTGAAAAGCAGCATGTTCTTTTATAAAAAACATGAAACATATGAGGTCATTTACTAATTAGGTCACCCATTTGAAGCATCACCATGTGTTTTCAATGTTATTACAATTAGCATCTTTATCAATGCTAAAAGGGACATGTTTAGAGAGTCTCTTACATTACACATTTTGTTTTGATTTAACAGTGATAAAAAGTTACTAATTATGAAATTAAACAATAAAAAAAAAGCAAATTTGGTTTTAAAGTGAGACATTACAAAAGGAGAAGTTACTACAATGTGAAAACTTATAAAACAGGGAGACAGTTGTGTGATTTAATTTTAAATATTCTGTATGAACTACTGAAAAATTTTAAAATAATCTTACTCTTCTTTTGCTTTTCGATGAATTTCTTTTTTCCAAATATCTTTGAAGTCATTACAAAATATTTTCCAATAGCTAAAAAACTCTTGGGGCCATTCTGCCGCATTTCCAGACTTAGCTTTCCAACTAAAGAACAGCATTGTTTCGTTGAATCTACAGAAAAATAATACAGGTTAAAACAGGGATTCAATTAAAAGTAATGCAATTATAAATTCATCAAGAAGCTTAAACAACCATAAGTAACAGTGGGTACTTTTAATTAGGTATTAAAACTAACCATTCAAAAACAAGCTTGCAAGATTATACATTCTTTTTATTTAATGAGGAACTCACTAAAGGTTATTTTTACACAACTTTAAGAGCAATGAACTTTTGTCTGTACAAAATATTGAGAGAATATAGAACAAAAATTATATTTTAACATCTAAATTCTATATTTCTAAGACTCAAGAAAAATAGCTATGAGAATTTTAAAGGAAAGAAAATTCAGGTTGTGAATAAGCAAAATTATACATACTTAATTTTGCACTCTTCAATGTTTTCTTCTTGTTCTTTATGTTCGGAATATGCTACATAAACATAAAATTTAATGATAAGAAAAAAGTATCAAAAGTAGTCAAATTTAGGTTTACATCAACATGTCTAAGCTAACATTAAATATAGGTTGCAATATGGAGATAATAGAATCAGGGATCATAGATTCAAACTGAACCAGCTATATTTTATCCAGGAGGGCAGGGAAGCATTATTTTTTTAGATAGATAGAAATGCATTGCCAGAAATAACAGTAATTACACAGGAGTAAACTAGTTTAAGAAAAGATCGACATTTACTCTGTGATTGGGAAGTTCAGGATAAATGAAATAACCATGCTGGGCTTCAATAGTAGTCTGTCATCATAATTAGATTTGTATATTTGCTTAGACGACTATAGTAAAAAATACAGATTTTATGTTTATATTAATTTAAAAAGAACACAAGACTGAAATACTGACAAATTTACGTAAATGAGCCAAATAAACAAATTAAATTACTACAAATATAAACACTCTCAAATGCCAGCATGGGTTTATTGATTTAAAATTAGGCATGATAATAACCAAAAGTTTGTGCACAAGAAAGAGTTTTTAAGAGAGTTAGACTTAAATATTTATGAACTTAAAACAGTTCCAAATTATTTTTTTAGTTAACTTTTCTGTAAAGATAAATTCTAGGTTTCAATCTAAGCATGATCAGAAAATAAAAATTGTAGGACCGTCCAACAACAATTCTGGACTCGTGAAAATACAAGTCATTAAAGAACATAAAATCTATATGAAAATAATTGCAAATAATGGGATTTTTAAAAAAAAGTAAAGGAATTCATTCAAAGCCTAACTGATAAACAAGAAATGAAACAGTCAGCAAACTAAACTAAAATAGAAATTATCAGATTTTAAAAGATAGATATTGATAGAAATTCATAAAACTATTTTTAAAAAGTACAAAGATTACATTACACATTGTGCTTACCTTTTGTAAGAAAAGCATCCATTTTATCTTTGAATGGTTGTTGGTGTTCTTCATCAGAGGAACTCAGCACTTTCTCAACTTTTGATTCACAACCTGCAAGAAAATAAATGTTCATTAACATTGATGCAAAAATGTAACCCAAAGTATGTAAAGTTTACATATTTAAAGTATTTTTCCTACTTTTTATTTGAGAATACAACTTCTTGAGATCATTGGCAATGTCGTCAAAATTAACTAAACTTGCCCTTTCAGCATCACTGGGTTCAGGGACAGGAAGCTTAGAATTGTCTAGATCCTATCATAAAGTCATAGAATACAGCCATTAATTTTATGCAAACAATATAGTAAAAAAGAAATCAATTCCAAAAAGTTATTAAGCTCATAAAAACAATAAAATAACATTTACCTTTTGGTGCACTTTAACATAATTCCTCACTATGTAATGCAGAAGTGTAAGGGAGCTGTCCTAATAAATCAAAGAAATTAAAATTTTTACTCTTTGAAAGTTGAGAGGAAAACACATAAGTTGGGTTTGATTTTTTATGGAGCAGGGTCCATACTATAGCATTTAGAGCCAGGAAAAGTATTTTAAGATAACCAAAAAGTACTTACCTTGCTTTTGACATCTTTAAGCTTTGGAAGAATTTCTAGACCAAAACCATCAGCCTGTCCTCTGTTTCTGTTACCTGAAATAACAAATATTATTAGTATAAAACCTATCATACACTAAAAAAAAGTCTTAGAAATTTGACTTTAATGTAGTGTTTTAAATAACTTTTGGACAAGATCCTCTAGTAACACCTGAAGAATACAACTCCTAGTGTGCCACAGATTTTTTATGGAGTTTCATATTATTTATGAATGATTTATATTATTGCACTTGTAATTAGTTCACACAGGGACTAACTTACTAGTTTGGGGAGGCAAAGGTTTAAACACCCATTTGGGGTCCCACAACATACCTTAAAATAAAATTTAGATTTATTTAACTTAAAATGACAAAATCAATCATCTTTAATCCAAGTGCATATAAATTATTTATTTGAAAGCTTTATAAGCTTAGTACTATACTGATTTAAAATTCATTGATTGGTTGGTGTCATGTCCATGAGAGAAGTGGCTACAAATAGCAGCAGTGTGCAGAGATGTTGGCTATCTCAATGATATTTCTGAGTATAGCTGTCCACTGAATAGAAACTCTCCAGGATTAATTAGAGGTCTTAAAATCGCTGAATTGAATTAATTAATTCAATTGTCAATTAAAGAATTCATTAGTTAGTAAATTTATTTTACACTCTTTCACATTTTTCTAGATTTTTAGGCTTTTTTTGGGGGGTGGAGGGGTCATTTGAAATGGGGGCCCTTGGCAAATCCCCTCTCAGAAATCAGGATCTGAGTTGACAAATGAAAATTGGAGTAGTGTTTGAGTTTAAAGAGAAAGAACACTTGCCTCCATTCATGTAATTTCCAAATGCAAGAATTATTCCAAAAACTTTTTGTATCTCTGGATCTGTCATCAAGAACTGAAAAGAAATGATCTGATAAGTAGGTCTTTATTTCACAAATAAATTTACAATATAGTTAAAAAAAACAAAATTTGAAAATTTTTTTCTTTCATTTATAGATGTTAACTTAACGGTCAGTAGCTTTGCAGTTAACTACATTAAAACAAATTTTAAGTATATTGTATCACTTAGAGCAAAAATTTAAGGAAACCTGAATACTTGAATAATAGTTTAAAAACACAAAAATTCTAAGTTTAAAAAGTAACAAATGACATTCTTTCACTTTAATAGGTTTACTTTAGATAGCCAGACATAGATTGTTGACCATAATTTTCAAGTTATGAAGTGTTTAAAAAATTTGGTAGTTCTTGGAGTATGTGATCTACCAGTTTAGTTAGCTGGATTTAGGGTAGATGGTGACACCACAACTAATATTTTTTGAATCCTAATGAGCAAAATAAAGTTGACAAGCTAACTAAAAACTAACTATTCCTAATAAACTAATCCTCATAAGCTAACTAAACTGGTAGATCACATACTGCAAGATACCAAAAATTTTTATAAATGAAAATTCCTACAAAAGAGGATAAAACTTTAAAAGCTATAAATTATACATTTTATAAGACGATCTTAAGCATTTTTTCTCCACAGATACATTAATAAAACAACTGCAAACAAATTTATGTACCTCACATGTCATTTTGAGATTATTTAACCTAGTTTCTATTGTGGAAATGGTTTCTGAAAATGCAGCTTGGAACATAATACAGGAAACACGGTCTGCATATTCTGGAATTTGAGCTAGGTCATACAAAAATCTGAAACAAAGAAAGTAAAATAAGTCTTAATATTTTCAAACAATATTTTGTGTTACTATAATAATAGACAAATACTGGTACTCACTGTTCAGGTTTGTCTAAAGGAATGCCATTTTTTAATTCTAGATGATTTTTGATTATTTGTAGTTCTTCTGGAGTAGGTCGCTAAAATGTAAGTAAGTTAGTTCAGAAAGAGATTACATTCAGTTTCCAATACTCTGTCAGAATATTTTTAAAAAAATCATTTTAAACTTTTTAGGAATGTACTCACAATTTCATATATGGCCTGCAGAGCATCCAAGTCTAGGGTGGAGGTATCAAAATTGTACACAGCTGAAATAAGAAAATTATTATAAATGTTTGATAAATAAAATATATTACAACAGTTTGAGCAAAATTTTAAGAACTAGTATTGAAATTAAACTTTCTGCATATCTTACAAAATATAATCATTATCTCATTTTATAAAAAGGAGGGGGAACAGCTTTAGAAAGGGTCCTCCAGCTGCCATGTTTACCCACAGCTCAAATGATGACCAAGCTATTTAATAAGCAATTTATAATATAATAACAATATAATGAGCTACTATATAATAATGATTTTCATAATGTTAAAGTATAGGAAGTTTATACTCCAGGTTTATATATCGATCAGTGATGATGAAAACACTTAAGCATGAAGGACTCCTTCTAAAGCTGTTTCAATAAAAGTTAGACTCTTATCAATATAATTACTGTATTAAAGCTCAAAAGGCTCAATTTTAAATTTCCTTTATAAGTAAAGGTGAAGAATGGTTTAGGGAAAACAAAAAGATGGATTTCTAATACAGTATAACCTCAAAATCAAAGGGAAGGATCAAAGGGAGCAAATTTTTGAGATAACAAGGAAAAATAGAGAAACAATTAATTTCAAGGAGGGAAATACTTTTTCAAGTTAACAAGGGTATATAGTGCTGTCCTTTAAAAACAACCCACTGTTTCATATTTTCTTCATTAAAAGCTTAATAAAAAGGATAATTAAATCGAACAAAAAACTGTACTAGCGGCTCATCCTCCCTAACATTTTAGTGCTAAGCATTTTTAATTCCAACTATCCATTACAAATTGGCAGCCAATTAAGTAGAAAATTTGAAAAAAAAACCCCACTTTTTCCTAGAAGGACTCTAATAGGCCGACTAAGCTAAAACTTTAATATTTTATTCTCATAGTAATGGGATAACATAAAAATGCGCGAAAAATGCACTAAAGTCTTTGTAACATGCATTTTTACAAAATCTGTAAATTTGAAGTTTCGAAAAAAATTTCGAAAATTTAAAACTTAATTACTCCAAAACTAATTCGAAATTCGAAAAAAGGGTGACGAGGTGCAAAACTTCACATCTTAGAGAATGCGGCTGCAAAAAATCATATTTCTGCTGCGAATAGATTTTGCTGGGGGCGAACTCGCAGCAGAAAAAAATAATTTTCGACTTTGACATTAAATAATTCCAGAACTAATTATCTCATTAATTAGCTATTGGAACGAAAAGGACCCTCATACATTTGTCTACAAATGGTCAAAATTTCAATAATTTCCGTTCCATAGTTTTTGCATAGTGACAATTCAAAATTGTCAAAGTGAAGATTTTCTGAAACAGCGGCAGCGGCGACTGTTACTTTTTTTTAATATAGAGAGATAGGGGGAATATTATAATTGTTTTTAATGTTAATACATATACTGGAATGAAAATAAAACATACATTAACATTACACATTTTAAACATGTTGTAAAATTTAAAAGCTAAGAAAAGGAAATTAAATACACATATCAAATTGGTTTTGTGAAAAAGTAGGTATAGTTACCATTTTCTACATCAGCTATTTCTATCCTCAGACTAGATATTAGAATACCAACATTTTGAGATCTTTTTTGGTCCAGAAGTTTAGCAACCTGTAAATTAAGACAATTTATACAGATTATATTTAAATCATACAATTTTGGACAATTATTAATCTACATATTTATGTAGTAAAGTGCTTTTAAATTCTTATCAGCATTTTATTAAGGGAATTTGCAACACAGTTTTAAAATAAATGTTAATGCAAAATAATGCATGATTAAAAAAGCTGTAAAAACTGAAGAGTAAATGTAAAATTTAAAAAAGGTTCTAGTAATCTTTTGAGGCTAATAATTTAAGATAGATAATCTGAGCTTTGTCTTCAAGGAAAGTGATTTTGAGATGTAATAACGCTATTCTACAATATTGAGTGATTACTTAGTAACTGAGAAAGTAGCTGAAAATTATATTTAATTTTTTTCTCCATCAACTTAAAAAAAAACATTAAGGCTTATAAATAAAATATATCACAGAATTATGACCAAGTTTTCATATTCATAAAAAATGCGACTCAAAATGGTAACCTCTTTATGTTTGTCTTTCGTATCTTTAACTTTAGATGCAGGTTTTCTCTCCCGAGTTTGTCTGGAAAACAGTTCAGTAAACTCATCTATGTCAGGTGGAACTGCCTCTTCCAGCTTTTGCCATAAACTAACTTTATTTCTAAAAAAAAATAAGTCATAAAAACATAAGGCAGTGGCGGATCTAGAACATGAGCAAGGGGGGGGCTAACTTAATCTGATTGAGGATGATAATGAAGTAACAAGCCGTGCTTTTTGCAATATTCATTAATGTCTTAAATATTGAGGGCAAATGACTAGTATTGTTGATTGTAAATGACTAGTATTATTAAATATAACTAATTAATTAGTATATTAGTAATTAAATTAGTTAATCATTAAATATATCAAAATAATAAGGGTGTGTCAACCGGGAGGGGTTTTTTACGATGATTTGAGTCAAATATTTTTTCCAAGAATATAGATCAAATGTGAATTTTCGTGCACTTAATTTCAATGTTTAGTCAATAATACATCCATCCCGAGGCAAAAGGGGGGTTTGGGGGAACCTCCCCTAAGAAAATTTTTGAAAATTTGACCCTAAAAAGTTGTGTTTTGACTCATTTTTGTTCATTTGGGACTCTTTGAGTGTCACACGAAAAAGATGATTTCTTGTACTCGTTTTCAAAGGAAAAAACTGTAAGATATAAGAATTTCATGGGGGTGTTTTGAACCTCCTAACCCCGTCTCTATTTTTACAGAGACCCTTTTAAAAGGTGAATCTTATAAAAACCAGGGAGTTAAGATGTGAAACAAATCTATAAAAATGTAAGGGGCTAAGCGGCTAAGTATTTTGGAGGTTATGTTCAGGGCTTAAATTGCAACGGAGCGGAGCTCCGGTACTTCTTGGTTTTCAGGTAAATATTTACTGATATTTATTCATTAATCAGTTAATATTTGTAATGCTGAAATAGTAGCGCTCCGGTACTTCTTTGGTTAGAATTTAAGCCCTGGTTATGTTTTGTAAGGCTTAGAAAGCTCATTGGAATCTACAAGTTCTGAATCGCATTTATATTAAAGGGCTGAAAGCTAAAGATCTTGGAGGGGGCTAACGCTTTTAGGCTAAAGCTCATTAAATTGCGAACTAAACACTATAAAACATCTCAAGGAGGCTAATTCTTTATGGGGGCTAAAACTCATTGGCCCCTTTAAATTGTGAATTGAATCTACAAAAACTCAGGGCTAAAAGCCGTGTAGGAGCTAAAGATCATGGAAGGATTCATAAGGGTAAAAGCACATTAAATAGTGAACCAAATATATTTAAAAACGCAAGAGGGCTAAAAGCTTTGTAAAGGCAATTAAAGAGCATGGAGGGGGCTAATGTTTCATAGGCTAAAGCTCATAAATTTGTGTAACAAACATAAAAACGCAAGGAGGCTAATGCTTTTAGGGTCTAAGCTCATTGGATAGACCCTTTAAATTACGAATCAAACCTTCAAACATGCAGGGGGCTAATAATTTGTAAGGGCTAAAACCTCTAGAAATCCTTTAATAGTGAACGGAGTTTATAAAAATGCAGGGGGCTAAAGATCTTGGAAGGGGCTTAATGCTTTGTAGACCCTTTGATTTGTAAAAAAGGCTACAAAAAACTGAAAAAAGTTTAAAATTTTGAAAATTTAAACAAAATTTTCTGAAAACTTATTTTTTTTTCGAAAAAGTTCAATTTTATGTAGTGTAAACTTAAGCCCCAAGGGGGGGGCTATAGCCCCTATAGCCCCCCCATAGATCCGCCACTGACATAAGGGATAAATTTAAACAAATTAAAATAAGTGATTTCAAACAAATTAAATAGACTGATGTCTTTGCTTGTAAGCCAACAAGTGGAAATCAAGCTTGTAAAAAGAATGGAGCAAATAAATTATCGATAAAACATTCAACTTAGTAAATATGAAAACAAATTTTGAAATTTGAAGGTTCCTAACATACTGAGGAAGAGATATTTTAAAAAATTTGACTGAAACTAGAACTAAAAAAAGTTTTTAAAGCTTGGATGAAAAGGAAGCTTTTAAGAAACTGGATGGTGTCGCGGGCGTTTCCCCAACTCTGAAATTTCCTACCCCCTGGTTTCCTGTTTAATCTTTGCTTTATTGATTTGTGTAAGGCCCAACGGGTGGGGGTAGGAAATTTCAGAGTTGGCAAAATGCCTGTACCACCAATTAGATCACTAACATCCCTTGTCTCTTTTCATATAGAACATTAGAATATTATAAAAATCAAAAAATAAAGAGGTTTAAAGCAATGAGTTTAAAAATAAAAGTTACAAAAAAACTTTTATAAATATTTTAATACAACAAAATTCCTTGCAGTTATTATTTGAACATGATAAAATTTATTTACTCATTTTACAAATAAAATATAGAGACTGTAATCAAAAGTTAAGACACATGGGTAACTTTCCTAGGTTACTAAAATATCAGAAAAAGAAGTATTTAGAAAAGATGTTACACAGAATCTACAATACCAAAAGGAAATGTTAGAAAAAATTGTAGAAGAAACTTACTCAGGTGTACTCTCAGATGGTGGGTCTTGAACTTGGATTCTAGTCCAGTAAAGGGGTTTCATTGGCACTTTTGGGCTAACAGGTGGTTTTCGAGCTGTAAAAAAGATATAAAATTAATACTATGTAAAATTTAATGATTAAATAAAATAATATTTAACTATTATAAAGTTAAGAAATCATTGAAAAAACATTACTTTATGTATTTTTTAAGAAGATCATCCAGTTTATTAACTATACAAAAAGTATTGGTTCATAATTATCTTTTTTCTAAAAAAATAAGAGTGGTACTTAGAATTAGGAGAATTTTATAAGCTACACTATTTTTAATTTATTTAAATATAAAGGAGTTAAAAAATGTGCAGTGTAGTTGAATACTATTTTGCATTAAACACCATGGAAAAAATAAAAGGTTTTTGTGAAACAGCTAAAAATAGGTACACATGAAAACTACCCAAAATTTCTTAAATACAAAACAACCTAATTTCAATCAAAAATTAAAGGTTTTTGTATAACAGCTAAAAATAGGTACACATGAAAACTATACCAAAATAGCTTAAATCCAAAACACCCTCATTTCAATCAATTTCTAACTTTTTTACTTACTAATATACAAATATCCTCATAAGATAAAATATAGAGGTTGATCCTCCAGTTTTTTGAATAATTCCAAAAGTCATTCAGTAAATGCTTATTAAATTTTTGGCAAATAAATATAGCAAAAAGAAAGGAATATGAGTATAAAGTTATCTTAAAACCATTACACAATCTAATAGCTCCTCATTTAGCAAATTAACCTCATCCCATTTTGTACCACCAATAGGAAAGTTTCAATAGCACCTTCAAGTTCTGAGACCTTAGCTTTAATTTTCAACTCGCGTTCTATTCGAATTGTATTCCAGTTCCAACCAATAGGATTTAAAGTGCGATACGCTAGTTTCGTGGACTAATATACCTATACAGTTCTTTACGACAGAGAAACTACGATGGTTAATTATTATAGCTCAAAAAATATCAAGGCTCCGTTAAATCTTTTGTTGGAAAATATCCGACTATTACCCTTTATTTCTTTTCTGGTATATTGGTTGCCACGAAAACGCCGTTTCTTTCTCCGAACACAATTTTTTCCCATTGTAGAAGAACGTAAGAAGAATGTACGAAAGAACTAAACGGCTAACTTAACTTCCTGAAAATACAACACCTCCAATGCAAGTGAGGGAAAGTGCCTTTGAAAGGTAAACACTGAAGTCATATGACGTGGCCTAAAAGGCCTTTGAGCATGCTCATTTTTGCTCTCAGCGCATGCTTTGAAACCTTCGAGCTAAGGGCCAATTTACACGATGCCAGTCGGCAGAGTAGTTGAACACTTACGCTTTAAAATTTTTATTGCACAATAATTTGCGTATTATTCTATTTTATTCAAAAGAGAAAAGTGCCTAGAAAGGAACTTTTATCAATCCACATACTGCGCCTGCGTCAAAAGTTAACCCAATAAGGGATACGTTATACTAGGTTATTGAATCTCTACTGGAGCAGTAGTAAGATGCTTGCTTAGAAGGCGGCAGTTCCTGGGTTCTATCTCCGGTTATTATTTTATTAAAAAAACCTTATATACGGTACATTCGTAAAATCGAACTCGTTTAACCAGTTAAACGGTGAAAACCGAAAAAAGTTTTCAGCTTAAAAGTGACATCGCGTTATTCTGTTTTCAAAAAAAAAAAAAAAAAAAAAAAAAAAAAAAAAAAAAAAAATGGATTTCTCGAATTTGGCCTTAAAAAATTTCAAGCAAATTTCTCAAATTTGGCCTTAAAAAAGCCAAATTGGCAACCCTCTGAGAAATTTTTGAGTTATTTGAGTTACGAACTTTTTTCGGTTACAGCGAATTTAGGAACGGCGAGTTATCCTCATGGAAATAACCGGTTGACTTTAGGAACGCTCAATTCGCATAATTCGTTTAACTGGTTAAACGAGTTCGATTTTACGAATGTACCCGTTGAGTGTTTTCAGGTGACGTCACAACCGGTTATTTTCTCTTAACTGTGTACCTACTGTAGGGCTTTTAACTGTTGCTAAGACCGTTGTTTATCTGTTGCTAAGACCGTTTTTAGGTATGGGATCACGTGATTGCAAATGCTCCAATAGAAGAATTCCACGGCTAGTCATTTTCTGTAACTGTTAACCTCTGTAGGGCAAAAAACTGTAACACTTCTGTTGCTAAGACCGTTGTTAGGTCCGAGTCATGTGATTGAAAATGCTCTATTTTCCTAGAGAAATTTCAACCAACCAATCAGAGCAGGCTCTGTTAAAAGTGCCTTCTAGTTACTAACCTCTTGTGCGATTTCTTGCTCTATGCAGCATTTACACGTTTTTATTCGTTGGCGTTCCGATACTAAAATGTTCAACTAGCATCGTGTAAATCGGCCCTCAGCCATCACTGACGTTAGCGTCTAGCGACAGTACCACGTCACATTTTAATGTAATCATACAGAAACCAATTGGATGCTCTGATAATATTCTGATTCTGCACTTATGGCCTTATTCACTGCTACCTGACCAGCGGTTAAAGAAGGATTCCACCAATCAGAGTCAGCGAAAAGCTCAATTTTCATTCTTTAGCTACTGGTTAACCACTGGTCAAGTAGCAGTGAAAAAGGCCCTTAGGACTTGAAGTGCGTGAGAGTCGCACGCACGAACGCAAGAATCGGAGAAACACAACTCAGGGCACTTCCTTATGTTCCTACTTCCATGCTCAAGTAACACACACAGGTGCTTCTTTTCAACGTAGGAAAGCACACTGAACAAGGCTAAAAAAATTTTACCATATCAGTTCAACTGAAGCAGATCCAAGGTCTACGAGGTTTTGTTTGAGAGGACGTCCATAAATTACGTGAGGTGTTTTTTCCAAATTTTCGACCCCTCCCTTCCCCTCGGTGAGATTTAGTGAGATTCTGCTTGACCCCCTCCCCCCTTTAAGACCTTACGTAATTTAAGGACGTCCGCATAGGTCATGCCACAGAGAAATATCCTAACAGAGGGTCCACGAGGCTGTTTTCAAATGGGTTACTGATGGGAGGGCGCCACACTAGCTTCTGGAACGTATGCCGGCAGCTTAAAACTATCGCCAAATTAGAACTCTGCGCAAGCGCAAAAAGATGTTTCTCTCATAGGCAGCCAGCGAACGATCCAGACTAAAGTCTGTCTGTCCTCGCTTGGCACGAGTGGCAAACCTAAAATCAGTACCCACAGCAGAAAAAACAGTGGCGAAAAAGCCATAAAGATGGTTATCTCACTTCTATTAGATACCCGATACCCTGCACTCGCCACTGCTTTTCCTGCCGTGGGTAGTGATTTTAGGTTTGCCACATGTGCCAAGCGAGGACAGACAGACTTTAGATCCAGACGCTAGTGAGTTTAGTGCGAACCCAGAGCCAAAATTCTCCCAACCTGTAACAAATGTCATGCTTTTTCGATTTCCATTATGGCCTATGGCCGTGGACTCTCTGTTCTAGTACTCTGTGGGTCAGGCATCCCTAGGATCCCCTAAAAACAGCTTCAAAACACTTTTCGGCATGCTAAAATTCACCAATAATAATAATAATAATAATAATAATACCCAAAGGTTCAACTGTCCCGTTAAATATCGCCGAGTTTTTTAAGACGCTAAATATTAGAAACATCGTTAAACAGTTTCATAATAACACATAAAATGTATAGCTATGTCAACTACAATCGTAAAAAATTGGCGACATTTAAATATTTGGCGTCCAAAACATCCTCAACTTAGTGATAGTTAACAGAATTGCACCAAAAAAAATCCTTACCAGTTTGATATGCGCCATACCATCCACCAACTGGAGGCGGAGGCAAAGGTGACGGCGACACGGGAACGCCCCCAACCGACGAAGACGCCCCGCTCATCAGCAAACCAGGAGGCGGCGGCGGAGGCGGCATTCCACCAGGCATGGGCGGTGGAGGAGGAGGCATACCGCCCATCATAGGCGGAGGAGGAGGCGGTGGTGGCGGCATCATCATACCGCCAGGCATTGGCGGTGGAGGAGGTATTCTTCCCATAGTTCCACCCATTGGTGGAGGAGGAGGCGGTGGTGGTGGAATGCATCCGATGGGTGGAAGGGGTGGTGGAGGAGGCACGCCCACTGATGGCGGTAGAGGAGGTGGGGTGGGAATGCCGTGGGAAGGTAGAGGGGGAAGTGGGGAGGCAGGGGGTATTGTGGTAGAGGGTGGGGGGAGAGGGGGTGGAGGGGGGATTTCACCTGGAAAAGAAAGTAATAGTTAAGACTAATCATTTCATTCATGCAGTAAAATAGTGTCATTGCATCGTAGTATCACTAAGTTTGATCAACCTAGGAGATCATTGATTACATTGGATCTATGCAGTTATCTGAACAATGAGAGAGATGGGAGAATCTGTCCATAGACACATAAGGCCAGAGAAGCTCGAAGTCTTGAGTGACGTTCTGCCTACTATTTCGCGTTATCATCGCTTTTTGGACAACAGCGCAACTCCAGTATGATGGGAGCGTGCAAGATTTCGGACTGGAGTTACACTGTTGTTCAAAAAGCGACGATGACGCGAAATAGTAGGCAGAACGTCACTCGAGATTTCGAGCTTCTCTGGCCTTATGTGTCTCGATGGCCATGATCTATCCCAGTCAAATTGAGATTGAAATGGCCAGAATCAATGATAAACACCTCACCAAATTAGGCTATGAAGATTGTCGAATCTTGGGATAACTGTAATTATAACTGTGCTGCTGTTATAACTGTGACCAACGTGAAGGTTGGCTCCACTAAGTCAAAATCATGGAGATACGAAATTATTCCCCCATGAAAATTTAAAGTCTGTAAACTAGTTAAGGCTCAAATTAGGTTCAGTTAAGAGACCTTTATTTTTAAAACAAGAGCATATGCAATGGATAGAAAACTTCTCAATCAAAATTCCCACACTTCTGATTCGTAAATATCGGAGACATATTCAAAGCATCCAGCTGAAGCATTTCTAACACCATTTCCATCAAAATTTTTCACACTCCTTCCCAAATCCTCACACGTAAGGAACATTTCTCACCCCCGCATTCTTCGCTTCAACAGCTGTAGTCCTTCCCCTCACACAGAATGGACGTGCCCTCATATATAAAAAAATCACACGCACAAGAATGCGAATAATAAGAAAACTTTCCAAATAACTCACCCCCAGCATAAAACGAAGGGGGAGGCGGCGGAGGAGGGGGTGGAATGCTCGACACTGGAGGAGTAGGAGCTGGAACTTCTCGAGATTCTGCTTCATCACCACCAGGAGACGGCACCTTCTCTACCGGCAAAGGCGAGGATGCCTCATCGCCAGGAACCTCAACATCAACTTGCTGTTGCGGCAGCGGCGAAACGGTCTGGATGAGGGGCTTGGTCGATTTCTGACCCAGAGGGGTGTTGGTGAGAAGCTCTTTGATGGGCGAGGAGGCAGCGTCGGCGGTAGCTGGGGGAGGTTCCGTTTGTGCAGACGAGGACATGAGGTAAAAGGAGTCGGTTTGGCAGTACTTGGACTTGGGGACCAGGGACTCGGTGACCGGACCCGCGGTCGCGAGGAACGACTTGAGGTCGCTCGAGGGCGAAAGGGGACTCGTGTCCAGGTCCCTTTTGGCTTTCCTGGTCAGTTCCTCGATGGCGGCGAGGGTCTGGTACTTCTCTACTTCGCGCTCGAGCCTGGCCACTTTCCGCTCGTACTCGTTCATTTTGGAGGCCTGCTCGCCGCGCATGTTGAAGAGGGCTATTTCCCGTTCTTTCTGCAACGATAATGTAAAAAAACGTCGATTCAAGGGAATATATTGGGGATTATTTCGTCAACTTATTATCAAACACTACTACTATCTCCGTTCGGTAAACTTGGGGAATCCGGATCACTTCTATGGGCGATTGGATCGTTGGAAAATCTCATTTGATTGGTTTTAATCTTTCCAGCTCGCTGATGTCAACGCTTACGAACCAATCAAATGAGCTTCTCCTCAACGATCCGATTGCCAAGGATTGGGATTCCCGAAGTTTGCCGAACGAAGGTAGTAGTGTTTGATATTAAGTTGACGATATCAAACACTACTAGTACTATCTCTGTTCGGCAAACTTCGGGAATCCCGATTGGATCGTTGGAGAAGCTCATTTGATTAATTCGTACATGATTCGTAATTATTACGAATAATGGTAATTCGTTCGTAATTGGTACATCATCGAGCTGGAAAGATCAAAACTAATCAAATGAGCTTCTCCAAAACGATCCAATAGCCATGGATCGGGATTCCCGAAGTTTGCCGAACGCGGAGATAGTAACGTTTGATATTAAGGTGACGATTTAATAAGCGGGGTTCACGGATTGTCACCAAATTCGTGGATAAAATTGCCAAGGTGATGAACGAACTAAGAGATGGCTCTTGGCAAGGCATCGTCTTTTTTTTTTGGCAACCCTCCTTGGTTCTTTGGTGAAATTTCACAAAATTGGAACAATATCATTCCGTGAACCCCGCTTATTAGTGTTTTTTTAAAAAAATATTAAATGAATGTGTACTAGTGTACAGAGTTAAGGATAGAAAAGGATTTTGCTTACTTGTATTCTATCTACGGTGTCTCGGTGGTCCTTCTTTAGGTTTAATATCACATTTTGCATTTCTAAAAATCAGATATATAAAGGAGAATTAAAAAATCATTTGGATAGTAAGAGAATGAATGACTTTAAAATTTTAAAAAGTTCAAAATTTTCAAATTGTATGCCAGTAATTTAACAGCGTGGCAATGATCAAATCACGTAACATTTCGACACACCAACTTATTTTTGTGTAACAACCATATTTTTTTATGAATGAAAGCAGTTTATAGCAATATTTTTAGTAATTATATTAGGAGACGACATTATTACGACGTAATTATATTAAGAGGGATATTAGGAGTCGACATAAAAGTGAATAAGTGTGTTGTATAAGTGTAAATGAATAAAGATGCATGAAATTACGATTAAATTCACACACCTTAACGTTTATAAAGCTGTCTTTGAAACCTCAATCTCTTACTCACATTTTAATTAAAAATGTCTACTGACCACTGTAACTACCTTTACCTTAGTTGCTACATACGTAACGTACCAAATATTCGAACTCACAAATTTAACTACGAACATGCGTTAATAATGCTTTACTATTAGCACCATATATTCGTTAGAATATTTTGAACCGAAATTCACAGTTAAATGTTAAAACATATGATATTTCATACATAAAATCGGTTCCGTAAAAATAATCATTGCTGTAATTTTTTTTCACATACCAGCTTCAGAGAACATTTGGCCCGTTCTGTGTTCTGGTACCTCAGGAATCGACGGCCATACCGTGGGGGAAAGTTTACCAGGAGGGGGAGCACTAGATGTCCGAGATTCGGAGTGGGTCCAGTAGTACATGAGATCGGGCTGTTGGAGGCAAGAAAAACGACATGAGTACATCACCGTGTCTCACTTGGTTACAACTACTGTTATCGTCAGTTTGCAGAAGACTTTTTTTAAATATTTTACAAGTAAATTTGATCTTTAAATTGCTGTAATGTGAAATGATTTCAACAGCAATTAACAAGAATTTTGTTTACTATAATAATTTAATAAAAAATATAGCGTAAGCTACTCAAATTACATCTAAGTAATAATATATGCAGCCAATAAACCTCTTATGCAATTTACTAGAGAAAAACAAGTTTACTTTCACTTACTGAAAACTTAAATCTTGAAGCCATCTTGAAAAAAAGCCCTTTTCTTGTTGCCAGATTTTATTGACGGAATTTTTATAAATAACTTTAGTTATTTATTTTATTTATTAATAAAGCATACACGACAGGTCAACTACTACCAAATGTATAATTTTAGCACCAAAAAAAATTTTTTTTCGCCTAAATTACCGTTTTCATGGGACTTTTAATTTTTTTTTTTAAATTGGTGGCCATCTTGAAAAAAAAAACACTTCCGGGTATCAGATTGTGGTAGACTTTTTTCTGTCAATAAGGACACATAGAAGAGTCCAAAACCGTTGAAAGGTCAAACCGAATTTTTCCCCTACTAAATTGAGCATATGAGAATGAATTTCGGGAGTACTCACTCTGAAGAGGTTGGCCAGGGGAGCATTCTCGTCCTCTATCTGCCTGAGCACCCCGGCGGCTAGCAGGTTGGTGCAGAACTGAGCGGCGAGGATCTTCAGGTCCTGCTTGGAAAGCAGGAATCGGAGATAGTGGTCATCGGGGAAAGCAGAGCACAGCCAGTGGATGAGCATTTGTCCTGCAAAATCAAAAGATAAAATAATTATAACTCCGCTTGTATCCGCAAGAGGGCGTTTGAATTAAAAGGGGACCAACTTCAAAACATTTCTAATCTATTGCAAAAAAAAAAACCGCGTCCAAATCGGTCCAGTAGAACACACCAAAAGGGCGTGGCAAAGATTGGAAATTTATATTCTACGAATTGATAACCGTCTCCTTTTTGAAGTCGGTAATAATTAACTACTGAAGAATGAACCTGCCCTATACAGATGATATGCAGTATCCAGTCTTATCATAAGTAAACGATTCATACAGTATACCCTCCTTATCTCGAAAAGGTATTTTCCTCCTTGAAATTAAGTACGTTTATTTTCCCAAACTCCCTTATCTCGAATTTATTTTTCGGGTCTCTTTGATTTTGAGATATTGAAGTTATACTACTATATTTTAAAATTATCCACAGACAGACGAAACTATATGTCGAGAAAATCTGAAACTTTGTAGAGAACATTGTACAGTATAATGAAGGGGTTAGGTTTGACCAGATAAAAATTAGTTCATTTCCTTTTTATAGATGTCTCTTTACAATAATCGTTAATAGCTCTTATGTTTATCCAAACTCCAAAAAAGAAAGTTTTAAAGAAGAAATACTAATTAAATAATTAGCATTCCCAAGAAAAATGTGTAATTTGTATTTATTAAAGTAGTAAGTACCAACAAATTTCACAAAAATATGAAAATTAACAACAGAATATTAAAATCTCAGCCAGCAGTATACTTAAATCTTGTTGGAACCCCTTTTATTGTACTATTTTTTTACAAATATAATTATTGGTCTATAAAATACAAAAACCTGTCTTTATAAACCGAATCGAGATAGCTTTTTACTCATTCGGATGAAGAGTAACTCAAATGTAAATATTATTTCAGAAAATAAGGTAAAAAATTTTGCTTGTATATTTTGGCTAAAATGTAATTAGCTAAACGTCAAAAGCAAAAAGTATAAGTGCAAAATTATAGCTAAAATGTAAATGTTTGGGGTATCCCAAAACTTAAGGCAAAAGAAAATTAAAAATGCCTAAGAAACTCAACATGCTTTCTAAATTAACTATCAATATTAATGGAGTTAAGAAAATAAACTGTCACACACTTTCATGACTAATCCCATTAACAAAAATGTTTCAGAGAAGAATTCTTTCTTTCGCAAATCACCCCAAGTCGCAAAAGTTTCAACATCACCAAACAAACCAAAAGAATTCTATCCTAAGAAACACCTCAAGCTGCCATTAAAATAGAAGACAAGACAAAACTTTCGGAATTTCAGAAGTTGAGAAGAACTTTGCCTTCTCTCCAGAGAGTGACAAATCATCGCAAGCATTACCGGGCAAAGCCAACATTAACTGGAGCTTTTAGCCCCATAACTGGCTTCTCTATCTCTTTTTCTTCGATCTAAGGGAGAAGAAGGAATTGATTGATTTTCTGTCTGAGGGGGTGGGGGGAGCTACTTATAGTAATACCTTCCCTGAGGGTTGGTCACGCGATCACACATTGAGGCATTTAGGGGAAGAGGTTTTACTTTTGCTCAAGAAGTGTTAAGGAGGAATGAGTTGCTATGGGTGTAGTGATATTTGTTTGGATTATTTCGGAGGAAAGGACGTTGGTGAAATGAACTAGTGGCATCAATATAGAATCAGCATACAAAATCGATAGGTTTTACGTGTTTTCTTGCAAGTTAGAAGGTAAAAATACATAGGGGCCGTTCAAGTATTACGTAAGCTTATTGTTGGTAATTTTTGACACCCCTCCTCCCTTGTCAGCAAAAATAAACAAACCGCAAACCCCCCCTCTCATAATTATTACGTAAGAAAACTCTCCGACCCCTCCCTTTGTTTTTTTATTGTACAAAATCTTTAGTAATGCTAAGATTTCTGAAATTCATTGTTCTCTATGAACACTTAACTTATCGTTAAAACTTTCCTGCTGATAATGCTAGAATTTTTTTTTTGAAATTTATTTTTGGTTGAATATTGAGATTTTATTTATACAAGAACAAAATATTTTCGTTAATTCAGTGTTTGTAACGTCTTACGTAAGCATCACTCATACTCCCCCTCCCCCTTGTAAGGAAAGATAAGCAAATAGCAACCACCCTCCCTTCCTTAGGGTGCTTACGTAATATTTGAACGGCCCCATACTACAAGTGCTCGCCATAAACATTGTTAGTATTTCGTATTTAGAAAGACAAGCTATAAATTATTCAGTTTGAAATAAATGGCCCATGTTTACTGAAGGAATTTTCTTTTAATTCGTCGTATGAAGAAAATTTAACTTTTTTAAAATTTTCACAAGACAATTCTAGACAGATGCCTCATTTTACTTGTTATACAATTTGAGATTGACTAATTATATAAGTTGTTAAATTCACAATAAAGAGAGAGAATAGAATAACAAAGTAATTTCGTAAGAACGTAAATAATTGTTTTGTGCAAAATAACTTTCAAATCCTTCGTAAAAAAGAGAAGAAAATCTAAATTTATGCAACAAAGTAGAAAATGGAAGCCTACATAAAGCTTAAAAGTTTTCAATACAGTGAAGAGAAAGCCTTTAAAAGGCCGTTCGAGAGGGTAAAAAGAAGAGTTCGTAACATTAAAAAAAGAAATAAACTATAATCCGATCGATGGCAAGGAATTGGAACTTTTCCCATCAAGAGATATCCGAAAATATATCAGGAGGGAGATGGTACATAAACTTTTCGAAAAAAATGATTTATGTCCTGCGTATTTTTGGTTGCCCTAAGGCGTTGGAGATTTCGCAATAAATTGATCACTCTACCCCTCAAAATTTCGTCATCGATGTTTTCAATTTTGTTTTTATTCCTGATATTTTTTTACTTGATGCTGCCTGATAGTGGATCTTCGAATAGAAACATGACCGTAAAAAAGTAATTTCAAGTATTGATGTGTTTTCTAAGCATAAAAATCCTTTAATGTATAATTTAAATATAATTTTTTATCATATATCTACTGATACTCGTATTTCTTTCAAAAGAAAATGTAGAACATGTAAAGAAAATGTTAAAGAAAATGTAGAGTAAAAAATATTTTTTTTTTATGAAAATCTGGCCCGAAAAGCAAGGTTATCAGTAAAATAAAGAAATTTGTTTATGACTTTGAGAAAAAGGCACCACAAAAAACACTAAAAATTCTCGATTTTCCTGCAAATATTGGGATTTATCTGTAAAACCCTTTTTTCAGCAATTATACCCTTGGAGCAGGAAAGCCGTCATGCGGAACTTTCGTCTTTTTACTACAACAGTACTCTAGTGTGGCAGGAAAGCAAACATAAAGTCGATGATTTATGATTTCAGCAATCCTTTTGATATGCTTGTCGTTGTTACTACTAAATATTAAATGGAAATGTAGAGTTTCGATGCAATCATTATCTGCCAGAAACCTCTTTTATCAAATATTTTCTCCTCATTTAAGTGCATCAAATTAATAATTATAATTTATAGTTAACCCAAAAAATGCTCTTAAATTCGAATCAGTTGCAACAATGAGAAGCCGCTATTTTCATAAAATTTAAATCAGAAATAAATAAGAGTTACTATACTAGCCTGCAACGTTACCTGACCCTATGACGGAAGAAAAAACTGCGTAAACAGAAAGCTTTTTGGGTTGCTACGAGGAGTTTTGGTACGCAAATCGCGATAAAAAGACGCTATAAATATACAAGGGTTTAACAAACTTATCATATTTTTTTAAATTGACGTTCTTAATATCACTCAAAATTCAGACACCACGCTGGGAGTTACTTTGTTTGTTTTGTTTCTCCAGGGTCAAGTAACGTTGCATATATGAGCGTTGCGACAAGTAGCGTTGAATATATGATTTGTTAATTTAACTTATATATTATCTGATATTACTTAATTTGCTATTCATCCGTAAGTAAGAGACAAAAACAATTATTTTACTACTGTACATTTTTCAATCAAGTTCAATGCATGTTCAATAGGGTATTTATTTTTTATTTATGTTCTAATAGCGCGGAAAGGGTGCCACTTGGGTCCAATAAGAACGGTGTAAAATGGTTTTTCGATTGGATAATATCTTAGGCTCCCGCATCGCACTTAAAGTTTGAAAAAATTGATGACTTTTTTGCAAAACAACTAAAAAACCAAAGATTAAACTCTCAAATATTGTTCATGATTTTTTTATGAGGAACTAATATAGTTATAGACATAATTAAAAAATTAAAAAAAAAAAAATATTTTTTTGAAAAAATATTAAAAGCATTTTAACTCTTAAAATGAATATTTCTACCAAATTTCAAGTTGAAAATAAAATTTAATCATGTATAAAAAAATAAAAATAACCGTAATTTAGGCAAGTCCCTTAAATATTCCCTAAAATTATACAACAAGAGCGATTCTCTCATGGAGAGTTCATAACTTCGCTTGAGGGTGTTCAAGAACAGTGTAAAATATCTTTTGCCCCTGCTTTGCACTAGAATTTCAGAAATTTGGGTAAAAATAACCAACTTTTACTTTAGTTCATTTCTATAGTGTTTAAATCTGTGTTTTTCTAGAAAAATTTCATGATCTTAAGTGCAATGAGGCTAAAGACCTTTATTAATTAAATAAATATTTAATTCTATTCTTAATTAACCTTTTGGTCACCTATTCTGCAACATTTGATCAGCAGTATTGAAAAATAACTTTTCTTCCTGCATTGAGAAAAATTGTCAATTTTTCTCAAATTACGCTGAGTAAAAGTTGGTTATTTTTACCCAAATTTCTGAAATTCTAATGCAAAGCAGGGGCAAAAGGTATTTTACACTGTTCTTGAACACCCTCAAGTGATTTTATGAACTCTCCATGAGAGAATCGCTCTTGTATAATTTTAGGGAATATTTAAGGGACTTGCCTAAATTACGATTATTTTTATTTTTTTATACATGATTAAATTTTATTTTCAACTTGAAATTTGGTAGAAATTTTCATTTTAAGAGTTAAAATGCTTTTAATATTTTTTCAAAAAAAATTTCAAAAAAAAAATTGTTTTAAAATTTTTTATTCACTTTTTTTTAATTCTGAATTTCTTTTTTTGAAAATGATGGCCATTATGCACACCAAATCAAAGATAAAAAATTAACGAACAAAATGGGACTTATTTCAGGTTTTTAAGTTGTATAGTTCTACAGTTATTAGCTTTTTAAAAATGCAAGAAAAACAACTTTACATAATTTCTTTGAACATTAAAAAATTATATCTAACGAAGAAAGAGTTATAGAAGAATGGAACCCGAGACATTATGTCTATAACTATATTAGTTCCTCGTAAAAAAATCATGAACAATATTTGAGAGTTTAATCTGGTTTTTTAGTTGTTTTGTAAAAAAACCATCAATTTTTTTCAAACTTTAAGTGCGATGCGGGAGCCTAAGATATTATCCAATCGAAAAACCATTTTACACCGTTCTTATTGGACCCAAGTGGCACCCTTTCCGCGCTATTAGAACATAAATAAAAAATAAAGTGTGTTTTCGGCCCACCCTAATGTTCAATTTGTTTTAGTTTATAAGATTTTCATATTTCTTGTTTGTACTATTACTAAAATATTTTGCTAGTTATTGAGTAACCCAATTAATCTTGGGTATACATTTAACAGAAGCGCCAAACAATTGCTAATAAAGTCAAATGATGTTATGCACATAAATGAATATAGTTTCTTTCATTTTTACATTATATTTATGTATGAACATTTCATTACACTAAAAAATCACAGTCCCAACATTTTAAAATCAGAGATATTACGAAGGTCTAACTTTTAATTTTCCCTGTCACATGTTGACCCTTGACACCACACGGGAGAAAACAGATAAACCCATAGATAAATAGAAGTTGTGCAACATTTCTTAAGAGAATTTCGTAACACTCTCTTAGCAGACGAACGTTTAAAAAAAAAAGACAGTTACTAATTACACGCAGAACAGTTAGCTAAGACAAGTCAACCGAAAACCCACCTTTCAACTTCGGATTGTCTTTTTACTCCAGTGGAGTTTCAAGGCTGCTGTGTTGATGCTTTGCATAATGCCAAAGGCACTAGTTCATAGACAGACGTGGGACGAATGCCTACATCACACAAGTTGAGCTATCAATCACTTGTGGTAGTGACAGCTGTTGTAGATGAATAAGAAAGCTACTCGGGTGTAGAGGAAAATGCTACTTGTTGAATTCCCTACACTATTTTCGAATTCTTCCTTATTTCATTTGTTTTACAACGTAACTCAATTGAGCTATATGGTGAGCTATATGGTTTTAATGAAGGACGAAGGTATATTAAAAATGTTAAGTCAGAGATGTTACGTTATGAGACAGTTGGTCAGATATAGTTGGTGTGGTACCAAGACCGTATACAATTAGAAGGGGATTAAGTTATTTATTAATGGATGAGTTCACAAAAATTTGAATTCCAATGTAATTTTTATCGAATACTCAAAAAAGGCTTCAAATGGAAAATTTGTAATTCTCAAAGAGTAAAATGTGTCCGTACAGTACCAAAATCTATTATACTCAATTTTTTTTTGTCTTCATCCTTTTCCAAGTTAGAAATAAGTTACAAAATTGCATTTTTACAAAAATGAAATACAAAACATGCACAATTCGATGTTTTTCCCGACATTTGGAAGTGTACCATCACAAATTCAATAAACTTTCATAAAACAATTCATGAAACTTTCACTAAAAGTTCCTGTAATCATTGAATTTTCGCAAGAGATGTACTTTCATGACATTTAGAAGTGTACATTTAACATTCAACTCGTCCTTACGGACATTTAAATGATTGATTTTTGTCACGATTCGATCTTTTGTGACATTTAGAAGTGTGTCTGTACAACAAAGATAGAATTTTTAGATTCTTGAATAATTGAATTTTAGATTCATTCAACAAATTTATATAATTCTGTAAGCTTTAAGAACTTTCTGTGATAGATAAACAGATAGCAAATAGCAAGGAAACATTCCATTTACCTCACATCGAATAAACAAGTGTAGCAAGAATAAAACAACTTTTCAGGATAAAAACTTACAGTAGAACAATGTGGTTACGTTTATCATTAAATTTTAGTTATAGTATAAGACAAATTTTTATCATTTTGTACGTTTTAAGAATTTCTCTAATGAATAAACGGATAGCAAATAGCAGAAAAACATTCCATTGACCCCGCATCGAATTAATAGAACAAAATCAAGTAACATGAACAGACAAATTTTCCAGAACTAAAACTTAAGGGTAGAACAATTTTACGTCAATCATTGAAATTTAAATATATTTGACAACTTTATATAAGCTTAAAGAATTTTCTTTGATGGGTTAGTGGATAGCAAACAGCAGAGAAAATACTCAATTGACTTCACAGAACTAAAAATTAAGGGTAGAACAATGGTTACGGAAAATTTCATCCTTTGGAGAAGATAGGAGGACTTTTTACAGGAATAAATAGAACTAAATCGAGCAACAAGATCAGAAAACTTTTCAGAGCTAAAAATTAAGAGTAGAACAATGGTTACGGATTCATCCCTTGTAGAAGATAGGAGGACGTTGGAACAAAATCGAGTACCAAGATTAGAACACCTTCCATGTACTTAAAATTTATGGTAACGGAAAATTTCATACTTTGGAGATTGTAGAAGAACAACATTCAAGTCTTACCATGAATTATGAAGGGAAATTCCTCTCGTAAGGCTTCTAAAGGTGTGAAGAAATGCTCCATTTCCACACCGTCGTGACACCTCTGAATCAGATAAGACGACCAAATCCATCGATGCTCAAAAGCGCGATAGCGAGAGAAAAGTTGTTGCTCCTTGCAAATCCTTATCGAAACTCGACGAGAAATGAGGTAGGATCTCACCACGCAGCACACCGACACCTAAACTTCACCCTTCATTCCCGCCGATTTTTGCCCACACGAGTGAGTCAGTCCGACCTCCGCTCGCTCGGATTGAAAAACAATCATCGAACGCACAGAGGCACAAATTTATCCGTCGTGGAAAAATGATTCATAATGCAGCAGAAGAGTATGGGTGTCAGAACTGCTTATGAAATAAATACGCGGTCTGGTTTTGCGATAAACAGGATACTAGCTTCGAAAACCGGCTGAGTTTACGGCAGTTTGATACCATGTGTTCGACGGAAAAATAAATTCGACGGACGACGGGAAATTTGAGTGGAGTGTATGTCTTTTGTTTTAAAGTGGATATGAAGTGGTATTCCTCGAGAGTTAATTGGAATTCTTGTGATCATCTCTGATCGTATTACTGGAAACTGTTTGAGGCTAAAGATTCTCTGAGTAAAAACAATCATAATTTACACAAACAAAGTAGGAATGAATCTAATGGGAAAATTTTACAAATCATACAGCATACGTTGCCAAACCAAAAGTAATGAACTTCTGGACATGGTCTGCATAGTTTTTTTACAGGGTATATTTCCAATAAAAAAAAATTATGTAAGGATTTTGGAATAAAGAATATAAAGTTAAATAGAGATTTTAAAATATAAGTACCACAAGTTAAATAAACACATTTTTAAGGAATAAAATAATAACGAATTTGAAACTGACATAATTACAAGTTTTATACATTGAAATTTATTGAAAATAGTTTTTGAGAAAACAAATGGAAACTTACACAAAATCCCTAAAAACAAAAATTACTGTTCTTACCAACATTTTATTCCTTTTAAAGAAAACTACTTGAGTTTATAATAAAAGCAATGAAAAAAAATTGTTAAAAAGTTTCAGCAACATGTTTTAGAAAATCAGAAAGACAGATATAGTATATTTCTAATTCAAAAATCAAAATAAAAGAAAACATCTCTTGAAGATTATTTGAACTGAGAAGGTGCTATGACACAAAATAATCAAACCTTACTGTAAATCAATAAATACTTAATCAATAGCTCTGAATAAACGAAAATATTTTACAGTTTATTGTAGACACATTAAAGGCAATTTGTTTAAATTTTTTGAAATTTCAGGGAACTAACTCCCTCCAGAAAACAACAATAAAAAAAATCACCTGCAAAGGAGGACGGGGGGGCGGAGTACTTGTACGCCAAGTACTCTTTCTTGCGCTTCCTGGCCCCCTTGAACATTCCACCTCGACGGTAAAGGAACAAATGCATTGTCGCCCATGCGCTTATTACTATTATTGTCGCGTTGTCCTGCCAACAGCCACAGAAAACAGATCGCACTTTGTAAACACGAGACTGGTAAACAACGATGAGGTAATTGAGTTACGACGGGATTACTACCTGTTACGACACAAGGCATTCACGCTGGAATAAAAGCATCAATGGGGGACAAGAAAACGCTTTTTATCCGTGCTTTTTTTTAATGGTGTTTGTCAATTTGGATTTAAATTATTCTTTTGTGTGTGTGATGAGTTGTGGGATAGGGGGCGTTTAAATGTTACTTAAAAACTCTGTATTTTCGAAAATATCTTGCAATTTGCAAAAATGCTTTAGTTTAAAAAATTCAATTTAAAAATAATTAATTCTTATTAATAATTAAGAAATTCAGCATGCATTTTTTGTTCCAAGCATGGGTGGAAAGTAAGGAACTCTTCTCGGAAGGAATTGGATCATACTTTACTGTTACTACTTTTATTTTTATTATGTTCAAATTAATAATTGAATCGTCAGTTTGAAAAGGTAATTAGTCCAAAAAGGAAAATTTAAGTTAATTTGTCTTTTTTTTTCATCGTTTTTGCTGTAAACTAAACCAAAATAAAATTTGATTTTAATTTTAAAATCTTTTCACCTTTTTTTATCCAATGAATGTTTGACTCAATAATATTCACTTTCTCCTTTGATGGTGCCTTTAAAAATCATTGATGGTTTTGTAGAAATAAAAACTGTGCAGGATTTGGCAGTTTGTACGTAATTATAATAGGGGGGTTAACAATTTCATTATTTTTGCTGACCAAGAGAGGGAAAGGCGTTAAAATCACCAAAAACCTTTTTAAAAAACGGTTAAATTCCGTTACCTCTCCAGTTCTCAGTATCGCCAAGCTGTTTTTGGTCATCAAATAGAAATATCGCCAAAAATTGTAAACCAACCAAATAAATTTTTATAACAACCATGACAATGTGGAGATACTTAAATGTTAAGTGGCCAAAACAACTTGGCGACATCAACGGGACAGATGACGGAATTGAACTGTGGCGACCTGGCCATTGTGGTTCGAGTCCTGCGGAACTCGTTGGCTCAGGTGGCGTTGCTGTCGGCGTACTTGACATCCCGTTCACTGTGACTGTGATCGCCGCATCACCACTTCGACTATAAAAACTTGGACATTTTCAAGGACGCGCTCTTCTTCTTCTCTTACCTTTTTTCCTGCCGCTACGGAGTGAGTGCCGGCCATCGTCCAACGACCAATTTGTTCCTTCAGCCAGGCAGTCTTTGCTCTTTTCTGTTATGCCTAAAGTTGACTTTTTGATGTTAATTGTTAAGTTTGTTCATTAAACGTTAGTTTATGAAAATCATGTTCCTTTCTTGGATTTAGGAGTCAGACACACCTTTTGAAGGTTATCAAAATTAAGGCTAAAATCTTAGGCCGCCTTAAATTGGTGACCCTGGCTGGTCGAACAACGCGCGCTAGGAAAATTTTAAATTTGAGATAGCAATGCTTTCTATCTCTTGATAACTTTGAAATCTTTTTTGAAATTTTCGATTAGTGGTCGTGCATCAATCCACTTTTGGATTGCCTGAAGGATGGAGCAAAAGGTAAGCTGCTTTTGACAATATTCATACTGCATTTCTCAAAGAGGTTCTTTTGGGTTATAAGTTTACACCGGGTTTTGCAATATGTCTGAGGTAGAAGAAACAGTAGAGAATGTTAGTCTTAATCCGGGTGGTTCTGCACAAACCTTGGGTTCTGCAGTTCAGGTTGCACGCGTGGGAATTAGAGCACCCCCATTTTGGAAAAATAACCCGCGTTTGTGGTTCGCACAAATTGAAGCTCAATTCAGTATTTCGAGTATCGCACAAGACACTACAAAATTTAACCATGTGATATCGGCAATGGAATCCGGAATATTGGAATCTGTACAGGATTTGGTTATTGAGCCACCTCAAAGGGAAAAGTACGAAACTTTAAAACAGCGCCTGATTAGTGTTTTTTCTGAAAGTGAAGAATCTAAATTGCGGACACTGTTACAAGGTGTTGAGTTAGGCGACCAGCGCCCATCAATGTTACTTTCACATATGCGCGAACTCGCTGGTAAAAACGTGAATGACAGCGTACTTAAAACTTTGTGGATCTCACGTTTGCCTAACAATGTTAGGGTGGTTTTGGCCGCCTCAAAGGAAAATTTAGACACTTTGGCTGGAATTGCCGACCGGGTCATTGAAGTAGTGCCGCCGGGTTCATTGAACAAAGTTAGTGTGCAGCCGTTTGCAGAAGCTGGTTCAAACAGCCATAGTAGCCTACAAAAACAAATTTCAGAATTAACTGAGCGGGTAAATCAGTTATCTGGGGGCTACGGGCGATCTTTTGAGAGACGCAGGCAATCGGGCAGTAGAAGTAGGTCCCGCAGTAAAAGCAGGCCAGGATATTCGAGGTACAAGGAACCTTCGAACGGGTTGTGCTTTTATCACATAAATTTTGGTAAAAAGGCAAAAAAATGTGTTCAACCATGTTCATTTTCAGTTAATGTAAACAACCAGTCGGAAAACTGAATGGGCGATTGGAAGACGGTCTAACCGATCGCCACGTCAGCAGAATTATGTTGGCCGATAAAGTAACAAGGTTAGTTTTTTTGGTTGACACTGGCGCGGACGTTAGTGTTATTCCTAAACGTGAATGTTTAGATAACATTCGTCCAAACGAATTGAAATTATTTGCTGCTAACGGTAGCGAAATCAAAACTTTTGGCACAAAATTAATTAGTTTGGATTTAAACTTGCGCCGTACATTCCAGTGGCCATTTATTATAGCTGAAGTGGTAAACCCAATTATTGGCCTTGATTTTTTGAAACATTTCAAATTGCTCGTTGATGCCAACAACAATTGCTTAATCGATTCCATGACAAAATTACATTCTGATGGTTTATCCATACCTATTCCAAATTCCTCCTGTAAAATTAGCACCATCCATAATTTTACCCAATTTCATGAAATTTTGTCAGAATTTCCCAGCATAACAAATCCTTCTTTGATCTCTAAACATGCTAAAAGCCCGGATATTTTCCACCATATAGAAACTTCAGGACCCCCAGTTTTTTCAAAACCTCGTAGACTAAATCCAGAATTATTGAAAGCCGCTAAAACTGAATTTCAGTTTATGGTTGACCAGGGTATAATCCGCCCCTCGAAGAGCCCATGGGCGTCACCTCTACATATGGTAAAAAAAGCCAATGGTGATTGGAGACCATGTGGTGACTATCGTAGACTAAATACGGTTACAGTCCCAGATAGGTACCCTGTTCCCCATATACACGATTGCACCCAAATGTTGGAAGGCAAAAAGATATTTTCTACGTTGGACCTCACGAGGGCATACCACCAAATTCCGGTATTCCCATCAGACATTCCGAAAACTGCAATCATAACACCTTTTGGATTGTTTGAATACGTGTTTATGCCTTTTGGCTTAAGAAATGCGGGTCAAACTTTTCAGAGGTTTATCCATCAAGTATTGCATGGATTTGACTTTTGTATTCCCTATTTCGACGACTTACTAGTCGCATCCTCAAATATTGACGAACATAAAAAACATCTACGTCTCATTTTTGGTAGATTACAAGAGTTTGGCTTAATATTAAACCCGTCAAAATGTGTTCTGGGTAAAAATTCTGTTTCGTTTTTGGGATGTCTGATAACACCAGAAGGTGTAAAACCCCTCCCCTCTAACGTGAAATGCATCACCGAAATGCCAAAACCTAAAACAATATCAGAGCTCCGAAGATTTTTGGCGATGTTAAATTTTTATAGGAGGTTTATACCTAATGCAGCAGAAACACAAGCCCCTCTCCACAATTTTCTAAAAAACTCTAAGAAAAAAGACTCCCGCCCTGTCCCTTGGGATGATATTTCTGATAAATCATTTGAGAAATGCAGATTGGATTTGTCGAATGCTGCTGCCTTGTGTTATTTTCCTAAAACTAATAAAATTTTTTTAATGGTCGATGCTTCGGATGTGGCTATAGGTGCAACTCTCCAGGTGCAGACTGAAAATGGTTTAAAACCGCTTGAGTTTTTCTCCAGAAAGCTGACAGCTGGTGAGGCACGTTATAGCACGTACGACCGTGAACTGCTAGCTATATACTGTGCTGTAAAGCACTTCAGATGTTCTGTTGAGGGACGTGAACTGGTCATCTATACGGATCACAAGCCGCTTGTTTATGCGTTCCTGAAGAAGAACGAGTCTTGCTCACAAAGACAACTGAGGCATCTAGACTTTATTGCCCAATACAGTTCTGACATCCGTCACATATCTGGAGACCAAAACGTAGTAGCAGATGCCTTGTCAAGAATGTGCGCCGTTGAGCTGACTGCAATCAACTACGATGAGATGTCCCTGGCTCAGAAAGATGACAGTGATCTTCAAAGGATCCTGCAGGACACTCAGACGTCTATGTCTCTCAAACTGTTCCAGCTCACGCCTACAGCTCAGCTATACTGTGATGTGTCGAATGGAAAAATCCGACCATTCGTTCCAGCAGCATTACGCAGACAGATCTTCGACTCGTTACATGGACTTTCCCATCCTGGTATCCGTGCTTCTAAAAAGCTGTTACTGGAGCGGTATGTCTGGCCTTCGGTGAACAAGGACGTCGCATCTTGGGTAAGGTCCTGTATAAGCTGCCAACGTGTTAAGATCCACAAGCACACCAAAAGCCCTATCCAGAAATTTGGCTTGCCAGACAGACGATTTGGTCACGTTCATCTGGACCTTGTCGGACCGCTAGCTCCCTCTGAGGGATACAGGTATCTTCTAACCTGCTTGGACAGATATTCTCGATGGCCAGAAGCCATTCCCATTTTGGACATATCTGCCGAGACCGTGGCATCCGCATTCTTCAGTAACTGGATTGCCAGATTCGGGGTACCTGATGTCATCACGAGCGACCAAGGTAGACAGTTTATGTCCCGACTTTTTACTGTGATGTCTTCGATGTTCGGATGTCGACAAACCCGCACTACTCCATACCATCCATGTGCTAATGGATTAGTAGAGCGCTTCCATCGCACTTTGAAGCAGGGTCTTATGAGCCATGATCACCTTCGTTGGACCGAGACCTTACCTGTCGTACTCCTAGGCATCAGATCTGCTTTCAAGGATGACCTGAATTCCACCTGCGCAGAGATGGTCTATGGATCACAGCTTAGGTTGCCAGGACAATTCTTTACGTCAGAGTTACCTGCAACAGAGCCCTCATCATTCCTCCGTACACTTAGAGAGACCATGAAGCGACTGTCTCCGGTACAGACCTCATCCCACAGTAAAAAAGCCTGTTTCGTGCATCCAGCGTTGGAGAGCTGCAGCCACGTGTTCGTGCGACATGATGGTGTAAAACCGCCACTCGTTGCACCCTACGATGGCCCGTATCCAGTACTTTCCAGACAAGAGAAGCATTTCACAGTGCAACTTCCCAGTCGTAAGGTCGTAATTAGTATCGACCGTCTCAAACCCGCCTTTCTTGAAGCAGAGGGTCAGGAAAAAGACCGTGACACAACAGTGTCAATCACTGATACTTCGACAGACTTGCCTCCTGTAGTTACCCGTTCTGGCAGAAGAGTCAAGTTCACCTCTTGGTATCAGGCCTGATGTCGTACAGTGTGACCTCTGTACTGGAAGGGGGATAGTGTGGCGACCTGGCCATTGTGGTTCGAGTCCTGCGGAACTCGTTGGCTCAGGTGGCGTTGCTGTCGGCGTACTTGACATCCCGTTCACTGTGACTGTGATCGCCGCATCACCACTTCGACTATAAAAACTTGGACATTTTCAAGGACGCGCTCTTCTTCTTCTCTTACCTTTTTTCCTGCCGCTACGGAGTGAGTGCCGGCCATCGTCCAACGACCAATTTGTTCCTTCAGCCAGGCAGTCTTTGCTCTTTTCTGTTATGCCTAAAGTTGACTTTTTGATGTTAATTGTTAAGTTTGTTCATTAAACGTTAGTTTATGAAAATCATGTTCCTTTCTTGGATTTAGGAGTCAGACACACCTTTTGAAGGTTATCAAAATTAAGGCTAAAATCTTAGGCCGCCTTAGAACCAAAAAAAAAAAAAAAAAAAAAAAAAACATTCTTCGTAATATTTGGACGGTCCAAAAGGAGTTTTAGCTTTTTGCTCCCTCAGAACGGATTGAAAGGTGAAGTATTGATTGTGCAATTTTCCTATCAGATGGGGGATTATTAGTGAATGGTCCTTTCGTTTATTATGAACGGAGAATGAATCATTGCAAGGGGTTGTCGTGGAGTAAAAGCGGATGTCAAGTGTGTCAACTCTTTTTCTTTTTTATTAAGAGGTAATCTCGTTTGTGGGGTTCGGTCAGACCAAAACAAAAGGGATCAGAGGATTGGGATTGACCTAAAAAGGTTGATGGTGAATAAAGTTGTGGATTTGAGGTTGTAGAGTTCATTTTTTAAAAGATGGTTTCTTTAGTTTATAAGTTATTCCTTCTAATATTTTCAGAACTATTCTATTTATAATGGACATTTTTAAAATAACTTTACATTAAAAGTTTTTAATTTTATAATCAAATAAGTGAACTAATAAAAGTTAAAACTGATACCAATCCGAACGTTGAAGTTTAGGATATCTTATGTACAACAATTTTCATAGAATGTTGACTTTTATTTTAAAACATAAAATCTGCATTTATTTTATTACTTACTCTTTATAAAACACTTAAAGTTTTTTGATTAAAAAATAAATGGAAATTAGACGAATAATAAGAAATTATGATGAATATGGACCCCCTTTGAAAGCTTAGAATTCCCAACGCTAAATACATAACTACATAACCAAGATAGAAAAAATTTCACAACACAAAAAAAATGTCTAAAAGACACACAGGATGCACAAAGAATAAATGTAATAGAATATTACCACCTGACTATTATGAAACAAATAATGCAGACCTACACTTAAGCATCTTTCTCTTGGCTCTACATACGGAACAAATGACAACGCCCTAGTATTCCTTACTTAAACCTTAGTTCAACTTTAAATTAAGGTTCAAGTTCGGATTACACAGTATCAAAAAAAAAAAGATCGATTCTAAATAGGAAAAGAACTTCTACATCCACTAGAACAAAGGGGATCAGCCCGAAAGACATATCTAATATAAAATTATCACCCGAAGATAATAGGGTCAGTCAATCATCAGAAGAATTAGGAGACGACAAAATTTAGTGACTTTTCGTCATTACCGTAGTCTGAGGGCCTTGTTATTACAGTGAGAAAGAGTCGAAAGCTTTTCTCCCGCTAAGATACATTATGGAAAGATGTAACAATTGCACGTCGTGGTTTTATAGGGACTCTCCATCATTTATTTGAAATGAAAGCGGACATTGGTTCAGAAATCAGTAACTTTTGTCTTACAGAAAAATCATACATGCAAGAATGATTTATGTATGGGATAGTTCATCCAAATCAAGAATTTACAAAGAAACTCAAAATGAGGTTAGCTATGATTGAGGTTCCAAATAAAGAGACAAGAATGGACAGACTAGTGTTGGATGACATTCGAATTTTGACAGTTGAATGTTACGAATCAACTAACTAAAACAATCAGATGACAAAACAAAGCAAGGAAATAACTTTGAACTTCTCTCATATACTTTGTAGAAATGTTTTTAAAATCAAATAACAATTCAAAGGCAATAGAACAATTTTACCAACCAGTGAATAACAATAGTATACTATTGAGGTGGTGGAATTAAAAATTGATGTAAAAATAATAATGAAGTCGTGAATTTACCCATCATTACTGCATTGTAAATAACTTTAAACTAATTCTAAAAAAAATTCATTTGAACTTAATAAGGGGGTAAAAGGTTGGAAAGCACAGGAAGTGATAAACTTAGTAGAATTAAAAAAAAAATAAACACATATTATTGAAAGGATATGAGTGTTTAAATTTAAAAACACTTAGATAACATTTTAATAACTTAACAAAACAATGGACGGACAAATTGAAAAAATTAGAGAAATAAGTACCTATTTTATCAATATCAAATGAACTCACAAAAATGATCTTTTATACAAAGCTTGTAAGGGTACTCTCCTTTAACTATATCCTTAAAATATATTTGATACTGAAACTTTTAGATGGGGAGATCCTAGACTCCTAGATAGAAATTCCATCTCACCCAAATTATTTTTTAAAAACTAATTGCAGAATCGAATAAATTTGGAGATGTAAACAAAATAAAAACTATTGGTTGTTAGTCAAGTAGGATGGCAAGTGTTTCTTGGAGAAATTCGGTATAGCACCTCAGGTATTCATTTGTTGTAGAGCAACAAGTAGTATTAGGTGACAGTAACATTAGAAAAACGATTAAAAAAAAAGAGTAGGGTATCAAATACTTAATGGATCAACTTGGTATATATTGGGTTCAGTAAATATTTTGTCACTAACTAATACAGTACTACAGCGGTTATTAGAAGTGTGTGACAGTCACATAAAAAGTAAAACTTTTATTGAGAAAAATGATTAAGGTACCAAGTGTATCATGGGGAAAACTCGGTAGGTATTCATTTATGCACTCAAACTACAATAGTACAGAGAGATCTGGTAAGTAGCAAAATGAACTAAGGAGTAACCAAGTGTTTCGTGAAGAAACTTTGTATTGGGTCAGAGAGGGACTTCATGTTCACTCAAAGAAATACAGGAAGTATAACTATGGCCATCTAGACTCATAAGGCCATAGAAGCTCGAAATAGTGAGCAAGACGTCAATTTTCAACAGCGCAAGGTACAATATTTCAGACTGGAGTTGCGCTGTTGTCCAAAAAGCTATGAAGAGTGACATCTTGTCTACTATTATTTTTCATGTCACGATTTCGAGCTTCTCTGGCCTTATGTGTCTAGGTGGCCATGGTACAACAGACATTAAACAAGGATTAAACAATGATAAACAACGGACCTACCTTCAAACTTCTCATAGAGGCTGAAATCCAACTTTTCGGGCACGAACTTGGGCCTGTTCACTTTGGAGTCGATGGTCGCCTTGTCGAGGGTCAGCGAAGCCACCTTCCTCAGCACGTTCCCGTCTAAGGGAGGAACATCCCCGTACGATGAATGCCTCCTAGAAGGGGAGCCGGTCACTTGGGTCTCAGGGGGGACCGCCTGATACAGGGTGGCCGGCCGAAGGCACTCTTCGGACCCTGCCACGGCGACCTTCCCATTCTGCGGACTGGAGAACTTCTGGGGTGGAAGCACCACCTTGTGGTGCTTAGTGAGGGTCAGAGGGAGGGTGGAGGACTCCAGGGACCCCCGCTGTCGGAAGTGGTAGGCCTCCTGCAAGTCCAGGCTGATGGAGGAGGAGTTGGAGCTGGTGCTGAGGTCCCTCCCTCCAGACGAATACGATGAGGACTCAGCATAGCGGGATGACTCGTATGGGGTGCCTGGGAGGGACTGGGACTGCGGGGGCTGGTCGCAGAACACAGTGATGTCGCTCAGGCTGCCCGGCGAGGCATCCTGTAAAGTCGCAGTCCCGTCGTCTTCCTCGTTGTTGGGTGTCGGGAGGTGGCTGTGAGTGTCGACGTACACCGAGCTGGACATGGAGCTGCCAGGGCTGGGGGTGGACTCCACCGCCACCGGAGGCGGTGGACCCTCCACATGCTTGCTGGGGAGGGTGTCGGGAACCACCGGAGGCGCCGGTGTTTTGCCGCCGCCTTTGGCCGCTTTGTTGCGGCGGCCCGCCCGTCCGGCTTTACCGGGCTGGCTGTTGAGGTTGCCCATGATCAGCAGAGATCCGCCATCGCACTGCCCGTACGGAGGATGATCGATCCCGGGGCGCGGGGGCCGAGGGGCGTCGTTGCCATGGAGACGGCGCATGTCTTCGTCGCGCAGGGCGGCCGGCTCTTGCCGCCAGTAGAGCCAGCCGTTGAAGCAGGCCGGAGAGGACCCGACATCACCGCTGTGATGGTCGTCGGAACGGGTCATTGCTCATCCATGTCGCCGGTCGCTCGACTCTTGATACTGCCCCCTCTTGACACTCGGGTGATGTCTTTTTCTCCGTCCGTCGTCGATTGGGATTTTAATCGTCTCAAAATAGTTAAAAATTGCGACACTCGGTCTTTTTAAAAAAAAGTAGGTATCTTGTTAGAAGCGCCGAATCACTTGAAAATAGTTTTATATAATGGGTCGAATTCTGAATATCGCAATGAGATTAAGAATGAAAAGGCACTTGGCAGTCAGTCAAAACCCAAACGAAATCTGAACAACTCTGTATTTTGTAAAACGCGTTGACAGAGTCAGATACTGATGCAAAATATTTACGGTGAAGTTTCTTTTCGTTAACTAGGATTATAAACCACTTGCTTATTTGACAGTATCTTCATAGAGTAATGTATAAAAATTGCTCAAGCCGTAAAGAAAATACGCCTAAAAATTGACCTTTTTTGATTTTTTGAGACAGGACGTCTTATCTAATTGGCGCTTTGTCATCGCAAGGTGCTAAGTTTTCACATTGTGTTTGTCAAAAAATACTTAGTAGTCCATTGCAATAAGTTTATTTCCTACTCTAAGGATTAAAATATCACAGAAAGATGTAAAACTTAATGAAAATAATGTTGCTTGCAAAGCTGATAATTATTTTTTCACTAAGTAATTTCACATATTATTACTTAGTTAAAGTATAAAGATAATTCTTTATAAATGCTCACTCACAAAAGAGTTTTTGATTTTAACTATCACGAGAAAATTTTTTACATAAAAGCTTGCCGCTTTTTTGATTACTTATATGTACATTTCAATTAAAATGTACTTAAAAATCTAAATTCCAATTTAAAAAATACAGCTTAAATGCATATAAAAAAAGTTGTTAAAATAAAGTAGAGTAAAAAATATTGCTTATGATAATTTGCGAACTTGAGTTAACAGCAGATTAGCACCACAGCAGTGTAGATTCTAATAACTTTTTTTAAAACCGCAAGCTCGATGTATTCACTAGTTGCCTAAAATATTTTTTAAATGGAATCAAAATGAGCATAACAATTCTTCACTTTCACTTGGAATGTAAAGCATGGAATGAGCAATGGAATGCAACGGTCACTTTGATATGTAAAAAAATTACATAAATGAGATTCAATTAACAGAGGTATGAACCGTGCATGGCTTCAAGACCTTCAAAACTTAACAGTACCTATATTACGTTAAAAATATCACAGTTCAGTTCTAACACTGAATCAACTAAAGGAGTAAACCATTTTCTGGTTGAGAAAACCAAACATAATTCAGGTGAAGTTGAATTCTACGCAAATACCTGAAAAGAAAATTATCCATTTGTAATTTTTGCACAGCTAATGAATATACGGTGTCACGAAAATTCCGGTGAATGAAAAAATCGGTCAGCAAATTCCGGTAAATAAGTTTATAGCTTTATACCCTTGTAATAAATTTGTTTTTTACTGACCGGTTTTAACATTGAGCGGAATTTTCCTATAACCGAATAAACAGTTAATAGCATCTCAATCAAGATAAAATGCAGCTAGAAAAATTTTAAAACCCTTATTTAATTTTTTTTTGTCGAGCCTAAGATGAAGTACAAAACAAAGAATTCAGAGACTAGAATTTTACAATGTGCGTTAAATATGACCATGAGCATTGATGCCGGCCCTGGCGATCTGTTCAATGCCGCCGTCATACAGATCCAGAACAAATGGCAATACCCCTATCTTCCTCAAATCCGCACAAATGGCTGGGCAGGCAAAAATGTGAGTCGGGGTTAGCTGTGTGTCTGGGCCATCTTTATGGTTTTTAATAAAAAAGGAAGAAAATTATGATTAATGAGTCACCTTTTAATAGAGATAGTTTTCTTATTCTGGTGCATAGGGGCCGTTCAAATATTACGTAAGCAACTAAGGGGAAGGGGGTTTACCCTTTGCTTTATATGGGTGATGCTTACGTAAGATATTACAAACACTGCATTTTTGAAAATATCTTGGTTTTTTAAAAGTAATTTCAAAATTCAACAAAAATAAATTTTACACAAAAAATTGAACTAGGAAAAAAAATTCAAGCATTTTGACTTCACAAGGAAAATTTTATGTGTTCATGGAGCACAATGAATTTCTGGAATCTAGGCACTACTAAACATTTTGTACAAAAAAAAACAACAAAGGGGGGTCGGGCAGTTTTCTCACTACGGTTCGCTTATCTTTACTGACAAGGAGGGGAGGAGAGTCAGAAATTACTAAAAACATGCTTACGTAATATTTGAACGGCCCTATATAAGATTATTGTGTTTCTTACAACAAGGCAGGATGGACTAAATGTAACTCTTCTTGATCCCAAGGTGAAGAGTAAGAAAATATTTTCCCAGCTGCCGGACTCAGGAAGTTCGGGAAAAATAATAAAATCTAGAACGACGGAAGTATTAGGGTGCTATCAAGCACTAAATCAACTATGTGACGAAAAGCACTGTTGAATTTTCTCAGAAGTGCTTTTGCGTCAAATTTAATGGAAGTTTACTTAGGTGAAACATTATTTAATTGGGTAACGAAATTGTAGTCCATGTAGAGAAGATCAAGTTTGGATTTTTTTTTTGAGAAAAGAAAATATTTTTGTTTTACTTGCTCCAAAGCAATGATTTAAGAAGATTTCAAACATTTTCACAATTTTAGAGAGTATAACACGCAATTAACCAAAAAAAAAACCCCAAAACACCAGTTTTAGTTGGGCGTTAAACAGTTTCATACTTCAAGTATTGGATAATGTACTATCTTAAATTTTTGTTACACTCATTTTCCCTGGTTTTTTTGTATGAAGTTCTAATCTAAAGGAAGATATTTTTAAGAAACCCGGGCTGTTTTGTCAGTCTTAATGGCGTAAGCACAGAAGGAAATCGGTTTTAAGTTAAAAAGAACTTCAGAAAGGAAACTATTGTGTGGAAATAAAAAACCTAATTGACTTTAACAACAAGATAAACAAACTCATTATCCACAAATTAATTTAAAATTTGTCCGTACCTATTATCTTCATGGCCCTATTATTATTTCATTACAAAATTAAAAGTAGTTAGTAATATGAATATTATTGATATACATTGATATGATTCTTTTATGAAATTGATTGATATTTTTTAATTACTTCTTCTAAGTAAACTTTATTTGTGCCATGCGAATACAGAAAGATGTGTACTTGTATTAATAGGTATGTAAACAGCTTCGCTAACCAAATATATGCTAATTTGATTCTGGTTATTTTCATTTTTTTAATGATAACATATGTTAGTTACATAATACGTTTTTCCTATATGCATATTTTAATATTAAGTACACCACACCAAAAAATGACCCCATCAATCATGGATGATGTTCAAGCCACACGAACAGACCCAGGAAACTAATAGTACTAGTATTTACATTATCTAAATTAACCCATAACTTCTCCAGGCCAAAAAACAAAACGCCTACTACGCCGCTGAAATATTATTGATCGCACGGAGGGCAGTCATCATGGAATTCTGTAATACAAGAATTCTTTTCTTCGGTTTTGGCTATAAACCGAAAAGAAGTCCCAGTAATCGATTTGAGGTCTCCATAGCAGGGTCCAGCCCAAAGAGTTCAATGTCTTGCAGAGAGTGGATGACGAATCTGTTCGGGAGAAACTGTAATGGAGAGTTCCAATCAGTTCCATTTTCTACTTCAATTGATTTTGATCGAATTTGTTTGGTGGAAGGGGATATTTCACTTTTTAGACCCCGATGCCCATTGGTTCTCTTAGGAAGGGGTTCTCGACCAATTTTTTAGAATAGAGTTTCTTAAACTGTGGGCCGGAAGTCAATTTTTGGATTATTATTGAATTTAAGTCTAAGTATAATTCTACAAACGGTGATGTTGGCTTTGAGCATCTATCAACACACTGTAGGATTGTAAAAATAATAAATAGAGCAATAATTGAATATTTGAAATAAAGATCCAACTCATTGTCGAAAGCAAAAAAGGGGAAGTATAAAAAATGTGTCAATTTAATTTAATGTGAACGATGATAGAAAATTTGTTCAGTTATTCAAATACGATTTGAAAAAAAATTCAATCGGCGTTTCCAAACGTGGGGCGCATTTCCTACCGCAATAGGTACATTTTGAAAATTTTCTTATGAAATGTTAAAATTGAAAATTTTTCCAGATTACTAAAAAACGAGTTTGAATTAAGTTGAAATGAATCTACAATAGTTGTGATTTTAACTAAAAAGGGATTTAAAAAGGATGGTCTAATTATTCAGAAAAGTCATAATGCATCACCTAAAATAAGATAAAATAAAACCAGGGATTTTTAAGTCAAAATAGTTTTTTGTATGCTAAAATATGCCGATTTTTTTATTTTCGTGACGTTCCCTTGGTGGATTTAGGTTTAAAGACAGTCTTCTCCCTTTTTGATGGCCAACTTGGCAATCTTCCAAGACGCAAAAAAAGGAAAACCGCTTAACTATTTGGGCGGGACCATATTTGACTTCCGGGAGAGGGATCGGTAGTAAAATAAGTTGCTCTTCCCAAATAAAACCAATTAAGATTCTTTAGTATAATAGTATTTATAGCAGTAGTAATCTAAATGCCCAATTACAGCAGTAGAAATGAATTTTAAAGTCTGGTGAATGTAATTTTTTAAAGAAATACTTCAAAAGCGTTTATATTAAGTGAATCTGTAGTGTCCAAGCAGCAAAAATGTCCTGCAACATAATTGCTTTCCCAACTAAATAACATAAACATTTACCTGCCAAAAAATAACAAGAGGAGGGTAAACAAAGGAAATTAATTACCCCCACTCTTAATTCATTAACGTTGTTGCATCATGATTATACGACAAGCAATTACTTATAGTACAGTCAAATTAGGCGAAAAAAGGGCCGGAGGTAAACATTTAGAAAAACAAGCAGAGACCCCCTGGGATGTATTAAGGGGGGTCTGAGGATGCCTCACCTGAAAATCCCAAAAAATCCGGTGACGGGTTTTCCGCCATTTTGAAAAATAAGTCGGCCATATTGGATTTTTCCATAGTTCATAAAAACAGCTATAACAGGCGAACTAATTGGTTTAAAATGTTCGTTTTTGTTTTAAAATGCGTAAATCAGTGCGTTCTTTAAGTTTCATGCATCAATTATTGGTTCTAAACCATAGATTTTTTTAAAATTAAGCTAAAATAGCAATTTTTTGTAATTTTTTCGGTTGTAGTTTTTTCGTTTAATACTGTGTCGTAACTATTATAAATATCAAGACCGAAACAACTGGAACTTGTTAAGGAGGGTCTTAGGCTATACCATACCAAATTTCTAAGAAATCCCTCCATTAGTTTTCCGCCATTTTGAAAAAAACGGCAGCCATACTGAATTTTCGATATATCTTAAAAACTGCTATAACAAGCGAACTTATTGGAATAAAATGCTCAATTTTTTTTAAAATGCGTGTCTAAGTGCACTTTTTTGAAATATCATGCAGTAAGTTAATATTCTTGAAGATTTAATTTTAAAAACTAGGAAAAACAGTAATTTTTCGGTCTTTTTCTGTTGTAGTATTTTTATTCTTATTATTGAAGAAGGTATTTAAAACAACTGGGTATGATGCTTTGGGATTTGTTTAGGAAGGTCTAAGGATGCCCAATGTAAAAATTTTAAAAAATCCCTCCACTGGTTTTCCGCCATTTTGAAAAAGAAGTCAGCCATATTGGATTTTCCTAAACGACAATTACAGACGAACTAATATAGATAGAAGGTTGATTTTTTTGAAGCACGTGTTTATATGTGGACTTTTTTATAAATATCATAAACATATTTAGGTTTAAAAAATTTAAATAATTGAAAAAAATTAAATTTTAAAATAATCGAATTTTAATGAATTGATCCATAATTTTGATTTTCCCTTTTTTTGTAGAAAGGTTCTTAAAAAATTAAGATAGATATTAAAATAAAGTCAAAATAGTTCAGAATTCGATAAAAGAGGTTTGAAAAACCCCTGTATAAAAATTTAGAAATCCCTTTTCATGTTTTTCCTAATTTCCTGTAATACGACCCCATTTGAAAATCGCGTTTGACCTTCATGTTTCGTTGAACTTTACTGAGACCATAGAGGTGTTTAGAACATGTTTAAAATGTTCTACAAAATTTCCTCGAACTGCTTGGTGGGGTATCTAATCCCCAATAATCGTACGTATGTCATTGATGGGGACACCTACTACAAAAAGTTGTAAGGCAACGTCCAGCAACTTATACGGTATATGTGAGCAATTCGTTTCCTATGTTTTACAACATTATTGTTTTACAACATTATTGAAAGTGATATGTGGTATTTGACGGCTATGATGGAGGTCCTGGTATAAAAGACGTGGAGCACCTACGAAGAGGGTGATTAAAGAAATCAATTGATGTTAATGTTGGAGAATGCAATGATGTTTTTGCATCTCAACATGATTTTCTTCCTAATGAGAAGAACAAATTCTCATTTATTAGGCTCTTAAAAGTTTATCTGAAATCTGCCGGATGTGATGTTAATCAAGCAGTCGGTGATGCTGAGCTGACACTTTGATTGTTTCTCAAGCTATTAAAATAGCAGATTCCTGCCCATCTGTAATCGTTGAAGAATATATAGATCTTTTTGCATTAGGGATTGCGCCCATGCAATAAAAGAGTGTTACATACTAATGCTTGGTAAAAAAGGCAAATATGATCGAGTAGAAGCATTCAAGCATTCGAGCATTCAAGAACTTCAGAAGAGTCTAGGAGAGTACATGTTGGTACTGCACGCCTTTACTGGATGCGGTTCTACATCTGCACCATTTAGAAAGGGAAGAAAGCTTTTATTTGCTCTCTTCAGACCAGCCTCTTCGTGGCCAGATGGATGTTTTCAATAATGCTTCATTTTCATCGGACTCGATTTCGGAAGACGGAGAAAAGTTCTTTTTGGCCATGTACGGTGCCGAAAGGGACGTTAAATCTAAACAAAGCAAGACATCACCTATACTTATCCACTGTTGGAAAACAAAAAGTGAGCAGTACTTTCAATTTGGCTGTGCTTCCACCTACTTCAGATGCTGCACGTCAGCATTCTTTACGCGTGTATCTTCAGGTCCAGCAGTGGAGGTTCAATGGTCTATTGCCAACGGAATGGGGGTGGAAGCTATCTGATGGTAATTTTTTTCCAATTCCGCCGTCAAGAAATGTTGTTCCAGATGGACTGTTAAAACTAGTTATGTGCAACTGTAAAAATTCTTGTGAAAGATTTTGTGACTGTAGAAGAAGTGGACTTGAGTGCTCTTATTCTAAGTGTGGACACTGGACAATGTGCTGGTTCAGGACGCAGTGACAGTTCCCAAATATTTGATGAAACTGAATGTGATGCAGATGCAGCTGATGAATCAGAAGCAAGTTCTCTAAATTCAACTGATTTTGATGAAGTCAATTAACTATTTGTTCAAAGTAAATGATTCTAGAGAAATTCTAACTTATCAAGTAGAAAAGGACGAACGATGCATAAGAATTTCATTCCTTTTTTCATCAATGTAACTTTGACTATGCCATTATTTTTTTATGTTTATTTCATACTATAAAAGGACATTAAATATTATCTTGTGCGGTGATTTCATAACCAAACTTGAAAAGGTTAACTTTTTTTACTTTTTATTAATAGATTAACATAAGACTTATATTATATTAATACCTCATTATTATTAGTAAGACTTAAGTTTTTAAAAAAAAATTCTGTATAAGGTATTTCAAAATACTAATCATTCAATATAAGTAGTTTATCAAGCACTTTTATGCACATTGTTGAAAACATTTGGGTATTATTTCTTTTTCAAACTAGGGGGAAATACGAAAAGGGATATCTAAATTTTTATACAGGGCTTTTTCAAACCTCTTTTATCGAATTCTGAACTATTTTGACTATTTATTTTAATATCTATCTTAATTTTTTAAGAAACTTTCTACAAAAAAAAAGGGAAAATCAAAATTATGGATCAATTCATTAAAATTCGATTATTTTAAAATTTAATTTTTTTCAATTATTTAAATTTTTTAAACCTAAATATGTTTATGATATTTATAAAAAAGTCCACATATAAACACGTGCTTCAAAAAAATCAACCTTCTATCTATATTAGTTCGTCTGTAATTGTCGTTTAGGAAAATCCAATATGGCTGACTTCTTTTTCAAAATGGCGGAAAACCAGTGGAGGGATTTTTTAAAATTTTTACATTGGGCATCCTTAGACCTTCCTAAACAAATCCCAAAGCATCATACCCAGTTGTTTTAAATACCTTCTTCAATAATAAGAATAAAAATACTACAACAGAAAAAGACCGAAAAATTACTGTTTTTCCTAGTTTTTAAAATTAAATCTTTAAGAATATTAACTTACTGCATGATATTTCAAAAAAGTACACTTAGACACGCATTTTAAAAAAAAAATTGAGCATTTTATTCCAATAAGTTCGCTTGTTATAGCAGTTTTTAAGATATATCGAAAATTCAGTATGGCTGCCGTTTTATTCAAAATGGCGGAAAACTAATGGAGGGATTTCTTAGAAATTTGGTATGGTATAGCCTAAGACCCTCCTTAACAAGTTCCAGTTGTTTCGGTCTTGATATTTATAAAAGTTACGACACAGTATTAAACGAAAAAACTACAACCGAAAAAATTACAAAAAAATTGCTATTTTAGCTTAATTTTAAAAAAATCTATGGTTTAGAACCAATAATTGATGCATGGAACTTAAAGAACGCACTGATTTACGCATTTTAAAACAAAAACGAACATTTTAAACCAATTAGTTCGCCTGTTATAGCTGTTTTTATGAACTATGGAAAAATCCAATATGGCCGACTTATTTTTCAAAATGGCGGAAAACCCGTCACCGGATTTTTTGGGATTTTCAGGTGAGGTATCCTCAGACCCCCCTTAATACATCCCAGGGGGTCTCTGCTTGTTTTTCTAAATGTTTACCTCAAACCCTAATTTGACTGTACTATTAAGGGAGATTAGAAAACAAACGCAGTTTATGCACAGAATAATAAACACAGTGGATGCTATACATTTTCACCATGAGTATAATGTATTCAATTTATCCATTCATGAAAAGGTGCATGACGAGCAGTGAAAACCCAATGCCTCTGTGGCATCTCATTTTAATAAATTTTCAGTCGTGTTCAGGAGGTAGTGTTGAAAAGGCAGTCCTTTCTTTCCGTGACCTACTACAACACGTTTTTGTGAATGAGTTTCTTCTTGAATGAACTAGTATTCCGAAAATGTATGCAGGAATACTTAGAGTTTACCGGTCTAGTGCGTAAGGAATATTTAAAAAAAGATTCTCCGTATAAATATTTTTAGAAAAAAAAAGCATTAAAATTTAACGGTAAATTTTAAGTGTCAGTTAATGTATAGAATTTATGAGTTGACAAACCAACTGGTAGTAAGTAAATACTACTGCCTGCTCTCTGCAGTTATAAAAGGGTAGAAATAAATAATAACATTCAAAGAAAACTATTTATGTTTAGTTGTGAGTTGTTTACTCAGTTTAAGTGTTCTTAAACATAATATAAGTATTAGTTGTTCTTAAACAGTAAATATAACACCTAACTACGAAATGCTGAAGTAGCTTCCCTATACTTTCCTTACAAAGCTTGAACTAATTAAGAATAATATATAGAAATGTTTTTAAAAAGTAACATTCTATGCATACAGACACAGTTTTCCATTTTACTTTTAGAGAAATTTGGATCATTAGAAGGAAAAATTAAGGAGAAACAGAATAGTAGTTAAATATTATTTTTCAATTTTCATTCTATAGATATTTACCTAATACAAAAGTTAATATCAAACAAAGTTTTCCATAAATGATACGTAGTATATTAATCCTTTTATACCTGCAGTAAATTTTCCTATAAGCATTATTTTAATAACAGGTAGTGGAAACAGCTTTGTACCCTTCCAACATAAATAACTAGAGAATTCTGGCATAAAAAAACGAGATCATTCCACATCTAAATGAAATTTTTATGAACGAAATCGAAGGTTAAGAGGCAAAAATTACTTCACACTAATTCCAAAATTTCCATTTTACTTCACTTCCTAGCTAGAACAAAAACATTTATCTTCAGAGCATGGACTATAAGCAAGCTTTTTCAGTTAGACCTTTTCATAATGAAAATAACACATCGAGGCATGATGACCTGTCACAAAATTAATGGAAAACCACTTTCCATGCTCCGAACGTTCCCTCTTTCGCTCTGCACTCCCCTCATCATTCGGGTGCTCTTCAAAAATCGTCTGAGTGGAGTTTCCTGAACAAGGGATGTGGAGGGGGATTCGGGCTGTGAGGTCATTTCCGTTCGGTTGTAATAGAAAAGCCATGAAGAATGTTTAAAAAGGGGTGACAATCCCAAATGTGTGATTATTATGGGTGTGCTTTAGAAAAAGGGAGTTTTCAGAATGCTGCTGTGAAAGGGTTCGGCACGATAGTTAGAGACTTAACATGAAAAAATCTTCAAAAAATACCTTAGTTTAACACAACAAAATTAGTTTCAACCTAGGAAAAATCATGATTAAAGTATGAAGTATATATCCTTTTTACTTGGTTTCTAAACAACTAGTTTAACTTAACTTTACTATTTAACAATTTTATATTATTTCCCGATCAAAATCAGTAATCAAATTCAAAAAATCATACCACTTTAAGGTATCTTACTTCAAATATTTTTTTGATTGAACGTATTCAATGAATGATACCCTAATAAAAAAAGTGCACCAAACTTAAGTATTCTATACCAGGAGAATTATTGGACATATCCCTAACTGCACTATTACAAGTTACACAAAAGCAAAGATAAAATAATAAAGAAGGAGAGAGAAGTGGTTTATTTAAGGACTTGGTAGTAGCTGCGTGTGTTGCAGAATGTAGGGTATGTTCTTTTTGCTGTAATTTATATTATTGTATTTCCCTCTTTATTTTGAACATGTGGGTGACCTCGGGTGCAATGGGGGTGGCTTAGTATTTACTGAGCCGCCCCAAACAGAAAGGTTAGTCGTTGGATATTGCACCCCTACGAAGTTATCGGTTGCATTTGTCAAAATTTAACTTTTTAATTACTTGTTTAGGTTTTAACAGCAATGAACCTTAGTAAAACCACTTAGTAAATTCCTCAAATTCCAAATCACCCACTGCAAACTGAAAAAATAAACCTTTACATTTGACTACATATTGATAAAAAACAGATCACAATAATCTAAATTCGGTAAAGGTGAGTAGGGCACAGGAAATATCAAACATTCATCTGCTTCGACGGGGTGGACAGAAGAATACCTGGAGCTTGACGGGGAGACGTGAAGGGAATCGACGAATGAAGTTCGTATTTCAGAACTCATCCGTAGCCCAGTGGTCATCAAGTCGTCCAGAACGGAAGGGATCTGTTCGATGAACCTTAAAAGCAGGAGGTTTACGAACTTCTTAAGCCCAGGGGCCACATGAAGTAGAACAATTGAATCGCCAGTTTAAAAAAAGGGAGCAAGTCCAAAAAATGGCAATTTGAGTTTTTGTGCGCAAAAAAATATCAAAGCTTCGCTCTATACATGAGTGTAAATAGGAGAAAACAACTACACCCTATTGGCATATATAGCCCCTTTGAAATTGGGAAACCAATGCCCATTCATTGTTTTTTTTATTAAATTTGAAATTTAAGTTAATTTGTTTTTCTTTTCTAATCCTTTGCATTGCAAACTTAGCCAAAATAAAATTTGATTTTAATTTAAAAGGGTTTTTATTCTTTTATTATCCAATGAATGTTTGACTCCATTGATAGTGTCCCTAATGACTCAGTTTCCTAATAACTTCTAATTTTATTCGTCTTAGTCAGTGTAATTCCTAGGATTTTTTTGGAGGAGTAAAAATACTACTTGACTTTTTTAGAAGGAGTGAAATTGAATTATGAGGAGTGAAATACGGAAATAGCATGAACTACATATACAGACACGAAAACCGCAATGAAACTCCCTAAGCACCAGAACAATAAATGAAAATAAAAAATACTATGGCTGCATGAAATCACAATTAAAAAGTATGATAATTAGGGTGCCATGGATTTTGGAAGTTGGTTTGAGCCACCAGAAGTCGGGCGAAAATGTCTTCGCTGGGATCAGTTGGTGTTTTGAGTAGAAAAATATTATTTGTTTTTTTTTTTCGGTAGGTCCACGCAGTCCATTTTTTAAGCTAAACCTTTGTGAAAAATTCTAAGAGTGAAATTACGCCTGGCTAGTTTTTTAAAGAGTATTTCCGATTTTCAAGGAGTGAAATACTCTCTCAGAAGAGTTAAAAATATCTCTGGTCTTAGTCTTTCTATTTTTCATTTTTGTGCTGTGAAATAAACAGAAATATAATTAAGTTGTCGATTTAAGTGGTTTTTAATATTTTTTTTCATCTGAAATTTTATTAAGGTTGAAAAAGGGAATAAGTCCATCAACTTTTTATAACTGTAAAATATTTTTGAATGTACCCTGAATTTCCAGTATACTACTTTCGTGGAACAAATGAAAATTTCATTACTTATACAATACGGGTTTTTTTTCTCAATTTTCTCAAAACCTGGTGTTTGCACTTATTCCCTTTTTCAAACTTACGCGATTCAATTTGGAATAAACAAATGACGTTATTAAAGTTTGGTTACATGGATTTTTTTTTTCGGAAAAGCTACTTTTCAGCTCTAATTTTAAGATGGGAAAATGATTTATCTATTAAGCTGCATAATACAAAATTTTGAAAACAACTTTAATGTACACACAAGTTGCACCTATTTATGAATAACAACCACAAATAGTCTGGACATACTCCTGAATACTAAATTAGTTAATTTTTTAGTTCTGCAACATATAATTATTACTATTTTCATCAACATCTTTAGTCATGATGAAAGTCTCTACTTATCAATCGTTATACGACAACAAGTGATCAATGATCACACATATAATTTTTTATAAATATTGTGAAACTAAGTATTTGAAAAAGTATACTATTAGTATGAAGAGTGTTGGTTATCTTTACTTTTCATTCATCTTACTTAGTGTTCGGCACTAGTTAACTAGAACTAGTTGCAACTAGTAGTTAACTACCGATCAACTAGTAGTTAACTAGTAGTTTAACTACTTTTGGTTTAAACTAGTTGAACTAGTAGTTGAACTACTTTTTTTAATAACTACTAGTTGAAACTACTTTCACATTTTCAACTACTTTAAAAAAAATTTTTGTTTACAATTTCAAAAATATTTAAAATTTTTATCAAAATATACAAAAATTACACTGCTATTTATAACTACAATGTCATGGTAGAGTACTCAAATACCATAACCAGAAATAAAGCACCGTTTTGAGCGAAGCATAAAGTTTTTTGTGATATAGATAAGAAAGATGTATTAGAATTTGGGCAAAAAATAGGTTATGAAATTAAATAGACTAGTTAACTAGTAGTTAACTACTTTGGGTAATAGTTAACTACTAGTTGCAACTAGTCCCAGGAAAAAATAGTTAACTACTAGTTGCAACTAGATTTTTTCAGACTAGTTAGTAGTTGGTAGTTAACTACTTTTTGACCACTAGTTGCCGAACACTAATCTTACTTTCCCCTTGCATGAATTTGATATTACAAAATAACCCTCAGTTCGAAAACTTGTATTTATTTTTGGAGTTCAGGTATGTAAATAGGATGAGCATATAGGGTGCAATGCTTGAACAGAAAGTGAGTGAAATTAAATGTCTTATGGATGAATAGCAAAGTGTCAAAAGTAATAAAAAGAGTGAAAAATAGGAATGCATCAATGGATGTTGAAGAAAAATAAGTCAAGCAAGCTATTTATTTATTAACACTTATAATGAACTATTAGTGAGTTACATAGAATGTAAGGAATTTGTTAGTGAGTTACATTGAATGTTAGTAGAAGAAAACAAACCCTTGGAACCCTGAAAAATAAGGAATGGAATCTTAAACAAATATATAAAGTAGCAGCAAAAGGAGTACAAAGTATGTGGAAAGTAAATACAAATATTCGACTTAATGGGAATCAATCCTAACTTAATTGCCATTATTATGTACAAATGTATATTTTAACAAATAAAATACCTGTAGATGTTCTACATACTATTTTCTACTTTAACGATAGAATTCTTTTACACAAAATACTCCTTCACTGTATTTGCTTAATGTATATGTAGCATGCATGTCTGGTAAAGCCAACAATGTCTGATAAAGCCATATGCATGCCTCGCGATTGTTAGGTTTCAAAATTATGTTTTCAGGAGTGGTAATAAAATGTCGTTAACTTGAAGCTTGATTATTTTCTATCAGTAGTCACAACACACGCTTCATGGTAATAAAATGTCGTTAACTTGAAGCTTGATTATTTTCTATCAGTAGTCACAACACACGCCGGACCGACTGAAGTATACTTAAAAGTTTATAACTATTTCAAGGGGAGATGTAGCATGCATGTCTGGTAAAGCCAACAATGTCTGATAAAGCCATATGCATGCCTCGCGATTGTTAGGTTTCAAAATTATGTTTTCAGGAGTGGTAATAAAATGTCGTTAACTTGAAGCTTGATTATTTTCTATCAGTAGTCACAACACACGCTTCAGTATAACCATCTAACATCTTTTGGAGTTCCTTATGCATTTTTCACAATATTTTACAAAAATAACAGGATTCTAGAAAATTTTATTAGCTCGGTTTTCTAGAAACTCTGATTATCCGGGCTTGGATAATCAAGAATTTACATCATTTGTTTTCTTGGGAAAATAATCTACAAAAATCTGACATACTATTCTTGTTATCCAAAGCATTAAAACTTATCTTAACTTGTCTTAAATTAGATAATACCAAAAATTCTAAATCATAGCTAAAACTAGCAGAAAACTGACTTAAATATTCAGTTTTATTAATCTGTGAGGACATGCACTGCATCTGTGAGGTCCAAACACTTACATAAACATTAAAAGAAACTCCACTTTTTAACATAAGTAAACAGATGAAACCATGTGTATCTGCTCTTAAGATTACTGTCAATAACCATCTAAATTTTTAAGAATGGGGTAATTTTTTCTTGCTTGTTAATTTGAACTTTAAAAAACTGAGTGTGTCAAACCATTTGGCCACTTTTTACTTTTGGCCAATTTTGGGTAATTCTCAAAAGAGCAGTAAATACTACCAAGCATAAAATTTTTTCATTTAAAAACGAATTAATACTTTAAAAATTAAAGTTTTAAGAGAACTCTTAAAATTTTTTTGGTAATTCTGTATTATTCTATCGACCGTGCAGGTGAAAACAAAATTGTCGACGGGATAATACGTAAGAACCATTTTCTATATCATCCTTTACTTGATCAATTTTAAGTTATTTACTTGTTTTCATAAAAATATTTACATGTTATACACTGTAAGGGAGGAAAGTTACCAGGTTAATAGCAGTGCTTATAATGATACTTGAATTTTTCGCTTTCTTATTTTACTTATGTTGTAGGTGTTAGCAAATAGTACTACCATATCACACAAAATGTTATCAAACAAAAAAATATAAAACACAAATCCCTGGATTGTATCTATTCATAAAATTTTTTCTGTTAAATGTAAATTTGTACAATTTCTTATTTAGTTTTCAACTGATATTTCGAGAGCTATGATTGTCCGCTGTCATGGTGGGCAAAATCACCCAGCACTCTAAATTTACATTTCAGTTTAAATGACCATAGAAGCAAATTGCAGTTTTTGGAGTGGTAATAACAAAATTATTAGACTAGGTCTGTTTGACCAATGAGTTAGACTGGCCATAGCCATTCAGTATCTGGTATAAGAAAATGACGGTGGAGAAATGAAGTTGGAACCAGCAGCTTTGAACTTGGTTTTCAATGACCATTATGTTAATATTTAGTCTACCAGTAAACGCAAGCATTGGTAGATTTTCAAAAAAATTAGAGCATCCGCAAATTGAATTGGTGAGATTAAAAAATAGTAAATGCACTACTTGAATTTACACTCACTAATTCGTTTAAACTTGTAGGTACATTAATTAAAAGTTTGGTATAGCGATTAGCCTGTTGACTGTTCAGCAACCTTCAAATCACAGTTAATGGGCTTTGGTATTATTCTCAGATTTAACGGCACAGTCAACTGGCTAATATACATGAGCAACAAAAATTTAGAGTGTAACTAGTTGGATAAATTCATGTGAACTACAGAAGCATCCATACAATTCTAAGTTTAAAATAATGCTAGACTATGCTAAAAACTGACCGATTTTTATAATTAGTCTTAATACGAAAATATCTTTCCGGTTAACCCCAATATTCAAAATTAACAGATGTTAGCTTTTCCACTTACACTCTATTTGTTCATTAACAGCACAGCATTCGATTTATTCATAAAAGTAGAAACTATTCAAATCATGCAAGCGAAAGTTTATCGATATTAACAAACAAAAGAAATTCATAACAGGAATGTCCGCATGAAAGAGTAAGATGCTTAGAATACACTTCAAATAAATCAAATTTACTTACTTTGAAAAGTATGCATCATGAGTTCAATGAAACTTTGAGAGGTATCGAATCGAATACAATAGAAATAACAGGTGGGCCAGGATTGTTGCTGAAACCTGAAGAGTAGATGAACTTTTTAATAAATAAATAAAGAGAAAAGAATAGCGTTTGAACGCCAGAAAAACCGGTATTAAAACAATCAAAACAAGAAGAGCCGTGACAGGGGGAGGGGAAGATGAAACAATAACAAATCTTGACTTCACTTTATTGGGTTACTCCAAACATTATATGTGTTGCCACATATGAAAATAAACATCTGAATTACTTTAAAAAGCAACAAAAAACTTTTGCAATTCGAAATCCCATCTTAAATCATAATTTTAGGAAGAGATTAAACATTTCACAAAGAATACTTCAATCAGAAAATTTTTCATGGTAGGAATCTGGCTATAAAATTATCGTATTTCCAAAACAAAATAGTAATGTATTTATTTTGGTGATTGGTAAATATCTCAGAAACTGTGAGTGAAAGTTTGTAATCTATTATATTTTTTAAATATTTTCTATTTATTTTTATTGTTAAGTTTTACAGAAGGAATGATAAGAATGAAAGAACCTCAAAAATACTTTTGAATGTGAGTTTTTAAACATTACTTTCTCTTTGCGTACTAGATGGCGCCATGACTAGATTGAACAATCGAAACCTAAAAGAATGCTTCGCTTGATTCTGCGGCTTTTTTTATGAGCGCCTTTGTGCTTCGAAAATTTAGGTTTCTTGATTTCATAGCAGTAGAATCCTTCAAGGGACAGAAAATATATTAAAAGGCGGAATTTTAAGACATTCGGTTCGATAAAGTATTATAAAAATTTAGAATTTTTCATTTAAAATTTTAATTAATTTTTTTAGGGTATAAACTTTTTCTAACAATTTAATATTTTCTCATCTTTGCTTTAAATTTCCTATGTAATATTACTTTGATTTTTAAGACTTAATTTCTATTTTTTATGATTGTTCAAGCCACAGAGTATAGAGCTCTATACTCTGTGGTTCAAGCCAGTGGCGTATATAGAAATTTATTTCGGGAGGGGCCCAAAATATCTTAAAAAAAAATTAGCTTTTAAAAAGCCGAAAGCTAGAATTTCGCACTGGGGGAGAGGACCCAAAAATATTCCTAAGCCCCCCCATGCATATTTAATAGATTCAATGTAGTTTTTTAATATTTTCCAGGCATGATTTGCATCTTGATGAAGTGAATATTGAAAAATTGTGAATAATAGAGTTCCAAGCACAAAAGGGGGGGTCTAGGGGTCCTCCCCCAGAAAATTTTTGGAAATTTGACCCTAAAAAACAGGATTTTAACCCATTTTAGGACACCTAGTCAGAATTTCGGGGGGGGGGGGCCGGGCCCCGTCGGCCCCCCCCCTTATATACGCCACTGGTTCAAGCCTACTTTCAATTTTTGGACTTAAGGAATGGAATATATGAATCTCTGGAAGCATGAGAATGTCAACTGTGTTTTTTTTTCTCTAGATCTAAAAGATTTATATAGAAATTTAATGTAAATTTTGCTATCATCTTACACAAAATTTTTTTAAATGATAAATTGTCATGATTGCAAATAGTGGCTTTTCACAGTAGTGAATAATTATATTTTCCTTAAAATTCTGCTTAGAAAATTTTTGAACTACAACCATGAGAAACCAAAATTGTTTTCTAAATAGAAATATCTCGACATTTTCTGCATTTCTCAGTCTTCTGCAGTCTCAGTCTTCTGCAGTCTCAGAGTAACAGTTTAGATACCTATTCTTAGAAAGTTAGTTAATATCAATTAAGAACTAAATTTATAATTAAAAAAGGGTGTTGTAATATAACTAAATCAAATATTTAAATTATCAGTTGTTTGTTTTGATTGTCTCATCAGTTTCTCTATTTCTAGACCTAGCATTAAAATCTTAATTATCAATTACAATTTTGATTAAGTGAAAAGTTTAATGCAAATATAGGTTATCTGCAAGGTTGCATACTATTTTGGTAGAACCATGATTAAATCAAATAGTATTTTTATTCTAAATTCATTAGTTGGTTTGATTGTTTTATCAATTTTCATCATAGTTCAAAGAGAGGGTGTATTAAAATCTCAACTATGAATTACATTTTTCATTAAATGACAAGTTTGTAGCATTATTAGGTCAAATATTTTTTTTTATCCAAACTTACAAGTTTGGTTGACTAATTGAGTTGATTTTCAAATTTTCAACAGACGGTATTAATCAAATAGAACAAGTGTGCAGTGGCTAATATTTATAGGATGGGTAATTCTTATAATTTCCCTTTCCATCAACCAATTCCGTTCAGGCGCGGATCCAGCAGGGACCCTTGTTGAAGGATCACCTCTACCTTTGGACGCAAATAGACAAAATTTTACTATTTTCTATAAAGACCTCTCCAGATCCCCCCATGAAATTTCTCCCTCAGAAAATTGTAGGGAATTTTACCCTTAGTAACTCATTTTTCATCAGCACAAGTACGAAAAAGTTGGAACAATCTGGGGAAAATGACCCCCCGGGCATAAAAAAAGGGACCAAGAAGAGTAAAAAGGGTAAAAAGAAAAAGTACATCTTTTAAATGACTGAAAAATTTTTGGTCTTGCAGAATCTTCTTTCTCCTTTTTACGCCTTTTCTCTCTTTTACTCCTTTTTACCCTTCTTTCCCTTTCCTTTTCAGCCCAAGGCAGTAGCAGATCTAAGGGGGGTACTCTGAACAGGTGAACAGTGTCCCCTTGGACCAAAAAAATACTCAAAATGAGTTAAAAGTCTACTTTTACAGGTCAAATTTCAAAATTTTTTCTGGGGGAGGACCCCCATACCCCTCAGCGGTACCAAAAGGGGATCTTGACCTTGAGTGATACTTTTTAGAACATCCCCAACGTTTTGACATTTTTCTCAAAAGGTAGAGGTGATAGTCTGGAAAAGTGCCCCCTAGAGCCGTGCTGGATCCGAGCCTGGCCCAAGGAAGGGGCACTTTCCGGAGTGCCACCCCTTGAATCCAGGCCTGCTTTGATTGGAGGGTTATCTTCTAGTACGCACTTGGATTCGCGAATATCGACGATCATCATTTCTCTCGAAATCTCCATAAAAAAACAACAAAAAAAACTTAAGATAAGCACACAGGAGCAAAGCTTTGACCTTGGCTATGATGGAACCAGTTGCGTGCTCTGAGAAAGCAGTTTGGTCGGGCCAGAGCAGTAGAATGCTTTTCCTGCATCGGATCTCTTAAGGGTAAATAACTTTGTTTTGCTCCATGCCAAATTACCGGCCTGATTGTCAGTCCAACGAGGAAAATACTGAAATGTCCTCTGTTATTTGATGGATACAATGTTTGCACAAAAAATTTTTAATGTATTTAAAATTTCAAAATGGTTGAGCGTTTTTTAAATATATTAGTTAGAGTTAGATAACTCATGTAATTTTCTATACCTCCATCTAAATTACTCTATTATTTTATGGTTTGGATTTAAACACTCAAAGCTTGGGTACATACTTAAAAAAATAAAAGATAGAAAGAAAGATATAGAGAAAATAGAAAGTTAAAGAAATCTTCCAATGATAGCGAATTTCAATGTTATTCTTAAGCTTTATAATGAGTAGTTTTTATGCGTTTTTGCATGGTAAGAAAAATTTTGGCTTAAGAAAATTTATTTTTGATAAAGGCAATTTATACAATATCAAATCCATCATAATTATGTTTTCATCTATTTAATTTTTAAATATTTAATGTATTTTAAACTAATTAAATGACATAAATGAACATTAATGAATGAATTACATTAAATAAATTTTCACTCCAGAAATTATCTTTTCTTCTTCAAATATTTATGAAGTAACTTATAAGCTGATGTTTTTATTATGTTTATCACTTGATCTTTTTTTTTATTATTTTTAGTTAATTATTATACTTTATTATCATTTTTTTAGTTTTAAGGACATGAAATAAAAGTTTGTTAAAGTTATATTTTTTTTAATACTTTTGAAATTATTTATCCTGTATCGTTAACTTATTGTTCACGCATAATCCTTGTAAAATTTTCCCAGTCTGTTAAATTTCCTTGTCAATACTATATACACATTTCCTAAGGTCCATCTTAAATTGAAAAGTGTGAAGCGTGTATCTTCTAAAAGGTGATAAACTGAATTATGAGATAAAATATTAGCGCCTCGTTGATAAATTTCCATTGAATATTTAGAAGTGTTAGAGTAAATAAGCTATCAAACTTATGTATATTATTCCTTTAAAATTTCCTGTTGAAAATCATAGGTTTTACCTCTAAAAGAGTTTTTACTAAAATTAAATTTTAGAAACTAAAAAAGATGAATTTAAAAAAAATATTTCGATTATTACAGACACAATATCATTTTTGAATTAAAAATTAACCTGTATGTTATAATCCTGTATGTTACTGGGATTTAAAACTTAAAAAAAAAAATACAAAACATTCTCTCTAAAATTGTACTTTTTGATAAATTTAAGTTGTTTGTATTCCCTATTATTATTTCTGCCATATCAGGTTAACATTCAAAACATAACAAGACAAATAGTTTAATTTTATGTGTCTGCAGTGAATACAATCGTATCCAAAGTTCAGAAATAATTTAAAATTAATGTTTTCAGGTTTATCTGTACATTTTACTAAATATTGTAAAGAAAATTAAGCAATGTTTTAAAAATAATCACAGGCACATCTTTCTGAAAAATGAGGCCAACTTCTATACAAGCACCTTTTCATTTTGCTCTTACACTAAACCACCAACGCTTAATTAAAACAACTAATTAATTTTACATTTTATCCAATTCCTAGATGAATCCAACAATTCGTGCATTTTAATCATTTAATCTTAAAAGGATTCTTTTCGCTTTATGAATATTTCAAATGGCTGCTTAAAAACACGATTTTCAAACAATGGTAGACTACAAGTGCTCTCGGTAATTTAGAAAACTTTTTCAAATTTAGGAATAGCTAATTTACTGTACATTTCGTGCTATTTTGCATTTAAATATTTCCTGAAGCTTATAAGTCCCCTATTATATGTATTTTTGTGAGATTTGCGTATTGCATGGCTAATACATAATTTTCTTTAGAGGGAAAATACATTCGTGTCTAAAAATTAAGGGTAACTTTATTTTTGGAATAATGATACAAATCTTAGTTCGTCCGGAACCAAAGTACCCTAACAGCAGTTTGAAAGAAATTTTAAATTAATTAATGCGTCAAGAAGAAAAATGTTTTGAAACTCAGCAATGAGGGAATTGAGCATTTTTTTTTTAAATTTTATTATGATAGAGGATGAAAATCCATGAAAAATGACGTAAAAATTTTTGAAATCGGAAAACTATTCCCCAAGACATGAGTTTTTAAAATGTCGTTTCCAGCATTGGCGGGAAAAACAGTAATTTCGTTATGGCTGCTGAGTGACGTCACAGCGCTTGGACCCACTGGTTTCTCCATGTTATTGTATGCTTAGCTTGCTTCATTCTGCTATTCTTCACAAAGTTTTAACTAAAAAACAATGATATTTTAAAGACACATACAAATATTTTTTATAAAAAGATTGGCATTTTGTTTTTCAAAAAATATTAATTGGTTTTAGAATTATTAGGATTCAAAGTTTTAATTTTTTCTTTTTCTGGCCGTTCACTAGAGAAACAGACTAGTTTTATGCGTGTTTTGGTTTTATGATAAGTCTGATTTCTTTTATTTTCAACAATTCACTAGTTTCGACGGCGCGGCGCTGTGACGTCAAATCCCGTTTTTTGATCACATGACTTTACTAGTGTTTTGGCAAAAATAAAATCGAATTTTAAGTTACTTAAAACATATTTTTGAACTTTAAAATCTGATATTTGAGAGTTTTAAACTATTACGTATCAAAAAAGTGTAAAATTAAGCAAATCCCTCACCTATGCAATTCCCTCATTACATAAAGGATTTTTTGCTCTTTTTAACAAGAATCTCTTTTTTATACTCAACCCCTTACCTAATCGATAAAGGATACATACACTCCAAGTACTACGGATTTTCCGTATAGTTATGCTCAATTTAAAAATTTAAATTTTCAGTTGATTCATATGCATGATATGATTGATCTAAACTAAACCTTTACGTGCATAGCATTGCTGTTTTCAATTGAAAAGTACCATCATTTTAGTTTTTGATTGCATGAAAATCACCAACTATTTGCTGGACGTTGGAGCCTATGAGGATGTCACGTTGAAGATCACCTGTCTGTCATCGTGATACAGGGACGGAAAAAGGTTTAATCGTTTCTAAATGACAGGTGCGAAATGCTAATTTTTCTTTTAATTTCCAATTTGCCTTTTAATTTAATTTTGTGAACTTGTTAATTTCTTGTGTAAGAAAACTAGTCTAGTTGATGATGTTGATTTATCCTTAATATCCTTACTCGATCCTTAGATATCCTTTGAATGAATTTTTTTAACTATTAATCTTGTGTTTGGCGCGGAATGTCCGATATAGGGACCTTGCGCCATAAAACCCAAAACAACCAACCAACCAACCTTTGAATGAATTTAATAATAAGATTTTTAAAATTAATAGTAAACCTTGTTTCCTTTCAGCCTCGAAACACCTTAAAATTTAAAGCCGCAATGGCTATTCATCATGTTCTTCGTGAGAAATATCCTTTTGACTATCCACTGAATTATGCGTATAGATTAGGTCTTCCCCAAAATTTAGCGCAATATATCGACTGCGCAGAAAACATTTATCAAGATTTATTCGAAAGTAGAGGGGAGTATGCCCCCTCTTTAATTCCAGATCGCCCTTCTCCTATTCCGTTCGACTATGATCGAATCTTTTGGTGGTCTATATGTAAATAACCAAACACTCAATAAAATAACATTAAAATTTTGAGTCTGTCTTCTTATGGTGTGTGTGTGTTAACTTCTTATTCAGTTATATGATTTCATATATGTATTGATATGAAGTAGTGGTGATGGTTCATCTGCCATAAATCTTAACGTAATTAAGAGTCTAGACCTCTTAACCATCTATAACCTCTATGGGGTGTTAAAATTTATGCCAGAAGTGAACAAACACCACTACTATGGTTTTTCACCTTTTTACTAAACATGTGGTTCGAACTAGCGAGCCTTGCGACCCACGGCTCTTTGATGGTTCTTTGTTGTGATAAGAATTTTAATAGAATCTGATGATTAGGAATCCTAATAGAATCTGACATTGTGATGATAATTCAAATGGAAATTTAATAATATTCTCAAACATGATATTCTTCTTAATTTTTTTTATCGATTCACCCTTTGGCCGTTAAGGGAAACTTTAACCCAACCATCAGAAAGAGATTTTAGGTGCTGTACCTATATAAAAGAATGAGATTATCCCTTATTCAATGCTAAGGTGAATAGGCAGAGTTGTTGTTATGACATCCTCAAAATGGTGTCTTGAAATTCCTAAAATACGATCACAAGGGGGCTTTCAACTTAGAAAGTATCAAATTGTCGATTTTAGTTAACCTTGCAACTTTTCTTTGGAAAGGCAATAAAGAACATGATTCGAAACTGCTAGGTCATATTTCTCAATCAATTATAAAGTTTTCTAACTATTTTAAATAGCATTATTTCGTTTCACTTTGTTTTTCGACTCTATTAATTAACTTTTATTACGGGTAACTTTTGCCCAATGCATGGTATCTTGTGAAATAAGTGAAATACTCATTGAGTTTGAAGAAAAAGTAGAATAATATAGATAAGAAATTAATTCCTAACACAAAAAAAGTTCAAATTATAGGTAAATAAACCTTAAAGACTGTATGGTGTAGATAGGTATCATTAATGTGAAATGGAGGGTGTTCAAAGAAATCAGTTTTATGCTCTTAGAAATGATTTTTCTCCACAATTTCACGAATCACTTCATCAAAATATATACTAAGGATGTTAAAAAACTGTTTGCTGCTCATCTATGTCTTTTCTTTAAAAATTTCCTATTTATTATTATTCTTTGTAAAGGTGTTATTAGTTGTTGAGTTATTATGTTACACTGTTAAAAAAAACAGTTCAATATTTCACCAGAATTCTGGTGAAATGTTTGAGATTTTAAGGCTTGCACCAGAATTTCGGTGCTATGCAAAATCGTTGCCACCGAAGAAAATATGGTTTCACCGAAATTACGGTGAAAGATCTTAAGGGTTTCGGTGCGGCCTGATTGAACCGAGAATCGAGATTCTTGATCCTCCATCAGCCATTTTGTCGATTTGTTGTCGTGACTCGTGGAAATTGGATTGCTGTGGATTCATTTAAAAAGTAAGTGTTGAGTACTACTATTAAAGTATAGTATGATTTTTATGTTTTTGTTGTTGGCTTAAATTTTATTCTAAGAGATAATTAAATTGGTATAAATAAAAGATAAAAAATTATTCTTAAAGATGCATTAAAACTGTTGTTCTGATTATATTGTAGAAATAAAAGTTTTTGAATACATTTGCTTATGTTAGGATGTTCTGAATGTCTATTTTGATTATTTTAGCTCCAACTAATTTATAAACATATATGCTGCTGATCGATTTATATTTTTCCTATATTATTTTCATGTATTGTACACTTTAGTTTATAACTTCATCACGCTTTATAGTTTTTGTAAATATATCTATCCATGTTTCGTTCACCTACATGGATCGTTGCAATCCCAGGTGACATAGATATTTTTCTTGTTCTATTTAATTTGATTAATTGTAAATAAATTTGTTATTCAAAAAATTTGTTACCAATTCAAAAATATTTAATTATTTTGGAAAGATAGAATGTTATGTAAGGAAATTATTGAATTTTTATTTTTCATCTCTAAAAATATGATATTAAAGTAAACATGAAATTTTATTTATAGCATTCTGATTTGATTTGGCTTGTTGTTTGGATCATTACATTAAAAACATCTCCCTTATCATTTATAAGTTTAAACATATCCTTTAACTAATTAGTAGCATTTAAATTAGAATTTCATCTTTCTCTGGCATTAGGAACAAAGGAAGTATGTAAAATATTTTCACTCGTTATTTAAGTAAGATGATTTAAGTGAAGTATTGAAAGAGTTTCTCGATTTTTATCAAATGCAGTAGTCAATGGATTTCAGTACAAACCCAACTTGTATACGTGCTAGTTAATTTTGAAAAAGGATGAGCCTGTTTTTTCGAAAATTGTCCTCTTATTGTGTAAAGGGGAAGAACTACGTTTTGAGTGTCAAACAAATCCACTCTCACACAGTGTTTCACATTTTAGGCTACAAGTTGTTTGAAACTAAAGTCATAAATATGTATATTGTCATTTACTGATTTTCTAGACAAGTATCCATTATCAGCTTACAAGTTTAAGGGATATTCTGTTTTAATCCCTATACATGAAAATAATCTTAGTGTATATGTTCTGTCTATGAGTGTATTATATTTATCTTATGTATGTAACTGTTGGAAATTCAAACTGTTCTGATTCTATCCCATGAATAAATTGCTAATTCTTGCTAATTAATAGTTGTTTATGTATATTTTAAAAACTATCTTGTTATTGTAGCAATAATTTAGGAATGTTCTATAATTCAAAGTGAGTACAGAACTCAAGTTACTCCTTATAAGGATCTGAAATAGTTAAAATGGTAAAATCTCTTTACATTATTGGTATTTTGATACGGATTTCTATTAAATAAATCTAATTTCTTCCAAAAATTGTTGATATTGTTTTATATTCATTTTATAAGTTTGAGAAGTTGGTAAAATAAATTTTCTGTTATTATGAAATTGTATTTTTTAATTACAGTATAACTTTGTTATCTCAAAAACCTTTTTAGTACATAAAAAATTCACCTTGAAATTGATTATTTTTATATCATTCCTTGTTATCTTGGAGAAAAAAATTGCGTCCCTTTAGATAATCAGGTTATACCATGGAACTAGTACAATAAGGAAGTGCCATAAACGGTCCGAGCTACCGGTTTAACTGAAGCCGATTATGAGACTAGAAATAATCGCAACAAGATGGCGGCCGCTCAGATTCACGATGTTTGCCGTTTCTAACGCGCTTTTCGTTTTGAGCGACGTAAGTGAAGAACGCGGTCTTTCCGCTTTACAAATTTAGGCAGTTAGTTTCCACTTCAAAAAAAAAAAATTAAAGGCATATTATTGCCCTATTAGTTACCCTTTCCCATAAAATACTTACCATTTTTTACTTACCTTTGAAAATTTAACTTCTTGACACAATTAAAACTTTTAAACACTAAACATATTTCAATGAACTTAGAAATGAAACAAGATAAAAATACTTTTTAGAGATTTATATTGAAAATAAAAATAGAATAATAAACAAATTTGAAACAGTAAAGTTTGATATTTTTTTAAAGCAAAAAACATGCTACTCATTTAGTAAAAGCAGTAAAAGAAAAATAAAGTTTTTTTTTTAAATGGGTATCAAAACCCAGGATAATTCGAGGCAAAATAAGTTATTCAAAAAATTAATATTTATAACAAAATATGTTTTGTAACTTGTTAAAATTCTTTGAAATATTTTTCTTACTGTTTTTATCTTTAAGAACTTTGTCAAGTAAATTTTAATGCAAAGATTTTGATTGAGCTCCAATTTTGCAAATATATCTTTTATTAAACGATTTTCATAGTAAAAATCTTTCATCATATCTTCCAGGGGTCCAAGCAAAAAGAAAATACAAATTTGCCATGGGCTATATACATAGTTATAGAAAATTAAGCAGTTGAGATAATTACAATTTTAAAAATACAGTCAAGTTCTTAGTCTTGAAATTCATATTCTATGTGCATAATTCGTATTCTGATGCACTGTTGATCTGAAATTTAAAAAATGCCATTAACATTTTGTAGACAATTTGATAATATTAAATAAACTTTGTTTTTAAGTATGTAATAAGAAACTTCACCAGTGGTTAAAATGTAACCCGTGGATTTTCTCGTAGAAATTTACAATCAGCCTTCACATATAAATATAAGACTGAAGCAAAAGAAGAAACGTTATAAAATTATCAAAAACAAATATATATGGGTGTTTTACTCTTCAAAAATTGCAAGACTGAACTTTGAACTAGCTTTTAAATCATTTTCCCCTAGTCTAGCAATTTTTTTTAAAATTGCAGAAAAAGTTATAAAATATCATGTAAATAAAATGAAATATTAGGTCCTTAAATTTTAAGTTAAAGCTGTATCTACAGTATAAAACAGGCTTATTTGTGGACAAAATGTGCGATGTAAGTACTGAATTTTAGTACTAATCGCTGTCAATCAGTCAACTGATTTTGCATTTTGTAATAAAAACACTGGACGGAATTACATTCACAGAAATTTAAAAAAAACGGAATTCCGTCCCCAGGATGGAACCTATGCAAATATACAATACCTCCATTTCAAAGTCATAATTAAAATTATTTAAATAAAGCATAGAACCACGAAATATTGATAAAAATCCCTTTCCTTAATTCCTAAGCAGTCTAATATTATGATAATGTTTAGAATTCCAAATTTTTTAATAATATTTAAATAAGAATAATATTATTAATAACAATATTTTAAAATAAGAATGTTTACATGTCGTCGTAACATCCAAGAACATATGAATTAAACAGATCCAAGCAACACAACTTAAACTTATTATTTCATCAATTATTTAACATTTCAAACAGTATTACATAAATTTTTAGTTCAATTATTTCATTACTTACATGAAATAAAGAAATATTATTGCATAAACACATTTAAATAGAATGAGACAAGTAACTAGAACATGAATTGTTCAACTTACCTAAAAACGTTTTCTAAGAATCCTCTTCACTATTTATTCCGCTGAACATGAGGCAGAACACTGTTCTTTCACCGAATGTAATTATTTAAAAAAAATATTCAGGAAGATTACTATCAAATACACCGATAAAATACGTAATCACCCATTGCTTTGCATGGGAAATCGCAATGTTGTCATCGCAACAAGATGGCGCAGCGGTTACAGGGAATGCTTCACTCGTTTCCCGATACGGCTCTTCCTTAGTCTTCTAGTTCCATGGGTTATACTTATACACATAATTTAAAGAAAAAAGTTCAGTTTTATAATATAAATCTACATTAGACATAATCTGACTGTCTGAAAAAAAATTTCAAAAGAACTTCAAACCTAAATGATTCGTACCTTACAGATTTGGCACAAAACGCTTTTTCAGCTTATATGAATTACCATATTGAAAATAAATGAAATTTTGAGTAAAAAAATGAGTGTTAAAGAATATGAACAAAATAATTTTAAAAAAACTAGTAGGTAAATGCATCCTAATATAATACTAATAAAAACACCTTATTTTCTGTCAATGTAGAGCCGGTGCTTCCGATATCGCCCATCTCGGTTCAAACTTTCACCGTACTCCCGGTGCTTCCCATATCGCCTATCTCGGTTCAACCTGTCACCGCGGACTCGGTTCTTTCCGTATCGCTGATTTCGGTTCAAACTTCTACCTATTCTTCGGTGCTAGGATGGGCACCGAAAACCTGGTGCAACTTTTCGCCACATTTCGGTTGCAGCTTTTTTTGAACCACTTTTAGGTGAAAGGTTGAACTTTTTTTCTAACAGTGTATGTTATTAGTTGGTATTATTATTATTACTATTGATAGATAATTTAGCAACACATTTAAAACGCATAGCATTGGCTAAAGAAGCTAACTCAATGCCTTAAGTGTTTGGTTTTTGAAGTCTGGGTTAAAGTTACCCCGATTCAGGGAAACTTTAACACAAAAAAAAATTAAATCCACACTTTGAAAACACTTTTGTTGAAAATAACATAAATCTCTGACCTTGACAAATTTGTACTGGTTAACAACTTTTATTTGCATTTAATGTGAACCCCCCTCCATTTGGGCCAAAGTTACCCCAGTTTACGGTATCCAAATTATTTGGAGAGATTTACAAATATTTCACAAGAAATACAAATCACAAGTGCCACTTCATTTTGCCATTAATATCTTTTAAAATACTGAAAATACCGTAGTCAGCTCATTTTATGGCAGGGAAGGGTATTTCCCAACAACTTAAATATTTCCTTGTTTGAGTTCAATTGTAAAACGAGTTTGTTTCCAGAAAAAGTTTAACACTTTAACACTTAAGGCGGCCGTGATTACCATTGGATCCTATGGAAACTTTGGGGCGGATAGGTCTGAAAGGGTTTATATTTGTTATAGGAAGGATTACCACTATAATCATCTATACTTTGTTTGGGATGTAATTACATTCGAAATAAGGATTAGCGTCGAGGGATAATTTTATTTAATAGCGTTTTTTTCTTTCCGTTTTTTTATTATACAAGAGAAGGAAATGGTAACATAAAGTACTTCAGTGGATGAAATATATTTTTATCGAATATTTTATATTCATTGGGTCACAAAGGATAAGTCAAGAAAGGTGGCATGAAAAATTGAAGGTCTACTCTACTGAAGGAAGAGTATTTTTTAACAGTTGAGACAGTTTTCTATCGAACCTGAGGGATAGGTTATTTATGACTGTCTTAGTTTCATTCATGTGAGTAAATACTCTTTTATTTATATGGAAGACGTACTTCTTAATTTAACCCTTTCAGACCTATCTGCCCGAAATTTCCCATAGGATTCAATGGTAGTAATAGCGGGCGGTATAGAATTGAAAGGATTAAAAGGTTTCAGTCTTTATGGGTCATTCTTTCACAAATTTCTATTGTTTGTGTAAAATATGTTTCAATCTTCAACGTAATTTGTCTTTTGAATTCTCTATTCGCTCTTAAATATTCTCATAGTATTCTCGTATCAATTATAGTCTTGCAGTGTATATGTTACGGGAAATGTGATAAATCTGGGAATTATTAATAATGCCCGAAGTGTGGCGGGCAATGTGATAAATTCGATGACATTTATCAATGAGTATTTATCACTTTTCCCGCCTCACTTCGGGCATTATTAATAATGCCCTGTTTATCACTTTGCCTTCTAAGTATTCTTTAGTTCAAAACTACAGAAAAATTGTCTGTATATATATTTCGCGTTTTTGAAGAGTGGTTCTTGGAAGTTTGAGAACATATCTTTGTTTTTTTTAAACAAAAGAAAAATCATATTAAAAAAATATGTTTACCTCCTTCAATTCACGTTTCATACTTCCCTGCATTGTCCTCTTTCAAGATAATTTAAAAAATGTTACTCGCAACGTTTTTACAATACGTGACGATGATTCAGTTTTCAAAATGTTACGGTATGTATCAAAAATCCTCTTTAAAAATTTAGACTAAGTTCCAATCGATCAGTTTCGTATATCCGAAAATGTTCCCAACTTAGATGGGACATGACTACTGCTCTGATCACGTATTTTGATACTCTATATCTATCTGAAGAAAAATGAATTTTTAATAGGTACGCAGTTTGTGTACATTGTATATGATTTCTTATCCTTATCTTATTTGTATCCTATTATCTTGATAGAGTTGTTTTGCAGCGGTTTTCATACTTTCTTAGACCCCCCCCTTATTCCACCTTTTGTATCTCTTAAATAAATCTATCCTATATGTATACTTTTATTGACTACTATCCTATATACTTTTATTGACTGCTATCCTATATGCTTTTTATTTTCTCCGTGTGTTTGTCATTTATTAATTAATCAAGAAAAGTAAAACAATTGAATTTCAGATTTCCTTCCTTAACTAACTCAGCCGGTGATCTAGTTTGACGTAATTTTTGTCATTTTAAAGAAATATGTATGGTTAACTAAACGTTAAGTATTGTAAAACTTATTTGATGGGGATTTAACTTTAAATTTATTTATAAATATTTAATACATTTTTGTACCTTCTTTTTCCCTATCTGTAGATGAACTACTAGATACAGTTGATTCCGCTTATTGTGATCACGGTTAATGTTATCAATATTGACCGGTCTCGATCACTCCTATTTAAATTAACGAAAAATGTATCGTTTTATGTGATCAATATGTCGCTTAAATGTTATCAAAATCTGGTGAAATATCCTAAAAACCTTTTCCCCGTTTGAAGGCCAATTTTAATTAGTATTATATGTTCCACTCTCATATTTTTCTTTGGGAATGAAAAAGGTGAAAAATACATACTCGTAGGTAAATGTTTTAAATACTTCAATTAGGACTACATAGTTGTGATTTTAAAGCAAGCACTCGAGTTACAACACTGTTTGAATCTTTCTAGTATCAAATAGCTTATTATTATCAATCGGATATTGTTATCATTCTACTTTTGGACAAAAGTGATCACATTAAGCGGAGTCGACTGTACTAAAATACTATTGATGCTGCTTCATTTTTTTCTGGTTCCATTGTTTTAAGAGTGTTTTGTTAAAGGCCTTATATTTATTGACTAAGAAGAAAACTGACTTTTTAAAAAATATTGCTAAACGTTTAAAACACTACTTTAATAAATAAATTGTAATCCTATGACCATGGAAAAAATATGATAAGGTTTTAATATCACGTCTAAAATCAAATGCTATCATTCGGGAAATGTTTTAAATCTTTGAAAAAATGATATACGGTCGGAAAACATGTTATCCCTTCCTCCAAAATTAATCATGACAATATTCGATTCCTTGATATTCTGAAAAAAAAATCCAACTTGATAATGAGATAAAAATGAAAGTAAAAATAACATTTTGATAAGCGGTTTTACCCGACTAACTTAGTAACCTTGATTTCCAGAGGCAGTGTTATAGTGCTTTATGGACAACTGCGTTTGCTTGCTGCTTCTGTGCAGTTTTATCTCTTTGTTTTGAAAAGGTAGTTATGCAAAAAAAAATTCTATTTGTTGTTTGATTTAAAAAAATACTTTTAACTTTAATGTGACGTTTAAATAGTTGGTTTAAACATTTTAGTTGTGTTCATCTAAAAAAATGTTGTTGTATTTAATAGTTTGAAGGTATTCGGTTATGTTCAATTATTTGAATGCTTTGTTTCTATGTAAGAACCATTTTTGTATATTGCTGAGTGTTTTTGTATAATCATTTAAAAAATGCTCAGTATGATTACTTATGAAAAAGAAATTAAATTAGTAAATTCTTTCACAAATTGCTAGGAAAGAATCATGAAAGTTTGACTTGGTTGCCTCCATGTTAGAAATATACTTGTTTTTAATTAATTTAAATAAGAAATGTTGTGTTTGGGAAAAATAAATTATAGCCACCAAAAATTTTCAATATTATACCTTTGTTATATATTTGTTTATAACAGTTTCTTCAATTTAAAAATACCCTCTCCCCAGAAATTGTTTCTCTATTTCAGAAATTTAACTCTGATTTTATTAATTCTGTTTCCAAAATTTTTTAAGAATCTTTATCTGTGGAGATAGTGATCATGGGTGATATTGGGTTTTCATAAACTTTCAATGCTTTTAACTTTTTTTTTAAGTATGACAATTGTGTCCATTATGTTCTATTAACTTCAGAAAAATATTAATTTTAAACATATTTATTCTATTGTTCCTTGCTGGTAATTAACAAGTGAAATTAATAATCAAGGTACGAATCGCTTCGCCATCCTCATAAAACCCAGGTCACTACACTTGTTCACTTTATAAAAGATTCGTAAAAAATGTACCCAGTTTTTCCCCGTTTTTGGCCTTGACGATTTTGAATTTTAAACCAGGCAGTCTTATGACATCTTCCATAAACGACTTACATTTATAGTAACCATTGTTCATAGATCAGATACTTTTTATCTACATTAAATACTAGTTCCTCAGACGTCTGATTTTTAGGTTTTTACCTCAGTTATTTTTCTGCGTATATACTATGTAAAAGAAAATCTATAAACTGCTAAAATCTTAGCTGAAGAAACGTCAACCAACTTATATCTGTAAGTTTCTCGAATAATTTTATTAGCTTTCGAAAGTCGTAAGGGTCTTAAGATATTTTAATTTGAAAAGTATTTTAAAATTCAATTTTAATAACGGGAAAGGAATTTGTTGCATCATAAAATATGGCATAAATTGGTTGTTGTGGTTGGATGGATCAAGGATTACTAACAGGCTAACCCAGATACGAAAGTCATTAAAAATAGTACTAGTAAGCCGTGGATGGATTATAAGTTGTTTCTTGTCATGTAACTGTAACCTTATCCGTAATCTATAAAAATGGAAATATTTTAAAATTGAGATTTTTTTTTAGAAATTTGAATAGCTTACTCGGAATCCTCAAAAATGTCTTATGTGGATCTGAAATTGGAATAGAGAGTATTTTCTCTTAGATGTGGAGGAATAATTTTAAAAGCGCAAACTTTAATAACGAAAAATTCATAGATGATGTATATGAAACATGGTGTCAAAATATTTTATCGTTAGAAAAGTTAGGGATGGGGAAATTCATGTTCCATTAATTCCAATTAATGTAGTCCAAAGATGTTCCACCTCATAGAGACTTCGGATTTTAAACTTCATTGTTACAATAAGTTAAAATGCAAGTATCATATCATAAGCATATCTTCATTTATTTGTCGAATATTGGTTCATTTTATACTTAGCACAATAATTCTGTGATTTACTTTCGATATATCATGGTCTTGGTCACTTTTCCAAATTAAGAATGATAATTGAAAATGTAGCATGTGTTTTACCTTAAAATTGTTTCTCCTTCCAGATCTGATTCTAAACAATGAACAAGGAGGAAGAAAAAGTAAAGAATGGATTTCTACCTCTTATGTACAGTGAACTTAACGATGAATTACGATTAAAAGCCAAAAAAGAACTAAATGAAACTGAAAGTGCGAGAAATGAAGGTTTGGAGGACCTACGGAATCTCTTAGAAGGTACGAAAATATTAAAATAGTATACTCTTGTAAAGTACTTTCTTTAAAATGTTCTCTTTTTTTGTGTTAGAGATATTTTACTTAAAGCAGTTACCTTATGCATCTTTGTAACTTAATTTATGTTTTAATTTGTCGTTTTAAGCTTTATGTGTTCTTGTTCTTAAATAAACAAATATTAAAACTTTAAATTATTATTTAGTTGTTAAATGATTTCAGATTTCAGTCATTTCCCCTTTCTAGTGTTTGGCACTAGTTAACTAGAACTAGTTGCAACTAGTAGTTAACTAGCAATCAACTAGTAGTTTAACTACTTTTAGTTTTAAGTAGTTCAACTATTAGTTACTACTACTACTTTTTTTATCAACTACTAGTTAAAACTACTTTCAAATTTTCAACTACTTCAAAAAAATATTTAAAATTTAAAAAGATATTTTCAAGATTTTTATCAAAGGTAGAGTATTCAAATACCATAACCAGAAATAAAGACCACTTTTGCTCGAAGTATAAACGTTTTTTTTTTGTGTTACAGATAAGAAAGATGTATTAGAATTTTGCCAAAAAGTAGGTTATGAAATTAAATAGACTAGTTAACTACTTTGGGAAATAGTTAACTACTAGTTGCAACTAGTCCCGGGAAAAAATAGTTAACTACTAGTTACAACTACAATTTCTCAGACTAGTTAGTAGTTGGTAGTTAACTATTTTTTGACCACTAGTTGCCGAACACTACCACTTTCTATATTTTATCTAAATTTTGTATTAGTGCTTTCTTATACTCTGATAGAAAACATTTACCATAGCACAACATTCAAAACTTAAGGATTGTGCAATTATTCCCTTAACACCCCCCTAAAGTACGATACAAGGCAGATTAACTCGTACAAAAATTATAAAAAAGGTGTTAGCATGTAAAGTCAAAAACATGCAAAAAATTCCCCATAAATAGAGCATTTTCAATCACATGACTCGGCCTAACAACGGCCTTAGCAACGTTGTTTTTGCCCGCCAGTGACATCATGTGCGAATGCTTCTATTGGATGCTTCTAGTTCCCGCCCCTAACAACGGCCTTAGCAACGTTGTTTTTGTCCTCCAAGTGACGTCATGTGCGAATGCTCTATTTAAGAAAGTACAATTCTTTAAGTAGCTTCCTATCAAAACCTAATAAAGCACTTAATTTTTTAAATATGCAACAATTTCATTTTAATAATTCCTTAGAATTATGTTTGTATTTAATTTTTTTACCATCTAACACTTTTAAGCAAAGAAAATTTAGGTAAAAAAATGGAAAAACGAAGGAATGTTAAGGTGAAATCGATTGAGTTAACACTAACTCAAAGTTGAGAGCTTTTTAAAATTTTGTACGGAAGCAAAATATTACTCCCAAAAGAAGGTTGATAAAAAATGAAACCTTAAACATTTTATCTATAACAATAGTAATTCTTCATAAAAAACATAAACATAATATTTGGGTTTTATCTAGTTTTATCCATGTCTGAGTATTTATCTGTGGTATTTTTGCTATTTCGTAAAAAAAAAAAAACTTGGAGTAGGGGTTGAACCTTTGCCTGGATAGTTTAATCTGATCCCTTTGGAATGTGATAAAATCTACTATTTAGAAATTATTAACTTTAATTTTGTTAGTGCCTTTGGGCTATTTTTGGACGAAAATTATTCTTTATATATAATGTTATTAGTTTTTTACACAAAACATTCAATTTAATATCTGGAAAATTACAGTATGTATGTAATTACATAAGTTGTTTAACTTTGTTTTAAACTTTTAAAATTTTTTATTTACTTTACTTGATTAATTTATAATTACTTATTAATTCATAATTACATATAATTTATTTTATAAAATGTATGTATTGGTTTTAAAATGAAGAAATCAGAAATCCTAACTGATTAAAGTGGGAAATATAATAGTAGTTTTTCTTTTGACTGGCCTAAATGGCAGTGGATTTAAACCAGTTCGGGAAAACTTTTCTTAAATTCAAATAGAAAAGTTTTTTTTATAGAGAGAAAATAAAATCATTAAATTTCTAAGCAGTAGTAACCAGTTCCCTTTAATTGATCTATATAAGAAACTTAACGTTTTACCAGTTCGTCACCTTTTTTCTTTAAAACAATAGTTTATTTTACTAAGCAAGCAAACGATTCTGACCTACGAAATTTAACTTACAATTTACGTTCAAGAAACTTATATTTAGTACCAAAAGCTAAAAAAGAAATACTACATAAAAATTATGTTTATTTATCGCTTAAGTTTTACAATATTTTACCCAATGATTTAAAAACAGAAAAATCCCCTATTAAGTTTAAAAAATTATTAAAGCTTTTTATTTTTACAATAGAAAATATTGAAGAACTTTTTTAAAAAAGAAGGAACAAATGGTCTCTAAATTTTAAGTTAGTCATTCTGAAGCTTGCCTTGCGATGCCACTATATTGTATGTGTAATATCTATATGTGTATGTGTAATATTTATATGTATATGTATATATGTATGTTTTTTCATTTTTATTATTTTCAAATGCAACTGCTTTAGGTTGCCCATATGGGTTTTTGACCCCTTGGCAACTCATATGTCTTCCTGTTGTTTTTTCTTATATATGTGTCTGTGTTTGTTCCAATTGTTAATGTGCATGTTGTATACGTAATAAATAAATAAAGAATTTGAAAAAAGAAAGAATTTGAAAAAATTGGAGTTTTAAGAAAAAAGAAAGAATAATTGTATCAGAGAAATAATTGTGTAAAAAATGTTAGAAATTCTCTTCATTATAATAGTTTAAATACGCATTGTTTAATTCTGAAATTTAAAAGTTTCACACACCATTAGGGGGAAAGTTTAAAAATTTTTTACTTCTTTCTCCTTTGGGCTCAAAATTTGACGACTTCCTATAAAACTTTACCTTTATAACCTATATGCAACCTGGTTATAGCCAGGTCTCTTTAATCAGGGTCAGGCTCAGAGCGGAGTTAGTTCTATGTGTAATAAAGTAACAATATTCTTAGGGTGCTATTGTCCTTTTGGTTACCTATCGTTTACACAGGTAAAATTTATGATTGTGTCCCCTCTTGCACAACCGTAAACAAAATCCTTTTTTTACACTACATTTTCTTTTGTATTTTGACGAAATGCTTAGAAAACGTGCTTTTTCGGTGAGATTTTCCACAAAAGGAATATAGATTTAATAAAATCCCCACTAAAAGCATAAATTTTGAGAACAATAAGTCAAAATGTCTCGTAATCGTTTACTCAAAACGAAGCCGGTTGATCATTGGGATCTATAAAATTAGTTATTATATTTTTAACGTCCTAAAACTAATAGTGTAAAAGAAATCTTAAACTTCATCAAATAACTGTTGAAAGTTTCTCATTTGAACAGATATAAAACAGATATATATTTTCCCAAAGTACAAAACCAATTATATCTGTTACTTGAAGAAAGATTTTTTACAGTGTGCGTTGCTCTTCAAAAAATAAATGGAGGCACCAAGAAAGATTCTTACTACCTCACAACTTTTTTTTTTATTTTAGAAGAAGGCTTACATTCGAAATTTCCCGACTCCTTTCTCCTTCCCTTCCTTCGAGTGGCGAAATTCGACGTTAAAAAGGCCCACCAGCGATTGTCCCTCTACTGCTCCATGCGAAAACAGAGGTACTTCACAGACCGACTGGACGAAAAACGAATTCTCAATGTGCTTGACCGCAATATTGTCGGACTTTTGCCATACAGGGACAAGCATGGAAGGGCTATTCTGTATGTTCTAGCACGTAAGTATTTATTTCAAAAGTTTCTGTGGTCCTCGTCAAGCCAGTTCTCATTTGTACAGTGATTGGTGTGGGGAAAAAAAATAAGCGCGTCATCAAATGAATTCGTTTGACCAATGAGATGAGGATTGGGTTGACGAGATCCACATACTCTTGTTTTATTTTACTTTGAACTAGTAATCAATGTTGTTCCTAGTTAATTGTTTTTGACTATTTTCGTTATGGTGTTGAAAGTTTTAGAAACAAACGCTTCGTTAGAAGTAAATTTGGTTTGTGTTCGTTTATTTCCCATATTCGTTTATTACAGTTGCCCTCCATTACAGCTACAGTTATTCGTTTCCCAGTTCGTTTATTACAGTGCCTTTCCAATCACTTTTGCTGTACTTATTAGTTTTCTAAAAAGCGTTTACTATTATAGGAACAAACACGGGGGCATTCGAGCCTAGCGTCCCTTTTTGGGGTCGTTATTTTTAAAATCTGGTGTAGAAACTAAAATTGAATCGTCAGTTTTAAAAAGGGAATAAGTCCAAAAAGTGACAAATTGACTTTTTGTGCTCAAAAATATCTCCAGGCTCCGCTCAACACATGAGTGCAAAGAGGGGAAAAATAACTGTCACCTATCGGCAGATATAGCCCCTTGAATTTGCGAAATCGATGTCCATTTGTTGTATCTTTTAATTTAATTTGAAATTAAAGTTAATTTTTCTTTCTTTTCTTATTTTTTGTGATGTAAACTAAGCCAAACTAAAATGTTCTTTTAATTTAAAAGGTTTTTTTAAAACTTTTTTTTATACAGGGAATGATTGACTCCATTCATATTCACTTACTCCATTGATACTGCCTTAATAACTCAATTTCATAATACTTTTGAACTTTTTTTTTTAGTCTTTCTATTTCTCTCGTTTATACTGTGAACTAAACATAAATACAATTTAAATTTCAATTTAAGTGGTTTTTAAGATTTTTCTTCAGTTGAAATTTCATAAGGTTGAAGAAGGGAATAAGTCCATCATCTTTTTTTAAGTGTGAAACATCTTTAAATACACTTATAATTTTTAGATGATTGTTCTGTATTTTTATCAGTGTCATGAATTTCCTGTAAAACTTTGTGGCTATAGGATAAAAATTCCGTTTTATACAGGTTTTTTTTTCGATTTTCTCATTTCATTTTCGTTTTTGGAGTTATTCCCTTCTTGTAACTGACAATTCAATTATAAATAATAAATAATGTTTTCTTTACTATTTTTCCAGTTGTTTTGAGACTATTTACTGTGTTTGCACAAAGTATTTCTCTATTCTATAAACAAGTTTGGCGTGAACGCTTTCCAGAGAAAACTTTTTAATTACTGAACCGAATGACACATTTCTGGTATCCAAATGTCCGGATTCTTTCGAGGATTTGCGTTGGATTTTTTAAAAAAAATTTAAATTTTAAAATATTTCCACTTTTTTAGATTACTGATAAGGTCACTGTTACAAAGCAAGTACTGTCAAACAACTTATTATACATCCAATCACAACGACCAATTGACGCCATATTTTATGATGAAACAAGTTTTTTTCACGTCGTTTTAAAAATGTACTTTAAAGTACTTTCCAAATTAAATATCATTCAAAGACTGATAAAAGTATTCTAAAAACTTACAGGTATGCTATTTCACACTAAAATTTCGCACATTTTCTCTGAAATTTATAATTTTTAGTCTGATAATGAAATTAATTGTAAGCATTGAGTGTCATGTAGGTTTTGTATCTTATTACTTTCAATGGTTTCTTAAAAAGGTATTGTTTAACACGTCTGGGTTTAAAAAATATGAATGATAAAACTCTAGGTAAAAAAATACAAAATACATAAATAATATTAAACCACTTCTCCGTATGCGAAACAAAATATTTTCCCACTTCAGAAATTTTCGGCAGTCAATCACTTTCTTTAATGTACGCCAGCTTTTTGTTTAGGCTATTAATATTTATATTTAAAAATAAAAGTTTTATGAAATGGACTCTAACCGTCTGACGTCACACGGAACCAACACGTGACCTACTGAGCTTGCTATTAGTTACCACAGATACTACACTAGTAGATCTACTAGTGTAGTATCTGTGGTAACCAATGGACTCTAACCGTCTGACGTCACACGGAACCAACACGTGACCTACTGAGCTTGCTATTAGTTACCACAGATACTACACTAGTAGATCTACTAGTGTAGTATCTGTGGTAACCAATTGCAAGCTCAGTTGTAGGTCACGTGTTGGTTCCGTGAAGTCTCGAACCAGATAGGCGGTTAGAGTCCATTAGACAAATAAAATATACAACTAGAGGATCAAAAGGTAATTATTTTGTGCCGAAATCATCTAAGGAGATTATTCACAAATCACATGCTTTTTTGGGTCCATATATATTTTATAAATTAAACGAAACTAATAAACTAACTTATAATTTTACAGAATTTAAAGTTAAGTAATAAGCAACTGTTGCCAGAGATAATATTGTAGTAGATATCATTGTTGATACTATATACGGGCATAATTTTGCCTTTTTGGTATCACATAAATAATAATTATTATTTTTTATTTTTATCTGTATTTTTATGTTTAATATTTGTTTTCTTTTGTGTTGTCATTTCATAGAGTATTTTCAGGTGACGTCACAACCGGTTACTTTCTTTTAACTGTGTACTTTCTGTAGGGCTTTTAACTGTTGCTAAGGTGTTTATCAGTTGCTAAGGCGGTTTTTAAGTATGGGATCACGTGATTGCAAATGCTCCAATAGAAGAATTCCACGGCCAGTCATTTTCTGTAACTGTTAACCTCTGAAGGGCAAAAGACTGTAACATTTCTGTTGCTAAGGCCGTTGTTAGGTCCGAGTCATGTGATTGAATATGCTCTATTAATAGACGTGCTGGATATTTTTTAAGGAAAACATTTTGATTAAATTATTGATAAGATAGAGTTAATAAGTATTGAAACTTTAAGAGATTATTGGTGATATATGGAGAAGGAAGGTTGGTTGACGTTTCTTCGACTAATTGTTTTATTGTTTTATGTTTTATAAAGTGAGTCGAGTTCAATGAGCTGGGTTTTGTGAGGAAGAAATCCAAAAGGATGCTGCAAAACTGCGTAAAGGGGCCCACAGACGAGCAACTTGGTCGTCAACCCGGTTGCCAACCAGGTTGATGCTTTTCCCACAGACGGCCAACCTGGTCGTCAACCAGAATGTAAACAATGGAGAAAAATTGCTTCAGTTGGAAAAATGTCGGCTGTTTATGTTGCAGCTTCTTTTAAACATCTCAAGTTATTTTAATTAATAACACTATTTTAACTACATAAAGAATAATAAAATGATTTCTAAATTTTATTTTTTATCTTAAATTTTGTTTGTTTTTGATCGAATGGCAAATATTTGAGAATTACATACAATTTTAAATTAATAAATTTTATTTCTCATTAGCATGTTCCGATTAGAAAAGAAAACAACGGACTTTTTCTTTTGATTTACAAATATTAAGCGTATATTTCTATCCTTTTATTTCAGTAAATTAACTTCTATTGCAGCTTGAATTCTTAATTCTTAAAATTTTTTTATTTGATAAAAAAAGAATATTGGAAGATATTCTTTCCATGAAAGGAAATAAAATAAATCAAGAATTAACACTTATAAAGTTTGAAAAATGAAGCAATAAACGCATGAAACAAAGGGATAAGTTTTATAATTCAGAATTTTGTGGAAAATAATTATGTTTTGGGTAAAATCAGAAATCAATCTGTTTATATAATTATTCTTACTCCACGTCAAAACATGCGGTTTCTCATTGAATCATTTAAAAAATTCTGATAGTTTTGTCTTGGCATATTTTTATCAAAGTTAAAAGGATTCATAGCTTAATTAGTTTTGTGAACTTTATTAATTAATTCAACCCCTTTTAAATCACAAACTTAAAATTAACTTCTCAAATCATGATTCTTAAAACTTAATAAGGGGATATTTTACTTTAAAATATTATTAGCAAAATCTGCAACTCCCAAATTAAAAAAAATATTAAAAAAATATAAATTCATTCATTCTTATAATATTTTTTATTTGTTTGAACTCATTTAACTTAAATCCATTCATTCTATTAAGATTCTTTATTTTTTTGAACTCATTTTAATTAATCAACATCAGTTGATCACATTAATAAAGCGACTGAAATAAAATTTACGATTCAAGTTGAAGACTTTGTTGTAAACTTCACTACAGACCATCAACTCGGTTGCCAACATGAAGCTCCGCCCATCAAGTTGGCTACCAGATCGTCAATTTCACTACAGACGAGCAACTTGGTTGTCAATCTGAAGCTCCGCCCACCAAGTTGACGACCAAATCATCAACTTGAAATTTCAACCATCAACTTCCCTACAGACGGCCAACTTGGTTGCAAACTTCGCAAATTGACAACCCGGTTGACGACCAAGTTGCTCGTCTGTGGGGCCCTTAAGGGGACATCCATAAATTACCTGAGGTAAAAAGGGGGGAGGGGGGTCCGGAAAATCTCACCAAATCTCACCAGGGGGGAGTCAATTAAAATCTCACGTCAACTTTTAGTTTTGAAAATATACGTTTTTTCTTTAATATTTGGAGGGCTCAGAATTAAAGTGGACCAAGTCCACTTTTTGTCATTTTTGAGTTAGCAACGCTATAACATGCACCAACTATGTAAAATTTCAGTGCAATAAAGAAACAAGTCCTAGTTCTGATAATATCCGCAAAAAATGTTAATTTTACAAACTGTTAACATTACTTTTCCTATGTAGCTTGAACTTTAAACCTCTGTAGCTCAAAAGTAGCTAAAGTGGACTTGGTTCACTTCTATTCTGAACCCTCCATTTTTTAGCACAAGTTTAGAAAAAATGCTCAGATTAGTGATAATTACAATTTAGAATCATGTTTCTGATTTCAAAGTGTTCTTGTATCAAAATTTTGCAATCTGGATGGTAATTTTTATGCCTATAAAGCAAAACTAGTGGTTGAGAAAATCTCACGTGGGGGGGAGGGGGGGTCCAGCAAAATCTCACCAAATCTCCCCAAGGGGGAGGGAGGGGTCCAAAATTTGGAAAAAACACCTCACGTAATTTATGGATGTCCCCTAAGCAGTTTACGGGGGTTGGGGAGCGATAGCGAGCAGGGCGCGGTGGCTCCGTAGTTTAAGAAAAATAATATATTCAGCCATTAATGGGTTGATTAAACTATCGAAGTAATTTTTAATCTCAGATGTGGTAGTAAGTAACCAATAATTGAAGTAATGAAAATAAGCGCTTATCTTTGTATATTTTGGTAATTCTGTCATTTTCTATCCTCCCGTTTGGTTGATTAGAACTTTCACAAAATATACTTCAGTACAGTTTTAGTGAAATTTTATTCAGCGACAATGCAATAATAATTTTACAAAAAAACCTAATTCCATCATGAATTCTATCTTCCAGACGCGTGGAGTCCAGAAGTTTGTGACATCGAGGACCTCGCCGTGTGTCTCTTTGCCTTGATGCATTTTGTGCTGTCTTTCCCTGCGACATCCATAAGTGGGATCAACTTCCTGACAGACTCCAGAGTGAACTATCCCAGTCATCATTTCTCATACATAAATCTCTTGAAAAATCATCTGACTACTCTCGTGAGTATAGATTTAATGTGTAAATCTTTTTATAAAAATGAAAACACGTTTTAAACAACATAAAATATAAACATAACATAAACATACTATAAAAATATGCAACATAAAAATATAAACAAACTTTTTATGCATTGTAAAATTATTTTTATAATGTATAAAAAAGAATATCTATATCATTTACCCTGTAGGAAATTTGAGAATTCTTTATACGATGTAGTGATGTAGTATAAGCATTAGGGGAGAATGGGGTAATAAGAAACAGGGGTGATAACAGTTTTATCAAGTCCGGATCCAGACCAGATTTTCGTGGGGGGCCATGTCAGAGTCAGAGGGTATTACATTCAAAATTTTCAGTGACTCAGAAAAATTTTTGAAGAGTGCTTGCTTTTAAGCAACTTTTTAGGGGTTTATAGTAACTTAGAGGATATCTAGGGCCCGTGCTATTGTTTTAGAAAGTGGAGGGGGGGGGCGAAATCTTTTTGGTTGGGGCATAACAATACCTATGTTTCGCGAGGTGTTTGGCTCCCAATTTTCCGAGTATAATATAAATACAATGCGAAACTTTGTTAAAGTTAAAAAGGTTTCATGAGATAATGCTAGCTCTAAAGTAAAAGGGGGGTCTTGGGGTCCTCCACCAGAAAATTTTGTGAAATTTGGCTTCAAATAGAAGTTTTATTACTCATTTTTGTACATTTGGTACCCATTGATGGATAACACCTAAAGAGGGCAACTTCTTGTACTCCTAAAAGGAGAGGAGAGAAACAAGTTCAAGGAGAAAACAGTAAATAAGGTACCATAAGAAATTAATTGGGGGTCTGGGGGATAACCCCCAAGAAAATTTTTGAAAATTTGCCTCTAAAATTAAAGTTTCAGCTGATTTTGAAAGCATGTAAACCACAGAATTTTCAAGGATGAAATTGTAAATAGATGCCAAATTTTGAAAAGGGCTGGGGGTCCTCTCCGGGAAAATTTTTGCACGTCCTTTTAAACTATAGTGTATTCATCTATTTTAAAACTTCCCAAAAGAGAACAGCTTCTTTTAAGCGGAAAAGAATTTTCAAGGGAAAAACACTCTAAAACAGATGTCACATGTCAAAATATTAAAGGGGGGTTTGGGGGTTCTCCCCCAGAATTTTTGTTTTTTTAATTTTAGCATTAAGAAAGTGTTTTTTAAGCTATTTATTAGGGTTTCTCGGAGGGGGGGGGCATGGCCCCCAGGGCCCCCCGCCTGGATCCGCCCCTGAGTGTTATTCCTAGGATTTTTTTGGAGAAGTAAAAATACTCCTAGACTTTTTTAGTAGGAGTGAAGTTCATTTATGAGGAGTAACTACAATATCATCAACTGCATATACAGAGACACAAAAACCGCAATCAAACTCGGTAATTGTTTACACTAATGGAAACTCCCTAAGCATCAGAACAATGAGATCAGTTGGTGTTTTGAGTAGAAAAATATTATTTGTTGACTTCGGTGCGGCACGGTGCATTTTTTAAACTAAACCTTTGTTGAAAAATTCAAAGGGTGAAAATACTCCTGGCTAGTTTTTTATATTTCTAGAGCATTTCTGATTTTCAAGGAGTGAAATACCCTCTCAGAGGAGTTAAAAGTATCTCTGGGTGATAAGAAATTTTTTATATGCTGCTTTGTGCGTGGGCCTAAAATTCTGAAAAAATTCACTAAATATTTTTAAGACATAACTTACTTTATTGTATCCCATATAAATTTTATTGTTTTAGAATAATTTTTTTTCAGTGAAAAATTCCCGTTTGAAGTTGATGCAACCAGCAAAATCAAAAACGTATAGTCATGCTTTTTCAACTATTTCAATTTATCTTGTTTTTGCAATTAAATTATCTTGGAATTTTTTAGTGAACTTTTTTAGAGGGTAAAAGGTTTTCTTTAATTTAGGGTTGTAGATCATTCTTAAAATGCCCCGTTTCTTATTACCTCATTTAAACAAAATTTTTGGGTAATTAGAAACACTAGGATTTTATCCCTGAAAATTTAATAACATTATTTTCTCTTTATAACTTCAATATTTAATTGTTTTTACTTTGTTTTCAACTTAAAAAGTTAAATTCCATTAAGTTTATAAAACTTCAATTTTCCTGAAAACGGTGGGATATTGAGACACTTTTACTCACCACTTTAATGTTTATTGAAACATTTATAAGTAATTCATTGAAATTTTATATGAAACTTGGGTTTTAATTTCAGTCATGGTGAGCAAAGTAAAATATTAAGTTAGTTTCTTATATTCATTAAATTCTTTCCTATGTGAAATTTCCCTTTTTTTCCTATTCCCTACCTCTCCACCAAATATTGACGATGAATTCTGAATATCCCTGTATTATAATAACTTTTTATAATAAAATGTGATACGGTTATGATTATTGTTGGGCATAATTTAAAAAAAAAAACCTTTAAATGATTTTTTTTCTTACAGATGTCTAGTCCTATGCGACTACAAAGATTAGATCTGAATAATGTGAATGCCTTTTGTCGGTTCTGTTACAATGCGCTGTCACCAATACTTCCAAAAAAGATTACAAAACGAGTAAGTAATTGCTTTATATGTTACTGTAAAAGTTTAAACTTATTATTGTATTAATAGAATATAATTTATTAAAAAAAATGAAACAAATTACAAGGAATACCCACTAGGAATAATACACACGAAAACAAAAGAATAAAGACGAACACACACACATACATAGAAAAGTATTAAGTACCAAAAGAGCACAGAGCTCGTCTTTGGTACCCAGTACCAGTTATTTTGTTTCGGCAACGAAGCTGCACTGACTCTATTTAGTTAAATTAAATAACATTTCAATATTACTGCTATAAAATTATATAGTCAAGATTTAAATTCAGTTTTAATGTTAGTGGTTTTAAGGGTTTCATTTAATTTATTAAACGGGATAGGACCCAGAAAAACGTGAAATTTATGAGAAATTTCTTTGCTAGAATTTGATATAAATTAAAATAATTTCCTTGCATATTTTTAAGAGAAAAGTTCTAGTTTTGAATGGGTAGAACAAAAATAAAAAGTAGTAAGCGAAACATTTAGAGTTCTCTAACATTCAAAATAGCCCATAATAAAGAATTATTTTTCATATTAGATAATATTTTACTATGCAAGTAGTTAAGAAGGCAATAAATTATTATAGTATTTTACTAATTACTTATATTAATCGTAACAAAACAGTAAAATGACATGGGCTTTGAAAAAGGTAAAACACTAATTCTAATTATATTGGATTCTGTTTAAAACGCATTGACTTTCTCTGTAAACATTCATTGCAAATAAAAACTAACTCAAACTTATATTTTTTCAAAGAATACATTTAAATGCCTCAATAAAGGAATATTTCCTCAGAACGTTTATAACATTTTAAGGCTTTGAATGTAACACAACTTATTATTTATTAATTACATCTAAAACTGAGAAAATTAATAGGACTTTTTTAAATTTCGAAATTTCTTTCTCAAAAACACTACAATTTTTTTAACAAGTAAAATTTCGAAAAGAAATCAGTCTACTGCACACCACTTCTTGTTTTCTTAAATGGAAGGGATTAGTTGAGTTGATATTTAATGATTTTCAAAAAAAACACTGTACACTAACTTTGTAACTTTATTTTTTACTTTTTCAGGTACATCTCCATGGTGATTGTGGCCTTTCCATAACAAAAGTGTATCCAAAATGCATACTCCCTTCGGAGTTTGGGGGAACATTAGGGGCTATAAACAACGCCCATTTTATAGAACCCATGAAACTATTTATAAAAGACTTGAAAGCTAATGATTGTTTATTTCAAACCAGTATTATTTGTTGACAAATTAAAATTTTACATTGGGGTTTGTTGATGTTCTTACTACTAATTCCTAGACTACACCTGAGTATAAGAAACTATTTATTTGATGAAAAGGCACATATTGATGTTCAGAATTCTTCTTAATGATTTTTAGAAGTATTTCATTGTCACCACTCAAAGAATTTTGAAAAAGATATTAAGTTAAGCATTTCTTTTAAATTCATCTAAAAGCAAAAAACACATTTACCTTAACTTCCAAAGATCCTAGATCCAGTGGCTTGGTCGGTAAAGTGCCTAGCTACAGTACAATAGGTTGTTGGATCAAATCCAGTCGGTAGGAAGGTTATGATAATATTTCTTTTAAACTCATCTACAGGCAAAGAACATGTTTATCATAACTTGTGCGAGTTGTGGATCCTGTGGCCTGGTTGGTTAAGTGCCTGTATTTAGTGCCGAAGGTCTCTGGATCAAACCCTTGCGGCATTTAGAGTTTTATATAAAATTGCTTAAGTTTTTTATTCTGAAAATAACTCCGAAATAAAATACATTTCAAATATGGTCTGCCTGCTGATGTGGAGCCAGTAGCCTAGTGGTTTGGTATGCTCCTGTGGCACCGGAGTACGGGGGTTCGATCCTTGACAAAGCTTGAACCTGAAAAACATAATTTTAAAATAATTAAACTGATACAGTTGCAGTCTTCAAAGTTACGGTTACAGAAGGTTCCCGGTTCAAATCTCAACGAAAAATCGAGTTTATTTTCACAAAATTAATGAGGTTTTCTACTTTAAAGTACGAACCAAAATAAAATGCATTTCAACAACAGCTTATGTGCTGATGTGGAGTTAGTAGCCTAGTGGTATAGTGTGCTGCTGTGGCATTATAGGTTGGAGGTTCGATGCCTGACGAATCACCAAGCATAAAGATTGGGAAAAATTAAGTCGAGAAACTTTCTCATATATTTAATTTCTTTTAAATTCCTCTTAAGGCAAAGAACACATCTATACTTTAACTTGTGAGAGTTGTAGACCCAGTACCCTGGTTGGAATAGTATCTACCTTCAGAGCAGTAGGCCAGGGATCAATTCTCAACGAAATATTGAGTCAATTTTTTCAAAATTACTTTAATTTTCTACTTTGAAGAATATACCAAAATAAAATACATATCAACAACCGCCTACGTGCTGATGTGGCGTTAATAGCCTAGTGGTACGGCGTGCTGCTGTGGTAACATAGGTTTGAGGTTCGATCCCCGACGAAACATGATATTCTGAGTACTTTATTTTGAATTGTTTTAAGTGACACGGTTACAGTTAATTTTTAAGTTACGGTCACAGTTAAACGTGCACACCCAGGTATCAAAAATTTTTGAGGAACACGAGGCTGGCCGAAGACGGGTAATGGAGTAAAAATTTCGCATTCTAATAACTTAGGGGGCCGTCTCCATATTGCACTCCGTTAGGGGGCCGTCCACAAATTCCGGATTGTATCCTAGGACTAAAATTTCAGCAAAACTGGTTTCCTGACGGACCTTTCTCCGCTGGCCCCCAGGGCGAAGGGGCTTTCGGGGGTTATCCGAAGAACCCCCTAGGCCCGCGACCCCCCGGGGAGCAGATCAGGTCCGCCAGGACGACCTCCTCTCGTCCGAACCCCGACATCTTCGACGGGTGAACGGACTCGACTCAGTCACCAGTTGTGTCCCCTAGGTCAGCTGCGACATCAGGTACTCGAAGAAATTAAACTATTAATTTTAATATTAAGTTAAATTAATATTATATTAATCTATATAATTTACTATTAAGAGGAAGATAGCATAGATATTATATTAGAAGAGGATAGAGAGAACGTTAGTTTAGTAGGTTTCGAACCGAGCACCTTCTGCACAGCAGGACCACGACTCTACCAACTGAGCCATCAAGGACGTTCAAGCGATCCCTATTTATCGAATTGTTTTATAATTTTCTTATTGGAGATTTAATTAAAAGTATAAAAAGATTCGAGAGTTGCCTGGTTTCGATCTGAAGACCATTAGGTCAGAAAGCTCACTCTCTACCACCAAGCCAAGAAGGCTTCACAAATCCCTGTCATCTACATATATATAAATCTATCTAGAAAAATTCCAAGAAAAATTAGGATATCTTAGAGGTGATTTATTTTTTATTTAAAGGGTATTTTGATGTTAATGTTAGGTTAGTAGGTTTCGAACCGAGCACCTTCGGCACAGCAGGACCGCGACTCTACCAACTGAGCCACCAAGGGCGCTCAAACAACCCCTATTTATCAAAGTGTTTTGGAATTCCCTTTAATGTAGATTTAATAAAAGAGCTAAAAACAAATGGCCTTTGCCCGGCATCGATCTGAGGACCTTCAGATTGGAAAGCTCATTCCCTACCACCAGGCCAGAAAGGCTTCACAAATTTCTGTCAATTAAACACATATAAACCTTTCTAGAAAAATTATAAAAAAATAAGTATCTTCTTCTTGTGTTCTTTAAAAGAGTATAGCCTTCTTGCTACATTATCAATTCAACTGCTTGACTCAATTAGCTCATTACAATAAATTTTTATTTGTACTCTAATTAAACTATTACTTTTTAATACTTAGAGTGGTGACTTAGAAATACTTCAGATAAAAATGCATTTAATCTACGTTTAAAAATTGTGTTAATCACTACAGGGACTTATTAACAAGCAAAACTGTTTTGTTTTCAAAAGCGATTACCCGCAAGAGACATTCATTGCTTGTAATCAATGCAAAGTATCTTTAATTACTTTCCAATAAGGACAAATACAGTAAAAATTGCGATATATTGCCTCTTTTTGCCGACGATAATTGTCTTTTAATGAGCGGTGAGAACAAACAAGTTAATGTTGCCGGTGGTTACAGTATAACTAGGAAATTTATACCACAGATCTAACTCAATGCTGTTGTTTTTTGTAAACGCTAATGCGGCAGGCTAATTTGCAATTCTAATTTATTGAGGTCCAATGCAAAATAATTTTAATTGTAGATTGAGAAAAGAGGCATAAGAATTAGGATTTAAAGGGATCTAAAGAGTTACTTATCAAAATCGTAGATGCTCCTGTGTTTAGACTTATGTATGGTTTCATCCTCTGGCGTTTTAACATAAACTAACTGTACATTTCCTGAGGATCTCTTAATATTTTGTATCAAAAAGTTTTAAAAATGTTTCAAAGATGAATAAGAGGTCGGTTGATAGATTAGAATGAAATAAATTAATGTGTACAAACCATAAGTTATTATCAAAAATGAAAAAAGGGGCAGCGGTTTTGTATTTGCACGTTTAATAAAATGTTAAAATTGTACAATTGTTTCGGGGATACTTAAGATCCCCTTCGTCAGCAGTAAACCAACACTCACTTTGTTTCCCTGTAGGTTATAACTGTATCTTTAACCCAATTGCTTGACTATATATTTGTGTTTGATCTGAGTGTTGGTTTCCTGCTGACGAAGGGGATCTTAAGTATCCCCGAAACAATTGTACAATTTTAACATTTTATTAAACGTGCAAATACAAAACCGCTGCCCCTTTTTCATTTTTGATTATAATCTTGCACGGAGAATTTTTACTCCATAAGTTATTACTTAAAATTTCAAAGTTTGAAAAATTTGTTTAGAAATCAGACGAATTTTTTAGATTCATTTTTCAAATTTTACTTGGTATTTAAGTTTTTACTATACTTGACAACAACGTTTCTTGACCCTATGACGTCACTACGAGGAAGCAGAAACTGCGTAAACAGAAAGCCTGTCGGGTTGCTAGGAGTTTTGGTACGCAAATCGCGATAAAAAGGCGCTATATACAAATACATGGGTTTAACAAAATAATCATACATTTAAATTGATGTTCTTCATTTCACTCAAAATTCAGACACCGGGCTGGGAACTACTTTGTTTGTTAGTGACGTCATAGGGTCAGGAAACGTTGCTGTCGTTTGTCGAAAACAAAAATAAAAGAAAACGTACTGTTTATTGTCCATAAATATTCTATACATTTATTCAAGTTTGTCCGTAGATACATTTCATTACATAAAGAGTGGAATAACAAGCGAAAAATATTATTGACACTACTTCATACAATAGAATGATTGCAAGAGCTTAAATAATATCACAACCGCTTTATAACTGAATGAGTACCTTTATATCATTATAATTTGATTGCATTGCATCATTTCAATCATTTTCACTTTAATTGAAGTACACCAACCTGAAATTAATGCGTTTCGCCTTGCTATAAGAAGTTGTTCAAGGATGATAAATGCATCAAGGTAAACAAGATTCAAATTGGACAAAACCAGAAACTATACACAAATGTCTAACCTCTGATTTTCCCCTCATTCGACAACTCTTTTGACCAATTGCTAATTTGTTCAGGAAATAATCTAAGCAGGTTTAGGTTTTTAATAAGAAATAAATTTTCAAAATATTTTAAAATGAAATTCATTAGCAAGCTCATCATTAACAAGTCTAGACTTTCTCACCTTTCTGTGATGTAAATATCGATGAACCTATTAACTTACGTCCGTGATACTCTAATCGTAGAAATTAATATAAAATTAATTATATGAAAATGTCGAATTTTAAGTTGTTATCCGATAAATTATCAAAAACAGTTTTGACAAAAAACGACATTGTTAATATTAGACTGATTTTTCCATCACATTTTAATCACTTAAAGCTGAGTCTTTTAGCTCTCTTGGAACAATTTTAACCATTACTTCAACTCCTTTAAGAGTGAAACAAACCGTATAGCACTGAAATATCAACACATTTACCTTCACCTTGTATTTTTCTTAATATCAAAACCAAAAAAAGTCATGCGAATTTTCATCTCTAATTCAAACTTGTATCCATGAACGATGCATTCAAATTATAAGGTGCCCAAATGAAAATGATACTTTAGGTTTAAATATTGTGACATGTTACCAAATCCCAGTAGTTTAAAGAATTAATTATAAGTAGCCTGATAATATTCCCAATTGTGCTGACTGCTCAACCTGTGGTAGACAGACAGTACGCGGGTGAGCAGTGCATTGTGCAATTTAGAATACCATCAGGCTAATCATCATTTAACTCGTTAACTCACAGGGAATCGATACATCGCTGTTACATAAGTATCATTTCCATTATGGTACTGCTCTTTATTCACACCACCTCCCTTCTTGTCAGGATACAAAGAGTATAGGCAAAACCTACAGTTCAAACTCCACTCCAACAAAGCTAACCATGCCATAAGTCAATTGTTGGGTGTTTACAAAAACACCATAAGTCAATGGAACAAGGAAGTGTCTATTTGGACGGCAAAAACGGCAGTTGGCCCATTCGCCGTATAGGTCTCGCGATTACGTAGCAGTCCCGGCGCTTAGTGTGATCTCCAATCAAAACCGTTGCCGTGGAAATAAGAGAAGAGTTTAGTTGTATATTGATTGTCCAAATAGACAGTGCCAGGAAACAAACGATGTTGTGATGTGGTATATCCCTGAAGAAAAAAGGTTGACATTGGCGACGATTCCGACTTAATTCGTTTATCAAAGCATCAGCACGCCTCGCGATTGTGAAAAAAAAGTCGAGTTTGAGGGGGGCACTGTCCCAAGCAGCACAAACGTTCAAGATTCGTCCAAATTTCATCTACTTTTAGTTGAAGTTACGTAAACTCGACGTATTTGGTATGAGCTGTCGTGCTACTAGGGGTGGTCAGTGTGAGTGCTTCAATCTTCTTCTTCATCAGGGTTCACGAACATGTGGTCTTCTTCTTTCAGTTTCTTGAGGTACTTTTCGAAGTCGTCCCTGAAGAAGGCGTTGGAGACGGGGCCCATGGTCCCCCCGAACTCGGAGGGGAGGATGGAAGGGGGAAGGACGCTAGGGGAGATTTCCGTTTCTTTCTGCAAGTGTAGCTGGAAGAGAAGAAGAAAGGTTTGACACATGTACTTTACAATTTTCCATGTTTTTTTTTTATTTTAAAACTGACAAAAATCTCCCCGTGTACTCCATCACAAGAGAAAAATCCTAACAGAGGGTTCACAAGGTCATTTTCAAATTTCTGTATAAGGTAGAGGGCAGCACGGGAAATTCAATGATTGACAGAGAGGTAGGCAGTACATTTTGGTGGTCAAAGCTGTGATTGGCTGTGACGTGTTCATTCAATCTGTCCTTTCGGAGGGCTATTGGAGGATCAAGCTTTTTCTCAGCCTCTCGTGACATGAAGCGATCCCAGCACCAAAACGCCCAAAACATACAATATATTCCATGCTTTTTCGATTTCCATTATCGCCTATGGCCGTGGACTCTGTTCTAGTGCTCTGTGTACTACATTGTATCACACGGGGCTTACAGAAGTAAGTAACTGAAATTTTACAAGAGAAAAACAACAGAATACCTACCCTACAGGGTGTCCCAAGATAAGTGTCCACCCCCTTTAACTTTTGAGGTATAGTCATAAAAGTGGTGTCTAGGTAAAGTAAAGTGACCGTGCCCTATCCGATGCGACCCCCTAGTTGCAATGTTAAGAGTTATAATTTGTGTTTTAATTACTTTTAGAGATTTGTTAAGTCAGTCAATTACAAAGTTGTAGAGCAGCATCGATTTAGTACGAAATAAACACCCTGTGCAGAGAAATGCATTGAATAGAACTCCTAAAACGCACGTTCCATTAGGTAGAATTTCCCAAAAGATTTTACCTCTTATGTAAATGTGAAATTTTCATTTTTATGATTTAGGTAAATGACTAAAAGTATTTTTAGATCATAAAACAGGAAAATTTCTCCTATTATCTATAAACAATAAATAAAAGTACATTCTTACCCTTTGTGTTACTTTGGTGGGGAGAAAAGGGCGGATGGCTGCGTAGCAGAACCGAATGAATGCATTGGCTCGAACCACCACAATGTTTTTCATGCGAACTGGGAGACACAACTGTAAAAAATACGAACAGAGTAAATGCATTGAATACTTTGTAGAATGAATAGGTAAAATCAACCCTTTGTAAAGAATTGAAATTAAAATAACTTTCAAAAATACGTAAATTTTAAATTTAAAGAAATATTCTTCGAATTTTTTTAAGTCGCATAACTTTTATATTTATAGCATAAACTGAATTGATAGAGGAATTCAAATGTTTTGAACCTTAGTAAATAGAACATAAAAATTACTTTAAAAATATAGCACAGCTGCATGTATGTTGAAAATGGAAGAAAAGTACCATTTTTAAAGAAAAAAAAAAGCTTTTAATTGTGGCTTTTAATTAAGGCAACATTCGAATCAATTCGGATAATCGGAGTTCAGATAATTACAATGTAAAATGTAATTCTCTCAATCTACTCATTCACTTTTATTTCTTAAAAACATGATTAAAATTTAAGTAATACTTTTCATTAGGCACCTTAAACGAAGTGTAGTGTATCAATGTTATCATTTCACATTGTTCCTTACGAAGTAAATAGTACTAATGTTATCTCTATATAGATATGAAAACTCTTCTCAATACTACAATTAAATCATCAGTTTGAATAAAGGATAAGTCCGAAAAATGGCAAATTTTTAATTTTTGTGCTAAAAAAAATCGCCAAGCTTCACTCTAGACACATGAGTGGAAAGAGGGAAAAAATAAATATCCAATTTACGCAGACATACCCCTTGAATTTGGGGAAATCGATGTTCATTCACTGTATATTTTGGTTTAGTTTGAAATTTGAGTTGATTTTCTTTCTTTTTATTCTTTGTGCTGATAACTAAGCCAAAACAAAATTTGTTTTTAATTTAAAATTGTTTCATTGATCATTAACCCTTTCAGTCCTTCCGCCCCAAATTTACCATAAAATTCAATTGCAATCTCGGTTGGCGTAGGTCTGAAAGGTTTAACTACACTGTAAAAAAATTCCCGTATAATTTAAGGTTTTAAACTGGCAGCTGGGTTGGTTGTGGAAAAACGTAAAAATTACAAAGTAAATCCGTAAAAACAACGGCGATTTACCATTTTAATCCATGTTTACTGTTTTACAAGGTAAAACACCGTTGTTTTTACGGATTTACTTTGCAATTTTGACGGTTTTCCACAACCAACCCAGCTGCCAGGTTAAAACCGTAAATTTTAAAGGATTTTTTTTTACAGTGTACCTTAATGATTCAGTTTAATTAGTTTTGATATCAACTGTACGATATTTTTGAACATACTTATATTTTTTCGATTATTGTTCTGTATTCCAAATGGAATCCTGAATTCCCCGAAAAATTTCGTGATCATACAATGAAAATTCCATTTCCCCAAACTAACGATTCAATTATAATACCCAGTATTCAACATTTTCCCTCAGACTTAATATGAAAGTTTCATCCAAAGGACTTCTCTTACCATGTTCCAAGTCTGGTTTTTGTACATATTGATGTCTATCAGCGTTCTCCGCGTGTATTCCGTCTGTGCGTTGATGATGTAGTTGAGGCCACTGACGGTGGTGGCTGGGAAGGACAAAGCATACTGTCCGAGGGCGTAGTGACCAGCGGCCAGGTTCTTCTCGTCGCACAGTTCAGAATTCCAGATACCTAAAGACACAATCCATAGTTTACTTATTGGTAACTTTACGAAAGAGCAACTTAGTAGAAAACGAACAATAATAATAATTATAATGGTTATTTATATCTAATGTAAGATTTGACAATGACGATTAATTTTAATTATAACAGTGGGTTTTTTTCATGCCCGTCTTGGTTTGAAGTAAGTTTGTATGATTTAATATTTTTATTAAAGACAAAAAAAAAACTCAAAATGGAAATTAGTTTCACAGTCGACTCCGCTTAATGTGGTCACGGTTTATGTTATCAAACGGATAATTTTATCGAAATTGACTGGTCCCGATCACTCTTACATAATTTAACACAAAGTCTATCGTTTTATGTTATCAAAATTTGGTGAAATCCCTTAAAAGCCTCCTATTTCCCGTTTAAAGTTCAATTTCAATACCTAAACATGAAAAAATGAGTCATTAATTTAGTATAGAGTAGAGTTATATGTTCCACTCTCATATTTTTCTTTGAGAATGTAAAAGTTGCAAAATTAATGCATCCTAGAAAATCGTTTTACATACTTTAAGTAGTATAGTAGTAGTTTTACACAGTCGTTATTTTTATGCAAACACTCGAGTTAGGTACACTGTTTGACACTTTTTAGACACACCGGATATTGTGTCACTCTGTTCTTGGACAAAATGGGGTCATATTAATCGGATTCGACTGTATTAGGAATAACTTATTATTAATGATAATTATGATTTTTAATTATGGAAGTTCTTTAAGGGTTATTAGTCATGGACCCCCTATAATGGTGGACTTAAGTACATCCCCCGAAAGATCTAAAAGAATAATCTGACCCTTTTTAGTGGTGAGTAAGAACTCTCAGAAAGCCCCCATTTATAGCTTTACAAATCTAAAGCATTTTATTGTGAAATTGTAAAGGGATCACATATGGTTGTGTTAAGAAATTTGACTTTCTTACCGGCTATGCTGTACAAGATTGCAGCACCATTGGCATCCCTATAAGGCAGTAATCCTAATATGTTCGAGTCGATTATTTTCATAATTTTCCCTTCGTCGAAGAGATCTACGAAGTCTCTCAGGCCTCTTAAGTAGCAGTAGTTCTTCAGACGTCTTCGGCTTTCTTTTTTGTCGAATTTGGCGGCTCTCAAGACCCATAAGAGAATGTCGTCATCCAACTTTTCTGGCAGGTTTTCGTCTGCGGGAAAATAATAATGTAGCAAATAAAAAATACGTAGTATACTATCAAGCTCGTGCGCAGTTTTTTTTATGTTCGAGTTTTAAATTTGTTTTCATTTAACGAGAAACACAAAAACTACCGGATAGAACTTAACTAATAATGGGTAATTCCATGCGTGACTCACACAACAAATGAGCTAAATTTGAACCTTAAAATCACAACTGAAGGATTATTATTCGATTAAATTAGATCTATCTTTGGTTTTCCTATTGTTGATGGTCAGTTTATATAGAGCTGTCCTTTAAAAACAACCCACTCCAAATTGTACCCTAAAAACAACCCATTGAGATTTTTTAATTAAACAATTAAAATAATTTTACCATCTCATATACCTACCCTGTCCTTCTATGCCCTTTAGAGTGTCAGGGATGTATAAACTGTTCAAAGAATGGTTTATTTACTTATTTTTTAAACAAGCTAAGATAATGTAGATTTTTGGCAAAAAATGTGCTTCAGATTTACAGATTTTGTAAAAATGTATGTTATAAAGACTTCAGAGCATTTTTCGCGCATTTTTATGTTATTCTCATTACTATGGGAATAAAATATTAAAGTTTTAGCTCAGTCCGCCAATTAGAGTCCTTCTAGGAAAAAGTGGGTTTTTTTCCAATTCTTACTTAATTGACTGCCAATTTGTAATGGATAATTGGAATTAAACATGCTAAGCACTAAAATGTTTGGGAGGATGAGCCGCTAGTACAGTTTTTTGTTCGATTTAATTATCCTTTTTATTAAGCTTTTAATGAAGAAAATATGAAACAGTGGGTTGTTTTTAAAGGACAGCACTATACATACTAGCTATTATATTTAATTTATTTTAGGTTAGATTGATTTTTTTTTGTTGTAAAATCCGGGTTGTGACTCACACTACAAGGAAGGGTAGAGTGAGTCCCAACTCAAATTTGACAAATTACAGAAAATTTATCATAAAACAAATGAAATTTTGTAGCTTGTATGTATAAACTGACCTTCAACAAAAGGAAAACCAAAGGTAGATCTAATTTAATTAAATAATAATCCTTAATTTGAGATTTTAATTAACCTACTACAACATTATAAAACTAATACATTTTTCTGCAACAAAATTTCTAGAGAGTTTACGTATTTGATGATTAAAAATTATGTTAACTGAAACCTTTTGCTCACTTCAGGAGTTACCTTTATTATTACTTTTAAACTTAAATAAAGTAAGAATGCTTAAATCACTGACTTCACAAAGAGCATATAAATAAGTTCTATAAAATGCATTTAAAACTATTTCCACAGTCTTAGTTTCTTAAAAAAAAGTTCAAACTCGTACCTTCTATGAATTCTCGAAGGTGTTCTAGTCCTTTTCTCCTCGCTTCTTCTGTTTCATGCAATTCTTTTTCAGCCTTATATCGGAGTTCTTTGGTTAAGCCTTTGTATTGAAGGGGCAAGAAAGATTGGACTTGGTTATTCATGGTTTTGGTATATCAGTTACACACTCCCTGATTATGGTCAGTCAGTCATCTATATCCGATCTGAAAAGGAATCCAGAGGTTATCAGTGAAAATTTCCGACAAACTGTAAAATGATAGCATGATGCACAGTCCGAGTGTCTTAAATAAAATTTTTAATTAGATAGGATATAAATTAAACACATTACTGTTTAGTAATTCCTTTTATTATTTTTGTGGTTTGCGCTTATAGTATTACCATGCCTTGAAGCGTTGGTAAATTTTGTAAGTTAAAAACTGTGTCACATAAATACAGTGGTTTCAATACCCAGTTATAATTACAATAATTAAGATTTAACGAGAAAACCGCATTCGTAGTTTGTATACATGCGAATTGAACAAATATTACTTTGGTTTATCTGGTATATCGAATAGAATTTCTTTGGTAAAAATATATTAAAGCCTTCTTGGGTTATAAAAAGATGTTTCAAAAGGCACTAAAAAGACGTAGTTTCCCGACAATGATGTCAGCACAAGAGAAAGGAATAAGATATTTTGAAACTTGACAACTTGACTTGTGACGTTAAGTAATCTCAGAAATGTTTAAAACAAGCAGAAATGGTATTCGCAAGTTGAAGAGAATTAATAATAAAATAATGATACTTATGAAAAAACTAAAAATCCAAATAAAGCACAATGTAAAAACAACGTAGCTATAACAGAATTTGTTAAGAACAACTCTTTGTAAACCGAACACTATTTTAAAGCTATAAATATATTCCTATGAGTGTACAACTTCATTTGTGAAACAAAAGTGTGCAAAATGGTTGAAATACATTTAAAAAAATTACATATTTCAAACATATTATATTTAATAAATTTATATTTAAGAACATTTTGTTACTTTTTAAATTTGGATGTGTTACTGTACAATCAAATAATTTTCTGTAAATCTATATGAAGAACAATATTTCCTGATTTGTTAAAATGTCCATTAATGGTATTTATATATTTATATCATGCATTTATTCTTGCATTACAATTTAAATTGTAAGAGTATGAAAGATTTTGAAGTTTTACTGAGCTTGTCAGTCAACATATTGCACATGGAGAGTCCATATAGCAAATAAGTGTCATACATAATCATGTGATATAAAATGAATAAGTATCAGTTGGATCATATTATTTTGATTTATCTCAAAATATGCAAGACAATAATACATTAACTTTGCGTAGGATTTGAGTTCAAATTCAACTGTAATGGCGGTTCAAAATACCATGATAGTCCTTACAGTATGAAACCTTTTTTCAATTGTTTTACTTATCATAAGATTCAAGTTGAGATTAAAAGAGTATCAATGATTAGTAAGATATAGATATGAATCCCATGTTGACATGATTCAAACTCTGAAAAGATCGTAATTATATTTAAACAAAAGGAAAAGAAATTATCTCTCATGAGTATCTTATACTTGAAAAAAGGAGTTTTAAAAAACTTTGTACGAAAAATTTCTATGGAAACAAACGATTTACTAGAAAATACACTCATAAATACAAAAAAAAAATCCCAACTAGCGGTGTTACAAAAAATATTGAAAAAGGAGGTTTTTTTAATTAGTTGTTTTTAATTATGTTGAAATACCATCATGTACAAAAGAAACAAATCCATCAGAGTTGTCTTCAAAACGTACAACACAAAAACTAAATGTCTAAAGGTTATGTTGAAAGTTTAATAAGTCTATGCAATTACAAATCAAATTCCCCTTTCTGCTGAATTACTTGTTTTTCTAAATCGTCACCAATTCAACAAGTTATAATAATTCACAATAATTTAAATAATTACTGTTTAATAACGTTGAACAAAACATCTTTCAACACAACGTGCTGTGCTAATTCCCATTTAGGCGAAAACCAGATTTTACAAATGTCATATTCTTTATTGGTCATCACTGTTTTAATTCATTCAAATCGATCTAATTGGAATGAAACTAAATTTTCTGTCAGGTCTTTAAATTGTAAGCAAGGATGCGACGCTTCGTTGACCTTAGTCACCTTTTCAGTATAATTATACTCTTTGAAAGAACGAACGAACCAATATCCCAGACAAATTGCATAACTAACCCGAGACGTTGACCGATTAAGAGGCTGCTTGGGGCATGAAAAAAAATCCTCAAGTAACTGGTTGGATCTAATGACGATCATTTCAAATGCTTCTCGATCTCTTTACAATAGAGGGTATACGCAATAGTTGAAGAAGTTAGGAAAGACTAGACAATTAAATCGTTGGGAACTTAAAATTGTTAAAGAGTGGTCAATTTAATAATTTACCTTGAATGTTAATCATTAACCCGTTTTATGTATTCAACTTTAAAATTTAAAGAGCTTATTAATTTTGATCAGCGATAAAAAACACGGTTTAAAAATCCTGTATCTGTAATTGAATGTAGTAAACTTTTAGAAACTTAATTAAGGCTTTTTTTAACTACAATAGAACTTCAATTATCCGAATCAGTTGGGACCGGACTCCATAAGTATGATAAAAAATTCTGATAATTGGATTTTTTCATAAAAGGTCCGTTTTAATTAATTACTGCATGTATGTTGAAAACGGGAGAAAAAAACTATATTTTTAAAGAAAGATCATTTTTAATTAATTAAATGAAAAGGCAACATTCGAATCAATTCGAATCATTTGAGTTCTACTGTACTTCAAAATGTTTTTATATTATCGGCTATATGATTCTTTTATAATAGAGTATCTTCAATCACATGACTCTGCCTAACAACGGCCTTAGCAACGTTGTTTTATTCCTCCAGTGACATCATGTGCGAATGCTGCTATTGGATACTTCTATGTCCCGCCCCTAACAACAGCCTTAGCAACGTTGATTTTGTCCTCCAAGTGACGTCATGTGCGAATGCTCTATAGAATAATTTTGATATTTTTGAAACTTTTTTTATCACAAATATTTTTTTTATTAATCGAGTGAAATTGAATTTTTATTAATTTGTTGAAATTAATCTTACATATATTTAAATATATGAAGATTAAAAGGGGTTATTAAAAATATTAAAGGCACAGGAAAAGGACTGCTGGTAAAAACACCTAATAGAACTGTAGACTTCCATCCGTTATCATTTTTAAATAAATAAAGTACTTCAGATTTAAAATTTAAGTTCTAAAAATTTTAGCATGTTTATAAAGAAAAGCACTTCAAAACTATCAAAAATCTACGCTGTGTTTACTACGCAAACTAAGACAAATGAAATTGCCACCTAAAATTACTTCATTCGCATATAAGCATGAAATTAACAACATAGTTAAAAGAAAGTAGGAATATGTAAAATTTCACTATCTCTCACTTAATTTCTCGTGCCAATTACATCCACTTTTATTCAGATCTCCTCGTTGAAAGACAGATTTTATGTTACTTTTCTTACCCTTGTTCTCAAACTGCCTCATTACTATGCTCATTACGTATTCAACGCACTTTTTCATGTCCCGGGTATTACGTAAACTGATCAAACCTTTCTTTTCTTTTGATATATTTTTTGTAATCTGCATAATGCCTAACAGTTCTTTCTCCGTTTATGTTTATGATTGTGACTTCCTATTTACCCTTTTACATCAGGAATCTCCATGTGCGTTATTGAAAGAAGTATCAAAATGAGATATTTTCACGTTTGAGATTAAATTTTATTAAAATAGTACAAAAGAAACCATGAAGAATGACGTACACATCAAGTATTTTCGTAGCCTAGTTTCTGAGATATAAATTTTTGAAATTTCGTTTTTTGTTAGGGTGCGAAAACACTTTCAAATCACAAATCGTGAGCTGTGACGTCACATCCAATAAAAGCCCGTTTTCTGATCACTAGTCTTTTCTGAATTAAAATGACAAGTATCCATTGGGAGATCTAAGAGTATATCAAATATATCCAATAGGGCCAAAACACAATGCTTACTTTTAACGGCTATCTAAATAACTATTGGTACAAATCATATGTGTCTATTCAATTGTTTCTAGCATAATCTTTTTGGGATAGTGATGTAGAAGAATTAGCCAATTATTAAATTACAAACCATATGAACGTATTGTTTTATTGAGAAAGTTAAAAACTTAAGTTCAATTGTTAATGACAAATAAGTACAATATATGTTATAAATGTAATTAATACTTTTATAATTAAATAATTATACTACTTTACTATAGTATTAAACTTTTAAACTATTAAACGTTATTGAACTATTTAATTAAAACTTTTATATGGTATTAATACTTTTATACGTAAAAACTTCTTTATACCCGAATGATACGAAATCTTTGGTGAAGAATTCATGGGGTTATAATGTATAAATCTTCAACTTCTTAAAACTAAAATGTTTTTAATAATACGAGTATTTTTAAGATATCAATAATTCTTACATTGCTAACTGTATCAAGTTGCAAAGTAGGAAAAAAAATTGGTACTAGATATTAATGAGGAGAAGATTGGTGTATGATTTGAATGTTTAAAAATTATTTTAAGCAAAGTATGTATGAGGCACTTAACAAGAAACTTAAGTTACAAATGTTAAGAAAACCAAATTAAATTTTTAAAATTATCAGTCAAAACCTTAAAAAATTGTGATTACTGATTTCATTTAAAAAGGTTTACAGACAAAGTTTTGTTACCCTTCAGAATTCAGATTAAATAATGCAGAGATTGTTAATGAATAAGATTTGAGAAATGTAAAAACAATATTTTACATTTTTAATGGAGATAGGGCTAGATGATTTTTATATCATAGAGAGCGAAAGTTAAGCTAAGTAAAAAATGCCATAATTACAATTTTGGCGAATCAATTTAAAGTGTTTCCTTACATGGTTAAGGTTCTGTTAGGATCTACTAGAAAAAAATTTGACTTTAACTATGAAATGAAATGTTAAAAAGATCCTTTCATAATGCAACAGTATAAAAGAATTTTATACATACAACCTTATGGAATAAGCAAAATTATTTTATTACTAATACATCTAAAGGGGACCACTATAGTTTTGAAATGAATTAAATACGTATTGAATAATTAATTTTTCTACGATATTTACACAAACAAAACCGACCATAACTTCACTGAAAAGGACCTCCGCTTAGGAAGTCAACTGGTAACCCAGGTAGCACAGCTATATAATTTTATATCAATTTATATCAACTGATGACTTAAGTAATAGGTTGATATCGTAGAGATATAGTATATTGATATAGCGTGCTACCTGGGAAGTGTTGACACTATAGGTAGACAAGTAACGATTCATAACAAAATTAAAAACATTGTTTCTAAATGTAATTTAAAAATTTTTATGCCCATGTTTATGGTAATAAAAGTGGAAAAACTAATTAAATTAAAATTAAAAATAATAGTTTTATTACATAAAACTTGGATACTTACTGTTCAATGAACAAGTCCTGTGGCTGTTGAAAGTTTCACAGTGGTTAAAATAAATATATTTGAACGCAACACTATTCAGTAAAATATCGGAGCAATCGCTACGAAAAAAAAAGCTCAATGCAACTTTCTAAAAGACCCGTCTTAAAACAAGTGGTAAAAATCAGTCTCTCCTCGTCAAGGTTCACAAAGCAAATAAAGCCCAGCCATCCAGCAGTCCCCCTAACTATTCCCAAACTGGACGGTACCTATGACGTCAAAGGGGAAAGTTTCAGGGACAACAAGAGCGCGAGATTCACCTGATGTGTTCTTTCTTCAGAGAACAACCGGGAGGTAACAACAACAAAATAAAAAAAAGTCACAATTTCTCCCTCGTAGGATTGGTTTATACACCACTGCGTGATCAGAATTCATCAGACCGGTTCGCCGGATGACGCTTTTTCGCATGTTGTGACAATGACAAAAAACCCTGTTGGTTCCGCGGAACATTACATTTAACCACCACCTGTAATATCTCTTCCCGAAGAATTTATTTCACTTGACTTGAGGCATATTTGGTGGTTGTAAGTTTCGAGAATGCTTTTCAATGATGCTGATGGGGAATGATGAGACCTTGGTGTTGATGAGTTTTCCCGTGAAAGAATGTTCGGTTATTTGGATGCAGGTTGTGTTCCTAGGTTGTTTACTTGGTTGAGAGGTTGCTCGTATGTTGAAGGTATTCTTAGAGGACGTTTTTACTTGCGTATGTTATGTTACCAAGGCTTATGAGTCTAATGTAATCGCCTCGTAACAATGTTTACATAAGTAAACAACACGTAACGATTGCATTTCCGCAATTTTATTCATCACTTTTTCCTCTCTGAAGGTATTTTGTAAGTATTAAAAGCGTACATTTTATCTATACATCACTTACTTACACAACATTTATAAATTAACTGGTATGTTTAGATGAATTCGGCTTAAAAAAGGAATTGTGTGTGAAGATGCACTAAAAAAATGTGCGGTTCCACTTCTTACAACTATTTATATCGTGAATTATAAATTGCTGTATACTTTCTCTACATCAGAAGCCTTATTTTTTTGTATCAATCAATGTAGACATTTGAGATGATTAGATGCCACAAGGTACAGAATGTGGAATAATCTTTTCCTTCTTGAGAAGATGTTTTACCATCCCTTTGTATCTAAAGGTAGCTAATGTAGTTTAGTAGCACTTATAAATCAATATAAAATATGGGTGCAGAAGTTAGGTTAAACTTTCAGTACTTCAGTACTTACTTTTATCAACTAAGCATAAGATAATTAACTTTTCCCACCGTCACTTGTACCCTCTGACATCTGACAGTATTAATAAAAAGAAGCAAAGTTTTCCTATGCCAATAAAGAATATGAGAGAAAGAATGGAAAAAGGTTTGGTGGTAACTGATCACTCCCCATAAAGTAACACAGGAATGAATATGTTTAACATCAACATCTACAATTAATGTATTTCTTCTTATTAGTATTAAGACAAGATGTAGATAGTTGAATATGTAGAGGAATAAGTGTTTGATATTGTAGAAAGTTTTTGGGAAGAGAAGTTTAGGAAATTTATTTTATCAAATCCTTCTAAATTAATAAATCAATGAACGTATATTACAAACAGTTAATTGTTGCAATTCCCCCCCCCCCCTGAAATCCACTTTTTTCTTCTTTACGAAATCGCTTCTACCTGAATACCCCCCTAAAAGAAAGAAAATAAATATATAACACAAAAAGATTATTAATTCCTACGCCTGAAATATTTGAGAATTTTGTTTGGTATATTCTAAAGAAAACATAGTTATATTTAACAACATTTTAACAGGTTTCTAGGGATGCACTTTCTTAAACTAAACACTCTTCCTTGTATTGTATTGGTTATCGAGCATATCAGTAAAAGGAAAACAATGAAAATGATTTGAAAGATTCCTTTATAATAATAATTTTCAATATCGGCTCAATTCACATCTTTCAATTACAAAGGTAAATAAATACCATGTGAAGTCTATAATTTCAGAGCAGATATTTTGTGTGTGAGCCTGAACAACTATTGAATTCCATATTAATAAATTGAACATAAAATATGTAGTTTTATATCCTCAATACAAAACTCTGCGTTAAAGTAAGTAGTGTTATTTTGTTTATACCCGTAAATTGTCAGTGATAATAACAGCTCCATATTTAAAGAAGAACCCTTAATATCATTTTATAACAGCTTTTTTTTAAATCTTTAACACGTTACTTTTATAAAAAAAGATCTTGTAAGTAAATAAGTAAAGTTTCTTAAAAACTTGGTCCAAAATGGCATCTTAATCTATGTCGGTTAGTACGTTTATTAAACTTTTGCGCTTGCACAATTATTTTAGAAATGGTAAAATTATGTATAAAGTTGAGAACCTAATAAATCTTTGAAGTTTATTGTATATAATCTGTATGCTAAAAGAGCACTTTGAAAATCATTGAAATTCAAGCCTTATGGTAAAGTAATATCACATTTTGACGCTAAGGCAAAAAAAGATAAAAAATCGTGTTAAATCTCAAAATAAATAAATAATAATGAATAAATAAAATAATAATGAATAAATAAAATAATAATGAATAAATAAACAAAAAATATAAAATAAACAAAAATAAATAAACAACATTCATAGAATCTATCGATAAAATATTAAGATAATTTCTTAAATAGTTAATTTGAGGTTAAAACAAAATTAATTACACAAAATAACGTACCTAGACACTTCTTTTTATACCAGACAATGTATCCACTCGCCGAGGCTATACTGATACCACACTCTCAACCTACCAGAGAGAAAAATCCTTCGAAAGTGTTTCTTGACCACTGGGAATTGAAATATGCAAAAGAGGGTCAACCGGGTCTAAAAACCGGTGCAACTGTCACTTTCGCAATCCCGGTCCTTGAATGAACACGCTTTGCATATATTTGGCACACGTGTCCCACATTAGACATTGTCTTTGGGATGGTAACACAGTAGTATACAGGGTGTTTCTAATAAAGCGTAACAATAAGCTTATTTCCTAAAATAAGACACCCATGTACTTAAAATTGCAAATTTTCATTTTCAGAGGTGAAAAGTTAGGTGAGACTAGTTTCATGGGGGAGGTCTACTTAAGAAAATGCAGAAAATAAATTTTTATACGGGCAGTAATTAAAAATTTCTAACTATCAAAATTTTCTTTAATATGTCTTGAATAAGACAAAAAAAATCTACCTCTGTATCTTCAAAACTCACTGAGATACGCGTGTTTAAATTTTTATGGGGTCGTCACCAATTGATTTTTTGAAGTTATTTCTATCTCCGCATAAAAACAGGTTCAACTCAAATTTGTGGTTGAACCCTATGTTGCTCTCAAAAAGGGTGTTATAAAGTGGTCATCAATTTTTAATATTTTTTGAAATAATAAAGAAAAATTTGATAATCGGAAATTTTAAACTACGGGGGCGTAATAAACTTTATTTTCCGCATTTTCTTAAGTAGACCCCCATGGAGTTGAAACTAGTCTCATCTAATTTTTTACCTCTGAAAATTTGCAGTTGGAAGTATGTGTCTAGGGAAAATATTTTAGGAAATACCTATTGTTACACACTTTTTTGAAACACCCTGTATGTTTTTGCTTACGAAGATTCTATCTATAGTTATACACGTGAGTGAACGTGTTATGTAAGTATCAAATGATTGAGAATTCCCTAGGAACGTTTTCTGTCAACGTGTCTGGGGTAAAAAATGAAAGGTAGTAAATGAAGATAATGAGTGAAAGGCAGGTAGGGAATGATTTGATTACAGATTAATTGACTGGAAAATAAATTTGTGCCAAGATTCAGTGTTAAATCCATTTGCGTGGACGTGATTATAATACTACCGTCAGATGGATGAGAGAAAATTCCCAAGGAACACGTTTTCTGTCAACGTGTCCTGGGTAAAAATGAAAAGTAGTAAATAGTGGATGACTAAAAGGTAGAGTTACTATTACGTTGTTGTTGTTTCTAATGCAACTTGGAATATCCAAGCTCCATCCGCAAAGGCGTACAGGATTTAGGGCAAAGGGGGTGCGGATCCTGAGAAAGTGAGGCCCATGAATGGCAGGAGTCCGACTTAAGCCTCGGATGATAGATGCCGCCACCATCTATCGCCACGTTCCCAATTTTGCCGTGTCTCTGAAGGGGAGAGAAATAGTCTTCAGACGACCTGCTGGTCCCATGGTATTTTTTTTTGAATATTTTATTGATGTACTCCCGTCCCGCCTGCCTAAGCAGGCACTCGGGCTTTGATGGTACATTATTCACAAAAATAAAAACAATACCAATACAAAAGGATCAAATCCTGAGGTCATAGTCCAAGTTTAAAATAAAAAAGAATAAAAGCATAATAAGAAAAAAATATTAAATAATTTACATTACATCAGAATTACACATTAATATGTTTTTGCATAAAATATGTTAAGAATTAATATTTTTATTATTAAAATCATGATAACTATGCCTTAATAAGATATTAATTTAGATTTACTGATAATTATGATTAACATGCATTCTCAAAAATCCATCACTATCCTTAAAAATGAATTATTTATCTAAAAACTAATTTCTATTTTTATATTAGCTCATTAATATATTTAAAAACCTCAAACATTTTTAAAAGTGTAGCATCAATTATCATTGGTGTTCAAGATTTCGATATCCTTTAACAAGTAAGCAGGATCAGGTGGTTTCGAAGATCAGTTCCTCCTGCCTTTGCCTGACCATGTCCCTAAGGGTATCTCTTGGACCCATGGTAAACTGCATCGTGACCGACCACAGGACCCACAGATTTAACGATCACGTATACTCCGCATATACTCGGTGGGTCTTTAGCGGTGTTGGAAATCGAACCCGGGACTCTCCGATCCCTAATTAACCACTAGGCTCCCCACGACCAGTTACTATTAGGCACTGTCTATTTGGCCGGCAGATATACAACTAAACTCTACTCTTGCGCCGGGACTGCTACGTAACACCGAGACCTACGGCGCATGTGCCAACTGCCGGTTTTGCCGTCCAAATAGACATTTCCTTACTATTATGGAAAAATTAACTGGAAAACAATGTTAGAAGACCTTTTGATACTTCTTAAAAAGGAACCCAGATTGTTAAAATATACTAGCCAATATCGTTTTGTCAATATTAGCCTTTGTCAAAACAACCCCCTATGACTATATAGGCCGATATCGACGATATTGTCGACAATAGACATTGCCCAGAATTGGTTTTTGCTGCCCAGTATAATTTCTTCTACATTGATTACCAAAAAAGAGGGGGGGAAATCCCATTTTATTTTATTCACATAAATTTACTTAAAATGCTTTTAATCTTGTTTTTTAATCATTACGTAGAAATACCGCAAATTCACCTAGATTTAACGATATTTGCTATATAGGCCAATATTGTTACAACACTAATCGATGTTACCAGGGAATCGGATGTTTAGGGATTTCTTTTGTCTTCTTTTCAAGCTCTGCAAAGAAGATTCCCTCTATCTTGATCTTACTTTTTATGTTATTGCCCTCTATTTGCTGACACCGATATTTTTTTAGTCACTTTTCCACATTATCCAGCTACTTTGTTCGTTGGCTGTCTCTCATTTTCTTTGTCTCTGTCGGTAAAATTATTTTTTTTATTACTGGATTTTTAACCTTGTTATATATGAGAATGTATGGCCACGAATGAGAGGGGAAACAAGACATTGTGAGGGACGGGAAATGAGAATTAAGACAAAGAAAGGAAATGAAAGAAGAAAGAGAAATACAGAAGAACGACAAATTTAATAGAAAAAATGACGGATAGATTAGAAAGGAAATGACAAACGAAATACCGTCTACTCCGCTTAATGTGATCACGGATAATGTTATCTAAATTGACCGGTCCCGATCACTCCAATTTAAACTAACGCAAAATGTATTGTTTCATGTGATCAGTATTTCGTTTATTAATATTACCAAAATTTTGTGAAATCCCTTAAAAACCTCCTTTTTTCCCCGTTTGCGTATTTACAAACCCTATCCACGCCAGCGCTTTGGCGCGTTCAACAGCTCCGAGGGTTGCAAAGTGTTGCCAAATTTTCCTATTTATTGCCGATTTGGCCATTTCTTTTAAGTCTTCTTAAGAACAGTGTTGTTTTATTATTTATTATTTTCGTAGATGGATATAAAATTCAACTTGCGTGATTTTTTATGTGATATTTTTATTAATGTTTGCTTATGAACTGATTGATTCTTTTAATTAATAAAAACCCATTTTTATAGCAATTTATTTTTAGAAATGTTAAATGAAAATTATACATTCTAGTGTAATAATTAAGTTTTATGGGTTTAACTTAGTTTAATTTTTTAACTATTTTATTTTTTGTTGATATTTTTAGAATTTTTTTTCTTATTATACCTACGTTTTACTATAAAATTTATGTACATCTACAACTTTGGTGTAGAGTGGTTCGTTTTACACACTTCAAGTAGTATAGTAGAACTTTATACAGATAATGTTATTCTGATCTTGGACATATGCGATCACATTAAGCGGAGTCGATCGTATAATATAAAAGATGAAAGGAAGACTATACTCTTGAACACAGAGAATGAATGATTTTGAACATTAAATTGAACGAATCGAATCAAGTCACTTGAATGTTTTAATATAAGCTACAGTTCCGTACCCAAATAATAAAAATGAAAGATTTTAGAGTTGTGACGTTATTGAAGAAAACCAGCATATAAAAACGTCGTTTCTCCAGTTAATTCTTTAGGATAACAAGCTTCACTTAAGGACTGATAAGTGCCAATAAAGAAGTAAGCTAATAAGCAATAGCGTTTAAGAACAATGCAGGGTAAATCTAATAAGGGATTTTGAATGCTTTTTTATACGCTTGACGAAGAGGGAAAGGCAAGGTGAAATGGTTTGTTTTGACTTTCGAGAGTGATTGAAAGCTTCTTTTGTGCGAATCTGGAAAGTTGTCACAAAGCAGGAAAATACTTGACCACGAATTGATCAGCGTTTTTCTAAGCTGTCTCCTACCACCAATTAGCTTTTGTTAATATTGATATTTATTTTAAATGGTAATTAAATAGATTTTACTTTTCCTGTGACTATTGGCAGGCATTTAAAAAGTACTTAGTAAATATTTGATGGATTGACAGGTAATGAAAATGACCTTGTGATAAGGATGGATTTTTGTAAGGATGGATTTATATTTTTCGACGAACTTTTATTTAAAAATAAAAATTTAATACTGTTTACAATTTTATACAGTTAATGTACCAAGGGATGAAACAAATTAGTCTCTGTCCTTGGCAGAGTTTAATATCCACAGCATTGGTTCGAGTTATACACCGATGTGAGCAGATATATTTTTAACTCCTCTGAGAGAGTATTTCACTCCTTGAAAATCGGAAATACTCTTTAAAAAACTAGCCAGGAGTATTTTCACTCTTTGAATTTTTCACAAAGGTTTAGCTTAAACCTTCAGCCACGGCATCCTAAGTATCATACTTTTTAATTGTGTCTTCATACAGCAATAGTATTTTTTTTCATTTATTGTTCTGATGCTTAGAGAGTTTTATAGGAGTTTGTTTGATTAAAACCCAAAATGGCATCCTCATTTTATTTTTCGAATTTCATTTTGTCCATTAAAAAGTAAGCGTTTTAATAGAAATTTTGTCTATGTATATGTAATTTATGCTATTTCCGTATTTCACTCTTCATAATTGAATTTCACTCTTCCTAAAAAAGTCAAGGAGTATTTTTACTCCTCCAAAAAAATCCTAGGAAAAATCCTGGATGTGAGAATCTTTTTTACAGAATCGATTTCAAAATCCATGTTTAAAAGTTAAATTCAAGAACACAAATCCTTATTATTGTGGTCCAACCCAGTTAATATGACTACTGATTTACTATGAAAGGTATAGAGAAAAAATTAAGGTATGAAAATTTTAAGAAAGATTTTCTGTTTGAACTGTTCTTGATAAATGAATTAATGTAAATATGATTAAGTTGGGATTTTTTTTTATTCACAAGGGATTTTTTACGATTTATGTAATGAAATAATAAAATAAATACAGTGTCTTTCAAATGCAAGAAAAGAAAACATTGTTACAAAACTTATTAATATACATTATATTTTTTTCTGCCTTGCATACCCAAGTGACACGAGATTTATATAAAAACTTTCATGTTACCCTTCAACGAAGCAGAATCTTATATTCATGAACCAATCCTAAAAAAACTTCGTGAAACTTTTTCCATTATTAACCCATTAAGTTCTTTCCTTTCAGGTTTACCTTGATTTAAGATTGAAAAAAAAATCTTAAAATCTCATCAACCCATACTGTCTCTTTCCTACACCTGAAAACCTTCAAACCAAGAACGTCAAGAAAACTAAAATTTCTGGAACAAATTCAATTGTTCAAAACAATAAAAAACAAAACGCATTGAAAGTCTTTTGAAAAATTTCACACGTCTCCAAGATAAAAATTAAACCATCAATTCGATTCAAAGTTAATAAGTCATCCTTTGTTAGGTCTTTCGCAAGAAGTTGGCTAGGTTAAAGTTCAGGTTTTTGAGCATGATAAAGATGAACCCGTTCTTTTGAACCAGTTATTCAAAATCAAGACCACTGGAAGTAGAGTTGCCTAGAGCGCGTGGTTCTGTATTCAAGGAAAAGAGTAATCAGCATCAACTAGAAAGTCATGTAAAGTGAAGGCAGTAGATAAAAACAGCAAAACCTTGAGACAAGCTGCTTTCCTATGGGTTTTTACAAGCTCTGTGAATTGCGCTTTGGAAATTGTATTACATAAAACTATATATTACCTCGGAAGTTGTATATTATGCTTACGAACCTCTTTTTACGAACTCTTATTTTTATACGAACTGTAAGTTGTACACTAATTGTAATGCACGACTATTAACTCGAACTAATACAGAGACAATATGAATAATTTTTTTTTGTTCAATTCCGTTACCTGCCCTGTTAAATATCACCAAGCTGTTTTGGTTTCCAATTATTCAAATGTAGCCAAACTTTTATAGTTGTTATTGATATAACTGTATGTTTTATTTGGTTTAATGCAACTTTTGGTTATATTTTTCTTCTTTGGCAAACAGTTAAATAGTTAGGTGATATTTAACGGGACAGATAAAGGAATTGAATAAAATTAATTTTTACATTTGATTTCATCTTTCCAGGCCCTCACCCAGAGTAAAAGTATCCTTTCCAAACTTCAGGTTCTGTTCTCCCCACTCTTATATTGAGGAGCTTTTCAGAAATTAAACATATAAAAGGAATATTTTTTTTACTACAAACTACAAGTAACACAATATTGAAACTCATCGATGTTCCTTTTCTGCTCCAATGGGAGATCTGAAGTGTCCACCATCGCTATTCGTAAACTACTGATTCTAAGTAAGAGACTATCACCTTCCACAAACCTCTTATTTACGAAAAAGCACAGGAGCCAATTTTTGTGTAGTTTGAAAACTGACTATAAGAAATAACCTCGAGAAAAAAAATGCATTTTTTAGTTTGTTTTAAAATACTTTTAGTTAAGTAAACAGTAAAACTTACAACCCCGTTTCAGAACTTATAATTAATCCCTATGGTAAAAATGTTAACTCAGAGAATTCAACACACAGTTAATACATAATAATAAAAACCCTAGAATACTGTTCTGTAAGCTACAATGTCGTATTCAAAAATAAATTAAAAAATAACGTCTTACCAAACATGCTAATCTACATATACAAACACAAACACTTTATACAAAAAATGCAACTATTTGACAGTTGATAAAACATTTCATACCTCTGAATCGTTGATCATAGGCTATAAGACTAATTTTGACAGCTATAATTATTCAGTAAGTAGATCTCAAATAACCACAGCATCTCAATGCCTTGAAACCAATGTTTACCAACGCAACTGAGAGCTATCAATAGCATTCACTTTCACTATTTACCTCACTACTGAAAGCTCATTGGCTTGCTTAAGGGAAAGTAAGGTATGTAACCCATTTCTGTGCCTTTCTGGTCCTAAATTTAAATTAGCAGATCCTGAGGACAACTTTCACATTACAATCAGGTTCTCGCAACCTATTTTTTTAAAAGAGAATATTTTAAAGAAACTATTTGTTTTCCAATTAGTTTCTAATCTCAATGATTGATTATAAACAATAATTTTTACTCAAATAAAGAAAAATCATTTCATTGGACTTCAATGCTTTGAGGTAATGGATTCCAAACCTAGTTTCGGATAATCAAATTTCGGAAAGAAATACTGCCCAAAGTAATGTCTATGAGGCAAGGAAAAGTATTTTTCATTCGAAAAAATATGCACTTCTGAAACCTTAAAAATAAAACTTCGCATTAATTTTGAGCAGCTTTCTTGATATAGGGGAAAGGAGGGTAAAATAGCGCAGTCGGGTAAAACTACGCAGCGGTTTTTTTCCCCTGTTGGGTAAAGTATAAGGGGGAGCATCAAGTATGGACACATGTATCATAAGCTATCTAAAAGTCTGTCAGTATTATTTCCATACATTTTGTATTTTTATTTATCAGGAAAAATATAGTTTGTTTTCAGGGCGTGTACTTTTAGCCGCCACGTCGGGTAAAAGTACGCATTCAATTTTTTATTTTCTTTTTGATTTTTAACATAGCTTCGTTAGGTTAAAACCAAGACTTTCCTTTTTTTGAGGGTTGATTTGTGAGTCTGTAAACTTACGTTCAGTAAATTTTTGAGGCTGTAGCTTTTAAAAATTCTCGATTTTACAGTCCAGAAACATTTCTGTGCGTGCTCAAACGTGGAAAACATATTTAAGTTTTGAATGGATTTTTGTACATGAAATAGGCTTTTCTCCAATAGACTTTACTTGAAAATACCATGCGATAAAAAATAACTTCCCTTGTCGTTCACCCAGTATCATGTGCAATAAATAGCATTGTTAGATAATGGAATGTCCCCTCTAAAGCCCAATTTATACAATGCCAGTTGATGTTCCAAGGGAGATTTCCAATACCTACCAAAACGTCTGCGAATTACATTTAATGCTGTGTACAGAAGAAATCATATGTAATAGAAGAATAAATATAAAGGATTTGTAATTAATTGGCGTATTTTAGAGTTTACTCCGCTTGGTATCGTGAAAATTGGGTCTATGTAAGATCCGTGAGAATAAAAGTTATCTCTTTAGTCTCGTGTTCTAAGAGTAATAAATATTTTTTTACCCACACCAGCTCACGAGACATGCATAATACCAGTCATTACCTGTTTCAATTTCTTTTTCTAACAACCCTCAGTAGCTGGAATATAATTTTTTCTATCACTTTCTTCTCTCTAAAGGAGAAAGCTTACGTTCCCTAATCGCCATTTAAATATAAAGACATTTCCTATGCGTACGTCTCTCTGCAATGCAATCAAGACATTAATTAAAAGGATACAGAAACAAAAACAGACTATGACGAACGTTTGTGGGAGAATTTAACAAGGTCAAGAGAATTCTGATTTTCATAAAGAACGTCCGGCAGACAAGAACCACTGGGCTTCTGAAAAAACCGACACTATCTACTTAATTATGAAGAACGTTTAGCATGGAATTTTCGTATGGAATCAGCGTCATGAATAATTGACGTCATTACGCGTTCGTCCAATCGCTGTGCGTTGATGATGAACGTAATCCGTGACGTTAAAAGGTGGAGCTAAATTCAATTTTCTAAGAATTTCCCTTTGGTTTTTCTTGACCCCTGTTAAAGAAATATCTTGTCCGCAAACATGGGCTTTAGTTTAATGTTTTATGTTAATGATGAAGTCTGGATTTCAACCACCTCCCCTTCTGGATTTTAAAATAAAAAAAATACATTCAAATAATTCTGTCTGACGTGGGAAATACCCTTCAATAAATAATAGTTATTCTGTAATAATTGATATTGGATATACTTATTTAACTTGTTTAACTAGTTAAGGAACATAAATGTTAGGTTTACTCCTATTCTACAAATTATAGGTCTACTTTCTACCTTCTTACTTAAGGAATATAATTATCATAGTGAAAGAAAGTAATCTGTTAATGAATATAATATCAGATCTGCAGCTTTTGTAGGTTGGAAATTATTAAGAATAATTTTAGTAATAACAATATAATAATTTTTAATAATAATTTATTTGCAGGATATTTCTTACTTTTTCCGACAGGCGATATGGTATTCTTGAAGTATATGATCTACCAGTTTATTAGCTCATTAGGATTAGTTAGCTTATGAGGATTAGTTAGTTTATTAGGATTAGGAATTAGTTAGGTTATTAGTTAGCTAATGAACTTTAGTTCGCTCATTTAGGAAAAAAAACCCAGTTGACCATCTACCCTAAATCCAGCTAACTAAACTCCTAAACTGCAAGAATACCAGAGATGATATAAAGATAAACAGCTATCTCCTGTAAACTGAAAGTCCTCTTCATCGAAGCCTTCGATGAAGAGAACTTTCAGTTTACACATTTGATAATCAATTTCATGGTGTTTGCAGTAATGAATTATGTTAATTTAAGTAGTAAATGGAGACCAAGTTATCTCAAGAAATATGAATTTTTAAAATTAATTAAAATCAAAATTAATTTAGGAAATAAACGAGAAATTATGTAGTAAAATAATTCGTAAAATTATTCAATAAGTTTATTTTAATTTAATGTTTAAAAAGGATATTTTGCACAAAATGTACATACAAAACAAATTTGAGGTAAATAAAGTATGATAAAATAAGTCATGATTTTTAATTTAAAACAAGAATTTCTATGAAATAGCTTTTTAAGTGTCATAAACGCCAAACCAAACCCTTAAAATACCAGCATAATAATAATAGAAAATATCTATGCTAATTCTAAATAGAAATTAAAATCTTTAGCAACATTTTAACCGAAACAAGGGAAATAAATATTTTTCTCTCACTGGTAAAAAGCACCCTACAATCAAAGCCATCAAACTACATTCCCCACAAAGTGAAAAATCAAATGTAAACAAAGAGCATACAAATCAAAATGATTGGTAAACAAATATTTAATTTAAAGTAAAAATCCAATACCATTTGGATCTGGAAAGCCATGACATCGGATTCGGGAAGGCCAGCGAGATTTGGAAGGGTCCCTGAAAATCTGGAATCTTCACCAAGGTGCAGAATCTGCCGGAGAGATTCCAGTACAGAACCTCTGATCAAGCCCTGCAGTTGCAGAGGTGAGAAACAAGTATACTTATTTTCCTTCTACATAATGCACAGATACGAAAGTTGCTATAAATTCATGATACAAAGTGAAAAAGTTAAGGAAAGGCCTGATATGCTAAAGAGAAGACAAAATTGATGGGCTGTTGTAGGCAAAGGATTAAGGGAAGAAGTAAAATTCCAGTGCAAATTGTTACCGGAATAAATGTAAACATCTATAACAGCTCAAAAACTCGTAAGGTGAATTTAATTTGGGAATTTTATTAGAACGAAATTATTTTTTTAAACAATTTATTGATACGTTTTTTATTATTAGTTACTGCACATAAGGGTTCAATTCCGTTCGAGTTCCCGCTAAATATCACCCGGTTTTTTGACACATTATATCCAAATATCAACAAATTTTTCTGACTTTTATTAACAAACTGAATAGTTATTGATCTAATTAAACATTTTAGTTCAGGAGTTTGAAATTATTTATGAATATTTCTACTTTTGTTGTCTAAAAGAACCGGGCGATATTTAGCGGGAACTCTAACGGAGTTCATAAGAGTATAATCCCTTTCCTCTCATAAGCAGTTTTGGAAGCTATTTTTTATGTTTTTTTTAACACGCATTCAAGCATTTGTCAATGAAGTAGGGAAGCTATTTTTAGGTATTAATTTTTATGCCACTTCTTAATTGAACACGTAATTTTCTTTCAAGTGTAGGATATCTCCAATACGTCCATAGGATCTGCCTGGAAAGACTTTTGGAAGCACAAAATACAGAGTCTTGTGAGATGTGCAAGTACCACTTCAAAGTGACAAGAACTAGAAGCGTAAGTCTTTAATGAAATGAAATAATTAATTTTGGAAATCCGCTCATTCTTAGTGCATTTCTCCTGTAACCTGACGATATATAGTCAGAGAGAAACCTATAACAGTGCAGCTGTTTTTTTTCGTTGAAAATAAATAAATAAGCAAAAGTTACTATACTTGACAGCAACGTTTCTTGAACCCAGTACGTCACTGCGCGGAAGGAGAAAAGGGGTAAACACAAAGCCTGTTGGGTTGCTAGGAGGAACTTCGGTACACAAATCGTCATAAAAAGACACTATACATACATGGGTTTACCAAAATAATCATCTATTTTTAAATTGACGTTCTTCATTTCACTCAAAATTCAGACACGATAGGAACTACTTTGTTTTTGTTAGTGACGTCATAGGGTCAACTAACGTTGCTGTCAAAACCGCAAACCGCAAAATATTTTAACAGGGTGAACGATCTATTCTATGGCCTTTGGATTTTGTCTCAGCGAATAATAAATGACTGCCGGGAATGGTGGAATTCTTCCGACGGCCAACGCCAACGCCTCAAGATATACGGCGAACTCCTGATCTGCGGCTTCCTGTTTTTCATCGTGTTCGCGATACTGTGCATGTTCGTGATGGGAGCCGTGAACTACAAGAACGTACGGCACTCCGAAATCGGGATCGCGACTCTGCTACTGGCTGTCTTGTTTCTGTTCATGCTCCTAACTTGCATTCCGGTAAAATTAATGATGTGAGTATAAGCATGGCCATCTAGACACGTAAGGCCAGAGAAGCTCGAAATCTTGTGAAGTTCTGCCTACTATTTCGCATTATCATCGCTTTTTGGACAACAGCGCAACTCTAGTCTGAAATCTTGCACGCTCCCTTCAGACTAGAGTTGCTCTTTTTGTCTATAAAGCGATGATGATGCGAAATAGTTGGCAGAACGTCACAAGATTTAAAGCTTCTCTGGCCATATGTGTCTAGTTGTCATGGTATAAGTGCCTATATACGTACACACCACAGAGAAAAAGCATAACAGAGGGTCCAAAACGCTATTTTCAAATGCCTTTGTATGATAAAGGACATGCCCCAAAGTTTTTTTTTAGCTCTCCCCCAATGCTCATGCCAATCTTATTTTTTTTATACTTTTAGAAGAGAATATATTAGATAATGTCAGGCATTTTCATAAATATCCATCAAAACAACATGCAGTTGGAAAACGTTCCTCATATAACCGTATTCCATCGTGCCTATAAAACAAAACTAGGCGCTAGTAAAAATAAACAATTAGGTACGAAATTTTGTAAGTGAACGGAGGAAAATTTTCTTCTTAAAATAAGCACGTCCCAAAAAGCTTGGGAACCTCCTATGGGCTGAGATCAATAAAAGCTTTTTCAGAGTGACTGGCCATTTTTGGAATGATATCCTTTTCGGTCAACCAATCAGACCCCACAACAATATTTTTAAAAATAGGATTCATAAGTAGACGTGGGACTTACAAGATTTCAGAATGGAATTGAGTTGTTGTCAAAAAGCGATGAAAAGTGACGTCATGCCTACTATTTCACGTCACCATTTCGAGCTTCTCTGGCTTTATGAGTTAAGGTGACCATGCTGTAGCCCCCCCCCCTCAAATCATTCAAAATGATCTTTCCTTGCAGGGAACATTGGAAGATCTGCACAATATGGAGGGACAAGTTCTGGCATGTGCGTCTGGAGGACAGCGATGGACCTTCGAGCTCCGACCCCTCTTTGGCAGCTGTGACAACGGAGACCCCTCTGAGCGTGAATTACAAATCCCCCGCTGATGTAGTTTGATGCCAGTGGTTCTAGAAATCATGGCTTGATTTTTTCCTTGGGTCCAATTTCACTTGCAAGTAGTTGTTGATTCCACGTCACAATTGATGAAATAAACGATTCCCACTCATGTTTATTGTTAGAACTCTGTTTGCAATTTTAGTATTTTTTAAATTAAACGATAGATAATTTAATTTCGAGCAATGAAGAAACAAAATAACATCCATCAGAAACGTTTTCTTGAGTATTAGCGACAACTTTTTAAGGCATAGAAGAGTTCAAGTTTCCATCACAAAGGTTTCCGTAAATGTTGGATATAATTTTTTGATTTTTTTCTTTTCATTTATTATATCGCTCATATTTTCTGCTTTAGTTTTCTTTCTGCTTCATTTTCTTAAAACTTTTCTAGTCTTCATTTTTTCATTCATATGTTTTTAATATTTTTTAACTGTTCTGATATTTTTTTTGCTCATTTTTTGGTAGATTATAATGAAGAATAACATACTATGTTAGGATAATTTTTGTTTGGATTTTTCACGTGGAATTTAGCCGTAATAAGTATAGTAACAGTTTTTGGGTGTACGAATACTTTCTGGAGTGACTGTATTCTTATAAATAACTAGTGTTCGGCACTAGTTAACTAGAACTAGTTGCAACTAGTAGTTAACTACCGATCAACTAGTAGTTAACTAGTAGTTTAACTACTTTTGGTTTAAACTAGTTAAACTAGTAGTTGAACTACTTTTTTTTAATAACTACTAGTAGTTAACTAGTAGTTTAACTACTTTTGGTTTAAACTAGTTAAACTCTACTAGTTGAAACTACTTTCAAATTTTCAACTTCTTTAAAAAAAATTTTTTTTTAAAATTTCAAAAATATTTAAAATTTTTATCAAAATATACAAAAATTACACTGCTATTTATAACTACAATGTCATGGTAGAGTACTCAAATACCAGAACCAGAAATAAAGCGCCGTTTTGAGCGAAGCATAAAGGTTTTTGTGATATATAGATAAGAAAGATGTATTAGAATTTGGGCAAAAAATAGGTTATGAAGTTAAATAGACTAGTTAACTAGTAGTTAACTACTTTGGGAAATAGTTAACTACTAGTTGCAACTAGTCCCAGGAAAAAATAGTTAACTACTAGTTGCAACTAGATTTTCCCAGACTAGTTAGTAGTTGGTAGTTAACTACTTTTTGACCACTAGTTGCCGAACACTATAAATAACTAGTGACATCATTAACTTTACTCGAGTTGCAGTTACAATACGATATTTGCCTATTACTTATCTTCTAAGGTAGTATCTGGCACTCACTACTCTTCGACGTGAAATGTTTCAATCAAGGTCTTCTGATAAAAGTTGGCACTCTAATCTTAAAGAATCGATAACAGAATAAAATCCCACCCTAAAAAATTTATCACCTCTTCTGCATAACACACGTGCGTAGGCGTTGTTACAAGAACGCTAGTTCAGTTAAACACCTGTTTCTCTCTGTGTAGAAAAATTATTAAAGTAAGTTGGTTTTAATTTCAAATTTTTTCTGTATTGATATCACTTGATTGACTGAGCTAATTACGTATTTTTTAAAAATTATAATGTTAGAGGGATTTTCTAGGCCAGTGATTTTCAACCCTTTCTTCTTCGAGTGCCACAATAGAGTGTTTTCAGGTGACGTCACAACCGGTTATTTTCTTTTAACTGTGTACCTTCTGTAGGGCTTTTAACTGTTGCTAAGGCCGTTGTTTATCTGTTGCTAAGGCGGTTTTTAGGTATGGGGTCACGTGATTGCAAATGCTCCAATAGAAGAATTCCACGGCTAGTCATTTTCTGTAACTGTTAACCTCTGTAGGGCAAAAAACTGTAACACTTCTGTTGCTAAGGCCGTTGTTAGGTCCGAGTCATGTGATTGAAAATGCTCTATACTAAATAATGGAGAATTGAAGGGTATCTTAAAGTTCACAGTTTTCAATCTAAATTTATTGAAAATTCTCTTCTGCATTCAAAAATACGATGGGGTTTTCTCTCTCACAAAAGTTTTCTTAATTAATTTTTAGACATTTTATTACAGAAAAGCGTGAAACAGTGTGACGTCAAGAGTGTGTCTCGGAAATGCGAGAAACACTATTTCCATGGAAACACACTTGCTGTGAAAACTAGTGAAAAAAAAACTTAATGGATTTCAAAGGGAAATGATTGAACAAGGCACGCGTGACGTCACAATATATTTCAGCTCAGACCGAAATGAAGCTCTTTTTAATTAAATAATTTAAGGTATAATTAAATGTTTTCTGAAGGTTTTAAGCCATTCTGAATACATCAAGATTTAAAAAAAATTGACTGCAAATGTCCATTAAAACCAGTTACAGAAGGGTAGGTAAAAAAACCTTAAAAATTAATTAAGAAAAAAATTAAATGTTATTACCAGGATATCCTCATTGGGTAAAATCGTAGTCAATAAATTGAAAAAGTCGAAATATAAAATCATTTATAAATAAATAAATATGTGCACAAACAAGTACGAATTTATCTGGTTTCCTGCCATAATTTGTGCACTTCAAACTTTAATTTTAAAGGCATTTTCAATCACATGACTCGGACCTAACAACGGCCTTAGCAACAGAAATGTTACAGTTTTTTGCCCTACAGAGGTTAACACTTACAGAAAATGACTGGCCGTGGAATTCTTCTATTGGAGTATTTGCAATCACGTGACCCTATACTTAAAAACCGCCTTAGCAACATATACCTCGTTACCTAGCAACCGCCTTAGCAACAGTTAAAAGCCTTAAAAAGGTTAACAGTTAAAAGAAATAAGCTGGTCGTGACGTCACCTGAAAACACTCTATAAAACATTTTTCACCATCCTTTACAGATATAACTGTGCAATAAACTAGAATTCCTAATTAAACTGCATATTTTATAGCTAATTGTCTAATAACAAATATTAATTTTAAATACAGAAACTGTGTATTTATAAGCATTAAGGCAATTTAAAAAATGAATATATATATATCTTTTAGTTTATACCACTGATAAAGGTACAAACTGCATAATCTCAAAGTGTATTTTAAATACATTCAATGGAACTATTAAAATAAATGTTTAGTGTAGTGATCCACTACCTATAACTGACTGCATTTTTTAAAGAGGAATTTAAGTTTATAAACATCACTGGATTTCATGGTTTTGTGCATCATTATAAAACTTTCTCAAGTCTGCAAACTTGAGAAACTCGAAACTGAGAAAGAAACTTCTTTCAAGACCTAAACTGTATTTGTCAATTTCAAGGATTTCACCATCCTGATCCACCGGCTACATACTTCCGAAAAAGTTGATTGTCCCCAGGCATTATTATCCCAAAGCCAGTGCCCCTTTGTCGATTAAGACATCCGGAGAAACCATAAAATAAAGTTGGCTAACCCCGTTGGTGGCTGTCTCCGAATAACTAGTTTGGTCGATTCACTAGTCTCGGATCCAGTTTGACCTTGCGTGGTATCCTTTAATGAGCCGAAAATCGCTCTTTTTTTCTAAGAATGCAGAAGCTTACTGATGGGTTATTGAAATTGTACGTTAAGGAGCATGATGATTTGGCAGTGTTCAAGGACTTGGATTCGCATTTTTTGTGTCTTGATGATTGACCAACAGTTCTTTCTTTTTTGTGGGGTCATAACCCTTTCAAGGAAACGTTCTGAGGCTAAACTCACAGAAATTAACAGAAATTTTACAGGGGTTAGTAGATGACTCAAAACGCATGGTGTGAAAAAAATTAGCTGTGGAATTACAGTAGAAAAGCTGTAAAAAAATCCTTAAAAATCATAATTTTTAACGCCAAATGCAAACCTACTACGCGAGAAATGCAGAGAGACTGCCTAATTCTTAATGAAATGGCCGCATTTTCTCTGAAGCAGTTTTAAATCCTCCAATCAAAAAGGTTCATCAAATGCACGCCAAGTCACGCTAACTGAATGGATTCGGCAACTCATTACCCAATTTTCAATATTAATTTACTCCTGTCCTAATGAAATTCCGCAGCTATTTTTTTTTTCACAGTAAGTGTTTTGAGTCATCTTCTTTTATGCCTGTAAAATTTTCGTCCGTTTTTGTGAGTTTTGAGCCTGAGAACGTTTCCTTGTTAGAAGGAATAGGGAAAGTAAGAGTTGGCAATATTTAGCTACCCAGTCGGACCCAAAATTACAAATACTCAGAGATTTGAACTCGTATGCTTTATTCAGGGTATAATTAAAAAATCATGAGCGAAAATACTAGAGGTTGTGTAGCGTACCCATAGACAATTCATGAAAGGAGGGCTCCGAAGCTATCCCGAGGTATTGGAGTGCGGACAAAAGTTGCCGAAAGCCAATGGAAGAGGGGTTACTGTGAGGAAAAAGGGGTTAGAGGAAGAAATAAAATTATAGTTCCAATTATACGTTTTGAGGTATTTATAAAACATGTGTAAAGTTCTTGTCTTAAAAGACCATCTTCAAAAATGCGACAAATTTTTTTTTTACTGCTGCATTTTTTAATGTCGGATTTTGAAGACCACTCTTAAGGGCCAATCTTTATACATGTTTTATACAGACGTCAAAATATATAATTGGCTCTGGTATTTTATTTCTACATCCAACCTTGCAATAACCATATATTTAATTGATTTTGGGAATTTTGTCCACACTCCAGTGCTTCGGGATTGATTCTGAACCCCCTTTTCCAAGTTATCTTCTGAACTGCCTTAAGGTACTCTCTAACGACTGTATTCACCTCTAACTTGACCAAAAGTTAACCTGGAATTAAGCATTTTCGACAACTCTGATAGGCTTAAACCTTGTTTCTTTTTTTCACCTACCAATTTAAAAGTTTTGATTCCAGGTTAACCTTAGGTTAGGCCCTAAATCGGGGTTAATACGACCGTAAACCATTAGCATTTTGTTGACCAGGAGTTTTAAGTAAATCTGTGTATGTCTAATTTTTTTACACATTAAAACTATTAATATGAAATCCCTATTTTTTTCATATTTTAAGTTAAAAATTATAATTTATAACTTATTAATAACGATAACAAATTTAGAATTTACAAAAAAAACGACATAAAAAGGTCAAGAAAACTAGTAGTTTAATATACCAATTTTTATTAATATACTTGTAACATTTTTTGCTCATTTACATTTATTTATTAGATCTACGTAGTTTATTTTGCTATTTTTCACGGTGCTCCTGGTACCTTTAAAATCTTTATTGGATGATGCGGTGAAGTTATCGCTGTAGAAGAAATTTTATAATCTATAAATTATATTGTCCATTACTTAAAAAACAATTTTCATACTATTTAAATATGATACATGACTTAACTTTTAATTTATTCGAAACATAACGAAAATTCAAAAGCTTATTTTTAAAATATTGAATTTATTTTTATAAGGATTTCACGATTTTATTATCTAAAAAGACGAAAAATACTTCAAGTTAACTTTTAAAAAATTATGATTAATGCTAGCCTCCCACAAGGTTGCTCAGGAATTTGAATATTGAAACATAACTCCGCCTTTTATTAAATGCAAAAATTAATTTATTAGGAAACTTTTTCAGTCAAAACGTTAAAAATTCATAAATTCACTATTTTAAATTTTAAGATAAAAAACATTTAGTATGTACTACTAGTTAAAATAAAAGGGTTTTTAAATCGAACCTACTTAAGTGATCTGTAATAACAATAGAAATATAATGCATGGTACTCTGTCTAAAGTATTCTCAGGTCCTGATTTACCATTAGGCCCTCTACGCCCGGGCCTAGGGGTCCTTTAATTTTAAAAAGTTACCAAAAATTTATATTAGAAATAACTTTTTATGCTTTCCAGAATGTTTTCATTGATTTTTTAAAATCGGAAATAAAAATTTAAACTTTTTAGCAATGTAAAAAACTTAAAAGATAACCGAGAACATTTCTGACACTGACGATAGTGAATTTTCACACTAAGCAAACAATTAATCATTCACATAGCACCAATGTGGTAACGGGGGCCCCTTTCTGCATGTTTGGCCAAGTGTTGCAAATTTTCTAAATCGGGTCCTGAGTATTCCTTTAGAGTGGACTTCAATAGTTAAAAAACTCTTTCTAAATGGGTTATCTCTGCTAAGTATACCAATATGGAGCGTTCCGAAATTATAAATGTTAAATTAAATTTATTTCATAGAAACGCAAAAATATTTCGTAAATTTGAATGGTTCTAGCTCAAATATAGATTTTGTGAATTTCACATATTAAATCCATGGAAAAAGCATTTTTACGACAAAAAAAGAGGAGAGAGATAGAGAAAGAAAAAGAAAAAAACCTAATCGCCAAAAATACTTAACTAGAAAAAAATTCGTTAATTTTAATGATAAGAAATCTACCTAAATCCACACAAATAAGTAAAATACTAAAGCTCGAATACTTACTTTCGGGGGGAGGGACGCCCAATTTCAGGGTATATCTTTTTTTCTGTCCTAGCCCCTCCACGCGACAATCCCCTTCCGAGAGCAAGAGAAATCTGTAGATCGAGGAACAAGTCCCAGTCGTTGAGCCTGGAAGAGATCCTCGAATTTCTCAGCCTCTTCTAAGCCCCCTGAAAGAATAAAAAACCATATAAGACATGAACGGTAGAAAATGGTTAACAGAATTGAGAAAAATGACGTAATACTACTTACTTTCGGGGGAGGGACGCCAAACTTCGGGGTATGTCTTCTTTTCTGTCCTAGCCCGTCCACGGGACAATCCCATTCCGAGCACATGAGAAATCTGTAGATAGAGGAAGAAGTCATCATAGAAGCCCCCTGAAAGGATAAAAAACCATTTAAGACTTGAACTGTAAAAAATGGTTAATAAAATTGAGAAAAATGCCGCGATACTGCTAATTATCGGGGGAGGAGCACCCAACTTCGGGGTATGTCTTCTTTTCTGTCCTATCCCCTACACCGGGACAATCCCCTTCCGAGAACATGAGAAATCTGTAGATCGAGGAACAAGTCCCAGTCGTTGAGCCTGGAAGAGATCCTCGAATTTCTCAGCCTCTTCTAAGCCCCCTGAAAGAATAAAAAACCATATAAAACATGAACGGTAGAAAATGGTTAACAGAATTGAGAAAAATGACGTAATACTACTTACTTTCGGGGGAGGGACGCCAAACTTCGGGGTATGTCTTCTTTTCTGTCCTAGCCCGTCCACGGGACAATCCCATTCCGAGCACATGAGAAATCTGTAGATAGAGGAAGAAGTCATCATAGAAGCCCCCTGAAAGGATAAAAAACCATTTAAGACTTGAACTGTAAAAAATGGTTAATAAAATTGAGAAAAATGCCGCGATACTGCTAATTATCGGGGGAGGAGCACCCAACTTCGGGGTATGTCTTCTTTTCTGTCCTATCCCCTACACCGGGACAATCCCCTTCCGAGAACATGAGAAATCTGTAGATCGAGGAACAAGTCCCAGTCGTTGAGCCTGGAAGAGATCCTCGAATTTCTCAGCCTCTTCTAAGCCCCCTGAAAGAATAAAAAACCATATAAAACATGAACGGTAGAAAATGGTTAACAGAATTGAGAAAAATGACGTAATACTACTTACTTTCGGGGGAGGGACGCCCAACTTCGGGTTATGTCTTCTTTTCTGTCCTAGCCCCTCCACGGGACAATCCCCTTCCGAGAGCATGAGAAATCTGTAGATCGAGGAACAAGTCCCAGTCGTTGAGCCTGGAAGAGATCCTCGAATTTCTCAGCCTCTTCTAAGCCCCCTGAAAGAATAAAAAACCATATAAGACATAAACGGTAGAAAATGGTTAACAGAATTGAGAAAAATGACGTAATACTACTTACTTTCGGGGGAGGGACGCCCAACTTCGGGTTATGTCTTCTTTTCTGTCCTAGCCCCTCCACGGGACAATCCCCTTCCGAGAGCATGAGAAATCTGTAGATCGAGGAACAAGTCCCAGTCGTTGAGCCTGGAAGAGATCCTCGAATTTCTCAGCCTCTTCTAAGCCCCCTGAAAGAATAAAAAACCATATAAGACATAAACGGTAGAAAATGGTTAACAGAATTGAGAAAAATGACGTAATACTACTTACTTTCGGGGGAGGGACGCCCAACTTCGGGTTATGTCTTCTTTTCTGTCCTAGCCCCTCCACGGGACAATCCCCTACCGTGTACATGAGAAATCTGTAGATCGAGGAAGAAGTCCCCATAGAAGCCCCCTGAAAGGATAAAAAACCATTTAAGACTTGAACTGTAAAAAATGGTTAATAGAATTGAGAAAAATGCCGCAATACTGCTAATTATCGGGGGAGGAGCACCCAACTTCGGGGTATGTCTTCTTTTCGGTCCTATCCCCTACACCGGGACAATCCCCTTCCGAGAGCATGAGAAATCTGTAGATCGAGGAACAAGTCCCAGTCGTTGAGCCTGGAAGAGATCCTCGAATTTCTCAGCCTCTTCTAAGCCCCCTGAAAGAATAAAAAACCATATAAGACATGAACGGTAGAAAATGGTTAACAGAATTGAGAAAAATGACGTAATACTACTTACTTTCGGGGGAGGGACGCCAAACTTCGGGGTATGTCTTCTTTTCTGTCCTAGCCCGTCCACGGGACAATCCCATTCCGAGCACATGAGAAATCTGTAGATAGAGGAAGAAGTCATCATAGAAGCCCCCTGAAAGGATAAAAAACCATTTAAGACTTGAACTGTAAAAAATGGTTAATAAAATTGAGAAAAATGCCGCGATACTGCTAATTATCGGGGGAGGAGCACCCAACTTCGGGGTATGTCTTCTTTTCTGTCCTATCCCCTACACCGGGACAATCCCCTTCCGAGAACATGAGAAATCTGTAGATCGAGGAACAAGTCCCAGTCGTTGAGCCTGGAAGAGATCCTCGAATTTCTCAGCCTCTTCTAAGCCCCCTGAAAGAATAAAAAACCATATAAAACATGAACGGTAGAAAATGGTTAAGAGAATTGAGAAAAAAGCCGTAATACTACTTACTTTCGGGGAGGGACGCCCAACTTCGGGGTATGTCTTCTTTTCTGTCCTAGCCCGTCCACGGGACAATCCCCTTCCGAGAGCATGAGAAATCTGTAGATCGAGGAACAAGTCCCAGTCGTTGAGCCTGGAAGAGATCCTCGAATTTCTCAGCCTCTTCTAAGCCCCCTGAAAGAATAAAAAACCATATAAGACATAAACGGTAGAAAATGGTTAACAGAATTGAGAAAAATGACGTAATACTACTTACTTTCGGGGGAGGGACGCCCAACTTCGGGTTATGTCTTCTTTTCTGTCCTAGCCCATCCACGGGACAATCCCATTCCGAGCACATGAGAAATCTGTAGATAGAGGAAGAAGTCATCATAGAAGCCCCCTGAAAGGATAAAAAACCATTTAAAACTTGAACTGTAAAAAATGGTTAATAAAATTGAGAAAAATGCCGCGATACTGCTAATTATCGGGGGAGGAGCACCCAACTTCGGGGTATGTCTTCTTTTCTGTCCTATCCCCTACACCGGGACAATCCCCTTCCGAGAACATGAGAAATCTGTAGATCGAGGAACAAGTCCCAGTCGTTGAGCCTGGAAGAGATCCTCGAATTTCTCAGCCTCTTCTAAGCCCCCTGAAAGAATAAAAAACCATATAAGATATGAACGGTAGAAAATGGTTAACAGAATTGAGAAAAATGACGTAATACTACTTACTTTCGGGGGAGGGACGCCCAACTTCGGGTTATGTCTTCTTTTCTGTCCTAGCCCCTCCACGGGACAATCCCCTACCGTGTACATGAGAAATCTGTAGATCGAGGAAGAAGTCCCCATAGAAGCCCCCTGAAAGGATAAAAAACCATATAAGGCATGAAAGGTATAAAATGGTTAAGAGAATTGAGAAAAAAGCCGTAATACTACTTACTTTCGGGGGAGGGACGCCCAACTTCGGGGTATGTCTTCTTTTCTGTCCTAGCCCGTCCATGGGACAATCCCCTTCCGAGAGCATGAGAAATCTGTAGATCGAGGAACAAGTCACAGTCGTTGAGCCTGGAAGAGATCCTCGAATTTCTCAGCCTCTTATAAGCCCCCTGAAAGAATAAAAAACCATATAAGATATGAACGGTAGAAAATGGTTAACAGAATTGAGAAAAATGACGTAATACTACTTACTTTCGGGGGAGGGACGCCCAACTTCGGGTTATGTCTTCTTTTCTGTCCTAGCCCCTCCACGGGACAATCCCCTACCGTGTATCATGAGAAATCTGTAGATCGAGGAAGAAGTCCCCATAGAAGCCCCCTGAAAGGATAAAAAACCATATAAGGCATGAAAGGTAGAAAATGGTTAAGAGAATTGAGAAAAAAGCCGTAATAGTACTTACTTTCGGGGGAGGGACGCCCAACTTCGGGGTATGTCTTCTTTTCTGTCCTAGCCCGTCCACGGGACAATCCCATTCCGAGCACATGAGAAATCTGTAGATAGAGGAAGAAGTCATCATAGAAGCCCCCTGAAAGGATAAAAAACCATTTAAGACTTAACCTGTAAAAAATGGTTAGTAAAATTGAGAAAAATGCCGCGATACTGCTAATTATCGGGGGAGGAGCACCCAACTTCGGGGTATGTCTTCTTTTCTGTCCTATCCCCTACACCGGGACAATCCCCTACCGTGTATCATGAGAAATCTGTAGATCGAGGAAGAAGTCCCCATAGAAGCCCCCTGAAAGGATAAAAAACCATATAAGGCATGAAAGGTATAAAATGGTTAAGAGAATTGAGAAAAAAGCCGTAACTACTTACTTTCGGGGGAGGGACGCCCAACTTCGGGGTATGTCTTCTTTTCTGTCCTAGCCCGTCCACGGGACAATCCCCTTCCGAGAGCATGAGAAATCTGTAGATCGAGGAACAAGTCCCAGTCGTTGAGCCTGGAAGAGATCCTCGAATTTCTCAGCCTCTTCTAAGCCCCCTGAAAGAATAAAAAAACATATAAGACATGAACGGTAGAAAATGGTTAAGAGAATTGAGAAAAAAGCCGTAATACTACTTACTTTCGGGGGAGGGACGCCCAACTTCGGGGTATGTCTTCTTTTCTGTCCTAGCCCGTCCACGGGACAATCCCATTCCGAGCACATGAGAAATCTGTAGATAGAGGAAGAAGTCATCATAGAAGCCCCCTGAAAGGATAAAAAACCATTTAAGACTTAACCTGTAAAAAATGGTTAATAAAATTGAGAAAAATGCCGCGATACTGCTAATTATCGGGGGAGGAGCACCCAACTTCGGGGTATGTCTTCTTTTCTGTCCTATCCCCTACACCGGGACAATCCCCTTCCGAGAACATGAGAAATCTGTAGATCGAGGAACAAGTCCCAGTCGTTGAGCCTGGAAGAGATCCTCGAATTTCTCAGCCTCTTCTAAGCCCCCTGAAAGAATAAAAAACCATATAAGACATGAACGGTAGAAAATGGTTAACAGAATTGAGAAAAATGTCGTAATACTACTTACTTTCGGGGTAGGGACGCCCAACTTCGGGTTATGTCTTCTTTTCTCTCCTAGCCCCTCCACGGGACAATCCCCTACCGTGTACATGAGAAATCTGTAGATCGAGGAAGAAGTCCCCATAGAAGCCCCCTGAAAGGATAAAAAACCATTTAAGACTTAAACTGTAAAAATTGGTTAATAGAATTGAGAAAAATGCCGCGATACTGCTAATTATTGGGTGAGGAGCACCCAACTTCGGGGTATGTCTTCTTTTCGGTCCTATCCCCTACACCGGGACAATCCCCTTCCGAGAGCATGAGAAATCTGTAGATCGAGGAACAAGTCCCAGTCGTTGAGCCTGGAAGAGATCCTCGAATTTCTCAGCCTCTTCTAAGCCCCCTGAAAGAATAAAAAACCATATAAGATATGAACGGTAGAAAATGGTTAAGAGAATTGAGAAAAAAGCCGTAATACTACTTCCTTTCGGGGGAGGGACGCCCAACTTCGGTGTGTGTCTTCTTTTCTGTCCTAGCCCGTCCACGGGACAATCCCATTCCGAGCACATGAGAAATCTGTAGATAGAGGAAGAAGTCATCATAGAAGCCCCCTAAAAGGATAAAAAACCATTTAAGACTTGAACTGTAAAAAATGGTTAATAAAATTGAGAAAAATGCCGCGATACTGCTAATTATCGGGGGAGGAGCACCCAACTTCGGGGTATGTCTTCTTTTCTGTCCTATCCCCTACACCGGGACAATCCCCTTCCGAGAACATGAGAAATCTGTAGATCGAGGAACAAGTCCCAGTCGTTGAGCCTGGAAGAGATCCTCGAATTTCTCAGCCTCTTCTAAGCCCCCTGAAAGAATAAAAAACCATATAAGACATGAACGGTAGAAAATGGTTAAGAGAATTGAGAAAAAAGCCGTAATACTACTTACTTTCGGGGGAGGGACGCCCAACTTCGGGTTATGTCTTCTTTTCTGTCCTAGCCCCTCCACGGGACAATCCCCTTCCGAGAACATGAGAAATCTGTAGATCGAGGAACAAGTCCCCATAGAAGCCCCTGAAAGAATAAAAAACCATTTAAGACTTAAACTGTTAAAAATGGTTAGTAAAATTGAGAAAAATGCCGCAATACTGCTTATTATCGGGGGAGGAGCACCCAACTTCGGGGTATGTCTTCTTTTCTGTCCTAGCCCGTCCACGGGACAATCCCCTTCCGAGAGCATGAGAAATCTGTAGATCGAGGAACAAGTCCCAGTCGTTGAGCCTGGAAGAGATCCTCGAATTTCTCAGCCTCTTCTAAGCCCCCTGAAACAATAAAAAACCATATAAGATATGAACGGTAGAAAATGGTTAACAGAATTGAGAAAAATGACGTAATACTACTTACTTTCGGGGGAGGGACGCCCAACTTCGGGTTATGTCTTCTTTTCTGTCCTAGCCCCTCCACGGGACAATCCCCTTCCGAGAGCATGAGAAATCTGTAGATCGAGGAAGAAGTCCCCATAGAAGCCCCCTGAAAGGATAAAAAAACATTTAAGACTTGAACTGTAAAAAATGGTTAATAGAATTGAGAAAAATGCCGCGATACTGCTAATTATCGGGGGAGGAGCACCCAACTTCGGGGTATGTCTTCTTTTCGGTCCTATCCCCTACACCGGGACAATCCCCTTCCGAGAGCATGAGAAATCTGTAGATCGAGGAACAAGTCCCAGTCGTTGAGCCTGGAAGAGATCCTCGAATTTCTCAGCCTCTTCTAAGCCCCCTGAAAGAATAAAAAACCATATAAGATATGAACGGTAGAAAATGGTTAAGAGAATTGAGAAAAAAGCCGTAATACTACTTACTTTCGGGGGAGGGACGCCCAACTTCGGGGTATGTCTTCTTTTCTGTCCTAGCCCGTCCACGGGACAATCCCCTTCCGAGAGCATGAGAAATCTGTAGATCGAGGAACAAGTCCCCATAGAAGCCCCTGAAAGAATAAAAAACCATTTAAGACTTGAACTGTTAAAAATGGTTAATACAATTGTGAAAAATGCCGCAATACTGTTTATTATGGGGGAGGAGCGCCCAACTTCGGGGTATGTCTTCTTTTCTGTCCTTTCCCCTACACCGGGACAATCCCCTTCCGAGAGCATAAGAAATCTGTAGATCGAGGAACAAGTCCCAGTCGTTGAGCCTGGAAGAGATCCTCGAATTTCTCAGCCTCTTCTAAGCCCCCTGAAAGAATAAAAAACCATGTAAGACATGAACGGTAGAAAATGGTTAAGAGAATTGAGAAAAAAGCCGTAATACTACTTACTTTCGGGGGAGGGACGCCCAACTTCGGGTTATGTCTTCTTTTCTGTCCTAGCCCCTCCACGGGACAATCCCCTTCCGAGAGCATGAGAAATCTGTAGATCGAGGAACAAGTCCCAGTCGTTGAGCCTGGAAGAGATCCTCGAATTTCTCAGCCTCTTCTAAGCCCCCTGAAAGAATAAAAAACCATATAAGACATGAACGGTAGAAAATGGTTAATAGAATTGAGAAAAATGCCGCAATACTGCTTATTATCGGGGGAGGAGCGCCCAACTTCGGGGTATGTCTTCTTTTCTGTCCTTTCCCCTACACCGGGACAATCCCCTTCCGAGAGCATCAGAAATCTGTAGATCGAGGAACAAGTCCCAGTCGTTGAGCCTGGAAGAGATCCTCGAATTTCTCAGCCTCTTCTAAGCCCCCTGAAAGAATAAAAAACCATATAAGACATGAACGGTAGAAAATGGTTAAGAGAATTGAGAAAAAAGCCGTAATACTACTTACTTTCGGGCGAGGGACGCCCAACTTCGGGGTATGTCTTCTTTTCTGTCCTAGCCCGTCCACGGGACAATCCCCTACCGTGTACATGAGAAATCTGTAGATCGAGGAACAAGTTTCAGTCGTTGAGCCTGGAAGAGATCCTCGATTTTCTCAGCCTCTTCTAAGCCCCCTGAAAGAATAAAAAACCATATAAGACATGAACGGTAGAAAATGGTTAAGAGAATTGAGAAAAAAGCCGTAATACTACTTACTTTCGGGCGAGGGACGCCCAACTTCGGGGTATGTCTTCTTTTCTGTCCTAGCCCGTCCACGGGACAATCCCCTACCGTGTACATGAGAAATCTGTAGATCGAGGAACAAGTTTCAGTCGTTGAGCCTGGAAGAGATCCTCGATTTTCTCAGCCTCTTCTAAGCCCCCTGAAAGAATAAAAAACCATATAAGACATGAACGGTAGAAAATGGTTAAGAGAATTGAGAAAAAAGCCGTAATACTACTTACTTTCGGGGGAGGGACGCCCAACTTCGGGGTATGTCTTCTTTTCTGTCCTAGCCCGTCCACGGGACAATCCCCTACCGTGTACATGAGAAATCTGTAGATCGAGGAACAAGTTTCAGTCGTTGAGCCTGGAAGAGATCCTCGATTTTCTCAGCCTCTTCTAAGCCCCCTGAAAGAATAAAAAAACATATAAGATATGAACGGTAGAAAATGGTTAACAGAATTGAGAAAAATGACGTAATACTACTTACTTTCGGGGGAGGGACGCCCAACTTCGGGTTATGTCTTCTTTTCTGTCCTAGCCCCTCCACGGGACAATCCCCTACCGTGTACATGAGAAATCTGTAGATCGAGGAAGAAGTCCCCATAGAAGCCCCCTGAAAGGATAAAAAAACATTTAAGACTTGAACTGTAAAAAATGGTTAATAGAATTGAGAAAAATGCCGCGATACTGCTAATTATCGGGGGAGGAGCACCCAACTTCGGGGTATGTCTTCTTTTCGGTCCTATCCCCTACACCGGGACAATCCCCTTCCGAGAACATGAGAAATCTGTAGATCGAGGAACAAGTCCCAGTCGTTGAGCCTGGAAGAGATCCTCGAATTTCTCAGCCTCTTCTAAGCCCCCTGAAAGAATAAAAAACCATATAAAACATGAACGGTAGAAAATGGTTAAGAGAATTGAGAAAAAAGCCGTAATACTACTTACTTTCGGGCGAGGGACGCCCAACTTCGGGGTATGTCTTCTTTTCTGTCCTAGCCCGTCCACGGGACAATCCCCTACCGTGTACATGAGAAATCTGTAGATCGAGGAACAAGTTTCAGTCGTTGAGCCTGGAAGAGATCCTCGATTTTCTCAGCCTCTTCTAAGCCCCCTGAAAGAATAAAAAACCATATAAGACATGAACGGTAGAAAATGGTTAAGAGAATTGAGAAAAAAGCCGTAATACTACTTACTTTCGGGCGAGGGACGCCCAACTTCGGGGTATGTCTTCTTTTCTGTCCTAGCCCGTCCACGGGACAATCCCCTACCGTGTACATGAGAAATCTGTAGATCGAGGAACAAGTTTCAGTCGTTGAGCCTGGAAGAGATCCTCGATTTTCTCAGCCTCTTCTAAGCCCCCTGAAAGAATAAAAAACCATATAAGACATGAACGGTAGAAAATGGTTAAGAGAATTGAGAAAAAAGCCGTAATACTACTTACTTTCGGGGGAGGGACGCCCAACTTCGGGGTATGTCTTCTTTTCTGTCCTAGCCCGTCCACGGGACAATCCCCTACCGTGTACATGAGAAATCTGTAGATCGAGGAACAAGTTTCAGTCGTTGAGCCTGGAAGAGATCCTCGATTTTCTCAGCCTCTTCTAAGCCCCCTGAAAGAATAAAAAAACATATAAGATATGAACGGTAGAAAATGGTTAACAGAATTGAGAAAAATGACGTAATACTACTTACTTTCGGGGGAGGGACGCCCAACTTCGGGTTATGTCTTCTTTTCTGTCCTAGCCCCTCCACGGGACAATCCCCTACCGTGTACATGAGAAATCTGTAGATCGAGGAAGAAGTCCCCATAGAAGCCCCCTGAAAGGATAAAAAAACATTTAAGACTTGAACTGTAAAAAATGGTTAATAGAATTGAGAAAAATGCCGCGATACTGCTAATTATCGGGGGAGGAGCACCCAACTTCGGGGTATGTCTTCTTTTCGGTCCTATCCCCTACACCGGGACAATCCCCTTCCGAGAACATGAGAAATCTGTAGATCGAGGAACAAGTCCCAGTCGTTGAGCCTGGAAGAGATCCTCGAATTTCTCAGCCTCTTCTAAGCCCCCTGAAAGAATAAAAAACCATATAAAACATGAACGGTAGAAAATGGTTAAGAGAATTAAGAAAAAAGCCGTAATACTACTTACTTTCGGGGGAGGGACGCCCAACTTCGGGGTATGTCTTCTTTTCTGTCCTATCCCCTACACCGGGACAATCCCCTTCCGAGAACATGAGAAATCTGTAGATCGAGGAACAAGTCCCAGTCGTTGAGCCTGGAAGAGATATTCGAATTTCTCAGCCTCTTCTAAGCCCCCTGAAAGAATAAAAAACCATATAAGATATGAACGGTAGAAAATGGTTAACAGAATTGAGAAAAATGACGTAATACTACTTACTTTTGGGGGAGGGCCGCCCAACTTCGGGTTATGTCTTCTTTTCTGTCCTAGCCCGTCCACGGGACAATCCCATTCCGAGCACATGAGAAATCTGTAGATAGAGGAAGAAGTCATCATAGAAGCCCCCTAAAAGGATAAAAAACCATTTAAGACTTGAACTGTAAAAAATGGTTAATAAAATTGAGAAAAATGCCGCGATACTGCTAATTATCGGGGGAGGAGCACCCAACTTCGGGGTATGTCTTCTTTTCTGTCCTATCCCCTACACCGGGACAATCCCCTTCCGAGAACATGAGAAATCTGTAGATCGAGGAACAAGTCCCAGTCGTTGAGCCTGGAAGAGATCCTCGAATTTCTCAGCCTCTTCTAAGCCCCCTGAAAGAATAAAAAACCATATAAGACATGAACGGTAGAAAATGGTTAAGAGAATTGAGAAAAAAGCCGTAATACTACTTACTTTCGGGGGAGGGACGCCCAACTTCGGGGTATGTCTTCTTTTCTGTCCTAGCCCGTCCACGGGACAATCCCCTTCCGAGAGCATGAGAAATCTGTAGATCGAGGAACAAGTCCCAGTCGTTGAGCCTGGAAGAGATCCTCGAATTTCTCAGCCTCTTCTAAGCCCCCTGAAACAATAAAAAACCATATAAGATATGAACGGTAGAAAATGGTTAACAGAATTGAGAAAAATGACGTAATACTACTTACTTTCGGGGGAGGGACGCCCAACTTCGGGTTATGTCTTCTTTTCTGTCCTAGCCCCTCCACGGGACAATCCCCTACCGTGTACATGAGAAATCTGTAGATCGAGGAAGAAGTCCCCATAGAAGCCCCCTGAAAGGATAAAAAAACATTTAAGACTTGAACTGTAAAAAATGGTTAATAGAATTGAGAAAAATGCCGCGATACTGCTAATTATCGGGGGAGGAGCACCCAACTTCGGGGTATGTCTTCTTTTCGGTCCTATCCCCTACACCGGGACAATCCCCTTCCGAGAGCATGAGAAATCTGTAGATCGAGGAACAAGTCCCAGTCGTTGAGCCTGGAAGAGATCCTCGAATTTCTCAGCCTCTTCTAAGCCCCCTGAAAGAATAAAAAACCATATAAGATATGAACGGTAGAAAATGGTTAAGAGAATTGAGAAAAAAGCCGTAATACTACTTACTTTCGGGGGAGGGACGCCCAACTTCGGGGTATGTCTTCTTTTCTGTCCTAGCCCGTCCACGGGACAATCCCCTTCCGAGAGCATGAGAAATCTGTAGATCAAGGAACAAGTCCCCATAGAAGCCCCTGAAAGAATAAAAAACCATTTAAGACTTGAACTGTTAAAAATGGTTAATACAATTGTGAAAAATGCCGCAATACTGCTTATTATGGGGGAGGAGCGCCCAACTTCGGGGTATGTCTTCTTTTCTGTCCTTTCCCCTACACCGGGACAATCCCCTTCCGAGAGCATGAGAAATCTGTAGATCGAGGAACAAGTTTCAGTCGTTGAGCCTGGAAGAGATCCTCGATTTTCTCAGCCTCTTCTAAGCCCCCTGAAAGAATAAAAAACCATATAAGACATGAACGGTAGAAAATGGTTAAGAGAATTGAGAAAAAAGCCGTAATACTACTTACTTTCGGGGGAGGGACGCCCAACTTCGGGGTATGTCTTCTTTTCTGTCCTAGCCCGTCCACGGGACAATCCCATTCCGAGCACATGAGAAATCTGTAGATAGAGGAAGTAGTCATCATAGAAGCCCCCTGAAAGGATAAAAAACCATTTAAGACTTGAACTGTAAAAAATGGTTAATAAAATTGAGAAAAATGCCGCGATACTGCTAATTATCGGGGGAGGAGCACCCAACTTCGGGATATGTCTTCTTTTCTGTCCTATCCCCTACACCGGGACAATCCCCTTCCGAGAGCATGAGAAATCTGTAGATCGAGGAACAAGTCCCAGTCGTTGAGCCTGGAAGAGATCCTCGAATTTCTCAGCCTCTTCTAAGCCCCCTGAAAGAATAAAAAACCATATAAGATATGAACGGTAGAAAATGGTTAAGAGAATTGAGAAAAAAGCCGTAATACTACTTACTTTCGGGGGAGGGACGCCCAACTTCGGGGTATGTCTTCTTTTCTGTCCTAGCCCGTCCACGGGACAATCCCATTCCGAGCACATGAGAAATCTGTAGATAGAGGAAGTAGTCATCATAGAAGCCCCCTGAAAGGATAAAAAACCATTTAAGACTTGAACTGTAAAAAATGGTTAATAAAATTGAGAAAAATGCCGCGATACTGCTAATTATCGGGGGAGGAGCACCCAACTTCGGGATATGTCTTCTTTTCTGTCCTATCCCCTACACCGGGACAATCCCCTTCCGAGAGCATGAGAAATCTGTAGATCGAGGAACAAGTCCCAGTCGTTGAGCCTGGAAGAGATCCTCGAATTTCTCAGCCTCTTCTAAGCCCCCTGAAAGAATAAAAAACCATATAAGACATGAACGGTAGAAAATGGTTAAGAGAATTGAGAAAAAAGCCGTAATACTACTTACTTTCGGGGGAGGGACGCCCAACTTCGGGGTATGTCTTCTTTTCTGTCCTAGCCCGTCCACGGGACAATCCCATTCCGAGCACATGAGAAATCTGTAGATAGAGGAAGTAGTCATCATAGAAGCCCCCTGAAAGGATAAAAAACCATTTAAGACTTGAACTGTAAAAAATGGTTAATAAAATTGAGAAAAATGCCGCGATACTGCTAATTATCGGGGGAGGAGCACCCAACTTCGGGATATGTCTTCTTTTCTGTCCTATCCCCTACACCGGGACAATCCCCTTCCGAGAGCATGAGAAATCTGTAGATCGAGGAACAAGTCCCAGTCGTTGAGCCTGGAAGAGATCCTCGAATTTCTCAGCCTCTTCTAAGCCCCCTGAAAGAATAAAAAACCATATAAGACATGAACGGTAGAAAATGGTTAAGAGAATTGAGAAAAAAGCCGTAATACTACTTACTTTCGGGGGAGGGACGCCCAACTTCGGGGTATGTCTTCTTTTCTGTCCTAGCCCGTCCACGGGACAATCCCATTCCGAGCACATGAGAAATCTGTAGATAGAGGAAGTAGTCATCATAGAAGCCCCCTGAAAGGATAAAAAACCATTTAAGACTTGAACTGTAAAAAATGGTTAATAAAATTGAGAAAAATGCCGCGATACTGCTAATTATCGGGGGAGGAGCACCCAACTTCGGGATATGTCTTCTTTTCTGTCCTATCCCCTACACCGGGACAATCCCCTTCCGAGAGCATGAGAAATCTGTAGATCGAGGAACAAGTCCCAGTCGTTGAGCCTGGAAGAGATCCTCGAATTTCTCAGCCTCTTCTAAGCCCCCTGAAAGAATAAAAAACCATATAAGACATGAACGGTAGAAAATGGTTAAGAGAATTGAGAAAAAAGCCGTAATACTACTTACTTTCGGGGGAGGGACGCCCAACTTCGGGGTATGTCTTCTTTTCTGTCCTAGCCCGTCCACGGGACAATCCCATTCCGAGCACATGAGAAATCTGTAGATAGAGGAAGTAGTCATCATAGAAGCCCCCTGAAAGGATAAAAAACCATTTAAGACTTGAACTGTAAAAAATGGTTAATAAAATTGAGAAAAATGCCGCGATACTGCTAATTATCGGGGGAGGAGCACCCAACTTCGGGATATGTCTTCTTTTCTGTCCTATCCCCTACACCGGGACAATCCCCTTCCGAGAGCATGAGAAATCTGTAGATCGAGGAACAAGTCCCAGTCGTTGAGCCTGGAAGAGATCCTCGAATTTCTCAGCCTCTTCTAAGCCCCCTGAAAGAATAAAAAACCATATAAGACATGAACGGTAGAAAATGGTTAAGAGAATTGAGAAAAAAGCCGTAATACTACTTACTTTCGGGGGAGGGACGCCCAACTTCGGGGTATGTCTTCTTTTCTGTCCTAGCCCGTCCACGGGACAATCCCATTCCGAGCACATGAGAAATCTGTAGATAGAGGAAGTAGTCATCATAGAAGCCCCCTGAAAGGATAAAAAACCATTTAAGACTTGAACTGTAAAAAATGGTTAATAAAATTGAGAAAAATGCCGCGATATCGCTAATTATCGGGGGAGGAGCACCCAACTTCGGGATATGTCTTCTTTTCTGTCCTATCCCCTACACCGGGACAATCCCCTTCCGAGAGCATGAGAAATCTGTAGATCGAGGAACAAGTCCCAGTCGTTGAGCCTGGAAGAGATCCTCGAATTTCTCAGCCTCTTCTAAGCCCCCTGAAAGAATAAAAAACCATATAAGACATGAACGGTAGAAAATGGTTAAGAGAATTGAGAAAAAAGCCGTAATACTACTTACTTTCGGGGGAGGGACGCCCAACTTTGGGGTATGTCTTCTTTTCTGTCCTAGCCCGTCCACGGGACAATCCCCTTCCGAGAGCATGAGAAATCTGTAGATCGAGGAACAAGTCCCAGTCGTTGAGCCTGGAAGAGATCCTCGAATTTCTCAGCCTCTTCTAAGCCCCCTGAAAGAATAAAAAACCATATAAGACATGAACGGTAGAAAATGGTTAAGAGAATTGAGAAAAAAGCCGTAATACTACTTACTTTCGGGGGAGGGACGCCCAACTTCGGGGTATGTCTTCTTTTCTGTCCTAGCCCGTCCACGGGACAATCCCATTCCGAGCACATGAGAAATCTGTAGATAGAGGAAGTAGTCATCATAGAAGCCCCCTGAAAGGATAAAAAACCATTTAAGACTTGAACTGTAAAAAATGGTTAATAAAATTGAGAAAAATGCCGCGATACTGCTAATTATCGGGGGAGGAGCACCCAACTTCGGGATATGTCTTCTTTTCTGTCCTATCCCCTACACCGGGACAATCCCCTTCCGAGAACATGAGAAATCTGTAGATCGAGGAACAAGTCCCAGTCGTTGAGCCTGGAAGAGATCCTCGAATTTCTCAGCCTCTTCTAAGCCCCCTGAAAGAATAAAAAACCATATAAGACATGAACGGTAGAAAATGGTTAACAGAATTGAGAAAAATGACGTAATACTACTTACTTTCGGGGGAGGGACGCCCAACTTCGGGTTATGTCTTCTTTTCTGTCCTAGCCCCTCCACGGGACAATCCCCTACCGTGTACATGAGAAATCTGTAGATCGAGGAAGAAGTCCCCATAGAAGCCCCCTGAAAGGATAAAAAACCATTTAAGACTTGAACTGTAAAAAATGGTTAATAGAATTGAGAAAAATGCCGCGATACTGCTAATTATCGGGGGAGGAGCACCCAACTTCGGGGTATGTCTTCTTTTCGGTCCTATCCCCTACACCGGGACAATCCCCTTCCGAGAGCATGAGAAATCTGTAGATCGAGGAACAAGTCCCAGTCGTTGAGCCTGGAAGAGATCCTCGAATTTCTCAGCCTCTTCTAAGCCCCCTGAAAGAATAAAAAACCATATAAGATATGAACGGTAGAAAATGGTTAAGAGAATTGAGAAAAAAGCCGTAATACTACTGACTTTCGTGGGAGGGACGCCCAACTTCGGGGTATGTCTTCTTTTCTGTCCTAGCCCGTCCACGGGACAATCCCATTCCGAGCACATGAGAAATCTGTAGATAGAGGAAGAAGTCATCATAGAAGCCCCCTGAAAGGATAAAAAACCATTTAAGACTTGAACTGTAAAAAATGGTTAGTAAAATTGAGAAAAATGCCGCGATACTGCTAATTATCGGGGGAGGAGCACCCAACTTCGGGGTATGTCTTCTTTTCTGTCCTATCCCCTACACCGGGACAATCCCCTTCCGAGAACATGAGAAATCTGTAGATCGAGGAACAAGTCCCAGTCGTTGAGCCTGGAAGAGATCCTCGAATTTCTCAGCCTCTTCTAAGCCCCCTGAAAGAATAAAAAACCATATAAGATATGAACGGTAGAAAATGGTTAAGAGAATTGAGAAAAAAGCCGTAATACTACTTACTTTCGGGGGAGGGACGCCCAACTTCGGGGTATGTCTTCTTTTCTGTCCTAGCCCGTCCACGGGACAATCCCCTCCGAGAGCATGAGAAATCTGTAGATCGAGGAACAAGTCCCAGTCGTTGAGCCTGGAAGAGATCCTCGAATTTCTCAGCCTCTTCTAAGCCCCCTGAAAGAATAAAAAACCATATAAGATATGAACGGTAGAAAATGGTTAACAGAATTGAGAAAAATGACGTAATACTACTTACTTTCGGGGGAGGGACGCCCAACTTCGGGTTATGTCTTCTTTTCTGTCCTAGCCCCTCCACGGGACAATCCCCTACCGTGTACATGAGAAATCTGTAGATCGAGGAAGAAGTCCCCATAGAAGCCCCCTGAAAGGATAAAAAACCATTTAAGACTTGAACTGTAAAAAATGGTTAATAGAATTGAGAAAAATGCCGCAATACTGCTAATTATCGGGGGAGGAGCACCCAACTTCGGGGTATGTCTTCTTTTCGGTCCTATCCCCTACACCGGGACAATCCCCTTCCGAGAACATGAGAAATCTGTAGATCGAGGAACAAGTCCCAGTCGTTGAGCCTGGAAGAGATCCTCGAATTTCTCAGCCTCTTCTAAGCCCCCTGAAAGAATAAAAAACCATATAAGATATGAACGGTAGAAAATGGTTAAGAGAATTGAGAAAAAAGCCGTAATACTACTTACTTTCGGGGGAGGGACGCCCAACTTCGGGGTATGTCTTCTTTTCTGTCCTAGCCCGTCCACGGGACAATCCTATTCCGAGCACATGAGAAATCTGTAGATAGAGGAAGAAGTCATCATAGAAGCCCCCTAAAAGGATAAAAAACCATTTCAGACTTGAACTGTAAAAAATGGTTAATAAAATTGAGAAAAATGCCGCAATACTGCTAATTATCGGGGGAGGAGCACCCAACTTCGGGGTATGTCTTCTTTTCTGTCCTATCCCCTACACCGGGACAATCCCCTTCCGAGAACATGAGAAATCTGTAGATCGAGGAACAAGTCCCAGTCGTTGAGCCTGGAAGAGATCCTCGAATTTCTCAGCCTCTTCTAAGCCCCCTGAAAGAATAAAAAACCATATAAGACATGAACGGTAGAAAATGGTTAAGAGAATTGAGAAAAAAGCCGTAATACTACTTACTTTCGGGGGAGGGACGCCCAACTTCGGGGTATGTCTTCTTTTTTGTCCTAGCCCGTCCACGGGACAATCCCCTTCCGAGAGCATGAGAAATCTGTAGATCGAGGAACAAGTCCCAGTCGTTGAGCCTGGAAGAGATTCTCGAATTTCTCAGCCTCTTCTAAGCCCCCTGAAAGAATAAAAAACCATATAAGATATGAACGGTAGAAAATGGTTAAGAGAATTGAGAAAAAAGCCGTAGTACTACTTACTTTCGGGGGAGGGACGCCCAACTTCGGGGTATGTCTTCTTTTCTGTCCTAGCCCGTCCACGGGACAATCCCCTTCCGAGAGCATGAGAAATCTATAGATCGAGGAACAAGTCCCAGTCGTTGAGCCTGGAAGAGATCCTCGAATTTCTCAGCCTCTTCTAAGCCCCCTGAAAGAATAAAAAACCATATAAGACATGAACGGTAGAAAATGGTTAAGATAATTGAGAAAAAAGCCGCAATACTACTTACTTTCGGGGGAGGAGCGCCCAACTTCGGGGTATGTCTTGTTTTCTGTCCTAGCCCCTCGATACAACAATCCCCTTCCGAGATTTATGGATGTCGGTGCTAGTTTGTTACCACATAGTTGAGCCTATGGAAATTAATACATAATATTTGCCAATTTCATGTGTAAAAAAAATTTAATTACGTTTTTCCTATAATAATCAATTAATGTTTCTAAATAGATATGTGGAAAAATCGTGAGTTAAATATAACTAGTATATTTTTTTCATTTGATAATTATTTGGTTTAATGTTCACTAATATTGAGTAAAATATTTTACTTAATTCCTTTCAAAAATTCTTAGAAATAACCCAACAATTTAAAAGTATCTTTAATAATAGTTTAAGCATAAAGTTAATATAATAGCATAATAAACAAGACCATCATCTTTCTATTCCTTTCCTTATAAATCTTATCTAATCTCTTTTATATAAAAGGAAACAAATTTTGAACTCACTTATTGAATGCCACAATAGAATGCAATGCAACAATTATAATATTTTAATTTAAAAGTTTCTTTTAATCCAATTTTACACGATTAGAATAGAAAATGTTACTTTTTATGTTCCAAAACATGCAAACATGTGTTCCGAAATGTCCACTGTTTATATTCAAGATTTTTTATTTATAATAACATAGTTCAATCGTAAGACGAGTTAATTCTCACCAGAAGCAAAAGTACAATAATCATAGTAAAAAGTGTAGAAGAAACAGCAAAGAATTAAAAACCACCGAGTGGAAAAAACTATCTTTGAAACGGTATATATCGTTTAAGGTGTTGATACAGTTTATCAGTTTAAGATATTGCTTATTCCCTTGAGGATAACAGAGAAGGGGGAAAAGAGCCGACATCAACAATTCTGATAAAAAGAACTGGGAGTACAACAATACAGAGTAAAAGAATTCATATAGAAAAGCCTAAAATTTGTTTCAAATGTTTAGGATTTGGGCATTTTTCGGCCAATTGTAAAGAAACCGGGTCTGAATGCATCAGATGTGGGGAAACCCACGAGACTATTGAAGACTGTCCCAAAGAAAAACAAGAGTGCTTTAGATGTGGTGATCCAAACCACACAGCGTTTGATCTTAAGTGCCCAATCATAAAAAAGGAAATAACAAAGCAGCTAGAAACCCGATCATCGGTAGTAAATCATACGCCGAAGTAACGCGTATCAAAGGTTTAACAGCAAAAATTGAACGTCTGGTAAAGGCAGTTGAAAACCTGACCAACATCATTACAAAGGACTTATCTAGTCTAACACCTAATCAAATTGGAGATCAAAGGAACTCAAAGAAATTCTATAAAGACATAGAAACAAAAGTCACTTAAATAATTAAATCAAGGTCGAAGAGCCACTAAATCGAATCACAGAAACCACTCAACAACTGGTTCAATCCCTGGAAAAGGTTCTAGGAGAAGGTGTACAACGTGATTCAGATAAAAAGGTCTTAGAATCAGAGAGGAAAGAAAGAAAGGCTTAGAGTTTTTAATTGAAAGAATAAGAGCGTGCTTAAAGATTTTTATCACAGACTCTGTTTTAGATAGAGGCAATACACGAATTAGAAACAGAAAGGAAAATGGAAGATCAAGATGTTCAAGAATCTTGATTTAAAAAGAAAGAAAAAAAGAATCACAAATAGAAGACAAAAAGGAAATATCCCGCCCCTCAACTACCCCAAAGGTTTCTTCAACAAAACTGTATTCAGAAGTAACTAAGGAAAGAAAAGTAATTTGTCAAGTACAAGATAATGAAAGCGACCTAACGGAGACGATAAAAAGTCTTTAAGAAGTGGTAACAACACTCACTAATGAAATATCTGGTGAGCTAAAGTCTGAGATCAAGAGTTTCAACAAAAGAAAACACAAACGATCGGAATTATGAAGATTTAGAATTAAAAATCATAAAAACGATTTCAACAGGGATCGATCCACATCTAAAGAGAATATCAGAAGTACCAAAAGACTTTACAGAAGCACTAGAAAAAAACGAACACTAGGAAAACGACTGCAAATATCATTCTTTTATAGATAGTTTGTGCGAAGGAATAGCAAAGTGTTTCAAAGATTTTCATAAATTAATCGTCCAGAGTTTAAAAACGAATGTTTCAGAAGATAAAATGGAAGACCAGGAGAACCAGGACTCAGATTAAAAAGAACAAAAGGAAAATAATTAAAACACAAAACTCTCATACCTAAGAAAGTGAAAACAAAAATCAACAAAAAAGGGTCGGACACTCGATCCAACTTTTTATCATCAAACAAAAATCAATCGCAAACACAATACATCGTAGTTACGGATAAGAAGGAATAAAGAAAAAAAAACAATAAAATTATATTTTAGGATGAAGAAGACGAAAGGGACCCAATTTGGGTCAGCAAATGTCGCTAACAGTTCTATAAATAATATAAAGAAATAAGAGTTATACAAATGCCTATGTTTAATCTGCCTTCTATCCCTTTAATGTTAAAATTTTTATGACACTTTCTATAAATAATATTTAATCTCCAATCCTTACGAATAAAAGGATTTAGTTAAAATAAACCTTTATTTGAATAATAAAATATCAATATAATGTCCTACAATATCTTACTTCATTTTAACACCAATAGTAAAATTTAAAAAGTGAAGAAAATTAATCTGAAATTTCTCTGAATGATTTCGTTCGAGTTCCAAGTAATTTTCTATTTCCCATTTGTACGTTAAAAATATTACAAATTTACAACATTTTTAAAAATATTACAATTCAACTGAACTATGTATGAAAATTTACTTACATTTATGTCCTATTATAAATACATTTAAGCGCAAATGATTTTAAACCATTCATCTAAAAATAGCTTCAGCTAAAAGTCGTGATTTTGAAGAGCAAATTTTGCTTGCTGCTACATTTTTGATAGTTGAAGAGAAACTGACAAAATTGTTTGTTGCAATTTTTACCGTTTTATTAAACACATTGTTGCATAAATTATGGCATTGTTGATTTCACGTAACAATTATTAGATTCTATTACAATTAATTCTATTACAACAATTCATTAGATTGATTATTAAAGTTCATAAGATTGATTGTTGAAAATAAATATTTCTTACGGAAATATCTGCCCAATTTTTTAAATTTAATACATTTCAAACTTAACTTTTTCTAGAATTCCTCGATTCTGATGAGTAATGCATGAAAGATTATTTTTGCAAGTACCTTAAAGGGAAATAAAATGAGTTAAGGTTTATCATATTTAAAATTTAAATAAAAACTACACCACAATACTTAAAATTTTACTAAATGGACAAATGTTCATAGAAAAGGAGGAAGAAATGAAAAATAGAATTATTTTACAAAACGAGTAAAATTTCTTTGTTTTTATGCCTTAATTTTACACTGAGGAAGAAAAATATTTTTAGCTGAGCATTCACAAACCTCCCTTTTTTTAATAGTTCTATGATGTCTCACGCCTTTTTATCAATTGCTTGCGTAATAAAATACCTCTTGCTTGAAATCGATACTTCATCATCATGAAAATTATTTTTTTCAATTTAAGCATTTAATTTGGGTTCCTGGGTCGCTCTGTAATTCAACATTGAATTCGGAGTAACCCTTCAGTAAATCAATCAAACATCTGTTTACTATCATTTTTAAATATCTTAAAGCGTGTAACCACCTATACTATTAAATTCCCAATAATAATATTTTTTTAATCATGCAAATAATTTTAAATTGTGTCTATTGTTTCAGTCCTAAAACTGCCTCCATAATTAGTTTACCAAAGCATGAACCTCTTATATCCATCAGCCCTGAAAATCTATCTTACAAATTTGAAAGATCTTAAGATCTTATTTCACGCATTATCAACAGAGTAAATAAAAATTGCCTTTTTACATCCCACAACTTTCAAAAAATCAAATTAATCCTATAAGATTACAAAAAAATAAACTGCATGAATTAATAAAATCTTTGATACTCGCGAGAATATTATTAATAGAAATAATATTAGATTTACATCATTGGTACAATTCCGTTAGAGTCCCCTCTAAATATCGCCAATATCCAAATAACTAAATATATCCAAATATCAACACATTTTTCTGACTTTTATTAATAAACAGCATAGTTATTGATCTAATTAAACATTTTAATTGAGGAGTTTGAAATTATTTATGAATATTTCTACTTGTCTAAAAGAACCGGGTGATATTTAGCGGGGACTCTAACGGAATTGAACCACATTATTAAGTCCGTTCAATAAGTGATCCCGCGTTTTTAGCAGTCTACAATTAGCGATTTGTTTTTACACACATTTTTCCGTGGGGCATTCAACAAAAGTGAAAGTGTTATTTATTAAGTGTTTAAATTAAGCACTGTTCGTGATACGCGTATAAATTATGGCCACAGAAATAGTAGTTAAAAAGTAAGAGATGGAAAATTTTCTGTAAAAATATGCATAAAATATAAAGGGACTTGGTACTCGGTAGCTTCTTTTTACTGGTCGATGATATACTAGATTCTCGGCCAACAACAAAATGGGCATTAATTTCTCTTCCATTGAAAACAAATAGATGAAATATTACCCGATGAATCTAATAAAGGTTCATCTATATTCAAATTTGCCTCTCTCCATTTAATGTAATGTTTAATGTTAATTTTTAATACTTTCTTTAAATAATGTTTGCAAAAGCAATTATTTAAAATTAAGCCTTATTTGAGTAATAAAATAGGTTCAATTCCGTTAAAGTCCCCGCTAAATATTGCCCGGTTCTTTTAGATAACAAAAAGTAAAAATATTCATAAATAATTTCAAACTCCTGAATTAAAATGTTTAATTAGATCAATAACTATTCAGTTTATTAATAAAAGTCAGAAAAATTTGTTGATATTTGCATATGTTTAGTGATATGGATATTGGCGATATTTAGCGGGGACTCTAACGGAATTGTACCATAAAATATCATACTTAATTTTAACATAAATAGTAAAATTTAAAATGTGAAGAAAATTTATCCGAATTTTTTTTTCTGAATTATTGAATAAGGGTTCAAAGTAATTCAAGAAGTGTGTATTTCCAACTTATATATGCAATATATGAGTGGCAATATATGCCGCAATTATATGCAACATATGCCGCAAATATGGCAATGCTGTTAACCAAGTTTAAAATATTACAATTCAAATAAACTATGTATGAGAATTTACTTACATTTGTGTCCGATTATAATACTTTTCATCGCAAATGATTTTAAATCATTCATCTAAAAACAAACTTCAGCTAATAGTCGTGATTTTGAAGAGCAACATTTGGCTGCTGCTTCATTTTTGAAAACTGAAGAGTAACTGACAAAATTGTTTGTTGGAATTTTTACTATTTTATTAAACGCATTGTTGTAATAATTATGACATTGTTGATTTCATACAACAAAGTTCATGAAATTGATTGTTGCAAATAAAGGATTCTTACGAAAATATCTGCCAATTTGCTTGAACTTAATACTTTTCCAACTAAATTGGTTAAGAATTCTCCAATTACCATGATTAATGCATGAAATATTTTTTTGCAAATGCGTTAAGGGGTTAAAAAATGAGTTAAGGTTAACCGCATTTAAATAAAATCTATAACACAATACTAAGGTTTTGCTAAATGGACAAATGTTCACAGGAAAGGAGGAAAAAATGAAAAATAGAATGAATGAGTTAAATCTAAGAACGTTCTCCGAAACAGGGGAAGTTTGTTTGTTTTTTTTTTAGTGTAGGGGGCCTATACGAAAGTTTTGTCAAGGGGTCCGGGAAATTTATGTGCGGTCCTGCACACTATGGCAGTGCTTTTTCACTCATGTTCAAAAATTAAGAATCATTTCATTTTTTGGGAATACTGACAAAAATCGTAGTTACTGGCAATGTAATTTCCATGGTCCTGACATGGTCCAGGCATAAATCGGAACAAACATGTGAGAGCTTCAAAATATATGGTTACCACCTGCCAATAAAGGATCTAAAAGCTAAAATCCACCTAAATGAAGATTGAGGAGCTCACTTCATATAGCCTAAAAATTCCACGCACTTAAAATTCTGCATGGAGTTCCTATGGCATGAATTTAACAGATGTTCCTTTAAAAGTAGTGCTTTAGCTCATTTGGGTAACACCGAAGAGAACGGTTCATTGTAAACCTTGCAATTTTCAAGGGAAAAAATTTTATAAAAATCAAATAGATATCAAAACTTCGAGGGGGACTGGGGGAAAAGTTTTTGAAATTTGTCCTCTTAAACTTGTGTTTTATCTCATTTGAAATTACTTTGGGAAACACGCTAAGGGTCTTTTTTTTAGCGGCAGAATTTCCAAGAGGAAAACACTGTATAACAGACTTCAAAATTTTGAAGGGGGGTTAAGGGGTTCTTCCTTCCCCTTAGAATGTTTTTTAAATTTTTACCCTTATACGTAGTGTTTTAACTCATTTTGAAACTTCTTGGATTACACACGAAGCTCCTTGTTAGTTACAGAATTTTCAATGGCCTTGCAGCTTTTTTCACATAACAGTGGAAACCTTGAGGGGGGTCAATTGCCCCCCCCCCCTGCCCTTCCTAAATGACGCCCATGACAGGGGATAACATCTAAAGCCCATCTTTCCCCATGAAAATCTGTAAAACTCTACTAAGAATATTTTTTTTTCTTAAACTACCATCATTAGAGAAGAGAAGTAAAGAGAAACCCCATAGCAACCACTTCTGAAAGGTTGGTCAATGCCCTTCTCCCAAGGTTGGCCCCCGATGCCTCGTTCACCTTGAATCTGTTGTTCCCACCCTGCCCGTCCAGGGTCAGAAGAAGAGTCACGAGCGGCTTGGGGGCATCCCTGGGTCCCTCTGTGGAAAATGCAGCTTTTATTAATGATTAATGGACTACAGTGCAATTGGGAAAACGTTAGTTAAGTTTACGTTCGAAGAAACGTATGCTTATAAAATTTCAATGATGTTATTATACATAGTTATTAAAATGAGTATACCGTTTACTATGTCAATTTTATTCAATTTTAATGATGGTTATTGATAGATAGTTATTAAAATGAGTACATCATTTACCATATCAATCTTATAAAATTTTGATGATGGTTAATAGCTAGTAGTAAATGATTCTCATATTTTAATAAACCCAAGTTTTTTTCCAAGTTTAGTTGGTTATTTTTAAGAGTAAGATTTTAAACTGTATTAAAATTCTTCAAAAAATCTGACTTTTTTTGTAAAATGTATTTTTGGTTGTAATTTGAAATTATTTCTGTAAAATACAAGAGATTTTCAAACATGCAGTGTTTGTAACATCTTACGTAAGCACTACTCATAATCCTCTCCACCTTTGCCAAGAAAAGAGCAAACCCCCTCCCCCCTTAGGTGTTTATGTAATATATGAACGGCCCCATAGAAAGACAGAACATTATTTGGAGCAGTAAAAGGAAAATAAAGTTTGGAGAAAGATACAATTTCGAACACAAATTTTGGAGAACCAAATTTGGTTAAAGTGAGATAAGTCTCTCAACAAAGCTTGGTGGCTAACTAAGCTGAATATAAAGTCAAAACAACAAACTGCGCAATGTCGAGTAAGCAAAAAAAAAATGTAAACAACCTTTATCTCGTTGCCTCTCCCATCCCATGTTCCTGCACTCTCGGAAAAAATTCCTCGTTTTGCAGCTTTCAAAAATAGATACAGATACAGTCCTTGAAATGCGTGGGAGTGCGGGAAGCCAGGCTTTCCGGACGGACATACCTCTGAATTCGCTTCGGTGAAAAACATGCACAAAACCAATCTCCGTGTACTGCGGACAATGTAGCCGTCACAAAAAAAAAAGGACAATGTTTCACGAATGAGGTTTTCAAGTTGGTTGTGTTAGAAGTTTTATTTCGAAAGGATGTTTTAATAGGAGTTCGTTCAAAGATCACGTAAGCATGTTTTGGGTGATTTTTTTAACTCCCTCTTTGTTACCAAAATTAAGCAAATTTTTAACCTTCCCCTTTTTGTGTTTGGTACAGCTGAGGAAAAAAAAAACGTTACAGTTATTTTTTAGGCTTGGCAATTTATCGATGATTTGGCGCTTCTTGCGTTTTTGTTTTTATTTACGCGTTTTCAAACAACACGAAAATTAGCTCAGTGCGATTTTTGACTTTGAAATTACTAATAAACTAATATAAATAAACAGAATTAAAATAATTTAATCATAATATTTATATGCTTATTAAAGCTTAAAAATTTTAAAAATAACCTTATCTCATGTTTCGACAATTTAAAACTGAAATATTAATGAAAATCGGTTCACTAGTACTGGTAGGTTGTCAGAAATCCGTGTTTGGCAGTCGGGTGTTGGCGATTAATTTCAAGCTTTTAATATGAATTTTTCAGATTTTGACGGTCTGCCATGGGTTTGTTTAACGTCCAAATTAAATGAAACTCGGTGATGAGGGTTAAATTACTATGATCTTTCATAAAATCGAATAAAAATTGAGAGTCGCCATGAAAAAAGATGCAGTTTTTATTGCGCTGCACCAGAAGACGACCTCTGAGAGAAAAATAGTCAATTAATTTTTTCAAGCATACACTAAATCCTGAAAAATGACACCAAAAGCATCTTTCTAACCCCACCCGTTCCCCCGCAAAGTCTACTGTAACGTTTTTTTTTTCCTCAGCTGTACTATAGTCTGTGTAATTAGAATCGGCGGTTGACCTTGAGTTTTTTCTCAATGTATTTCTTCTGCGTTGCCATGGTAAAGAATGACGAGAAACCGCCTATTATATTTACACAGACTATAGTCCACTATTATACTAACTAGACAGCAACGTTTCCTGGCCCTATGACGTCACTACGCAGAAGGAAAAACTGCGTAAACAAAAAGCCCATTATTCTTTTCATGCCATTGATAAAACGGTATATTTTCATTAGTTTGTTTGAAATTTTTGGCGATATTTCTGCTATTTTTGGCGCTTAGAACAGCTTATAGAGATTTTTTAACGGAAATTGTACACTAGTTTTTAAATAAGTAATTAATTTTTAGTTCTTAAACTGAACTTTTTGAATGAACAATTTGTGCAAATTACAAGAGACATTCGAAAATACAGTGTTTTCAATACAATGTTTTACGTAAGCATCCCTTATATCCCCCTCCAAACTTTTTCAGCAAAAAGAAGCAAATAGCAAATCCCTTTAGGTACTTAGGTAACACTTGAACGCCCCCTTAGGGGCCATTCATTAATTACGTAAGGGTCTCGAGGGGAAGGGGGGTTGGAAAAATCTCTACATACCCTTACTTGGGGGGTGGGGGGGTCAAACCCTTTCTTACGTAAGATTTTCCAAGTTAATGTATAAACAAATTCCAAATGGTGTTCCAAAGACTAGAGATAATAATATAATGGTAATATGTAATTGACAGCAAGAATATTACTAATCTGTTGAAAAATAAAAATCTTTGATTTACGTCAAACCACGGCTTACTAGATACTTATACAGGCTATTCGAGTTTTAAACAATGAAAACCATTTGACAACTTTTCCCGCTTGGAGCGCTACAAGACCTACCTATATCACCCACCGCCTTCAACACTGTGGATATGCTTTTCCAGTTGGTCCAGTATTGCCATCTGGATTTGCAATGATTTCCGTACTCGGCTAGCCTGTATAAGTATCTAGTAAGCCATGGTCAAACTGAGAGTTTTAGTGTAACTGATCCTTTTCTAACATTTTGTTATTTTGAAAAACGAAATGGAATCTTGCGTAAGAATAGGGGGGAGGGGTTTGAAAAATCTTACGTACCCTTGCATGGGGGAAGGGGGGGATCAAAAATTGCCAAAATCATCCTTACGTAATTAATGAATGGCCCCTTATATTTTTTATGGTTTATTTCAGATCCAACAGTTGAACCATGGCGGACTCTCCACCAACTGTAAACGAACCCCTGTTCTTGATCAAGGGTATTGGGATGGCCACCTGTTTCTTCATTGGACTCTTCTCTGTATTTTTCAGCATATGGAAGAATAACTACGATGCATCCTCTTGTGCTTTGGTGCTCGGTGAGTTGGATCTCATCTTTTAAGATGATCTTAATATATAAAATGAAGAATCCGTCTGTTGCAGTCTGCTGTTTTGATAAAGCATATGATTGGCCGAAAAATCCGTTGTTTTGTTCAATAAAAAAAGAAACCTTGCGGAAGAGACTGAATATAAGGATAAAATAAAAAAAGAAACAAGCTGATATATTATTGAGAGAAGGAGTGATTCATTTTGAAACACATTTTTGATAACGCTCTTCAGAAAAAAAACCCATAAAAATGTCAATCTTTGAATTAATGAGCTTAGAGCAGGCACTGAGCTGTGCCTTTAAATCACTCTGGCTTTTTATACATTTACTGACTTTTGTTTAATTCTTCAATTATATTCATTTAACTGTTTGAATCCATTTTTATGGACGGTAATGCAGCGGGCCTCATTGTGTTGCAGTCTGCGTACTCTACTAAATCTGTTGCACCTTAAGTTTAAATATTTTTTAACAAATATGACTTCCCAACTATTTCAAAGTGTATGAGATTCGGTCCAATGAACTTAATACGGGCGCAGCCCGTCAATAATGTCTGAGCAACGCCGGGTCTAGCGCTGAAAGCGCTAGTAAACAATAAAGAAAAAATCGTGAAAAATATGAAAAAGCATGAAAAGTAAAATTTTCAGTACACAGAAGAGTGTGTAATTCGTGCTATGTAAGAGTTCATAGTCATAGAAGGTGTGTCTAAAGGTGTTTGTTTACTCATATGTTTAGACTTCATATGGGTTGGTAGGGGCTCAAATCCCCTTCATATATGTGTATTTTTAGGAATTGATAAAAAAAACGGATCTAGAACGTACAATAAGAAATATTTGAATATGTATGAATGAAACAATCTTGGAAAAAAAACAAGTTCAGAAAATATTGGAATGAAAAGTATTTTTAGTAGTGAAAAACGTCTTCTCTTTCATTACTCATTTAATAAAACGTAAGGACATCCCAAAACGAAGTTATCTTATTTACACAGGATTTAATTAATTCTTAAGATTTTGTAAAAAAAAATATTTTTTTTTTTAAATTGGTGGTTGGTAATACATGTGTGAAAAGTTTTAATCACAAATATTAAGGTCTCAAAGTATATGTTTTCATAAAAATTTTATGTAACTTAATAATTTGGACAATTCCATATTCGTTTTGCCACCTTAGAAATAGAAAAGCGCAATTTAAAATCGCTATTTTTGGCCTATATTCCTACTATTTAAAACTAAAGTATGGTAAACTTTTATGAGGAATTTTACAAAAGTATTTCAGAAACACAGAATGCAGTTTTTTTATTGCAGTATCGATGAAACTTTGCCAATCACCTAATCTTTAAATGGGATTTTGTCCCAACTAGAGTCACCGAGTTGTTCCAGCGTTTTTATACAATGGGAAACAATTCGTGTTTAAATATCTGTATTATATAGTACAAAAATATTTTTACTTAACTTTAAAAACAACAGGAGCTTGACAAGAATTTAATTTTAAATTATACATATAAATTACATGAGTGTTTAAAATAAATTTTATCATTTTCCTTTAAACGTTTACGTCTCCTAAAGAACAGATTAAGATTTTTGAAAATATCGGTGGTATCAACTTAAAATACTAAAAATTTTTTGGAACCCAATGTCTATATTTACATTTTTTGAGGCAAAGTTGCAGTTTTAAAGTTAAATTTTAAATTACGAGTGATTGATTTTTTTATGTAAATGAAATCCTTTACTTACTAAAATTTTGCGATAACAAACATCAAATAATTTTCTGGCTCATCATACATAGTTTATCTATAGTTGGCAAAGGGAAAATGGGGAGAGTATTGATGAAAAATTAAAATCATATAACAAAATTGTGTCAAATACACAGGATAATTATCATTGAAAAAAAGTATTACTTCTTCACAGAGCGCTTTCATACGTTTCTACTGTAAAATTTAAAAATTGTTTGATTAAAAATTATAATTAATATTTTATGAAAGTAGAAGCATACTAACTATCGTGGACAAAAAATAATTTCCTCATTACTGTAAGATTACTCACAAAAATCTACTTGTAATCTTATTCGTGATCGATTTATAGGTATTCAAGGGTAAGGCAGTTTTGATAATATTACAGACCGCCAAGGTTAAGCTCAAAGGTTTTACTTTTATACCAAGTACTAGTTATCGACGCTTGAATTTTATGGTTGTCTGCGCATGGCCTTCAATTGTCTACCTAGATTGAACTGGATCACTCTGATTTCTAAAATGAATGATAATTATTCTGAGGGCATTATTAGTTTTCAATTTAGTTTGATAGTTGAAAAGTTAGGAGACATTTACTTGCTCTTAAATGAGCCGCTTCGTCTTATTCTCCCTGGTTCAGTTAAACTAAAAAAATCCATATGCCAGTGGATGAATTTTACGAGAATATACCATACCGGTTGTTAAAAAAGAAACTTCAAGGATATCGAAGCACCTGGGGGCACAGCATATCAAATTGAAATTTCGTGTACTGCTAGAGACGGTAATGTGCTCGTTATTGGGAAAATTTAAAACAAGCGGTTATGGTTGAAGTTAAAATGACAAATGTTTTGAGTGGCAACGCCCATTTTTTTTTTAATCTCAAAGTTGTAAGCATTTACAAAAAACCGTAATTAACGTTGGAACGGTTCATTGAAGATGGAATTTTCCCTTGAAAAGCGTTTCCAACAAAGATAAATTTTAAGACTAAAAACAACAAAATATAGGAGAGGAGAAACTAGTTTTTAAAATTACGGGTTTTTAACACCCTTGCAGGGGCGTAGCCAGAGATGGGGATTTGGGGATATATTCCCCCCCCCCCCCGAAAATCAGAAATATACTATTTTTACCATAGAAAAGGAATAAACTTATCCCTTATCCCCTCCCGAAATTCTAATATCCCCCTACGAAATTTTTTCTGGCTACTCCATTGCACCCTTGTAAGCAAAAATTAGCAAACCATATCCCCCTTAGGTGCTTACATAATTGAACGGTCCTTTTCATTTCCCTCTGAGAATCTGATTATCTGAACTTTTCAACATTCCGACAACCACCCTTGATTACGGTATTTCTAGTATGGAACAATAGCGGTATTTCTAATTTTTCCCCCCTTTTCCCCCAGAAATCGTCTGTGTGGCCCTTCTCAATCTCAACGCCAATTACAAGAAAGGCAAGTTGAGAGAAAAGGTGAAGATAGGCCTCCTGGTATTCCTGCTGGTCATTGGAATCCTTGCAGCCGTCGCCATGTTCGCTCTCATGATCTACTTCACAAGGGAGACTATTCTACTGAAAAATGCAGGAAGTAAGCAGCTCTTTTGAATATTTATTTCCCCGAAACTTTTATGCATCACACATTTTCCAATTGTAAATACTTCTACCACCCACCTGAACGAGTTTCTTCCCCTCATTTTCGTGTTGTCACCCCGAATGTTGATACGCACTGTAACCCCATAGGAGCTATCCTACACATCTAGCTATCCTACACATGGGCGCCCATACATAAGGGCAAGAGGGACCCCCTTGCACCGGAAAAATTTACGTAAAATCTTCCTTTGACCATAAACGTTTTTTTATTTTAAGTTTTGAACTGTATTAATCCTTTTATTATGTTTGTAAGATTGTAAATAATGAGGGAATTGCATAGGTGAGGGATTTGCTTAATTTTACACTTTTTTGATACGTTATAGTTTAAAACTCTCAAATATCAGATTTTAAAGTTCAAAAATATGTTTTAAATTATTTTAAAATTCGATTTTATTTTTGCCAAAACACTGGTAAAGTCATGTGATCAAAAAACGGGATTTGACGTCACATCGCCGTCGAAACTAGTGAATTGTTGGAAATAAAAGAAATCAGACTTATCATAAAACCAAAACACGCATAAAACTCGTCTGTTTCTCTAGTGAACGGCCAGAAAAAGAAAAAATTAAAATTTTGAATCCTAATAATTCCAAAACCAATTTGTATTTTTTGAAAAACAAAATGCCAATCTTTTTATAAAAAATATTTGTATGTGTCTTTAAAATATCATTGTTTTTTAGTTAAAACTTTGTGAAGAATAGCAGAATGAAGGAAGCTAAGCATACAATAACATAGCGGGTCCAAGTGGGTCCAAGCGCTGTGACGTCACACAGCAGCCATAACGAAATTACTGTTTTTCCCGCCAATACTGGAAACGACATTTTAAAAATTAATATCTTGGAGAATAGTTTTCCGATTTCAATAATTTTTACGTCATTTTTCATGGATTTTCATCCTCTATCATAATAAAATTTAAAAAAAAACGTGCAATTCCCTCATTTAATAAGCAAAATGTAAATAGTTTCTATACCTAGGTACTAGTTTCTTATTTGAAATTTTGCGGCTCGGCGTAGGAGCGATCCTATTTGGATGTCCCCCAAAAGGGTTGATGTTATATGGCACATTGCTCATATCAGGAATGATATCAGGCTCATATCATTATGCGCCAGACAAGACAAATTCAAACAATTTAGAAGTCACTCAAATGAGTTGAAACATTACTTTTAAGAGAAAAATTTCAAAACTTTTTCTATGGAGGACCCTTAGACACCCCCTTTTTGTTTGAAACTCCCGAATTTCATACAATTTTTTTGCATTAAGGTAACACGTGAGGGGCCCCTTAGAAATAATTATGAACCAACCCCCCATAAAAAAAGAAACTTAAGTCTAGTTAAGGTCTCTATAGGTAAGAGGTATATGTCATCTTTGATGTTTGAGTGATATGGTCATATTTTCACGAATGTTACGGTTTTAAGACAAGAGTTCTAAGTACAGCAATAATTTTCGCGTATTTCTAATATTTTGTCAATTCAATTTCAGTTAACATACCCCTCATGCAGAAAGGTGACCAAACTTTCCCCGCCATTTTGTCTGGACTCGCAAGCTTCTGGGGAGCCGTTTTAGCTTACGACTGCTTCCGGTTCAAGCGCATGCTGGAAGGATCACTACCAATGTGAACTCATCACTAAACACATCACCGTGAAATGTTCCTGTATTAGGAAATAGTATTTATTTTATCACGAGAATCATAATATTCTTGTGTCATCAAAAATCATGCTATTTTGTTACCAAAGAATCAGAAAGAATCATCTTCCAGAGAAAACAGATTCAGATTGTGGATTATGTACAAATAATTAGAAAACGGACGTAAAGTTTTAGCTTTCAATCTTGAATAAATGTTAATTTATTTCAAGGAAGGTTGTACAGATATCTTATATATTAAAATAATTTGGTTTTTCTTTCGGCCGGCCGCCAGGCCGCACCCCCTTTCCGATTTGGACAAACTCGGTCTTGATCGAAAGCTTTCCACCCCTAGATGAGCCAATAATGTAACACGTTCCTCTAAAACCTTCCATTTTTAAATTATACGATTTTTTCGTTTTGTCCCCATGTTAACTCTATGGGGAGGTTCCGTTCGGCCGGCCGCCAGCCCGAACCCCTCCTGAACCGATTTTGACAAACTCTGTCTTGATCGAAAGATTTCCAACCCTAGATGAGCCAAAAGTATGTCATTTCCTTCAAAGCATTCCATTTTTAAATTAGAAACTTTTTTCAATTTGCCCCATTGTTTTCAGTTAATATTTTTACCAACACAGGCAAAACGTCTTTTAAAGAGCGTGAAGAAAATATATTTTGACGTTTTACTAGATTTATCGCAACAGGATACTAGGGATATCGAATTTATAAAAAAAAATACTGGTACAGGTTTAATTGCAGTATTACTTCTTTCTGTTCAGATGACGCATAAGAATAAATTATTCGTGCTTAGAAAAACCTATAATTTGATTGAAAATATTGAATAGTTTAGCGCTGACGATGCAGCTTTAAAAAAAGTAATAAATTGTAAAAAATTTAACTGCGCTGCAAGCGTGTGGTAGTAACGAGCGAAGCTCGCATCAGCGCCAAAGGCGCGTAATCTAGCTGGTAAGACGCGGCTTTGCCGGGTCAAACCAGCTAGTTTGAATAAACATACAAATAAACTCCACCTTATTACCAGTGAAGTATTTTGTTTAAATTCTAAAACTGTGTGAAAATTGTAAATTAAAATGCAAATAATTTATAGATTTGTACCATTTTAAACAATAGAACTGAAACCAAAAAAGCCTATTATTTTTAAAAATTGAAGCCCAGTTGAAATTAATACCTAATCTTTTTTACTTAAAAGAACTTTCATTTCTAGTTCTTGAATTCCAAAAAGTTTATTATTGTTTCTCTGTTTTTTATTCCAGATGGTTTAGCTCCAGCTTGCAAGACAATCTCAATACTCTAAATACAGTGCTTCTCAACCTTTCAATACTGGCGACCCAATTTTCAATCGTAATTTTCATCGCGGCCCCTTTTCATACAGTAACAACGTATGTAAAACAATAATAATAAATTTTAAAGCTAAAACTACAATTCCAGAAGAAACTCTGTTAGAAACCTCTGCCCAAGCCTAACAGGGAGGGGGGTTCTGGGGGTCCTCCCCCGGAAAAATTTTAAAATTTAAGTTTGATAAAAGCTACTCTAAACTATTTCTTGGGGATTCTCGGAGATACATGGCCACGGCACCCCTGGACCCGCCATTGATCAGTGGCGGATCCAGGGGGGTGGCACTCTGGAAAGTGCCCCCCCTTTTGGACCCAAACAATCACTCATAAGTACGAAAAAAGTATTTCATGTTTAATGTTTATGTTATTTAAAGCATTTTATGCTAAATTAATGAGATTAACTGTTAAAAAATGAGTGGTTTCAACGCTTTTGTTCGTTTTGTACAGGACTGTTGCCATATTTGTAACAAAAAAACTGTACATGCTGCAGCTACTATTTCCGAATTCTACGCCCTGAAATAAGTTGGGAATAGCCGATCTCATTTTTGTTAGAGAAAAAAGTTCAATTTTGTCGACTATTGTAATTTATATCGCAAGACCATAACCTAGATGCCGACGTACTGGCCTAGAGGTTAGAGCATCTGACTGCGAAGCCGTACGTCCGGGGTTCGAATCCCCGTTTGGCATGGATGTTAGTTTCTGTCCTTGTGTGTGAGGAATGAATGTGGCCCCCCTGTAAAAAGGGGCTGTGCCTGTGTGAATGTGTGTGGCGTGGGCGAAAAGTACTTCACCTCCGTGGCTTTGGTCCATAGGTGCCCACTGGGTAACGTGAAGAAAGTACTGATATCGGCATGACATGGGTTAATGAACTTAGTTCAAATTACCTGCCATTAAAAAAAAAAACCATAACCTAGATTTTTATTCTGGAAAGGATGAATTATTCCAAAGCCTACACATAATAATCACATAGCACTAAAAGAGAGTTTGCGGCAACCTGCATGTTGTGCAAACCTGATATAGATAATTATTTTTATTTAATTAACGACTATAATTATATGAAGAATATTACAGAGTGACTAGAACTACATGAAATTAAAGAAAAGAAATGCCCTTTTTTATATACACTTACCATTTGGTAAAGAATAGTTCTCGGGGAGGATTTCCGTAAAAGATTCTTGGCTTGGAAAGGGTCCAGGTCATAAAACATTTCAGGGTCAGCATTGAGAAACAGCTCAAAGTACTTCCTACGACGCAATCATGCAATGTGTAAACGACTAGACGTGAATGAATCTTAGTAGTAGGTGTATAAAATCAAACCAAGACTTCATCATCAACTTACATACATATCGATAAAAGAATCCTTCTGTTATTTAATTGTTGACAAAATATTTTCTGACCTCTGAAAGTTCAGTTTAATTTGCTGGTTAAAGTTAGTAAACGAAACGGTAGCTATCTTGGGAAACTATACAAAGTAGAAGATCTCGAACCCTAGGTCATTTTCAATTTGGGGAAAACTATTCAGCCGTATCCTTAGCAGCACAGCTTAGGATACCAATTACTACTATGTCAAGTTTACGTAACTGCAACTAGAAGTAAACAAAATTTGGCCTAATATGACGAAAATTGGACAAATCTTGAACATTTGTGCTGCTTGGGTGTGTCCTTAGTAGCAGAGCTAATAGCAAATATGTCAAGTTTACGTAATTGCAAGTAGAAGTGACCGAAATTTTAATCGAGAATCATGTAAAATAATTAAGAAAATTCCGTCAAAGTTTAAGGAATTTTCAGTTTAAAATTATAGTAAAAAGAAAGAACAAGTATTTATGGATTGTAGGGATCAAATCTTATATAATTCATTATTCAGAAGAATGCACCTAAAAGAGATATTTTTTGAATCATGCATGCAACAAAATCTTAGTTTAAAAAAAAATTAAAATTCTTAGCTTAAAAATCTTATCGATACATTTCATCATGAAAAACTTATTATACTAGTAAGGAAGTAAACGACAGTGGCGAATCCAGTAGGGGGGGCTGTGGGGCTGCAGCCCCCCCCAGAACCAAGACATCCCAGTTTTGGTATAGTTAAAAATTGCAATAACGTTTTTTTTTTTTTTTAAATTTTGGTAGTAAATATGATTATTCCCTGACTTACTTTTCCGTGATATTTTTTTAGCAGAATCATTATTCTTCAGGGTCTGTAACCCTAGTCATTAGGTAGGTTTTGAATTTTTTGAAAACATTTTCGTAGGTAGGTATTTGGAAGTTTTTTTCAAAACAATTATATAGAAGGTTTTTTCGCCGGTTTTATGTTTTTGAAGGCGCTGATTACGAATATCATATTTGCTCCCATTTGGAAGGTAGTCTTCATATTCAAAAATCACAAAAATTTTCGATTTTTTGCTTATATTTCAAAAACTACAAGTTTCTCGATCATAATCTCAATTCACATAATTTCAAGAAAACAAAATTTCACTACTTAAATTTGATTTTCTAAAGAGTGGTTCTGCTGCTAGTGTGCTGAAAAACGGCGATTTTTTGGTCTTTACGCAAAAAAAAGTGAAAAGCGTGCGCTTCTAGCGTCTACAAAATGAAAAATATTCACGTTATCAACACAAATTTTATCTAATGTGAAAGAGAATTTAATTGTCTATTCATAATGTACCCTACATTATTAATTTTTGTGAAGGGGGAGAATAAAACTTTCGCGTCTTACATCCAAAACGAACTCTTCCCAGATGTTAATCAATCGTAAATTCAATCATTTTTTTTAAATTCATAAATTAAATTATGGAAGTGTTTTAATGACTGAATTTATTTGTTTTTTACATTGCTGAATCCGAATTTTAAGTTTAAAAACCCGTAAAAAGGCAAACATTTAAAATTTATATTGCATTTTTTGATGTGAAGGTGACCTTTTAAATAAAAATAAACTCGAAATTTCCATAATTTAAGTTATAAATTTAAAAATTGATTAAATTTCCGAATATTTTATTATGGTGTTGATAAAAATATTAATGAAGTGCTACATCGGTTCTTAAACTGTGGTCCGCGGACCCCCGGGGGTCCGCAGCGTCTTCCTAGGGGGTCCGCGAGTAACCCTGGGGAACACTCAAGACTCAAGTTACCTTTGATTTGAGTGCTTCCCAAAGATTTTAATATGAGGTAAAACACCACTTGAAGGGGGCAAATTTTCAAAAACATTTCTGAGGGAGAACCCCCATCAATCCCCCTGAGAGTTTTGACTTTGATTTAAATTTTTTTCCTTGAAAATTCTGTGGTTTACAAGGAGCTGCTTTCTTTAGGTGTAACAAAAAATGTCAAAAATTAATTAAAATAGTAGCTTTTTGAAGCAAATTTTCAAAATTTTTCGGGGGAAGACCCCCGACCCCCCCCCCATTACTACAAGTAGATGTAAAATTTTAATGTGGAACATTAGGGGGTACCTCAGGAATAACATTGAGTCATCCCCCCCCCCCCGAGCTCAAATCTGGTTACTGCTCTGGGTGTTTAAATCTTGGGGGGACGTGAGGTCTGGCTGTTACATAAAGGGGGGGGGGGGCGCGGAGATCGAAAGTTTAGAACCGCTGAAGCGCTAGATAAATTAAGCCAAAAGAGCCGAGAATTACAAATTTTATTGTAATGATTTCAAATTTCAAATTTAAATAATGATCATGTAAGTAAAAATAAATTCAGATAATAAGTAAAAATAAATATTTTCAGTTAAAAAATCTGTACCTTATTTAGATAGGTCTTTAAGATCACAGGTTTTTTTGCAGTGTATTTTAGTACCATATAAAAAGTCTTACATAATAAGAGTTAAGACATTTGAAACTCAGCCCCTCCCAGACAAAAATCCTGGATTCGCCACTGGTAAACGAAGTTTATTAATAGACGACATTAGTCATTACGTCATTTGCTTGTTTCGCGTTGATTCCATCCGTGATTGGTTCCGTACGGATTTACTTCCAATCACGGAACCAATCACGGATAGAATCAACGTTTCCAAACAAGCAAGTGGCGTCACACTAATAGACGACATTAGTGTCACTTGCTTGTTTGGAAACGTTGATTCTATCCGTGATTGGTTCCGTGATTGGAAGTAAATCCGTACGGATCCGTACGGAACCAATCACGGATGGAATCAACGTTTCCAAACAAGCAAGTGACGTAATGACTAATGTCGTCTAATAGACGCAATATATATTAATAAGCAATCTATTCTTAATATTCCTTGGTGTAGAATGAAACAGAGACCTAATAGAGACCTTGCGCCATAAAACCACAACCAACCATTCTCCATATTCAAATTTTTGTTCAACATGTAGGATTTATTTGCCCCACTTTACATTTCCCTTTCAACAGAAAAAGGATCAGCTTTAGATAGTCCTCCAGCTCCAACAGCAGCATGCTTTTGTGTTGTCATCATTTGAGTTGTGGGTAAACATGGCGGCTGGAGTACTCTTATCGAAGCTATGCCTAAGTTTGAATATCCTTTATCTCTATTTACCTTAATGAGATTATTTGCTACAATCATGTAGCATAGAATCATGTGAAATTATTAAAAATGTTTTAAACTTTTGAGGGATTTCCCATTTAAAATGAATATAGAAGAAAAAGGAACAGCGGCTGGAGGTCTCTTTAATGCTGTTCCAAAAAAATCATATCTTCCAAAACAGCGATTTAAAAAATTGAAAATAAGCCTGTTTAAAGCTCTTTCGACTTACAATGCAATGCAAAATATATTACAGTAATCCCTACTTATAAAATCTTAATTAAAAAAATTTTAAATACTTATTATCCTTGTGACTGTATTTGCTTATGCTTGGAGATTAAATATTTGAATAATGGCATAAAAGATTTATCTAACCACTATCATTGATTTTAGACCTTTCTGCCGATAGTTAGTAAAAAAATCTTATATTAACGTGAAAAATAACATCCCTGTCTTATTCGACATTTCACAATAAGTAACCACCAAAGTAATCAATAAAATTCTTCCTTTTTCATAGTAAAAAAAATTACATAAAAATTTTTCTAAATATTGAAATAACATTTTTCTATAACATTTTTCTAGATATTGAAATATTTAAATCAAACCACTTAAATTTGTATGACTTTTAAGTTTTACTATAAGAGAACAAATCCATAATTTTTATAAAGTTAAATTTCGGTATAAATTTAAAGTAAACATTTACCATAGTAATTGAGCGGTTTGGTGGATGAAGGGGCTACGTTACATTTTTTGAAAATATAATCTAATTCAATGGATGAAAGAGTTATGTGCAGAAGTGTTATGTAGCAAAATCTGAATATTTCAAAACAGCTAAAAACAAAGATATGAAGATGAAGGGGCTTTGTAACATCTAACCATAAAACTTTGAACCTAAATTACACTAAATTACAGTTTTGTTACATAACCCCTTCAATTCTGTCGTGAAAAGAAATCCATCAGTTAAGAAAACAAGTCCGTTTATTTTGTAAATTTAAAAGATCAAGATCATTCTTTCAACAAACTCGTTCATGAATACAACAACATAATCACAGTTAAAAAAACCTGTAAGGTTTACATACACATTCTAAAAAGGCCTTAAAATGTTCCCCCAAGATCAAGATAATTCTTTCAACAAACTCTTTCATGAATACAACATAATCACAGTTAAAAAAGCCTCTAAGGTTAAATAGACATTCTAATAAGGCCTTAAAATGTTCCCCTTACGAGAATTGGCATAGATGACAGCAAGTCTAGCTCGATTGGGTAGTTTCTCGCTGATCTGCGCCCACTGCTCGGACTTCAAGACTTGATCTTGCCTCCTGCGAATGAAAGAGGCTACGACCGAAAGCAGCTGCTGGTCCTGCAAATCGTCCGACATCAGCATCATCATCATCAGGTCTTCCAGCTTCACCTTCAAGCGAAACAGCTGCAGGCACCTCGCCGACAGTGTCTGCAACCCGTACTCACCGGCATTCATGTACACCCCCATGATATCCAGCATGTCCAAGTCTTCCGAAAGCTTGCCGGAATAGACGTATCGTATGATACTAGACGCGGTGGAGTGTTTCATGCCGGACATCTGTATCTCGGCGTTCTGCGGCGTGAAAGCGATGCCGATGAGCGAGCTCATGAGGGGACCGGACCGGGCGGACAGTATGCACCTGTAGCAGAGTTAGCAAAAATTAGTTCTGAAACTAAAACTAAAACTAAATTAGTTCCGAACTAGAACTAAAAACTGAAACTATTAGTTTCAGTTCGACTTTCGGAACTAAATTATAGTTTTAGTTTCAACTGTTGAAACTAAAACTAATTTAGTTCCAAAGGTTAGTTTCGAAGTTGCGAATAAAAACTAAAGTAGTTTCATCTTTTATTCGTAGTTTCGGAACTAAAAATGAAACTAAATTTTTCCCCCTCGCGTTTTTTACTGATTTGAAGGGGATGTGTTTGTGTGTGTTTCAACGAAATATGGGTGCTGGGTGCGAACAAGTTCTTTTTTTCAGGGTCGTAGAAGAATAGATTCAAATTTGCTACCCTCCCCACTTTTTTGAGTTGAACATCAAACGTTTTCAGAAACGTATCGAAGAATTGAGGGTGATGAGTCATTCATTACGTCTGGAGGGAAAAAAAATTAATATTTTATTGGATTGACAAAACTGTTCGAAAAATGGAATACAGAGGAAAAAAAAATTTAGTTTCATTTTTAGTTCCGAAACTACGAATAAAAGATGAAACTAGTACTTTAGTTTTTATTCGCAACTTCGAAACTAACTTTTGGAATTAAAGTAGAACAGTTGAAACTAAAACTAATTTGGTTCCAAAAATTAGTTTCGAAAGTCGAACTAAACACTAAATTAGTTTTAAGTTTAGTTCAACTAAATTTTTATTCGAATAATCCCAACTCTGACCTGTGGGCAGGAATGGAGGTGCTATTTTCCGGCCCTATCACTAGCACATTCACGTCGGAGTAGGTCCACGAATCGTCGCTGCCGCTGTCTCGGTCTCTGTCATCAGCCGTGTCCTTGAAGACGATGTCCAAGTCCGAGCTCAGTCTGTGCAGGGATCGCATGAATGGGTGAGGGGTGTGGATGGCGTTGATCGCCTCCACCTTGTTGCAGCGATCGAAGTAGCGAGGGTGGGACACCCTCAAGTCGAACACCAGAGCCACCTGTAAGCGTATTGGAGTATTAATAAAAAACAAGTAGATTTACAATAGTTAATTTAGTTTGGTAGCGTGAAATTCATTTTAAACTTTCAAAGGAAAAGCGACAGACAATATGTTTTTTGGAACAGCTTTAGAAAAGGTCCGCCATGTTTAACCACAGCTCCGACAACAAAGTCGTCAGTATAGAAATCTAATCGTACTATTAGATCTCTAACAAAATTATACTAGTTACTATTATTTTAGGATCTAATAATAATATTAAGAATTAGATCTCAATAGCTGTCGGTCATAAATTGAGCTGTGGTTAAACATGGCGGAAAGCGGACCTTCTCTAAAGTTGTACCTATTTTTTTAAAAAACTACTCTCCTCAAAATATAAATCTGGCGAACACTGATCAGTGATTCCAAACAATTATAGTAATAAATTTAAAACACCCAGTTGCTAGTTCCACTAATAAAAATACGCTATACTTACGTATTATCCCGTCGACCGTTCAGCAGCCGTCTAAATTCAACAGCACAGGTATAGTAAAGTCAATAGGATTTGATAAAGTTTTCGGGTTCACGACGGTCGACGGGATAATAAGTATGAATCAAAAATACAAAGTAACAAAATAAAATGAATACAACCCATAGTGGTACAGCTATAGAAAAGGTCCGCTTTCCGCCATGTTTAACCACAGCTCAATTTATGACCAACAACCATTAAGATCTAATTGTTATTACATCCTAAAATAATAGTAATTAGTATTAATATTGTTAGAGATCTAATAGCACGATTAGATCTCTATACTGACAACACTTAATCATTTTGTCGGGGCTGTGGTTAAACATGGCGGTAAGCGGACCTTTTCTAAAGCTGTACCAAAATATACTTTATAAAAACCAAACTCCTCAAAATACAAAATCTGGCGAACACCGTGATTTGGATCAGTGATGCCAAACAATTATAATTGGAACAGCTCTAGAAAAGGTCCGCTTTCCGCCATGTTCAACCACAGCTCTGACAACAACATGATCTACTATTAGATCTCTAACAATATTATACTAATTACTAGTATTTTAGAATCTAATAATATTAACAATTAGATCTCAATAGTTGTCGGTCATAAATTGAGCTGTGGTTAAACATGGCGGAAAGCGGACATTTTCTAAAGTTGTAAAGTCCAAATTTTAAATATGCTACACACCCTATCCGGGAAATTCTTGACCGACCGGTACTTGTAGAGAGCGGTGTAGTCGCCCCTCATGACGAACAACTGGTCCAGGTTTTTGGTGTCGAATCTGTGTTCCCCTTTGCAGAGGGTCTCGCGGGACTCCTCGTCCGGGGTAAACACCTTAAAATAATAATAATCATTATTTACATGGAAAGAAACAAAATTTCAGAAATTAAGATCATATATATGTAGCCAAGGGGATAAATTAAGAAATCCCGTTCGAGCTACAAAAAATAAAATCTTACATATACGAACAAGAACCCCCCCCCAAAAAAAAAAAATATATACCTATATAAATTAAAAATTTGGCAATAGGCTAGTCAAAAATAAAAATGTTTTGCTTCAAATGAGGTGAAAACACAGATCCAAATTGTCGATATTAATTAAGAATTTAAATAAATTTCGTTTAAAGGAAGAGAAATTATTAATGCTAATTAAGTTTGGAGGCAAACTGTTAAATAATTTGAGTGCAAGGTAACAGAAATTAATGTTTAGTATAGATATCTTTAGAAAATTTAGGAATCTGATTAGTTTGATTTGACCTAAAATTATAAGTTCTATCTCTAAAGTCACAAATATTTATGGCGAAAAATGTAAAATATAATTCGAAAGAATGCATTATTTCGGAATGGAAGTAAATTAAGGGATGTAAAATTATTAGAGTTAGTCACCTTGACCACACACTTCATGGTTAGGGCTCGGTCCAGGTTCAAGCATTGGCACATCAGATCCACCTGAGCGGCAGTTTTCCCAGCCTCGTCCTCAATGATCGAGAAGGACGCGACGAAGCGACCGATGACCAGGTCTAAGAAAGTCTGCACCGGCCAGTTCCCGACCTCCACTCTCTCGTGGAAGTCCACGAGGTCCCACGAGATGTCGTGATGGTCCACCTTGACGATGGTGCGTCCCACAGTGCAGAGCTCCAGCGGGAAAAGGTCTCGCTGGAGGTCGTCCATCGCGTACTCGTCCGCCATGTTATAGACCTCGTTCAGCAATTCGGAAGGGAGGTTTTCTGGCAATCTCCCGTTGTAGACGTAGTGCAGAAGGACCTCCATGGCGTCACCCGTCCAGTGGTCCACCAGAGCCTCCTTGCTGTCCTCGCTGTCGAAGATGCCCACCTTCTGGGCCAGTTGTCGGCACCGTATCGTCAGTATCGCCTTGTGGACTGGAAACTTGCGATCTCCTTGAGCGATCAGGCAGAAGTCCGAGAACAGTCCCATCTTGCGCAACCGCCCGAGATCTTCCGAAAGTGTCTGCAAGTCCACGTCGTTCGCCTGAGGGTCCCTGTAGATGGGGGTTATGGTGCAGGTGACGGTGAACAGCTCACCAGGCAGAAGAGCGAATTTTCGGGGCTCCGGAGTTTCCTTGCCGAGTTGTACGTTAAATCCTATGGTTTCTCCGGTGTTCAACAGAACTTTCTCCTTCTGTTTCTCGATGTGTGTGCCTTCGTAGGCTATGGTCACGGTGACGTTTAAGTGGAAGTCGGACTCCTGGAGACATACCAACTGAACAAGTGCGGTGGTGTCGTCCTTGTCGTACCAACGTCCTCGAGGGTAGAGGGTCAGCTGGTATTGGGACGCGTCCATGGAGTCCACGTAGAAAGAGTTGGACTTGAGGCACTCTTCTTTGGACTGTGGGCACATGCTGAAGTTCTCAATTTCCCACACGTAGGTAGTCTCGTTTCCCGGGGGCTTACTCAGGTCCATTTCGGCAGCGTGTTTCTCGGCTTCTGAAACGGTTGAAAACTATTTGACTCTTTATATAACGTCCAGAACAAATTTATGTCATGCGTAGAAGTGCATCAACGCGGTTTTGGAAACATGGCACAGCATGCAGAAAGATGACGTATTGTTCATCCGTTCACTTCATTTCTCGACATGTTTATTTTCTTTATTGCTTGAATTTGAATTAGTAACGAGTTTTAGGGGGCTGAGTGGCATGGTCGGTTTACACGCTGCCAATCACGCTAGCAGTCTGCGCACTGTATCAGCCGTCGGTTCGATTCCGACCTTTGCCCTGGGTGTACTTTTCTTCTCTGTGTCAGTAAAAATTCTGTTGTGTCTGTCTTTCTTGACGAAGGTTTATAAGTGGATCCTTGAGATCAAGCACACAGACCGGAAAATTTATGTATCCATAGTTCAATCCAATCCAACGAGTTTTATACCACAGAGTACAGGGCCAGGGTGGCCTGGTTGGATTACGTGCAGCCAACTATCATACTTTAGCAGTCTGCGCACTGTACCTGGTGCCGAGTTCAATTGTCGTGCTTGGCCTGGGTGTATTTTCTCTCTTTTTGAGTCAGTAAAAATTTTGTTTGAAGAAGGTTCTGACGCAACTCTTTTGACGCATGCGCATTTAGCAAGGCTTCGAGATCGGACTGTATAGCTTTTAGCTGCTCGACTATAACGCAGGCAGACTCTTGTACAGATAGCACAGAGAATGCAATGTATCATGAATATCACAGAGTATAGAGCTTAACAGAGGGTCCATCTCCATAGACGCTAATGGCAACTTTTAAAGCATGGTTTTTCCCATAGAACGTGGCGCCCCTATGCGATAACGGTGGAACTAACCAGAGAACAGGACGACAGTGCAGGACGATCGTTATTGACTCTCTACAATTTGCATGCAATCTCTCTCTCTGCAACCTCCTCTTTCTCTATTAACCCCGCCCACCTGGCCAGCTATCATCCCTCACCTGTCACTCAAATCGCTAGAAAGGGAAAAAGATTTCTTCTGTTTTCCCAGTTTTCAAACAGCTACGTGTGTCTTTTGAGCATGCGCTGGGGAAAGAGGAAATTTCTAACTTCGGCTTTTGAATTGGAAATCGCCTTTTACAGCGATTGATCTGAATAATTTCTAGACTTAGAAATTGAATTATCTTTGTAATTTTACTTTCACCAATTGAAATTTTTGTTATCTATTTCTATCGCGAGTTTATCTTTTTTCATTATACTAAAACAATGAGTTGATTAACTGAGTGATTATGATTTAAGTTTGCATTTTTTAGCATTTTGCAAACAAAATGCTATTTTTTTTTTGGTTATTCAAAAGTAGTAAATTTATTAAACTTATTTCACATTAGATTATGCTATAGTATATTCAAAAACTGAACTGGATTGCAGGTGAGGTAGAATGAATATATGGTGATTTATAATATAAACAATTCTATTATCCATAAATAAAACAACACCATAAATTATACCCAAATATAATTTTTCTTGGGTGAAAAGATTGGAAGAAACATCGAAAATAATTACTTCATATTAATTTCAACACAGTGAATGCAAGTAGTAATAAAAAATAGTTTATTGAACAGACATTTACAGATATTACAAAAAACTAGACCAATTTTATGTATAGCATTTCTGATATCTTAAGAACCAATTAGTTGAAGGGATGTATGCAAAAATATAAGACAAATTGAAATTAAATAAAATGACACAAGTGGGAAAAATCCCAGTTACAATATAACACAGAATTTGACTAAGAAAAATGATTAGTAGTGATTTCTAAGTCATTGCAAATAAAGCATTTTTCCTTTTAAAAAATTAACAGGAAATTTCAATGTTTTAGACATAGAAGTGCCTTGACTTCCTTCAGGGATTTTGCCAACCTATTCCACAATAGAATTTAAGATAGTAGATAATTTCTATATTTATAAAATGTTTTATCAGATTATTGTTTATTTTAGTACCTGACTTATATAAAGGCTTTTTCTTTCACAAGCACACAATACTCAACTAAGCTTAAAACCTCTTACATAAAAAACATAACTTTGAAAAACAATAACTCAATAAGTTACAATTTTGACAGTGCAGGGTAATATAATGCAATCATTCTTGATAGCTTTGAATTCAACCAATGCAGATTCAAAAGCCCCTGAAAATTGATGAATTTATCATATTTTTTACAAAATAAGTATTTTAAAGTGATTGCCTGCATTTCCAAACCATGCTTTGTTATAGTTTTAATTAAAACATTTCAAAATTTCAACCATTACTTGGATTATACTACTTGAGAAAGGTAATTTAAACCTACTCAAATAATTAAAAACTGCAAAAAAGTTTATCATGGCTTCATTTAATATATTTATCAATAAACTGAAGAACATACATACAATAAGGGAAAGGGATGCAGACTTGATTTATAAGTCAACAGTAATTACCAGAGAAGCATAGTTCCAAATTAATTATAAAAACATGACTCAAAAAGCACGAATATAAGATTAAATAACATTTTCACAAATAAAGTAACTCATCAAAACTCAGTGATAAAGTAAATAATCAGAATGTAAGAATCGCATTGAAACGTACTTGCAATTTATTAGCTATTGGAAAGTTGCTTTATAAAAATAATAAACTGCATACTAATAAAAACTCAAGGAATAAATTCAGGAAACAAAGTAGTACTCGCAAACCATTTAATTAAATAACATATAATTGATCTTCAAATATATATGTATTACCAGACGATATTTAGTAAAAAAAATAAAGATTTCATTTGCAGTTCTAAATAACTTTCGGATCATTGTAATGGAAATACACCCATTTTGTTTACTTTTTTTCATTTGATAATTGGCAAATTTTTACTATAGTAATGTCTTAATCCTTTGCTTTTTTCATTTGATAAACAAATATTCTTAACATATCTTTCTTTTTAAAACATTGATTTGAAAATTATTAAAAAGTCATTACCTACTTACAGTTTATCCTTTCCCAAACGAAAATCATCAAAACTGGACGAAGTTGTTTACAATTCAACATAAACGTGTTCTAAAAGCAAAAGAAAGACATTTTTAGAAAAGAAGCATTTTTATAATTAATCATAGGATTTAAGTTATTGAATAAAACAATGTTAAATGAGACTTACTTGGAGAATGATGCAAAATAATATCTGCTAGAGCAATCACTGATGAGACCGAGACACTACAATCATCCATGTTTATTTATAGGGAAATTTTACTACCGGCAGGGAAAGTTTAGGGAAAAGTTCCTTGATCTGGGGAAAAATAACAGTGACTGCGAAATTCCCATAAAAAGTTCCATATCCAATCAGAATCACTCGTTCCGACTTGTTCCCTCCCACTTGATATCGATATGATATCGATTGACAACTGGGACCATCAGCGCCACTATGCGATAACGGTGGAACTATTGTCTCCGAAAGAGTAAAATCGCCGCTTGGACCCTCTGTTAGAATCTATACTCTGTGATGAATATGAAATATATTACAAGAAATAAAGTGAACTGTTAAACAATACGTCAACTTTGTGAAAAAGTAAAGGCTGTACGCAAAGCACAACGCATGATATTAATTTGTTTCATTTGGTTAGATTAACAGTCAGATAGTTTTCGTCAGTTTAGACTTTCAGCAGCCGGTTACTCCGAAAATTTGTAGATCATTATCGTCAGTTTGGAAAGCTGAGAAATTCACTGCGGAAAATGGATCAGAATGCACCACCACAATTTGAAACCACATACGAATGGAAAATCGAGAATTTCAGCATGTGTCCACAGGACATCGACGAGTGTCTCAGGTCCAACACTTTCTATCTGGACTCCATTGACCTGTCCGAATACCAGCTGATACTCTACCCTCGAGGACGGTTGCCCGAAACTACAGAACCCACTCTATGTTTGTTGGAATGTCTCAAAGGGTCCAAGTTTCCCATAAACGTTACCATGTACATAGCCTACGAGGACGAGCTTAAGAAGATTGAGACGAGAGGTGGGATGGAAAAAATCCTGATGAACACCGGAGGTACCATCGTGTTTGAACTTCTCCCCAACAAACCTCCGGAGCCTGTAATATTCGCCCTTTTGCCAGGAGAGCTCTTCACCGTTCGCTGCACCATAACCCTAATCCATGACCCTCAGACCGATAAGAGCCAATTGGACAATCTTTCAAGAGATCTCGAGCAGCTACTGTACGGTAGAGAACCGTTCTCAGATTTCTATATAATTTCCTTAGAAGGACACAAGTTCCCTGTCCACAAGATGATGTTGACCACAAGGTGCCCGGGACTGGCCAAGAAAATGGGCATATTCGATAACGAGATCTGCTGTGTGGTGGACTACAAGACTGCTGAAGCCTTGCAGGTCATCCTGCTCTATGTCTACACCGGGAGATTGTATGAAAACGTCCCTGAAGATGTGCGAAACGTGATTCACTCCATGGTGGTCGAATACGATATGGACGACCTCAAGCGAGAACTTTTCCCGCCAGAGATCTGCACGGGGGGACGCACCACCATCCAAGTCGACACTCACAACTTCACGTGGAACCTCGTTGATTTCGGCAAGAAGGTGAAAGAAAACGTCTGGCCGTCGGAAACCACCATAGACCTCGTCATTGGAAAGTTCGTCGCGTCGTTCTCTGTGGTCAGAGAAAACTATGGCAAAACAATGATCGCCCAGATAGATCTGAAGTGCCTGAAGCTAATGCTGGACCGTTCCCTCACCGTAAAATGCGTGGTGGTTCAGGCCACCGTGCCGCTCAAAGAATCCAGTCAGAATCTCTGCAAAGGGGAATACAAATTCAGTCCCCATAACCTGGAAGATATTTTCCGTTTAAAGGGAGAAATTTATACTTGTTATTTACATTTCCTCAGCAACCAGTCAACCAAGGATTTTGAGGACAGCTTGGCACTGGTCTTCAACTTCAGTGTGTCCTATCTTCGCGACTGTGAAGTGGAGACCATCAAAACCCTCGACAATATTCGCCCGATGTGGAAGCGATCTCTTTACAGACTGAGCTCGGATTTGGACATCGCCTTCAGGGACACCTGTGAAGATGACAAAGGAAGTGACATGAGAGTGCGACTTGACGGCAGACCCGTCCTTCGAGCCACCTACGACTACGGACCCAACGGACCTTTCATTCGTTTCGACAACGAACCCGGCGATCCCGGACCCGCCATTCCTGCCCACAGGTTCATCCTGTCGGTCAGGTCCGATTGCCTCTCGAGCATGATCAAATGCGACGTTCGCTCGGAGTTGGACAACACCTGCGAAATCCGCATGACGTGCGCACCTCTCGAAACCGTCAAGAACGTCCTGAGGCACGTCTACTCCGGAAAACTTTCGAATGATATAGTCGGGCGGGATCTCGTGCACATCTACATAATGTCCAACAGGTACAAAATGAGGTCCTTGGCGAAAAGGTGCCTGCAGCTGATTCCCCTCAAGGTGGATCTGAGCGACCTGAAGTTGCTGCTGCACCTTTCAAACGAAAGGAGGGATTTGGAGCTGTACAGGGCTGTGGTCTCCATCATTCGAAATAATAGAGATAGCATCCAATATACCCCTGAGTGGGACGATATCATGAATGAGATTCCAGGGCTTGCCCGTCTGGCCCTCCGAGAAGCGATTTTTGGCCTGGACTCGACTACCTAGTGTATTTTGTTGTAATTGTACTTCTTTTTTAAACTGTCTTTTTTATAATCTTACAGGCTTTTAACCATATTTATGTTATACGGATGAACGAGTTTGTTAAAAAATGATCTTGATCGTATTTTAAATTTAAAAATAAAAACTTTTGTTTCCCAAGTTTTTCTCTTTTTTAATCAATCTTTTTAATCTGTAACGAAATTTTTAATTCTATAAACATTGAAATCTTGTTCTTTGTTGTGAAACTGATAAATGGTATAAAACTAAGTGAAGCCTAATGTAAACAGTACTTAAATATTCCCCCGGTTATCATTTTGGGACCTACGTATTATACCGTCGAACAATCAGCGGCCATCTAATTCAGCGGCACGGTAATAGTAAAGTCAATGGGATCTGATAACGTTTTCGGATTCTGCGTCACGGTCGACGGTATAGTACGTAAGTACCATTATTTTGTTAAATCCTAGAGAAATCTCAACCAACCAATCGGAGTAGGCTCTGTTAAAAGTTCTTTCTAGTTACTATCCTTTTGTGCAAAAATCCACTCAATTCCTACTGTTATTGTACGGATAATTTTGATGGAAAGTATGTCCCATTTTATCTGGTGTAATATATCATTTTAGCACTACGTAAAATTTAATCTTTAAGTAAAATTTAATGTCTGCATATTGAACACAACATTAACGTGTTTTTTTCTACTTAGAGCACATTAAAAATTATCCTATATTAAAAAAGCACCCCTGATAAAAAACCCTGGAAACTAAATTTCATTTTCCCGAATATGCAGTTAGACCCACAAAAGAAGGGTTTGAAACTTGGGGAAGTTTTCTCCTGGGAGAAAAATATTCGTTAGGTCTATGGCTCGATAGAAAGTTACTAAGGCAAATTTATGGTAAGGGTTGGCTTGGTGGGATTACATGCTATCCACTGCACTAGCAGTCTGCGGTTTGTACCTGTTGTCGAGTTCGATTCTCGGACTTGCCCTGGGTTTATTTTCTTTCCTTCTGTGCCAGTAAAAATTCTGCTCATGTCTGTCTTACTTGACATAGGTTTATAAGCGGATCCTTGAGATCAAGCACACAAGCCGGAGTATATACAGGGTGATTCAGATAAGTGTTTCATAACTTCTAGAGGAGGTAGGGTACATCAAGGCGAACAAGAATTGGTATAGGTTAGGGGGTCGGAAGTGGGGTCTAAGGGGTGAAAATCACGGGCGAAAATTAGCAAAAAACCTCGCATATCTGAGCAGAAAGAAATACAATTGTTCGATTCCGGCATTTATTACATTCAACCAATTCAAATTTTCTATGTAAGAATGAGATGCAAGTGTTTATTCTCATCAAAAACAGACTAATAAATGATACAACCCTAACCTATACCGATTCTTGTTCGCGTTGATATACCTTACCTCCCCTAGAAGTTATGAAACACTTATCTGAATCACCTTGTATGTGACCAATCCGAATTTGAAAATCTTAGATAATTTTGCGAACTTGTTATGAAAAGCAGCAAAAACTCTTTAACAGCGAGACTCGAACCATGAGGTTCGACAAAAAGAGAATGCTATATAAAAAATATTATGAAAATAAATATTTCAAGAACTGAAGTGAACTGTTAAATAACACGTCAACTTTGGGATAAAGTGCAAGCTGTACCCCTTCTTTATAACAAAAGCACTACGCATGATATGAATTTGTTTCATTTGGTTAGATAAACAGTCGGATTGTTTTCATCAGTTTGGACTTTCCAGCAGCCGGTTACTCCGAAAATTTGCAGATCTTTATCGTCAGTTTGGAAAGCTGATAAATTCACTGCGGAAAATGGATCCGAATACACCACCACAATTTGGAACCACATACGAATGGGTAATCGAGAACTTCAATATGTGCCCACAGAACATCGACGAGTGTCTCAGGTCCAACACTTTCTACCTGGACTCCATTGACCTGTCCGAATACCAGCTGATACTCTACCCTCGAGGACGGTTGCCCGAAACTACAGAACCCACTCTATGTTTGTTGGAATGTCTCAAAGGGTCCAAGTTTCCCATAAACGTTACCATGTACATAGCCTTCGAGGATGAGCTGAAGAAGATGGAGACGAGAGGTGGGATGGAAAAAATCCTGATGAACACCGGAGGTACCATCCTGTTTGAACTTCTCCCCAACAAACCTCCGGAGCCTGTAATATTCGCCCTTTTGCCAGGAGAGCTCTTCACCGTTCGCTGCACCATAACCCTAATCCATGACCCTCAGACCGATGAGAGCCAATTGGACACTCTTTCAGAAGATCTCGAGTGGCTGTACCGATCGGAACTCTTCTCAGATTTCTGTCTGATATCCTTCGGAGAGCACAGGTTCCCTGTCCACAAGATGATGTTGACCACAAGGTGCCCGGGACTGGCCAAGAAAATGGGCATATTCGATAACGAGAGCAGCATAGAGGGTGTGCTGGACCACGTGACTGCTGAAGCCTTGGATGTCATCCTGTTTTATGTCTACACCGGGAGATTGTATGAATACGTCCCTGAAGATGTGCGAAACGCGATTCACTCCATGGTGGACGAATACGACATGGACGATTTCCAGCGAGAACTTTTCCCGCCTGAGATCTGCACGGGGGGACGCACCACCATCCAAGTCGACACTCACAACTTCACGTGGAACCTCGTTGATTTCGGCAAGAAGGTGAAAGAAAACGTCTGGCCGTCGGAAACCACCATAGACCTCGTCATCGGTCAGTTCGTCGCGTCGTTCTCTGTGGTCAGAGAAAACGATGGCAAAAACATGAACGCCAAGATAGATCTGAAGTGCCTGAAGCTAATGCTGGACAGTTCCCTCACCGTGAAATGCGTGGTCCAGGCCACCGTGCCGCTCCAAGAATACAGCCAGTTTCTCTGCGAAGGGGAGTACAAATTCAGTCCCCATAACCTGGAAGATATTTGCCGTTTAAAGGGAGAAATTTATTCTTGTTATTTATATTTCCGCAGACACCGGTCAATCCCGGATTTTGAGGACAGTTTGGCACTGGTCTTCAACTTCAGTGTGTCCTATCATCGCGACTGTGAGGTGGAGACCATCAACACCCTCGACAATATTCGCCCGATGCGGAAGCGATCTCTTTACAGACTGAGCTCAGATTTGTACATTGCCTACAGTGAAACCTTTGAAGATGACAAAGGAAGTGACATGAGAGTGCGACTCGACGGCAGACCCGTCCTTCAAGGCACCTACTGCTCGGCACCCAACGGACCCTTCCTTCTTTTCGCCCATGAACCCGGCGTTGGAGGCGATCCCGGACCCGCCATTCCTGCCCACAGGTGCATCCTGTCGGTCAGGTCCGATTGCCTCTTGAGCATGATCAACTGCGACGTTCGCTCGGAGTTGGACAACACCTGCGAAATCCGCATGACGTGCGCACCTCTCAAAACCGTCAACAACGTCTTGAGGTACGTCTACTCCGGAAAACTTTCGGATGATATAGTCTTGCGGGATCTCGTGCACATCTACATAATGTCCGACAGGTACAAAATCAAGTCCCTGGCGAAAAGATGCCTGCAGCTGATTCCCCTCAAGGTGGATCTGAGCGACCTGAAGTTGCTGCTGCACCTTTCAAACGAAAGGAGGGATTTGGAGCTGTACAGGGCTGTGGTATCCATCATTCTAAATAATAGAGATAGCATCAAAAATACCCCAGAGTGGGCTGAGATCGTGAATGAGATTCGTGACTTTGCCAGTAAAGTCCTCGACGAAGTGATTTCTGGATAGGACTCGCCTACCTAGTGTTTTTTATTGCAATTGTACTTCTTTTTTAAACTGTCTGTTTTTATAATCTTACAGGCTTTTAACCATATTTATGTGATACGAACTTATGAACGAGTTTGTTTAAAAATGATCTTGATCGTATTTTAAATTTAAAAATAAAAACTTCTGTTTTTCCGAGTTTTTCTCTTTTTTAATCAGAAAATTACTGTGATGAATATTTGCTTATTAATTTAATCAATTAATCTAAAATCTTTAACGAAGTTTTTAATTCTATAAACATTGAAATCTTGTTCTTTGCTGTGAAACTGATAAATGGTATAAAACAAAGTGAAGCCTAATGTAAATAGTACTTAAGTATACCCCCGGTTACCATTTTGGTACTTACGTATTATACCGTAGACCATTCAGCGGCCGTCTAATTCAGCGGCACGGTAATAGTAAAGTCAGTGGGATCCGATAACGTTTTCGGATTCAGCGTCACTGTCGACGGTATAGTACGTAAGTACCATTATTTTATTAAATCGTAGAGAAATTTCAACCAACCAATCGAAGCAGGCTCTGTTAAAAGTTCCTTCTAGTTACTAACCTCTTGTGCAAAAATCCACTCAATTCCTACTGTTATTGCATGGCTAATTTTGATAAAAAGACAATGTCTCATTTTATCTGGTCTAATATATCATTTTAGCACTACGTAAAATTTAATCTTGAAGTGCGTGTCTGCATATTGAACACAACGCTAACGTGTTTTTTTTTTCTACGTAGACTACATTAAAAATTATCCTATATAAAAAAGCACCCCTGAAAAAAAACCCTGGAAACTAAATTTCATTTTCCCGAATATGTAATTAGACCCACAAAAGAAGGGTTTGAAAGTTGTTGAAGTTATCTCCTAGGAGAAAAATATTCGTTAGGTTAGGCTCGATATGAAGTTCCTATAGTCTGTGTAATAGACGACATTAGTCATTACGTCACTTGCTTGTTTGGAAACGTTGATTCCATCCGTGATTGGTTCCGTACGGATCCAATCACGGAACCAATCACGGATAGAATCAACGTTTCCAAACAAGCAAGTGACGTCACACTAATGTCGTCTATTGGCGGGTGGACGTCACAGGTTTAAAATTCTTTGCCTTGGTAAGTACGAAAATATATAAACAATCACCTTTCGTTTTTACACATCCGTTAAGGCCGGGTGCGAAATTTTATGTCGCCAACTTGAAATTTGCGAATAAATTTAGTCACTTTACTAGTTTGCTTTGCATATAAACAACTTGCTCTCGAATATAAATTAATCCATTATTGGGTTCAACTACCACAGAAAACATTGTTAAAAGAATTACATTTATTGGGATAAAATAGAGCTTCTCGGAGCTTCTCAGTATTATTTATTTTTATAAATTCATGATCCTACTTTTGCATAGTCGAATAAATCTTTCTGCCGATTTATGATAGTAAATTTAACTTAAAAAAGTGTCAAAATATGTTCAGAATAAAAAAATCTGGGAACTATATTTTTGATTATTCTTGCAAGATTTCAAAGTAAAATTTTCATGTAATTTAAATACATCTTTAAAAAATATTTTTTCAACAAAAATAAATATGCTAAAATATTTATAAAGTAGCTAAAACATAATAAGAAATTATTGTAATGCAAGTAAATCGTATAGTATATGTTTTAGTGATCGTCCAATCTTGCGTTTTATTTCTCAATCGAATTTTTACTGAAACGTTCCGGATTTGGCGCAGTGCTTGTCGTGGGGAAAAAAAATAAGATTTGGCGAAACCATGGTAATGCAAAGGGAAAGGTGCGTGGAGTGGGAAAATCACATGACTTGAAAATCACATCACCGCCATTTCAAATTACACAGACTATTGTGGCGAGCTTACTCACCACTATAAGAGTCAGATATATCTAATGGGTTATAAATACCGACTGAAGCGATTATAACTCTGGAGTATACTTTTGAGTCGTATGACCTTCGGATCGGTATCTCCCAGTGGCTCGCACTTGCCACATTGGTGACCCGGCATACGAACACGCACCTTCACCACCTTCACTTACGGTCACCAGCTCCAAACCACCCTCTTCGCTGTGGTTGGGTTCGCAGCGCTTCGCCATCGCTCTCGGCTTCGCAACCTCACGCCTCGGGAGTTTCAACCATGGGCTCCGCACTCCCGGCGGCGTATTCCCAAAAGTGCCCCCGAGTTAGGGCCGCTTGGCGATGTGCGGGAGGAGAGGAGGAGAGTGGTCGGAGTGTGTTTGTAAACAAATCTAGTAAGTGTGGACTCATGTGGCTCCACCTATCTATCATAATGGCTAATTTTTCTTATGTAGTGCTTGAATTCTGTCAAAGGAAAGGATTAAAAATTAAAATCACAAAGTTTCTATTTAAAGAGTATTAATTAATTAAAGGATGCCAATTTACTAGTTTTTTCACAAATAAATAAGAGATAATATAAAATGAAAACATAAAGATTCTTTATTGTATAAGCGTATAATACAATTTCATAGTATTTTTCAGTATATCAATGACTTGCTTATAACAATATTCTTTCAGGGTTCAGGGTCCTCACACTCACAGTATTTAATTACAAACAACTTTCACTACATTTTTAGGGCTGTGCTTTAGAATTTAAAATAAATTTTATTGAACAAATATTTAACTTTATTATTTGGTATTTATGTACTAAGCTCATTGACCATACTGCAAATTAGTAAAATCAGACACCAAGTATTTGGGAAAAGGTTTTAATGTAGTAACTACCAAATTTAAATTTATAAATTAAGCTTATGAACTTTACGCCATTCATTCATTCCTTGAACTATAAATATGACTTAAAAATAAAGAAAGGAAAGAAAACAAAAATTAACAAAACCAACTCAAAATTTAAACTATTGTTTTTTAAAATATTTAACAAGTATTAGAACTAAATAATTATAATATGTAATGTTTGTTTAGTAAAAACATTATAATGATTTAGTACTAAATTAATTAAAAACTAAAATTAAATTAATTGAATAATTGTTTATAAAGTTCTGCAAAGTTCATTTGAACAATTACTTGCTAAAGAGCAAAACGTAGCACTATGTACACACAAGTCTGTTTGAACAAATTATTGACTGTATCATAAATTTCTTTTTACGCAATATGAGCAAAATTACCAGAAAATTTTTAACCGCTCTTCAACGTGGACATTATAAAAATGAATAAATTATAAAGTAATATTATAAGTATTATAACTATATTTAGAAGTTACATATCAAGAGGAACACTTTTAAACTAACTCAAACCTGCGTAATGAAAATCGGTGGACAGATTATTTGTTTACGCTTCCCGCTTTCTGAGCTCTACGGATTTGCGCCAAAGTTTCCCAGAATGGCGAGTTATTCCCATAGGTTATTCCCCTCTCCTCCGGCGCATCGCCAAGCGGTCCTAACTCGGGGGCACTTTTGGGAATACGCCTCCCGGCGTCTCACCCTCACCTAGCCACGAGAGCTTGGTTCACGAATCCAGCCCAGCTGCATTCTGGAGGGGGAGTACTGTGGCGAGCTTACTCACCACTATAAGAGTCAGATATATCTAAAGGGCCCCATTCACGATCGCTCCGCTCCGCTACACTCCATGCTTTTTGGAGTGATTGACGTCACATGATGTGGAGTGACTGGAGCGACTGGAGTGACAGGAGTCCAAAATTGTCCGAAATCGTAATCCATTCATTCCAATTATTCCAAATGCGATCAGATCGAGAGTCACGTGGTTTGATTTTTGACGTCATGCGTGATGTAATTCATGATGTGGCACCGTGTCATCGCTCCAGTTTTGTGCAGCGATGGATTTCCGAAATTTCGGAAATCCAATAGTTCCAATTAAACGATTTAAATTAATTATGAAAAATCTTCAAGAATATTACCTATGATTTAACTCCTCATAATTAGAACTTAAAATTTCCAATGCAAATCCCAAAATTTTAAAATCTATTTGAAGTAGTGATACCCAAGGAGGTATCCCAGTCAGCACAGAGTGAATTGCGCCCAGGCTAGATCTCATGCTCAATTTTTATGCTACAAAACTTCCTTTTCGCAAGATTTTCTATCTGATATAGATTTTTTTTTTGGTAATCATGGAAGGGTTCAAATGATCGCAAGCATCATGAAAAATTGTTTTGGATAGTAGTGACCAGATACCCCTTTAAAAACCCTCCAATGATTTTAATCGTTTTGTTACCAGATTTTTTTTTTATTTTTTATTACTCAAAAGTATGTTTTTTTTTTATAAATAGTTCATTTAGAGGAATTTAACATTAAAACCTGGGGTATGGCAATAAAAATCAATATATAAATACTAATAAGAAATTATTTTAAACGAGAAAATAAAAATTTGCTTTTAAAGAAAAAAGAACGTATAATTTTCAAAACTGTTGCATGAAGATTGATTAACTAAATAATAAATGTTTCTTTAAAAAAATTCAGACAATTAATGAATTATTAAACTATATTACTGAAAAATTAAGGTTTTTTTTATAAACTATTAAATAAATGCAATAAATCTCATGAAATTTAAAAAAAAGCCAAAGTTTATTTTAAAATTTTCTTGCAAATTTCAAGCGGCAGAAATTTAATTTTTTATTCAAATTTTTTATTTATATTTAGAAATTAATTTAATATTGAATTAATCGGTTTTAACTTAATTTTGAAGTAACATTTAAAGTTATTAAAAGAAGTAAAAAAGAATATCTCGTGTTCAGTGGTTACATTTAAGCTGAACTTTCGAAAAATAATCCATATTTATTAAAACAAAATCAATTTATTTGAAGATTAGCATATGTGAATGTGGAAAAAAACTCGGAATTTAGAAATTGATTTCAATAGAAAAATCCTAAATGGGAAAAATAGTGGAAATCGTACCCATTTTTTCCATATTTGCTTTATAAAAACAGACTCAACTGTAGTTGTGTAAAAATTAATAAAATAGTAATCTATAAGTAAAATGCATTATCTAGCATACCTAATTTTTATTTCATAAACCCCTTGCATAACTATAGCATGTTTTGAACAATACTAAAATAAATTCTCAGAAAAATTAATTTTATTGGATTAAATTTAGCTTAATCAGTTAGATACAGGCCACTGGAAAAAATTAATTCATAAAAAAAATAATTTTTTAAGTTGTAAACAAAAGCTTTCATGATTTTCGAAATTAAAAAAAAAATTAATTCAAATTCCACACTGGGAATCGAACCCAGGTATACCGCATGGTAATCGAGAACGCTAACCAATGGGCCATAACATCTATTGGTTTCCAAGACTACAGTATTTTTATTAGTGTACAGGCCCATTTCGACTCTGAATTGAAGAGAGAGATTTGCATGTGAGTTTCTTTTTTTGCATTAAAATTGGCCGAATCTTCGTTCTAGGTTTCTTATTTTCTTTTCTTTAGGGCTTTTAAATTTTTTTAATTAAGAAAAAAGCCGCTGACACCCAAACAAAATCTACAGTTTTGGTTGAAAGTAGTAATGGCGGCCAAACGAGCTTTGAATGGAATGGTGCGGAGTGGAGCGGAGCGGAGCGATGGTCTTATTACCGATTTTTCATCGCTCCGCTCCGCACCACGCCGTGTGGAGTGGAGTGGATCGACCGTGAATGGGGCCCTTAATGGGTTATAAATACCGACTGAAGCGATTATAACTCTGGAGTATACTTTTGAGTCGTATGACCTTCGGATCGGTATCTCCCAGTGGCTCGCACTTGCCACACTATAAAGCAAATTTATGGTAAGGGGTGGCTTGGTGGTATTACATGCTGCCCACTGCACTAGCAGTTTGCGCTCTGTACCTACCTGTTGTCGAGTTCGATTCTCAGACTGGCCCTGGGTATATTTGGTTGGTTGGTTGGTGTTACATATATTTTCAGGTATGTGTGCTGGATCTCATATCCGCTTATGGATGGGTTTCACTAGTTTCGTTCTGCATCTGGCAGTGCTAATATATAATTTCCGGGTTACCACATTAGCGTTATCCTTGGCATTGCTTTGGCATCCTTTTCATTCTTGTTTGTTGTTTGTTTTTGTTTCAAAGTCAACTTCAACCACGTAAATTCGTTTTGCTCTTTTCGAATTAATTTTTTTGAATGTATTATTTTCTATTCATTCAGTAATCAGCCTTTTTTTGCATTCACTCTTTTATTATTATTATTTTATTAGCAAAGGGTTAGAGAGAAAAATAATATTTTTAACCTCGCCAAGTTGCCAAATGCATCTACTATGTTGAGGTTCTATACCGGAAGTCTCTAGCACTTTGTTTTTGTTTACATTTTTCAACCCATCCATACACCTTCGTCAAGTAAGACAGACACAAAAGAATTTTTACTGACATAAAGAAGGAAATTACACCCAGGGGTGAGGTCAGAATCGAACTGACAACGGAGCAGTGTGCAGACTGTTGGCGTGAAAGGCAGAGAGCAAACCCAACGGGCCATCCGTCCCCCCCTGGGTTTGGTTGGTTGGTTGGAGTTACATATATTTTTCTGTATGTGTGCTTGATCTCAAGGACCCGCTTATAATCCTTCGTCAAGTAACGGCCGTATTCACCACTAACCTGACCTAAGGTTAACTTAGAATCAAACCTCTAATTGGTTGTTGAAGATGGATAACCAGTTTTAAGCCTATCAGGGTTGGCGTAAAAGTTTAATTCCAGGTTAACCTTAGGTTATGTTTGTGGTGAATACGGCCGTTAGACAGACACAACAGAATTTTTACTGACACAAAGAAGGAAATTACACCCAGGGGCGAGGTCAGAATCGAACTGATAACGGAGCAGTGCGCAGACTGTTGGCGTGAAAGGCAGAGAGCAAACCCAACGGGCCATCCGTCCCCCCCCCTGGGTTTGGTTGGTTGGTTGGAGTTACATATATTTTCCGGTATGTGTGCTTGATCTCAAGGATCCGCTTATACACCTTCGTCAAGTAATACAGACACAACAGAATTTTTACTGACACAAAGAAGGAAATTGCACCCAGGGGCAAGGTCAGAATCGAACTGACAACGGAGCAGTGCGCAGACTGTTGGCGTGAAAGGCAGAGAGCAAACCCAACGGGCCATCCGTCCCCCCCTGGGTTTGGTTGGTTGGAGTTGCATATATTTTCCGGTATGTGTGCTTGATCTCAAGGATCCGCTTATACACCTTCGTCAAGTAAGACAGACACAACATAATTTTTACTGACACAAAGAAGGAAATTACACCCAGGGGCGAGGTCAGAATCGAACTGACGACGGAGCAGTGCGCAGACAGCTGGCGTGAAAGGCAGTGAGCCGACCCAACCGGCCATCCGTCTCTCATTTTCTCTCCTTCTGTGCCAGTAAAAATTATGCTCATATCTGTCTTACTTGACAAAGGTTTATATAGCGGATCCTTGAGATCAAGCACACAAGCCGGAGTATATATGCGACCAATCCGAATTTGAAAGTCTTAAATAATTTTTGCGAACTTGTTATGAAAAGCAGCAAAAACACTTTAACAGCGAGACTCGAACCATAGACCAGTAGTGAGGAAATAGCACAAAGAGGATGTAATATAATAAATATGAAATAAATATTTCGAGAGCTAAAGTGCACTGTTAAACAACACGTCAACTTTGTGACAAAGTGCAGGTTGTACCACATCTCTACAACAACACAAAGCACTACGCATGATATGAATTTGTTTCATTTGTTACATAAACAGTAAGATAGTTTTCATCAGTTTGGACTTTCTGCGCCCCGTTACTCCGAAAATTTGCTGATCATCATCGTCAGTTAGGAAATCTGAGAAATTCACTGTGAAAAATGGATCAGAATATACCACCCCAATTTGAAACCACATACGAATGGGAAATCGAGAACTTCAGCTTGTGCCCACAGTCGATCGACGAGTGTCTCAGGTCCAACACTTTCTACCTGGACTCCATTGACGTGTCTGAATACCAGCTGATACTCTACCCTCGAGGACGGTTGCCCGATACTTCTGAAACCACTCTATGTCAGTTGAAATGCTGCAAAGAGTCCGACTTCAACATAAATGTTACCACGTTCATAGCCTTCGAGGACGAACAAATGGAGATGAAGATGGAAAATTTAATGATGGAAACCGGGGAAACCATCGAGTTTCCAATAGAACTCCGCAAGAATCCTCTGGAGCCAGGAAGATTCGCCCTTCTGCCATGTGAGCGCTTCACCGTTCGCTGTACCATAACCCTCATCTATGACCCTCAGATAGATGAGCTGGACTTAGGCACTCTTTCAGACAATCTCAAGCGGCTGTACCGATCGGCACTGTACTCAGATTTCTGTCTGATATCCTTCGAAGGACGCAGATTCCGTGTGCACAAGATGATGTTGACCACAAGGTGTCCGAAACTGGCTAAAAAGATGGGTATCGTCGATTTCGAGGACTGCAAAGAGGGTCTAATGCACCAGGTAACTGCTAATGCCTTGGAGGCCTTCCTGTTTTATATATACACCGGGTTGTTGCAAGAAAACCTCTCTTTAGAAGTGCTGAACGAGATCCTATCCATGAGTGTCGAGTACGACATGGACGACCTCAAGCGATATTTTCTCCCGCTTGACATCCGCACGGGGGGACACACCATCATCAAAGTGCACAATCACGACATCAGGTGGGATGTCGATAGTTTATGCAAGAAGGTGAAAGAAAACGACTGGCCGTCGGAGAAGTTCATCGACTTCGACATCGGTCGGTTCGTTGCGTTATTCTCTGTCGTCACCGACGACGATGGCAAAATCAACGCCCAGATAGATCTGAGGTGCCTGTGGTTGAACCTGGACAGACCCCTTACCGTGAAATGCGTGGTCCAGGTCATCATGCCGTCCAAGGAATCCAGTCAGATTCTCTGCAAAGGGGAATACAAATTCGATCCCAAAGATCTGACTGATATTTTCGGCTTAAATGGGGACCTAACCTTCCTCTTCAAGTACCAGCCAATCCATACGTTTCCGGACAGTTTGGCACTGGTTTTCAATTTCAGGGTGTCCGATCCTCGTGACTCTAATCAATGCAACAAGGTGGAGAAAATCAACGACTTCGACAACCGTCACCCCATCTGGAAGCGATCTCTCCACAAACTGAGCGCGGATTTGGACATGGCCTTCAGGGACACCTATGAAGATGACCAAAGAAGTGGCATGGAGTGGCTGACATACTCAGACCTGAGAGTGCTCGTCGACAACGGACCCGCAATTCCTGCCCACAGGTGCATCCTGTCGGTCAGGTCCAGATGTCTCTGTAGCATGATAAACCGTAACGTTCTGTCGGCGGTGGACAACCCCTCCAAAATAGGTATTACCTGTGCCTCTCTCAAAACCGTCCACGACGTCCTGAGGTACGTCTACTCCGGCAAACTTTCGGATGATATAGTCATGCTGGATCTCCTGGCCGTCTACGTAACTTCCGTCAGATACAATGTGCAGTCCTTGGCGAAAAGGTGCCTGCAGCTGATTCGCCTCAAGGAGGATCTGAAGCACCTGAAGTTGCTGCTGCAGCTGTCAGACGAAATGAGTGATTTGCAGCTGTACAGGGTTGTGGTCTCCTTCATACGAAATATTAAAGATAGCATCGAAAATACTCCTGAGTGGGCTGAGATCATGAAGGAGATTCCTGGCTTTGCCAGTCGGGCTCTCTACGATGCGATGTCTACCCACGAGTGGAATTAAACTATGTAGTGTATTTCATTACAATGATACTTTTTTAAATTGTCTGTTTTTATAATCTTACACGCTTTTATTATATTTATGTTATACTGATGAACGAGTTTGTTAAGAAAATTATATTGATCCTATTGTAATAAATTTATAACATAAAATACACTTTGTATTTACAAAACTATTTAATATCAGAAATTAACTATCATGAATATTTGCTTATTGATTTAATCTACTAAATTATGATCGGCTACGAAATTTTTAATTCTATAAACATTGAAAACTTGTCCTTTGTTGTGAATCTGATAAATGTTACAAAATAAAGTGAAGCTTAATGTAAATACTTAGTATGTCTTGGAGAAACGAATTATGGTATTAATTATTCTGGTGGCTAGTTCTTAAAATTAAATGTCGAATATGACAGGGTTCTTGTTTTTTATTAGTGTAATTTTATCGGATCAACCATTATACATAGAGGTGTTTAAAATCAAAGTTGTCTTGGGGGGGGGAACAAGTTTGGTATTTTTTTATTCATAGGGTGACTTGCCCAGATGAATGAACACTTTAGCATTTGGATTTGCCCACTATAAGTATCATGTTCATGGCTTTTTATTGGTCAGTACTTAAAAATAAGGTATGTTTCAAACAGGCTATATCTTGGCAATGTATGGTGTAAGTACTTTCAGGTAACAGAAATTGATGATTTTGAAGTTATTTTGATTTTTGTGAAAACACTGCGATATATAAGGCTAAAAAAAAGGTAAAACTCTCGGATCCAGCATTTATTACCATAAACTGAAATGTTAAGAATTCTGACTTTGTATAATCTGCAAGAATTTACAGTTAATGAAGCAAAAATCAAGAGAGACTAGTGCCTAGAAGGAACTTAACAATCCGCAACACACTGCGCCTGCGTTTAAAAGTAAAACAAAAACGGGAGATATTTTAATGCTTGCTTAGTATGCGGCAGTTCCTGGGTTCTGTCCTCTATTATTTCTAACAACGGTTCTGTCCCAGGATCTTTTAAAAGTTCCTTTTAGTTACTGACCTCTGGTGCAAAAATCGACCCAATTCCAATTTTTGTTGCAAGGCTTTTTATAGAAAGACAATGTATCCCACATTCAAAAAAAAAAAAAAAACCCGCCCCTAAAAAAACCCTGGAAACCAAATTTCATTTTCCCGAGTATGTAATTAGACACACAAAAACCGGGTTTGAAGCTAGGGGAAGTTAACTCCTGGGAGAAAAAAATTTGTTTGGGTCTATGGCTCGATAAAAAGTTACGAAAGTAAATTTATGGTACGGGGGTGGCTTGGTGGGATTATATGCTGCCCACTACACTAGCAGTCTAAGAACTGTACCAATTGTCTAATTCAATTTTCGGCCTTGCCCTGGATGTATTTTCTCTCCTTCTGTGCCAGTAAAAATTCTGTTCATGTCTGTCTTACTACGAAGGTTTACAAGCAGATCCTACACATCAAGCACAAAAGCCGGCCGGAGAATATTTGTGACCAATCCCAATTTTAAAGTCTAGGATAGTTTTGCGGATTTTTTACGAAAAGTGCAAAAATTCTTGAACAGCGAGAATCGAACCTAGTTGTGTGCAAAGAGCACAAAGAGGATGCAATATAACATAAATATGAAAATTAATATTTCGAGAAATGAAGTGAACTGTTATACAATACGTCAACTTACTGACAAAGTAAAGGCTGTACTACTTCCATAAAACTACGCATGATAAGAATTTGTTTCATTTGGTTCGATAAACAGTCAGATAGTTTTCATCAGTTTGGAATTTCAGCAGCCGGTTGATCCAAAAATTTGCAGATCTTCATCGTCAGTTTGGAAAGCTGAGAAATTCACTGTGGAAAATGGATCAGAATATACCACCCCAATTTGAAACCACATACGAATGGGAAATCGAGAACTTCAGCATGTGTCCACAGTCGATCGGCGAGTGTCTCAGGTCCAACACTATCTACGTGGATTCCATTGACCTGTCCGAATACCAGCTGATACTCTACCCTCGAGGACGGTTGTCTGACGAATACGAAACCCCTCTATGTCAGTTGGTATGTCTCCAAGAGTCCGAGTTCGACATAAACGTTACAATGCACATAGCCTTCGAGGACCAACAGAAGGAGATGGAGAAGAAAAATTTCGAGATGAACACCGAAGATACCATCGAGTTTCCAATAGAACTCCGCAAGGAACCTCTAGAGCCTGGAAGATTCGCCCTTCTACCAGGGGAGCTCTTCACCGTTCGCTGTACCATAACCCTCAACTATGACCCTCACCCCGATGAGGTGCACTTGGACACTCTTTCAGGACATCTCGAGCGGCTGTACCGATCGGAACTCTTCTCAGATTTCTGTCTGATATCCTTCGCAGAGAACAGAAGGTTCCCTGTCCACAAGATGATGTTGGCCACAAGGTGCCCTGGACTGGCGAAGAAAATGGGCATCGAGAGCTGCAAAGAGGGTGTGCTGGACCACGTGACTGCTGAAGCCTTGGAGGTCTTTCTGCTCTATGTCTACACCGGGATGTTGAGAGAAAGTCTCAGTTCCGATGTGCTGAACGAGATCTATTCCATGAGTGTCGAGTACGGCATGGACGATCTCAAGAACGATGTTTTCCCGCTCGAGATCTGCACGTTGGGACGCACCACCATCAAAATCGACCATCACGTCATCGCGTGGACCCCCGATAATTTCCTCCAGAGGGTGGACGAGGACGATTGGCCGTCGAGAACCTTCATGGACCTCGTCATCGGACGGTTCGATACGTCGTTCTCGGTGGTCACAGACGGTGATGGCAAAACCAGCGCTCAGATAGATCTAAAGTGCCTGAGGTTGGACCTGGACAGATCTCTCACAGTGAAATGCGTGGTCCAGGTCATCAGGCCGTTAGATGGAATCGGTCAGATTCTCTGCAAAGGGGAACATAAATTCGACCGCAAGAACCTGACGCAAGTTTTCAGTTTGATAGGGGACCTCTTAGTGTCGATCCGTGAGCTTCCGGAAAGTTTGGAACTGGTCTTCGACTTCAGGGTGTCCCATCCTCGCGGCTCCGATCATTGCGACAAGGTGGAGATAATCAACGCCCTCGGCAACCCTCGCCCGATCTGGAAGCGCTCACTTCACAGACTGAGCAAGGATTTGGCCATCGCCTTCAAGAACAACTACCTTGGAAAGGGCATGGAGGGGTGGACGTACTCGGATCTCAGAGTGCAAAATGGCGACAAACCCGCCATTCCTGTCCACAGGTGCATCCTGTCGGCCCGCTCCGATCGCTTCAAGAGCATGATCGGCGTCGACACCAGCGAAATCGACATCGGTCTCAGGAACCAACGGTTCGACCTCCACGACTTCCTGAGGTACGTCTACTCCGGCAAGTTCTCCGAAAATCATGCCGCCATGCTGAATCTCCTGAACGTCTACATAGCGTCCGTCAGGTACGAAGTGCCGACCTTGGCGGAAAAGTGCCTGGCGCTGATTCGCTCCAGGATGGATCTGAAGAACCTGAAGTTACTGCTGCAGAAGTCGCAAGAATCGAATGACATGGAGTTGCACAAGATTTCGGGTTGTTTCATGCGTAACAATAAAAATAGCATCAGGAATACCCCAGAGTGGGCTGAGATCAAGAAGGAATTTCCTTGCCATCCGATTTTTTTTTCTGAACCGGAACTCTGATTAAAACTGTCGGTTGGCAGTCATATATGTATTTTACTGTAGTAGTTTAGTAAAGGTACCTTTAGGGCACAGCTTCGATAAGAGTCCTTCAGCCACCATGTTTACCCATGAGCTCAAATGATAACACTTGAGCCAAGGTTTGTAGAGAGAGAAGGTTGGCTCATCCGTGACGTCACCCAATGGAAAGATTGGTCTCTGCCAATGGCAATGCTCGTACCGTTTGGTACGAGCATTGCACTTGAGCACTTGAGCATATTGCTGTGGGAGCTGTGGATAAACATGGCGGCTGGAGGACTCTTATCGAAGCTGTGCCACTTTGGTGTATGTTTTTTAATGTATTTTATTGCAATTATGCTTTTTTTAAAAATTGTCTGTTTTTATAATCTTACCGGCTTTTAATCATATTTATCTTATACTGATGAACAAGTTTAAGAAAATTATCTTGATCGTATTTTAAATTTACAAAATAAAATACTTGCTTTTTCCCAAGTTTATTTATTTTTTACATCAGAAATTTAATGTAGTGAATATTTGCTTATTTATTAATCTATTAAAATAAAATCTGTACCAAAATTTTTAACTTCATAAACATTAAAACTTGACCTTCGTTAAAAACTGATCTAATGATATAAAACAAAGTGAAGCCTAATGTAATTTAGTAATTAGTATTCCTTGGGGGAAATTAATTTTGATTTTGTATTAATTAATAAGGTGGTTAATTCTTAAAGTTTAATGTTGAATATTACAGGGTTGTTGATTAATTGTATTTTTTTTTTCGAATGAACCATTGTATATGTTTTTAAAATCTAAATCCAAGAGAAAAGTTAAGTATGCTTATAATTCATATATGTATTATTTAAAACATAAGCTATTATCCATCAGAAAGGCCAACAATATTGAAAATAATATAAATGATTACTAATCATTAAAATGATTTTCAATATTGATTAACTTCCGCCAATGTTATTCCTATGGTGCCACTTTTTTAACGATTGGACCTCAATTTTTAGTTTATAGCCCCCTTTTGTGATATGCCACGTAGGTCTTGGTGATGCAGCTACAGCTTCATACAACCACCCAAACCTACAATATTAAACCTCCTTCATATTTCAGCAGTGTAATAGGGCTATTCCATCGTCACATTGCGGGACAATAACTCCATCATCTCCTTAAAATACTGCCATAAAACTTGAAATAAATTTTAAGTAGGAATAAGAATATTTTTTAAGTTATACAGGGTGTCCCACGAAAAGTGGCCCAACCCCTATAACTTTTGAACCCCTACAGATATAGTCATGAAAGTGGGGTCTAGGTATAGTAAAGTGACCATGCCCTATCCGATGAGACAACTTTCAACGCCCTCTAGCGGAAACTTTAGGAGTTATAAGTTTTATTTTAAAAACTATGTGAGGTATGCGGAAAAAGTCAGTGACTAAGTTGTAAAGCAGCATCGATTCATTATAAATCGACACCTCCACCACAAAAATGCCTACAATAAAACTCATTAAACGCCCGTTTATTTAATTGTGATTTGGAACACTCCACCTCACGAAACGCTTAAAACGTTTGCTTGTTTATTTGAGGTCTCGAACACTTAACCTCACGAAACGCTTTTGCATGTGTGCACTTGGTGCTTGAAACGCTCTGTCTTGTTGGATATACTAATTAAGAGGCTATTGAATTTTGGATATTATTGTTTAATTATGCGTAATTGTGTGTGAGGTGTAAAATGTGCAACTCGATATTCAATCTAGAGTCCAAATGTGCTTTGTCGCGGACGGGAAGCACATACAGCATCAGCGGTAAATGTAAAAAGTTTATTTTCATGAGGTTAAGTGTTCGAGACCTCAAATAAACAAGAAAGCGTTTTAAGCGCTTCGTGAGGTTGAGTGTTCCAAATCAGAATTAAATAAACGGGCGTTTAATGAGTTTTATTGTAGGCATTTTTGTGGTGGAGGTGTCGATTTGTAATGAATCGATGCTGCTCTACAACTTAGTCATTGACTTTTTCCACATACCTCACATAGTTTTTAAAATAAAAATTATAACTCCTAAAGTTTCCGGTAGAGGGCGTTGAAAGTTGCCTCATCGGATAGGGCATGGTCACTTTACTACACCTAGACCCCACTTTCATGACTATATATGTAGGGGTTCAAAAGTTATAGGGGTTGGGCCACTTTTCGTGGGACACCCTGTATAGGTACGAAGAGATTTCAGGAATAGATACATCTTTACTAAATTGTTTTCTTGAATTAAAAATTAATTAATAAGAATCTGTCACGTGCGGGACACCTGAAGCTCTATTATTGATGTAAATTGCTTAACAAACAATTATTCTGGAAGTCAAAGGATCCAATCTAAATTAAGCATACTTGATTGATTGAGAAAAATTAATTTATATTGTTAAAAAATATAATGCATCTTGTCACTTGCGGGACACTTGCAAATAATATTGATGTACACTTTTTCAGAATGTCCCAACTCTATATAAATATGTAAAAGAAAACAACTATTTATTTTAACTTATTTTTGTACAAATTAGTTGTATGATCTAAAGTTTAATGATGGGATGTTAGAAATTACTTAGCATGGAATTGCTTTGTAAAAAATTTATGATTTAGTAATTGCTTAAGGATAATATGAACAGAATAACTATCAAAATACACAAATTATAGGTTTAAAAAGTTATATGCAAAATTTGAAGTCAGAATTATGTCCTGCATGTGTTGCTTCACGTGTGGGAACTGTGTTTGAATTTTTCTCCAAATGTAGATAGGGCACAGGATTATTTGTGTACAATACTTGGTTGCAACGTTTCTTGAACCCAGTACGTCACAAATGCGGAAGGAGAAATCGGTAAACACGAAGCCTGTTGTGTTGATAGGAGGAGTTTCGGTACGCAAATCGCGATTGAAAAGCACTATTAATACACGAGTTTAACGAAATAATCATATTTTTAAATTGACGTTCTTTATTTCACTCAAAATTCAGACACCGCGATGGGAACTACTTTGTTTATTAGTGACGTCGTAGGGTCAACTTAAGTAGACGACATTAGTCATTACGTCACTTGCTTGTTTGGAAACGTTGATTCTATCCGTGATCGGTTCCGTACAGATCCGTACGGATTTACTTCCAATCACGGAACCAATCACGGATAGAATCAACGTTTCCAAACAAGCAAGTGACGTCACACTAATGTCGTCTGTTGCAACCTAGTATAGACAGCAACGTTTCCTGAACCCAGCACGTCACTACGCGAAAGGATAAAATGGGTAAACACCAGGGGGGGCTCATCTGGCTCTCCGATTACTTTCAGCCAGGATGACGTAATCGGCTGGAAGGCGTTGAAGTTTTGACAGGAGTGACCAATCAGGGTTACATAGGGAAATCGCGGAGCTTCTTATAGGTATTTTCTTACGTAGAAGGGAGAGTAATATAAGACGCGGAAGGGAAAATATAGACCTGTGAACTTGCCTAAGCAACAAATCATATATTTAAATATCAATACATGTGATCAATATGGTTGCATTCAATTTTTTAACTTCTGATGGGTTAAAACTGATTAAAATATTTCATTGAATTAAATTATGAGTATCTTGTTTTCCTTCTCATAAGCAACTTGAAGAACAAGTTTATAGCTTACCAAATAGTGGATTAAATACACACTATGAAATTTAAAACTGATTCCTATGCATCGGAGGTTCATTACTTAAATCAATAGTGATCGATTTGTAACAATATTTTAAAAGTTAAACAAATTCCCACTATCTGTATTTTAGAAAATATACAAAGAAAATACCGTTTTTTAAAGCAGTATTTAGTTACAATCCGATACTTTTAGATCACTAAAAAATCCTCAAATTGTGAGCTATTTTTGGGTTGTTCTTCTTTTGTATGTTTTGTATAAAATTGATTACGCTACTAATCGCTTTTATTACTAATTTATTAAAATTCAAAGTTAGTTTATTAGGTACTAATTAACCTGATCTTACTGAATTTATTATTCTAATGTATCTTATATTCTGATTATGATTGTAGTAACACTGATCTATCTAAGACATATTGATCAGTGTTAAAACAATCACATAATCAGATGATAATAAATGATCACTTAGATTCTAAGTGATAATTACATGAAGAAAAAATCAAATAATCTGTTGATTTCGAATTCAATTTTGATTAAACATGACAAACATGAAGGAGATAATTTATTGGGTATAAACCTTCACCAACTTGCCGACTCCCACATACGATCGCCGAAAGAAACTCGAACTGAAACAGTTAGTTTTGAAGTTGGATCAGTGTTCCAAAGTTACGATATTATCATTTTATAAGATCTCCAAGGTGGGGTCACATTGATCCTGTTTTAGTGTAAAATTTGAATAGTCTTTAAATTAAAAAATGATACATAATAATAATTAAAAAATATTGCCAAGCTTTAATAATATAATAATTAAGTCTATAAATTGCTGTTAGTATTTTATTTCAACTCTTTTCAGTTTCCATGAAGGGAACTAGAAATATATTGTCCCTCCCAAATCAAAATTGCTTTTATTCTAAAAGAAATTAATATGTTCCTAAAACCAATCTATGGATTCCTCTTGCCTTTGGGACGATCTACTTCGGTTTCTTACTTCAAATTAACAATAGATATTCATTCAAAAAACCCTTTCAAACATTCACGAAAACCCTTTTAGATTCATATCTTAAATGCTTCAAAACTGAATTGTTGGATCAAAGTTTAAATTTCCCTCTCTCCTGTCAAAAAAAAATCCCTATTCTATCTGACCCAATCGAAGGAGAAGCTGGGGTATCACGCGAATTACGTAATCGGCTAGAGAGCAGTACGTCACACGAATTTTCGTTCCTATGTGAAGAGCCAACCTTATCTTATTCTATTAACCTTGGGTAAACACAAAGCCTGTTAGGTTGCTTGGAGGATTTATGGTACGCAATTTGTGATAAAATTAAATCATAATAGTCAGTTAAAATATCATATTTAAATTGACTTTCTTCAATTCACTCAAAATTCAAACACCACGATGGGAACTACTTTGTTATAGTGACGTCAAAAGGTCAACTATCGTTGCTGTCTTAGTATACCCTAATGTGCTTAAGAAATGCCATTCAAACAAATAAAGGCCTAAAATAATTTTTGTGTTACGTGCGGGACACAATTATGCTGGTGTAGCTCTATTAAAGAGTCATATATCTTATAGATTAATGAAATTAAAAGATAGAATAATAATTAAAAAATTGATACCGCAAGTTTCATTTTATTTTCAATATAGTATTTTCTTTATCCGAAATAAATCAGTCTAAATGTGTTCTAAAGTTTAACACAAATTCTTGCACATGGCATGATCTTTAAACTGTTGTGTTGCCACTCCAGAAAAAGTAACTTCCTTTCTTTAAAATAAAAGCAATAAAATAGACGACATTAGTCAAAACGTCACTTGCTTGTTTGGAAACGTAGATTCCATCCGTGATTGGTTCCGTACGGATTGGTACGGATTTACCTCCAATCAATCACGGATAGAATCAACGTTTCCAAACAAGCAAGTGACGTCACACTAATGTCGTCTATTTAATTTTTTATCTTTCGGTAAATATCCAAGATGACTGACTCTGTGAACATGTTTTTATATTTTATTTTCAAATTAACTCAAATTACCTGTTTTCATGGAATGGACCAATAGATTACTATCTAGGACAAATGAGTTATCTGGCAAACGTAGTCGGGATTATGAGCTGTCGGCAGTTGACCACGATTCTTATAGACCGGGAGCCAGCAACATATTTTGTCAGTCATTTCCTCTCAAGCGATATTTGGTGGAAAATTTCAGGGAGTTGTATCATAAAGCCTGGGGAGCTTCAGCTGCTTGTCCGTGGGTGGGTTGAGCGGTGGGAGCCCCCCAAACACTCCCCCCCCCACACAAAAAAAAATTAAAATTTTCAGTCATTTCCTCCCGGCTAAAACTTTGATACATTATAGTAGACCCAATATCTAGAAGAAAAAAATTCGTCAGCTGGCCGTAGAACGGTGGAATAGACGTCAGCTGGTCGTTTTAACATTTGGAGCGTCTTCCTCAAAGATTCTTATCAATGAAACTAGCGATAACTTGAAGTACTGTGGAAACCCAACCGCTTCATTCATTGATAAGAATCTTTGAGGAAGACGCTCCAAATGTTAAAATGACCAGCTGACGTCTATTCCACCGCCCTACAGTCAGCTGACGAATTTTTTTCTTCTAGATATTGGGTCTACTATAATGTATCGAAGTTTTAGCCGGGAGGAAATGACTGAAAATTTTAATTTTTTTTTTGTGTGGGGGGGGAGTGTTTGGGGGGCTCCCACCGCTCAACCCACCCACGGACAAGCAGCTGACGCTCACCAGGCTTTATGATACAACTCCCTGAAATTTTCCACCAAATATCGCTTGAGAGGAAATGACTTACAAAATATGTTGCTGGCTCCCGGTCTATTACGTCACTTTTTTCAGGGACCGACTTAATAGTTTGAGGGCCCAAGGGGGAAAAGACATTTGAGGATCCCGAGATGTCTCAAACACTTCAATTTGTTGGACTTAAAATAACAAAATCAATCACCTTTAATCCAAGTGTAAAAACTGAGTAAAAAGTGTTTATTTGAAAACTTTACAACCTCTATAGAGCATTTTCAATCACATGACTCGGACCTAACAACGGCCTTAGCAACAGAAGATGTTACAGTTTTTTGCCCTACAGAGGTTAACAGTTACAGAAAATGACTAGCCGTGGAATTCTTCTATTGGAGGATTTGCAATCACGTGATCCCATACCTAAAAACCGCCTTAGCAACAGATAAACAATGGCCTTAGCAACAGTTAAAAGCCCTACAGTAGATACACAGTTAAAAGAAAATAACCGGTAGTGTGACGTCACCTGAAAACACTCTATAGCATCGATTTTAAATTCATTTTAGAGAGAGAGTAAATTTATTTTACTCTTTCACATTTCCTTAGCTTTTTAAGCGAAATGGGGGGGGGGGTCCTTAGCAAGTGCCCGCAGTGTTATTCCTAGGATTTTTTTGGAGGAGTAAAATTACTCCTTGACTTTTTTAGGAGGAGTGAAATTGAATTATGAGGAGTGAAATACGGAAATAGTATGAACTACATATACAGACACAAAAACCGCAATCAAACTCCCTAAGCATCAGAACAATAAATGAAAAAAATTACTATGGCTGTATGAAAACACAATGAAAGTGTATGATAATTGGGGAGCCGTGGCTTTTGGCAATTTTGGCTTTGGCCAGAATTCGGGTGGAAATATCTCCGCTGAGATCAGTTGGTGTTATGTATAGAAAAATATTATTTGTTGATTTCAGTGGGGCATGGTGCATTTTTAAGCTAAACTTTTGTGGAAAAATTCAAAGAGTGAAAATACTCCTGGCTAGTTTTTTAAAGAGTATTTCCGGTTTTCAAGGAGTGAAATACTCTCTCAGAGGAGTTAAAAATATCTCTGAGTGCCCATAATCACTCCCAGAAATCAGGATCTGTTTCGTTTGTCTTCTCAAGTTGTAATATTTTTAAATTTATTCCAGCCATTTCATTTTTTTCTAATTCATGCTTTACTCTGCTTGCTATTTAGATTCTTATTACCTATATTCAATTGCATTCGAAAATTTTATCCTTCAGGAAATTTTAGCTTGGGACTTTAAATGTAGGCATCTCACAAACATTGTTTTTTATGGTCACCAACAGACAAAACAGAGACCCTGTATTAGGATAAAACCAGTCTGAGCTGTTATTCTGAAGCTTGTTTTAGTTGTAGATTCTGATCTAAAAATTATTGTTTTCAAAAATTTACTTTCAACTGCAGAATAACTAATAACCTAAGACACTTCTAGACTGTTAAAAAAAGACACTTTATTGTCACACTTGGTATATCAACATCTGTTCAAAACAGTAAAACGAACTCTCAAACTGATAAAAATGTATACTATATACACACAATTGAAAAAAATATTTATGTACAGAGACTAAGTTCTCTAAATTCACATCAACAAGCGTTGATGTCAAGCTCTAGGTACTGATTCCTTCCTATTGTTGTGTTGGGGGATCCACATAAAACTGTAACTAGTGGTTGAGAGAACCTTTTTCTGTAGAGAGAAAATTAATCATGAGATAAAAAATTCAAATAGTTCTACAAAATCCTTTGAAGTGAATTTAATAATAGTAGAGCCTCAATAGAGCAACCTATTCTGAGACCAACATACGATCGTTTTAACGAAGTAACAAAAATTATTGATATTATGGTGATAAATAATCAGTACTTAGGCTGGGCGCACACTAGCGACTAAAGTCACGGCGACCAGGATTACTAGTATCAAAAATATCATTAGAAAACAATAGAGCATTCGCACATGACGTCACAGGCTTGTGACGTCAGAGGCTTGGATGACAGACAGTATGATGGAAAACTATAGGATGCACATCGTTTATTTGTTTACTTTTGATGTGAATTTTGAAAAATAAGGATGTTTTATGTTTTTCTCCAAAGTTTACTTTAAAGTAACCTTTATTTACTCTAAAATAGCATCTCTGCATATTATAAGTCATTCAATAATACTACATTTTATATTTAGCAGTGTTCTAATTGCTGAAACCATTTCTGCCAGTGTTCTAATTGCAAGTACCATTCGCAATGCTACTAACATATTTTAAAATTCTTAATTATTTATTAATTATTCAATTTTTAAATTCAGTATCATATTATAAGTATTTTACCGATGTATCGGACTCGCATATTGTTCTAACAAATGTAAACAAAAACATGTCACCTCGTAATAAGTCTTTTTCTAAATTTAGCTTCCCACTAAAACACAAAAACATATGCACTTACCTTCAATAACTATTATTCTTTCGTTCCGATCTTTAACCGAGCCTAAAGAATCTTTTTAAATGAACTTTTCTTATAAAAACTAAATGCAGCGCGTATTCTCTATGGGAGCCTAATGTTAAAGAAAAGTTGTCTATCCTCCAAGCCAGCTTGATCACGTGATCGGAGACACGTGATTGAAAATGCTCTATAGAGCATTTTCAATCACATGACTTTACCTAACAACGGCCTTAGCAACGTTGTTTTTATCCTCCAGTGATGTCATGTGCGAATGCTGCTATTGGATACTTCTATGTCCCGCCCCTAACAACAGCCTTAGCAACGTTGTTTTTGTCTTTGTCACCGTGACAAAAGTCGCCCGTGCGCGCTCGCCCTTAATTACCGGTCATTGTAACTACAGGGTCGCTATAGCGGGGGACGTTGTAAAGAGGTTTTACTGCTTTTATGTTCTAACGTCACCCTCTGATGTTGTGCAAACATTATTTTAAATATGTTTCTACTCAATCCGATCATTCATACCTTCCTTTGACAAATTTATATACTATGTAGTTTTCTTTTAGTCTTAGTATTCCGTTGTAGACCATCAGAAAATAAATTCCGCTCCAATACATCACATCATTACAAAAGGAAATATTTATATTCACTTGGGTAAATGCTCAATATTACTTTTCATAATGCTACGTAAATTAAATTGGCAACGTAAAAATTTGTTACAACATGACTTTACTTAAATAACAAATTATTCTTTAACTCTTCTCTTACAAGGAAACGTTCTCAGGGTGAACTCACAGAATTGGATGAAAATTTTACAGGCATAAGAAGATAGCTAAAGAAACTTACTGTGAAAAAATTAGCTGCTAAATTTCATTAGGAAAGGAGTAAATTAACTTTGAAAATTGGGTTCTGAGATGCCAACCACATTCAGTTATCACCACTTGGCGACTTGGCGAATTTTCTATCAGATGGAATGATTAAATTTGTATTTAATGTGAAATTGAGATATTTTGTTAAAAGTACTTCAGAATATCCATTAAAACAACAGTTTTTTTAATTAATTTCCTTTCCTTTAATTTAATTTTCCTCCTTTAATTCATTTTTAATCCTTTTTTGCATTTGATGAAAAAACGCGGCCAGTTTATTCTAGTATTTTTTGGCACAGAGCCAAAGGAAGCATCCTCGCCTAGTAGGGTTACATTTGGCGTTAAATATGGTAATTTTTAATAATTTTTTACAGCTTTTCTACTGTAATTTAGCAGCTAATTTTTTTACAGAAGGTGTTTTGAGTCATATACTAACCCCTGTAAAATTTTCGTCCAATTCTGTGAGTTCACCCTAGAGAATGTTTCCTTGTTAGCTGTCCGTACATTAGAATAAAAATTAAAGATCGAATTATTTTTATGCAAGCACATTCCTTCATGATGAAAAAGGTGGATGAATACTTATTTCGACCACAACCAATTTAAATTAGCATTTTTTTTATATTTAGAAATAAATAAATCAAAAAATAGCTCATGTGGTGGGAATAACTTATCCTTAACGGAGCTTCATCGTGAAACATTTTAGAACAGCAAACTAAGTTCATTACGGACATTTCTGGAGAAAAGGTAACAAAACAACTTACAATAAAAGGAAAACATTCTTGGCACATTGCTTTTAGAGTTACCATTTGATGAACAGTAAAAACAAATTGTTACGTTCATTAGAATATTCCATTGAAAATTCATTTGCAAAACAATAATCCAGTAAAAGAAACTACACAGTGTGAATTTTCCTGCAATGATCATTGCCAATATGACGATTTTTTAATGCTTTCCTGTTATCCAATCAAAACAGTGCAATATCAACTACGAAAGAGGTTTTTAGTTACAGGAAAAATATAACTTCAACTTATATATCTTTGGTAATTGACATTATACTCTTCGTGTGGAATGATACTCAGCGCACTCGCGTGGAATAACCTCAAGTACCTACATTTTTAAAGCGCAGCAGAGTGACGTCTTTTGCTCTAACCGTTTCCTCTATTGTTGTAAAACAAGTAATTGTCTGATGGTAGTTCTATTCTAGATCATTCAGGCAATATTGGGTCATTGCGCAAAGTATTTGGTAAGACTTAAAAAAGCAAATTAATAAACATACTTAAACAATGACATCGTTAATTCCAATAACCTTTTCACCAAGGGTATTATCATATTTTTAGCACTTATGTATTTGTTTTCAATTTATGATGTTTGCCCTCCGTACATATTATACAGGGTGTTTCTACATGTGCGTCCAAACTCTGCACAGGCATATTCTTTGCGTGAATACCCAAAGAACTATCCACTCATATTTTTCGAAAAAAAAAAAAGAAGAAAAATGCCGTCTCATCCGGTTTACGCTAAAAAAAAGGTTCATGGAAAACGTGAAAACAATTATTCGGATGTTTGTAGATTGAGATGCTTAAAATATGCATGCGCGTGCCGTGTAATAAAAAAAGTAATTTTTTTTTTAACAGATATGTCGTCACCATTTTTCGTAAAATAAAAGTATGTGAAGGTATAGTTCTATGGGCTTTTTATCTATACTCCACGCAAGGAATCTTTCTGTGCAGCCCTATTTTAAACACCCTGTATTTGTATGACCCTCTCCAGTCTAAGCCATCTTAGCTTGTTCTAAATGCCTATGGCTGGGGAGGGTCATACAAATCATACATCATAGCCATCTAGAACAAGCTAGATGACTATATGGCTTGTTCTACATGGCTATGACTGGAGAGGGTCATACAAATCATACATCATAGCCATCTAGAACAAGCTAGATGGCTATTTGGCTTGTTCTAGATGGCTATGCTCCAGTATACTCACATGTTGGAATGCAGGTCGATGGGCACCACCTCTATCTTCCTGAGGTTGAGGCCCGAAGCACCGAAGGCGGTGGCGGCCACGTCGGGCTTACCTGAAAAGCCCCACCACACCTTGGCGCCTTGAATGCTCCCTATGGGGAATCGGGTGGTCGCCAAGTACACGTACTGTCCGCCGGGCTTCAGGTCAGGCGAGGCCCTGGTGGAACAGAAAAACACAGTTGGTGATAATAGCATAAAACAGTAACTTCGGGAGGGACTTTAAGTTATCCACTACTTCGGATTAAGGAAGTTACCCATTATAACTTTATCCTAAATCAGTGGATCCCAACAGGTGGTCCGTAAGAGTATTGGAAGTGGTCCGTGAAAGGGCCTGGTATAGCACAAAAAATTCTAATAAATGAAAATTTGAGAGGATGGAACAATAACAGATTGAATTATATCCATGACGATGACTTTCGGCTGACTAATTTTTGGGCATAAAAATCCTCACTAAATTTTTAAAAATACTTTCCAGTTCTATAAATACATAAAGTGAAGTCAAAAGCTCTGAAAAAAATTTTTTTACAGGTTCTAAAGATTTAATTTCATCACAACTGTAAATTACTATCACTTTAGTGTGATAAATTCTTAAAATGGAATAAAAATTTCAGAGCATTATATAAATTTTCCTGCTTAATTAGGGAAAATTAACTTTTATCTTTTAATTTTGTGAGGATTGAAGTGGTCCGTTGAAGTTCCAAAGTAAGGCTTATTGGTCCGCGGACTTCTACAAGTTGGGAAACACTGTCCTAAATCCATAACCACAGAGAAAAAGCTACTACAGAGAAAAATACTGCACAAATTCAACCTTTTCTAGCCACAGAAAAATGCACCGAACATTTTTATGAGTTGACTAATACTCGCATTCATAAAAAGTTTTATAAGTATAGGTACTTGCGTATTATCCCGTCGACCGTTCAGCGACGGTCAAATTCAGCGGCACATCTACAGAACAGTCAATGGGCTGTGATAATGTTTTCGTATTCACGGTCGACGGGATAATACGTAAGAACCTAATTATATTTTCGGTTTGGAGACATTGATTAAAAGTTACAATTCCGTTAGTCCTCGCTAAATATCGCCAATATCCAAATCGCTAAATACATCCAAATACCAACAAATTTTTCTGACTTTTATTAATAAACTGAATAGTTATTGATGTAATTAAACATTTTAATTCAGGAGTTTGAAATTATTTATGAATATTTCTACTTTTTGTTGTCTAAAAAAGAACCGGGCGATATTTAGCAGGGACTCAAACGGAATTGAACCGATTAAAACTTTATAGGAAAAATAAAAAAGGAATCAAAATAGCTTTATTTAAGTTAATGACGTAAAAATTTTACACTTTTTTTTATCAAAGAGGGCACTAGAGCATTTTCAATCACATGACTCTGACCTAACAACGGCCTCGGCAACAGAAGGTTTGCAGTTTTTTGATGGTTAACAATTACAGAAAATAACTGGTCGTGGAATTCTTCTATTGGAGCATTTGCAACCACGTGACCCCACACCTAACAACCGCCATAACAGATACCTCTTCGCCTAGCAACCGCCTTAGCAACAGGCGCATTTCCCTACAATAACTGGTCTTGACATCAGCTGAAAACACTCTCAGAAGAATTTCACATACATTTGGCTTATTTAGGTTAAATATAACTACTAGATCCATAAACTAACAAAAATCTCCAGGTCCCCGATTACGTCCAAACCTTGGCCTTACGCGTCATCTCCATCAGTGAGGCAACCAATCGGAAATAACATCTTCCGCAGTTTCGTAATACTCGCCAACAACATCATATTATCAACAATAAAATTAAACGCTCTCACACCCAGAACTACCTATACTCTCTTACATTGAAATATTGGGATTCCACACATTAAATCCCAGGAAGACTACATGCTTATGAACGAAGCAGCCTTGAATGAACTGATGAATAATCGAATTTCGGACTGTGACGACCTTTGAACGTGATCGGGGTATTCAATACCCCAATCACGACCTTGAAATTTCTTTCGTTAGTAATTAGAAATTCATTAATGAGTTCGCATCCAGAAAACTTTGTTTATTTAGTTGTTTTCAATAGACGAAGACCCTTTCACGTTTCTGGCCACGAGACTGTTTTTTAGTTTGTTGCCATGCCAGTTTTGACTATTAGTGATCGAAAAAAGACAATAATTGGTCGTCTGGCCACGTGATGCTCACGGTACAGAGAAATGTGACCTGGGAGAGACGGCAGTTGGTAGAATATTCGAAATGGACCGAACTAATGATGCCCATTCCTGATATTAAATATACAGTATGCATTTTTACAGTGAGGTTAGCCACAGAGAATTTTTTTAGGATGGGTAATTATGTGTGGTAAACAAAGAAGGATAGGTTGAATAACTGGATTAATCAACAACTGAGGGAAAACGTAGGGAATATTTTATAGACAGTGGGATAAAATGAAATATTATCAAAGATGGCTTTGCCAATCGCAAAGACTAGGGATCATTTTCAAAAGTTTATTTATAAATTCTACAAAAACCTATGTTTTTCGAGAAGTAAATAATATGGACAACATCAGGCTCTTAATTAGCTTTTTTTGTTTCGGATGACTTTTGCTTAAAATTATTTCTAACCCTCCATCCCGCTTACATTATAGAGCATTTTCAATCACGTGTCTCCGATCACGTGATCAAGCTGGCTTGGAGGATAGACAACTTTTCTTTAACATTAGGCTCCCATAGAGAATACGCGCTGCATTTAGTTTTTATAAAAAAAGTTCATTTAAAAAGATTCTTTAGGCTCGGTTAAAGACCGGAACGAAAGAATAATAGTTATTGAAGGTAAGTGCATAAGTTTTTGTGTTTTAGTGGTAAGCTAAATTTAGAAAAAGACTTATTACGAGGTGACATGTTTTTGTTTACATTTGTTAGAACAATATGCGAGTCCGATACATCTGTAAAATATTTATAATATGCTACTGAAACTAAATATTGAATAATTAATAAATAATTAAGAATTTTAAAATATGTTAGTAGCATTGCGAATGGTACTTGCAATAAGAACATTGGCAGAAATGGTTTCAGCAATTAGAACACTGCTAAATATAAAATGTAGTATTATTGAAAGACTTATAATATGCAGAGATACCATTTTAGAGTAAATAAAGGTTACTTTAAAGTAAACTTTGGAGAAAAACATAAAACATCCTTATTTTTCAAAATTCACATCAAAAGTAAACAAATAAACGATGTGCATCCTATAGTTTTCCATCATACTGTCTGTCATCCAAGCCTCTGACGTCAAAAGCCTGTGACGTCATGTGCGAATGCTCTATAGGATGAATGTAGCTTTTTACACTCTTCAAAAAGGAGGAGGTTATCAATTCGTCGAATATAAATGTCCAATCTTTGCCACGCCCTTTTGGTGTGTTGTTCCACTGGACCGATTTGGACGCGGTTTTTTTGCAATAAATTATAAATATTTTGAAGTTGGTCCCATTTTAATTAAAACGCCCTCTAGCTGATACCAGTGGAGTTATTTAGAACACTTAACAGGTTGAATTTGAATTATGTTATACTTTATGTTATATTTTCTGAGTTGTACTAAATTCCCATTAGTAGAGATATGGGTCTGGGGGTCCTCTCCATTAAGTTCTTAAACTTGATCCTTGAAAGTAGTGCTTTAACTTCTATTGAGCACTTGGGACCCTTTGAACCCGTTCCAGCTGTTCCTTGTCTTACATTGAAAAGTTTTGAAGGGGGAAAAACTGCACATAAATTGTCAAAAATTTCTAGGACCCCCTAATCCCCTTTTGAATATGGCTCTGATGGACATTATATATGATGAATTAGATATTAAAACATAATGACTTTGCCAACCACACAAGTTTAGGAAACTATTTTAGATTGGTGAAAATTATCTTCATTTCATACTATATTCTACCAAAAACTTAATATTATCTAACTAGTCTTCGGTAAATTTGTGAGTTTCTTTACCAGAATGTTTCCAGAGTAATCGTTAAGCTAAAAATTTGGCATATATTTAGTTTTTCCAAAAATATTAAAAGCAAGTCTTACTTGTCATCTAAGTTCAGTCGAATCAGTTTGCCACTTTGAGATTTCACCTCAAGGCGTATGACTCCCGGATTGAAACCAGATTTCGTGGAATCATCTGGAGAATCGTCACAGAAACCGTGACAGGCTGTTTCAACTATCACTTGATACTGAAACACTAACAAAAACCTATTATTATCAAAACAATATTGCATAACATTTATAGTAATAAGTAAAGAGTATCTAAAATATTGAAATGGTTCTGAAACACATGGTAAGATACTGAAAATGTTAAGTTTTCGACAGTTTTTGAGATATCTTATTTCTCTGTGTAATGGGTTTTCAATTTATTCTGATAAGATACACCCTTCTTTGTTTGAGTATGTCAGGTGCCTTACAAACATTATAGGTATTAAGCGGAAACTGATAATGCCTTTTTCGCTAAGGAAGTGTAGATTTAAATGAATCGCCAGTTTAAAAATAGGAATAAGTCCAAGAAATGGTAAATTTACTTTTTGTGCACAAAAAAAATCTCCAAGCCTTACTCTACTCATGGGTGTAAAAGAGGAAAAAAAATAACTACCCCCTATCGGCCGAGGCCCCTTGAGTTTGACAAAATCAATGTCCATTCATTGTATTTTTTGATTAAATTTGAAATTTAAGTTAATTTGTCTTTAAATTAAAATTTTATTTTAATTTAAATAAGTTTTCTCCTTTTTTTTTATCCAATGAATGTTTGACTCCTTAACCCGTAGCAGGGGACGTGACGTCTCACAGACCGCTCAACATTTTCCTCCCCTTCCCCCTACCACATGCTGGGTCGAATTGAATATAATTTTCTCCTACCTTCCCCTTACGTGACCTTGAGACTGACCCCTTCTTATCAGCAAGTTTTTCCAAGTACATCCGTTCGAAATTCCACAAATTCTTTCCCACGCGGTCCACCAGACCGCAGGTCCCACTCAGTGTAACTGTTTTTGTCCAGACTTAGTACGCATGGCTTTGAAACTCGGTCCGCGGAGATTAATTTATCCTTCTGACCCTGGTTATGCGGAAGAGGTGAAAAAAATTATATGAAGTTGGGAGTGATTTTAGAGTGGTAAAGGTAACAGTGAATACGATTTCTGTGAAAAATTCTAAATTTTTTGCTTCTAAAACACAGGTGAAAAACTGATACTTCATGTAGTGCCAAAATTTTTTTGTATTGTTCTAAAATGAATTTTTTCCCATTAAACTTAAAAAAACTTTTTAAACTTTTCTTTTAAACTTAAAATTCAAAATTAAAGTTCAGATTTTTTGGCTTGATTATTACTACGCACATTTTGGTGATTAGCTGCATTCGCGCAATCCCACTTGTCGTATGTTTATTACTCTAGTTTAACTGTGATTGCAACCTTTCTAGTATTTTAAATATTGGATTGGTTTTGTTTCCATCTGGGTGTTGGGGCTTGATATTATCTGCCGATTTTGGCGGATGATATTCAGAAACACCCCCTCTGTCTGTGTCCAAGCCCCCTGATGAAGAGACATGGACGGAGTTGTGAGTTTGAATTTTGTGGATCTTTTCCATTTAAAACTTGCATTACATATTAAATAATAAAAACAAAACAGTTAATTCATAATAGATGCGTTTTATTTCAAATTATAAAGAATTTACTGTACAATGTGGTTTCTATCGAAAGATTTAAGGCTCTTGGAAAATTGTCTGTGAAAACTTTTATTTTATCATAAAGTTAACATATATTTTTCTATGAAGAGATAAATGTTCCAAGAACAATGTACTGAAATATCAGAATCATATCTTAATTAGAAAATTTTTAAAAAATATAACGTTGAGCGGTCTGTGAGACCCCACGTCCCCTGGTATGTTCTATTTTATCACCTCCCCTGTTACGGGGTAATGACTTAGTTTCCTAATTATTTTTAATTCAGTCATTCTATCCTTCCCTTCATCTATCCTTTTCTAATCATATTGAATAATAAATCAGGATCTACTCAATACGTGGAGGCAATTACTATGTGATAGGAGATCATAAAGAGCTTTCCCTTAAATTTCGTAACATGATGAAACATCGTACTCGAACTGGTTCCCTAACGTTGCAAGCGTAAAATTTCAAGATATTTTTACAAGTTTCAGGGCAATTAAGCACATGGTTTGGAGACTGAAATTTTATTATTGTCACGTTTACTCTGACAATTACAGAGAACTGGGGAAAATGGAGTCGCATAAACCTTAAGTAAGATTCGTGTTCTGAATTCTTATTGCGTTTCAATCACAGGTTTTCTTTAACTTAAGAAGGCGGAATGCACGCAAGAAAATCAGAACGCATGTGGTCCAAAAGTCCTTTGTCGCAAGAAAAGTTATGATGTTTCTAGAAATTGAGTTGAGAAACAGTTAAAAAGACGTATTTTACTTGGTAAAACTTTAGGGACTTGAAGAAGAATTTGTGATAACTAAAGAACGTTAGACTGTTCATTTTACCAATTTTAATAAAACTCGTACAGTCAACTTAACTTAATGCGATCACTTTTGTCCAATAGTAGAATGATATCATCCGATTGTTAATAATAAGCGATTTGATACTAGAAATTTCCAAACAGTAACTTGCGTATTTACTTTAAAATCACAACTATGTAGTCCTAATTCAATTATTTAAAACTGTTACCTATGTATTTTGTAACTTTTACATTCTTGAAGAAAAATATGGTCAGTTCTCCCTTTTTGAAGTGGACAAAGTACTATGTAGTCACACTCTAAGTACGCCTTACATTAAATCAGTACTTCAAACTCAGATTAAGCTCGTTAGCCAAACAGAACAGATACCAAATTTTAAAATGAATATAACATCTTTCTAGTCCTTCAGCAGCTTCAAAACAAGGGAAGAAACTTATAAAGGGGCCACATGAATCAGCTTCGCGGGCCGTAGTTTAGGCACCACTGCATTAAATGATATTCGGCTCTGAATCTATAAAGACTTCTTTAATTCTAAAGCTTTACTGATTGTTAGTAGTATGAATCCACAGATGCATAATTAGATGGAAGTTACTTTTTTTATCAAGCGCGGATCCAGCGGGGGGGGGTAACTGGTCAATTTCCCCCTCCCCCTGTGGGCACGGACCAAAACGAGTTAAAACCCTGCTTTTGGGGTCAAATTTCCAAAATTTTCTGGGGGAGAACCCCCCTTTTGTGTTTATAACAATATTATTTACTACTTTTTATATTAAGTTCTTAAACATGCAAATAGTATCTGAAAATGTATTAAAAAAGCTACATTGAACCTATTGGGGGCCGTCCCTTGACCATCTAGGGCAGAGATGACCGCTCATCTCTAGAATATCTTTGGAGGATGGGACCTTAAATCCCGTTCTAAAAGTTCAAAAATGACTCAAGAGACTACATTTTAAGGTCTAATTTAAAACATTTGGGAGGACCCCCAGACTCTCTTCCTTCCGTGGGGCGTCATATGAGCATCGTCAATAAAACTTGGATATTTTTGCACGAAGGTTCGCATTTGATATGTAAAATACTCGGGTGGAGAGACGTTAGGAAAAAAATTGGAAGTCAAAACCCTTCCCAAAAATCTTGTTGTACGGCCCTGTAGACGACCTAAAATCGGATTTTAAGGTAAAATTTTCAAAATTCTTCTAGGGAAGAACTCCCAACCTTTTTAAAATGTGGTTTTGTATTACATTACCCTACATCTTCATTTTGTTGTAACTTGGAATTTAAAACTCATCGGAATCGGAACGAAAAGCCCGCCAAAAAGAATGATTTGCCCAACTCAACTATCAGTTTGGCGGGCGCGGGACTGAGCGGAGCAGTCTTTATTTTTGTAGTGGCTCCATCTACTAACAAAGCGTTAAACGATATTGAGTTGGAAATTATGAATCAGTTTTAATAGATTTGAACTGAGCATTATTTTCTTTTTAGCATTATATAGGAAATAACATTACAAAATTTTAAGTTGTGCTGTCTCATTGAATAAATAGAATGTTTTAATATTATATTAACAATAGTTTTATTCATTGTTTAAATGGATATTTTTGTTACATAAAAGTTATTAAGCAGGATAGTATTTACAATAGGATATGAGTACAAGTAGCAAAGAAAAATCTTTGCTGCTTTATTTAATTTAGGATATTTGGGGTGGTGCCCTGTTATAAGGAGTTGACATAGTTTTGGAGAATGCAATTAGTTAATTTCTTCATTTGCATTAAAACCTATAGCATTCTAAGTTAAACTAATGTTAGTTCAGATTAGCAAAACTCATCAGTATTCCATACACATCATATCATCATTAGTATTCCATCACTATGCCATAGACAAAAAATGTAATTATACTAGACTGTAACGTTTCCTGACCTTATGAAACGTCACTAACATGGTTCCCAGCGCGGTGTCTGAATTTTGAGTGAAATGAAGAACGTCAATTTTAAAAATATGATTATTTTGTTAAACCCGTGCGTCCTTTTATCACGATTTGCGTACTGAAACTCCTCCTAGCAACCCAACAGGCTTCCTGTTTACGCAGTTTCTGCTTCCGTGTATTAAAATTGAATAAATAGTAGACCACTTACTACAAAACGGCTCCTCGTCCGATGTCTTGACGTAATACTCATGCTGAATCCCATGGGGTTCCCGCTCTACGTACTGGTCGCTGAGGTACCCCATGATAGCGCAGTCCCCTGCGTGGGAACAGTCGGCGCAACGCCCCTGGGCGTACGTCTCCCAGTCCCTGCAAGCCACGCCTATGGGCTGACACGCCCAACCGCCGTCGGACCGCCCTTCCAAAGGCGAGCGAATGCTGTCGATGAAGTATTCCACGGATCTGAAGTGGTCGCAAGTCACATAGTAGCGGGCAGCTGTGAAAATTCAAAAGAAATTCAGAACTTGGTAAACTGAAATTCAAAGTGGTTTTGTTTAAAGATTCGAGAATCTAAGCTCGTTTTAGTCTCTAATATTGATACAGGACATAAATTTGCATTTGACCGTTTAAGAAACCGTTTAAAAAAACTCCCTCTCTGTTACTTCTCCCAATGGCATCTTCAGTCTCTAAATGCGGACCCGCTGAAAATTTTTGTGGTGGCGCCATCTGTTCGCAAAATTAGATACTTAAAACTCTGCGTCTTTCAGAGGTCCTCCAGATATTTTTTGGGGGGTATTTTTGTCCCAGAGTTTATTTTTGTTAAATTTTAGATCTTATTTTTATGTTTTTTACCTTTTAATGATTTTTGGAAAAATCCCACTTTGAATTTTCAAATATTTTTTTATCATGCATTTACTCCTATTCACAGTGGTTTTTCAGAATCAATATCGCATAAGTTAATATCAGTTTGATGAAATATTCGAAATGTTTTGAAATTTTATGGAATAAATGAAATTTATCATAATCTTATTTTTAATTTATATTTATCTTATTTATCTTAAATTTCCTTCACTTTTTGCAAATTGGGAAAGATGAAGCGATTTTAATCCAGATTTTTGCTCTATAGCCCAACAGTACCCTCTCTAGATTCTTTATTGATATTCAAATACTGTGATCAACCTTTTAACCTATTAACCTATCAACCTTTTAACAACAGTGCTGATAAATAAAACTAAATTATATGTTGGAAATTATGACATAATACAGACCTCTGTGCAGACCAATTTTAGGGAGAATGGTGAAAGGCGAGCTGTGGCATCCAGGTTGGTCTTTTCCTCCATTCGGATAGAAATCCACGTGACCCACTTGGGATTTCATGCCTAGACCTGCGAAAGGATTCAAAAAATTAAATTTTTATTATCCATGAAAAATTGAATGAAAGACTCTCCTCACAAGCTATAAATAATTTAACTACTTCCTACTGTCTCAGATTAGCAATATACACATTAATTTTAGAAAAATAAGGATCACACTTAAGCATTCAAGACTTTAACCTTTTAATGTATAAAAAGAGTAAAGAAAAGATATTTTTCCTTAAAATGTAGATAGAACACATGTACCTTCACACAAAGAGCTTATTAGACCATCTTTTAGACTGCATTGACCCCTGGATTTGATATCGACTACTATGGGGGATAGATACCCTGTACTAAATGCATTATTTCTTAAGAAATAAGTTGCATAAAAACATCCATTCTAATCAGGGGTGTATTTAGGCATGTACATGTGACGTAGAACAAGGCAGCAAAACTTTTTGGAGCGACAAAATAACAGAATGTCAGTGAAATTCCTATTGCACATTTGCAATATTTCGTTTCGCAATCTTTATTCAACTAAGTTTTACTATCCGAAAAGAATTTCGGAGGGGGATATTGATATTTCGGGAGGGGATATGGGGTAGTTTTAGTGGTTTTCTATGGTCAAAAAAGGAAATTTTCTGAGTTCTGGGGTAGGGATATATGTATCCCCAAATCCCCGCTTTGGTTACGCCCCTGAAGGGAAAGACCAATTTTTTAGGACCACAAGCATATCTTTCTTAGTCCAAACATAAAGCGAGTTATTTTGTACCCTGTATTTTCTTTGATTTCATTTTACATCCTTTTTATTGTGAGTGTATTGATGTGTTTGTTTGTGTTAACAAAAAAAAAATCACAACCATTCTAGAGAACAGCCGGGCCTAACGAGGTATTCCCAGGCTTCAACCTATTGATGCAGAGTACCGCTCATTAAAAGCAGATTGCGTTAATCGCAGAGGTGACACAACACTACAGCGTCCCCCCATGCATGCCAACGAGAGGGGAACGGCGGGAATACCTTCCAGCAGACCGTGTCCGGCGTCCGTGTGGATTGCGTCCACGTAGTCCGCGTCCGAGGGGTCCAGTCGCTCCTCCAGAGGGACGTCGTAGAAACGGGGGCCAGCGGGGTCCAGCGCTGAAAAAAAAACATAGGGGGTTAGCTTCATGTAACCAAGTAGGGGTGCAGAATAATATGCAGTTGTGGGGAAATTTTTGCCCAAGTTTATAAAGAAAAAATTCTACAAGTCCAAGTTGCTCGTATAGTAAGAAACATTTTGGCTGGATACAATAATCATACCCTCCAAATTCTACGGAAATTAGGTGAAAATTACGGTTGCATAGCGTGAATGCCTGAAAATTTGTTTTCCTTGCGTTTTGACGAATATGCAGGAAAAACAACGTATCCGTGACGGGATAGGTGATTTTCGCTAAAATTCGCGTTCATGTTTAATCACAATCACAGCATAATAAACAATAAGTCATATTGATTAGCATTTATATCAATACATAATTTATTATAAATGCTTAAATTAAAGGCCAAACTATAGCAGCTATTACAAAAAAAGCTTTAAAAACTATACCGATATCACTGCTTCGTAACTGTGAAGTAAATTTTAAAACTCTAGTTCTCATCTTTTCTGTGAAATTAAGTTTCACACGCTCGGGATAACAGAGCATGGGAATGGGAAAACTACTTTAAATGAAGAAGAGAGAAAAATGTGTATGGCAAAAACAGAAAAATTGAGAAACAAAGGTGTAATAAACGGTGGGAGAAAATGACGATTTTGATTTGGTAATAGTTTAATGGCACAAAACCCAATTAGGGCATACGCGCCAAAGAAAATCATAAGAGAACCTAAGAAAGATGTAATTAGATAATTTGGATACGTATCCCAAATCTTAGTCATGTCCCTTTTGTACCCTGAATCAATGGTAATGTGCACGTAAATAAGGTCACGTATTTTTAGAATAATTAAAACAATCGATATATTTTAAAAACGTCCTTTAAAAATATATATTTCTAATCAATCTTGTAGTGACTAATATGAAATATATGAAAACTTTTAATGAAGCTAGAAACATTACCGGTTTTTCAATTTAAACGGGCAATTCTATCAACTGTAATTAAAACCACTTAGTAATTTAGTTACACATTTATATACCCCTCAATTACTTAAAAACTCTCATCAAATATATGCAAATATTTATACAACTGAATCAAAATTTCAAGCATTCATTGGTCAATTTTTACCCGCTATAAAAAAAACTGGTAGTATTGACCCTAGTACGCTCGTACCAAATATGTCAAGTTTACTTAACTGAAACTAGAAGTAAACGTAATTTAGACCTACACAACAAAAATTGGACGAATCTTGAACGTTTGTGCAGCTTGGTGATGTAATGTAGTGTGTGCAGCCTATCAATATTAGTACTTGGATTATGGTAGGATGGAGGTAATAAAACTGCTCAATGATTCCACATTATCAAGCAATCCAACCAACCCATAATCAACCAATATTGCTCCCAAAATCCAACCAACAAAAAATAGACCGCACACATCCCCAATACCAAAAAAAAACTCATCCCAAAGACAAAACAAGAGATTCTTCGGAGAGAAAAACCTAACAAAAAATTCGCTATGACGGCAACAACTAGGAAAAGCGCGCGAAACCCCGAAATAGCGGGCGGAAAACAAGAAAAAAAGCAACAAGAGAGAAGGGCGAGTCACCGGAAATCCTCCCCAGATGCGGCACCGAGTGCCCCACCAGCGCGGCAATGTGGCTGCCCAGGCTGTGCCCGATCAGGTGGAAGCGGCTGGGATCGGCTCCCGTGCTCTCCTGCAAGAGAAGATGGTATTTAGTGTGGGTCGTTTGGCAACACTTTGGATAGAAATTGAAAGAGTTTTTTTTTATGAATGGAAAGTGAAAGCTATTGGTTTTTTGTTGTTATGATTCGAGAGCTTTAACTAAGACTAATTAAATACATTGAAATTAAAATTAATTTAATTAAATTTGAATCTCGCATGGATACTTTGACTTCAGGAGAGCTATGTGCATTTTTTTTTTCAAATTCTCTTTAATCATTTGCAGCAATAGATATAGGTGTGTAACCATAACCATAGATTATCTATTCAAGTTTCACTTAAACTTTACTAAACTACAAATTGTTCTTTTTTTTAAATATTGTTAAATACACTTATTTCAAAAGGTTCTACCTTTATACAAGGATTTTTCTTGGATGAGTTTCGAAACAATAAAAAATGGGACTTAAAGTAGCAAAAATTTTAAAGAGATTAAATTTATCTAACTTTTCCATTCAAGTATGAGATACTTCAAAGAATGAAGTTGCTCTGACAGAAAAATATACTATGATAGTCAGGTAAAAAAAAGGGAATATTTTCAAAAAACAGGTTACTCTATTTTAGAGTTTAGTGTAGTAACATAACACAATCCAAAAATTCAAAAGCAAGCGTCAAAATTTCGCATCACAGTTTTTAAGTCAAACTAGCCATAAATAGTTTTTTTTTAATCTCTACATACCTGAAGAAACTGAATCAGTTTTGTCAACTCACTGGCCGTGATTTTCGAATTTTGAATGGCTTGGTAATAAGGAAACTCGTTCCCACACGACCAGTCGACGATTATCACATTGTTATCATCCACCGCCAAGAACCTCGTCTTCATTCTCTGCAAAAGAAAAAACGAAATACCGTCTGTCATAGTGTGGAGAGCAGAGATAGGATCTTGAGCATCTCAGTGCTCTTCCGCATCCTATTGCTCGATAGCTTCTCTTTGTGGTTTAGAATAGCTCTGCTCTTCAGTCCCCTTCTAGAAAGGGGATGAAGAGCAGAGACAGGCTCAAGAGCAAAGGGATGTTGAAGAGTAAAGATGATGCTCGAGATGCTTAAGAACAGAAAAGGATGGAGCAAAGGGATGCTAAAAAACAAAGGGATGCGGAAGAGCAGTGAGAAGGTCAAGAGCAGGATAGGATTTTCTTTCACTTGCGCTAACATGCTCAAGAGCAAAGGGATGTTGAAGAGTAAAGATGATCAAGAGATGCCCAAGAACAGAAAAGAGTAAATAGCAAAGCGATGCTAAACAACAAATGTAAGGTATGGAGCAAAGGGATGCTAAAAACAAAGGAAAGCTATGGAGCAAAGGGATGCGGAAGAGCAGTGAGATGCTCAAGAGCAAAGGGAGGTTGAAGAGTAAAGATGATGCTTAAGAGATGCTAAGAACAGAAAGGGGATGAAGAGCATAGCCATGCTAAACTACAAAGAGAAGCTATAGAGAAAGGGATGCGGAAGAGCAAAGGGATGTTGAAGAATAAAGATTATGCGCAAGAGATCCTGAAGAACAGGAAGGGAGTAAAGAGCAAAGCTATGAGCAAAAGGATTGGGAAGAGCAGTGAGATGCTCAAGAGCAAAGGGATGTTGAAGATCAACGATGATACTTAAGAGACGCTAAAGAACATAAAGGCTCTGAAGAGCAAAGCTGTGAGCAGAAGGATGCGGAAGGGCAAAGGGATGATGATGCTTAAGAGTTGCTAAAGAACAGAAAAAGGCTGAAGTGCAAAGCTATGCTAAACTACAAAAAGCAAAAGGATGCGGAAGAGCAGTGTGATGCTCAAGAACACTTTTCAAGAACTTGTATTGTTAAAGGGCAAATTTACGTATAACTGAATTGAACTGTGACTATTTGACTGGTGAGTATACTCTAATCTAGGGCTAGGGTAACCAGGCGTCCCGGTTTCTGCCTCGCTGACCGAATGTCCCACTTTTTCATTAAAGTCCCGCCAAAGTCAAGCTTTTCTGACAAAGTTTCATCAAACGAGAAAAATGTAAATAATATAGGTATTTGAGAGATCAGTGCTTTTTAAAAGGTATTTGTTTACCCTCTTTCCGAAACAAAAAAATGTATGGGTGTGTTTCTTGCAAAATTTATTATACCATGTGAGATTTAAGATCTTCCGTTTCATTAATGAAACGGAAGCATTGAAATCCGATGATCTCACCTGCATCCAGTCGCTGATGTGCATGTTGTCGACGAAACCGTGCAGGATCACCTTGGTGGGCAGAGAGGGGTCGAAGTCGGACTTGTAGAGGAGGTCGAGGTCATTGGGCACCAGGGGGCGCGGCTGGTCCGGGTGCGTCCGGGAGAAGAGCTGGAAGTGGGTGAAGTTCTTGCCGGACCCGATGCAGTGGATCCGGGAGGGCAGCTGGGAGAACAGCTCACCCATCAGGGCAGAGCCTGGAAAGAAAGAAATAGTTTTTATGTACAGTCTTTTGCAAACTTTCAATGGATACAGGGGGCAGAGGGATATTAAGGATACTTTTTAGTTAAAAAAGAAGTTAAAGCAAGACAAAAAGCTATTTACAGAAAGACAGCAATGCTTCTCCAATGCATGCAAAGACGGGTAAGCGCAGGAAACCTGCAAAATGAAACGACTGAACAGAGTTAAAATAGTGGCCTGCATTTTTAGATGATTACAGAAATAAAAGGTGAAAACTCACTAAAGTATGCAAGCTTTTGTATCAATTGTGTTATTGAATCAATGTATATCAATACCAGAAAAGTTTATTTTATTTAAAAATTTTATTCAACTTTTTGTTAAAATAAAAACATACATGGAAATCTATTTATATATAGTGAGTAATTTTAAATTTTAAAAATTAATGATCATATGCTAGTATCAAAACAGACGTGAAAATATTGATGATTTAAGACGTGGTTGAAGTTGAGGAGACATTAACACAACACATTTGGAAAAGTTTACGTTTTATTTTTCCATACAATATTTATCAATACAAATGAACGAAAACGTTTGAACAATCCATGGAAAGTGACCCCCTAGGCTTAAAAAAGGGCCTAAGACTGAATTTTTTTCAGAATCCACTTTTTACACTTACCGGAATGCCCTCCCCTTTAATCCGCGCCTGAGGGGAGGTGAGTAGTGTTAAATTTTGCTCATAAAAAGTGGGTCACGATGTTTAAAAGTTTGAGAACCCCTGGTCTAAGGGGAAATGAAAATAAAGTTATAGAAGACATTGAAATACTATTTTCGACCAAAAGGGGAACTATAGGGAAAATTTTACTGCGGATGAAATTCGTCAGGTATGAATAATACGAAAGTGTAAAAACAGGCATGCGAATCAGAGAGCGCATAACTTCCACTCGGATGCCCCCAGAAGTGGGTCGGCGGAGTCATTGGGGTCGAGCAGGATGAATGATAGGGGCAGTAAAAAGCGGGTGGGTTGTTGTACCTCCCTCACAAACACGACTGCTCTTTTTTTTGTTGTTGCCAAAAAATCGTGGTGAGATAATAAGCTGAACTCCTGAGAGAAGTTACAAGGATTTTTTGAGTTTGTATCATGAGGATTGTCGTAGATTTGCTTATAATTCACAGAAAAGAGATAGATAGAATAGAGAAGGAATGGATTAGATAGGGGTTTTCCAACTTATACAGTATACTATATACAAGTGTTCGAGGGCCGCAATCGAAAGCACAAGTCTAGTAGTGGGCCGTAAAATAATTAGGCGAATTTCATAGATTTCGGGGGATTGATAGTTTTTAGTATTGAATTTTTCTGGTGAGGGAGGGATGAAAGTTATTTAGACGGTAATACTACTATAAAAATTTCAGATGATAAACCTCTAACCCTATCTCGTTTGGTTTGGTACTGAGAGAGTTTTACTTAAAATTAGAGGTCCCCTCCTCCAGAAAGTGTTTAGATATTTCACTGAAAATATGTGGTTTTAAATATTTTTTTAGACACTTGATCTTTTTGTCTAACATTTAACCCCCTCCCCCTTGCTATACCAATGGGAATTTCAGAATAACTCCCCTTCCGTAAATAGGAATTTCTCTATTTTCATCATAGAAAACAACTATAAAACTACTCCATAACACAAGAGGCAAAAAAGGGATTTGGAGGTTCTCCCTCGTCGGAAAGTTTTTGAATTTTAGCATTACCAAAAAGTGTTCTGAAGCTACTATTTGGGGATTTTCGGAGGTTCCTCTGAAGGCTTCACTTCGTGGGCCGCACTCTGCGGCCCCGCCAATCGGAAATTCCTGGATTAGATTAATAAAAAATACCCGGTGATCCATGACAACTTTTTAAACCAAGAACTACAGTACAATATTTGAGAAGTAGAAGGATAATTAAAAGTAATTATGATACAACTTTTTTTTAATAATAAATTCAGAGGGTAAAAAAAACCTGTTTTTTTAGGAAAAAAGCATCAAAACACCTTTGATTGGGAGACAATTGTAAAGGGAAAAGTTTCTCCACAAAATTATTAAGAATGGCTCTGAGAAGGTTTAATACATAACATCTTGCCTTTGAAAACGATAAATTCTGGGGTATGAAGGGGGGTTTACACTTTAAGCTTGGACACAAAAAAAGTGCTCAGTTCCAACCAATAAGGTGCAAATAATACAAAAATTGTGAAGGAATGCATAATGGTAGGACTTGTCCTTTTCAAAGAGCTACCATACCACCAGAGTAAAAAAAAATCCACCAACTCAACTTTCTTTCACTTTCTATCGTGTCATATCGCGTGCATTTAAAACTGAGGTGAGCATTTTCCAATCTTCCCCACACCAATCTAAAGGTATAATTTGAAAGATACGATCGCACACACAACAGGTCGAGTGTTACGTTTGTAAACACCACACATCGCCTGAAGCCAAGGGGTTTTTCCCATCACCTATTACGAAATCGGACCTACACCTTGACATTGTATCCCCTTGAGAGACCATCGAGTATAATAGTCTTCTATCAAACGTTCAAGGACTGGAGTCCTTTATAAAAAATACACTATTGTAAGAATGTATCCAATTATTTTTTATGCTATCGTGGTCTTCCACAATGGTCGACGATTATTACCTATGCTTTGGGTTAAGTTAATGGGAGTATATGTATTGTTTATTGTTGATAGAGGAGGCAGAGGTATAGGGGTGTGCTGCTTTTTTTCGCTTGTTATTCAATGGTTCGATTTGGTTGGTTCCGTTCTTTATTTCATTTTAGGCAGTTTATTTTTAACTCATCTGATGCAAGTGTTACAGGCAATGTGATAAATCGGGCATTAATAATAATGCCCGAAGTGGAGGCGGGCAATGTGATAAAATTCAATGGCATTTATCAATGAAATTTATCACTTTGCCCCCCCCTCCACTTCGGGCCCGATAATAATGCCCTATTTATCACTTTGCCCGTAACATATGTACTACTGGCAGGCAAAAACGTTTATATAAGTTTTAAAAGAAGTTTATCCTTGTTTTCGAAGGTCGGTTAAACTTCAAAACCATTGCTAGGGGAAGGACTTAAGAACATCCCTTTAAAACACAGAACCCACTGTTACGCCAAAAACTTATGAATTTAATGCATAAAATGGTTCACATTCTTTCTGTTAGAATACGTATTATTACCTTTTATGTGCTGGTTAAATTAGTTTCTAAAAATAATGTCCAACCAAACCCCCTTCCGGGAAGGGGTCATTTAGGGGGGGCACCCCCCAAGGTATTCACTTTTATGTGAAAAATGGCTGCAAATCCCATAAAAATTCTGTAAGTTCCACAAGGAGCATCGGGTGTAACCTAAAAAGTCCCAAAAGGAGTTAAAACACTACTTTTGAGGGTCAAATTTCAAAAAATATTCTGGGGGAGGACCCCCAGCCCCCCTCAAAACTTTGACTTTCATTAATAACTTTTTCCCCTTGAAAATCCTAAAGTTTACAATTAACTGTTCTCTTCGGATGTAACTCAAAGAGCCTCGAAATGAGCTGAAACACTACTTCTTTAATAGGCAAATTTCAAAAAAAATTCTAGGGGATAACCTCGAGAAACTCCACTCTAAACTTTTGATGTCTGTAATACAGTGTTTTCCCTTGAAAAGTCTGTAGCTTGCTCTTTGGATGTTCCCCAAACAGTTTGAAAAAGAGATAAAACAGTAAAGGGGCGATTTCAAAATTTTTTCTGGGGGAAGACCCCCAAGCCCCCCTCGAATCTTTGACTTCAATTAAAGCTTTTCACTTCAAAATCCTGAGGTTTACAAGGAGCTGTTCTCTTCGAATGTAACCCAAAGGGCCTGAAATGAGCTGAAACACTATTTTAAGAGACAAATTTTCAAAATTTTTCTGGGGGTGACCCCCAGACCCCCTACTTTTACTTCGATCTCAAGTTGTAAAAATTGTTATATCATTCAAATACTTATTTTACGTTTACGTAGTCTCAAACTTAATGTTTTAATGTACTCATTAAATGACGTTGAGTCTTACCTCCTAAAAAACAGAAGTCTGATTACGGCGTGGCCCAGCTCCACTTAAAAAAAGATCTTTGCCCCCCCCCAAGCAAAAACTGAAATGACGCCCCTGCCCTTCCCCATATATGCAAGTCTTCATTAATGTACTAAAATTCTTTAGATAATATTTGGAAATAAATTTACTAATGAGTGATATTGAAAATTTTAAATTTTCTCACAATCTAAAAAAATTAAATTTTGAAACTCGTAATTCTTAAAATTTTTGGGGAATAATGTTCTGGAGATCAATTGATGATCAACTTAACTTTTAAAATACAATAAAACTATTTTAAAATACAATAAAATTATCATTTTGCAAAAGTCACTAGGGTAGGGTGGGGGAAAATGGGTCAAGTGGGGTAAAATAGGTCTAGGGATTTTAACAGTTTATATTTATAAATTTTAATGTTTTTGGCATGCTTATTTTACTTGAGTCTCAATAAAAATCAGCATGCCAAAAAGCATTAAATTTTATAAATATAAACTGTTAAAATCCCTAGACCTATTTTACCACCACCCCCCCGAACCCTAGTCAATTGATAATCTTAAGATGCAAAATCGAAAATTTCTCTACTAACTTTATCACTTTCTCCAGCTCTTTTTTAATGATAGTTAATGTACAGATCTGTGTACTCAGTGGAGTAACCAGAAAAAATTTTCGGAGAAGGATATTGGAATTTTTGTAGAGGGCGAAATGTGTGTGGGGTAAATGTAGTCAAATATATGTAGCAAAATTTCCGACTTTAGGGGGGATATATCACTACGCTCCTAAGATCATTTAACTAACTTGACATAAAAAAATTTAAGATAAATCAATTAATAAGCAGTCAATCAATTAACAACTCACTTATCACTTTCTTCAGCTTGAACGCGGAACATCCATGGCAAAACCAAACGATGACGATGAAAAGGACGGTAATCGGTCGGTGCTTTATGCGAAACATGGCTCTCCTCGCATCCAGTGTCTACCAGTCGCGTCCAGAAAATGAGAGTGATGGAAATTCCGAAACCACCATGCATTAGTGATGGCATCCGCATAGGTAGGTAAACTGCAACTACCTGTGGGCGTGTTTACGTCGGAAGCTTCGATGATAGGGGTGAATATAAAAGGCCAGTAGTAAAACAAAGGAGTTTTATTCTTGTCCATGGTGATTGGGATTGGATGCGTTTTCGATCCGATTCGTTGAATTTTGATTAGGTGGATGATCAGATCGGCCGTATGTGATTTTTAGTTTAGTGCAGTTGTATGTAAAAGGCAGTGGAGTGGGTCGTAAAGATATTTTTGGAGGGATGGTTTAATTTGAAGATATAGGCTGTTATCTTGTAAAAAAAAATGTTTTTTATGTTTTGAAAAAATCAATTATGATTACCACCTCCGGTTAGTTGGTTGGTTGGTTGGTTGGTTGGTTGGTTTTATCAACCATTGCACCAGACACAGCACTTAAAATCATTTTAAACGAACAAAAGCCATCGTCTGATGTACTCTATGCATTGGTACCATAGTAAAAGCTGTTGAGATATCAGTAGTTTAAAAATTAAATCAAATATGTGGAATAAAAGGTGATGAAACAGACATAGTTACAACAATTTTGGATGGATAAAACCAATACGATGGATGAAGTTAAAGACAAGTCTAAAATTTAATAAAAGTAGGATAAAATTTCTGATAAGCTAATATTTTAGCGTTTAAAATCATGATTTCTCTAGGTATTAAAAATAGGACATTCAAAGTCTGTAACTTGCCTCCCCCAGGATATTTTAACCCATTAACTGCCAACTACGAGATACCTCGTTGGTTGTTTACTTGCCTAAGACACCTACAACGAGTTAGCTCATCCCTTCATCAATTGCCTTGGCGATTCTCCCGCAGAAAAATTTTTGAAATTTGACCCTCAAAAGTATTGTTTTAACTTTACTTCAGACTTTTTGGGTTACTCCCGATGCTCCTTGTGGAAGTTACTGAATTTTCTAGGGACTCACAGCTATTTTTCACATAACAGTGGAAACGTTGCCCCCCCCTAAATGACGCCCATGGTTTTTAATATTATAACATGATTAAATCAAATTGGCTCTTTGCTCTTTAGACCGTAATCATGAAAAATTCCGTGGTAATCAACGACTTAAATTCCCCGGACAAATTTTAATTATCGTAAATGTATGTTTAAGGATAGATGGGAATAAGATAATTATTTCTGCTCATATTTTCAAATCGACTAAGGAGTCGTATTGTTAGGGAGGCCATGGTCCAATTGCAATGTAGAGGCGGGGAGTTAGTTATTCTCAAACCGTCTCCAATTAGAACTTTTGGAATGACATTTGTTATGTGAAGATCACCGTCACCATAACTCTTTCCTATTATCTCTCACTATCCCAACCCCCTCCCCCCAAAAAAAGGGGCACCTTCGAATTAAAACAAGGTCATCCCCAACCAGATACCTCCACTTCTACCTGCACCCAATACACCTCCATACAAATTCCATTAATAATTCCCCTCCTAAACAATCTGGACCCACTCTCCCTGTTCATGCGGGTGCGGCGGCACTTTCCCTTTTCCGAATAACCCGCACCAACCCAGTTTGTTCCACAGCTGTTCGATTCCGCATCCGGGCTTCACATAAAAATCGAACATTTTTTTTATTTTATGTTATAAAACGCGCGCGTCAGGAACTGCATGATGGAAAACGTCCCTTTGCATTGTTATCGCTTTGTTGGTCGTATAATAAACTGATGGTGCAGGAGCCTAATGAAGGTTGCATCAGGTGGAAGGCTCGTTTCCATATCCCCCTTTTCTGTTGTTTGGTTGTGTGTTGTATTAATTAGTTTTTCTATTTGTGAAGTAGGAAGGGTTTTTGGTGGGTTTCCAGTTTACTAGGTTGCTAACTAGCTTTGGAATAGCGGTTTTTTTTCTAGTGGGGGAAAATAGTAAATTTAGAATCAAAATGAGATTTGGTGTGTATTAAGTCCAGGGCCGAGGGGACCCGAAATTTGGACTAGGCGTACCAAAACTAATTAAAACACTGTTAGGGACAAATTTCCAGAAAATTTCTTGGCGAGGACCCCCAGCTCCCCTTTTGTACTTGGAACTTTATTATTCACGATTTTTTTTTTACATTAAGCTCATCAAGATACAAATTCTACCTAAAATATGTAATAAAAAGCTACATTTAACCTACTATCATATATGAATGGGAGGGGGGCTATTTTGGGTCCTCTTCCTACGGGGAGCAAAAACTTAGCTTTGGGATTTGGGAAACTTGGCTTTTTTAAAAAGGATATTTGGGCATCTCCCGAATAAATTTCTATATACATATGTCCCTGATAAAGCCCATTTCCGTTAAGGTAGTATAGTACAACTTTGAAAATTCTTAGCTAGATGAAATAAGGACAGTCAAAAAAGGTCAAATTATCCAAGACTTCGATTTAAAAGTTTGTTAAGGAGGAAATCTAGGAATTTTCTAGGTCTATGTCTGTAAAAACTGGTCCCCAGCACCTTGTGTTAAGCGGTGCAATTTGAGAATCACAGAGCTATTAAATACTTCTCAGATCAAATGCTCAAAAATACAGGGCGTAGCCAGAAAAGATTTTTGGTGGGATATTGGAATTTCGGGGGAATATGGGGTAATTTTTACTGTCAAAGAGGAAAATTTCTGATCTTCCGGGGCTGATATATCCCCGAACCGAATTCCCCCTTGAGGAGCCCTTTGAGCCCCTGCGAAAATATGTAGATCAGATACTTTTAGCTATCGAATACTCATTAGGTAGTAGACAGTAATTGACTTAAAAGTTCAAAAACCTTTAAACGGCTGTATTCACCACCTATCTGAGCCATCCCGTTTTTCCGCCAATTCTTTGATTGGGTTAAAACTTGTTTTTCTCTCCCTTTCCTTTTGATAGATGAGCGGTGAATACGACCTTAATTGGTAGTTTAAAAAGGGGAAACAAGTTTAAAGCCAATCAGAGTTGTCGAAAAAGCTTGAATCCAGGTTAACTTTAGGTCAAGTTAGTGGAATTCAGGAGAAGATATTTTATATTGAAACTTATTAAATACATAACATTCAAATATCTAAAATCAGACGATGAATTTTGATCCCAAGCCCTCCCCCTCACAGTGTTAGATTCCCTTACCTAAAATCTGTTTACTGATTTACTTCTGCTTTTTTCCATACAAGCCACAAAATGATCCAATTTGGCCCTTAGATGATATAATCCAAACTAATCTACCAATTATTTTTAAATTATGAACCCTTTCAGTCTAATGGCAACCTCTCTATTTAAAGTTACTCATTTATGGATTAATTCCAATCGAATCTAAGAACAAATGTTATTTATCCATAGAATAATATTTTTTTATTTTTTATTTCGATGAAAACATTTTAAAGTCGACAACATAAGTACTTTTATTGCAGGATATCAGCTGACGATCTAAGAGCGAATGTTACATAACTGACGATTCCCGGATCTGTTTTATACGAGATAATTGTAAGGAACTGATATAATTGAGGTCAACGCTTCGTCTTAAAATTCAATAGCTAAAGGAAGTATTCTTCTTAAATAAAAAATGAACTATTCAGGAAAATGCATAGAGGTATTTTCCAGCCTTTGAAGAAAATATTTTTAAGGCAAGATTTTGAGTTTTGGCAATGAGCATAAAAACGTAATGTTCGGCACTAGTTAACTAGAACTAGTTGCAACTAGTAGTTAACTAGTAGTTTAACTGCTTTTGGTTTAAAACTAGTTGAAACTACTTTCAAAATTTCAACTACTTTCAAAAAAATCATTATTAAATTTTTTATCAAAATGTAGAAAAAATTGTACTGTAACAAATTTAATTAAGATGGTAGAGTTCTCAAAATACCATATCCAGAATTAAAGGCCCTTTTTGTGCGTTTGGGCAAAAAATAGGTTATGAAATTAAATAGACTAGTTAACTAGTAGTTAACTACTTTGAAAAACAGTTAACTACTAGTTGTAACTAGTCCCAGGAAAAAATAGTTAACTACTAGTTGCAACTAGATTTTCCCAGACTAGTTAGTAGTTGGTAGTTAACTATTTTTTGACCACTAGTTGCCGAAAACTATAAAAACGTGACGTAATACTAAGACGCCACTGTCAGAATAAACTGTTAGTATTTTTTGTAAGAAAAAGGCAGCATTCTTTGGGTTAAAATTGTATACAAAAAGAAAATCATTATTGGAAAAAGAAATCACACTAATAAGACAATGTTAAAAATGATTTCAATATCATCGTAAATTATTGTTATTAGATCAAGTATTTCAAAGATCAGGGCGACTATTCCATGAATAATGTCCCCACAATGTTTGAGATCTTAAATAATAAAATCGATTTTGCTTCAAACCAAAATTTGCTTTTTAAGTTTCAGTGATACTGTCGACTCCGCTTAATGTGATCACGGTTAATGTTATCAATCGGATGTTATCAAAATTGACCGATTGTGCCGGTCATTCCTATTTAATTTAATGTAAAATGCATCGCTTTATGTAATCAATATATCGCTTATGTTATCAAAATTTGGTGAAATCCCCTTAAAACCTCCTTCCACTCTAGGACAAAAGTGATCACATTAAGTGAACGACTGTATAGAGCATTTTCAATCACATGACTCTGACCTAACAACGGCCTTAGCAACGTTGTTTATTCGCCAAGTGACGTCATGTGCGAATGCTTCTATTGGGTGCTTCTATTTCCCGCCCCTAACAACAGCCTTAGCAACGTTGTTTATTCGCCAAGTGACGTCATGTGCGAATGCTCTATATTCAAAATATCCCGATTCTGTGTATCACAGTCTTTTATTCATGATGAACAAAACGTTAATTATGGCAATCATTAATTTTTTTATGGATACAATAATCAAGAGAAATTTCATTCAAAGATCAAAGAGACCATTTTCTAACACCTGAAATGCATTCTACGCAACAAAACGTAACTTACCGAAAATCTGTCTCAAAAACGTTTGATATCCATTCGTCAATATGCACAGCGCCGACAGAGTGAGGATCACTAAATACAACCGCATTTCGATGCAGAGGATAATTTCGATCCGAGATTGTTAACGTCAGTTCGAAAGCACCGGCTTTCTGATGGGTGTCTCTCGATCACTGATGGACTCAAATAATCACATGGGACCAGAATCTGGCCATCATCGCTCAATGATGACAAGGAACTGATAGGAATTTGAAAAACTTAAAGTCGTTGAGACTGATTCAGACGTTCATTGGGTGAGTAGGATGAAAATTCGCCAAAGCTGATGAAAGTCTCTTGAAGTTCATTGCCATCCTGTTAGGTTGAAATTGTGTTACGGCAACTTCTTCATTTTTACATGGCTCACTTCTATACAAATCTAGATAAAGTTTTTAAGATCGTATTAGACCCTTATGAAAATGCAATTTGTGGTGTTTAGAAAGAACAACCCAAGCAGCACAAACGTTAACGTTTAAGATTCATCAATTTTTGTCAAGTATGGCCAAATTTAGTTTACTTCTAGTTGCAAGTACGTAAACTTAACATATTTTGCATGATATTATGTTCTACTAGGGAATAAGAAACAATAGGTTTAAAGATGGTAGAACCATTTTTGCGTTGTAAAATAGTTTTACTGAAATAATAAATGCAAAATTACGATCTTGATATTTAGAACTCAGAGAAAGTATTACGCTCCTACCAGAGAAGAACCCAAGAAGCACAAACGTTCAAGATTCGTACAATTTTTGTCATGTATGGCAAAATTACTTCTCAGTGCAGTTACGTAACCTTGACGTATTTGGTATGAGCTGTACTAGGGAATGACTCCATCATAAAAATTTGCTAAACGAAATAAGTGTCGAATTCGATTCAAATTTAAGCCCCCCCCCCCAAAAAAAAAAAACTAAATAAGTTCCAATCCGAAATTCCAAACTTGATATCGCAAATGTTTTAACATTCCATACACTGTTAGTTGTTTTACTGATCGCTTACTGTTCAAAACCACAATTCGTCATTTATTAAAGCATCAATTTAATCAAATCACACATCGTGTTATAAAAGTAGTATTTGGAAGCATTAAGTTTGAATACGGTTCATTAAATCGTTTCACTATGTTGAATACAGAGCTGTATGATTCGGCTTTTACTAATAACAAAAAATAACAAAAAGTATCCCAGGAAATGAAGGAAGTTATCTAAAGGAAACGCGCAAACTTCTCCTTAACTAATCATGCATGTTAGATTAATTCTTCTTCAATTTTACTTCTTATTAACGTTAAGGTTAATTTTACAGACTAAACGTTATATTAACGTTTATTTGCATGACTCTTAATTCAAATTTAGAGTGTTTCCCTTCATGGAGGTAAAAAAGGAGGTCTAATAAGTCTCCGATTCCTAAAATTTAAATTATTTTCAGTTTATATAAACCGGGAAGGTTAGCCAATTCTTTTTTTTTATTCCGGGAAGATGAAATATTAAAAATTGCCAAAATGAAAGCATTAAAGGTTGAAGTAGAGTAAGCAACACAATTTGTGCAAAAAAACAACAACAGGGGTTTAAGCACGCCGAGCTAGTAGTTCATGGGATCGAATCCCGATACTTACAATAGAGATACTTATAATAATGCATGCTTAAAATAATTTCAACAATTTACTTACTTTTTAACTATGAATATTTATAAACTCTTCTTCCAATATTTTAATTATAATTATAAAATTATATTATGCTGACAATTATTAAAATAATTATGAAATTTCTTAAGAAAATTATTAGAATTAAATATAAATGAGAAGAGTAAATAATCAATTAAAACAGTCTGAAGTTTTTTAATACTTTTTTCTTTCAAATTATTTGATTGTTTAAGGGTTAAATATTACTCTTCACGATCTCTTGATTGTAATGTTCGGCACTAGTTAACTAGAACTAGTTGCAACTAGTAGTTAACTACTGATCAACTAGTAGTTAACTAGTAGTTTAACTACTTTTGGTTTAAACTAGTTCAACTATTAGTTGAACTACTTTTTTTAATAACTACTAGTTGAAACTACTTTCAAAATTTCAACTACTTTCAAAAAAATTATTATTAAAATTTTTATCAAAATATAGAAAAAATTGTACTGTAACAAATTTAATTAAGATGGTAGAGTTCTCAAAATACCATAACCAGAATTAAAGGCCCTTTTTGTGCGTTTGGGCAAAAAATAGGTTATGAAATTAAATAGACTAGTTAAGTAGTAATTAACTACTTTGAAAAACAGTTAACTACTAGTTGTAACTAGTCCCAGGAAAAAATAGTTAACTACTAGTTGCAACTAGATTTTCCCAGACTAGTTAGTAGTTGGTAGTTAACTATTTTTTGACCACTAGTTGCCGAACACTACTTGATTGTCATTCTCTTCTTAATTGTCTTCACGATCTCTTGATCATTGATCTCTTTGGTTTACAATTTTTTTAAAAGTTATAAGCAATTTATAGTTTACAAATTTATATGATTATTAAATAGAAACCTGGTATAAAGTCATTCATTTTTATATTGAATGAAAATAAAAGTTTAAAAATATTTATATATTGCTAAAACTTTTAGAAAAAAAAACATAGTGCAAGGTACAACTTCTACTCTTCTAATTATTTTAGAAATATAGTTTTGACGTTTCTACTTAATTATATTAAAATTGATAGAATTTTTTGAAAAAGTCGTACGAGACACGAGAAAAAGCTGGCCTTTTCTATTCTCTACCGTCTCACTCCTCCTCCCATGATGTAACCACCATAGAGAGGAACCACACAATATTGTAGTGGCGCCATCTGTTAAAACTCCTTATAAACAGTATTGCTTCTTAGTGCTTCTAATCACAAGCAACCAATATAGAGAAAATAAATATAAAAACTTGTAATTAAACTTATAAAAAAATACTTTTGTCGTTTTATGAATTTAATTTCCTCTCCATTGTATTTTAAAACTTTACAATTAAGCGAAGCGTTCTACTTGCATCATAGCTTAAACTTTCTTTTATAAAAGAGATAATTTGAATAAAACCAATCTTAAAGTTCATACTCTATCCTCATTGAAAATACATAGGGGTAATAGAATCTAAAATAAGTTAAACAAATATAATAATACATACTTTTTTAAACACAGAGCTTTACTGCAATGGGTTAATCGTCAGTGCTTTCGTTTGGTTTTCGATGTGCATTGATGAACTGAAGCAAAAAAATGTACCAAGCTTTATCAAAGAAATAATGCTTTTACCTTTATTCAAATTAATTCAATCAACATTTGAGTGGAGAGTATAAAAAAATACTAGAGTGATTTCATTACATTTCTATACAATACTCTAAAAGAAGGAAAACGCTTTAATTTGGATTTTTAAGCAATGCTAATGTGTAATTGTGAGGTATTAAACTAATGTAATGGTTTTATGCAACAAATTTTATAAATTTACATACTAAACGAACAATCTTATTCTGTTGTACTGAGAACATCTCAGTCCTTTATACAAACTTTAAAATTTTGGTGCTGCCATCTACAATAACTTTGAAGAAACGAATGATGATCCCACATTTCAAAGCGCTATATTTCATCGCTAAATCTCCAAAACAACTATAAAAGCTTTTAAATACATAGATTTTATCTCAAACTTTGTGTTTAAAAATAGTTTTGATTTAAATAAATAGTATAAGCCTTGTAACAAGAAGAACTTAAAAAAGTAGCCGTCTTTTTAATTTGTGGTGCTGCCATCTAGATACCATAAATAAACTAAACTAAATAATTCAAAAGAACCAGATGTTTTTCTACGTTATTAACCTCGTTACTTCCAGTAATATATTTTTATGAAAGCCATTTTAATTCCAAAAATATTACTGAAAAATTATTTTTTTATGAATTTAAGACTGCATTACTTCATCTATCAATCATGATATTTTCGTATATCATAATTGAAAAATAATTCATTATAAATTTTCAAAACGTGTAAAAATCGATTATATCGTTCCATATATCCAACTAATAAGCACTTAATTTTTTATTATTTCTCTTTAAGTAGATACTAAATACAAATGGTGTTCCCAATAGTGTCCAAAAATTAAACAAATATCTTTATCTGACTTCGCAGATTCATAACTTGATGCACAATTTGATGATTTACACTAAAAAGTGTTTTTGAAAAATGATTATCTAGATTTTAAAAAAAAGTATTCTAACAAGGTAAAATCTTGAACGTTTTTCCGTTGTTATGCATTGTTTAATGCAAACAGTTGCTAGCCAGAAAAAAAATTAGAATATGGGGATATTGGAATGTGGGGGAGGGATACGGGTTAAATTTTCTCCATTTCTAAGGTCAAATTTCTGCATCTTGGAGTGATATATCCCCAAATCCTCCCCTGTCTATGCCACTGTATGGAAATATCCTAAATCTTCTTGATTTACCTTTTCTAAGCAGGCGCGGATTCAGCTCGACTCCAATGGGGAGGGGCATTTTTTCAAACCATCACCTTTACCTTTTGTGAAAAATGTCACCATGTTGGGTATTTTCTAAAAGTATCACTCAAGATCCCTTTTTGTTACCGCTGGGGGGTATGAGGGTTCTCCCCCAGAAAAATTTTTGAATTTTGACCTGCAAAAGTAGGGTTTTAACTCATTTTGAGTACTTTTTTTTTTTGGGTCCAAAGGGGGTCATTGTCCAGAGTGCCTTGGATCCGCGCTTGTTTCCAAGAGGTTTTTGCAAGAAAGATACGAAACTTAACTAAATTTTTTGCATTGAGACCAAATAAATCCAACGCTTTTTCCCCCAGCTTTGAATTTGAAGATAACATATTATCTGCTTCCCCCAACACAGGAAGATGCTACTCTTTAAACCATTCTCGCGATAAGATTTCTTTTTGTTTCTTATATGTGCATAGGAAGAAAAGAAATGTGAGTTAAGAACATACGTTTTAATTTATCTCAGAATCCGTTCTGAGAGCTTAATACACTTGTGTTTACGATGGTAATCTTGTCGATAATTTCAAAAAGTTGGTGATAACAACGTTGGCGAGTAGAAACACGAATTCATCGGAATTGATACGTTATAGACGTTTTTAACCAGAGTTAAAGTTTTTAAATCTTAAATTTAATACATAATTTATGGAGAATAACCCATTTCGTAAAACAAATCAAAATGTTTGGACTCCCCTTGTATTTTAATTCTGTTACTATCATTTACAAAATTTTCTTTCATCCCAGAATCGATTTGTTTACTTGTTTACAACAAGTTTATCTAACAACAACAACAACAACTCAAAAAAGTAGCAAACAAGTTTATTGAACTGCATTTTCGGGACCATACTGGGTCTCAGGGGCGTATATAAGGGGGAGGGCGAAGAAGCTTTGACCCCCTCCAAATTCGGACTAAAGGGATAAAAAGGAGTTTTATCCTTTTAGTTGAAAGGAGTTTTTTTAAAGGAGTAGGAGAAGTACTTTTAACTCTTGTTATGAAATTAAAATACTGTTTTTAGGGATAAAATTTCCAAAAATGTTTGGGGGAGGATCTCCAGACCCCCTTTAGTACTTGGATTTTATGTATCACCCACGAAGTTTTTATATTAAGCTAATAAAAAACTAGTTTAACAAAAACAGTTCGATAAACCGACATTTTTTAACCAAATCTGAATACATGGAAGGGCTTGAGGGGACTTTTGGGTGGTCCTGGTCATTTCCACAGGAGCAAAAATCTAGCTGAGCGTCTGACTATAGGGGATGGATATGTGGACCCTCCCCGGAAAAAAAATTCTATACACGCCCCTGCCGGGTCTTTTAAGTTCATTTAGCAAATGCTTTAAGTTGTGGCTCTGGGACCATCGCAGTATTTTTTTTTTTGCACCCAAATTAATTGTTCATTAACTTTTAACTAGGGCCTTATCAAAAGGTGTAGAAAACATGTTTTCATTCCGCTGAGAAGGTAAATGTTTTGATTTCGTAAGCACTATCTTTGTATTTCATTTGGATAAGTGTTTTTGTTTGTAGCATTACTGTACTGGCTCAGTTAGATGATAGTGAAGTAAAACTATCGAAGGGTATTTAAATTATATACACAGTATATTCAGTAAAACAGACTAATTGTGTGCCAGATCTAGTGTTCTTTTTAACAGAGCTTTCCCACCCACAAGTTTTCTTGATACATCAACAAAATTAATTACTTGGGAGGAATTCCACAGTCCTGAAGATTTAAGAAGTTGAATAAAGGAAATGAAGAATCGCTCCATCTACACTCTACACATGAAGTATGCAGTCGATACTTCAAAAACCTTACTATTTATGAGAAACCAAGTGTTGCAGAAAGTTTCTCTCACTCCCCCTCCCCATCAATCTCATTCCTTTTTTTCTCATACCAAGTTGAGAAGTTCAGAAACGAAGCAAAAAAGCACTAATGAAAATAAATGTCAAAGAAAAATCTGAAATTAATAATGGCGTTCCAGGGAATATTCTTTCACCAAAGAATTAGTTTAATCATCTTTAAATGATTCGTAGATATCGTCGGCACAATGACAAAAACACGAATCTTCTATTCATTAACATGGCAGATTCGCGTTTTTGTCATTGTGCCGACGATATGTAACATGAAAGAATGACCAAGTTCAGAACATTTAGAGGTAGGGACGGATTCAGGGGGATGACCCGTTCCTCAATATGAAGGTAAAAATATTCAAGATAAAAAAAATTCTTAATAACTCAGATTTTTGAACCAATAAAACACGTCTCTGTTTAGTTTCAGGGCTGAAAAGTATATTATCCTTCCATACATAAAAAATATCCAATTTTACAATGTAAGTTATATTTAAAATACTTGCTCCCCTCCAGTAGTCAAATCTGTTTTACCCCTACTTGAAGTAACTCTCATCTAAGTTTCCCAAGCTAAGCAAACATAGAGTGGCTCCCGGCACATCTCCATTCACTCTTATCAAAGGGATTCCAAACAACAACAGAATTTCGCGCATTTTTGTATCCTGAGGGGCAAGACCGTGAACAAACTATTAGAACGGCCCGATGATAAGCCCTCTGTGGTGGGATGGCACGTCACGTGATCAGCCTCCCGAGCAACTTGTCCAGGAGTGGTACTCGTGACCTTGACTCTGCAAATGTTACTTTCATAATAATTTGCGGAACGCCTTTGCTGCACATGCATCTTCTGCCGATGGTCGAGTACACCGCTCGAAATAGGTCAGGAAATGGCTGAGATCTATGGCGATCGTGATAGTCAAGTCAAGTCAGACAGGGGGTATATAAGGGAGGACTCGGTGTACCAAAACAAGTTAAAACCCTGTTTATAAGGGACAAATTTCAAAAATAGGAGGACCCCCAGACCCCTTTTAGTGCTTGGAACTATATCACTCACAATTTTTCTCTCTTATATTAAGTTCCTAAAGATCCAAATTCCACCTAAATATATTTAGTAGAATCTTGTTAGAGCGCTCCCTCATTGGACAAACAATTTACGGTCATTTTAACGAAAGAACGTTATACCGAATAAAATTACCACTATGTTAAAACAATCCGTACTTTTCTTGCCGGTCGTTGTAACGCAGGGGTCGCTAAATCGGGGGTCGTTGTAAAGAGGTTCTACTGTATTAAAAAGCTACATTGGACCTATTAAACATGCACGGGAGGGGCTGAGGAATAATTTTGGGTCCTCTCCCCCGTTGCAAGAATCTAGCTTTAGACCTTATAAATGACTAATTTTTTAGAGATTAGGATCCCTCCAGAAATAAATTTCTATGTACGCCACTGCAGGATTTAGAGAATATCCTACGAAAAGTCAGAAACTTTTCTTTTTACCAAAGAAAAGGACTAAATTTACCCCATGCTCCCCCCCCCCAAAAAAAAATACAATACCCATCCCCGAATTCTTTTGGCTACGCCACTGTTTTGTTTTGTAGTTCAAGAAAAAAATGTAAAATTTTAATTCTCTAAAGATGAAATTATAACTATAGTAATTGTCCAGATAAAGTTGCGTTTCACTCTTGTTCTGATTATAAGTTATTTAAAAACAGATATTAACGCTATAACTTAAGCTTTTTTATACTATAGAATCACTAGGGCATGAAGAAAATTGGGCATCACTGTCAGTAGGAATCGAGATTCTTAATTAACAATAAAAATTAATGACCAACTTCCCTGGAGGCATATCATTTACTTTGAATAGAAAAAAAATTCTATTTGGGAGACCTGAGATGCATTAGAACTATTTTAGATGCTAGAAGCTACGGGAAAGTCAAAGCCTGCAACAAGCACAGGGCCCTTTAGCGATTGTTGGTTCCGCTTCTTCCTGATTTGTTCACCTGTTTCACGATTTCGCACATTGACTAGGGTTTCTATTATCGAAAATAAACTTGGTGGCATTATTTGAAGGTTCATGCGAATGTAATTTGGGAACAATGTTAGGATTTGAAACATTGTTCCATTAAATGGGAAGGCTCGTTTTTCGTTAGGTAATCGTTCTGTAACAAATCAGAATTGTTATTACGTGTTAAATCTATAAAAATATCCAAACCAGGGCTAAAATAATCACATTCAAGATAATTTCGTATCATTTATTAATTATTTTTTTAAATACAGTTATAGAGGATTTTTTTTTATTTTAAGAATATCTAAATTCAGTGTGGTTCGAAGAAAATTTTATTAGAAACTTGACTGAAATTTCATTGTTTTTTTACATTTTAGGAATATCTTCATAAATAATTATTTATAGAAGTTGAAGAAAGAATGCTTATTTAACGAGATACAGTCTTAATTCAAAAGTTTTCACAAAAAATGGTACACGAATTCACTTTGTTAAATTACAAATAAAAAAATTCTATAGTCACTATCTATTTTGATGTTTTGTTCAGTTTCCATGGTGAATATTGACTGTATCTGGTAAATTAATCGTCCATTATAACTTTCTTACTTGTTGTTTTATAAATGCTTCAACGAATTTTGTTTAAAAATCATTCTTTAAAAGAAAAAACTTATTATTTCTCACACTCTTACCAAGGCATCTTGGATAAAACATTTTGAGATGCAAATTATTCAAATTCGATAAATACAAATTCAATTAGCATATTATTAATTTCACTTTCGAGAACGTTTTTAATCTTATCGATAATACATCAAGATCCCATTCGCAATCAGAATTTCGGAAGCTAACTAACCCTTAAATCGTCATGTTTGCACATACCACTTCAGTGAGATGAGTTTTAGAAATCGTGACACCAAGATAGATTTTCCCAAACAATCTGATAAGACTGATGAGAAATTTTCTAACTAGAGCACTCAAAAAGTTAGTTTGACCTTAGTTACAAAAGAGAGACAAGCTTTCTTATTATCCTAATCAATTTTGACGATTAAATTTAAATTCGTAAATAGGTATCTCTCCACTTTTGTTTCAGGGGTGTTGACTCAAAATTGTTTCTGAAGTACCTCCTTAAGAATACTTTATACATAAAGTTTTAGATGACTTAAACAATTAGTTTTAATTTTGGTGCACTAAATTCCGAATTTTGTAACCAATGGAAATCCCTAGTAAAATTGGGGGGATCTGGAGGTCCTCCATTAGAAATACTTTAGAAATTTCTCCCTCGAAATAGTGTTTTAGCTCATTTTGAGACCCTATAGATTACACACAAAGAGCACAGCTCATTGTAAGTAAGTGGCAGATTTTTCTAGGAAAAATATTTCAGTATAATAAACGGTAAAATTTCGAGGTGGTTTGGGAGTCCTACTCCAGAAAAATTTTGGAAATTTGTCCCTCAAAGTAGTGTTTTAACTCAATATGAGATTTAAGGTACCCAAAGAGAGGGAACACTCCTTGTAAGTCACTGAATTTTTTAGGAAAAACAGTAGGTACATAACAAAATTTTGTGGGGGGGAGGGGCGTTAAGAGGGTCCTACCTCAGAACAATTTTGGAATGTTTACCCTTAAAAGTAGTGTTGTGAGTCACTAAGGGACCCCTTGAGATACACCCTAAGAGGACCGCTCCTTGCAAGTCACATAATTTTCAAGAAAAAACTGTATACAAATTTATATCAAAATTTCGGGTGTGGGGGGGGAGTCCCTTAACCCTTGGATACGTCCCTAGTATGCCGGCATATCTGATCATCTTCACCCATTTCAAGATCGCAAAACTAAGGTGGTAGGAAACCAGTGCAACAACGCGGTCGGATATCCACGCACCAACTCCCTTCTTTCATTATTAAATCCTTTCTTTCCGTACGCAACTTCTTCCTGTCTCGGAAGCACCTTTCCGTAAAAAAAAAGTAAGAGGAAGGTGAGGCGAACACCTTTCAGGAGGGCACACGACACTCACAAAGGGAGGAAGAGAGCATTCCATTGTATTAAACAGGGGCAGCTGACGAACATTTTTCGGGAGCAGGCCGACCCCCCAAAGAACCCCAATCGATAGAAGAAAGCGCGCGAACTGCCGCCGTTCGAGACTATTCGAGACACGTGGCAGGCAGGCGATTGCCGACCCCCCTTGGATCCCCCCCATCAGCCTTCTGGTGGATGGATATGAAAAAGTTTGGGGGGGGGATAAAGTAGAATTATGTCGTATGGTTGACGGCAGGCGATGCTACGACAATGTGCTTCCCCCCTTTTTTACGACGTCGAATTTCTATGGTGAAATATCGTTTGCATGTAGAAAGAAGCTAGGTTGAAAATATGGGGTCGTCTTGTAAAGAGTGAATTTAGATCTGAAAATGAATAAGAGGGAAATGGCTGTAAAATAAACTCAGTTTTCTACTACAAAATGATTTCAACTTGAATTTTAAGCAAATACGTATAAGAATTTGGTGGAATTGTTAGCATTTACCAAAAGCTTTCCAGTTTGCTTTGCTTATAGAGTCCAAACTTGGAAGAATGTATGAAGAAGATAGAGGGAAGAATGACTATAACCATATACAAATGTCCCCCCCATAAAAAAAACAAATTTGAATTTAAAGTAAAATAAATTAAGAACTTTGCTTGAGCTTGCTTTGTTTTTTGAGCTCAAGCTTAAAAGATTAAGTAAGAGGAGAGAATCCCATATCAAGTTTACATCTAAAAATATTCAAGAGAAGTTAAAATTTAAACAAAAATAATTTTGGAAATTCCTTTGCTTTTGAGCTCTAGCTTAAAAAAGATGTATAAAGAAGGTAGAGAAAAGAATGTCATAATAAGTTTACCCCTACCAGTGGCGTAGTCAGAAAAAAATTTCGGAGGGGGATATTGATATCTGGGGGGGATATGGGGTATTTTAAGTGGTTTTCTATGGTCAAAAAAAGAAAATTTACAAGTTTCGGGGGGGGGGGATATATCCCCAAATCCCCCCCTCTGGCTACGCGCCTGACCCCTACATATTACTCAAGTTTGAATTTAAAGAAAATAAATAAAGAATTTTTTAGCATGAGATTGATTTTCTTTTTTAAGCTCAGGATTGGATAAGAATTTAGAATTACTAGAAGGGGCAGAAAAACCAGGCACTTCAATAATTGCAGTCCCTGTGTGTAAACTCATATAAGTCCCTAAAATAGGGCTAGACAATGAATAATAATTAGCAATCTCAGCCTAAAAAATGTGAGCTCATGCTTAAAAGAATATTGGGAAAATATAAAGGGAACCATACCAAATTTACCCCTACAAATTTATTAATTGTCAAATAAATGGGTTAGAAGACAGGGGTACAAGTAACAATGCATGATAACTTTTATATGTGGTTGAAAAGCTTTTCAAGTTTTTTAATCATGTGTTTTCTTGATAAGAAGTTTCACCTTTCCTTGGTATTCAATGGTAGTTTATAAATCATAGAACAGAACCCTAAAGTAAAAGCTTTTAAATTTTCCTTACTTACAATTTTATACACAACGTATAGTAAACTTAACACACCGCTTCACTTCTACCCCTTGGCCCTCACCCCCTTAAATTTCAAGGAAAATAAGTTAAGAACTTGGTGGAATTGTTGGGATCAGTCAGAATATTTTGCATTTTAAAATTTTCCATTATGAACTTCAAAGTATCACATAATATATGTGGTAGCATTACCATATTATTGAAATTCTCACATGCTAAAAATTGATATTGCAAAGCTTTAGGAAATTTATAGCAATATTAAATATTTCAAAAAGATACATGAGTTCGTCAGTTCAATTTGGAAGCATGTTGCCTTTTAGAAACATTAAAAAATATTTTTTAAAGCGGGCAATACTGCTTGAAAAATAAGTTTTACAGAGTTTAGGAACTTGTTTCAGAGGCATAGACAATAAAACTGCTTTTAAATTTCTTTTATAAATCCTTCCTGATTATAATAACCTGAATATTCCTGATATTCAGGATAACCTGAATATTATTCAACTAAATTTAGATTTTATCATTTAAGAAAATCCAGAAACACAATTGATTAATTCTGCCGCAATTGATTAATTCTGAAATTAAAGACTATAAATCTGTTTCATGTTAAAAAAAAACTGTTGTATGTAATCTCACAACTTGTAAAGAATTTGTGCACTCAAATTGAGTATCTTTTGTTTATTAACCTTTTTCTATGTTTTTCTTTTGTTTGGGAAAGATGCATTAATATTACTTGTGAGTTATCATTTTACATGGATCACCAACTAAATGTAGTGAAATATAATTTTCTGTGTTAAAAGTTCAATTTTCAATACACACAAACATTCAGAGAGGAACACTTGAGAGACACAAAAACTTCCAATGAAGTTTTGGTTACCTTCAACCTTAAAAATATTTTTTTTAAATTTAGCTTTTGAGTAGAAAATCACAAGCATATAGTTTTTAAGCTTATAAGTTTTAATTAGGCTTACAAAGGAGAGGGTGAATTTACGGGGGGTCATGGGTAAGCATTGCCCCTCTCCCAATTTTCTCAGGATATTCCCTTACTTTTTTAAGTGTAAGGGGTGTTTTCATTACCATCAAGCATGATCCTTTTCTAAGTATCTAGTTTGCCTCTCCATGGTTTTTCTCCTAAATCTATCCATGATCATACGCATACCAAGAAAGATTGATGTTGAGACTTGTATAATCGTTTGAATCCCTAAATTGTGAACTTAAAAAAGTTGTTATCACATACTTATTACTATCAGTGTTTTGCAGTAAATAGAAACATTAAATTAAAAACAAGCAAATAATTAACTTAAATAGTACTTAGTACTTTTACTATAATCAGTGGTAAACAGTAGCACAGCATTAACAAAGAAGCATTTTAATTTTAAAATTAAGGGCCAGAAAGAAAAACAGATTTCGAATGTGTGAACAAGAAACTCAAACTTTTACACTGATGAATAAGAACCAGATTAGTTCTCGTGATAGTATGTAAGTAACTATACTCCTACACTGGTGTGCTAAAAAAGATGCTTAAGTATCAGAGAAAGCTAAGATAATTTCATGTCATATAATTATCAATTTTCTATTTATATCAGGGGTCTGTCCCGGGTAAATTTACTTCCTTTTAACAGTACCTTCATAAATTCACAATTTGATAGAAAGGTACTTTCACAAAGTCAGCAAAAGGAAAAAAGATGTACCTTCATAAAATACATTTCAAAAAGCGGGTTCTCTGATAAATGATCCTAACTGTAAAGTTGTCAGTCATTCCAAAATAAATTTTTGATTCTTTTTAATGTGTTTAAATATTAGATAGTATATTATTCGGTTAATTTTTTAACATAATTCTTAATTTTCAGTAATTATTTCTAAATTTTCATAAAATAGGTGCCTTTTGAAAAGACCTAAACAAACCCCTGGTATAAGTTCAATCAAACTATTTCCAAACTTTTTAATCCAACACACTTTCAAACAATATTAAAAATTATTAAAAATATATATTTTCCTTTTAATTTTAAAATTTTTTTTGTTACATATATTGTTTTGATTCTTTCATGTATTTAACATAATGTATTAATTATTTTGTAAATATTTGTATTTTTGTAAATTTTTAAAGTTTGTTGAAACAATGCCTCATCATGAAAAGGTGCATAATTTTAAAAATAAATGAAAAATTATTTCTCATTTGTGTCATGCATATTTATGTGTTTATGTAAAAATTAGTAGATTTAAATAAAATATTAACTTATTATATATCTTGGTTTAACTGAATTGTTTTTAGATTGTATTATTTCACCACTTTCTAAAAAATATTTTAACAGTTAGTTACTAAGTATAGTAAGATTGATCAAGTTTATTCTTAAATTTGGATGTATAGAACCATTTAAAGGATAAACTTGAATTTTATTAAAATAATTAAAATTTCAGAAATTAGGAGGGATTTTAATGTAAATAGATAACATTCTTTTTGAGAAATTAAAAAAAAAAATGTTTATAATAATAAAAATAATTTAGCAATAAGAAAAGTAATTATATCATGAAATGTTAACATAAGAACTCTAAGCAATACTCATAAAAATAAAATTTGTATTTAAAAATATTACACTATGGAATTATTTAGAATTTTTAACATTCCCTTTCAGTTGATTCCTTTTTCCAATTCAATGAAATGTTATGGGACGATACAGAAAGATAAATTGGGGACTTATTATGGGGGCCGATTGCTCTCCCCCCACACGAAAATATTTGTAAATAGTGCGGGAACATTCTTAACTGAACTCATGGAACCGTGGCGAAAAGTGTTATAATTTAGCCTAAAATTTTTTTTCACCAAGATTAACTAAAGCTTCTAAAATTAACATATTCTTGCAAAAAAATTAAAGCTTTCAAAACTAACCTATATTTCCATTTTATTTTATATATCTCACTTTCAAAATATATTAATTCTCTATCAACAAAAATTGTGCGCGTGATGTCACAGATTGTTGACGTTCCGAGCAGCAAGGCGGGCTATAGCGAGGCAATAATCGCCCGAAAACTGTGCCAAATATTTCACCCTCCCCATTGAGAGAATGAATAGTGCCCGGGAGATTTGAATGTTTGGCGCAGAAACTTCAACGCCAAGTCAAGCAACCCTGGGAGAGCGCGCGTACTGCGCAGTCTCCGAAGTTTTGCCGCTTACTGGATTTGGCGCGTTGCCTGGCATTTCAGCTGAGAAACGAACATCGGCGGTTCGAATCGAACGAAGAGATTGCCGTGAGTTCTTGCTGTATGTTTCTGCATGGAATGTTTTCAAAAATTCTTTAAAAATATTGGATTTTCTCTCCAACTTTCAAAACTTTCCTTGTATGTAGGATATTGGTTTCTTTGAGTATTTGATATCTTATATTGGCAATTTTGTAAATATTAGTATATTTTGTCCATTTTTGAAGTTTGTTGATACAATGCTTCGTCATCACATATTTGATGGTGCATATTGAGTAAATTAAATTTTTAAAATCATCTCTCATGTATGCGGCATGCGTATTTATGTGTTTTAATAATTATCATGTGAAACTTGGTGGATTCGTATTGTAATTGTTAATTTTAGGATTTTTTGTAAGTTCTAGAACAGATATCTAAGTTTCGCTGAATTCTGTTTTTTAGAATTTCATCTCTGATATAAATCATTGGAATTCTATTTGCAGTTCATTCTCCTTCCTATTATGGCTCATAAAAAGTAAGTTTCATGTATATCATATGCAAACTACTATTTTTTATCGAATTTTAAAATCTTAACCCTTACACGCGATCGCCATTACATGAAGTTTTTTATTTGCCTATAGACCTGGTTATGAACGTCATATTCGACAGCCTGCTATTTTGTCTCGTAAAAGGAAAGTCACTACTGATTTAGTGGTAAGTTAAAAATATTTTAAAAAATGTTTTTCAATTTTTACATGCACATCCTGTTGCTTACGTCTGTACCGATGCCTATCTCGCCATACAGCTCAATGTATTAATATATATCTTTCTATGATTGTTTTTATGCAGTTTAATGTTTCCATTGTGCTATAATCCTTATTAATGTAGATTGAAATTGTAAATAGTGAAATTTTTATGATGGTTAACCAGTGTTCTATATTGGGTTAGGCGGCAAGACTTCCCGCCATTACAATCTTGCACCGGTAGGACCGGACGACGTGGGAATTCTTTTGGCGGGCGAAAAATTCCTGAAATTTTTTTTAAAATTCCATTATTACTGCATTTTACTTAATCAAGATGATTTGAAATCTTAATTAATGCTTCTATCAAATTCCATAATGACATATTTTTTGTTCGAGTTGGTCTATGGCCGATTATTAGGCGGGATAATCCATCGGAATTTTGCATCGGTTCAAAATTTTTAAAAATGTTTTAAAAATCCTGGATTGTTTTGTATGGATTCCAAATTACTGTAGACAAAAAAGATTTGAATTGATTTTTCGACCTGCATTTTTTAAAATAGAATATATTTTCAATTTGTTTTTGTAAACAAGCTTGTATTTAGCCAAAGCTTATGATGTAGCTATACTTCCAAATAATTATTAAAAATATTATCTTTGATTTAACTTTTTACTAAGATGGCCAGTAATTCTCATAAATGTATTTTATATCTTTTTACATACAATTTTTACAATGGAAAATTTTATTTATTATTTTTTAGAATTTTTAGACTTTGTTTATATAATTTTATCATCCATATGTTTATAAATTGCTACATGTAATTTCATTATGTCATTGTTCAGATTGCAATTTGAATATCAAAAGAATAATTTGTATGAACTTGGTTATTCAGTTCATAGGTTTTTTAATTTCTTTTTTTAAATTTAAAGAGGAGGACATAGCTTTATATCATGTTTATTACGATACTCTACATTGAACTTATGGTCTGCACATTTATAAACTAACCAAACTTGAGCTTATTTTAGCTAAAAGTAATATTTTCATATCTGCAATTGTGGCTTAATTTTATGAGTGAATACTTTACCTAATTAAGTTATTCAATTTTTTATTGAATGTTTTTAAAACCATTTAGTAAATACAGTAAAAAGCAGATTCTGGTTTCCTTTTAATGTATGCAGAGATGCCTTTAACTTTTCAGTTAAAAAAAGTCATCATGCTAAAAACATAATCAACTTAAAGTTTAAGACCCGAATAAATTTTTAATAAGGATTTAATTTTTTAATTTTGTGTTAAAGATGGTTACAATGGATATTATTGTGTAAAGGGAAGAATATTTTCTTGAGGTATTTGGACTTGTGGAGTTAATCTAATTGCAATTCGATTGACTGGGGATCAGTCACACACACATTATTGTGTTATTGCATTAATAATTTTTATATTTTAATTTATAAATCTTGTATCGTCAAATAACATGATTTGTAAAGCTTTGAGCATTGTAGCAATTGTTAGAATTTATTGGAGAGTTATACTGGTAAACTCTGAGCTCAAGATAGATATGTCAAGAAGAATATTACTCCAGCCTGGTTCTTGGGTGGAAAAATAGTCTGGGTATGACTCTTAAAAACCATGAGTGAAGTTGAGAGTAAATTTGTATTTTTCTCTAGTTTAGCATTGGTATGAAAGATAATTATGTAATTTTTATCTTCATAAAGTAAGGAATAGTGCTTTAAAGAGTCCACCTTACATTTGTTGTGTTGCAGTAATAAAATTATTACAGGAGCTAAAAAATTTATATTAGACTTATTTTAGATGTAAAGGAGTTAAATTTTATTCCTGATAATTTTGGGCTAAAATCAAATATGATTAAAATTTACGGGTTGGTGAATGTTAGTCACAGTTAAGTTATTTCTTTATCAGCAGTTAAATTATTATCTTTGCGGCTGAGGCCAGAAGTGTGTAACTCTGAATAGATCTGTTCGTATTTCTATAGCAGGCTTTGGAAGTATTAGCTTATTCTCAATGGGGGGGAGGGGGAATTTTAGTTAAAAGATGAGAGAAACTGCTTCTTTACACAAGTTGTAGTTAAAAACCTGCAAAGCATAAATAATTTCATGCAGAACAAGTATTTTCACTTATATTTAGTCTCATTTTTCATACTCTCCTTCTCCCTCCATTTCATTTTCTTCTCAACCTGTCTTAATACTCAATCTTTTCATTTTTCTCCATTTTTAATTTTTACTTCTACTTATTTTTGATCTCTTTCTTTCCTATTTTCTCTAGGAAGAAATAGTCCCTATCTTCATCCCCTCTTGATTTTTATATTGAGGTGCATTAAAAAGGAATACACTGGAGTATTTCCAGTTTTCACTTTTGTGGGAGATTCTGGGGTTTCAGAAAACTATTCTGTTATAAAATAGAATTGTTTAAGTCAATTTATTTCCTGAAAGTGTACCTTCTGGGGAGGGGGCTCATGCTCTCCTGGATCCACTAATATTAATATGCTAGGTATCCATACTTGCCAACTCTCCGGATTTTCACTCTCTCCTCCCGCCCTCCGGATTTTCCCCGAAAATCTCCCACTTTTTTCAGAATTAATGGTTTTTTCGAAATATGCATAATAAGGAAAATGCGAAATGTGTGGAAAATAACCAAAAGATTTTTGTAATACAGAATGATCAGACGGTAAGTAATGCTGAATGCCTTTTTACAGCATTCTTATATATATATATATATATATATATATTGGAGCATAATTTACCGATCAGTGTGGAGGACCATTCCGGAGCTCTCTTCAGAAAAATGTTCCCGGACAGTGCGATTGCAAAAGAGTATGGTTGTATGGTTTTAAAACGGTTAAATTTTTATTTTGAGCACATATTATCTCTTTATAATTGGTTTGCGATGGGCTATACATCGATAAAAATTTCTCCTGATTTTTGACTTTCAGAGGTTGGCAAGTCTGGTTATCTAATACAAAGTAGATTATAAATAACAAAGGAATCCTGTAAATTTTTTTAAAAAATTACCTACTAAACACTGAGTTAAGTTACAAATTAGTATTTCTTGGATATTGCTCCTAAGCCAAATTCCATTTTAATTTAAGTTCCAGGAATTAAAAAAACAGTGTTTGGTATGATTTAAGCTAATATTCCCATTTTGTCATGAAATTTAAAAATATTAGGATTGGGATTTATAGTTTAAAGTTTTATTAGTTGAATTAAGATGAGCAGCAAATTACCTAAAGTATACTTCAGAAAGTATTTGATTTTCCCCTTTTTTATTTTCTCCAAAGAATATACTAAGATTTTAGTTACATATAAAAGATTCTTCTTAAATTAATAAAGATTACATCCACTTATTTTAAAGCTAGGGGTGCAGTTCAGGTTCTGCAATTCATCCCCTCTTTTCCATCATCAGCATCCCCTTATTGTCTTTTTCATTCTTTTTTTATTATTATTTTCCTTCCTTTTTTAATAATATGTTAGGTTTCAAAGTCTTCTTAGTTTCTCTCACACCCCTCCTTCTTTCAAGCTTCATATGCTCCGTGAGAACTCCTTGAAAACAATTTTCAATTTCAAGCGCTATGGGAACTTCTTGGTTTTGGGTCTTACTTTTTAAAACCTCTTAGCATATTTTCAAACTTACATTGAGTGGAATTCAATTTGAAAATTATATCTTGGTCTTTCAGAATTCCAACTTTCCTGATTTTCTTTTAAGCACCACCAGCTTTTAAGTTTTTAAGTTTTTTTTTAAATAAGGAATAAAATCAACTTTCCCTCCCTAAATAACTTAGAATTTTTAAGAGTGTTATTATTTTTCTTAAAGTGTTCCCAGTGCTCTGCTTTGCCCACAATTGGGAAAATTAGCATTTTTCCTTGTGGAGATTTCAATGCAGAGAAAACATCATCATGGTCTGAAGCTTATGATTCTGGTTAACTCTTCTGCAAATAACATTCTTTAAAGGATTTTATGTGGTAAATTTTAGACACCTTGAAAAATATCAAAACACTCTTTGAAAACTCCTTAAATACTCTGATTTTATATTCAAAAGTCAAAGTCTTAATCAAATCAATAAAAATCTATCAATGCCTGAATTACAAATATAAAGATTAAACATAATTGATGGGAACTGTTTTTTGTTGGAAAGTGGTTATCATTCATGGTAAGTAATTAGCTTTTAGTTACTGGTGCTTTTGGGCCTTATCAGTGAGGATTACTAAAATTTTTACCTTTGACAAACAAGAAAACTAAGTATGCTCAAAATTTTTACATTCATTTATTCACTGTTAAAAAAAATAAGGACTTTAGTCTTTGTCGAATAAGATCTCTCTTCAAAGTTGTTGGCTTTTGTTAGAAATCCTTAAAGTTATCTTCTATCTCATTATCTAATATTAGAATTGTATCTCCTTTAGTTTATTTTATTTTGCATCTTACTCCAAAAAATTCTTTAATTTTTTTCCACTTTTATAATGGGCCCATGTTTTGCCTCATGAACAGAATCAAAACACAGGGCAGAGGACTGAATATAAAATTTCATAATATTATTAGACTACAAATCTTAAATTTCAATGAACATAACTTTGAGTGCAAGCAGTTATTTTTAAGTTCTTAAAATGTCACAAAAATGAATGCTATCTCTTTATTGGATTTTCAATTTTATCTCTAGGAAAATGTGATTCAACTATTTGATATACTCTTTAAGATCTCAAAATTTATTTTTAGTTTTTTTAAGGTAATTATTTTTTACAACCTTCTCCTTAATTTTTGGTTCTTAAGTTCAAAATCTTCTGCAAGATTGTAGATTTATAAACCTTACTGTTAAGATAAACTTGATAAAAAAAATTTGTAAAGAGACTTGAAAACCTTAAAAACATTAGCATATTTGAACAAACAATACTTTGTTTATGTTATGGGCAAAGTGATAATGTCCGAAATGAGGTAGGCAATGTGGTAAATGCAATGTCATTTATAGCTTTGCCCAAAATATGTGAAAGTTATTAATAATGCCCAGATTTATCACATTGCCTGTAACATATACTGATAAAATAAACAATGTGGTTTAAATAAATTTAAGAGCTATTGAACCTTAACTCATTAAATACTTCCTAAAATATCAAATCTTGAGTGCTCCTTACAAGTACTAATTTCTTATACAAACTGCTTAAAAATTATACTCAATACTGCAGAACCAAGGATAGTAAAAAGGTCACATGCTTTTGAAAGACAAGGTTAATGTTTTGTAGAGGAGAAAGGAAGCTGAGATAGTTGGTTGAACAAAGAAAAGGTAGAAACATTTGCTAGCTCACAGGGAGCCAGAAATATGAGAGGGCTTAATATTTTAGGTTTGTGTGGTTGTATGAAGCTGCATGCCAGGATCCCCTGGCATATTACAAAAGGGGGCTATAACCCAAAATTTGAGGTCCATCATTAAATAAGTGGATTTTTTTTAAGTTGATCTCATAGGAATACCATTGGTATCAATATCAAAGAAAACTACCATTGATCTTGCCACCTATGCTCTTTCTATTAGATCCCACCTAAAAGGACATGCCACTTTTTTAACTATAGAACCACAATTTTTGGGTTATAGCCCCCTTTTTGAAATATGGGATCCTGGAATGCAGCTTCGTACAACCACCAAAACCTGGCTCCCTGTGAGCAAGCAAATGTCTAGCTTTTCAACCAATTATCTCAGCTTCCTTTCTCCTCTGCAAAATAATTGCCTTGTCCTACAAAAGCACATGACCCTTTTGCTATCCTTGACTCAGCAGTTTATTCAAACACATTTACTGTACCTAATAAAAAGTCGGGACTCCTCGAGTATTCCAAAAAACACATCTTGTGTGCATTGTCTCAAAGGCAACTTTCATTTCAGATATCCTCTCCAGAAGCATCTACCCACTCTTCCCCAGAAAGCCTGATGGACAGTAGTCCCGACTTCTGCGAATTCTCCTCCCCCTCGAGTTTCTCCAGTTCCTCCAGTCATTCGGACTCGGAAGTATCCTCCGGGGACGAAAACAAGAGCCCGAATGACAAGATCTCGCCCTCCCTGATCCACCAGTTTCGAGGAATCGCCGATTCCAGGCTTCCCGAAAGCATTGCTTCCAGGCGCCTCTCTCCCTTCCCGGAGCTTGAATGGGCAGAGCAGCAGGAGCTGTGGCACTCCTTGGTCCTGAAAGATCTCATCTATCAAAGAGATTACAGAATGTTGATTAAACATCCCGAGCTTGAGCCCCGCATGAGGGCCATTTTGTTTGACTGGTTGACTGAGGTAATTAAAGAAAGTGGTTTTCATGTACTCCTTAAAACAGGGTTTTGCAATGTGGGCTGCACCCAGCAATTACAAGTTTTGGGAATTATATTTTAAAGGAAAGGTGTAATTTCAAATTACTACTTACTGGGAAAAAAAACTAGTTGAATTCCTGTTTAAAAGAGTTAAATTTAAATAAACTCCCTGGGAGACCTCCTGATCCCTTTTTTTAACATAAAATTGTCTTGCTGACAAAAGTAAGATATTTTATGTTATGAGATTCAAATCTTACTTTTGAGATTATAGAGCTAAATTTAACAACTAATGTGTTCATGTAAGTATGATGAAAAAATAGCCTGAGTCCAACCCCCCCCCACAAGTTTAAGTCTAAGGTCTAGGGGTAAGAAGTTTTAGGACTTGGAGGACATTACTTTAAACCTTAACTTCTTGTAGCAACTAAGAGCAAATTTATTGTGCTGTGTATTTTTGTATACCATATAATTCTAAATTTCTTAGTAAAAAATTAAATAGAATTATAAATGAAGTTAAGAACCCCATCAAACACAAAATTTGAAAAACTGGTCTTTTCTACAATTGCTTTTAACCTCTAACTTTTGAAACATTTGTAATGGAAGTTCAAAAATAATTTTGAAGTAAAATAATTTAAACCTCATAATGTTAGTGTCCAGCACATTGTCTATCTGAACCATTCCATGCAAAAACAGTCTTGAGTGGCAATGTATTGAATATATTCTAACATTTTATTTGAGTCCTTAAATTTTCTGTAAAAATTTTAAAAACTTATTGAATGCTTCCTAAATTATAATTAACAATTTTGTGTCAACTTTCAATATGTTATTAAAACACTAACAATACACAAATAAATCTTAAGTTTATTTCAGTTTTATTACATGTTCATGTCTGAAATTTATTAATGTGTATATTTTTATGTAGGTATGTGAAGTCTATCAACTGAAACGAGAAACCTTTTACCTTACTGTTGATTATGTCGATCGTTATTTAATGGCTAAACCCAACCTGCCAAGAAATGCGCTGCAACTTCTTGGATCCACTGCTCTTTTTGTTGCTTGTAAAATGGAGGTGAGTTGCAATTCTTGCTTCCACATTTATTTTTAAATAGGTTTTGAAGTGGTTTCTGGTACAAAGTAATTGTTGTAGACTGGGATGGGTTTCCTCCAGGACAGAGAAAGAAACCTGAAAAAATGGGAGAAACTAAACCAAACCAAAGAAAATAAACCAACAAAATGCTCCAAATTTTAAAATGGATTCAACAATCTAAATTAAGTCATAGGTACTGAAATCTAACTTGAATCAAAATTAAAGAAGGTAATTTAATTATAATTAATAATTATCTTGATCTTCAACTGGAAGGGAAGTTATTGTAAATGTAAAGAGTTAGGAAAGTAAAAAGTTATTGTTGATGGTTATATACTACTTTATAGGATTCAAATATGTATAAAATGGTCATGGTTTTTCTGGTTTGGAAGAAAATTGCCAATTTCTATCATATAAAAGTATTGTATCTTGCATAGTTTTCTGTGTTTTTCATCTTCTCTGACAATATTAACTTAGTCCATGCATTTAATTATATTTAAGATGGTTTAATTTGAATCTATAATAATAATAATCTTTATTCTCAATTACAAGTACAAAAAGCTAATGTTACATTATATTTAATTAAAGCTATTCTCTCTTTTTAGGAAATATATCCACCCAAAATGGAAATGTTTGCTTTTGTAACTGATGGCGCCTGTACTGTAGAAGACATATTAGCCCAGGAGCTTGTTTTAATTATGGTTAGTACAACCATTTATTTCGTAAAATCACATGTTTTTTGATGAGATGCAATGTTAACCAGAAAATTTTTTTCTTGTTAAATCTGTTGACTGTCTGCTTAATTATTTGTCCAATTTTCACTAAAACTTCTGAAAATACTATAACTGACTTTTAAACTTAATGCTATTCTTTCTTCTTCTTTTTTTCCTACTGCTCATGGGAATTAGAGGTAAACTTCACTTTCCACAATCTATGTTACAGTTAAGAGTTGTATTATTTAGAATTTAAAAATTATTTTCCTTTTTCAGACTCTCAACTGGAACTTGTCTCCCATTACTGTCAATTGTTGGTTAACAATTTTCCTGCAACTGGCCTATGTGGAAAATAGTGAAAACTTGATTGGTCCTGAGCAATTCCCTAGAAAACTATTCATTGATATGGCAGCAGTAAGTTCATTAAAATATGTACTAATGCATTTACTTAGGTTTACTAATGATTGCCAAAACATTGATTACAAGCTTCTTATATCACAAAGATATTTTTGTAGAATGTGTTTGTAGAATGTGTGGGAGCATTTGGATTTTTAAAAAACAATGCTACTGAGTTCCATCTTTCTCATGAGAGTTAATAAGTCTTATTAAAAAATTGTGATTTTATTTGTTATGTATTACTAACTACACTTCAGTTTCTTTCTAATGAAATTAAAGTGTATTTAGTAATAAATAACAAATTAATATAGTAATTTAATTTTAACTGTAATGAATGTAATCTTCAATCAAAATTCATCTTTTGTTAAGGATAAATTTTATATGAAGATTTAAAGAAGTTTAAATCTTAAAGTTTAAGATTGCAATGATTTTTTCAGCTACTAAATTTGACTTCCCAGTTTTTTATAATAATGTTTGCTTTTAGGTCCTGGACTTGTGTGTGCTTGATGTTGAAAGTTTGAAGTACTCCTACAGTGTACTTGTTGCTTCTTGTGTTGCTCTTTTCATATCCAAGGAAACAGCAATGCATGTGTCAGGTAACCTTGATTTTGCCAAATCCACTTATAAAAGGTTTCTCTCATTAAAATATTTGCTAACAGGGTTCTATCTTTTCCTGATATTTCTGGAAAAACTTCTGAATTAAGCTTTTAATATTAAGTGCCCTTTTAAATTCCAGACACCTTATTTTTACATTCTTTTTGTTTAAAAACATTTTGCTGTTGAAAACAGGAATTATTGTAAAAGATGTAGCTTTAAAACCAAGTAGTTCACATCTGAAAGTACATAGTTTTTTAAGTGGTTTTTCCCCTCTTTCAAAATACAAGAAATCCTTATACTTCTAAATGCTTCAGCTAAAATATACAGGGATGAGATTGGCAAAAAAGGAAAAGTCTGAAAACTATGTGAACGACATTTGATCTCTTAAATTGAGAATAAATTGGAAAACCTAATAAAAATTAGTTAACATTAATTTCAACAATAAATTCTTACACTTTAAAATTAATTTTTTAATGTGTTAAGCTGTTGTATTAATTTGGCTTAAATATGAAAATTTACCATATAAAAGAGACTAAGTCAAGAACATCAACATTAATTTAGAAAAATGAAATTCCCAGTCAAACATTTCAGTTCATAAGCTGATTTTTTAAAAAGTAAAAAGTCTGAAATTTTCATGATACTTTCAAAAAAGTCTGACATCCTCCAAAAGTCAGAAAAACCTCATCCCTGAATATACATCAGCAGCCCTGAATTAGCTTGGATTTATTGTATTTGCCTTTAAAGCCAATACACTTCCAAATGATCATCAATTAACGCTTACTTTCTGTTTTTCAGGTCTACAAATCACTGATCTCACTGGATGCATGAAATGGATGAAACCTTTTTATGACTTAACTATGGAGCATGGGGGCACAGATCTCAGCCATTTTAAAGACAAGCACATTGATGAAATATACTCCATCCAATCACATACCATTTCCCTCACATATTATGTAAGTTTTATCAAGTTTTTATAGCATTAAAGTCCATTAAAAACTCCTTCTTCGGCTCTACAGCCCTTGATGGGCCTTGGCCTGCTGCACCAATCTACTCCAGGCAACTCTATTAAACACCTTGTTTCTCCAGTTGGTTATTTTCATCGTTCTAAGATCTCTTAGAACATCGTCCAACCATCTCATTTTGGGTCGTCCTCTAGGTCTATTGCCCATTGGCTTCCAATTTAACGTCCTTTTGACTCTGTTTTTGTCATCAGATCTTTCAATGTGACCCAACCAAGCCAATCTCTGTCCTTTAATAAAACGGGTTATAGTTTCATTTTTCACCAAGATCTCCAAATCTCTGTTTGTCCTAATTTGGAATCCATTAAAAACTCCTTAGTTTAACCTATTCCAGGGGTCGGGAGTACTTGGAATCTTTAGGGAATTTTAATTTGATCCACATAGTTTGGGGAAATTGCTTATTTTTACTTTCAACTAGGAGCATTCAAATACAGAACACTTGGGAAAAGACCAATTTATTATGTTGTCAGTCTCTCATTTTTGCCTCTGAAAAAGCAAAGTATTAGATTTTTAATGCACTCTTTTCACAAAATATTTTATATGATAGGGTAATAAAACTAGTAATATAAGGTCCTTTAGGTCAGAAAATACTTGGATTTGTCTAAGAATTTTAATGTCACCAATACCAGGTAATAGTTGGGGAAATTCCTTACTTTTTCTAAAACCTGGAAAAATCATAAAAAGCTTCTGGTAATTGACCAATTTTTAATTTCTGAATTGCCTTTCATTTTTTGATTCAGAAAAGAAAGTAAAATATTTATCAAAATATCCCTAAAATTATTTAGGATAGTAGTTTTTCCAACTGGAAAGCCTGAAAAGTCAGGAAGTTTTATTTTAAAATCTGAGTGGGAGCTCTGGTATTTATTAAGTGCAAATAAAACTCAAACGTTTGTTAAAAAGTTGACAAGTCTGCATACTGGAAAAAGTATTTGTGATCATACCTGCTGCTTAGAAATCACAAATGCTCTGTGTGAAATTTCAGGGTATAAGTTAAAATTATTTTTTATTTTTCAGGATCGGGTGATGGAAAGGAAAAGACACGCTCAGCTTGAAACCAGCCCTAGTACTGTTCTCAGAGAACTCACGCCTCCTCAAAGTAACAAAAAGAAGAGAACGGAAATCTAAGCTGTTGATAGATGCTCTTCTTTCCTAATGCAATGAAATGATCCCTCATTACTTGAGATAATCAACATGTCAGGTTCTAGTCGTGCCACCCTAGGGAAAGTGTGCAACTTCCGGGAAGCTGTTTATCGATCAGTTACATTCTTGTGTTTCAAGAATGGGTTTGTTGCTTAGTTACTAGGATTTGGACTCTGTACAAATGTAAATTTATGTATAATATGATAAACAAATATTAGACCTAAATAATTATCAAAATCAAAAATGTTAATATCAATATCGAGAGACTTAGTTTCAAAAACCAGTTATCAATGAATTGAATTCAAGGAAGTGGCCGGTGGTTTTAAACTAAACCCTAGGCAAATTTTAAAAGGAATTTTTGCCTCACCCAACGTGTTCTGATGCAACCATTTTTCAATATTATCTTGGGCTTGACTCTGGTTGCCTTTTTCTAAGCATATCAATTTATTTAAGTGCAAATGACGATGTTTACTGCTCATTTTTTTTTCTACTTTTGCCATGTTTTTCATAGTTGAATTTTTTATATGAATTTTTTTTTACTTGTTTCAAAATCTCACTCATCAGGTAATTATAGCATTCAACCAGTTGTACTCACTGCCTTACCATTATGTACAGTTTTTTTTAAATGTACTTGCCAGTTTTACTTACTTAATCATGTCTGATAAAAGTAATATATTTCATCTTATGCCTATATGCTTAAACTTGGTTGTCAGTTTGCGTGTTATGTTTCTGATCCTTCAGAATTTTCTAAATTTGATTCAAAATTATATACCTTTTATCTTAACTCACAATTGCTCTTTTTTATTGACTTTTAATTTCCTGATTCCAACTTTTTTTAAGTTTTTATTTGACAAAAGTAAACTAGCTTGTAGTATTTTCTATGGTCTTTCTCTTATGACTAGGGCTGAGATTTCCATGCAATTAAAAACTCAAAATATGTACAGATAATATGCATTTACTTTAGGTAAATATGTGATAAAAAAAAGTGCAAAATATGTACTTTTAAATTGGGATAATAGGAAGACATTGTGTAATTTAAAACTTTTTTTAATGAATTCTAAAAACATTAAGAACTCTGATTTTTTAAGTTCTTATAACAAGTTATTTGAGTGATATTTGGATTTTAACTTTTCCCCCTAAAGGTAAAGTACTGAAAATCTCCATAAATGTAAGACAGAAATAGGAAGCACAAAATGGTCATGTTCCAATTGACAATCATGAATACACAACTTACAATAGCTAAATTTAAAAGTGAGTTCATTAAATTTCAACAAAAATTTTAGATGTTTAACCTCATAATATATTATACTTTTTCTTTTAAAAAAAATCTAGGCAAAATTTGTGATTATTAATGAAAAACACAAAAATTGAGGAATATGTAGTATAAATGTGTATTTATAATGTAAACTCATAATAAAATGCTCTAAGTTGATCCAAAATCCTTTTGAAACATGTATAATTTCAGAGAACTCTGCTATATCAGATTTCTGAAAAGATATGCATTTAATTACATGGAAATGCCGACCCTACTTATGACATTCAATGCTGTAGCTATGCAAACCTTATTTATTTCCGCATAAATTATTTAAGGCAAAAACTTTGTGTTTTGTTAATGTATATTGAATATTATTTAAGCTATTTAATTTATATTTTTAATTTATTTCTCTAAGTTACGTGTTCTTGCTCCCTGATAGTGATATATGCAACACTTTCAACATGGAATATATGTTGCTATTTAGAAGCAAGTTTACTATGTTTTGCTTCTTATTCAAAGGTTAAACAGATACTCAATTATCTTGCCATAATATAATCTGAGTATAAAATTCTTTTGGGATATTATGTTGAGTGGTCATTGTTTTTTTTTTGTTTCATTTTAATGTATCTTAGCAAAATGCAACCATCAATGCATTACCATTTTAAGTGTTTTTGTAAGGAAATTCATCAATACCTAGGTGCCAATATCATAAATCTGGATAAAAATTGAGATTTATAATTTTTATTCATTGTTTTTTGACAATGCTTGTGCTGTTCCTTTTATAATTGTTTAGATTTTTGTAAATATGTCCGTTGTGGATAGCTGTGGAACAGATGGTAGGTATGGATACAGAGGTGTTCTGGATTTTTTTTACTTTACCTGTCACAATCAAGTTTTGTAATATAACTTGTAGTTTTAATAAAATATTGTTTATTATTACTAAAGGATTTTTATTAGTGTTCAAATAACCTTTATACTTTATTCTGCACATCACAAGTACACTAATTTCAATGTACTAGAATTGTAGGCATATGTTCAGGCATTTTTCAGTCCACAGTATTATAAAGATAAAAATTATAACACTTACAGAATATTGTAGTTTGGTTTGATTTTTGTAGGGATCAATCAAAGAAATTGAGCTTGTTAAATCTGAAATATAATATTGTGGGTGCTGATGGGACAAATGGATTTTTTCCATACTATAAATATTTGAGTAAAGATTTTAACATCACTAATTGCTAACAGGTCTAGCAAACATTTGCAGCATGGAATATCTCGCATGACAGGTTTTTAACAGGTTAACTTGTGCAGGAAATAGCCAAGTTTGTTTTAAAAAGTGCAAGTATTGAATTTTGAAAGTTTTTAAGAATAATCTTATTTAAAGATAGTTATAGATTCTACAAATAATGGAGAAAAAGAAAATATTACTGAAAAAGTATTGAATTGCACATGTAAAGAACTATTTCTAGAAATTAAATTTTCACATCATGGGGGCTAATGGGGCAGCTTAATGTGGCTGAGTATTACTTTAAAAGAACATTTGTAGTGTTTATTTGACTTTGCATAAGTTGTTAGGTTGGATGGAAACAATTAGAAAATCATTACCAACATGTAAAACTTATAAAGAACTAATTAGTTTTTTAAATTGGACAAATTTTAGACTAACAAATTAGCGATTTTAAATATCCTTCAAAAAAAAATTTCCAATATATGTATGGAGAATAATCCTATTAGGATAATTCCAATTAGTGAAAAAATAGTTAAGATTAGTGAAACTAAACTTTGCGGAAGACATTGTGGAATTAAACTGTTCAAAGCTGAAATTTCATCCACAAAATTTTTTGCACATATTCAGTACAATGTTAATAAAAAAGGGATTTAAAAAACATTTATTACTTTTACTTTTGAATTCTATAGCATGTCCCATTAGCCCTGCACTGTTCCCCAATAGTCCCCACGTATGGGGGCTAATGAGGCAGTAGCATTAAATTAAAAAAAGTCGACATATATATAAAAATAGATGTTTTTTACTTTCCAGGAATATTTTTATACACTTAAATGTAAAATCGTTTTAAATTCACAAAAAAATATAAAAATAACTGCATTTATGCTTTTTTACTAGCATTTATTAAAAAATTTCCCACTAGCTCAACTTTCCCCTATATCTTAATACACAACTCCATTTTTGTTAGTTCTGTTTATTTGGGTGCCATTCAATTTCAAACAGGCTATTTACTTTGCACAAAGAAAGACAGAGCCAAAGAGTTAAGGAATATTTGTTAAAACCTTGGAATTTTGTGTGTACCATTTTGATGGTGAGGAAACAAATGGATTGAAGTAGAACCATGAATATTTGTTAAATTTTTGTGCATTGGTGGAACTAAGAATTTTCTTGATAATAAGTCTTAAATTTTATTTTTAAGTTGAGTGGGGGTCATATCACTAATCGGAAAACATATTATGCTTTTAGTTTTTGGGGAGTGTGTGAGAAGTTGTGAAACATTTGTTTTCTCTTCCCCCCCAATAAATCTAGCTGACCCACTAAAAAAGAAAGGTAAAACAAAGTCTCTTTTAAATAAAAGAAAGTTAAATATTGTACCACAGGGAAGTTCAATCAATTGAATTAAATTAAGAATTATTCTGCACTTTGTATTTTAGATATATTGATAATGAAGAATAGAGAAAGGTTGCATGGGAAGTACCAATATTTTAAAATGTTACATCTTCGAATATTTTAGTTATTAACATTTAGTAAAGGAAAGCATTTTTGTAAATCGATCAAATTAGCTTTGAGATACCATCTCAGAAACTTTTTTCTTAAGTTATGAAAAAGTTGGCTATTCGTTAAAAATTGCCTTATTATAATAAGGCAATTTTATAATAAGGTAAGAAACATGTATACATGTTTGAAAATTTTGTTGTTAGATCGTCATGTGGCAATGTATCAAGAACTAGATATTTCGGACTTGAAATCACCCGCCATTAATTAATAAATGTTATTGTTGAAAAATATTTTCAGCTTTTAGTTCAGAAATAAGTACTATATTATTGGTAAGGATATTGGAAAATATTTCTATCAGTCCATTTATAAAAGGATCAAAAAATTATAGTTATCTGATTTTTTTAAACGAAATTTTGGATTTTAGAAAAATAAACTGCAAACGATAAATTTTTATTATTTAATTTATAATTGTTTTTAAAATTTAATTTGAAATAAAATATATGCTTTTATAATGTAAAAATATATCGACTTTTTAAAATGAAAATGATTTCCTTGTTCTGTTCCTGTAATGGTTTGTAATTTAATTACTAGTTAGTAGTGTTCGGCAACTAGTGGTCAAAAAAAAAAAAACTACCAACTACTAACTAGTCTGGGAAATTGTAGTTGTAACTATTAGTTAACTATTTTTTCCTGGGACTAGTTGCAACTAGTAGTTAGCTAGTCTGTTTAATTTCATAACCTACTTTTTGGCAAAATTCTAATACATCTTTCTTATCTATAACACAAAAAAGTTTATACTTCGAGCAAAAATGGTCTTTATTTCTGTTTATGGTATTTGAGTTCTCTACCTTTGATATAAATCTTAAATATCTTTTTAAATTTTAAATAAAAAAATTTTGGAAGTAGTTGAAAATTTGAAAGTAGTTTTAACTAGTAGTTGATAAAAAAAGTAGTTAAACTAATAGTTGAACTACTTTAAACTAAAAGTAGTTAAACTACTAGCTGATCAGTAGTTAACTACTAGTTGCAACTAGTTCTAGTTAACTAGTGCCGAACACTACTAGTTAGTGGCATTGTTGCCGAAATGAATCGTGTCCCGTGTCAACTTTTCAAATTTTGAATGTGAGGACGAAGCAGCTGTCATCAGCGAGCAAATGTCTGAATAAACCCCAACTCAACCCTAAAATTTTGAATGTGTAAATTTTCGAAGAAAAAGAAGCACTTGATTCTTATAAAACGCAAATGAATCAACTTATACTCGAAACCACAGAGAAATATCCTAACAGAGGGTCCACGAGGCTGTTTTCAAATGGGTTACTGATGTGAGGGCGCCACACTAGCTTCTGGAACGTATGCCGGCAGCTTAAAACTCTCGCCAAATTAGAACTCTGCGCAAGCGCAAAAAGATGTTTTCGATCTCTCATAGGCTGCCAGCGAACGATCCAGACTGGATCCAGACGCTAGTGAGTTTAGTGCGATCCCAGCGCCAAAATTCTCCCAACCTGTAACAAATGTCATGCTTTTTCGATTTCCATTATGGCCTATGGCCGTGGACTCTCTGTTCTAGTACTCTGTGCTCGAAACTTCCCGGTAATTTTTTGTAGTCTGGAAAATTTTGGTTAATGGAACATTAAGTTTGTAGTTAAAAATGTTGGTTTTGATGAAAAAATGTTTTAGAATGGAAAAAACGTCTTAATTAATCAAATTTCAGGCATATTATTGATAAAATTTTTAAACTATTTAAACATATGTCTGTCATTTAAACGTATGTGTGCTTTTTTATAATTAAAGAGTGGTTTTAAAAATAAAAATAACAATATTGGCGAATATGGGTAAATGTCGGATATTTGTGGGATGGATGGATCGGAACGAGGATTTTTTCTATGGGAAGCCCTCAAAACTCTCGTGTATGAAGACCCAGTGCCCAGTAGAATCGCCTGTACTGCGTCTGCAGTAAACATAAGAGAAACTCCCGATGTGTTCAAAGGTGTTCGGCAATCGATGATCCGTCGATGCCACAGGCATGCAGTGTTTTACATGGTGAAAACTTTGAGCGCCTGCTTTAACGTAAGTTTTCATCTCTTAAATGCCCTTAAACTTTATTTACCACTTTTCCCTAACATCTACTACTAGACACATGATATGCTAATTATTTTTAATGTCTTTAATGTTCCCAAAACCTCCTCTACAGTGGCGGATTCAGCCTGGACCTACGGGGGGGGGCAACCACATTTTAAGAAGGTTGGGGGTTCTTCCCTAGAAGAGTTTTGAAAATTTGACCCTAAAAACTGATTTTAGGGTCAGGTCAATTTTTTAGATCGTCTGCAGGACCGTACAACTACTGTCGTACCGCGAGGAGAAGAGCTTTGAACAGGGTTGCCGTGAGTAGACGAGTTCAAAAGAAAAGGGAAGCTGGTATGAATTTGAAATTTCTCGTTAATAAAAATCGAAAATACCTTTCGGCATGAAACCTTTCTGTACGTTTAGTATGCTTTTATATTGCTATTTTGAGTGAATAAGTAAAAATTACTTTTATATAAAATAGCTCAGATCACTTAAATTAATAATTTTATAGTTTACCACACCATATAATTTTATAATCACCATACTTGAAATTTAAATGAGGCGTTAGAAACTTGTAAAGAGACAAAATATGGAAATAATTATTATTTTTTTTTAATATTTTATAACATTCAAATACAATCTAATGCAATTCATTGTCACTAGAACCGCAGTCACTGTCAATGTTTGACAAAGATTCTGATTCGCTGTCCGACAAATTAATCACTAATTCGTCTACAATATCTTCGATCAACCCATCTTTTTCCAATAATCGCTTTCTATATTTTGTACAGTCGGCCGCAACAAAAATGTTACAGAGACGATTGTGAACGATAGGATGGGGTTAGAAAGATAATTTAAACGCCAATTTTCACGAATTAACGTCTACTTTAAAAGAAGATATGATCAGATCAAATAAAATTAAAGGTAACAACTTGATAGGATAAATGATAAGAAACTTGAGAGTTTAAAAAGAAAGATTAATGAACACGGTAACTATAAATCCAAAAAATTATAAAATGTCCAAAATAAAATCAGATAAATTGATGTAAATCACATAACATTATATTAAATTAAATAAATCAGATTCGGTGAAATATTTAAGATCAGTTGAAAAAGATCAGATCAGTTAAAATATATCAGATCAGTTAAAATAGATCAGATCAGTTAAAATAGATCAGATCAGTTGAAATAGATCAGATCAGTTGAAAAAGGTCAGATTAGAAATATTTAATCAAATCAGATGTACAATGCGAAAGGAAATTCCAAAATTAGTTTCTCTAGAATCGAAAAAAGTACTCAGCTGAAAGATAGCCACTCAGATTTGGCTCGGAACATTTATTTTAGCGCCAAGTGAATTACCATCACCCCCAAAATTCAGTGGAATAATCCGCTTCTATAACAACCGCAGCATCATCCTATGACGTCAATAGCTCTTCTCCTCGCGGTACGACAGTAGACTTTTGTTTTTCGGGAAGGGTTTTGGCACCTAATTTTTTTCCCTAAGGTCTCTCTACCCTAGTATTTAGTGTTCGGCAACTAGTGGTCAAAAAGTAGTTAACTGCAAACTACTAACTAGTCTGGGAAAATCTAGTTGCAACTAGTAGTTAACTATTTTTCCTGGGACTAGTTGCAATCCCAAAGTAGTTAACTATTAGTTAACTAGTCTATTTAATTTCATAAGCTATTTTTTGCTCAAATTCTAATACATCTTTCTTATCTATATAAAAAAAACCTTTATGCTTCGCTCAAAACGAGCCTTTATTTCTGGTTATGGTATTTGAGTTCTCTACCATTATACATTGTAGTTATAAATAGCAGTGTACTTTTTTGTATATTTTGATAAAAATTTTAAATATTTTTGAAATTTTAAACAAAAAATTTTTTAAAAGAGTTGAAAATTTGAAAGTAGTTTCAACTAGTAATTAAAAAAAGTAAAACTAATAGTTGAACTACTTTAAACTAAAAGTAGTTAAACTACTAGTTAACTACTAGTTGATCGGTAGTTAACTACTAGTTGCAACGTTGCAACTAGTTCTAGTTAACTAGTGCCGAACACTTACTAGTATTTTACAGATCAAATGCGAACCTCTGTGCAAAAATTATTTATTGGCTAAGTTTTATTGACGATGCTCATATGACGCCCCAGGGAAGGAAGGGGGTCTGAGGGTCTTCGCCCAGAATTTTTTTTAAAATTAGACCTTAAAATGTAGTCTCTTGACTCATTTTTCAACTTTTAGGACGGGATTTAAGGTCCCATCTTCCGAGATGAGAGGTCATCTCTGCCCTAGATGGTCAAGGGTTTAACTATTGCCTTCCTCCCCCTTGTCACAAATTGAATACCTTTTAGCTTGATGTCATTTATGGACGGCCCCTAATAGTTTCAATGTAGCTTTTTAACATATTTTTAGATAGTATTTGCATCTTTAAGAACTTAATATAAAAGTAGTAAATAATATTGTTTTAAACACAAAAGGGGGGTCTAGGGGTTCTCTCCCAGAAAATTTTAGAAATTTCACCCAAAAAGTAGGGTTTTAACTCGTTTTGGTCCGAGCCCACGGGGGAGAAATTGACCAGTTGCCCCCCCCCTGGATCCGCGCTTGCTCCCCTAGAAGTATGAATATCTCATAAATATTTTTTAGGCACTGTTGCATGAATGATTGCAAAAATCTCGCATTCCCGCTCCCGCACAGGAGTACAAATTAATGTACCCTCTAGCTAGCCCCTTAGGATGAAGTCTAGGGTGCTATTTATACAACCGAGTGCCACTATTGTTGGCCCATTATAATCCACTATCCAGTATAACAAACAAAAAAACAAGTGGCACCCGGTTGTATAATGAAACCAAGTCTACCATGGAGTTCCTAGGGAAATTTAGCTTTCTAAAACATTTTAGGTAGGATTTAATTGCTTCTTGATTAACTTATTATAAAAATGTGTGTGCAATAGACATAATGTGTCTATAGAGGTCTTCTACAGAAAATTTTTGGGAAAATTAGCACAAATATGTGTTTGAACTCATTTTTGGATATATGATGGGGACACCTTAGGTTTGGGTAGGTAGACCACCTTTTATACGTCACGAAATTTTTAAGGGGTACCCCCGCAGGAAAATATTCGAAATTAGACATTTTAAAAAGGGTTTTAAATCGTTTTTGTCCACTTTCTCAGAATTTCGGGGGGTTGCCGACATCGCCGCGACGCTAAGCTTCATCACCATCATCCCACCAATGAAGAGTAGAGTTTGTGTAGCCCACTGAGCCATATAATAACCTGGAGTGCAAACTCAGGGTGCCAAAATGATAATTGTGTCATTTACACCTAGGGGGCAAAGGTCATTTGAAGGTCAGAGGTCAAATATTGGTTGTGTGTTAACAGAATCTAACTGTTTGATAAGACGGAGCCCAAGCGCAAAAGCTGCAGAACGATTTAGGAATTTACAAAATTTCTTTTGAAAACTACAGAGTTAAATAAATATTAGTTTTTATATTTGTTTAGTATTTTTTATTGTATGTTTTCATTGTATAAATTTGATGACAGTAATGTAAAATAGGGTTCGGGGGGATAAGCTACGGATCGTCTCTGTCTGGGTCTGCATTTCCCTCTTTGGCCAGACTGAAGGAACCTCATAATTTTTTTTTCAAATAGTTCATTCAAGTATTAGTAAAAATTATGGAAATTAATAACTAAAAAATAATTGAACTTGGCTGTGGCGGATGCATGATTTTTGTCAAGGGGAATGCGGTCTCAAAACAAATGGTACAAACTTTTAAATTTCTAATAAAAAAACTGTTTCTTATTTTGACGAAATAAATCTTTATTACCACATTTAAAGGATAAAAATAAATAAATAAGTAAAATTCAAATGGTGGTGTAAGAATTTTAATTAAAGTTGGGAGGAAGATTAAGTTTTATTAAGCCCTATTGATAGATTTGTTCCTGAAATAAGGTTTTATTGATTGGTTTTTGTTGGTTTTTATACTTTTCGTTTAATAAATTTTTTATCAATATTTAAGCAAGTATTTGTTTGCTGATCTAGGTCCAATTTCTTCAATAAAGTTGGCAACCTGGTTTTGGGCGGAAAATAACAAAAGAATTCTAAAAAGAATATCTAAACCGAAATATGATGTGCTGCCATCTACCAGTTTATTTGAAAAGTGAATATACAGGTCATTGAAAATACTACACTGCACTTAAAAAAGGACGAAAAACAGGTAAAATAAATAGAATTAACATAAATATTTTAAAAAATTAATTAAATTATTGTCGAATATTTATAATTTTGCAAGTATTTTTTGTAAGAAGAATTTATAAGAAGAATTTGTACAGCTAAAATATTTAAACAATATATTATCAATAACAAAAATACTGTGCAATGCTTCAATGCGACAATGCTGTAATTTTTATACAAATCGTATAAGTGTATAAAATTTTTATCGCAAAAATAGCTTCTAAAAATATTAAGATTTTTACTCTGAATATAAGTAAATAACGAAGCTATTCTGATCAAAAATCGGATTTTCTGGTTTTTACTTCTTAATATGGAATGGGTTGCATTTTATGATGGGCATTAAGAATTGCCGATGAAAATAAATGAGTCTTAAGAGCTAAGAAAAGAGCCATCAATCCCAAAACAAAATAATAAAATATTTATAAAATAGCAACGCGGTGAATTGCTGGGTAAGCAACTGTGATCTGTACAACGTGTTTCACTGCTAGGGTCTACTTGTTGCTGGAAAGCGCTCGTTACACTTTTCACTCGGACGCGTAAAGCGGGAGTCTTTTAAATTGATTTAATTGATACAGAAAGTATAATTGTGGCAATTAATTTTTTTCATAACTTTTGATTGAATCTATATTGAACAATACAGACACATAACCTATTGTATCTATTAATTTTATTTTATGTAAATAAAATAGCTACTAACTCTGACTTTGATATTGAGAGTTAATTAATTTATTTGAAAATACAGTTTTTTTTTTAAATATGGTTTGTGCAAATGAATCGTGGTTTACATATGTTTGAGATCTTTAAGGGGACGCGGTACCATTTAAGCCAAAATCTTTAAAATCATTATTATTTAATACTTCTTTCTATTATTATATGTATTTTCTTTATGTAAAACAGATTCCAAACTCAAAACACCTTAAAATTCAAATTTTATAAGTTTTTTTTTTAAAAAAAAACTTAAATTTTAAGAGGTGTTTTTAAAATGCTACTCCTCCTAGAATAATCAACATACATTCTTGAAATTTGGTTTCCAAATACATCAAACTATGTCTAACAAAAGATAGCATCGATTTAAGGTTTATAGTGCTTTGAATTCTGAAAATATTGTTTTTTCTTGAATCACTAGCTAAAAAAGCCCTAAAATGCTAAAATTCTAAATTCAGTAATTTTTTAAAAATAATCTACAATGTTTATCAAAAAACAAAATGCTATCTACTGTTATACACACTTCCAACAATACTCAGAAAAAAATTCAAGCGATTTGGTCCAATAGATAAAAAGCCTTAGCATTTTAAACAATGAAAAAGGGGTTCTGAGTAAAAGGACTTTGAAGTTTCCATTAGCCATAGAGACCTTATTAATACTTTCACGTATGAAATCAACTGTAAATTGGATATTTTTCAATGAAAAGTTTTAAAAGTTCGTAGGATGATAGAAGAATGCATATAGATTAATTTCGATGAAAAAAAAATTTTTTTCGTAATTTTGTCAAAACATGGTACTGTGTCCCCTTAATTGGGACAGGAACAATGAGAACTAACTAATACCCACCACACACATACAACTGGAAATCTACCTCTACATTCTATCCTTTCTTTACGGTTCTATTTGAATAAATTAGCTCCTGTTACAGCCTTTCTTTACTAAAACCTTTACGTTCCCTAGATTATTCTAATTATAGGGCAATTATTATTTTTATTATAATTTCATTATTATTTTATTAAAATCATATTTTTTAAAAGTATTTTCTAAGTTTTATGAATAAAAGGGATATTTATACAGGGTGTTTCAAAAGTCCGTTTCACGGCTTTTATTTAGAACTAACGTCTCTTAAGGTCATGGAAGTAAGGTGTATCCCTAGTAATTGTTAATTGATCATTGGGGAATCCATTGAGGGGACTACGGCTATAAATTAATAATTAATTAAAACTGAAGGAGATAGAACAAAAACTTCAATGAAAACATTGTTGGCAATATCATGAAAAACGCGCAGAAAAATTTCATGGAATTTGCACTTTTTCTGGTCTTAAAAAAAGAAAAAGTTCGCAAATTTGGAAGTTTCTTTCATTTTTTAGTTAAAATTTATTTTTATTTAGCTAAAAATGCAAAAAATACATAATAACACTGAAATATTGCAAATTATCAAACTTTTTCTACTTTGAGGCCTAAAAAAGTGATATTTTCACTTGCTAATATCTCCTCGAATATTGAAGATATTTTCATAATTTTTCCTGTGTGGTTTTTTATTATATTGCGAACAATTTTTTTATTTAGATTTTTGTTCAATCTACTTTTTTAAATTTTTTTTACAGTAACTTATTTTGCGGCTAAGAGCACTTTAAGTCATCTTAATGGATTTCCTATGGTCACTTACCTGGCTAGGGATGTTAGTTCCAGGAAACTTTAGGAGACGTTAGTTCCAAATAAAAGTCGTGAAACCGACTTTTGAAACACTCTGTATATCCTGGACTAGTAACATTTTTAAAAGTTCTATAGCTGAAATATTGTAGTGAGTTTCTTTATTAATTTCATAACCTAATGAATACTTTGACCTCTATTTACCTCTATTTATTTTCAATGCATTGAATTTATTGGTGGAAAATTTTAAAGAAAGAATTTATTGAAACGGGGGCTATTTTATCAAATATGGAAACAAAATAACTAATTTTATTTTACATTTATTTAAACGGCATAAAGAAATAACCACTAGAAGCCTGTTATTTAACAATAAATATTATTTCCCTTTTAAAGTTAAAGTATAATTTAATACTAACTGAACTACAAATATAATACTAATTAAAATGGGGGAATATTATAGTACAATATTTTCTTTGAACGAAGTATATTAAAAACCAATTATAAGTGCGAGGTATCTGAATAAGATCAACTTCAATTAAAAAAATGGATTTATAATTCGTATTTTAAGATTTAAATAAAAATTTGACTGCTTAAAATGAAAGTTATTGCAGTTTACTTCTCGTTTTTTTATGTTTTAAAATTTTGTGTTGTACTAAGCTTAGAAAAAAATATTATCCTTATTTATGTTAATTAAGAGTGTAATTTGTCAAAACTTTTTTTTTCCTAATGGCGGATTTTTTTTTTTACATTTTTTTTTTACTTTAAAATTAGTACAGAAGACATTTGGGGACCCCGAAGCCACGAAGTTGATGTATTGTTGATGGTTTAATTTTGATTTGATGGAATATTTAACTAAAGGGATTGTCTATGTTGAAATTTCTAAATTTTAAAAAGATATTTTTGAATATTTTAAAGATATCCACATAATTATAAATGCTTCAACTATAAATAAATATATTTTATTTTTAAAAATCAATTTATTATTATAGTATAACTTTATTCAAAGTTAAGGCTATAGTTTCTTAAAAACAACGCATTATTTTATTTAAAAGTCTATTTATTATTGTAATTTTTATTTTTTTAAATAATTTTATTTTAATTAATAATCATAGAAATAAGTAAAATACAAATAGTAAATAACGCGCAAAATGATTGATAAAATACATAAAAGGCATTGCGGTCTCAAATGAGCATTTATAGACAAGAATAATATACTTATATACATTATTTTAAATTAATAAATATTGGAAAGAACAAATGAAAAAAAAATCCTAACTTTCATTTCGTTATTTGTTTTAAAATTCAAAATGCTGAATTGTTAGGGGAGAGTGGGGATACTTTAGCATAAGGGATATTTGAACCACCCTGATTTCCTTCACTATATATTAATTTTTCGTTCCAAAATTGGTGACATGTGAACAATTTACAGTTTTGCACATGTTATAAAAAATCTCATAATTTGGTACCATTTTGAAAGTACAGCAACCAATAGTTGCTTTTTATCTATCTAAAGTTAATACTGTATTTAGAAGAGTATTTCCCCCCCCCTCCCCCATTTTTTGCAAAATTAATAGGGTGTTAAATTATTAATGTATTATTTTTTTAATGTTATCATTAAAAGAGTTTTAGAATTTTTGCTTTTGAACGCGCATTTAGAGTTGTTTCAAGCATCCCTCCATCATGGCTCATGAATCTATCTCATGGAGATACTTGAGCCGCAATGAAAAATAAAATGTAAATTGTTAAAACCACTTAATTTAAGAGTAAAAATATCAAACTTTCAAACACAATATTTCTTTTAGCTGTATGTTAATTAAAAAAATAAGCTGTAAAAAGTCGCTCAATTACCCCCACTTTCCTCCTCTACCAACAATTTCCAATCATTCCTTTATCTTTTTTTCACCTGTTACACATCACTTATCGAAAGAGAAACTTTGTCCTCGGAACTAGTGAATCGACCTCAGGAGGCACCGCGAACCCTGTCCTCAATGCCACACAGCACAGGTCCTTGAACGATCATCTAACCTCCCGATGCTCATCCCCACCAGCAATTAAAAATGACCCCGCCTTCCCCTGCCAATCATCGTCCAGGCCCCTCCCCCTCGCTCATCATTTATGATAATGCAGGTTCGTCGACTCCCGCCGCAAGGTTGATGACTCCCTGCGACCGGCCGATCACCTCGCAGCGGGGGCGATAACCTGCATCACTCTCCCTCTCGGCCTACAATCGACTTTCCCCTTCACTTTCGCTGCGGCACTGTGGGTCAAGGATGGAGCGGTTCATTTTGCTGCGGGAAGGGGGGACGGGTAGGGGTCGTCGACTGGTGGATGACCCGTTTTATCGGGGTTACTGGGTTTTGGGGAAGTGAAATGGAGTTTTCACTTTCTCTCTCTTTCCTTTCACTTTCAGGTGACACTGACCTGAAATCTAGTTTATCTCTTGAGTTCCTTGTTTGTTTTTTGTTTTTCATTTTGCGTTACGTGCTGAAAACAAACAATCGGTATATCGTCAAAATTACTCGCTTTTTATTTGACTTTTGAATATTTTTATTAAAAAGAAAAGTTTAAGATCTATCACTACATCCTCTTAAAATTTTTCTCTGATTCTTTTCTGCTTACAACATACTATATACAACTTTTGTTTCGGGGGGGGGTTGCATTTACTCTCAGAGTGCTGCCGAAAATACTTAGCCCCGTGTGAAGACAGACGCGGATCCAAGGGGGCACTCTGGACAGTGCCCCCCTTGGACCCAAAAAAAGTATTCAAAGTGAGTTAAAACCCTACTTTAACTGGTCAAATTTCAAAGTTTTTTTTATTTTGGGGGAGGTCTCCATACCCTCCCCGCGGTACTAAAAGGGGATCTTGAGTGATATTTTTAAAAAATCCCGAACATTTTGATATTTTTCTCAAAAGATAAAGGCGATGGTCTGGGAAAAATTGCCTCCCCCTTGCCGTGCTGGATCCGCTCCTGTGTAAAGAAGGGGGGGTCTGAGACAGGGTTTCTGAATCTCTTAGACACTGCGACCCCTATAGTTTTATTTTTTTATTGTCATAAGCATTTTCTCCTAGTTCTCGGGGGTTTTTTTTGTGAAATTTATTTTTGGTCAAATTTTGAAATTATTTATGCCAGAAACAAGAGATTTTCGAAAATGCAGTGTTTGTAACATCTTACCATAAGCATCACTCATACTCCCCCTTTGTCAGAAAAAAAAAAGCAAATAGCAAACCCCCTCCTCCTTAGGTGCGTATGCAATACTTGAATGGCCCCCTACCACCTTTAATCAGGGGGTTTCATCCCCAAAAACCGCCGGACACAAAATCCTCCAAACGAAATCCAGGAAGCGACTTCTAACCCAAAAACACCACTGACCTCCTCCCGAGCCCGAATGTGGACCACGCGGAACTGAAAAACCGCATCCTCACGGCCATCACTTTCTCCTTCGTCCCAGAAACCGCTCTCACTTCCCCATCGCGGAACCGAACACTTCCAGCTCTTCCTGAACTCTTCCACTTCTTCCTGAACTCTTCCCAGCTCTTCCTGGTGGAAGAAGCCAACCAGGAACCGAATCTCTCCGAAGAGGAACCGAAGGGGGACTCGGCGGCCTTCGCGGAGATGGGTTCAATGCATTCGGGAGGGTCACGGGGTTCGTTTACACCGCGCGCGGAGGACAGCGAACCTGGGACGTCTTTTGGATAAGTTTTGGACGTGATCGGGGGGAAAGAGTCGGTTTTCTGAGGCAGGTTGGTCGTTGATCTGGGAGGACGATGACGTTTTTGTTGAGTGAATGAACCGTTTAGGTGAGCTTTTGTTGTTGAAGGTTGGAGACATTGTTGACGCTGTAAAGTGGTGGCTTGACGTAGATGTGATGTTTCTTTTTTTTTTTTCATTACAGCGTCCATTTTTGGTATTGGGTTAATTGATACCATTAATTTTGGCTCCATTAACTTTAACTTTATTTAGTAAAATTGGAATTCCGAAAACTATTGGTTGAGATTGAGACCAATTAATTAACAAGCAATACGTGTTTTTTAAAGCCAATTAGGCCCCCTGCACAAACTTGGTGTATCCTGGGCTTCATATTTACAATCTGTATACTAATTCAGGCCATTGTATTGTAACAATGCACATGAAGTAAATATGTAGCACGGGCTACACCAAGTTTGTGCAGGGGCCCGAATGGTCAACAACAGTCAAATACAACTCAATTCGCATCCAATCAATGAAAAAAATTAGTTTTAAAATTTTTTAATATAATATTCGATATTAGAAAAATCGAACTTTGGTTTAATTAGTTTTTGACACTGATCTCGTTTTTGTCCTATCCTATAATTTTACCAGATTATTTAGAATAATATTAACTATTCCTGGAATTTTTTTCAAAATTTTAAAAGTGGTACATTTGATAGAAATCGAACTTTTAATTATACTTTGTTTTGTAAAATTTATTGTTTTTTAAAATTTTATAGCACATTTTATACCATTAAAAAGAACATTTAACATACTCTAAAATGACACCAACTTCATCTGTATAACCCAATTAGAAGATCCTCTGGAGCAATTTAAAGAACTTATGTTGGTCCGTTTTTGGCCCATTTTTGACCACTTTGCGCACCTGTAATTCCAGAACCCATTGACATAACAATATGAAAGTCGGTACTTTTCCGAGTTTCTGTAAGTAGAACATGTGTACCAAATTTCAAGTAAATCCGAGATGGTCATGCCAAAAAGTGTGTTGATTTGACATGGAATGACCCTATAAGTTTTTTTTAACTTATCTTCTCTCAGCTCCAATCTTTAGGTGATATATAAATCCGGTAAAGGAGCGATTTTTTTTAGTTAAAAGAAATTTTAACTAAAAAAAAATCATAGAAATTTGCGCACTTTTTCTTTTGTAAGGCATGTAAAAGTGCTTTTTTCACTTTCTAATATTTCCTAGAATATTTTAGATATTTTCAAGATTTAGGATATTCTGCGCGTTTTTTTATAATATTGCATTGCCAGCAATTTTAACACAAAAAATATTCAAATCATAAGTGAATAAACCTTAAAGACTAATATGGTGGTATCATTAGTGTGATATCGATGGTGTTCAAAGAAGTTTTTTTGTTCCAAAAGTGGGTTTTTCTCCACAATTTAGACAATTAATTTATCACAATATATACCAAGGATGTTAAACTATTGTTTACTGTTCATCTAGGTTTTTTCTTTGAAAATTTCCCTGGGTAATAAATAAAATCAGTTTTGTAAAAGAAAATATTTTTTTTTCTTACAAATTAAGCTTGAAATGAAATTGGAATAGATTATTATTATGGATAGATAATTTAGCAACACTTGTAAATGGTATAGCATTGGCTAAAACTAACTCAACGCCTTAATTTATTTTTTTTTTTTGAGGTCTGGCGGCCAAAATTACCCCAATTCAAGGTAACTTTGGCCCAAAATTTTAAAATAAAATAGAAATATTTAGAACTTAAATCCACAGTTTGAAAACGGTTTATATTACAGTTAAACATGTTAAAAATAATATAACCACTGAATTTGTCAAATTTGTTTTGGTTAACCATTTTTATTTGCTTTTAATGGGGTTACTTACTAAAAAACTTAAGTTACCCCATTTTACAGTATCTGTTCCTTTTCATTATTTTGAATAAACGTGAACATATAGACATAAACTGTCCTCCAACGTTGTGCATAATCACTTGCAATCTATCTTCAACTTTAATTTTATTCTCAATGACTTCTTTTCAATATTAATTGTGTTTTGAGAGCCGATAAAACTAACCTTGTCCTATTTGATATGATTTCCATCTTTATTAAAAAATATTTTTTAATAAAATTAAGAAGTTTTTTAGAAGTCTTTGTATTATTTCTTTAACTTATGAGAAACATATTAGTTTCATTCATATAAAACATTATCTTTTTAATTTTTTATGGGAAAAAATTCCTGAGAAAATGCTTTTTACATCATATTCATCAATTTTTGATTAAAGAAGTTGAAAATTTTGAAAGCAAAGTACCACACCAAATAGCAATAAAGCATCTTTATTAACATTTTCATAAAAGATTGAAGAAAAAACACAAAGGGAAATTGCTCTAAAAACATTTAAAATAATGTGGAGTTCACTTAAAAAGGCACTTTTCAAGTATTGAATTCAAAATATCAGAAAACAATGAGTTATTTTATTAGCTTGGACTCACTGGTAAACCTGATAGCCCTTCATTATTTCCTATATTCTGTGTTAAAACCATATTTTTTTAGAATCCTTATCTAATTATCATTTCTATCGTTGTCATTTCCGTACCTTTAATAGTCATCTCCTCGATTTTACATTCCTCCACTTCCAATTTTTCAATAATAGTTATCCTCATATGCAGAATCAGAATAATCATCTTCAGAATTATAACCGTATCGTGCTGATCCTCCTTTTCGGTAATTGCTGTTATCGTAACCGGATCCTGTATTACCGCCTCCATTTCCATAACCGGATCCAGAGCCACTAACTCCTCCTCCGTATCCACCATTACCGCCTCCATTTCCATTACCGGATCCAGAGCCACTAACTCCTCCTCCGTATCCACCATTACCGCCTCCACTACCACCTTCATAATCATCGTAATAGTCACCTCCGTAATCACCTCCACTACCGCTATTTGCAGAGCTGTAACTATTGTCGTTTCTTGATCCAGAACTACTTCCGTAACCGACGTTATTGCTACTCACTGGAACACAGTAACAGCTCAATTGAGTTCCACCGGATCCTCCGGAGCTTGATCCAGAACTTCCTCCAGAGCTTGATCCAGAACTACCTCCAGAGCTTGATCCAGAACTTCCTCCAGTATTAGCATTGCTTGTCCCGGAACCAGAAGCACTTGATGTTCCATAACTGCCTCCACTATTAGCATTGCTTGGCCTGTAGCTAGAAGCACTTGATGTTCCATAACCTCCACTATAAGCAGCATTGCTAGATCCGGAGCTTGTTGCACTAGATGTTCTGGAACCATAATTATTGCTTCCTCCTCCTGCAAAATATTAAAAATAAAATATTAGTACATACTAGTAAAAAAATAATTTTTTTTCTGACCGAAGTGCAAAAGGTATGGACATAAAATAATTTTCTCTGTTTTATACACTGAATTCCAATCAAGTTGTTTTTATTTATCACCCATAGTTCTTTTCTGACACGCCATGTTAATTTTGAATGAAATGGGTATACCAGGGGTTACCAAGCTTTTCCAACTCTCGTCTTACTTATATTATTCTGTCCTTTCAAACTACATCTAATGGAAATTTTACTCTAATAACTTATGTTTTACCTCGTTTTATGTCCACCTCGAAGGCTTGCATTCCTAGGGGCGCGGGGCCAACTGTTTGAGAACTGCCGAAGTTGAGTAAATGCTCTCATTTTTTTATTATTGGTGAAAAGAGGGAAGACTCGAAGATGGATCTTAACATTTCGTATATACCTTTGATATTAAAGATAATTTTCTATGGGCAGAATCCTGAATTTTTTTTAAATGCAGGTAAAATATCACTCAATTTATAAAAGTATGAAATTTACCTCCACCACTGTATCCGGCTCCATTTCCACCTCCACTTCCGTATGCGGCTCCGTTTCCTCCTCCACTTCCTCCTCCGTTTCCTCCTCCATTTCCACCTCCGCTTCCTCCTCCTCCGTATCCTCCTCCGTTTCCACCTCCGTATCCTCCTCCATTTCCTCCACCACCTCCGTTTCCTCCACCGTTTCCACCTCCGTATCCTCCTCCATTTCCTCCACCACCTCCGTTTCCTCCACCACCTCCGTATCCTCCTCCGATTCCACCTCCGATTCCACCTCCGTATCCTCCTCCGATTCCACCTCCGATTCCACCTCCGTATCCTCCTCCGATTCCACCTCCGTATCCTCCTCCGATTCCACCTCCGTATCCTCCTCCATTTCCACCTCCGTATCCTCCTCCATTTCCTCCTCCGTATCCTCCTCCACTTCCACCTCCGTTTCCTCCACCACCTCCGTTTCCTCCTCCATTTCCACCTCCGTATCCTCCTCCACCTCCTCCTCCGTATCCTCCTCCGTTTCCACCTCCGTATCCTCCACCTACACCTCCGCCTCCTCCTCCGTTTCCAATTCCGTATCCTCCACCAACACCTCCGCCTCCTCCTCCACCTCCTCCTCCTCCACCTCCTGCAGCATCACCAGCTCCTTTTCCGGCTCCACCTGCAGCATCCCCGGCTCCACCTGCAGCATCCCCGGCTCCACCTGCAGCATCACCGGCTCCACCTGCAGTATCACCGGCTCCACCTGCAGTATCCCCGGCTCCTTGTATAGCTTTATCTACATCTTGTCCAGCCACTGAAATAAAAAATACATTGGTTAGGGCTGAGTTAGGATACCAGTTCCCAGAAACGCATTGGTTATTTCCACGACAGTTGAATAATAGGAGTTTATTTACCATACTATTACGTGTTTTATAACATTACAATTATGTTATTGAATAATACTGGTATCAGCATCCGATGGCCTAGTGGTATAGTGTGGGTCTATAGTAACCTAATGGTCCCTGGCTCGATTCCTGGCAGCTACTTTTGAGTATTTTGCTTTTATTTAACTTGTAATTTTTCAGAAGTAGCGAGATTAGTTAGAGTTGAGTTGTTACTTTCGTGGCAATAACCAGTGCCTACGAGAAAACTCGTGTTAATATCATTGGAATTCGGTCACATGGATACGGAAATTTTTTAATTCGATTTTATTACCTGTAAGATTAGTGACAGTTCCTTCGAAGTAAGGGGTACTCAACCTTTTCATACCTACCGTCAAATCTAGGGTGATGAGACGTTTCTCTTTTGGCGGGACAGTCCCGCTTTTTCCCACTCTGTCCCGCTGATCGAATGTCCCGCTTTTTCATTAAAGTTCTGATTAAGTTCCATCAAACGAGAAAAATGTAAAGTAACATTTATATAGATTTTAATTTCTTTTTTTGGAGGGGGAAGGTAATTTTTAAAAACCACTTTTTATTGGTTGGCTTAATCATTACATTATATTAAATGTTGTTATGAGAAAATTTTCATCATTTCAAAAAAATATTTAGTGGCTATAAGCCTTCTTTTAAGGAACTTAGAATTCCCTGATTAGATTTAATTGTGTGAAAAGGCTAATTGGAATGCTCTCTGAACTATTTCAGCCTCATCATATTTGGTTGCTTCCTTTCAAACATTTTCGAATGTACTTATTCAATGATTCATAGCAATATTGTAGTAGCCAGTTTTGAATGGTTTGAAAACATCTTTGTCCAGGGGTTGCTTTCTGTTTAGTTAGTGTGGAAATGAAATATTACCTATCCTATCCTGCTTTTAAAAGAAAGACTAATGTAATAAAAAGTCAGCATAGTTATTTTTTTAGTAACTTAATGTACTCAGCATACCAAGATACACTGCTTTTCTTAGATCCAAGATACACTATCATTTACTGAAAAATGTCTAATCCACCAAGTTCAGTTTACCCCCATCCCCATTTTAGGTCCATAGTATTATAGCAGAAACAATACTTTTAAATGATAAATTTCACTTTAAAACAGAATTACAATATTTTTTAACTAAACTAAACTCAATACCAAACTTAAAAAAATTACTTTTGATGGGTGAAATCATTTTTTAACCTATATATATTATCTCAAATTTTTTACTTAAAAAAGTAATTTAGCTAGACTGAGAGCTCTGGTTCAAGGGCGGATCCAGACCAGATTTTCGGGGGGGGGGCCATGTCAGAGTCAGAGGGTATTACATTCGAAATTTTCAATGCCTCAGAAAATTTTTTGAAGAGAGCTTGCTTTTAAGCAGCTTCTTAGGGGTTTATAGTAACTTAGAGGATATCCAGGGCCCGTGCCATTGTTTTACAAAGTGGGGGGGGGGCGAAACCTTTTTGGTTGGGGCATAACAATATCTATGTTTCGCGAGGTGTTTGGCTCCCAATTTTCCGAGTATAATATAAATCAAATGCGAAACTTTATGTTAAAGTTAAAAAGGTTTCATCAGATAATGCTAGCTCTAAAGCAAAAGGGGGGTCTGGGGGTCCTCCACCAGAAAATTTTTGTGAAATTTGGCTTCAAATAGAAGTTTTATTACTAATTTTTGTACATTTGGTATCCATTGGATAATACCTAAAGAGGGCAACTTCTTGTACTCCTAAAAGGAGAGGAGAGAAACAAGTTCAAGGAGAAAACAGTAAATAAGTAACCATGAGAAATTAATAGGGGGTCTGGGGGGTAACCCCCAAGGAAAATTTTGAAAATTTCTAAAATTAAAGTTTCAGCTCATTTTGAAAGCATGTAAACCACAGAATTTTCAAGGATGAAATTATAAATGGATGCCAAATTTTGAAAAGGGCTGGGGGTCCTCTCCCAGAAAATCTTTGCAAATGCGCCATTTTAAACTATAGTATTCATCTATTTTAAAATACTCAAAAGAGAACAGCTTCTATTAAGCGGAAGAATTTTCAAGGGAGAAACACTCTAAAACAGATGTCACATGTCAAGATATTAAAGGGAGGTTTGGGGGTTCTCTCCCAGAAATGTTTTTGAATTTTAGCATTAAGAAAGTGTTTTTTAAGCTATTTATTAGAGTTTCTCTGGGGGGGCCATGGCCCCCAGGGCTCCCCCTCTAGATCCGCCCCTGCTCTGGTTGTAAGGATTCTAATTACATGAGTAGTGAGGCCACACTACAAAAAGTTAAGCTAAAATCAATGTAGGACCGACCGAGGTACACTTTAGGTCCAAGGATAATGTTACCAGGTTTTTAAATCTTAAAAACGGGTCATTTCACGGACGAAGGCAGATTATAATTTTTTTTTCAGATATCCAATATTTCAATAGAACGGAAGACTTTAAATTTCACATGGGAATAAATTTTGCATGAAATACACTCATAAACGTTTTGTTTCATTTACTTAATTTGTTAAAAAAAATGCGATGCATTAAAATTAAAAAGAGGTCATCTTCGGATTCAGCACACCAAAAAACATCAAAAAAAGGTAAAGTTTGTATTCAATAATTCTTATTCTAAATATGTCTCATTTTTCTTGAAAAATTGCTTATGTACTTAAATTTTCAAGAAAGGTGAAGTCCTATGGTAAAACTGAGGTCAGTTTTAGATTCAGCACACCAAGTTAACATTTAAAATGATCTTATGGAAAAATTCTAGTTAGAAATTTAGTATAATCTATTTTTCCAATAGTATCTCTCTATATATAATGAAGGTGTCCCTGCCTGCCTGCCTGCCTGCCTGCCTGGGTTTGTCCGGAACAGATTTGGCTCAATTTCTCCAAAACTACCCGTCCGAATCGAACCAAACTTGGTACACATACGTATGGGGACGGGGGAAAGACAATGACATCATTTCCAAATTTCTAAAACCACCCCTTCACCCCCTTTTAGGCCTTTTTGTAAAAATCGCCTTACTTCTCCACTAAAGAAGATCTGTTTAACTCGCATTGTTGCAAATAATACAACAAAAACAATTTTAAACATAAAACAAAGTATTTAAAGATAAAACTTGGCTAAAATTGTTTCAAATGTTTTAAAAAGGTTATTAATAATTTTAAAAAATTAAAAAACGGCCCTTATAAAAGACTTTATAACAGTATTTTCTTATTAAAAACTTCATTTTCCATGAAACTTTAAGTTGAAATAGAAAGTTTTAAGAATTAGACTGGTTAAAGTAAAGATTACATCATGCAGTTTTTTTAGAAAGTTGATGATAGAAACACTAGATCAATTTGTTATTTAACCTTATAATTTGTTTCTTTGGTGTAGTTTAACGGGATTTTTTTTTTCAATTTAAACAGGGGGTATTTACAAATTTTGGGATTTCAAAAGTCTGTAATAATTTTAATGGATTTTTTTCACTTAGAATGGATAATTGGGTAACTGTCGTAATTAAATGTGCAACACCGGAACTGGATGGTTAGGTTAGATTTACACAGTTGGAACCGGGAGGGAAAAGGCACAGGGAGCACGGTGATGAAAATGCACCGGGAACACCGAGATGAAAAAGCACCAGGGACACCAAGATGAAAAAGGCACCGGGATATGAAAAAATACTGGGAACACCGGGATATGAAAAACTACCAGGATGATTGGTAATTATGGTTACAGAAAATTAGGCATGTAACTTGAGAAAATTTTAATAAATTGATAAACTCCACCCGTGCAAGGCCGGGCATATCAGCTAGTTTCCCAATAAAAGTTAAAAAAAAAAAAACGTAATTTAGTCGGGAAATGTGAACTCCTAGGGAAAACAGGGTCATTTTCGGATTTAATGCACCAAAAAAACATGAAGATCAAGTGTAATACCCCACACAGCTTTCAGAAAGTTTTTTTTTTTTAAAGATATGTGTGGTTAAGGTTAGCGAGGATGAGGATTACTATTAAGACAATTTACTTACCAAGGCAGCCATAGAGTACGAACGACAACAACGTTATAAGAATAGCAGTCCTCATGGTGATGTTCTCCTTATGCTTCTCGAAATTTCAAACCACCCCATTGCCTTTATATAGGCCTGAGATTTGGTATACGTGAGCTAATGAAGCGTCTTTAATCCTAAAACCAACTAATTTGGAATTCCAGGTTGCAGGGCATCACAACAAAGGAATTCCGAATTATCAATTTTATTTACGCAGCAGCGAATGGGGGAACACGAGCTGTTATTCAAGGTGCTCGGGTTCTCGAAGCAGACGGTGTTTGAAGATGGCATGTAGATAGAGATATTGTTAATTTACACAGTGCATTTGCCGCTCGTGGAATATTGAATTGAGAAGGATGTGAGTCATGACTTAAGCCATAATCAACGGTAAAAAATGCATTTTTTAAAGATTTATATGGATAATAATCAAACCACGTCGTTTTCTTGTGGCCCTTATCCCTTAATAAGTGACGTCCGGCTTTTCTCCACATTTTTAACCCCTTCCCTCCCCCATTCTACTAAGTGTCTCACTTGCCTGCATCCCCTCCCCTTTTTTATTTCACACATCCCCAGGCCCGTATTAAGGGTTTTTACCGCCTCACACAGGCGGAAATCGCGAATTTCCTGGCCAAAACCCCAAAAATGAAATTAAATCTGTACAATTAAAAAATCGTTTGCATGAATCTTATTAGTATCTAGAATCTTGAGCCAATTTTGTTTTTATTTTAATTCAATATTAGTGTTTGTTTTGAAAGCTCAAAGTTAACGTTTTCAAACAACTGAACTTTATTTTTGAAAAGAGAAAATTTTGCCTTCTTATTGAAGCTGAATTTAAAGTTCTTTAAATATAGTTTTAATCAACCTTTTTCCTATGGATTCTGAACTGGGAGGTTTAAAAAACTCCTACATATCGTTCACAATTATAATTTTAGGTTTTAAATACGTATATTTATAAGAATTCTAACAGAACTCGCTTTTCCATTACTCAATATTTTACATCCGAATGATTAAGGAACAAAAAAGTATCAAATTTAATCATATCACGCGGTGATTTCAAGTGTTTTTTATGCATACATATGTTAACTTTAAATTTTAATAAAAATTAGCTGCAATAATCTGCAATTCTTGAAATTGAAGTTCCTAAACTAAATGTTGGTAATTCTCGATTCAGTGACCAATTCTTATATTCTTATTTTAGTTTCAAGTTCGGTTTTGGTAGTAGGTACTATAACAATTTCTCAAAAGAAGTTAATAAAGTGTTATAATGAATCTAAAGCAACAAATAGACGGGTAAAATTCAATAATATGATTATTTTAGTCCAAATCTAGACTGGGCAAAATAATTTAACTGCATTGTCCTAACAGCTGCGGTCTCAGTTTGCTTCATAGAGGGTTTGCTTGGTGTTTTAGGAAATAAGCAGCTGCTAGCAGATGTAAAAATTATTTTGTAGAAAAACAATAGTTCTGGATTAACAGCTGCATTCACTTTATTATTGATTTGTCTACAAAACAAAGAGGTCCATCGTGCCATGCATCATAGTTACCGACTTAACATTTGCAAGCGGCAAATTAAGAATAAAGACAAAAAAAATAATTTAAGTTATTTTAGAGAAGAAACACGTTTTATAGACAAAACAAAACTAAATAACAAGAAAATATTCTTTAAGAACACATTCCCTAATTAATTTTTAGAAGACTATTAAAAATACTGAATTAGCAAGTATTTGTACTATTTCAAAGTGTTTTTTTTTTGTTATTTATCAAGTTTTATGCAAGTAAGAGGTTTTGGCCAGAAATTTCACGATTTCCGCCTGTGTGCGCCTTGTGCTACAATTTTCTTGCCGCCCTCCCTCGGGCTCATTTTTGGAGTAGGCCATCTGGGGGGAGGGCATTTTTTTCTTTTTTTTTGGGGGGGGGATTTCTTCAGGAACTTGTTTTTAAACATTAGTTTCATGTGTACCTAATAGGATAAATGTAGCTTTCTAAACTCATTTTCATGGCTTTTTAAATGTTGTAGGAAATAACCGTATTTTTCACCCAAAAAGAAAGTTTGGGAAGGTTTTAGTCCCCCGGAAATATTTTAGAAATTTTTCTATAAATCGCTAAATATATTTTTCAAGAAATCTCTGCTTTTAAACGGTGTTCAACTGTATTAGGAGACGTCTGACCCACGGGGCAAAAAGCGCAATGGTTAAATACACTTTTTTCTTGAGAAAAGTTATTATACCTACAATTCCACCGTTTGATAAAATAAATTAATTTATAATTACTAAAAACGGGAGTGTAATTTTTTTGTGTTTTATGAACACAAAAAAAATGTTTGTGAATTGTGTGAACTACATATACCAGAGACACGAAAATCGCATTCAAACTCCCTAAGCATCAGAACAATAAATGAAAAAAATTATTATGACTGCATGAAAACACAATTAAAAAGTACGATAATTAGGGTGCCGTGGCTTTTGGCAATTGGCTTTTTCCAGAAGTCCTACGAAAATGTCTCCGCTGAGATGTGTTGGTGTTTTGAGTATAAAAATATTATTTGTTGATTTCCGTGGGCCACGCGGTGCATTTTTTTAAACCTTTGTGAAAAATTCAAAGAGTGAAAATACTCCTGGCTAGTTTTTTTAAAGAGTATTTCCGATTTTGAATTAGTGAAATACTCTTCAGAGGAGTTAAAAATATCTCTGGACACAAATCTTAGTTCCATATCTAAGAAATTTATGCCATAGGACCTCCTAATAGTTGAAATATGTGGTACGGTATCAAATTACATTAATAAAGGGTATCCCAAAATTAACGCAAATATGAATTAAATAGAAATCAGTTTTAGTCTTTAGAATAATGTAAAAACACGTTGCTGAATCGTGTAACGCTCCATTTTTACTGACCTTAAACTCTCGGGTGTCAAATTGCTTTTTTTTTCCAGGGTTGCCAACAATTTACTGCACAAATGGTGGCAAATTCAAAACTTGCGTTAATTTTGGAACACTCTTTAATAGTTAAAGGGGGGGGGGTTCAGATGCCCTGCATTGATAATGGAGTTCCTTATACATTCAGAACGGTAGTAGGAAAGTTCACGTTAGAGATATTTAAGCAAAAAGTTTCTGTTATTTGTGAAGAATATGATATTCCTGAACTCCAGCGTGATTTTAATGTGGATTTAAATGAAGCTGAAAATTTTGAAAGCATAGTACCACACCAAATAACAATAAAGCATCTTTATTAACATTTTCATAAAAGATTTTAGAAAAAACACAAAAAGAAATTGCTCTAAATCAACATTTACATTGTGTAGAGTTCAAGTATACTTTTCAAGTATTGAATTCAAAATATCAGAAAACAATGAATTATTTTATTAGCTTGGACTCACTGGTAAACATGTTAGCCCTTCATTATTTCCTATATTCCGTGTTAAAACCATATTTTTTTTTAAATTCTTAATACTTTCTTTTATTTCTATCGTTGTCATTTCCGTACCTTTAAAAGTCATCTCCTCGATTTTACATTCCACTTTCATTTTTTCCAATAATAGTTATTTCCATAATCAGAATTAGAATAATCATCTTCAGAATAATAACCGTATCGTGATGATCCTCCGTTTCGGTAATTGCTGTTATCGTAACCGGATCCTGTATTACCGCCTCCATTTCCATAACCGGATCCATAGCCACTACCTCCTTCTCCGGAACCACCATTACCCGATCCAGAGCCACTAACTCCTCCTCCACTTCCACCATAACCGCCTCCATTTCCATAACCGGATCCATAGTCACTACCACCTCCTCCGTATCCACCATTACCGCCTCCATTTCCATAACCGGATCCATAGTCACTACCACCTCCTCCTGATCCACTATTACCGCCTCTATAATCATAATCATCGTAATAGTCACCTTGATAATCACCTCCGCCGCCTGATCCTCCACTACCGCTATTGGCATAGCTATAACCGTCGTCGTTACTTGATCCAGAACTACTTCCGTAACCGACGTTATTGCTACTCACTGGAACACAGTAACAGCTTAATTGGGTGCCACCGGATCCGTAACTACTTCCGGAGCTTGATCCAGAACTTCCTCCAGTATTAGCATTGCTTGTCCCGGAACCAGAAGCACTTGATGTTCCATAACTGCCTCCACTATTAGCATTACTTGGCCTGTAGCTAGAAGCACTTGATGTTCCATAACTGCCCCCACTGTTAGCATTGCTTGGCCTGTAGCTAGAAGCACTTGATGTTCCATAACTGCCTCCACTATAAGCAGCACTGCTAGATGCGGAGCTTGTTGCGCTAGATGTTCCATAGTTATTGCTTCCTCCTCCTGCAAAATATTAAAAATAAAATATTAGTACCTACTAGTGAAAAAACAGATTTTTTTTCTGGCCTGTTTTTCTTTATCACCCATAGTTCTTTTCTGACACGCCATGTTAATTTTGAATGAAATGGGTGTACCCAACTTTATGGGATTCCCAAACTTTTCCAACTCTCGTCTTACTTATATTATTATGTCCTTTCAAACTACATTTTAGCTTGAGTATTTCCCAAGATTGAGGAATAGTTTCTTATTCAAAGGCCTTAATTTAAAAACTATTCCAATTTACTGGATAAAAAAAACCTATGCTTAATAAATGGGCTTGTTGAAAAAATGGAAATTTTATCCTTACAAATAGTGTTTTAACTCGTAATTTGTCCATCCCTTAGACCAATTTTCGGGAAGGACCCGGGCCTTGGGGCTTGCATTCCTAGGGGCACGGGGCCAACAGTTTGTGAACTGTCGAAGTTGAGTAAATGCTCTCATTTTTTATTATTGGTAAAAAGAGGGAAGACTCGAAGATGGATCTTAACATTTCGAATTTACCATTGATATTAACGATAATTTTCAATGGGCAGATCCAGAATTATTTTTAAATGCAGGTAAAAAAATCAATCAATTTATAAAAGTATGAAATTTACCTCCACCACTTCCGTATCCGGCTCCATTTCCACCTCCATATCCAGCTCCGTTTCCTCCTCCACTTCCATAAGCGGCTCCGTTTCCTTCTCCGCTTCCTCCTCCACTTCCACCTCCAGCTCCTCCTCCGTATCCTCCTCCGCTTCCACCTCCGTATCCTCCTCCATTTCCACCTCCACTTCCTCCTCCATATCCTCCTCCACTTCCACCTCCACTTCCTCCTCCGTTTCCTCCACCACCTCCGCTTCCTCCTTCATTTCCTCCTCCGTATCCTCCTCCACTTCCTCCTCCGTATCCTCCACCACCTCCGCTTCCTCCTCCACTTCCTCCTCCGTATCCTCCTCCACTTCCTCCTCCGTTTCCTCCACCACCTCCGCTTCCTCCTCCATTTCCACCTCCGTATCCTCCTCCACTTCCACCTCCGTTTCCTCCACCACCTCCGCTTCCTCCTCCATTTCCACCTCCGTATCCTCCTCCACTTCCTCCTCCGTATCCTCCTCCACTTCCACCTCCGTTTCCTCCACCACCTCCGCTTCCTCCTCCATTTCCTCCTCCATTTCCTCCTCCATTTCCACCTCCGTTTCCACCTCCGTTTCCACCTCCGTTTCCTCCTCCACCTCCGTTTCCTCCACCACCACCTCCACCACCACCTCCAGCGCCTCCTTTTCCTTCTCCACCTCCTGCAGCATCCCCAGCTCCTTTTCCAGCTCCTTTTCTAGCTCCACCTGCAGCATCCCTGGCTCCTCTTCCGGCTCCACCGTCTCCTTTTCCGGCTCCACCTGCAGCATCCCCGGCCCCTCTTCCGGCTCCACCTGCAGCATCCCCGGCTCCTCTTCCTGCTCCACCTACAGTATCACCGGCTCTTTTTCCGGCTCCACCTGCAGCATCACCGACTCCTCTTCCGGCTCCACCTGCAGTATCACCGGCTCCTTTTATAGCTTTACCTGCATCTTGCCCAGCCACTGAAATAAAAACACATTGGTTTAGGGCTGACTTTACCATACCAGTTACGAGAAATCTCCCGAGTTGATTTTATTGGAATTCGGTCACATGGATTCTATTTACGGGAGATAGTTTCTTCGAAATATGGGGTACTCAACCTTTTCATACCTAGGGTGGTGAGACGTCTCGCTTTTGGCGGGACAGTCCCGCTTTTTTCCCTCTTTGTCCTGCTGACCGAATGTTCCGCTTTCTCATTAAAGCCCTGATTATAAGTTTTATCAAACGAGAAAAATGTAAAGTAACATCTAGATTTATTTTTTTTTCTGGTGTAGGAGGTAATTTCTTAAAAGCTCTTAATTGGTTGGCTTAATTATTACACATATATTAGTTTTAATATAAAAATTAAAAGCAATTTAAAGAATCTTATTACAAAAGGGGGTATACGTTCGTCGTTCATGATTCTCTTATAAGGTTCAACCCCCCCTCTCTCGAAGTTTTGGTGATTTTTTGTTTTTATCATTCAAAGTTATGTTGCGTAGCAAAATTCAGTCCATCCCAATCGTTTGAAAATGAATTCAAACACTATTTTAAAGGGTCAAATTTGCAAAATTTTCTTGGGAAGGACCCACAGTGCCCCCTTTTTGATAGATTAAAGACATGACCTTGATGAAACATTTGGATAAAACAATTATTTGGTTATGTATACCCTCATTTTTTGTGAAATATTGCCCGATTTATTTGTTAAAAAAATGCGATGTCTCAAAATTAAAAAGAGGTCATTTTCGGATTCAGCTCACCAAAAAACATCAAAAAATCATTATCAGGTAAAGTTTGGATTCAAAAATTATTATTATAGAGCATTCGCACATGACGTCACACTTGACGACGTGGAGGACAAAAACAATGTTGCTGAGGCCGTTGTTAAGTCCGAGTCATGTGATTGAAAATGCTCTATAACAGTGGTTCCCAAAGTGGGTTCCGCGAAACCCTGGGGTTCCACGAAAAAATTTAGGGGTTCCGCGTGACAAATTTTATCTCCTAAAAGAAAATAAGAATGGTGTTTTTTTGTATTAAGTTCATCAAAATGCAAATCCTACCAAAAATATGTATTAAATTCTTAAAAATGTATGTCCGAAATTCGGATTAGGTGTGCCAAAGCAAGTTAAAACCCTCTTTTTATAGTCAAATTTCCAAACATTTTCTAGGGGAGGACCCCCCAGAACCCTCTGATGGTTCTTAGAACTCGCTTAATAACAACTTTTTTAATGTTAAGTTGGCTTGTTTCATTTAATATCAGATATTAAATTTTGAAAAGTCGCTGATTAAAAAATATTCAGGGTTCCGCGATCATTGGCAACAAATTCGGGGGTTCCACGAGCAAAATAGTTTGGGAACCACTGCTCTATAACATAGACTCCAACCTTCAGCGAAAAGTTGGTGATTTTCATGCAATCAAAAGCTAAAATAATGGTAGTATTTTCAATTGAAAATAGCAATGCTATGCATGTAAAAGTTTAGATCAATCCTATAAAGCATTTAATTCAACTAAAAATTTTAAATTGTGCATAGAAACTACGGAAAATTCGTAGTACTTGGAGTACTTCTAATTATGTTTTAATTTTTCTTGGAAAAATTGCCTTATATACTAAAATTGTCTAGAAAGATGAAGCCCTATGATAAAACGGAGGACAGTTTTAGATTCAGCACACCAAGTTAACATTTAGATCTTAGAGAAAAATTTGAGTAAGAAATTTAATAGAATGAATCCATTTTTCAAAATTTTGGGGTATTTCCCAGTAAAAGATAAAAACCGTAATTGTCAGGAAATGTGACCTCCTAGGAAAAAAGGGTCATTTTCGGATTCAATGCACCAAAAAAAACCATAAAGATCATGTGGAATAACCCACACAGCTTTCAGAAAGGTTTTTTTTTGCAGACCTATGTGGTTAAGGTTAGCGAGCTTTACAGTCTGTGATGAGGACAACTATTAAGACAATTTACTTACCAAGGTAGCCATAGAGTACGAACGACAACACCGTTATAAGAATAGCAGTCCTCATGGTGATCTTCTCCTTATGCTTCTCGAAATTTCAAACCTCCCCATTGCGTTTATATAGGCCGAAGATTTGGTATTCGTGAGCTAATGCAGTGTCTTTAATCCTAAAATCAACTAATTTGAAATTCCAAATGGCGATTGCAGGGCATCACAATAAAGGAATTTCGAATTTTCAATTTTATTTACGCAGCAGTGAATGGGGGAGCACGGAGCTGTTATTCAAGGTTTTCAGGGTCTCGAAGCAGACGGTGTTTAAAGATGGTCTGTAGATAGAGATATTGTAAATTTACATAGTGCATTTGCTGCGCGTGGAATATTGAATGAGGTATTTGCAAGTTTTGAGATTAAATTTTATTAAAATAGTAGGTAAGAAACCATGAAGAATGACGGTTAAATGAAGTTTCTGAGTTTCCTAGTTTCTGAGCTATAAATTTTTGAAATTTCATTTTGAGTTTTGGCGCGAAAACAGAAACATTGTTGTTTACATGCGCTGTGACGTCATATACAATTGAATCCCGTTCTCCGATCATGGAAAAAAAGTAAAAACACTAGTTTCGAGTGCACTGTGCCTATACCACGGCTTACTATAGATCAGGTATGGGCAACCTTTTCGAATCCGCGGGCCGGACTCAAAGATTATAATGTCGTGGAGGGCCAAAGAGTAGATAATAGGTAATATTCTTTTAGTAAAAAAATGAGGCCTTTTATTATATATATTTATGAAGTTTAATTCTAAAGTTAAAAATTAATCTGGACTTGTACAATATCTAGATTACATAAAATAATTATAATGAAGTTACATTAATCTGGACCAGGCGCGGATCCAGCACGGCTCCAATGGGGGGGAGCACTTCTTCAGACCATCATCTTTATCTTTTGAAAAAACGTCACAATTTTGGGAATTTTCTAAAAAGTATCACTCAAGGTCCCCTTTTGGTACCGCGGGGGGGTCTGGGGGTTCTCCCCCAGAAAAAATTTTGGAAATTTGACCTGTAAAAGTAGGTTTTTAACTCATTTTGAGTACTTTTTGGGCCTTTTTTTCGTACTTATGAATGATTTTTGGGTCCAAGGGGGGGCACTTTCCAGAGTGCCACCCCCTGTATCCGCCACTGATCTGGACTAGAATAATATTACATACAATAATTATAAAGTTAGTTACATTAATCTACAATAGATTAATATTTTGATTAGAAACAAAAATTATGTTAAAGTTACAAAAATCTGGACAAGAATAATATGTGATTTTTGAGTACAATTTTTAAAATGTTCCGCGGGCCGGACCAAATGACGTGGCGGGCCGGATCCGGCCCGCGGGCCGGAGGTTGCCCACCGTTGCTATAGATACTCAGTAGGGTGTATCGAAAAATTTTTTTTTGATTTTGATAATGTCTTAGTGAGTAAAAGTTGTCTAAGGTGGCAGAGAGTACCTGTGAATTTTTTCAGAATTTTCGGATAACATCTTGAGGTGCCGCAAAGGCCCTGAAGGTTCCCCATGTTAATCCTACGGAGCGCGCAAGCCAAAAAGGCCGAAAATTGGTTTTTCGCACCTCATTTCTACCCTAATCACACGACGAATGTCTTCACTCGAGTTATGGACCCTATAGGAAGTATGCTACCCGACAAAACTTGAATAACAGCCTAAATATCTATATTACGTTTTTTTGTGTGCTCAAATTTCGTTGAAAATCGCGCATTTCAAGAGCCCACAATCAACGAAATATAGATATTTAGGCTGTTATTCAAGTTCTGGCTCTTATCCCTTAATAAATGACGTCCGGCTTTTCTCCACATTTTTAATCCCTTACCTCCCCATTCTACTAATTGTCTCATTTGCTTGCGTCCCCTCCCCTTCCTTATTTCACACGTCCCGAGGTCCGTATTAAGGGTTTTTACCGCCTTGTACTGCAATTTTCTTGCCGCACCCTCTAGGGCTCATTTTTGGAGTAGGTCATCGGGGGGGGGCATAATTTTTTTTTTTTTTGGTGGGGGAGGGAATTTTTCAGAAACTTTTTCTTACACATTAGTTTCATGTGTACGTAATAGGGTAAATGTAACTTTCTATTACACTCTTTTTACATGGCTTTTTAAATGTTGTAGGAGATAACCGATTTTTTCACCCAAAAGGAAGGTTTGGAAAAGTTTTAGTCCCCCAGAAATGTTTTAGAAATTTTTCTATAAATCGCTAAATGTATTTTTTCTAGAGATGCTGCTTTTCTACAACTACGTGTTCAACTATATTAGGAGACGTCTGACCCACGGGGCAAAAAGCGCAATGGTTAAATACACTTTTTTCTGGAGAAAAGTTATTATACCTATAGGCGTAACGAGGGGGGGGGGTAATTGGGGTTGTAACCCCCCCCATTACATCGACGGTTTTTAAAACATGAAAAACTGAAAAAAATTCCCTTCACAAGGAAGGCGGTTCACAAGGAACTGTTCTTTTAGGAACTAACCCAAAGGGCCTCAAAATGAATTCTTAAAAAAATTCTGGGGGAGAACCCCCAAACCCCCCCCCCTTAAAATTTTTATGTCTGTTATACTGTGTTTTTCCCTTGAAAGTTAAGCCTCTTAGATGAAGTTTTCCCTTCGGAAATTTTGCAAAAAAAAATATGAGAAATTTTTTAAAAGGGAGTAATATGTTGGAGGGGTTGACTGGTCGGAGTAACACCCCCCATGAGTCAACTCTATAGTTACGCCACTGATTGTACCTACAATTCCTCTATTTGATAAAAAAAAATAATTTATAGCTACTAATATTTAAAATGTTTCAGAGACATTACACTAATAAAAGAGCTCTATACACGTTCACACTCAATACACGTGAGAGAATCTAACATAATAAAAGTCAATGTGTGTTTGTGGATTTGTTTGTGGGTTTGTCTTTTATACAAATCCACAGTTTCCTTCCGATCTGCACCAAACTTGGTGTACATACGTAAAGACATCCCATTTCAAATTTAGGCGATGTTTCGAAGTTCTAGAACGACCCCTTGAACCTCTTTTTGACCGTTTTTATGGTCACTTTGCTGAAATAGCTTTTTTCTGCTCAAAAAGAGATTTGCTTACCCCATATTGTTACAAAAATAACATAATGCAAAATAACACGTTTTTAAAAGAAAAACTTAAATACAAGTCTCTTTAAAAATCGTATAGAGCATTTTCAATCACATCACTTTACCTAACAACGGCCTTAGCAACGTTGTTTTTATCCTCCAGTGATGTCATGTGCGAATGCTTCTATTGTATGCTTCTAGTTCCCGCCCCTAACAACAGCCTTAGCAACGTTGATTTTGTCCTCCAAGTGACGTCATGTGCGAATGCTCTATTAATAATCTAAAAATATATATCAACCAAATTTAAAAGTTTAAAACTGGTAAATATAGTAGTTTAAAATATTTTTATTTGATAGTTTAATTTTTAAATAAAAAGTTATCATCATACAAGAACTTAATGCATGATTTATAGAGTAGTTTTGAATGGGATTTTTAGGGAGCAAGTAAAAGATGTGTGTGTGCTGGCTCAATCTTCTCTTATGGCAGATTCTGGCTCCTAGATCGCTCCTGGTGGAGGAACAATGACTGTAATAGTTTTTTGGGATCTCATAAGAGCTTAATTGAATATAGGTCTGAGAATCCTTAAAGTTAATTCATTAATTCAATATTTTGACTCTCGAAATAGCCACAGTATGATTGGAACAGCACTGTCATCTTTAGAGAGCAAAATTGGACCCAAATTACCTTCTAAAAGCAGGTAGGAATAAAGAAATGGGGTTTACTATAGTAGATATCGATAAAAAACATCATAATCATCCAATCCCTATCGGAAAAATTTTCCCAGTGTTCCATAAACCAGTATCAAATTATACTGGATCCAGTATAAATGATACTCGATCCAGTATAAGTGATACTGGAACCAGTATAAATGATACTGGATCCAGTATGATTTGATACTGGTTTATGGAACACTGGGAAATTTTTTCCAATAGGGATAAATTATTTAAAATTTTATTTTGAATATTTTAGCTATCATTGAAAATACATACTAGGCATTATAAAGCAATATACAGGGTGTTTCAAAAGTCCGTTTCACGGCTTTTATTTGGAGCCAACGTCTCTTAGGTTCATGGAAGTAAGGTCTACCCCTTAATAAAAGTTACCCTGGAGAATCTTTTGAGATTACTTACAGCATCCCTAGCAACGAAATAAAAAAAAGTTTAAAAAATTAATTAAAAAACTAAAGTAGATAGAACGAAACCTTCAATACAAAAATTGTTGGCAAAATCATAAAGAACACAGAGCAAAAAAATTCATGAAAATATCGTAAATATTCTAGGAGATATTAAAGTTCAAACTTTTAGCACTTTTTTGAACCTTGAAAAAGGGACCGTCCAAAATTAAAAATAATCTCCAGTTCAAAGATGGGATTTCTTTCTTATTTGATTTCAAAATCGTTGAAATTTGTCGACATGAAATCGGATAAGTTTCTAAATTTGTTTAACTTTGGTACTTAATATCTTCTGAAATATTCAAGATATCTTCATGGAACTTTTTTCTGTGTGTTCTTTATGATTTTTGCAATAAGTTTTGTTGTGAAGTTTTCATTCCATCTTCTTTAGTTTTTTAACTAATTTTTTAAACTTTTTTATTACGCCGCTAGGGGCGCTGTAAGTCATCTCAATGGATTCTCCAGGGTCATTTACCTGGGGGTTGACCTTACTTTCATGACCCTAGGAGACGTTGGTTCCAAATAAAAGCCGTGAAACGGACTTTTGAAACACCCTGTATAAATAATAGAATGGTGCAAAATATGAGGGTGATGGAAAAATTCTGATTGCAGATTTGGAATTAGCGTAAAAAGTTCACACCGTAGACACACCATAAAAGTATCTTGTGCCAAAAACCTTGTTTACCAGTAATTGATCATTTTCTTTTGCGCCATGCAATTTTATCAACACACTGATCGCTTTTCAGCTTGGCGAGATTTTCTCAATCCGTACGTTTGTTGGCGTAGTTCTACGGCTTTTAAGAGATTCTCCAAAAGTGACTTAATGCTTTTCTCCTGTAAGCCGACGATTTATTATTAGTTTCTGTTGAAATAATTTTTTTCACGGTTTTTATAATACGTCTTGCTTAGCTGAGAATAATTGAAATACTAACACATAGAATTCTAAATAACACTAGAAATAACTATAAGAATCCAACAATTTTCGACCCTAATGTAGTCCAACGTCATTGCTGAATTGAGGATCAATCACAGATTTTGGACCATGCCGCAGCCCATTCCCATTGAGCTGATTTGACATGTTTCTCTGACACATTCTCTCTGTCCTTATTTGCCTGAATACTTCCTTCAGCTCCTTGGCATACAATGTAATATTTTATGCCTACATTGGAAGTTCTAGAATTTTACTTTGTTGTACTTATTACTCACTCAAAATCAGGATTCTAGGTGAAAGTGAAAGCTCTTATAGATCGAGAAAGGGTGATAGGAAAATAACTCGATAACTCAGAAGGTTGCCAAATCCCCTCCTACACAAAAGTTAATATGCAAAGTTACTTCTGCCCAGATATACCTCTGAGAGAGTATTTCACTCCTTGAAAATCGGAATTTAAAAAACTAGCCAGGAGTATTTTCACTCTTTGAATTTTTCTCAAAGGTTAAGCTTAAAAAATGCACCGCGTGGCCCCACCGAAATCAACAAATAATGTTTTTCTACTCAAAACACCAACTGACCTCAGCGGAGACATTTTCACCCGACTTTTGGCCAAAGCAAATTGGCAAAAGCCACGGTACCCTAATTTTATCATACTTTTTAATTGTGTTTTCATACAGTCATAATAATTTTTTCATTTATTGTTCTGATGCTTAGGGAGTTTGATTGCGGTTTTCGTGTCTCTGTATATATGTAGTATGTAGTTCATGCTATTTCCGTATTTCCCTCCTCATAATTCAATTTCACTCCTCCTAAAAAAAAGTCAAGGAGTATTTTACTCCTCCAAAAAATCCTAGGAATAACACTGCTCGTGCCCCTTGGCTTCTAAACCATTCATATTAAAAAGTGGAGGCTGGGGATCCTCGAGAAAATTTTTGGAAGCCATGTTACCCCCTTAAAACCCACTTTCACCTTCTATAATCCTTGACGCATTCACCTTCTCATACTCGAATGTTCTGTCACGACTATATGTAAAATAACCGACTCATACCTTCAAATCCTTACCCCATGATTTAACATCAAAGTTAACGCAACATACGCATTCTTGATTACTAATTCTATTCAGATTTGAATATCCCCATATCCTTATCCAGTGTGACTAAAGTGACAGTATTACGTCGAGGGAAATGGTAATATCATCAGATCAACAGGTCAAACGTGGCATGAAATGTGTGCAGCTTGCTTTACCAGAATGAATTGCGTCAATCGGAATTTTTTTTTGAGAGGCTTATTGTATTTTGAGGTGAAGAGACATTTAAATTCACGAAATTAAAGAGTACGTTCAAATTCTAGCTGAGGTGAGTACGAAGGTATAACTTGCCCCTGGGAAGTGATCGCCATTTAACTTGACATCAGGAACACAGGTCTGCAAAAAAAGACTTCCTAAAAGCTGTTTCGGATATTTCAACTGATTTTTATATTATGTGATGCGCTGAATTAATAATTTCTTATGTTTTTTGATGGGTGAATCTAAAACTGACATCTGTTTTATTATAGGACTTCACCTTTCTTAACAATTTAGGTAAATAATGCAATTTTTCAAGAAAAATGAAAATAAAATTTAGGAGAATTATTTTTTAACTCTTGATCTAAAATGATCTTGATCTAAACTTGATCTAAAATGCATTCTTTGATGTGTTTTGGTGTTCTGAATCAGAGAATGACCTCGTTTGATTTTTAAGGCATCGCATTTTTTTACAAATTGAGCAAATAGAGAAATATTTTAAAAAAAATGAGAGTAGGGGAAAAAAGTGTACCTCGGTCCTACACTGTTTTTAGCTTAACTTGAAGGTATATAGCAACACTAAATATGTAGTTTCCATCTTTACCACTAGAGCACTCAGTCCAGGTAAATTATTTCTAGAAAAGCCGACTATTTTGGAAGATATACGCTAAAAACTGACTTCACCCTTCAAAAGTAAATTTTCTATCATTGCTTTCGTAAGCTATTGTTAAAAATATAAAGATTTGATTTATTTACAGTGATTTTAATATGTTATTATGGATTGTTTTACCTATTATAACATGTGCTTTAAATGAATCTAGGCGTAAAATCAACACTGTGGTTACACAATTTTCAGCAGATGATCAAGTATTGTACCTTGGACCTAAGGAGAGCATTGTATACTGCGGCAACGAGATTTTGTCGCTTGGCAGCCCTAGGAGAAACGGGACGCTTTACTTTTTTGGGGGGTGGTGGGGTTAGCCTACGCACGCCAACTTGTTATTCCTCACGGCAGAAACTATGCCAAAGTTGATGTTCAAAAGAAGTGCGGGTTTCGCGTTTCTTTTCTTTGAGATGTGTCTTGATGGTGGAACTTAATTTCGTCAGAGAATGAACTAAAACTTTACATTGAGAACATTTTCTTATAAAGTACGATTTTAATAATTACTGATCATAACATTTCGGCTTTTTTTATTTGACAAATTCATTACTTATCTTTCAATTGCATAGATTTTATGAGTTCACAGCAATAGAACAAAAACAAAATTTATTTAATCCTAAAATATCACTATCGGCCGAACTGAAACTTCCATAATCATGATGATTTTATTTAATATTTTCATTTAAAACTCGAAAATTTAATTACTCCAGACTAGCTTGAAATGCGAAAAAAAGTCGTTGTGCGCATCTTCATGCACAAGAATATCCGGCTCCGGCTGCAAAAGTCCTAATTGTTCTGCTAATAGTTTTCGCTGGGTGTACTTGCAAATGAGTAATGAAATCACAATTTTAACTTAAAATGACCTATAATATTCTCAGTAATTAAATTTTTGTACCAATGTCTCTCAGTCAGACATTTTTTAACCATTGTTCAAAATTTCGCGTAATGAGAAATAAATAAATTGCGTAATGAGATTTTAAAACAGTCTAAAAGAAAAAATTTTCTTAAAATTAATTTCGATGACTATGCTACTTTAAAAAAAATACTGACTGATATAAATCCTTGAGTTTTCGCTCAGTCCCTCTTGAGTTCCACATTTTTTCAGATTTTAATACATTTATTAAATTGTTTTACTAAAAAACTTACTTATTTTACTTATTTATTAGTTTTACTTATTAAATTGTTGTTACAGACTTACTTACAAACTTTATGTTAAAGAGCTTATGTCAGTTAAAAAATATATTTTGCTGACTCTTTTAAAATTTGAAACTTTACGGCAATAGTGAAGCCCCCCCCCCACCTCCCCCATAAAAACATAGAGGTCTGTATTCACCTAAAGGGAAAATTTTATTTTTAAGAGGCCCTTTAAACGAAAGAAAAACGTCCATTCTCAGCGAAACACGCATAGCCCTCGGAAAACTCCGACGTAAAACAATCCCCCTTCACTTGCCAAGAAAAGCGCAAAAGGGATCTTTCTAGGAACCCCGAACCGAAATGCTCCACGCGCGGTCCCCAAATCGGAGTGGGCTCTCCCCTGGGTCAGGGGAGGTCAAGAGACAAAATCTCGTTGCTGCAGTATACCTTGGACCTATCCAAAATACTCTTAACTACCTTGAGTTACTAAAAAAATCACTATACTGACTTTTAATGCATTGGCATTTTGTTGCTTAAAAGCAGGGTAGGACTTAGTTTCATGTCTAACACTAATTTTGAGCGAAGTCTATAATTTTGTGACAAAAAACAGTGTTTTAAAACTTTTATGCTGAAAAGTGCTCCAAATCTATAAGCTTATACATCTGGGTGGTTCAATGAGCACTTGTTCTTTGGGTTTTTCACAAACATTTTATTAAGTTTAGAGGTGGAATTAAAGTTTATTGACATAGGTCCAAGGTACAACACCCTTTGGAGAAAGGTAACATACCGGTGTTGTACCTTGGACCTATTTTCAGTTTTTTCTTTCATTAATTCATATTGAAATACTTCAATTAAAATTCCGAAAAAAAATATATGTTTTGTATGAAAGACTAAAGTATAGAGGGAAAATTGCTTGATAATTTATTTTCAATAAATAAAAAGTTACAGGGTAAAAAGTACAAAAAGGTCTCCGAGGAGCACTACCTTCCCCTACACTTAAAAATATAATTTTTTTATTCAAATTTATTATTATGGTCATTATTTTTAATGTTTTTGGGTGCACTGAATTCAAAAATGATCTCTGTTTTGCCCTAGAGTGTCATGTTTCCTGACAATTTAGGTAACTTTGTGAAATAAGTCATTACTTAAATTTTAATGAATATAGAGATTTATAAAATATTTTTTTTATTAAATATCTTCATAAAAATCATTATATGACTAAAATGAGCTCATTTACACATTCTAAAACCAATTTTTCCTCCCTATGACGGTCCTCTTGGTTCATTTACCCTTGTGTGTAGAAACAAGAATGACTTAACGGAACATTCAACAATAATTCGGCATTATAGTATCTAAATCTTCCCTGATATTTTCTTTCCATCTCTATAATGTCCTGATGAGATAGTTCACTATGTGCATTATTAACAGCTCCTAATTTTGAAAAGTAGGGGAGTTGGGAATATACAAAAAAGAATAATTTTGCAATTTCTGCCAAATCTTGACGTATAGGATTTTTTTTCAATATTTTTTTCGTAATCAGCACACCAAAATACATAGGAAATCACTAAAATCATTCAAACAGCTTTTTCGTTGCAGACCTATGTGATTAAATTAAATTTTAAAAAAATAATTTTGTTATTCAAATTTCTTATTGAAATTATTTTTCTTGTGGTTTTTGGTGTGCTAAATCCAAATTAGTGAATGCAATAACATCCTAAAATTTGAATTTTTGGAACAATTCTCTTAATAAATGGAAGTTTATTTTTCATTTATTACTAGAATTAGCTTCCATTGTACGCTGCCATACATAATACACCTATCAAAATTCTTCAATAGAGCATTCGCACATGACGTCACTTGGAGGACAAAAACAACGTTGCTAAGGCTGTTGTTAGGGGCGGGAACTAGAAGCATCCAATAGAAGCATTCGCACATGACGTCACTTGGTGAATAAACAACGTTGCTAAGGCCGTTGTTAGGCCGAGTCATGTGATTGAAAATGCTCTATACTTAGGGTTGGGAGGGATAAAATAGTAATAGGGGGGTAAAATGGATATAGAGGTTTAAATAGTTTATATTTATAAAATTAATTGTCTTTTGGATTGAGAATTTTAACAATTTTGCAATAAATTTGGTTCCGAGTTGCCGAATCCTTCAGTTAGCACCCCTTCCTTTGCGTGCATTTGATGAACCTTTTTGATTGGCGGATTTAAACTGCTTCAGAGAAAACTCGGTCAGATCATTTAAAAATTTGGCGGTTTCTCTGCATTTCAAACCTAGTAAGTTTGCATTTGGCGTTAAAAATGATGATTTTAGGAATTTTTTAGTTTTCTACTGTAATTCCGCTGCTAAAATTTTTTCACAGTATGTTTTGAGTAATCTACTAACCCTTGAAAAATTTTCATCCATTTCTGTGAGTTTTATCTGGAAACGTTTCCTTGTTAAAACAGAAAGGTATTCAATAAAGGTACAAAAGACATAATTAAAAATATTCCATGTTATGTGTAGCACAAGCATGCATTTTATTTCTTTCTTCAAAATAGCAAAAAAAAAAAACCCATATATTATTTGAACTTCTTTTGTTCTCAACGTCCTTCTATAGATGATACAAGAAAAAACTATCGCCCGAGACTGTCTAGCGCTGGCTGGAATGCAAAAACGAAGGCCTTGAGTAGTTGGTTAAAGTTGGTAACACAGCATTGCAAAAAGGTTGACGTATCGTCACTACCTCCATCGTCATCTTTATCATTTCCGTCGTTGTCGGGGTTGTTATTTCCGTAGTCGTCGGGGTCATCATCTCCGTCGTCGTCGGGGTCATCATCTCCGTCGTCGTCGGGATCATCATTTCCGTCATCGTCGGGGTCATAATTTCCGTCGTAGTCGGGGTAGTCATTTCCGTCATCGGGATCGTTATTTCCGTCATCGTCGGGGTCGTTATTTCCGTCGTCGTCGGGGTCGTTATTTCCGTCGTCGTCGGGGTCGTTATTTCCGTCATTGTATGGGCCACCTTGTTTATCTCCTAAAATAAATAATTAAGTTAGATGGAGGAACAGGATATAACCCCATGAGAGGACAGGTACAGTTGACTCCGCTTAACCCGGCGGCGTATTTCAAATTCCCACATGGACAAGGAACTTAGATCAAGTGCGCATGCGTGTGGACTTTATTTTTGCTGTTTTTCTTGAAAATTTTTATAAAATATCAACTGGGGATAGAACCCGCAAACTGGCGCATGCAACGCAAGCACGCTACCACTGCTCCACTGGGGATTTAGAAACCTCCAAACTTTTTAAACATTTTCCATTCTTTTCGTCTACACGCATGCGCATAAGCGCTCGTTCCTTATCCATGTGGGAATTAGAATTACGCAACCCGGCGTTACTCGCGCCGGGCCTGCGAGGCCCGATCAGCTTTTTAAAGCTCTGTAAACCCTACCCCTTAATACTGAAATGGACCAAACCCAGTCTAGATGAGTTCTAGAAAAGTTCTAAAAGTTCTTCTGAGTTCTAAAAATGTCGTGTTTTATCGAAGTATCAATTTGCAAATTAGCTTATGTCAACTCACTTCTTTGGGTATGCAAAGTTGCATCCACAGAGAAATAACCTAACAAGAGGGTCCACGAGGCTATTTTCAAATGTGTTACTGATGTGAGGGCGCCACACTAGCGTCTGGAACGTATGCCGGCAGCTTAAAACTCTCGCCAAATTAGAACTCTGCGCATGCGCTAAATGTGTTTTCGATCTCCCATAGGCAGCCGGCGAACGATCCAGACTGGATCCAGACGCTAGTGAGTTTAGTGCGATCCCAGCGCCAAAATTCTCCCAACCTGTAACAATATGTCATGCTTTTTCGATTTCCATTATGGCCTATGGCCGTGGACTCTCTGTACTAGTACTCTGTGGTCGCATCCGGTGGTGCACACATTGGCATAGTATTAAAAGATTATTAAAAATATAGACCCGTCGTATATTTTTAGCTCAAAGGTAACCTATCCGCAGCATAAAATAAATTCTGTCATTAAGTTGTTTTACATTAAGTAAAATAGAAGCAATCGGTGCCTAGCATTATCCAATTAATAGATTTAAACGTAAATCACATTTAGCCGACTTGACTGTATAACAAAATAATAATCATTTTAATTATTTAAATGAACTAAAATTTTTTAAACATTCATCATTATAGATGGGTAATATAGGTGTCCACTTCAGATATTTATAAAAAAAGCATTATTTTATAGAATACTCTTATTCTACATAAATTTCTTATGTGATATTTCGCGTTTACATTTATCACAGAACTCGTTATTAGCGTTGTATAAGAATCTAGAGCGACTCTATAAATATTCATTCAGCTTATTAAAAAATGGTTTCACTAAAAGTTTCATTAAAGCATTGAACATCTGAAAAAAAAAATTATAACCCCCCCGTGTCGGTGAAATGTCCCGCGTTTTAGATTGAAAAATATGGTTACCTTGGCTTCGCCAAAAGCTGTGTGGACTCTTTGGAAGGAAGTGGAAGCTGTGTGGAAATTCTTTCCAACTATCATTCAAAGATTAAAGTGTAGGAAATTTTTACTGACTTAAACGTTATCTCAGATTTTTACAGGACATGGAAATTTTAATAGCTACTTACTTGTTTAGGTTTAATTTAGTGAATAGTTATCTTTGTTCTTGTGGTCAGGACATTGAAACTGTAGACGTTATATTTTATTGTAATATCTATTCTTACCAAAGAGAACGTTTAAAAAAGGAGTTGAGATGCTTAAGTTTTTCTTGGCCAACTGTTTTGTCCTTGTTAGTTAATTGTTAAAATCCAAATATTTTACACAATCTTGTTTACAGTTTAATTTAAACTTTTAAACTATTTTTTTCAAAGATACTGGCTAGAGTTTTTTTTTTTTTTTTTTTGGAAACAAAAATAGCATAAGAACACATAACACACAAGAAAATAAGCATAAAATAAATCGCATAGGACCTCTTGGTCCATTTAGGTGACCAAATAATAGTTAAGAACATAAAAAAACCTCAAGAGGGGCAAACAGGGTGTCGTTAAATTATTACATATTTTTGGTCATACAGATATGTATACAAAAAACACAAAAACATAAGTAACAGGAGGAAGTAAAAATCCCTACATTAAAAATTTTTCTATATTTTATAATGAAAATAAAAAATCTTAAGGATAATATTTGGATGGACTATTTTGGATTTCTAATGGAAGCATATTAAAGTTTGGGGGCTTTTTCTATTTCTATTGTAATTTGCATTTGTACTTTAACCATTTACATCTGTAAGCCTCATGTTATACTACGGGTGTCCCAAACAGACTGACACATTAGATTTTAAAAATCAATAACTCAAAAACTATAAAAGATAAAAATAAACGGTTTCTTGCATCCTATTCTAAAGACCAAATAATTTTGTCACAAATTTTCGTAAATCGTAGTTTTTAAAATCTCCCGACAAGTGGCAGCACTATTTTCCATTACCTCCTATGGGAAGATTGATCCTTTTATACCCTGTCGGGGGATTTTGGGAACAATGATTTACGAAAATTTGTGTCATAAAATTCTTTGGTCTTCAGAGTAGGATGAAAAAACCTGCGTATTTTTATCTTTTTTTAGTTTTTTAATTAAACATTTTTAAAATGCGTCAGTCTTTTTTGGGACACCCTGGCATGAGGAGTTGTGCAATAAATTTTAAATTAAAAAAAAAAAAAAAACAAAAGTGGATTTCCACATTTCGGCTATGTAGAAAAGAGAAAAAAAAGAAAAGAAAAGAAGAGAAAAAAAAGTGAATTCTTCCATCTCGCAAAATTTTACAGACGAATGCCAACTCACCGTAGACATCTGCAACTACGAAGGCCGTTAAGACCACTGCCAACACTGCGATCTTCATCTCGAGGTTCGTTGCGAAAAGTGATGGTGTTTACCACGACCTCCAACTTTTAAAGTGAGAGAAGATTATTCAAAAATGGTATGATCATCAAAATGTTTCGAATATGCTTCATTAATACTTCATCACGTTTTCGTTCCTAATCTGTTGATACATTGAAAATTCAACCGTCTGGCTCGATGAGTTATCAGGTGGGTAAGATGTGTATATTTCAGATAGAAAGTTTCTTGAATTTGAATTTTATTTCACAAGGCAGCTCCTGTTATTTTTAAAGATTTTACACTTTTTACAAGTTAAAATTAGGGGACATCCATAAATTACGTGAGGTGTTTTTTCCAAAATCTGAACCCACCCCCCTCCCCCCTTGGTGAGATTTAGCTGGACCCCCCTCCTCCCCCCCACGTGAGATTTTCTCAACCACTAGTTTTGTTTTATCGGCATAAAAATTACCATCCAGATTGCAAAATTTTGTATTAATTAATCTTGAAATATTTTCACTTGAATTTCTATACTGCCCCACAAAAAAATTTACGTCCAAATTTTTTAAAACAAATGTTTAAACTTATTTTATATAATCTTAAGTCTCAAAACAGCTTAACAGTACTAGTTTTAAAGATATTATTTAAGTAAAAAAATCCCCCAGGGAGGACCTATTGTAAATTGAATATTCCATCTAACCGCCCCCACCCACAAAATTGCATTAATCCGCCACTGGATACTAGGATAGTTGAATCGTCAGTTTTAAAAAGGGAATAAGTCCAAAAAATGACAAATTGACTTTTTGTGCTCAAAACAATATCCAAGCATTGCTCTACACATGTGTGAGTGGAAAGAGGGGGAAAATAACTACCCCCTATAGGGAGATATAGCCCCTTGAAGTTGCGAAATCAATGTCCATTCATTGTATTTTTTCAGTTAATTTGGAATTAAAGTTAATTTGTCTTGTTGTTCTTATTCTTTGGCCTGTAAACTAAGTCAAAATAAAATTCGATTTGAATTTAAAAGCGTTTTTCCTTTTTTTTAACCAATGAATGCTTGACTCCATTGATATTAACTTACTCCATTGATAGCGTCTTAATGACTCAGTTTCATAATAATTTTTAATTTTTTTCGTCTTAGTCTTTCTATCTTTCACTTTTGTGCTGTGAACTAAACATAAATTTAATTTAATTGTTGATTTAAGTGGTTTTTAAGATTTTTGTTCAGCTGAAATTTCATAAGGTTTATGAAGGGAATAAGTCCATTATCTTTTTTTAACTGTTTAACATTTTTTAATACACTTATAATATTTTAGATGATTGTTCTGTACTCTTAACAGTGTCATGAATTTCCTGTAAAAATTTGGTGGCTATAGGATAAAAATTTCTTTACTTATACAGTTTTTTTCGATTTTCTCAAAACTTCGTTTTTGGACTTATTCCCTTCTTGTAACTGACGATTCAGTTTCACTCGAGAATTATACCTTAATCTTATCCATGTCGAAGAAAGAAAAGCTCGAGAAGCCAACGAGTTTGAATTAGAAAAGTTACGGCTTCAACTTGAAGCATAGCATCTCATCGCAGTATATTCTGAAATTAAAGTTTGCTCTTCACAACCAGGTTTTCAACTACAAAAATTGATTCCATTTTCAAAATTTGCATATGTATACCATATTTAAATGTTTTTTTGATTTTAATATCTCAGCATTTTACGAACTGTTTTAGTACCATCCCTTATTATGAGCAATAATCTAACTTACGAGGAAACGTTTTTAGGGTAAACTCACAAAAACGAACGAAAAGTTTATAGGCATAAAAAGATGACTCAAAACACTTAAATTGTAAAAAAAAAATAGCTGCGGAATTTTATCAGGAGAAATTAATATTGAAAATTTGGTTCTGAGTTGCCGAATCCTTCAGTTAGCACCCCTTGGCGAGCATTTGATGAACCTTTTTGATTGGCGGATTTAAACTGCTTCAGAGAAAACTCGACCAGTTCAATTAAGAATTTGGCGGTTTCTCTGCATTTCTTGCCTTGTAGGTTTGCGTTTGGCATTAAAAATGACGATTTTTAAGAATTTTTTACAGTTTTTCTACTGTATTTCCGCAGATAATTTTTTCACAGTATGTGTTTAAAGTCATCTACTAACTCCTGTAAATTTTTCGTCCATTTCTGTGAGTTAACCCTGGAAACGTCTCCTTGTTAGAACAAAAAGATATTCAATAGAGGTACAAAAGACATGATAAGAAATATTCCATGTTATGTGTAGCACAAGCATGCATTTTATTTATTTTATTCAAAATAACAAAAAAAAAACATATATTATTTGAACTTCTTTTGTTCTCAACGTCCTTCTATAGATGATACAAGAAAAACTATCGCCTGAGACTCTTTAGCGTTGGCTGGACTGCCTTAACGATAGCCTTGAGTAGTAGGCAAATGGAGTTAACCAAGCATTCCAAAGAAGTTGACGATCCTGTTCCAGATCCTGGACCAACCAAAAGTCGCAGAATAGCGTCATCATCGTCGCCGCCACCATTTTTATCTGTACCATTTCCGTCGTCATCGGGTCCGTTATTTCCGTCGTCATCGTCATTTCCGTTGCCGGGGTCGTATTTTCCGTCGTCGGGGTATTTTCCGTCTTCGGGGTAATCTCCGTCTTCGGGGTAATCTCGGTCGTCATCGTCATTTCCGTTGCCGGGGTCGTATTTTCCGTCGTCGGGGTAATTTCCGTCGTCGGGGTATTTTCCGTCGTCGGGGTCGTCATTTCCGTTGTTGGGGTCGCCATTTCCGTTGTCGGGGTCGCCATTCCCGTTGTCGGGGTCGCCATTCCCGTTATTGGGTCCGTTATTTCCGTCGTCGGGTCCACCACTTCCGTCGTCGGGTCCGTTATTTCTGTTGTCGGGTCCGGCATTCCCGTTGTTGGGTCCGTTATTTCTATTGTCGGGTCCGGCATTCCCGTTGTTGGGTTCGTTGTAGGGTCCGTTATTGTATGGGCCACCTTGGTAATTTCCTAAAATTAAGTAATTAAGTTAGATAGAGGACCGGGATATAACCCGATGAGAGGACAGGTACAATTGACTCCGCTTAACCCGGCGTTACTCGCGCCGGGCCTGCGAGGCCCAAACAGTTTTTTAAAGCTCTGCAAACCCTACTTCGGATTTTTGTTTTATTCTGTTCGGGGGAAAAACTGTTTTTGGGTCTCTCAGGCCCGGCGCGAGTAAACGTGTTACTCATTTCGACTTTGAAGCGCATCGAGTTTGTAGCAAAACATGGCTCGCAATTTACCTAAATTATCTTATTAACTAAATTAGCAATTACCTAAATTTCAAAAATATGGTAAATTTTGATACAGAAAAGTGCAAGCATTTTTGTCTTCGAGCTATTTTTGCGCGCTTTACAAGAATTCAAACTTTTCATAATTCGCTTACTGATCTCCAGTTTTCCCAGCAATGCACCTTTTTGAAATCTACATTTTTCTACAGTTTATTTTAATAAAATGTAATTATTTCATATGAATATTTCATATAATTTTTAACGCAGACGAAGGGGGTCCATTGATCCCCGAAACAATTGTCTGCCTTTTACCCACATCAGAGGAAAGGAGGGTAAGAGTGCGCAGTCCGGTGAAATACGCATTATTCTATGATGGCAACAGTATAAGGGGGAGCAAGTATGATCACATGAATCATAAGCTATCCTAAAAGACTGGCATTATTATTTTCATCATACACTATTTTATTTATCAAGTAAAATGTGGTTTCTTTGAGTTAGCATCTAATTTCTGCGAAGGAATTGTGTATAAAGAACTAATGATTACTTTCAAAGTTAACACCAATGTGAGGTATGCTTCCTTCTGAACAACTTGGCATCGTTAGAATTTAACTGTGGTTAATTTTAGGGTTGATTCAAGCGTAATTTATATACTTAATGCATCGACCGTCTAAGAGATAATTAATTTTTTTAGCGGGAATCGCATATAATTCATCTTAACTCTTTGCCACATGAGAGTTATGGGAAAAAATGTTTAATAAATAATTAACCTTTGAAAGCTTATACAACACCTTTGAAGCTGAAAACTCATAGCTCATATATACAATCCTGGAAAAGTAACACTGATTTTTCATGGATTTTTAAGGAAGATTGAATACTGTTTGGATTATACTTAAAGCGAGGTGACATGAGGGGGGAATCTACCAATAGAGAAGGTAGTGGTGCATTTTTTTTGCATTTTTTATGCTAAGTTTCCAGGCCACGTACTTTGCATAATTAACATCTTCTCTCATAATTAACAATCTTTGCATAGTATAATTAACAATTTCGTTCAAATTTTGCTTTCGAGCTTAAGAATTTTCAGGTGGTTTTCTTGTGTACTATACCACGGCTTACTAGATACTATACAGGCTAGCCAAGTTTTAAATAATGAGAACCATTTGACAACTTTTCCCGCTTGGATCGCCACAAGTCCTACCTATACCGACCTATTAATAGGATAAAACGCACTGACAAATAAGGAAAAATAAAGGCGTGTTTTCATGACGTAAACTTCTGATTGTGGGCCATTAGTGGCTGATTTGAATTTTTGAGCCATTAAGTCCCGCCTTCAACTCTGTGGATTTGCTTTGCCAGTTTTTCAGCTATTGCCATCTACATTTTTAATAATTTCCGTAACTCGGCTAGCCTGTATAGCATCTAGTAAGCCGTGACTGTACACAAGGGGTCATTATCGACCAATAGACCACCTGGGGAGGGTCGTATAATATGGTGAGATGTTAATAGGGGTCAATGAAACTCTAGGAGTCAATGCTGCTCTGGGTGTTTGATTAAGGTTTCGCAGCTAAAGTAATTATCTTAAAAGAGATAATCTTAATGTAATCCTTTTGAAATTTACAACGATATTTGTTTTATGAATAAAAAATAACTTACTGGGTCCCCCTCTCCTATTTGGTTGGCCTCCTGAAATATTAAAAAATCATATAATTACTACACGTGTCCAAAAAGTAAAGATAGTTTGATTTTTTTGGGGAATATTGTCACGAATTTAATTCTTGTATTGTAATTTTCCGAGTTCCCAGACATAAGTCAAAGCGAACATGTATGAGAGCTTCAAAATATATGGTAATAACACCCACCAATAAAGAGCTAAAATCTGCCTAAAATAAAAGTTGAGAAGGTGTCACTTAACATTGTCTAAAAATCCCATAATATGTCATAAAAAATTAAAGGTATTTCACTCACTAATCATGCATGGAGTTCAGGAATATCATATCCTTTAATATAACAGGGATTTGTGTTGCTAAATGACTCTCTATCGGGAACTTATGTAGTAATAGAGGAGGGCCTTCTTACTTCTTACCACCTTTAAACTATTGTTTGAGTAATTTTATCCAGGAACACATATTTCCACTCTTAGAAGATTCTATGGCATGAATTGTTTCATGGAAGAACTAAGATTTTTGTCATTAGTTCAAATACAAAATTATATTCTTAATTTTTGGACAAGAGCGTAATGAAGTGGAGGTCCTTCCAAGTTACATACTTTCAAAGGACTCTGGTATACTGAAAATATTTTATTTACAATATTTAACCCTTAACTGCTGTCATAAGTCTCACAAACTCAGTCAGTTTCGATAGGCCCTTTCCACCCCTTAAAATTTTCCGATGGGGTTTCCTAGAACCGCTTCACTGTCTTTGCGTTCTTGGTGAAAATTTCGGCAAAAGGTTTCGTAAAAGTGAGCTTAAAATGGCTGAAAATATTAATTAAAGGATAATATTGATGATTGGGCGCAATATAGAGTACTCGTCAGACAGCGGTATAATGTTTAAGTTACGTCTTACGGAAGAAATTGAGACTAGGGTTTTTCTTGAATTATAATGTACAATGTATTTTACTACTATACCTGTTTAAAATGTATACAAATAATAAATGCTAATAAGAGAACCTAACACCTATTTTTAGTTAGAGAGATCATGGAGACCTCTCCACAGTAGATACGTGACAGTTTTTGACTTAGCAGTTAAGGGTAAAATTTAAGTGAATTTAATTGAGTTACTTTTGGCATGTTTTCCATGGTAGAATAAGTAGTTTTAAGAATTCTCTATTAGAACTACACTTAAGTGCTCCTACTTACCTCTTGGTGCACCACCTCCATTTCCAGTACGGGCATATGCATAGGATTGTCCTTAAAAGATAAAATGTGTTTAAGTTTTTTTCCCATATAGGGTCTATTAAGTCTCTCTAGTCTCGGACACAGTAATATTCAATTCTAGTAATAATTGTAAAGGTAAAAGTCATGACGCCATGCGTTTGTGCCGTATAATTACGTAAAATAATTTACAATCATTCTTTTTTCTTATTGAAAGAAACGCTTAAAAGTTTAAAGTTAATTCCAAAAACTTTTTATATGTGGCAGGTGCGAGCCACTGGGAGATACCGATCCGAAGGTCATACGACTCAAAAGTATACTCCGGAGTTATGATCGCTTCAGTCGGTATTTATAACCCATTTGATTCATCTGACTCTTATAGTGGTGAGTAAGCTTGCCACAGTACTCCCCCTCCAGAATGCAGCTGGGCTGGATTCGTGAGTCTCATGAAATCGAGCTCTCGTGGCTAGGTGAGACGCCGGGAGTGCGGAGCCCATGGTGTTGAATCTCCCGAGGCGTGATGTTGCGAAGCCGAGAGCGATGGCGAAGCGCTGCGAACCCAACCACAGCGAAGAGGGTGGTTTGGAGCTGGTGACCGTAAGTGAAGAAGGTGAAGGTGCGTGTTCGTATATCGGGTCACCAATGTAGCAGGTGCGAGCCACTGGGAGATACCGATCCGAAGGTCATACGACTCAAAAGTATACTCCGGAGTTATGATCGCTTCAGTCGGTATTTATAACCCATTTGATTCATCTGACACTTATAGTGGTGAGTAAGCTCGCCACATATTCATTCAATTCAAATAAAAACTAACTCGACAAAAATTTAAAAAAAAAATCTTGTTAATTCCGTTAAAGAAATCTTTGTAGTTTATTAATATGTTTGTTCCACTGGAGAAATTTTTTCAAAAATAAAGATTTTCTGATTTTTACGTAAGCATCGCTCATACTTTTCCTTTACCCCCTTTGGCAGCAAAAAAAAACCCCAGTTAATAGCAACCCCCTTTTACGTGCTTACGCAATATTGGAATGGTTCTTGTAGTGAAATTGGATGACGTCACAAAAATTAAGTTGTAAAGCCTTAATCGGGATGTTTTAACCAGTCTGCTCAAACTCTGCACTGCACAACTTGATTCCTTGGGTAGAGTGCAAAAAAATTAACAGTAAAATCTACCTCTACGTCCCATAGTTTCCGAGAAAATTGCGACAGGATAATTTTTGGCGTCATATCCGGTTCACGCTAAAAAAGGGTTATTGAAAACGTGAATATAGTTATTTGTAGAGGTGGGCAAATCTGCTACTTTTTGAAAACGTAGCAGTTACGTACGTTAAGGAAAAGTAGCTGCTACTGCTACGCGACATGATTCCTTTCGATAACTGCTACTACTAAATTTAGACGATCATCATTGGTCAGCACGTAGCAGTATTGATGCGATTTTTTGACCAATCGAGAGCCTACAAATGCTGCTAATTTTTAGCTGTTATTTTTTTTAATACGTTTAGCAGCTACATCATTTTTTTTTTCCTGTAGCAGCTATTTTTTTAACTGCTACTCGTTTTTTGCTCATCTCCAGTTATTTGGATATGTTTGCATATCAAGATGTTAAAAATATCCACTGTGCATGCATGCGCGCTCCGTGAAATGAAATAGTTAAGTTTTTATCGGATATGACTTAGCAATCTCCGAAAAAAGTTACAGATCTCTGGGCATTTTTCATATTACTCCAAGCGAGGAATCTTTATGTGCAAAGTTTGGGCAGACATGTTGAAATTTTGCAAAATTTTACAAACGGTTGCAAACTCACCGTAGGCCTCAGAAACCACGACGGCCATGAAGACCACCGCAAACACTGCGATCTTCATCTCGGAGTTCGTTGAGAAAAGTACTGGTGTTTTCCAACACCAACTCCACCTTATAAAGCCATGGAAGATTACCCAAAAAGGGCGTGATAGGCAAAATATTTCATACGCGATGTTAACAACTTCATCACGTTTTAGTTCCTAATCGTTTGATACCTTTACAAATGAACGTCTTACAGCAATGATTTGGACCGATTTGCAGAGTGTTAAAAGCAGGTGATATTCATTTGGAGTTTATTTTTTAGAGTTTTTATAAATCATAGCAAATGTTAAAAAGTACTTAATTATATACCTTCTTTTCTTACTTCTCTTAAGAGCATAAGAGTTCTTCATGGTATTCCATGTAGAGGGTGTCATTTGTGTAAACCTCTATCCATGTCTTATGACTTAATTTCGTTTTGGATTATATCCAACATTCTATATACTTGGGGTCATTTGTGTAAACCTCTATGCATGACTTATATGTCTTAATTTCGTTTTGGATTATATATCCACAATGGCAAGTTGTTTTTTCGCATTTCATTCCCTGAAAATCCCATTCCAGTGGCTATTTATCATACATTTCTCCGGCTTTTTAAACTCATGCCCATTCCATTCTAGCTTTCTCATTCAAATAACCTGTTGCTCATTTTTAGATTGCCTCTCCAGCAGAAGTTCATCAGCAATGTTAAAGTAATATGCAAGTCAATGAGATGTCTCCTAAAACCAGAGGTGTTGGCTTTCCGTGAGTACTATTGATATTTATTACCTTATTATAACAGGCCTGCACAAACTTTAACTGAGATGTGGCCCAAAATTTGCTATCATAACAAAATTTGCTTTTTAACAATGCACATTGCATTTTAAATGGGTTTAAACTGAGTCGAAAAGCACCGAAAAATAGGGATGGAGTTCTACGATTTTATAAAATCCTTTTTTAGTGGACACTTACTGCTTGAGGGGAACGTCTCTGTCACAAATTTCAAGCTTCTGGTTCAGTTGTTTTGGAGATTTTGTGATGAGTGATAATCAGTCAGACAGTAAGTCTGTGTGTTTGTGTATTTGGATTTTACAGATATAGATTTGCCACAGTTCAACATTAGATTAATAGGTATAATTTACAATTAAACTGGTGTGTAGAAATGTTTACATTTTCTTGGTAATATTTATTACAAGCTTTTGCGTGTATTATACGTCAAGTAAGATTTAAAGTAACAAAATATGGGACCACATTTGAAAAGGGAGGTTGCTGAAATGGAACAAGTGGTGACGTGGAAGATAGAGAGGTGTAAAAGTCATTAATATTTTGTGATGTAATTTGGAATTGGACCCTTAATCATTAGATAACAAGATAAAGATAAGATCTCTGATTTCGATTCAGGTGTAATCTACATTCCGCTGAAAATAGGTAAAAATATAGGGCCTATACCAGTGGTTCCCAACAGGTGGTCCGCGGACCATAGGTGGCCCGTGAGAGTCTTGGAAGTGATCCGTGAAAAACCCAGTAGCATACAAAAAATTTTCAAAAAATAAAAGCTTAAGCTCATAAAGAAAAAAGAATGAATTATATCCGTGACGATGACTTTCGGCTGAGTAATTTGTGGGTATAATAGTCACCACTAAATAGTTAACAATACTTCTTGTAATATAAATATTGAAATTGAAATTAAGTGCTCTAAAAAAACACGGCCACTTTTTAAGGGTTCTAAAAATTTAATTAGGATCATAACAAAAATTACAAGCTGTAGTGAGATATAATTAAACTTTTCCTAAATAGTTATAATTTTGAGCATGACAATGATTTTGATTAGGAATTTAGGATTAGGAAAAATAAACTTTCATCTTGCAATTTTGTGAGGGTGAAGGATTTTAAGTTATAAAGGGTGGTTCGTCAAGGTTCCAATTTTATACTAAGTGGTCCTCGGACTAATAAGAGTTGGGAACCTCTGGCCTAGACTGAAACACATTGCAACGGAAGTTCACCGGCTGCACTACCACAACGGCATTTCTTAATGAAAAACCATTGAAATTGCTTCTGTTGCATAACGTTTAATTCTTTCTATATTTTCAGCGGATTGTAGTAAGCCTTATTACACCTGCATCGAAATTAGAGATCCTATCTGACTATCTTCTTATCCAACTCATCGCTCCATAGGTGCGTTTGGTTTGCACAGCTTCTTGCATCCTTCATCTCATATTATATACGTGTCGCTTTTAAACTCTTACTCTCTCTCTCCCTTTACAATAAGAGGATATCGCTCGGATGTTTTGGGCTTATTATCACACACAACTTCGTCCGAATGCATGATCTGGGAATTTTAGAATCAAGTAGAAGTTGGAATCTGATGAGGTCTGAATAAGTTAGAATATTTTAATATCCTACACAAGGCAGTGTTGTTTTTTATACGCTGTTTCGCTGAAAATGCCCACAAAAATTTTAAGAAAACTTTTTGTCCTCGAATTGAATTGTCAGTTTGGGAATAGAGCATTCGCACATGACGTCACTTGGAGGACAAAAACAACGTTGCTAAGGCCGTTGTTAGGGGCGGGAACTAGAAGCATCCAATAGAAGCATTCGCACATGATGTCACTGGCGGGCAAAAACAACGTTGCTAAGGCCGTTGTTAGGCCGAGTCATGTGATTGAAAATGCTCTATAAGTCCAAAAAAGGGCAAATTGACTTATATTTCTCAAACAAAATCTCCAACCTTCGCTCTACATGAGTGTGAAGAAGGTAAAATATACCTACCGCGTATTAGCCCTTGAATTTAGGAAAATCGATGTCCATTCATTGTGTTTTTTTTTTATTTAAATTGAAATTTAAGTTAATCTGTTATAGAGTATTTTCAGGTGACGTCACAACCGGTTACTTTCTTTTAACTGTGTAACTTCTGTAGGGCTTTTAACAGTTGCTAAGGCCGTTGTTTATCTGTTGCTAAGGCGGTTTTTAGGTTTGGGATCATGTGATTGCAAATCCTCCAATAGAAGAATTCCACGGATGGTCATTTTCTGTAACTGTTAACCTCTGTAGGGCAAAAAACTGTAACATCTTCTGTTGCTAAGGCCGTTGCTAGGTCCGAGCCATGTGATTGAAAATGCTCTATTCTTTTCTTATTATTCTTGCTGTAAACTTATCGAAACTTATCAAATTCACTACTCTATTGATACTGCCTTACTAACTCAGTTTTATAATACCTTTTTATTTTATTTGTTTTTGGTCATTCTATTTTTTCCCTTTGTGTTTTCCCTTTTGTGCGTTTTTGTGTGTGAAGCATAAATATGATTTAATGGACTCTAACCGTCTGACGTCACACGGAACCAACACGTGACCTACTGAGCTTGCAATTGGTTACCCCAGATACTACACTAGTAGATCTAATAGGGTAGTATCTATGGTAACCAATGGACTCTAACCGTCTGACGTCACACGGAACCAACACGTGACCTACTGAGCTTGCCATTGGTTACCTCAGATACTACACTAGTAGATCTACTAGGGTAGTATCTGTGGTAACCAATTGCAAGCTCAGTTGTAGGTCACGTGTTGGTTCCGTGAAGTCTCGAACCAGATAGGCGGTTAGAGTCCATTGTCAATGGACTCTAACCGTCTGACGTCACACGGAACCAACACGTGACCTACTGAGCTTGCGATTGGTTACCACAGATACTACACTAGTAGATCTACTAGTGTAGTATCTGTGGTAACCAATCGCAAGCTCAGTTGTAGGTCACGTGTTGGTTCCGTGAAGTCTCGAACCAGATAGGCGGTTAGAGTCCATTAAAATGGTTTTTAAGATTTCTTCGTTTGAAAAAGGGAATAAGTCCATCAACATTTTTAAACTCTACAATATTTTTGAATATATGTACATACTTATATTTTTTTGGTTGTTCTGTATTCTAAATAGGGTTCTGAATGTCCAGTAAAATTTGAGAGATACACAATGAAAATTCTATTACTTATACAATTTTTTTTTTTCGATTTTTCTCAAAACTTGGTTTTTGTACATGTTCCCTTTCCAAACCGACGATTCAAATGTTACTCGAATGCCGCTTTATTTGGACTAGGCCGTGAGAAATTATACATAATCAATAATAAGGAAAAGGCATCACATTACCTGAGTATTTTTTAACTGACGATTCAATTATTAACAACACTTTAAGTCTTTAGTTTGTGTTGTTCGCTAGAATACTTTATTACTTTATTAATTGTGTTGTGATGTTGTTCTGTTTGAAAAGTGAGGAAAATGTATTCTATCCAGAATGTGCTCTAAAATTGTGTTGTAAAATGTGTTTTAGAATTTGAATGTGTTCTTAAGAATTTAGATAGAAACACTATTAATAAGAACACATATTCTGCATCAGTAATTTCTAGCAACACTTTACATTTACAGCAGTGTGGTCCAACCTTTAGATACCCGAGTGCCAACTACTCTTTTTATAAGGAGGCGAGTGCCAGAAGAGTAAAAATTACAATTTACTATTTTAAAACCGTCAATTCAAGCTTACATTTCACTGACACATTTATTTCAACTATGAAGATTTACTAAGAAGCATTTCACTTAAGAACTATCTTATACAATTTTCTTCATCTATTTATCTTTATTTTTAGTGATTTACAGCTAAAAGTGTCATTTCTAAATTAGTTCATATCCAATGAAGAGGCTGGATTTTTTTGTCAAGAGTTTAACACTTTTAATGATACAAATTTAAGTTCTAAATACAAAGACACACGGGTGCAGCCTTGTAGTGAAATTTCTAAAAATTACACATGTAGATTAAATGTTAATGACAACTCATAGTTTCTACTGATTTGATAAATCCTTTCACTATTGCCCCCAATTGGATCTTTTATTGATGCCCTTTTAATAACCGTTTTGAATTTTAAGTCGAGTCAAAAACATTTAAAAGGGGGTTCAGGGGTTCTCCCCTGAAAATTTTACCAAAAATAACTTCCAAGGGGTGTCAGGGGTTCTCCCCTGAAAATTTTTTGAAAATAAAACCGGGTTTTTAACACTTTTCTGCAATAAAAATTTAAATGTGGATTATATTCTATATAGTTAGAATACAAATTTAATTTTGAGGCCGAGTGCCACGAATATTTCTTAGAGTGCCGCTTGTGGCCCGGGTGCCATGGGTTGGACCACACTGATTTACAGCATTAGATTTCAGAACGCATTTCTATATAGCATCAACAGTTTTTAAAACGTATTCAGAACACTCTCACAACACAATAAATTAAGTATAAAATTGTTCTTAATAGTTCTCTTACCCCCCAAAAAGAGTGATAAATGTGAAAGTTTGCTATTGGATAATTCCACGCGTGAGACCACGCTACAAATTAGCTAAATTTGAATCTTAAAAATACAACTGAAATAAAAATGTAAAATTTATGTAATTTAAACCTGCCAAACACGGATATGGCAATAAAAATTCGATCTCGGTTCCGGTTTTTTCGTTAAGTTTGGATTTTACTATGTATAGAGACAAGAACTCCTTTAAATTGCTTTTTAGGTGATGTTCAGTGTTCACCCCTTACATTCATTAAGAAAACATGAAATGGAGTCTTGCCAAAATATAATTCAAAGGTTTGTTTGGTCATACTCAACGCCTAGAATACACCTAAATATCGTCCAACAGTTGTCCACAATAGACAACTTGCACGTTTTTCAATTTTGATTTCATCATGCAGAAAAACTCAAATTATGACGGAAAGCAACTTCTTTTTTAAATTTTTAGGCTTGAACAGATACAATAAAAGGGTTTAAATTGTGCACTATTTACTTTTATACCAAAATACTATTTTTCCTACGCCGAGCCCCGTGACGTCACTGCATCGATCGTCGCTTCGAAAAACCTTTTTTTTTTTTTAAACATTTTTCTTCATAGAAAACTTTTTAAGTTCTTAAACCAATCATTTCAACTTTACCTTGATAACTTATCAAAACTTGTGTGATACCAAAGTTCCTAGCGATGAACTTTTGCATCGGGCCCAGTGACGTCAAATAGCGTTTTGGGGTCACGTGATTTTTAGGTAATTTTAAACTTAAATTATAAAATATTTAAAAATAAAATAAGTAAAACTTGATGTTTTCCAACATTTGAGAAGACAATCTATCGATAGAGTACAAAATTGGGCTTTTTCCTAACAGGTGCAAGTTGTCCAAGACTTTGTTCCGATTACTTCACTAAATCTCATTTATACACTCTTGGAAACACTTTCCGGACTTGTCCCTAAATTATTTAGTTATAGAATATGTGGCTTTAAAGATATTCACCATCTCAATCTCTGATAAAAATCCAATTTGTGTCATGAAATGGCATTTGATTCACTCTGATCAAAAGCTCCCAAAATAGTTTTAAAAAAAACCTTATTAAATGACATTTTTGTGTTGAGCTGGTAAGATTAGATTTCTTAAGTGTGTAGAGGGGGTATTCAGAGTCTTTGCAATGTTCATGTCTTTAATTATTGTATACAAAGTAAGCCCACTGTTCCATTCTCAAAGGAACAGCTAAATTTTGTAAATTCTTGTGGAAAGTATCAGTTTAAGTCCTCCTATCAAGTGAGAACCAACACTCAAATCATATTTCATAAACTAAATACTGTTTTTAGGAGCTTCTGAATGAGTTTCTGAATGAAATTCTGAATAAGTATATTTTTTATACGTGTACCCTGTATAATGGGAATGGAAGGCAGCTTACGACAATTGGGAAGCAAAATCATTATGAAACTTAATTTTGACATTTTTTTGCAAAGATGCTACTCACTCCTCTTACTGGAAAAAAATTTCATAAAAATATCGTCAAGGAGATGAATATGATGATGTGAAATAGCACTTCTTCAAACCTCAAAATAGAAAAGGTTCGCAAAATTACAAGTTTTTCAGTTTTACTTTGTAGTTTTGTGTTTATTTTCGTTATATGAAGACAGAATTTAATAAAAAAAAAACTTGGAAATTTGCGAAATTTTTCTTATTTGAGGCTTGAAAAGTGCTTTTTTCACATGCTAATATCTCCGAGAATATTCACGATATTTTCATGAAAATTTTTCCAGTTATTTTTTCATAATATTGGCAACATTATTCGTACTTAAGTTTTCACTCTATCTTCATTAGTTTTTTTTAATTACTTTTTAACTTTTCTATTTCGCCACTAGGGGCTCTGTAAGTCATCTCTAAACACTCTGTACCGAGTTTGGTCCTCGCCTGGGGCGTAGTTTAATAGGAGATGTAAAACATACATACATAGTCAGCAACAAAGAGTTTCATTTATTTTATATACTAGGGGGCCTGCCCCCTGCTCGCTATCGCTCACCAACCCCCGGAACTACTTCGCAGTTCGTTTTAGATCGCTTCGCGATCTCAGCGAGCAAAGCTCGCTTGTTCCATCTTACCAATCACCCCGCTGGTCGGCTTAATTAATGCTCCTTTACAACCGAAATTACTTATCACTCTTGCTGATAAATAATTTAATCCAAATCATCCCGAAAAAAACTATTGCTGAAATATTACTTTCCTAACTTAAATTGAAAATAAAAGAAATCACACATAGTGAGCTATCACTCACCAACCCTCTTAACTGCTTCGCAGTTCTTCTCAGATCGCTTCGCGATCTTAGCGAGCAGAGCTCGCTTGTTCATCTCAACTTCTCAACAATCCAGCAGAAGCCTTTTCTCGGCTTAATTAAGCCTCTTGTAATACCGAAAATACCTCTCTCTTGCTTATCAATAATTTAATGGACTCTAACCGCCTATCTGGTTCGAGACTTCACGGAACCAACACGTGACCTACAACTGAGCTTGCGATTGGTTACCACAGATACTACACTAGTAGATCTACTAGTGTAGTATCTGTGGTAACCAATCGCAAGCTCAGTAGGTCACGTGTTGGTTCCGTCTGACGTCAGACGGTTAGAGTCCATTGAAATGTTAAAAAAATATTCAGCAAGTCTACTAATAACCATCAACCACTTTGTAGAAAAAAGTATCGTTGAAAATAAAAGAAATCAGACTCATCAATAAATCACGCATAAAACTCGTCTGTTTCTCTAGTGAACGGCGAGAAAGAGAAGAAAAAATTGAAACTTTGAATCTTAATAATTCTAAAACTAATTAGAATTTTTGAAAAAACAAAAAGCCAATATTTTTATAAAAATTATTTCTATGTGTCTTTAAAATATCATAGTTCTACTGTGATTAGTTTTGCTTTTATAACGAAAAAACAGAAAAATCGTCAAAATTTTCGAAACTTTAAAACTTAATTACTCCAAAACTAATTCGAAATTCGAAAAAAGGGCGACGTGGTGCAAAACTGCACATCTAAGAGTATGTGTCTGCAAAAAATCATATTTCTGCTGCTAATAGATTTTGCTGGGGGCGAACTCGCAGCAGAAAAAAATAATTTTCGACTTTGACATTAAATAATTCTAGAACTAATTATCTCATCTATTAGCTTTTAGAACGAAAACGATCCTCATACATTTGAATAGAAATGATTAAAATTTCACAAATTTCGGTGGAATAGTTTTTGCGTAGTGAGAGTTCAAAGTGTTCAAAAATAAAATTTTCAAAAGCAGCGGCGGCGGCGGCCGCGGCGGCGGCGGTCACTGTTACTCTTTTTTAATATAGAGAGATAAAGGGTCTACTTTATCTGCATTTACCTCTTTAAAAGGTACTTTTATTTAACACTGGGCATTATTTACACAATTTTATTCTTTGAAGAAATCTAATGACAAATAGTAGTTCGAACTGTTTTATTTACAATATATTTTTTTAATTGCTCATGTAAGCTTTGTTGTTAGTGCAGCCAAACAAGCATGGATAAGTTTAGCAAGTGAAACCCTAAGGCACGCAGTGGATCCACCTTGCAAATCATCGTCATCACCTCCTTTGTTGCTTCCGTCATCATCTCCCTTATCGCTTCCATCATCACTTCCGTCATCGTCGTCATCATCATCGTTTCCGTCATAGTCGTCATCATCGTCGTTTCCGTCATTGTCATCATCATCGTCGTTTCCTTTATAGTAGTCATCATCGTCGTTTCCGTTCTGGTTGTCGTCATCGCTTCCGTCATCCCCTCCATCATCGTTTTCGTCATCCCCTCCATCATCGTTTTCGTCATACCCTCCATCATTACTACCGTCATCGTCACCTTTATCGTTTCCATCATCACTCTCGTCATAGTTAGAATTTATTACGATGGGATTATTCTCATCATAAGCATCGTCATCATCGTCGTTTCCGTCATTGTCATCATCATCGTCGTTTCCGTCATTGTCATCATCATCGTCGTTTCCGTCATTGTCATCATCATCGTCGTTTCCGTTCTGATTGTCGTCATCGCTTCCGTCATCCCCTCCATCATCGTTTCCGTCATCCCCTCCATCATCGTTTCCGTCATCCCCTCCATCATCGTTTTCGTCATACCCTCCATCATTACTACCGTCATCGTCACTTTTATCGTTTCCATCATCACTCCCGTAATAGTTAGAATTTATTACGATGGGATTATTCCCATCATAAGCATAGTCATCATCTTCGCTTACGTAGTAGGAAGGATCCATCGTAGGGTCTGGAGCATCACCATCGGATAAAACTGAAATACAATGAAGCATATAGATGCTGTATCTGTGGGCTTACAGGAGAAAGGCAGAAAGTCACTTTTGGTTGATCAACAGTGATCGCTTTTCAGTTTGGCAAAATTTGGGAAATCCAATCGTTTGTTGGCGTTGTTCTACCCCAAAAGTAAGGTTCGGCACTAGTTAACTAGAACTAGTAGCAACTAGTAGTTAACTACTGATCAACTAGTAGTTAACTAGTAGTTTAACTACTTTAGGTTTAAAATAGTTCAACTATTAGTTGAACTACTTTTTTTAATAACTACTAGTTGAAACTACTTTCAAAATTTCAACTACTTTCAAAAAAATTCTTATTAAAATTTTTATCAAAATATAGAAAAAATTGTACTGTAACAAATTTAATTAAGATGGTAGAGTACTCAAAATACCATAACCAGAATTAAAGGCCTTTTTTGCGCGTTTTTTGTGATATAGATAAGAAAGATGTATTAGAATTTGGGCAAAAAATAGGTTATGAAATTAAATAGACCAGTTAAGTAGTAGTTAACTATTTTGGGAAACAGTTAACTACTAGTTGTAACTAGTCCCAGGAAAAAATAGTTAACTACTAGTTGCAACTAGATTTTCCCAGACTAGTTAGTAGTTGAGTTAACTATTTTTTGACCACTAGTTGCCGAACAATACCCAAAAGTGACATAGTGCTTTTCTCCTGTTTAAGCCGACGATAAGTTTTGGTCAAAGTAAAAAAGTATCGCTAAATCGGCTTGAAACGTCATAGTAGGGGAGCTCAGAGTGTTTTTGGGTAGTAACTCGAGCGCGTCAGATAATCATAGGGGCACCTTGCATGCTTTTGAGTAACTCCACCAAATATAAGCTCTCTATATAGGGGGTTTGTCTAGAACAGCCCGTCAGATTTGTAAAAAAAAATTAGTTAAATGGACATACTCGAGCGCGTCAGATAATAATAAGGTAGGTTACGTACCAGCTAAAAAGCAACGTTGCTAAGGCCGTTGTTAGGTAAAGTCATGTGATTGAAAATGCTCTATTGTTTTCTAGCGATATTTTTGATACTAGTGATACTGGTCGCCGTGACTTTAGTCACTCGTGCGCGCTCAGCCTAATTCTTTGTGTTGTAAACTAAGACAAAATAACCTTTTTTTGGGCTTAGGAATGTTATAAATTACATTAGGTCTTTGAGGATTTATATAATTACGTTTTGTAGATTCTTATGGATTTGAATAAAGATGCAGGCATATTTTATAAAAAAAAATATGACGAAGAGGAAGAGTATTCAGTAATTTAAAGTGGTTTATAGTAATCGAGTAAATATTATTAAGCACAAAAACATTAAGAACCTTTCCTGTAGTGTAGTTTACTGCTTCTTTTTATGTTTACAAAATAACCCCCTCCCCATATTATATAGTTAATAGTTATATATAGTTATATAGTTAAAACGTAAATTCATTGTGAATGTACCCACGAATAATACAGACTAGTTAAAAGTTTATTACTTATTTTTTCTTTTAGGTGATAAAAATCAAACATAACAAATCTGAATTTGTCAGAAATATATTGAGTAATATATTTGTTAAACCAGTGTATATGTTACGGGCAATGTGATAAATCGGGCATTATTAATAATGCCTGAAGTGGAGACGGGCAATGTGATAAATTCAATGGCATTTATCAAATTTATCACTTTGCCCGCCTTCACTCCGGGCATTATTAATAATGCCCGATTAATCACTTTGCCCGTAACATATTTATAGCGTCTTTTTATCACATCATACGTCTATACTATATTACAGACTCCTCCTAGCAACCCAACAGGATTTCTGTTTACACAGTTTCAGCATCCGCATCATATAGGGTCAGGAAACGTTGCGGTCGAGTATAACTAAATACGTAACCATAGTGACAACTTTTTAGTAACTTTCCTTTTTTTAAATTAAAAAAGTAGTATATGATTTTTTACTGTTCAAAGTTAAATTTGTGTACCTCGCAATGCATTATTTTGTAACAATCGTCAACAAATTACTACTTACTTCTAAAGATGTTGGACGAGCTTTTTCCATTGCCTAAAAGAAAAGAATATTCTAATGACTAAAAATAAGAACACAAAAGCAAAGTTTACCTATATCTAGCATTATTCTTTCAAAATACAGTATTTGTTTTTGTGTTTTTGCAAGGAAAAATAAAAATACTCACGGACATCTGGCCCGATTCCACGACAGTTTCCTGAAATTGTAAAGCAATCACTCAGACAATGGGCATACCTACTGCAAAATACTTTTTCAAAATAGATTCCATAAAATTAAATTTACATGAGACGTTTGAAATCAAAATTGTCAGTTTAAAAAAAGGGATGTCTCGAAGCACCAAGTTTTGACAATACAAAAACCACTATAATTAATAGAATTTTTATTCTGTAACCTCCAAGCATTTTCTGAAGTTTTAGAATTTTTTAGAGTACAGAACATCAGTTGTGGTGAAAAAAAAATATGTTTATTTAAAAATTTTGTAACGTTGAGAAAAAAAAATCATGAAACTATCTTCTTTCATAAACTTAAGCTTCATCTAGATAAAAATGGTTAGAAAAAGTTACAGTTACATTAAGTCATTAGTTCAATGAATGTCAATGGACAAATCCCGCATTATCCGCAGAAAGCTCATTCATCCAATGTTTCTATTTAAATTTAAGAACACTCTCTTTGAGATTCTAAAAATTATATACAACCCTATTTTTAGAACACCTGTCTGTATAAAAAATTTTCTAACACTTTTCAGAGTTATCCAACAGAAGTCCAGAGTTAGAGTTATATCCAGAGTTAGAACAACACAATAAGCCAAAAAGGTGTAACAACACAGTGAAGTGTTTTTTATTTTGAGGACAAAAAAGACAAGTGTTCTTAAATGTGTTTATAATATGTTTATTTTTGTGTTGAAATTTTTTTTTCAATCAATATTTTGATATCATTTACTACTACTTATAAGCACTATATTTCATAAGTGCAAAATATAAAGTCTTAAATTGCGGTCTCCCAAAGTAAAGCAATTCCATAACTTGTTCCCCTTAACCACTCTATCCATATTCACAGCCATCGGCGTCAGTGTTAACTGTTAACCAGCAGCTAAAGAAAGAAAAATTAGCTTTTCGCTGACACTAATTTGGTGGAATCCTTCTTTGACCAAGGATTTAACACCGACGCTGTGAATATGGCTGTTAAAATAGTCTCTTAACAATTTAAATATTTTCAATACATGACCTTTATAATAATTATAACCACGGCTTACTAGATACTTATACAGGCTAGCCGAGTTTTAAACAATGAAAACCATTTGACAACTTTTCCCGCTTGGAGCGCTACAAGACCTACCTATATCACCCACCGCCTTCAACACTGTGGATATGCTTTGTCAGTTTGTCCAGTATTGCCATCTGGATTTTTAATGATTTCCGTACTCGACTAGCCTGTATAGTATCTAGTAAGCCGTGTTATAACATAGCTATTTGATCTCATTACGTTATTCAGATAAAACATAAAAATGTGAGCTCACCAGATGTCACAACGAAGGCCACAATTGCCACAGCGAGGACTGCTATCTTCATTGCGGAAATCTTGAAGTGAAGTGCTGGCAAGAAGATATACCTTTTAAATAGGTAGATGACTATCTACAGGATTTTTGAACATAGATTTGTATAATAATATGTCTCCTCATCACGTTTTCGTTCCTTATCAATTGACACCAAGGTTCATAATAAGCTGTCTTAATTCTTTGAGATGAGGGGATTACCTGCATATTAACAGCAGCTGTATGAATCGTGAGAAGAGGAAGGGGCTGGTGTTATATATAAATGAGGAGCCTAGAAGCCAAGGGGTACAAGTGCAGTTTTTTCAGTATTGGAGCACTACAAAGGGCACCAAGTAGTTCCTGTGGACTCCACAGCAACTAAAGTGTACAGCAACTAATTAGTGTTAGTCCAATATTAAACAAACTGCACTTGTACCCCTTGGCTTCTAGGCTCCTCAAATTGGGAATCATCGAGTTACTTCTGCCTGGCCGTATTCAGAAACTTTAACACGATCTCATTTGATTGCTCATTTGAAGCTCATTTGATTGGTTTTGCCATTTGATTGGCTCATTTGATTTGGATCATTTGATTGGTAAGAAACTGCCCGACCCCCCCCCTTGGCTTTTTTTTATACGAAAGCAGTGCCTATAATATATAAACAGTGTTATAATAGTATCTAATAAATAAAACTAACTTCTCTTGAAAAGTAAATAAAAGGTATGTGTATTTTCTTCAATTCTGTCTTCTATTCATTAGAAGCTAACCAAGGAAGACATTCTCGAGAAGAGCCGAGCAAAATCGGGATAGCCAGGATCCTGTCAAATGTCCTGATAGCCAGGATCCTGTTTTGGGAATTTTATAAAATATGGAATTTATTGAAAAATAGAATTGAATTTTGTGAAAAATAGAATTGAATTTTGTGAAAATAATTTTTAATAATCTTTATTTATAAGGTCATTAAAATAAGGTCCTATTTCTGCTAAATATATAATTTACTTTCATATCTACACTTAACAATATTAATTTGCGATCAACGTAATTCCTAATGTTACGCACAAAAATATACTGATAAACTTTCTTACAAACATCATAGAGTACATAAGATTTTACAATTAAAAAAGTAAGTAAAAGAAATTTAAATATCTCTTTATCCTAGTTTGTTACTTAATAAAAGAGGTATTATTCCATTTAGTAGATGAACCTGTTATCTACACTTTTATAGGTACTTCACTTCATAATCATGCTAAAACGTAGCATCTCCGATAGTGCATGTCAATGCGTTTCAAATAACAATCCGTAAAAGTTTATATGTATGAAAATCAAATTATTTTTATGAGGCAATAAAATGTGAAAAACAAATAAGAACTTACCAGAAAACTATATTCCAAAAATTTCGAACTACTTAACTTCGAAAATTATCTGTTGTGCAATGCGGAACCTATCCAGTCTATATACTGCCAGAGCCCAGAGCTTATGGAGTTGAACACATTCGATGTGTTATCGTTATCACTGGACACACTCCATTGGACGGCCACTGATTGGACCCCACTGACCACCCAAGATTTTGGAATTCTTATCTTATCTGGAGACCAACGACTCCCCCCTATAGGGGGGCAAGGCTCCATATGGGATTGGAATTTTGTGAAAAAAGTCCGTTTTCGGGAATCGAAAACAGAGATGTTCGAAAATTCAGTACGTAAGCATCACTCATACCCTATCCCCCCTTGTCAGGAAAAATAAGCAAAGCGCAAACCCACTCTGTTTGATATTAAGGTGACGATTTATTTATTAACACTTATTACATCTCCTGATAACATTTTTGTGGCAAGTGCGAGCCTCGGGGGGAGATACCAATCCGAAGGTCATCAAACTTTGGAGTCAGAAGAGGACATCCATAAATTACGTGAGGTGTTTTTTCCAAAATCTGGACCCCCCTTCCCCCCCACGTGAGATTTTCTCAACCACTTAGTTTTGTTTTATCGGCATAAAAATTACCATCCAGATTGCAAAATTTTGATACAAAAACACGTTGAAATCAAAAACATGGTTCTAACTTGTAATTATCACGACTGACTGGCTAATGATTTGCTGTTTTGACTAATCTGAGCATTTTTTCTGAACTTGTGCTAAAAAATATTATAATGAAAAAACGTATATTTTCTAAACTAAAAGTTGACGTGAGATTTTAATTGACTCCCTCCTCCCCCCTGGTGAGATTTTAATTGACTCCCTCCTCCCCCCTGGTGAGATTTGGTGAGATTTTCCTGGACCCCCTCCCCCCTTTTGACCTCAAGTAATTTATGGATGTCCCCTATTCGCTTCAGTCGGTATTTATTCCCCATTTGAATATTTTGACTCTTATAGTGGTGAGTAATAAGCTCGCCACAAATGTCTTCGATAATAATTTTATACATATTTGAGTTGGCAATGTCAACCCCAATCAACTCAATCAATTTTTACGAAAGCGAATGTCTTAGTTTCTACTAGAAAGAGATTTAATTTTTGTAATAGTATATACAGGGTGTCCCAAAAAAGACTGACGAATTTTAAAAATCAATAACTCGAAAACTAAAAAAGATAAAAATATGCGGTTTCTTGCATCCTACTCAGGGGGGCAAAGAATTTTCGTACCCAAAATTTCAAAATTTTAGTTCCAAAATGCATTTGTAGATGGCAGCACGAGAAGTTTTCCCGAAATTTAGGTATAAACTGTCAGCGGAATCCCTGCTATTGCCTCGTGGTAGGAAAATCGAAGTTGAGAGATAGAATCGATTTCAGAATCGAATTAGATTGAAATGCTTTAGCTAGTTGGTTGTTTGATTGATCTTTTATGGCACAGAGGAGATATTGTTAGGATTTAATTCTAAATAATAAAATCTTTGGGAAATCGAACTTTGAGTTCTAATTGGAAATTATTTTTAAGGAATATCATGGAAAATTAGAACATGATTTCTGACAAAGGCTGCGCCATTAATTGTTTAATCTAGTGGGTTATACACATTTAACCGGAAACTTTTTTATTTAAAATTTCTATATGAAGCGTTTTTGACTGCTTTTTTTCAGAGGATGGTTATGTAAAATATTTTAAAGGGAAATCAAAGTTTTAGAATCTTTGAGATAACTTCTTATAGAGGGGATATTAAATTTGACATGCTGATTTTTCTATTGGGCTCAAGAAGAATCAGGATGTCAAAAAATAATAAATTTCACATAGTCTGTTTAACCCCATATGTTTATTTTACCCCACCCATCACTACTCGCATATGTAATGTACCCACATCTCTATCGAATTATGAGTAGGTTGGGGTGGGGGAAAATGGGTCTAGTGGGGTAAAATAGGTCTAGCTATTTTAACAGTTTATAGCCACGTTCACAACAGCCAACCTGTTCAACCGGAGAAAGAGCTAAAGAAGTAGGGGGAAAGGGATCTCCGAAAACTAGCCGTGAGGAAATTTAATAGCCCGTTCACAAGAGCACTCGTCCTACCAGTAGAAAGAATCACGTGGCGAGCGAGCTCGTAGATATGCGGGAAGCGAGCGAGATCGCTGTCTACGAGAGTTGATCCAATTAAAACATTTCCTACTGCTATTGCCCAGGAGAGAATTTCCAACTGATAGTCAAGTGATTTATTCCCTGCGTAGGGAGAGCGGTGGAAGAAGATCCGGTTTTCTCTGCCTTTAGTCCGGTAGAATGGCTGTTGTGAACGCGGCTAATATTTATAAAATTTAATGTTTTTTGGCATGCTGATTTTACTTGAGTCTCAATAAAAGTAAGCATGCCAAAAACATTAAATTTTATAAATATAAACTGCTAAAATCCCTAGACCTATTTTACCCCACTAAACCCATTTTCCCACCCAACGCTATCTGACAACATCCGCCATAGAAACTTGCAAGTTTAATAGAAAACCCGGTAATCTAGGATTAACTCGGAACACAATCACCCCTGTTATGTGCATCGTAGCACAAACTACCATATAGTACTGTTCTTCTAAAGATCATCAATAATCTAAACTTCTCATTCCCTCAATAAACGTTTAAAGAATTTATTTGGATTCCACCTATTTAGAAAAAATTAATGCGTATTTAACAAAATCAAATTCAGTAATTTGAAAAATATTGGCTGAAATGAGAGATCTGTCTTAAGCAGGGCCGGATTATCCAATAGGCAAAGTAGGCAACTGCCTAGGGGCCCATCGTCAGCTAGGGGCCCCGTCCCCAGAGGGTGGGTGCCCATATGTTTGAATTCAGGAAGGGGTCCAAGAAAAATGTTTGCAAGTACTAAGTAACTATTTTATATTTTTTTCAAGCAGTAACTAGACTATTTTTATGAGGGGTTGGTTCATAACTATTTCAAAGGGGCCCTCACGAGTACTTAATAATGCAAAACTTCTTGCATAAAATACTGGAATTTCAAGCAAAAAGTGGGTGTCTAAGTGTCCTCCCCAGAAAAAGTTCTGAAATTTTATTCTTAAGAGAAATGTTTTAACTCATTTGGGTGACTTCTAAAATGGATCGCGGGGGGGGGGCCTGCACATAGGCCCCCTTTGCCCTTTTGTATGGGCACCCATTCCACAGAGAATTTTTCTTTTAAAGAGAATTTAAGAGAATTAAAGAGAATTTTTTAAAATAAAAAATATTTTTATGCAAGTCCAGATCTAAGCAAGGGGACCATGAAAAAATCGTCTAAAATGGTTCCACAAACGGACCTCTCAGATTCCTTATAAATTAGCTTAAAAATTATCTTTTCCATGCTAGAAATGCAAAAAACAAAAACTAATGTTTTGAAAAAAAATTATTCTTTAATATACTTAGGATTCCTAACTTTTTAATGTTCTTTCTTCCGGTTCCCCACTTTTCCATAGTTTAAAGCACTGGTGGTTCATACAGAACCCCGGTGGTTCTCGGTAAAAAAATTTCATTAAAATAAGAAATTTCATAATTTAATTGTAGTCCGCACAGCGCGAACAGTGGTGATGTTTTTTCTTCAGTTCTCTGTCAATCTCCTTGAACTGCTGCGAGTAAATCCGGTATCGGACGTTGTTCATGGCTGTGGACTGCATACTATCCCTATACATATTGTTAGAAGAGTAAATTTTTAATTTTTTTGTACTTTAAATAAATGCTATAATAAAAAATAAGTTCATTTTGATTTGTTTAATTTTTTTATTGAATATGGTTTGGTTTAGCTAACGTTTTTAACAAAAAATTATTGAATATGAGCCTTCTTATTATGAAGCTTATGAGCTTTGTTATTGAATAACAAGCCTTCTCACCACTAGCGGATCCAGGGGGGGCTAGGGGGCTTGAGCCCCCCTCCCAAGAAAAAATTAGAAGTTTTACACTAAAAATATGGAATTTTATGCAGCACAATGAGTTAAAACCCTGTTATTTTAAGGTCAAATTTTCAAAATTTTTCTGGGGGAGGACCCCCAGACCCCCTTGGTACTTGTGTAGACACCCTTGTACTTTTATTACAATTGTATTTTATAATAAGTTTGTCAAAACGCAAAAATTCAACCATAAAATCTATGTCCGAAATTCGGATGAGGCATACCAAAACGAGTTTAAAAAGAGTGTTTTTTTACTTAAATTTTTCTAGGGGAGCACCCCTAGAGCCCCTTAGTACTTGAAACTCTTTTATTACAACTGTTTTATATTAAGTTTGTCAAAACACAAAAATTCTACCATAAAATCGATATCCGAAATCGGATGAGGCGTAGCAAAACAAAATGAAAAGTGGGTTTTTTTACTTAAATTTAAAAACAAAATTCTGGGGGAGGACCCCCAACCCCCCCCCAGGATAATTCACTACCTTTTCCATATTTAGATAATCAAGAAGATACAATTGGATTATGAAAATTAGCCTTAGCCCCCCCCCCAAAAAAAACAAATCCTGGATCCGCCGCTGCTTCTCACTGTAGTAAAAGCATAATTATAAATAATATTGCGATGTGGTTTTAAAACATATTTTAGAAAGGAAAGAGTAAGAGAAAAGGGGCCCCCGAGAGTGCATTGCCTAGGGGCCCCGACGTGGTTAATCCGGCCCTGGTCTTAAGGGGAGGACCACAGTTTGGTTTAGTTGTCAAACTAATTCAAAGCGTAACCCAAATCTTAATACTTTCCTTAGATCGAATCTTAAATCTTCCGAGAATCTAACAAGATTCGTTCAGGATCGAACAACATTCGATTCTGTGAATCGATTTTTAATCAAACTTTGGTTTTCCTGTCACAAGTTAAGTAACAGGGATTATTCCGATACCTTTTCCCTAAATCCCTCAAAAAATTCTTGTGCTGCCATCTAGTTAAAATTTTGGAACTAAATTTGAAAATTCTGGGATGAAAATTCTTTGGCCTAACAAGTAGGGGGCAAGAAACCGCACATTTTTATCTTTTTTAGTTTTTGAGTTATTGATTTTTAAAATGCGTCAGTCTTTTTTGGGACACCCTGTATTATCAGTTGTCCCAGTGTCTTTAAGGTTTTACAAGATAGAAACACTAAGGGCGAGCGCGCACGGGCGACTTTTGTCACGGTGACAAAGACAAAAACAACGTTGCTAAGGCTGTTGTTAGGGGAGGGAACTAGAAGCATCCAATAGAAGCATTCGCACATAACATCACTGGAGGATAAAAACAACGTTGCCGTTGTTAGGTAAAGTCATGTGATTGAAAATGCTCTATTGTTTTCTAGCGATATTTTTGATACTAGTGATACTGGTCGCCGTGACTTTATAGTGGAGTCGCTTGTGTCAAAAACCAATGGTGTAAAAAAAACTTTTGGCAGAAGCTTAGTGAGTGGAATCATTCGATTCGTAATGACGTCTACATTAACGTGGTACCGGGTGTTTTTTCCGAATTCCGTGCAGGGGGTTTCTATGACGTCATGAATGCAAGATGGCCGCCGCAGGAAAAAAGCTGTAAATGGCGATCTAGCAATGTTATCGGAACTATTTTTAGACAAAAAGCTCAGAAATATATATTTTTATCGAATAGCTACAAAAATAAGCATCTAAATCGGTTAAAAATTGCGTTTATGACGTCACAACCAAAAAATGGCTATTTTCACCAAAAATACAGTATTTTGTCATGTAATACTTTAAATAGATGCTATTTTCAACGTAAATGTAATGAAAATATGTTCATAATAAAAAAACCAACAATGAAAACTTCATTGATGGTCACAAAAGGCGGATATGACGTCAGAAATCCAAAATGGCTGTCATATAGAATAAAAATTTTTATTTTTTTATTCAAAAAATTTTTAATTGGGAATTATTACACTTATATGAATGTAATAAAGGTATTTTGAGGATAAAATTTAACAAAACATTTTAAAATTCCTGAAAATAGCATCGAAATATTAGGTGTGAAAGACAGAACTACAGTATTTTGTCACGTAATACCTTAAATAGATGCTATTTTCAACGTGAATGTAAAGAAAATATGTTCATAATTAAAATTCCAGCAATGGAAATTTCATTCTTTGTCACACAAGGCGGATATGGCGTCAGAAATCCAAGATGGCTGGCATGTGAAATGAATTTCTTTAGTTTTTTTACTCCAAAATTTTTTAATTTGGACTTATTTTATCCTTAAAATGACTTTATTACAACATTAATAAAAGTATAATAATTCCCAAATAAAAAATTTTGAAGTAAAAAACTAAAGAAATTCATTTCACATGCCAGCCATCTTGGATTTCTGACGCCATATCCGCCTAATGTGACAAAGAATGAAATTTCCATTGCTGGCATTTTAATTATGAACATATTTTCTTTACATTCACGTTGAAAATAGCATCTATTTAAGGTATTACATGAGAAAATACTGTAGTTCTGTCTTTCACACCTAATATTTCGTTGCTATTTTCAGGAATTTTAAAATGTTTTGTTAAATTTTATCCTCAAAATACCTTTATTACATTCATATAAGTGTAATAATTCCCAATTAAAAATTTTTTGAATAAAAAAATAAACATTTTTATTCTATATGATAGCCATTTTGGATTTCTGACGTCATATCCGCCTTTTGTGACCATCAATGAAGTTTTCATTGTTGTTTTTTTTATTATGAACATATTTTCATTACATTCACGTTGAAAATAGCATCTATTTAAAGTATTACATGACAAAATACAGTATTTTTGGTGAAAATAGCCATTTTTTGGTTGTGACGTCATAAACGCAATTTTTAACCGATTTAGATGCTTATTTTTGTAGATATTCGATAAAAATATATATTTCTGAGCTTTTTGTCCAAAAAAAGTTCCGATAACATTGCTAGATCGCCATTTACAGCTTTTTTCCTGCGGCGGCCATCTTGCATTCATGACGTCATAGAAACCCCCTGCACGGAATTCGGAAAAAACACCCGGTACCACGTTAATGTAGACGTCATTACGAATCGAATGATACTACTCACTAAGCTTCTGCCAAAAATTTTTCGAAACATGACATAAGCGACCCCACTATTAGTCACTCGTGCGCGCCCAGCCTAACTCCAATATTTTCTTCCACTCGGCGATGTAAAACCAACCCAGTAATATTCTCAAAATCTACTAAAAAAACAAATCTGCTTAATAAAACGCATCTGAAAATTGATAACATCCCTCTATTTTAACTCGGTAAAAATAAAAAATAAAGATTATTCGTAGTTTCTGTGTTTGAGTTTTCAACTCTGCTTCAACTTTTTACTAGACTTCAGAAATTAACATTGGTTAAAGAGTTGACATTATTTAAAAGAAAAATATTACAGCTAGCATTACAACGGGAGTTTAAAGCACATATTGTATCAGGATAATCTGAGAGAGCAATGTTATCCGAACCGCGTTTTGTCTGTTCATTAAGTTTCACTTCTTTTCAATATCAGCCTAATACTTCCTTGCAGCCATCTTAAACTCATCTTCGGCTTACAGTCGAAAGGCACTAAGTCACTCTTTGCTCAACTACTCCGTACGAGGCTATGCCAAATTTGGCGATCATTTTACCGTTGCCATTCTAGTTATAGTGTATGAAAAAGAAAATATTATTATAAAATCTTTGAGAAATCGAATTATAAAATCGTTTAATCCCTAAAATAACTTAATTACATGATCAAATAATTTCAATTTAATAAATTATTAATCGCGAACCAACATTTAAGCTTTTTACTGCATGAATTCTTTCTGGTTTAAAACAAACCAACCATCTATGCTAGGTTACTAGCTTTTCAGTTTGACGAGATTTTAGAGATGCGCCAAGCTTCCACCGCTTTCAAAATATCTTCCAAAAGTGACTTAGTGCCTTTCGACTGTAAGCCGACGTCATGATCTAGGAATTAAAGAATCGATCAGAAGTTTATAAGGCTTATGGCGATTTAGTCAAATCAGTGCACGACAATGATAAAATTCGTCGAGTTTTATAATGATGTTGAAGTCTTATAATTGGGAAAGTGCGTCTTTTATATAGTACGTAAATTTCTTTACATCAAAAAATGGTGCTTGTCTTTGTCAGTCGTTACTTTTTAAATTACAAGGTGTTTCAATAAGTTCGCCCAAAGTCAGCAGAGAAAGATTCCTTGCGAGGAGTACATAAAAATAATCCCCAGAAAACTGCACCTCTATGACGCTTCTTGTTTCAAAAAGTGGGACGCCATATCCGATAAAATCTTTATTATAATTTCCTTCTATGGCACGCGCATGCATGGATAGAGGATATTTTAAACCCCCCAATTTTAGTCTGAAAACATAACTATTCTTACATTTTCCATAATCTTTTTTTAGCTTATAAGCTGGATATCACGTCAGCCATTTTTGTCGGAATTTTCTTAAAAACTATGAGTTGTAGAGGTACAGTTCTTTGGGGACATTTTTATGTATTCAACGCAAGAAATCTGACTGTGCAGAGAGAGAGAAACACCCTGTATATTTTTATTTAAAAATCTATAATAGACTAAAAGGTATATTGTAAAACACATGTGAGGGGCTTTGTAAATGACTTTGACTTTAAAACAGGGAAGACTTACCTTACCGAAATAAGAGTATGAAATCCATAGCATATGCGTTGTTTAGCTATAGTTTTCACACACAAGATAACATATACCATTGCTTTTAAAGAAGGGACAGGTAGTATATGATTGACTTGTTGTTGCGGGACTTTTCGTGTTTTTATACTAAATTTTTAAAACCCTTCATTCTCTGAGAACAACTGAAAAGCTCTGAGACCTCTAGATTCCAATAAAATGCTTCTCCTGATTCATCCAAATGGAGGGTTAGTTTTTAACCACAACCACCTAGATCTAAATGGCTAAAACTCTATGGCATAGTAGAAAAATGTAATTTTTCTTCTGATCCGAACGTCCGTAACTTAGAGGAGCAGACGAACAGAGGGTCCAAAAAGCTATTTTCAAATCCCATATTATGGTAGATTAATGATTGATAGATAGTTAGGCAGTACCATTTTGGTGGTCACAGCTTTGATTGACAGAGACGTTTCAAGCTTCTTTATCAAGGGATCAAGCTTCTTTATCTCCACCTCTCGTGACGTGACGAAAGGAAATCGAAAAAAAATCATTGGTATGCCTTGTGATAGGGGCCCTGGTGGCGCTGGGATCGCATCCACTACTCATGAAACTCACGTCTCCCTTGTCACGTCACAAGAGGCGGAAAAAAAAGAATCTCAATCCTCCAATACCCTCCGAAAGTGACAAATTGAATGAACACGTCACAGCCTATTACAGCTGTGACCACCAAATTTTACTGCCCACACCTCTGTCAGTCACAGACATTAGCAGTACTGCCTTCTATCATCCCTATAGTAGCACAGCTCATTCCAAATATGTCAAGTTTACGTAACAGCAACTAGAAGTAAACGAAATTTGGCCATACATGACAAAAATTGGACGAGTCTTGAACGTTTGTGTTGCTTGGGATGCGATAGAATTTGAAAATAGCATTTTGGGCGCTCTATTCCGCTTTTTCCCTATGGTGTAAATTAGCCTTTTAGAATATTATTTTTATCTAATGATCACTTCAAAGTGTGTTTTACTTTCATAATTTAAATTTAGTGTGCTAAAAGCTCCCTACTCCTTAAGATTCTTAAGAACCAATCAGAACATTCGCAGAGCGACTGGCAATCCCAAATCGGTAGTGCAGAACCAATCTGAGCTCTCTCCATCAAGATCTTGTCGAGTAGGCTCTGATGGAAAAATTATTATTTTTAAAGTATCCTATTTATTAAAAAATGAGTGGCAACATGAGTTCAACTTAGATCTGACCAGAGCAGATTAGTTATGCGCCCAGCCGTTTAGATCGGCGGTTTGTTTAGTGTGCGTTCGCGGATAATATGCGTTCTACCAGTATGGCATCGATTGCCATATTGTGCCTTCTCCTGATGGAGAGATTCATGGCTTCGGATATGGATGGTATCACGGAACCCGTTTTGAACGGTTTGAGAGTTCTGGAAAGGAATGCGTTGCAGTACTCGAGAAGTAAGATTATCGATTTCCATTCGAATATTTTGTTGCGATATGCAAAAATGGGTACAGCTTTACAAAGAGTCCTTCAGCCGCCATGTTTACCCACAGCTCAACTTATGACTGACAACTATAGAGATCTAATAATTAATATTTTTTTAGATCCTAAAATAATAGCAATTAGTATATTATTGGAAGAAATCTAATAGTATAATTAGATCTGATATGACAACACTTAATCATGTTGCTGTGGTTGAACATGACAACTGGAGGACTCTTTCTAAAGCTGTTCCCAAAAATGTAACTAAAAAATATATATCTAGCTGCTAGTGTAGTAGGACAGTGTTGATTGTGAATATTCGAAAGTTTTTCTTAACACTACAGTTTTAAGTTTTCTGAAATGGGACGATCGAACTCGTTTATTATAAATCTTGGGTTTACTACTCCTGACCCTCTGCATGCACCTATAAGATCCATGATAGTTATATCACGATTCTTTAGTATTATTCAGATTCAAATAAAATATTATAACAGTAAAGAAAATTCTGGAAATCAATGTTTTGTGATCAGGTTATACTGAATTATTTTCATACTATTTCTGTGCATGAATCAAAATATACAAGTAGTGAATTTTAAGGAACAGCTGTAGAAAGAGTCCTCTAATTGCCATGTGTGACCTTCCACAGCAACATGATTAAGGGTTGTCAGCATAGAGATCTAATAGTTATATTAGATCTCTTACAGTAATCTACTAATTACTATTATTTTAGGATCTAATAATAATTAGATCTCTTGGTTGTCAGTCATAATTTGAGCTGTGGTTAAAGATGGCAGCTCTAGGACTATTTCTAAACCAAACCTGTATCTTTCAACCAATATTTCTACTTTCATGATGCACTATGCTTTTGCAAAAGGCAGTCTCTAAACCACGGCTGACTGGATACTATACAGGCTAACCGAAATACGAAAATCAGTAAAGTGATAGATGGCCCTAGCTAACTTCTGGAAAACCAATTAATTCCAGAAGGTGGGACTTTATGGCTCGAAAATGTCCTTGGTAAAAAAAATGGAATTGCAGATCTACTAAAAAAAGTATTTATTGTTACATAGGTAATAAGTTGTCATGGCAACAAAGTTTGCCAAGGTAGGCTCACAATCGCTAACACTCAGTAGTTACGTCTTGAAAACACGCCTTTATTTTTCTTTATTTGTCAGTTGGAGGATATGGGTTGGGTCACGGCTTACTAGATACTTATACAGGCTAGCCGAGTACGGAAATCATTGCAAATCCAGATGGCAATACTGGACCAACTGGCAAAGCATATCCACAGTGTTGAAGGCGGTGGGTGATATAGGTAGGTCTTGTAGCGATCCAAGCGGGAAAAGTTGTCAAATGGTTTTCATTGTTTAAAACTCGGCAAGCCTGTATAAGTATCTAGTAAGCCGTGGTTGGGTATATATGTGGCGATCCTAACGGGAAAAGTTTTCAAGTGTTTTTCATAGTGTAAGACTCGCCTACCCTGTATAAAAAATCTAGTAAGCCGTGGTCTAACCAATTTTTATCATAGGATTTGTCTCTCCTGATCTGCTGCCTTCAGACATCTTGCGCAGCCGGCATCGTCTGACCCGCTACTACCTGTTCTCCCCAGAGTTCAGCACGGACGGGCGGAAGCTGGACCCCGAGGACCCCCAGACCTACCGCTACTTCAACCCCAGGCTGGAGACGAAGGTCATAGTCCACGGATTCCTCGACAAGGTCAAGATCGCGGACTGGATGCATGTGAGTCTTTCCTTGGCTTGACAAGAGCGTATTTCCCTATTCCACTTCGTAAGATTTCAGGAACCAATCAGAGCGTTCCCAAAGTAACTGACGATCTTTTTTTAAAATGAAAAATATCTGACGAACCAATCAAAGCCTAATTTTTCTCTCCTTCACATCTTACAGAGTGGAATTTTGAGAAATATGCATTTGCAATCGGGTGAATAGACAGGGTTTTTTTGTAGTCAAAGTAGAAATAGTTGAACAGTGAAAAGTTTTAAAAATGCTCATCCGGCTGCACCCGTATTTTTTCTTTACAAACTGATCAACTCATTGAAAACTATGAATGCCGGAATGACGTATAGCAAAGTAGATTGGTGGCAATCAAATAAAAAAAATATTAAACACTTTTTTTAAAAAAATTACCATTGCTCTGTTTTTCAAGTGATGTACGAGATAATTCTACCTGTTGAGACTCCTGTTGAATTCAAGGCTTTTTTTATAATTTATTTAAGAATATTTTAAATTAACAAGATTATCAAAAACTTTTAATAGGATAATCTTCACAAAAGCTGTCTCTTTTTCTTAACTTATACTTATTCTAAAACCAGGGTCGGCTTTTCTTAAGGAGTATCTAGGATACCATGAAAACTATAAGAGGCTTGGTACATGTATGTGAGTATGTGAAAATTACAATCTAATGATGGAAATACGTTCTCGTGTATTTTTTAAAGAAAATAAGACTGGAAATTTAACATACAAATATTTATGGAACAGTAAGACCACTTCATAATTGAAATAGGTTTAACGCAACTTTACCATGGCAAATTTTCCAACTATCGCTCTCTACTCTAGATATTCTTTTATGGAATATTTTGAGAAGATTATTGTATCAAACTGTAAATTTTCTTTTACAAATCATGTTCTTTCAGAAACAATAAAAACTGTTATTTTTTCTCTGAGGTATCATAAGTTTATTACCCCATTATTTTTAACTCAACAAGCAGCTTTTATTCATTGGATTAATTTGAAGTTTTATTTTATGCAATTAATTTCTTTAAAGACTTGAGTCATAATTGTGTAAATATTAGTGTCAGAACTAAAGGTTGTCATTCAGATTTATATTCCAGAATGCCGACCCTGGTTTTCATGAAATCTTTCTCTTTCATTAAGAGTTGTGTTGTTTTTCAGCATATGAAAGATGAATTCTTGTTGTTGGACAACTTTAACATTATTATTGTAGATTGGAGTTTTGGAAACTTCATTCCTTATTCCAAAGCGGCTGCAAATACAGAACAAGTTGGGGAAGAAATTTCCAAACTTCTCCTCGATCTTATAGTAAGTAAGCAAACTGAGTTTTAATCTTAATTGTTTTGAACTGAACACAAACTATCAAGAGAAGATCGTAGCAATACTTCATAAAAAAAAATTTTCAAACACGGAATGTTTTTAAAATGGCATTATTTACACATAATTGAGAATTTTTAATATGAAGTAGTTCATTAATCATAATATTTAGAAAAAATGTATTTTTCATGAAAGAAGAAATATAACTATAAGTAAAACTCATTCAAATAAATACTTAGCATACCTAAATTTTTTGCAGAAAATTTTTCAATTTCTAGACTTTAAACCTTTCAACCCCAAGCTGACCGAGATTACCATTGAATCCTGTGGAGAATATGGGGCGGCTAGAACTGAAAGGGTTAAAATTCTTTTTTAAAGAATTAGAAGAAATAACACTCAAAAATTTGTCTAGTACCTAAATTTTAATTTTTTTCTAGGTTTTTACATTTTATACTCTAACTAAAATTACCAGTCGATTTGCAAATAAATTAAAATTTCGCATGTCGGTACAAAAGGGGTCGCAATTTGATATTTTATGACACGGTATACCTTCTCAAAATTCAATACCTCAAATATCTTTTACATTCGTAAAAATACAATATTTCTTTCATTGATATTTAGTAGTTATGGTTTTAACCTCGTCTATCTCAAAAATGAAACTTCAGTTTTTGACTTTTGAGTTATACAGAATGTCTAATTTTTGTTTCAGTGAACACAAAACACAATTGAATTTATTGGAAAGATGAGTATTGTTTCAGTAACTTGTGTACTGTTATTCTTGATTTACAGAGTCTTATATTTTTCTATAGGAGAAACAAGGTGCAAAAGCGGATACTTTCCATATCTTGGGTCATAGTCTTGGGTCCCACGTAGCCGGCTACGTTGGCGAGAAAGTAAAAGGCTTGAAAAGAATTACAGGTAACTAAAAACTCAGCATTTCCTGCAATAAAATTCTAAGTTTTCTCATTGATGTCACATCACACAATAATTCAAACTAAGTACTAAGTATACTAGATGAAATTTTTTTCCAATGAGATTTTTATTTTCAGGCTTAGATCCGGCAACATACCTCTTTAGTAGTGCCTCCCCTAGAGCTAAGCTGGATAAAAGTGATGCGAAATTCGTCGATGTCATTCACACTGATGGAGGAGGTAAGATCAAGTGTTAGTAATTAATGATTTAGTGGTATTATAAGATTGACTTTAGAAAAGAAGTTTAAAACTAATTTTTTTGGAGTACCCTCCTGAAATATTATGCAAAATGTTTTGATTTAAAAGATTTAGGAATTATGTTTTTTTCCCTGTAGGAATTGGAATGGTAGAGCCTGTTGGTCATGTTGACTTTTATCCGAATGGTGGGCAAATTCAGAAAGGATGCACGGCGTCTAACTCCTTGAGATCCCTTTTGGAGCACGGAGTTGTAGAAGGTAAGTTGATCATTGTGTTTTTATTTTTTCTCGATTTCATTTATTTGCTGTGATGAATATCGAAGTGATTTATCTCTAAGAAATCTTTATGTAAATTTAAAAAGTTTTTGGTAGAATGTTTGATATAATAACAAAATTATCTTTAAAAAAAACCTCAAATTCAGTACACGTGAACTTGAGACAGCCACTTCTAAGTAACTTTAACATAAATAACTCGTTTATCTAAAATAGAACGAGGTATGATTAAAAGTAAGAGTTAATGTCTCTCTATATTAAAAAAAAGTAACAGTCGCCGCCGCTGCCGCTGCCGCCGCCGCTGTTTTAGAAAATCTTCACTTTGAATTGTCACTATGCAAAAACTATGGAACGGAAATTATTGAAATTTTGACCATTTGTAGACAAATGTATGAGGGTCCTTTTCGTTCCAATAGCTAATTAATGAGATAATTAGTTCTGGAATTATTTAATGTCAAAGTCGAAAATTATTTTTTTCTGCTGCGAGTTCGCCCCCAGCAAAATCTATTCGCAGCAGAAATATGATTTTTTGCAGCCGCATTCTCTTAGATGTGAAGTTTTGCACCTCGTCGCCCTTTTTCGAATTTCGAATTAGTTTTGGAGTAATTAAGTTTTAAAGTTTCGAAATTTTTGACGGGTTTTCGGTTTTTTCGTTATAAAAGAAAAACTAATCACAGTAGAACTATGATATTTTAACACACATACAATTATTTTTTATAAAAATATTGGCGTTTTGTTTTTCAAAAAATTCTAATTAGTTTTAGAGTTATTAAGATTCAAAGTTTTAATTTTTTCTTCTCTTTCTGTTGCCGTTCACTAGAGAAACAGGCGAGTTTTAAGATGAGTCTAATTTCTTTTATTTTCAACAATGTTTTTTCTACAAAATGGTTGATGATTATTAGTAGACTTGCTGGATATTTCTTAACATTTCGATTAAATTATTGATAAGCTAAAAAAGGAATGTATTTCAGCAACATTTTTGTTGTTAATTTAGGGGAATGATACGAATTAAATTATTTATAAGCAAGAGAGAGGTATTTTCGGTATTACAAGAGGCTTAATTAAGTCGAGAAGAGTGTTAGGCTGGATTGTTGAGATGAACAAGCGAGCTCTGCTCGCTAAGATCGCGAAGCGATCTGAAAAGAACTGCGAAGCAGTTACGGGGGTTGGTGAGCGATAGCGAGCAGGGGGCAAGCCCCCTAGTATGATAAAAAATAATAGTTAGGAGAGTCGCTTATTTTCATCTCATGGGTAATGAAAATAATAAGTTATTGAGAGTAAGTTATTTTCCCTTCTTCCCACTCATGTGTAGAGCGAAGCTTGGAGATCCTTTTTAGCACAAAAAGTAAATTCGTCATTTTTTGACTTAATCCCTTTTTCAAACTGGCGATTCAATTTTTTCTCTTTTGCAGGAGTGCGCAACATGATCTGCAGCCACATGCGTGCTCCCCTGCTCTTCACGGCCACCATCAACGCCCGCTTCTGCCACATGACGGCCTACAAGTGCCCCCACTGGGAGGCCTTTACCAAGGGGGAGTGCGACTCGTGCGGCGACAACGACTGCGTCGCCATGGGCTACCACATGGACTTGGAGAGGGACTACGGGAAGAACACCACTTACTATCTCTTGACTTCGGATAGCTCTCCGTATTGCGGTAAGTGCGATTTCAATCATGGCCATCTAGACTCATAAGGCCATAGAAGCTCGAAATCATGCCGCGAAATAGTAGGCAAGACGTCACACTTCATAGCTTTTTTGGACCACAGCGCTACTCCAGTCTGAAATCTTTTGTTGTTGAAAAGTGACGTCTTGCCTATTATTTCGAGTCACGATTTCGAGCTTCTATGGCCTTATTATGAGTCTAGATGGCAATGTTTCAATGCGTTTTGGCTTTGGGCGGATCTGCATGGTTTGGAAAACGCAATGCTGCGGCAAACGACGAGGGCAAAAAAAAACCTCACTCCAGATGTCAGCTACTACGTAGTTGAGCAAAGAACCAATGGCAGCAGTGTTATTCCTAGGATTTTTTTGGAGGAGTAAAAATACTCCTTGACTTTTTTCGGAGGAGTGAAATTCAATTATGAGGAGTGAAATACGGAAATAGCATAAACTACATTTACACGAAAACCGCAATCAAACTCCCTAAACATCAGAACAATGAATGTCTCCGCTGATATCAGTTGGTGTTTTGAGTAGAAAAATATTATTTGTTGATTTCGGTGGGGCACGTTGCATTTTGTAAGCTAAAAATTCAAAGAGTGAAAATACTCCTGGCTAGTTTTTTAAGGAGTATTTCCGATTTTCAAGGAGTGAAATACCCTTTCAGAGGAGGAAAAAATATCTGAATGGCAGGACAAGATTTTCATTCCGATCAGAATCACCGCATTTGTAAACCACGTAAAAAATCCTTAGGCAATAAGAGGCTTAGGGATATGGGGAGCCTTTTAAGAAATCTTGGCCGAAGAAAGAACGTTTTGAAGATTATATCCTTAGCAATTTTCTGCACATGGTCTTTTTGTATTAAATTGATGGAGCTCTACAACTTTGTAGTTAATTTAAGTTTCCTAATAGTTTTTCCAGGTATAAATGCCAAATCCTAAACTGTCCGAAAGGGGCACTGGAAGTTGTCTCCTTGAATAGCACTTGGCCCCTTTACTATACCTAGACAACATTCTTATGGCTACCTGTAGGTGTTCAAAAAGTTTAAGGTGTATAAAGTTATATTTGGACACCCTAATAGTGCAGTAAAAGTACAGCAATTACTAGATAATATATATATATTTCCCTTCCGCAGCATTTAAATAGTTTTTATTGTATTGAATTGTGTTCCGTAATTAGTATCTTTTTGCATTTTGTATATGAAATTTTCTGTAACACTGTGTAACCCGATATATTTTATTTTTTTTTTCAATGATTTAGGATACGAATACAAAATCACCCTTATCAGAGCAGAAGATGACCGTGCAGAAAACAAGAATTCCACTTTGAAACGAAACGAATGGACCAACAACGATGTACTGCACATATCAATTTATGGAAGTAATGGAAATTCAGAATTTCAGATTGAAAAAGGGTAAGTGGAGTAAAGCAGTGTTTATAGTTATAACATACAAAAAGTTAATGATAAATAACAATATGCCGTTTTTAGGACTTTCTCCGTCCGACTAACACAGTGAAATTCTACCTTTTAGTGGATCCATCCACAATTTTTCAGTGGTCTCTTGACTAACAGACCATCTGAGATATTGAACGTTGCTTCACTACAACATGATTATCGAGTGTACCTACTGTCTGTCTATCACAAGTTGAGCTCTCGTTTACATTTCTGTTGCCAAGGCAACAGGACTCTCCTCATTTTCAACGTGGGAAATTGTTACATTGAATCACTAGTCCTCTGAGTTTATTATAGAGCATTCGCACATGACGTCACTGGAGGACAAGAACAACGTTGCTAAGGCTGTTGTTAGGTACGGGGCACCCGTTGCTAGGGTTGTTAGGGGCGGAGTCTTGTGATTGCAAATGCTCTATTATAACAGTTCACTAATCATCACTAACATCACAATATTATAACAGTTCACTAATTGCAACTGCATCAATTCCGAGAAGACCGTGCTTGTGATCACCAATAATCCTCCGTCGGCTTTATCCCCACCAAATCATAATAGGACGGTTTATCCCTATTTAAAATGAACCGGTCTTGTTTCTATAGCAACCGCCACAACTAGGCAGGAGCTCATTTTGTGGTAAACAGACAGTACCTAAAAACGATCGTTTTATATGAAAAATGAAGATTTTTATGAAGCATTTTTTTTCCAGGCGCGGGGGTTGGCGGAACAGCCACGTCGTGCTCAGCCACACATTTCTCGGGGACGTCCTGGGTGCCATCATCCGCTGGAGCAAGAAACCCCTCACCCGGATGAGGGGAGTCATGGACAAACTATCCAAAGTCATCCACTCCGATCCCGGCAGACCCCCTTTGAGAGCTGTCCACGTCTCGTCTCTCAAGACCCATCAGCCTTGGTGAGTATCCTGGCCCACGGCTTACTAGATACTATACATATACAGGCTAGCCAAGTTTCAAATAATGAAAACCATTTGACAACTTTTCCCGCTTGGATCGCCACAAGTCCTACCTATATCGACCAACCAATAGGATAACACACTGACAAATAAGGAAAAATAAAGGCTTGTTTTCATGACGTAAACTTCTGATTGTTGGCCATTAGTGGCTGAGTTGAATTTTTGAGCCATAAGGCTGGGCGCGCACGAGTGACTTAAGTCACGGCGACCAGGATTACTAGTATCAAAAATATCATTAGAAAACAATAGAGCATTTTCAATCACATGACTTTACCTAACAACGGCCTTAGCAACGTTGTTTTTATCCTCCAGTGATGTCATGTGCGAATGCTGCTATTGGATACTTCTATGTCCCGCCCCTAACAACAGCCTTAGCAACGTTGTTTTTGTCTTTTTGTCACCGTGACAAAAGTCGCCCGTGCGCGCTCGCCCTAAGCCCCGCCTTCAACTCTGTGGATTTGTGGATTTTTAATGATTTCCGTATCTCGGCTAGCCTGTATAGTATCTAGTAAGCCGTGCCTGGCCTTATAAAGACAAAACCCCCTAAGAGGTGTTTATGGGTGACCTTTAGACCCATGAACTTTGAGTATCCTGGCATATAAAGTAAGACTCTCTTTGAAAGCTGTGCTTGGGTTGTCTCAAAACCCATCAGCCTTGATGAGTATTCTGGCCTGTAAAGATTCCCTTGAGAGCTGTCTATGGGGGATTTTCAGGCCCATGAACATTAGGGTGTTTCGAAAGTCTATGGTAAACTTTTTTTTCCGAATTTTCCAGATGCCCCCCCTCAAGTTGTTACAAATACTAAAACATTATTACCTGCAAATTTTCAGGTCTCTAGGACGATTTTTGACCCCCGCGCCCTTCAAAAGTAGGTTTCCCATGTTAAGGGAAAATATTGAAAATATCGTCATTTTTGGTTCTTTTCAATTTTACGAGCCTGAACGCAGTCAATATCGAATTAAAACCTATACATCCTCTTTGGGACATCATTGCCTCAAGATCCTATCGGAAAAACATTCCATGGCACCTACTGGGGGGTAGTTACACGGGGGTGAAAAGCGAGCTTTCACCGAAACAAGAGGATGATTGCCGCGGGTGCTGGTTATGCTCGCCGGCGTTTGCGGATGGACCTGGATAAAAGCCTATTTAAGTGTCTATTGAACCTTTTTCCTAAGGTACCTCGTTCTATTCTGTTTTTGTGTCTGGACCCCCCATGAGAGGCCTTCATCCAGCTCCCGTTGCAAGCGCCGGCAATCATCCTCGTTTTTCGGTGAAAGCTCGCTTTTCACCCCCGTGTAACTACCCCCCAGTAGGTGCCATGGAATATTTTTCCGATAGGATCTTGAGGCAATCATGTCCCAAAGATGATGTATAGGTTTTAATTCGATATGGACTGCGTTCAGGCTCGTAAAATTGAAAAGAACCAAAAATGACGATATTTTCAATATTTTCTCTTAACATGGGAAACCTACTTTTGAAGGGCGCGGGGGTCAAAAATCGTCCTAGAGACCTGAAAATTTGCAGGTAATAATGTTTTAGTATTTGTAACAACTTGAGGGGGGGGGCATCTGGGAAATTCGGAAATTTTTTTTTTTTTGAAACACCCTAATGAACATTGGTCAGTATCCTGACCTATAAAATGTAAGGTAGATATCCTGGCCTAGGGACCGTGCAAATATTACGCACCTAATAGGAGAGGGGGGTTTGCTCTTTGCATACTTGACAAGGGGGAGGGGGTAGAGTGATGCTGACGTGAGATGTTACAAGCACTGCACTTTAAAAAAAGCTCTTGTTTCTTGCATAAATAATTTCAAAATTAAAAACAATTTTACAAAAAAATTTCAAGCATTATGACAAGTTTTTAACTATATGTTAAGTATTCATAGAGCACAATGAATTTCTGGAATCTAGGCACTGCTAAACATTTTGCACAAAAGGAAACTAAGGGGGGTCGGACAGTTTTCTTTCGTAATTATGAGGGGGTTACGGTTCGCTTATCTTTGTTGAAAAGGGGGAGAGGGTCAAAAATAACCAAAAACATGCTTACTTAATATTTGAATGGCCCCCTATGACCCTTTGAGTGCTGTCCATATTTTATCTCGAGACCCATCCCCATCAGTCTTGGTAAGTATCCTGACCCATAATGGAAAAGTATCCTGGCCTTTAAAGGGAGAACCCCTTTGAGAGTTGTCTCTAGGACCCCTCCGCTTTGGTGAGTATCCTAACTTCAGGTAAAATGAGTATTTTAGCCTATACAAGCAACAAACCCCTTTTGAGAGATGTATGTTTCGTCTAATGTCCAACTAGCCTTGGTGAGTATCCTGCCCTATAAGATCGGGACCTATTACATTGATGTCTGTGTCGTCTCAAGACCCATCAACCTTGTTGAGTATCCTGACTTAAAAAAACTGAGGGAAATTCAAATTTTAGCTTCGAAATCAGCACTCCCTTTATGGACAAACTTTTCTAGGGCAGTGAACTATTGCTTCCCTAATTAGTTGTGCTATAGTTATAGCTTTGTTAGTTTAATTTGCATATTTTGAATGGTTTAAATCTAACCAACAACTTCCTCATAGATAAACACCACTCGATTCATTGATTTACTGAAAGCAGCTTCAAAAAATCCATAATAACACAGACACGTTCATTCAATTTTCACTTTAAACAGCAAGGTAAAAAAAACCTCAGTCGAATACGATAAAGAGGACACACTTTCTCAAGTGACAACTTTTTGCCCTCAAACCACAATCTTCCAAATTCGTCGTCAAGACATAGTTTGAGGGCGTTAGAAAACAAATAAGAGTGTTTTATAGTTTCTTATCATCTAATGTTAGAGTTTGTCTTCAGTCCCCGTGTCAAATGCCCGTTAGAAGTTCACGTATGATTGACCGAGCGTGTCTTTCCGTGTTTAGGGGTTTCACTTGATGTTAACTTGTTGCAAGAATACGAAGATGATATGCATTACAGTTGGAGTTAACTCTGTTTTTTTGGCAGTTGGTTTCTAATTTCTTCCTTTTTCTTTGTATGTTTAATTAGTAAACTCTATGCAAATGTAAAGAAATCATCGAAGAGTTGGTTGCTAAACTATTTGGTAAACTGTAATTACACTGAAAATAAAAATAAGCCAAGGGTATTTAAATAAAATTATAGCAAATTTCAGTTTATTACTACAAATAAATGTTGGATGAGTTAATTAACCCTTTTTAATACATATATGGAAAAAAACAAACTAACCAATGGAATGTAATCAGAGTGACTTCTTAAAGTTAATTTTGGAACTTTAAAAAAAATACCACTTAACTATGAATTAATTATGGTTGTATTCAATTAACCTTTGGAAATTTTACAACCTAAATTTACTTATTATGAAATCGAAATAAAGTGGAAAGTATTGTTTTTCGTCGAATGATTTTGGATTTCACTAATTAGGGTGTTTAGAACTTTAAAAATATCAAAAAATTTAAACATAAACTATTAAATTGAAATTATTTTTCTGAAACTTTATAACTTTTAATAAATGTTATGCTGTGAAAAAGAGAAAATTAAGTTTTTTTGCCTACACTTAATATTGAAATCAGAGTTTCTGGAGAAGGTGTTTAGCAGCTATGTTGTAGTGGTCAGTCACCACTATTTAATTGGGTATAAAATCTCATTGGGAACTATTCGGTTATCACTATTTTTAGTGGTGACTAATATCTGTAGTAACTTTGTATTTTTAGAAATTTACGATATCATCTTTGCAGAAAATTTTACTTATTTTTCCATTAAAAAATATTCTCTATTTCAGGACGATAGCCCCGATTGTCTTTGAGCTTTGCGTCAGTCCACTGCTTACAGATGCGAAGTCCCAACAAGGTGCCACCTTCAGAAGCGAATACTGCTGATTATATCGTGAAAGATATTTTATTATGAGTCATTTGTAAAATGTAACTCCTTTTAACTTCACATGCATTGAGTCGTTACTATTGCGGCATTTTAAACCGGGCCTTTTTATAAAGTACTATGTGTATGGATAATTTATTTGTATCAAACATTATGTTTATTTTTTCTTAAATAAAAATTTACTAGGTTGAATTTGTGCACTCTAAAAATCACTTAAAAATTTATTTAATTAAAAGTATCGATATTATAGTTTTCACGCTTACTTTAAGATAACTGAAGCCGTTACCATTTAAGAAGATTTTTAGTCAGACATTTTTAAAGTTTGAGAAGATGTCTATGAACATATGTAAATATGAACTACCATTTTACAATATTATGATTATTTCACTTTAATGTAAAAAATGTTTACAAAAGCTCTTCTAATAAAAATAAGCAACATACTGAGTTGTGCTTTTCTACGTCCATCATCAGTAAAACACATTAAAAATTTTAACATTTTTTAGATGAATTAGAATATTGAAGAACCAGAATTAGGCATATTGAAGATTCTAAACAAACGAAAGTACTCTTAAAAAGACTAGTGTGACAAAATCTTTTAAATATGAATTCTTAAAGTATAACTGGTGTGAAAGATTAAAAAAAAACAAATTGAAGGGACATCATACAAAAAATCTCGAATGCAAATCTTAAGAAATAAATATCCTGTGTACATGCTAATTTTTTAATGTATAAAAATGGCGGCAATCTGATAAAAACAATAACAAAATTTCCATAATAAATTTAAACTTATTTTACCATCAAAGAAGTCTCAAACAGCCATTACTTTGACCAAATAATCCTCCCACAACAGTTAAGAATTCGCGGAATTATTTCTTTAAGGATTATAAAGAAAACTATTGTTTTCCACTTCCCTAACAACAAATAGGAAGAAACAACAATCTGTGCCCCTCAGCACTTCTGCCTAGTTCAGAGATTAAGAAGAGCAATAATCGGTAAATTGTTTGAGGGAAGTTTTTTTGGTTTTGCGTGAGGTCCAAAATGAGGTGTTCAACCTCAGAGTCCAGTTACCTGAGATTTCTGTAGCGAGGTGAGCTGAAATGAAGCTCGGTGGATATTTTTGCTTTATTTTGACCACATGGGTGGCAACGGAAGTGACCAGTGCTGCGAGGAATCGTACTAGGCTCTTTGGAAAGGGGAGGAACTTTTGTAAGTACATTTATTTTTACTTTTTAATTACATTGATTAATAATAATTAATCAATTAAATTGCTTGCCTTCTTTTTCGAATTCCGTTTATAAGTCGTGGGTTGTTTTAGGAATTCTATTGAAGAATTTTTACATAACTAACAATAACTATTTGTATTTAATAAGGCTCTTTTTGAAACTTTTTATAAAAAAAAGGTTTGGAATTTAACTTTGCTATAAGGCTATAACACAATAAAGGGGAGTAAAATCATAAAATGCAGAATAGTGGAACGATAAATGCATCAGCTTAGTAAAAACATTTTAAATGACGATATCCATTTTGATTTTTGAAGGATTTCACATTGTGACATTTAACATTAAAACTTTTTTCACTGATACGACATGGCTAAAGGAGGCATTTCTTTCACAGTTTAGTTTTTATTTTACTGTATTATAATAAAAGTCAGTAGTAATAGAGGAAATGAAATGAACTTAAAAATATTGAATTTATCTAAAATTCAAGGTTTTAAAAGTTGACATCACAATGGGGAAGGGGGTTACTAAAATTTGAGGGGGAGGGAAGAATGACAAACTTCTGAGAAGTGTGTTATATATATTGAATCGTCAATTACAAGAAGGGAATAAGTCCAAAAAATGGCAAATTGACTTTTTGTGCGCAAAAAAATCTCCAAGCTTCGCTCTACACATGAGTTTAAAGTGGAAAAAAAATAACTACCCCCTGTTAGCAAATATAGCCCCTTGAATTTGCGAAATCGATGTCCATTCATTGTATTTTTTTATTAAATTTGAAATTTAACTTTATTTGTCTTTCTTTTCTTATTCTTTGGCCCGTAAACTTAACCAAAATAAAATTTGATTTGAATTTAAAAGCGGTTTTTCTTTTTTTTAACCAATGAATGTTTGACTCCATTGATATTCACTTACTCCATTGATAGCGCCTTAATAACGCAGTTTCATAATAATTTTTAATATTATTCGTCTTAGTCTTTCTATCTTTCATTTTTGTACTGTGAACTAAGCAGAAATATATTTAATTGTCAATTTAAGTGATTTTTAAGATTTTTGTTTAGCTGAAATTTCGTAAGGTTGAAGAAGGGAATAAGTCCATCCTCTTTTTTTAACTGTAAAACATTTTTAAATACACTTACAATTTTTTCGCTGATTGTTCTGTACTCTTAACAGTGTCATGAATTTCCTATTTTGGCTTTTTCCTGGAATCATGGAATTTTGATGGCTATAGGATAAAAATTTCATTACTTATAGTTTTTTTTTTTTCGATATTCTCAAAACTTCGTTTTTGGACTTATTCCCTTCTTGTAACTGACGATTCAATTGTGATCGACCCCTTACATCTTATAACCACACATTCTCCATTCACTGCAGTATCCACCCGGACTTTCAAGACGGTGTGCTACGGCGATCTGGGCTGCTTCTGGACCGGACCCCCCTTCCAGCACCCCGTATGGCGCCCCATCAGCGTGCCGCCCCTGCCGCCCCAAGTGCAGATGACCACCTTCTACCTGTTCACGAGGAGCAACAGGGCACAGGCTTTCCTATTCACCCCCGACAGACTGGACGCTCTCGGGAGCTCTGCTTTCGACGGGAAGAGGTGGACCAGGATCCTCGTGCATGGAGTGTTCGATGGGGTGCTGTTGTCTTCTTGGATGAGGGTGAGAGAATATGGGATTTTATTATTTTGAGAGGGTATTTTGTGGGATTTACTGTTGGATGGTGCAATATCCAAGTAGTAAAAAAACATCGTTCAATATGCAAATTGAATCTCTATGAAATACAGGCGCAGATCCAAGGGGGGGGACATTCTGGACAGTACCCCCCTTGGACCCCAAAAAAAATACCCAAAATGAGTTAAAACCCATCTTTTACTGGTCAAATTTCAAAATTTTTCTGGGGGAGGAGACCCCGCAGTGGTACCAGGGGATGCTGAGTGATACTTTTTAGAAATATCCCAACATTTTGAGATTTTGTCTCAAAAGTTATAGGGGATGGTCTGGAAAAGTGCCCCCCTTGGATCCGTTCTGGATCCGCGCCTGCATTGTACTCGTATACAGAGTTATTATAAAAAACTTCACCTGACCTATTTAAAGGCATCTATCTATTTTACTGTTCATAGAAACTGAATGAAATTTTGGTGGAAGTCATTCTGAGGTATGTGTGAAGTGAAAGGGGTCAGGTGGAAAATTTTTGGAACACCATAAAATGTTTCTCTTCAAAACATGTCTTCTCTGCTCTTATTAACTGTTTTTACTTTTTTAAGTCTGTTTAGAACCAATGACTACCTGCTACTGGTGAGCTCCATAGCAGCTTTCATTTCTCTCTCAAGGGGCGGGTTTACGTTCTAAAGGTACCGTTCCATTGCTCTTGGTGATTTTTCACTTCAGAGATCACATTACTAGAAAAAAAATCGGTGTTGCCCTTTGAAATTTATAATTTTTTTCACTGTAACCTTAACTGGTAGATATTAACTGATAATATATATCATCATGATAATATAATAGATAATATCATTCTCGTCCACATCCCTCAAAACAACTCCTATCGTTATTTCATTCAGTTCCTATGAAAGATATAATAAATAGCGGCTCTTAAATAGGTGATTTTTTTATAGTAGGGGAGCCCAGAGTGTGTTTGGGTAGTAACTTGAGCGCGTCAGATAATCATAAGGGGGATACCTTGCATGCTTTTGAGTAACTCCACCAAATATAAGCTCTCTATATGTAGGGGGGTTTGTCTAGAACAGCCCGTCAGATTTGTAAAAAAAAATTAGTTAAATGGACATACTCGAGCGCGTCAGATAATGATAAGGTAGGTTAGTTACCAGCTAAAAAGTGTACATTTTCTAAAATCTGCCGATTTGAGCGGTGGGCAAGGGAGTGGGAGGCAGTGGGAGGGTTACAAAGTTGCAAAGTAAAGCCAAGACCGGTAAGGCGCTATCGCTCTTTTTGAGAAAAATGTACGAAACAAAATGTTTATAGACTAGTAGCCAGGAAACTAGGCTCAACTAGTTGTAAACTGTCTTGGTAGCCAATCTGACGCGCTCGAGTATGTCCATGTAACTAGTTTTCTTTCAAATTTTGACGGTCTGTTCTAAGCAAACCCACCAACATAGAGAGCTTATATTTGGTGGAGTTACTCAAAAGCATGCAAGGTATCTCCCCTATGATTATCTGACGCGCTCCGTAAATCCACATTTAGCATCATGGGCTCCCCACTATTATAATTACCTTGTATTACCCTGTTTCTACTTTAGGACCAATCAGAGTGTTCTCAGAGCTACTGACGATTCCATATTTGGCATGATAATTATCTGACAAACCAATCTGATCTAAGGATTTCCCTCACAAATTTAAAAATTGATCTGGTGTTATAATATGGTTTTTTATGTTTGAATTAAAATTTATCGTTATTTTTTTTAAAATCAACAGATGTGCTTTTTTGTTCTTTCGTGAAGTGAGGTTTACCAAATTTACTTGGAATGAATATTATATGAGTACCATATAGAATGTAAGTTTACTAAGGATAGGAGAGGGTGATTTCTTCGAGTGTGATTCCATCATAAAAACGCATTGCTCAAACCTATGTGAAAATACAGAAAATATATCAATGACTAAAAAAAGAGATAAAAAGCCTCTGAGATGCGCATGTGTAGAGTTCTTTGAATTTTCTCTCCTATCCAGAACACTTTAGTAGATTAAAAAAGTTCTAATAGGTTAAATTATTTAATTTTATATGAATTAGAATTCATTTGATTATCACTGAAAGTATGCAGTAGAGACTTATCCCAGAACAGTAGTTGTAGAGTTTTCTAACGGTTTAAAATTATTTTTATCGATTATTTTATAGGCGACGAAAGACAGTTACCTTGATTTAGCCGATGAAAATGTCATATTGGTGGACTACGGATCTAAGCTTCCACCGATATTTCTAGATGCTGCTAATGCTCGAGTCATTGGAGCACAAATATGGCAGCTCATTGCTTATCTGGGTGTAAGTATTTTTACTAAATAATGGTGCAATGGTTTATCACTTACTTTAAGTAAAATGTAATAAGGTAAAAGTATCTCCTATCGGTATCAAATGCCATTTTAAGAGACAATATATCGACGGTTTAGAGTAGGAAGTCACTAAGTCATAAATAAACGAAATTTATTATCCATAGTTAATCCAAAATTATACATTTTTAAACGATTTAAATATTCAAAAAACATAGCTAAATGTCGCAAAATTTGTCGTTACCTCTGAAAGTTAAATTCAACTATTTCTAAAGCCTTTTCCTTATAAACGTATAATATCCCTCAATATAGGAGAATATCATGCAAGGTACTTGAACGTATATTTATTTTTCGAAAAATTGCAGAAACATTTTGGAGCCACTCCAGAGAAGTTCCACATCATAGGTCACAGTCTTGGTGCTCACATAGCTGGCTATGCAGGAGAAAGGCTTCATAACCTGGGTCGCATTACAGGTAAGAAAATGATGAGGTATTTGCATAAGTGAGGGATTTGCTTAATTTTACACTTTTTTTATACGTTATAGTTTAAAACTCTCAAATATCAGATTTTTAAGTTCAAAAATATGTTTTAAATAACTTACAATTCAATTTTATTTTTGCCAAAACACTATAGTCATCAAAAAACGGGATTTGACGTCACAGCGCACTCGAAACTAGTGTTTTTACTGTTTTTCAATGATCGAAGAACGGGATTCTATTGGATGTGACGTCACAGCGCATGTAAACAACAGTGCTTCTGTTTTCGCGCCAAAACGCTAAACGAAGTTTCAAAAATTTATATCTCAGAAACTGTGTTACGAAAATACTTCATTTAAACGTAATTCTTCATGTTTTTTTATCTACTATTTTAATAAAATTTAATCTCAATACGTGAAAATACCTCATTTATCTCTTTAAAAACATTTATAGTTTGGAAGCAATTAAACTGTCTTTTAAAAACTTCCTTTTTTCCTTTTATTTATAGACGCTATTAAATCTAAACTAATTTACGTTCTTTTTTTCTCTTTCTTGATGCTAAGTTTCGAGTTAGCTTACCAAATGTTTTCCAGGTTTAGATCCAGCTGGACCCTACTTTAGAAATGTCCCCAACAAAGTCAAACTGGACACTACAGACGCCCTTTCTGTCGATGTCATTCACTCCAATCCTGCCAGGAGTTTTCTTCAAGGTGAATAATTCATTACTTTAACTTAATCTTCACGTGTGCATTGTCATTACCATCAGTTAAGGCATCTCCTCTAATTTTTTTACACTTTTTACTTTAAAAAGGAGGAAGTTATTCCTTCATTATACTTCTAATAATTCCTTCTTTCATTTACGTATGTTCTATTTAATCGACTCAGCTGGAGTGGTTTAGTATTACTGTCTTGAAAAAATATAAATTACAAAGTTGGAGAGGTTTGGAACTCTAAAAACTAATTTTTCAAAGGTTTTCAGAACGACATCTATCTAGCCGATATAAACGCAGAAGGTATATCCTATTCTTTGAAGTCGTTTATTCCTCTCTAAAAATACCATTTTTTTCTTATTAAAGGTGCCGGGACCGTCGAAGATCTAGGACACGTAAACTTTTGGCCAGCCGGAGGAAAACCACCAGGTTGCCCTCAGACTCCTCTGAGGGCTTTATCAAATAGGAACCTACCCGCTGAAAGTGAGTATAACAACTAGCGAAATATAAGTATAAAGTGGTTTCCCTTTTTCTAACCTTGGAACCTTGATATCAAAGCCTTAAATTCCATAGGTCCCTAAATAAATGAAAATATTCATCAATAAAATAAGTTATAAATAATAAAATAAATTAAAAGCAAAAGGTAGTTGGCTTTTTCTTTGAGAAAATATATTTATTCGTCTCATGACTTCTGTAACGGCGTACGAAATTTTCTTAGATTATGGAGTATTATTTGAACAGTCTTACCAACTTTAAACTATTTCATTGATATCAGCTATTCATTTCAGCAGTTTATCCCATTTTAATCTAAAATTACTTAAGCCTCTTGGCTTTTCTCTCTTTCATGTAAAAACTACTGTTCCGTATTTATTATGGTACAATAGCCTCTTTTCTTTGAACCTTGTTTAATTTAAATAATACTTACTAAACCCTATTATGGGGGCAACTTCTAATGTATAGAGATTGGTTGCTTTAACTGCACTTTCACTTTTTCTGCCATACAAGGCATCCATCGATAATCTTTACTCTCTTTGTTATTAATTAATTAATTAAGATCTAAGTTTGTTTTATTTTTAAAGATATTCCCGTGTTTCTCAATTTCCTACTCCAGCTATTGGAAAAAAATATTTTTCCCTCAAAAATATCTTTACAAAATCTCAAACGAAAACATCACATTTGAAATTAAAAATTTTAAGTAGTATTAATATTTCTTTAACATTTAATCTTACCATTAAAATTTGCTCAATCGTGATATAGTAATTCAGTGAGCACATTTAAAAGGAAGTCACTGAGAAAGTGGTCCCCAACGGCTGTTTAATTCCCTTTTTCCAAAGTAAAAAATCCTCAAAAAGTTGTAAGAAGATAGACGTCATTCTTCCATTCTTCACTTTCCCTTTGATACGCATACATTAGAATTATCTCTTTCGGAAAGAATTTTAACTACTATGAAACTTTAACAAGTGTTGTTTTCCCCGCACACTAACAACCCTCCAGGAAAAAGTAGTTTTACAGGCGTTTCTCCTTAACGTTTGTTTCTCCTCCAGTCCTGCAGAACGTGTTCCTGTGCCGCCACTTCCGAGCTCCCGATTTCTTCCGGTTCTCGTTCGGCCAAGGGGGCTGCTTCTTCGTGGGGGCCGAGTGCGAGGACTGGGGGGCGTTCTCGGTGGGGCGCTGCAACTGCGGACCCCTGGGGGAGCGGTGCCGCGTCATGGGGCAGTTCGGGGCAGCCGCCCACTACGAAACTCGCTACTATCTGCAGGTTGGAAAGGAGAGGCCTTACTGTCGTAAGTTTATGATTTTTCTGTCATTAGTGTTTTTTGTAAGGAAGTAGACTGCAACGTTTCCTGACCCTATGACCCCTGTCAGTAACAAACAAAGTAGTTCCCAGCACGTTGTCGGAATTTTGAGTGAAATGAAGAACGTCAATTTAAAAATTTGATTATATTGTTAAGCCAATGTATATATAGCGTCTTTTTATCACGATTTGGGTATCGAAATTCCTCCTAGCAACCCAACAGGCTTTCTGTTTACACAGTTTCTACTTCTTTGTAGTTAAGTCATAGGGTCATGAAACTTTGGTGTTGAGTACAGGTATTGGTTTGTATTATCATTTGAAATCAAACTTAAATCGCTTTATAAACCCAGTAAAAATATATGTTAATAACGGAGTAAAAATGCTTACGTACTTTTGAATCTAACGAGAAGAAATCTAAAAACAAATATATATATGTTATGGGCAAAGGGATTAATCGGGCATTATTAATAATGCCCGAAGTGGAGGCGAGCAAAGTGATAAATTTCATTCATAAATTCCACTGAATTTATCACATTGCCCGGATTTATCACATTGCCCGTAACATATATAGATAATTTAAATTTTTCTAAAATTAAAATGTTTTAAGTTTTAAATTTATTGTAAATAAACATATTTTTACTTTCAAATACAAACATGTTTTTGAAATACTTTGCTATAAGTATTTCAATTCATTTTTAAACAAAGTTTTTTATCCTGACCTAATACATAATTATTGGGGTGGAAAATGATTTAATGACTCACACTACTCTTCCCTGTAGTGTAGAGTTAATTACCCAAAAGCAAATTTGCGTTAGAAATCCTGGTTGCTTAATTTATTTTAATTTTTAGTTCACCAGTATCAAGTCATCGTATACTTCGAGCTCGCTCATTTCAACAAAACATACGGAGCTAGACAAGCTTCTCTTCACCTAGTAGTCGATGGAGCTAAGAGTACCTTAGACACACTGCATTTCAAGTAAGAGAATCTAAACTAATTCACGTTTATGAAGCGTCAGTTTGGCGTGAATACCATTATTTTATTTTATCTTTTTACTTTCAGCCTAAATTTAATGCAGCACAGGCAGTTCAAGACGTTCCTTCTAACGTTTAGCACTCCGTTAAACAAGATTAAAAATGCTGTTGGTATGGTTCATTTACCTTTTCAAGAAAGCTCGGTAGGAATTTCTATAGAAGCGATTGAAGTAAATTATTTGTTCCCATTGTAAGTATATTTTTCCTCAAAGAGGTAAATTAATTTATTTTAGGATTCAGCATATATACGTATTTTTTACAACTTAACTCATTTAAAACTGATTATATTTACTCAAGTTATCAAATAAAGTAGAATTAAATTTAAAAGCACACTCTGTTTCTTACTTCAGTTGAAATATAAAATAAGCATTTACTGTGGGGAAATTATGTTTATCACTACTTACTTATGATATTAAGAGCAGATAATATAATATTACTTGGCTAAATGAGCATGAGCACTCCCTTTTTAGTGTTTATTTTACTTCACAAAAAGTGAGTCGCACAGTTAAGCTGTTTATCAACCATTTAATTTAAGTTTTCAAACAATGTTGATTTTATAATCAGCTCAAAATAAGCAGGTAAATTTAATTTTAACTTCACTTGTTCCGTGTCTTTTCACTTCACATAACGTTTATACTGATAGTCAAATAAAGTATAAGTTATCATGATCTATTGGTACACTATTGAAAATGTTTCAAAATATTGAATTTAACTATTTTACCTACCTAGGCCTAAAGAAGAAGTAAGCAGCTTGGTGTGCAAACAATCAGAAGTGCTGCATGGTCACAGAAAACAGACAATTTTGAGCAAAAATGCTTGTAAGACTTTACCAACTTTAGAGAAATGAACTCACAAGCTTAAAGAAATACATTGTAAATACATTTTCATCAACATGTTTGTACAAATCCATTTGTAATGAAATCATATTTATTTTATTACCCTTTGACAAACTCTCCAGTTTAGTTAAATAACCCACGGTGTAAAACTTGTAAATACTTTAAATTTAAATTTGTATTTTAATTTAATTGATTTTTTATGTTTTGATATAATAAGAGTTTGAACAACCTTTAAAACAATGTACAGTGAAAGAATGAGATCGTTATTAAGCCGTATAATATTGCAATGATGTGTAGATATGTTTATAGATATATAGATGGAGATTTTAACTATAATCCTTTCCTTAATATCATGTATAGTGTTCATTCTTTCTAGTCAAAAAACCTCATTATCATGGAATGTATTGTTAACAATTCAGTGGTGACTGTTACCAACACAAATTCAGGTTTTCTAGAGCAAACCAACGGACAATTTAATGTGACAATGAATATTCAAGCAGGTTCTGAAAATGTATCTTGACTTATCTTATTTAAAGCAGGAATGCTGGTAAGATTACTATAAAGCCCTAAGTGTAATTTAGTGGTTTCAGTTTTGAACATTTCGAAAAGTTTTAATTGGGTGTTGGAGCTATGAAAAATATTGAAGGCTGTTGAGTTTGCCCTATTGACACCTTGGTTCTATTCTAGAGTATTAAATAAAGGACAAGTTTAAGTGCTAATATTTCAAATATTGCATTGTATGTTTTGCAAGTTAGAATTAAATAGATAATATACATGAATAAAATATTTTTCTTATAAGTGTAGTGTATGCTTCATTTCTAAAGGTTTCCAAACATTTTCATTTCCAAGTGTAAGAAGAAAAATTTACGTGGATCACTCATACAAAAAGTGCCAAAAAATTCTTTCAAGAGAAGCAAGCTGATGATTTTTTTAGATTAAGAAATACTCTTTTTATTAGAAAAGAAAATCACCAGCAAAAGAATCTTATTTTTTTTTCTGAATTTTCTAGAAAGATTTATATGTATTTAGGTGACAGAAACTTGTGAAGCCTTCCTGGCCTGGTGGTAGTGAATGAGCTTTCCAACCTAAAGGTCCTCGGATCGAATCCAGGCAACACCCGAATCTTTTTTGCACTTTTAATTAAATCGCCAATAAGATAATTCCAAAACACTTAGATAAATAGGGATCGCTTGAACGTCCTTGATGGCTCAGTTGGCAGAGTCGTGGTCCTGCTGTGCAGAAGGTGCTCGGTTCGAAACCTACTAACCTAACATTCTATCTATCTATCCTCTTCTAATATAATATATATGCTATCTTCCTCTTAATAGTAAATTATATAATTTAATATAACATTACTTAAATTAATATTTAAATTATTAGTTTAATTTCTTCGAGTACCTGATGTCGCAGCTGACCTAGGGGACACAACCGGGACTGAGTCGAGTCCGTTCATCCGTCGAAGATGTCGGGGTTCGGACGAGAGGAGGTCGTCCTGGCGGACCTGATCTGCTCCCCGGGGGGTCGCGGGCCTAGGGGGTTCTTCGGATAACCCCCGAAAGCCCCTTCGCCCTGGGGGCCAGCGGAGAAAGGTCCGTCAGGAAACCAGTTTTGCTAAAAATTTTAATCCCAGGTTGCAATTCGCAATTTGTGGACGGCCCCCTAAGTTATTAGAATGCAAAATTTTGACTCCATTACCCGTCTTTAAAGACTTGTGCAGATCCCAAAAATTTTGATATCTAGGTGTGCCCGTTTAACTATGACCGTAACTTAATAATTAACTGCAACCGTAACTGTGACACTTAAAACAGTTTAAAATAAAAGTATTATATTTCGTCGGGGATCGAACCTCCAACCTAATGTCAGATGCAACCTGTATAGGCGGACACTATGCCAACCAGGCTACTGGGTCTACGCCTCTCACAAGTTAAAGTAGATGTGTTCTTTGCCCTAAGATGAATTTAAAAGAAATTAAATCCATCAGGATAATTCTTGATTTAATTTTTTCCCTAACTTTTTGCGGGGTGACTCGCCAAGGATTGAACCTCCAACCTATGGGGCCACAGCAGCACACCATACCACTAGGCTACTAACTCCACACCAGCACGTAGGCGGTTGTTGAAATGTATTTTATTTTGGTGCGTTTCTCAAAGTAGAATACTTAAGTACTTTTGTAAAAATAGACTCGATATTACATCGTTGAGATTTGAACCGGGGACCTTCTGTTCTGAAAGCAGATACCTTGTCCACCAGGCTACTGGGTCTACACCTCTCTCAAGTTAATGCAAATGTGTTCTTTGACTAAAGACGAACTTAAAAGAAATTATATAAGGAAGATTCTTGAGTTAAATTGTTTAACTTTTTACATGGTGACTGAAATTCCTACTAGAGAATGTTAGTAGGTTTTGAACTGAGCACCTTCTGCACAGCGTACCATGACTCTACCAACTGAGCCATCAAGGACGTTCTAGTGATCCTTTTTTATCAAAGTGTTTGGGATTTTCTTATTCGATACGGTTTATAATAATAAAATAGTTAAAAATGAAAGTCTAAAGATTCAGGCTTCATCGAGGATCGAACCTCCAAACTTAGAAGCCACAGGAGCATACCATACCACTGGGCTACTGGCTCCACATCAGCAACAAGCCCATGACTAAAGTGAATTTTGTTTTGAACGATTATTAAAGAGAAGCCATTTAAAATAACTTCACAAAATTCTTTAAATCAGCCTGGATTTGAACCTGTGACCTTCCGCACCGCAGGCAGACACTTTATCAACTAAACCACTGCCTCAACAATTCTCATAAGTTAAGGTAGATGTTATTTGCCTAAAGTTGAATTTAAAATCAATATAACTTTAAAATCTCCTAAGGAGGTACCGGATTTGAACCAAGAACCTTCTGAGCAACCCAACCAGTTACATTACCAACCAAGCCACTGGCTCTACGACTGCTAGGTGTGAAGCTGGATAAGTTCTCTTCCTAAAGATGAATTTAAAAGAAATAATTTTAAAACGTGCTAATAAACTCCCGGATTTGATCCAGCAACCTTCCAATTTGTAGACACACACCATAACCACTAGGCTACACGTTTTACGCTTTCATGCAGTTTGAGAGTGCCCTCTTTACTTGAAGATTAATTTAAAATAAATATAAATTCTTCTAATGAAATACCGGATTTGATCCAAGAACCACCCTCTGAGCAATACAACCAGTTACTTTACCAACCAAGCCACTGGCTCTGCGACTGCTAGGAGTTAAGGTGGATACGTTCTCTGCCCAAATATGAATTTAAAATAAATAATTTTTTAAACGTGCTAATAAAATCCCAGATTTGATCCAGCAACCTGCCACTTTGTAGCTACGCACCATAACCACTAGGCCACGCGTTCTACACTTTCAAGTAGTTTAAGAGAGAGAGCTGTTTGCTTGAAGACGAATTTAAACTAAATTATTCCTAAGGGAAGAAATTTATTTTTTGGGAGGTTTTAAATTTGATCTATGACAGTCCTACACTTTGAGCTGTTACCATAAGTGTTTGATCATTGGTTCTATGAGAGATTCCATAGTTGGTATCTTCAGATGAAAGGGTCTTCATCTGTGGACAGTGGCGAATCCAGTAGGGGGGGCTGTGGGGCTGCAGCCCCCCCCAGAACCAAGACATCCCAGTTTTGGTACAGTTAAAAATTGCAATAACGTTTTTTTTTTTTTAAATTTTGGTAGTAAATATGATTATTCCCTGACTTACTTTTCCGTGATATTTTTTTAGCAGAATCATTATTCTTCAGGGTCTGTAACCCTAGTCATTAGGTAGGTTTTGAATTTTTTGAAAAAATTTTCGTAGGTAGGTATTTGGAATTTTTTTTTCAAAACAATTATATAGAAGTTTTTTTCGCCGGTTTTATGTTTTTGAAGGCGCTGATTACGAATATCATATTTGCTCCCATTTGGAAGGTCGTCTTCATGTTCAAAAATCACAAAAATTTTCCATTTTTTGCTTTTTTTTTTTCAAAAACTACAAGTTTCTCGATCATAATCTCAATTCACATAATTTCAAGAGTGGTTCTGCCGCTAGAGTGTGCTGAAAAACGGCGATTTTTTGGTCTTTACGCAAAAAAAAGTGAAAAACGTGCGCTTCTAGCGTCTACAAAATGAAAAATATTCACGTTATCAACACAAATTTTATCTAATGTGAAAGAGAATGTAATTGTCTATTCATAATGTACTCTACATTATTATTTTTTGTGAAGGGGGAGAATAAAACTTTCGCGTCTTACATCCAAAACGAACTCTTCCCAGATGTTAATCAATCGGAAATACAATCATTTTTTTAAATTCATAAATTAAATTATGGAAGTGCTTTAATGACTGAATTTATATGTTTTTTACATTGCTGAATCCGAATTTTAAGTTTAAAAACCCGTAAAAAGGCAAAAATTTAAAATTTATTTTGCATTTTTTGATGTGAAGGTGACCTTTTAAATAAAAATAAACTCGAAATTTCCATAATTTAATTTATAAATTTAAAAATTGATTAAATTTCCGAATATTTTATTATGGTGTTGATAAAAATATTAATGAAGTGCTACATCGGTTCTTAAACTGTGGTCCGCGGACCCCCGGGGTCCGCGAGTAACCCTGATGGGGAACACTCAAGACTCAAGTTACCTTTGAGTGCTTCCCAAAGATTTTAATATGAGGTAAAACACCACTTGAAGGGGGCAAATTTTAAAAAAAAATTCTGGGGGAGGACCCCCATCAATCCCCCTGAGAGTTTTGACTTTGATTTAAATTTTTTTCCTTGAAAATTCTGTGGTTTACAAGGAGCTGCTTTCTTTAGGTGTAACAAAAAATGTCAAAAATTAATTAAAATAGTAGCTTTTTGAAGCAAATTTTCAAAATTTTTTGGGGGAAGACCCCCGACCCCCCCATTACTACTTCAAGTAGATGTAAAATTTTAATGTGGAACATTAGGGGGAACCTCAGGAATAACGTTGAGTCAACCCCCCCTGAACTCAAATCTGGTTACTGCTCTGGGTGTTTAAATCTTGGGGGGGACGTGAGGTCTGGCTGTTACATAAAGGGGGGGGGCACGGAGATCGAAAGTTTAAGAACCGCTGAAGCGCTACATAAATTAAGCCAAAAGAGCCGAGAATTACAAATTTTATTGTAATGATTTCAAATTTAAATAATGATCGTGTAAGTAAAAATAAAAAATATTATTTTCAGTTAAAAAATTTGTACCTTATTTAGATAGGTCTTTAAGATCACAGTTTTTTTTGCAGTGTATTTTAGTACCATATAAAAAGTCTTACATAATAGGAGTTAAGACATTTGAAACTCAGCCCCTCCCAGACAAAAATCCTGGATTCGCCACTGTCTGTGGACCAACTTAATTGGAAAATTTTACAAATTCTCATAAATTTGTGAAATAACTATAATTTTTTAAATATTTTTTTTATAATCAGTCAAGAAAATATACTAGATATTTGGTTCTGAGATTGCCTACGTAACTTATAGGAAGTAATTAAGAACTTGAAAGAATTCTGGAACATACCTGGATTTGATCCAGGAACCTGCCTTACCTCAGGTAGAATCCACCATACCATATAACCCTTTACAACACTTTGAAAATTAAGAATATTTTCATGCTGAATTAAGTAAAAAAAGAATATTGAATACTTTTATTTAAGAAAAAAGTAATAAAAACTATTTATTGCATAACTTACTGTTATTTTAGGCTTGATTAATATTTTCCTATGGATCTTAATAACTTATTGAATATATTGCAGCTATTTATTTATATTTTTATAACATTTTTCTCTCATAACTTTATTTCATAGATACATTAGTGAATTGCTTATCCTAACCTTGTTAAGTTTAACTTATTGTTATTTCTAAAATAGTCTTCAAAACTAAAAAAAAATCATGGAAGAACACTTAGTAAACCATAAATGGCAAATTATTAATAATAATGTACTGAGATACACCTCCTAACAATTTCTCAAGGTAAAATACTACTCCTCATACTTCGGCTTTTTTTTCTTTCTCTTTTGATTTTTCTGTTATTTTCATAGTCTAATTCCTTCTCTCTTTCTTAACTTACTGAATATCTTTCTATACCTTACTTTCTCTCTTTCATCTTCTTTTATCTTATTCAAAAGTTAGATGTGAGAATTAACATTAACAAAAACACTAATCACTTCAAACAAAGTAGATCGAAAATCTTTAATATTTTTTTTTTTACCTTTTTGTATACCTGGGGATTTTGTTTCAACTAGGTAAATTAGAGTTTCTACAATGATAAAGGTCACTTTTATAATATTAGATAAAAGAAAACCCAGGCTTAAGTAAATTATTAATATCTCTACTATAGTTGGTGTTTCATAGCTCATAGTCCATATCAGGACATTATGTGCCAGTCTCTACAATGAACTTTCAGGTTATCATGAATAGGTATGTACTTGGAAAAGAAAACTACTGTAAGAACATCAAACATTCAATAAAAATTCTAGAATTTTGTTCAAGTTTGTAAGATTAAATTAGGTATTATTAAGTATTAAAGTACTTACTGGAGATGATAATAAATGCTTTCTGTTTGAACTAGAGTATAGAATTTTCATTTATTGCATGATATGCATACCATTATCAAGCACACAATTGATCCTAATTTGGCAATAGTAGTTAAAGGTTTCTTAGGTTTTTTTGAAAAGGTAATAGGCAATTTTCTCAATAGTTCTATATTTTACTCACTTTTCATTTGTGAAGTAATAAACTTTCTAAAAATGATTAGTAACTTTGATGCTATGAAATTACATAAATTAACAGCCATATTCATAGCCATCAGTGTCGGTGTTAACCAAAGGTAGAATAAAAAAAAGCAAAATTAGCTTTCTGCTGACTCTGATTGGTGGAATCCTTTTTTGACCAAGGATTTAACACCAATGCTGATGGCTGTGAATATGGCTGTAAGTATGTTAAAGAAACAATTGAAACTTCAAGGAGATAATTTAAATGAAAAGCTTGTGGTGGTCAATACTTTAAGCTTTCTAAAGTTAGCTTATTGCTACAGCTAGAACTCTCTCCTCTGCAATTGATTCTCTTTATTGCAACAATATACATGGGATTTTGCATGTAATTTCCCTTGGAGGTAGGTTAAAATACTTAATGACAAACCAAGTATTTTTGAAATATGATAATTTAATGAATTCAAGTATAAATGTCACAAGTAAAAACAATTTTTTAAACTTAAAATTTCAAAAACAAAATATTGCACAACAGGATCAAAAAGGGGTTTCTTTCAAAAGCTGAATAAAAACTTAAATTAATAAACATTAGTTTCTGAAACTACTTAAACATTGAAATCTTAGATGGATCAACTTAATCTTAATATTAATTTTTAAAATCTAAAAGAAAAATATATCTTTACTTTTTTAGTATCTTAACCTTATAAGCATTTATAATAAAAAGAGTAGAGACATATGCCGAAAAAAAAAAACAATTAAGTACTATCAATAAACAAAACAATAAATTCAAAAACTATTCTCCAACAGTCAATATAAGTTGAGTAATTATTAAGTAAACAACAAACAATTTTTTATAAATTTTCAATTTGCACACATTTATGTATTTAAAACTGGGAGTAACTTAAATTTCATTTTCCGGTCCAGATACAAAATTAATGTTAAAGTATAATTTAAGTTGTTACTTTTAAGTAGTGTTCGGCACTAGTTAACTAGAACTAGTTGCAACTAGTAGTTAACTACCGATCAACTAGTAGTTAACTAGTAGTTTAACTACTTTAAAACTATTAGTTTAACTACTTTTTTAATTAACTACTAGTTAAAACTACTTTCATATTTTCAACTACTTCAAAAAATGTTTTATTTAAAATTTAAAAATACCATAACCATACCAGATTAATACCATAACCATAACCAGATTAATACCATAATAATTAATACCATAACCAGAAATAAAGACCATTTTTGCGCGAAATATAAACGTTTTTTATGACATAGATAAGAAAGATGTATTAGAATTTTTCCAAAAAGTAGGTAATGAAATTAAATAAACTAGTTAACTAGTAGTTAACTACTTTGGGAAATAGTTAACTACTAGTTGCAACTAGTCCCAGGAAAAAGTAGTTAACTACTAGTTACAACTAAAATTTCCCAGACTAGTTAGTAGTTAACTATTTTTATACCACTAGTTGCCGAACACTACTTTTAAGAAGCAGAAAATTGTAGGAAATGTATGACAGAGGTCAAAAATATAGAAATATAGGACAACTATGATGTTATTTGTTGCATTAGGGAAATAAAAAAAAGGTACTAAAAAGTAAACACAAAGTTAAAAGCAGAAAAATACTTACACAGGTTTTTTTTTTGTACCAGAGTACAAGTATACCTACAGTTTTCAACCAACAATAAAAATTTAAAAAAAAAAAAAAAAAACAAGGACTTAAGTTAAGAACTTATTTATTAATCTCAAACATAAAAAGTTAACAATTCTTTATCAGACAAAATTCTTAAAGTAGATATAAAATTGTTTAAAAATTTCAAATTAGTTTGTTAGAAAATAGAAGGAAATTAGTTTCAAACTTAATAAATAAAGTATCTGAATTAATTTGAAAAATGAATTAAACAATGTATTAAAGTTTGAGTAAATTATGTGTCAACAAAATAAATAAAAATTATTGCATATATTTTTGGGATTGAAAAATTTCTAACTGTATGATTTTGAGTACAAGTATTTATACTATTCATTAAAGAAAAACATTTTAAGACCATTTAAGATGTAAGGAAAACAAATTTTAAAATCAGTAAAAAAGTTTTGCTTAAATAACAAACATAAACTGAACACATCTTTAAAGTATCATACAAGACAAAAACAGTTTTAACTAAGAAATGTGTTTAACTTTCTTAAAATATAAAAAAAATCTTTAAATCATCTAAACATGGTTAATTATTATCTCGGATCAATGCTAAATCATTTTCATTTGTACTACAAGGTAAATTTCTTAATCTTCTAATGAATCATTTTCAATTAATACCAACCAACAGCATCCTGAGCTTGGTTCCAAATTAATTATAAGAATCCAACCTAAAAAATATATATGAAAGATATTTTAAGTTATGAAGCTAACCAATAAAGTAAAAATGCAAAATTAGTGTTGATTGAAATAATGAATTACTGAATCTATTCACTAATACAAAAACAGGAATCATCCTATTCTGAAGTATGCTAATTCAATAGAAATATTTAAGGTTAGATTACTAATGAAATTAAGGTGTTAATTTCCAAACATCTAATTTAATAAGCTGAGGTATCTGGTTATAGTGAAGTTTCTTAACAATGATTACAACCAGGGTTGGCAAGTTATTTTCACGAATAATTTTGAAAAAAATTATTGAGGTTCATAGAAAATGAATACTTTAGCAATAAAAGGAGTAATTACTTTTATGTTTCTTGAAATACACATAATGTAAGAGAAAAATCAAATATTTTTATTCAGGTATTTGTGTTGGATATTGGTGCAGTCTGTTTCCACCTTTTCATGTAATATTTGGTTAAGTAATTTCAGTAAGCTACCGTTTTAATTATTTTTTAAATAAGTTTTAAGAAAGCTTTTAGTTGAAAGTTAAAATATTTAACATCATAGCAACTATGCATCACTATTTAAAAACAAACCTACTATTTCTAGTAAAATATAAAAAACATTGGAATGGCTAATCACTCAAACTTATCCATTATATGTAAATATAATTGTTTTTCAAATTAAAAGTTTTTGCCATCTAAGAAATTACCTTTTGGGTTTGGATATGGACTGCAGTCCACCAGTTGCTGATCATTGGTATATAAATTAGCATACTGATAGCATGGGTAGTTTTAAGAACAGTATTCTCTCTAATTACTTAGGCATATATGGCTATACTATTATGACATATAAATATATAAGTCCTATAAACAGAAACATATATGTATACCACCGACCATATATACCTCGACCACACTGTTCAGGATCTGAAGTGTTTAAATCCGAAGTAACTTTTGACTTTTTTAATACTTTCAAAGCCTCAGTATGAGTATCTGTGGAAAAATTGTTTTATGAACTAAAACCCGAGATATATCCTTATTTTAAAATAAATGTATTTCAAAATCAATGGCTTACCACAAATTTTCAAATCTTCCACATTATATTTTGACCATGTTGGACACGTAGGAAAACTTTTGTAAATGAGGGGTAGCACTTTGGGCTGGAGCTTTTTAGGTGGGCAAATGCACTTGCTGTCATTCAGCCAACTGCTAGGGACAATTTCATTCTTACTTTTTTTCAAAAAGCAAAACCACAGCAAACACCATGCTAAATGCGGGAAAAACTAAAACAGTTAATTCAAGAAATAGCATTCAAAGACTTAATTTAAGTTATAAAAAGTTGCCTACTACAGTCGACTCCGCTTATTGTGATCACAGTTAATGTTATCAATCGGATTAACTCTTTTAAAGAAAGAAATTTCTGATATTCAAACCATTCATTGTCTGTTGCAAAGACAACACTCAGTTGCGCAACATCTGAGCATCAGGTTCTACTCTTGGACAAAAGTGATCACATTAAGGGGAGTCAACTGTATTAAATTTGGCACTTCTGTATTATGCCGCTGAAAACAAAAAATGTATAGTCAAGCTATTAACTGTGCTGCTGAAACTGACAGGATATTACATAAGAACCTTTAATGTTTTTTAACCTGAAAAATCAAGGTAAATATTTTAAAAACTTAATTAAAATAAATTCTTGATCGTATGGTCATCCAATTCAATAATTTTCACCCCAAAATGTTATTTATAAATTTTATCCAGGATACTAACTTTTTTCAAAACACCACTCGGTTGATTTTGATGAACCCATGTGTTTCTGAAACTGTGCCAGAAATTGGGTAAATGACCTCAGGCCATAACACCCAGCCCTGAATTAGAAATTTTTACACCAAAACACTATACTATGATGTCAAAATTAAAATCATAAAGATACATACGAAATGCAAAGTAACAGAAAATGTTCACATAAAAGAAAGATAAAAAAAGAGATCCCATAAATGGTGTTTTACTGTATTATATTGTATTTTAAAAACATTAATTAAAAAATCTAATGTAAAAGAAATGTTTATGCACATACAATAACGAAAAAATATTAATAACAATAATAATACACCAAATAGGAAGTGTCTATAATTCATTCATAAATGCATGATCCTTATCTTCAAACGTAACACAACCAGTGAATTCCCTATCAGGATAAATGAACAGGTTAAATCCAGTTAGACAAATCTTTCAGGCTTTCCAATTGTTGTCAGCTTTCCTGTCAGAAGCTTTTTTAACAGCACTTGCACATAAACATCAGCATCTAAAAAGTACGCAATAGCATATGAATTTTTTTCTAAATTAATGTAAATTACAGATTTTATTTAAATTTTTTAAAATTTTCCAAAATAAGTGTGCATTGCATACCATTTAAGTATATTTAAATACCTTTAATACATGTGAAAATATTGTTAAATTATAAATTTTCAAGTTACTCACAAATAACTAACATACTGTACCTAGAGTTGGTTTTAATTCTTTAATTCCTTTTAAGGAGCAGGATCATGCTATGGATACAAGAAAATCAAATATTACAATCAAAGATATATTGTACCAGTGGTGTAGCCAGTAAAACATTTCAGAGGGGTATATTGCAATTTTGGGAGGGGATATGGGGTAAGTTTATTCCTTTCCTATGGTCAAAAAAGGTAAATTTCTGAATTTTGGGAGGATATATCCCCAAATCCCTCCCTCTGGCTACAACCCCTGTTATTGTACACATTTGGTATACTTCTCTGCATTATTTAACTTTGCATTATTATAAGACTGTTCCTAATCAGAAATGTAAGCAGGGTCCACCTAAGGGTATTTAAGGAGGTTTCAGGGGTGCTCTCAAAATTTTAAAGGATTTACCAAATAAAAAAAATCACCCTTAGTCTAATTAGACCAAGACTTCATATCGTAACAACTAACACATTGATAAGATATGAAAACTGGAGGGATATTAAAACAAATAATTAAAACGCAATTTTGATTAAAAATGAAGGTTCCGGGTTATTATGCCGTGGTCTAGTGAAAGTAAAACTCCTTCCCGACGTTTCGCCGGCATCTTTGGCAGGCATTTTCAAAGGGTATTAACTACCGCCTATTTCTGGGTCGAAAGTTATAAGGCGCTGCTGAGCCACGTGGTTCATCGTCATCAACCGGCAATAAAGGGAGAGGTGATTTGGTGACGTCTGCCAAAGATGCCGGCGAAACGTCGGGAAGGAGTTTTACTTTCACTAGACCACGGCATAATAACCCGGAACCTTCATTTTATTTACATAGATCCGGCCGTGAAAGCCTGTCTTCTTTTATAATTTGATTAAAAAGTCTGTAAAGCAAGTGCTTCAAAATCTGGAGTGTTATTGTAATTCAAAAAGTCCTGGATACATTTCAAATTCATTACAATAGTTGATAGTACAAAGTTATGGATTGGAACAGTTTGAGGTGATTCAGATTTTATCTTACTTTAGAAATTTCCTTCAAATTTTTGAAGTTTAAAAAAATTCTAGGAGTTCTTAAGTAGTGAGACTCAAAATCAAGAAGTTTCCATAGTGCTTGAAAATGAAAATTATTTTCAAAGAGTTTTCAAGGAGCTAAAATTATGTTAAGTAAAAAAAATGGGTAAATTAAAAGAATGTCAACCAAATGCCAAGTTTGGCGATGGAGGGTTTATAGTGATGGATCTTGGCACCCTAGATGTGCAATACAATCAGAATTGTAATTGGAAAAAATATTTAAGAGGACCATGGGCAGATTTAGGTGGTGGACTCAAGGGGGGGGGGCAAACTAGAAGCCTAGGGGGACAAGCTGTCCCTGGTGGCTTTGGAAGCATGATTTTCCCTGACAAAAATGGAATTTTCTCAAAAAGTAGGCACCCCAAATCTACCTTCCGTTGCATTTTTACTTCGTTTCACATATTTTGGAAGATAGATAAAATATTTTGGGGGAAGGTGTCCCCCTCTTAACTTTGTACTCAGTTCAAGCTCTGCTATTGATATCAAAAACATGGCTCAGATTCTTTGAATTAACTAAAACATTTTAGTTGTTTAGTTCCCAGGTGTGTGTCACTCAGACCTAGTAAAAGTGATTATTATAAATTTATGGTTGTGTTTTGCTACATCACACCTACTATTGACATCTTTTTGAGCTATAACTCCTTATTTAAACGTATGGTTGATTCATGTCAACACAGAAATTTAATTTAAAATGTTTGTCATTAAATCCAATAATGGGCACGAATTCCACTAATATAATAAGACTTCATTAATGACATTTTACAAATTGCACAATGCAGAAAAAAAAACAATTAATAGCAACACTGTTAGTTGAGATATTTTGATTATTTTTAATTCTGATATTTGACTATTTTTGGCCAACAGTCAAAACACTTGGTGCTTGCACCCGACCAATCCTAAAGTACCCAATATCACTATGGAAAATGTTAAAAAGTATACTGTAAAATAGGTATACTGTAAAATAGGCAAAGTATTACAAAGTATAACTGTAAAATAGGCACGCATTGATTGAATATTGCAAAACATAAATATTTTTACGTTTAGTTTCGGTTTCAGTACCTCACGTGACCTACAAGTTGAGTAGTTTCCGAAAACTTAAAAAAGTACTATTTTTATCTATATTTACTTACAAAACTTAAAAGTACTATTTGCTTAAGAAAAGCATCTTTTGAGTCTTAAATTAAATTTAAAACGGGAAATATATTGATCTAAAAGAAAACGAATTAAAAATATCTCTTTAAATTTAGGTAAACTGAAAAACATATTATTTATCGCACTTTTCAATGTGTAACTGTAAGCTCGATTCCGATGAAATTGTAAACAAGAATATAGAAACCGAAACTACCGTTCATTATTTTATTACGTTGTTCGAATCAGATATCTTAAATAGATGTAAAACTACGATTTAGTCTAGAACTTTTAAGTTTTTAATATTTTTTGAATCTGAAACAACAATTAACGCTAACAATTAATTCTAACATTCAATTGGGTAAGAAATCTTGTTATTTTATTGTGCATGTCTTTATTCATGAGATTTCTTACATTTTAGGCGTAAGCATGACTATCTATGACTACAGACTAGAACAGTATATACTACTTTGTTCAAAAAGTATCGAGTCTTTAGTAACAAAAAATATAATTCATTCTTGTAGAATATTTTAGCTCTTCGCTTATCATATCACATTTTAAAGTAATCTCCTTGGTGATGTAACACTCATCCCAGTAATTCTGGCATTATTTGTAACACCTCTAGAATGCATCTTTTTTGGAATCCTGTTAGAAAATCTTGTCCTTTGATTAAAATCTAGCCCTTTTTGGAAGCATTTTAAATTTAGGGGATCAGTGGCTTAGCCAGAAAAAAAAATCGGAGGATGCCCCTGTAGCGGATAGCCAGTAATCCCACAAAACCATGCATGTCGGGGAAGTAAAATACCTGACAAACGATGAAAATTTCGTTTTAGCCACACAAAAAAAAAGACATGTAACAAGTGTGATTTATGAGCTTGCCCACTTTTTCGATTGGCTTATGATGAACACACGTTACACTTCCTCATTTAAAGGCTAATTGCGAGCAAACAAGGCTTTTGCCATGCTGTGGAAAAATTCACATGTGCATGAATGTCCCCTTACCTTTCCACTGAAAGAGTCCTTCCGAACTTTATTAGTTTTCAAGGGTAATAAGATTCAATACTTTTTGAACAAAGTAGTATAGTAACTCAACCCAACTTTTCCCTTTGAGAAGCCTCTCTGAAAAGCACACCAATTATCAAGGGCGGTTCCAGACCAGATTTTCGGGGGGGGCCATGTCAAAGTCGGAGGGTATTACATTCGAAATTTTCAGTGCCTCAGAAAATTTTTGAAGAGTGCTTGCTTTTAAGCAGCTTTTTAGGGGTTTATAGTAACTTAGAGGATATCCAGGGCCCGTGCCATTGTTTTAGAAAGTGGGGGGGTGAAACATTTTTGTAAGGCCATAATAATACTTGTGTTTGCGAGGTGTTTGGCTTCCAATTTTCCGAGTATAACATAAATAAAATGCGAAACTTTGTTTAAGTTATAAAGGTTTCTTCAGATAATGCTAGCTCGAAAGCAAATGTGGGGGGGTCTGGGGGTCCTCCCCCAGAAATTTTTGTGAAATTTGGCTTCAAATAGAAGTTTTTCGACTCATTTTTGTACATTTGGTATCCATTGGATAACACCTAAAGAGGGTAACTTCTTACACTCCTAAAATGAGAGGAGAGAAACAAGTTCAAGGAGAAAACAGTAAATAAGTAACCATGAGAAATGAATAGTGGGGTCTGGGGGGTGCCCCCAAGAAAATTTGCCTCTAAAAATAAAGTTTCAGCTCATTTTAAAAGCATGTAAACTGTAAACCACAGAATTTTCAAGGATGAAATTATAAATAGATGCCCAATTTTCAAAAGGGCCGGGGGTCCTCTCCTGAAAATTTTTGTAAATACGTGTATTTAAACTATAGTATTACCGGTTTGAGAGGGCTTGAGCCCCATCCAATGTTAGCTGAAGGGGGGCTAAGCCCCCCCCCCCAATATTTTGTGATGTTTGGATATTTTCTGGTTTGGAATCCCCTTCAAGAGCGGTTATTTGGGGAGAGGGTAACCCACAAAAGGTCTCGGAATGTGTTAAAAATTTCTTTTAAAGGTTAAATTTTAAAAATTTTCTTGGGGAGAGACCCCAAACTTTCGAATTAAGCTGAAATGCTACTTTTAACAGAGAAATTTCTAAAATTTTTCTGGGAGAGATCCCCCAGACCCCCATCTTATTTCGAGCTCACAATAATTACACAAAACTTTTACATTAAATGCACCTCAAAATATTACACCTTGGCGATATTTAAAGGGACATGTAACGAAATTTAATCTATACATCTGATACAAAATTAGGTAATTAGGCACGTAAACTTAATGGTTGTTTCTTTTAATTTTATGTTTTTTAATGTCTTGTACTGGCCCTCCCCCCCAATATTTTATAAAAGTTGGCGCCTATGCATGTCAAAGTATTAAAGGGGGGTTTGGGGGTTCTCCCCCAGAAAATTTTTTGAATTTTAACATTAAGAAAGTGTTTTTTAAGCTATTTGTTAGGGTTTCTCGGGGGGGGCCATGGCCCCCAGGGCCCCCCCCCCTGGACCCGCCCCTGCCAATTATACCCTCTTTGTTTCTTATAATCTTTTCTATGTTTTTTGAATGTTTCAAAACTTAGTTAAAATACTAATTGACATTAAAGCAGAATTTTTTTTATTTAAGGTTAAGAATACCATGAAGAGTATTGTGAAAGAGTACTAGGTAGTTAGTTATACATTAGAAATTACCATTTACATTAAAAATTATCTTAAAATGGGCTGAATTTTCATAAGAACTTTCAAGAAACTGATCTAGAACAGAAGAGAAATTTTTACCTGAAGCATATTATCCCGATTCAATTTTCTTAACATGGATAGCAGAACCAAAAGTGCAAGAGAGTTTGGTGAGATGAATACAGCATCATATAATAATGAAGGCCCTCAAAATCTATCAAGGTCTAATTCTAATCATGTTAATGAATTGCTATTCAATCCTACCGATGTAATGATGCTTTATCGACAAGAAATTTCAACTATTTCAGAAGAATGCTTACAAAGAGTAATGGGTAAAGCAAGAAAAGAGATGCATGAAATCAAAGATGGTAAATTTTGCGATGTTCGAGAAGCCCGTTTGCATAATTTTATGCTCCAAGAGGAAGAGTTTGAAAACTGTTGCAGAGACTTAAAAATTAAAATTTGTAGTAGTACTTATTCCACTCAAGAAAGTATTACTAGAACTTGTGAAGCCATCAAACAAGAACTTTTAGCTGAGTGCAACTTATTTCAATCTTCTATGCCAGCCTATGGTTATAAATCTCAATTAGCTACCATGTTTGAAAGAAATCAAGTCTCAATTATTCAATCTCACTATCACTATTACTTTCAGGTACTAATACCATTGATTTTAAAGAAACTTTATCCCCAGCAATTCATTGTTTCGTGTGAAAGTTCTATCGCCGCAAAAAAATATTTGCGAAATAGCTTAGACAATGTTGTCTTTAAGCCAGCAATTACAGATTTCGGGAGTTTATGTGAAGAGAAGCTTATCACTACTGAAAATGAATTGCTGAACCTTTTTTCGAGTCACAAGATTTCTTTGAAAAAAAGCATGCATATCATATACAATCTTAAAATAGATCGATCAGTAACATCAGACATTTTGCTGGCCTATATTCAAAAAATGCTGGAGGGTAATAAATTTTCTAAATTGATTTTAATCATACCTCCTTTTGCAAATGAGATGCTTTATCAAGAATATTTTAACAAATTTTCTGAGTCTCCTGTTTTAAAAACCCCCAATCTCAGCTTTCCAGTCACTAATGTGTGGAGATCAGAATCCTTAACTCCTTCTGTTTACAACCTAGAAGATATTGTTCGAACGGTGCTGTCAATTCATATTTTACAAGAATCCGGGGATATTATGGTTTGCCTGTCTTCATCCCGTGATATTGATTATGTTGGCAGAAAGATAAAACATGTTTGCGGAGAGTCAAAAATATCAAACCTAAGTACCGTAAGTTTGAATGAGCTTACATCACAAGACATTAAAACTCCCAACGGAGACTACACCAGAAAAGTTTTTCTTGCTGATAGTTCTGCGGAAGTGTTTGTAATTGAAACGGTACATTTTGTCATTGATTGTGGAATTGAAAATAAGTTCATTTATGATGAAACCGAAGGGCGTGATAAGCCTCAATGTACGTTTATTTCCAAGGAGATTGTCAAGCTACGGCAAAGCTTAGCTGGTGTAAGTTCCCCTGGTGTATGTTTTCATTTGTACAACAAAAGAAACTACCTGAAAGATATGCATACTTTTGCATTACCTGAAATATCCGTTGTTGATCCTGTTAAAACGTTACTTAAGGTGTTCCTTCACAAGCGAAATAATCCCAATCTAAAGTTGATACAGCCCATACCAAATAAGTGTTATGATGTCACGATACAAGATTTGAAGAAATATGGAGCCATAGAAAATAACATTTTGACTTCTAGGGGAGAAAGTATGTTATTGCTTCCTTTTTCTGCTAATCAATGCCACCTCATTATGTTAGGTAAGGAAAGGGGTTTATTATTTGAGACTGTTGTTTTGATCGCCTTTCTAAGAGAAAATCGACAAGTATTTCAAAACCCCATTAACGAGAAACAAAAACGTGCACTGTATGCCAAAAAACTCAAACTAGTCCAAAATGAAAGTGATGCATTGACTTATATTTACATTTACAGAAGATGTATAGATGAAAACTTTAGTCCCGATTGGTGCAAAGATAATTACGTTCAGCTTGATGTGCTACAGAGTATCCATAGGACTGTAAATGAAATCTGTCTAGTTATCAGACGCTGTCTGGGGTTGATAGTTATCCAAGAGTTTTCATCCAGCAAAATGTTTTGCACAGATTTTGTGAATCTTTTATTTGACGGATTTCATCATAACCTCTGCGTCTACACGGGACATAGAAAAAGTGGATATCGCGTTTTGTCCTCTTCTTCTCTGGCTCACGTCAATACCTTTTCTGTCTTGAGCGAGAGCGAAAATTTACCACAGTTTCTCATTTATGATCAACTGGTATCCCTCAACAGAAACATCCTAATTCACGCGACTGCCATACCTACTGAAGTGGTCCTCAGAGGCCTTGAGGAAGGTTTGTTGGATTATGACTATTCGGATATTTTTGAAAAAAATCTGGTGTGCCGGTCAATCGAACATATTGGAGACGATCTCATGAAAAAACAACTCCTCGGAAGTGATGGTAAAAAAGTGGCTGAAATAGTAAAACAGCTGAAAAGCGAGACGGGTAGTGATTTGATTTTTCTCGAGCCATCTCTCGAGAAAGGGCGAGTCGATGTATTGGCAATGCCTGAACACATTGATTATACCTATTGTGCCATTGAAGATATCCTGGGTGCGAGTTTAGATGATGTGGTCAACGAGCAACAAGTTGAAATTTTGGAGTTAAAGAAAGGGAACAACAGCATCTATGTTGAAATGAACTGTGCTAAAGGTGCTGTAGCAACAACAGTCCAAGTTTCTTCTCACAAGCAGCATGCTAGTTCTCAACATCCATCTACATCTACAGAAACAGATGTCGACACTCGAGATAATACTTTTGCTCCATTTCATATTTATATTTCTTGGGTGAGACGTTCGTGCAGTGGACAAGGTTGGGTGAATTTCTGCAATTCATCCAATTTTATGCCTGCTCGCAAAATGGCTTTAAAGTATGTAAGAATGATGGGGTCTGAAGTGTTTTTTCGAGTGAGTAAAAAGCAAAATAACCAGTTGATTCTCTCAGATTTACCCCCTGAAACTAGAGTTTCCAATCTTCAAAGGGAAATAGAACTGCTTTTACCCGATTTAAAAGTGGAAAGTGTGGATTTGGAGTACGAAAAACCGTATGAAACATCAGACAAAGACAGGGATAACATTAAGTTTGCTATAAATGAAAAACTAAGAGAGTTTGAACTACTTGCAGAGTGCGATGTCACCATTTTAGAGGCCAAGTCCACTGACATTAATATGACGACCCGTATAAAAACATACAACTCGGTTTTGCTTGATTTTATTTCTGAAACAATTATATCCGTCCTGTCAGAAAAGAATAAACACATGACTGAAGTGACGTATTGTGCAGCTATAAGGTGCGACATAAAAATATGCAAGGCCTTACAACCTCGGTTTGTTTCTGAACTGAATCAACTGAAGTTTGACTTGGAAAGTGATGCGAATTCTAATCAAAAATTTCAATTCAGAATTTCTAAAGAAAGTGACGAGGTCGGCATCGTCGAGCTGTCTGCAAGGAATTCTAACGTTTTGGTGTTTTTGTACCGAATTGTTAATGCTTTGTTGGAAGGAGAAATACTCGAACTGAAATACTTTCAAGGTTTCCACAATCTTTTCTATCACGGAGGACATGTTTGGCTCCGGTGTTTGGAGCGAGCTGAAAATGTCTTGATTGTTGAAGACCCCCAGCTGAAGTTATTGAAACTCTATGGTTCGCTCGAAGAGTGTGAATGCGCCAAGTACCAAATCATGAAGTTTCTGGAAGATGCAGAGAGTGATGTCATGCGGAAAATTCCTCTGGGGAGGGGAAATCAGAACCTTCTTTTGAAAGCTGTTATAAAAGAATATGGAGTGCATCTGGAAACGTTCATTGAAAGCTTCGAACTGAAAACTGCATTACTGGATATCAAGGCTTGTGAGCTTCTGCTCCGTGGAAACAAAGACAATGTAGAAAAGGTTAGTGATGTAAATTTTCTGTTGCATGTTGCATTATATTTAAATAACAGTATCTTTTCTTCAGTTAAGGTAACTGAGACAACAAAATTCAGTTTCAAGTCTGTTTTTGAGTTTGTGCATTTGGCTTTCATCTTGCTCAATGAATTTGAAAATTAAAAAATAAAATTAAGTATTTTTAAACTTAAAATTAAAATGGATTAAAATACTCAGCAAAATTAAAACCTATAGAGAAGATATGAACTTAAAAAATAGACATTTCACATAATTTATGTCTACACGAATGCAAAAATAATTATGCCTTGGTCATTTGGGGAGGGGGGCATTACACTGTATTTCTACCATATTGTTGTGGGTGTAAAATGTAATGTTATAAATAAGAAAATTTTAAAAATCTTTCTATGGTAATGTTAACACATCAAAATTACATTAGCATAGGAGAAAATTTTAAATAAAGATTTATTTGACATTTAAATACTTTTTTCATGTTACCAACAGTCCAAAATATTTAATAATATGCCCCTTTACTTTTTAAAATCAGTTAAAATTCATATCTTAGTATATGCAAGTAAAGTTAAATTTAAAAAAAAGAAAGCTGTCCTAAATTGAAGTTTTGTCCCATTTCATATTAAAAGAAAGAAATTTGACAATTTAATGTAACTCACTTGTACAACTCTTCTTCCAGGCTGAAAATAAAATCCAAAATTTGACTGATGAATTAAATATTGATGCACCAGCTGAGGATCCAAACCAGGAGACTTGTCCAGTATGCTTTTGTCCAGCCATTGACTTAACATTCCGATTGCAGCATTGTGGTCATTTGTATTGCCTGATGTGTGTTCAAGCATTGCTGGAAAAGGCTGAATTTCCACTCCGATGTTGTTTAGAGGTTAGTATATCCAATCCTTGGTACCTAGAAAAACATATTTGACTTTTACAGTTATTACTAATGCTTCATCAGTCTTCGGGTGGCTATGAGGCTATTATCACAAGAAATATTTAAAGATTAATTTATATGTTTTGTATAAAATTCTGTGTCAATTGAACCTTTATGAAACAAGTGCTTATAAGGGAAAAGGAGCATAGTTGCCTGTATATTTAGTTAGATAGAGAATTGGTCAAGATCAGGGGTCTCTAAAATATGGCAATGGCATTGGCCAAAACTGGCCCTTAAGCCAAGAGCTGATCTAGGGGGTGACCCCTCCTAAAGGATAAAAATTCACTGGATAAATTATTTATGAAGAGAAATTTTAAATAAACCAGATTTTTGAAGCATTTTATTTTTAGCTCTATGGCTAAAATATATAATATCCTTAAATATTTTAAACATGTTTTAAATATTTATGACCCCTCACAGAAGTCAAACCTGGATCTGCTGCATTCAGCTCCTACAATGTGAGCTGTAGTAGCTGACTAGATTTTTCTGGCATTCAACTTGGCTATTTTATACCAAATTTTCAGTCGGCGTTCAGCATGAAAATTTTAGGGAGAGAATTTTCAGAAAATTTTTACCTGCGTTTTTATTTTATTTTAACAAGCATTGTGTGACTTTTGCTCTAATTTGTTTTTAATAATTAACAGGTTTAAGAAATATTTCAATTTTATTCCAACTTCAAAACAAAAGAAATTTTGTGTTAAAAATAATGTAATTTTTAATTGCTGTTTTGTTTAAAAATTGGTTACTTTCACTACACACAAATTACAACAAAAACTCTTTTAATTTAATTTAGTTGACAAAGACATCTTTGAAATTCATACATATTTTATTTTTCAGAATTGTTCGAAAGATATCACCCTCACTGATATAAGAAAAATCCTCACAGATGACCATAAGAAAACCACTTTGTTCGAGAAAAGCTTAAAAGAATACCAAGAAAAGAATCGGGAAAATATTGCATTTTGTCCGGCTCCTGACTGCCCCATGTTTTTCTACAAAAAAGATATTTCTGCTGACAAAGTCACTTGTCCCCTCTGCAAAAATGATGTGTGCATAAAGTAAGTATGAAAAAAAAAGACTTGTCTCACTTTCATTCTTATTTATGTTCTAATTGTAAGATGCATGTTGACATTTCTACTCATCTTAAAATCAGTAGCTATTTATGACTACTAGTTTTCATAGTAAGCTAAGATATTATCACTCAATGAGAAACAGATAACATTTAAATGTTATCTTAAGCTCTCCTGTGTACCATAAAATTAAAAAGATCTAGCTCTGAAGCAATGAAAATTTCAGTTATTGGGAAAATAACATTTTTCTCTTTGTGATTAAATTGAGAATTATAGTTGTTTTAGTTACTTTTCATGTGTAATTAATTCTGAAAAGCTATTTCTACTTACATAAATCATCTTCAAAAATCAAAATTTCTTCATCCATTATCTTTGATTTTACCATGAAATAAATCCAATTGAAAATAAGACTTAACTACCTACTATTTCAATGAACTGATTTTTTATCATTTGTATTGAATACTGTAATAAAGATCAAAATCCAGTTGTCTGCAATTTCATGAAGGTTTATTATTATCACTATGCATTCATTTGGTCAACTGTTATTATATAGAATCCCACAAAAACATGACCAAGTTCTTAGATTAAAACAAACTAAAACTTAGCTTGCATATATTTTAATTTTTCTGTACAGTACCTATTGAACCAAAAAAAAAATAGTTACATACCATTTACTCTGATAACTTCATTTAATGAATTAAGCTGTTTTTCATGCTGAATATGTTATTTATTATTTGATACAATTAATTCAAAGCTTGTATCCATTCTGTATCTGATTTATTTAAACAGACTAACCATTTTGTAAATTCATCTTTTTGTCTAATTCATACAATCTTTTCTTTTAACTTTTTAAAATTTCATAATTCAAATAATTACATGAATTCTTTGTCAAAAATTTCATTTTTCAAGTAAGTATAACATTGATGTTTAAAACTTTGCAATGTGTATAAAATTATGGAATTAGTTGTTAATAAATAAGAGAAATTGAAAATTAAGTTCATTCTGCAGTCCTGTGTATGTGAAATAACTTTCTTAAAATATGAAATAATGATCAGATAAACAGATATCCAAAAGTAATGATTTTCAGGATATTTGTATTTTCCATCATTTCATTGAAATTGTTAACCAGTGGGGGAAATCAGATGTTAGTGGTTACATTTTTGCTTGAACAAACTATTTATTTTAATCTTGTTTTAGAAAAATAAAACAAATACAGTAAACCCTCTTTACAACGACTGGTTAGAAAATTACCCATTGCTTTTTTCATACTGCTAATTTGATTCAATATAACATCTTTTGTTAAAACGACTGTAAATTGGCAGGGTCTCTCTATGATATTTAAATTTCTTAAGCTCTGAACAACTAAATTGTTTTCTTGAAAGGGGGAAATGGTTGGGTAACTTTACAAGAGGTAAACTTTTATTCAAAGTAATATGATTTCAAGTGTTTGATTGATGAATGGACTTGTGCACTTTAGTTATTAGAAATTTCAGTGCACACACACGTATATGAAATTCTTCTCACTCTCAAGTAAAATATTTCTTTACAGATGCAATGTTTTGTATCATGGAGGCTTTTCATGTGATATGTATCAGAACTCTAAGAATGATCCTGACTATTCATTCAAGGTAAACCTTTGTAATATGTGTTTGTATTACTATCCCTTTCATTTGGCCATTAAAATTCTTTAAAAAAAAATTCAATAATAATAATTTAATCATAGAGCATTCGCACATGACGTCACAGGCTTGGATGACAGACAGTATGATGGAAAACTATAGGATGCACATCGTTTATTTGTTTACTTTTGATGTGAATTTTGAAAAATAAGGATGTTTTATGTTTTTCTCCAAAGTTTACTTTAAAGTAACCTTTATTTACTCTAAAATGGCATCTCTGCATATTATAAGTCATTCAATAATACTACATTTTATATTTAGCAGTGTTCTAATTGCTGAAACCATTTCTGCCAGTGTTCTAATTGGAAGTACCATTTGCAATGCTACTAACATATTTTAAAATTCTTAATTATTTATTAATTATTCAATATTTAGTTTCAGTAGCATATTATAAGTATTTTACAGATGTATTGGACTCGCATATTGTTCTAACAAATGTAAACAAAAACATGTCACCTCGTAATAAGTCTTTTTCTAAATTTAGCTTACCATTAAAACACAAAAACTTATGCACTTACCTTCAATAACTATTATTCTTTCGTTCCGGTCTTTAACCGAGCCTAAAGAATCTTTTTAAATGAACTTTTTTTATAAAAACTTAATGCAGCGCATATTCTCTATGGGAGCCTAATGTTAAAGAAAAGTTGTCTATCCTCCAAGCCAGCTTGATCACGTGATCGGAGACACGTGATTGAAAATGCTCTATAGTCAAATAAAATTTCTTTTCAAAAGATTGGTCTTGTTTCTATGAGAAACAAATATTGGTTAAAATTCAAAGTGATATATGCCTACTAGCTTTAGTATTATATAATTAATATGTGTTTCTCAGTCATATAGAAATATACTTAAGTCACTTTAATTGCTATTTATGCCACAAAAAACTTGGTTTTCCTGCCACTACAGATTATTGATAGCATAGTAGACTTTAAATACCAGTAAAAATCTTGCTTTAGGTTTCACTATTTTTTTATTTTCTCCTAAAAAGTTTTTTTTAAAAAACATTTAATGTTTGTTACAGGTTTGGCAAAAATCTAAGGCATGTAAACAGTGTCCAAGATGTAAAACTGCAATTGAAAAAATATCAGGCTGTAACAGAATGAACTGTTCATCATGTAAGGGAACATTTTGTTGGATATGTGTTAAGGAGTTCCCCAGCGAAAAAGAAGTATACAATCACATTCACAGCGTGCATCGAGGAAAGTTATTTGTGGAAAATTAAATTATTTTTTAAGATATACAAATTTATTAAAAGGTAGCACTTGGCTGTAAATGGAATGTTGCCTTTTTTAAGATTTATTTTATATGCTTACAAATTTATGAATCTGGAATTTATTTTACAATGAAATTAAAATGAGTGTTTTAAAGATTGATGTCAACATTTCCCATTACTAAAATAATGATCTAGTGGACTGCCTATCACTAAGTTTTCTTCAAGTTATTTTATTTTTCAGTTTTAAGTCATTCAATAAAACTAACTGGTTAAATGTGGCCAAGCTGTTTTGTACATAACCGATATAAATACACTGCTATATCAATGACAACCATATAAGTTTGGCGATATTTTAAAATTTGGCATCTAAAGCAGCTTGGCGATAACGATATTTAACGAGATGGTTAACGGAATTGGAACCAGCCATGATAGGCATATAGTAAATCGTATAGCTTTTAGTGTTAAGCACAAAATAAAACTAACAAGTGTGTTCAACTTATTTATTCTAAAAAAAGAAAATCCATTGGAAAATATTTGTCAATATACATAATTTACAGAATTTTATACCATAGTGATGAACTATAAATAACACTTAACTACAAAACAGCTCACAATTTTACTGCATTATAAAACTTACAATTATGGATTCTAAAACCCATAGCATACTGGTAGCCAAAGCATTAGTATCAAAATTTTTACTGCAGTAAATTTTCATACAAACATAAATGCTAAAAAAAATGTTTTAAAAATTAAATAACTGATAAGTATCAAAATAAAGTTCTTTAGAACATTAAAGATCCATTAAGAGTTTGTTTCAAATCAATCGTAGAACCAATGAACTTCCTTAGTTAATTCAAAATGCTTTCAAACAGTGCATTAATAGAGCAAATAATAATAAAAAACTTAATCTTTTCAAATGATGATATCAACATCATTACAAGCAATATCAATATTTATATCCATTACTAATTGTAAAAAAAAATTATGATTATAATTTGATTTGCTATTATAAAAGAAATCAAAGTATCAAAAAATTACTTCATTTGTAAAAAACCAAAGTATAAAAATGCATATCAAAGCAAGAAATTATTAAAAGTGTAATAAATAAAAATTGACATAAAACAATACTGATTAATGGCAAACATGGAAAACTATTATGAGCATGAAGTTCTACTATCAACAATAAAACGACAAATGCCGTATATGCATATATACAAAATTTTACAGACTTAATGTACATAAAATAAAGCTCTTCTTCATTTTTAAAATCAACAGGATATCTATTTCAATAGCAAAACAATTTTTGAAAACCCTTAGCCGCACCAAAATGTAAATTGATGTGAGCCTTAAAGATAAGTTAATTAAAATCTTTAATAGGCACCGTTTATATTGATTTAGTTCATTGAAATCCAAGTATTTAAAACTACCACAAAGGTATTATAATTTATTTATCACTATTCTTTATATATTTGATTTTTATATAGCAGAAGAAAATCTGCTCTTTAGGTAAAGTTGCATAGAACAATTAATGTTTCAAATTAAAATGAAAATACTCCAATTAAAAATTTTTCAAAGGCTTTAAATTAACCAATAAAAACTTACGAGTTTCCAAAATTAACAATAAACGTGATTTTAAATGTAAAATAATCACAATTCATAACATTTTGTCCGGTAAAAATACCAAACTTCATGATTTGATGTAACAATTCTTCAGACTACGGTTAGTGGAATACTGTTGTAGCAGGTAAACTTTTTGGAAAGCAAAAGAGAGGACATTAAAAAAGTCTAATGCTTATTTTAAAAAGCCAGAGTTGCTTCATACCTGCAGTTTTACAGTTGTCTACATACTTGTAAAAAAAACTTGAGATGGAAATGCCCATCTTTTATGTAGAAGTATCTTTGTAGAGTCGATTACGATTTTTAAAAAAACCTTGGGCTTATTCCATCATTTATGGATTTGCAATCTCTAAGAAGCAGAATACTATCTAAAGTGTCTGATGAATAGCTTAAGATTCTCAATGTTGATCTGTAGTTCCCTAGCTTGGGAATCCAAGAGCTTCTTTTCTTGCATTAACTCCTATAAGAATGTCAGTCTTTTATTAAAATGCAAATACATACTTGATATTTATGCAAGAAACAGTTTATTTTTTATCTTTTTAAAATGAAGGTATTAGGTGCTTTTAACACTGATAGTGAAATTTTGTAGGATCTGTATAGTATGTAATATTTGTTTACTACTCGTAGTTTAAAATCTTTTCAATGTTAACAGGCTATAAGCTATTTATTGTTAACAGATTAGCATATTAACTTTTGAAGAAAAAATCAAATTTTTATAAATAATAATGAGACAAAAATTGAATTTTGCAAACTAACAAAATGTCACAAATAGTTAAAAAAGTAGATCAATATTTGACAAATGCTAAAATAAGCATATTTACCTCAGTTTTCCTTGAAATGCAATCCATTTCAAGATATGATTCATCGTATGTTGTTTTCAACTTCTGACAACTTTCTAACAGGAATTTCTTTTCAACATTTTGCTCTGAAAGAAAAATGTCAATTGATTTTCTGTAAAAATAAATATATCAGAAATGAATATAAAAAAAGAACGTTTGATCATGGGTGCCACTCTTCCATCCCCGGGACAGAATTCCGTCATTTTAAAATTTCAATGAACGGAATTCCATCCCAGGTATATATCGAAACGCAAAATTAGTACTAAATTCCATAACTACATTGCACATTTGGTTCAATTCCCTTAACGTTCCTGATAAATATTGCCATGCTTTTGAGAATGCCATACATTCAAATATCAACATTTTAAAATTTTTATTGAAAATATGAATAGTTTTTTATCTATATAAACATTTTAATCTGAGTCTAAAATTGTTTTAGCAATACATTACTAATTATAACAGAAAGGCTTTCACGGCCGGATGTATTCGAAGTTAAAGTTTCCGGGCTTGGTTGCCGTGGTCTCGATGTTAAAAACTTGGACGTTTCACCCAAAACTGTGTTGGGCATCATCAGCTGTTTTTTTACGTTACGTGGTTGGTTACGTGAGAGAAAAAACAGCTGATGATGCCCAACACAGTTTTGGGTGAAACGTCCGAGTTTTTAACATCAAGACCACGGCAACCAAGCCCGGAAACTTTTACTTCGAATACATTACTACTTTTTTGGTATCCAAAAGAGCATAGCGGTATTTAGCGGGAACATTAACGGAATTGAACCGCACATTTTGACCACAAGTAACATGGTTTTACTCACATACAGCTTTATCTTGATTTAGAATTTAAGGAACTATAATTGTTCATGATATTTTATGAATTTTCATGCAATTAAAAAAAATTGCTGGACTGGATGAAAAAGATCAATACGATACTTTTAAGTTCCGTCTTGCAAATTTTGAAAAGTGGCCCCCATGCATTTGATGTATGACTTAGCAGAAAGCATACAATATTAACTCCAAGATTACATTTTATTTGAATTTTTTACCCCTTATTTTTGTTTCAAATTAATATTTTTGTAGATTTGTAAATAGTAGCAAGATCAAGCTTAGCCACATGTGTTACAAAATATAAGATAACACAGAAATTTTAAGACTAATTTAAAATCATGATAGATTTAGTTGAATAGACAAAAATAACTTAAAAATTATATAATACACTTAAAAATTATAAATTTCTGAAAATGTAAGTAACATTGATGAACTGCAATAAAATTATGTTTTGTTTCCATTAAAATATTTAAAAAAACTTCTTAATTTTTTGGTTCAAAATTCTGTGTCAAACCTGTAGTAAAGCTTAAGGGAGAAGTAAAACAGAGCAGCAAACAAAGTAATGAAACTATGGAAATAATACAGATACCCCATATACCAAACATTTTTTTTCTTCCAATTTCAATCTTAGATATATAAATGAACCGAACCTCCTTTGACCATTGGGTTTTAAAAAAAAGCCAAATTACTCTATTTTAGAGTAAAATGAGACTGGAATTTTAGTTAAAAGTAAAAATTGAAAGGACAGGAACACCTAATGCAATCACAGTGAGTTTTTGGCTTCATCCAAATTTGCTCTTACCTGAAATATGGCACTCGTAAGACTCCATGATAGCTTCAATGCCAGGCCATTTGAGAGGCAGCCTAAACTCTCCGGGAGACCAATCTAGTCTTTCAGACACTGAAGACATACTACTTGATGGAGATTTCTGAAGTGATGTTTCCAGGGGAACAATATATGAAGTCGTCTTCTTTTCTGCTGAAACAAAGAGGGTGTTACAAAAAATATCAAATAATGAGCAATTAAGTCTTGGGAAAATAAATTATTATCTTTAACAAAAACATTTGCCAGTAATGTTCTGTCAGTATTGGACTTGGTAGAAATGACTCCCTTTGAAATATCAGCAACACAACCTGGTATTGCTGGCCCTAATATAAATTCTCTAACATCAATTTAGGCACTAGTATTAACGACAAGCTAACTCCAACAGCTTTACATTCGAGTTCAGTAAGCTCATTGTATCATCAAGTGCCTCAATTTTATCATAAAAAAGAGTAACATCTTACAATATTTATTTTTAGTTTTATTTTATTCGAATGAATTTTTTTTTAACAGTTAAAAAATCCTATATGATGTCCAACATTTATCAGTATTTTGCAATATTGGCCAATCTTGTTACAACATGGTTCTATGTTTCTGTGTGGTAGTTTTACCCATCTAAATCAACTCAAGTTTGACACAAATCCAAATTGTATTTACATTTGTTATGAAACTTTAAATAAATTCTTTTCTATTTTAGACACACAAAAGACACTGGTAATTTTCTAGGATACTTTTGTAGTTAACTAGACCACCCTGAATGATAAAAACAGAGGTTTTAACAATTCCTCACCTAATTGCATCTGAGTTGTTTGCAAAACGGAATTGTGAAACTCTTGGGCAAATTCTTTGTTCAGCTGCCTCACTCTGGGATCTTTGGCTGCAACTACGGCTGCACTCTTTTCTGGAGTTGCATCTGAGGCAGGAGGCATTACTTGATAAGTTGGAATGAGGGGTGGAACGGGAAGAGACACTGGAAATAAATTTAAAAGTTAGATATTAGAAAGCACAAGCACATTTCATAGCTGGATAAGTTGAACATCATGAAAAACACGTCATAAACTATTTCAAGGTGGCCACAGAAAACTTATTTCAAAATTCCCTGATAATTCCAGGTTTTCCCTGATATTTTATAAATATAATAAATTCTAATTTTCTAGAAAACGGGTGAATGACTGTATAAATCGGAAAAATATGAGAAAGAAGTTATACAAATGAGATTATTTCCAGACCTTTATCACAAAGGAACCCTTTCTTTGAACATTTGCTGTGCAACCACATTTATTTTGTAGGAAGGTGAATGGAAATACATATTTAAAGACTTGAAAATAGGGAAAATATTGAATTTATCTTCAAAATAGGCAGATTTCAAAATTTCCCTGATTACTGTTATCACATTAACTTGGAATACTGTTAAAACTTACCAGTTCTCATGGGTGGTTTCATAAAAGAGGACAGCCTTTGAACAGATGAAACTATTGGCTTAGATTCTTTTGATGATCCTTCTTTTTTGATATCTGTAAGCTCAGGTAAGTTGCTCGGAACAGTATCATTTGGGGTAAGGTTGGGTTTTTTGGCAGGATCAGGCTTTGGATCATCTGCAGGCATAGTGTAATCTGGGAGATAAAAATGTCATTAAAAACGGATTAAACGGTACAAAACAGGACACAATTAAATTCAATAATGCAAATTTATTTCCATCAAGTTCATTGGAAGGGAATTAATTTCTAACAAATAGTAACTGATATGAAAAGTTATTGTTACAAAAGAGATTTTTACATTAAAAATTTCTTAACTGTGGTTTTTTTGTTGTTGAAATTTTGGCATTTTTTGTAGCAATCTTTTGGCATTTTCAAAAGATAACAGGATTTTGAAAAAATTTGATGGATTGGTTAATATGGAATTTCAGATTATTACAGTGAATGAAGTTGTAAAAAGTCTCAATTCATTACCTCGTTTGCCTAGTTGGGATCCTTGAAGTTCTAAGCATCTTTGACTTGGTTTTAAAATTCCAAATCTTCTGAGCTTCTCATCTTGACATATTTTTCTAACCTTTTCTTTTTCTAAATGAAAAGTTATTCTGTTATTACATAAACAATAGTCTCCCTTTAATTTACCTCATTCCCATGAAAGTTATTTGAATGCAATTTCAAATTGAAACTATCAAATACATTTACACAATTCAGTAGTGTTCGGCAACTAGTGGTAAAAAAATAGTTAACTACCAACTACTAACTAGTCTGGGAAATTGTAGTTGTAACTAGTAGTTAACTATTTTTTCCCGGGACTAGTTGCAACTAGTAGTTAACTATTTCCCAAAGTAGTTAACTACTAGCTAACTAGTCTGTTTAATTTCATAACCTACTTTTTGGCAAAATTCTTATACATCTTTCTTATCTATATCACAAAAAACGTTTATACTTCGAGCAAAAATGGTCTATTTCTGGTTATGGTATTTGAGTACTCTACCTTTGATAAAAATCTTAAATGTCGTTATAAATTTTAAAAAACATTTTTTAGAAGTAGTTGAAAATTTGAAAGTAGTTTTAACTAGTAGTTGATAAAAAAAGTAGTGAAACTAATAGTTGAACTACTTTAAACTAAAAGTAGTTAAACTACTAGTTTACTACTAGTTGATCGGTAGTTAACTACTAGTTGCAACTAGTTCTAGTTAACTAGTGCCGAACACTACAATTGAGCTTAGTTATTTGCAAGTTTCAAGTTATGCTTAATTTTAAACATCCACCAAAGAAATGCATAGGAAAGCTGAATTAATACCTGTCTTTTGCTCAGGGGGTAAGTACGTCAATCCTAAAGACTTCAAAAACTCAGTTCTTGATTGGAAGTCTTCAGTCAAGCATAGTCGGTCAGACAGTTCCAATAAATGCTTCGGATCATATTCTAAAAGATCTTCGACTGGAGATTCATTCTCAACAGGGCTAGGGCTCTTTTCTCTCAGCAGTTTGTGGCGCCTTATGCTTTTTGATAGTTCTATATCTGAAGAGTTCAAAGAATGTGTTAGTACAGTAGCAAACTATGGATATAAAATGAATCGTAAAAAAGAAATGGAAACTCGAAGCTTACCAAATTTTTTGGAATGAGTAACAAGGTCGAACTTTGAGAGGAATTTTGTTTTCTGAAACAAGAAATGAAAGTTATGAAATGCCATCTCAGTCAATATTTAGATCAGGTGCAAATCTCACCTATAGGACTTTATTGATGACATTTTACAAATAGTAACACAAAAATTAAAAGCAACACATCCAATTGAGATTCTTTAATATGTTTTTATTTTGATAATTTTATGATAAAACTTGACTCTTGTGCCCAGCTAATCCTAAAAATACCCATAAACATTGTATTATTTTAATCTTTTTTTTATTTAGTGTAAATAATTTAATTTAAAAACTAATAGCTAATTAAGAAGTGAAGCATTTTTTTAGCTTAAAGTTAATTAGGTTTTTTTAAAAATAAGTTCCCAACTTTTAAAAATGAAAGTTTTGTACTAAAACAGGTAGGGATTGATCAATTGTTTACATAACTAGAAGAGTGGTTAACAATTTGCAGACAAGAGTAGAGGGGCTTAAAAACATGCTTGCATAATAACAAGATAAAATGGAAGAACAAAGCGTCTTTTTTATTATTAAAAGTACAATAGTTAACAACTTTGATCCCTTCTTCAGCAACATCGCTGACAAAGGGGATCAAAGTTATCCCCGAAACAATTGTATGTACAATTGTACAATACAATTGTAAACAACTACAATTGTACAATTGTAGTTGTTTTTATATGTACAAATAAATGTTATTCTTCCATTTTATCTTGTTATCAACTTTGCACAGTGGAATTTAATCTTATGCTTACATAATATTCAAACAGCCCCTGAGAAATGCGAAATGCTACAAACATACATAAAAAAATAACAGGAAATTGTATAAATTACTAACCTTTGGATCCGGTTCCAGTTTTACAGGGGACACACTGCGAATCGAAAGAAGCCGCTTGAGCTGCCGAGAATCCTCTTCGTCGGACTCGATTCCGGACTCGTCACTTTCGACTAACAGCCCCTCCGCCCTTTTCTTCCTAAGCTTTGCCTCCCTTGCATCCAGTATACTGACCACTCTCTGAGGAGGTTCTTCGTCAACCGGACGCATTTCGTTCTCGTACGACGTCGGAATCGGATGCTCTTGCAACAACGTCCTAGGTGGCTGCTCCTTGGGTTTGAACCCTTGATGGTGGTAGGCGTTCGGATCCGACTGGTAGAAGTAGGAAGGATTGAACTGGTGTACTTCGCTACTTAAGCTCTGCTGGAGTGGTTTCTCGCCGCCGGAGACTTTGGATGGATAGGTTTCTTGTTGTAGAGAGAACAGCTTCCTGAATTCGGAGTCTGCTGCGGTCTTATTACTTTGAGTTTCCGGGGGAGTGTTGTGGAGGAACTTGGGGGGCTTGTCGCCGTAGTCGTAGTTCCCTCCAAATTTGGTGTTGGAGGAGGGGATGGTTTCGCGCGAGTAGATTCCGTTGATCTTGGAGTTGATGAGGGCCCCCATGCTGAAGGTGCGGGTTTCGATGTTGTCCTGGTTCCGACCGTCTTGTTCAGTGAAGTACAGGGTCGGTTGCTTGGGGCGGGAGGGAGCGGGCGAGCTTCTGTCGGATGTGTCCATGCTGACGGGTGGTTTTTGTTCTTTTTCCTGTAATAATGAAGGAAATGTTTGAGTCGGTGTGAAAAATTAATTATAATGTGCATATCGATAAACAAATTAAAATTAAAATCAAGAAGTTACTTATACAACAATCTGCTTTAAGGACTTATGTGTCAAACTAGTACATTTAACGGCCGTATTCTCTGGTAACTTGACCGGTGGTTAAACGGCAGTCTAACTTCTGATTGGTAATTAAAGAAGTAAAACCAGTTCTCTGCCAACCGGAGGTTTGAATCCTGGTTAACCACTGGTCACGTTTCTGGTGAATACAGCCGTAAGTTTTTGATAAAAGCACGGCAAAAAACCAAATGGACCCTTTTAGCAGATCTGAAATTTTCATACTAGGGGGAAACACTAATCTTCTGGTTATTATGGATTTACCAGTGAAAGCAACAAATTTTCCAATAAATTTCCCCCAAAAATCAATTATCAATATAAAAAACAATCAAAATGTATTAAGTAGTTGTGCTTTTAATACTGTTATATTGTTTTGTGTAATTTGTAAGTTATCATTACTGGAGTCCAATTATTGATATTTAAGCTCAGCTAATCCAAGTACCAATTTGAATTTCTTTTACACAAGGTTTTACAAAATGCCAATAAATAGATATACAAGAACAGCAATAAACATTTTTACATTCCTATATACACAAGCTCAGAAATATGTTTTGAAACATTTTACATAAAAACAATCGAAAATTTCAGAATAATCAACAGAATAGATTAATATAATCAAGAGAAACGCAGCTCAATAATATGTAAACACAGACATTTTTCCAAACATTAACAAAACAAAACTAAATTAAACTATCTTAAAAAAAATGCAAAAATTAACACTTTCCAAAACTCCGCTAAATAATTAAAAAATATTTACCACATTCATAGGTGGATGTGGATAGTGCATTCTATAGGATAAATTGGGATCATTCTCCTTCCTATAGCTTTGATGATTGTTTTTTCTCGGAGGCAACTGTCCATTGACAGCGCTACCAGGGTGCCTGGAATGCCTGTAGTCTTCTTTGTGAGCCAAATGGTTTTCTACATGTGTGAGGGATGTGGCCAAGTTCAAAGGGGTGGTGGTAGACACGGGGGGAGGGGAGATGCTTCTTTGATAATCACGGGGTGTTCCGTGTGTTATCGAACCCATTAAACCTAGGAGAGAAATGGAGGAGTTATGAAATGAATTGAGTAGATTGTTGAAATTAGTAATAAGTAAAAACCAGCATAAGTAGTAACATTATAAACCAGCCTTCACATAACCAGATCACTGTTTTAACCAGCTGTTCTTAATTAAGTGCAAAAAATGGCTAAAGTACACAGAAATTTGTGGAATTATGAGCTTTCATCAGAAAACAAAATGACTGAATTTCATCAAACATTACATCCCTTGACTACTATCAAAGGTAATGTATAAATTAAAATACAAAATACCAAACCCTGAAATTTGTTAAATTAAACTTTTGAATTTTATTTAATTATCCAGGCATGGTAAACTCTTATCACACATATACCACGGCTACCTAGACTCATCTCATAAGGCCAGAGAAACTCTTAACTGATTGCTCAACTCAACTTTACTCTGAATTAAATTCTGTACCTCAGAACCAAAAGGTTCAATTGATTAGTTTCTCCAGGAAAGAAAAAAAATCTGAAATGTTAAATTAATTTAAAATTTTTGAAGTTATAAAAGTTTGAAATTACTTAAATTAATTTCATAAAAGTTGATTAAATAATTGCTTCAAAAATTTGAATGAAAACTTAAATTTAATTCTTTTCTTCTTTTCTGGAGAAATTAAGTGATAGGATCTTTGGCTTTTGACCTAAAACTTTAATGAAACTTCAAATAGTATTAGAAAAGTGATTTTTAATTAAAGAAAAACAATTACTTTAATTGAAATTGGTTACCTTAACAGTTCAATTAAAAATCACCCCACTAATAATATTTGAAATGCTTTGAAAATTTTATCAGAATGAACTTTAACAATTTAATTTAATTTAGAGTGAAGTAGAGTTGAATATCCCACATCCCAATTTTAGGCTTCTCTGACCTTATGAGTCTAGGAAGCCATGCTTGTACCCCTTGGTTTCTCACCCACATAGCTTTAGTCACCCATGTTATATGTAGTTCAAGCATGCTTTAGGCATTCAAAAATGTAACTACTTTTACAACACAAAAAATTTGATAAAATTACCTTTGTCTTCATTATTAACATCTTGCCTACTGGGAGGATGGTGCTGACTTAGAGGGCTTTGTCTCATATGAGCTCGTTCTTTTCTCATGTATTCTGCTTCGCGTTCGCGGGATTCGGCTTCCTCCTGCTCCAAATGCCTTTCATGCTCGCGATACAACTCCATTTCTCGCTTTCTAACTTGATTCTTTTCACTCATGCTGTCTTCTTCGTGGTTATATCTATTAAAATAGAAAAGATTAGAGAAAAATTCTTCTCTTAATAACTTTGAGCTTCTAAATGTAATACACTTTTATTGAATAATTAAGTAGGAAAACAGCATAATCTAGAATTTAAAAAACTCAAAACTTTGTGTAAGTTATAAAATTGCTTTTTCTGTAAAATGCATGAGTTTTTGGATAAGCTTAAAAAAATGCTACATAATTAGTCTTAAAACACAAACATAAAATGAATAAAAGAAACTCAAGTATGAATGTACTCTCCCAAAATTTAGATTATTTGTTAACTTAAAAGTAGTTAGTATAATTTCAATATTCAAAATCTATCATAAGCATAAAGGGTAAAAATTAGAACGCTCATCTTTCCTTCTACATTTCTTAAGTACTTAAGAACCATAGTTGACTGCAAAGTATATTTGAAGTGTGTATTATTATTAAATTTTTGTTAATCAGTGATTGTGGTTATCACAACATGCTTCTGGGGGAAAATCTGTAGCTATAAGTTAGAGCAATATGGTAGTCAAATTCACCCTACTGCTTACTATAGGGCATTTCAGCTTTTTTAGGTGGGCTGTAAGAATTTTGTCCAATTTTATATAGTTGGACTTCTTAAGAACATAGAAAGACATTTTTTGAACTCAGAGTAACTACCTACACTCATTACAATTTAAATGTCTAAAAATATACTGTTTGTATTGTGTGCACAAAAATTTGCATCACATAAATGAAACTAAATTGCAAAGCTTAGCAAATGTCTAACATAAAGTATTTGGTAAGTAATTAACTTGTTGTAATCCTACTTTATAAATAAAATAAAGCTATGCTAAGTAGCTTCCATACTTTACTGTGGAACCAAAACTTTACTACTGCTAACAAAGATACAAAAATTAACAGATTAGGTATGAAAAGGATGGCTACACCCTAAACTTGAATGCCATTTTTAATTACCATAACAAACATTCAAGTCTCCCAAACCAGTTTAGCACATCCATGCTCCATTGTTACAACACATAATCAGCACAGCCATTGATATCTTACCTGCTATTTGGATAACCAGTGCTTCCTGGGGCAGTCCTCACAGACTGAGATATAAGCTCAGGCGGGTACTGACTGGTAGAATACATGGGAGCTCTGGGGTGAGGTATAATGTTAGAAGGAGGAGGGTAAGGCATTGTAGAAGGCCGTAGTAATCCATAGCGCTCCATGGTAGCAATTTCTTCAAGCCTGATTAATTGAGGGTTAGTTTATTACACTAAGTCTACACAATCTTGCATACATAGAAAACGAGACATGCAATGAAATATCACTAATTTCTAAAGGCTATGAAAAGGGTTTGGTTTAATCAGTAGAAAAGTTAAGGAATGAAAATCTAGATACTTTTCATGTTGTAGGAAAAATACTTTAAAATCTTACGCAGAATTCTGAATGACCCAATTTCGTTCCCCCAACAACATATAGGTTTATGGACAGCTCATAAGTAGGCTTACCATATTTTCTTGAGCTCAACCCAGGACACTTTGTCGACCTATCGGTCCATCAAAGATTAAAAACTAAATAAACACCCAAACTAAAAAAAATTAAACATTTAAACTGAAATAACATACTTTATTTAATAATACTTTTGTACTTTTCACTTGACGTAACTTTTTTCAAAAATTCTTTGTTAGATTTAATTAAATCATAATCACAACATTTAAGTTCAGAGTTAATTTTCACATTTAAAAGTTGTTTGACAGTACAAATAGAGAATCTGCCCCTTTCAGCAGTCTAAATATGAGTAAGGTGAAGCTGTAAAAGTAGGTAAAAAATGCAGTTCGAAAATTTTATGGAAAATTTCGCAAAAAATTTTGTTCAGTCTTAAACTTACGAAAACCCAGGACATTTTGGGACCCAGGACATTTCCCAGGACAGCCTCCAAAACACAGGACTGTCTTGGGTAAACCAGGACGTATGGTAAGCCTACTCATAAGCCAAAGAGGTAACAGGGTACCTTGGATTTGTATTAACACTTAACTCTTAAAAAGGAATATTGGAAGGTGCTTGCAAGTTATTTTCTGTAGCTTCCTTGAAGATAATTAATTACTTGCATATAAATACAAAGAATTTAAACTACTTACTGATGAGGGAAATTGTCTAACATTTCAATTTTAAAATGAGAAATTATTAACTACTGAAATTACTTATAGAAATGGAAAGTATCATCATACAATCTAGTTCCTCACAAAAACAAACTAGAAATCCAATAAGACCTAATAAAGCAAGTAAGTAAATTTTCAGACGATAACATCAAAATTATTGCATACTTAAAACAAATATTTGTATTCTTCAATATAAGCCCATTGTATTCATCTAATTTATGGTGAAACAATTACAGCTTGTGGTTAGCACAGAGTAAAGTATCTTTATAGATGAAGTAGAGGCGAAAATAGTACCTATACGACTGGGGTGGAAGTCTCGAAGACTGGACATACTGGGAAGGATGGTGGTAAACATATCCACTCATGGTGTTAGGAGGAGGGGATGGGTGGTTGTACATTTGTGGAGGCGTGGATCGGCGTTCTTCAGAATTCCGGTACGGTTGGAATCCTCGAGAAAGACTGTGCTCTTGCCTCAAGCTGATAGAAACAAAAGAGTTTGACAATGGAATATAATATATTTAAAGCAGCTTGATGTAATTTCTAGTGTTCGGCACTAGTTAACTAGAACTAGTTGCAACTAGTAGTTAACTACTAATCAACTAGTAGTTTAACTACTTTTGGTTTAAACTAGTTCAACTAGTAGTTGAACTATTTTTTTAATAACTACTAGTTAAAACTACTTTCAAATTGTCAACTACTTCAAAAAAAAATTGCTTATAATTTTAAAAATATTTAAAATTTTTTATTAAAATATACAAAAAAAATGTTCTGCCATCTATAACTACAATGTCATTTTATGTGAAAGCATAAACGTTTTTGGGATATAGATAAGAAAGATGCATTAGAATTTGGCCAAAAAATAGGTTATGAAATTAAATAGACTAGTTAACTACTTTGGGAAATAGTTAACTACTAGTTGCAACTAGTCCCAGAAAAAAATAGTTAACTACTAGTTACAACTAGATTTTCCCAGACTAGTTAGTAGTTGGTAGTTAACTATTTTTTTACCACTAGTTGCCGAACACTAGTAATTTCATTATTTATAATGCAATAAAATTTAAAAATCAATTCATAAAGCTTAAGTCTTCATGAAGTTAGAACACTGAAGATTAAAAGAGAGTGGTAAAATCACTTCTCTAAGTCACATGGTTAGATTAAGTATAAACAAATTTTTAATTTAAAAAATTATTACAAAGCAACTATGCTATGCTTAGAAAAAGTTATGTTTATTAAAAGAGTGACTTTCCATAATGATAGCTGGTAAACTGGAGTAAAGTTAAAAAAAAAAAGTTTTAAACAAGTTTTATAAGTCAGGAAAAATAAGCACTTTCAGTTTAAACATTTTACTTTGCTCAAAAACAGGTGATGTTAGATAATCACCTGTTTTTGAGCAAAGTAAAAAGTTTAAGAGCAGAGTTTTCTTAAATTTCTCTTGGAAATTATAAATACTTTATTTTTAAAATTTTAAAGTTTTTCCACTTGAATTAAATTTTCTCTACATGTATGACTATCTTTTGTATAAATCATTAGGAACATTTATTATGGAAGAAAATACAAAATCATTCACACCCATTTGATGTGCATGCTGCAACAAGCTAACTGCAATGTAAAGCTGTTGTTTCTGCAAGCACCACAATTTACTTTAAGGAAATCATTACTTATAGAAAATGCTAAAACTCACGTTGGAGGCATATTGTGATGACCCATATGTTTACTTCCAGAAGAAACTTCATTCCGTTTATCACTTGACGATGAACTTATTAGCTTGGAGTTGTCAATCTTGAGGCTAACAGGTTCAGCAATGTTGCCATTTCTATGAGAATTTGAGTATCTTCCAAGATCCAATGCCTTAAAAAACAACAAATTTATTAATATTTTGTACAAGAACATAATGGTATAATGAGCAATATCAAATTTAACAAACTGGAGAATTAGAATAACTTGTAAGAAAATGGAAAGGAGGAAAAATTAAATGACTTTTAATGACACATTTCGGATCATATTGCCTCTCCAGGGCAATTTGACCTAAAATAGAGGAACCTTCATTACACAGGAGTTAGCAGGTAATAAAAAGATTCAGTAATATGCAAGATTTTGTGAAGATATTATCCTTTTACAGCTCCTAGCAAAAAATATTTATCCACAGGAGTTTGGCATGCTCACAAAGGTACTAATTTGTTTTGATAGATTCAGTGTCCTTCCATCTTTAGTAGATAATTTTTTTCTTTTGAATGTTTGCAATAAACATATGCAATAATTGGATTGATATCCCAGAAATTTTCCTATTTGGCATAGTTTACATATAGTAGTAGGCTTGTACTGAAGCGAGCCAAATTTGCAGTTGTGTCATTCTTCCTCCAAAGGGAAGATATGCTTCCATTCTTTTAATAATAATCTTTTTTTTATCATTACCAATCAGAAAGCAACAGAAAAAGAAAGAAAAAACATGTTTGTCACTAAGGGGAAACAACCCGTTTAGGAGACAGAAAAATACTACCATATAAAAGGACAATATTAAATTACATTTAACACAGGAATTGGCAAAATTAGTAGAACATTTTTTTTAATGGCAGGTAATTTGAACATTTGTTCATTAACCCATGTCATGCCGATATCAGTACTTTCTTCCCGTTACCCAGTGGGCACCTGTGGACCGAAGCCACGGAGGTGAAGTACTGTTCGCCCACGCCACACACATTCACAGCTCCTTTTTACAGGGGGGCCACACATTCATCCGTCACACACAAGGACAGAAACTAACATCCATGCCTAACGGGGATTCGAACCCCGGACGTACGGCTTCGCAGTCAGACGCTCTCTAACCACTAGGCCAGTACGTCGGCAATTAGTAGAACATCCATACTATAGTTTTAAATTTATAGAATAAAGCTGTATGCAGGGACAAAGGCCAAAAAAATCAAAAGTTCATTAGTAATATATAGAACAGTCACAAAGGTTACATAAGAAGAGAAGTGTAGATTTTAGGCAGGCAGTAGTACCTTTCCTTGGGAGTTCTGCAAAGGGGGAGGGACATGGGGCGAAGGAGATCCATGGTGGGAGCTGTGGCTGTTCATGTACATAGGCATGGGGTGCCTGCTGTGGCCAGACTGTTGATTCGATGCTGGTGAAGTGGCTGGTGACAAGTCTTTGTCTGAAAGAGAAGAAAAAAGCATTTGAATTCAATGAGAAAAGGTCTAATCAGTTCCTGATTGATTTGCGTTAGTTGTTGGTTGGTTGATTGTATTTTTATGGTGTAAGGAGTTTTTTTAAGGGAGAATTTTTAATGTTATAATGTGATTGAAATAATCTTGAAAGCAATTAGTAATACTCTTTCCCAGGGGTGTTCACAGAAAGGCATTTAGAGGCTTATATCATATTGGAAATGTAATTAACTCTTAAATTTTGAAACTCGTGTTTTACAACTCAGACATAAAAAATGTTATTTCATCAGAGCTTTTATTTAGCAGTTATAACAAAACTGGCCCAATTATGACAAAACTTAAACATAACTTTGGGATTTGTGTTCCTACTAAATAAAGTATAATGGTACACACAGAAAATAAAAAACTAACTCAACTACAGAGCAACTTGGATAACTTCAATGTATTTAGTTTGAAGTCTTGGATGTTTTATCTTGGTCTCTTGAACTTCCTATTTAATCAATGTTAAAAAATTCAGGATATTTCAAAATTTTCCCAGTATAGCTTTCAAATCATAGCAATTTTTCACCTTTCATGGTTAAAATTATCACCAGAATCACAAATAGAAAGTTGCGATTCGAGGGGGATTTGTTTTATTATTGTGTGGCGTCAGTCACACACTTTCTTGACAAAAAGAAGAAATCCCTCAAAATTGTGTTTTCTCAGTATATTAAAAGTTGTTTTTAGTAGAGAGAGAGCTATGATAGTAATAATTCACTTCTCCCTCTGAACATGTATGTAAAACAAGAATCTTATGATTTTGAAGAGAAAAAGCCACTGCCATTCACAACAGAGAAAGCAATACTTCAGGGCCGTATCCAAGGGGGGGGGGGTTAGGGGTTCAAAGCCCCCCCCCCCCGAAATTTTGACATCAATTTTTATACTGCTATTTTTCTTGAAAATTATGTCTCACGAGGAGCGATATCCTCTTCGAGTATAACCCAAAGGGTCTCAAAATGAGTCAAAACCCTAATTTAAGGGTAAAATTTCCAAAATTTTTCTGGGGGAGGACCCCCAAACCCCCTCGAAATTTTGAAATCTATTAAGTATACGGTTTTTCCTTCACACTTGAGTGATTTACAAGGAGTGGTCCTCTTTAATGTAACCTAAAATGTCTCAAAATGAGTTAAAATGCCACTTTTAGGGGAAAAATTCAAAAAAATTTTCTGGAGTAGGAACATAAAAACCCCCTTAACATTTCGCCATTTATTACAATATACCTTCTTTTTACCTTGAAAATTCGGCCGCTTACAATGAGCGATGCTCTATGGGTATAATCTAAAGGGTCTCAGAAATGAGCTAAAACACTCTTTTGAAGGGCAAATTTCCAAAAATTTTCTGGGGGAGGACCCCCAGACCCCCCTTTTACTTCGAATTCATATTGTTTATACAATTTTGAAATTTAGTGCATCAAAATTTCAATCCAGTGTTGTCATCTAAAACTTAACATATAAAAGTACCCGTAAGGAGGTACCTCAGAAAATATTTGAGTCAAACCCCCCCCCCCCCGAAACAAAAGTCTGGTTACGGCCCTGCAATACTTCCAATCATACAGTGGACCAGGAATCAAAGTTAAAAGACAAAACCTCTTTAATTTGAAGTCTTCAAAATTTCTAAAAGTGATCCCTATCCAGCTTCGAATTAAATCCAAGTTGCACTGCATTTCCAACACTCATCGTCTCTATAACCTTACCAGCAATGGGGTCCACTGCCTGCTTAGCCAGTTTCCGCAAAGCTGCGGCGAAGCTGGAAGCTCTCGTAGCGTTCAGGGCTGGGTTGAGGTTGCTGGGAAACGGCGAGAACCCGGAATTGGCGTGAGGGCCACCTTGGTGCACGGGAGATATCACATTGCGCCCCATGGGTTTGGGCACGCCGTAGGGCGTTGGCACGGACAGGTGAGAAGACGACGGTTTCAGTCCATGAGGGATACCTGGAGAAAAAATTTATTTATTAGTCAACAGAAACAGATGATAAATCACAGGTGAAATGACAAAGTTCTTTGAAAGTGAACCTTCTTTTTGCATCATTGGAAAGCCATTGTAATTTAAAAATAATTTTGCTAAACCTCTGAGAAATGAGTTTTGATACATATTGAGAAGGAATTTTCTTTTTGATGTTACAGTGTCCCCACCCCTTTTCAGGTCAAAAACACATAGACTGGAAGACTTTATGAGAATTAGGGGTGGATCCAAGGGGAGGTCAGCAAAATTAGTTAAAACCCTACTTTAAAAAGTAAAATTTCTAAATATTTTCTGGGGGAGGACCCCTATACCCCCCAGCAGTACTAAAAGGGGATCTTGAGTGATACTTTTCAAAAAATCCCCAGCATTTTGACATTTTTCTCAAAAGGTAAAGGTGATGGTCTGGAAAAGTGTCCCCCTTTGGAGGTGCTGGATCCGCGCCTTATGGAAATAAATAGTGCAAGTGGACGGGACAGAATAAAGTTTATATAACATAATGAAAATGTCTAGAGGTATTTGTAAACTTTTTGGTGCAGAATAATATTTTAATAGACAAATAATAGCAGAAACAACAAATCCATCATCAGGCGTAACTGTAAGTCGGGTTATTCTACCAAGGTCTATATCTAACAGTAAGAGGGGCAATGGGCATGTGATATTTTGTCTAGCACTTTTGTGTAGCCCTATTTTCCTACATTATTATATACTATTTGTTAGGTTTGTATCTTTGAACATAAGGAAGGCCAGGCCCCTCACGACCTTTCAAGGACACCCCTTATGACAGCTTGTGCACATAAGGACTCCATCCACTCCTTCAAAGTCCAAACCATCAATATGTACACCAAAACCCCCCAAAGAAATTCGAATCCAGCAGAAAATACTAAATGTATCATCTAAGAATCAATCAGATTCAGATACGTTAAATAAACACTCAACCACCCCCGCCATTCCATCAGAAAGGTAGATGAATCCCTCCACCTACTCCATTCCAGAGCTCTTCTTTTACATAGTTAAAATAATAAATAATAATGAAAAGCTTCCCAAAGCGATGGCAATCGCTGCTGGATCAATCTGTTCCGCTAAGCATTTCGGCGCTTTAAAGCTCACCTTCCTTTTCCTTTCTTTCTTTATGTTTGCTGAGAGAGATGGACTCCGCCGTATGCAGGTCAACCGACAACTGAACCGCTTACAACAGGATGCACGTATCGTTAATCACTTACACGTCCTTCTCATGACGTTTCCAGGGGAATTATTATTATAGTAACGTTGCCTTTTTTTTTGTTATGGAAAGAAATGTTGTTGTTGAAGGGTTTGTGAATTGGAACTATCAATTTGGTTTCGCTTTTTTTAAGACTGGCTTTTGAGTCTTTTTTTTCTTATAGAGAACGATTTTCTGCCTCTTAAATTGAATGCTCGAGGGAATTCAGACGCTGGAATTTATTTTTTTTAAAGGTCGTTCAACTTGCTGCATCTTTATATGAAACAATGCATTTTCCAAAATTGCATTACAAATCATAATAAACTATGATCCCTCTACAATGAGTTTTCAAGGATCATTTAAAAATTTAATAATTAGAAATATTTAAGTCCCTAAAAAGGAGACTAGGTCTTCTGTTAAATGTTTTTTCTATCTGTGTTCAAAACTGGAAAAACGTGTAAAGGACCATTTTTTAGCACGAGATTAATTATTTTTCAATGACAAGTACCTACTTATCACTTCACATTATTAAAATTTTATAGTTTATTCCTACAATAATATCCCCTTCATTAAAATCTCCAGGTATAGTAAAAAATTTCCTTCCACAAAAGCTTATTGATAAGAGAACTTTTTTTACAATAGAAAAGCTTTTCATAATTTTTTTCATCATTAGTATCTAGGAACACGAAAATAGAATTCAATGGACAATAAGTTCCGAAAACGAGTTCAATGTACAAAAAATTAGCAATTTTTTTTTTGAATTAATATTAATTTAAAATGAAATACTTCACAAAAAATTCTACTTTCAATCAAAATATTACAAGATGAGCACTAAGTTGCCTGATAAAGCAATGTATTTAGAGAAGTTAGGTCATTATTTTATGAATAGGTTTTGAAAAACACCGTACATTCAAATCCAGAATGAGGGTATAGAAAAGAGAAACGTCTGAAAAACTTAGTTTTTCTTTTAAAGATATTAGATGGAATAGAAGCATATTAAAACAGCATCTTTCTTTTCTTTCTCTGTTTACATGAACTGGAAATCTAACAAAGGTATGAAATAACTTCTTTCACTCTGATGAAAAGAATGAAAATTTCTGTTTTTTCGGTTGTTCCATGTTTACAATAATTTCGGGTCGATATTTAAATTGTGATGAGAATAAGTTTTATTAAAAGTAGAAAAGAAACTCCTCTTTGTGATAACAGTCACAGTCGGCCGAGTTTGAACTGCCTTAGACTGATTCACACTTTATGAAAAAGTTTTATTTAACTATACAACAAATGTGCACTCAACCATTCACCGCATAACATTCAACAGAAACTGGACCTCACAAATTAAGATCAAATCGATTGATTACATTTTAAACATATAATAGAGTAAACTAATACAAGCAAGATACTTTATAATGTAGTGAAAAGTTCACCAGACCATAACTTAAATTTGTAACCTGAAAAATCATACTAACATCATTTAACTAAATAATGGTCTTACACCAGATGAATGTTGTGATTATTTGAGATCACCAGGAATGGAAATAAGATTTATTGAAGGAAAAAAAGACAAAATTCCAATCGTTTGATGATATAAACAGCTCTGAAATCAGGTATAAAACCAATGTAAACATGCAGATTAAAGACTGTTACGTATCATTAGACAAAGTAAATAATTAATGAAAGAGTTGTTGAGGTTTGGATTTTTTTATTGCCCAAAATCGTTTTTTTTTCTTTTCATAAACATTAGCTTACAGAAAATAACTTTTGTTTGGCAGTTCCACACAATTAAGGTGAACATTAAAAAGTCAGATTGCTGTTTTGAAGTAAATAAGTGTTTAGTGTTTACCTTAAAAACAAAAAAAATCTGGAACTCGATTGTTGTTTTAAGTAACAGTTCATTTCAAAGGCTACTTTTTCAAACTAAATTATAGAATTTTACTTGGAAAGAAACAATATAAGTGTGGATTTTTTAGATGGATAAATATGAACAAAAGTGATGAAACGATGGATTTATAAATTCATACGATGCCAATGACTAATAAAGTGTAAATATTAAAACTATTCGATTGGTTGATTAGTTACTTAGGATTTACCTATTGGTCCAAAGATTGAAGCTATTCAAGGTCGAAGGTAACTACACTAAATTTTCAAGATAGAAAAAGGAAAATGAAATGTCAATGTGGCAAAAATATTTTCTATTTTTTCCCCGGGGACTTTCAGTACTTCTTTTTAATAAGTTGCTTAAATTTAGGAAAGTGAAGCAAATAAAAAAGCTACAATATGAATCAATTTTAGAAGAAGAAATTCCAAGAATAACCTTAATTTATTTAATTCGAATTATCGAATATTCGTATTATAGATTCGATACCTAAAAATTATTTTATCTATCAATCAATCCACATAACTAGTGATTATTGAGGAAAAATCAACACTTAAGGGTTGTTGGATATCGAGTACTTTTAAGTATCCTATATTCATATACAAGTATTTTTCTGCGTTAAATGGGAATAGATATCAAAGAATATTAAACTTTGACTTCACAAGTACCCCTAGATAACAATTCAACACCTAAATCATTTCAAATCCCACACAGTTTCCAACACCATTACGTACCCCACATACCCTCCACTACACAAAACCCACAACATTCTTCCACACAAGACACAAAGTCACCCCACCTCACAGAACACCTCACCAAAAAACGTCGAACTGAGCGTGAAAACACCCCTAAAAACCACTCTCTCTCTGCACCGGGGTACAAAAGCGGAGAACCTCTGCCCCCATTTAAGGCCCTACAGAGAGAGGGGAACACACATACGAAAAAAAATTGCTCCATGACGACATTAATAAATCGGATAACCGTATCAGGAGGGGAGGTAGGGTCAGGAGGTGACGGCAAATAAAGCGGCAGCTGTTGTGCAGGAAACTTCTGGAGGTGCAACAGACTCTCTTCTTTTGGGGATGGATGAATGAATGGAGGATTCTCAGTGCAGGCAAAAAGTGAATGGGGGAATGTTGGTTTTGACCAGTGGGGTTCTTCCATAGCCTTCGAGAGCGAGAAGGCCGGGACAGAAGAATGATGAGTCATCCTTTCCGACGAACGCTACCATTGAGTTTCCATTGACGCGTCGATTTTGGAGGGGAAAAATCGCTATAAATCATAAACAAATGATCGGAAAAAGAAAAAAAGACCTGTGTGTGATGTAGGAAACCAATACTAATGATTCTGAGTGAAAATGTTTACATTATCGGGGAAATATTTTGATAGATGGGATTTTTAAAAAAAACCTTGTTCCGAGTACGATCGACTTTCACAAGCTTTATTAGATTAGATTCGGCATAATTTCAGTTAAATTACTACTTGCATTATAAAATCAACAATTTTTGGTTAGATTGTATTCGTTTTTGAGTCATTCAAACCAATATTAACATTCGAAAATTTGCTGTTTAGTTGAGATTCGAAGCTAGCTGAACCGGGCGACGTTTTAAATAAAATATTTCTGTTTTATAATAACAAAAATCCTGTCTTTATTTTAACAACTAATAGATCATGTCCTATCTTAATATTTTTAATCCTTACACATATAAATATTAACCATATTAACCCCCGCCTTGTAACTTTAAGTAGGATTTAAATATCAAGTGAGTATTCAAAATCAGCCGCTCTCTCTCTTTCTGGTACTATAATATATCTTGAGGTTTATTTCCTTTTTCCTTTATATATGAATAATCTAATATTTGAAATGAATAAATAGGATTTCCATTTTCAGTCAATAAAGTGTACTTATTTATAAACTTTTAAAAGGTAAAAACATGAAACGCAAATAACTGATCCAATAAGTTATATGTCCAATTAGGCTCTCGGAAAAGACTGAAAAACTTCCTATTTCGTCTTGCTCTTGAAGGCGTTTTTCTAAATCTTTTTTTCTTTTCACATCTTTTTCCTCCCTGCTTTTTCATTTGACGGGTGTCTTTTCACTCAAATATTTAGGGCATCCATCGAAAATGCAAGGATACGCATCTTCTTTTAAACTTAGCCTTTTTCGTGGAACAGCCACGATTTTCCCCTCCTTGTCGGGTAAAAGATCCTCCCGAATAACCATGTCGCTCCGAAAGTGCTTGATGCAAACCACGGAATGCTCAGAAGGAGCGAATTGAGCTCTCGGTATTTTCCGAAGCCATAACTTCATTCTTTCTGCATCTTTAGGGAAGGAAAACACACTTACATTGCTGGCACCTTTTGTATAATTACCCTTGCATCCTGGGACACAGCAATGGTCCGGCATTATAAAGGCCTGGATGCAAAAAGAGCAAGGGAAACATGGGACAAAGCAGAGACAAAGGCGCTTGCTCCAAGTTCCCGCGTACGCACACAGCTCAGACCTTGAGAATCAATCGACGGCTAGGATGACTCATCGCTCCGGAGATGCGCAAGTGGCCAGGCCTGTCTCGTTCTAGAAGGCTATGGTTCTTCCGAAAGGGTGATGGAAGTCGGTCTCAAGGTCGAGCCTTGACCCTTGGTGGATGGATGGATGGATTAATGGTCATGGGAACGTCCGCTGTGGTGTGTGACGTATGGGAAGTCGATTGGTGTATTATTGTGAGCAATCAGTTTGTGGTATTGATGTTGAGTGTATGTTGGTGATGAAAGAATTGAAAAGGGAAAGTTACCGTTTTTGGTGTTGGGTAGGAAGGTTTTGGACGTCGTGAACTACGCTGTATGGAGAGAATGCGCGAAGAATTAGTTGATGCGACAGGTTATTGAGCTGTACCAAATATTTTGATGAAATTTAGGATACGTAGGGTGAGTTCAATAAAAGGTTGTTATGAGATACGCTATAAAAAAGGTTGCCGAATACTGGGGAGGTAAGACAAGAGGATCTATAAGTTACGAGTTTGGGGGGAAAGGGTCAATTCAAAATGTCGGTGTCTATCTCTTTCTCTACTATCGATGAACGTTATCGATATTGTTAAAATATTGTTTAAATAATAAAAAATTTACAATAAAAACATAAAAAACAAAGAGTTATGGGGGAAAGCTAAATAAATTCTAATGTTAATTTCACATCAAATGTTGGATATTTACCGCACCAACACAACATTATATTGATACATGCTTTGCCACAGGACCCTTAAAAGTTGGTATCTCAATAACAGGCTTAGCATAATACAGAACTCTACATTTGGAAATTGGTAAAAAATTAAACGAATTTCCACGAAAATCAAAAGAAAAGTTCAAAGAATCATTTAATTACCATATTATATAAACCCTAAAATATTTCTAATCCTCCTAATTTTCAACTTCGAGAGCACGACAGAGAGAAAGACGAGGAGACAGAAGAAAAAAAAACCCAGATCAACAACCTATTAACCTCCACAGGTCACAAGCGATACCACCTGACCCCCGACCCCCGCAACCTAATCTACCCCACAACCTAAACACTTACGCAAACCATCCCTTCAAAAAAAAAGCCGCAAACCGTCGTCTCGACCCCCAAAAAGCCACCCACTGACAATCATCCTTCACCACATTCCCCTCCGAAAAAAACCCAGATGATACTCAAACACAACACACACACAACAGATAAACAGCTAGTAATAATAATAATAATGTGTGTCAGCAGGAGGAACCACGGTCGTGCCGGCGTTGATAATGCATGCATGCATCAGCCAACGCATATCCTGTGCGCTTTCGGCAAGGGCACAAGAAGATAACGCAGAAAGAGAGCCTACGGATGGTTGGGCGGGATAAAGGCCAGAGATGTGATGAAGTGATGGTGGTAATAATAATAAAAAAAGCGTCCTCAGATGTTTATCGGAGGGCAGTGACAGGGACGACGCAGACGCGCCATCAGACACCGTGTGTCCGCTTTGGATGGTATGATCAGCATGCGAGTTGTTTTCTGATGAGCATACCGTGTGTCAAAATGAGTACACTTGAGTTTGAACGGAATTTGGAGAATTGTGTTTTTTTTTTGTATTGTGATGTAATTTTGTGGGATTTTTAATGGATTACTTGGATGAATCTATTGGAATTAACTACATATTTCATTTCTGATCTTCTGAAGGGAAAACTATTTTAATGTACCATTCATTTTTCTAGAATCGAATAAAAAGCATTTTAGAAGTAAAGAATGGAATTGGATGAAAACAACAAAAACTTCTACAATGTAAAAAGCTGAAAAATAAAAGTGTGATAAGAATAATCTTAAGGGTTGTAAGATACGATTACCGTTCATTTTCAAAGAAATGAATTTAAAAAAAAAAAATTGGACAATATTCAGTTAAAAATTTTATCAAAAAATAAAAAAAATTATTTGCTTTACGGCACGTTTTTATTGAAATTTATTCTCAATACAAAATTAATCAGAAATGTGAAACTTCTATGTGATACATCGTAATGAATTATGACTAAACGCATGTTAATAATTAATTTATATAAAAACTCATGTTAATAAATAAATTAAAATTAACTTCAGTTAATACCTTATTCAGATCCTCAAAAAAGTTCACTACAACTAAATAGTTTCATTTTCTGATTTTAAGTGTATTTAAAGGCCCTACAAGTGTTCTAACAGTTGTTGAGAGCATTTAATCTTCCCCGATGAGAAAAATACCAAATGTGTCATTATTTCAAAATAATCAAGTAGTACATAACTTTAAAAAAAACATATCAGTACTTGGAAATACACAACTGCACAGCTACTAAAAGCACTTAATAATGAGTATTGAACATATCGAAACTCCCTAATTCACAAGAAAAAGCAATAAAGTATGATCAACGATACGATTATTAGGATCAAAGAATAATCGATTTCAGTTGCGTGCATGTCCACTAGCATTTATATAACCCGAAATACCATAAAAACAAACCTCATCACCTTAAAAGAGAAAACTTCACAGTTGTCCAACTAAATAAAATAAAAATATCGGTTCCATCAATACAAACTTCCTGCATCGCTCACGCACCCCATGTAAATTTAATTCCCGACACCAACAGAGACCGTCCCTGTAAAACCCGTTTTTCCTTGAGCCTTCATTTGTTGCGGAGAAGCCAACTTCGGTTAGAGGAGAAAGGAAAGCTGACCTTGCGTGGCAGTGAAAGCAACCTTGGTTTCAAGGTGCGATGAGCACCTGGGTCATTCCATTTCAAGTGGTCCAAAAAAAGTAAAATTGGTTGCTCGACCATTTTTAAAAAATCTGAAATTTTTTGTACATCAACCCTAACCTAAAAGAAGATCAAAACAACCATTATTTTTAATTTAACCTATTTTGCTTGTCCGCAGCAGCCATGCAAATTTCGACGTTTTAGCGGTTTTTGCTAATTTAAGCGTTTACGGGATTGGAAATATCTCCCCTTTAAAATCTCCAAATCAAATGGGGTTTGAAGCAAAATTGTTTAGAATAAAACGTTCTAAAAGACTAGAGCAAGTATGTTTTTCTAAAATAAACCCTTAGGGGTGAAATTTTATTTTAAAGTTGAAATTTTTTTAAAAATATCTGCCCACTTTAAGAAGATTTTTTTATAAGAAGGAAACCTGTCAAGGCACCAATATTTTTTTTATTAATAGTCCAAATACATTTTAGATCATATGCAAAGTTTTGGATCTGAGCCTCAATTTGTCTTTATTTAAAAAAATCTCAAAGTCGAAGATTTGTCAAAATTTGCAATTTTGAGGGTTAAATATCTCTGGTGGGGGACCAGTTAAAAATTTTAAAATGGTTCATTCTAGAGTACTATATATTAGTGTTAAGCTCAAGAAGTTCATAGGAGGAGATTTGACTACAAGCCGAGGTATGATTTTTACAAGGTGCCCCCAAATGTCGCAAAATTTGGAAGTTAAGGATTTCTATAAAATTTGTCTGTTTTCAAGAGAACTTTTTTATAGGAAGGAAACCATTCAACACAACACATATTTTTATACAAATAGTCCAAATGTAATTCAAGTTACACGCAAAATTTGAAACCTGAAATTTGGTTTTTCTTTGCTTTGCTGGCACTGCTCCTTCTCCCCTTTTACGATTTAGCCTCACTCTTTTAACTTTACTACTTACTGCTAACTCTTATCTAACTTAATTACTTTAATTGGTAATTAGAGCAACTCCAGTTAATTTTTGTACATTGCATTGTTAATTTAATCTCTATCCGCCAATAACCCAGTTTTACTAAACTCAAACTGATCAGTAATGAATCGACAAACAAATTAGTTTTAAACATTAATATTTATTATATTCTTAAAGGTGTACAAAATAGCATTGTTAAATTTTCCGTACCAATATTTAAAACAAAATATCTTATATGAATTTCTAATATTAATTGTTACTTTAACATATTAAGGTACGAATTAAGAAAGAAATTAACAAACATTAAAAGTAATTTACACTACTATTAGAGTAGTGGTCTAACCATAAATTATATTAATTACATATAATGAGAATATTTCGAGGAAGGGAGAGAGAATTGAAATGGAGTGAGTCACTATCGACTAACCTGATTCCCGCTGAGTAAAGGATCATCCTCTTTGCTGACGATCTAAAAACTCCTCATCTTAAAAAACTTCAGAAGAACTCCAACTTAAACACTGCTTAAAGAATAACTCAAGAACTTAACTGATAACTGATCTAAAACTCATCTAAGAAGAACTGATCTAAGAAGTAAAAACTGACTCAGAACTTAAAACTTAAAACTCAACTCAGAACTGACTAAAATCTCTCTTGCAGCGGTATTTAAAGGCTTCTCTCTATTCTTTTCCAGTTGTCCAATCTCTGCATGTTTTACGCCCCCTTTCTATCCCTTAGCTCTCTGAACAAATCAGGGCTGGTCCACTCCCACATCTCCAGGCTAAAATTCCCAAAACTCCACCTCTCTAGTCTACTAGTGGAGAAAACTTCCCCCTACCTTCGAATCAGGCAAAACCCTTTATTCTGTAATTTTATCCCATTAATTCCTACCACCTGGCTGACCGAAATATCTTTCTGCCGAAAACAACTCCTGAGAGGCGCCTGGCGATTTTGCCTCAGGCGCCTCCGTTCTGTACGAGGACCGTTTTATAGCCATTTTACCTTGAGTGGACAATGGCCAGCTTCTAAAATTATCCTGCAGTAATGCCCTCGGGATGGCGGCATGGTTCTTTGAGTCCCTTTGTCGGAATAAAAGTGTTAGTTCGAGAGGACACCTGGCCTATAATTCCTGTTACTAACCGATCCCAACTTGAGAGAACCATGGTTTTTGTTTTAAAAAATGTAATGATGAGAACAGCTTCTCATCATCTTCGCCCGCCTCCAGAGAACCTAAGTCGCAATAGCTCCTCTCTCTCTCCCTCACTCTCCATCTCCAAGCTCACAACAACTCTATTATGATCTAAAACAAATAAAACATTGTAATTCAGCTTTATATTAAGTTTAAAAAATTTAAAAGTGGTAAGGAAAAGAAAAAAAAACAAAGTATACATGCCGACACAATCTAGATTACAAATGAAAATAAAATAGTGAAAATAATAGTGTTAGTTGATAATCAGTATTTCACAGCTGTAATTCAGTTTTTACTAAAAAGTCTCAGTAGAAAAAATTGAGAATGAAGGCCTGCATTTTGGCCTGAATTTCACCCCCTTCTCCCGATATGGAAAGTGTGAAAGTTTGTGCTCCATATCTTTTCACTTATATAACGAAAGCACTGAGTCATCCTGAAAAAGCACAGAACATCAGCACGGTCATCCGAGTAGCGAAGTCCAAGCTGCGGGTGTCGTTAGACTTGAAGGCTGCTGGTGCCGACCCAACCACCGGGCATTTGCAACTGATCAGGATCCATGACCAGTGTAAGCTCTGCCGTGGCTTGGACGACGACGGATCTGAAGCACATCATCGGGGCTCAATGTAGAGGTTTCCAGAATTCACCATGTGGAAGTATGTGTAGCCCAGCGGTTCTGGAAGGGACGCTGGGTACTGTAGAGGCGAAGGCTCCCCAAGGCAGTGAAGGTAGGAGGGCCGAAGTATAGCAGCTCCATCCCGAAAAGGAAAGTGGGGAGTCGCAGCGTCCCGGCGTTGCTCAAGCCGTTGGGGTGTTTGCTCTGGAGCGTCACTTCCCGACGATGGAAGACCCATAGGCAGACCAGAGCAGTGGTCCGCCATTTAGGAGCGTCTGCCGGAGGGTTGGCATGAATTGTGATTTGTGGAGGTATAAAAGTTCACAGCTTTCTCGGAATTCAACTAACGTGAATAAAGTCTGAGTTGAATTGGTTCCATGCATCCAGAACAAAGTTTCCTTAAAGTTCGTTTAAAAAAAAGTTTATGAGTGAATAAATTCACATTTGACTGTAAGGAAGGGGGTTAGGCATCAGTCGATAAGTTAACTCTCCAACTCTCTCTCCGTCCATAATCCAAATTAAGTTAGTTTTATATTATAAGTAATGAAATTTAACTTAAGAAAAGGTTACTCATTTCTAAATCATTTACAAGTAACAGTTCTAAGTTTAAATTTAACTTAACTGAATTGTTATTCAATTGTTTAATCAATTACTTAATTTATATATGTACACAATTGGGAAAATTATTTTCTATGATTCCATCTCGAGAAATATCCATTCAATATATTATTATCTCTTATGTCATTTGGACACATAATTAAGAGTACAATTTTCTCATGTTCTGAATTCATTAAATATTCTATTAACCATCATAATTTCAAAGAGATAAGAAAAAACCCAGTGAGCACACATGTACCATTTTCGTCCTATCTTCGTCGACTTTGTCGCGGATTTGTAGCGACTACGTTTACGTCGAGAAATTTCAAAAATGGGATGTCAAATGTTGGCATAAAATGAACGTATTCAGGCTAATCCCTATTAAAGCGAAAAGTTTCAAAAATTGTACGTAAAATGTTGCCTAAAAATGGACGTATTTGGGCTCATCCAATTTATGACGAGCTATTTCAAAATCTGGATGGCAATTGTTGCCCTAATCTGTACGTAATTCGGCTCATCAATTTTAGGAAGAAAAATTACCAAAACGGTTCATCAAATGTTGTCATAAAGGGGATGAAATCTGGATATCGCTTTTAAGACGAGAAATTACCAAAAAATGCTTTTTTTCGAAATGTCAATTGTTGCCCAAAAGTGGACGTATTGGGCTCATCCCAGTTAAGGCGAAAAATTTCCAAAACCGGACAGCAAATGTTGCCCTAATCTGTACGTAATTCGGCTCATCAATTTTAGGAAGAAATATTACCAAAACGGTTCGTCAAATGTTGTCATAAAGGGGATGAAATCTGGATATCGCTTTTAAGACGAGAAATTACCAAAAATTGCTTTTTTTCGAAATGTCAATTGTTGCCCAAAAGTGGACGTATTGGGCTCATCCCAGTTAAGGCGAAAAATTTCCAAATCTGGATGGCAATTGTTGCCCTAATCTGTACGTAATTCGGCTCATCAATTTTAGGAAGAAAAATTTCCAAAACGGTTCGTCAAATGTTGTCATAAAGGGGATGAAATCTGGATATCGCTTTTAAGACGAGAAATTACCAAAAATTGCTTTTTTTCGAAATGTCAATTGTTGCCCAAAAGTGGACTTATTGGGCTCATCCCAGTTAAGGCGAAAAATTTCCAAAACCGGACAGCAAATGTTGTCCTAACCTGATCGTAATCAGGACATTCCTATTACGAGAAAAATGCTCTGTACAAAAAAGAAGAAACGCTACAGCTCAAACTCTACTGTTTTATTGTCTCAAAAACCTAGTGCTCATGCTGTTATTACTTTTTTGAATTTAGTCTTGGTCTTTGTTAGATTTCTACTCATGCAACTATTTTTTATTTTCCATTAAATCTTTTTTAATAAAATAAATTTTGTTTATAATTATCGAGTGTGCCAATTCATTTCAGTGCATTTCAGGTGGAGATTCTGAAGAAAATGGGTGGAGGAAGTGCAACCATTTTGTTAACTGGAATTATTGACAAAAGTCTCAATCTTCTGCATAAAACAGACATACATGGACAATTATGAAATGCATTATGTAGCAAGTAAGGCCGTAATACAGCTGCTTTTAACCAACCCACTACATAAAACGAACGTAACCTGCCTTATATTTAGAAAGTTTTCTAAGTTTGATCAAATATTTCGGTTTGGCAAATAAAAAAAATTAACATGAAAACTTGCTAAATATAATGCAGGTATACGTTTATTTTATGTGGCGGGTTGGTTAAAAGTGGCTGTTATACTGCCGTACTCGCTTAATACATTTCATAACTGTCCATGTGTGTCTGTTTTATGCAGTGGATTGAGATTTTAGTCATCGGAGAGCTCTAAATGGGATTTAAAGAGTACATAAATCGTCCCTATTTGGTACTAAAACCGTACGTCTGTTTTATGCAGCGGATTGGGACATAAGTCATCGGAGGGCTCTAAATGGGATGTAAATAGTACATAAATCGTCCCTATTTCGTACTAAAACCGTACGTCTGTTTTATGCAGCGGATTGGTACTAAAGTCGTCAGAGCGCTCTAAATGGGATGTAAATAGTACATAAATCGTCCCTATTTCGTACTAAAACCGTACATCTGTTTTATGCAGCGGATTGGAATTTTTGACATCGGAGGGCTCTAAATGGGATGTAAAGAGTACATAAAGCGTCCCTATTTCGTACTAAAACCGTACGTCTGTTTTATGCAGCGGATTGGAATTTTTGACATCGGACGGATCTAAATGGGATGTAAAGAGCACCTATAAGAGACGAAATTCGTCCGTAATGAAACGTATTCGCTACATATGTAGCGAATACGTCCCAATTAGGTAAACTCTAAAGCAGAAATTGGTACTCTTTTTGTACCATTTTTGTCGTGGCGATGTAAAAGGTGGTGACATCGCTACAAAAAAACTACCAAAAGTAGAGATATTCGCGATGTAGCGATTTCGTAATCTGGACGTATTCGCTACGTACTGTGCTCACTGGGAATATACATAAAAAAAATTCGCTCATAAAATCCTTCTAATGATCAATAATGTCCACGTCACGAACGCCTCTTATCTCAAATCAGAATATATCAAGACCTTCAATAACAAATTGACTACTACAAAACTTGTCTTTATCATTTCCTTTGTTTTCTACTTCAATAATGTCAAAAAAAAATTTCCGCATAATGAGACTACATGACACAATCAACAAATTTGCTAGTTTTTCAAAATAACAAAATAACCGTAGCCATCACTAACTTTAAGATGTTATGTCAATAATTCGTATGAATATATATAAAAATAAAAAGGGGGAAAAACTCAACTGATTCAATACTACATTTCTTCACTTTCCGTTAGGGATTGTATTACATTTATTCAAAATCATTTCATATAACTAAACACAAAAAAAAATTATTCTCAACCAAGCAACCAAATTCTCTACCTTTAGTTCCTGACCTGACTATATTTGATGAATGGTCTATAATGCATGTAATAAAATGTGTTTTTGAACATTTTCCATTATATCCAACTTTTATTATCAAACAGATCATAAAAAAAAAAGGGAGGGAAGTCTCAAAATTCCACTGTCGTATCTTTCTTATGCAACATTTTCTATAAAATTAATAAATTCCCAACTTTTCCATACTTTCTATATACACCGTCGGATTTTGTCTCCGCATTAACTCCAAATTTATCATACGTACTCTTATACTAATCCCAAATAATTTTCTTATTATTTCTATATCAACCATTCCTTATCTTCTATCCAATAGTTAAACTGGCCTACACTCACGATATCAGCAAACATTTTTTTTTTCTCCAATCTACCGTGTTCTCAAGTCACCGACTATCACCCCTCGTTTTACGATCGTCGTACCATTCACTATTCCTGCGTATCCACCGAGGTAGTATATTCTTGTCGCGACACACTAGTTACCTTTGTGTCGGCGAATTCACTTGCATTGATGCTTGCAACTCTATTATACTATATATCTATTTCGCACTTTCAACTCTATGCTGCGCGGCGGTCCTAAGATCTTTGAAGCAAGATCATTTTTGGGCTTACTTAAGCGTAGTGGTATATTCTATCGTAAGGCATTCGCACAATTTGGTTTTCGCATCTGTGAGTCTGCTACGCGCTGTGCCTTGATAAATTAAGATTTATATATTTGCATGCTAGCCTTGATTACAACCTTAATCTCATATATTATTTACATTTATACTTATTGTTTACTACTACAACATTTACGCTTACAACAACAACTACACACAACTGTACTATATATTTTTGTTTGTGCTATTCATTTATATGGGGTTCATGTTTAGACTTGAAAGTTTCCGTTATTATTTTGGATGTTTTTTTTTTCTCTAAAATTTTATCTCTGGGTTTGCTATATATTAGATCAATTTGAAAGATTTGTTTATATTTTTTCAGATAATTTTACAGTTAATACTTAATTTTGGTGTTAAGTTTAAAGTTTTTGTTTACAATTATGTTTTACATTTATTATTACTGAAATAAAATTCAATCCCAATCAAAACTGAATTATCGCCAGCAATTATCCAATCACTAACCAGGAAAAAAAATTATTTCAACCGAATTTTGTAGGTAGCTGCCCAAACGTGATCACTTCTTTAAACAGCGACGCACAAAATTCAATTATTACTTTAAGCAGTTTAATTATTATTATAACTATTTTGCTGATTTGTATTATTTAATATTTATATTGTAAATTTTCCTTTCATTGCTATATACTTATTTAATTGAGGATTATTTTATTTTTCTTATTTAGTACAGTTAGACTAGTTTGCTTTATTTATTCATTTATTGCAAGGCGTTGGTTATTCTATCTAAAAATTGAATAACCGGTGAGGGTTCCTGTGTTGCTTCTTGATCAGACGGCGGAGGAGCCGTCACTCTAAAGGCCCAAGCCATAAATCTATCAGCATAATTGCCTTCGTCCTGCTGTGTGTCTACTTGCGTAGCAACACTTGATTCCACTTGATTTTCTACGGATGATTCCTCACTATTAACTAAACTACTCTCTCCCTGATTTTCACCCGTTCCGACTACTTCTAAATTTCCTGTGGATAGCACACCTACAGGTTTCTTATCCTTATCCCTAGGTCTTAAGTTAAAATCGCGGGGTTTAATTGATTGTTTTTTGTGCTGCTCAGGTAGATTAGATTCCTCGCTAGGTTCCTCAACTTCAATATTTATAGCTTCCTCACCTGATGATTTTGAGTTATCTGCGTTAGTCTCAGTATTTACAGAATTTTGGACGTTTTGGCTATCTGATTTATTTTTTAGTGATGCCCATAAAGCTAAAGGGATGTTTTCCTCCGTCTCTTCGTCTAATTGTGATAGGTCATAGTATCCTCCCTCTACATCATAAATTTGAGTCTCATCACTGGAGGATTGTGAGTCCTCTCCATTATGGTTATTTACCTCATGACAAGAATTTTCGACTTGTCGGTTAACCTCTGGTATTAACTGTGGTGGGACCAAATATGCTAATGGAATGTCCTCTTCTGGGTCATCATCAAAATTTGCTGGGGGAAGGGACTTTGGTATTGTATCTAATTGTATAGGCTGATCTTTCTCCTGCAATTCTAAATGTTCTTTCCGCTCAGTGTAAGGAATTAATCTCGATGCGTGTACTTTCATAGAATTTTGTCTACCTTTTGTATGTTGTATTGTAAAATTAACTGCATTATGTTTTTGGATTACTCTATATGGGCCCTGATAATTTCTACGTTTAGGAAGTTGTTGGTTTCTGTCCATTTCAGGAGCTAATAAGAATACCAGTTGACCCTCGTGAAAATTTCTATCCTTAGCGGACTTGTGCTGATAATTTTCCATTTTTTCCGTTGCCTTCAACAAATTATCCCTTACAATTTCTGCTGCTTTTTGATATTGCTGCGTCCGTCTCTCAATATACGTGGGGTATGGGTTTGAATGATTCACTTTTTGATGGGTATTAAGGGAAATTGGGGTTAAAGGAAGTGCAATGTCATATCCATGGACAAGGTAGCTGGGTCTATCTCCAATAGCCGAATGATACGAAGTGTTATAAGAAAGTTCATAAAAGGGCAAAGCTTCATCCCATTGTTTAGTTTCCCTTGCTAAAATTGAAAGTGAAGGTTTTAAACTACGGTGGGAAACTTCATTTACGCCATTAGTGGCGGGATGATAAGCAGTGGTGAAAATTTTGTCAGTTCCCAATCTTTTAGCAACCAAACGAAACAATTCAGAAGTAAAATTTCGGCCTAAATCACTCAACAAAATTGAAGGTACCCCCATTAGACATATGTAGTCATATAATTTGTCGGCAGTCGTCTCAGCAGTCATATTAGGAGTAGCGTATAAACGCATAAATTTTGTAAAATGGTCGATGAATACCAAAATGTAAGAATTGTTTTTAGCCGTTGTAGGGAGTTTTCCTACATAATCTAAAGAAACTAGTTCCCCGGGCCTGGTTGGAATATGATTTCTCTGTAAGGGGACTGGAGGTAACCGATTGGGAGTTTTATACCCAATACATTCTGTGCAAGATTGAATGAAATTTTTGGTGTCACTATACATACCTTCCCAAAAGTAATTTGATCTTATATTATCAAGAGTTTTATTTAAGGAAAAATGAGCTGCATGACCTAACTTTAAAATTATAGGTTTATATTTGTTTGGGACAACAATTTGTTCAGTATTTTGTGGTCCTACAGATCTTTTTATCTTTCCCGCATGCATAAGAATCCCATATCTAAAAAAATAGTTTTGCTCTGAGGGCTTTAAGTCTGATGTGTTAGATTCAATTTTTTGTATTATTTCCAATAAATGTGGGTCATTTTGTTGTTCAATTGCTATTTCTGGGACTGTTGGTAATTCACGAATAATATTGTTTATTCCGTGAAAATCCCTACTAAGTGTGTCAGCTATATAATTTTCAGCTCCCTTAATTTTTTCAAAAGTAAATTCATATTGTTGTAAAAACAAAATCCAACGTGTTACTCTATTAGCTGGATTTTCTAACCGTGTTATGGATTGAATAGCAGAGTTATCACACCTGATAATGAAGTGTTTACCGTAAAGGTAGTTTTTGTAACACTTGATACTGTCAATAATAGCCAAAAGTTCCTTCTGATATATTGGGTAATTTTTCTCTGCTTGTAATAATTTTCGAGAAAAATATGAAATTGGGTGAATTATCCCAAACTTATCTTTTTGGCCTAAATAACCTGATATAGAATGATCAGACGCGTCAGTTGTTAAAATGTATTGCTTATTATGATCTGGATGAATTAAAATTGGATACTCTCCCAATTTTTGTTTTAAGGTATCAAAAGCAACTTGTGCTTCAGGTGTCCATACAAATCTCTGACGTTTTTTCGTTAAATTAGTGAGGGGTATGCTTATTTCAGAATAATTTGGAATAAAACGTCGATAATAGGAGCTTAACCCAACAAAACGTCGTACTTGACGTACTGTCTTAGGAACAGGAAACTCTGAAATTTTTCTAATATTCATAGATGTTGGTTGGATTCCGTTTTTATCAACTGTATGGCCTAAAAATGTTATTGTTGGTACAAAAAATTCACATTTCTTTGGATTTATAGTTAAACCAAATTCTCTGATACGTTCAAATAATTTTCTCAATTTAAATAGCATAGAGTCCAAACCATTAGCACCAAGTGCAAAATCATCTATGTATCCAGAAATTCCCAACTCTTTAATAGGGTCAAGTAATTTGTCCGTTAGGGACTGCAATACTTGAGGACTAAAAGCCATACCCTGTGGCATCGAGAGATATTCAAAGGACCCATAAATAGTGTTAAAAGCGGTTACTTCCCTATCTTCTGGTTTCAGCTTAATTTGGAAAAAAGAACTCTGCAAATCAATGGAAGAATACCAATTGGCATCTCTTAGGTTGTCCAATAAATCATTTATTAGTGGGAGGGGATGTCTATTAAATTTAATTAAATTGTTTGTTTTCCTATAATCGGAAACAATCCTATATGATGGTTTGTTACCATCTACTTGTTTCTTTTTGACTAGTATAACAGGGTGACTTATATGAGTATTGGTGGGCTGTATGATATTTGCTGCCAGTAATTCATCCAATTGGTCTCTCAGTTCTTGCCGCAAGGCATAAGGAACTGGATAATGTCGAGATGTTTCCAATTTATTTCTATCAACTTCAATATTGGGAGTAATTTTATCAGTCTCTCCTATTGTTCTTAAATTTGAACTAAAAATATCTGAAAATTCTTTTAAAAGCTGAGATATCTTTTCCCTATGCAATGGCTGAAGATGGTCTAATTTAAAATCTTTGATGTTGAATTCTTGCTTCCTTAACTCTTTAATATAGTCTGTATCCCTATTATTTGAAACTGTTTCAATAGTTGCTAATTTGGTTAGTTTATTTATGCATATTTTTTCTCTACTGACATTAGCAATTGTTACTTCTATCGTCTTTCTAGACGTGACCGGGGCCATATTTTCTCCTATATTTATGTCAACTAGATGAGGTAATTTTGAAATTTTGATGACCTCTCCTACTTTTAATGGAGCATCAATGGCTAATTCAAAAGTCTTAGTTTGTCTAGGATTTAATTTACATTTACAATTTAACTTGGCAAATTCATGAGTGACACTATTAATTTTTTGAGTTATTGCATCCTTAATTGGAATCCTTGTTCCATTTGAGACTAATGAGTTTTGTTCCAGGTCAATTTTAAATTTAAATTTTTGTAATAGATCAATGCCGAAAATACCTGAATAAAATGGGCTTAAAGATTGATCTATTACCATTAGGTCATGATTTATATTCTTATTTCCTATTGTAATTGGGATATTAAATGTAGCTACTATATTTAGTTTTTGACCCGTTAAGGAATTAACTATAGGACTGGAATTAATTTTTCGTATAAGGGGGTCATTTCTTATATGCTCAAATACATTCTTTTCAATTAAACTGCATGCTGCCCCGGTGTCTATCAATATGCTATTTAATTTACCTCCAATTTTGGCGTCTATCACAGGTAAATAGAAGAAACCATTCGTTTGGGGTGTTTGGGTATTCACTATTAATTTTTGCTCGGATTTTGCATTAGTGCAGGGTCTAATTACCGAAGCATCAGTTTTTGTTTTAATTAAACCCCACTTCCGTTTCCCGAATTCGTAGGGAATCTTCCTCTAAAGTTAACGCGCGATCCCGTATTTTGATATCTAGCGCCTGGATTTGCGTAATACCCCCTAAAACCTCCCCTATGGGCTTGTCTTGGTTGCCTTTGATGGTCATAATTTATTGGAGGTGAGTAGCCGCCATTGTGGAATTGCCCCCTGGATGGGTTTGTTGTCCACTCCCCGAAACGACCGTAGTCATTGTAATTGGGGTACCCCCGACCTCTCTGTTGAAAAGAATAAGGGGGAGAATTTGTTGCTTGTTGTGAGACCATTTCTCGGCAATTTAAAGCTGTATGGCCGGCACGATTACAAAATTGACATACAGGTGGGGTCCTACTCGAATTTTGGTGAGGTATAGATAAATTTTCCATTTGTTTGTTTAGTTGGGATATAGATTCATGCAATGTTTTGTTTTGCCTATCAATTAAAGTTTTCAACTCCATTTGACTGTCATTGATTCTGTTTACAGAATTAAGGGTTGATTCCGGTTTATTTGGAAGGAAATCCTCCATGAAATTCATTGCATCTACTAGGGTTTTCGGATCCTTAACTATCAAAAATTGTTTATTTTCGGGATCCATTCCCTCAATAAAGCGAGTCAGTTGAGTGGACTCTACCAGGTTTTTCAAGGGTACATTATCAGCAGGGACCTTACCAAAAAATTTTAGAGTGGCAGTTTCCACTCTACTAGCAAATTGTCTGACTGTCTCAGTTGGCCTCATTTTTAAATTTATAAAATCATTTTGATTATTTAATTTGGTTTCCTTTTTCTCAAAATATGAGAGAAATTTGTCCCTGAAGGTTTGATAGTCTGTTTCTTCCGCTAGTTGGGGGCTTGTTATTACATGAGATAAAGCATTCCCTCTAAGTTTCGCTTTTAATAAGACTAATTTTTCGGAATCTGTACAACCGGCCTCATTGCATACAGATTCTAATGTGGAGATGAAATAAGATGGGGAAACAACTGATTCTCCATCAAATTGGGGCAAAAATGCCTGAAAACTAGATAATTTTGAAAATACCGGCATAATTAAATTTTGGGGAGTTTCAGAAAGAGGTGGACTAGAAATAATTAAATTTTGAGTAGTTTCAGAAGAATGGGGACTAGTCATAATTAATTCCCAACAAATAATTTCTCAACAAACACAATAAAGTAATACAAAATACCCCTATCAAATTAAAATTATAACATGGATATCTCAAATCATGGAATCACATAAATAATAAATTTGCCGATTAATCAGTAATCACTTGAGTCTAGGATTATCCATAAATGTTAAAAGGCACCATTGCTGGCACTGCTCCTTCTCCCCTTTTACGATTTAGCCTCACTCTTTTAACTTTACTACTTACTGCTAACTCTTATCTAACTTAATTACTTTAATTGGTAATTAGAGCAACTCCAGTTAATTTTTGTACATTGCATTGTTAATTTAATCTCTATCCGCCAATAACCCAGTTTTACTAAACTCAAACTGATCAGTAATGAATCGACAAACAAATTAGTTTTAAACATTAATATTTATTATATTCTTAAAGGTGTACAAAATAGCATTGTTAAATTTTCCGTACCAATATTTAAAACAAAATATCTTATATGAATTTCTAATATTAATTGTTACTTTAACATATTAAGGTACGAATTAAGAAAGAAATTAACAAACATTAAAAGTAATTTACACTACTATTAGAGTAGTGGTCTAACCATAAATTATATTAATTACATATAATGAGAATATTTCGAGGAAGGGAGAGAGAATTGAAATGGAGTGAGTCACTATCGACTAACCTGATTCCCGCTGAGTAAAGGATCATCCTCTTTGCTGACGATCTAAAAACTCCTCATCTTAAAAAACTTCAGAAGAACTCCAACTTAAACACTGCTTAAAGAATAACTCAAGAACTTAACTGATAACTGATCTAAAACTCATCTAAGAAGAACTGATCTAAGAAGTAAAAACTGACTCAGAACTTAAAACTTAAAACTCAACTCAGAACTGACTAAAATCTCTCTTGCAGCGGTATTTAAAGGCTTCTCTCTATTCTTTTCCAGTTGTCCAATCTCTGCATGTTTTACGCCCCCTTTCTATCCCTTAGCTCTCTGAACAAATCAGGGCTGGTCCACTCCCACATCTCCAGGCTAAAATTCCCAAAACTCCACCTCTCTAGTCTACTAGTGGAGAAAACTTCCCCCTACCTTCGAATCAGGCAAAACCCTTTATTCTGTAATTTTATCCCATTAATTCCTACCACCTGGCTGACCGAAATATCTTTCTGCCGAAAACAACTCCTGAGAGGCGCCTGGCGATTTTGCCTCAGGCGCCTCCGTTCTGTACGAGGACCGTTTTATAGCCATTTTACCTTGAGTGGACAATGGCCAGCTTCTAAAATTATCCTGCAGTAATGCCCTCGGGATGGCGGCATGGTTCTTTGAGTCCCTTTGTCGGAATAAAAGTGTTAGTTCGAGAGGACACCTGGCCTATAATTCCTGTTACTAACCGATCCCAACTTGAGAGAACCATGGTTTTTGTTTTAAAAAATGTAATGATGAGAACAGCTTCTCATCAGCTTAAAAAAATCCCAAAATCAACGATTTGTCAAGAATTTCACTTTTTTAGAGTGATATCTCTCTGAAGAAGCAGGAGATAAAAATTTGAAACTTTGTCATCTTAGATACAATATGGTAGTGTTATGCCCTAAAAGTTTCAAGATGGAGGATTATTTGGCTACAAACATAGAAATGGCAAGGATGATATTAAACTTTTTTTTTGTTGAAGTGATTTATTTTACTTTACAATTATTTTGTAAATTTTATTAATGTTTCATTACTTTTTAATTTTAATTATACAAAATACAGCAATATAGAAAAGCTTAGCAATGAACTTTATGAATTAAAATATTTATCTCTATTTTTTTCATATGTTAAAGTTGGGCTTGATATAAGTAATTATATTAACTACTTAATCTTAGCATTCAGCCATTGACAATCTTTACAACCTGAGAGACGGAGAGGGAAGAAGAAAACCGCGATGAGAATTGTTTTATTGCATACTGCAAACCTGCACCAAGATCGGAAGAACATTTTGATTCACCAAGGTGTTTTGTTGTTGTACCCATGTTTTTTTTATTAGTCGCAAGTTCATGTTAAAAAATGGATTGTGATGTGGGTCAACTTATCAGAGAAAATTGTCACAAGTCTGTTTAGGGGACATCCATAAATTACATGAAGTCAAAAAGAGGGGTAGGGGTTTGGAAAAATCTCACCAAGGGGGGGAGGGGGGTATCTCACGTCAACTTTTTAATTATTCGATTTTCTTTGTTTTTTAAGTATGAGAAAGGAAAATAATTTTTAAAAAGTTGTAGGTAAATCTCATGCGGGGGGGAGGGGGGGGGGGTCCAGCAAAAGCAAAATCTCACCAAGGGGGGAGGGGGGGATTCAGATTTTGGAAAAAAACACCTCACGTAATTTATGGATGTCCCCTTATGGCCCAGTAACTCTTGAGGTTAATCGGTTAAGTGAACTAAGGGAAGATCATCAAAATTTGATTGTTCTAAGGATCAATAAATCTGTCAAAAATACATGCAAATATCATGAGAAAAAGTATTTGTTAAAATATCATAATCTCTTTGGCAACACTTGTTCGGATCCACTAAAAATTCATAAAAAAAGTTATTACCAAAGGACTTAATGAAATTAAAATAGAGCATTTAAAAAGAGAAAAGATACCCGGATAAAGATATCCTCCATCTTGAAACTTTTAGGGCATAACACTACCATAATATACTCTAAGATGACAAAGTTTCAAATTTTTATCTCCTGCTTCTTCAGAGAGATATCACTCTAAAAAAGTGAAATTCTTGACAAATCGTTGATTTTGGAATTTTTTTAAGCAAAGAAAAACCAAGTTTCAGGTTTCAAATTTTGCGTGTAACTTGAATTACATTTGGACTATTTGTATAAAAATATGTGTTGTGTTGAATGGTTTCCTTCCTATAAAAAAGTTCTCTTGAAAACAGACAAATTTTGTAGAAATCCTTAACTTCCAAATTTTGCGACATTTGGGGGCACCTTGTAAAAATCATACCTCGGCTTGTAGTCAAATCTCCTCCTATGAACTTCTTGAGCTTAACACTAATATATAGTACTCTAGAATGAACCATTTTAAAATTTTTAACTGGTCCCCCACCAGAGATATTTAACCCTCAAAATTGCAAATTTTGACAAATCTTCGACTTTGAGATTTTTTTAAATAAAGACAAATTGAGGCTCAGATCCAAAACTTTGCATATGATCTAAAATGTATTTGGACTATTAATAAAAAAAATATTGGTGCCTTGACAGGTTTCCTTCTTATAAAAAAATCTTCTTAAAGTGGGCAGATATTTTTAAAAAAATTTCAACTTTAAAATAAAATTTCACCCCTAAGGGTTTATTTTAGAAAAATATACTTGCTCTAGTCTTTTAGAACGTTTTATTTTAAACAATTTTGCTTCAAACCCCACTTGATTTGGAGATTTTAAAGGGGAGATATTTCCAATCCCGTAAACGCTTAAATTAGCAAAAACCGCTAAAACGTCGAAATTTGCATGGCTGCTGCGGACAAGCAAAATAGGTTAAATTAAAAATAATGGTTGTTTTGATCTTCTTTCAGGTTAGGGTTGATGTACAAAAAATTTCAGATTTTTTAAAAATGGTCGAGCAACCAGTGCTGGACCACTTGAAATGGAATGACCCACCTGGGGAAATGGCATCGGGAACGGGCAAATTGATTTGTTTTCACCATTACGAGAGTTAACATTGAATAAAAGTATTTTTTTATCAATGCGTAAAGGTCTAGAGGTTGAGGCATTGATACTTAAAATTGTTCTTTGAAGAAGAAACTAATAATAAATCTTAAAACGTATCAAACTGTGTACAAACGTATCTAGGTAAAAGCTCATTTTAATGGCAAATATTTGTTAGAACCCTGATTTAGAAAACACTTTAAAATAATGTATATTAATTATAAATACCTAACGTATTTTTAGATTTAACATCAAATTGCTTCCCAAAAGTTTTTATCGTGAGATATAAGGCAACTATGAGACAATTTTAATAAAAATGTATAGGTACACGTGATTTTACTTTTGGAAAGGGAACTGGGTTCAATAAAATAATCAGTACTAAAATTCTATGGAATTGGATTGAATTCAAATCATTAATAGTTTTTAAAACAAGTACATCTTACATCATGTTATCCTTTAGTTAGTAGAACACATACTTTATGATTTTAACATTGTTACAACATGACCAATAATTGTTTGGTACTCAAATGAATTAAACCTCAAAGTTAAGAACAAAATTTTTATACTTAGAGTAGTATTTTCGTATGAAATGCGTCGGAAACAGTTTACTTAAATTTTCGAATATTTTTTTACGGGTAGTTCAGTTAAATAAATACAAAAACAACAAGCATCAAAAAAGCATCTGAACTACTAACACAAAAAGATAAAAACTACAACAAGTAGTAATGATATATACGTGTACAAAATATTACCTCACAAGAAACGTCGTGAGGAGGAAAACAACTTTTTTCTTGCGTAACAACAGTAAAGAGTTTAAAAAAATTGACGAGAGGATGGACTAGACACGAATCAAGTTAAGTTACAAGAGAAGGAATATGAAACTAAATAGAAACAACTTCCGCCAAATCATTCAAAATATTAGATACGTGACAAGAGCTGTCAAGAACTGTGAATGGGAAATAAGATCAGTTCCGATGGATGCGGTTAAACTTCGAAACATATTAATAGTGGTGGATAAGTAACTTGAAAAGAAGAATAGATAAACATCTATCAAATAGCTAAAAATACTTTAACCTAAAATTTCAATAGTATGCTACGAATTATGAAAAACCATGGCCACCTAAACTAATAAGGCCGTAGAAGCTTGAAATCTTGAGTGACGTCATGCCTTCTATTTCACGTCATCGACGCGTTTAAGACAACAGCGCAACTCCAGTCTGGAATCTTGATCGCCCCACCCTTTACAGCCTGATTGGTCTACTCAACTACGGTGAAAACGTCACTTGAATTAGCCACACCGACACACGTGTCGAATATTTCAGAAGTAGTGAGAAAGTGAATTAGAGATCGCGAACCTCAAGTTGATTCCGTGCTCTATTATAAACAATTTTATGTTGTGTAGTTTCGTTTTGCAGAACGAAAAAGAGGTTTCCCTTAAGACCTGAAAATGGTTTTAAGCAGAGTTAATTTTAATGATCATATTTGATCACTAAAATCTGGTTTAATGATTAAATTTTGAATAAAATTGTAAAAATCGGGCCTGGTTTAAAACTCATGATCGGACATATTTTAAGCCTTCAAATTTACGATTACAATGGAGGGGGGTTAAATATTAACTGGTGTTTCCTCTTTTCGATCAGTTTTATGTTATCATCAACAGAAAGATTTTGCTGGTTTTAGGTCCAATCTTAGGTGTCCAATCCAAGGATTGGGTGCAAATTTCAGATCAGGATTTATTCTGCTCTTTAACCCCCTCTGTCATTAAGAGAGTAGGTAATTCTTAGCGATCCTAAGTCAAATCAATCCTTATTCAGATCAAACGTTTTTCCCATCTGAAATATTCGGCACGTGTGTCGGTGTGGCTAATTCAAGTGACGTTTTCACCGTAGTTGAGTAGACCAATCAGGCTGTAAAGGGTGGGGCGATCAAGATTCCAGACTGGAGTTGCGCTGTTGTCTTAAACGCGTCGATGACGTGAAATAGAAGGCATGACGTCACTCAAGATTTCAAGCTTCTACGGCCTTATTAGTTTAGGTGGCCATGGAAAAACTCTGAAGACAGCCAGCCAGCCATGTAACCAAAAATTCTGACAAAAATGCAATTTTATATGGACATATTTGGGAAGTTTTCAATGAAAAGATTATTTCTTTGGCGTTACCTCTGTTCTGTTTTTGTGCTGTACTTATGTTAGATGGAGGGTTTTTTTTAAAAATACCAAACAGCAGATATAATCAATATAGTATCTTAATTTCAATAAATGTGACGCGAGAAATAACGAACAACTTAATCATTTTCACGTAACTTTTTAAAGTAATGAGTGATTTATAAATTGGCGCGTGACATAAAAAAAGTTGCTTCACAAACGGGGGATTTATGCTCATGTTTTTCTCAAAAGCTAGCGCTCATTAAAGATGTGAAAATGACTGGCTAAAGGACTGATAAAGAAAAGTACGGTGAAAATTTGAAGTATTGGTACAATGAACATTGAAATAAAGCCTCAAAATAGTAAATTGAATCAAATAATACTTTAGAAGCAATTTCCCTTAATTTGGTCTTAACTAAATATCATCCGACCTTAATTAAGATTCCTCAGATTATCCGACCATGCATCGCATTAAAGCAAACCATTTTACACATTTTTAAACAGATTTTAAGGGACTGCAATTGTACTGTTTTTACTTTCTGTTTCTGTTTTTTATGCTCTATATATTAAATATTTCATTCATATCACTCTTTTCCAGCATTCCAACTACCCAAAAGACGAGAATCAATCTAAGATTCCACCAACCACCATGCCCAAAACGCTTTGTCCACCACAACACTACCGGGAACCCTTTCCACACTAACTTAATACTACGCCTAACCCGAAGGCCGGCCGCGGAAAACAAGAGCCCTCATTAGCCGTGCAAATGACACATGCCAGGTGATTAAACGGCGTTTCAGGGTCGACGTCACACGCGACATCTATTAACCACGGGTTCGACTGCGGAGAACTGCCGACTAACAAATGCAGCAAGCAGGAAACGGCAGAGCAGCTGCCAACACACGGCTGCCGTAACGGTTGGGAGATGGCTTTTTACCTGTGCGATTTCTTGTTTGGAAGAGAAGTAGTGTCGAAGGATGGACGTAAAGGGGTTGACACGTGAGTTGGTTATAGAATGAAAGTGGTATAAGTCCACTTATCGTAGTTTTGAGTAATGATGGTTTTCTCTAGCGGCGCCTGTCTATAGTTCCTATGGAGAAAGCATTTTTTCAGCAGCTCTTACAGGTTTTTCAATTTTAACTTATTGAAAATTCTCTCCTGAATCCGAAAATACGCTTGTCTATTCCAAGAAAAATTGTGTTTGTTAATTATATAAGATATTTCATTACAAAAAAGCTGACGTCAAAAGTGCCTCTCGGAAATGTGGGAAACACCGTTTCCATAGAAACAGTAGGCTGTAAAAACAAAACATTAACTAGAGCGTAATGTCTTTTATAACGGAATAATTAAAAAGTCCCGTGTGACGTCACAAGCTGTTTCAGTTTAAAAAAAATAATAACTTTATTGATTGGGATTTGATGGAGGAGAGTGTAAAACTTTGACGCTCTCTAAAACGTAAATATATTCTCGTATATATAAACGTAAAATTCTCTAAAACGTAAATATAGTTCAAAACTAAACTCAATTCAATCTATGAATTGAGTATAGGACTCTCATTTCAATTTTCTTCAAGGAGATAATCATATTTCCACCACTTTTTGCCACCAGTAAAATTAAGTCTTCTCTTATCTTGTCCGTCAAATTTTGGAAAGGTTCTCAAAAACGTAACAACCGTTTAAAACTAAATTTAGCTCTATCTATTTAGCAATTTAAATCTATCGAACCCAACACGAGTTTTGATCTAAGAGGTAATCAGTATTATTAATCAGTCAGGTCAAATAATTTTGATACTAACTAAGTCACGAACTTTCCAAAACGTAACAGTTCATCTCCTTAAACATATGAGATGACCACATCAAATCGTCAAAATCTTAACAGGTCGAGATTAAAACGCATCCTAAGTATCACGACTTTTTTAAAGTGGTTACGTTAAAACCCCATATTTAGCTTCAAAGAAGAAAAACTTTTTCTTTCCGTTCTTTAAGGAGTTATTACCCACGACCGAGGCAGTCCACAAAAAAAACCATTTGTCAAACCCGATCGTTAACAACAAATGCAAAGAAGAGATGATGATTCTCCAGGTTTTCCGCGGTAGATCGTGTTTAACCACCTGCCAGGTAAATAAGTTAGTTAGCAACGGGTAGCTCGGGGGCACCTCGTCGCGATAAAAATAGAACGCGAAATTGAATTGCCGTTGAAAGTAGGTAATTCAACAGTCGTAAATCATTTAGGAGAGAAAAGGTAATGTAGTTCATAAGCAGGAGGATCGAAAAAAAGGAAAAGGAAATCATCGAAGAACAAAATGCCCTGGTTAAATTGTTAGTCATTTAGAAAAAAGTTTTATACTGACAGCCTGGAAGGGGGAAAATGTTGGAGAAGCGAGAATGAATTTCAGTTATTGTACCACACCTTCTCCTAAAAGAAACAACTTTCCCCATTGACAATGAGGTCGTTAAATAGTATCGATATCAGAAAGTAATGAAGGGAAAATTTTTTACTTACTTGAAATTAAGTTAGAAATATTAAATGATGACTTGACATCAAATGAATGATGACTCATTCTTGAAATAAACTTCGAGCTATATAGTTTTCGATACGTCATTAAATACTATATAACCACATTGCAAGCTTCTTTATAAAAAGGCGCAAAATATATTACTATTATTTTTATTATATAACATATTATTAAAAATATTAATATAAAATATATTATTTTAAACCCAAAAAAAAATGCTTCACAAAAGAAAAGTTTTTCTTTTTGCATTAGAGTTTAAAATTTTTAAAAGTAAGCATAATGGTGTGATTAGTAGTTCCACAAAAAAAATAAATAAACTATTTTTTTAATAATTTAAGAACAGAAGTTTCAGGGAAATTTAAATTTAAATACCTTTTAAGTGATACAATAATAGTATATTTACAAGGACGTAAACAAAAATTGGTTTTAGAACAGGGATACTTATGGGAAAAAAAGAAAAATGAAATTGGAGAACCTTAATGTCTGAATCATTTAAATTAATAAATAATAAACAAAAATCTCAAACCACCACTGTTGTTAGTATTAAAAACTTAAAAAGTGTTCAGACGTAAATATGAGACGACTTTTCACATATCAGGCTTTATCTGCTGTGAGTTTACTAAATAAACTATAAGGACTACTTAAAAACAAATTATTTCCCAGAATTACGTCACAAACAGACCAACTGACGTCACCACCACCACCACCAGACTATTGCGAATTTCAAAACAAAAATTACTGCTGGAAAATTTATTTTAAGTTCCAGCCATTTCAATCTTTCGGGGAGCTGCAGAAAAACCAGCTAGCGAATTTCAACACCGTTAAAATCACTTCGGGAGAGAAAACATAAAAATGAACCGGGAAAATATGTTGTAGTGTCTGGCAGTGGGCCACAGGGGTCGCTACCTCTGCCCAGGGTCCGTATTCCTGATAACCCCTCTGACCCAACCGGTATAGGGGGAGGAACGGAACTGAGCAGAGGAGCAACGAGTTGATAAAAAGGGGACGGCCCCTGATAACGAGGAGAACCTGTTAAGACACGCTGGGGAACGCGTGTGGTTCAGGAGTGATTTCTCAAGTGTAGTGTGTGTCGCGCATGGAGCTAATACATATGGAGACAGCTTTGAACACCTGCTCCATTCTTCTTCGTATGTCGATTTTCCCTCGATTTTTCCACTCAAACGGGGGTAGGCTGGGTTGTCAGATTGGCGACAAAATCAGACTATTGGCGTGTTTGGTTTTTTCGCGTGCAGCCTTTTACGATCACTTTATACCAGTGGATGACTCGCGAGGACCTTTTTAAACTTATCTTTTTTTTCTTCTTAAGGAAGTTTTATCTTCTGTAGCTTTAAGAATAAAATCTCGTTTGTTCTAAATCTCATTTTTTGCTGAGGTTTCCACCATAGCAACTAACAATGCTTATCTCCCAATTTTTCTCCGATTTTCTTCTTTAGGAAATCTACTTCCTTCCCCCACAAAAACAGGTATTTCAAGTATTAAGTGGTGTTTGATGAGTCCACTTAAAGAAATATTGTATTTTTAATTTTAATTCAGACAGCTAATATTTACAAATAATTCAATATTTCAAAATGCCACTTACAACACTACTTAAAATATTTCAATGACTAATACCATTCAAAAATCCCCTTTTAAGATTCCTTTCATCATTATAGGTATCACTATCAAATTAATTAGTTTTATTCATAAAAAACACTTAATATTAAGTGCATGTATTCATTATATTAAACTTAAGTTTCTTATTTAAATTTTTATACTTAAACCATTTATTATCTTGATACACACACATATAAATTTTTTTAACATCATTTAATTTAAAATTTAATTATTTAGTAAAATTAGTAAGGTAAAATAAGATTTTACTTATGAAACGAAACGGTGGAGTTTTTAGTTGCTCTTTCACAGCAATTGATGGCGCAGCTTTAATCATGTTTCTATTTCATATGAGAGAAAAGTGTGATACATTTAAACAAATATCAAAGATTCTTATCTTAAATACAGATGATTGGTCATGTGGTCAGATGTCTCAAACCACCACCTGGCGTTAGGAGAGAATTACAGCTGTCCCATCTTCTTAGTACCTTAGATTGGCGTGAAAATCCATAGAAATAATTTCAAGGAATATATACTATGTCGTAAATTATTTCTTTCTTTCTTTAAGTTTCTTTAATAATACGTGTTTTAAATTAACCAAACGCTGGACGCAAATGTTCTACACTTAATTCCTCTTTATATGTTTTTTTTTTATTAGTTTAACTTTAAAGTTAAAAAAGAAGATCCGATAGTGTTCATAGATTTTTTTTAAAATATGGCTTGTTACATGGTAAGAAAAGATTAACAAAGATTGTTTTGCTGAAAACTTCCCCCTATCAAAAATAAAAACCATTAAATACTTAAATTTAAAGTTGACACAATTATAGGAAATTTAATATTTTTGCGTCGAGAAGCAGAAGCATAATATATCTGCCTTACAGATGATTTGGCAATTTTAAATGTAAAAAAAAAAACAAGTTATTTAATTATTTCGAAGAACCACGTAAAGAAACTACGACAAAAACGCACGCCAAGGTCAGACCGCCAAGCTATGCCAACTTCCATTTTCTACCTCGACCACTAAATCCACAATTTTCTCCCTTAAATACTAGTTTAAACTAATCGGAAATGATTCAGATCGAATCAGGAGGGTTCATATTATATAATGTGAAGCTTTTTTAAAAAACATTTCCCCCACAACATTTCGAAAATGCAGTTTAAAGTCGTTTTCTTCCAAAACCGCGGAGTTTAAAAAATTCACAGAAAAAAAACTAATCGAGAAAGGTACTTTTTTTCTTCACGGAATTGATTCGTCGTTGTTTTCTCTCGTGTAATAAATTGTCGGCATCTTTTTTCTATCATTTTTCTGGGAGAAAGAGCAATTTTTATACCTCAAAATTCACCCGCCTATGGGACTTCCAATGTTAAAGATTTCTTTTTGCCACTCAAACAGGTTCGACTGTTTTTGACATGCATGGTTGCCGTACGGAGCGGGGAAAGCTGTCTCTATTTGTATTAGCTCTATGGTGTCGCGTGATTTTGGTAGTGTTTTTTAGCGGAAGTGAATATTGTAGTATTATAATCCAGAGTGTAGTGAAGAAAGAAGTCTCCCAATAAAATTTATTTATTTGGGACTTGTGTGGTCGTTCTTCCGTGGTGTTGTGGTGCATTCAAGTCTCTACACGCTCTCAAGAGAACCAGAGCATCGACGGGAATCGACAGGATTATCGATCTTGGTACATCGACGATTGAGGTGAGTTTTCCTTGGATTTTGTTATCTCTTCGGTGACTGGGGTCAGGAGTCGCTTAATTCTATAGGTTAGTTTTTTTGCATTGTGTATTTTTGTATGTTGAGATGGCTTTCTTGGGTCTGGGAAAGCGGGCCGATCTTATTGAATTGGCGGAGGAATTAACTATTGAAATCCCCGATGAGTCTACGAACACAGAAATTAGAAATATATTAAAAGCGCATAAAAATTTTAAGGCCGAAGAGGCAGAGGTAATCTTTCGGACGATTGTGTCCGATAGGAAAGAGCAAGAGCGGGAGAAAGTGAGGGAAAAGGAGAGAGAACGGGATAGAGAACTTGAGAATGTGTTAAAAGCGATGGAATTAGAATATGGGAGGCTTCCGGAGATTCCTTATAGAACGGAAGACATGGACGCTAAGGAATGTGGCTCTAAGCATGACCCGCACACCCGGGAGGGAGAGAGCACATGCGAGGTATTTGAGGTGGCGTCGGAGGAAATAAGAGGGGATTTAGATGATAAAAATCAGTGTACTGAAAAGGATGAGTCGGAAATAGAAAATGGGAATGAAGAACAGAAAGATGAGGAAATAATAGGGGATGTAGATGATAAAAATCAGTGTACTGAAAAGGATGAGTCGGAAATAGAAAATGGGAATGAAGAACAGAAAGATGAGGAAATAATAGGGGATTTAGATGATAAAAATCAGTCTACTGGAAAGGTTGAATCGGAAATGGAGAAGAGGAAGGGAGAACAGAAAGAGGAGGAAAGAAGAGGGGAAAAAGAGGATGAAAATAAGGGTACTGAAGGAGACGAATCAGGATTGGATAAGGGAAGAGCCGAGCAGAGGAGTGATGGGGAACAGAAGGGATACTCAGAGTACCTTAGTGGTGGTACAGTGATGAAGTTTAAGGAAGGGGACAAGACTGAAGTGTATGAGGGGTCACCTAATAAGATATTGGGGAATACTGACTACCTAGGGAGAGAGAAAGGGGAGGAGTCCCGGCAATTACTGTCACAGCATACCATAGTATCTTCGGGTCAGGTAGAGGGTGGTACGCGAGTATGCGTAGGTGATGGACTCCTGAGCGCAGTCACCAGGAGGGATGATTTTCCATGGGAGAACGCATTTGACCCCCCGGAAGTGGCGGTTAGGCGATTGAAATCAGCTCTGTACGATGCTCCCAGGCTGTATACTCCACAGCCAGGGCAGCCCTTCACGATCCAGACCGACGCAAGGGCAACGGGTATTGTTGCTGGTCCCAGCGGGACAAAGAGGGGAAGCTGCATTCCATCAGCTGCGTCAGCCAGAAGCTGACGAAGGCTCAACAGGCCTGGGCTACCATGGAGCGGGAGGTTTACGCCATGGTTTGGGCCCTCAAGAAGGCGGACAGCCTCTCTAGACTGTCAGGATTATATGGAGAGCTCCTATCCGTCTGTCTGATTTTTTTTTTGTGTTGTTTGTGATTGTTCCAGTATTATAACCAGGCGGCTTTACTTCTGTTCTTGACTGGTAATGTGATTAATTTTGATGTATGTATGTGTATGTTTTAGCCTGTAATTTGAATGTGATTTTTTTTTTTTGGGAAGTGAGAGTTTCTTGAACTGCCAGACTAATTGTCAGATCGATAATTATAGAAGGATAATTATAATCTTGCCTGGGGGGTGTAGTGTCTGGCAGTGGGCCACAGGGGTCGCTACCTCTGCCCAGGGTCCGTATTCCTGATAACCCCTCTGACCCAACCGGTATAGGGGGAGGAACGGAACTGAGCAGAGGAGCAACGAGTTGATAAAAAGGGGACGGCCCCTGATAACGAGGAGAACCTGTTAAGACACGCTGGGGAACGCGTGTGGTTCAGGAGTGATTTCTCAAGTGTAGTGTGTGTCGCGTGATTTTGGTAGTGTTTTTTAGCGGAAGTGAATATTGTAGTATTATAATCCAGAGTGTAGTGAAGAAAGAAGTCTCCCAATAAAATTTATTTATTTGGGACTTGTGTGGTCGTTCTTCCGTGGTGTTGTGGTGCATTCAAGTCTCTACATATGTTTGGGTAAGAGAGAACGTTATTTCATAGCATTTAAAATAAACATTTGAGCTACAAAAAAGTTATTTTATCCATGAAAGGGTCATTGAAAAGGGTTTTAAAAATAAAGGGTCGTTGAAAGAGGTCAAAAGAAATTTTTAAAACACATAATACCCATATCAATATGGATGGCTAAGATTATTTCGTAAAATAACAGAATATATTAATAGTTAAAAGTATCATTAAAATATTGACATTAGATTTAAAAATTAATAAGTGGATGATAAAATGTTATTTGGTTTTGTGTGCTTCTGTCTGAGTTATTTTTAGAAAATCAGTGAAACTTTCAGAGTTACTGGTATTCTTAGCAAGGATCTTGCCCAATATTGTAAAAAAAAAGGGTTCTGCTTTTATGGGGTAATCTGGCTGTGGTACCCCGTGTATTCAATATAGTCATGCATATCCATATTCAAAGCTGTCATAATATATCATGTACACATTTCATAAAATTTTTGTGAAATGTATGGGCTAATGCAAGTTTTTTGTACCCCCATTTACAGTTAACTCTAAAATCCTTATGTTTGCCCAAAAAAGCAATTATAGAAAACCCATACATAAACTTTTAAGTACCTCTTTCCTGAAACTATCGCTATTCAACAGACTAAACAACATTCCCTATAAACAGACAATTCCTCAACTTTTTTATCAAACCCCCATACCCTTAACCCCCACAAAAGGCCCCCAGGGCCCCTTAAAACCCTTTGAACACAACACCGTCCGGAAAAACACACCCCAGAGCTACATCCACTGATTACTTTCCCAAAACGTGGAATTAAAAGATCTCAAGGGTAAAACCACGCAGAAACACCCCATAGTCTATCAGGCGGAAACTATCTGCTCCCAACCCTTTACAACAACAGCGACATTTCGCAAAGCCCAACAACCTACACAAAAAAAAAAAAACAGGGACAGTAGCAAGTTTTCGCAAACCGATTCAAACACATCCACTAAACGAAAACTTTTAACATCGAAATAAAACAATAAGAGAAAGAAAAAAAAGAAGGTTAGGAAACCATCATGAGCCAGCAGCAGCGGTTCGAAAGTAATTTTATGCCCGAGTAATTTTTGTGCGGGGAGAGGGGCAGCGAACCAGAGCGATTACTTCTCTCCTATACGACTCACCTGATGAATGTAGATACATGGTCGTTCGTCTGTCTGCTGTGCGTTGCGAAAACTGTTTCCAAGTTCACGGCCGGATTGTTTGTCAGATTAGGAGGCGAGCATCCATTGCCATGAAACGGACGGGCTTTCGCAAATTGTAGTAGCCACTCGCGGACAATTAGAGGAAATAGGGTGAAAGGACTTCCAATCAGTTCATTCGGTAGGGTTAAACCTCCTCCTTCAGAGGTTGACAGATGAGTTAGTTACCTTGGAAATTCCAATCGATACACTAACCCGCATGCATAAACCTTGGGAGTGAGGTGACAAAATCAGAGCTTATGCAACTTTCTCACTTCTATTTGAGCATTAAAATTATCTCCTTGAACTCGATAAATCACACATAATTCATAGAATGAGTTTTATAAGATTCTCTAGAGAGGTATCCAATCTTCAAAGCCCGAGGTGACAAAATCACAGCTTATGCAATTCCTTCACTTCAATTTGAACATCAAAGTGATTTCCTTGAACGCAATAAATCAATACACATAATCCATGGAATGAGTATCAAAGAGATTTTGGAATTTAAATGTATAGATACTTCAAAGCCTGGAGAACTTTCATTAATCCTTCATCCAAATCTTTATATCTTCTGGTTCTGGTTAGATATCACAACTTGAACACAACAGGCAGTAAAGATAATCCAATGAATGAGAGGCTAAGCCAAAAGAATTGACTTCCAGACGATAGAACTGGATTTCGGTTGCTCACAAATAAGACTCAAATCCGAAGAATCTTGGATAACTGTAGTACTCCAAAAAATTCCATTCAAATAAGTAGAATCTTCAAAGCTTGGTTCAAGCTAGTTCTTTCTCCACAGTTTATCCCAGGATTATCCAGAGAGAAAAGGTCTACAAAACCACTACAATCAAAGATAATCCAAAGAGCTAGTGCTAGTTGACTTCCAGACGCTGCTATACACTTTCACTTCTCACAGGAATCTGGTTCTTGAATAAACAGTTCTCCACAGGAAACCACCATTCAAATCAATACAATCTTCAACGTCCATCGGATCATTTGGTACAGCACTTGGCCACAAAATCACTACACATTAACAACATCCATAGTAATTTTCATCAGAGTAGACCCTAGACATGGCACGTTCTTCCAGTACGGTCCCCGTCAGCAGGTCTGCCGTTCGACAACAGCTGGCAAAGAGAAGAGAAGAGTCCCACTTCGCGGAGGGGGGAGAGGCACACCAACCGACCCCGGAGAGAGCTAGACTCTTTCATTCATACATCCCCACCGCGACGTTTTTATATTATATTTCTTGTTATATTTTCATGCTTCTTCTTCTTCGGGGCAGGGGAAGGTATAGGTTACACAGGAAGCGCTTAACCCCGTCGACAGCTGGTGGTGGCGACGGAGAGAATCTCCGCAGAACGTAAACAGTGTGTGTGGTGTGGAGCGTAGGGGTGGTGGTAGACTAGAGAGCGCGTCGGACGCGAACATGAGTGGTCAATGATATGATGTCCGTGAACATGAAACACAAACAAAAGATATATCAACATCATAGTCGCCTGGGACCTCCTGGTCCATTTAGGTGACCAAATAAATAGTTAAAATGATCAACGAGGTGAAATGGTGACGAAGGAAGACTCATAGATCTAGAGAAGTGGAACCACTATCTAATGGTCCGCGAACCCTACATAGTGCGCGAGATTGTGTTGGAAGTGAGCCACGAAATGGCGAGGTGATACTAGAGAGTTGCTGGCGAGAAAAAGGATGTTGAAGAGAAAAAAAGATGTTTAAAAGAAGAGATGCTCAAGAGCAAAGAGGCGCCGAAGAGCAATCAAATGCTAACGAGAAAAGATATTATGACAAAGAGCTGAAGAGTAAATAAATGCTCAAGAGTAAAGGGATGTTAAGGAGCAAAGTTGTGCTAGAGTAAGTGGACGGTGAAGAACACAGGGGTGCTAAAGAGTAAGTAAGCACTGAAGAGCAATAGGATGGTAGGAATCAGAAATGTTGAAGAGCTAATGGTCAATAGAGCAAAGAGATGTAGAACAGAGAGGATCAAGAACAGAAGATGAGATGTCGAAGAGCAAAGGTGGCACAAGGTGGTCCGTGAATGATGATCCCCGCTAATTTCAGGAAAAAAACTCCAAAAAGTAATCCCAAAAGCCGATTCCGGACCTCCACAAAGACTTAGAAATTTCTCGCCTCCACAAGATGCAGACACGGACGTTTGATAGAGAAAATAGACTCCACGCACACTCTATTTCTTTTGACTCAATGAATGCTGTGCAATACCCACTGTTGAAGACGTACTAACACATGTTGGTCAACAAACAACGGGACTCTTTCTAGTACATCCAGAAGAGGCCCCAATACATTAGACGGAAATAAAGGAGAAAGTGTATAAAAAAAAACTAATGTCAAAAGGGGAACCGCATAACTGGAGTAGAATCAAACCGCCAACCCTCGAGTTACCTCTCGGATACGAAACTTATTCATTCTGTTATCAAGAAAGGAGAGTTACCTTCCTCGAATTCGGGATGCGCAACCGAGGGTGATGAAAGCTGTCATTGAGTAAGGTCGCCAGTTTTTTTTTCTCAATGAAATCAGGGGAGCTTTTCAACGGGGAAGAATAATAGTTCGTTATGCGTAGCTGTATATAAATCTGGAGCTTATGCCTGCGTTTCCCGAAAATCAGGATGTTGTGTCACATAACTTTCATTCCGTTAGGTGCTTTGGGGTTAAGTTCAAGATGGCGCAAAACAATGTTTGATGTGTTATGAAAGTTGTATCGTTTAAAAACATGTGTTCCGTCAACGGAGTTTATATTTTATGCGTATAATGAGCAAAGTATATTTTAAGCATTTAACTGTAGTAAAAAGTATTAGCAGATTTTTAATACATCAGGCAAAGATAAATTCCCAGAGAAACAAATAACCACTCATTAAAAAGAAAACAGATTAACTTTTTTCCAAAATGATGTACAACAAAAAAAAAATAAATGAAAATCTCGAAGCGGGAGAAGAGAATTCAAAAGTTACAAGAAACTTGTCACACTTTATAAAATTTAAATGACTATGAAAATGCGATCGAAAAAGTTTTAAACTATGCATGCATAATTTCAACTATTATTGTACAGTACTGGAAAAAAAAATCGACTCAGATTTTTTATCTCCGGAACGGCTCGAGATACAAAGACAAATAAGGTACCATTTTTCATCATTTGAAGTACTCTTTAAACAAAAAAAAAATTGAGTCCTTAAGGGGTCGTCTTCATATCGAACGAAGCACCAACTTTCTTTTTTCCAATAGAAGACCTCGAATATTATATTTTATTCTGAAAGATCACCCTCCATAACCCCTAAATACCAAGTTTCACATCTCTGCGTCAAGAAACAGACCCCCCAAAAAATTTTAAAATTTGAAACATCCCATGTTAAATTTCCTATTTAAACTTTTTTTGAATCTTCCCTAGTAGGCCAGGATATTTCTGTGCACTCTGCAGGAAACAACTATGTCTTAAACGGTCGCCAACCATCGAGCCAAACTCATATGACTGGTGAAAGTGAGAGAACCATCCCGAGCTACTTGCCGATGCATTAATGAAACTACTAGCAGGGATCAACAAATTATCTTCCATTATTTTAATTTTATATTCCAGTTTGCTTATAATTTTATATTTGTTGCATTATTTTCTAATCAGCTTTCTACAGTTCTTGAATCGTGACGGATTTGTTGATATTTTCAGTAATGGAGGTTATTTCTCTGCCTTATAGTCTCTTTTTACCAGATTTGTTTGTGCTCGGTGTTTAATTACATCAAATTACACGTAGACTTTCTTGTTTCCTTCATGATTTAAATTTTATTACAAAAGAATCTTATTGTTCAAATGGGGGGTTCTGAATATTACTTTTTTATTTCACTATTTCAGTTTGTAACCGAAATAATGAAATAAATCATACTATTTATTAAAATGATACTAATAAAAAACAGAATTCAAAACTTTTTACTGCAAAATTAATTAGTTTTATTACTTAAAATGACAGGAATATAATTCTGAAAGTAAGTTGATGAATTGATTTTTAAAAGATGAATAAATCTGAATGATAACGTTCAAAACTTCTATTAAAATACTAAATTATTTTTGTTTAAAAGTTTGTTAAAATATTCTCAATAAAAATTTTTAATTAAAATAAGAATACAAATCTTTCAAAGAATGAAAGCACATGGGAAAAGGATGTCATCTGAAAATAGTGTTCTGATTGGTTTCTGAATCATGCTGCCCGAGAGCAGTCGGGGGGGGGTGCTCTACGAACGTTTCGCCAACTCATAATTTTCTTACCCCCACTTGCTGGGCCCATACAAATTTCTAAAGTGAAGATTTAACAGGAAAGCAGGGGGTAGGAAATTTTAGAGCTGGCGAAACGTCCGTGACACCGTCGGGAGATTCAGGGTGGTCATAAAATAACTACTCTACTTTAAAAATATCTACAGACGAAACTATTAATTAAAGACGAACTATCAAATAGACGAAAAAAATAATAAGGAAATATTTTTTTTCTGCTCCACACACCTTCCCCTAAGTCAGAATACAGATTCCGCCTATACATGTCATATTACATGGAGTTAGTTAAAAGGGAAAAACAACTCTTTTTAATACAATTTTCCGAAAAAATTCCCACTGTTTTGAGAAAAAGCAAAATATGTATTACTCCCTAATAGTATTCTATTTCATCCTTCTACCCTCCAATAAACGCTTTTCAAAATGGGTCTCATGCATGGCCGGGCCGCTATACATTTTTTCTCAATTTAGGAATATATAATCTTAATAAGATTATTAATTAAACTAAAATAGAATGTTCCGCATTTTTCTGCGCCGTCCACCTTCCCCAGTCTCGGGTCCCAAATCACACAATCGGTTGACCCATTCTGGGGAGTATGAGAAGGAAAACTGTCATTGTTTAATCTAACTCCTTAAAACCTTTTCATGCCATTATTCAAAAAATAATGTTCTGTTTCATCCTTCCAACTTCCAAAGCTGAGGTATGCTTCTCAAGATAGAAGTCCCGAGTGTCCCCAATCACATTTTTTTTTAGTTCTGAAAAGCTTATAAACTGGATAATTACTCTTTCTCTCAATAAAATATAATTTCAACTTTTTTCTGCCCCACTCATTATCCCCGGTCGATGGTGAAAGATATTTACTTTCACATTTCCAGTTCTATACTATACATGGAACCAATTCACATTGATTTCTATGTTATTTCACTAAAATAGACACTATTTTGTCTAAAAATATTGGAAAGAACTTCAATTATTCCATATAACCCTTCTATCCCACCTTCCAATGTAAGGAACGCTTTTCTAAATGAGTGTTCTGCATGTCAACCATCGGTCTCCTTTATTTGCACCACATTTGACTCTACTAAAAGCAGAAAATTTTGAATTTCTTCTTCCACTAACAGTATCAAAACTGGAATATTTTTTCTGTCCCTCTCAACCTCCCTAATCGCAGGTCCCAGATATCTACCATAGTATTCGTAATGTTAAGTGTATAAAGAGAAAAATTAGTTTGAAATGTGTGCTCCTTCATGAAGAAAAATAAGTTTTTAACGGCCTAAAAGTTAAGAATTTGACTTAATTGTTTTCTACACCATTTCGCCCCTATTTGAAATAGAGAACCATTCGAAAATCGGTTTTATGGATTTTTCCCATCTTTGGTGTCAATTTACAAAACATTCAACCGCAGTTTGGTGCCAAAAAGAAATTGTTTTTATTTAGTTATCACAGAATTTCGAGTTTTTTCCTGCCCCTCCCCTATCCCTAGTGAGCGTTGCCAGACTTCTACCATCGCAATACTTTCTCGCCTGAGAGTAAGGAAAAGAATGTTACCTCTCATTAAGTTAATTTAAGACTATAAACATGATCCTCAGAGAAAAAAAGCATACAAATTTTTGCATTCGACTTCATCCTTTCACCCCTTTGACTGGAGGGAACTGATCCTTTCCAAACTCTATATTCTGTTAGTCCTCTCTCACCTCTCTTGTATTATGGCGCATTTGAGCAAATTAAATGAATAAAAGGAACCATTTTGACTTTAAAACACAACATCAAAACTGGTAAATTTTCCTCTTCTGAGCCTCTTACCATCCCCAGACCCAGACCGGAAGTGTCCATCATTGTAATTCGGAATCTACAGATTCTAAGGAGCAAAATTGTTCCTAATGGTTTCACTAAGCTTCTTCACTAAAAAGCGCACGAAATGTATAGTTAGAAAATCCCCTAAACAAAGCAAACAATTAAAAACACATAAATATTTGAAAAAAAAAAATGCGCCAATTCAGAGATAAGTCGCCAAATGTATTTAAGCCAAATTCAATTTTGAGCTCTGACCGATACAAATCTTTTGCTATCAAGAGATAACTTACTGGATTTTTTCCAAATTTTAAGAATTTTTGGGGGGTCTATTTGTTGACGCAGAGATATGAAACTTGGTATTTAGGGGTTATGGAGGGTGATCTTTCAGAATAAAATATAATATTTGAGGCCTTCCATAGGAAAAAAGAAAGTTGGTGCTTCGTTCGATATGAAGACGACCCCTTAAGGACTCGAATTTTTTTTTGTTTAAAGAGTACTTAAAATGATGAAAAATGGTACCTTATTTGTCTTTGTATCTCGAGCCGTTCCAGAGATAAAAAATCTGAGTCGATTTTTTTTTCCAGTACTGTACAAGAGACAATATTTTTGTAACATTCATTTTGTACTCCCTACTTAACCCAAACTAAAGTACTTTAGAATCAATATGGATTAAACAAAGTTGTCATAATTTCTAATCCGTTCCCCTCAAGAAAAAAAAATGAGGAAGTAATCAGGTAATCACTTATTTCAATGAAAAGAGTAAAATCGTGAACTTCTGGGTAACCAATGCCTCGAGCTGTTCAATTGGATTAAAAAGCAATTACCTGGCAAGCCATGTGATGAATGGGCTTATTACATTTGCTAAATCTGCACATTCATAAGCTAGTCTGAAATTTAATTGAAGAAATTTTAAGAACAAGCTCAGAGGAAGGTTAATCTGATATAATGATAGAGATATTAACAGGTTAAAAGCTGTGAGGAGGAAACCTTGAAAATGGAATTGAAAAAGAATACGCCGAGAAAAGTTCAAGGAAGTATAAATTAACCTGTAAGTTAATTTTTACGTAATGATTCAGAGTGCAATGTAAGATTTTAAGGGAAATCTAACAGGATTATGAAACGATTTAGTCCAAGCATTGATAAAAATATTTAAAAAATCAAGACTTAAATTTAAAAGCATACAGGGGCATCAAACATTTAGTTCTAGACATTGATAATATACTAAAAATACTTAGCTTTAACAGCACATGAGCATACGGCAATTAAAATGCAGACATGAGAAACCTTGTAAGGAGGGTCACAGTACATTTCATTAAAATGGAAGCATAGTTTTTTTTTACGTAAGACAATTTAATATAACAAAATTTGTCCTGATCATGAAAATATACAATCTACCTAGGTTATTTACTTAAAATTGAAACTCCTTTTTTCAAAATTTCCTTTGGGGCACTAGACATACTAATCTCAAAGAGATGAGGAAATCGCTCCATAAACGAACAAAATTAAAAATCACTGTCATTTAGAATGTACTTCAGTCTGGAATAAGTCAGTTAATTTATAGCTTTCAGTTAATTTATAATTCAGTTAATAATAATTTTAATACCACCTAGGTTAAACACCCATGAACTTTGGCATCAGCTATCAACTATGATAAAAGGTTAATGAATATAAGGGCATTATTCGTTGCGTGGGAAGTAAAATGCAAATTTCGGATCTTCTATATGGGAGCGCAAACAGGATATTTTATTAAAAAAGTAAAACTTTCGACCCTTGCCACAGGAAAAAAAATTAAATTATACTAAAACGAACGAACCCATTACATTAACATTCCCTGTTCCACTCAAAAGAAAAAAAAGACATGATTCGAATCAAAAATATTTTTCTACATGAATGAAAGGACACTTAACAATCAAAACCTCTCGAATTTCGAGAAAAACATCGCATACACGCTTCCAAGAAAGGTGAACGCATCTTTACGTAACGAGACAAACTCAAATTAAAATCCAGACGAATACACCTTCCAGAAGCCATCAAAAAATGCCCAAAAACTGGCAGAGAAAAAAATTTTACATAAAGACGACTATGGAGGGAAAAAAAAGACCCGAGCACGACTGCGAAAGGTAGCGATACAACAATGGGATAGCATCACACAGAGGGACAAAAGCCACGTGAGCGAGAGTTTGACCTCTACCCTCTCTCACGTCGGTTCAAAGCAGCAAGGGGCACTCGAAAAAGAATTCTTCAGCAAACGATTTTTTTTCCCTACTCACTCCATGCAAACGAAAAGACTGGCGTAGGGGGTCAACGGGAACTGTGAACCGCAAAACCACTTACGGTGTTTGACCGAGTCTTTGTTAGGTTGCTTCCCATTGTCTTGAGGAGAGGCAGCGGCGACCTTAGCTTGGATAACACTTACCCTTTTTTGATCTCTCTGGAGAGAGAGAGAGAGAGAATAGCTTTTTCTTTTTTTGTTCTTTTTTTTGTTCGATGTGGGAGAGGAGAAGAAGAAAGCCGGTAGCAACAACCGTGTCAGGAAGGTCGCGGTGTAGCGATTTTACGATGTATCCCCTTTTGATGGTAATGTGTCATCAAGCAAAAACGGAATATCTTTGTGGAGTGTAATGCATAGTGGCAGGTATGGTTTCTCTGTGTTTTATTAGAAAGTCATTGATGGAAAAGAGTTTATAATGTCAAATAATCGTAATCAGTTTATTGTTCATAACCTTTGATCCAAGGATAAGATATAACGATACTGTCTATAAGGTAACGATAACCTGTCAATATTTTCTTCTAGATCTCGACGAAGTCAAATCTATTAATGACACCGCTGTCCGCAAGTCCAAAACAATACTTTTTCTATAGGTTCCTATATAGACAAGTTTCATTGAAGTAAGAAGCTCGTGGAAGAGCAACAAGAAGGTGGTAACAGAATTGTGGTGAACAGACAGCAATGGAAGACACCTAAACATCTTATTTCAATAGTGGGAAATTAGTTGCCCAAGAATATGAACCCCCTGGATCCTGCACGGCTCCAAGGGGGGGAGCACTTTTTCAGACCATCACTTTTACCTTTGGAGAAAAATGTCAAAATGTTGGGGATTTTTTAAAAAAGTATCACTCAAGATCCCTTTTTAGTACCGCTGGGGGTACTCCCCCAGAAAAATTTTGAAATTTGACTTGTAAAAGAAGGGTTTTAACTCATTTTGAGTACTTTTTGAGGGTTCAAGGGGGGAACTTGTCCAGGGTGCCCCCCTTGGATACGCGCCTGGCAGACAAAGGCCTATAAAGGCTTTGGGGACACAAAGAATATCGAATTTAAACTTTCTTTTACACAAAACCAGGAGGATCTATAAACCGAACTTATCTTCCACTTGATAATTTCATTAATCTAACGAAAATGTTTATTCTAAGAATAAAGAGATAATTAAAATTAGGTTCCAGTTATTCTTCAAATTTAAAATAATGATAAAAAATACCTAGACTATTATGGTAGTTATTCTTTTTTTGGTTGATTGTGCCACTTTAAGAGGATTGCTCTCACCAGACGTGCAAAAACGTCATCATTAATCGAAATGACGCCAGCGCAACTATGTTATCTCCGTAACACCAGTAGGTAGGTTTCAAAATCTAATACTATAGGCTTATGGGAACAAATGCAATCTTTAAAAAAAATCTTCAATCAAAGTTTATTACCAAGCCCGCTTTAAGATGATAAAAAGATTCCCAGCAGTTTTTTCCTTCAATTTTCGGGATTTGACAATTTCTCAATACAATTGACGCTATGCTACTTTCTCGGTTGACTTGGTTTTTAAAAAAAAAATAATCGAAGATTTTCGGACAAGTTGTCACACATGAGAGCTTATGCATATAGGATTAAAGAAAGGAAAGGTGGAATCTCCAAAAGACTGGAAATGAATGAAAGTAACCGCTTGCGTAAATCCGAGATAACGCAATTGATGCTCTCAAGCCAGCCTTATTTAATAAAAGCATAAAACATAATATTTTTCGAGAAATTGAAAAACATGAATGAATACATGACACTTCCCCCATTCCTTTTTTACAAAAGTGTATACAAAGTTAAACTAGTAAAAATTACATTTTTTATACCCTAAAATTCATTAATCCCTAAAATTTTAAATTCGTTTTGCAAAATAATTTGGAAAGTGAGAAGTTCTTTATACCTTCCAAATAACTTTTCTCTTTTTTCCTACAGGTGAAAAACCCTTTTAATATTTATAGCAGAAAAGCTATCAAGTTGAAAAATTGGAATAAAGAGAGATTGGAAAATTCAAGTTTTAAAGCCCTATTCATATTTCTTCTACCAAAGACTTCTTAATTTTTCATTCACAGTAGAATCAAACGTCGAATTAGCTTATCAATTAAAGCAATTCCAGAACGCCTTAAAACACGTGATGACCTTACATAATGGAACAGTGCCCTCTTCACACGTTACTTCACACGTGCACGTGTTTCAGAATCACTGGTTCAAGAAAATGACCCTAATAAATAAGCAAAAAAAAAAAAACTTTTTTCGAAGTCAAGTAAAGGAAAAAAACTGCTAGATTATTCCTAACAAGCTATATAAGATCCATATTGATATTGAGAAAGTTAATGGGGTAATTTAGACTAGTTCCATGGCAATTTTACCTAACTCTTTTTTATCAATGCGTCAAATAAACGAGCAGGGAAATGATTAGGAATTAAGAAGGAATTGGGGTTTTTAGTACTGACGCAACTTTAAGGCAGGTATTGAAATGAAAATATTGCAAAAAAGTACGGTAATCAACGTAAAAAGTCTTTCTGAAAAGGAGATAACTTCCTAAAATTCAATTCTGTACAACACTCAACAGCTAAATATAGACCAATTCAACGATAAAACTTAAGGGTTTATTTCTAAGCTATAGACAGACCTCGACTTGCGAAACTAAATTGAGTCAGACGAAAGAAAGCAATAGAAGGGGAATATATTTTACCCTTTAGCAAAAGAAGTTGAGTTAACAAAAATAACCGATAATTATTGTTGGTTAATTTTCCCTTTTCTCTAAAATGAGTACCTATCACCTAATTGTCAATATCTACAAGCTTTAATTAACAAAAAAAAACATGAAAAACATTCATAGAAAATATTCATGAAAAATATCCATTTATATTCATAATTCTTTTCAAACTCTACTTTCGACTGAAAATATTTTTGCTGGAATTTCAAAGTAAATTTCAACCAGGAAGATTAGTCACCCGGTGGATAAGAGAAGGGGAAGGCAAACAAGAGACTTTGAGAGAGAAGAAGGAAACACATCACTCAACATTAAAATAATGAAACACCCTTAAACAGGTAGGAGGCATCCCTCAATGACCTTCGCCTAATTCCGCCCATGTTAGTGACCAGTGCGAGGGAGGATTTAAGGAGGGGTCATGTTGTGTTAATTGTCCCCCTCCATTATTTAAATGATGTTTATTTTTAAACAGTAAGATATGTTTTCAATTTAATCAGGTGCAACATCCCATAAACTCTCCAGCTGCTCTCCCGCCCCTCTTAGCGACCCCCACAAATGGATCTTGACGTGTTACAGCTTAAAAAGTCAGACTTTATTGAAAAATTGCCCCAAAGCCCAAAAATAAAAGAATCACGGACTAAGCCCTATCAAACAGTTACACGGATCCCAGCCAAAAAATTGCTTCAAAAAAGTGAAGGGTATTGAAACACTTTAGCTGCAGTTTTCTTTACAAAATCTGCAGTTTTTTTTTAAACCGCTGAAATGTCTTTAGAATGGTTTCAAAATAATTGCTGCAGAAAAACTGCAGACTTCTTTAAGAACTCTGCACTTTAAACGCAATTTAGACGCTTTTTGAAGCAAATTTGCAGTTGTTTTTTTTGCGGGGATTAATATGGAGTACTACCACACCAGAAAAAAATCATACTTAGGTCATCTCCACGGGGTCACAAATCTCTACTCGAAAGAAGAAAAAAAAACTTCCTACACTGATCAATCCAACTATCACAACAGAAAAAAAAAAACACAGCAAGGTCCTCTCCACGGGTCACCAACTTCTACTAAAAAAAACCCTCAGTAATAAAAGAAACAACACCACCCCCGAAAACGAACCCAGGTCCGTTCCATCCATGGTTCCATCCCCTAATTAAAATCCGCACGCGCCATCATCCTTCTCTTCCTTCCTCTCGGCATCTGGCAGCGGGAGAAAGAGCGGAAGTCGCAATTTTCTCTCTCAGCTCTCTCTTGACTCCCCGATGTCAAGTGCACCATCGCATTGTGCGAAGCGACCATCTGCCACCCTCCTTATCAAGCGAGAGGTGATATAATTGTTATTCATCATTTCCATCATCCGCTCCAGTTTTTCTTTTCTTGAGGTTTTATTTCGATTGAAGAGAGAAAGACTGTTTGTTTTTGGTCAGCGTTTTAATTCTGTGGCAAATGGGAAATGCACTGATGATTAAAACTGATGTTTCGATGGAAACTTATGTTGAAAGTGTATTGAGTTTGATTAAAAAAGACCAAACTAATCAAAAGTAGTGACACAACTTTGAGGAATTTTCGAGAGTTGAGTTTACTTTTAAATCTCCAGGTCCAATCAATTTTAAAAGTGTTTAAGTACTAAAATTGTTTAAAAAATATTTTTATGAGAGGGATAGTCCACATATTGCGTAAATTGGAAACTCTTTTCTTCTTTCAACAGATCTACAGAGATTTTTTTTTAGTTTTTTTAGTTCAAGCCTCATCCTCATCCTCAAAAAATAGCATAAAAAACATAATCCTTCAATTAAACGCGAATTTATTCCATTTCCAAGGAAATTCAATAAACGTACAATAGAAGCACAATTCCAAAGCGAAACATTCCAACAAAATCGCACTCGGTGACAAAATGATCCAGCTCTGTTTGATCACACCTATAGTGCTAAGAAAAGATATAATGTAACGCATAATCTCCCTAACACGAATACATTATTTACATCACATACATTCAGGGACGACGCAAGACGACTGCTCTCGTAAGATAAGAATATTTAAGACGAGATTTCCGAGGTTATATCGACTTTCAAACTTATTTTAAGAAGATAATCCCATTATTTTGTCCAAGGTTGTGACACACCTTTACTGTGTTTCACTTGCACCGTGAGTGTTGGATATTACACCAATTCCAACCACAAAATATTCCACACATAGTTAGTTGAACTCCGTTTTAGTGAACCGTCAAGGGAGACAACAAATTGTTCACTATTACGAGAGGTTCAATGGTTATTACTATAATGTTGAGTGTTCAATCCGGACCACCCCAATAGCACAGAGCATTGGCCAATATCGGCTTAATATTAACCAATATAGGCCAACATCAGTCCAATAATGGACGATAGTAGCTAATGCCTCTACTCTACTTGGGTAGTGAGCGAGTCCATTATAACGAAGAGTTCACTATATCCTGGGGTTTAACACAGTTCACTATTACCGAAGTTCACTATAATTGCTACTTATAGCAAAAATATAGATGGTACAGTGAGACCCAGGAAAAAGGTAAAATATTAAGGATAAACTGAACCAATTCATTCATTTTATCCCGGGTTACTGTAGCGTGATATTAATCTTTAAAACGTAATATTTTAAGGAAGACCAAATAGACTGGATAATTAAAAGGGTCAACTGGATATCATTAAAGTCCCATTGAATTAAAATTAAGCAGAGCTGGTCAACCTAAAGACATTTCCTGCCCAATCCAACCCGACCAACAGGAACCACTCCACTTCCGACATCGATCGACCACATCGAACGATCGAAAAGGGGAAAAAAAGCCACCAATAAATAAATACCCCTTCAACCAAGCAAGCTCAAAAGCCGGACAGCTGCAACCCTTTCAAGCACCTGGTGCCCAGACCAACTGCTTCAGGGGAGACAGAAAGAGAGAGAAGCGACAGGTATATCAAACCAAATAAACACTCTTGGGATGAATGAAGAATTCCAGAGTCGAGCTAAGATAAAGGCAGCGCGGGAAACAAGGGAGTAGGTAGGCACACACGGGATATCAGTGTCCGTAATAATCACAATGAATAAGATCAGCAGGTGGAGGTGTTTCGGTGACACTTATAGAAAATATACACTGGTTATCTATTATCTGGTTGATGCCAAGGAGGTGATCGTTGACTGCTGATTAGGGATTGTATACAATATAAGTAAGAAATGTAAATAATGACAGGTTGGGGCTACAGTGAGATTAAAATTTCCCAGGCGTCTTTTTGATATCTGATTGCATTTGAACACAATCATTGATTTTAAAAATGATAATCATATAGCAGAGCTACGAGTGTATGCTTCAACTGGTTTTTTTTAAATAAAATTCACAGGGTCAGGGGGGGGAAGTGGGTATAAAATCAGGTTTTTCGGAAAAGGCCCTGAAACAAGTTATTAAATTTATTTTAATGAAGGTATATGAACTTATATACATTAGATTCATGTGGATTACAAAGAAAGCATGTCAATTTAAATTTGAGGATTTATTTTCTCACAATAATAGATGTCAGAAAGCAGGGTTGGAAAAAAACCAGGTTTTTTTCAAAAAAACCTAAAAAACCCGGTTTTTTTGGTTTAAACCAGGTTTTTTTGGTTTAAACCGGGTTTTTTTACTGAAATTCTTCCCTAACACATAAATACAAATATTTCTGATTGTTTTCATTTATGAATACATTGAATAAATAGTTCATCAATTCAGCTATTAACTAAGTGACTTAATTAATTAATTAAAATTAATTTTATTTAATTAAAAAAAGTTAAAATTATACATAACCATAAAAAACCAAGGGAGTCTGTTTAGAGCATTAAAAAACCATCTGGTTTTTATAATGCATATTATATTTAAAAATCCAGTGCTTATTTGATTAAAAAAACCAATTGGTTTTTATTATGCATTCAAATATCCAGTTCCTTAATGAATTAAAAAAACAAATAGTTGTTTTTTATAAATAAAACCAAGGCATTATTCATAAAACCCAAGGCCAAGGATTCTTTTTAGAGCATTTAAAACCAACTGGTTTTTATAATGCACATTTAAAAATCCAATGGATTAAAAAAAAACAATCAGTTTTTATGATACATTCAAATATCTAGTCTAGTTCTAAATGAATTAAAAAAAAAACAAATTGGTTTTTTATAAAAAAAAAAACCAAGGGAGTCTTTTTAGAGCATTAAAAAACCAAGTGGTTCTTTATAATGCAAATTTAAAAATCCGGTGATTAGTTGATTAAAAAAACCAATTGATTTTTACTATGCATTCAAATATCTAGTTCTTAATGAATTAAAAAAAAAACAAGTTTCAAAACCAAACCACTCCAGGTTTTTTATAAAAAAACCAGGAGTCTTTCTAAGAAAATTTCAATTGGCTAATTGTTTTCAAAAAATTGCATAGCTTTACAGCATTAATGTCAGAAGCATTCAACATATTTTGTTCAAAAGACAATATTTGAATCAATAAATGACTTTAAACCCAAAAGTTTAGCTAAAATTTTTTTGGAAAAAAACCAAAAAAACCATTTGGTTTTTTTATGAAAAAAACCATTTGGTTTAAACCGTGGTTTAAACCATGGTTTAAACCAAATGGTTTAAACCGTGCCAACCCTGTCAGAAAGCATGTATTAATATACCCACTTTCCCCCCCACCCGACCCAGCTTATAGTACATAAGAGATATTTTTTGTATTCAATATAAATTGAGTCACATTTAGCATTATATTAAGTATAAAAAAGAAAACCTCTAACCCTCAGAGAATGGTTTTAAAAAATTGATGTCAGACAAATTTAAATTATGCATTGAACTATAGTTATTTAATTTCAATGATTGAAAGAACGTTCATATTAGAGTAGAGAAAAAGACAAATCTTAAAAAAACTGCAACAAACCATTTTAAAAACAGTTCAATAATCAATTAACATGATTGAACCTGAAAACCAAAATAATCAGCACTGATACAACTGCCAAGCCTATACAAGAAAAGATTAATTTTCGTGGTTATATGATATTAACCTATATTTCAACACGAAACAGGAAAGAGATAACTCTGAACTAACAATGCCAGCGAATTAAATTATGTCACGAGTGAATAAATGTCAAACCCAATTCCAGCCAAGGAGAAAAAAAGCACTTAAAATATTTATGACCTGTGCGACGTCAATCAAAATGATGAGTTGTTAAAGCTCATGGAGAATGAAAAATTGATCGTTGAAAATAGATCACTGCAAGAGACATGAGAGGTTAAAAATAGTGAAATAGATTACCCGTCTTTTAGAGCAAAAAAAAAAAATGTTAACATTAATAATTTGTCTTATGCAAATTTTTATGTCCGAAAAAAATATAGCTGGGATGGTATTGAGTTGAAAGTTCGAATAAAATTTGAAATTCAAATCTCATCTGAAACCTATAAAGCAATTCTAATGGCGATGTTTTCAAAATGGAGATGTGACTAATCAAAGTTTTTGGAACTTGAAGGCATAAAATTAGTCACAAAATAATAGCTACCAATCCTTAGCTTGAACCTAACCTTTGAATCTTTCAGTTGAAACTAAGAATTCAAACTTTAATATGGTGCAGAAATGATAGTACCTTTCTAGTACAGAACTGGCCTACGAAATTTCAACAATTAATATGCACTAAGTTCTTTTTTTTACATTTCATATTTCAAAGAGAGTATATTATTTAACCATGGCCACCTAGACTCATAAGGCCATAGAAGCTCGAAATCGTGACGCGAAATAGTAGGCAAGACGTCACTTTTCAACAGCGCAAGGTACAAGATTTCAGACTGGAGTTGCGCTGATGTCCAAAAAAGCTATGAACAGTGACGTCAGTAGGGGGTAAAAAGGCCAGGTGGCCCATGTTTTAACCCACCTTAATTTCTTTTTTGATGTTACCCTTATCTAAGCTTGATATTATTACTCTCCATCTGATAATTCATGAAACACAGGGAATTTTAAAAATAAATAAAATTAAAAATAAATAAAAAAAATCAACTTCAGGATTCAAACACAATTTTTGAAACAATTTTAATTCTTTTAGCGACTTTTTTTCTAGTCATTACAATCAATTGGTTTCCAAACTCCAAAATTGATACTTTAACTAACATCTCAAACGGTCTTTTTCCAATATATATCCGCAACAAAACAAGCAATTTTCCTCGAACAATCCATACTTTTCCAACAATCACTTCGCACTTTACATCACAGATCAATGACCAAATTCGTTACAACACAACCACCACAAATCATTACTAAGTAAATCACAGGTTGAAACGAATAACAACAACCAGCCCAAAACCACACACCGAAAAAAAAAGCGAACAAAGACAAACCAACAACTCGCGTCTGGTTACCATTACCAATGAATCTCTCAAAGGCGACACAAAACAAAAAAAAAAAAAAACATCACGCGACACCCATACGCCAGATTAATATTTAAACAGAAGAAGAAAAAAAAAAGAACAAATTTAGGGGATAGACACGACACCCCAAAACAACCACCACGCGTTCCATAATTAACGCGGCAGTCGGAATCACGCAACCAACCAACCAAGCACCCTGCTCTTTGTCAGTGTCCTGATGGTGATTACCTTCGGGGAGGTCTTGCGTGAAACAATATATGAAAAAAACTGTATGATGAAAAAAGGAAAGTCCCGATTAATCGATGACAGATGGTCGTCGGAATCGATGGAAGTCGCGTGCCCGGGTAAAGAGATGATATAGTTTGAGGGACACACCCTCTGGTTGTACCGGAGTTGGTCTCTTGGGACTGGAAAAATTGGGTTTGGGGATCCTTTAATTTGGCACGGTTTGTGATTTTGTAGGGTCAACTGATACGTAGCAGCATGTCAGTGAATTACAGCAATTGAATCGTCAGTTAGAAGAAGGGAATGGGTTCAAAAACCAAGTTTTGAGAAAATCGAAAGTTAAAAAAAACTGTACAACATAAGTAACGGAATTTTCGTTGTATAACCACCAAATTTTTACTGGAAATTGAGGAACTTATTTAGAAAAAAGGGGGCAATCTTCGGAAAAAATATAAGTGGATTATTACAAAATTATTTTACAGTTGAAAAAAGTTGATGGACTTTTTCAACCGTGTGAAGGAAAATCTTAAAAACCTCTTCAATCCATCATTTAAATTATATTTCTGCTTAGTTCACAGCACAAAAGTGAGAAATGGACAGACCAAGGCAAATAAAATTAAAATTTATTATGAAACTGGGTCGTTAAGTGAAGGCAGTATCAATGGAGTAAGAGAATACGAATGAAGTCAAACATTCCCTTGATAAAAAAAAAAATTTAAAAGCACTTTTAAATTTTATTTTGGCTTAGTTTGCAGCTCAAAGAATAAGAACAAAAAGACCAATTAACTTGAATTCCAAATTAACTGAAAAAATACAATGAATGAACATCGATTTCGCAACTTAAAGGGGTTATATCTCCCTCTTTAGGGGGGTAGTTATTTTCCCCCTCTTTCCACTTATGTGTAGAGCAAAGCTTGGAAAGTCATGGAACGTTAAATTTTTGTTAGCACTAGACACAACACTTTCAGCAATCTTAAAAACCTATCTTTAACCATCTCAAATAAAAACGAGCCATATGCAATATTTAATGAATTCTGAATTTATGTAAATGAAAAGAAGTCCCATCCTCGTCAGATTTTTATCCCCTTATTTTTCTTCTAAAAAAGTTTAATTTCATTGGTAAAATTCAAAATATGCTTAAAATACTAGCACGACGGCGTACTTTACTAAGATAATTCAGGAATTTAAAGATTTAGTAAATAATTTCAATTATAATGGCACTTTAAAATGAACAATTAATATTATTACCATTTCTTGGTGAAATCGAACTTAAAAAAGAACAATTGAAACTTTTTTTTTATGAGTAGACCTACGTAAATGTCCCGGAAGACCAGTGAGGCACAGCTTAACTACTTAGTACGATGACAGAATTGCTTATGGAATAGCTAAGTACGAATTATTAAGGGTCATTACCACACGCTTTTCCCTTATTTTGTAACAGAAAATTGCTAACATGTTAAATGTTAATCTAATCTAAGCGAATTTATAATAAAAACCAAACAGAGAATTTCATAACGACCAATTCCATTATAACAAAAGGATTTCTGAATAATTAACCTCTAGTACTGCTGAATATGAAGAAAATGGAATTTTTATGTTAATACGTTCCGTTGGACGAGTCATAAAACTTTCTTTTCCGTACACAAACGTCTATAAGGAAAACAATTTTCAGGAAAAATACTGATGATAAGAAATTTTGTCAACAGATATGAATTGATACTAGTGAACTTGTGGTATTTACTTCAAAGAATAAAAAAAACGAAATTATGAAAAATAATACTAATTAAGTAAACATAAATGTGTATCTTTTGATTGTATTGATGTACAGCACCCGAAAAAAAAATAAGTGGCTACTAAGGTCTGTGGATATAAATTAATAACATATTTCATACAGTCAACCCCATTATAGTATAAACCCTTATAAAACCAAATAAATATCTATAACCGATAATATACATAGAAAGATAATCTCACATTCCACCTGTCATATAGCAAAACTAAGTGGCAATTTTGAACATTTTTATCTAAAACTAATTATTATAACCATAGTGAAATCAATTTAATGCTTTGATTTAGGTTTTAGTAAAAACACTAATTATCAATTCCTTTCTAGAAGTTACATAACCATTGGATATTACAATATTTAAACCTTTAGCTCCCTTGATACGGTTTTTTCTCACTCTACCACACATTAAAAAATAATCTCTCATTGCGTAATAAAGAAAGTTATTGACTGAAAAAAAACAGGCCATGAGTGGAGTGCGTGGATATCACTGCAGAAAATACAGGTGTTCCAAGACACAATGTTAAATAATTCATTAACAAGGAAGATCAATGCAGCATAATCTAGCTCAACAAACTACCACCAGCTTTTTTAGGAATTAAAAGAACAGGAAGGGTTTGGGGGATAGGTTATAAGAATTTTAGTGTCTACATTTTAGTTTTCTAATAATTACATAAATGTATCAATCAAGTAAATACTAATTAGAAACTGAAATTGATCAGGGGTCTGTTGAGAAGAAATTTGAGTTCGTTTAGGGACCCTTTACAAAACACTTTTTCTGGAAAAAAACGAACCTTCAAAAATATTTTATGTGATAAAAGTGTGGAAGGACCGGCAGGACGCCTCTGTATTTACGTTTATTTGTTTATTTTTCACACCTTGATCTGCTAAATAACTGTAACTTTGTTTTTTAACCTTGGGTATATATTGTTGCGTTTTAGTTCAATAAAAAGAATTTTCATGCAAACTGTGTGGTTCACTAAAAAAAAAAATCCTGCACAAAATAGTTTAGCTAAAAAATGGAGCTTCACAATATGTTTCACTCAAACAATTCTTTTTTATGATAATTCTATGATTTCTATGATAATTATTCTTTTTACACTTCAAAATATCACCAAAATAGGACTCTGACTGAAAGTACCCAATTTAAGGCCAATTTTAACAATTCACAAATTTATGCATCTCAGAAAAACTGGACCTTTCACAAAAAAAGTCAGGATTAAAAACTATCGAATAGACGGACCAAAGAATAATAGACAACAACCCAAATCCAATATAAATGAAACTTACCTTGCAAAGCCAGGTATTCAAAGTATCCAAAAGGTCTAGGAACATAACTATCTTTGGTGGAAAACAACGGGTTAAGAGCCATAGCGGCAAAAAAAATTATATACCCTGACAAAAAATTGAACGGAAATTATTCCTAACTAGTTAACAAAAGACTAGATCCGTAACAACGGAACTGATTAGTCCTCATCTCGGAAAAGAGATGCTATAAAAGAAGAGGATGAGATGGAGAGGTTTTCACTATCACTACATTAGCGGAGGAACTGGAGTTGGAATCTCGGAGCGCGTGCGAGCGGACACGAAAACAAGAGGATTCGGAATGAGTGCCCGCCAAGCTGCCAAGTTTGGCGACTTAGCGCGGAAAAGAGCTCGGTTTAATTCAGAATTCGTGGAAAAAATGAGGGATACTTATTAGTTGAATTTTTTAGTTTTAGGAGGAGTACTTTTTAAGTTTTAAAGAAATATTTAAGAAGTCCTATATTCATATTCATTTTAAGCTTTGCAATGAAAAGGGTCAAATCAATTTTGAACAGTGGTTTAAGATGGATTATTAATGTTTTCTATAATTCAAAAACCTCCTTCCTTCCCAGAAGAGATAGCTTGAGAGAACTAATGATAGTTAGAGATTAGGAGTAAATCATACATACACAGAAAGAGAAACAGAGAAGAATATAGTTAGAAGACTCTAGTATGGAAGAACAAATTATAATTAGAGAATAAGACAGGATGATACTTACAGAATAAAATAAAGAATAGAGTCGGGAAAATGTGAGATAAATGGGTAGCGTGAGAGATAAAAAGAGAGGATAATGGGAAAGAAAGAGAGGAGTGAGAAAATGTGGAAAAACTCTTTTCTCGCTATCCTCTTTTCGAAAGAGAATATTGGGAGAATGAGAGAGCGGATAGGGTAAGAGAAAGAAAGAGAATATCGCAAGAGAAGGATAGAGTGAGAAAAGACAGATTAAAAGAATGAGAGAAATGGTAGACCGTTATTTGAACCAAACTGCTTTTTTGGCACTTTCAAAAAGTTTGCACAATACTAACTCAAAAATTTTTACGGAAAGAACATTAAGAAAAAGGTTTTAAAGTAATACGTTGCAAGATACGTAAGATTCCTATACTTAATAAATTGAAAGAATACTTTTCCTGCAAGTTGTAGTGCATAATGAGTTGTTAGAAATAAAATCCTTTTTTTTTTTAAGTTTTCAAAATTTTTTTAAAGAGCGTATCAGCCTTTAAAGAGAATATCACCATACATTAGCAATGACCTGCATGAGTAAACGAACAACAACAACATCTTGTTCAAAGACCATTCAATGCAGTTTTATCTAAAAACACTGTTTTGCCAAAAGAATGACTACATTCTAAAGACGAAAAACCCTTGAAACAACATCAGTGGTTCAATAACACGGTAAATTAGTACGATCTAGGAAAACACAACAAACATCTTGAAACTTTTCAAGCAAGAAATGAGGTGGTCCATCAATGATTAGAGGGGTTGACTTCCCTGTTTTTTTTTTTAATGAAAGTGATGAATGTTCCCGAAATGAACTCAAAGGGTTCAATGAGCTTTTAGTGAAATAAAAAGTGTAAGGCAAAGGAAATGGTTCAATTCCGTTAACAGTCCCGCTTAAGCTGTTTCAGACACCAAATAATAGAAATATCGCCAAAAATCGCTAACTAATGTATTAAATTATACTTAGTTACATCAATGACAACTTGAAAATTTTGGTGATATGTGAATAATTTGTTTCTAAATCAGCTTGGCGGTATTTAACGGGACATATAACGGAATTGAACCACGGAAATAAGACTACAAAATCTTGAAAACTAACGTTTTAGTATAAGTTTATTCGAATAGTCAAGGGCAGAAATGCCATGGATAGGCTAAGCTACAATTTGGTTATAATAAAAGTAGAATATTTTTTAACTTTTTTAAAGAGATATTTTCAATATGGTATTTTAATTACAAATTCAGCATAAGAGATGAAGTACAAATGGTTTCATAACATTTTTCGAAAAATGCCATTTTGTTTCCTGAAGGGAAATTTTATGAAATAAACAATATTGAAATGCAAGTAGATTTTAATTTGTTACTGCTTTAGATGAACATTCGAATGGAAAATGACAAGTTAAGAACAATAGGCAATTCTCAAACTTTTATGAAACATTCCTATAACTGGAAGGCTATAACAATAAAAGGAAATCAAAACAATAAATAGGTAACATTAAGAAAATTTAAAACCGTTGGGAAACCTCAGTTGTACACAAAAGAGCAAATTAAAATCGTTATTTTGGTGGATTTCTCCATGAGATAATCATCAAAAGTGATAAATAATAGGCCTTTAAAAAGCAATAAAAGTTAAAAGCTTTCAAGGCAAAATTATAAACTTTCACAACAAAATTATTATATGAAATAAACTATCACCGTCAAATTTAAATTAATTTTTGATTAAGTGCGATCAAGTGCCGATTTTTTTTACATCAAAATTGTTAAACTAGTTTTACAACACCTAAAACTGGTTTCTTAACGAAAATGTGAATAATAAACAATGGTAGACACAATGATAATTGATAAGTTCGCTTCTTTTTATCTTCATTTTAACACAATTTAACTCAGTCCTAATTACAAAAGAAAACTTCCCGACCACCTCCTTTGTTTGTTTTTCTTGCAGAAAATGTTTAGCAAGGTCTAAAAATGTAAATATTTTTGTAAAATTTATTTATGGTTGATTTTAGAAATTATTTATGCAAGAAACAAGATATTTCCGAAAAAGCAGTGTTTGTTACATTACATCTTACGTAAACATTACTCATACCTCCTCTCTCCTTGTCACGAAAATAAGCAAAAAGCTAACCCCCTCCCCTCTTACTTACTTACGGTAATTACGCAATAATTGAACGGTCCCTTATTACGTTAAAGGTAAGAAGCTTGGCTCAAGAGAACAAATAAATTCAGGTCCAAATAAGGCCCAGCTGAACTCAGATTATATGTCGCCAATATGCACATGCCAAACTAGCCGCCCTTTATTTTCTAAAGGTTTAAATGGCGATCTCAGGCGGTTTAGGATTCAAATGAAACTCGCCAAAGCACTCACTGCCAAAGAGAAAAAGCTCTTGAAGGGGGCATAGGGCAAAACGTGCACAACGATTGTAGTTGCGAGAACAGAGGAAACAGTGGCACGCAAAATGACTAAGAGGTAACCAACTGTTCTTTTCCGATAACAGCACCTGTTATATTGGCAAATTACAGTCATTAGAGGTTTGCAAATATAGTGGGTATTGGATCCTTTTTGTTCAGTGTTTCTTTTTACTAGCACTGTAACATCGAGCTTAGAATAAATTATTAATGATTTAAAAATTTAACATCTTTCACATTATTATCATTCATTCATTTTCATTAGCTAGCATGCATCACATCACGTTAAATGAGTTATTTAGGAGGAGAAAATTAAAAAGGGGGGAATTGCTTTTATTACAGTAGTGGCAAAAAAAATCTATGAAATTTATTAAATTCACAGACAGCTAACAAGTAGCACGGCAGATAAGATGAGATTCAATGAAATTGATCGAGATGATGTTAAAAAATTAGATGATAATGCTACATGTTAGTTAATAAGAGAAAAGCAATGTTTATTCTCAAGAGAAATTTTTTTTTAATCACCAAGTTCCCTTTCAACGATTTTGCATTGTAATTTTAACAACCTTAACAACCTACAACGAAAACTACAAACTACTAACTACACTGACTAAAATTACCGAACAAAAAGACAAAACGAATGCTCATGAAAAATGATTTCTCAAAATTATACAAACAAAGGTACCGAGTACAAAAAACTCTGTTACTCATTTTTCCCACGCGCCTTACCTTGTTCTCATGGATGTTTTTCCATCTGAATCACGAATGCATTGGCTCGTGAATAAATTCGCTTTTATGTATCATTCAAAAGCTCACTCAAACCTGAATATGTTACTGAATTTACAATCATCGGACTTTCACCAACTCATGAAGGTTCATGCACGCAAAAAATGTCGATCTTTACTGATTTAATTAAAAATTTCTTAACATTTTTGTTCATCACAAGATTTTGAAAGTTACCTTTCGTTATGAACGTTCGTTTTTCGTTTCAAAGTTCATTTCGTTATGACATGGGGCTCGTTGGGGGCCGTTTAAATATTACGTAAGCACCTAAGGGGTGGAGAGGATTGCTATTTGCTTATTTTTCCTTACAAGGGGAACTATGTGTGATGCTTACGTAAGATGTTACAAACACTGCCTTTTCGAAAATCTCTTGTTTCTTGCATGTATAATTCCAAAATTCAACCAAAAATAAATTTCACAAAAAAAACTGAACTAGGAAACGAAATTTAAGCATTTTTACAAGGAAAGTTTCAGAGAACAATGACTTTCAGAAATCTAAGCATTACTAAAGATTTAGAACAAAAAAAAGAACAAAGGGGGGGGTCGGGCAGTTTTCTTATGTAATTATGAGAGGAGGGTTTGCGGTTTGCTTATTTTTACAGACAAGGGGGGACGAGGGGGTCAAAAGTGACATAAAAACTTGCTTACGTAATATTTGAACAGCCCCTTGTAATGGGCTTTCAGCACAATTCTTTTTTGATTATCAATTCAGTAAAGGTACAAAAAAATACATACAACAAAGCTCTTGAATTTTTTTTGTTCGAAAAAAAAATGAGTGTTAACGAAAGCAATCATTAGTGTTCGGCACTAGTTAACTAGAACTAGTTGCAACTAGTAGTTAACTACCGATCAACTAGTAGTTAACTAGTAGTTTAACTACTTTTGGTTTAAACTAGTTTAACTAGTAGTTGAACTACTTTTTTTAATAACTACTAGTTGAAACTACTTTCAAATTTTCAACTACTTTTTTAAAAAATTTTGTTTAAAATTTCAAAATTATTAAAAAATGTTATCAAAATATACAAAAAATTTGCTATTTATAACTACAGTGTCATGGTAGAGTTCTCAAATACCATAACCAGAAATAAAGCACCGTTTTGAGCGAAGCATAAAGTTTTTTGTGATATAGGTAAGAAAGATGTTTGGAATTTGGGCAAAAAATAGGTTATTAAATTAAATAGACTAGTTAACTAGTAGTTAACTACTTTGGGAAACAGTTAACTACTAGTTGCAACTAGTCCCAGGAAAAAATAGTTAACTACTAGTTGCAACTAGTCCCAGGAAAAAATAGTTAACTACTAGTTGCAACTAGATTTTCCCAGACTAGTTAGTAGTTGGTAGTTAACTACTTTTTGGCCACTAGTTGCCGAACACTAGCAATCATGCCATGGAGATCCAATTAATTTCCCTCTAAAATATTCACTGGTCAACAATGATAGGTCACCAATTCAGTTAAATGAATTCTTCGCCGATAAGTATAACCGTTTCACAAGTGTTAAGATTGACAAAACACAGCTATAGAGTGTAATTGTTTATGTTAATCTTTAGTTTCACAGATTCACATAAACGCGACAAATTAGGTCACACAGATGTCTTTCATGCGTCACACAGTTTACTTGACACCGTTTCCTCGTCATTTCCCTCGGCGACATTATCCAAGTATTCAAACGATTTTCGACACTTACGAAAGAATTAATCCGACTGCGACAGCTAATCACACAACACAGTTGAGATAATTTTGGAACTATATAATTCCCTCGTTAAATCAATCCGCACTTTCAATCTCAAAGCGACGGTAAGAATGCATGGCAAAAAAAAATCATAAACAAGTGATACAGCAACGAAATGAATTCCGTACAAGACGAAAAAACGGTGATAAACGTTAAGAAGTTTAATTTCATTCATCCGCGACGAAGTTTCCCGTTTTACGTTGAAACTTCTAACACATATCGTTTACGAGCTAACAAAAAACTACTCCAATTTAGTAAATAACCGTTGTTAGAGCGATTGGATGGAAATAGAACATGAGAGGAAATGTTCGACTTTAAACTAGCATATAAAGATAATGGTGAGGAAAACGCAAATTTTGCCATCATCAGGGAGTACTTCCATATTGGCATCGAGATTTAAATAAATATATCTTCCCATATTATAAGAACAGTACTTGTACCTTTCAGTTACTTTTTATTCAACAAATTTTAAAAAGTGAAATCAAACTGAATTAGACATCCATTTAAAAAAAAAAACTCCTTTCTTCCCAGAGGAGATAGTTTGAGAGAACTAATGATAGTTAGAGAGTAACAGAGAATCATAGATGCAGAATGAGAAACAGAGAAGAATAGAATAATTAAAGAAGATACTAGTTTGAAAAAAAAAACAAATTATAATTAGAGTCAGAATAAGACAGGATGATGGTTACAGAATAAAAAAAAATAGAGAATATAGTTAGAAAATGTAAGACAGAAGGGTAGCGTGAGAGATAAAGAGAGAGAGAGGATGGAGAGAAAGAGAGGAGAGTGAGTAAATGGGAAATAGGAAATAATCTTTCCTCACTATCCTCTTTCCTAAAGATATGAAGTTTATAATTATTTTCTTTGCCAGCTTCCCGTTGCTATCCAGTACAGACTGCAACGTTACTTGACCCTGGAGAAACAAAACAAACAAAGTGGTTCCCAATGTGGTGTCTGAATTTTGAATGAATTTAAGAACATCAATCTAAAAATATGATTAGTTTGTTAAACCCATGTGTACACACAGCGTCCTTTTAGCACGATTTGGGTACCGAAACTCCTCCTAGCAACCCAACAGGCTTTCTGTTTACGCAGTTTCTGCTTCCGCTTAGTGTTGCAATCTAGTATAACAGACTTCCAAAACGGACGCCCACCAAATCCGTTCGAAAAATCGAATAAAATCCAGCCCAAGCGCGTTTTCGCCATCCCCATCATCCATCGTCGCGCTGTTGTTTTACTAGCTGCCTACCTGAACCAACAGGCATAAGCGAGCAGGTGTGTTGGTTCTCACTCACCTCGACGCCCCTCGGGCTTCGTGGGCGAGCCCCGCGCACCGGAGATCACGCAACAACGCGAGCTGGGGTTATCAACAACAACGCCGAAAACGGGAGATATTGGACGGATATTTTATTTTTTGGGCGCCGTTCCTTGTTGTGACGAAATAAAAAGGGAAATGGTGAGCTAATATGAGGGGTCGTTATGTCACTATGAGTGCTTTTTTCAGTCAGGATGTAATTTAAATTTGTTATTTGCTTGTGTAAACGAATTTATTTAAGGATTTTGTCTGGTACAGTCGACTCCGCTTATTTGTGATCACGGTTAATATTATCATTTGGATAATGTTATCAAAATTGACTGGTTCCGATCACTTCTATTTAAATTATCGCAAAATGTATCCTTTTTATGTGATCGATGTATCGTTTATCAAAATCTGGTGAAATCTCCCCAAAAAACTCCTTTTATTCGTTTGAAGACGAATTTTATAACACAATCATATAAAATGAGTCATTAATTTATTAATGATACATATTCCCCTCTGATATTTTTTAAGAATATTATCTTTCTGTAAGTTGCAAAATACATACTAGGGAATCGTTTTAAATACTTCAATTAGAACTACATAGTTTTGATTTTAAAGCAAACACTCGAGTTACACTGTTTGAATTTCTAATCAACATAATTGCTAAAATGTCAAATGTAATTCTGCCCAATTCAAATAGGTCAATGGAACATCGATTCAACAGTTTTAAGCATTTCTCGTACAATTATATTAACAATTATTATTACATTTATATTGGTAGAATTTGGACAGTTTAAAATTCTACAGCTTACGATAGCTCCTTTAATTATGTAAATGCATAGTTTAATTGCTTGACTAGGGAAAGATTTATTAAAAAGCAACTTTTTAATGAAAAAAACTTTTAAGGAAAAGTTTTTGAGGAAAATGGAACAATTTATAAAAAAAATTGCCTTTTATTTAATAAGGCTTAGATCTCCTCCATCTTTTCAATTCAACTTTCACAAAACAATGGAAAAATAACGTCGAGGTCAAAAGGACGCGCATCATAACACCTTTCAACCCCCCATTATCCTTTACAATCAACTAAACACTCATTAAAAAAAAAACTTCTCCACAAAGCACAACACCCTTTCACCGCTCCTAAAAACATCCAGCAGAAAATAAACGGTTATACCCGAAATTACGCTGGAATTTTAATAACGACGGTCAGCAAACCGTCACCCCTGTAGTAACCCGGCGAGTTTTCCTTCAGAAGAGAAAAGACCACAGATCGAGAACACATCTCGCATTATTGCATATAATATGAAAGACGAACGTAAACAAAAACAGTGGGGAGAATGAAATATAATGAGGCGTTTACGTCCTCTTTTCAAAAAGCCACCGAAATGCTTATTTCAAAAAAAAAAATTAAAAAACTGCAATTTTCGGACGGAGGGATCGTAATCAGAAATTCCTGATTCCATCGTGAGTCGGAGACATCAAAGTTTAAACACAAAAAGTCGGGATTGAAAATAGTATAAACTAGCTTTTGAAATTCCTCAGAGAGCTTTTGAAGAAAAACTACTTTTTTACTTTTGGTAAATGGATTTAAAGTATTCCAACCTTTTGAATTGTAATTTCTGGTTTGAGAGTAAAAACTAAACTTGCTGAATAGACACTACAGCTCACAAAGATAATTTCGATTTAAAAAAAGCATGAAATATTAATATCAGAAGGGATAGATAGACACAACAACTGACAAAAATATAGAAGTCGTGTCTTTGTATAAATTAAAAACCTACTTTATTACAGTGTCTAAGTATGCATAAAATTAGGTAGAATGCAATAACAGGTTAAGGAAATAACATTCAAATCTGACTCGAAAAGCTTTATGCAGAGAATGCTGAAAATTTAACATACACTGAATATAGAAAATTATAGTTAAACAAAACAAAAAAAATTTGCTTTGGACATCTCTTTTTAAACTGTCTAGACCAACGGTGGGCAACCTCCGGCCCGCGGGCCGGATCCGGCCCGCCACGTCATTTGGTCCGGCCCGCGGAACATTTTAAAAATTGTACTCAAAAATCACATATTATTCTTGTCCAGATTTTTGTAACTAACATAATTTTTGTTTCTAATCAAAATATTAATCTATTGTAGATTAATGTAACTAACTTTATAATTATTGTATGTAATATTATTCTAGTCCAGATCAGTGGCGGATACAGGGGGTGGCACTCTGGAAAGTGCCCCCCCCTTGGACCCAAAAATCATTCATAAGTACGAAAAAAAGTCCCAAAAAGTACTCAAAATGAGTTAAAAACCTACTTTTACAGGTCAAATTTCCAAAATTTTTCTGGGGGAGGACCCCAAGACCCCCCAGCGGTACCAAAAGGGGACCTTGAGTGATACTTTTTACAGGGGTCAGAGTTGTCCTATATATCCTATATTTCCTATATTTTTCCAAAAACCTTAAAAAACGTCCTATATTGTCCTATATTTTTGCAAATGCCCTATATGTCCTATATTTCTCATCTCAAACCTTAAGTTGAAGCAATCCTGAAAAGATTGAAATCAATCATTGAAAAGTGGGCAAATGGTTGATAGTAGAAAATAAAATTCCAGTGACAATTACCATGTTTTAACTTATTTATAAAAACCATGTAAAGTTCTTGTCCTAAAGAGGTTATCTTCAAAGTTTAACAACAAAAAAGCAAGAAAGTTATTGTCTCTTCTTGAAGACAATCTCTTAAGATTAAAAACTTTACACAGTTTTTATAAATAAGTTAAAACATCATAATTTTATTTCAGCCTCCAATTGTTTGCCCCCACAATAACTCATTTTACATTGGTTCTGGCAATTTTCATCAGTACCTTAGCACCTTAGAATTGGTTCAGGGTCCTCCTATCCAGGATAATTCTGAATTATATTCGAGTAGTTTCAATCTGATCTGATGATTCCCCTATCATTTTTGCCCGTGAGTTTTGAATCACCCTATGTTATGTTTCAATCTGCATTTCAGAACATTTAAGGAATTTTTAAGTTTTATCTAAAAATATCATTTCTTTATTGTTTATCGAGTCTAAATTCACTGAGAGGTATCAGTTTTTAAATTTATAATCTGGAAAAATGTAAATAAATATAGTTAAACCCTTTTCGGAGGGTCCTATATTTGTCCTATATTTTTTGTATAGAATGTCCTATATTTAGTGAAATAGTTGCTCCTACCCCTGTTTTTAGAAAATTCCCAAAATTTTGACATTTTTTTCAAAAGATAAAGATGATGATCTGAAGAAGTGCCCCCCCCCCTTTGGAGCCGTACTGGATCCGCGCCTGGTCCAGATTAATGTAACTTCATTATAATTATTTTATGTAATCTAGATATTGTACAAGTCCAGATTAATTTTTAAATTTAGAATTAAACTTCATAAATATATATAATAAAAGGCCTCATTTTTTTACTTAAAGAATATTACCTATTATCTACTCTTTGGCCCTCCACGACATTATAATCTTTGAGTCCGGCCCGCGGATTCGAAAAGGTTGCCCATACCTGGTCTAGACGAACATTTTGTTACTTTAAATTCTGTCAAATAGGTTTTTCATATTTTGTCTATTCAAAAGGATTTTATTAGAAACTTAAAATACCGACACAGTCAGTCAATGATACCAGTACTTTTACTTACATTTTTAATCGACACTCCATGCAAGCAGATACAAATACGATCAACAACTTTTAAATATGTCTAACATCCATAAACTGATTTCATTTAATGGAGAATTTAGATAGTCAGCTCCCTCATTAGTTAATTTTGAGTAACTCTTACAATATATTCATGGGAAAATGTTCATACTTAACACTTATGAAATAAAAAAAAACTCATTAAGTTGATGAAAAGTTATAACAAGTTGAAATAGACATAGAAAGTCAAACATGAAATAAAAAAAAACTCAAAAGTATCCTTTAAAAGCACTCTTACGTCACTTTAGTAACTAATAAAATAATAGCAATCTGGAAATATAAATTTTATTTGCAAGTTTCTGTTCATAATTTTTAAATATTTTTTACAAAAATAGTTAAATTCTTATAGTGTAACTCCATTTATTTAAATTTAAATATTCGTATGACGTAAAAATTTCAAAAGATTAAAAATAGTACCTATAGAATTATAAATCCAAACAATAAGTGCTGCAAAAATACTCTGTTTTAATCTTCCCTGCCTAACACCAGTGGCAGTGTTCGATAAATTGTGGTGCTGACATCTAGCGATGCGTATTGTAAACAGTTCTATACCAACATTAGTTCAATAAAAACCCTTCCACAAAATGTGGTGCTGCCATCTAGCGATGTTAATGAAAAGCAGTTCCATCGTCGTTAGCATCAATTTTTCTGCAAACTGTGTTTAATCCCAGTTGTGTAACTTAATGAATGATTTTAGTAACCTTTTCGTCCAAACAAACGTTCTGCAATTTTAATATTTACGAATGAAGTCAGTTACACAGTTAATTCGGTACTCCTTTTTTACAACAATACTCCGTATCCCCTACCATTTTTTCTCAAAGTAACAATTTCTATGAAAATACATCCATTAGAGAGACAATACTCCCAATGAATAAAAAGGAATATGAGTCAATCAAGAGATTTAAACACTTTTGTAATGAAAAAATCCAACTTACCCGATTCATCTAAATGAGCAGGATCACAATCTCCTTGAGGAAGACTCAACAAAGAACCAGAGTTTTCTTGCTGAAAGAGAAAAGTCACCTTTAAACATCTCTCGCGTACGATTTTTATAAACATTCAGGGGAAATTGCAGAGGAAACAATTAGCAATGGAAATACAAATTTTGTGGTGAACAATTTCTATAGGTGAAAAATGTCGTGTCGCCATCTAGAGTAGAAATAGGAAAACTGTTGAAGTGAAACAGTGGAAATTCCTCTGTGAAATTTTTTTGCTTTTTGAACGGAGTAAAACACCAAATAAAAGAGCTTAATATTATTTTTTAGGAATTATTTCTCGTAAAATATAATTACCTAAAATATTTTAACAATGAAGTATTGATCCATTACCTAGAAAATACACAAAATTTTTGTTGAATACAAAGGTTTTATAAAAAGAATAAATCGAACTGGAAAATTTTGAACCTTTATTGAAAAATTTTCCCTATGCATGATAGATACATTAAAATTGATACGATTGGGAAACTGGCCTATGAAATTAGTTATTTTAGAAACTATTTTGGGGAGCTAATAAAAAAGTCTAAAAGAATTCAAGAAAAAATATTCACAAAACTAATGCGGAAAATAAATCAAGCATGAAACCAAAGAAAATTATCTTAACGGATGATCGAATTATTATTGATAGATGCTTACAAACAATCAATAATTTTTCTAGCTAAAGAAACAAATAATAAAACAAAACGTTTTTCTCCGAACGCTTAAATTCTTCAGATAAAAGATAAGGGGATATCACAACAGCTGATCCAGTGACTGAAAGATCATATCTCGGTACTTTTTTTAAAAGATCTCATCCTTGACCGCTAGGAATCAAGATAACGTTGGTTGTCAGTATTTGAAGTTTGAAATTTTGTTTCCCTCGTGTTTAAAATGCAGGTGTTCTCAAAAAGAAGTGGCCACTAACAAAGGCTTGAATTCAAAGGCAGATGTAGGGTTTTTTTAAAGTTAACATTAAACTTGAGGTAATACCTCAAGTAAGATAAATGAAAAAATTGAACTTCAGTTAAGATTTTTTTTACATTTGAATGAGATAATATTGACAAGACTTAAGCAATGAATCAGTCATGATTCAGAATGTTCATTTGATTATGACTACAACATGGCAGTAAAATACTAGTCTTCAAGCCGAGAGTTAACAAATTATCACACAAAATGTGGATTAAAATTGGAGATGAAATCCAGGCAGGACAGAGCAAAACATAATTTCATGTTTACATTGACATAAACCTTATTTAGTAATAAACTATTTTTTACAGTATAAAATCTTAAATTTTATACTTCTTTATACATAGAGCAGTTTGAGAGTAGGATTAAGATATATTAGTAGAGGATAGGTTAGTTGGTATACCGCCAGTCATACCGCCAGTAGAAAAAATTTTGACGTCTTATTACAATATTGTTGCATTTGTTATGGGAACGAATTTTTCCACTAAATTTCAGGGTTGACGGTAATTTATAAGCGATGAACAACGTTCTGTGCAAAATTTGTGTGCGGCTATCATTTGGCTTTGACTACTTTTCAGAATTTTTGTTGTTTGTCAGAGTTTTTCTCCTGGCGGTATGACTATAGCAAATAATCCCGTTTTTAGAGAACCATGGAAATCAGTCTACAGATTAAAAATGAAATTCAAAAAAATACTATTCAAGTTTGGGGGGAGTCTTTAACCCAATAAAGTGTCAAAACCTGCAGATATTTGAAACCGATTAGTACCACTTCTCTCGAGATTTACAAAAAAAGCGTGTTTGCTTTCTTATGAGATCAACCTCACAAATCCACCAGATCATAATAAAAATTGCGCAAATCTCGAAAGACAAACGAACTGTTGTTAGTGTCAGCCGGATTCGGTTTACAGATAACGAAAAAAAAAAAGGGAAAACGCTATAAGCAAACAATTAGAAAAACACACGAGGCTTTTTCTTTCACGCGATTCCATTCATAGAGAAGAGAACTTTCTTTCATAAAAGAGGAATCCGAGTCCTTTTTTGCTTTGACGCATCAATCTTTTCTTGAACCCTTACTAAAACTTTCTAACAAAAGAAACTCTTATAGTATTACAGGAAAGTTTTCATCAACTCAACTCTTCATCAGATACTTTTTGGTCCATTCCAGAGAAGAGAAACTGTGGTTGGTTAACTTTTTACGACACAATAAAAACTTGCGAAAGGGGGTATTAAAATTTTGGTGGAGAATAATTAAATGGGGGATTTCTTAGTGTTTCTATGGCCAAACAAAAGATGGCGAATCTAACTTTTTGGAAGGAGGGATACATCCCATTACCTATCATAATGGTTAGTTTTAGCTAAATGGATATTAAAATGTCAAAAAAGAGGTAATAGATAAGGTTTAGAATCTCTTTGGGGCAAAGAAGTCTAATTATTTTCGATAGTTAAATAGTAAAAGAGTGATGAGTACGTAACGTTATTTTAAAGTCTTTCTTTTGGTATAAATCGTAGGTTTAAGTTTAAGCAATTCCGCAGAACTATTGAGTCTTCTTTCAGCAGTTTAATACTTCTGCAACAGAAACTCACCACAAAAGAAGTCTTCCCTCCCAATATTTAATAAGTACGATTTGTTTACTACATGTGCCCAATTTCACTCCAACAATACTGCAGTTTATAACTAAAAGAGTCATCGTGTTCCACAGAAATCATTTTCAAGTTGTTTACGTTTCGTTTTGTTACGGAGAATGATTCCACACAACAACATAGCGAGAGGATGAGTTGGATAGAGTGAGACGTCTCGTCATCGGATCCCTGTCCCGTCCAAATTAAATCAGTCTGTCGGTCAAATACGACGGAAAATAACAACAAACCCAACACCAAAACCCAAGTTCAAAAAGAAAGATGGTATAAAACTCCATAACTAACAGAGCTTAAGGAGATTTAACTGATCTTCCCCATGTAGTGATTTAGGCATGATGAAATATATTTTCAGGGACAAAACTTTTTCTGAGGTTTAGTTCATATGAAGATATACAGTCTACATAAACTGGTAAACCAATTATAAAAACTTTCTTTTAAAGCTTCTTACAGCTTGCTATGCAACGAAATTGAGAAAGAATAAGAGAGAAGGGATGATAGAGAGTAAGTTAGAGAGGAAATACCCTTTTTTCCAAAGAGCTATTTTATAGCAGGGAGGGAAGGATGTAGGTTTGACTTCGGAGAGTTCACCAGAGGATTCTGAAATAGAGTCTTTCATGAGACCAGAGGAACCCTCCGACCGACAAAGTTCAAGGTAGGTCGGGTTCACGGACGGGTGGGGACATGACGACCCGGTATCTTTTCAGGGTGTTCCAACGATCTTTCAGGTAAAGGGGTATTTCTACAACCCGACAGGCACTTCTTGCTGCTCCCATGGTCTCCCTCCAAAATCCTGCTACGGATGGGTTTTATGACATAAGATGCCGTTTTAAACCATTCTAATAAAGATCCTTGCATACAGGGTGTTTCAGAACTAAGTGTTAGCAATGATAGGGGGTTGGAGGGGACCTAGAAAACCATATTTCCAATAGGAATTGCTAGGACGAGCGTAGTACGACCAAAAGGCCCGTTCAACTAAATAAAACATAATTGAGTGATAAATAAATTTGAAACTTGTCAAACCGTGGGATGAGTGATAAAAGTACAATAACGAGAGTTCAGCTAAAGAATTTAGTTCCAGGGAAAGTACTCCAGCGAGCAGATCATCTCCATTCTCTCTTATCTGTTTGATCATTCACACTTTAGTGTCGATCTTTCTCCCAGTGACTTCCACCTGAAGAAATTTCTCTCTGATCATTGGAATACCATCAGACAAATGAGAGACTCCCTTCTTTAACTCTCGATATTGTACTTTTATAACTCATCCCACGGTTTGACAAGTGTTCCAATTTCGATCAAATTTATCGGGAAAGTAGTATGCTTACTGCTGTACCTTTTCTTATGCTATGATACTTTCCACTCAATTATGTTTTGGTTAGTGAAACGGGCCTCGGAGAAAACCGCTCTTTATTAACGCCCTCGCACTACATTTACCGATTAATGGAGGATTTTGGGATATATCCCCACGAAATTCAGATATTTTCTTACTTGACCATAAAAATGGACTAAATTTACCCCTATAATATCTCCCCCCCCCCCACAAAAAAATCTGGCTACGTCATTGGACGTTCTTCAACAAAACAAAAGTCTAGTTACGTCCCTAACGTGCAGTCAATCCTGTAAAAACCTCACTCAGGAGGGCCGGATCCGGCCGGCGCGGGCCGCATTCTGATCCCGCCCGGCCCGACTCCCACAATCGATTTCCGGACGGCACCAACCGCCCCGCCAAGAAGCAAAAGAAGAAGACGGCCAACGACTTTTTCTTTCCACACAGCAGAAAGAGAAAGAGGAAGGAAAAAAGGTGCTTTTGCTGGAAGAATCGATAGACCGCGCCACAGATCGTCACCTTGACCCGGATTCGAAAGAAGGGCTCTCCTCTCGCTCTGCCATACGACCACTTTCACTCACCCCAACACACGTTTGACCTCGATAGTAGGACCGCAGTAGGTCAGTACGACCGGCACGCGTGGAACCCCACGCGGCCCGTGCCGTCGGTGGTCGGGGTAGGACCAGATTTTCGACTCTGATTGCGACAGACCACCGAACGTTGCGAAAGAAAGGTGAAAGGGAGAAAAAGAATGATATTAAAGCGATATACCGCTACTTCCTGGTGGGAGGGCATCCCAACCTTCGCAAGGACACGGCTATTCCCTCGAACGACCCTTTGGGGTGATGTTAAAAGAGTTTTACAGCCACTGATGTTACGTCCCGACCCAAGCAGCACAAACGTTTCAAGATTCGTACAATTTTAGTCACGAGTAGCCAAATTTTGTTTACTTCTAGTTTCAGACACGTAAACTCGATATATTTGGTATGAGCTGTGGTACTAGGGGAGGCATGGGCGGATTTAGGATGGTGGACAATGGGGGGGGGCAGCTGTCCCTGATGGCTTTGGAAACATGATTATCCCTCACATAAACGGAAATTTCTCAAAAAGTTGGGGGCATCAGCCCCATAACCTCCACCCCTTAAATCCGCCCATGTGGGGAGACGGTCAATTAGACCACAAAGGGAAGACCCTCCCGCACGGGATACTAACTGAAGGGATCTTTTATTCTTATCATTAAATTTGTACGACTTAATATACCAAATCCCCATAGCGAATTGGGGCTTTGATATAAAACTACATATTTCAGATTATTTTTTATTAATGGCGAATGGTTCCTAGAGTCATGAGGGGCCATGTCCCCCTCAGGATTTACCTTCAAAATCCGCCCACGCTTTATATCTGTTCCCAAATAACGATAATTAACACTTTTGGCTTATTACCATAAAGTTCGTCAGCGAGTTAGTTATCCAAGAAATAATTTCACATGGGTTTTTCTTCAGCTTCACAATTATCTTGCAACTCAATATTATTTAAAACTAAATGTGAAAAGGTAAGTTAAAGTTGGGGGTCATGTTAACTGGAAGGTTGGATGAATAGAATACACAACTACATCATAGCTAGCAAACGAGAGATATCCCGATAATGTATTATCAACCACCAAACGCATACATTAAGATAAGTAGCAACAAAATGCATGCGTTTATTACGTGTTATCATTGAATATCTTTTTTGGCGAAAATGCTTTGAAGTGGAAGATGCGACCACTCTTATAAAACATTTTAATTTAGCATACTTATTATTTTGGGTAAGAAAAGGGACTATTTCTCCCTCGCACTTCTTAAAAGGTGACACAATCCGAAAAGGAACCAACCATTCACGAAAAACAATTACGAGATCCGTTACGTATATAAAATAAAAAAACCAACACAGCACTCCGATGCATAAATACTCTCCCAGGAGATAAAAATAAAGCTTTCAAATCCAGATAACCAACGCACAACTGATTGATAAGTCGCGCATATCGATAAATAATAATCTACGATGTTCGGATATTTCCGACCACAAGAGATAATCTCTTCCATCTTTTGCGTAATGAGGATGTGGACTCAGAAGAATAAATTCCGGCAAACCGCATCATCGACTGGCAAAATGCAGTTCATTCTTGCCCCGCTTAACATTGTTGCTAAAGATTTGTTTATAGTGCGGGAGCAACGCACAAGAATCTATAAAGATTCTGCAATTCCGGCTACCAGTCTGAAATTTGGCACACTTGTTCCTTATGGTATAAGGGTCAGAAAAACACCGGGACCCAAGTTGGGCAACCACCTGGGGGGGAGGAATTCAAGATGGCGTCCAAGATGGCGCCGGCATCAAATTCGTCCAATTGCGCGTAATTTAAGTCAATTTTGGGGTTTCCGGCTATGCTAAACTCAAAAATATTAATAAAACACAAGTTTTGTGACTTCTTGGAGAAGAGGAATTCAAGATGGCGCCCAAAATGGCGCAGAAATCAAATTCGTCCATTTGCGCGTAATTTAAGTATATTTTGGGGTTTTCGGCTATGCTAAATTCAAAAATATTAATCTGACACAAGTAATGAAACCACCTCAGGGGAGTAGGAATTCAAGATGGCGTCTAAAATGGCGCCAAAATCGAATTATTCCATTTGCGAGTAATTCAAGTCCATTTTGGGGTTTTTGACTATGCTAAATTCAAAAATATTAATCTTAAAGCTCTAAAATCTTACCTTTTTGAAGTTATTCTAAAAGAATTCAAGATGGCGTCCAAAATGGCGCCAAAATCAAATTCGTCCATTTGCGCGTAATTTAAACATATTTTGGGGTTTTCGGCTATGCTAAATTCAAAAATATTAATCTGAAAGCTCTAAAATCTTACCCTTTTAAAGTTATTCTAAAGGAATTCAAGATGGCGTCCAAAATGGTGCCAAAATCGTATTCTTCCATTTGCGCGTAATTTAAGTCGATTTTGGGGTTTTCGGCTATGCTAAATTTAAAAATATTAATCTGAAAACTCTAAAATCTTAACCTTTTAAAGTTATACCCTATTTCTTTTTTATTTCAAAAGAAGTATCTCAAGATGGTGTTCGAAATCAAAAACGTCCTTTATCACGCCTATTTCAAAGTATTTCTATATTATAAACCAAACCTATCCACATAGAAAACTCAAATAGTATTGCAAAATTGCAGTATTAAAATTATTGCATTTCCTTTTTTTATCTCAGATGAATTATAAATATGCATATTTTAGCATAAGCCGCGGTCCCTAGCGAGAAAAGAGATTTTCGAGGGAGGCCGAGTTATGCGACTATTTACCTATATCTGTTCTGATAACTTCCTTGAAATTTTAAGTGGGATCAGCATTCTTAGTTCAATAGCTCTGTTCTAGCAGATGCCTCCAACACAAACTTTCTGCGTTTTTTAAAACTATTTTTAAGAACTTATGAAAGAAGGTAAGTATTATATTGTCATCCGGTTTATTTCACTGCCAGTTATTAATACGACTCCGTAGGGTTTGAGGGTGCTTGAGCCCCCCAATGTTGGCAGAAGAGCTAATCCCCCAATGTTTTTTTTATTTAAAAACCAATAGTTTCACAATGACTTCCAAGAATTGAGAAAAACCTACTGAGGCGTTTGAATATTTTCTAGGTATGTATAACATAATTATTTTTTCATAAAAGAAAGAAGGGAATGTATTGGAAGTCGTTCTCTATGCGTGGACTTTCCTGGCCACCGAAGTGTCCGGTTCTCAAAGCATCCCGGTCCACAGGAGGCGTCAAGTGGTCATTAGCGCGCCCACCCATGGTTGGGGCTGGGCTTGGAAATGGAGCCATTCGAAATGTGCCTCCTTTTGTTTCTTATCACAACTCCTTGGGTGGTGGTCCATCGTTTTCTTGTCGAAGATGCCGATTATCCGACTTCGGCCCCTGCCAAAGCGGTACTTGATGCTGGTCGTAAATTGTAGGAAATCCGACATTTCAGTCTCAAATCGTTTTATGACCCCTTAATTGTTCCTTTTTTCGATTTTTGGCGTCCTATTCGACACCCCATCCCCCGTGACTTTCGATGGCTGTGGACACTTTGTATTTGTAGAGGTCAGTCAGTTGCATTTTTGTTGTGGTGCTGATGAACGGTTGTGTAAAAAACATTAAGTGTAAAGGAATAAAATTAGCTTTTTCTAATAATCTTTGGGTTTTTTTAGTCTAATAGCTTGAGTTCAATCAATCAATCAGTTATTCTCAAAGTACTGAATTAAAGGGGCGCCGATATCAGATATTTTTCTTCAACTCTTTCTGTCAATCTATTTCCTTAGATCTGCACAAAAATGCAAGATTTTTATTGAATAAAATTGGTTTATAAATAACAGTTCATGAAACCATTGTACTAGTCCGTATTGACACCTCTTAAACTGCATATTCATCATAATTTTTATGAGTATAAGGCTCTTTTTAATTGTTTTATTGGCATAGTTTGCGACACCTGTAATTTTTAAAAATCGGCGCCCCTTTAAATTGAAACAATAATGAAAATAAGGTAATTCAATAGATTTTCTCAACTGCTAGTGTTTTTGTGAGGACTTTTTTCTATAATCAGCATGCCATATTGACTTTTGCACTAAAAAGGTAAGTTTGTAAAATTTTTAGGCATTTTCTCAAGATTTGATGTGGTTTGAACCGTAAAAATAGAATAAAACTGCGGGAGTAATTGTCAATTGCGATTTCAGCCCCCATCATGAATTATTTCTTTTATGATGAAAAAAAGTGCATAAGTTTAAAAGGGTAATTTATAGAGCTTTAAGATTAATATTTTTGAATTTAGCATAGTCAAAAACCCCAAAAATGACTTAATTTACGCGCAAATGGACGAATTCGATTTTGGCACCATTTTGGACACCATCTTGAATTCCTTTAGAATAATTTTAAAAGGGTAAGATTTTAGAGCTTTAAGATTAATATTTTTGAATTTAGCATAGTCAAAAACCCCAAAATGGACTTTAATTACTCGCAAATGGAAGAATTCGATTTTAGCGCCATTTTGGACGCCATCTTGAATTCCTACTCTCCTGAGGTAGTTTCATTACTTGTGTCAGATTAATATTTTAGAATTCAGCATAGCCGAAAACCCCAAAATATACTTAAATTACGCGCAAATGGACGAATTTGATTTCGGCGCCATTTTGGGCGCCATCTTGAATTCCACCCCTCCAAGAAGTCATAAAACTTGTGTTATATTAATATTTTTGAGTTTAGCATAGCCGGAAACCCCAAAATTGACTTAAATTACGCGCAATTGGACGAATTTGATGCCGGCGCCATCTTGGACGCCATCTTGAATTCCTCCCCCCCAGGTGGTTGCCCAACTTGGGTCCCGGTGTTTTTCTGACCCTTATACCATAAGGAACAAGTGTGCCAAATTTCAGACTGGTAGCCGGAATTGCAGAATCTTTGTGCAATGCTCCCGCACTATTACTCTTCATCTATCAGCTGCTGCTGCTAAGGTTTTTTTTTCTAACCAGAGTTCCCTCCGCCAGTGAGGAGAGGCCCTCAAAAAGTTTAGGGTTGGTCGTAGGGGGCATGGTGGGGGAGAGAAGCAGGTGAACTAGCTCTAGTAGATCGCACCTGCTGAGAGAAGAAATATAATTTCCTGGTTGGTAAGATGGAACGGATGTTTTCCTGGCGAAATTAATGTAGGTAGAGTCCATGCGACTGTCTACCAGAAGTCTGCAAAGCAATTTTTTAGCTAGAGATTCACGCGGGCCGGTTTTACCATTATTTTAATGAACCTAAAGAAGTGCTCAGACAGAGGCAGTGGACTAGTGAAGGCTTATCAATGGATATAAAAATAACAGGTTATATAAAGTATAATTATAAAGATAATGAGGATCCATCCCCCTAGAATGGGGTATCCCATAGGATACACCATGAATTATAAGGGTGTGGGTGAGATGAGAAGCCAAAGAGTAAAAGTGACGATGCGGGATAATTTTACTATGCGTATGCATGGCAGATAAAATTTTAAATTTTATGTGTCTAACTTCTAGGGTTTAATACGTTTTCTGATTTACAATTGCTACTAACTACCTTAGGAAGCCAAGGGAAACTTTTTATCAAGAACGCACAGGGGGTAAAAAACTCGCCCAATTTGACAACCCACCTCCTATATAGAATTTGTACCACAACCACATTATCACCTAGCATTTCTTTTGTGAAGATAGGTGCTGGGAGTGGCTTACCTCACTCGTAGCGAAAGACTTAATTAGTGAAATGGAACGGAATATTACCAGCAAAAAAGGAAAATCAAGACCTGAGACCTGAAGGAATTTTAGAAAAACCGACACTTAAAAACGAAATTTTAACCAAATATTTTTCTTTTCTTTTTAACACCTTTCCAATAGTAATAAAGATAATTAAATTCATAGTCACACCTCAATTATAATAAGAGATGTAGGAAAAAAAATTTTCCTATCTCAAAAAAAAGAAGGAAATAAATTATTGTCCCCCCTGTTTAAATGTCTCAAGCACACAGACAAAACAAACGAAGAATTTATTAGCATTCTGGTCCTTCCATGTGTATTTTCCCCCTAGTGAAAATAAATAAGCAATACTAGCTCTCCCCTCTATTTCACTTGAATGGACTGCCTACGAGTAATGCTATCTCGCCGATATCCATTAATATCCAATTCCAGATTTGTCAATGGAGCAAAAGAAAAACCTGAGCAAAATAATAAAAAGAGAAACAAACCTAAGCAAAGGAAAAGTGACCTTGAAGACTATATTATGGTTCCAAGGGGCGAGACACAAGAGTAATTATGATAATGAAATATACTACACCCGAATGACTTCTGGAACAATGAATTTTTATTGCTCTTCGATGGTTATAACAGTGCTTACTTGCTACAAGGGCATTTTTGGGACGGTCCACTCTTAAACGGATAACGGTGGTTCTATGGATTCTGCATTTATATCTCCAATAATTAGCATTGTTTTCTGGAATGTCAGAAATCATGAAGAAAATTATGTACAGGTACAATGGGATTTCATAGACTGTAAATTGAAACCTAACACAAGTGGAGAATACTTTTTTAAAATTTTTACTTGACTCAGGGATATACTAAATACCTCTGAAACTGAAACTCAGATAATGTAATTTTTGGCATTGGTAAAAAAGATATCAAAACCACATCCATGTTCCTCCAAATTCCGACAATGGCCTCTAAATACTTTTATGGCTAGTGCAGCCCTTGTGGGTATGTAAAAGTTTGATGGACTTAGGAAGAGAAAGACATGAAAGAGGTTGAGAAACACTATTGATTTGAAGTTTTTTACCCTAGTCAAAGTTAGTGTTAGAAAACATTTATTACCTTAATTATACTAAAAATTAGGTGAGATTCTGTTCATAAAAAATCAGGGGTGTAGTCAAGGGAGGGGGAATGGGATGATATATCCCCCAAAATTCTGAAATTTTCTTTTGACCATAGAAAATGACTAAATCAACCCCATCAAACCTCCTCTCAAAATTACAATACAGTCGACTTCGCTTATTATCTAATCATAGTTGGGTAATATTCCGTAATCAAGGTTTTCGCCAAATGCCGCTAAATTTGGGCGATAACCATTTTAATGTAAAAATGGCTTCAGCAGGGATTTAAATGTAGTATTTAATAGTAGCTTGGTGAGATCCAATCTCACCAAATTTGGCGAAAACCTTGATTATGGAATCTGTCCCTCATGGTTTATGTTATCAATCGGATAATGTTATCAATATTGACCAGTCCTGATCACTTTTATTTATCATAACGGAAAATGTTTCGTTTTATGGTATCAATATATCGCTTAATGTTATCAAAATCTGGTGAAATCCTAAAACTTCCCAAATCTAAAAATTCCCATTTGAAGGTCAAATTTAAATACATTTATAATCATAAAAAAATTGTCATTAATTTATTAGTGTTATGTGTACCACTCTCATATTTTTCTTTAAGAATGTAAAAGTTGCCAAATACATACTAGAAGGTAATCATTTTAAATACGTCAATTAGGACTACATAGTTGTAATTTTAACGCAAACACTTGAGTTACCCCGTTTGAAACTTTATAGGTATCAAATTACAAGAAATTACTAACAATCCAATCGGCATTTAGTAAAGATTTTAACAAGAACACATTCAAAACAAAATAAACCTGATTAGATAAACACAGTAAAATATTTAGTGTTTAATCGCTGGCATGCCAATAGTATGCAAGTTAGTAGTGTAGTACCCATATCTCATTTATTGTTGAAGCCATTTGGACTTACAGTAGAACTATGATCCAGTGCAGTGGTGGAGATTTTTTTAATGACTACAGGCCAAAAACTCCAATGAGTTGCAAAATTCAAGGGACATATAAAATACAAAAAAAGTCGTTTGATTTAATACATCCACATTGCACTAAGTACGATAAAACCTCTTAAATCATAATGACAGTCCCATTACTCACCTTAAATACTAACAACAGTAAGAAAAATTAATTTTTTTATCAAGAATTTAAATTATTAAAAAATATTTGCTGCAAAAATCTAAAACTCTCTGCACTTGGCGTACTGTGCTTCTTCATTATCCAAGTCTGTTAACCAGTGTTATTCCTAGGATTTTTTCGGAGGAGTAAAAATACGCCTTTACTTTTTTAGGAGGCGTGAAATTCAATTATGAGGCGTGAAATATGGAAATAGCATTTAAACTACATATACAAAGACAAATTTTCAATAAAAATGCGCACATTTAAGAATGCTTTTTTTGGTTTTCGACAATTATAGTATATAACAAATAATGTAAATAAAATAATTTCATTAAACATTATAACTAAAACATTTATTTAATATTACAAATTTATTCTGATTTCCTTACACACAGTTCTTTCAAAATTAAATTAGCAAAATACATTTATCCTTGGTGACATTACAAATCCAATCTCCTTTTCCTCTGATTTTTCCAGGTTGCTACAGCTTTTTCGAAATCAAAGTTACAAGAAACATTTCCATTTAGCTCTCTGAAATGCAGGCCGTTGGTTTTTTATTAGACAAAATAGTATTAATTTGTTGATTTCGGTGCCGCGCTATGCATTTTTTAAGCTAAACAAGTATCAAAAACAAAGCGTGAAAATACGCATGGCTAGTTTTTTAAAGCGTATTTCCGATTTTCAATGCGTGAAATACGCTTTCAGATGCGTTAAAAATATCACTGCTGTTAACTTTTAACTTTTTGGTTTGGTTGATTTCAAACATTTATGGTGCCAGAACTAAATCAGGATATATTTGTAAATTTTAGGTTTTCCAAACTTGGATAGTTTTAGTCAGATTTCTTTTTTTAATTGAACTAAACCTCTGAATTAAAAATGTTTGATTAAAAGGTGAATAAATTTCAAAGATTTAAAAAGTGAAATTGAAAATTAAATCAAGTTTTATAAGACCTCAATGCAATAATATTTTTTTATTTAAAAAGGGATAAAAATTGGGCTCAGTAATTTTCTAAAAATAGTATAATATTTTTACTACTTGCAAGTTGATTAATATTATTCTTTTAAAAAAATATTTAATTTTGAATTGTTTTTAGGAATCATCAAAAAAAAGGCAAAAAGTCCTCCTGGCTTAGAAATACTGATAGTGTAAAAAATATGGGTACTTAAGTATTATCCTGTCGACCGTTCAGCGGCTAATTCACTGGCACAGCTCTATAGAACTCAGTCAATGGGCTTTGATTATGTTTCAAATTTAGTGGCAGGGTTGGCAAGTTTCTTCCGGAGTGGAAAAAAACCATGGAAAAAACCGGCCGGAAGAAATAGGTTTCTTCCAGATGGAAGAAACCTTTTTTATCCAAAAAAATTGACGAATAAGCTTTAAGTTATAATGTTTTACTAATAAAATTATACCATTAAAAATATAATTATATGCAAGTACTGTACTGAGTTAATAATTACACCAATGTTTTTACTAGGAGGTTTCTTCCACTGGAAGATCTTTTCTTTTTTTAATCTTTTAATAATATTTAAATAAAGAATGGTTAGGTAACATTCATACAGAAATAGTAGAAACCATTCTAGCCAACATCCCCTTTAAAAATATAAGAACCTGAAATTTAGTGTTAAAAGTAACTTCTTTTTCAAAAATTAATTATTTAAATTAATTAATAGTAATTAAATAACCTTTTATTTTTTAGATTGTGATTTAAATTGTTCATTTATGTAGTCAGTAAATTTAAAAATGTGGAGCATTTGTTTGGCTTTTAGTGGGTTTTTTCCACTTTCTTCCATTTTTTCCAGTTTCTTCCGGTTTTTTCCAGTTTCTTCCACTGTCCTGGAAGAAACTAGTTTCTTCCGGAAGAAACCCAACCCTGGTTGACGGGATAATACGCAAGAACCAAAATATATCATATATAACTTACCAGGATTTGGCATCCTCTGCTGTTTTCATCATCAGGCGGTGGGGGCACTGTAATCCAGTTGTACTTCCTCATTTCTACCGGAACTTTCATTCGCTCAAAATCCTTAAACTGAGAAGTAATCGACTCAAAACAAGTCTGACAGGTGACCACACACTCTCCATTGAAGACTGACAGGGCACCTGCCGGCCTTTTGTGCTCCAGCAGAAAGGGGAACTCTTTCACCGAAATCGAGCACACCCTCTTGCGGTACGTCGTGATCCCGCAGATGTAGCACACGTAGTTGTGCGAATTGTACCGCCGAAGCCACTTGTTCTCGTCTTCGGGATTGTTGGACATTTCGTAGGCTAACCACTGGGATACCAGGGAGTGGTAACAGAACACACAAACTAAAGCACTACCGTCTTTCATCTTCTCCGCACCTTCTGGCATGGGGTGCTTGGACAGGAATGGGAAAAATGGCACTTCGTCCGGCGTCTTTTCCAGCCGGACATCAGGGTGGGGCTGAGACCTCACGGAATACGAGACGCCAGTGGAATTGTACTCCCCGCAAACGTAACAGTATATCGGAACAGCTAACAATAACGGTCTCACGAAAGGAACATCCAACGGACCACAAATGCGAGCACTGGAAATCGTGTCGTCCACAGAAGGCTTTGATGAAATCGGTTTGAGATCAGGGGGACCGTTATCGGGGGTTGATATTGGGGCATTAGAGATGGTCATGCTGGACAAAGGCATTGTAGTAACGGTTGTGAGCAATGGTTCAACATTGGATGAGTGTTTTGACAGATCTACCTTCAAATCGGGAGAGGATACTTGTATGTGGAGGGCCGTACTGGGTTCCGACAGCGGTACTTCATTTGAGTAGTGAGACACATGTTCTTTTCTGGTTTTAGGGGGGAATATTTCGTACTGTCTTTGGGAATGAGGCACTCGCGCAGACTCTAACACCTCCCACTGACTCTTCAGCACCGAAAAACAATGGCTGCAAGCGAGAATTCGCCCATACTGATCGGTGAAACTGCTGCAACCTGGTTTGACAGCAGATCGGATGACAGGAAAATACATGCAGTTCTCTCGAGGCAAGGTTTCCAAGAAACAAGCACTGTCGAGATTGAGCACATTGTCACACAAACTACATGCACCACTATTTGATTTCTTCAAAGAAAACTTGTACTCGTCGTCGGCAAGTACAGGTTTTGAGTAAGAGGAAAGCGAATTGATGGGCAAAGAGTTAGCAGCGTAATGGTTTTCAAATGCATGCGACTTTGAACCAGGTATTTCGTACTGTCGTTGATTGATGGGGATGTAGGCTTGCTCAAATCTGTTCCACTGGTAGGTCAAAGAAGTGAGGCACTGACTGCACACTTTTACCCTACCCTTTCCGTCCATGGGCAATGCCGAGGCTGGTTTGGGCATACCCTTTATGAATGGAAAGTACATATCACCCATGGGGAGGGAATTCACAGTTGATAATGCATCAGTAGCATTCTCACACAGGTAACAAATAGATGACTTTGATTCTTCGTGTTCAGCCGCGGAGTTTTCAAGGTGCTGACGGAGAACACTACTATTGTCCGGCACACTCTCGTTTAAGATCTTATACTTCCGCTTATCTTCTGGAGTGTTAGACAACTCATACACCCTAAACTGACGGCAAAAATTTTTGTAGCACACTGAGCAAACAGACGCTTTACCATTGTTCAGTTTGTTGGCACCAGGATGAGGGTTCATACGGAGGAGGAATGAGAAAAAGGGTTCCCCTTCCTTTTCAGGATAAGCAGAGATAAATCTCTGCACCGACAACTGCGTAACCATCCCACAGGTGTAACACGTGAAAGATTTTTCTTTCGGTTGGGGATCACTTTTCACTAGGTCAGGAATGTGATTGAGAATCCTGTAAAACCGCTCGTGATGTGGAACATTACTCTTCTGGTAAAACTCCCACTGCTGTACCAATGACGCGTGGCAGTGTCCACAAACGTGAATCCTGCCTTCAGCGTCCATGGGTCTCGCTCGGGGAGGCTTAGGAATCGCAGCAAGGCTAAGGTAAAATGGGGAGGTAGTGACATACTTCATAAACACGTTCGTAAAAGTTTTCGATTCTTGACCACAAGTGTAACAGACTTCACTCACAACACCTGGTGATGCTGCGTTTGATGAACGAGATGGTGCTCTAGCAGGCATGCTTAAATCCAAAATGTTTTGTCCTTGGGCCTCGGTTCTCTCAACCACTTGAGAGGTGAAATTAAATGGTTTGGAATACGGATCTATTATCCTCTCATTCTGTTTATTCTTCGCCACATCTACATCAACAGAATGACGATTCCTGGATTGTTTGGGCTTGGCACGACTGTCAGTTTCAGTCGCAGCGTTCGATGATTCAAACAGGGATTCGTAGTCCTGTTGCAAATTGGCATCCATCCCAGCAAAAGGCCCTCCATCTAACCGCTTTAGCCAGTAAATCCTTTTGTTGAAGGGCGTTTTACTTCTTTCATAAGAGTCCCATTGCTGGTTTAGGAGCGTATAGCACACCAAACAGACCAAAACCTTTCCATCAGATCTCATACTCTCAGCTCCTTCTGGAGGATGATGGTGCTCCAGAAAAGGAAAAAAGGCATTCTCGTGGGATGGCTTAGCACTTAGTAAATATTCCGTCCGGGATCCGGCGGCGCATACGTAACAAGTACTCACATTTTTCGGCTCCAGCTTGACCAACATATCGCGTAACGTAGTTGATGTCATTTTGTTAATCAATATACAGCACCAAACTTCGAAAAACACAAAGTCACATTCTCTTTAAACAGAGAAAAGGTATCGTTCCGATGAAAGAATCCTCAGCTGTAGCGAAAATAATATCTCCGACAGTCACATCGCTGTCACAGTCACAACACAAGATTTAAAACGTGCATAAAAAATTAAAAGATCTCGTTCTTCGAAAAACTGAAGAGTTTCACCATGTTCACAAAATCCGCCGTTTAATTACAAATTACTGTATTCACTTTTTATAGGTTCGGCGGGATTTTTTAAAACATTCAGTAAACATAAACACGAGTTATAAACAACAAAGTTCCAAACAGAACGCCGCCATCTTCTCCAGTCCCGTTTTTACAGTTAGGAGAAAGAAGTTATTCATGGAGTATAGAGAGTGAAATAAAAATGCTTTTGTCATCATCGCTTGGCGCTGCGAGCGTTAAAGTTGTATTCTGCTGTGCCGTTACACAACGAAAAAGGAGAAACAAGATAAAGTTACTGAATATTTTGATATTTCTTTGGCCTTATATTTATTTTTGACAAATTTTTAGTTTAATCAGTCATATCAAGGGCTCATGAAAGCAAAATATTTTACTCCTCGATTTTCTGGTTTTCTGAAGATGCTAATTTGAATATTTGATGTTGTCTGCTCCCATGGACGTATATAAGGGGGGGGTTAGGGGGTCCCGACACCCCCCCCTTATCCTAGACCTAATGTCAGCCAAACAGAAAGGTTCCTGTCCCAAATATCCAAAAAATGAGTGAAAATACAACTTTTCGGGTCCAATTTCACAAAATTTTCTGGGGGAGGACCCCCAGACCCCACTTTTTTGCTTGGGGGCATGTATTAACCACAAAAAATCACGTTTGCCCTACATTTTACTCGGAAAGGGAACCTATTACAAACATTTGGGGGGCCAGAACCCCTTCGAAACAGTCAGGTAACGGCTCCCTTGGTCCTGAGGTCTTATAGGATCTGCCCCCCTAGTCAAAAGTTGAACCTATGCCTATGATACTCCATTTTGTCCAGTGGCGAATCCAGGATTTTTGTCTGGGGGGGGCTGGGTTTCAAATGTCGTAACTCCTTTTATATAGACTTTTTATATGGTACTAAAATATACTGCAAAGAAACTGTGACCTTAAAAACCTATCAATAATAAATAAGGTACACATTTTTTACAGAATTTTTTTTTTAATTTTTACTTACATGATCATTATTAAAATTTTAATTTTGAAATCATTACAACAAAATTTGTAATTATCGGCTCCTTTTGGCTTAATTTGTCCTGCACTTCATTAATATTTATATCAACACCATAATAAAATATTCGGAAATTTAATCAATTTTTAAATTTATAAATTAAATTATGGAAATTTCAAGTTTATTTAGGTCACCTTCACATCAAAAAATGCAAAAAAAACCCTCAAATTTTTGCCAATTTAGTTCGGGTTCAGTGGCGGATTAATGCAATTTTGTGGGTGAGGGCGGTTAGATGGAATATTCAATTTAAAGTAGGTCCTCCCTGGGATATAAATTTTTAAAAAATAATATCTTTAAAACTAGTACTGTTAAGCTTAAGCTGTCTTGAGACTTAAAACTGATATGAAATAAGTTTGAAAATTCGGACGTAAAAAATCTGTGGGCAGTATAGAAATCCAAGTAAAAAGGGGGTCTGGGGGTTCCTCCCCCATAAAATTTTTGAAAATTTGACCCTTAAAAACAGCAATTAACTCGTTTTTATCCACTTAGTCCGACTTTCGAAGGGGAGGCTGGACCCCTTCCTTTAACCCCCCTATATACGCCTCTGGCCCATGGCATGGTAACTTCATTTTGTAGAGGGTAGTGGTAGAAGCTCATGTTTTTCACTTTTTTTTTTGCGTATAAAGACGAAAAAATCACCGTTTTTCAGCACACTCTAGCGGCAGAACCACTCTTCAGAAAATCAAATTTAAGCAGTGAAATTTTGTTTACTTCTACTCTGTAATTGAGATTATGATCGAGAAACTTGTAGTTTTTGAAATATAAGCAAGAAATCGAAAAATGTTGCGATTTTTGAATATGAAGACGACCTTCCCAATGGGACAAATTTCATATTCGTAATCAGCGCCCTCAAAAACATAAAACCGTCGAAAAAAACCTTCTAACTATATAAATGTTTTGAAAAAAAACCTACCTAATGACTAGGGTTATGGGATGGCGGTTTAACACCACGCGATTTGCTGCAATAGAGACAGTTTTCGAGGTTTCCTATTAGTTCTTTCGAATCGCGATTGTCAAAATTTGTCACAAATCGCTGGTGTAAAGCCGCTATTACAGACCCTGAACAGTAATGATTCTGCTAAAAAATATCTCGGAAAAGGAAATCAGGCTCCCTAAAATAATACCTACTACCAAAATTTAAAAAAAAAATAAAACGTAATTGCAATTTTTAACTATACCAAAACTTGGACGTCTTGGTTCTGGGGGGGGGGTTGCAGCCCCACAGCCCCCCCTACGGGATTCCCCACTGATTTTGTCCCTCCTCATGATAAAGGTTAACCTAAGCCTTTATATAACCCCTTGCTACGCTCAGAGGGAAATTCAAGGTATACAACCACCCTTTCGAAATCTCAAACTTTTAATTTTTCTCCATAGAAAACGACCGACCAAAGCAAAGCTACTCTATGCTAAAGCTACTCTCTCTCTCGTAGCAAAGCTACTAGGGGGATTTTCAGGGAGCTTCGCGGGCCGCATGCGGCCCACCAGTTGAAAAACCCTGTTTTAGCTAAACTTTCAGTGTCCACTGCGACCCCTAAAAGAAGTTTCTTGAACACCCCCCTTGTAAAAGCTATAGCTACGTCCGTGTCCGTAAGGAAAACGGGTTTAAAAAAAAGAAAAGATAACCTTTGATGTGTGCATTGAAATATTTAACTGATAAGATTCACACATGACTTTTCACCAATGTAACAAATTGGATGAGAAAGAAAAGTCAATCGTCTCTCAAGATTTAATGAGATGCTATTTGTTTTTATGGGAGTTTTCCCTTTACTCTTCTTTAATGTAAAAAACTGAGGAGAAGCTCTGAGACAGAGACACTCAACATCCACATCGGTGTCATCCCAAACTGACTGAGGGAAGCTGGATATTTCGGAGTCCCCGACTTTGGAGAAGTTAAAATTGATCGAGATTTCAAGAAATTTTATCTTTTTTTTTATTAAAGATATCAAACATTAGGGGCGTTCCACATCCCTAGTAGTAAGTAGTACATTCATACCAAATTTGTCAAGTTTACGCAAATGCTACAAGAAATAAACGAAATTTGCTCATACATGACACAAATTGGTCAAATACATAGGAAAGATTTTAAACCCTGAACACATTCCTTCTGGGAGGGATAGCATAAAATGAGTTTTCGAAATACTTTCCTTTAAATACTGTTAATAAAGCTGTAAAGGAAATTTTAATGATAAAAACGAAAAGAGGAGATGCTTTAACTTTATAGTTTAGGATTTTATTAGATACGTAATTAGCAATTCAAATTTCACCTTTTCAATGAAATTCCTACCCAGGTAGCACAGCTATATCATTTTATATCAATTAATATAAACTGATAACTTAAGTCATTGGTTGATATCGTAGGGATATATATTGATATAGCGTGCTACCTGGGTAGTGGCAATTCACCTTTAACTCTATGAAAAATGAAATAGTACATCCTAAAAATAGTAAGATATTGTGTATTGGATTGGTTATGTATTATTGCCTAACTAGCCTAATTAATGGTGCACTGGTAGACTATAGCATTAGAGTGTTTTCAGGTGACGTCACAACCGGTTATTTTCTTTTAACTGTGTATCTTCTGTAGGGCTTTTAACTGTTGCTAAGGCCGTTGTTTATCTGTTGCTAAGGCGATTTTTAGGTATGGGATCACGTGATTGCAAATGCTCCAATAGAAGAATTACACGGCTAGTCATTTTCTGTAACTGTTAACCTCTGTAGGGCAAAAAAACTGTAACCTTTCTGTTGCTAAGGCCGTTGTTAGGTCCGAGTCATGTGATTGAAAATGCTCTTTTTCCAATGAATGTGCAAAATTTTAAATTATTTCATCGTTGTTTCACAATCGTATTCAGCCTAGAGCCTGCTGAAAATCTTGTTTTCTCCCTGAAAGATAATCAAAAAGAGATACCTACTTAATGAAATTCTAAACTTGTTATTCCGGGGTTCTCGTAATGCTATTAAAGAATTTCAAAACTGAAAGCTAAGGAATTTTAAGTAATCTAAGTAATTAAATTAAGTAAGTAAATTAAGTAAGTGAAGTAAGATCTAAGAGCTTTGTGAAACTTAGTGACTTTTTTTTTAATCTTTTAAAATTTATGCTATTTTTTTCTCTTCTTAAGGGGAAATAGTTTATTTTCCTTAAACTTACGCTTGAAAGTATAATAAAATCTGAAACTATTCTACATCTTAAATTAATTTTCAATAAAGTCAATAAAACTCTTTTTTTTTCTTAAGTTTCTAATCAGTATAAAATCTTGAAGAGGAAATTAAACTCAATCATAAATATTTTTTAAAAATATAATTTGAAAAGTGTGAAAATGGGAAAAATTCCTAATAAAGGTATACAAGTTAAATATTTGTTCTGTTTATTTTCAATCAAAACAAAACTTTTCATTACAAGTAAGTCCACAAATGTTACAAAACACACAACACAGAGTTAACTCCATACACTGAACCACAAACAGTTACAAAAATATGTACACACAACATAGAATTACTCCTACTATAAGATAGGAGTTCACTACATAGAGTAATATAGAGTTAACTCCATTCACTGGACCACAAACAGTCACAAAAATATATACAAAGTAATAAATTAAATTAATTTAAAAGGTAGAAAGTTTTGAACTTTTATTGTGATTTTCTTTCTTCTAAACACGCGAAACTTCAGAAAGAATTTATTATTTTATCGTAATGTTCGACCTGACTAGCTTTCGAACAAGAACTGTAATAAAATTATTAGTAAGCCTTTGTGGATTTTTTGCATAAAAACAAAGTTTTAAAAAGTTCAAATTATAAAATAATAAGAATTTCTACATAATAAATTGAAATAAATAATACCTAGCAGAACGCAGAAATATTAAGGGGTAGAAAATAAATAAGTACAGAAAATTTTTCACCGAAATCGACTGTCCAGAAATGAAAAGGGGTAACCTATGATAGGTAAGAAAAAGGATTAGGGGGATTTGTTTAAAGATTTGAGGGATATAAGACTTTGAAAAAGAATGTTCATATTTGATTTTACTCATTAATAAAACCTATGGCCTGATTAATTTTTTTAAAATCTTAAATATTTATGACCAGATTTCTAATAAGTTAAGTATATTGAGGCTGTTTTACAGCTTGGTACTTTCAAAAGCCGGCAGAGACAACTCGAAATCGTCCGATGGAAAATACTCAACACTTGGGTCATTGGAAACGCTTTCATGAGAAACGGAAGGCAAGTTTAGCCTGAAAGCGTGGGACAGTTGGGGCAACTGGGGAGCCTCAGGGGTCTCGACCTCAGTAAAAGCGGATGATGAACTTCCCACATCAGGTTTCACCACGGGGAGGGTGAGTCTGAAAGCATGGGACGGTGGGGGTCCAACTGGACTGTTGAAAGATGAGTCAACTCCAAGGCTGTTGACAGGTTCGTCAAGGGGACCATGACCCAGAGGAACGCTTGGGCCTGGAAGAATGAGCCTGGTAGAGTGGGACAGGGGGGAGATACCTCCACCAATGTGACCTAATCCTAATTCTGGAACAGCCTCAATAGCAGCAGCACTGGGTCCTGATGAGATTTCTGGAGAGGGGGTAAGGAGTGGTAGAGGGAGGGAGTGGGACACTGGGGAATGGACGTCATCGGTCAAGTCGTGAGGGATTGGCTGGTGGGGTGCGTTAACCAGTACGGGGTCGTTGGGAGGGGAGGGGAAGTCGTGGTTGTGGGACAGTTGGACGTCATCAACCTTGGGACCTGAGATGACTGATGGCTTTTGGACGGGGAGTTGGAATGCGAGGGACAGGGATGGGGGTTGTTTGACAGCAGCTGCGGCACTGACTTCTGGGAGTACGTAAGGCACTGGCTCTTGATGGGGTAGGTCTACGGACTGTTGGACGACTGGAGGGGACAACTCTACTGGCTCTTGGATAGGGAGGGGAGCCAAGTGGACTGGTTGCTGGGGAACCACTGGGTGATGTGGGGCCAGTTCAACTGGCTGTTGGGATACCACAGGGTGAGGAGGAGCCAATTGGACTGGTTGCTGGGGAACCACTGGGTGAGGAGGAGCCAGTTCAATTGGTTGTTGGGGAACCACTGGGTGTGGAGGGGCTACTTCAACTGGCTGCTGGAGCACCACTGGGTGTGGAGGGGCCAGTTCGACGGGTTTCTGGACGAGTTGATCGTTGGGAAGGGGAGGGTGGACAATTTCGGTGGAATGGGAGTTGACAACGTAGGGTGGTCCATTGGGGATGAACTGGTAGTTGGGTCCAACAGGAACGGGCTTGACCTCTTCGTGACCGCTGAAGGCTGGGACTGACACCTGTGAGATCGGCTGAGGGGTCTTGACACCGCCATAATTAGCAGGTCCGCCATGGACAGGCTGTGGGACACCGCCATAACCTGCTGGTCCATCATGAACAGAATGTGGGACACTGCCATAACCACCTGGTCCGTCATGAACAGGCTGTGGGACACCGCCATAACCCCCTGGTCCGTCATGTACAGGCGGTGGGGCACCGCCATAACCACTTGGTCCGTCATGAATAGGCTGTGGGACACCGCCATAACCACCTGGTCCGTCATGAATAGGCTGTGGGACACCGCCATAACCAGCAGGTCCGTCATGGACAGGCTGATGAGGATGGTAATCGGCTTCAGGGGCGGAGGGGGCACTGTGGTAACTGGACACAGGACGGTCGTAAGATGCCTGCTGCTTCTCGCTGGAGTCGTAAGGTGAAGGGTAGGTAGGTTGTGGGTCATGAAGGACTTCTGATGAATGGGGGGCGGCGTAGTTTTGAGGAGGTGGTCGTCTGGCCTCCTTCTCAGCACGGTAGCTATCCGCATGATGGGGAGCTGGGGATAGTTGCGAGTGGGAAGGGTAGTCGCCGCCCTGGTGTTTGGAGGTGGAACCAAACTTCATGTGTCCTCGGGAGCTTCCTTTGGGGTGGGATACGTCGTATTGGAAATCGTAGCTTCCATGCCCCTGGAAGAGTAAAGTAGGTTTATTTAAAACTGCGTGTGATGGATTGAGATACAAAACAACTGCATGAAGAGATTGTTGTGTTGACTTTTTGTAGGAATGATATTAGAATTGTGAAAGGGGTTAAAATGTTAACGAGCTGGGCATAGAGTGTTTTCAGGTTACGTCACGACCAGTTATTTTCTTTTAACTGCTAATTGCTGTAGGTCAACGCGCCTGTTGCTAGGTGCTGTGGTATCTGTTGCTACGGCGGTTGCTAAGTGTAGAGTCGCGTGATTGCAAAGGCTCCAATAGAAGCATTCGCACTTGACCTCTATTGAAATATCATTATTGCAAGGTATAGTTGTAAATTTATTAATTAATAGACAATGTCTTTTTGAATATAACTAAGTTAAAGTAGCAGACCTTAATCCTTTTATTTTCTAAAAACAAAACTCACGTAGGTGAGTATAAATCCGCTTATCGGAATCTTAACTGACGATGAAATAGGTATGATAATGACTTATTCACTAGCTTTGTTCGACCGCATTTTTCAGCTGCATGTGATCAAATAATAAATTTGTTTAAGGACTCGAAAACTTCACAGAGATGGAAAACGCATAAACGGGAAGGCGGTGAAATTAAATTGAATTAAATAGGCTAGAACTTTTCCGACATAACATAACCTTGGCAGTTAGTTCTTTTATTAAAACTGCGGGGAAATAGTGGATGGATTACCATATTATAGCGGCAGTCAAATTCACCATCAACAAGGAGGTTTCGAAATAATTGACTACTAGTTGCAAAACCACTTTTTTCTGGCTCGTGCATAGGTAATGAAAGTTGAACGTAGCGGTTACTTTGAAGAACCTTAATTTAGAGAAATTCCTCTGCAGCAGAGAAAAAGCAAGACGAAGTGGTAGTAATATTCTACCCGAGGCAGATACCTAAACTCCTTTTCCCAATTTCGTGAAAAATCGGTGCAAAATTGTTCCGAAATTATTTTAACACTGAATTATTGCGTATTTGACATTTTAAAACTGGACTTGGAATACGTCGCAATATTATGTTTTGAAATAGAGTATTTCAACTAGGTTGTATACGCACAAATTAAGTGGCTACGTTCCAAAGTAAACGTTTTAAGTTAGGGAAAGCTATCTACATTCAAACAAAGAAAAATATAAAGCAACTCCAATGAAAATCCCACGACATTTTTCTTGTAATAAACGAAATAATATTCGAGATATCTTTTCATAGGCTAGAGACCAAAAATAACTATTAACTCTCAACTTCTGAATGAACGACAGTAAATCAACAACAAAAAAAAAAAAACATGCAACAAAGAATCTAAATTATATCCCAAACGAGCCATCATGACATATTATGACAACATAAAAGCCCTCGCCGCTTTTACTACTTTCAGATCTCAACATTCTCGAAACAAAAGGAGAAAAGGACACAACAAAACCAAATAAAGTGGGAAAAGTGCGTAACATTGGCAGTGTTACCATAACCCGTTGGTTGCAAAGATAGGCGTTGGCTAGTTAGTCGCCTTATTATAAATGCACGGGAATATTAGCTGAGGATAACTTTGAAATACAAATAAAAGAATTGTTGAGTTTTGCTGATGAATTTGTTTCCTCCTCACGAAATGATAGAGCCTCAAATGGAGTTATCTATTATTCCCGTGTGACCTATTTCTTGAAAGATCTTAATCACCTTTATGGTAGGCGAGAAATTGATTTTTTTTTAAAGCAAACCATTTTTTTTTGTATTAAACGAATGGGTCAGGGACGTAATTCGGTTTAATATGAAACCATGTTTCTGCTGACTTAGAAATCATAGCCTCTTTAAAGTCTCTGTAAAAATATATTTTCAAAAAATTTCCAGTAGATGCATCTTCCAAATTTGTTAATTTCTTAAGTTTCCAATTGATTAAATGAAGATTTTGAATTTTAACCATTCATTATCCTTTTGAAATGCATTCTTTCAAAAGTAATTAATTAATCTCACTATAAGGAATATGAGAAAATATAGAGTAATTTAATAAAACGAAACTAAAGAAAATTAGTGAAATGAAAGATTTTCATAAGAATCAATGACTGTTTTGGGAGAAGTCTTTTGGATTTACTACTTTGTTTCAATATGAACAGCAATAAAGCTGCAACGCACTTATTCCTTTCAAGAGAAGAAAAGGGATATAAAATGTGTGGTTTTTATTAAAGTTATTTTTACTATTCTAAAATCGTTAAAATTGGAATTTAAAAAAAAACATAACAAATTTCTCTGGACTACAAAGTAAGAAAATCTTCAGATGTAATTATCGGAATCTGTCTAAATAAGTTTTTCAGAAAAAGGATTTCTAGAATGAGAACACTTTTTCTCCTTAGATATGTGGATATGTGTGTGGATAACTTATCATTAGAAAAGTTTTTTTTATGCGACAGTTTTGGGTTTAATTGTTTACTTGTATGTAATATTCAGTTTTCTGTTAAAAAACGGGTCATTAATAAAATTAAGTGTTTTATATAGGGTTAAAAGGTCTTAAAGGTAAAAAACCAAATAATGAAAAATTCGAGATATAAAATTTTTCAAAAGATTAAGGAAAATCCTTCTGAACAATTTGTTTAGTAATGAAGAAATAAAAAATCTACACACGCGATATTAGACCACCTTAATTTTTAAACAACTGAGTAAGAGCAACTGTTAAGATATCCTTTTAACAGACTGTTTTGACACTCTTTTCCCCGTTTTGACAGAACACAATCCTCAACTAATCTGTGAGCAAAGCTCTCTTTTTGACCCTAGCAGCGACAAAACAAGCCGACAAAGTTTTAGTGCCGAGCACGACACAGAATTTCACTTTACTCTCTGGGTGATCCATCTCAATTTTTAATGACGCGCCGCGACATAATACTATAAGCGTGCATCAGAAACTCCGTGAAAGAAGAAGGGGAGATTAAATAAAACAAAGAAGGTTCTGCCGTGGCGGGAAATAATATATCAAGAGGGAATGTTTTCTCAGCTGGTGGATATACTTACGTTGTTTTGAAGGGATACGCTGGGTCTGCTGAGAACAGATGGGAGAAAGCAACCCAAGAGGACGAGGAACGATATCTGGAAGAAATAAATTATGGATATTAGATGATGCGTTGGGATGAATATTTTAAGATTTTTAGTTGAGGAATAATCATGTTAATGGGCAATTCCGGCAATTCCCGCATTTTTATTTCATTTTTTTATTCGATAGAGGTATCCAAAAGAGGAATATACCCACAATTTTTTTTTAATTGCGATACTTATTTACCTTTTAATTTAATTTCAAAGTTTGACTTTTAAAAAAGGCGCGAAAACACAAAGCGATTGTCGATTTTCATTTTATAATATTGAATTAACTAAATTAGAACAATTTTGTTTACTGGAAAAGTGAATTTTTTGGTTATTATTAATTAATTTGGTAACATTATTGGTTGCAGAAATCATGGTAAATTACAGTCATGATACAGTCAAATTACAGTTATCATGCTAAATAGCAGTTGTAGTAGTATAAATAATAGAGTATAAATTTTGAAATTAATTTTTAATTCTAACGTTTTAAGTTTCTGTCTTAAATATATTTACTGATACCTTTTTAAACACTGGGTGCATACTCTGGTGTAACTATTTTATCAATAGAAATAGAAACATTCCCTTATTATCCAAATTTTCTCATCATTAAAAAGAAAAGCAAAGAAACTTCAAATGACTTTTTCCTAATTTTTTCTACACATTCGCATTCATATTTTTTAAAGTTCAGTCAAAAAATCTAACCAGTAAAAAATTCTGAACCTATTGTGCACAAATTCTAGAACCACTGAAAAACTGCTACATTTAAAGAATTTCTGAGTGGGCAAACTGAAAATAATTTTGAAAAAATTAAATCACTCCCTAAAAATGAAATTTCTTCAATAATTCCTAAAAGGGACACATAAGTTTAAATCCCTTGAAACTAATTATAACTTTCAAAAATGTTTTCAGCTCCAGAGTACCATCCCCAAAAGGAGTAGTTCTTCATATTAAACCTTACCAAATCAACAAATATTCAAAGAATCCCAAAAGCTATTCCATCCAAACTAATTGAAGCGTCAGTTAGAAGAAGGGAATAAGTCCAAAAACCAAGTTTTGAGAAAATCGAGAAAAAAAACTGTATAAGTAATGGAATTTTTGTTGTATAACCTCCAAATTTTTACTGGAAATTCAGGAACTTATTAAAAAAAGGGCAATCTTCGGAAAAAATATAAGTGGATTCAAAAGTATTTTTCAACCTTGTGAAGGAAAATCTTAGAAACCTCTTAAATTCATCGTTTAAATTATACTTCTGCTTAGTTCACAGCACATAAGTGAGAAATAGACAGACCAAGACAAATAAAATTCAAAATTATTATGAAATTGGGGCATTAAAGCAGTATCAATGGAGTATAAAGTTAATATGAATGGAGTAAAACATTCCCTTGATAATAAAAAATTTAAAAGCACTTTTAAATTTTATTTTGGCTTAGTTTGCAGCACAAAGAATAAGAACAGAAAGACAAATTAACTTTAATTCCAAATTAACTGGAAAAAATGCAATGAATGGACATCGATTTCGCAACTTCATGGGGCTATATCTCCCTATAGGGGGTAGTTATTTTCCCCTCTCTTTCCACTCATATGTAGAGCAAAGCTTGGAGATTGTTTTGAGCACAAAAAGTAAATTGATAATTTTCTTTGGTCTTACTCCCTTTTTTTTAAGCTGACGATTCAATTAGGCTAATCTACCCGTCCCAAACACACAAGTCCGTCCCATAGATATATATATACTAACTGGATGGACTGCTCGTATGGCAACGCCCCGATAAAAATGCGACCAGTTGAAACTTTTGGCATCCATTTTGTTGGGCGTATGATTCCTGGAGGTCTGTGGTCCTGTGCTTCAGAAATATGGTTCACTGCTGCGTTGCATATAATTGCAAGAACAAGCAGGTTTTGAAAAATAAGAACATAAGCTTCCATCGGTAAGTACAAACTATTTTTGATGCTAATTTTAATGTTTTACATCCTTTATTTTCAATCTCGTTGTTTTGTTATTGATGGCTTATAGGTTAGGAAAATTGTTTATCCTAATATTTATTACCTTTACAAAACCAAAAACTTGTATCAAAACGTTAACTATTATCTTAGCCATCAATATTATAAGGCAAATTATGTTATCAGTTCATAAATCGTGAAGCTTAGTATTTATAATTTATAAAACAAGTGTGATCACCATGATTGTTTATCATTTCGCTTTAAGTGTAAGGAATTGTTTGTTCCTTATGAACCAAATGATATTTTTTCACTACTCAGTTCAATTAAATATGTATATAAATCTAGTTATCTTTTAAAACAATTTCAAGCCAGCTTAACATATGTATAGTTATTAAAATTCAGTCAACATTCAAGACTTGTAATACTTGCATCACTTAATTTTTATCAACTTATTTGATCTTCCTAGAAAATAATAAATATCAAAATCTCTATAATTTGTGGAGATGTCATTGATGTGGGAGTTGGATATATTAAAAGCTCAAACGTTTAAAAAATACATCTTTTATTTTAAAACAATGACATTCTTAAATTTTGAAAGAGAATTCAAAACAATAATAAATAAACGTGAATAAATGACACGCGCGGAACTAGTTCAATGTAATTTATCGACGGTGAAGACGAGAAAACTCGTATATATATCTCCAAAATCTCAACTTTTCAGGAGAGCAAAAAAACTGTTTTTGGGTGCCTATGACCATGGCCATGACACCCTATTTACCTGGTTACGACGCCAATTTCCAAGTTTTTGATTCAAACCTCTCTCTCTCTCTCTCTTTCTCTTTCTCTTTCTCTCTCTTCTCTCTTCTCTCTTCTCTCTCACTTTGTCAGCGCTGCAAACACTAATATCGGTGGAGTAGTTTGTAATAGGTAGGTAGCAATAAAAAAACTCAATTTCGGAAAAATTGGAGATACGAGGTTTCTCGTCTTCACCATCGTTATGTGTTGTCAAAAATTAAACTTCACCTAATGATGATTTTATTTTACTTTTACAGATTTCCTTTCAAAAGACCTGAGGTAGTAAGAGAATGGGTGAAGGCCATCCATAGAAAGGATTTTGAACCAACTAAATTTTTTTTAAAATTGTAATTTTAGGGGACATCCATAAATTACGTGAGGTGTTTTTTCCAAATTCTGGACCCCTCCCTCCCCCTTCGTGAGATTTAGTGAGATTTTGCTGGATCCCCCCCTCTCCCTCACGTGAGATTTTCTCAATCACTTTTAAACAAATAAATTTCTTTGAAAGGCCTTTTTTCAGTCTTAATAGACATTTCACTTTCAAAAGTTTAGATACAAATAAGAGTGTTTAAATCAAAAACATGCTCTTAACTCCGCTGTTTTGACTAATCTGCTCCTTTTTTCTGAAGTTGTGTTAAAAAATATAAAAGAAAAATATTATAGAAATATTAAAGAAAAGAAATTATATTTTCATAACTAAAAGTTGACGTGAAATTTTAATTGACTCCCCCCTCCCCCCAGGTGAGATTTGGTAAGCTTTTGCTAGACCCCTCCTCCCCCTTTTTGACCTCACGTAATTTATGGATGTCTCCTTAAGATTAAAAATATCCGTTCTTATAACAGCACAATTGATGCTGAAAAATTAGTTGTGGTAAAATGTGATTTTTTCTGATATAATAAAGATATTGTATTTAATCTTATTCCTTTCTTCATTGTACTATTTCCAAAAAAAACCCACTTTGTTCTACATTTAGGTGTATTTTTTAGTACATCTGTTAATACATTTTAAGCTTTTAAATATCTCACCCTAAATATTTGAAGTTGTACTAAAAAGTTGAAGAAAACAACCTAATTTTGCTCATGATTTTTGAAAGAATTGAAGATTATCATTCCTGCTAATTATTTATTTAAAACAACATTCTCAAGATGCAATTTTCAGCATAAAATCATAAATATCTCCAAAAAAAATAAGTAAAAACAAACTTCAATAATGTTTCGATTCAACCGTCAATCTAAAAACGCCACTGAAAAACGTGTGTTGAGATTTTAATTAATATTTAAAAGGAAAGGGAGCTAATAAAATAACTAGTGCACTATCTTAATTAAAAACTACATTGCCCTAAATAATCCATTTTTGAGTTTTAATTCTTCAAAACCCCTAATATAAAATTTTTAATCGCAAAACAACATGAAGCTCTATGGAGATCTGCGAAATTTCATACGCCCAACGATCTGGCAACAGCGGTGGCAACGGCTGCATTTTTTTACTGTTGAACAGTCTATCCAGTTACGTTAGTATATATATCTATGGTCCGTCCATCAACAAAGCCAAAAGACTTACCCGACTCAACATCTCGAAAGTTGAAAGATAGTTGCCGCTGAAGCAACCAGAATGGAATGATGTCTGCTTTCGCCGGACTTGTCAATAAATACTCTCTCCGCATCAACACATGGTGACCTTCCCAAATCTGGATCAACACAGTGCGAAGGAGTGAGATACAGAAACCGCACTCGATTCATTACTAGCAAAGTTTCCCCGAAGGGAGTGGCTGCTGGCTAATGAAGGCCACTATATGGATTCTGAACCTATGGAAGGTCAAGTTTTGATCCAGGCAATGATTGCTTGCTGCTACAGAATATGAAGAATCGATTGTTTGGGATGAAGAGCAATAAGAGAATGTTTGGGGATCAACGTGGGTGTGACGAAGTTTGGCAAGAGCAAGTTATAACTGTATTGAAATCTGTTATGAAAATTTATTATGTTTTGAAGTAGTGTTTAAAAGAGCAACTCCCTATTATACAAGCTAGTATATCAAGTTTGGTTCAACCTGGGTATCTCCGTCTTTGGGTGACTCCCAATACGGTCCAAGATGTCCAAATATAAATTCGGGAGATCAAATTCGCTCAACAAATTTTTCCCTCAGACCCCTTTGCTATGAGGAATTCCATAATACCCATAAATACTGTCTAGACTGTCCATTTAAAGGAAATACACTAAGGGGACAATCCTTAATCAGCCTATTAAAAATTTAGTATTTTCTTACAAAGAATATGGGTACTTAATTGTTTCAGAAGGAAGATGGGAGTACGCCTTTTTACAGTTTTTGTCTTTCATTCATAAAACATGTTAAAGGATATTCAAATAAAAATGGTATTTTTCCAGTAAACTAAGAAAGGCAAGTCCTGTTTGGGGGCTTTCCTGCTATAAATGCACTCTTCCAGTAAAACGGTTTTACACAGTGACTTGGTAGCCAAAATTCAAGCATCACTATAAAATCAACTCTTAAAGAAAAATGCTTGAAAATACGCATAATTTAAAAAAGTACATATTCCTAAATTGGTATAAAACCATCTTTTTGATAAAAAAAAAATAAAACTATAAGCCTTTCTTTTAATTATATTTATGAGGGAATACTTATTTTTATCCAAATGAAAATATTTTTCGTCCTTTCTTTAAGCGTTAAAAAATCGCCTTTTTAGAGTAACAATTTCCTTAAATTTGTGAAAGTATTCTGAATTTTCTATGTAATAAGGATGACACTTTCAAAAGGGTACTATAATTTTAATAATGCCGTAACTAAATTTTATCTCTAAAATTTTGAAACCATTTTTGGGAATCTTGAAATTTATGGATATACGTTTGTTACAGAAAATATCAAAAGTCAAAAAATCATCCAATAACATTTTTGTATTTTTAACGAAAATACCTATTTGATCACAAGTAAAAAAAAAACACAGAAAAAAATGTAATTACATCAAATTTATGAAATGAAATGCGAAATTAGCGTTTCACTACATGAAATCTATGAAAAAGAAAACAACGATCCCAAAAAATATTCACTTATTCCTTTTGTTTTAACTTTTGACCGATGCAAACATAAGAAAGGAGACGAGTAGTACGCAGGGCTTTCCAGCCACAAGCGTACTCTGGCAAGGAAACTGGTTTTACAGAGCGGCTTGGGACCATGGGGGGAAAGTAATAGTATAGTGACTAGATAAGGCTGACCTTATTCTAGTCACTATAGTAATAGTAGGGGAGCCCATGATGCTAAATGTGGATTTACTCGAGCGCGTCAGATAATCATTAGGGGAGATACCTTGCATGCTTATGAGTAACTCCACCAAATCAACACCCTCTATATATAGAGGGTCTTGACCAAATATAAGCTCTCTATGTTGGTGGGTTTGTTTAGAACAGCCCGTCAAAATTTGAAAGAAAACTAGTTACATGGACATACTCGAGCGCGTCAGATTGGCTACCAAGACAGTTTACAACTAGTTGAGCCTAGTTTCCTGGCTACTAGTCTATAAACATTTTGTTTCGTACATTTTTCTCAAAAAGAGTGATAGCGTCTTACCGGTCTTGGCTTTACTTTGCCACTTTGTAACCCTCCCGCTCCCACCCACCGCTCAAATCGGCAGATTTTAGAAAATGTACACTTTTTAGTTGGTAACTAACCTACCTTATCATTATCTGACGCGCTCGAGTATGTCCATTTAACTAATTTTTTTTTTACAAATCTGACGGGCCCCCTGCGGTTCTGACGGGGCGGGTCTGACTAGACAACCCCCTCCCCTACATAGAGAGCTTATATTTGGTGGAGTTACTCAAAAGCATGCAAGGTATCCCCCTTTTGATTATCTGACGCGCTCGAGTTACTACCCAAAAACACTCTGGGCTCCCCTACTATAATACTAGTTGGGAACTTAAAACGAAGACAATGATTTTTTTTTTCGGGTGATTTTTAGAAACGGCACGCGGAAACATTTTATGAGGTATGAATATTTTCGAAATAATAATAGGTAAATTCGAGAAGTGGTCCTCTAAATGTGAAAGTATGAAATTTATGTAATAAATTTGTTAGTTTATTGCAGGGATTCTGTTATGGTGCTTACAAAATACGATAAAACATCAGAATACTATAAATATGTGAAACAATTTTCGTAAAACTGCGATTGAAATATCTCAAGGTCATAAATACTTGAAGGATATTATAAATACTTGAATTTGATTGTCTGATTTTAAAGAAATATTTAGTATATTGAGTTTGTTATACCTGTTGTTTTTATTAAATAAATTTTTCCAGCTAAAAAGATTGCTGTACCTAACCAATTTGTTATTTTAGTGTTTTGCTAAAGCTTATTTTTCTTCATTTTACCTTTTCTGCTATAGGAATCTTCTCTCTAGCTGAAACCCTGGTTTACTGTAATAAAAAATAACTGCATAGTTTTTTAAACTATATTTTTAATGTAATTTATTCACCATTTAATATTTTAAGGTTTTTTCATTTTTAAATATCTTTCTAAATATTTTTAACAAGTTGAAATGTTTACAGATTATAATATACAGATCACATTAAATTTTTTTAACTTTTGAAAAAAGAATGGCAAAAGTTAAAAATTTCTCTATTTTAGTTTTGCTTGGTGCTTTTTTTTTGAGTAATTATTAACATTAGTATTTTTAGTTAAGTATTAGCAATTATTAGTATTTTTCGTGAGTATAAATTAAAGTAATTATTTTTGAAGGATTTTATTAAGCCCTTATGAAATTTATCACTGATTTAATCTTAAAAATATGAAATTGCTATTTTACAACAAATTACAGACATACATTCTCATTAATTTAGAAACTATTAAAAAATACAAGTACGGTATTTTCATGATTATTTAATTTTGATTTTTGCAAATAAATAAAATGGTTGTATAAAACTGCTTTTCTTTATTATTAGCAAATTGAATATTTTAAGAAAAATGTAATAACAACTCATTTTTAAAAAATCTTGGATTTTGAGTTTAGTGCTAACTATCAGACATATAAGATGTTTTCTTTTTAAATTTTCCTTCCCAATCCAGTTAAAAAGGTGAAATTAGTACTTCAAATATATTGAGTGAATCCCTCTGACCAGAGATATTTTTAACTCCTCTGAGAGAGTATTTCACTCCTTGCAAATCGAAATTACTCTTTAAAAAACTAGACAGGAGTATTTTCACTCTTTGAATTTTTCACAAAGGTTTAGTTTAAAACTTCAACCACGGCATCCTAATTATCATACTTTTTATTTGGGTTTTCATATCAGCCATAGTAATTTTTTTTTTCATTTATTGTTCTGATGATTAGGGAGTTTGATTGATTGAAACCCAAAATAGTTTTTTCTTCAATTTCATTTTGTCCATTAAAAAAAAGTAAGCATTTTTAATATAAATTTTGTCTCTCTATATGTAGTTTATGCTTTCCGTATTTCACTCCTCCTAAAAAAGTCAAGGAGTATTTTTACTCCTCCAAAAAAATCCTAGGAATAACACTGCCTCTGACTTCCCAAAACTATCAGATTTTATAGAAAACTTCGCTTTGTGCATTCAATTTTAAGAATTCTGATTGCTTTGGTTTGTGGTTAATGTTTCATGCCACAAGAATCAAATATGATAATTTTGCGCCACGAATTCTGATGGGACTCAAAAGAATGCGACAAGAGTGAATCCAGGAGATCCCCCTAAATTTAACCATTTCCTAAATTTAAATAAAAATGTTTTCAGTACTAGTTTCAATTTAATAACCTAATAATAATAATAATAATAATAAGGAATTTGTTATCTAAATTTAAGAAAAACTTAATTAACCTTTTTAAAATTTAAAAATTCACGACAAAATTTTTTTGGGGGACCTCGGCCCTCATTGGACAAAAATCCTAGGTTCTCAACAGCAATGAGACACAAAGTGAAGCAACGCATTCAGACAATTTCCGAAATGTAGAGCACTCTATCCATGTTTCACACTTCCTCGTGATCCAGAGTCAGACAAAACATCCCGAGGGAATCTCTTTTCTAGAGAACACCACACACAGACGAGGAGAAAAAAAAACACTTTTTAATTGTAAAAGGATTTCACTTCCCGATGCCTCCCGATTATTGCTTCTTCCTCCAATTCGAAGGAGGTCAAATCGAACCGCAGAAGGACCGACCTTTGAAAAAATGTCCTCAAACGATTTCTTTTCCTCCTTTCGAATCTCCATTCCTTTGCAATAGCGCAAGGAAGTGGGTATTCTTCCTCTCTTTCTAATGGTTCCAAAGAATTGTTCTAATTATCAATTGAAATTCCAAACGGAAAAATTAGAGGACATTCATTTACCTTGTGATTCACCATGGACTTGAGAGTTTGTAGTAAGGTCAATCGGTATAGTCAGTCATTCATAGGATTGCTCCGCTTTCCTTTTTAAATACTGAAGGTGAAGGATGATGAAAATTCCCACACGTTTTACGATATTGGTGAATTTTTTACCACAGCTTGATTCATAGTTTTGTTTAACGAGAATTAAGTGAAAGTAATAAAGTGAGAATCAAGTTTCTTTAAGCGAAAATTGCAGTATTTTTTAAAATGAATTGCCTCAAGAGTAAACAGCACGTGGGCATTATCGATGCAACATAGGGAGTAGCGAGTAGCAAAAATTTTTTCGTAAATTTGTAAACCTTGACCTTGAAATAGTTTCTCTTTTAGTCTCTTAAACAATTATCTAAAGATCTTGGGCGGAAAATACCTGTCTTGGACATTTAAAGGTTTCCAATAGACATAAGGGGCCACTCAAATATTACGCAACCAAATTTTTAGTCATTTTTGACCCCCTTGTCAGCAAAAATAAGCAAACTTACAAACATGAGATAAATTTAAGAAAATATCAGAGAGAATCATTTTTTGATAGATAGTATTAAGCTAGTAAGAGTGAAATTGAAAAGCTTGAAAAACTTTGAACTGCACATAGAAGGTAGTTTAGGTTGTTAGTGGCTAAAACCAACTCACCCAACCCTATTTCTAGACTAGCAAAACTTACGGGGCTTACCAGACCTGTAACAATTTACTCACAATTTTGCAGTAAGTCACACTCATAGATTGCTGCATAAACTTCATTGAGTTTTGCTCACTTAAAAGTTTGAACAATTAGACTTAAAAGTTAGACACAATTTTTTTATTTCTTTTTAGCAAACAAATATACATACAAAACTACCAGGCTTTCTTTCTTTCTTCCAAATAAAAAAAGAGAATTTTTCAAACCGCCTGGTTTTGGAAATAAAAACTAAATTTTTCAACTTATGAATAGAGCATAAAAACATTACCGTAGAATATATTCATACAAATCAATAGACATTTTATCAAAACATTTTTTCCTTCTAAATAACAATGTAACTTTTAAAACATGAAAATGCAGCTTTACAAATTCTAGAGTTTTTCTAATAATTTGTAAAAAAGAACACATTTAGATGCACCAGTTAACGCTGGCAAAATGTCTTTGTATGACACACTTATGATAGGATGCTGCCTTTTTAGTGCTTGCTACACACTAGTTACCATTGTACATCAATTTGTCACTGAAAAATAGTGTTCTTTTTCAACATTTATCAAATTTCAGCAGAGGTGCTTAATTCAAAACATAAAAAATACTTTTATAAACTATGCAAAATCAACTCATAAATGAGATCATAATAATAAGTACAAAGCTTTACTTTCGTAATTATAGAGAGTGTTGACCCCATTTTGTAGGATATTAATTAAACCTATCTTTTGCAAATACACACTGTACACTGCTTTACAATATTTATGAAAAAATATAAAAATGCCTCTTAATCTATTAATTGACACCATATAAAAAAAATGTCATGTAGTAGTATAAACATACAGAAGGGATAACTTTACACCATTGGATCATTATTTTAACTTAATAAATTTTTAATTGATATTATTTTAGCAAATTATATAAGTAATATTCATAAATTATATTTAAAATAATGCACTTAAATTTATGAATGTGATTTGAGATGAATTATTTCACTCGATATGTGCTTTCAAACAAGGATGTTGCTCTTTCAATGAGTAGAGAAAAATACTACTTACTCTAGCAGCACATAAGGCAAATATCAATTTTAATAACAAGCAAAAGGGGTGTCAACTGGAAGCATGAAAAAATAATACAAAAATTAACTGCATTTGGAATATTTACAAGCCAGATGATCACTGGTTTTATACAGGGTGTTTGGAAATATCGTCTTGTACTGTACAGTCGAAGAGAAATGTGAACTTATTTAAGTTATAACTATAGTTATATTATAGTGAAGTGACAATGTGAATCCATTGAAATAGCTTACAGCTCTTCTAAAAGGGCAAAATAAGAAAGCCAAACAAATCAATTAAAATTTTAAAGGAGGAGAAAAAACTTCTCTCATTTAAAATAAATAAAACAAGCTTGTAAGTTCCACACAAATGTCTAATATATTCGAAGAGATATTAGTGATAATATTTTGCCTTGAAACTTTCTTATTTTGCCACTAAGAGCACTGTAAGCCATCTCAACATGGTCATATATATATAACTTACTTCCATGACTCTGCAAGGCATTGTTAAAGAACTAAAGCATAGAAATGAACTTTTGAAACACCCTGTATGTGTGTTATTAAGAACATTCCATGTTTTCTGGTGATTTAAAAGCAGTGTAAAACATGAAAACTTAAAACTTCATAAATAAAACTTAAAACATCAACAAGTGATTTCAAAACCAAAAATAAAACATTCAACAAATTCGATCTTTTTATAAATGCTTATAAGTTGTAATAAAAAAATACAGAATTTACAATTTATTTACAACTAAATTGCACTTAAAATTTGATGTGACGCCTTTCTTCTTCTATCATATAACAAACCCTGTATAACTAGGGGTAGGTGCCCAAAAATATAACTTGTCTAAGGAGAACTGGTTTTTTACTTATATTTTACCAGTAATTTTTCTACAGTTAAACTAAACTTTTTAATGGATTGAGAACAAAAGAAAAAAGGTTACAACTTTGCACATACTAAATATTTTTTCAATGTTACTTCACGTGTGTGTATGTCTACATACTTTTATATCAAAGGCGAACTTTAAAGTTTTAGAAGTAACTTTAATTGAGTCACAAAAGGAAAATTGAAGAAATGAAAAACAGACTTCTCAAAATACTTTGTATTTTTTCAGCAGGATAAATAAATCTAAAGAGAAATATATATATATATATAACATTTAAAAACTGTTTACTTTAAATTTTTGTTACCTAATTAGCCATAAAACAAGACTAAACAACATCAAATAAAAATTGTAATCATAAATGAAAAAATATATAATAAACAAAACAGCAAAACACAATATTATTAGAAATTGTTACCAACAGAGATAACTAAGAGAGCAATAGAAATACCCATGAATTTCTGTTTTGATTTACAAGATTTTTAGTGCAATTTGTGGCTTTATAGAGGGAAGATGGAAATACAGACACACAAAACTCAGTAAGATTCTTGAATATCATCACAATAGAAGCAGGTTTTAAAAAGCCCACTGAGGGTGAGATCAAAATAATGCTAGCTTATGAAAAAAAAATGCTAAAATTATCTTGCTAATAAAAAGGCTAACTAGATATAGTATGCACATTTGAAATACAATAGAAATTTCTATAATCAATCAAAATGTCTCATTATTACTCAAACCAAGGGGTCTATCTAGATTAACTTGAGGTCAATAAAAGGTTTACAAATTGAAAAATGGATACTTTTATCATGAAACTCTTAACACAATATAATGAAAATATTACATTCATTGTTGGATAAGAATGATGCAATTAAAGATCCCTCATCTTTAAAATGTCTTGATTGACTCGAAGCAATCTTTCATATGCTAACTTAAATATAAAAACTAAGAAAAGGGTTATGCAGTATCTAAATTGTTTTAAGAAACTAGCCAATCCTTGAAGCAATAAATTGTCTACAAAACCAGTCACACGTCATTAAAACACTGAAATTTCTAAGCAAAACAGTATGTTAATGATGTTTCTACTGAGCCAATAAGATAAAGTTAGCCTATAAAAGTTTCTCAATTAAGAATGGTCACTCAAGTTTTCTACATGAATAGGATGAAATGAATGATTCTCTTCGATACTATAATGTCCAATACAAAATACTCCAATTATTAAAAACCCTTGACTTCTAACAGAAATGATCTTAACTAAAGAGAACCTCAACTAACTCATTCTTATAATTTTGTTGTTTTCATGAAATTTATAAATTTGAGTCCTAATTTGAGACAAAACAAGTAAGCATATCATCACAACAATGGTCATAAAAGATACACTTTGCACTTATAGAAAAGCTTTGATGGTGGAATAATAGTCTCTTTGTATTAAACACATAAGTGTGCATAGGGATCACTAATTTTAATTTTTCAAATAATTTTAACACAGAGCTAGATAACATTTAAAACATATTCAGAAATACTGAAGATGTGAAAATTATCTTTGTGTGATAAATGATAAAAATAATACAAATGAAATAAAATAACACTATTTTGATTTTAAAATAATATAGAGGGGGAAATAAAACTTTGATAGATTTTTGAAATGTAAAGAAACTAAAAGGTTAGTTTTGAATTAGTAACATATTTAAATATATTACAACATGACCTTATGAATATTTGAAGCATAATGGAATCTGTATGGCTTAGGAACAAAATTTATAAATAGAATATTTATAGTTTAAAAATATTAAACTGCCTAAATTTATCTTACATAATTTTAATCACAGTAAAAAAAATAATTTCAAATGCAAAATCAAGCATACTGGTAAGGTAAATAAGGTATATTTTATGTATGAATTGCTACTCAGAATACTTAAGAGAGCCACCAGAAACAAATACACCTAGTTATTTGAATCAGCAATAAATTCACATCCAGAAAACTACACCAGTAGAAAGCATATAAAAATTTTACTCTCAAATGTCAAAAGAAGTTATATGCACAAGGGCATGTCTGGGCTTTGACATAGAATATACTCCACCAAAATTTAACAAATCTAAGCACTCGTGATTAGTTAGGATTTCTTTTCTTTAAAAATTTAATTTCCCTCTACAGTAGAACCTAGATTATCTGACCTACAATCAACACTCTTAGTAGTATAAGATCATCCAAGCTTTATTGATTGATTTTATTCTTGTCACAACAAAACAACCAAACATTTCACACTTTTTTTTTTGCACAGGTTTGTAAGTTGTCACAGGGTTCCCACTCAATAAATTTCAGAAATAAAATTCCCTGACTTTTCCAGGTCAATTTTTAAGATTTTTCAGTCAAAAAAACTAGCAATTCATGGCATTTTTTGGATATTTCTTGCTTTTTTTACACATATTTTCAATAAATGGTCTATTTTTCCACTTTCCAGAGCCAAAATTTGCACGCAAACATCAAAAATTGTTAATTTGCCAGGTATTCTGTATGACTTTCCAATTTTCCAGATTTTTGGACAAATGAGCAATTATCCCGGACTTTTTAGGTTATATTAAAATTTCCTGACTTTTCCAGGTATTCCCTGACCCGTGGGAACCCTGTGTCAGTACCCTTCTGGTACTTATGTATTATTCGCATTGCAATTCATCGCCAAGGATTTTACTGTGTCTATTATCAAGGTTTATATGTTGTGTTTGATTGTGTTCTTGTTAAAGACTTTACTAAGTGCCAATTGGAATGTTTGCAATTCCTTATTTTGGTTTTATATTTGAAGGGTTTGGTAGATAAAGGGGCTATGTTACATTTTTTGAAAATACAATCTAATTCAATGGATGACAGATACAGGTAAGTTAATAAAACTTGGTACATTAAAAAATAGATGACATTAGACTAATTTAATACGCTCACTCAACAAAAAAACCAGAAAACGAAAAAGCTGCAACAATAAAACTTTGAACCTAAATTACCATAAATTAGGGTTTTGTTACATCATAACCCCTTCATCTCCCAAGCCCTTCATTTGTAAAAATCGTGGAGCACGCCAATGACATGCAACTAATTGTAACCTTTTGTTTTTATTAGAAATGTACCTAGATCATACTTAGTTTTGAATCATTATTACATTATTTTCAACTCTGTAAACGCCTTTTCTCCATCTCTCGGGATTATCTTACCTTTTTACCTACAGGTGGCAGATAATCAGGGTTCTACAACATCGCATTAAAACACTGTAAGCGGCGTAATCACCACCCTCAGCTTCAAACAATCTGAATTCGGGCCCGTCAAATACGCCGATCGTCCCCCACGCAAATCATTCAAATCCTCATACGGCACCAGATCATTAATATTCAGCATCCGCTCCTCCTCCGAGAACACAAAATTCTTCTGCACCACCCTACGGACATGCTCCAGCCCGTCCTGCTTGCCGCAAATCAGAATCCCGACCGACACCCGCGCGACATCGTACGGATCCTTCTGCGATAAGGACAGCCTAACGGTCTTAGACACCGATTCGGGGATTTCGAGAGTGCCTTGCCACACGATGAGGTAGAACTTCTTGAACCACACCCCCTTGGGGTAAAGGTCCACAGTCCACTCGAAGAACTGGTCCGCCTGCGAGTCCTGGAAGCTGGAAGGGGTGTTGAACACGAGGGTCCGCACCCCGTAGGTGGCGAGGGAGGGGTAGTTCTCTATGCTCAAGGAGGCGCTCCACTGCTCCGTGGTGTAGAGGCGGGGAGTGAAGAGGAGAGTTCCGCCGGATTCTTGGAGGACCGTGAGGACCCGGTGGTCGTTCTGGTTGTTGTGGAAGGCCATGGCCAGGGCCATGCGCTCGATGAAGAAGTCCTTGAAGCGGCTGGTGAGGTGGTGGATGAGCAGGCTGGCCAGCTGCCGCGGGGACATCATCGGGAAGCGGATGTGCGACATCACTTCCGGCACGAGGTTGGAGAAGTGGAAGTAGGCTTCGGACTCGCCGTGGATGGAGAGCAGCTTCTTCTCTTGGATGTCCAGCCACTTTGCCACGCACCTGAAGGGAAGCATACGAATGAATGAATTGTAGTGTTCGGCACTAGTTAACTAGAACTAGTTGCAACTAGTAGTTAACTACCGATCAACTAGTAGTTAACTAGTAGTTTAACTACTTTTGGTTTAAACTAGTTTAACTAGTAGTTGAACTACTTTTTTTAATAACTACTAGTTGAAACTACTTTCAAATTTTCAACTACTTTAAAAAAAAATTTTTGTTTAAAATTTCAAAAATATTTAAAATTTTTATCAAAGTATAGAGTGTTTTCAGGTGACGTCACTACTGGTTATTTTCTTTTAACTGTGTATCTACTGTAGGGATTTTAACTGTTGCTAAGGCCGTTGTTATCTGTTGCTAAGGCGGTTTTTAGGTATGGGATCACGTGATTGCAAATGCTCCAATAGAAGAATTCCACGGCTAGTCATTTTCTGTAACTGTTAACCTCTGTAGGGCAAAAAAACTGTAACATCTTCTGTTTCTAAGGCCGTTGTTAGGTCCGAGTCATGTGATTGAAAATGCTCTATACAAAAATTACACTGCTATTTAAAATTACAATGTCATGGTAGAGTACTCAAATACCATAACCAGAAATAAAGCGCCGTTTTGAGCGAAGCATAAAGTTTTATGTGATATAGATAAGAAAGATGTATTAGAATTTGGGCAAAAAATAGGTTATGAAATTAAATAGACTAGTTAACTAGTAGTTAACTACTTTGGGAAATAGTTAACTACTAGTTGCAACTAGTCCCAGGAAAAAATAGTTTACTAGTTGCAACTAGATTTTCCCAGACTAGTTAGTAGTTGGTAGTTAACTACTTTTTGACCACTAGTTGCCGAACACTAATGAATTGTGACAGCAAAGGCATATATAAGGGGGGGGGGCAAAAGGGGCCCCCCCCAAAAAAAAATTCAGACTTTGTGTGCCAAAACAAGTTAAAACCCTGTTTTTTTAGGGTCAAATCTCCAAAACTTCTCTTGGGAGGGGACCCCCATCTTTTACTTGGAATTTAAGTATTCTAATTTTTTTACAATAAGTTCATAAAAAAATCTAAATCCTACCTAAAAATGTATGCCCGAAATTCAGACTAGGTGTACCAAGACCAAGTTGGAACCCTGTTTTTAGAGTCAAATTACCGAAAATTTTCTGGGCAATGACTCCCTAAAATCGATTTTTTAACTTGGAACTCTATTTCGTATTTACAACTTATTTTATCTTAAGTTCATCAAAATTTCTACCTTCCTACATAAATAAATATTTCCGAAATTTGGACTAGGTGCACCAAAGCTCCAAAGAGTCAAATTTCCAAAAATTTTCTAGTGGAGGACCCTATTATTTCTCCATGATGACTTTTAGAATATTTCCTCACAAAATCCAACTCACTGAACTTACATTATAAAACATTCAGAAAAATAATGTTTCTAATTGAAGAACTTTTTTCTCATCTTTTGCCTTGACAATTTTATATTTTAAACAAGACATTTTGCCAAACTGAGTTATAGTTAGTTACCCATGTTCAAAGTTAAAAAATTGTAAGTAAAAGAAAAACTACGGACTAAACCACTACAACCTTACCAGAAGAAACATGAACAAACTTTCCAAAAATATGTCACAGGTCATCTCCATGAAATAAAACTCACTTAACAGTTCAAATATTTTTTATTTCTTTAAAAAATATCCATCAAGTCTACTAATATCTCTAGTTAATCAACATTCAGAAAAAAACACGAACATCAATGAATCTTTTAAATTTAATATATTGCACCTAGTAACTCGTCAGTACCCCTAGTGTTTTATCATTCAGATTTTTTGTCAACCCAACTTGTTAAACTAAACCTTTTAAGCCATTCAAAATAATAAGAAACAAAACCTATATCCATTCAATGTTTACAAACACTTAATTTTGGTTATCAGACTAAAAATAATAAATTTTAGAAAAAATGTGTGAAATTCTAGTATTAAATGGAATATCTGTAAGTTTCAAGAACAATTTTATCAGTGTTTGAAAGATACTTAATATGGAAAGTATTTTAAAGTACATTTTAAAATGTGAAAGGACTTTGTTTCATTATAAAATATGGTGTCAATTGGTTGTTGTGATTAAATGGATAGTAAGTTGTTTGACAGGTTACTTGTTATGTAACTGCAACTTTATCCATAAAAAAACTGAAAATATTTTAAAATTGAGATTTTTTTAACAATTTCTTAAAAAAAAAAGTTTATTCAGAATTCTCAAAAGAATCTCAATACTTTGATACCAAAAATGTGTTAGTATACGGACAGTTTTTATCTAGAAACCTTTAACCAAAAGCTTTTATTAGAATAGAGGGATGATTCATTTCAGGTTTTCCAAGCAGTTCTTTTGAGTTACATTTTGACAGTCCTACAACAATTATATCAATGAATTTATCTCAAAACTTTCAGCAAAGTGTAATGCAGGCCTAATAAAACCATTTAGAAGACACGATCCAGACCCCAATAGATAAAGCCCTGATCCCTAAAACTTCTTGGAAGAAGAGGGAAGGGAAGCGGGGTTGTTCTTGGCAAATAGTAACCAGTTTAGCTATCTTTCACCCAACCCTGAAAGTGAATGGCCTGGCTCATATGGAGTTAGACTTATTGCAAAAAAAAATAGACTTATAAAGTTTATAAGACTTTCAGAGAGAATAAAAGATTAAAACTAACTTAAATTTCCCTTAAACAATAAGACACTCTTGATATACTAAAGTAGCATAACCAAAAAATGTAGAAGTAGGGGTAATGAGGTTTATTTAGTTTTCCTCTATGGTAAAACAGAGAAAATTTCTGATTTATAGGGGAGAATGTATTTCAATACCCTCCCTTTCATTTGATTGTATTAATAGAAACTAATAATTAAATTGTATTTGACTTGTGAATTAGCAAGAGTTAGCAAGAGATTGTTAGTTAGCAAGAGGCAAGAGGTTTAGAATCATATGGTGAACAAAATACACTGCACAAAGAATATTGCTGTGTAAATTTAAAAAGAGTAATTAAAGCATTGAATAAACTTTTTATGTAATCCCTTTTTTATAAATAGATTTCTAAACTAAGTTGAAAGGAAAGTGGAAGTAAAAGACCTGGAGTTTAGTTACTGAAGAAATAGAGAAATCAGAATGTTAGGCTACGGTCAGCCAGAAAATCAGTATGGTATCTCTTCAAAAAATCTGCACTATCTCCCCATTCATGACCCCTCCAACAATAGCGAAGGAGTCCGAAGTCACCCCCCCTCCAGTCAATTAGCAGACACCCGATAGTGACTTCTCGCTCCTCCCCGAGGGCTGTCTTTTGTTGGAGGGACCATTGAAGGGGGTTGATTGCGGTTTTCCTATTGTCCGATAACCAGATACTGCAGATTTTTTGAACAGATACCATACTGATTTTCTGGCTGACCGTGCCCTTAGTGAGCAGAATGTAACAATGGATAAATTTTACAGGTGGAATATCTGCTGATTTTCCACTCTTGCAATGAGAGTTCTTTGATTTCATACCCTAAAAATCAAACTCATCTTTTAAGTTGCCAAACAAGTATTATAATGCTGTTTGGTGGTGAATGTTTTTATATGTGCTTGTTTAGGGAGATAGTAACATTAGAACAGGAAAAAGAGTTTGAATTCTAAGTGTTACCCTTAACAAATAATAATTAAATAAGAACTTTAAAAGCTTGATCTAGTATTATTTTAAATATAGGTACAAAAAATATGACTGTTTAGTAAAATGAACAACAAAAGCAACAGAGATGTTTAAGCAGGGTACTGCACTAAATATGTCAAAAAGAAAAATAATTACGAAAGATAATAGGAAAACTTTCATATGGAACAAAATTGCGACAAGTTAAAGGATGCATTGTAAAAGTATAAAGAATGATAAGAAAACTATAAAATTATGAGTTAAAAGTGTATTTATAAAGAAGTGAAATCATACTCACTTAAAAACAGCAACTTCATCACTGATCACCAAATCAGATTTCTGAAGAAAGCTTATTAAGACATCTGTTTCCAAGGTGCCAAAGTCTTCCATTTCTCCAACCAGAGCGAAATTCCATGTAATAAAACTTGCACAAGCCTTGTATACTAGATTATGTCCACAATTCAAAGTATATTGTAACCACAAAACCTAGAAGTGGAATAACACAGAAAATCAGTCGCACATAACCTATATAAAAAAATTTAAGCAATTCTGCAACTTCATGTTACTATGTTATTAGCAATTAAATATTTTAATCAGTATTGTTTTAAATAAAACTAGAAGTAAATATACTATTTACTATAATAATACAAACTGTTAATATTAATAACACTACAAACCAATCATTGTAGCATTTTGAACTTAAAGTAATGCAAAACAAAACAACAACAGAATTTTGAGACTGAGCTGTTAAAAATTGAGTCATCAGTTTAAAAAAGGGAATAATTCCAAAAAATTGTAAATTCTACATGATGACATATTTAAACCTTTCTACACACATGACATCAAACCAGAAGGTACTATCACATTTTTTCATTCATTGAACAAGAGTAGTGATTTTAAAAACCCAAGAATCATGGTCAATTAAAATCTATACTATTACCAACAGGCATTTTGAATCCCCCATTCATAAAACCTTATCTTTTTAACTTGCATTAAGTTTACTCATGTTGTGTATGTCTAATAAATGATTTCAAAACTTTTTAGAATAAAAAAAACACTAGCAGATTAACATAGCTGATACAAAATATCCTTTTTAAGTTTGTTGTTCAATAGAATCAATTCAAAAATTTTAATGTCAATTTCTCAAAAAATAAATTTGAACTAATATTTTCCTTTTGACTTTTCAGAATTTCAAAAGTTCATTATAGAGTTAAAAGTTGCTTCATGCTAAATCATGTTAAAATATGTGCATGGTCATATAAGCTAAATAAAGTTTTAAATCTACTACCTGGAAAAACATTAAAAAACATATAAGTAATAAAATATATTAAATATGGCATATCAAATAAAATTCCACAACCCAGTATGAAACATACTAAATAAAAATAAAAAATGATTACTCTAAATATATACTTTTATATTGAAATAATCATTTAAATCTTTTATTTATAAGTTTCAAATGATCTTACAGAAAATCATAATGTTAACTCGAATTTTTAATTTTGAGACTAGCGCTGCTTTTATTTCTGCCAGTTTAAATGTGAAGCTAGCACATTTGATTAAATCAGCTTTTCTCTAATTAACTTATGTCTTGTTGTTGTTGTCGTGTATGACTTAGTTCACAAAACCTTATATTTTATCATTACCTTACATAATTATCATTTTTTACAATGAAAAATTAAAGTGCATAAGTGTTCTTAACAGCTCTTTCTATATTAAATTAAATCAAATACTACTAAGTTAATAAAATATTTTTTAAATTACCAATTGATTATGTCTAGTTGCAGATACCACATGACGGCACATGTAATCTACACATAAATGAACCAAATCTTTAACATTGTATTTGTCTGCTAAAGTGACCAAGGGCAGTACTAGAAAATGGTTTATGTGCAGTTTTCCAGTGTACAAGTACTTCAGAAAATCTGGAAAGACTAAGACACAGGCAGGGTCCTCTTGAAGTGATATTTTTGTCTCTTGAGATTCACTCCAATTTGGGTTCATCAGCATAACCTACAAAAGTAACAAAGAAACAGTTAAAAAATTCTTCACATTATTCGAGTTACCCTAATTTTTTAAAAAAAAACTTAATACATTTTGAGTGTGAGTCTTTTGTGTGTGAGTTATGTAGATGTGCATCTAACACTCAACAATAGAGAACAGTCATATCTAGACTAGATCATTGCCGTCAAGGCCAATATAAACCAGCTACTTTTTCTTTAGTTCATCGCATTATTTCTTCTGGGCTATCAGATACGTGTGTATGTGCATTTTGCAATTTCCTTATGAAGTAATAGTTTGGGTAGATTGTAAAAGAATAAGTTGGTTTAATAAGTACATTTTTCTTTCTTAGTAAATACTACAATATAGTATTAGTTTAATATAATAACTATTATGGTTTAAGTTTTTTATTTGATCCATGGATATTTCTTAAAATAGTCTAGTATTTGAAGTAAGTGTTACATCTGAAAACTTGAGCACTTGGGTAAAACTCAATGCCATATATTTGAATTTAGGTCACCAAATGCTAATAAAATCAATTAGTAATATCCAGGCACCCAAAACTGTTTAATAAAGTCAACTACAAAAATTTCAAGATCCTATTGTTTTTAAAGCCTTAATCGGATCAGAAATTTTTTCAAGGACTATGGTGACCCTAAACTTGAATCGATCACATATATTAAAGCATTTTTGGACCTAAGGAAGTGGTTTGAAATGTGTATCAAACAAAGAACAAACTGTGGATTACAACAGTTTACATGAGAGTTTGATAAGATCCTTTTGCATCAGTGCGACATGAACTAGCATAAAAACCAAATTCACGTATTGAGTTGATGCATTAAATCTTATAAATCATGATCAAGAATTTGATAACTATAGTTATCAATAAAAAATGCTTTTAAATGTATATAGTAAATATAAGCTATGCAATAATATCTGACTAGGGGTTTAAAAAAATACATGTTTAAGATTCATAGATGTGTATCAAACAAAGAACAAACTGTGGATTACAACAGTTCACATGAGAGTTTGATAAGATCATTTTGCATCAGTGCGACATGAACTAGCATAAAAACCAAATTCATGTATTGAGTTGATGCATTAAATCTCATAAATCATTATCAAGAATTTGATAACTATAGTTATCAATAAAAAATGCTTTTAAATGTATAGTAAATATAAGCTAAACAATAATATCTGACTAGGAGTTTAAAAAAATACATGTTTAAGATTTATAGATGTGTATCAAACAAAGAACAAACTGGATTACAACAGTTCACATGAGAGTTTGATAAGATCATTTTGCATCAGTGCGACATGAACTAGCATATAAGAACCGAATTCATGTATTGAGTTGATGCATTAAATCTTTTAAATCATGATCAAGAATTTGATAACTATAGTTATCAATAAAAAATGCTTTTAAATGTATAGTAAATATAAGCTAAACAATAATATCTGACTAGGAGTTTAAAAAAATACATGTTTAAGATTTATAGATGTGTATCAAACAAAGAACAAACTGGATTACAACAGTTCACATGAGAGTTTGATAAGATCATTTTGCATCAGTGCGACATGAACTAGCATATAAGAACCGAATTCATGTATTGAGTTGATGCATTAAATCTTTTAAATCATGATCAAGAATTTGATAACTATAGTTATCAATAAAAAATGCTTTTAAATGTATAGTAAATATAAGCTAAACAATAATATCTGACTAGGAGTTTAAAAAAATACATGTTTAAGATTCACAGACACAGTTCATACTCTATAACTTATCATAATAAAATTCAGGAGTCTTTAAGGAGCTTCAAGAGGTGTACAAACCCTGGATTTTGGGGAAGCCCAACCAAATTGGATCACTGAAGTTTTTCAGTTGACCTACATAACACCAGATAGTGTTACAGACATTTGACTATGGTTGCCACTACTTTTGAGTATTTTTGAAAAACTCACTTGGAAAACATCACTAGAAGAATTTTATGCATGCATGTATCATAATTTCATTTCTGCTTCAAAGAAAATATTTGTTGCTTAAAAAAGTTTAGCTTACAGGGCAGGGGATCAGGGCATTGATATAGGGCAGGGGATCAGGAATAGAATAAGTACATTTGCAGATGACTTAAAAATATGGGGGAAGGTGGATACCAAGATACAGATAGAGAATTTACAAGGTGATCTAGATATGATATCTGATTAGGCTGAAAAATGGGGCATGTCTTTCAATTTAGGAAAATGTCAAGTACTGCATATGGGTTACAGGAATAGTGAAGCTGAGTACTGTCTACAAGGAGTAAAGGTAAAGAAGGGAGAATCAGTCAAGGATCTAGGGGTATTAATACATAGGGACTTTAAAATGGGTCATCAATGTACAGCTGCGGGTAAAAAGGCAAATAGGTTATTAGGGTACATAAAAAGGACTGTAACTTCAAGGGATAAGAATATAATATTGCCTTTATACAAGGGATTAGTAAGACCTCATCTTGAATATGCAGTACAATTCTGGGCTCCATACATGAGGAAGGATATAGAGGTAATTGAAAAGGTACAGCACAGAGCTACAAAAATAATTAAGGGGATAACACATCTGGATTATAATGAACGTTTGAGCAGGCTCAACATGTATTCACTGGGAAAAAAGAAGAGAGAGGGGGGATTTGATTCAGCTATTCAAGTTGGTAAAGCAAGGGGATACGGAGGGCTTAAGTTTCAGCAAGGATAACAGAACAAGGGGCCATGGGTATAAACTAAATAAGACACATGTCAATCGGGATTTAAGGAAGTATACTACTTCAATAGGGTAATTGAAATATGGAACGCGTTGCCAGAAAATATAGTTTATTCAAAGGGAGTGTTTGAGTTTAAGAGGCAACTGGATAGGCTGTGGGAATTGGGGAATTCATAATCATGGGACCAGCCTTGTTGGGCTATGAGCCTGTAGCTGGTCGTCAGTTTTGTATTTGTATTTGTATTCACTGTAATTAATAAATTGAAGAACCATATATACTACTTACAAGGGGACGGCAAGACCTCGAAAACGGACTTCGGGTTGAAACTTGGCAGGTTTGTAGTACACCCCAAGGGTATCCTACCCTGAAAGTATTACGACGCACTAGCCAGTAGAACCCGAGAAAACGCCCCCTAAAGTTTCGCCCAATTAACTCATAAGCATTACTATTTAAATTGCATTGTTGTATCAAGAACCGAATTGCCCAGTCGGTAGCGTACTCTCCTCGCAACTGACCGACCTGGGTTCGGTCCTACCTTCGGAAATTTTTTTTTTTGCTATTCAAAAATTATTTTTAAAGTTTAAATAAAATATAACCTACAAATATAGTAAATTACCTTATATTTTTTATTAATCATTACAGTATTTTTTTTACTCCGGTTTGAATTAATGTTTTAATTAAAAATGATGAATTAACGAATTAAATAACATATTAATTCATTATTTAACGTATTAAATATTGAATTTTGTTTTAAAATTAATGAATTAAATATCAAACAAATAACACGTTTTATGGTACAATTTTGGATAGTTAATTTTACAAATATAAATTATTTACAATTATAAAAAAATGTTTCTTATTTTACACACAAGATCCAGAATGATTTTTGAACTCTTGGTCCAAATGTGTTTGTTGCCTCTTGCAAACATACAAATACTCCCTATCATCTGAAAATCATCATATATCATCCGAAATTTTCCAAAAAATGATCAAATATGTGTGGTATGCTTCCAAGCTGTCTAATGAAAGAGAAGTCTTTATGAATATCAATGAAGTGTTTTTCTACAGAGATTTTAAAAAATCCTTGTTCATGTAAAAAATCGTGTTTTATTAATGGTGCAAGATGCCAAATTACTTTTTGTTTTGAATGTTTTTATGATAATTATCATTCTGGATCTTGTGTGTAAAATAAGAAACATTTTTTTATAATTGTAAATAAGTTATATTTGTAAAATTAACTATCCAAAATTGTACCATAAAACGTGTTATTTGTTTGATATTTAATTCATTAATTTTAAAACAAAATTCAATACTTAATACGTTAAATAATGAAATTATATGTTATTTAATTCGTTAATTCATCATTTTTAAGTAAAACATTAATTCAAACCGGAGTAAAAAAATACTGTATTGATTAATAAAAAATTTTCGGTAATTTACTATATTTGTAGGTTATATTTTATTTAAACTTTAAGAATAATTTTTGAATAGCAAAAAAAAAATTTCCGATGGTAGGACCGAACCCAGGTCGGTCAGTTGCGAGGAGAGTACGCTACCGACTGGACAATTCGGCTCTTGTTACAACAATGCAATTTAAATAGTAATGCTTATGAGTTAATTGGGCGAAACTTTAGGGGGCGTTTTCTCGGGTTCTACTGGCTAGTGCGTCGTAATACTTTCAGGGTAGGATACCCTTGGGGTGTACTACAAACCTGCCAAGTTTCAACCCGAAGTCCGTTTTCGAGGTCTTGCCGTCCCCTTGTTAGTTATGATTTGAAAGATAATATGTTGTGCCAAAGAAATAAATCAAAACTGCTTCTAAAATACATTACTTCCTATGCTAACTTGTTTATGTTGCTAAGATCTGATGAGGTTATGATAAAATACTATATTTTAACATGATTTTACAATCTTATAGGTATTAATTTGTAATTACAAGGTTAAAATTTTTCATAATTTAATCAACATGCCAACAAAGTATTCAAAAATGAATTTTCGGAGGTATTAGCTTAAAAATTGTTGATTTGGTTATAGGATAAATATCGTGATATATATCGGCCAACCCTGCTTCGACTATTTTTGAATTCAGAGAAAAACTCACTTGGAAAACATCACTAGAAGCGCAGAGGATTAGGCGGTGTGCTGCAAACTGCTTACCGCCCACTTCCAAAGTGATGTCGCTCAGCAATCGCTCCGCATACAGACTGGCGATTTTCTCCAGAACTGTGTTGGAATTGTCTATCTGTTGCTCATGCTCCTTGTCACACAGCTTGTGGTCTTCTGTTTCCTCGGAGCGAGGCACGGCTCCTCTGCTGATCGGGTCAGTTCGTTCCGGCCTGTCCCCGCCTGCTAGGTTTTGAGGGCGGTTGAAGAACATGCCGACACTGTCATATATGAACTGCAGCTTTGTTTGATGGCTGGTCACTGGTTGATTTGTCTTCTTTTTGCTTCACTGTCATTTCTCAAATACCTGAAGAGAGTGTAAATGTAAGTCAACATTTGGAAACACAAAATCATTGCATTCAGGGTTCGTACAGAATTTTTAAAAGAAACATCAAGCAGTCAGGGGTGAAGAATATGCCCGAACGATGTTCGGGGGAAATTCAGAGAGTTGTGGGGAAATTTTTGCTCTCGTTTAAGAAAAAAAAACCTAACAAATCAGGATATTATTAGTAAAAACAAATATTTTAGCTCTTAAAATATCATATCCTCCACATCAGTGGTCTGTCCAGGTCAATTTTACTACCGTTTTGCGGTACCTTCACAAATTCAACATTTGATAAATTAGGTACTTTCACAAATTCGGTTTTAGGAAAAAGGTACCTATACAAAATACATTTTTAAAAGAAAGTTCTCAAGTAAGCTATATTCTCATAATAGTAAATTATTAGTCATTCTAGACTACATTTTCTTTTGTTTTTAATGCTTAAAAGTTATGTACATACCTAAGTTTGTAAGTTGATTTTGCACCTTTTAAAAAATTCTAGACAGACCACTGCAAATTCTACTGAAGTTAGGTGAAAACTTCATCTAAATATCTGTTGATACCTATAGATATTGTTAAACCTAAGCCACTGGGTTCTACTTTCATTCCTTACATCCATGGGGTGACTAACAGAATAGGGAGGTTTCTCAACAAACACAGAATAAAAGCTGTGTTCAAGCCCACCAGACAACTATCTGCTTTACTGTGATCTCCTAAAGACCATATTAGTAAGAAAGTATTTACCTCAGAAATAATTATATTGACTGAGAATGCATACAACGTAAAGTTCAAGTAAAACTTTTAGAAAAAACTTCATAAGCTGTTTTTGTAAAACAAATAATATATGTTTCAAGACACTCTGGAATCATGAACTAAAAACCCCATCATCAATTTTAGATTTTCGAACACAAATAATATGATAATTGATCATTGAATTCAACCATAGACATCTTTAAAAAGATTTTTTTATGCAAAAATTTATAGAAAAATTAAAATTTACAAAAAAAACACAGAGAACACTTTTTAGAATGTGTGAAACTTATGTCACTTAAAATATAATTATTCAAACGATTTTTATGAGATTGTAACAAGATTATTGTAGATGTGTTTTGCTATTTGATTTGATTTTGAAAAGTAAAACAGCCTTTTACAGTTTTACAACTACAACATCAGCAGAAATTAAGGCATCAATAAACTCTATAAGATTTTTTTACAAACCAAACACTATCATTCTGGCAGGATGAAAGAAATTTTAAAATTTTATGAAATCTCTCCTTCCACACATCACATTAAACAAACAAAACTATCATTGCCAATTTGTGTGGTATAAAACGATAATAAAACCTTGGTTTCGTTTTCACAATTTTCTCTTGGCAACAATGGCCAAGAAACTTCTTTAGCCAAGTGGTTCCAAAAGGTATGAAGGAAGCTCCTTGTGTAAAGATTTCGTACAACAGCTTCTCTTTTTCTTTTTGTGAGAGGTTTGCCATTCCGGTCCAAGATACTTACATGTAAAATTTTTGAATTTTAGTGTTCAAATGTACTGTTTTGGTCTTCTTTTATAAGGGGTTCTTTTTATCCAGAACATTTATGGAGTTGTGCGATTATGCTTCCCTAAGTTATTATGCAGTGCTGCCCTCTATCATACGATGACATTTGAAAATACTGTTTTGAACCCTCTCCCTCTGTTAGGCTTTTCCTCTGTGGGCATTAGGGTGTATAAAAAAAACTTTTTTTTGATTTTGATAAAGTCTTACCTCCAAAAGTCAGCCAGTGGGGTAGTCAGAGCTAATGTTCCGCTTTGGGAGGGCTACCTAGGTCAACTTTTTTTGGTGCTTTTGTGGGGACCAATTTTAAAGCTCCCTAAAAGAGGGCCGTAACCAGACATTTCTTTCAAGAGGGGTGTTTTGTACCTTTCATACAATTAATGAATACTTCTTTATAAGGTAAACATTTTCCTGGGGGAGGACCCCCAAAGTTCTACCTTTGTGGTGCTAAACTTTCACAATAAGAAAAGGGCACGAAGGTTCACATTTGACCCATATATAGCATAATCGGGAAAAGGGCTGTAGAAAAAAAATTTCCAAAACAAAAAAATCTGGTTTTACGGCCCTGAATAAAGGCCTATCTCTATATTATTTTTAATTTAAAAGAGAAGGAATGAAATACGTCATAATTATAAAAAATTAATGAATTCTTTATTCCTCGATTAAAATTATCGTAAAACTCACAGGCATTGATCCAAGGAAGGGCACTCTGGAAAATGCCTCCTTGAAAAAAAAAAGAAAGGGGAAAAAGGTGTTAAAAAAAGAAATAATGTACATTTTGAATGGCTGAAAAATTGTTTGGTAATGCTAAATGTACTAAAGTGTGTGTCACGTTTACTGATTAAAGCTGTACTGAAGAAAATAATATGCACGAGACTCAAAATTTAAAAATATCAATAACTTATTAAGTGTTTTTCAAATTGAAAATATTAAATGGATGTATATTAGAAGTTTTGATGAAATTTCCTGTTAAGGATTCTTTTGTGTGTATGATGTGCGAGCGAGACTCAGACTTCTGCTCCAAAACTTTAAAAATTTAACATAATTTATCACCAAGAGTTATTTTTCTTTAGTGTTTTAAAAAGTTTCCTTATAATCAGCAAATTTTATCAAAACTACTTGAGTATCAGGGCAGGGGTGCTAATAACTAGTACGTAGAGGGAACACATATTAGTATCAAGCTGTACAAAAGTGTAACTGTTAGCAATACCAAAAATAAAAAGAAAATAGATCATTTTAAACAAAGCTTTATTTTCCACTAAAACATAGCAAGTCTAGTGAAACAATACACAATAGGAAAAATCCTTCGTACTTGACACAACTTACTAGTCTATAAAGGCTCGGTGAAAAAGAGAAAAAATTCTAAAATGACATACTGACAGGCTTATGGGATGACAAAATTGCCAACAAATGTGTCATAAGAAATCTTTCATTTTCCTTACTATTTTTACTCAAGTGTCAATCTTAGACAAAAGGAAAAATAATTTTTTCATCAAAATTCAAACATGGTGAGCCTATATAAACCTAGTGAACCGTGTTGAGACTATCTTTTCACGAAAGAAATATATTAATTCAAACTCTTCTCAGAAATAAAACAAAAATTTCATTTTATAGAGCAATCATCTCAAGTTCAAATATATCATTGCTATTTTTTTAACGGAAAATTAAAACAAAAATTAAAATGTAATAAAAAACCTAACAAAAAATACTTACACCCCCCCACAAAATATACCACTGATTTAAAACAGGTATGCATTAAAAAATTATATGCAATTTTAATTGTATAAATTCCCTAAAAAGTTAAATTTTAAAGCTTTGGGGATAATATACACAGCTAAAATTTATGTCTAACAGATATATAATCCTGCAAACATTTTTTTTGAAATAGTTCTTACACAAATGAGCTATAAGAGTTTTAAAGTATAGTAAGTACTATTTATAATAAATATTTTATATAATATTTGATTAAAATGTGTGAAGTCTGTTTTGCTTAAAAATATTTAATTGAAAATTTGCGTACTTTTTTACATATATTCATAAATAATTTGTTTTAACTATTATGCCAAATTCAAATGTTCTACTGAAGAATTAAAACTTGACCACTCAAAACTGCTCAAGTTGAAAAAGATATTCACTGCATTTATCGCATTCTATAAACTTTATGCTATCACAAGATAAGAAGCATTTTTACAAAACATCACATACAAAGTTAGAATTGAAATGTTTGCAGTGAAATTTATTAGACTGATTGTTCACAAATGTATTCATTCATCTGTGAAGGTTGTGTCTATGATATACAAGACCGGACAATGAGATCAGTTTTACAAAATATATACACATTAAAGCTATAATACATAAAAAGAAGCAATTACTGTTCTCAAATACAACTTCAGTTAAGATTCAAACACAAAAAAATCCTTAAAAAAAAAAAAGAAGCTGAAAAAGCCTAAACATTACTAGTGTGCGTATTTAACTAACTTTAACAGGTTCGTATTATCACTAGAATTTTCAGCATCAGAAAAAAAAGCTAGTCTTGGACGCTTTTGAGAAAAATGATTTATTTTCAGCAAAATTCTTTTACTAACATAGCATCATGTTCCTGATGTAAATTACTTTTTAGCCTTTCTAGGAAGCTTTTAAGAAAATGATTTATTTTCAGAATTAATTTTACCTTCTTAACCTTAAGTTAACTGACCTAATGCCCCTAGCCATTTGCCAGCAAATAAGCACCTGTAAAGCTACATTTATGTAGTTTTGAAAAATTTTAACTTTTGGATATGAATCACAATTTGTGAACAGAATTTCAATAAAAAGATTTTTTTCAGTTTAATCAATAAGACCTCAATAATAAGTCATTTAAAAATTATAAATATAAATAACCTATATTTATAATACACAGTTAAAAAGTTTAAATAACTAAAACGATTTTTTTTCTCATAATCATACCAATAATTGATATTGAATCAGTAAACAAAGGATTAGTATTACTCATCTTACAACCATAGCAATAAATTGATACCAAATCGTGAAAACAAATTTTTTCAATACCAGTTTTGAAAATTATTTAAGTTTTAATTGATCCCATGTGGCTCAACATAACTTCCTACTAAATGAAAAAAAAAATATATATATATAAACAGTGGTATAGCAAGGGGGTAAGTCTGCCCTGGATGTCACCCTTTCGATCTATGTAAAATGAGGCAACATTTAGGGTGACCAAACGTTCCAAAGGGTAAACTTTACTTATACCTTTTTAGACCTAGCCGCCCCAAGTTTTTTATAGGATTCAATGACAATCCTGGGTGGTATAGGACTGAAAGGGTTAATGAGTCAAATTCCATAAACTCTGGAGCAGACATCTAAACCCGGCTCTTTGGCAAAAACTCTATATCGCTCCTGGATTTAAAAATTACACAATATTTAAATGTAACAGGAGGGCATCACATTTTGCTAGGGACATGGACAAAATTTCCAAGGTAATTTTATAAGTTTTTTCCTAATGTCTTGAAAGACAGGGAGTGACATCAAAGTTAGCAACACCACTGAATCAATCATAAAGCTTAGAAAAAAAAAAACCTCAAAGAAATCAACAGGTGAATACAAGCAAACTATACAACATATAATACGATTCTGTAACCTTTATAGCACAATGAAAAGTAACACACCAACTGAAGCTAAATAAAGAACAAGATTCCTAGCTATGTAAAAACAAGGCATTGGTTTATATCTTAACAAGAGCCTAGCTCTAAGGCTAAAAATAGCCTAAATTAATGAACAAATGAATTATTTAAAAGATTTATTATTCACAATTCGTATATAGACAACATTTTAATGTCCTGATCATTATGTCACACCATTCTTTCATATTAAAAATGATTTTAAACATTATACATGCAGAGTTTCACCTGATTTCATAAAACAGGACTCCCACTCAATTTCATGATTTAAATTCCCTGAATTTTCAAGGCTAAACCACATCTCACTACACCAATTTTCTAATATTTCCAGTTCCACTTCAACTTCAATCGATTTAGCCCATACACATGCTATAAAGCAATACTTTTCAAAGCACTTAACAAGAGGTCAAATAAACATAACAATACTTTCCCCAATTTTCAAGAATACATAAGCAGATGCCTCAATGCCAGGATTGGTCATTTTGTTTTTTTTTTTAATGATAAAAAACATTTTTCCCTGACCGATGGGAGACCTAGGTGATACAACTCAAGTAGGCAAAATAGTAATGCAACTAAAAAATTAACTTTAACTGAAAATTACTGATATTTGAATTCCTACATTTTAGTTATGCCTTACCTCAGTGTGGTCCAACCTTTAGGTACCCGAGTGCCAATTAAAATTTTCATGAGGAGGCGAGTGCCAGAGACAGGAAAATTTACAGTTTACTATTTTAAAACAGGCAAATCAAGCTTATATTTCAACACTGGAACATTTACTTCAACTACAAATACTTACTAAGACACATTTTACTTAAGAAATATCTTTCCTACATTTAAAATACAATGCAAAAATATTGACTGGGTCTCATTAATATATTTTTTATTTACTCAAGGGGATTTATTTTGTGCCACAACTGAAATACTAATTTACTTGATGTTCAAATTCATGAAATTAAAATTTAACAAATTATTTCTTGGATATTTTTCCAAATTGATTATTTTTGGTTAAAAGGAAAATTAGTCTATTAGTAAGGAGAAAACCGTTCGTAGAAAACAGGCGATTCTTTTCCTCTCTGTGGGGGGTGTCTTGAAGAAAATTTTTTGAAAATTAGACTCTAAAACCGGGTTTTTAACACTTTTCTGCAATAAAAATTGAAATGTGGATTATATTCTATTTAGAATACGAATTTAATTTTGAGGCCGAGTGCCACAAATATTTCTTCGAGTGCCACTTGTGGCCCGCGTGCCACGGGTTGGACCACACTGCCTTACCTTAAAAAACATAAAGCTTGAATTCCAGTATTACTAATCAGAAAATCCCCAATGACTTATGAAGGTAGCCTTGTATTGAATATCGATAACATTGTATAACTTTTAAATGAAGAGATTAGATCACAAAATTATAAAAATATTTTCTTAGTAGAATACCCAACCCTAATATGAAGTATAAATGACCTTTGTACATACTCAAGTATAAATCAACAATATCAATCATGCAAATATAACAAACATAACTGTGGTTTCATAATTTTTCAATCAGATCAGAGTAAACTTTTTTTTTTGCTAGCTCAATGACATTTTATTTCAGAAAAATGATCCAAGAAATAATTCATTCTATTCTCATACTTGGATGGGATAATTAGAGAAGTTTTTGATATTTTTCTATTTTAGGAGAGCAACTTGGAACTTTTTTTTATTTCCACAATAACTCAAACTGTGGCAACTCTTTATATTATAATGATCCCCAACTTTTTTGTGAGAGCGGACTAGCTAACAGACCGGCAACAAGTATACTCAACGTTAGAAATTTAAGAATATCAATGGTCCTATGGAGACGTGCTCTCTTAATCTTGCAGGTCCAAAGCCAACATGACTGGTCCGCTAAATTAAAATATGGATAGGTTTTGTTTTTTAAAACTTTTTCTTTATATACCTGAGAAAATACCATTTTAAGTTATAAATATTTTAACAATATTACAATAGTTATTAATTCCTAATTTTTGTGAAACTGATAAGTTATATTAATTCAGTATTTTTCTTTGTAATTACTTAATCTATGAGACTATTTTATTTTACTCTCTCCAGCTTCATGATATAAAAATTTTTTTAATTCCCCTAAAATGCTGCTGGAATGCCATCAAAGTGTTTTTTCACAACTTGTTTGGCGGACCAGTGAAATTCTTTACATAGTGGTCCGAGCCAATTTCCAGTGGCCTTGGACCAGCGGACCACTGCAGATTTCGAATGCTGAGTATACTCATTACTAATTGTTCAATACTGCTGAAAAGAATACAAAATGCAATTAAAAAAAAGGCATGCTTTCCCTTTTAAGATTATGTTTAAATATCTACAAGATTCTTTAAAAAAAAATTTGGCTAGATTGGTAACTATTTATGAAAGTGCCAAGTAGCTCCCTCAAAACAGAAAAGTATCCCCTTTTAGTTATGAAAATATTATTAATGACTTATGAGCAAAAAAATATTTGTAAATTACTTAACTAAGTGCAACAACTTTTCAATATATACAACAATACAATTTTGTAATACTTGTAAAAGGTTTGAAATCTCTTTTCAAAAGGATCAAGGACAGGGAAAGATAAAGTAACAATTGAATACATTTTTGCACTTCCATTTAGATCATCAGCAAAATTACATAATTACACAATCAGCAGCAGCAGAAATTGACTACTTTTCTTTATATTTTAAATAATGTATATAATTACACTTATACCTGTACAGTACTTGCTAGGGTGACAAATGGCACTTGTCACAATGATAATACATCTTTTATGAATAACAAAGAAATAATATCCTTTAATCTTAAATTTATTTACATTTTTCACCCCCAACTTTCTTACTGCATGGTCAGAAAAGTGCAATAGTAATGTTACTTACAATGAATATTTAAAATAATGCCAGTATACACTGATTTGCAATGAATGTCATGAATTCCAAGTAAAAGTCAACAACATGGGATGAAAATCACATTCGCAGCAATCCGTCACATGCGATGGTACTAAAATGATATTTAACTGTACTTTTGTTTACTAAACCTAACTCGCTTCCCAGGGGGATCAGAGAAAAAATCATAATTCCCTCCATCACTAGAATGAGAGAGTTTTGTTTGTACATCTTTCGGCAGATCTTCGTCGGCAGCATAAACCTGCTGTCTTTCCTGGTGAAGCACAGATCCGTCATCAAATTCAATGACATACAACTCTGCCGACTGCGATCCTTTGAATATGCCATTGTATATTTTGTCGTCAGTCCACTTAATCTGAACCTTTTCATTCATCTGAGGAGGACCGTATATGGCTACATTTCTGCTGACAATGTCTTCCGGCAAAGTATTGGTGGAGTGGGAGTTGTCTTCGAACAGAATGGAGTAGTACTCTTGAATGTACTTGTTCTTGACATTGGCCCAGTAGTAGCGCCTGTTGGTTTTGTGTTTGGCAATCACTCTCTCGCCAACTGAGACATTGGTGAGTTCCCTCTTTGGTGGCTCCCGTCGCTTAGTTGTGTGACGCGTGCAGATCATGTTGATGGGTTCGGGCCAGTCGCTCGTTTGGTATACGACACCGGCCATAAACCCACACGTGACGTGATATGGTAGATAGCACTTGCCGCTTTGGCACTGGACGCAAGTCCCGTGGCTCGTCTTCACACAGTACTTGCACTTGAGGCGCTGGCGGATGGGAGTGATTTTGGACACGTTGATGGGTTGCTTCTGAACGGTGCTCTCAAAGTATGTCTCTGTGATGAGTATCGCACACACCACGTGAGCCCACCGACTGTCGGTGGTGGGTTTCAGCGCACCTCCTCGGATGACGCACAAGCAGCACTCCGCCTCTGCAGCTTGCTTGGAACACCGCGTGCACGTCCACATGCCTATAGGCAGCATCGAGACGCCGTAACAGGTGGCATGGACACAAACTTTGCAAACGCTGCAGACCAAGAGTGGTGCAGTGCCATCGGATCTCAATAACGAGCTGGTGTCCATAATGCATTCGTTGTTCAGAGAATTTCCATAGCAGAAAGCAGGCATGCGGACAGGACTAAAAGAAGGCACATACGAAGGTTCTGTAGGAAAAGTGTCGCTGTTGTACATAGGAGTAAATATGACACAAATAGCACAATGTGGAGCAATGCTAGAAAGTTTTTCATTGAATTCTATTTCTGCTTGAAAATTATGAGGTTGATGTCGCCAAACTCCTTGAAGAGGATGTGCCCAACCGTCTAAGGAGCTGTCAGCTCTTTGGACTTTTGAGTTATTTGGTGAAGAGTCAGAACCAGAACCAGGGCTGCGAGTTTCAGCTTTTCTGACATACTTCCTTCTTTTCCTTTGACCAGATTTTTTCTTTACTGGAGTTTCATTAATACTGCTACTGCTGTCTAGAAGTTTAGGAGGGGTTCCCTCTTTTTTTACATCTACATCAGGTATATCTTTCTGGGTTTGAGACGTAGATCCAGTCAAAGACTCTGCATTTTGATTTATTTTTTTCGGCTGAACGAACTTCATTTTCAGGCCATTATTAGTCTGCTCACACCTCCAAGTTTGATTGAGTCCTGTTGAGGGTTCCCCTGAGGTTGAACATTCCCCAGAATCAAGGTTACCAGAAATGGGAACCACTGAAAAAGCACCACTAGTTATTGCATCCCTCAAATGAGGGTACTTGTTGAGCAGTCCATAAGTCTGATCATTTTCACTAACAGAAGTTTTTACATTATCAACTGGAAACTTCTCGGGAGAATCCCAAAATGGCTTTAGTTCGGGTGGATTGTCAGTACTCTCAACTTTACTTCCAGTCAAATCAGGGTTAGCAGTTTTATTACTATCAGAACCTTCTTTTTCTTCACCCATTTCACTAGTCTCTTTTTGTTCTTCATCTTCATTCCCATCTTTAACTTCCAACTTTTGGTCGAATTCACTAGACTCATGAACTACTTCCTCTTCTTGCATTTTCTCTTTTTCTTCTGTGGGTTGCTGTTCAGCTTTAGCACAACTCTCAGCTTTGGTAGATGACTTTTTTGTTTTTCTTGAATTTTTAGGAGTAATGTGTTCACTTGCATCATAAGACTCAGTATCTTCATCACTTTCTCTAGGGGTTTTAGAAAACCGAGTATCTTTTTTGTCTACTTTTGAAATGGGATGGCGTTTGATTCTTTGGGTTGCTTGCATCTCTCTTGCCTTCCGGCGTTCTTCCCTTTGAGCAGAAAGGGCAAGATCCAATTTTTTGGGAGGTGGTGCAGCATAGTGTTTGGAAGGATCTTCGGGATGCGTACCATAATCTTTGCCAGCTTTCCATAGCTCATAGATATCTGGTTGGAACTTTTTAACAAACATGTCCATGCAAATTTTAACGCAATCATTGCGACAAGTACAGTTGGTAGTACGTTTACCATACTCAATCCAACGGGGAAGGGCAAAATTAGTAGATTCTGCACAGTTGTAACCATGATTAAAACCAGAATGATAGGCAAATGGAAAAGTAATCATGAACTCTCCAGGTTCTTGAGTGATTTTGCTATATGGGATAGAATATTGTTTTAGGATGTGCGGTGATATAATGGTCATTTTGTGACGTAGAAATGCTTGACAGCTTTGATGACTCCCATGGAAAAATCCAGCAGCTAACCTTTCAAGACGTCTGCCATGTTCAGGAGGAACAACATACCATGTTTTGGGGGCCCCAAAGTGAAGATAGTTAATGCTATATAGATCCATATCTTCAGTGTGCCATGCAAATGTTGTTTTCCACATACCAAAATACAAATATGCAGTATTAACTCCTTCTATCTGTATCTCATAATCTTCTTTTACCATGTCTAGGATAGTATTCAGATGCTGAATATTGAATTCCTCTACACCATCATCATAAAGAGAGCCAGAGACATCAGCACCATAAATAGGAGAGTTATAAGTTATGTTTTTCCAATATTTTCTTTCCAAATCTTCATAGTCGAAATGAGCAGGAGTCATGTACTTAGTACTTTCAGCAAGTTTTTTGAAATCTTGGACTGTCATACTTTTCTGCTGAATGTTAATTTGCTGATAGAGACCTTGTCGGCCAGTCACAACTTGGGAAATAGGAGCAGGAATAACCATTTGAATGCCGTCATATCCACCAGCTCTAGGAATCCAGCCATCTGGTGGAATTATTTTAGCCAAACCTGCCTTGTGTGCTTCTTTGACCTCCATGCTTGTTAAATATCCACCGAAATCCTTGAACTCCTCAAGGGTAGGTCGAAAGACCTGTATCCGAGGGGCTGAGCTTCCACCTGAACTAGACATGGCAAAGAATTTGGATAAACCTGCAAAATTAATAAACATTTTTAATAATATAAATAAATGAATAAGCTCATGATATTTGGTACTTCCATATTATCCTGTCGAACAGGCTGCTGAAAACGTAAATGCATGGCCAAAGCCCTTTAATTGTGCCGCTGAAAACTGACGGTTGACGACAGGATAATATGTAAGAACCATACATTTATACAAGTCAAACCACTAAAAATATTATCATCACATTTAATGAAAAACTAACTTGGCTTGTGTGAAAGAAAAATCATGAAGTGGTGCTTACTTAATATTTAAATCATCCCATATTTTGCAAATTGATATGTAAATTCTAAAAGTATTTAATGAAAATAGCACGTATTCAATCTTAATATGGTTGTCGAAGTGAATGGCGTTAATAATGAAGTCCATGGCGTTTTAGCGGTGGAATCGCTGTTCAAATCAGAACGTTTTACCACGTTTTGGAGATTGCAGGTAGATCATTCAGAAATTAGAAAACGCTAAAATAATCCTTTCTATAGTTTTTGTTATTTTTTTTTATTGTGGCATTATTATTACAAGATTCCTTTCTAAATATTGTTACCAATTATTGTTAAAATGATAGTATTTAAATTGTCAATAATAAGGCTTTTAATCTACTGGCAGCTTTTCCTGCCAACCGTCCAATATCTAGTTTTTAATGAGGAGATGGGTAATCTTCAAAATTTTCTGTGGGGAATATGATATCTGGATATGGGGATGATGATATATAGTATTCTGATTACTTAGATACATAATTAATAGCAAGGAACAATAAGAGAAATTAGCTTATTTTCAGTTAATGAAATAAGCTTCTGAGGTCAAAAAATCTAACCAAAGGTATAAAAAAAAGTGAAAGTTGAGAACAGATAAGACTCCTGAGGCTAAAAAAATATTAACATGGTTGTAAAATTAAATTTTTTCCTAGTTTTAATTGAAACTTCTGCAATTTTGTCCCGTACGTAACACTTTTTATTTATCATGCCCAGCATCTAAATTAAAAGATAAAATATGTTAATTGAATTATTTAAGAAGCTAGTAACCCAGTTGAAGAGAAAACAAAAAATTATTCAGTTGTCATCAGTTTTACTGGTTAAAAAATTAAAAATAAACTTAAAATTGTTACGTACGGGACAAGATGAAATTAATGATTGAAAATTTGTAATTAAATATTTTTAAAACTTGTTTCTTAATATTTCATTTAATGCAACTATCAAAAAGGTTTAATAAAACATAAAAATTTTGAAACAAAATAAAATATTTTTTCATTTAAAAATTAAAATGTAATGTCCCGTACGTAACGCATTTTCCCCACTTTGTTTCAAACAAAATGTTTTATTTTTTGTTAGGTTAAAAATGGAGATTTTCTGTTGATAAACTTAAATAGAAGAGACTTCAGGCTTTAATTTGATGTATAACACTTAATTGTTTTCTTAAATTTTTTTTCCAAGCTTGTGAATCCAAATACTGTGGAATGACCCTAATAATAAAATTCCAAGTACAAAAGGGGGGTTTGGGGGTCCTCCCCCAGAAAATTTTTTGAAATTTGACCCTAAAATACAGTGTTTTAACTTGTTTTGGTAGACCTAGTCCGAATTTCGGGGGGGGGGGGGCAGGGCCCCCCCTTATATACGCCACTGCCTAATATTTAAATCTATGCAAAAACAATTATGGTATGGGAATAATGCCATAAACATGTACCAAAATAGTATTAAATAAAATAAAACAAACTATAAACTATTGTTTAATTTCTTCGGTTTATCCTCAAGTATGACAAAAAAATTTGAGAAAAAATGCCCCAAGGTTTAGATCAGTGGTTCCCAACCTGGGGGTGATTTGGTTTACCAGGGGGGCGATAAATAAGTGGGGGGCAATTGGGGGGCGATGAATATTCAAAGGGGGAAATTAAAATAATAGAATAGTAAGTTTTACTGATCACCTTGACCAGTTAAAACTGACATGGAATCAAGATTTGAAGATATGACCAAGTTACAAATTCCGGATTGGATTCTAGATCCATTCTCGTTTGAAGCTGAGGATAAGCTTGATAACTCATTGCAGAATGAGTTTCCAGACTTGAAGTACAAATGTGAGGTAAAAATAATTTTCAAGAAGAGCGGTTACAAGTTAGCCTGGGTGAAGCTCATAGACATTTATCCATCAACTGTGTGGAAAAACTGAACCATTTCTGATCTTGTTCCTGTCAACATTTTTGGTTGAAAAAGGGTTTAATTCTGTTGTCCAGCTCCTCACAAAACATATAAGTTGGACATTTACCTCAAAGGAGACTTGCACCTGAACTTGACGAACATAAAGCCGGATAGAAAGCTTTAACTGAAATCCACCAAGCACAAGGCAGCCATTGAAAAGATAATTTAAATTTCAAACAATAAATAATACAAAAGAATTTTAAATTTTCATTTATTATTACAAATTTTAACAGTCAACTTTCTAAATTTTTCGAGATTCAAATTTAAGAGTGACCTGATAAAACTGCTTTGGTTGTTTTTATATACGGTAATAAAATTGCTTTATTATTAACACTTTACTTCAAATTAAAATTAGACATACAATGAGAATGAAAAGGGGGCAATAGGTGTTAGTCAACCTCCAGAAAGGGGGCGATGGGCCACAAAAGGTTGGGAACCACTGGTTTAGATTGTAAAAATTTAAATCCAGGGGTCTGTCTAGGATTTTTCAGAGGTACCTATTTTGTGGAAAAATTTAATGCTTACTTGTGAAAATTAAGAAATTTTGGGAAAAATTTTCAGTAAATTTGAAAATTTAGGTGCACTATCAACATAAAAACATGTACCCTAATTTTTAACATTAAAAATAAAACAAAATTTAGTCTAGAATGGCTAAAAATTTAACAATTGAGAGAATATTTAGCTTACTCTAGTGAACATTCTTTCAATAAGGTATTTTGTGAAGGGTACCTTTTATCCTGAAACTGAATTTGTGAAAGTACCTGTTTAGAGATGTGAGTCGAGAATATTCTCCAGGGGCGAGAATTTTGAGAATAATCGAGAATATTCTATTTATTGATTGATAAATGTAAAAATGTTTGATAATATGAAATGGTCATGTAGTATTAGTGTTGGAAACCTGAAAACAATCACAAATTCAATGAAATTTACCATTTAAAAGTCACCCTACAGTTCAGAGAATATTCTCTGAACTGTAATTTCATTATTTCGCAAGATTTTTTTTTTTAAAAAAAGTAAATTTTATTTAATACAAAATAAAATATTTTTTAAAATATTCGAAGCAAGTTTTACTGGGAGAAAATACCCACAATTAAAAGAGGAGTCTAAATTCTTTTTATATAGTTGTTAAAAGCAAAGGCAATACCAATAGTCAAACTGAAGGACCTAAGATTATACTTTTAAGTGCATCTCATCATTTTTTCCTCAAGAGAATATTCTCATTAAGATTCCACAAAATAAATTCCAGAAAAGCATTTCTTATATACATAATTTATTTCAAAAAAGCTATTTAAAAGTTGGAAAATCTTAAATTAATAAAATGTAACTCTGACTTACTCTGCCTTACCTATCAAACATGTAATCTTATCAATTAAGTAGTGATTTTAAAATATTTTTCAATTTAATTTGTCTTTCTTTTATTTATGATGACTTCTCATTGTAAAACCTTTAATATTCTTCGAATTTGAAGTTAATATATATACCTTATATATATTTTTTTTTTTCAAAAAAAATTATTTTAGTAGCTTCTTGAGAATATTCTCGAAAATTCTCCTCTTGGAGAATATTCTCAAGAATATTCTCCAAAAGATTATTACCGAGAATTTTACATCTCTATACCTGTTTATAATGCTGAATTTGTGAAGGTACCTCAACACGGTAGTAAAATTGCCCTGGACAGACCACTGAAATCGAATTAACACTCACAATGAATAAACACAAAAACTATGCTGAGCAAAATCAATATTTTTAGCAATCAAGAATATTGAAAGTTGTATTGCGGATTAAATTGTGTTGACCGATTGTAACTTAATGTGGTCACTTCATTTAAATAAATATGAAATGCGTAAATGGTATAAATATATATACACGACAAAAATTTAAAGCGTTATGACTATTAAGAAACAGATTACTTAAACATTCACGAAAAGTTCATAAAATTGTTTGTTTACAAACCTTATTATTAAAATCGTACAACACATAATTGTTTGTTCCCACTAAATTATAATATTACAAACAGAAAAATATTTATCCTAAAATAAACTAAATTGCTCTTCATTAGAAAATATTAGAATTAGAAAAACTCCAGATGCCCTTCTATTTACCGTTATATGTTGTGTTTTTACGTGTTATCATCAGCGTGTAAACAAACACTCAAACGGACAATTTACAAACAATACTGCATCCACACATTCAGCAAGTATAAAGAGTCATTATTAGCAAATTTTCTTAATAATAAAATGAGATATTAAGAATAGTAATTAAATAAAAGATGAATAGCAGGATTTTTAATAGCTTGTTAGTGCAAGTACGATTCGATGATTTACTTACCTTTACTCAATCCAAATCATCAATCAAGGAAAAACTATGCTAACGGCCCACTAAATTTTCTTCCATCCTTTATTAATTTATAAATCTGCATCATATAATGTATTAAAATAGAATATAAATACAGCACAGATGCAAAGCAAGATAGAATAACCGAAGCTCTCGGATAAAAACTGTTGCCAGAAGCCAAAAGAAAAATGTAATATTACAGAAAAGAAACGGAAAAATCCAAAGAATTTCAAGAATTTCTTATTCTAAAATTGTTTAAAAGCATTCATGTATAACCATAAAGGCTATTTATTAAATTTTTTAAATGATTCAAATGATAACTTTATCATTAAATTCGTAAAAAACAATTGTCTTTATGCTCAAGGGGTCAAAAGCCTCACCTGGCGGTGACTGATGCACTTCTCCACTCTCAGATCATTTTTGCTTATTCAAGGGAACGAAGTACAAGGAAGGAAAAAGACGGCAACCCTACTATTACTACTGTGAACTTAACAGGAAATCTTATTTTCATATTTATCGCTCTTTCCTTGCCATTTCTTGCAAGCAACCCTATGGATTTGTAAACTTTATGTTTTGGCGAATTTATCGCTATTTCTAGATGCTTTACCAAAGAATAGCTTTACATTGAAACAAAATCTAAAAATTCTTTACACACAAAAATTATGGCAATTTCTTTTTAATTCTGTAAATTAATTAAAATTTGAGTTTTGATTGAGTATTGTAGATCAGCATTTTATCGAATTGTGTTGTAAATTCTAATTTTAAATTTAGCGTTTTAGTTTAGAAATTAATATAAATTAATTTTTTAAATTCACTTTTTGCTTAAAATTCCTTTTAAATATATGGTTAAGTGGAGAAAAAATTTCAATACCTCCACATTCTTGTAGGACAACATAAAATAAATTTGAAAAATAAGAGGATGAGTAATGAAATAAAAAGGTTTTATATAAGGTCTTCAAACTACTTAAACAGTGTTCAAAGTAAATAGTATTGAAATTTATTTAATTAAAATATGTGTAGGAGGTATAACAGAAAATCAAATGCCACTTTAGAACTATCTGATAGTTTCACTGCATGCATAAAACCATGAACTGTGTGAAAAATGCTTCAAAAAGGTTAATTTGCTTTAAAAAGACAATATGGAAAGCTAAATACAAAGAAAAATAATAAATAGTTAATTATTAGGTTATTATCAACATTAATAGCATTCTTTTTAATGTTTCTTTAAGTTTTACCAAAAGTAACACATCCTAATTTGAGTTATAGTTAGTTGACTTAAGAAATTTAAAGTTTCATGTTGAACTCCATTTTCTATAAATACAAAAAAAAAAAACATAAAATTTCTGTTGGTAGCAGGTTATTAGGTTATTGTTACATAGTTTGTCATATTTGACCCTGTAATTAACATTACCTATTGTATTGGAATTCTTAAATATATATATTTTTTAACAAATATATGCAATTATAAATATTGTAAAGCAAAGGATTCCAATGTTTATTTGAAGAGAAAATTGCATTAATTTGTCGGTTAAATTATAGTATTAACATGAAATAGGTAAATCCAGTCTCACATTTAAATTACACCCTCTTTCTGTACTAAATCTTACTTAAGTTTAGATCTTACATTTAAGATGGCAGCACGAGCGTAAGCATTTCAATATTGACCAATCCGTGTTTGGTTCATAGTCCATATATGGGAATTTAGCTCCACCCCTGTGATATTGACGAATCCGTGTTTGGTTCGTAGTCCATATATGGGCATGTGACTCCGCCCACTCCGTTTTTTTTTTATTTAAGAGGGAAACGGCGGACGACAATAAAACTAATTATTAGAAAATAAAGACATTTGGAGGAAAAAAAAGGTTTTCTTTTCGAATTTATTTTCACAATTTTGAATGCAAAAACACCTGAGGTTGTACCTTCGGACACCATACGGGTTGTACCTACGGACACGTTCTTGTGGAGGTGGCTGTAGCTAATCGTTGTATTTTAAATCAGGTTTTCATTAAAGTGAATACATTTTAATGCATCTTTAATTAATTCTAAAGGGTTATCTACTTGTCGACGATTAGAATAGTAGATTTATAGATGAAAAATCAAATATTTTGTGTGCTAAACTACTTTTTTAAATTTTTGATTCCAGTTTGCATTTAATATAAAATATAATGTAAAATCGTAAGCACCCTATCGCATTTCAGTATGATGATTAAAAAAAACTTAAAATTTCCACCGACGAAGATTTGCGAAAGTTACCAAATGCTTGCACAACTAAGTGGCGATCGAATTGATTTTTTGGACCAGTGAAGTGATCAGATCAATCAGCACTATTGATGAAACTATTACCTTAAATTTGGATCTGAAAATCCCATGTGATTTATTTATCACTTTTATCAGTCAACTTCTTTTTAATGATCATTTACATTTCCAATTTTAAAAGTGCTCGAAATAGTTTATTAAAAGGTAAAACATCAATAAAAATGTTCATTTTTAGCTCTTTTCAATTAAAACCTCCCTTTCAAAGGGTGTCCACAGGTACAACCGGGTCTGTCCATAGGGAGAGCCGGGAGCCGGTGGTTGTACCTATAGACACAAATTTCGTCAAGTTATTATTAAAATTAATAAAAAATCCAATTTTCATGATTTTAGCTAATAAAAAATATCCTCCTACTCACAAAGGTTAGGTCTATAGGTTGGGCACTTTAAATAAATAATCAAAATATGATTTTTCCTGTCTTAGAAAAATCCAAACGTTTAGTTTTGTACGAAGGTACAACACTCTCCCCTACAGTGTGTGTACTTTTTCGGACCGCCTCACTTTGAAAAACACTCCTGCAGTTTGTCCAATTCGACTGGTCACTTCTGAAGGACTGTTCTACGTTTCGCCCACAAATAAATTTCCATCCCCCCTTTCTTCTTTTTCTTCCTTCCCTATGGGGATATTTGTGGGCGAAATGGAGTCGCTGCGATAAAAACCAATCTTGTTAAGAATCGATTCTCAACAAGGAATGAATTGACCCAAAATTACCAAACTTCCTCAAAATCACTCCAAAGTACATCTTGTTTGTACTTTTTCGGACCACCTCACTTTGAAAAACACTCCTGCAGTCTCGGTTTGTCCAATTCTCTCGACTGGTCACTTCTGAGGGACCTTGTTTTCCTGGACCACGAAAAAACAAAAATTCCTCAAAATCACTCCAAAGTACATCTTGTTTGTACTTTTTCGGACCGCCTCACTTTGAAAAACACTCCTGCAGTCTCGGTTTGTCCAATTCTCTCGACTGGTCACTTCTGAGGGACCTTGTTTTCCTGGACCACGAAAAAACAAAAATTCCTCAAAATCACTCCAAAGTACATCTTGTTTGTACTTTTTCGGACCGCCTCACTTTGAAAAACACTCCTGCAGTCTCGGTTTGTCCAATTCTCTCGACTGGTCACTTCTGAGGGACCTTGTTTTCCTGGACCACGAAAAAACAAAAATTCCTCAAAATCACTCCAAAGTACATCTTGTTTGTACTTTTTCGGACCGCCTCACTTTGAAAAACACTCCTGCAGTCTCGGTTTGTCCAATTCTCTCGACTGGTCACTTCTGAGGGACCTTGTTTTCCTGGACCACGAAAAAACAAAAATTCCTCAAAATCACTCCAAAGTACATCTTGTTTGTACTTTTTCGGACCACCTCACTTTGAAAAACACTCCTGCAGTCTCGGTTTGTCCAATTCTCTCGACTGGTCACTTCTGAGGGACCTTGTTTTCCTGGACCACGAAAAAACAAAAATTCCTCAAAATCACTCCAAAGTACATCTTGTTTGTACTTTTTCGGACCGCCTCACTTTGAAAAACACTCCTGCAGTCTCGGTTTGTCCAATTCTCTCGACTGGTCACTTCTGAGGGACCTTGTTTTCCTGGACCACGAAAAAACAAAAATTCCTCAAAATCACTCCAAAGTACATCTTGTTTGTACTTTTTCGGACCGCCTCACTTTGAAAAACACTCCTGCAGTCTCGGTTTGTCCAATTCTCTCGACTGGTCACTTCTGAGGGACCTTGTTTTCCTGGACCACGAAAAAACAAAAATTCCTCAAAATCACTCCAAAGTACATCTTGTTTGTACTTTTTCGGACCGCCTCACTTTGAAAAACACTCCTGCAGTCTCGGTTTGTCCAATTCTCTCGACTGGTCACTTCTGAGGGACCTTGTTTTCCTGGACCACGAAAAAACAAAAATTCCTCAAAATCACTCCAAAGTACATCTTGTTTGTACTTTTTCGGACCGCCTCACTTTGAAAAACACTCCTGCAGTCTCGGTTTGTCCAATTCTCTCGACTGGTCACTTCTGAGGGACCTTGTTTTCCTGGACCACGAAAAAACAAAAATTCCTCAAAATCACTCCAAAGTACATCTTGTTTGTACTTTTTCGGACCACCTCACTTTGAAAAACACTCCTGCAGTCTCGGTTTGTCCAATTCTCTCGACTGGTCACTTCTGAGGGACCTTGTTTTCCTGGACCACGAAAAAACAAAAATTCCTCAAAATCACTCCAAAGTACATCTTGTTTGTACTTTTTCGGACCGCCTCACTTTGAAAAACACTCCTGCAGTCTCGGTTTGTCCAATTCTCTCGACTGGTCACTTCTGAGGGACCTTGTTTTCCTGGACCACGAAAAAACAAAAATTCCTCAAAATCACTCCAAAGTACATCTTGTTTGTACTTTTTCGGACCGCCTCACTTTGAAAAACACTCCTGCAGTCTCGGTTTGTCCAATTCTCTCGACTGGTCACTTCTGAGGGACCTTGTTTTCCTGGACCACGAAAAAACAAAAATTCCTCAAAATCACTCCAAAGTACATCTTGTTTGTACTTTTTCGGACCACCTCACTTTGAAAAACACTCCTGCAGTCTCGGTTTGTCCAATTCTCTCGACTGGTCACTTCTGAGGGACCTTGTTTTCCTGGACCACGAAAAAACAAAAATTCCTCAAAATCACTCCAAAGTACATCTTGTTTGTACTTTTTCGGACCGCCTCACTTTGAAAAACACTCCTGCAGTCTCGGTTTGTCCAATTCTCTCGACTGGTCACTTCTGAGGGACCTTGTTTTCCTGGACCACGAAAAAACAAAAATTCCTCAAAATCACTCCAAAGTACATCTTGTTTGTACTTTTTCGGACCACCTCACTTTGAAAAACACTCCTGCAGTCTCGGTTTGTCCAATTCTCTCGACTGGTCACTTCTGAGGGACCTTGTTTTCCTGGACCACGAAAAAACAAAAATTCCTCAAAATCACTCCAAAGTACATCTTGTTTGTACTTTTTCGGACCGCCTCACTTTGAAAAACACTCCTGCAGTCTCGGTTTGTCCAATTCTCTCGACTGGTCACTTCTGAGGGACCTTGTTTTCCTGGACCACGAAAAAACAAAAATTCCTCAAAATCACTCCAAAGTACATCTTGTTTGTACTTTTTCGGACCGCCTCACTTTGAAAAACACTCCTGCAGTCTCGGTTTGTCCAATTCTCTCGACTGGTCACTTCTGAGGGACCTTGTTTTCCTGGACCACGAAAAAACAAAAATTCCTCAAAATCACTCCAAAGTACATCTTGTTTGTACTTTTTCGGACCACCTCACTTTGAAAAACACTCCTGCAGTCTCGGTTTGTCCAATTCTCTCGACTGGTCACTTCTGAGGGACCTTGTTTTCCTGGACCACGAAAAAACAAAAATTCCTCAAAATCACTCCAAAGTACATCTTGTTTGTACTTTTTCGGACCGCCTCACTTTGAAAAACACTCCTGCAGTCTCGGTTTGTCCAATTCTCTCGACTGGTCACTTCTGAGGGACCTTGTTTTCCTGGACCACGAAAAAACAAAAATTCCTCAAAATCACTCCAAAGTACATCTTGTTTGTACTTTTTCGGACCGCCTCACTTTGAAAAACACTCCTGCAGTCTCGGTTTGTCCAATTCTCTCGACTGGTCACTTCTGAGGGACCTTGTTTTCCTGGACCACGAAAAAACAAAAATTCCTCAAAATCACTCCAAAGTACATCTTGTTTGTACTTTTTCGGACCGCCTCACTTTGAAAAACACTCCTGCAGTCTCGGTTTGTCCAATTCTCTCGACTGGTCACTTCTGAGGGACCTTGTTTTCCTGGACCACGAAAAAACAAAAATTCCTCAAAATCACTCCAAAGTACATCTTGTTTGTACTTTTTCGGACCACCTCACTTTGAAAAACACTCCTGCAGTCTCGGTTTGTCCAATTCTCTCGACTGGTCACTTCTGAGGGACCTTGTTTTCCTGGACCACGAAAAAACAAAAATTCCTCAAAATCACTCCAAAGTACATCTTGTTTGTACTTTTTCGGACCGCCTCACTTTGAAAAACACTCCTGCAGTCTCGGTTTGTCCAATTCTCTCGACTGGTCACTTCTGAGGGACCTTGTTTTCCTGGACCACGAAAAAACAAAAATTCCTCAAAATCACTCCAAAGTACATCTTGTTTGTACTTTTTCGGACCACCTCACTTTGAAAAACACTCCTGCAGTCTCGGTTTGTCCAATTCTCTCGACTGGTCACTTCTGAGGGACCTTGTTTTCCTGGACCACGAAAAAACAAAAATTCCTCAAAATCACTCCAAAGTACATCTTGTTTGTACTTTTTCGGACCGCCTCACTTTGAAAAACACTCCTGCAGTCTCGGTTTGTCCAATTCTCTCGACTGGTCACTTCTGAGGGACCTTGTTTTCCTGGACCACGAAAAAACAAAAATTCCTCAAAATCACTCCAAAGTACATCTTGTTTGTACTTTTTCGGACCGCCTCACTTTGAAAAACACTCCTGCAGTCTCGGTTTGTCCAATTCTCTCGACTGGTCACTTCTGAGGGACCTTGTTTTCCTGGACCACGAAAAAACAAAAATTCCTCAAAATCACTCCAAAGTACATCTTGTTTGTACTTTTTCGGACCGCCTCACTTTGAAAAACACTCCTGCAGTCTCGGTTTGTCCAATTCTCTCGACTGGTCCCTTCTGAGGGACCTTGTTTTCCTGGACCACGAAAAAACAAAAATTCCTCAAAATCACTCCAAAGTACATCTTGTTTGTACTTTTTCGGACCGCCTCACTTTGAAAAACACCCCTGCAGTCTCGGTTTGTCCAATCCCCTCGACTGGTCACTTCTGAGGAAAAAAAATGGCTAAATGGTCAAAAACCGATGGTTTTTCGTAAATTTCTCTTTAACCTAGCAAGGTAGAGCTTAGAGGTTACTAAATTCGAATTTTCGGTTCCAATTTACTCCAGAAAAGTGTTACTACACTATCCGGAGAGTCCTGGAAAAGGAGCTAATGGTCCGGGAGCGTTTTGGCGGGAAAAAGTAGGAATTTTAATTTTTACATACCCCCTAATGCGATAGATGGTTCGATTCCTTAATTTTAGGGTGCACACATACCGAAATTTCAGAAGCCTGGAGCAAGCGGTTCGGATGCAATCTGGGAAAAACGGAGTTTTTGGAATATCGGTTTTTCATAAATAACTCACAAAATAATTATCACACACCTCAATGATTTACATATTCGTAATCTGTGAAAAATTACCGATTTATCCATATAAGACACTTGAGGTGGGGTCCAATTTTTTCCGAAACTCTCCTGACAGGACTTGCCCCAAAAAATGGAGTGTTTGGCATTAAATGTAAGTACGCTCCATTCTCGTTCTAAAAATCCTGGATGACATAAATATCATTGTGGATTCCCGTAATTCTGGAAAAACTTTGCCATAACAATTTGTTACTAGAAAAAATAATAATAAAAAAATTAATATTAATATTTTCGGATTTATAAGCTTTCTTTGAACTTGTGTTTTTTCGTCGAAATCTGAACTTTTTCTTCTAAGTCCAATTACTGCCTTAATTACTAACCGAATTTCACCAAAATTGAATATGAGGTATATGGTAGGGTATATTTTAAGATTTTAAGGTAAAAAATTCGAAGTCGTTTTTCGATTTTGATAAAAATCGCGACTTTAGTGCGACTTACGCTATAGTCCAGGGACCCTAATTTTGGTCCTAAATCACTAAATTCCTGATTCTGCAAGCTTATGGAAATGTAATGAAAGGTATAAGGTCGTCGACGCCGACCCGATGAAAATTCATTTAATTGGTTTTTGAGCGATTCTCTACTACACTTTGAATGTTTGAATTGCACTTTGGAAAGGCCCCTATCACGTAATTCCTGGTTCCCGGCTTAAAAAATTCGATATGTTGCTCGGACTTAAGTGTTTTACTAGAATTCTTTGTCAAAATTCCTTGGAAAGCCATGTTATTATTATTAAGTATATTTTAAGAAAACCCCTGTTTCTCAACAGTGTACTGCAGTACGCAAAACAGGGTCTATCGTATTATATTTTCATATCACATTCTGTATTTATATAAGTACTATATTATATTTCTTAGTTACCTGGACGGGTTTGTCCCCCCCCTTGGTAGTAAAACGTTTTTTTCCCTAATAACTGTATATTATGCTGTTGTTCACCCATAGTGAAATAAAGATTAATTATTTTTGTGTGGGATTTAGTATTTTATAAAACTTTCCTGAGTGTAGAAAGAAACAGGGATACTTATATATCCCCAATTAATTTCCAAATTTATTTCTTTAATTTGCATTGTAACAATCGTAAACTGACAGATTTTCCTTGTCTTCAATGGTTTTTAATAGGACATATGGCTATTATGTTTAATGAATTGTCCATCAGGGAGGACAGCTAATAAGAGAAAATTTTACATGTGATGTGCATTTCAGTGCAAGTGCACGGCCGGCAAGAGGGGAAAGCATTGGCTGGTGGGGGTGGGGACGTGGACAAGTACTTTCCCACGGAAGACATCCCCAGCGAATCCTTAGATTTTATCTTAATGGGTACATTTATTTCGACAACTGTCAATGCTGCTGGGATGTGCGTTCTATTTTTGTCTTCGTGGTTCTGAGCCGAATTCGAAGTAGGGAGAGGGAGCTTATCTAGGGAGCTGTAAATTTCAGGAAGCAGAATGTCCAACATCGCACCATAGTAGACTCTCGATTAACCCGGATTAGATTATCCAGGGTTAGGTGCACCGTAGACTTTTTCCACTGGATGTAATAAAACACTTATCTCCAGGAAGAAACCTAAGTTTAGGGCGCCGGGTGTCTTGGTGTGGTCAATTTTCGACCCATCTCAGGCGCGAGTGCGAGGGGAGATACAAAGAGATTGAGGGAGATAAACTGCCGGTGGTCCGGCCGCAAATTGTTTTATTACATCCAGCTGAAAAGTTTACGGTGGCCCTTACCCCTCATCGCAAAAAAGGACTGAAATTCTGGTGTGAGTATATGGGAAGATCATTCTTATATAATTGTCCCAAAAAAATGTGTAGTAATTATTTCAATATTTTTTACAAAATTATTTTCTATTTCTTTTTGCATGAAGTTGATTATTCGAATTGCAAGCAACCCTATGGATTTGTAAACTTTATGTTTTGGCGAATTTATCGCTATTTCTAGATGCTTTACCAAAGAATAGCTTTACATTGAAACAAAATCTAAAAATTCTTTACACACAAAAATTATGGCAATTTCTTTTTAATTCTGTAAATTAATTAAAATTTGAGTTTTGATTGAGTATTGTAGATCAGCATTTTATCGAATTGTGTTGTAAATTCTAATTTTAAATTTAGCGTTTTAGTTTAGAAATTAATATAAATTAATTTTTTAAATTCACTTTTTGCTTGGAGAAAAAATTTCAATACCTCCACATTCTTGTAGGACAACATAAAATAAATTTGAAAAATAAGAGGATGAGTAATGAAATAAAAAGGTTTTATATAAGGTCTTCAAACTGCTTAAACAGTGTTCAAAGTAAATAGTATTGAAATTTATTTAATTAAAATATGTGTAGGAGGTATAACAGAAAATCAAATGCCACTTTAGAACTATCTGATAGTTTCACTGCATGCATAAAACCATGAACTGTGTGAAAAATGCTTCAAAAAGGTTAATTTGCTTTAAAAAGACAATATGGAAAGCTAAATACAAAGAAAAATAATAAATAGTTAATTATTAGGTTATTATCAACATTAATAGCATTCTTTTTAATGTTTCTTTAAGTTTTACCAGAAGTAACACATCCTAATTTGAGTTATAGTTAGTTGACTTAAGAAATTTAAAGTTTCATGTTGAACTCCATTTTCTATAAATACAAAAAAAAAAAAAAACCATAAAATTTCTGTTGGTAGCAGGTTATTAGGTTATTGTTACATAGTTTGTCATATTTGACCCTGTAATTAACATTACCTATTGTATTGGAATTCTTAAATATATATATTTTTTAACAAATATATGCAATTATAAATATTGTAAAGCAAAGGATTCCAATGTTTATTTGAAGAGAAAATTGCATTAATTTGTCGGTTAAATTATAGTATTAACATGAAATAGGTAAATCCAGTCTCACATTTAAATTACACCCTCTTTCTGTACTAAATCTTACTTAAGTTTAGATCTTACATTTAAGATGGCAGCACGAGCGTAAGCATTTCAATATTGACCAATCCGTGTTTGGTTCATAGTCCATATATGGGAATTTAGCTCCACCCCTGTGATATTGACGAATCCGTGTTTGGTTCGTAGTCCATATATGGGCATGTGACTCCGCCCGCTCCGTTTTTTTTTTTATTTAAGAGGGAAACGGCGGACGACAATAAAACTAATTATTAGAAAATAAAGACATTTGGAGGAAAAAAAAGGTTTTCTTTTCGAATTTATTTTCACAATTTTGAATGCAAAAACACCTGAGGTTGTACCTTCGGACACCATACGGGTTGTACCTACGGACACGTTCTTGTGGAGGTGGCTGTAGCTAATCGTTGCTTTTAAATCAGGTTTTCATTAAAGTGAATACATTTTAATGCATCTTTAATTAATTCTAAAGGGTTATCTACTTGTCGACGATTAGAATAGTAGATTTATAGATGAAAAATCAAATATTTTGTGTGCTAAACTACTTTTTTAAATTTTTGATTCCAGTTTGCATTTAATATAAAATATAATGTAAAATCGTAAGCACCCTATCGCATTTCAGTATGATGATTAAAAAAAACTTAAAATTTCCACCGACGAAGATTTGCGAAAGTTACCAAATGCTTGCACAACTAAGTGGCGATCGAATTGATTTTTTGGACCAGTGAAGTGATCAGACCAATCAGCACTATTGATGAAACTATTACCTTAAATTTGGATCTGAAAATCCCATGTGATTTATTTATCACTTTTATCAGTCAACTTCTTTTTAATGATCATTTACATTTCCAATTTTAAAAGTGCTCGAAATAGTTTATTAAAAGGTAAAACATCAATAAAAATGTTCATTTTTAGCTCTTTTCAATTAAAACCTCCCTTTCAAAGGGTGTCCACAGGTACAACCGGGTCTGTCCATAGGGAGAGCCGGGAGCCGGTGGTTGTACCTATAGACACAAATTTCGTCAAGTTATTATTAAAATTAATAAAAAATCCACTTTTCATGATTTTAGCTAATAAAAAATATCCTCCATATATACTCCAAATATACATTATACTTAAGGAAGTGACATTTCTGTCCATGTGGGTTATACTTGAGAATTTACTGTGCATTTATAAGGTAATACATAAAAGGATTTTTTTTCTAAAGCGCACTCTCAATCATTTCTTTGGGAAAATAATAAATGTACAATGTACGCGCTATACCCATGGGCTCCAGGGGGAGGCAGCTGCTCCCCCCTAAGTTCCCAGTTTGTCAAAAAAATTTTTAAAAACTTTATTAAAGCAATAGTACATAATTTTCCTTGAAAATAGTGTGGCTTACAAGAAGCGGTTCTGTTCGGCCCAAAGAGTCAAATTGAGCTAAACACTACTTTGAGGGGCGAATTTTTATAAAATTTTCTGGGGGCTGACTTTAGAGTAGACCCTCCATTTTTAAGCTCACATTCATTACCCAATATTTTTGCTTTAGGTGTGCAAAAGTTCAAATCATTTGTGTAAGTACCCCAAAATCTAGCGTTAAAAGTACTCGTCATGGGTATGGATTTCTATTTTTGTGTCGAACATTTTTCGTTAAAAGCCCAAGTAAAATGAAATATTTTTAAAACTAATACGAATTTTTTTGGTTCTTAATGATTTAGTAGAGGGATGAGATTTTTCAGACTTTTTTGAAATTATCATGAAAATTTCAAACATTTTACTTTTAAAAAACTCAGCTTACGATACCAAAAAACCCCATTTTCCATGCAAAATATTGCACTTTACTAGAATTTCTGGAGAGTTAATAGTTGGGTTAAAATAAAACATAAGTGCCAATTTATATATCAGGTAGCTTTTTATTAAAAACACTTTTAAGTTTTTGCATTTAAAAGGTCATCTTCAAAATTCAAAAATAAAAATACAATAATAAAATAGCTATTACCGTTGTGTTTTGAAGATGAACTCTTGAGGAGAAAATCATATCATAATTTTAATTTTAGAAATAATTATTAATAAATATGGTTTATAAAAACTCTGAATTATTCCCTTTTATATCAAATAAAAACTTTTAACCACATTTTTGTCTCAATTTTTGAGTATTTTCAAGCATGAGGGTTTTTTCCCTTCAAATTCTTACTTAATTGACTGCCAATTTGTAATGGAGAGTTGGAATTACAAATGCTAAGCACTAAAGAGGATGAGCCGTTACAACAGTAGTGGGTCGTTTTTAAAGGACAGCTTAATACATGTTTTTATATCACAGAAAATTTTTACTAATGCACACGACGTGTTCATGAAATCATGTAACAAACTTTGAGGTATGATGGGATGTAGTACTTTTAGGATAATTTACACCAGTCTTGTTATGATAGTGTGATAAAAAAACACAAATTATATACACAAAAAATATATTGAAGAATTCTTTTCTTTTTCCAATTTTCTTTTCAACTGGGAAGAGTTTGAAATTGATGCTGTTCTGTTATAACAGCACCGAAATTCAAACTCCACCCGGCTCTTTGGACTCTTGATTCTTTTGAAGATTTACACAGGCTTGGAAATTTCCTTCTTTTCAGCTGTTTCCCTGTTTTTACTTACATTTTCTTTTCTTCACTAGAATCTTCCAGCTGGAGAGCATATTTAATTTCAACAGAATCTAAACTCTTAAATGTATGTTTTAACTCAGTCTGGTCCAACCTTTAGTTACACGAGGGCCAATTTAACTTTTTGAAGGGAGTGCCAGACAATAAAAAGCGAAAATTACACATAATCTATTTTATATAACACGGGCAAGTCAAGCTTATTTCAACACTGGAGCATTTGTTCTCGATTATGATTAGATCCGTTTCACCTAATAGGCAATGCAAAAATATCGACTGGGTCATTGAAACTCTTCTTATGTATGCAAGGTGAAATAGCTGGTGCCATATTTTAAGAACTTATTTTCCCGAGTGTTCATATTTATTAAATTTAATTTAATAACAAATTTTTCTTTCTTAATCGAATTGAAAATATGTTAAGAATAATTAATCCAAAGTAAAGAGATAAACCTTTCTTAGAAATTAGGCTATTCACAATGTTTTGAAAATGAAAGAGCTGAAGTGTGTTTTAAGTTTACTGGTAAAAAAGGGTTAGAAATGGTTGAGTGTTTTTTTCTCAAGAGGTTAGAAAAAAATACAACACTGAGATGTAAACTCATAAATAGACATTATAAGACAACTGCGACCCTATACTGAACATTAATGAAATAATACTTTATAGACATAATTTTAATTATAACTCACAGTATCTACTGATTTGATAGCTCCTTTCAATTTGATGGATACTTTTTAATAGAAACTAATTAGTTGTTGAAACGATATAGCCATAAGTGAGGATAAAACAAAAATTTATAAACTATTGCCCCGAACTGGAGTTTCTACTGATGTGATTTTACTTGTCCCTTTTTAATTTTAAGTAAAAAAAAACTCCTAAGGGGGTTCAGGGGTTCTCACCTGAATTTTTTTTTGAAAATTGACCTGAAAAAGCAGACTTTTAGTTGTTAGACTTTAGTTAAAAAGTGATATGTGGATTATATTCTATGAAGTTTGAATAAGCTTTTAATTTTGTGGTTGAGTGCCATAAAAAATCTCTTTGAGCCTGCAGGTTGGACCACACTGTTTTAACTGATAGTCATAATTGGGAGCAACAACATACCTTAGCTGCAATAATCAACAATTCATTATTCCTCAACTAAATTGCGAAAAAAAAACTGATTAATGTAAATAACTGATGATACTTTTAATCTAACCCTCCAATCAGATTAAATTTTATGAAATTCCAGTGTCTTGAACTAAATGCTTTCAATCACACAGCAAAAAGAAACATTGACATAAATGATCAAATAGTCTATTTGTAAGAAAAATGTTTAAATTTTACATAACCACCATTTTCTTTCAAAATATGAGGGAGGGAATAAAAGTAGGAGGATCCAAAAAAAAAATCTAAATTTGAAAACATTTCAATAATAAGGTAAGGTTTAAGAGGTAGATCTATGCAGTTGAAATTTATCTTTCTGGGTGCTAATAAGTGTGTTGTCAAACACCAAAGCTTGAAAGGGAGGGAGGGGGTACATCCATCTGCAACACTTCATGACATAGGGGGATTCAAGAGTTGTGACATAACAGATTCAGATTGGAAATCAACAAAACACCAAATAACATCATTTTTTCTGAAAAATGTACACATTCTTACCAGCTTTGTTCTAAACAAGTTGTTAAAGGGCGTCATTTCAGTTTTTAGTTAAGGAGGGGGGCAAGGATTTTTTTAAAGGTGAACTGGGGTATGCTTTAACACCAGACTTTTATTTTCTTGTGTGAAGGGGTTTGACCGTCATTTTTAAGGTACCCCTTACGAGTACATTTTTATATTTAGTTTTAGTGACTTAAAAGTAGTATTTAAACAACATCACACATAATGTTAAAATTTTACGAGAGTTCCAAGTAAAAATGGGAGATCTGGGGGTCACCCCCTAAAATTTTTGAAAATTTGCCTCTTAAAGTAGTGATTCAGCTCATTTTGAAATCTCTTGGGTTACAAATAAAGAGGACCATTCCTCATAACCCATATAATTTTCAAGAAAAAAATAACAGAAAGGGAGGGAGTCTACCAATCTGACACTTGGTGGCATAGGTGGTTCAATAATTGTGACATCACAGATTCAGATTGGAAATCAATAAAAACCAAATAACATCATTTTTTTTCTGAAAAATGCACATTATTCTTTTACCAACCTCAACCTTATTCTAAACATGTTATTGTAAGGAGAGCATGAGGTGTGACAAAGGGGGGGGGGTGTGAAGTGTGACAAATGAACATAAAAGTTGCATTATAAAAGCAATATTTTTACAGTTTTACTTACAAGGAAGGCCTGTAAATTTTGGGAAAATTCCGAAATATGGTTATATAGTGTCATAAACAAGACCATTAATATAGTTACCCAATTTTACCCCAAAAACGTCACCCAGTATTCACCCAATTTTATTTTACATACAGTGAACCATATTTTTTTTAAAAACAAAAGAAATATTTTAATTGAAATAAATTTTGTTTAAATTAATTTTAAAATTTTCGAGTTTAAATTAAAATTTAACTTACACATTATCTACATCTCATTTTTAAATTGGGAGTTAAATCTAAATGTGTTACTGAGAAACAAATACACGTGAAAACTCTTAGTGAACTTTAGAGGGAAAACATCTGTTAATAGGATTGTTGTCCAACAAATTCTTGATACCACAAACTATTTTGTGCCCTTAACCTTTTTAAAAGTCACAAGCAATTCGTTTTTACAACAGAATTATCACTTAACCAAATAGTACTACAGTATATCCTTATTATCTCGAAAAAATATTCCCCCCCCTTGAAATTAATAACTGATGCCACTTTTGAGTAAATGCATGAGGTTTTTAGGGGTAACTATGGTATAATAAATGAATTCTCTAAACTTTTCGACATCAAATGAGGACATATAAGAATAACTCATAAGGTTTTGATAGCAATAAAAACAAACAAAAACTCCACAGTTAAAGCTATCCTGTTGTTTTTTACATGCAGGAACATTAACTTTCAATACATAATGAGGATAAATTTCCTTTAAAACTACTTTCCAGAAATGTAATATATTGTTCAATGCCATATTAATAGAGTTCCTAAGAGAATCCAAAACTTCAATTTCAATTTGAAATTTTTCTTGGTTTATGCTGCAGATTAATAAAATCCAATGGCACCTAACATTGACAGGTATAAAAATGAGTTCGTATTCTAGACGTAACATTTTATACACTTCAGGTGGGACTGATTTTTTTCTTAAGATATGAGCTGATAAGTAGGTTGGGATAGATAAATAATTATTATATTTATTTAATTTTATTATAAAAGCATCAATAATACTGTCATACAACCACCCTTTTCTAAATGCTGAGGAGGCTGACTTAAGAATATTTTCCTCCTCGGGTGAAATTTTTAGATCTAAGGACTTAAACATATATGTAGTGATTTCAATATCATTAATAGTAACCTCTAAAGAATTAACATTATTATAATCTATGAAGTTGAATTTTGAAAAATTACACTTTTCCCCTGGTGAAGGTATATTAATATTTGGTGAAGAATTACGTACAAGAGTATCACAAATTAATTGCCGAAATCCTTTTGGATTAAATTCAACATCAGTACTTATATTATAAATTAACTGATGGACATAATAACATATAAAAACCCCACAACTTAAATTATCATTTTGTAACACATGATTTGGCGAAATTGTGGTCCAGGTATCTTTGACTTCTGTAAAATCCATAATTTTATTGATGATACTGAAATATTTTACAAGGACATTATTTTCATTGTTTGAAAGGGGATCATAGACATATAATTTTTTATCCTTTGGCTTTACCATAATTAAAATCCAATGGTTACAGTGACAAATTGGGAATAGAATATTATCTGCAGATGTCATTATTTCATTACTTGTTGGAATGCCATTAATAATTAACTGACAAATAATGGAATCTACAAATGAAAATTTTGTGTTATTTTTAATTATCACATGAATATACGAATCGATAATGACATCATGTAACCACCCTTTGACGAAATTTATATCCTTAGATTTTAGAAATTTTTCTTCATCATCGCTCAGATCAATATCTACAGATTTAAATGAAATTTCCTCAATTTTATAACTTCCTACATATTTTGGGAAGGCAGGTACGAACTCTTGACAATCATAGTCTTCTTCAATCTTAAAATTGTCATCTAAAGGTACAAATTTTGATCGAGGGATTTCAAATTTAATTGTATTCATTAGGGATTTACAAGTAATCATATAGTCACCCTCCTCTAATTTTTCAATTACAAGAGGCAATATTTCAATTTCGTCCCACAAATCTATTTCTTCGCTAGGGAATAATTGGGGAATTTCGGATTTTTGTCGTTTTAGAGGGGGAGCAGTAGCATCACTCGAATTCACCCTTTTTGAATAATTTGTAGTATGCTCTTGATGCTCTAACTTTTTATTTGGGTAAACTTTTTCTCGGGGCAAATCATCTAATTTTTCATTTGTTTTCAATTTGGACATCAAAGCTCTATCCTTGTCCGGGAATAACAAATTTGATGGTTTGCTAGTTTCTTCGAGTTGTGTAATAATTTTGGATCGTCTTAGTGGGGGAGCAGTAACATCACTCGAATTAACCCTTTTACGCCTTTTTGAATAATTTGTAGCATGCTCTTGATGCTCTAACTTTTTATTTGGGAAAACTTTTTCTCGGGGCATATCATCTAAATAGACACTACAATGGGCTACCCCCTGACATGCACTAACCAAAGAATTCATTGTGGTATACACACTGTCCAGCATTGCATCTGATACATTAGGAACATCGACAATTTTTGGTAATGCCTTACACAATTCTTTAACAGCATTTATCTTATTAGTTCTTGGGGAGAAAAGGTTTTTTTTAAAAGGGATAATAGATTGCTCTGCCAAAACATTATATTTTTGGGGGGTTCCAAAATTATCTAAATCATCTGAGGTGGTCAGGTCATGGCTTAAAAAAGAATGAATTTTGTGAATATGTTTGCAAAGGGCAGACTTGTCAGGACAATTACAAATGTATAAGTGCACACATAAATCAGGGCAACTTCTATTGAGACATCTATCAAAGCAATTATCAGGTAAAGGGCAATTTAAATTTTTTCGCTCAACCAGATAACTAAGATTTTTTCTACTTTGCGATTTCACTGACCAATCATTTTGTGAAAGAATGACTACATCTTTATCCTGAATTTTAACACCCTTTTTGTGTCTCAACTCTAAACTCTTATTATTTTTATTTTTGGGAACTTTGTAAAATATTTTGGATCTTCGTTTAAACAAATTGTCTTTCTCAATTTCCAAAAGAACTTTAACAAGGCTGTCCAATCTTCTATTATATTTACGTTTTAAGTACACAGTTTTCAATTGGTTGTGGAAAGATTCACAGTAGTTATTAGTTTCTATTCCCCCATGAAAGTACCTACGATGCGATTTAGCCCACAATTCACAACGAGAGGAATAATTTTTCTTAAAATACTGAATAAAACTGCTACAACTAGAAGAGTTCAGGAAGTCCTCATGAAGTTTTTTAAATTTTGATAGATCTTTCTCATTTAATAAATTTTTTAATTTTTTCTTTATCTCTTCACGAATTAATTTATTTGGTATTAAACTATTAACATTTCTAATCCATGTTCTGAACACGTGCCATGAGCACAACAAATGCCTAACTTCTGAGCCAAAAACTGAGCGAAAGGCGGTAATGGTTGTATGGTCGTCATCTGTCATGATACAGAAAAAATCTTGGATGGATGATCTGTCCTTAAGACTTTGAAATAGACAGGTCATATACTCCAATTTAAGCGAGCTGCAAATGAAGTGGGCAACTGGATAGCCGCGACCAAACTCATCAGCAACGATCAGACTTAATAAAGGATACTTTAGTTCATTAGTATTGAAGGTAGAATCTATACAAATTACACTACAGTTTTTTTCCAAAACAGTATGTTGCTCTTCTGATTGTATCCCAAGAGCAAATGCGTCCAAGTTTAAATTATCTAAACAAGAAGGACCATACTGAGTACAAGAACCTCGAGGTTTGAAAATCAAAACTGGATCATAATTATTAGATTTAATTTTGATTTCTTCAACAACTGCGGAAACGGAAACAGAGTCCATTTTAGGTCTTGTATTAAAGGAACGCTGGTATGATCTAATTGTTTTGATATCAATGAAGACCTCTTTAGAAAGATCAAAGTCTCTATTATTTAGTTCCCCATAATCGCCTCTCAAAAAACTCTGTATTTTTTTAGCTGGTATACCCATTAACAATTGTTGCTTAATTATACTACGAGTACTTTGATTTAGACGGTAAAACTTAGAATTTTCAAATGTCACAGGGTGGTTATGATTAGGATTATAAGAGATGGTAACCAAATCTTCCTCTTCACACACATTAATTTTTGCTGGACAATGGAGGGAAGGTGCTATGCCTTTTTTGTTCCTACGGCATGTCTTTCTATTTTTCTTACGTGGAGAAAATAAACCAAACAAACATGAAAAGTAATGAAATGTTTTGTGTTTGTAAGACTTTGAACCAGTCCTTTTAATAAATGAAGAGAATGTGGATCTTTGTTCATTTTCTAACCATTTGTTGAAAGATAGCATTGAATCAAAACTGTAGCTCTTATTTGAACCATGTTCATAAAATAGGTGTTCATTTAACTCGTGAATAGTTTCAAATTTAGGATTACTACATTGCAAAGGGCAATAATGACTTTTAACAGATAAGTTAGTGTTATTAGAAACATTATCCTCTACAGTTAAAATTTGTTGGTTTTCATTACCACTAAGAACTCTCAGATTAGGTACTATACTGTCATTTTTTAATGAGATTCCCTGCATGAAGGATTTGCAAGTACGTTTATGTTGGCAAAATGTAACCTTACTCTTATACAATTTCAGACAATTAGAACATTTACGGGGATATTGTATTTTATTACCACACATAGGAACATGCCTGATATAAGTTCTTCTAGTTTTATAAAAAGTTCCACAATTACTACAAGTTTTTGGGAATATTTCTAACTCATCCTCTCCCCCACCTGTTTTTAAACACTCATTTGACTGATTCAAGGTTTTACATGATACAAATCTACAAACTGAATGTGGTAAAGTTTTGGGACGAAAAGGTTTAGACATAGCTTTAGACTTAGGAAAAGGTTTGGGAACAGAAAGTTCAGAGACAGATTTAGACAAGGTAAAAGGCTTAACAACAGTTTTAGACAAAGGAAAAGGTTTAGGAAGAGAAGGTTTAGAGACAGATTTAGACGAAGCAACAGGTTTGTGAAGAGAAAGTTTTATGACAGATATAGACGAAGCAAAAGGTTTGTGAAGAGAAGGTTTAGACGAAGGAAAAGGTTTGGGAAGAGAATGTTCAGACGAAGCAAAAGGTTTGGGAAGAGAAGATTTATAGAAAGTTTTAGACGAAGGAAAAGGTTTGGGAAGAGAAGGTTTAGAGACAGATTTAGACGAAGGAAAAGGTTTGGGAAGAGAAAGTTTAGAGACAGATTTAGACAAAGCAAAAGGTTTGGGAAGAGAAGATTTATAGATAATTTTAGACGAAGGAAAAGGTTTGGGAAGAGAAAGTTTAGAGACAGATTTAGACGAAGCAAAAGGTTTGGGAAGAGAAGATTTATAGAAAGTTTTAGAAGAAGGAAAAGGTTTGGGAAGAGAAGGTTTAGAGACAGATTTAGACGAAGTAAAAGGTTTGGGAAGAGAGAGTTTAGAGACAGATTTAGACAAAGCAAAAGGTTTGGGAAGAGAAGATTTATAGAAAGTTTTAGACGAAGGAAAAGGTTTGGGAAGAGAAGGTTTAGAGACAGATTTAGACGAAGGAAAAGGTTTGGGAAGAGAAGGTTTAGAGACAGATTTAGACGAAGCAAAAGGTTTGGGAAGAGAAGATTTATAGAAAGTTTTAGAAGAAGGAAAAGGTTTGGGAAGAGAAGGTTTAGAGACAGATTTAGACGAAGTAAAAGGTTTGGGAAGAGAAGATTTATAGAAAGTTTTAGACGAAGGAAAAGGTTTGGGAAGAGAAGGTTTAGAGACAGATTTAGACGAAGGAAAAGGTTTGGGAAGAGAAGGTTTAGAGACAGATTTAGACGAAGCAAAAGGTTTGGGAAGAGAAGATTTATAGAAAGTTTTAGAAGAAGGAAAAGGTTTGGGAAGAGAAGGTTTAGAGACAGATTTAGACGAAGTAAAAGGTTTGGGAAGAGAAGATTTATAGAAAGTTTTAGACGAAGGAAAAGGTTTGGGAAGAGAAGGTTTAGAGACAGATTTAGACGAAGTAAAAGGTTTGGGAAGAGAAAGTTTAGAGACAGATTTAGACAAAGTAAGAGGCTTAGGAACAGTTTTAGACGAAGGAAAAGGTTTGGGAAGAGAAGGTTCAGACGAAGCAAATGGTTTGTGAAGAGAAAAAGGCTTAGGTATAGAACAAGAAGTAAGCAAGGGGAAAGGTTTAGGTTTAGAAACAGAAGAAGGTTTGAGGAAAGACCTATTAACACAAACAGAATAAAGTTCGGAAGGTTTAGAAACAGAAACTAAGTTAGGTGGATCAGAAGGAGAGGAGGAAGGAAGAGGAGGAAAATCAGTGTCATAGGAGTTAGTAAGAGTAATAGGATTAGAGACCAAATAAGATTTTGGTTTAAGAAGAGCAATAGTAGAAACAGCAGAAGGAACAGTAAAAGGTTTAGAAACATAAAGAGGTTTGAGCAAAGACTTAGAAACACAATCAGAATAGAGATCAGAAAGGTTTGAAACAGAATATGAATTTTGCAGGTCAGAAGAGGAGGAGAAAGGTAGAGGAGGAAAGTCGACATCATAAGATAAAAGATTAGTAGAAGAGGTACAGGAAAGGGAAGATGAAAGATTACTCGCCTTGAAGGAAGACTCCTCATCATCTTCCATCAGATTCTTCAATTCTCGGACAAACATCTTGGCAAGGTGACAGTTCCCTCTGCGGTTCAGGTGTAAGCCATCACGTCCCCAGAGGCCCTCCCATGAACCAAAGGACTTTAAAAAATAGGTCCCTTGGGACTGACAAGAAGCCTCTAGTTCTGTGTTCACCAGTTGTGTTTTCTGGTTCAGATGGTACATGTAGGGGATCTGTGCATCAAGCGTAGATGGCGAGAAGTAGTTCAGGCCACGAGGTAGGACACCCGATATCAACACTTTGGCAGAAGGATGATGACTGGAGAGAACCTGAAACAGATCACAAAATTCCTCCCGAATTTCTGAAACGGAACTCGAGAGGTTATTAGTTCCAACATGAATCACGATCCAGTCATACTTACCTACCTTTCTCAACCTATTCTTCAGATCCCCTATCTTAGCTCCTGGAAAGGAACGTAGTTCATAATCATCCAATTCCTTAGTTAAATAATCGTTAAGATATTTAACCATGGAATCGCCGATTATTAGTACTTTCATTTTATTAGCACAGGATAGAAAACTATAAACTATGAATCAAATTTTACTTAGAATCAAAACAAGAACTAATTAACACAAACAAACCAAAAAATTGAAATCTATACAGATTTAATAATATTATACGAATCTATGCACGAATATTATCACGAATATAAGTAATGAAAACTATTACGAAAGAACCGCAAAGAGAAGAATCAGTGTCAAAAGCTTTGTCCAATGGTTGAACCAAAACTGAATCAAATCAAAACAAACACTTGGCGAGATTTGAATAAGATCTAGTTTTCTCGCCAAAGGATTTTATTTAAAAAAAAAACCATGCCAAATTGAGAACAAAACAAAGAAAACAAGATCTCACAGATAGAACCGACCAATGGGTATTAGGTTCATAGTAGAAGTAGTTGAAGTTATATTTTACTGTATTGTGTAAAATCGTATTCAAGGTGTTGTGTTTGCGTGTAGATTTCCTTTACTACTGTAATCTCTTGCTTGTGACAATCTTGTCTGCTTATGATTCCTATGATTCAGTAATTGCGTTTGTTTTGTGATTTTGTAAAATCAGATGATAATAGACCCATATCCCCCTAAATTCGGTAAAGAACAGTTGTAAAATACTGAAGATATTTGCATTAGTATTTGTCTAAGATTTATTTGAAAAAAAGTTGCTGCAGTATTCAAGTGCAAACAGAAAAATGAGTTTTCTTACCAAACTTTTCGGAGGTGGTGGAAAAAGTGGATCGAAAGCCCCTACTCCAGCTGAAGCCATTCAGAGACTTAGAGAAGTTGAAGAAATGTTAATTAAAAAACAAGAGTTCTTGGAGCGTAAAGTTGAAGCAGAATTGGCGATTGCAAAGAAGAATGGGACGAAAAACAAAAGAAGTATTTATCTTAACTTTTTACCCTATTTTAATTGTTTCACGATTTCCTCAGTATTTTAATTATTATTATTAAGTATCGTAAGGCCGTTGTATTGTGTAAAAAGTGTAGATTGTAAATATAGAGGTTTAATAGGGATCTGTTGGTAAATATTGGAGCACATCTTGTGGCCATAATGTTCAGGGAATACAGTGTGTAGCTCTGGTTTTGTTAATCAAAGGCTATTTTATGCTTCCTCTTTGTCTATATTTTAAAATGGTTTTTATATCTGGAATCTACAGTGAATTTTAAAGGTAAGTTAGGTAAAGGTTGAAAGGTTAGCTTCATGAATTCATTAGTTTACCTTAACCCTCTGACAAGCTCAAGTAGCCTGACAGGTACACGTTTCAATTAAAACTCCATCAAAAGTTAACTAACGTTGTCATTAATCTGAGTAGTTTTCGTATTTTAACAGCTTTTGTGTTGCTATAAAACTGGTTAGTGTATAAATCCTTAATGTGACTTGCTATAGATTAGTTAGGCATGAGAAGCCCATTGCTCCTGATCTTGTTACTTTTACATGTAGTACGCAATTTGTAACTCTTAAATACTTAATAGACTAAAATAATCCTTATCCACGACAGCATAATTAATAACCTTGAAAAAGTAGAGACCATTGTGATAAATAAACCGTTGAGACAAGTAAATGATGACAGTTTAAGTAAAATCAAAGAAACCATCAATATTGCCAATAGTTCTATATTAAGATTGGTACAATTCTGTAGAGTCCCCGCTAAATATCGCCAATATCCAAATCACTAAATATATCCAAATATCAGCAAATTTTTCTGACTTTTATTCATAAACTCAATAGTTATTGATCTAATTAAACATTTTAATTCAGGAGTTTGAAATTATTTATGAATATTTCTACTTTTTGTTGTCTAAAAGAACCGGGTGATATTTAGCGGGGGACTCTTAACGGAATTGAACCTTAAGATTATTAAGTTATGTAGGTATTTATGTATCTAATTTTGTTAACATGATTAAAACAATGTAAAATTAATCTGTTGATGGGTTATAGAAATTTAAAGAAAAAAAAAATTTTTTTACTACAATTAAATACTTTTTAAGACTGGCTTATCAAGCACATAGTGCTTCAACTCAATCCTTCTGTTTTGTGCTCGACAAATTGTTAAACATATTATGGCTGCTAGTTAATTAAATGTTAATAATGAATATGATCTTAAAATTTGGTGTTCTGAGTGTTGAAAATATCTAACCATGTCATATTGCCTATATAACCTATTTTTCTTCTAGTTGCCTTACAGGCCCTGAAACGTAAAAAGAGGTATGAGAAGCAATTAGGTCAGATTGATGGGACTTTAACTACTATTGAATATCAAAGAGAAGCCTTAGAAAATGCTAATACAAATACCGAAGTCCTTAAAATCATGGGATTAGCTGCTAAAGCTCTTAAGAATGCACATGAAATGTAAGTATCAATTCTATTTTTTATATTTGTTTAGATGATAATTTTTGATTACTTTTCAGCACTTTTTCCAGTACTTACGTATTATCCCGTCGACCGTTCAGCGGCCGTCTAATTCAGCGGCACAGTAATAGTAAACTCAATGGGATTTGATAACGTTTCGAATTCAGCGTCACGGTCGACGGGATAATACGTAAGTACCCTTTTTCCTGTTATCCATCCTGTTAAAAAGCACCAATTTATTAAGATGTCAATAATTTAAACAATACTAATCAACTGGCTAACTTATTACTTAAAATGGTGATACAATTATCAAAATTTTGGCAGTAGTAGTTGAATATTTGGTGGTCAAAATATTGTGGTGACTTTTTGACAGGATGAATAACTAACTGTACAAGTTCCTTTTTACTCTTTGAGTATTTTGGGTTGTATACTATATCATTCTGACAAAAGTAGTAGGTAACACCATTTATTTCTTCCCTGCTTTTTGGATAGTTTTTAATTTTTTTTACTTCAATGTTTCTTAATGTTGAATTAGGATTAAATAATGCCATTAATTTTAACTGAGAGTATTTTTTATTCCTAGATTTACATTTAGGTGGCCTAGATTTAAAATTGCACATTTCTTAAAGAAAGTCGCATAAGTTGCAGAAAGCTTGTTAATGTTTGGTAGACATCATCATATGTTGCATGAAAGAAGAATATTTGCTATTTAAGCGTGAATGCGTGTTCATCTTCATTATACCAGTTTCATCCATGTAATCTAGTTCTCTACAGATACCTAATGATTGTAATTACTGCTGAAATAATTGATTGCCAAATTGTTGGTAGACCCTATTTATGTAATCAAGACACCACCGGTGAGGAATAAAATGATGAGCTTGTTTTTTTTTAAATAAAATGTTAGATGATTTGAAAATACCCTTGAGTTGACTTAACCTTTTCTTACATTATATTTCTACAGGGGTGAAGAAAACTTATGTACTCTCAACCTTTCCCCCAATCCAAATGAAAACTTCTCAAAAACTTAACAATACCTGTACTTAGCAACATAATTTCTTTCATAGTCACACACATAGTTTCTAAAAACTAGGATTGGTAAGTTTTGCCAAAGGTTGAAAAAAAACTGGTAATGACCAGTTAAACTGTCGTAATGTCTTTGCAAAAAAGGCAAAGACTGTTTTTTTGACACATAAATGAATAATTTCTTCATTTTACCTGTTTTAGATTCAAAATAGCATTGACATGGCTTCTTAATATCCCCATTTTTCGTGAAAATATTCAAATTGTTAGTCTAAAATCCCTTCTGCAATAGGTAGTAGTACTGCATTAAAATTACAGAATTAGTAAGTTTTTGACAGAGAGTGAAAAATTTGTTAAAAGCTTACTCTTTACTTCAATTTTCTTTTTCCTAACTTAGTTGCATTAAAAAACAGGATTGAGATAAGTTTTTGCCTAGGTAAAACCTAGGGGTTAAACAAGTAGAGTATGATAAAAGTATAAGGATAGTCTATTTCTACAAAAAAGAAAAGAAAGAGTTTTTTAATGAATGATTTAACTTTTCAGTTCTATTATGTGTATTAAATTAAGAATCACGGGGTAGGACTTATAGGCATTGAGAAGATCCCATAATATCTTCAAATAAAAATTTCCACTTAGTTACTAATTAAATCCTAAATTTCACCTATAAAATCAATAAATTAAACTAAGTCTGAATTAATACTTCAATAGATTATGGAATGAAGAATCTAGAGAAATTACACATTAAAAATAAGTTGGTTAACCCATCAATTTGCATAATGCTAACAACTCAAATTAAAGTGAATCTAATAATTCTTATTTTAATTAAATTATCATATTGTGAGAAATATTTAAGTTAGTTTATTTCAATGCTTAATTTCAGTGACTGGGTGTGTAATAGTAAAATAATTTCAAAGGTAGGCAATATACATATATGTGCAGGTTTATGTAATACACTTACAAGGGAACTTGCTTTGCTTGAATTATTTTTAAATATTGATTGTTCCAAAGGAATCTCATTTTTGGATACAAGAAAAAAATAAAGTAATAATAGAATGAAAACTTTGACATAAGTATTTTTATTCGAAAAACATTATTCAAGGAAAAGGTTTTAATATTGATATATTTTACTTTTTAGAATATTAGGTACCCAATTTTATGATTTATTAGCAAAATTACTTAATATTTTTTGCTTTTAATATTATAAAAGTAATACACTCATTGTTTACAGACACATGACAAAAATAACATTTAATGAAGGTATACAGGGAAAAGATAGTTTACAATATACTGTTATTCTGTATGTAGAATTTAAGTACAATAAAATGAAGTTTCCCAAATTTGATTTTTAAAAAATTATAAGATTTTCAACATGTGTCTGGCTTTAAAGATTTAACTTATGAATTTGTGTGACAATTTATCATTGGGGGTGATTTCTGGTATATAATGCATTTAATGCAAACTTTCATTGTTGTAATCAAAAACATTTTTTTATAGTCTTGGATGAATCTTTGTTTTGAATTGTTATTTTAGTTTTTTGAGAAAATGTCAGAGCAAGAATAGATGGTCATGATAAATTATAATTTGAAATGTTTGCTTCTAGTGTATTTATGGGTGCAAATATTAAAGTCAAGTAGGATCATTGCTTAAGATGCCTCATGTGCTATCTAATTTTTTGCTACTTGGCAGTTCCTATTTCAGATGGCATAATTGGCACCATGTTATGTTGCCTTAAAAATCGTAACATCATTATATATTTGTTAGGCAACCAAACATGTTGCCAAATAAGTGCCAATTATACCTTGACACTTTCTGAAATAGAAATGGTCAAGCAGCAAAAAGATGGCACTTGTAGCATTTTAAGTTACAATATTGAGCTTTATTGTGCTAGTTATGAAGCTGAGTACTTTTAAGTTGAAAAATGCTTGAATAGAGAGAGTATGTTACCAAGATGTTTATATTTGAAGGGATGTGGATCAAGTGCATGACCTGATGGACGAAGTACAAGAACAGCAAGAAATAGCTAATGAAATATCGGATGCCATATCTAATCCCGTTGGATTTGATAGAGACTTTGATGAGGTAATAATTAAGTTTCAGTATTGTAATTTTTTTTATTATTTTATTAAACTGTAAATAATAAAAAAAAGAACACAATTACAAGAGTTCACATAGTCACCTGGGATCTCTTGGTCCATGTAGGTGACCGTAAATATGTGTAACAAAATTTAACCAGTAAACTTAAATATATATGAAATGAATAAAGTGGCAAACAGGGTGCCAATAAATAATATTTTTGCCATAATGGTGAGTGAGTGCAGAACAATACAAAAACACATTAAACAGAACAGAAGAAAACATCAATATTTTCAATAGTAAACAGATATTCCTTTAATTGTTTTTTTTAATAAATGTTTGGAAGGGCTATTTTGAATATGTATTGGTAATTTATTGAAACACTTAGGGGCTATGTAAAAAAATTTTTTACAGAATATTGACTTTTTTAACTATTAAATTCTTACTACCATTAGATTCAAAAGAAACTAATATAGTTAAGATATGAATTACAAATGACTTTAAAGCTTAAAAACAAATAGTTTAAAAGTGATGATAGCTTATTAACTTAAATCAGAAGTTCTCTCAACTGGGGATTCACAGGACATGTCTAGGAGGTTGTAAAGTGCAGGGAATTTGAAACAAATAATTTGGATTACCAATGTAACTGTTGTGACTTTACAAAATCAATAGTTTCATTAGTTATACACATGATTGTTAGATGTAAAAGAAACAGGAAAAAAATAAATAAATAAAAAATCATCCAAAAAAGGAGGTGGTCAAAATATTAAACCTAAAAAGGGGATCGCTGAGTCTAAAAGGTTAAGAACCCTTGCTTTAAATGTTTTTAATCTTAATCATTCCATGTTATCTCTATCATTCTATTTGTATTATAGAGTTAATACATTGTTTTGAATTTTATTCAACCACCAGCTGATATTAAAACTTTACCCTTTTAAACTTAAACTTTACCCTTTAAAATTTTTATTTGACTATTTTCCCAATTATGTGTATGATTGTTTCCACCATTTCTAAGTGACACACGGTCTAACATTTAGTAAAATGTTTCAAATTTCTTAGTGTTTCAAAGATAAACAAAAAAAAATTTAAATGGTTAATCATTTTGCTTCTAATTCACTAACGAAAATGTAATTGCTCTACCCTCATAATACACAACTAAAGTGTTTTGAGATGATACATCATTCTAATTATCCAAGAAACTTTTACTATGGCTTGTGAGATTTCTTAGTTTTCAAAAATATTTTCATAACTTTATTTTGCAACTAATGTCTTGAGTTTCATTAGATATTTTTAAGTAGGGTTCATTTAACTCTTTTCAAATTTTTTAAATCTTATTTTTGAAAATAAGATAAAACATATTAGTCTCAAAACAATTATGTAACTTTTTGAATGACTGAATACTGTTAAGAAATGAATAAAACTCTGACTTTCTAAAAAGCTGCCATGAAATGTATCAATTGTTTTTATAGACATTCCTAACTATTCATTAATTGAATTTAATTAATTTGTCACTCTTTATTGTTTAAGGCTCTAATAAAGTTTTGAATCAATATAAATCCAATCTTTTCCAAGAAATTTTTTTTGCTCGTGATACAATAGTTTAAAAAAAAACATGTGCTAGATGCTAGAAAAAGAAAACATCATAGCTAGTCATTATCCCTTTGCCACTGCTATTACAAGCAAACTTTAAATTTTCTTTACAAGATGGTTGGTTTTCTGTGTTTTGAAAAATAAAATGAGTTTTGACTTGCTTTCCTCTATAGGATGAATTGGCCAAGGAGTTAGAAGAATTAGAACAAGAAGAATTGGATGAGCAACTTCTTAATGTGGGCCCAACTGCAACCGAATTACCAAGTGTTCCAACAGCTGAGCCAAGTCGTCCTAGTAAGTTTTAAAAATTATAGATTGATGTATGCCAAAATTTCTGTAGAAATGTTGTTACACTTGCTTATTAATTCATATATTCAAATTTTTCCTATGAGACCTTTCAGTTTAGAATATGAAAACATTTAATAGGCTTGAATATTGTTTAGTTTTTGTAAATTTGCCTAAAAAAGACTTAAACCAACATTGCAAACGAATTTTTTTTTAGTTTACTTGTGAAGGGTTGCTGTACTTTTAATCAGGGTTGGAAAAAAACATGTTTTTTTCTAAAAAAAACAAAAAACGTGTTTTTTTTGTTTTAAACGTGTTTTTTTTGTTTAAAACGTTTTATTTGTTTTTTTTTACCCTCGACACAGATATTCCAAAAAAAAAAAACATGATTTAAAAAAAATTAAATTAAGTTTTTAAAATTGAATATGGATTAACAAAGCTACCCCTGACATCAGATGGCATCTTGAGCTTTTTAGCACCTGTTTCTAGGAGCTTGGCCGAAGTAAAATGATTGTTTTGGAAATATGTTACTATGTCAACAACTTCAGCTTTAACATTAGAAATGTCAATATATTTTGCTAAAAGGTTTAAAGATACGAGCTGAACATTTATAAGTTATTAGTATATGCATATTCATTTCAGTCCTTTTCAGTTCATTGCATATTTTGATGACATTAGCAGCATTGATCGTTTAAAATATTAAAATAAAACATAAAAAACAGGTCAATTATAAATAAATATGATTTTCAATCAAGTTTATTTGTATTTTTTATTAAATAACTTTCTAGAAAAAAATCAAATAAAGTCAATCAAATAAAAATCCAAAATCAGTTGAAAGTAAATACTAAGTTTTATATACTAATGCCATCTGTTCATAGAAAAAGAATTATTAAAAAAGTACATGTGTTTTAAACAATGTTTTTTTTGCTTTGTTTTAAACGTGTTTAAAACGAGTGTTTTAAACAAAGTGTTTTAAACGTAACAACCCTGCTTTTAATTAATGTGTATTATAAAAACATCTCAAATTTTTCCTAGCTCCTGCTAAGCATGTTGAAGAGGATGATGATGATATGAAAGAATTGGCAGCATGGGCTTCCTAATTCCCTTTTTGTAAGTATAGATTTGAAATCTTTCTTTTAAAGGTAGATAATAATACACACTACATTATTCTTGTACACTTTAATTGTATCAAATTAGCAGGTTTACATTTTAGGCCACTCAATGTTCAGAAATCAGGGTTTATCATATTATCTTTCCTATACATAATTTATTTGTATTTTATTCATTAAACACTACTTATCTTGATAACTTGATGGCATGACACTGAATATTTTTGATAGTTTTTAGTTGTGTCTCATATTAACTGTGTTAACCATGAGTGAAAGTTTTCCTTACAATGATGGAAATCAATCCAATTGATTTGCAAGATTGAACCCCCCCCAGAAAAATCAAGAAGAAATAAGAACAGTATTTGTATATGCTGAAGTTTAATCCAGTTCTTTCCATACAAATTTTATAACTTTCTACCCCATGTGTTAACCTTTGTTATTAAATTGCATATTGGCACAAAAAAATCCATTTTGTAAAACTGTTTGTATGATGGATGCCATACAAAAAAAAAAAAAAAAAGAATTAATTTCCTTAATGGGATCCAATAATATTTGAATACCTTTTTTAATAATAAGAAGTATATTTATCTTATTTTCCTGTACTTCCTCCATCCTAGATCACTTAAGATTGTAATTAACTTCATGAAAAAATTAATTTATTTTTTAAGCAAATTTAGTAACATTACAACACCTATCGGTAGTTACAATAACCTTAATGTTAATACACATTTTTCTTTAGACAACCCTCAGACTCCCACTACACACTGATTGCTTCTGTTTTAAATGAAACCTTACAATTCCTTGATATTTCTTCTCATGCAGTCAAACCTGAATAGTTGGAATTCAGCAATAAGTGGCACAAAAGTGTGAGTGGAGTCCCTATTCCTGTTTAAATGTGATTGAAAATATCTTCCTTAAGTCTAAAATTAACACTTTTAGGGAGATTTTGACCTTAAGATATGTATTTTGGAATAAATAAGATTATGCAGTGATAAAAACATTTCACTAAATGACCCATTAGTAAAAGATATAACATTATTTTGCATATCTGTTAGGTGTACAGATTTAAGTAATGGTTGGATTGAAGGTTTTTTATGCATATAAGAAGATTTGAGGGGAGGGCAATGTGAGATTACTTAGATAAGTGGCACGAAATAAAATCCCTGTTTAAGTGGAATTACCCTTGATACAATGAATAAAATAACCCGAAATTTGTCCAAGTGGAATACCTGGATAAATGGAACGAAAAAAAAAACAGTAGTCCCAAGCAATTCTACTTATCTAGGTTTGACTGTATATCATAAATTATATTCCTTTATTAATCTATCATTGTCATACCCTATCTAAGCATGGTATAATTCTACTTTATTTCTAAGTAAAGTAGAATTCTTTATGCATATGCAAACATCACATACTCAGTGCCCAAGATGACAGTTAATTAAATTAGGTATTGATGACAGGTCTACTTCACTCACACAGAATAACTTGTCTGCCAACACTAAAATTTCAATGCATCTTGCAGTGAAACAGCTGCAGTCATTTTATTATTTAATAATGTTTTTTGAACACCTTACTAAATCCTTGTTAAAACAAACAAAAACTTTATCCTAGTCTGAGTCGAGAGTTTTACAGCCACCAGTGGTGCCCGAGGCCACTTGTGGTCAATTAGCTCACAAAAGGAAGGCCCTCCCCACACTGGACTGTGGAGGAAACACCCAAACCACACAGAGCTCTCTTCTTTCCATTGTGTACTACTGCTATCTACCCTTTGCACACAAATTTTTGCCCCATAAAATTCTTTTAACTCTGCCCTAATTCTAACAAGAAAACGTTCTCAGGCTAAACACACAAAAACGGATGAAAATTTTACAGGCATAAGATGACTCAAAACACTTACTGTAAAAAAATTAGCTGCGGAATTTGATTAGGAGAGGAGTAAATTAATATTGAAAATTGCGTTCCGAGTTGCCGAATCCATTTGGTTAGCACCACTTGGCGTGCTTTTGATGAACCTTTTTTGATTGGCTGAATTAAACTGCTTCAGAGGAAACGCGGCTAGTTCATTCATTTATTTCTCAACTAACAGGGTTGCATTTGGCATTAAAAATGAGGATTTTTAAAGCTTTTTTACTGTTCCACAGCCAATTTTTTCACAGTGAGTACTTTGAGTCATCTACTAACCCCTGTAAAGTTTTTGTCAATTTCTGCGAGTTAAGCCTGGGAATGTTTCATTGTAAGTAGAGTCTTTAATGGACTTAGTTTTCTTTATTGTAATTGAAGAAGTACTTTATAATGTTTTATATTAGTGTGAATTAAATTTTATTTCACATTTCAGGCTTGACTTGTATCACCTATAGCAGCAGCTTTGTTTTGTAAAAAGGTTGGGAGGCGTAGGCAACTTCTACTTTTCTTTTCCCTCCTTGACTATGCTTCTCACTTGGAAGTTGTTCTATTGCTTGGTAACATAGCTGCTGCCTTGAACACTTTGCAAGAGAAGAAATTTGAATATATTTTACAATATTGAATTATCTGTATGCTGCCTCTTGCTCCAATGTTTGAGAAAATTCCTGTATCATATGCCCTTAATAATGTAATTCTTTGTACATGTTTCCCTATGATATTATTCTAGTAGAATAAAAAGCAAATACGAGATAAGTTTATATTTTCTGGTGATGTTATAACATCCTCATCCGTTCTTAAGAACAGACTTAATTTCTAGATGCTGTGTGTAATTGTAAAGATTTTAAAGTTGTAAATTATTTTTCCATGTTTTAATTTGGTTGATTGTTGATAGCAAATTTTGCTTCACTCTGATCTTAAATGAACTTTTAGTGCATAGTATTTGAAACTGTATGAAGTTTAAATAAAGTTTTTCAAAAAAAAAAAGATCTGCCAAATTTATGGTAATGTTAAAACTTAAAAACAACCATGAGAATTTAATTATAAACAAGAGTTATTCTTTTAGTTAATTTGAAAACCCCAGATAGTCCAACCACCACGAGAAAAAGAAAACTTGGAAAAGGTCAAATCTAAATGATAGTCGCACAGAACTTTGACTTGTTTTCCCCTGAAAATGGGGGACATTCACTTTTGGATCTTAACAACCACGTTTACCCATGGGTGGTTCTACCCCACCTTTTCATATTGAGAAAGAAACACTACCTCCAAATATTAGGAACATTATAATGATTTAAGTTTTTATGGTATGTGCTTAGCAATAAATATTGATTTGATTAATTTCTAGAAAAAATGAAATTGGTTTTAATAAAGGAATAATCATTTTGCAATCTGGAAGTGTTGAGGTTTCCAAATTTAAGTTCTACACTTTTATAATTTTCAGAATATTTACTTGCTTTCACTTTCAGAACTGAGAAACAAAATGACTGCTCTAAAATGAAAAAGAAAATACAAGCTGATGCTTACATAAAATGACCCCTGAATTTGAATATACCTCCATCACCCTCAGGTTTTCAGGATTGCCTCTTCCCCTCTTTTAAATTTTCAGATGGTTTTAAGAATTTAACTTACAGGGTCAAAAACATTATTTTAGCCTGTAAATTACTTCTGAGGGGCCTGAAAGGTTTTAAAACATGAAAATTTGTAGTAAAGGAATAAATTTCATTATTTAAACCTTTCTAGCTCCTCAGAAGTAATTTACAGGCTAAAATAATGCTTTTTGACCCTGTAAATCTAATTCATAAAACCATCTGAAAATGTAAAAAATGGAGGGGTGTATTCTCTAATTTTAAACAGAATTGGTCCCATGCTCAGTTTAAATCATTCTATTAAGCAAACTTATGAGTAATAAAACAAACCAGATAAAAAAGCAATGTGTTTAAATGTTAGGTTTAAGTTTTCACTAAAATTTTGCTGAAATTATTTATTCAAATTTTAATTTTTTAGAACACAAGTTTGCTTGGCCTGCCTATCAATAATTCCTATGAACTTTTTTTAAAATTATGATTGATGCACAGAAATAAGCTCACAAATTTAATTACACAGAAAAACTGGTCATCTTAGGACATAGAGAAAGTTGGATTATTGTTTTATGATGCATGGAAAGGATCAAGTAAGATAATACTGTGCCAAGCTAAAGACCTAAAAAAACCATCATTTCTAACTTTACTTATGAAGTTCAAAAATTTGAATAGCTTTTCCATAACTATTTCACTCTATTAACAATTCATCTCTATCTTTTATAAGTACACTATCTTTAAAGGTACGAGGAAAGAGATAATGTAATAATTTTGTTTTTTACTTAGCTGAAAATAAAAATCTCACACCTAACTGATCTTTTCTTAAGACAGTCTTCTACGACTTACTTTTGAAAATGTGTAATGGTATGTGTAAAATATGAATTTATCTTCTCATGATATAAATAAAATTTCAATGAAGAACTCAAACATTCATTGTACAATATTTGTTTAATTAGGAAGATTTTATTATACAAAAAAAGTTTTCTAATCACAGAAAGCTTTTAAAGTTATACTGCACTTAAATATATTTAAAACTAAAAATAATAATTATAATTTAGATACCTTCAAAAGGTAACTTGCTTGCAAGTAGTTTTTTAGACTGCTGTATTAGCAGGCACACTGTCATAATGCTTAGGGCACTTGCGAAACAGCTTACTTCACACACATATTGAACTATTTAATGATATTCACTACTTTGAATCACTATAAGTTACAGTAATACAATTTCTCTTCATACATTTTTAAAAGAACAAAGTGCATTACACCATATCAACAGAATTGTGAATACCTTACATATTAGCTACAAATTTCAGGTTGTTTATAACAATTTTACTAATTTTTAATTATGAAAGAAAGCTCAATAGTATATTTAAGATCAGAAAAATCAAATTGCAGAATTATCAACTGAAATGTACCTAGGAAAATCGAATTTGCCAATACAGTCCAACCACACTACAGTGAACACCTCGGTTATAAGGGACCTTTTCACCAGTCCTGATTGTATAAACGTTTTAGTATCAGTTATTATTCTAAACCTCAGGTAAAGAGTGAACATTTGAAGGTTGAGTATTTATTTGGTACCATGATGGTTCACTGTAAGGGGATTTGACTGTATAAGATTTAAAGTTATATTTGATAAGATCTATCAACTTATTTATTAAGTTTTAGAAGCATCCAATCTTGCATTCAAAATGTCACTAATTAAACTGTGCTTTCTAGATTCAATCAGATCAGAATTTCGATTGGATAAATTTAAGGCTAGGTTTAATTTAATTTAAATTTAAGGCTATTGGAAAGTAATGAACTAAAAGAGAAGGATCCTTTGATTGGGCTTCCTTAACTTGGATTAAATTATTGAATAGCTTAAATTTCTGCTCTAGGCTTTAGAGAAGTATTTCACATATTGAAAAATCTGAATGCTGAAGAAGGAAAACTACTTATAAAACTTTAAATTACCAATTAATTTGCACTGATGGAAATGGAAAATACCAGCTTTTCTTTTAGAATTAATTAGATTAGCTAACCATTTACAAAACAGCACAAAATGTTTGCTTAACATTCTCAAGCAAATATTTAAGGGAAGGTGAATAAATTTTGCGTTTTAAAATGTTAAATCAAACCATGATTGCCGATTAGTGTAAAAATTTTAGCCTTTACAATCAATGCTTATTAAAGGTTAGTAATAATTATTCTGCAGATAATCAACTGACTGTAACACAAGAATCACCACCACTCTGATAACTAGTTCTAAAAACATTTTCCAGCATGCATAGATACTACAGTAAAGCAATTACTGCATCCAAGTAAACTAAATACTTTAAATTAAAAATCTTTGGTGCAGCATATATGCCAGATAATTCATCAAATTATTTTGAGATTTAAAAATTTCATATATATATATAAAGGTTAAAATACTGAGGTAATGTAAAACCAGTCATGAATACAACTGAATTACTATCAAGCATTGAAAGCTTGCAAGGATGAGTAACATGGTTTTATATAAATTTGAATTAATTAATTACATTTACATTAGATAATTTCATCATTCATGATTCTAGGATACATACCACTGAGGAACTTGATTTACTCACTTCACAATTCAGCTGACCCATAGTACCCCTAAGATTTTTAAAGCATGTTAAAATTCAGAATCAAACCTTAGAAAATCAAAAGAATTGATTCGTACTTATTAAATGCACAATGAAACATTAGATTTTATATAATTTAAGCAGTAAAATAAACAAAAATAAAAATTAAGGAATTAACGTCAACGAAAACTACAGTACAACCGAACCTCATAACAATTTAAACTTACGTTTCTAGTCCAAATAAATATTGGGAAATGGTTACCATGTACAGTATTTCTACGAAAATGGGTCACACTAAATGCAAAACATTGACAATATCTTCAGGTTTGAAAAGGATGCAGAAAGATATACAAGTTTTTATGTACAGACACACAAGAATTGTGTATATAATTTAGAGATCACAGTAAATGATGTCCTCTCATTATAATTGAGACAAAAGCTTTTCCTTTGAGGTGTGCTTGATAATACAGAAGTACCCAATCTTGTAAGGCATATTTAGTCCAATTTTAATTAATTACTTTTAAATCATTTAAAAATATTCTCGACTCGAGAGATCAAGCCCAGCAGTACAAATATCATTACACAATGTATATCAGAGAAATTCGTATAATCTGTACACCACTAAATCGGGATTGCTGATTGAACAGGCACAATGAATAATATTTACACCGAATGACCTATAGTTAATAATAAATGAAGTAATTTACCAAATGAGCAAGATTTTTTTTTTACCTAAGTTGCACATGAAATCCAGTTTGGGTTAAAAATAGTGGATGAAGCCTAGTAGTTTAATACCAATTCTCATAGCATGTTTAGACGAGTGGAGAATTAGGCTACTTTCTCAGTAGGGGTTTTGTCATTATTCCTAAGCTCATCTTTTTTCAAAGTTTTAGAATCTACTATAAGAGTACCTTGCGCGTCAGTCTTGAGGCACTTTTCACACTTTTCGTTCTGAGATTTGGTGTCCTTGCCGCACTCCTTGCACTTTTTGGTGTTCTCGTCCTCTGCCGGCTCCTTGGGGGATTTCTTGTCCTTGTGGTTTACGGTGTCCGACTCGGACACTTTGAGCTTCTTTGACGGACTGGACCTTCCGTCTGCCGAGCGCTTGGCTGCCCCGCTGTGCACCAGGTAGACATGGTTCTCGAAGAGTCTGTAGAGGTTGAATGTGGCCGAGCACACAGTACATTTGTAGGAGAGGTGAGCGGGCTTCAGCGTGACTTTGTGGATCTGGTTCATGTGCCCGACCAGCTTGCTGGCAAACACCCTCCCGCAAATGGTGCAACAGCCGGCATCCTTTCCCTTGTTGGCGAGTTCCTGCATGTTCGACGTGACAAGACCGTGGGCACCGAGAAGATGTCTCTCGAGACCCTGGTCCGTGAAGAAGCGCCACTGGCACTTCTGGCAGTTGAGGGGCGGCCGGCTGACCAGCATCTTGGGATGGATCTTTACCTTGTGGATGAGCTGCATGTGGGTGCGCAACTGTTCGAGATCCTTGATGTAGCCGTCGCAGATTTCGCACACCACCAGGCTGTTGGACTGCATCGAGGTGCTGCCGGAAGCCGAGGATTGCTTTGCCAGTGGGACCGGGTAGGGCCCTTGGAGCTTCGGCAAGGGGGTGATGGTCACGCTCGGCATGTTCTTGTTGGATGCGTTCTGCGGGCGCGCGCCGCTTCCAAACATGGAGTTGAAATACTGCGCATTGTGTGATGATTTCTTGTCCTGGCCAGAGGATAGTGAGAATTGCGATGGGCTAGTGACTAAGTGATTGTTTCCGATCATGGTGGACATCATATGCCCTGGGCCCACTGGGAAATACCGGTTAGGAGGGGGCATATGAAGAGAGGACATGCTTGGGCGCAGCCCGACAGAGCTTGAATGGGCAGGTCTGAGGTTCAAGTTTGGCATATGCATTGGAGGTATAATTTGATTCTGCATACTCAAGGCATCAGATAAGGGTGTGTTGGAGCTGGCTCTGAACGAGGGTATCTGATTTGGAGCCATGACTGCATTCGAAGAGAACTGGTTCATGTGCAATGAATCTGAAAGATCCTTCTTGGGTCTTCCACGTCCCCGCTGCATCGATCCCAAACTCTTCTCGTAAGCTTTCACTACTGCCACAGTGATTGGTTTTGGAGTCAGAGCTGGAAACTCAAAGTCTTTAGGAGGAGCCAGATTAATACCGGGATCAAAGTACCTCTGACACTTAGGTAGGTGATTGTTCAACTTAACTTTGGAAGTGCTTTCAAATGTGCAGTAGGGACATTCCAAAAGAGTAATGGGGGGTTGAACCCGGCCGATTTTCTGATGCTTGCTCTCCATATGATCCAGCATTGTTCTAGGATCTCTATGAATAAAGCTGCAGAAACTGCACTCATACTCCTTACGAGCAGTGATATGGGGCACAATTAAATGTCCTTCCATAACGATTGCAGATTCAGTAGTGAAGCCACATATTTTACAAGTTTGAAAGTCAAAGGAGTACGAGTTGTTTGCTTTCTTAGCCTCAGTGTAACATTTTTCGTGCATAGCTAAATCTTCTTCGAGCTCTGGAGTCTTACCTCCCCTCTTCATTTGCCTTTTTTTGATTCGAGCCATGTCTCTGTGGAACCATTCATTAGCTCTACTGAGCCCAATCCCTATGAGGATTTCCCCAGCAGCACAGTGAAAGAAGTCTTTGACTTCAGACTTGGAATCTTTGTCTTTATTTGGAAAAGTATCTGGCTCTTTCAAAAGGTATGGAGCCACTAGGGATGGACTCTCAACTAAAGCTTCAGTTGAACGTAGAGTAAAATCTCCTTTCACCGATATATACTTTCCGATAGTCACCAAACCAGTAAAGACGTCGGGAAAGCCAGTCTCTTCATTAGATAGCTCGGCAAATACAAAATTATCCGGGGACTCTTTGGGTGTCTTGTCTTTAGAAACTGAGTCATCAAGACCTTTATTTTCTTTGTTGCTTGAGGCATTTGAGTGAGGCGTATCTGTTACAAGATTTGATGCTGAGGTATTCGAAGGTAAGCTGTCACTCTTTTCCACATCGGTAGCAGAAGTTGGTTCCAGTTCAGAGCCAAGTGACTTAATATGCTCATTAAGTTTTTCAAGAGGATCAATATGTGAACCTTTGCTGTCAGAAAAATCTACTACACTGCTTTGACTGTTGTCAGATTCGGATTTGTTCTTAGATTGTTCATCGGTGTTTGAGTTTAAATTAAGAGAATGATCTTTAGAAGGAGATTTAGGTTCTTCATCAATATCCATGCTAACTGAATCATCTATACTTATACTTTTGCCGACATTTACATCATTCGAACTAATAATTGAACCCCCAGACAAGTGATTTCTTAATGACTTGACAGTTTCATCTACTTCCATTAAATTATCACTCTTACTATCAGTCTTAGAATTATGACTGCCTAATTCAGGAGTATCTTTGTCAGCTGTATCTTTTGATGCAACTTCTGGAGTCTCACTCACTGCTTCAGAAACATTTTCAACTGGAATCGGTGGGGATTCAGGTTTTTCTGATATAGGTTCAGTTGTTAATTCATTACAATTACTTAGCTCACTTTTCTCAGTAGCTATGTCACTGTTGTCTTCATCATGCTGTTTTTCGTCTTTGTTATGTACTCCATTTTCCTTAGTTTTACTTTCTGAATCATTGACAGAAGATACATCAGTGTCAGATAAAGGTTCTTTAGTCTCCGATTGCTCAGTAGTGACTTCCTCCTTTGAACAGTTAGATTCCGTTTTATTTTCAAGCTCACCAGCATCATTTCTAGATTCCAACTCAGCGCTTTCAGAACTAGATAACTTGGAATCATCACTATTGCTTTGAACTTTATTTTTCAAGTCCATCACATCTTTCCCTCCAACTGAAGGAGCATTTGCCTCCTTTGCTTCGGAAAGGCATTCACTGGTTGTGTCTCCATTACTAACAGATTCCATTTTTAAAAATGGACAAAATAGATACTATTATCTTATTTGCTTCTTACTTTTGCAAAGCCATTTAGTTGTACTAGTAAAACTGATGTGGACATGTCACAACACTAAATTAGATGCCTCTATTCCTGGTTTAACACTGAAAAACCCAAGACCTGCAAATAAAACAAAGTGAATATAAGTAAAAACTTATATTTGAAATACATTTCTACATAAAAAATGTAAGGGTTTGAAATAAAAATATGATTAAGAAATTATCTTTATTTTACAGAAAAATTGATGTAAAACTATTAATTGCCTCCAGAACTCATATATTTACCTTAAGTATTTGATGTGAGAAGTTAAATAAAAGGTTAATTAAAGATAATTAATGCAATAAAACTTTTTAGACTACAATAGAACCTTTATATGACTTCCTCTGAAACCAAAAACATAAGGTTATTTTAATGAATGAAATTATTACAATGACAAAACAATTGGCACATTTATTACAGGTAGTTTTGCTAAATTGGGGGAGGGTAATTATAAAGAGGTTCTACTGTAGTTACAACTTACTAAAAAAAACTGAAAAAAACCTGAAAATATGGGAGTGTGGTCAGGAATGCACAACACTACCAGATTCTAAAAAAATACATCTTAGTTTTATTTTTTTTTAGTTATGGGGAACATTGATCCTAAAAATTATTTAGTACAATTTCATTATCCATCCCATTAAAAATAGTCTAAATATTTTGAATGCCAAATACTTAATTATCAAATTTTTATTGTTTTATTAATTACAGGGAATGGCAAAAAGAAAGTGAAAAGTCTGAAAACAGTGTGAACATTTGATAAATAATAATTATTAGTTTGCTTTAGCTTTATATTAAAAAGGGGACTTAGTCAAAATATTTACTTCAGAAAGACGCTGGTACTTTTGTACTTAATTGCGCTTAGAACTGATGCACTTCTTTTCTAATTGGACCAGGAGCATAGACACTAAAACTACCCCATATCCCCCTCTGAAATTTTTTTCTGGCTACACCACTGAATTGGACCTAATTTTGCATTTTCTTCCTGAGTTCCAAGAGTTTTATAAAACCTGGAATTCCAGGATTCATATTGCTAAAAAACATATTTCTTGGACTAACCCAGGAAAAGTAGAATCCCTGCTAACAGCATTAACTCAGCAGGGGTCATTCCAGACTTTTGTGAATGGTTGAACATTAATATAAAAAGTCAATTTTAGGTTTTAGATCGAAAATACCTAATTAATTCAATACATAGCTGTTTACTTATTACAATATGGTTTTATTAAGGATATATTAAGCAGGGTTTGAAAATATCACATATTTTAAAAATATCAGGTATTTTTCATACATATTGAATAGATATCAAGTTTTTGATATTTATCCGATTTCCTCAGATTTAAACAAATACTGTTTTATACTAGATAGAATACTAGTCTAAACCAAAATAATATACTACATAAGAGTATTTTTAATTAAATGTACTATTTGTTAATAATTACGAGAAAATATCAATGTACCAAGAACTTAATGCAGTACAGTATAATTTTATCTCGGCTTCATTGTAATTAATAAATTGAAGAATAATTTATTCATTCATGATTTGAGATATCAATAAATTATCAATTTATCTTTTAAAATGATATTAGCAATTATTACAAAATGGATAAAAGATTGTGGTAATTTACTTCTAAAATGATAGGATAGAGAAAATAAAAAAAAAAAATACAACCTAGTAAGGATTGTAAATCAAAACTTCTTTTAAATACATTCCATGTTGCTAGGATCTGACCTGGTTTCATAAAATAATGATGGGTCATCTAAAGAAACTGGGCCGGGCCCCAAAATAGTGAATTCTGACAACCTAGTTCTATAGTAGTTGAATTGTTTATTCGCCAATAAACATTGGCAACATCAAATTTTGCAAAATGTCGCCTAGGTCTGGTTTCTTTGGCCAATATGACATTCTAACTTGTTAGTTTTACAATTTTATAGGCATTAAATTACAATTACAAGGTTGAAAATTTTCCAAAACTTAATTAACATGTCAACAAAGTACTCAAAAATGAATTTTTGGGTGTTTTAGCTTGAAAATTGCTGATTTTGTTATTGGATGAATAATAAATATTATGATTAGTATATCAGCTGATATATTTTGGCCAACCCCAACTTTAAGATTAAAAATGAAAACAAATAAATGTTAAAAGCATGTTAATTCATAGAATTCCATATAATAAATAAATACAAAATAACTATATTAAAATCTTATAAAAATTATGTAAAATTGGCATGTATGGGAAGAACAAGAAATAAATCGGCATTAATAAGAATCAACTTATAGTAGCTTGGTATTTTAATGCCTAAACAGTACAGAAAATAGGATTTCAGCTTAATTATGGTTCCAAATTATAGAAAGATTAACTTTCCATAAAAGGCTGTTTATGATAACATTAATCAAGATGTACATTTTAATATCGTTCAACTAAAACAAATTAGTTAAAACAGGAAGTTTATGCAAAAGTTGAGAGAAAATGTTTGTTTACCAATGTGTACAAAATTGATTGGTTTCAATTGTGTCAATGGACTGAAAACACAGAATGCAACAAACTACTTGACATAAAAAGATACAAAATTATGGAGTATATTATGATTTCGGGTGATTTTATTGAACTCAAAACATGCACGATACAACAAAAACAGTAAATATATGCACTTAACGCCCGAGAAGGGAAGCAATCGGCAAATCCAATCGCACGCTTTGATGCTTGTGTTTACATACGAAAATGTAAACAATTATCGCGCAAAGGCAATTAAAGAGTGTTTTACTTCTCCGAGTGCTGTAAAGTCTGACAAATCATAGCTTACATAGGATATCTGCACAAACTGAGCTCGTGCATGATATCCAAGCGACCGGCATTGCAGCCATGGGCAATCGCAGGGATAACATCGGCGAGCCAACTTTTTACCGTTAGTTAACCCACCTTTCAGAAAATAGGAAGCGGGTTATTCAAATAAACGAGTGCAAAATCATATCCCACCTTCATAGCTTTGATCGGACATATTTGATTTTACACATTGATGAAAGGAAACCGAGTTTTGAGGGTCCTGCTAGTAGCTCTACCCATTTTTCGCAGCACCAGATGATTATTATAACAATATCTTCAACATGGCGGCTCGGTGGGTCACGTGACCAACCAATTTTTACCCCTGTCCGTGTTAGATTATAACAGGCGAATAGCTTTTTAGATTTTAAGTCACATGATGCAGCAACAATAGTTACCCAATCAGGAATTTTATATCAGAAAATATTAATTAAAACTTCAATATGTAAAAACCGGACAATTTAAAAAAAAAATAACATTAAACTAAAAATTAAATTTTTAAAAAATCACTTGAAATTAAAAAAACTAAGTGAAAAGTACACCTAATTACTTCAATAAAATAAAAATTAAAATTTAGAAATTTCTTCTTAAAAAACAGTAAGTAAATATGCTTAAATAATTCCTCCAAACTTAACTAAACTTTTTGCTTATTAATTGTAACTTTAGCATTTTTGAAGTCTATCCTTTTGTTATAAAGAAGCTTTATAACACTGAAATCAAAAACAAAAAAGTTCTTAAAATACTCAAAAAATTGAGCAGAAAAAAAAATGAAATCTATAATCAAATTTAAGTACATTTTGTCAATAGAAAGAAATTAAAATAAAAGATAAATTTTTACAAATTATACAGAATTCAGATAATCATTAGAGATTAAATGACAAAACTTTATCAATCAGATAAAAAAACAATTGAAATACAATGGATAATATGTTAGGTGGTTAAAGCACAAAAAATGTTCAAATGTGCTAATGAACTAGTAAAAAAATTAAGTATACCCATGGCTGTAGTCAGAACTTTTTTTTGGGAGGATTCATCTTTCCTACATTATTTTCATATTTATTCATCAATTTATTTCATTTTTTGACCCATACCCCCTATTTCGGGGAGTACAGTAATCCCCCGCGTCAAACCTCATCTTAGCACTTTTATCTACCAAAATATAAGTAAACATTCGTTAATTCGATAAAAAAATCATATTTTTCCAAATGAAGAAAATGTATAGGATTCGTTGTTAAAATAAATATTTTTATTACGACTGGTCGAAATACGAGATAGATATTATGGTCAATTTTCATACAGGGGTTTCATTTTAAGTTCGTAGTTAATTTTCGCCCGTTTTAAATCCAGAAATATTTTGTAGGAACACAAAATTACCTTGATAAGGTGCCTACAAAAAATTAGTCATTAATTAGAAGGAGAAAAAGATAATGAGGAGAGTTAGAAGTTTCGAATAAATCTTCTTAGTCGATATTTAATTAATATAATTCTTTTATGATGGAGTTGATTGACAAGAAACTGAGTGCAAGACGTTTAATAAATGAATTAGTCATGGGTTTAAAAATTCACAGTTTAAACCTCTTTAAAATTAACTTTTCAAGTAAAAAATTACTAAGAGCAAAATTTATGAACCTTTAAATCGAACATCAAATTTTTTTATCCTTCAAGTCCAAATGTTTTGGCCTTAAATTTAAAAAATAGTACTAAAACTTATGATACCTTAATTTTACCTTAAATTATTGCATTAACATAAAATTTATGATTGATTTCATCAGTTAAGTCATAGATATGTTAAAAATAGAATGTTCTTTGAAGATAACAAGATGGTTTTTGATAGTCTGATAGTGATCTTTTTATAATTCTCAGCTGAGAGCCCTGAGTGCTAAAAAGGAGAAATCAGTCTATCCTTTTTTTTAATCTTTCCTTTTTGTAAACAAGGGATGCAACGAAGTACTCTTACATCATCATGATAGCAGTGTTCTCAAACTTTTTCAAGCAATGGCGCTTTTTTGAAAAAAAAATTTCCATACCGCTCGCTATATTGGAAAAAAAATTGAATTTTCTAATATTCAACTACTTCAATAATAATTTGTAGAAGTTAATAATTGTACTAATTGAAATGGTTACTTGATAAAAAGAAAACCACCCATTTGCTCGATTTTCGCGCCAAATACTTCTTTAAATGGAAGTAACCACTAACGTTTCAGCATTGAACGAATCACAATAGGATTAGGGCGAGCGCGCACGGGCGACTTTTGTCACGGTGACAAAGACAAAAACAACGTTGCTAAGGCTGTTGTTAGGGGCGGGACATATAAGCATCCAATAGAAGCATTCGCACATGACATCACTGGAGGATAAAAACAACGTTGCTAAGGCCGTTGTTAGGTAAAGTCATGTGATTGAAAATGCTCTATTGTTTTCTTGTGATATTTTTGATACTAGTAATCCTGGTCGCCGTGACTTTAGTCACTCGTGCGCGCCCAGCCTTAAAGTCAGTTAAAATTTTGAAATTTCTTTTTTAAAAAAATAAAACATAATCCTCGTAAGATATCTAATTGCTCCAGGGCGCCGTGCCGTATATAGTTTGGGAACCACTTTCTTTGACTGTCTCAAAAATTGAACACGAATGTAAAAGAAATCTGTAGCTACCGAAATACATACCGCCAGGAGATTTTAATTAATTCTCTTTGGTGAGATTTTACTAGACCCCCTTATTGACCCAGCGTAATTTGTGGACGTCTTGCCAGTTAGTGGCGTTTATAGAAATTTATTATGTAAGGAGCCCAAATATCTTCCAAAAATTTTAGTCATTATCGGGCCCAAAGCTATAGATTTTTGCACCGCGGGAGGACACAAAATTATTCCTCCTAAGACCCCTCTCATGTACGTTCATAGGTTCAATGTAGCTTTTTAATACATTTTTAGAGGTAGGATTTGCATCTTGATGAAAACGGTTGTCAAATGTAGAATTGACACAAATTGATAAAATAAACATAGTTAATCAAGCTGGTTTAATAGCGCAACAAAAAAGGGAGAAAATAACACCCAAAATATTAAAAAAAAGAGTAACTACAAGATTTTTAAGAACTCAAGTTACGAATCCCGATATACAAGTTCAGGCATATGTTTATCCTTCGAAACTATTTTTCTTCAAAACGGACTATTAAAACTAATGTGCATGTGAACCTCCTTTAGCAGTTCTAAAGATAATGGGACCCATCCCCTCAACCATCAGAAATGACAAGGCATAAATAGAAAGAATTCACCCGAATTCCCGCAACAGCAGTGAACCTTAACCAAATGCATCATGCTTGGTTTCCTGAGCATGCGCTAGGAAGTTGTTTTCTTGGAATTCATGTCAGCTCGTTGATTTCGTAATAAATTACGGTTGATACTACTAAATACGAACAAACTAAGCTGGTTTAGGTTCGTATGTTAAACAGGAGCACCCTAACTCTTTTACCAGAGGTCAGGAAGAATTTTGAAAACCTCCACTAACTACTATTTTTTTGGCCAGTTACAGACTTTTAAATTTGGTCAAAATTTTGATTTTAGCATAAAAATTGAAGTTATTATACCCTTAGAAATATTCCTACAAAATTTCATAATATGGGGGTTTCGAATAAAAAGTTAAAAATAAGAATAATTAAAAAGAATAAAGTTTACAAGTTCTGAGGTTTTCTGAAGCATAGCTTTCAATCTTTAAACAGCCTTTTCTCAAAAAAAAGTTCTTTATAATTTAAAATTATAAGGATTTTTTTTCTAATCGTCTAAATTACTTCAAACTTTGTAGTCATTATTAGTAACACACATGTTTAACATCTCTACCCATGGATTTCAAAATATATTTATTAATTTTTTTACAAGGCAAAAAAAGCGAAAACTTCCAATTTTCAGAATTTTTGTAGATACGTATTCAAATTTATATGCCTACAACTAACAATACAGGTTTGATTTATGTTGAGAAAAAAAAATCAAAATAGAATTAAGGGAGTAGCATTTTTTAGTTAGGGTAATTTCAGGCATTTTAAAAAGTTTTTTATATTTCTTAAAAATAAAGTTCTGAATTCACTATTATTTTGAATAAGAAATTAATACCAACTATTTACAAAACTAAATGTTTGTATGCACATATTTTTTTAAGGAAAAAACCATTGAATCAATGTTAGAAATACAAATTAAAAAAATATTTTCCATTAAAATAATTAGATTATCTACTTAATAAGAAACATAAAAACCTTTCTTTACGAGTAAAATAAATAAGATTTTTTAGAACTAAAATATAAAAAAATCAGTTTTTTTGAAGCTTTTGATTGGTACATAAAACATCTTGGTTTATTGTGAATAACATATGATTTAAATAAATTTTGTGAACGCATATAATAATAGCAATCTTGAACGTAATGAAATTTAAGCAAAATACTAATAGGTGCTAGACAATTTATAAGCACTTTAGTTTTACTTAATAATAGAAATACTATTTTGGAAAATTCTCACTATCATCTTTTAAAATTTAAATCTTAAGAAAACTGAAATAAATAAAATTATTCACAACAAATTTGAAGATTAAGTAAAATTAACTTCCAGTTTTTGAAATAACAGTTCAAACAATCAATTATGGGATTGCATAAATTCAGTGTTTACCAAGATTTTAGACACTTTTTAAACAGCCAAACTAGTAGAAAACACAGGTAGGTGGATGTTAAGACATACGATACAGGTGAATTCTTTCTTATCCCCAAAGTCAGCAGCTTAGGTTAACAATCAAAGATATAGATTACAATGACATTTTAAGAACATGAAAATTTAAGGTTATTTGGGGAAACCAACACTCTGAACAATTTTAAATTATCTAGTCTGGACCAGGAATATATTCCTTTAAAAAAATAATATACAAAATAGGTTTGTATCTTTCTTTTAGAAGTTACTTTTTTGGTCTATACAGACTCCTTCCTGTTTCTTGAGCTTCTTAACTAACACACTTACTTGTTGGAGGCCAACCTAAGGTTTTCATTAGTTGAACTAACCATTATGTCTATCAAAAGGTTCCCAATCAATTTTAGAAATTAATAAAATTTGCTGACTTTTCCAGGTTAGTTTTGCAGATTCTTTAGTAAAAAAACAAACAACAGCAATTTTCAAGATGTTTCTTGCCTTTTTTAACAAATATTTTTAATTAGTAATTTTCCAGGTTTTCCTTGACCTGTAGGAACCCTGGTCATTGAGTAAAAAGAATTGATTAAAAAGTGAGCACGAATTCTTAGCAGTCAGGTTCTTACTTTTTAGTGTTGTCTCTGATCAGTTTACATCATCATTTATGTTTCATCCTCTTTGTTATTATATCTACTCTATTATTTTACACACTAATACATGTTGATTATGAACCTTTCTATATTAGTTTTTATGTTTACAACACAAAAATGAATTACTATGTTGAAAAGTATTTTATATTCACAGAGCACAATTTGATAAAATGATATAGAAAGTTCATAAACTTCTAAAACAATTTTTTATCAAAAGTAATCTAATGGGATTTGGATACTAGTTTTAATAGTCAAGAAGCGGTCATATATTTTGTGACAATCTTTAACATGTTACAGTGGTTTATTTGCACAAGAGAAATAGAAACAAATTATTACAGGAATCTTGAAAGAAAGAAACCCTCCTCACATTTTATACCTTACTTAATAGATAACAAATAACACCTCATGATAGATTCTTTTCCCCAAAATATATAAATGATCTGAGTAGATCATTGTCAAAGTAGTCAGTATGGTTATCTTAAAGTAAACTACATTAGTAAATTTACTTTGTTATATTATTCAAGTATACATTTCATCAAAAGCACTTATTTTCCTTTCATACAATTTAAGAGCATTCTTATGTATTTGGTAATGTAGGAACAAAGCTAATATTAGCTTTGAAGATAAAAAAATATCAAATTATTTTCAGTCTTATTATCCAGTTGTACATATTACTCGGTTTTGCATGCATTTAGATATCTTTTAAGTTTACTAAAGAGAACAGCCTTTCCTGTAGTATATTAGTACAAGGTATTTAGATTAAAATCAGAGATAGTTCTGTGATGGAGGTAACTATAAAGCAATTTTATACCATTAATTTCTAAAAATTTAGCAAGCGTTTTAAAACTAGTTAGTAATATAGTTGTAAGAATTGCATCTGAATTCATACAGTTGTAATTGCATCTGAATTCATACAGTTGTAATTGCACCTGAATTCATATAGTTCTAAGTTTATTTCATAACCATAATAAAAACCAGTTGTCTTTTAAGTATTACAAACTTTGTGTAGATTTTGTGTGGTACAAAACTCAAGATTTTTTTATTGGTAAATTAAAGTCACTTTATATAATATAAGGACACCATCTAATTTTTTATTCAATTACAAATCTAGAGTCCAAAAGTGATATAAAAACCTTAATTTTTAACTTTCTAAGAATTGCTTCCAATTGAAAATGTTTAATAATTTTTAAAAACCAGTTGGTTTCTTTGATGAATTAATGACCCAACATTTTTAGTGAACTTAAAACCCTGTCAGTTAGTTAAAGCTTTAAAAGACTTTACCTTTTCTATTATTCTACTACAAAACAATCAGATTTTTATTACTTACTGTAATAAATAGTTATTTGTATATTTAAGAAAAAAACTTTCATCATCACCTCTTTTCATGCCCAGAGGCATATAAGGCCTTTAAAGAAAAAACCTTTACTATGTATTAATAACCAAACTTTTTTTCAAGGACCACCGAAAATTGCTAAAATTTTTTGGATAACATTCTAGCAATAACATTTATGAGTTTTTACAATCAAAACAAATTGATAATTTCTTAGAAAAAGTGTAATTTATGGGATAAAATTTAAGCTGTAGAAAAAAAGATGTTTGAAAAATCATGCATTTAAAAAATTATAAACAATACAAAATTATTAAATTTGAATTACTTAGTCAGATCTAAATTAGAATATGCTTGTATAGTTTGGGATCCTCATTATGAAATTTATATTAAAATGATCAGAATATTTTTTAAGACACTTGTTTTTTACTGAAAATGGATATTGTAATACTTATATGCCAAGCCAGATTTTGAGAGAAAATTTTAAAATTCAAGATTTGCAATCCAGGCGTAAATTCTTGTTAATGTTATTTTTTCATAAACTATTAAATAAAAAAATTGACAGCAATACTTTAACTCAAAATATATTTATAATAGTTCCAAGGCATTCTGCAAGAAATAAATCTTTAAAAATTTTTGGAACTAATATTAGGACTGTCACAGATAAAAACTTTTATATTAATAAATTTTGCTTACTCTATAATTTGTATACGGATCGTTTGGATATTTTTTCTATGTCTTTTTCAGTTTTCAAACAAACCTGCATGTCCTTAATCTTCTAATTTTTCTAATGTTTTTTTTTCTCTTGAGGTTCTATTTGCATTTGTTTATTGTGTTCTTTTGTTGTCTGGCTTTTGATGGTTGTTGGGTGTTTTTGTGATTTTTTTTTCTGTACTGGACAAATGTAATAGGACCGAAAGGTCTGTTTTTGTCTAAATAAATAAATAAATAAAATAGTATCCAATTTGTATTTAGATTGTGAAATATAAAAATATAGCACATAGTATTATTATCTTCAATCGATCATTATCATTCACATGTAAATGAAGATTAGGTTGGATGATAAATGTCTGACATTTCACCTGACTTTACCAGATAAATGCATGGCTAGCTTCATAACAGTTTTAAATTTTAAAAAGTGGTTTATCTAACATTAGCATGTAACAAACAAAGTATAATAACCTTAAAAATAAATTACCCAAATACTGTTATTATTAAAAAATATATACTACTTAGCTTTGCTTTAAGTAATTTTAAAAATATCAAAGCACACAGAAAAATAATTATGAATGGAAACTCTAAATTCATCCCCAAGTAAGAAAATTCTACTCCATGTAATATTAACTTATGGGCAAAGCTGAGCACATCACAAAAAAATCTTAAAATATCAGGGAATAAACTGGATGGTTTTTAGGTAAAAAAGAAAAAGGAATATCTTTCAATAAAAAGTCAGTAAAAGTTGATTTTAGAAATCATTAGAGCTTTTCAAGTTTGTAGCTTATACCACCCAGTTTATCTAAACCTTTACTTTTTAAAAACTTTTAGACCCTAAATTAGTTTTTATAAGAATTTTTCACTAACAAAAGAAATTGAGTATTGTAAAAACAATCATAACTTGCTCAAACAAGTTGTTTTTCTGCACACAAATTTGAAAATTTAGATTGGCAAGGAAGGAAACTAAGCTAAAAAAACTAAGCTTTCATTAGCTACAAATTTCGTAACTTACATAATTAGAATTTTAATTTCAATAATGGTGCATTTAAAATTAAAGTGACAAATCCAATTTTAATAATGTTAAAATCAATATATTTATTTTTATTTTAAATGTGTTGCTTTAGTGTAAAATGGCTATCACTTTTTAGTTGATGTAGAGAGAAAAAAAAAATCCGAAACTCATGTTAAAAACAGAAGTTTCCAAGAATATACAATCAATGTAAAAATGAGGCCTAAGAAAGAAGTGTTTATATTGATGAGTTATTCTCCCATAACAAGGCTTTGTGAGTTGAAAATACTGAGAGGAATTGCAAAAAAACCCACTATTTTACTGAGACCAACTAAAATAACACAATAAGTCATTTTCCTGAGAAGAATTGACTTTACCATCAACACCCGTTACATAAAGTTGCATGTTGTGTTCACAGGCAAAAATTTTAATAACTTTTTTTTTTTGGAAAAAGCAAAGAAGAATCTATTACAGTGGTTCCTAACCTTTATAATACTGCTACCCCTGTAACCTGTTAGGAAATCAAATTTTACCCCAATTTTAAAATGTTATAAAAACACTCAATGCAAGCGAATTTTAATGTTTATTAATTACAAAGTTGTCATTGCCCAGCAGTTAGTCAGAAAACTGGATACATTGTGGCTACATAAAAACACAACAATATTACGATATTTTAACTACGAATTAATAATAATAATAATCAGTGTGAGGATTGAAATTGTTTTGCTTTTACAAGTTTTTTTATGTTAGGTTTAGTGTCACTAGCACATCTCATGTCATGTTCCACATTGAGACGGTTTCTGGCCTTTGTTTTGTTCTCTGTTACCCCTGAAGAATAGCGTGTTTACCCCCCGGGGGGTAATTACCCCCAGGTTCGGAACCCCTGATCTATTACAATTAGGTTGAGGTAGTGGCTGATTGAAAATTGCAGGACTTTTAAGAACTGTTTACCTCCTGTTTATTGAATCCAAATAAATTGTCAGTTTGAAAGATTTGAACCTTGGTATATAATTTTTTTTTTTTTTAAATTTGTGGATAATACCATCAAAATGTGGGTCTGGGGACCCCTAGAAAGTTATTTGCATTTTGACTTGTTACAAAACCAAAACACTAATTAAGTTTAAAGTCTTTTCTTTTGGTACCTTCTCTAAAATTAATTTTTAGTGTAAAGTAAACTAGGGATTAATCCTTAAGAAGAAAATAATGAAAACTAATTTTAAAATTAATCATACATGTGATTACTCTGAAAATAAATTGGCTGAAAATATTTAAAAATTTTTTGAGGGCATCTCAATCAAAAGAAAAAAGCAGTTTTAATTTTGCAAAGCAAATGGTCAGAATTTAATTTTGTCAAGCAAATTAGAAGAGGAATAATATGTATGATTAAGTAATTTGGATGATAAGAAAACTGTATCAGATTAGTAGTGGTTTCAAACCTTAGAATACCAATGAATATGCTTAGTACCAGAGATAAAAAAAAAATAAAAAAAATTACTGAAAACCTACAGCCAAATCTTTTAAGATATGTTCAGCCTAAGGCAGAGATAGAATTTGAAAATTAGGAGCAACATATTTTTTCTTTTGCCAGAGTTCAGATTATATCTTGAAGATTTTTGTGGAAAAAAATACAAAAACTACTTAGCATAGGTACAAATTTTAAGAAATATCAAAAAAGGGTATTGAATGATCCTCAGTAAAGATAAAATAATTAGATATTGAAACAAGTGTTCATTTTTATACTTGAAATATTGTATACACAGAATTTAAAAAATGTTAAATGAATAAGAATTTATAAAACGAGTTGTCCTTATTATTGTATGATTTAAGCAAATATTAAAAGAATGGAAAACAAAATATTCAGATAAAATTATTAATTAGATCTGTTAATTACATTAATTTTCTAGTATTTATCTTGTACTAAAGATATAAATAAAACATTTTTCCTGCCACAAATATCTGATGTCTAACATCAGTTTCAACATTTTTGTATTTTAGCAAAGCATTGTATTATTTAATAAAGACTAGATAAAAAATTATACATAATAAACTTAAGAGGGTCCGTCACTTACACGGTTCCCCTTTCTGTCGATAGATGGCACCCCAAGCGCTCCTATACCCGCAATGTTAATTTTCTAGCCCCAAAGTGTTACAAATAGATAGTCCCTATAACCCTCATTCTTTTTTTAAAATCAAATAAAAGTGCCTTATTTTTTATTAAAGTTAGAGAAAGGGTGTCAAACTTGGTGTAATATTTATAAAACCACCTCTTAGTGAACCCGTCTGTTAAAACGAAACCAATTTCGAACCATTGGGAGGTAGCGACACCTAGCGACACTTAGCGACACCTACATCTTCTGTTAATTTTTATTGGTTTTCAAAATAATTCATGAATATAAAAACATTATTTTGACTTTAGGAACATTTAAGAAGGTTGTGAAAGGTGCTACCTATTTCAACAACAGTCTTCAGCGCTGTATTTTCATACATTCCGTGGCGAAAATATACGCTATATTGGCGATACCTTTGGCGAACAAAATCTGAACTGCCAGGTGATGCAAAATGTTAGCAACCCTACAGTTCCCTCCTCCCTGAATGGGAATTGGATTGGGATAGTTCCAGCGTTCCGTCGCCGCTGCGATAGTTCTCACTATCAGTAGGTAGGAATGGCTACTGAGATTTTAACTCCTCATGACGATTTTTATTCCACTTCCTCAAAAAGTTCCCAATTTCTCAATTTACTTCTGCGGTTTTACCCAGAGTGCCTAGTTTTACCAAGTTTGAGGCAATGATAGACTTTATATTTTTTTTGCGATATTTTGGCCTGGGTAATTAATAAGTTTCCCTACAAAATTAAGTGGCTTACAAGGGATATTTTTTATGGAACCCAAACAAGGGGAACACAAATTATTTAAAACTCAATTTTTAATTACCTAATTTGATTTTTTTTTCAATTTAGCCGAAATTTCACCGAATTTCAACCGAAATAAGAAAAATAAAAAGTTAATAAAAAAAACTAAAGATAAAAAGAAAAATTTCAATGAAACATTGTTGGCAATATCCTAAATAACGAGCTGCCAAAAAAACTCATGAATTTAGTATTTTCAATATTCGAGGAGACATTAGCAATTTAAAAAGTACTTTTCAGGCCTCAAAAAAAGAAAATATTCGCACATTTGCAAGTTTTCAATACAAATTTGAAGTGCTATTTGAGTGTTTATATATTTGGTTCACAACTTAATGAACTTTAGCCCCCAAAATCGTAAGCCCCTTTGCGCTTTAATATAGATGCAAGCGGATCCTTGAGATCAAGCACACAGACCGGAAAATATATTATGTACTAACCAATCCACAATATAAATGCGAGTAGCTTGTATCTTTACTTTATTATATCTATATATCAGGTTCGGATCCAGCACGGCTCCATGGGGAGGGCACTTTTTCAGACCATCACCTTTATCTTTAGGAAAAAAATATCAAAATTTTGGCATTTTTCTATAAAGTATCACTCAAGATCCCCTTTTGGTACTGCTGGGGTTATGAGGGTCCTCTCCAAATTTTGTAAATTTGACCAGCAAAAGTAGGGTTTTAACTTTTAACTCATTTTGGGACTTTTTTTTGGTACTAATGAGTGATTTTTTGGGTTCAAGGGGGGGCACTTTCCAGAGTGCCACCCCCTGGATCCACCACTGCTATACGTATACAGGGTGTTTCAAAAGTCCGTTTCACGGCTTTTATTTGGAACCAACGTATCCTAGGGTCCTGGAAGTAAGGTATACCCCTAGGTAAGTGACCATGGAGAATCCATTGAAAGGACATACAGAACCCCTAGCGGCAAAATAAAAAAGTTAAAAAAATTAATTAAAAAACTAAAGGAGATAGAGCAAAGACCTCAGTGAGAGTATTGTTGCCACTTTTATAAGTAACTCACTGAAAAAAATTTCATGAAAATATCGTGAATATTCGCGGAGATATTAGCATGTGAAAATAGCACTTTTTCAGTCATCAAAAAGGAAAAAGTTCAAAAATTTGCAAGTTTTTTTGATTTTTTGATTAAAGTTTTAATTCATTTATCTAAAAAGATATTTTCATGATATTTTTTTCAGTGAGCTACTTATAAAAGTGGCAACAATACTCTCACTGAGGTCTTTGCTCTATCTCCTTTAGTTTTTTAATTAATTTTTTTAACTTTTTTATTTCGCCGCTAGGGGTTCTGTATGTCCTTTCAATGGATTCTCCATGGTCACTTACCTAGGGGTATACCTTACTTCCAGGACCCTAGGATACGTTGGTTCCAAATAAAAGCCGTGAAACGGACTTTTGAAACACCCTGTATAGATTATTTCATTTATATCTATTTACTATATCTTGTACTTTAGGATTAACCAGACGCAACTGTCAAGTGTTCTTATAAATCACCAAAACCAATGAAATATCAAAATGAATAACAATTAAAATATTCCTGCTTCTGCTCTAGTGTCCACGCACAAGAAAACAACAGAAAAATCATCCATGTATATTCACAGTATTTCATCACCAAAACCCCATCTATTGTTCTTTCATCTCGTTTATTTTGCAAGTAATCTAGCAAAATTATGGTATTTTTGAAGAATGAACCCATCTTTCCTCAATTGCTGCTCCTCTCAGCTGACCCTCCACCTCTCATTACCTTCCTCCGCTGTCATATTGCTTCTTCACCTTAAATGTTGAAAATAATTCCTGCTTCTGCTCTAGTGTCCACGCACAAGAAAACAACAGAAAAATCATCCATGTATATTCACAGTATTTCATCACCAAAACCCCATCTATTGTTCTTTCATCTCGTTTATTTTGCAAGTAATCTAGCAAAATTATGGTATTTTTGAAGAATGAACCCATCTTTCCTCAATTGCTGCTCCTCTCAGCTGACCCTCCACCTCTCATTACCTTCCTCCGCTGTCATATTGCTTCTTCACCTTAAATGTTGAAAATAATTCCTGCTTCTGCTCTAGTGTCCACGCAAAAGAAAACAACAGAAAAATCATCCATGTATATTCACAGTATTTCATCATCAAAACCCCATCTACTGTTCTTTTATCTCGTTTATTTTGCAAGTAACCTAGCAAAATTATGGAATATTATTGAAGAATGAACCCATGTTCCCTCAATTGCCGCTCCTGTTAGCTGACTAGTTCATCCTCCATCTCTCATTACCTTCCTCTGCTTCCATATTGCTTCTTGTTCTATAGAAATTTAAACTTTCCCAAATTCATTAAGTTCTCTTTTTAATCATATGCGTGTCCATGAACTTTGATAGCTGATCATTTTTTATTTTAATCAATGGATTATTTTACTTATCATATTATCTTGGATATTTAGTCCATACTTTATTGTATATTGCCGATTATGCATTTCTTGTGTATAAGCTGTTTACATTTGTTCAGTATTTTGTGTAACCCGATTCTTTTCTATTCATTATAGTTTAAAATTGCTTCAATTTTATGCAATGCGACATGCAGTTTCTTTTATATTTCATTTCCTGCAGTCTATTACTGTGGACAGTCAAAATATCCTTTGGATGCCAGTAAATAATATTGAACTGCTTCTTATAGTTTTATTTTTTACTAATTTATTTACTGCTAGTTAAAAAAAAAGAAAATTATAAATATTTTCATTTGAGTAATGGAATATATGAATATTTGCTTTACTGTGAGTAATAATTTATATACTATATTATACATTTGGGGTTAGTGAAAAATAATGTGGTAGAAATATTTGCTCGACATTTGAGTGTATGCTCTGAAACTGCTAATCTAGATATGAATATAATATAATTTTGAATTGTTTCTTGTTTTTACTTCATGTAATGAATATTTCTTACCGGCTGCCAGTTATACAGCAAACTTATGTTATTTTTTAAATATTTTACTCTAACAATAGTTCCCACATACAGGCCCGTGCTGGGTACCTTCAGAGGGCGGTGGACAAAGGGTGAAAGGGCGAAACAAAGAGCGAAATCGCCATGAAAAATCACCGCAGTAAAATTAAAGCGGAATTTTTAAAATTTCGCCGTAGCTTAAAAGGGCGCTCTGAAAACACCGCCTATAGTTTTCCACTATCAAGGTATGTATTAGTACTTTTTTTTTCGCTTAGGGTTCCCCTAGTGCAAAAAACACAATATCTTGACTTAACACTCTCAAAAGTATTGCTGTTTTGATTAAAGGCGCCCACCTCTATTAAGTAGTAGCCTATAGAGTGGTAGCCTACAGTCAAAACACTCAAAGCCTTATCAGTTTCGGAATAGGAGGGCGCCAAAATTTCCAGGCTGGAGGGCGCACCGGGATATGTCCCGGCGGCCCAGCACGGGCCTGCCCACATAATGTAAATCCCATCTTTTGAATCAACTGTTATATGTGGAGTATTTGATTTGACTGCAAATATATATATATTTATGATTATCTTTTGCCAAAAAAAAAAAGAGAACATCAATGTGAATAAACATTTTCTGTACGTCCGTCATTAAAATTCATAATCATTTGAGTTTTGACAAAAAATAGAAAATTATTTTGTAATTTTGGTTGACTGGTCAGTGTATTATCTGAAATTGCTAATCTGAAAATCCATAAAATTTGAATTATTGCCTTTTTTACTTCATGTAATGAATATTTCTTACTGGTTTCAGTTTTACTGCTATTTCTAAATTTGTGTAAATAATATTTTACTCTACCACATAATATGTAAATATCCTCTTTTAAATTGACTGTTATTTGTGGAGTATTTGATTTCACTGCAAATATATATTTATAATTATTTTTTGCCGCAAAAAGAAAATGAAGTTTTATCTCCAAAATGTGAATAAACATCAACAAAAAGAGAGAAATACTGGGTAATTTTGCTCGAATATGATTGTATTCCCTGAAATTGCTAAACTTTTCCATCAATTGAATTTTGAATTATTGTCTTTTTTACTTCATGTAATGAATATTTCATACTGGCTTTCAGTTATACTACTATTTGTAAATTTGTGTAAATATTTTACTCTACCAATAGTTCTCACATAATGTAAATATTCTCTTTTAAATCAGCTGTTATTTTTGGAATACTTGATTTTATTGGAAATATATATTTAAAACTTTTTTTGCCAAAAAAAAAAGAGGGAGGAAGCTTTTTCTTCACAAATCAATGTAAATAAACATTTTCTCAACATCTAAAGACTTCTGATTAGTTGCTTGTTTCGCTATATTATATTTCAGAAAAATTCGAAAAGCTACCAGTTTTGCTGACAGGGAGTTTAACCGACTAATATTTTATTACATCGACGGTTTCTAAAACATAAAAAACTGAAAAATTTTCCCTTCACAAGGTGGGCGGTTCACAAGGAACTCTTTTAGGAACTAACCCAAAAGGGTCTCAAAATGAATTTCAACACTACATTGAGAGACCAATTTTTAAAAAATTTTGGAGGAGAACCCCCAAATCCCCCTCTAAAATTTTTACGTCTGTTATACTGTGTTTTTCCCTTGAAAGTTAAGCCTCTTAGATGAAGTTTTCCATTCGGAAGTTTTGCAAAAAAAAATATATATATTATGAGACACTTTTCAAAAGGGAGTAATATGTTGGAGGGGTTGACTGTTCGGAGTAACACCCCCCATGGGTCATCTCTAGTTACACCACTGCCTATCGGCAAAATTTTCTGTTCTCGCGGAGCGGGCTGCTAATTGCAAAGCGCGTAAGCACAGACGGACGACGAGGCCCGTGAACCTCTTCTCCAGTAGTACCAATTTCCTGTTCGGAGAAATGTCCTGTCAACCGAATAGTCTTTCTTTTATGAGGCAGGCGTTCAAACAAAATGTGTGTATCGAGGTGAATTTTTGTGAGATGGGCGCAGTGGCATATAGTATAGAAATTTTTTTCGGGAGGGGCACACATTTACTACCCAGCCCCTCCAACACATATTTCTCAACATCTTAAGACTTCTGATTTATAGTTGCTTATTTTACTATATTATATTATATATAGCGAAATAATTCTAAAAGCTACCAGTTTTGCTTACAGGGCGTTTCAACGACTAATATTTTATCAGTGAAATGTCCCGTTCGCTATAACGTCTTATCCTTATCGACAAAATTTCCTTTTTGGAGAAATGTCCTGTTGTGTCGACCAAATAGTCTTTCGGGCAGGCGATCGAACAAAATGCGTGTAGCGAGCGAGGTGAATTTCGGTGAGATGGGCGCTTCCAGATATGCGGTTTTTTACAGATGGCATCGTTGCGAGCTTACCCCAACCCCCCAAACCGGTTCCTTCAATCCCCCTTGCATGGGGATCTTATATCTACCGAAATGTACAAAAATGTACGTGACAGATCCGTCCTTTGTTTTCAATTCTGAAACAGTGAAACTAGTGTATTTCTACGGTCCAGAACTATAGCAGCAAGTTCTGGTTTGGGTCTAGGGAAGTCTAAAGTAAAACACTAATAAAGGTTTGAATAAGGTGTTCAAAATTTAAATTAACTTATGACACCGACTTTCGATACCTCAAGACTTTCTACTCTTATATTTACCGAATATAAAAGGATAAAACTTTCAAAAGTGTATAATTTAAAAAATTTATGCATCTATGATAGTACGCTAATTTTTGACTCTAAAAATTGCGATCGGAATAATATCCTTAGGGAAATCACGATATTTCTGACAGAACTTTTTAGCAAACTTGTGCCTCGTGATGAGCAAAAGTTCAGCACGTTTATATTTTTGCCTCTTTGACTCGAATTTAATCAAAATAAAAATTCAAGAATTAAAGTTGCATTATTATCAATCATCACGGTATGGGTATAATTGAATTTTTCAGGATTACTAGAAATCAAACTCAAAAAGCTTATAACCTTAAAAGACCTTTAAATTTTTTTCTTAAAGTGGACTTTTCAGGTGATTTTGATGCAGTTTAGATGAACTAAAACTGATTTAGCCATCTCGTTAAATTTTTTAAACATATTTTTTATCATACAACTTTACATGTCCAGGGCGCCTGTAATTCTAACTTCATGTGTGCCGTCATAAAAAAGATTGAAAACAAAGGGCCTTGCAGGTAAACTGAATATTATAACCCAGGGATTTCCAACAGGCGGACCGCGGGCCGCATGCGACCCGCCGGGTCATTTTGTGCAGCCCGCGAAGCTCCCTGAAAACTCCCCAAAAAATAGCTTCAGAACACTTTTTAGCATACTAAAATTTTAACAAATTTCGGGGGAGGACCGCCGAACTCCCTATTTTCTGGAGGAAGACCCATCTTTAATTAATATTAAGTATTAAAAGATGTATAGGGTTTATATAGGGGTCAAAAATTTATATATCTTCTGAATTTTTTTAAAATACACTAGTACCTTAACAACATGTAAATAACCTTCTTCCCTCTCTCACCAATTTAGGGAAAAAAAAAGAACAATTTAATTTTTTAAATAACCCCCTTGACTCATAACCCCCCACAGAAATTTTAAAAGATTCAATTTTTTCACACAAGCGATTTGTTATTAGATTATGAAAATAAAAGCTATTGAAAAATTAGGTATTTAAAAATATTTTTTTTACTTATATTTAAGGGTTTTGATAATAAATTATTAATATTTTCGTATGGAACTGGAGAGCCGCAACTTTACTCCAAAAGAGCCGCAGGTTGCCGACCCCTGGAATACACCCTTCATTATAAGAATAAAACGTTTGAAGTTTGAAAACGTTACTAAAATCTTTGTGAATTGATTTTAAAAAGAAAATTTTTTAAATGAACAGTTTATCAGAAAATACGAATTGAAATCCTTTTTATTTTGAAGTAAAAAATATAGTTTAAATATTCTTTTATAACTTTTCTTTATTGACTTTTAATAGAAAACATCAACTTTTAAGATTACTAAAAATTCAACTTCTTGTCACAGCTGAATAAAATAAGAAAGAGTTTTTGAGACACCCCTCAATTCATTTCGAAACAATATTTCTTAGAAACGAAAAACAGCGTTTTCTATTGAAATTTGAAATGCAGTACAGTGGCTAAGAAAATAAAGACCGCTTCCTTGTCCTGAAATAATAGGGACCTCTCTTCCAACCTGGCCCCAGCCTCCTTCCAAAAACTGGATTAAAATCCACTTGGCTTAATTTTTTTATATAATTAACAGTGCTATCACTTTTATTTTTAGTTCTAGGTCTTTGAGTTAATTATTATCATAAGATAAGTTTCACACTATGCCCTGTTGCTGGTCTGAAAAAAATTATACCTTAATTAAAGATGAGGTGGGTCGCGATAGATTCTGTTCATAAAAAGTGGGTCGCGATGTTCAAAAGTTTGAGAACCCCTGATCTACATCTTTGAAAACGCGCCCAGATGGAAATGCAGCAGTTTACCGTTTGCGAAACCCCTGGATGTCAATGTCAACCAACGCTCTCCTCTCGGACATCTCATCTTTCCCCGTCTCCTTTTTCTTAGAACCGCTCTCTCCTCTCTTTGAACCAGTCGTGCCAGTATTTGGCGCATATCGCTTCCCATGGCTTCCCTCGTTAATTCGGCTATGTTCTTGGCTGACTTTCGATCGTGTGACTGTGTGAGTTTCAGTGCCATCTAGTGGGAAAAGGCGCAAATCGAAATGCTGACGGACCCTCTTAACAGAAAATATATCCTTAAAGATTTATCAGAAATGTATAAATACATTAACATCAGAGTTTATCAGTGAGCAAAATTTTATACCTTTAAATTATGATTTGAAGATAAATAGATGTAAGGAGGAGTTGATCAGAAGCAAAGATGAGACTTCCACTATCAATCAATGACAATCTAAAATGTAAAACATATGTTATTTTTACTAATGATAATTAATTAAAATGATTAACATTCAATTTCAGCTACCTACATTTTAAAATTTACTTAAAAGTAATGGAAAATCAAATAAATGATTTTTTATTGCAGTATTAAGGTACCACATATGAAAACTTAAATTTGTAGGTAAACTAAATTTTTAGGTTTCATATTAAAATATTCAATACTTTTTCTTTTAGAATAAGGAAGACTGTGGCTATTGATCTATTTTTCTGTCATCAGTATTTTGAAATTATTAAGTATCTTTGTTAATGTTTTAAAATTAGAGCACAGTAAATGAAGCATACTTGTCAATGGCCACAGCAGCCTCTAATTTTTAACCCCAAAGAATTAAAAACAATTATCAGTAAATTTTTCCTTGAAAACTTATTTAACTTTCTCCTACATTTGTAAAAATACAGTTAAAACGTCTTGATGTTGAATGCCTAAATCTGATGAACTAAAAAATCATAACACAGGGGTATAAACACTGCAATGACACAAAATGTCTTTTACAACAAAACTTTGACGCTTAAATAGATTCTTGTGGTCAAGCTTTACTCTCCAGGACTAAAATTAAGGAAAATTGGAAGATAATTCTTGAAAAACCACTAAGAAATACCTGTAATAAAAATACAGCATTCATTACAGTATATTTTTTGCTTAAAACTATCACTAACTCATATACTTTACTAATTGAGTATTCATGAACTGATTGAAGGTCACATGAAAAACTAACTTTACTCATTTTAACTTAGGGAAGATGGAAAAGCAATGTTACTTGACGAGGAGTTTTCAATTATTTTTTCTGAACAAGAAAGTTCTAAGTCAATAAATCAAATTTTGCTTAGACCCAGGCCCATGCTGGGCCGCCGGGACATATCCCGGTGCGCCCTCCAGCCTGGAAATTTTGGCGCCCTCCTATTCCGAAACTGACAAGGCTTTGAGTGTTGCGACTGTAGGCTACTACTTAATAGAGGTGGGGGCCTTAAATCAAAATAGCAATACCTTTGAGAGTGTTAAGTCAAGGTATTGTGTTTTTTGCACTAGGGGAACCCTAAGCGAAAAAAAAGTACTAATACATACCTTGATAGTGGAAAACTAGGCGGTGTTTTCAGGGCGCCCTTTTAAGCTACCGCGAAATTTTAAAAGTTCCGCTTTAATTTCACTGCGGTGATTTTTCATGGCGATTTCGCTCTTTGTTTAATACTTCGAATTTGCGAAGGCAGGGCGGTGTCTTTTAGACGCCCTTCATGCACAAACCAGAAAATGCAAGGGCACAGCACTAATTTTTGGTGGGCCTTTAGTGAAATACGTTAAAATTGAAAGGGCGGGGCGTTAATTTTTTACGGTGCTGTTATTTAAACAGGTAGTTACTTGACTAAGGGTCGTCCTTAGTCATTAGAGAGAAGTATCGAACGCAGGGCCATATCCAATGGGGTTTTAGGGGTTTAACCCCTCCTAAAATTTCGACAAATATTTATGCTGTTTTTTCCTCCGCGTGTAACCCAAAGGTTCTCAAAATGTGTCAAAACAGTACTTTTAGGAGTAAAAATTCTAAAAATTTTCTGGGGGAGGACCCCCAGACCCCCCTCGAAATTTTAAAATACATTATAATCTAATTTTCATTGAATATTCTCTGACTTACGAGGAGTAGTCCTCTTTTGATGTAATCATCTGAAGGGGCTCGAAATGATTCAAAATACTGTTTTTCACAAAAATCAAATATTAAAAATAAAAAACAATCAAATATATCTCAAATAGCAGTATTGTTTTAATTTTTTTTCTATTGAGAAAAGCAATTTGTGAAACGTCGCCAATCTTAAAAGAAAAGTAAGTTTTTAGGTTTACAAATAATTATTGGGGCGGCGCCCTTTCACCCTTTGTCCACCGCCCACTGAAGGTACCCAGCACGGGCCTGCTTAGACCTAGTGTACTATCGGGCATAGCCATCTAGAGTAAATGGGTTGTGACACTCTGTTTGCGATAAGTCATTCATTTCATCAAATAATTGATGTTGTGTTGTGTACCTTGGGTGAGTAAGGTAAAAAGTAAATTTCTGTGCAATTGTAGCATGCTACACTATGATAGTTGGTTTTTCTGAAAGGTAGTAACATATACAATACGAATCAGTTTGTTGGCATACCCAAATATTGAGCACCGAGGCGTGGCAGGGTTTCAAATATACAACATATTTTAATAATTAAACCATTATAATAGTTTTTCAAAGCTTAATTACTTCTTTATTAAGTTTAAGTTAGTGGTATAGCACTTAAGACTAATAATATCGGACAGCAGCTGATTTCGAGCACCCTTAATATCTGCTATACTTGACTTGTAAAATCTAAAGCTGCCAGGTAGGGGTTAGTTTTCCTATTAGGATTTAAAATAACGACTTAATTTACTAGTTAATTTAATATGAACATGATATTTAGCATTAAGAAAGGGAAATTTTTCATTTAGTACCACTGAAGAGCTCATTTCGTACCACTGAAGAGCTCATTTCGAGTCTTAACTTGTTAACAGAAATTTTTCAACCAGAAATACTGATTTGAATGAATAATGAAAAAGACATTTTACATCAAAATATTTATTGTACAAATAAACCCTTAAGGCACAATATTAAAATTTGGGTCCTCTGTGCCATGGGGAAAAAGAAAGCTGTTGCCAAATTGATCTGCTCCTTGATACAGCCACCAACTTCGTGACTGCTAAAGAAAGCAATAGCTATGGAGGACCCTTAGCAGGCAAACTAATTTGATAGTATTTATCATAAAAGGAAGCTAGAAATTAACTCTCGATATAATAATTGAATTCTTCTTCTTCTCAAAATAATACAACTACCAATAAGTTAAATGAGGGGATAAAGAGATATAGGATGTCACACTCCCTTCTTTAATCATACAAGCAAAGCACAGTAAAATTTAAAATGAAATACAAATGCATGATCAAAGAATTATAGTATCTGTGCCTCCTTTAATTTTATCAATTATTCAAAAGAAAACAATTGGGACATACATATATTTAAATTAAAAATGTCACTCATTACTTTCTAATCGTTAGTGATGGTAGTTGCTTCATATAAAAATACTGAAGTAAAATTGGAAGATAGTATTCACACAGAAAGTTTAGTTACATAAGTTTATGAAACGAAACTCGCAATTTAAGAACCAACACATGTTTTTAAGACTGCTATTACTGCACATTTATAAGGTGTCCCGATTGATGCAGCCGAAAACATTCACATCTAAAATCAAGCATTTGTAAAGGTTTTGAACAATTTTATAGCCCAAATTATCAAGGAAGTAACGAAAAATTAAGTTCTTTTCAATGAAAAAATTACCATTCATTAATTAGATGATAAATCATGCCAAAATAACGAAGCTTGGAAACGCATTCGTCGCCATGGCAAACATGAAATCATTGCCACTAATAAATGAAAATTAAAAGTGGACATAAATTTGTTTTTAATTTTTAAGTTTTGTCTTTTTAAAATGAAATTTGTAGAGTAAAAAATCTTCTAAATTTGAAGAAACCAATTAAAATTGCTCTTTCTTTTAACACAGAGCATGCAATTTCGTTGAGATGAATAAAATTATCATTCAACTGTTTATGATTATAAAAAAACAAATTGATTTTTAAGTTTATTTAATAACATTATGTGGTGCATTATTAAATGAATTTCAATTCATGATATATTTGAGAAAAACTAAAAAAAAAATATACATGAAAGCTGAAGTGAAGTGAAGAACTTAATCTCAATCAAAACAAACGTGGTTTTTGTTTTCTATTTGTTTTATCGTCTGCCGCGAAAATTCAAATTGATAAAATGGAAAAAAGTTTTAAGAAAAAGAAAACGAGTCTCCCAGTGATTATCGTAGAAGATCACAATGATGTAAAATGTCTTTTTATTGTTACGAAAAATCTTTTATTTTTTTGCTCTGTCACTTGAGAAAAAATAAGCTGAAATTCACAGCAGCTTAATTTTGTAACTTAATGGAAGAAATGCATGTGTTCATTTGGAAATAATTTGGAGAAATATGATGTAAAATGTCTTTTTATTATCACGAAAAATCTTTTATTATTTTTGCTCCATTGCTTGAGAAAAATAAGTTGAAATTTACAGCAGCTTAATTTTGTAACTTAATTAAAGAAATGCTTGTGCTCATTTGAAAATAATTTCATGTATTGAATTATTCTTTTAAGGAGTACTTTTATAATTTCATATGTGATTTTAATAGATTTATTAGTAACCCACAAAATCTTACAAGTTCAAAAATATTTTAACATTTTTTGAAATTTTAATTTTTTTTTCTCAAACTAACATTAGGTAGTTGCAGTAAATTTTACTCATGTTATTTATCTAACACATAAAATCTTAATAAACTTTAAAGGTAAAATTTTTTTAACAGTGTTTAAGAATAATTATAATTTTCTATCCTTATGGAGAAAGTTGCATTTGTTTTTGTTATGTGAGCAAAAATTTCATTCATTTATATTTTTATTCGATAGTATATTTGAACAAATATTTGAATTTATTGTAAATGAATATTTTTTAAGATGAAAAGAGGGTTTGACTTTTTTAAAAATTATTACCTAGATATTATTTACTGAAACTCTTATTTTATGTCAAAAATAAATTTTTAACTGATGAAAGAGGATGCTAAAAGAATTGAAAAATTGCCTTTTTTTCTAAATTAAGCTCATTTTCATAATTATGAAATATTTTTTTGTATTTAGTCGAATTCATGATTTTTGTGAATTTTATAGGTTCTTTATCATATTTATAGAGCTATTGGCTCTAAGAAAATACCGTTCGAGAATGCAACTATGGTGCATTTTGATTCTCACCCAGATCTTGTGGTCCCAAGTCATTTAGACACTGAAAGGATTTTGGATAAAGACTACATTATAAAGTATGTTTAATAGATATGATTAAAAAGATGCTTATAATCTTGTGTATTTTTCTGATTTAGCATACACTAACTTTTTATACTAGCATTGTGTAACTAACTGATAATGAATTATTATTATTTTTTTAAATCAACAGATGTTTAGAATTTCTTGTGAGTCTGAATTTAAGCATAAACTTTGAATAATACCTTTAACTTTGTGAGTTATAAACTATATATTTGTTTAAAATATTGGTTATATATAACAATAAATTTAGCATTATTTTGAAGTTATGTTTGATAATAAAATATTTTTACTTAAAATAAAATTGCATGACTTGTGTGAAATCTTGTACAAAACATTTACTGAAAAATATTTAAAAAAAAACTTAGACGCTTAAAGAATTATAAATTTTAGTTTCATGGAAAATAATTGAATAGGTATAAAAAATAACTTCACACATTTTCATTATGAAATTTAACTACAAACATTAACTTGAAAATTGGTGGTCCAAAATTGACTGTACTGATTAAAAAGTGAAAAGAGATAAAAATGGGGTGTGTAAGAGATAAAAAAATTTAATGGGGTCATAAAAAAAATAGTTCCCAAATATTCTTATCAGTAGCACCACTCCAAACATTAGAGCTTTAGGGAAAAGCAGCAATCATTATTACAAACATCATTTACAATAACAAAAAAAAGAAATTAAGTATTCTAGAAATATTTGAACCCCCTAAATCCACCCTGTATGCTCCAAAATACAATAAGCATTATGAATTATTAAATAATTGGAAAGGAGCCTATGTTTTTGTTTGATGACCTATTTGGAGCGCGGCGAGCTTCATAACCATATCTTTTATAGTCCGAGTATTTGAGAAGTAAAACTTTATAAAAGATTTTTGTGAAAAATTCTTTGGTATCGCAAATATCTCTTTTCGTTTCTTGAAATTGTATCAATTTTGGATTACCAAATACAAAATTACGTAATACTGCATTATGACTGTAACATTCTTATAGTTCACTCAGCATTGAAAACTGGATAATCCCTGCTATGTATGCCGGTCATTTCAACACACTGGTGTGGATGAAACCGTTTTGGGCTACTCAGCTTGATGAGGGAGTGCATAAATTCAAAGTTGGAGCAGAAAAGGCCTCCAAGGAAATGAAGTAGGACTTTTATTATCACATTGAATTATTTCCTCCCCCTACTATGCTAGACTTCAACGTTTCTTGACCCTATGATGTCACTACGCGGAAGGAAAAACTGAGTGAACAGAAAGCCTGTTGGGTTGCTAGGAGGAGTCTCGGTGCGGAAATCGTGATAAATATACGCTATATATACGTGGGCAGTGTTATTCATAGGATTTTTTCTGGAGGAGTAAAAATACTCCTTGACTTTTTTAGGAGGAGTGAAATACGGAACTACTCATATAGGGAGAAACGAAAACCGCAATCAAACTCCCTAAGCATCACAACAATTAAATGCAAAAAAAAAATTAATATGGCTGTATGAAAACACAAAATTTATGATAATTAGGGTGCCATGGCTTTTGACAATTGGCTTTGGCCAGAAGTCGGGCGAAAATGTCTCCACTGACTGAGATCAGTTGGTGTTTTGAATAGAAAAATATTATTTGTTTACTTCGGTGGGGCCACGAGATGCATTTTGTAAGCTACCAGGGCCGTATCCAAGGGGGGGGGGTTTAGGGGGTCAAACCCCCCCCCGAAATTTTGACATCAATTTTTATACTGCTATTTTTCTTGAAAATTATGTCTCACAAGGAGCGATATCCTCTTCGGGTATAACCCAAAGGGTCTCAAAATGAGTCAAAACCCTACTTTAAAGGGTAAAATTTCCAAAATTTTTTGGGGGGAGGACCCCCAAACCCCCTCGAAATTTTGAAATCTATTAAGTATACGGTTTTTCCTACAAACTTGATTGATTTACAAGGATTGGTCCTCTTTAATGTTACCTAATATGTCTCAAAATGAGTTAAAATGCCACTATTAGGGGAAAAATTCAAAAAATTTTCTGGGGTAGGAACCTAAAAACCCCCTTAACATTTCGCCATTGACTACAATATACCTTCTTTTTACCTTGAAAATTCGGCCGCTTACTGTGAGTGGTGCTCTATGGGTGTAATCTAAAGGGTCTCAGAAATGAGCTAAAACACTCTTTTGAGGGGCAAATTTCCAAACATTTTCTGGGGGAGGACCCCCAGACCCCCCTTTTACTTCGAATTCATATTGTTTAAACAATTTTGAAATGTAGTGCATCAAAATTTCAATCCAGTGTTGTCACCTAAAACTGTACCCCGTAAGGAGGTACCTCAGAAAATATTTGAGTCAAAACCCCCCCCGAAACAAAAGTCTGGTTACGGCCCTGAGCTAAACCTTTGTGAAAAATTCAAGGGGTGAAAATACTCCTGGCTAGTTTTTTAAAGAGTATTTCCGATTTTCAAGGAGTGAAATACTATCTTAGAGGAGTTAGAAATATCTCTGTACGTGGGTTTAACAAACTAATCATATTTCGAAACCGAAGTTTTTAATTTCACTCGAAATTCAGCCACCGCGCAGGGAACTACTCTACTTTCTTTGTTTTATTTCTTCAGGGTCAAATAACGTTGCAGTCTAGTACAATAAGTATTTTCAGGAATATTCTTGTCTTGGCGACATTTTATGATCTTCTACTCAGACACCGAAAAGGCTATTGCAGAAATTGGTAAAATGAGCTTGGGTTTATTTGGCTTTTTGGTTAAGATTAACCAAAGGCCTACAAGCCGTTGAACGCTTTTTCTCTGAAGTGCGGCTATAGTTATTGAACAAACAGTTACTAACAATTTTCAGATGTATATCTTCCTTTGTGCAGTTGTTAATTACATTCAGAAGGATTGGTTCCTGATTATTCGTATTAATATTATGTCAGTCTGCCGTGCAATTAGTTTCAGGAAAAACCACCATAATGCCATAAGCGAAAACTTTGAAAAGTATTTATTAGTTTTACTGAGATGACTTTTCCTGGGACCATACATAGCACCATATAACACCTTTTGTCCTGTGATATAATGTTCTTACAGAGCAACATTCGTGGTCTTTAAAAAAATGAGACATTAAAAGCATCTGTGTCACATGGGAAAACCTATCATCTCCTTTTCTTACGTCATCTTTCGAGTATGAGTAATTTAATGAAAGTTTGAAAGGAACGCTTTCAGTGACGTAATCTTTTAGGGGTAAAAGGGATTCAAAGGGTAAAAAGGATTTGGGAATTGTGGGAAAAGTAGCAAAATAATACAAATTATTATTTGATAACTCGTGGAATTACCTCACGTCAAATTTACACAAGGATCCCCGTTTGAATTAAGACTCATTTATAAAACTTTTCTCATATAATCTCATATATAATAGAAAAAAATCTCCTATTCTTGTTTATTTGAAGATTTTTTCATTTATTCTCACTATTTAAAAGAATGTAGACGTATAAAAAAAGAAAATTAATATAAAAAATGGGTTGTTCCACAGAAAAGTTAACTTAACAGAAAAAGAACCACGGTGATAAATCCGTGGTGTCAATAAATTAATAATATAAAATTAAATTATTTAAGAAATACTGATAAAATTGTTTTTAAAGTATTTACATTCTTAGAAATGTTATTATTATTTATTTTAAATTATTATCTATACTATTAAAATCCGAGAGTAAACAAACGTATGTCCCTCTATCTCCTCCGAAACCACTGAACGCAGAAGGGTGCCCAAGGTACCAAAAGACGGCAAATGACCCAGGGACGCCGAGTCGCCCATTTTCATTCCGAAATTCGAAATACTTTTCGAGATATTTGTGTTTTTCTGCTCTTTTCACATAATTCAGACAGTGCTGAGGTTCAGTTGCTGCGTTTTCTTCCTCCTGTTTTTTGACTTTATCTTAATCCAATCGATAATATAAAAAATAAAACTCTTTCGATACTAATCAACCCAGGAGGGTGCCCGAGGTACCAAAAGACGGGAAAAAATTGACCATTTAAATTCTAAAATTTCAATTATTTTCTATGATATTAGCATCTTTGTGCTTCTGATTCCATAACACTAGACCGTTTTCATTGATTTTAAAAACAACGGGAAATCCTTTCAGTTTATGATGATTGCCAACAAAAATTACAAAAAAAAAAAGTTTTAAAAAATCAAATATTAACTAGGTATTAAACTAAACTGGAGTAATAAATGTGTTGAATTTTTAACTTTAATATCACTAGAGCCGTTTTTCAAAGTATCCACGGGATTTAAAAGTTTTTCATAAGTTGGTATTCTCATACGTTTTGAAGGTTTGATATAGAACATACAGCAACGATAATTAGAATGATAAAATAATAAATTGCGTAATGAATTTTGAATGGAGCAATGGCAAAAAAAATTAGTGATAATGCGATATACACTGTATGCAAACACAATACCCAGTAGGGGTTCCGGGGGGCTGTGCCCTTAGAAGTAATGGTGTGAAAGGGTGCATACCTCTGGGGAACAACGTAGCCTACCTCCACGGGGGAAACGCTGTATATGTATAACCAACGGCCAAGGGGTTGCAGCAGATAAAACTGAGTTAAAACATATATTTAATTATGTTGGAAAGATAGAATGTTATGTAAGAAAATTATTTAATTTTTCTTTTTCACATATTTTTCTTCTCTAAAAATATATATTTTTTAATCCAATGGGCGGGTACTGGAATTATCATCCTTGACCACTGAATTGCCCTAAGAACTACCTACTCAGCGTTACCCAGCGGGCACCTGTGGACCGGAGCCACGAAGGTGAGGTACTGCTACCCGCGCCACACATACCAATAGCTCGCACAACCCCTTTTTACTGGGGGACGGCCACTTTCACTCATCACACAAAGACAGAAACTGACATCCATGCCAAACGGGGATTCAAACCCCAGACGTACGGCTTCGCAGTCAGATACTTTAACCACTAGGCCAGTACGTCGAAAGGTATTTTGTATTAAAAATATAATATTAAAGTATGCATCGTGAAAACTGTAGAATTAAAACTTTGCTCGGCGCAACGCATCGGGTTGCTGTTCAGCTAGTTATTTATTAAAGACAGTAACGTTTTTTTAAAGGTTTGTCGTATGCGTCGTATGTAAATAAATATATTAGACAACTTATTCATATTCACAGGACTCCAAATGCCACTCAAATATCACTATTAAATGACCCAACAGAGGGCAGCACGTTGACGTAAATCAGTTATATTTGGTTTTAAAGTTCCTCTTTTCCTACAAAGATGGCGTGAGTAGTATCATGAAATAGCGCATTCAATGCAGTGGTAGAAATTTGACTTCGTAACAAAGATCGCTCGATCGCAGTATTATCTTCACATTTGATGAGCCTTTTTTTAAATCTTTCAACGTTTTTATTAAAATTTTTTAGATGTTTCCATCTTCTACTTCGCAAACATTATCAAACTCAAGTCGAAATTCCGTAGTTATGACACAGAATGATTTTACTGATTAAAAAATGATATGTTGTAGTATAACCAAGGATTATATCACTTTTTATACAAATGTTTAGTAATAGTAGTTTCACATTACAATAAGAAGCTAACTCGAAAACCAGAATTAACATCAGAAGTCGCTACCTTGTCGCCAGACTTGAAAAGTGAAAGCTATCGTGAAAAAAAAAAAAAATTGGACGAATTGAAATTGAATACGACTTTCGCTAATTCAGACTTATAAAAGAGTTCAAAACTAAAAAAATTCAGGAAATTTTTGAGATTCTAAATGAAATTTTAAAATATAATATCCAGGTTTAAGAAACCTAATTAACTTGAATAAAAAATAATAAAATTGTTGTATTTTAAAGGTTAAAAAAATGATCTCGTTAAAAGAGCATTGTGTTAATGAGTTTTCTAGGTTTGGTGTGAGATTTATGTAATGGATTTCTTGCATTTTTCAAGTATTTTCAGACTTTCTCGAGAAAAAACTCGACACATTGACACTAATTTCTACTTGTTTCTACCAATCTAGCTTGGTTTTCTCTGATGAAAACGAGTAACTATAATATAAAATTTTTCAAATAGATTTTTCTGTAAATTGGGTTATAATATGATAGGCCATGATTAATTTATGAATTGGAAACACCAAAGTAGCGTAAATTTGCATTTGAATTTGTCTTAGATATCTCCATTTTATATCTTAGAAACTTAATTTAATACGCTAAGTATACTCTTCTATATTATTCTAATGGATTATTTTCTTCTAAGGCATTATTTTTCAACTAATCCATAAATTTTAATTATTATACTATCCTCTAGTATCCTCTAGTATAGTATCCTCTAGTATAGTATCCTCTAGTATACTATCCTCTAATTATTATACTATCTATATACCTCTTTATTCTTTCTTACATATATTTAAGCTACCAGTAAAACTCTCCTGCTGAACTCGACTTTATAAGCCAAAAACAAGAACGCGTTTTTTTTTAATGAAAATCCCCCTTCCTGTCATGAATACGTTGTTTTCCCTGCATATCAATCAAAACGCAAGGAAAAGCCAACTTTCAGATATTCCGAAGGAAAACCAGGGAAGATCCGTAGTTTTCCACTCTACATCCGTAACTCTAGTTTTCACCTAATTTCAGAAGAAATTGGTGGATATAATGCAGTCACTAGCCAAAATGTTTTTTTTTCATTGGTGACAGTTAGATTGAAAGTTTTTCCTTATAAACTTGCGCAAAAATTACCCCACAGCTTGCCTGAACTCACCCAAAACATAACTAACTTCGATAAAATATTTTTTTATAAATCAAACTTTTGAAGCTAAAACTTAAATGTTTAGTGTTTTATAGCTAAAAATGATATCCTTTGATAGTTTGAAAATTTTGAAAATTTGGTTCTATTGCGATAAATGTTTGTAAAATATTGATGCTCCCCAGTAGTCAAAACTGGATGTTTTGGCTAGAGTTTGGGAACATACTCTTTTACTTATTTGTAAAAAAAATATGAATAACATGTAACATGAGACACAAATAAAATATCTATTTTCCTTGTTCGTGTTGGTATGAAAGGTTCATTAGTTTTAGTATTATAAATCGCATCAGCTTGAACCCAAAATCGTTCACCAGGAGAGAAAGCTGGAAAAAATAATTAAAACTTAATAATTTTATCCGGTTATAAAAATTAGATTAATTAAGTTTATTCAACTAGTTGTTCGCAATGAGGCCGAACTTTCAAACATCTAAAAATATATGATTGCGTCCAAAGAGTTTGAGAGATTCATTTATAAGGCTATTTTTTATTAATAATAGTATTTAAATCAGTTCATTCTCAATATAAGCACGTTTATTCTGCGTTTCTCTATATAAAGGAATTAATGCGTATTATTTTTCTTGCTATTCTATGAGATAGCTTGACAAAAATAATTATAATTTCATCATTTTATTCGGTTAAAAATTAGGTTCTTGATTGAACTAGTTGTCGAACTGCGAATAAAATTTAAAACATCTTAATTCATTTAACTGACTTCCAAAACATTCCAGGGATTCGTTTATAATGATTCTTTTATGGATGGATTATGATTCATTCTCGATATCCGCACGTATATTCTTCGTTTCTCCTTCTAAAAGGAATTATTTCGTATTATTTTTCTTGCTATTCCGAAAGATTAGAGTGCTGCAAGTGAATGAAATTTAAAAAAAATAGTTTTGAAATGACATTTAATAAGACGTTTCGCAAACTGGATTGTGGGAAATATCCACTTATAACGATTCTATAATACCCCGCCCAATAACATCATCTTCTTCCTAAGTTTTTTTAATGTTGCCAACGGAAGAAAACTAATCTCTCTCGTATTTTGATCGTGTTCGTCCGTCATAATCACCGGAGGAACGACACAGCAACGTGTATTTAAAACACTCACGTGATCCGCCCTTGGCGTGATTTATTTGCAGTTTAGAACGCCTAGGAATTTGTCAACAAAGCTGTGGGTGATTAACCCGAGTCGCTGTCATGCAACGAACGCTCAGCGACCTTGTCTGTTGTGGACAAGTGACAACGCGGGAAGGGAGAGAAGTAGTTGGAAATGGAGAACTCATTTCTTCTTTTTCAAAGCTGTTACTTCATAGAATTTAAAAATTGGAGTTGACTTGATTAGAAATGGGTCGTTTTAAATGGAAAATGGTACTTTAGTGTTATTGTATGTAGGAGAGCGTAAACGAGTATGCTATCAATCAAGCTCCTTTTGCATCTGTGATATATTTATTTTTCGGGGGGAGTGAGTTTAGTATGGAACTTTTCTGGCGAGGGACATTTACATGGTGTGAAGGCACTATTTTCAAAAATTTTGGTCGATATTTAGATTTTTGGCCCTATCACTTTTGATTCTGAATTTTACGTAAAAGCGGGAGTCTTCTTCCGGAAAATGTTTGTAAATTTCATTAAAAAATAGTATTTTATACCTTATTTTTGGATACTGACCCCCCATTTTTACTCCCAGGGCCAATTTCGAGGTATACTACATCCTCCCAAAACTTCACATTTTTTGATTTTTCAACATAGAAAACGACCATAACCTAAGAGGTGAATAGGGGATCCAAATAGGGGATTCGGGGGTCCAAAACTCCAAAAGTTTTTGAACTGTAGAATGCTAAAAAGTTTTCTGAAGCTACTTTTGGGGTGGTTTTCAAGGGGCTTCTTGGGCCACACAAAAGGACTCCTGGGCCGCCATTGGAAATCCCCGAACCAGAGTGTAAGGAATATCTGGGAGTTGAATGAGCAAAATTTAAGAAAAAAGGTCATTAAAGAAACCCTACGATATTAATTTTTATCATTATTAATCGTAAAAGACGTTTATGAAAGGCGATATATTTTTTGAACGGCAAATCCGGTGCATTCCTTTTCTCTCATTCCTAAACCTTCCTTCTCGCAAATCTTTCATTTATAAACGTCTAGAGTGTTTTTTTGCTTTGCTTCTGAAACAACTTAGATTCGGATCGACAGCTAAATGCTTTAGAACTTGCCATAAGACGTTTAGTTTGAAAGTAAAGGGAGGAGGTAAAAATTTAAAAATCAATAAAATTAATTTACTTCTCATCATACACAATGTCATACAGTACTGATGGAACAGGAGAGGTATAGGTTGTTTTCGACAATTGATGAGTCTATTATTTATAGTAGTCATTAAATGAAGACTGCCATCCAGGTTTTAACTTTTTTATAAACTGGCATTTAAATCAACGATGAAATTTTCACCCCAGGAAAAACAAAAACCTCAGGCGAACCTCGTCATTTTTCGCCGTCGCGATACCATCAAATGTCACCGACACCGAACGACGACACCTTCCCATTGCAGTAGTAAACAATTTGTTCTTTTATTTTGCCCCTTATGCAATATTATTCATTCCCTGGCTACCCTCCGAACGTGGATGTTTTTAATAGCCAGAGAGAGAGAGAGAGAGATTAACGAACTCGTGGCTATCATAAAAGCATAGCATAGATAAATGGATTTTAATGGCATTTCGGAGCCCTTTATTACGTCTGGAGGGTGCCGACCAACCTATGCGGACGATTATTATTACAGAACTCGGGAATCGATGATGAAGACCGTCTCTTAAGTGCCCATTATAATTCCTTCGGATTGTATGTGTTGTTTTTCTTTAAAATAAAAATGAAAGTTGTCGAAAAATGAAGAATTGTTCACACCTCTGTATGAAGGGATGATGGATCGCGTAATGTTGGGTTTCGGGATGCAGGTATAACTGATTGCCGATTTTTTGGGATCGGTTGTGGAGAATTTAAAGCGTTGTTGAGTCCGGCGGCGATATAGCAAAAAGTAGAAGATTGGTTTGGGATGAATTCGATTTTAAATGGGAAGAACCCGTTTTCCAACCCCCTCCAAAAACTAGTAGCTTTTACTTTTGTCTTCAACTGCAAAATAATTAAGATGAAAGAAAAAGATAATTAATTTAAGTTCTGCTGATTCTTTAAGTTTCTGATTACTATGAGCTAATGGTACAGTCTATATATTGTAGAATAAACCAAACTCTTGTACTCATCATAAATGTAGTACCTTGTTTGCTCTGTTATTGACCACTGTTTTATAAAACAGTAGCTTCTCTTTGAGTAATTAATTAATTATATTATAATTTTCATGGATGTGTGAAACGAGTGAAAATTTTACCCAAGTTTTATTTATGTAATAGAATTTATTATTAGCCCCTATTTGCCAATTTGTTGAAATACTTATTAAGTTTTTTTTTAAATAACTTTCGACAGTGGAATTGTTATTCTTTTTGAAAGACTGTTGAACCACAGCTTACTAGATACTATACTAGATAGTATATGATAGATGGATACTTTATGAATTTTAAGTATGTGACATGTATGCAAATTTTTTTGAAGTGCTCTTGATAAAACAGTATTTTAGCCAATATTTGTCTAAAAAAACTCATTGAAAGTTGAACTGCAATCTTTCTTGAGAATGATCTAAAGAGAATGTTCCCAATATTCAAAGGGGCATACAAACAACGTCCCATGTTTAGAGGTGGTCGTATGTATGGCATAGGGGTGGAAGTTCAAACTTTTGTTATATCCCACTTTTCAAAAACGTTTTTCACCATTGCTACATTAATAAGAAAAGGAAATCGTGATGTAAAATTTGAAGTGTTTTAAAATGGGGTAGCATGGGACATTTTGAAAAGTGTATCCCCACAACAAAGGAGGGAGATCACAAATGTAACAACTCGTGTCTACTACACTACAAGAACAAAAGTATATAAAACCCTCCTGGAAATGGTGTGACGCAATTTGTGAGACTGGTTCCCAGAAAACATCTTGAAATTTTAATATTAGAAAAAAAAATTGCCAAGAGTATAAAATTATCTGGAGAAGGTGCTCTTAAAAAGGAAGAGTCTAAATAAGAATAAGATGAACATGCAAACATCAAAGAACGTTGATTCTATGTTGTGGTGACATCAAATAAGGAGAATTGTATGGAAAATAATAAAATTCTTTTAATCATCTCTGTTAGAAAAAAAAATTTTTTTTTGAGCTATAAGTACGACCACCCTGGTTGAGCTTATGCAATTAATTATACCATTCCTAGTGAATAGGAAGACCACCAACTACTGAAATTTACTCGGATACAGACTGACTGTTCAAACATTAGAGAAGTAAAGGACACAGAACCGTATTTAGACATTCATTTTCCCAGGGCGGTACTGTGTTTGTGTAAGACATGTAATATCTGGTCAGGTCATTTGCGTGATTGATTGTTCAAATTTGCATTTTTGTTTTGCGTCGAATAGTGAGTTGAATATTCATTCCTTCTAGTGTGTGTGTGGATTTCGTGTTTTTCGGTAGCCTGTGTGTTTGACTAAAAGGAAAATGGTGCTGAAATATGTCTGGTGGAATTTTAAAATAATCGGCTACATGTGGATAATTTTTATAAGAGTTTAGAAATGTAAAAGGTTTATGTTACACAGCAGGTTCTTTGGAAGGATGGACACAAATTTATATTTATTAGATATTTGAGTTTTTACCCTCAAGTGTCTATCTTTCTCTTTCCAAAGATTCCATTCCAAAGATTTCCATTTGTTTTTTATTACGGATAAGGTCGCAGTTACAAAGAAAGTATTGTAAAACAACTTACTATACATCCAATGACCCATTGACGACATATTTTATGATGAAACAAGTTTTTTTCACGTTTTAAAAATGTACTTTAAAGTACTATCCAAATTAAATATCATTCAAAGACTGATAAAAGTATTCTAAAAAGTTACATATATGCTATTTCATACTAAACCGTCACACATTTTGTCTGCAACTTATAATTATTAGTCAGATAATCGAAATTAATTGTAGACATTAAGTGTCATGTTGGTTTTGGCTCTTATTATTTTCAATAGCTTAAAAGGCAATTATGAAGAAAAAAACGATTTGGCAAATTTCAAAAGAAAATAATAATTATGCCAGAATGTCACGATGAAAATATTCCTACAGTTGGCTAAAGATTTTGTTAACAGTGCAAGAAACTTACTTTTATTTCGTTGTTTTTGTCTGCTGAAATGAGCATACTCAGAACTGAGAACAAGTTAAATAATATTGACGATAAAATTTATGCAAAAAGTACTTGATTATCATGTTTTTCTGAGTAGAATGCACATTAAAAACATTAAACAATGCTTAGTTTTTAAAGCGAAACTCGCTTTATATTTGAATGATACCTTTACATGCTGAAATAATTGTCACCTCGCATGATACGATATTATAGTTTCACAATTTGATGTATAAAAACGTTGGAGCATAGTTTTAAAAGATGGCGTCTTTTTGCTGAAACGGGAGCAAGTACGAAAAAGAAGGATGCCAGTGAAAGTTATCATGTTTTATACCTCATATGTAACGAAAAGTTATTTTTGAAAGCAGAAACGAAAAAATTTCTTCAAATGTTGTTTAACAACAAGAATTATTTTATAGCAAAGAAGTCTTTAACATTATGCATTAATTTCCTGTAAATTTTGTTTTACTGCCTTTGAACCAGTGATGCACCAATCCATGGATGCAATAACTGATTGTAGCAGTTTTTTCACTGCAATAACACCTACTATATTTCAGAGAAGCATTAAACAAACTTAAATCTGTAAATGCTGTTTCACTACGAGATTACTCTTGTGAAATACATAGTATTTTACTCGTCCATTTAGTGTGTTTATAAAGATCTAAAAAACAGTAAAGCAGTGGTTCCCAAACTATTTTGCTCGTGGAACCCCCCAATTTGTTGCCAATGATTGCGGAACCCTGAATATTTTTTAATCAACGACTTTTCAAAATTTAATATCTGATATTAAATGAAACAAGCCAACCTAATGTGTTAAAAAAGTTGTGATTAAGCGAGTTCCAAGAACCATCAGGGGGATCTGGAGGGTCCTCCCCCCTAAAATTTTTGGAAATTTGATTATAAAAAGATGGTTTTAACTTGTTTTGGTACACCTAATCCGAATTTCGGACATTTTTAAAAATTTAATACATAATTTTGGTAGGATTTGCATTTTGATGAACTTAGTATAAAAAAATCCTACCATTCTTATTTTCTTAAAGGAAATCAAATTTGTCACGCGGAACCCCTAAATTTTTTCGTGGAACCCCAGGGTTCCAAGGAACCCACTTTGGGAACCACTGCAGTAAAGATAATATCTGACGAAAGACGTAGTATAGTTGACAAATTAATTGTTAAATGTAAGTACTATAATAAAAAGTATAATAATATCGAGAAAAATGTTATTTATGACAAAAGTGTCTCAAAACTAACTTTTATTTCTCTTGAAAATTCAATCGTAATTTATGATAAGAGGTTTTACTAGAAGTCTTTAATTTTTGCTGATTTCTTAGATATATTCATTAGAATACAAAATTTACATTTAAATGAAATTTTTAATTTGTTCTTCATTAAATTCATCATTACTTTAAAGTAGACTGTTGAGATTTTTCTTCAGAAGCTGGCCAAAACAGACCTTTTTTACCATTGATAATTGCAGCTCTGCATATATTGATTTTATCAAATGCTTAGGGTTCAACGGATTCCTTTGAATTCAAATTTCCCCGTCTATTTTGTTATCTCTCCGTCAATCTTTAAAAAGAAAAAAAAGGTGAGAATTCGCACTCTCAAGGGTAGGCATCACATCTTCGTTTTATAACAACCATTATTTTCGAATGTAAACAATAGAAATGGGAGATTCCCTTTAAAAATCTGCTCTCTTGCGTTTATGCTATTCAGTGGACCATTCCAATACAGCTTAAGTTCTCCATTGTTGAGAGAGCTGAATCTCATTATTCCATGAGAAATTAATATAGCCTACAGATGTACACACTTGATAAACAACTACATCTGTATTTCATTGTCTACTTTACAAGCAATCGGAAGAAAAAAATCATAGGATAGATTTGAATGGTAGTTTTTCCTACTCGCATAAAAAAGCTTTTTTTGGAAGAAAAAAAAAGCTATAACAATCTCTCTGATTCGCTAGCCGATCAGTGTTCTCGCCTATTTGGTTTGTGTTGGCATAGTTATCATTCCTTGTGTTGAGCTTTTTTTTATTTGTGTAAGAACGACTAGAGCTCGTTACGAAAGAGACCCTACGTGACCAACATGGATAGTGTCAAAAAGAGAATACGGATCCATACTTGGAGAAGTTGTAGTGGAACCTTTGGGTAGAAAATTTCCTATTTTCCTATCATATTAACGATAAAATAAGTGAAGGAACAATTACCTACGTGAAAGAAGAGGGATGACGAATTTATTCAGTAAAAAAAAAGTTTTTCTCCTACTATACTTTTTATGTGACAGAACTACGAGTCGTTTTCAGACATCTTTATTTGGAAAAGAAGCACTTTGGATTGTCCTTTTGTTATGAGGTAGATTTTCATTTAGAATACTTTGCAGCGTGTGATAAGAACCTTTTTCGAATTCGGTTTGGATAATTCGTGTCGAATAATATAATATAATAAACTTCTAAAAGAACCGTTTTTAAATGAAGTATTGAATTGATCACTAATACTAGAGTATTACCGATTTCATTTGAATGTTGGTTGTTCATTCTGGAGCTGTGAAAATGTTCATTATAGGTGTACAGTACCTGATAGGTTACTGTACACCGGCTTTATACTATTGCGTGGTTGGACTATATCTGTTCCTAACTGTTTTCTTGAATCTTGAATTACTTTTTTATTAAGTTGCTTCAATAGAAAATGTGAAATAGAGTTATTTCTTATACTCGACTTGATATAACTAATTCTCTCTGCTTAAAGAAGACTTCATAGATCTCTCTATAAAGCCCCGTTTCCGCTTATCCGATCCGCTAATGCGATATGGGAGAATGCGATCGGACGAATCCAGGCGCGAATCCAGCACGGCTCCAAGGGGGGCACATTTCCAGACCATCACCTTTACCTGTTGAGAAAAATGTTAAAACGTTGGGGATTTTCTTAAAAGTATCACTCAAGATTCCCTTCTGGTACCGCTGGGGTGTATGGGGGTCCTCCGCCAGAAAAATTTTTGAAATTTGACTTGTAAAAGTAGGGTTTTAACTCATTTTGAGTACTTTTTTTGGTCCAAGGGGGCACTGTTCAGATTGCCCCCCCCTTGGATCCGCCACTGGACGAATCCCAGAGTGACAGCTGGAAATGATGTCACTTTTGCATCTCTGATTCGTTCGTTGCTCTCTCTGGATTGATTCTAAGAAAAATTTGTGAGAAGTAGAAAAGCTGCAATTTAGTGTGAGCAGGGTCCGATTTAGAAAATTTGGAAAACTAGACCCAACATACCGGAAGGGGGCCCCCGTTGCCACATTAGATGTTATATGAATGTAGAAGCGAGAAAAGTAATTGTTTGCTTAGTGTGAAAATTCACTATCGTCAGGGAGACAGGGGCAGACATGTTCTCGGTTATCTTTTACGTTTTTTACATTGCTAAAAGGTTTGGATTTTTATTTTCGATTTAAAAAAGGAATGAAAAAGCATTCTAGGAAGTATAAAAAGTTATTTCTACTGTATATTTTTGTCAACTTTTTTAAATTAGGGGGCCTCCAAATCGTGGGGCCCGGGATTAGTGGGCCTAATGGTAAATAAGGCCCTGAGTGTGGGGTTACCACATAGGGGGAAGTTCATGCGCACTCTATTTCTTCTCACTTTATGCTTTTTACCCCATCAAGAAAAACAATGCTGTTTACCTCACGGAGAGAGAGTGCGATGATAACGAAAGGCGTGTTATTCTGATCAATTTAAAAAACAATAGCAAAAAACCTCCTCACTCTATAAAAAAACATGTATTAAAAAAAAACTCATGAACAATCGCAATTTGGGAAGAGACAGAAAAAAAATCGTCCCGCTTCCTTCCCTGCAATCAGTCATTAAGCCCCGTTTAACGGACCATCCGCAGATGCTCTCTCTCAGAAAAATTTTCGGGTAACGAGGTAAAAGCCAATCGCAGAAACAATTGCATCAAAAACCCGTGTTTCGTCAGTTCGCTACAATCCCTGGCACGTTTTCTTCGACCATTATTATTTCTACTACTAACAGCCAACAGCAGGAAGGGAAAAAATGTGTAACTTCTGCTAGTTGAGGTTAATGTCCCTAGGTGTAAGTTGGTGTATTAAGGGGTACTAGCGAGGGGTCCCGGGGGCCCCTGCTGGAAAAGGGGTATTCGTTCATCGGCCCGGGAGCAGGTGGTATTCGCATCTTGCCGTTAGGGGGCCTGAAGGAAGGATGGATGATGGAGTCCTCCGGAAACATATATTTTGGCGAAATTTTCGAACGTGGAGGCATTTCTCAAAATTTCGTGCGTGTGATTGTTTTTAACAATGGGGAGATTGTCGGACTTGGGTTTTTTGAGGAAGTTGGTCTAGAACAGCAGGAAGGCCCGTTGTTAATGTGCTGGTGGCTTTGTTTTCTTGATTGGTGGTTGGGATTGGGCTTTTGATAATTTTTCCCGCCTGGTGTAATTGGTGCCCTATTTTTTTCCCAATGAATGTTCTGGTTGTACTACAGGATGTTTAATATATCCGTTTGAAGTAAGCAAAATTGATTGATGGTAACGCTTGATATCTTTTTTTTGGAAAGAGCAGATTAATTCGTAACCACCCACCAATAACATGAAACTGATGATCCACTCATTTAAAATACTGGTTTTGGAGACCAATACGACCAATTTTTGCTTTAACCACTTGTACTATTTTACTTTCTGCTTGTTCTTGTGAATGGTGCTCAAGACCATATTCCAAAGGATTAATTGAGAAATATCAGCAATTTGTTGTAGACCTTTTAAATTTTAAATGAGGATATTTAATCTTTATTTTCCATTAATATTTAATTTTTGACAACTCTTTTACCAGCAATAGTATTAAAAATTGAGCCGCAAGAGTAGAATGCCCCAGATCTATCCTAAATGTTCAATCCAGAAAGAAATTTACATATTTTTATTTCAAAATCAAACTACACTGTTATCTAAATAAAATTCATTTTGGTAAATACTATAAGTACTACTTTACATTAATCTTTTTCTTAAGCTACAGTTTGGCACAGAAAAAGTAGCTGCTTCCCTAGAGAGAAATATAAGTTAAAACTATTAGTTTTAATTTGTGTATGAAAAGTATATTCATCGCAAAGATTTTTTATGCACTCTATGCCTAACTCTCTCTTTATTTGATACTTCTAGAAAACAATAATTTGAATATTTCTAATATAAACCTTACATTGAAGAACTATTTCTTACTAATGTGGTTATCCAAGTAAAATTTATAATGTTTATAGAAAAATTATATTTAGATATTTCGTTAAATTATATTTAAATAATATTCGTCAAATATCCTTTAAAATTATTGTTTTTTATTACTTTGTGTTACGTAAATGCTGCCATTTCATTTTGGGAGTTTTTGAATTTGATAATTTTAAACAATCTTACAAAAACCTCTTATGTATTTCGATGCCTTCAGGTATAAATATTTTCCAGCTTGTTTTAAAATGCTGAAAGATCCGGTTAGAGTCAAACAAGAATTCCAAAATTATTTAATTTCAATACTCCAAGAATTATTTTTTTGTGTTCTGAATGCTTTCAATTTAGTATGTAATCTTTTTTTTTAATTACTCCAGAACGGCATTTGATTACCTTTTTGTGATATGTGGGGTTGTGAAAACGTTTAAGTATTAGTTTATACTACACCGATTTTGATTATTGTCGTATCCCTTCATGATAGTTGACAAGATGATTGCAAATTGTTCGAGATAGCTCTCTCTACAAAAACAAAATTTGTTTTCAAATAGAAGATAGTTTGGAAAAGAAGAGTATAAATAAAACTATCTTCTCTGATGCAGGTTTCATTGTAGCATGCTATTACTAGAAATTACCATGTTTTTCTCTTTTGTGGGAGTTTTGTTAAAAATTTCTTAAAAATATTTTTATTTCCTGAAGCAATGTGGTTTTGAAATTGCACTACTTTTCAATTGAATGGGTTTGATTTTAATCGAAACGCGTTTAATAAAATAGATTGAAAAAAGTTAATTTAAAAAGGGACCCCACGATCAAAAGCTCAACAATTTTGAATGATATATTTCTCTTAAATTTCTTCTAGTATTTATTCCAATGAAATTCCTGAAAATCTAGCTTTGTCCAGATGAAGTCACAAAGTTTATAAGATTTCTTATAGCCTTTGCACCTGAAACTTGATTATTTTTGAAGCTAAAAGACAATTCTTTGAGGAACCCACTTTGGTAACCTCTGGTCTGGGATAATCGCAAGAACGATTTTTATCTCCCTTTCCTGTTGATGCACACAGCTTTATAATCCTCTATCTGCTCTTCAGCATCCCTTTGCTATCGAGCATATCTTTACTCCATGAGCATCCCCTTGCTTTCTTCTGCGTCCCTCTACTCTTAAGCATTTTTTTTGTCATTTTAGCATACCTTCGCGCTGTAAAATTTAGTCTACTCTTTTATCCATTTGCTCTTCAGTGTCCATTTATTCTTATGCATATCTTTTCCCTTGAGCATTTTTGATCTTCTACCCATAGTTGGTTCACAGCACTCGATCCCTTAGAATTGATTTTACATGTTCTTTAGAGGATGTTGCGAATATGCTTTACCCTGCTATAAATTACCCTTCCCTACCCTCTGCAAAGCCCTTGAAGTGGGGTAATATCCACAAGTGATAGTAATCTACTACCAGTTCTAGAGCATCTCTCCCCCTGTTCTTTAGTATCCCTTTTCTCTTCAGCATCTCTTTGCTCTTGAGCCTCTCTATGCGTTTGGGGGTTCCTCTGCTTTTTACCGTTCCAATACTCTTTACCATCACTTTTCCCACCAGATTTTTTGATCTTGTTGCTTTCTAATTCTTTTTTATTTATACCTAAGGATGGTTGACAGTACTCGCATCCTTAGTATTGACTTTACCTGGTTTTTAGAGGATGCTACGAAAATTCTTTATCTTATCCTGCTACACATTTTAAACAATAATATCCAAGTCACAGCACTCAACTACTACAGTTCTAGAGCATCTCTATGTTCTTAAGCATCCCTTTTCTTTTCAGCATCCCTTTGTCGTTTTATCATCTTTTCGCTCTTGAGCCTCTCTCTGCTTTTTAGCATTCATTAGCTCTTCAGCATCCCTTTACTCTTAACAATCTCTTTTCCTATTATTAGTTTTTTTTTATCGTGTTGCTCTTTGATTAACTTTTATCTACTATACCCATTGATGATTGATAGTACTCGATTCCTTAGTATTCCTGGTTTTTAGAGGGTGTTACCCTGCTACGAATTTTAAACTTCGGTGCTCCAAAATGCTCGAAGTGGGACAACATCTCATTAACAATACTCGATCCCAATATAGATAACTTTAAAGCGACAGATTTTGCCCATCTTCGTTTTGCCCAGTCTAGAGCACGGGATTCGCCACTAGTCCGTCGCCTCTTCATAAGCCTCCTCATTACTGGCATCCCGGGTAAACTCGGGAAACAGAAGCCGTTTCTTCACGGCCAATTAGGCCGTTTAATCGCTGTCGAGTAGGCGATCTTAGTTACCGAACTCGTTCCTAATTACCCGGCGGAAAGGGAGGCTGATTATTGCTTGTGCACACACTTAGCGCGACACGCAACAAGGGCGGGAGAGAGCCACAGGTGCTACGAGGTGTAGCGCTACACGTATGTATGTATATACGGGAGGACAGGATAACGAATCGTTCGTGTAATTAGTCGTGAGGCCCCCGCGTGTGAAAAACTGAATTTCGGGACTTTTTTTGTGTGTGTTTGCCGAAGCAATTAGGAGGAGCGAGTGACCACGCCTTTGTTGTCGAGCTTCTGTAAAAATGAAGCTTCGGGGATGGTTGTTGCTGGTACCTTCATGATTTGCTGAAGAAATATGCGTGATGCTTTTAGGGCCCGTTTCTTCCTATTAGAAGTTTATTAGTGTGGAAAATGTGCTTGAATTATTTGAACCTTATGTAAATTGAAATTTACTATCTATATTAAAACCAGTTCTGTATGGCATTCCTGACTTTAATCTAAAACCTGCTACTTCCCAGATAGCTTCCCAGATAGCTTGCTTCAAGTTTGAGATCTCCTGTAATTATGGTTGAAATTTCAAACTGGTAGAAACAAACTTACAGCAAGCAATTTTGAAGCTGGATGTTTCAAGCTAGAAAAAAAAATCAAGGGGGATATTTGAGGGAGTACTTAGGTCGTTGGACCTTCAAACTCCAGTATAACTAGCCCCACTGGGTGAGGCTTGAGCTGAACTGTTACAGAACATGTGACTGAAAGTCACGGTCAGCTGAGGAATGGCTAGCTTGATGCTAACCCCCTCTTGATTTCCCCAAGTAACCTTGGTACTCATTTTATCGACCCCGGAGGGCTGAAGGGCTGAGTCTGCCTTGCCCGTGGACCGGGATTTGAACCCCGGGCCTGTGGTGTGAGAGCGCAAAGCGCTTCCTCTACGCCACCGGGCTTCGCTAGAAAAAAAGTCCACACTTGAGAAATAATTGAAAGTTCAAGCGAATAACAAGCTTGAGCTAACCAAACATAGTTCAATTATTTTCCAAAAAAGGGATTTCTTGCTTGGGTAATAAAATATTTTTCAATAATTAAAATTCCTTGATTAATTCAAGCAAACCACAAACTGCAGTTTTCCAAACTTACTTCATATATTTTGAAAGAATAGAATTTAATTTTTAGGAAAAAATATTAGGAGGTTAGCATTGAATCATTTTGACATTTTTATTCGTTACAGAAGTACAATACTAGTTCGTCGTTTAAAAGTTTCAGACCGTTCCTTTCTTTACGGGGAATTAGTCCAAAGTTCAATTTTCATTGGACTGGGATAATTTTCAAATAAGTTAAAAGTTTTAAAGTTTTTGCTTACATTTTAATATTTTAGAGAAAAATTCAGAAATTTAATTTTGTATTTTTACTAGATTTGGATAATTTATTTGTAATCAACATTGAAACCATGGCAGTAGTGAATAGTTTTATCCATTTTGGTGGATTTAGCCACTCCATTGTATATCTTATATGGAGGTTTACTTCTGTGACCACGCCTTTTTTTGTCAAGCTTCTGAAAATGAAATTTTCGAGAATCCTCATGATCTGCTTAAGAAATGTGTTCGGTTTGACCATTAAGGCTAGTTTCTTCAAGGACGAAGATTGTAGAATTTTGTTTGCGGGGAAAATGTTTTTAAGGGATTTGAACTCTATGTGAAAAATGACTATTGAATAGTCGAAATTTAATATCTATGTTCTCCTTCTATGCCATTTCTGTATTGTAGAGATAGAAGACTTCTATCTACCAAGGATATGCTGTACACTTTCCTCCATTTTGGTGGCTTCATCCACTACATTATTTTTGAAATGTGGAAGTTTATTTCTCGTGTTCTTACTGTTAAATAAACGTTCATGTTTAGGATGATTTAGCTATCATCAGAATTTTAATGTTTCTTACAGCGGGGACATAGCCATGATGGGTTATTAAAACAAATTTCCCTACCTATTTAGGAAATGTTTTTATTTTTTTTCAACCTTATAATAGATTTCAAAACATGCCTATTTTCTTTCGAATTATTTTCAGCATAAGCTTTTGACGTTAATTGACATTAATACCCCATCTCGCTGGCTGGTATTATTTACTTTCTGCCATCGTTTTGTACAGTAAAAGCGAGACCTCGAGACGATATTGGCTCCATTTTATTAAATCTACAATTTTACCTAGCATTGGTAAATATACACAAATGTCCTGCCAATTACTAAATCTACTAAAAACATTGCTTAGGATTGGCCGTCAAGGCTAGTTTTCACAGTGATATAGAATTTTGTTTGCGTAAAAAAAAGAATTAGGGCCATTGAATCGTTGAAATTTAATACCTATGTATGTACTCACTAAACCAATTTTTTAATTTGCTTCACAGAATGCTATCTGCCAAGGGCATATTGAACAGTTTACTCTATTTGTCAATGAATCTCCTAGATTGGTGCCCTTCCTTTCCATGGATAGTGCAATTTTGGAGTTTAGTCTTAAAGAGGATCCTAAATCGATGTAAGGAAAGCATTGAAAATTGGTCAAAAGAGCTCAAGAATTTCGGTCCTGTTGGACTCCTTTGCACCAATTTCTTGGACAAGACAACCACAACAATAAATCCCCTATACATCTTCTCCGATATAGAAATTCATGTATTTCTCTCACTCGTTCTCCCATACATTATAACAGGGATACATTATTATGTGCGGCATTTCTAAAATTAATTACAACAATATTAACGACACTAATAGCAAACCAGCGTCCTATTATACTCTTCTACCGAAGATGATGAATAATGAAACTCCACCATTGAAACCAACAACGATATTCATTCACGTCTAATCAAACCCCTAACAAGGCACTCTTCTTTGATTACCTCCCCACATTCAATCCACCCCTTAATTCCAGGAGGGAGGGAGGGAGGAAGGGTCATCGTTTCCGATGTCTCCCCTCGTTAAGGCCATCACATAGTTCCGTCCGAACTCCGAACTGCTTAGCCAGCACGTTCATCAATCATCCCTCCTGTGATGATGACCACCGCCCAGCATCAGAGAACTTTCTCCTCTCTCTGATTCGGCGATGACCGCTTCCTGCCGGATTATGTCCGCTTTGTTGAGGGGGAGGGGAGAGTGGGTTAATTCTTGCGGGGTGTGAAATCTGATGTGTTGTATATTTCATTAAGGAGGGGGTTTGCGATGTGTGGGGGGGGGATTGTTCGTTTCGTTGGTTGATTTGTTTTGGAATATACAGCAGTAGATATGAGGTGTTGGTACGTGAATTTTATGGCCTGTAAAACAGCTATAATTTATGGGACTTAACTGAACTCATAATAAACTCAGTGACTTAATCATATAATTTCTAATCAAATCGTATTTGGAGACAAAATTAAGTGACATAGCTACTGATCTAATTGTCGAAAAAAATAGCTTTTTGAAAATTTTAAACAATAAGAAATTGCTTATTATCTGCAAAATTGAAAATCTTACAAAAACCTTCAATTTGCTACAAAAGTAGTTTACAACAAGGTTTATAAAACCTTACAATGCTGTCTGGGAATAATACTGATGCTTTCATATCGTTTTGTGTAATTTGTAAAACGTCATCAAAAGTGTCGTAAACTGATATTGCCCGGATAATCGAAAAGTACCGATTTTTTTAAGGAGGGATAATTATGGTTTTACACGCAATTTATTGTTTTTGAATTAAAGAGTTTGCTAGATTGTGGGATTAGTTTATTCATACTTTTTCTCTTAAAACAAGAATGTCGTTTCCAGACAACTTACCTAGTTTACCATATAGAAAATGTGCAAATTATTTTTCACTTAGATAAAATATCAAGCAAATTTGAAGGAATTTTATAGCTTCTTAATATTTACTGAAAAAAAAATTTGCTTAAAAAGTAAGGGTGTAACTAATGGTAACAGTATATCTTTCATTGCTTCGATCGAAAACCTTTCTGTGGTGTTGTGTGTCAATTTTATAATTAAGGTTTCAAAAAATGTACTCACTTTCCTTTTTTATTATTTATTTTAATTATATACATTTATAAATTACTGGTATTTAAATGAATTAGAGATTTCGTTAATCATTTCCATTTTTTCCATAAAAATTCTAACTATATTAACATGTTTTATCACATCATAAGTTCGGCATTATGAGAAAAAAAAACTCAGCCATTAAATATCAGTTTTTACGTAAACAAAAAAAATGCTTTCAACAACCGCTGAACTCATCTTTTTTTCCTCATTTAAAACCAAGAAGACTCATATTACTAATGATAATTACATCGATCTAACATGCCTGTATCCTATCAAGACTTCCACACTACCCGGTTTTAATCAGTTTTTCGCCCTACCACGCATTTCGGCTCCTATAATTTGCTACATTATCATCAGCAGCCTTCGTGTTTCATCATCAGAGTCCCTCTGCGATCAATACGGTGTTCTGTTTAGCATCCAATCGCTATTAATTCTAATTTGTTGAGAAATTCTGCTGGGAGATGAATAACAAAACGGGAGCACAGCCATTTTCTTTTCCCCGTCATCGCTGGGTGATGACATTTAAAAGCAACTAGGTAGATCCTTTTTAGTTTGGAAGAGGGGATTAGCGTTCAGTTTTCTCGAATTGTGTTTTTAATGATGATCAAAGGAATGGCATTATCTTTTAATTTGATCAATAGTTAGTACATTTTACTCGATTTGTGTAATGATGTCATTAGTTTGGTAATTGTAAATCTCTTTATGTTTCCATGGACCATTCACAAATTGCATCACATAATTTTTAGGGGAAACATACCTTTCCATCCCCTTATAACACGAGTTGTATTTCAGTGACCCCCTTTCCCCCTAAAATGAAACGTAAATTTAATTACTATTTCAATTCTTTATATTTCTTTGAAAATTGGTAAACTTTAATCCAATAGAATAGGGTATCAAAGGATTTAAATTTGACAAAAAAAAAATAATTGAGAGTTGGTTATAGATAACGCGTTTATTCAAACTTCTGACTCTACAGCTGCAAATTCTTTACTGGATTGGTTTGTATCTTTCCAAACATACCTAAAGGTCAATATTTTCTCAAACTTCAAATACTTCTCCATTGACAAAATGATCAATAATGTTGATTTGTAATCCTCCTCCCTTCCTAAACATACCTAATAATCAACATTTACTGTAACTTCAGACACTTCTCCTTATCTGAAAAGCTTGACCGAGAATTGATTTGTATCCTTTCGAATATTACTAATAAAATCGAAGTTTACCAAATCTTTAAACTTCAGATATATTGGGTACTCTTACTTATTATTATTGGGTACTTATGAGGGGTCCATGTATATGACAATCCCTTTAATCTAATCCAAGGCTAGATATTTCCTTGTTGGTGGAGGTCTAATTCTGTGCCGAAGGATACTCCAATACAATGTAGACAAACAAGAGAAACAGGGTAATTTATTAAAGTCGTGGGATTTAGTCATTGGTGTCAGTATTTTCTATTGCTATAAGATTTTGTAGCACCATCAGGGTTGATTTTCATCGCCCTGTAGTGTTCTGTGCCTAGGCTTACTATTGCTTTTGTTATTTCTCGATTGTTATTTATGTGCCATACTTGGTGAGAAATGGGTACTGAGTTTCTCCTTAGTCTGTACTGAGTTTCTCCTTAGTCTGTACTGAGTTTCTCCTTAGTCTGTACTGAGTTTCTCCTTAGTCTGTACTGAGTTTCTCCTTAGTCTTCTAAAGACGATTTCTTAGACATTGAGCTTTCTTTGGTTTCTGCCCTTTCAAACATACCATCAAGTAGACTACGTTTTTTTAAACTTAAGATACTCCTTCATAGCTTAAAAGCCAAATTGGATTGGTTTGTGTCCTTCCAAACTTACCTGATGGTGGACACTTACTCAAACTACAGATACTCTTTCATGGCTGTAAAGCCTTATCGGGTTGGTTTGCATCCTAACCAACGTTCACTTAAACTTCAGATACTTCTCCTTACCTAAAAAGTATGATTGTAGAATGGTTTCTATCCTTCAAAATATACATGATAGCCAACGTTTATACAAACTTCAGATTCTCCTCCATGGCTGAAATCCTTATTTTATTAGTTTTCTTCCAAAAATACTTAATAGCCGACATTCCTTCAAACTTCAGATACTTCTCTAAAGGCAGATGATTGCTTTGTATCTTCCTAACATTCCTTGATAGTCAATACCTTATGCTGCCATTATCATTACCTAATAGTCAACTATTACTCTAACTTCAGATCCTCCTCCATGGCTGTAAAACCTTATTGTATTGATATCCTTCCTTTTTCTTCAGCAACACTACAGCCTGGTACAGGCCAAGCCTTTCTCTGTCTGCCTCCTCCACACGGCACGACTTTTTGTTAGGTTTCTCCATCTATTAATTCCCAAGATCTCCAAATCTCTCTCTACACAGTCCAACCACCTTGTTGCCTCTTCTCCTTGTACCCTCAATCTTTGAAAAAGTTAGTTTTTTTAACAGGGTCCAAATCCTCACGTCGAAAAACATGCCCCAGCCATCTAATTCCGTTGGATTTAATAACTCTCAAGATGTTAGGTTTGTCTGTATTTTGATATCCTTCCACAAATACCTAAAAGCCCACATTCCTTTTCTGATTTCAGATACTCCTCCAAAGGCTGGTAGGATTGGTCTCTATCTTCCTAACATTCCCTAACAGCCAATACCTAATACTGCCAAATGCCATTACCTAACAGTTCAACGTTTACTCAAACTTCAGATTCAGCCATTTCCGCATCCCAGTCCGTTTTTGCGTGCGGGGGTCTAAGGCAAACACGACACCGTCGCGCACGCGAACTCGGTGGTGACACCTCCAGCACGCAAGCTCCCCTTTCGGGAGGCGGCGAGGATCGGTAATGTGTCACACGGTGTGAGAGTTTGGGAGGTCCTTGTCTTATTTTTTGTCCTAGTGTTGTCTTTCAAATGTGGTGTGTTAATGTGTTTTTTGTGTAGGGATTGTGATTGATAACCTGTGGTCTGGGAAAGCTGTGTTTGATGACGATTTCGTTTAGGGTAGATGCATTGGGTTAATTTACTCTGGGACATTTAAAAATGTTGGTTTTACTTTTTGTATTGGAGTATCGTTGTATTTGGTAGTTTTATCTCATCGACTAATTCTGGAAAGGCGTATTTCCGTTCTTGTTGCTAAACAGTCTTCATCTTGATGTATCGTTTTATTCTGGAAGGTGTCAAATACCTTTGGATGTTCTTCCCTATTGATTTCGAAACAGGGCTGTGCACTTGCAGGCTAAATGCTATAGTTTAAGTATTATCGCGACGTTTCAAAAAGTGAAACTTGTCAAATAAGTAGAGTAATTTATGCAGTATAAACGATTTTGAACACTTTAATTTTTATTTCGAATAAAGTGTAACTTTTGAAGGAGAAGTTAACCCATTTTGTTATTATTAGATAGACAAACCTATAGAATCTTCAAAGGATATGACAACTTGTATTGAAGGTTTAGTTTATGTTTGTGCTACTACTGCTATCATAACCTAATGACCATTACTTGTGGTAAAAGGTAACAATATTCCTTAGTTTGATGGAGGTTCATAAGCTTACTGCTTTTGTTTGTAATTTTCTCGTGTCACTCTAATGTCATAACTATCTTCAGATTTTCATTATTCTTGTTATATCTTGTTTAATTTACTTTTTTGTTTATTATTTGCTGTCAAAACACGAACATTGTCTCTTTTCCTATTCTATCTAAAGAGACTTATCATGTTCCAGGACTAGGATGTTGTTTTTTTACGATCCTTGGGTCAAATATTTATCTCCATTTCCTTATTAGTTATTTTAGTAAATAAAATAATTTTTCTTCACGCTAGTTGGTTGCTGTGAAAGTTAGAGTACTCATCATTATAGCAAAAGTTTACCTTCGAAATTGTAGAAGGTTCTTCCACTTCAAGTACTATCCAGTCGCGGATCCAGCACGGCTCCAAGGGGGGGGGGCACTATTCCAGACCATCACCTTTACCTTTTGAGAAAAATGTCCAAACGTTGTGGATTTTATGTTGTTGCTGTTGTTGTCATGTCCATGGTGTGCAGAATTTATAAACATTAGATCGCACCAAGGCAGTCGAAGACTGCCTCGGCGACCTCAACAGCTTTATCAGAAAATATCAAGTCCTCTGGATCTTCGAGGCTGATCTTGAGAAGTCTGGCCTGGAGTGCTGGGCAGCCGAAGATATGCTGAGGAGACAGTTGAGTATCAGGGCAGTTTTGGCATTCATTTAAGTAGCTTCTTTGTCCGTCAGTGTGGATTTTATGAAAAGTATCACTCAAGATTTTATGAAAAGTATCACTCAAGATCCCCTTTTGCTACCGCTGGGGGGTATAGGGGTCCTCCCTCAGAAACTGTTTTGAAATTTGACCTGTAAAAGTAGGGTTTTAACTCATTTTAAGTACTTTTTGGGACTTTTTTTTCGTACTTATGAGTGATTTTTTGGCTCCAAGGGGACACTGTCTAGAGTGCCCCTCTAGTTCCGCCACTGGTACTATCAGAGTTGAAGAACCGTTACAAAGCACCAAAGGTCTTGCTAACATATCAACTCGAACCACAGGTAAAACAAGCAGAAATCAATCACAATTTACATGACAATCTCCACCATTTCCTGCCTAATCCCGGAAAGGACATTATTTCCCCTTCTTATGTCGTCTAACTGCGAATGCACCCATCCACAATCATCGGACTATGCACCAATGCGCTTTGAATGAATCCAGAGACTTAAACAGTTTACATTTATATGTAATTGAAAGCCATCATTCGACGTGTACTTACTAATTCCCTCCATGCCTTTTGGTAATTGAGACGAACCCCCTCCTCGAGTTTTCTTCGTGGATGTGCGATCCATCACAATTTCATCGCTGTTGCCACCACCAAGGCCGGGTTTCAATAATTTCGATTCATTCCACCCTTTTATAACGATCGTTATTATTATTAGGCGGTGGATGACTATGAATAGCGTTTGCCTACCGTTTCCTAAGAGACTATGCATCGTTGTTTCTCTGGCTGATGGATCGGAGTATTACTTTTGATCGATGCGGTGTGCAATATAATAGCAATTACGTTATTTCACGGATACGCGCGGGGATCGTGAAATCGTGGACTGGTATTGTTTCACAAACTGAAGGCGTGATACAGGCTGCTGCTGCTGTATAAAAAAAAGTATGGGGAATTGTTATCTTTTTCCAGATCAGCTACTTGTATTATCGTGTGGGGTAATTTTGCTGGTAATTTTACCGGTTCTTACTGGTTGGTAACTTTTAAACTTAGTTCTCCCTTGTTTTCGGTGGCTTTTCTTGCAAATGTGAAAAAAAGAAGGTTTGTTTTAAAGTGTGTAAAATTGAATGAAAACTCGAAGTGTTGAATTAACCACTATGGTTCGATCCCCATCATTTTCAGGCCAACAGCTAGATTTTTCTCCTGAGGAGTTTGCTAGGACCACCCAAAAGTCCCTTCAACCTTCTCCATTCTCTCATATTAGGTTAAAAAAATGTCGTTATTAAGAAAATTTTTTGTTATAATTTGGTTTTTTGATTAGCTGAATGTAAACAGAATGTGTGTTTATATACAGAATGCCAAGTACAAAATGGGGATCTGGGGGTCGTCCCTCAGAATAGTTTTGGAAATCTGATCCTTAAAACAGTAGTTTTTTTATCCACCTTTATCTACCTAGTCCGAATTTCAGGGGGACTTAGGATCCCTCTTTATATGCACTCCTGGGTGTAACTATAGGAAATTCGAAGTGAGGAGGTATGGGGTTGATTCGGTAATTTTCTATGGCAGAAGAAATTGTACTTCAAGAGGTATAGGTCCCCCACTGCTTACTTTGCTATGCCTGATTCTGTTATGATGTAATCGTCTTCCTCTCTTATCGAACAAACCTACTGTAACTATCGCATCAACATCTTAAGCTACTTGAGGTTCACAAGCTTTTTGCTTTTTCTACAACTCTGATTGGCTTAAAACTTGTTTCCCTTCTTCAACTACCAATTTGAAAATTTGATTCCTGGTTAACCTTTGGTTAGGTTAGCGTTGGATACGGCTTTTAGAAATGCTATGGATCGTGGTCACTACTGCATTCTGCTTTGATATGCAAGTAAACAATATGCAGCAAATTGATAACAAATGATATGTAAACAAATTTGATATGCAACAAATTAGTCTATATATTTCATTCTTTTAACCCGGTTTACATTCTATGTGGGTTTAGTCCCTTTTTTAAGAAGAAAATACATGCACAACAGTCCCAAATTTGAAGAAATCTTGAAAAAAAATTTTATGCATGATAGAGAATTTTTCTAATTGACGATGCCAATTGTGAATGGGGAAAATGTTATCTTAAAGCTTTTCAAAAAAGCTTCTGTGGTTTTTAAAATTACGTATTACATCGTCACTCAATCAAAATGAATCCGAAGTTAGTTTTTGATAAATAAAGATTAGCAAAATATGGTTATTCGTTCTTGTTATAGATTTTATTAAACCTATGTTTCTTTACTTTTGATTGTCATTAGATTTGATTGCTGTAACTAGCATGCATATCTTTCCAGTATCCCACATGATACCTTACAGCAACTGACTTAATTTCACCTTTCATTATACCGACTGATTAAGGGGTATTTATTACCCACCGCCTTGATGGCGGCACGCCCTCACATGCATGGATCACGCTCACCCTTTTTTACCATTAAGGAATCTTTCCATCTTACAAAATGGTTCATGAATGAAATTCAATAACTCTTAATTAAGCCTCACGATTTTCAGTGGTAGTTAAATTAAGCCGCATTAAAGCAACCTCGGTACATCACGATCGTTTAAATCACATAAGAACCGTGTTATGCGTTCGTGGTCGAAGAAACAAAGGGTTGTTGTGGTGTGCGTTCGATTATTGCAGCTATGAGGGAGCTGAAGTCTGTGGGAAGATTCGTCTTGGAATAAGTTTTTAAATGCCTGAATATAAAACTGATTTAATGGTATCGGCAATGGTAATGGGTTGAACCATTAAAAGGATGTTATTATTGATATTAAATGCGCAGACGGGGTTCAGAGAGGGTTAAGGGATGTAATTTCTTACGGGTGGTCTACCTGAGGTAACTTCAAAACTAAATCCGTTGCATCCGTTGGTTGGTAAACTCAACTTAAGACACCATCAATGAATTATGGTTTACTCTGAAATCTTAGAAAATTTCGAGATAATAAGTTTAATATAAATTAATTCAGTTTAATAAGTATGTTAAGTACTTTGGAAGACCTTCTTGAGTTTTAACAAATTTCTATGCGGATACTCTTGCTCAGGGGTTCTCAAACTTTTAGGCATCGCGACCCACTTTTTATATACAAAATCTAACGCGACCCACCTCATCTACAGTCAATTTACCTATGCCCACTACAAGACTTGCATGTGGGGTTTAGTCACCAACTATTTTGCTAGAATAATAAATTACATGGATGATTAGAAGTTGAATTATCTAATTACAAAATAAATAGAAAGGATTTGAACCTGAACGTATAAAATTGTTTAATTCTACAATAATAAGGGGAAAAAGGGGGGTTTGGGGGTCCTCCCCATAGATATTTTTGAAATTTGACTCTTTAAAACAGGGTCTCAACTCGGTTTTTTAGTAATCTGCCATGAATTGTTGTCATTTTCGAAGAAAATTCTTAAAATTTGTATTGCTCCCCCAATGTGGGCATCTTATTTGAATGCTTGACAAGTTTTGCATTATCAGCACACTAAAGTTACACAATATGTAGCTTACTTTGTCTTTTGCACCGAGTAGGGTATTTTTTCTTATTGCTCTTTTTATTCTCTTTACTATTATATGGTAATGTGTAATTTAATAAATTTCAAAAACCAACAATACATTCCTAAATATTTTGAAGAAGATGTTATGATGAAGATATTCAGACAAATAATTCAAAATTGTGTCGCGACCCATCAAAAACTGACTGCACCAGTTTGAGAACCTCTGCTCTAGCTATTTGTGCTTTGTTCGACTGTTACAAGTCCAAAACTATGCATCAACCCATCTTAAAAATCAGAGTTTGTTATTTCACCACAATGTTTTAATTTCCCAAACGTTCATTATAACTACTTTTTAAAAAAGATTAAATTATTGATCGCTTAGATAGAAACTAAAATAATATTTTTGTTAAATTTCATGAATTATAAAAACAATATTTTTTACTTTACTTCTTAATGACTTTCATAGGTTTTGAGTTGTTTTTATTGGAAGTCCTATTAAAATAGAGAATAATGTTTGCTTTGGGTTTCAAAAATATTTTCATGAGATACTGCTTTGCTGTTGCATCCTCTCATCAACGTAGTTGTTAGTCAAACTGGTTTTTATTTCGTACACAAAGGTTTTCTTAAACTTATAAATGCGATTTCCTATTTTATCATTGCTTGAAATAACATTTAAAACCGATTGTTTAAACAAACCATCGCTATCACAGGTCATTCTATCTATATATAACTAAAAACGTTTGTGGCTATGTATGTATGTGTTACATCTCCTCCCAAAATACGCCGCAGGCGTACACAAAACTCGGTATATAGACGTATCTCGAGGCGGGAACGACGACCATCAACTTTTCCAAGTTCGAAAATCGAATATTTACGAGTAATTAACGATTTTATGGCCAAAAACGCTTATTTCTCCATTTCTCTACTAGAGTAAACCTGCTTGACTCACTATTGTAATAAATGAAATTAAAACCTCAAAACTGCATCTCCTCTCAAAATACGCCGCAGACGTGGACAAAACTCGGTATATAGACGTATCTGGAGACGAGGATTATCAATACAAAGTTTTCCAAGTTCGAAAATCGAATATTAACATGTAATTTAACATTTTTATGGTTAAAAATGCTTATTTTTCTACAAGAGTAGATCTGCTTGACTCACTATTGTTAATGCTTATTTTTCTACTAGAGTAGATATGCTTGACTCACTATTGTTATGAGAGGAAAACCTTAAAATTAAATATTTTACTAGGGGAAACGATAAATGTTCAACATAGGAGGATGGGTTTGGGTAAATATAAACAGTTGGAACCGGGATGAAAAAGGCGCCGGGAACACCAACATGAAAAAAGACACCGGGAACATCGGGATATTAAAAATTACCGGGAATACCGGAACATGAAAAATTACTGGGAACATCGCGATATGAAAAATTACCGGGAACATCGGGATGATTGTTAATTGTGGTTACAGAAAAAATAGACTTGTAACTTGAGAAAACTTTAAAAAATAGATTGATACCCTACACCCGTGCAAGGCCGGGCATATCAGCTAGTAATAGTAATAAATTGATATTAAGATGTTTCAAATTTAAAACATTAACAATAAAACACATTTGACTAAAACATGTTAAGATAACTTTGTATTTATATTTTACCTGCAGAAAAAAAAGGAAAAGGATTGTTATTATAAACCTCTATCAATAATTGAAATAGCAAATATTTCTCTTATTTAAATACATCTTTTGATGTAATATTATGATGTATACTATAATTCGTTTAAGCATAATAAAATAAAATATTGTTTTGGAAAGCCTGATTATACTATGTCTAACCTAATTAAAATTTTGAAGCCATTCTATGAATTCCATTTAGATAGCCACCAACTTTTAAAATATAGCATAATATTTCAAGAATTGATTTTGTAACATAGTGGATAAAATTTTTTACATTATAAATTTTTTGCGATACAAAGAAAAACATATTTAGTTTGAACGAAGCTAAATGTGTTTATTTATATTAAAATACATATTTTGGTAACTTTGAGATCCAGATATATTTAAGTTTAATTAAATTCAATAAGTTATTACAAAGATTGATAATTACCCACTTAATATTTTTTAAAAAGCTGATTATATCCTTATGACTGCATCATATCATCTGGGTTTTGGCTGAAAATATGTTTATTTGATAAATTAAAATAAAAAAGTTTAAGTTTGTTATTATTAAACCGTACATTAAAACGATTTTTTAAAATTTTTTTATCACTTGTTATATTTCTTGCTTTTCAAAAGGAAAGGGATCCCAAACCTTTAGTCATCAAGAAAAAAAATAAAGATGAGAGAAAAAAAAATGGAAAAACGTAAAATTAAGACTTTAATTGAGCAATGAAACTGATGATTAAAATTTGAACAATAATTAGGAAACGCCAAAGAATTTCATTCGCAAAAAATACCAATAAAAGCACAATGTCAAAAAGTAAGGCGAGTATTGACAAAATAGATCAGGAATATATCCAAAATATTTGTTTATTAAATGAACTTGTGTGTGTTTAAGGATTTTGCAAGTTGAATCTATGCTATTTGAGAATTCCTGCAAGGGACTGTTGAAATATTGCGTTAGCACCTAAGGGGGCGGGGTTTGTTCTTTGCTTATTTTTCCTGACATAGAGGGAGGGGGAGTATGAGCGATGCTTACGTAAGATGTTGCTAACACTGCATTTTCAAAAATCTCTTTCTTCTCGCATAAATAATTTCAAAGTTCGACCAAATATGAATTTTATTGTAATACTTTGTTTGTTAAAAAAAAATAGAACAAAGAGGGGGGGCGGGAATTTTTCTTACGTAATTATGAGGGAGGGGGATTTGCTGTTTGCTTATCTTTCCTGACAAGGGGGTCAAAAACATTCTTACGTAATATTTGAACGGCCCCCAATAAAATTAAGAGATCACTAGTACAGCATCCATACATCTTCCACCACTGTTTTAACGCATCGCAGAGCAACTATCAACCGTAAACAATCCAAGTAGGGATGAAAATCCTTCAATTAAAACGATCCTCCAATCAAATCATTCAACTCCCACTCCCACAAGTCGATAACCTTACCTAACGGGATATCGAATACAATCAATTATTACGTCAACAAACGCGTTCTAAGTTCTAACCACCGTACGAAAGTGATGACGTCACTGCGCAAGGGTGGGTTTTTAACCCTTTGTTTACCGGAGGCCTTTCCCGATGTTGTGTCCCTCATGGCGTTGGAACGGATGAGTGCTTCGCTTTCTGTTGATGAAATTAGCCGTGTTTGTTGTTTCCGTTTGTTTGCTTGATTTGTATGCTGGTGTGGGTTTTTGGAGTTTTAATTGTAGGTTTGGATACGTGACTGCCGGTGTAGGTTTTTTTAGGGGGTTAGATAAGGCTTGAGCCGTTTCTATCGGCTGGTTTGAATGTATTTGGCGTTGTGTGTGTTTTTGGTACAGAAGTTGGTCTTTTTAGTGATCAGAGAATTCTCTGATTTGTATAGTTACCTCGTTTTGTTCGGGGGGGGGGATGTGTGTGATTCTATAATTTTCTTAGCATCACTCTTAAGTTTATGAATGCTTCATAGGTTTGCTATAATGTTTTTATAACGTGTCTGAAACATGCTTATCCGTTTGTAATGGAGTAAATAATATTTTATGGGGAAATAAACAAACCGGGAATTATTAATAATGCCCAGAGTGAGGCGGATAATGTGATAAATTCAATGGATTATTTATGAGTATTTATCACTTTGCTCAAAACACGCGGGTATTATTAATAATGCCTGGATTTATCTTACCGCCCATAACATAATTATAAATAAAAAAAAACATTGTAAGAACTAATGCATTTCAAATTTTTGTTGAATATCTAAACTAGACATCAGCTGGCTAACTGAAAATATTTAGTTTTTTCAAAAGAGCCAATGTATTGCTTTTTTATGGAATGGTGGGACATGGATAATTTTATACAGATTAACCCAATAAAGACAGCAAATGCAAACTGTTGGTTAAAATTCGTATTTTACAACAGTTATAATTTAGTGAAAATAAAAAGGGTAAGTAATTAGTATTCGGATGTGTGCATAATCACTTTCACAGCATAAAACATGTTTGTTGCTTAGCTATTGGGGATTGAAAAAGGCGGTCCTAGGTACACTAATCTCCTATACTACTAAATTATAACTTTAAAATTATTCCAAGAATGAATAGATTATATAACCGTCTAACGCGGGATAAGGAATTTCAATGAATGAAATCGACATTACATACTTTTGTGTTTATATAGTTTCCCTATTATATCTTTCGTTCAGAAATTCATACCAAAAAATCATAGGATGATTTTATTTCAGTTCTGATTTGCTGAAAACCCAGATAATTTGATATTGATTTATTCAAAACATCGCCACTTAAACCAACTGATGACGCTAAAACATTTTAAATTAATGCACTTAAATTTGCGTATTTCTAGTCATTAATATTTCATTTCGGTATCAAAACTGATGTTTCACACACTTCTTTAGCTTAAATAGACATTTTTAATCTAATTATACTGATAATTACATTTTTTAGATTTTATATCCATTCCACATTCTATGGAAAGGTAGTCCTTATCTTTTCATATTGCTTTAACTTTTCCATAAATTTTGATTACACATTAAAAGCTCTGGTGTGTAAATACTCAGGTACATTTTGGTTTAATTATTCTTAAAGTATTAGTAAGTTAAGAGTAAATATTTTAATACAACTTCAGTCGGTTGATATTAGTGCTAGCTACTATGTTTAACTTTGTGAAAAATTAAAACGTTAATTTTATGCGTTAAAGTATTAAACTAGAAAGATAATTACGAAAGATTTCGGAATAGTATAGAGAAAACATATTTTTTTTTTGTAAAAACGAGTTTTAATTGGAATTTTAAAGTAAGTTATTTATAAAATAAATGAATAAGTTCTCTCATACTAGAAATGATATTTATTCCCCGATTTTGACTTTTTATCAAAATATGGCGCGGAACTGAGAAAATAATATATGTTATACTATTTTATTTTAATTTGTTCAGATTAGTTTTATCAGGAATTTTCAAAGAAAAGTGTTGTCTGAAATAATTGAGTAAATTTCATATTCAGAATTAATAATGATCATAATTAGCTAATAATGGAAATAATTAGTAACTTTTAGTTGTTGGTAGAGAGAATACAAGGTTTTATTTCTATTGACTAAAATGTGTAAATTTTCAATGTAAAATTATGTTATAATTTTTGATGATAATGATGACAAATCAAATCGTCTTTTGTTTTATGCATCATCCATATTAATCTTCTCCAGCTCCCTGCAATTTTAGTGAGGGTCCAGATACTTTGATTGGTTTTGAAGGTAACAGCACCGACCAAACTGTTTTGGCTCGACAAAATACAGGGCACTTAAAAACTCTCAGGTTTTCCAATGGTATTAGGACCTACCCTCCCAGTTTGCACCAAGTGTAATGTTGAATAGGCCACTTCCCAACATCTGATTAGCTGCGTTAACTTGGTAAACGGGTATCTTCTAACAAGGAAACGTTCTCCAGGGTGAACTCACAGAATTGGACGAAAATTTTACAGGGGTTAGTATATAACTCAAAACACCTTCTGTAAAAAAATTAGCTGCTAAATTACAGTAGAAAAGCTGTAAAAAATTATCAAAAATTATTATATTTAACGCCAAATGTAACCCTACTAGGCGAGGATGCTTCGTTTGGCTCTGTGCCAAATGCTAGAATAAACTGGCCGCGTTTTCTCTGAAGTAGTTTAAATGAGCGAATAAAAAAAAAGGTTCTTCAAATGCAAAAGGGATTAAAAATGAATTAAAGGAGGAAAATTAAATTAAAGGAAAGGAAATTAATTAAAAAACTGTTGTTTTAATGGATATTCTGAAGTACTTTTAACAAAATATCTCAATTTCACGTTAAATACAAATTTAATCATTCCATCTGATAGAAAATTCGCCAAGTCGCCAAGTGGTGTTAACTGAATGTGGTTGGAATCTCAGAACCCAATTTTCTAAGTTAATTTACTCCTTTCCTAATGAAATTTAGCAGCTAATTTTTTCACAGTAAATTTTTTTAGCCATCTTCTTATGCCTGTAAAATTTTCATCCAATTCTGTGAGTTCACCCTGAGAACGTTTTCTTGTAAGGAGACTTAATTTTGTCCTGGAGATTTTTAAAACGAAAGAACTCATGGACTTTGTTCTGAGTCAGATCAAGGGGTTATGCAAGAAGAAGATGCTTGTCTAGGAGTCTCCAACATTTTGGCTCCAAGGGCCACATTTTCTACTATTATCTTGGTGCTACTTTTTCGTTTTATTTTAAACAGCAGTATTCCCAGGCCAGAATTCCAGGTTTCATCGAAATTTTCGAAAATCTCGAGCTCAACAAGAAAGGGCAAAATGAGGTCCCATTAAAAAATAAATTCAGGGCTGAAGAATTAACATATTTTAATTTTATGAAGAAACTGGTCCCACCATGGGCCCGGCCCCACTGTCGGTTCTAAGTGGGATAACATAGTATAGCTACGTCATTCTGAAAGACGATCTAAGTATCGCGTTTACATACAGCTGTAGTTAAAACATTCGCGTAAGTTCTGTTAGGGATTCCGGATATAAGATCCGTTACTCTAATAGTTTTCCTGGATTTCGAGTTGAAATCAGTAGCATTCCTGTATAACTACTCCATTGAGTTCCCAGGGCCACACTTTAAAAAAAAAACACCAAAGGACAGGTAGCTCTTCGTTCACTAATTTAATCTTTATTATACCCCAGGATTAATTTTAAAAATGAAGAAAAAATTCATTAGTTACATTTTCGCATTTGCTGTTTGATATTACCTTACATTCATTCGTTGGAGGCTCACCGCTAGTTGACACTAGCACACTACCAGTGGACATCGATTCAGTTAGTTACTAGATGGACCACATTTTAGAAGCTGACGGGTCATACTGTACTGTACTGTACACCCTTGTCAACTGTCCTTATGTCCCACTTACGTCAAACCATAGAATGGTTTCTCAGATATTCTTTCCCAGCTCACAACATCCAGTGTATGACTGGGTTGGTGAACCCTTTCCTGAAAAAAAAAGGGTTAAAAAACCCTTTGTCTAATTTCCTGAGCCTGACGGACTTCTCAAGATGCGCGTCTGCCACCTCGTATAGACGTTCACTTTTTCCGCCGACGATGGTTTTTTGAACCCTACCCCCTTCCATCTGTCCCCAGGGCACTCCGTTTTTCGACAGGAAACCGGATAAAAATCCCAACATTCGAACCTTTTTTTCACATATTCCAGATCCGCCTTTAAAAAAGGGTTACGAACCCCGATGCACGCTCGATCCATCCATCTGGTCCCCATCACAGGTGGCTGTTCCGCAGCAACCCCTTGACTGCGAACCCTTTTTTCACTCTCTCTCTACCCTTTCTAACCCTACGGGGCTTTGCGCAACCGGGGTCGAGGAACCCTTTTTTTGGAGTCGACCCCTCGGGTTCGAAGCCCCCGGGGTTCTCGAACCCTTTTTTGACGTTCCTGTAGACTCTGTCCCCCGACTCCTCGGGTTTCCTGGCTCCCAGAGAGTTTGTTTCCCTTTCGTTTGCAATTTTTGAGGGAGCACTGTGCTCCGTGGGACTTCCTGTTGAGAAATTTTTGGAGTCTTAACCCCTTTTTGAAGGGCTAAGGAGACACATGTGGAATCAGTCAGTGGTGGATCGGCACCGAACTGATCGGTACTGATCCTACCTTCTCTTATCTAACCAATTTAATAAAATTAAATAGTTAACGTTAGCCGAAGAATACCTTCAGGTAAAGTATTCATTCCTTAAGGCACCTTAACTGTCTTGTGTCTAATTAGTGCATTTGCTTATGCTTTCTGGTGCACCAAAATTCTGTTGTTACCTGCCCCTTTTTTTTCAAGTATCTTAGCACACTTCTTAAATTGAAAATTTACTAGGGACTTAGAGTCATCATCCTGCTTGACCAGACTATAGGTTACTTCATTGAGAATGAAGACATTTTTTTTTGGGGTCTCACCTCTATCAGTCTTATCTGATTATAACGCTTAAGATAATATTTTTGACGTCTCCTAGGCTCTGAGGACGATTTAGAACACTTAGGCAACTAGTTTGATTTTTTTGGTGAGTCACTTAGCAAGTATTAGGTTGCCAAAGAGAGTTTCTGAAAATTGGACTCTCTTCCAGAAAGTTATATTTAAAGTCTTATCTGTTCAATGAAGACAATCTGAAAAATCTTTCCGACTAGTTTGACTTTTTTAGGGAGTCACTGTGAAAAATCTTTCTGACTAGGTCTTCTTTCTTTCAAAAAATAATTTTTGATATCTTCTGGTCGCCAAAGAGAATCTATAGACTTTTCTTTTTACGAGTTTTACTTTTCAGTGAATGGAAGTTAAAACTGAAGTAAACAGCTTGTATTTAACCAGATCTATAAAAAATTGTTCTTATTTGGTCTCAAATATTCCAGAAACTATAATTTTATTTTTTTGGACTTCTCCAGTTCACTGAAGATAATTTGTAAACTCTTTTCAACGAGGTTCACTTTGTTGAACTGAAGCAAACCTGAAAAAAAAAATCAATCTTTCTGACTAGGTCTCCTAGCTGTCAGAAAATTCTAGGTAATTCTTCCGGTAATTTTGATGTGACTGTCTAGAAAATATTTTTTTACATCTTCTGTTAACTGAAGACAATCCGAATGCTCTTTCGACTGGTTTGACTTTTTGAAGGAGGTCATTTTGCAAATATGAAAAATCTTTCTGACTAGTTCTCTACTGTTTCAGAAAATTATTTTTGACGTCCTCTGGAACCTAGATTCTTTTCAACGAGTTTACCTTTTTGTAAGTAGAATAGTCACTTTAAAAAAATCTGAAAAATTTCTCTTTGACCCGGTCTACCCTCTTCTCCTAAATTCTGGTAACTTATGTGAATCTAAAGAATAGTTTGACGTTTCCTAGTCGCTAGAGATTCTGATAACTCTTGCTTTCATTTCGTATAGTGAAATGGGTTACTAACAGTAGATATAGGAACTGAAGTATCTCCCTGATTTGATTAGGCATCTCTTTTCTTTCAGTAAAATCTAGTCTCATATAAGTGAAACTAAAAATATTTCTTGTCTTGATATTCGGTCTCGCCTTTATCGGAAATTTATTTTTAACATATCCTTGTCAGCAAAGAAAATAAAGACTCTTTTAAGTTTCCCTTTACAGTGAGTAGAAATACAGACACACTCACTTTTGCCAAACTGAAAAATCCTTTTAAAAAATAATTCTTAACACCAATTTAATACTAAAGCTTTATTTGGTGGTTCATTTTTACATACTTTTGCTTTCCGTTAAGCGAAAAAAGAAAAACAAAACGTTGAAGTTACAGTTTATGTTTCAGTTACAGAAAATATTCCATCTTTAGAATAGGTTCTAGTCGCTTAGATGAATCTAAAGAATATTTTTGAAGTTCTTGAGAATCTATGACTCTTTTTAACTAGTTCCATCTTGTGGGAGTGAAATAAGTACTCACTTAAGGCCAATATGAAGAATCTCCCTGATTAGGCATCGCTTCTCTTTTAGTAAAATGAGGTCTCTCCTCTTTCAGAAAATTATTTTTGACGTCTCGTTCTTGTCACCGAAGATAATTTGAATTACTCTTAAAAATTTTTAAATCTGAAAACACTTTTGGCTTCCACCATGTTTTGGTAAAATATGGTAGATTCTTTGCAGAAATAGTTCAGAAGACTCTTTTAAAACTAAATTAACGTCTTTTAGAGAAATGTGATGACTTATGGGAATCTTAACAATTATACCGTCTAAGTCTCCTATCTTTCGGTAGTATTTGGTGACTTGGTAAATTCTGAAGAATCTGGTTTGACATTTCGCCTATCTCTCAAGACGGCATTACTCAACTTTTAACTTCTTAAAGTAACTTTTTATCTATGGATTTCTGTGAAAAATGAAGAATACAGTTTTGATAATTTCTTATTATATAAATGTTGCTGCAAATACAATTCTTACTTGATTAAAAAAAGTTTGAACATTTTAAATATCTTGCACATTAACAGCTAAATAGATTATTTTCCTCATAGAAATATAGTAACTCCTTAAAAAACGAAAGCTAGTAAAAGTACTTATGAGGTGAATACTTAAAAAAGGTTGAGAAACTTTTTTATCTTAATTATTTAAGTTGCAAGTTAAGTTATATTAACACAAGAAAGATTCTAACAAGTGTAACTTCGTTTCTATGCATTAATACTGAACTTTGAATAAACTCCTTTGATAGAACACTCAACTTCATGACTGACTTTATCATAAAAATATGGTTTTGAAATGAAATGACTGAATAAATTTCCATAAATTAACCAACACAACGGGATTTAAAAGAAAGAGTTGGAAACAGAAATAATAATAATACAACTTCACCCTGCTTAACTAATAGTCACGATTCGATCTTTGATACATAGTTTCTACGATCGTCAAATGAATGAACTGTATGGTAATGAAGCTCTTTTATTTTGCTCTAGCTGTCACATAAAAGTTTAAAATATTCAGTTTTACTCGAGAAGTCGCTCTCCTACCCTTACCTGTCATATTAAACCGACGTAATTTCTTTTAAGAGGAGATCAACTTCTTGTTTGTCTCTCGAACTAGTGATAAATTAAATTTGCCCTCTTTTGCTTCAAGTCTCGTGTTTGGAAATACTAGTGATTGATTGCCACGAATTTTCGAAGTAATCGATTATGATGGTCGGATTTACAAGATTAGATTAATCGTAGTTCTCAATCTTTTACTTACCACGCCTTTTTACACTAAAAAGAGTTTGAAATCCTGCTGTCGTTCATTCATTTTCTTGATATTTTCGTATTTTTTTCTTATATTCATATGATACCGACCTTTTCGGAAGTTCAGAGAATATAAATAATATGCATAAACAGTTATCAATAATAATGACAACCCGTTAATTTCATTGAAATTATATTCCTTAAATTTGCTAGTTGTGGAAACCCATCAAGCTGACATTGATCTGAAGTTTAAGTTTTTAACGTATTTAATTATTCCTTGCATATAATTTTATGGGTAATGAGAAAACATTTAGATTAACCAAGCAAAAAATGGTTGGAACGTCCACATCATATTCTCTCTCTCTTTCTTCAACAACGACAAAAATCTTTCTTTCTACTCAAAGATTAGATAAGGAGGTTCTACAAAAATAATTTTTCATTAGGTTCAACTCTTAAAAATTTTTTGGGGTGAAACTTTATTCTAAATTATTCCAATTGTGTTTTTACACTACATTGATAAACACATATTTACTAAATTCTTATAGTAGAAAGAAGTATTTTTAAATCATAGATTTCCTTCTTAAACTTCACAATGACTGAATATTAATTCTTTTTAAAAATGTGACGTTAAAAGAATTGAATTTAGTGACAACTTCTAATTCTAAGGTTGTGTTTGCTGCTAAATTAGGGTAAGACATGTGTTGTTAAGAAATTTCTTGTTTAAGTGCAAGGTAATTGTGATACTATATTTGCAAAACTTCTTAATGTTTGAAATATGAGATCTTCACCGCATTGACGACTAGATTGTTTGACTCTAAATCTGCAAAACAAAAGTGTTAAATAATATACCATATACAACTCTTAATTATTATAACAAATCTGTTTATAAAATATGATAATATTATTAATCGAAAATGAAGAGTGCGCACTTCCTCATTTATTAGAATTTCATTACTGTCAAGTACTCTAACCTTTGAGTTGACAAGTTATTAATTACTGTATGAAGACACGAATAGAGTGTTTTTTCCTTGTTTAAAAATTTAAACTGTTTCAACATTTGTTAAAATTCGTAATTAAGCGGTCCAGTCCCTGAGTACGACATAATCGAAAAACTTATTATAAGTTAGATAATCGGGAGATGTTAAGGCGTGATTCTTAATTAATTGCCCCCGCTTTACGTCGGTTAGCATTCGCAGGTCGGTATGATTGATGCAGATATGATAATTTATAATTTGGGAAGCTGTGAGAAATTTTCTTTGCTGTCTTGAGCACCCAAGAATCTGAAATTAATGGAGTTTAACTACAGGTGAGAGCAAGAAAACATGCTATTCTTTCGAGAGAAAAAATGATCGAAGTTTTGAGGAAAGTGTGCTTTTTGAAACTGAAAGATGGGGAAGACAAATTCTAGATGTCTACCTTCTTTTGGTTTTCATGCTTACTAAAATAATGTCATTTGTTGGTTCAGACCCCCAAAATCTTACATTTGTTTTGTATACTTTCAAATTTTGATGTTTAAGATTATTTTTTTATTATTGTACTTGCAAAGATATTCCTAGTAGAATTTTAGGACATTGATTCTTAGAACCAACATTTCCGGAAATAGACTAACAACTACTGCCTTCATCTTTCTATATGTCTCAAGTTCCTTTCTGTTAGTCTTTTATCCGACCCTTATAATTCATACCGAAATTATGTCAGTTTTTGGGGTTAGTAGTTCAGATTGAGAAGTGTGTCTATAATTTAGAAATTAAGGGGGCTTTAAAATGTGTAAATTAGAATTCAGAGTCCGATACCAAATTTTTGTAATTTTTAAGATGGTCATAACCATTGAAAATCAATAATTTACTATAAAAAGTATGTATTCAAATTTAGTTTTCTTTATTTTAAAGAGACTTAAGAAACTTTTTTTACTGTAAAAGTTTGATTTTTAGTCTCTAACAATGAAAAAAAAATAGTGGCCAGAAAAATAGCTGTTGCTTCCTACTTTTGATTTCTCCAAAAGTTGCATAAAATTTATTCCTTAAATTTTAAAAGTTATTCATTATTTAAAAGTTAAAAAATTAAATTGTGTCTTTAATTTTTCTTAATTTTTTTAAAACAAAATACTATTTGGGAGAATTTTTAATCACATAAATGAGGATTTAAACTCCTTATTCATATAAATAATTCTATAAACTAAGTTTTCCTTGTATTATGCTCTGTGTTTCTCTATATAGTGTTGTGTTAGTTTACTGAAAAGAAATCACTAGAAATTTTTTTTTTGACATGATTGCTCTGCTTTTTTTATTAATGCTGTATTTTTACAACTATTAATTTACGTTCTTAATTCTTGAGTTAGAATCAATCATTTATGAAATGGAGAAAATTTTTTTGAAAGCGACTGCAGTAGGTGTTATCACTTTAAGTTGTTTTCTCCTTTCAGCAACTATCATAGTTGGAAAGGAAGTTCTACAGGCTGGTGTTAATTTTATTTCTAAGTATGATTTTAAAAATTGATCTGTTTCGAAAATCTTTACACTATCTAATTTAATTCGCAAGACCATTTTTAAATGATTAACTAATTGTAATTATAATTTCTGATTAAGCAATTTTTGATTCGAAAATGTGCTTTCTGAAAGAGTCATTGCATTCCAATGGAACATTAGCAATTTACTCTGTGATTACCATACCTGCACCATTTAAATTATTCTTCAAGTTGATTTTGAGCGAAATTTGCATTTTCGAAAACTATTAAAAACACACTGAAAAGTAAATAATGGGTTTCATAGGTGGAAAATGGTTGTTTGTTATTTTCAACCTTGCTAAATTTTAATTTCTTATTATTCTTCGTTTGTAAACTTAAAGATGGTATATTTTGGAAAAGTTTATCAAGAACTGCATTTATTCATTTCTCTTGGATATTCCTAGTAGTACTTTCAAATGCAGGATTAATCCACAGTTTCTTGAAAATTTCCACAGAATCCTCTTTTTTTTCTAACTTACTCGATTAAGGTATAAGAAAAATTAAGAAATTTCGCTCGTTTTTCCGAAGCGATTTATTTTTTCCTTACCTTATTAGTTATTCAGAAGGCCTAACAAACGTGCATTTCCCCCCTTATTTACCGGGAATTCATTTTCCAAATTAAGAACTTTAATTTTTCTCTGCTCCTAAATTATGGAACCCTTCCCTTCTCCATACCTTTTCCCTTCCCTGGATCCTTACTTCATTAAAGTCGCAGAAAGTTATTACGGTTGACTTGCATCCGAAGCCCATGTATATATAAGCATTCTAATTATGATAGCAACCTTTTCAAACGGCCGAAAATTTTCAAGAAAAAAAATTCGAGGCAAAATTATGCGAAATATTTCTTTATCTCCCCCTCGCGCAAATTGATCCCACTAATTAAAAAATTCTTCTTCGGAAAAACAAAATCGAACAAATAAAAAAAACCCTCACCAATTGTCGTATCCTTTTTCTTCCCGCTTTTTATTCCCGTTGCCATGGCGACGGCGGATCGTCCTCCTCATAATTGGCTGTTACCACCCTCGGGGCGTGGTCTGGAAAAAAGGTGCCCGGAGACGCTTTTTCCTATTTTTTTTCTCTCCAAAAATGTAGGTACGCCCTCCCAATCAATAAAAGGTCTCTTCTTCGAAGTGGGCAGATCCTTAGGACTTCATCCTTTGTTTTTCACCGTCCAATCTTCCCCCAGCGCATTTTAAAACAGCTTGTTTTTAAAACTCCGCCTTAGATTTTTTAAAAATTTTTCTCTTCCCTTCAGAAGAAAAAAAATATGCTCCCTCCCCTTTTTATCTATTTCTCGGTTTAATTAGAACATAAGGGTGTCTCCCTCCCCGAAGCGCTGGATCATTAAATGCTGAAGTATTTTTCGGGGAAAAAGTTTTTCTTCTAAAAGGTTTTAGTCGCCTAATGGAAAGAGGGGAAGAGTTGTATTATTGTAATTTTTTTTCCTCCATCTCTCCCCGTTCGGCATTCTTCATCACTCCCTTAAAGTCTTAAAAAGTCGAAGAACTTTTTGAGAGGCTTTTAAAAAGGGAGGTTTTTTGCGCGCCCAGAGAAAAGACCCCCTTAGGATCCGATGGACTGGAATTCCTCCATCGTCTTATTGAGTTGTAGGAGTTGGCAACGCTGCTGTTTAATTTTTCGTCCCCGTGTGTCAGCAGCGGGATCGCATCCGTTTCAATCAGCTTTCTGGCTCTTTTTTTTTCTCCACCTGGCTTTCGCCTCCCTTGATGCTTTCTGATTAATTAACCGCTGACGGTCTAATTGAAAACTAAGCTAAAAGCACGATGTTCATTAATTAATTATTTGTTATTATTATTTTTTTTTTCGTTAAATTTGCGACTCCACCTCCGCTTTTACCTGAGGTGGTTGGTGCATCTTGCTTATCAAAGGGTGAAGTGCCCGCAAAAACCGATGTAGGTTCAGGTGAAGGAATAAGAGATGCAATTTGTTAGAGTTAGTTTAAGAGTGTACCTGGAAAATATATGGTTGGGTTTTGAAGTTCGAATGCTTCCTAAAAATAATTAGCTGCACTTCAACTTCGTTCCATTTCGTAACGTAGTTTTTTACTCGAAAATATCTTGAAAGATATTTTATGTCTTTTATGAGAGATATAGTTTTTCTATACATGTCACTGTTGCAAAGGTAAAACTCTAATGAGAACTGATGAAATAAGTTACATACTATTTTTCTTTTGACGTCCTACTACATGTGTAATTAATACTCCTTAAATAAATGTAATGGTTTCATAATCTAAAAATACCATAGTAAACTGTTTTTTAACATAATGGGTTGGACAAAATTTGAAAACATAGTTAACCAGTCAACCAAAGAATATCATAAGAGTTAACTTGGAATTTATAGACAAAGTACTTTTTAAACCATTTATTTAATTATAAGGGAATAGCTAATCCTCTTCCTAAAAATGAAATAAGTCTACAAAATAAATTTTTTAAATCTATTATATTTACTTCAGATTTATAAAATGCAATTAGGTATATACTGCGTTTTTTTTTTTAATTTTAAGGTTTAATGGAAAAGTTTTAATCAAGATAACTGAGGAAGACATTGGTTTAATAAATTAAATAAAAATTAATAATAAATTAATGTGTAATTTCTAGAATTCATTAAAAATCCTATGAAATATTCGTTCTTATAGTTTAGTTTTAGCTGATATTATAAGATAAAGATGTTTTGAATAATATAGAATGTACTGCTTGAAGGTGTAACTAACACTACAGGCGTTTTCCCACTTTAATACAATCAAAATTAATATCATAATCCATTAAACCACAGAGCTTCACCAACCAATCATATAAAAGTATCTTACGGTAGAATTTAAAATATATACACGTTGTACTTTTACCTTATTAATCATTTTCAACTATGGTATAAGTTTTGGTTTTTCAATCAACCCTCTTCTTTTTTTACTATGTATTTCTTTCAAATTTCAAATTATTTAAGGCTACTTAGAATTAACTTAATTTATTAAAAATGTTTCATAGCTGTAAGCATTACATCTTCCATGGCTCATTATTTGAGAAAAGCTGGTATAGTGCACTACATAAAACAACAGAATTGCTTCCTCAAATAATTTCTTCGAATTTAAATCAGTTTAAACATTTGTTTTTCTAAACTTTTTTCCTCAGTTTCAGTTTTAATTCTTTGTTAAATTGAAGTCTCGGTTCATAGTTTTAAATGGATGCACTGTTAAATTTCAAGTACTATCATGTTCTTAAAACTTCTAAAAATCCAAATTTCATATTCTTTTCATGTGTTTTACCCTTGTACTAGAGTTTTCATATTGAAATTTTTCTAGCAAATAGCATACTTTTCTATTTTAGTATGTCGTAAATGTACGATGATGTATTAAATTTCTTTGGTTATGGAAAACACATTTTCAACTTTTGTAATACAAGAAAGGAATTTTGACTAATTTTTATAGAATTACTACAATAAAATAAAAGTTCACTAAAAATCCCCGTAGACTCTTAAACTAAAGAAAATACTGTAAATATGCCTTAAACACGTTTGTGTTTCTGTTAATAATAAAACAAATTTTAAATGCAAATAAATTACTTTTCTCGGAATAGAGGTTTTTCTTTTGGATCTGACAATTTTCAAAAACTTAAAACGAGACTCTCCTCGAATTCTGCAATTTTACCACGTCTGTGCTTTTAATTATCAACCAGCTTAAAACTTAATCCACTGAATACTCATCAAATGTATTTCACCTGCTTGTTTGCACGCTGAGCACTATTGTTCAAATGCAAATAAACAGTTCTTTTTTTAAAAAGACAGTTTACGGTTCAAATAAAAATATCTCCTCCCAACCAAATAGTCGTATTGCTTTCGCCGAAGGACCTTTTAAAATTCCACCTTGGTGAACATTTTTATAGGAAGGCTGGTGGGCAGACTCGCTTATATTTTTGTTATCTTTGGCCGGGTGAAAAATACAAGCTTCATTTACCATTCTTTTATCCGCATTGTAAGGATATGTAAATTTAAAATTAATCTGAATGCATTGAATGTATTTTCCAGTGCTATTCATGCAGATTCTTTAGGATAGGTGTCTTTTTTATTTGCGTCTTGTTTCTGGGAAACGCAAGACTACTTTTACCTCGGTTGTCATTATTTAAAAACATGGATTTCGAGATGCTGTGGGTTTAATTAAATTAACATTTTAAAAGAGAGTGATAGTTAATTCCGGGAGAAGTTTGTTTGACATAGTCATAAAGGAAGGGATTGGTTGTACTGTGTGTAAAGAACTGGTCATTTCTAAGTTTTCTTTTATCGCTTCCATGGAACATGGGGAGTATTTATGTTGATTTTGTTTCCGTTGCAAATTGAAATTGACTTCGAATATCTTCAGCTTTGTACCTTTCATTCTCTACCTGACAAAATTAATTTGGATTTTTGAAAGAACCTATTGGGTCTAGCGCAGCCAACCATGGATATAATGAAGTTTCAGTGAATATGATATTATAATTTACGTAAGAAATATTTAATACTTTATTATTTTCGTAGATTTAGAAACATTTTCAAAATTTTAAAAATTTTAAAACTTTTTTTATTTTAAAAATTTGTTCAAAATTGCAAGGATTTTGTAAACTTAAAACTTACTTATGGTTACTTTTTAGATATTGAGAAAAAAAAATTGCAGTTTTAAAAGAAAAGGTTCAAATTTTTGGATTATCAAATGTTTTATTGGTTCTAAACAGCCCCAACCCTGATTTTAAATGCTCTCTTTTCTCCTGAATTTTCAGTTAACCCACAGAGGTCCGGTACCATCCCCTTCGAATGATTGAGGTGCTTTCTGCTTTTAACGAACTGCTAATAACTGCTTTTTTATGTTAAAAATTTGGTTCATTTTCTAGATTTATATGGTGTCTTTCAAAATGACCGACAACAAAAAGTTACAAGAAATCCTCTTTAAATTTCAAAAATAAAAGAATTTCTTAAAAGATACTTCTTTCTTTTCCTTTTATTTAGGTAAACTCAAAGTCAATGAATTTCTAAATTAGTACAATTACAATGGAAATTCAATTAAAATGTATGATCAAATACTATTTTTTAAAGAAAAGGAATATGATATTCAATAAATTAAAAACATTAAATTAAGAGTAAATTAAACACTCCAACCTATCTTTCTTTCTGATTTGTTTACCTCTTTACTTTAGAATGAATGCTTAGGTTTAGAATGAATTACTATTTAAGTTTTCATCAGATTTTCATATGCTAATAATTATCTTGTTTACTATTTCTACAATTATTTTTTTCAATTTATCAAGGGATGGTCAGGAGCAATGTTTTAGTTGAAGTTTTTACTTTTCAAGAGTGATTTATATCGTATATTTTATTGAATTCTATTTTGAGAATTCTTTAGCTTTTTCGATAATTGGTTTTACTGTCAAAGAAAATCAAAATAATCTAAGTGTACGTACTATTATAGAAGAGCATAAAGTTTTTGTTACCGTAGGTATAACATTTAGTAAAATCCTAAACCAACGATATAAATAATACATTCAATTGTTTTATATTGTTCTGAAAGTGAAATTCTATTTTACCACGTTTTTATTAGGTCGCTTTGTTGTCTGTCTGTCTGTCTGTCTGTCTGTTCGGGTGGAATTTAGAAATCGATTTTTAACTAACTTCCCGAAGAGGTAGAGACTTGAAATTTTGAACACAGTTCAGATCTGGATGACAATGCGATATTATCTCGTTGTTTCGGTTACCTTTGCTTCCCCTGAACCCCCAGGGGGGCTTTCGGGTGGAATTTAGAAATCGATTTTGAATTAACTTCCCGATGAGGTGGAGACTTGAAATTTTGAACACAGTTCAGATCTGGATGACAATGCGATATTATCTCGTTGTTTCGGTTACCTTTGCTTCCCCTGAACCCCCAGGGGGGCTTTCGGGTGGAATTTAGAAATCGATTTTGAATTAACTTCCCGATGAGGTGGAGACTTGAAATTTTGAACACAGTTCAGGTCTGGGTGACAATGCGATATTATCTCGTTGTTTTGGTTACCTTTGCTTCCCCTGAACCCCCAGGGGGGCTTATTTAGAAATCGATTTTCCCGATGAGGTAGAGACTTGAAATTTGGAACACAGTTCATATCTGGATGACAATGCGATATTATGCCGTTGTTTCGGTTAAATTTGCTTCCCCTGAACCCCCAGGGGGGCTTATTTAGAAATCGATTGTCCCGATGAGGTAGAGACTTGAAATTAGGAACACAGTTCATATCTGTATGACAATGCGATATTATGCCGTTGTTTCGGTTAAATTTGCTTCCCCTGAACCCCCAGGGGGGTTTATTTAGAAATCGATTGTCCCGATGAGGGAGAGACTTGAAATTTGGAACACAGTTCATATCTGGATGACAATGCGATATTATGCCGTTGTTTCGGTTAAATTTGCTTCCCCTGAACCCCCAGGGGGGCTTATTTAGAAATCGATTTTCCCGATGAGTAGAAACTTAAAATTTTGAACACAGTTCGGATCTGGATGACATTGCGATATTATCTCGTTGTTTCGGTTAAATTTGCTTCCCCTGAACCCCCAGGGGGAGGGGGCTGATTTAGAAATCGATTTTGAACTAACTTCCCGATGAGGTGGAGACTTGAAATTTTGAACACAGAACTAAAAAGCAGAAAATAATTTATTAAATAAAAAAAACTTTTTAAAAACCACGTTTTTAAAATGCACTAAAAAGTATAAAATAATTTGCTTCTAACTCCTTGTAAAACGAAAAACGTGGGGCTCATGCAATAATATGTACAGCTAGTACTCTATTGGCCACTCTATTTACTAATATATCCACAATAAATAAAAAAATAAGAAGCATAAAGAGTACGGAGAGAAGCTGTTAAATTAAATATCTAATGCATGAGCCCCACGTTTTTCGTTTTACAAGGAGTTAGAAGCAAATTATTTTATACTTTTTAGTGCATTTTAAAAACGTGGTTTTTAAAAAGTTTTTTTTATTTAATAAATTATTTATTACAATTTGAGTGTAAAGTTTGCGAAGATGTTTGACAAGAATATCTTACTTATTTAAGAAAATTAATTATTTAAGAATTGAAAGTTAGTTTTTATAGGTATTGTCACGAATGAAATTACATAAAATTGTGATGCTCAGGATGAATTAGAACTGCTTAAGAAATAAATTTTGATACACTTAGAATATGATTATGACAAATATGTTTGCCTATCTAAGAATATTTTACTCGTTTCCAGGAAATTTATACATTGAAATGCAGAGAATCTTTGCAAATAAGTAACTGAAAGAAAGTACCTATTTTAAGACCTACTGCACATTTTCCCCTTAAGATTTTCTATTTCACCTTTTTTTCCATAAAAACCAATTTCTGTTTGCCTAAATTGCTTTCATCATGGCAGGACTATAATTCAGATTGTTTTTCATTTCACTTGTTTCCGCAATCATTGCCATAGACTTCCTACAATTTTCGACCATAATCAAATTAAGTCCTCCCCCTAGTACGTATGCTGAATGTTAAATGCAGCAATTATAACATCAGGTTCCATAATCGTGGCTTATGGAATGTCTTTTATTTTGTTAAATAATGCTTGGGCCTATATTTTTTCCCAATAGTTTATGTTTCTAACGAACGCCTTATTATATTCTGTTGTTTTATCCCGATCGGATAGCATGAATTATTTATAAATTTGGTATAAGAAATAGCTATATAATGAGACTAATTTTTGTAACATATTTATTTTGCGTGTTCAATTAAGTACAGAAAAACTGATTTATTAAAGGTTGGTTAAGGTAAACAAAAGGTAAACAGTTTATAAGTGGATCTTGTGTAAAAGTCCTATACCAGTTTATATTTGTAAATATGTGGATAGTATTGCATGAAAGTGCTTTTTCAATAGTGTATCAGAAATATATTATTCACGCTCAATGCATTATATTTCTGCCTAAATATTAACAAACACTTTAGCCACAACTTAAGATGCAGAACTTTATGATTAGGAATACCAAGTCGAATGAAAGAAATGATTAATTACCAGACTTCGGGGAATATTGGAACAAAGGTTTAACTTTCACTCGTAGAATTTTAACTCATAATATTTTTATGGTCGGTTAAGATAGTAGTCTATAATCCTCATCGAAAAGTTAACTTAAATTTCAAATTTTCATATTAATAATGACGAGAATTCTGTTTTCTTGCAGTCTCTTTAAAAGATCATTATTAGTTCGGAATGAATCGGTTTTAAAAAGTTGTTGACTTTTATTAAATTGTAAAAATGATTGGAAGATAAAAAAACCTATAATATATTTTGAAAGGTCTGTTATACTAATGTTTGCCTAAAAGTTTTTCATACTTTAGTTAATTAAAGTTTCAGGGCATTCCCGCCCAATATTAATGGACTCTATGAACTTTTTTAAAGTACTAATTTGATATTCAAGCAATTAAAAGATCTCTTTATTTCATATAGAAATACATGATATTTCTTTACGTCAATTTTTGTGGAACACCTCGTACTGATCAAAAATATCTTACAATGTTTAAAATCTTTTAAAATATTCACAGTGATACACCCTTTCTCTTTATCTTTATCACCATCTTTTATATAATGGGTTTAAATTCGTATCAAAACCCTTGTATGTCACAGTGTAAACAAATATTGCAGAAAGATATGTCAGTATCTGAACAATATCAGTTAATATTGTGAGCTGTGAGTTAGAGTTGAACTTCTGAAGTTATTCTAAACACTTGGATTAACCTATTGAAAAATTTTAATATTTTTTATGTGATTTATTTTCAAAACCAAAGGCTCTGAGTTCCTTTTCTTTACTGTGTTCCTACTCCCATATTTACATACGAGATCAAAGGATTAATTTACTTATTAGCTAATATTCATTAACTTGAAATGTATTCCCAAAAACTGCAAAGCAACGAATCCAGATAGCCTCCAGATATCCCAAACCCTTTGGGATTCACCTACCCAAAACTAGTTTTCATTGTTTTAAGCTTAAAAGCGCACATTTCCCCGAAACGTTATCTCAAGTACCACCATATTTACAAAACCTCCATAAACAGGCCACTTAAATGTCGGAAAAACCTCCCCTCCCATGCAATTTAGCAACATTAGGCCTATTTACGCAGCATTTGTTCTTACAACCCTTAAAAAAAATAACAACCCCCACGAGCAACAACAAAGCAGGTGAACTTCCATCGAGCGTAGGAGTTGGAACAAAAAAAAAATAAACCCTTCGAGTTCAATCACCTAGGGAAGAGTAATTGCAACAATCCTAGAATTCTCTTACTAACCACCCATGTGTTCCTACATGAAATTAATACCATTGATATCTGTTAGGCATCCCTAAAAGGGGGCAAGGCTTGCAGCTGCATTGTCTTCGTGCCTTGCCCATCATTGACTTCAGCAGAGCAGATGGGGTAAGAGCAACCCCTGACGAATGGATCAATTGCCTGCATTTCTTGAAATAGATGGATTTGTCTACTAGCTGGATACTTTTTTTTGTGCGTTGGTTTGTGTGCGGACTTATCAAGTAGTGAATGAGTTGTGCAGGTGATTTGAGTTTAGGGGATTCTGGATCCTTAATGGGTTGTTAGGGGGAGTGATGATTAATGTTGCTCCCCAAATGGACTTTTTAAGTTGTAGAAACGGCTGTTTTTGAGGTGGTAAAAAAAGCTATGGACTGTTATAGTGATTCCGTAATTGGTGTCAGTTACATTGGAATCCACGTTTGTTTCTAGCTCATGGTCATACTGTCTTGATGTACGCTTTAGTGGGTTTGATAATGCTTTTCGGGCATCTGAAAGGTAGATTTTTTTTGTGTAGAGATACCTTTATATTTATGTTGCTGGTTTTTTTTCAACTTCTTCTGCCATACTAGGTCATGGTCATAGGGAATTTGAAGCCAGATGATAAAACATTTGGTGCAGATATAGTAGGATGAATTTCATGATGCTTTTTGGACATCTGAACGGTAAATTTTTTGTGTAGGGATATCATTGTATTTATTTTCTGTTTTTTAACTCTTGCAAACTACTTTTACTTTACTAGGTCATGGTCATAGACAGAGTTTGAAGCCAGATGATAAAACATTTGGTACAGATACAGCTTGGTGAATTTCATAATGGCTTTTCGGCCATCTGAAGGGTAGATTTTTTTGAGCAGAGATACTTTTGAATTTAATCCCTGCTTTTTTGTTCTTGCTAACTTCATTTAACTTACGAGTAGGTCATAACACCAGATGATAAACCATTTGAGGCAGATTAGCATGGTGAATTTAAAAATGCTTTTTGGGCATCTGAACATTAGATTTTTTTGTGTAGAGATAGTTTCGTGTTTAATTTCTGCCTTTTTTGCACTTGCTGACTTCTTTTAATAGTAGGTCATGGTCATCGATTGTTTTAAGTCAAATGATAAAACATTTGGTGCAGATTAGCATGGTGAATTTAATTTTTGGACATCTATCTGAACGGTAAAATTTTTGGTAGAGATATCTTTGAATTTAATTATATGTTTTTTTCACAGTTGCTATCTTATGATATGTTACCATAAGAGTGGTCATAGGTCTAACCCGGTCATCATAGGTCGAACATGGTCATAAAACTAACCCGTTTTATTGATGCTTGGAGTTTGTAATGTGAGCAAGGAAGGAAGGCCATTTTTGTCAATGCAGTTGCCAGAAAAGGGCTAACTTTAAACAATTTTGTGTTTTCTATCTTTGTATTCTTTAATCAAGAAACCTAAATCTGCTTATAAGGACATTGCTATATTGTTTCATACCTCAGCAAGGATTACATAAGGTCCATATTGTACAAATTCTTTTTATGAAAAACACATTACGTGAGGTCAAAAAAGGGTTTCAGCAAAAACTCACAATATCAGGGGGGAGGGAGGGGTTCAAAATTTGGAAATTGCAGAAAAACACCTCACGTAATTTTTGGACGTCCCCTAAAAGTAATTCTTTTCCTACAGTAATTTAAATAAATTTACATCTTCAGCCGAATCTTTGTTAATCATGATTGTTGAAAGTGTTAGAGGGAAAAACACATAATAATAATGTAACTCTCTTGTTTCTAAAACTGAAGTAACTGCAAGGCTAAAAAAAAAAGATGTCTTTTTAGGGATTTTTTTTTCTCTGGGAGCTGTTTTTAATGTCTTGTAATGACCGAAAACAATCATAAAAAGAGAAAATTTGACAACGGATATTGATCATCATCCTCTAAAAACTGAAGGAAAAAGTTGAGGAGAATTGATCCCTTCATCCCATGAAATTCAATTCAGCTGTTTCACCATCAAATAAAATCACATAATTTTGTTATGATGCAGCACTAGTTTTTTTTTTGGTTGCCATCGTGGAAAATGTAACTTTTTCTTTTTAGATTGAATAACACAAATCTCATAAATCTTGATGTAAAAATCTTAACGCCATCAAAACGCTCCATTTCAAAGCATCTCTAAAATCTCATCATCAAGAAAACGATTTTGCGACCGCAAATGACTTTTTATGCGGGAATTATGTCTTCCGAGAATAAAATATTCCTTTTTAAAGAACAATAATTTAATTTGCAAACGCTTTTTCAATTGGTGACGCGATCCACATTATGTTTAGTATTGTGTAAAAAACTATTTTCACGGCATCTGAGTTTTCTAATTAAATTTTCTCTTGAGCATACCGCATCATTCAAATGGCTATTTGGTTATTTTCTTTTAATATAGTACACAGTAGGAGTTGTGCGGTTTCCAAGCTTCTGCTTTAAAGTTTTTATGTTCCAGTTCTTGGATTCTTGGCGCTTCTCCATTTATGACGAACACGTGTTCTTTTTTAAACCAGTGTAATGAGAAATTAATTCGTTTAAAATTGTAAGACCCAGTAGTAAATTTGTTTGGAGATTGATGTTGGTTGTCTTGAGGCATATTTTTTCTCCAACCGTTGAGAGAATTGAGAAGATCACTTTTTTTGTTACGGTTAAAGTTATATTTGTTACGTGATGGGAAGATCGCTTTACATTGAGTTATTTACTTATTTCTGGTTTACGAAGGTCCATTAAAATTAGATGACTCCAAAACTCGCTTTGATGACTTTGCTTTTTGTATCGGAAAATTTAGAATATTTTTTTATTATTGAATTGAAACAAGTCCTGCTGAATTCGTTAGTTTATTAGGACATTATTTTCAGGATTAAGTAGCCTTACCTAAAATATTTAGGAAGAATTTGAATTTTTTAAAACGATATCCTAGTCTTTAAGTGTATGCTTTTCTTAAATTTTTGTGATTTTTAGAGGTAATAATCGTTGGCTGATTTAAGAGGGAGTCTTTGAGAGGGACTGTTTTCTGCTGGATAACTTAGGAATTTGCCTTTACGAAGTAAGCCTCATAGAAAAGTTGCAGGGAGGGGAGCAACTCCTCTTATGCTGTCGATTCTGTTGAAAAAATTAATCAACTTCTTTTACAAATGTATGTGGAAGATAGAGACAATAATCAAATACATACAACTTGAATATTTGTATCCAGAGATTTAGTTCCGGTAGTACAGTGTCCCAAAAACACTCTACTTATGTTCTATCTCTCTCTTTCCTTTTATATTTCCTCTTTCATTGCGTTTCTCAATCATTCTTTTAGGTTTCATTCCACTGATGAATTAATCTTATTCATTTCTTTCCCTCATTTTACCTTTTCTTTTCACTCATTCCTCAGTAAGAACTATTTGAGGTTTAAGAAAGAAGTTGGACAGCGTTTCCACGCTCTACGGGTCTGCTGATGTGGTACGGCAATCTGATGAGATCCTATAGACTATAGACGTATCCAATAGACTCAATCACTGCTCTTACCTGTACCCCTCCATCGTTACTGTTTTTACCTGTACTCCATGATATTTTACCGTAATCCATCCCTTAAATATCACCAAACTATTTTGAACGCCAAATATTATAAATAAAATATCGCTAAAAATTTCAAACCAACCAATCAAAAATAATAGTTGTTGTTACTGATCCTTCATGATCTAGCCACAGCTAGATCTGATCTATGAGTCCATGTATTCTAGCAAAGTCAATCACTAGAAGTGGAGATGATATTAGGTCTTCCAATCCCAGACCCAAGCAGTCCAAAATATGCTCCGGAGAGGCAGGTTTAAGATGACACTTGTTGCAGGTTGGGAAAATTCTGCAGCCAGACTTCTCTATGAGCTATGTCTTATCAAAAATAATAGACAGTCATATATTGATGACAACAATAAAAATTTATTTAGCAATATGAAATAAATATTTAGTGTTCAAAATATTTCGTCAATTTTTAACGGGATACATACCGAAACACGACGAACGTCCTGAATATTTTTTCTCCACACCTGAATTACTACTCTTACCTGCACCCCTCCATCGTGACCGTTTTTACCTGTACTCCTTTACTTTCAAACCAACCTGATCAAAAATATACCAGTCATGTATTGATAACAACAATAACAATTTATTTAGCAATAACTGAATATTAAGCGTCCAAAATATTTCGTCAACTGAAACACGACGTCCTGGATATTTTTTCTCCACACCTCAATCACTGCTCTTACCTGTACCTCCACGAAACCAAACCTTCTCATCATCATCATCACCACCACCCTTTCATCACGAGCAAATCAATCAAGACACATCACCACCGGACAAACAACCACAACAAAAAAACGGTCACTTTTTCTTCGGGGCCAGCCCTCATCCCCTGATTAATGGGCGACACCTGCGACCGACGCCCCATGGGCGCGCCGCCCGCAGCCAAGGGTGTCAGCGCCCGCCCGAATTGTTATTACAAGGGGCGTCGGTGCCACTGACGAAGGGCATTTCCGACCGGTCGTTGGAATTTTTGCGCTTTCGAAGGATTTTTTCCTCGATGTTGCATGTTTGTGATTGACTGCACTGTGATTTTGAGGGTGTTTATGTGTTTGCTGGAAGGAATTATTCGAAGCTGTCGTGTTGGTTTTTATTTTAGATTTTTTTTGTTGCTTAGAGATAGGCTTGATTGACAGTGTGATGTGAGGGTGCTCGAGAGTTCTTTTGTTTCTGGATTGAATTTGGAGCTGTCATGGCAGTGTTTGGTTTTGCCGGGGCTTGTCCGCCCTTGCTGATTGGGAGGGAGGTACCTTTCGTCTGTGACGTGTGTTTGGAAATGCATTTTGTTCTTTTAAGACGATATTTTTGTTGGCTTAAAAACTTAAAATGGGTCTAAATTGTGTAAACACTTCCATAACACTTTGGAAAATTTGTCCCCATACAACAGGGTCGAAACCAAATCAAATTCTGGCCTTGTGGTCTATCAGGCGGTGCCTATCTCCGTTTCATTAGCCTTCGAGCCTGGAGGTCTAGTTACTTAGCTTGTGCCCAGACCGAGTGATTAGCCTGACGAAAACAGAGTATATTGACTCAATTTAGGTCATTCTGGGGGTCTGAGCATAACTCTCCCCCTTTACTGTTTAATAGCTAGCTAAATATTGTTGTTAGAAAGTTTTCAAATTCAGGAAATCACAACATTGAATGTCTAAGGCTTATTTATGATGACTGTTTTGTGGAATACAGTGCTTGGAATTATAGAGTGCAACTTGTGTGTGTAGATAACTCGTAGCTGAAGGGACCACTACAAAACTTCAAATTAAGGTTTCGTTTGGTTATTATTTTATGGAGCAAGAATCATGTATGATCTATTGCGCCAATTTTGAATAACGAAACTTACCTTTTTTAACTTTCATTCCAAGACCAAACTTAATGATTGAAAGCATAACCAATTCTTTCTTTTCCCCAACAAATTACCACAATCTGTTCTATTGTACAATTGTCAATTCTTATTCTGAACATGATTCTGAATCGTGTGTTACTCAAAAACTTGGTTGAATTTAAAAAACAAAACCCTTTCATACAATACCGATTACTACATCCAAAAGATCAATTCTCAAACGTTCTTGGGTAACGCAATTTCACGTTTGTCACTCAAATGACAATCTTTTAAATGATGAAAGGCAAAAAAAAAAGTTTTATAAAATAATTTCGAATTAAACAAGTGTAACTTCGAATTATCCGCGGTTTTCAAACATTGATTTAATAGAGAATTCAAGGAACCAAGAAAAAACTTCTAACCCTTAGTAGCACTGCCACTTAGTCACGTTTAATGTAATATGTCACGTTTGCATAACTGCAACCAGAAGTAAACGAAATTTTGCCATACAAGACGAAAATTGAACGAATCTTGAACGTTTGTGGTGCTTGGGTAATTAATTAACCATGAATTAAAGACGTTTGAGTTATTCAAGCTGCACTGCATTACGTTTTTATAAAGAGAAATACGAAGTTCTATTACCCCTTTCTGGTGACGGTTTGATGCGAATTTCGAGCTTCACTCCTTCTCTACCTTTCGTGGTCACCTAAAATAAACCCCTCTTTAATAAAAATGCAAATCCGACATCATGACCAACTCTGTAATCTATGGAACATTCTCAAGATGACCACTCATGCTCCACCGTCATTACCTTTTTGTTTCAACCAATCACAATAATAGTTTCCACTCTGCATACAATGCATATAGCGATTCCGCCGTAATCCTTCCCATGCTCTTAAGTTATAGACATTTTGACAACTAAATTACTACTCGACAAGTTGTAATTCCAATGACTATTACTTAAGCACCATGTTGTTGTAGTACATGTTCTTAAGTGGAGCTGCGACATGGTTCTCTCCACACCTTCTGGAATAAGGATTTACCACTCGAATGGACATGAGAAAAAGAAGAGAACGTGCATAAGTAACCTTTGTTGTGTTAGGGAGATTACCCGTGTCGTGTAGATTTATTGAACCCGTTTAACTACTTGGTTGGAGGAGATTTAATGTGGTTGGCCTTTAGTAACTTATGCAAATTGATAAAAAGCTCTTTACGTTTGTTGTTGAAGATGGGACTAGTTCTTGAATATCTGTATGAAAAGTTATTAAGGCTGTTATTTATTAATCATCACTTTTATTCGTGTTTAGGAAGTATGAGTTGCATGTTTGCAGACATAATCTGAAGACACCTTCCTGCTGTCAACTGTTTCTTCAAGGTCCGGGAATATTATATTGCCATTATATAGGGGATTGGTGAGGCCTCATCAGAATATGATGTTCAATTTTGGTCTCCATACTTGAAAAAGATATTGATTCAATTGAAAGGGTTCAGCATCAGGGCGACCAAAATGGTCAAGGGTATATCCAGTTTAAGTTATGAGGAACGATTAAGTAAGTTAAATATGTTCACCCCCTAGAGGAAAGAAGGATTAGGGGGATTTAATTCAACTTTTCAAAATCATAAAACAAGGGGACACAGAAGGACTAGATTTCAATACGGGTAATAGAACGAGGGGTCACAGATTTAAACTGAACAAGGCAAATTTTAATCGGGATTGTAGGAAGTATTATTTTTTTAACAGGGTAGTGGATAGATGATTCAAGAATAAAATTGACAGATACTGGGAATCGGGTAGTTTGAGTTGAAATGGACCGGACGAACCTTGTTGGGCGCCTGCCTGTAGTCGGTAGACTTAATTTGTTTTGTATTTGATATTAGGCCTGGTATTAGAAACAGGGTTTTGACTTATTTGCAAGTAATCTGTGGAGTAGTTTGCAACACAATATTTCACTAGGAAATCCCCAAAATTTGTAATCACCCCCATGTCCTCAAACTGACCCACATTGAGAAACACCACTCTAAAAATAATCAATACATCTTCCACAACAGACACTCGGGTATCTGCGGAAAGGAAATCGAGCATCAAATAAAATCCATCTCTATATAATCACGGGGAGAAAATTAAATTTAAACACCACTCTACAAAACGCCTTCTTCCTTCTTATTATGAAAAAAATGGTGTCACGGCATCTGCAATCCACGCCATCCCTTTCGGACTAGCTAGGCCTACCCCATCGCTTGCCAGATGACTTCACCCTCCTCCCACACAACATTCTGATGATGATGATGATGGGCCCGGGTCAAACGATAAAATGCCCCGAGGAGGACCTCTTCGCGTGCGTTCGAGAAAAGACGTCCGTAATTGCGCCGTTTCTTGCCCCGTGTATATAATTGGACGAGTTGCTCATTAAAGGATTTATACGCTTTCTTTTTGTGTGTAGCAACGAAAAACTACTACTCTCGAACCAGCCTCTAATTAGCGAGCTTTTGATTGGGGGGCTGAGATTTATGCCTATCGGGAACGAGGCTGTTTTTGCGAGGGCATTTATGTTTTTGGGGGGCCGTTCGAATATTGTGTTGGAGAAGGGGAAGAGGTTCTCCATTTTAGACAATAGAAATATACTATTGTAATTGTAATGGCAAACCGCCCGTACCCAAGAGAGGGGAACCAAAAGTATTCAAGTGAGATCATACAATAAATATACTGACTAGGGAGAGGAAACGTTAATAAAACTTTTTTATTTCGAAAATCTCTCGTAAATTCGTAAAAGAAATTAAATTTGGTAAAAGAAAACTGAACTTCACAAAATTCCAATGTTCTGAGGACTACGCTACACACGCTTACACAAAAAATAAACATTTTAAAACATAGTATTTAGGAACACTTTTTTTGTCCTTAAATTAACAATACTTTAGCTAGAAGTTACACGTTAGGTTAGAGAGAAGACTTTAACTCTTTAATGTGTTTTGTGTGTTTGATAGTGTTCTGAATATTCTTAAAAAGTGTTGCTATTCAGAAGGTGCTCTAAAAACAGTGTTGTAAAATATTTCTAGAATCTGAATGTATTCTTAAATTCAGATAGAAACTTTATAAGAAAACACTTTCTGTCTCCGTAATTTTTAGCAACACTTTTACAGCACGATCTTTGCCTCACACTACACAATCATAATAAAATCATTATCAATCAAAACACTTTTAGTTGGTTAGTTAGTAGTGTTCATTATCATGCTTTCTTAGCGCTGCCGCTGCATAAGTTTTTTCAGCGTAGCATTGTTAAAATGAGAAAAATTTTTAATGAAGGTTTTATCTGATAACAAAAATTGAAAAGTTTGGTTGAAGGGTTCGACACTTTGCTGACGTATTTATAAGATCGGATTTCGATTAGCATGTTTTTGCTGACAAAGGGGTGAAAAAAAGGACCAAAAACATGCTTATACGTAATATCTGAACGATCCCTTTGGGGCTTTAAACTCGTGCACAGGTTTTCTTTTAATGGTTTCGAATTATAAGTGGGCTTCGTCTTCAGATGTTATCATCTTCGAAGATCTTTATTAGTTTAATGTATTCCTGTTGTGTAATAAAATGTGTTTTGGTAATAGGACAGTCTTCTTTTAATGGTGTCCTCTGTCTGGATTGGAGGTTGAGAAGAGTTTAAATAGAAATGATATTACCGCACTTGGATCTCTATTTATTAGTTTGGTGCTTTTTTGAATGATGATGGACCTGTTCTTGGATACTGATGATGTTATTTTATTCCTTCTTCTGGATGTCGTGTTTTAAGTGTCAATTGAATAGTTTATTTGATGGTGATATTTCCGAGTAGTAATGCTCCTAAATTAGACGTCGTGTCTCTCAATATGTTTTTATAACATACATGCTCATTAGAAAGAATGTTTGTGTAGGGTTAGGGCAGTAAAACTAGTTATGATATTCTGTTGAGGACAAGAAATACTAATTAAGAACTTGCGGGGCTCTTTTTTTGGGAACATTATTTGTATACGCTTCTTTGATGGATTTAAAATTAGTCATTAGTCAAATAGGGTTCGTTAAACGAACCCTATTTGAAGTGCTTTGAAGGGTTTGGTTTTGGGAAGTTTATGTTATTTTTTTTCTCTAACTACTAAGTTAACTCTGAAATTAGTACTTTTTTTTGTATCAGACCTATACGAGTGGCAGTATTAAAACCCAATGTCTAAGGAAAAGTTGTAATTAGTTTCATTATATTATTTAACCTTTCATTAAATAATTATTTAGGAATTAATTGGTTTCTCTCAATTTGATAGTGAAGGTTTCTTTGTTAGTTTTCATTAAATGAAATTGATACTACATTCTTTGATTTTTGGTATAATTTCTTTCTTTTGATATATTCTTGTGGTTGATAAGCTTTGGATCCCAACACTGAATTCTTAAACCTTCCTCATTTGTATTCTCTAAACAACTTTGTCCAAGAACTTTCCAACTCATGATTTCCTAAAACATGAGTCAGAATTTCGTTTTTAGGACATGTTATCTACCAGTCTTATTACAAATGTGAAGACGCTTCCTAGCGTTGGCTTTATCTCAAATCCAGTGCCTTAACCTACTTCGTAATTACACTTGGCTACTGTAAAATTGCTGCTTATCTGAATTTAATTTCATTATAATAAAAAACCCCTCTCATTGAAGAAACTGTAGGATTTTTTTCCCTTTTTATCTGTTTAATTATATCGTTTACAAAAGATAAAAATCCTTTGAACTGTGTTCTCAAAAGAAGCTTCCGGATCTCAGTAAAAAAGAGTTTAATTTCCTGAAAAGATAGTGAAATTACCAAAAATTTCCACGTATTGCATTTGAGTTCTTCTAATCAGAACAGATATAAGTAGACCAAAAGGTTTTTCTGAGCTTATCTCTCTGAAATGAAACAGTTCCAACCTACCCGAAAGATACGTTTTTGTTTCCAATTCGGAGATTGCATTTGGAATCTTAATGGTATTTTATACGGTGTTGGCGTTGACGATATCGTTATCAAGACTTTTTAAGTAATCCAATGCGGTTTCCGAGTTCAGAATCTAAGTCGTTGTCCTCTGTTGTCATTAGTATGATTGAAGTTTCCTTCAAAAACCTTAAAAGCCAACATTTATACAGCCTTGGAAGATAACCAAATGCGCACTCAGTAACTTAAAAATAATATTTTTATGTATGCTTTTGAACATCATCATAGTATTTAAAGAAAGGAACATATTCTCATGATTTCATTTTTTTTTGAAAATAGTAAAGTTTATCAAAAACTTACTTAATGATTACAATTTCAAAAATTAGATTCTACTCATTGTAATTTTGCCAAGTCTGTATTGATTCTGTCGATGCTATTCAAAAGAACCATAAGTCACTTTTGACTTTAATTATAATATAGTTTTAGTTTTACAGCCTGTATTTTTATACTGTTTTATGACTCTTATTTCTTCAAGATCGGTGATATAGTTCATAGTTAACGTGAAACAACAAATGTTTATTTTAATTTAAAGATTTACTGGCTACCAAATAACCCGAACATTTAATAAGGTGTATAATTATGAAGTTTGTAGCAGTAATCTTTTTGATACTCTTCCTACTGTTGCTTCAAGATTTTTATTTACTTTTATGTGCAACAGGGTTCAATCAATTTCTGTACATTGCTTAAAATCTAATATAGACTTAAATTTATTACATTTCCCATACAGCATACTTTTTATAACTTTAAAATCTTGCACATTCACATAAATGTAAAACATGTTTACCCCCCCCCATTCACTCTCTATGTTACTGTTTTATTCGACCAGGGTCCTTGACTGAACACCTGGGTTCTTTATAAAAGTTTATGACCGAACAAAGTTAGATATGCTAGAATTTGCAAAAATAAACATACGCTAGAAGCCCGTTCATATAGATATCCTGTATAAACAAGCCCTGTTTTGATTTTTTAAAGTGATAAAACATTTTCGACGTTCCTTTGAAGTTTAGACATCAAGAGTTATACTAGTGTTGGTTATGTCGTTCTCCACTAATGTACTCCATCAAAATATTTTCGAGCTACAATGAACATTCCCTGGCATACGATGTTCATCCCAGAATAAGCCCAGAATCTTTATAACTTGTACACATTCACATAAATTTAAAACATGTTTACCCCATTCACACTGTTTTGATTTTCTAAAGCGATAAAAAAATTTCCGACGTTCCTTTGAAGTTCACACATCAAGAGTTATACTAGCGTTAGTTATGTCTTTCTCCACTGATATACTCCATCAAAATATATTTGAGCTACAATGAACATTCCCTGGCATACGATGTTCCTCCCAGAATAAGCCCAGAATCTTTATAACTTGTACACATTCACATAAATTTAAAACATGTTTACGCCATTCACACTTATTACCTAAAGCGATACAATTTTTTCAACGCTCTTTTGAAGTTCAGACATCAAGAGTTATACTAGTGTTGGTTCTTTCTCCACTAATGTACTCCATCAAAATATTTTCGAGCTACAATGAATATTCACTGCCCCATACGTTGCTCACCTCAGAATAAGCCCTGATGTGCACCATCATTCACCTCAGAAGAACCTTCCCTTGCACTTGTGCCCTTCCCCACATACTATACGAATACCCACGCAAACCGCTCAGGGTTCGGCCGTGACCCCAACCGGGTTCGACCTCGGGGCGGCCTCCGAGGCTAGCAGTCAGTGAACCTCCGCGACCCACACCTGCACTCTCGCTCCTTGTGGACATCGAACCTCTCGCCGTGTTGTCGTTCAGATGCGACCGTCGTGTAAGGGGGTATTATACAGTATGCGTCCAAAGTATACGCACTACCAGTGTTATTCCTAGGATTTTTTTTGGAGAAGTAAAAATACTCCTTGACTTTTTTAGGAGGAGTGAAATTGAATTATGAGGAGTGAAAAATACGGAAATAGCATGAACACATATACAGAGACACGAAAACCACAATCAAACTCCCAAATCATCAGAACAATAAAAAAATTACTATGGCTGTATGAAAAAAACAATTAAAAAGTATGATAATTAGGGTGCCGTGGCTTTTGGCAATTGGCTTTGGCCAGAAGTCGGGCGAAAATGCCTCCGCTGAGATCAGGTGGTGGTTTGAATAGAAAAATATTATTTGTTGATTTCGGTAGGGGTAGGGTAAAGTACATTTTTTAAGCTAAACCTTTGAGCAAAAATTCAAAGAGTGAGAGAGAGAGAGAAAAAATACTCCTGGCTAGTTTTTTAAAGAGTATTTCCGATTTTCAAGGAGTGAAATACTCCCACAGAGGGGTTAAAAATATCTCTGCGTACTACACTCATTAAATATTGATTATTTCATTTTGCTGTACTTACGTATAGTTAAATCAAGAATCTCATTCCGAATACTTTCAAGGCAACTTTCATATGCCGAATGAAGTACTTGCATTGGACTAGCTAGTTATAAGACTTATATCGTTAGAGAATAGAGGAGTTCTTACTTCTTACCCACAGATTTTATTAAAGTAGTGAGTGGTAATCTTTGCTTGGTCCAATCCCCAATTGTCCAATGCTTGCCAATCCCCAAAAACATTTAAATCGCCAGTTTGAAAGAGGGAATAAGTCCAAAAAATGACAAATTGACTTTTTGTGCTCAAAAATACCTCCAAGCTTTGCTCTACACATGAGGGGAAAATAAGAGGGGAAATATAACTACTCCCTGTCCCTATAGACAGATAGAGCCCCTTGAATTTACGAAATCGATGTTTATTTTTAAATTTAATTAGGAATTAAAGTTCATTCGTCTTTCTTTTCTTATTCTTTGTGCTGTAAACTAAGCCATAATAATATTTGCCTTCAATTTTAAAGTGTTTTTAACTTTTTTCATCCAGGGAAATGTTCGACTCCATTCATATTCACTTACTCCACTGCCTGAATGACTCACATCAGTTTCATAATAATTTTGGAATTTTATTTGTCTTAGTCTCTATTTCTCCCTTTTGTGCTGTGAAATAAGCAGGAATAGAATTTAAATGCCAATTTAAGTGGTTTTTAAGATTTTTCTTCAATTGTAATTTCATAAGGTTCAAAAAGGACTTTTCAACTGTAAGATATTTTTGAATGAACTTAATACTTATATTTAGTTCGATGATTGCTCTATTTCTAAATAGAGTTCTGAATTTCCAGGAAAAATTTTTGGTTATACCACGAAAATTTCATTACTGATACAGTTGTTTTTCTCGATTTTCTCGGTTTTTGGGACTTATTTTTTTTCAAACTGACTATTCAATTTATAATATACTTTTGCGGATGGAGACACAGGTATTGAAGCTTGTTCTTCAAAATGTATAAAAAATTAAACTTGAATAACTTACTGATTCTTTTTCTAAATGGATAAAAGCCTACTGTGCGTAAAATAATTGAAAACAGTAGAAAAAAATAATTGTCTATTGTTTTAAAGATATTGTCAAAATATATCGGGTACAATTAAAATAGAATGAATTTGAATACATAACATTTTTCTAAAAATTGTGGTTGTGCTTAAACTTTTGACACACAGTGTACAACCGAATGTATAATTGGAAACTTTATTTTTCATTCTCTTTTTCGGGTCACGGAACGGAAAACGTCTCCGTTATTTTAGAGAGATGGCGAAGATTGTGACGTCATCGGATGTAGTATCTTTTCGTGAGAGTTTGGTCAGCGAGTGTTTATATCGGTTACGGTTATAAGGGCTATTTGTGACTGTCAGGGAGTGATTACTCAGGAAACACCCGGGTACGCCCCTGTTATTATGGAGCCATTTCACCCGTATCGGTTGCGGCTCAACACTGCGATGCATCTATGTCTTTGTTAAAGAGAAATTTGACGTCTTTGAACGTGTGTGAAACGTATTCTTATGACGAGTTCAACTTGAGTAGTTTTCTTTCTCAGCCATTTTTAATTTGAATTAAACCTATACTTCATGATCCAATGCAAAAATTGTGTTTTTCCAGGGTTTCGTATATTATTTGATTAATTTGTAAGAGAAAACCCCTGTAAATAACTGGCACGAGGCGTTGGCCATCCCTGACTTACATCGTTGAGAAGAACGTTAGAAATTGAATCACCAGGTTGAAAAAGGAGAATAAGTCCAAAAAATGTCAAATTGACTTTCTGTGCGCAAAAAATCTCCAAGCTTCGCTTTACACATGTCCTGGCAGCTCGTTTAACGAAATTCTCATTATTGCAATCTTTTTTAATCGTCGAAATATTAATTTGAATTTCTGAATAATTTAGGTTGTGTAAAGAGGGAAAAATAACTACCCCCTATCGGCAGATATAGCCCTTGAATTAGGCGAAATCAATGTATTTTTTGATTAAATTTGAAATTTAAGTCAATTTGTCTTTCTTTTCTTGTCCTTTTTACTGTAAACTTAGTCCTAAAAATTTGATTTTAATTAAAAAGTAGTTTTTCCTTTTCTTATCCAATGGATGTTTGAGTCCATTGATATTCAGTTACTCCATTGACAATGACTCAGTTTCATAAGAATTTTAAATTTCATTCGTCTTAGTCTTTCTATTTTTCCCTTTTGTGATGTGAATTAAGCAGAAATATAATTTAACTGTCGATTAAAGTGGTTTCAAAGATTTTTTCCCCAACTGAATTTTCATAAAGTTGAAAAAGGGAATAAGTCCATCAACGTTTTTCAACTGTAAAATATTTTTGAATGTACTTATATTTTTTCGATGATCATTTGATCATTCTGTACTCTAAATGAGGAGCCTAAAAGCCGAGGGGTACTTGTGACTACACATTGATAATGAGAAAAACAAGATTATAAAGTTAAACTCTCATTTAAAAATTATAAGTAATTTTTTTATACAAATGAAAAACTTTTTCACCATACAGTGATTCACAGCAACTACTTAGTGCACTTAACTCAAAAAGCTGCACTTGTACCACTTGGCTTTTAGGCTCCTCAAATATGGTCCTGAATTTCCATTACAAAATTTTGTGGTTATAAAATTAAAATTCCATTACTTATACAGTTTTGTTTCGATTTTCTCAAAACGTGGTTTTTGGACTTATTCCCTTTTTTAAACTGACGATTCAATTTTCCAGTCGTTGCAACTATCGCTTTGCGTTTACCGAACCCGCCCTGACTTCCTGATCAACCTATCCTCCGAAAGAGTTGGCGGTACACGAAGCATTCTCTATGTGCCTGAATTATGCATCTCGCATCCAAATAATTTATCGGCAGGACCGGATCATTATAAGAGAAAGGTATCAATAGACATGAAGCAGGGTGGGTCGAGCGATGGACACTCGGAAGTTAATCGTCGCAGTGGCCTTTTTTTTTTGCAATTGGGGGCCTCGGTTGGATGGACCGGTTTCCGCTGGATCTTTAATTTCGATGGGTTTGATCTGGATGTCGCAAGGGTTTCTATGATATGTGTGATTGGGTAAGCGACAAAGCTGTGGCACTTGCTATCTATTTTTAAATGAAAACATATGGCGTTTTGTCCGTTGGTTCTATCTGTGGAAGAGGGGCCGGTAAATTTAACTGTGATGACAGGAACCTATAGATTGATTTTGCATATTTTTTTCGGTGCATTTGAGGTAGAGTAGGCATGATATAATAATAATAGACAATAAGGTTCAATAAATGTGAGTAATACTAATTATGGAACTTGAAAGAGCGTTGAAGTTAATAGATCTTAGATCTATGAATTTCAAAGTCCTTTAACAGTGCGTTCCTACTTACTTCTCTTTTCATCTAATCCTTTTTACTTAAAACCACTGATAATGATTATAAGAGTAAGCAAAAAAGTTATTGTATAGGTTCCTTGGTTAACCTTTCGGCTTAGTTTGTGTAGAATTCCATACTCTCCAGCCACTAACTAATTTCCAAGTCGACAAAATGGCTCTTGCTTAGTTTTACTATAGTTTATAAATAGTTTATTATATTTATTATAGTTTTAGGGTTGTGGTTTGGTTACTGAATTGTGACTGAAAATCATTGGATGGATTAAACTATTTAATAAGCTTTAAGTAAAAATAAGTCTCCTCTTGGTCCATTGTCACCTCTTGGCTTGTTCAGTGAAAGATGATCACGAAAAGGGAATGCAGTCCAGACAATCCGTGGTATATTCCATATCTTTTAACCTCTCCCTTTAAAAAATTGTTTCTGATGGTATTTTTTATTCAGGGTAAAAGGGGGATATTATAGTCGTTTTTCAATAGTCAGTTAAATACTTCATAGTTCTGAAATCCTCTAATTGTCTTTTAAGTAGGTTCTGGTAGTATTTACTGCTGTATTCAACACTGACCTACAGGTAACCTAAAGTTTACCTAGAATCAAAACTTAATTGGTAGTTGAAAAAGGGAAACACGATTTACGCCAATCAGAGGTGTAGGAAAAGCTGGATTCCAAGTTAACCTTAGGTCAAGATACTGGTGAATACAGCCGTTTAGGGCTTTAATAACATTCCCCGCTTTCAAAGAGCGATCAACCTAGAAAGTAAGAGAGTTATTTTTTTTTCACCCTAGAAAATGACAAAATCTACTGCATATATCCCAAATTTTTTTTTATTCTGGCTATACGCTACTGCTTAAAACACTTTTAAAACCTTCCACCTTTTGGATAAACTATTCCTGAACAGCTTTTTTAACCTCAATGTTCAATCTTTTATAATTTTTTGTCTTATCGCATTGTTTAACATGTTCACGCTAAGGGAAAATAAGCAACTTCAACAAATGAAATTTCATTGCCCCCTTTTTTTAGAAACAAAATAGTTTCTCTCTCTGTTTTCTTTGCAATTTTTTTCGAACTGTTTTTACTAATTGCATTCCTTTGCAATTTTCTAGCTTAGAAGTTGAGAATAAAAACCAAGAAGGCTCGTGGTGGAAACCTTCTTGATTATTTTTTACTACTTGGTTTTGTTAGTTAAGCTTTAAGGCATTAAGTTGTCTTTAGTTTAGCGCAATCTTCTGTTTGGATTTCACCGAAATTTTTTTCCAAGAAATGTTGATAAAATATTAAAAGAAGTTTGTGTTTTTGTTTAATTCTTAGTGGCTTTTATTAAGGTACTTGTTATATATTTTATTTAAGAAATTACACGAATTCTTGTGATTTTTAAATTAGATGCATTTTTACATGAGTTACATTGCATTTTACATTGCTTTTAAAATGCATTGTGTGAAAATTCATTTTTCAATACTCTTTTCACCATCAATAGTACTTTTTAGCCCACACTGCAAACGCTCCACATAAAAATAAACACATTAAGAAATCAACACTATTTTGTCCCCATATTAACTAACAACACTTCTGTTGTGTTGTTAGGTAGAACACTTTATCACCTTATTGTGTTGTGAGAGTGTTCTGAATATGTTTGAAAAGTGTCGGAAATGTGTTCTATCCAGGAATGTGTTATAAAAATAGTGTTGTAAAATATGTTTAAAATCTTACAATTTAAATATAATTTATATTTTAGTTCTTAAATTTAGATTGCAACATCATAAGGAACACACTTTCTTTCTTTAGCATTGCTTTCACAACTCTTACTTTTTCTCACACAACACAATCGAAACGCTTTTTAGAATAAGTGTTATTTATTGTATTTACTTAGTGTTGCAAAAGGGTTTCACGCATTTGCAGTGTAAAAACTGTACAATTATGGCAAAAAATTCTTTTTCTAAAAGAAAAGGAAAGTTGAGTCAAAGTTAGCAGTCAACGCTCTAAATACAAGTCTGCTTCTTTGATTCCTATGAACATGAACATTGGCATGGGTTCTTCTAGCTAGAAAGAAAATGGGTCCGTTTAAGTACCCTTCACAATATTCGAATCTTCAAAAAAGGACCCTGCCCAAAATTCCAATCCAAAGTTCCTAAAATAGGACCCTGGCAGCATAGTTGTTTTGTCATTGAATCAAGAAAAAATTAATTTATTTATCAAAAATTTAAATTATGTAAAAAGATTTTCTCCAAAATTTTAAAACTATCTGCGCTTGGTGTGCACGTGTGTTTCTATACATCATCCAACCATCCAAGTCTGCCTGGCAGAAAAATCTGGATGAACCCCTGACTCCATCGACCACTTTAGAAACCCTTGGTCTTCTTCAGCATCCTTCATCTTGCCCAACAACCCTTCAAGAACACGTCCCAACTCATCGAATCTTCATCAATCTATAACCCACTCCATCAATCCAATCAATCAACCAATCCCATCTAATACAGCAGACCACGCCTCCCCAATGTAGTAAGTACCAAGACGCTACCACCACCACCTTCCAGATAGATGGTGAGGTAACAGACAGAGCCCGACCGGAAAGCGCCCCCTGCACTGTCCCTCTCGCCATGTCGCAACCCTTTTGGTGGGGCCCTCTCTCGAGCGTCGACCTCAGCAGCCGGGGTTCAACGCTCCGGGTCACCAGGGGCGCCCTCCGGGATGCTGAAGCCCCGGCCAAGTGGTTGTTTGCGGGCCCCGCCTGGAAGATCTGCAAGAAGATGGATGGGGGATGGGGAAAGCAGAAGGCCGGTGGTGTGGTTTTTGTTTCTGTGGGGGCTGTTTTCTTGGGGGTATTCTCTCAAGGTGGTATGTGTTGATAACTGTTGGTGGAAATTTCTATTGTTTAGCATCCTTATAATTGTGAGGTAATTGCTGTAACAATGAGTTAACTCCATTAGAATAAATATTTGTAAAGTGGTTACTTTTCTAATCTTATACTTTGTTTTCCTCCTTCGCATGACTGGTATCATGCAGACCATCCAGGAGCTGCCATGGAGATAGTTGGAGATAGAGCAACGCAAACTGTCTTTAATAGACTCAGTAGTGGACATATTAAATCTCTCGCCTATGACCAGAGGCGTAAGACCTTTTTGACATGTAGAAAATGCAGCTCGGCCCCGGTCTCCCCTTAGTCATCTTCTTGCATGTTTGGGGCTGTATAAGGCTGATTTGAAAGAGAATCCGGTACAAGTCATGGACTTTTTGAGGGTGTGGTGTCTTTTGGACCTGGTCTAGTCTGTTCTAGATCAGGGAGAATAAGAAAGAACAACATACTTCGTTTTGTAGTAAAAATGGTGATCATAATCACCAACCCATTTGTACATTGCCGTAAAATAGCACTAACTTGGCGCCTAATGCTTTCTTCCGCCGAGAGGGGGCCTTTTGATATGGATTCTAATTTTGGAGTTAACTCCTTATTGCTGCATACACCTCATTTACCTTTCTTTTGACACCTATTCCGAGCTTTCAACGGGAACCAAGAGAGATAGCACGGCCACCTGGCCCATCCATTCCACCAGTGCATAACTGAATGACTCCTGGTTTTACCCCTGGGCAATCCAAGGAGGGAGAGGGATCTTAAAGTCTATCTAGCCTTTTGGAAATTGTGTGGCTTTCTGATGCTGCAGTAAAACAAACACTTTTATTCATTGTGGAAGTTCTTATTTATCTTTTGAAAAGGTGTTGAAACTCATGTAGTCATCCAGGGAGAATAGCCAATTTTAATTTTTACTTTTTAATTACGTGCACTTAATGCAGGCGTATTTCGAGTACCAAGTTTAATGTCAAAGACTCTTAGTTAGGAAAAAAATAAATACCTTCTATAAAAAGCTTAAAAAATCTTGTAGATTTAAGTATCATTCCCATGATATTTATGTTAATAAATTTTCTTTATTCTAAAATTATAATAAGCTAAGCTTGTTTGATAACTATAGACGCTACTTAAAAGGCTACCTCAGACAGATAGAGAACTTATTGTGATAGCAAAGAAATCACATTTGATCCTTAAAAGAACTTATAATAGCTCCATCCTATATATAATTGCTCCAGTTTGATAGCAATTTAAAATGGAAGACTCATATAAATTCTTTGTTAAACAAGCTAAGGTTTATTAATTTGAAATTTTTTAGGCTGAAACGTATTATTGATCATAAATTTCTAACTTCTCTATATTTTGCCTGGGTTCAATCTTCAATAAACTATGGAATAACTTGCTATGCTTCTGATTATTATAACAACATAAAACCTCTAAACCACCTTCAAAATAAAATCTTATCTCACATAAAAGGTAATTCTTTAACAAAACCTATTTTGACTGTAAGAGAACTCTATATTTTTCGACTATTACTTTTCATTTTCAATAATAGGTCCTTCTATCAATTAAAAACTAGTAACTATTCTCTTAGAAACATTCAAGGAAATTATTTTATTCCAAAGTCTAGCAAAGAAATTTTTCATAAGTCTCATGTCTTTCTAGGTCCCTTTCTATTTAATAAATTAAACGTAACTCTTAAATCATCTAATAATAGAACTGAATTTAAAAACGGTCTTTATGATTTTATAGCAAGACATAACAACATCGAGAAATTATTTAATTTAATCAAACAGAGTCAGCGCAGTTTCGTTGCCAAGGCAAATAAATTATAAGTGTTGTACCATGGACGAGCTATGAGCTCTTTTGGTACTCATAACTATATATATATTTTTTTTGTATGTATGTCTGTGTTTGTCTCCCCATTTTTGTCTTTTCTTTTTTATGTATCTTTGTGTTAATAAATTCTAATTCTAATTCTAAATAACAGAAGTACTAATTTTTCTTCTCTCACTCACTCACAGAATCCATTCTCATCTTATCTTAACAATTTTTCACGCTCTCAGCATCTCTTATTAATAGTCCGCGAAAAATAAGCGAAAAAAAAAAGCTTTTGACTGATGAACAACAACAATAATAACCGATCTCACAAACGATACCCCAATCTACGCAATCTAATCGCAACAAAAAAATTCCCTACGCTTGAATAAAAAATCCCCGTTATTTCATTCATTTTCGTTTCAACCCTTTTCAGTTGGACGCGTGTGGGAAGCTGGTCCCTGGTTCAACGCCCGATTCAACCAGGACTTTCACGGTGGTTGGTACTAGTTGAATAAACCGTCGACCCCTCTGGATTTCATATTGATGCAGTGCAGGGTCAGCAACCTTTTTTTTTCCACGGTCTTCTCTATTGCTGGTTGAACCTGAAAAAAAATTTTGAAGTTCACACACACGTTTATTATTCATTATCATCAAAGTAAGATTCAAACAGTTTGTTACATTTTTATTAAGAACAAAGAGGTGGGAAAGTTTCTGGTATTCATTGCGTTGTTTAGCCTGGTGTGTACTGTCCGTCTATCACAAGATGAGCTCTGGGTAGTTACCTAGTTGTGGCGGTTGCTATAGAAACAATACTAAACAAATGGATGTAAGAAATGTAAACGAGAGCTCATCTTGTGATAGATAGACAGTAATTGTTACTTTATGGTTAAACTAGCTGATATGGCCGGCCTTGCACGGGTGGAGTTAGACATTTTTCTTTAAAATGTTTAATACATTCCATAGTATCTTATTTTGTTGGGTGAAAGGTATTTAAATCCATACAGTTGTTAAGAATTTTAATATTTGATCGATTTCTACATTTTACCACAGGATCCCCTTGAAAAACTACAAAAATATTAGAAAATATTCTTCCAAAAGTTACTTATAATCTTAATAGCCTGTATAGTATCTAGTAAGCCGTGCACAGTTAGAAAATAAAAAATTATCTAACTCATAATCATCACAGCAAACAGATGTAACAGTTTGTTACATTTTTAGCTCTAGAGCTAAGTTTCTGACATTAATTTGGCTCTTTAGCTTGGTGTGGTTAGTTTAAATAATTGAAAGAAATAAAAAGTTATGTATAATTCCTTTTATCAGAGCAACGGCAAACAGATTTAACAGTTTAACAAAGAGACGGAGAAATATGGGATATTCATTTTTGGCTGTTTAGCTTGGTTTATTATGGTTAAATAACAGAAGGCCTCGTTACTTTCCATCAAATAGGAAAAATGTTTGCTTAACGTTATAAAAGAGCTATTTAATGAGGGAAAACAACTTTTAATACGGTTTTGAATCGTGCGGTATTTTATACAATACACTCGCATTTATTACCTTGGAAAGTTATTTTTTATGAGACCGTAATGATGCGGACTTAGGTACTTTCTATCTAACAAAAGGTGCTGCTTTTTATTCCATCCCGTGTGGTCATAATTTATCTGAAACGTGCCGATAGTATGTCAGATTTTACAATTTTCAATAGTTAGGTATTTTAGAAACTATATTCTTGCTCATCCCAATTTCGTATGCTGGTTGTCGAATTTTGAATTAAACGAATTATTTAACATTGAATTTGTTTTTTTCTGCTTCTCCACCTCTGGACCCTACTGTGTCATAAAACTCGACACCACCACCCAATTTTTCTGTTTTGCAAAGAGATTTAGCTTCTTTAGCTTGGTGTGGTTAGTTTAAAGTCAAATAATTGAAAGAAAAAGTTTGTAATTCCTTTTATCAAAGCAATGGCATTAATTTAATTTTTGAAGTTCACAGAAGTTAATAACTGGCGAAACATATCTTTCAAAAGATTATAACTATTAACATTCTATCCCATCTCTCCCCGGGTGTTGGTCACCTAATCATCACGAATATTCCACAGGATGACATCATCCAGAACGCACTCAGACAAGACGACCATCTCCAACCTTTTATTAATACACCTCACAAAAAAAACCCAATCAAAAGATGTTTGATTCCGATTGTTGTAACTGTAACTCCAACTCCAGATGCAATCTTACCATCCACCGCTTATTAAAGACATCGTTTTTGGTGACAGCCCACATCCTAGTCCACTGACAGTTCCCTTTCTTGGTGACAATCCCCGTTGACGGACTTTCGATTTTCTAGAATGGAGGTTGTGTGCCTCTTGATTCTTATCAGGTTCCTCTCTGTATTTCTCTTCGTTGTTTGCCTGGTCTTTTAGCTCGTTTTTGGTTGGTTGGTCCGGAGGCGATTTTTCGTAATGGTTGGTACGTGCCCAGGCATGCCGAGTGCCCTCCTTGTTTTATGGTGTTTGAAGAGCGCTGGGGTTCGCGCTCGTCGGTTGGTTTGATTAAGGACCGGGTAATTAAAGTTGGGGAAGAAGTTGAGAGTCTTCTTCTTCTCCATCTATTACTTTGTTGGAGTTTCTCAGTTAAAAAGGAATGGACTGTAGTAGAATGCCAGACGAGTGCAGGGGGAATTCCGCGTTTTTTCATTCACATATTATTTGCAATCGTTTAAGATATGGTAGTTTATACTAGACTGCAACGTTTCCTGACCGTATGACGTCACTAAAAAACAAAGTAGTTCCCATCGCGGTGTCTGAATTTTGAGTGAAATGAAGAACGTCAATTTAAAAATATTATACTTTTGTTAAACCCATGTCTACATAGCGTCTTTTTATCTCTATTTGAGTATCAAAACTCCTAGCAACCCAACAGGCTCTCTGTTTACGTAGTTTCTGCTTCCGCGTAATGACATCATAGGGTCAGTGGAAAAAAAATACCGTCACTGCCACTGTTTCAGAAATTTTTATTTTTGAACTCTTCTCTCACAACAACGCAAAAATTACTTGATAGAAATTTATTGAATTTGAAACGCTTGTAGAGAAATGTTTGAAGAACATTCTTCTTTCTTAAATAATACTTTATTTAACTAAACTATGATTATTTGAATGTTCATTTCATATAAATTTTAATTCCTTTTGAGAGTACCTTCTCAAATAAAACTTAAAACGGCTTATATTACTTTTTAAATAATAAATTATTTAATTAAACTAAGCTTAATTGAAATGAATATTTAAACACCGTATGATAATTCGGTTCATTTCCGTTATCTGTCCCGTTAAATATCGACAAGTTGTTGTGGACGTCAAATATTAAAAACCTATCCAAAAATTTCAAACTAACTATAATAAATATAAAGTTATATCAACGACAATCACAAAAAGGTACAATTCCGTTAGAGTCCCTGCTAAATATCGCCAATATCCAAATTGCTAAATAGTATATTCAAATATCAACAAATTTTTCTGACTTTTATTAATAAACTGAATAGTTATTGATCTAATTAAACATTTTAATTCAGAAGTTTGAAATTATTTATGAATATTTCTACTTTTTGTTGTCTAAAAGAACTGGGCGATATTTAGCGGGGACTCTAACGGAATTGAACCCACAAAAATTTGGGGATATTTGAATATTTGGCGTCTAAAACAACTTGATGAAATTTAACGGGACAGTTAACGGAATTTTACCTATAATTCCTTCATGTATAAAAGTTTTTTCCGTGTTTAAATAGCAATTTCTCCGAAATTATAGATAAATTCTCAACTTCCCAAACACGAATACACCATATCATTCTCTTTTCGGTGAAAGTGTTGGCTAGAATGAATGTAAAGATCCAAAAATACAAACTGCGAAAGCGGATGAACATTACACAAACAAGCACACGGACCCCTATTTACATGGCTACATGCACGCCATTATCAAATTAAGGTATACAGCGAGTTCCATTCGCTCGGAACTGAATAGTAGATGTTAAACTGCTAAGAGGAGCATCAATCGATTAACGGAAGTCTTACAATCGGCAATAGTTCAACAACTCGTCGCTAGGATTTCAACAACAAAAAAAAGTTCGTCTTCTTCAAGCTTTACCAGTCACGTAACCATCAGAGAGATTTCGGAGTAAGATCTTTATCTCCTCAAAAAGATTGTCAAGAAGAGATGAGATAGAAAGAGCATAACAAGAGAGTTCTCGCTCGATATCCCCGTCTAACAGCCCCATCAAGGCAAAAGAAACAAAAACCGTTTTGGTTTTTGTCTCCATTCTTCTGCCGCGATTTTCTCTCACTTGGAAGATTTCATTATTGCACTCCGCGTAATTAGATAATAATACCTTTTCCAAGCAGTCGGTTCAAAATGGTAATTTTAAAAACTTTGCTTGTTTAAGGCTGTAGGAAATTGTTCTCTGGAAGAACCAAGAGAGGTCCGAGTGTTCGCATAAAATGGATTGAGGGGCTGCCTATAACCATTATGCAATTTGGACTGGAGAGATCTCGGGAAGATGCGCGATATAACGTTGTGAGAGATCGCCGATTGTGAGCTCTTTGACGTTTCAAGGCGCATTGAATTGAATTGTGCAGAAACAATGGTTATGCTAGCTGATGAATTGGTGATAATTGGAGTAAAGCAAAACAGAAGATAAGTTTGGATTTCGAATGCAGTAAAGAAGATTCAATTGGTCTCGTTTATAGGTTCGAATAATTTGATAGCTAACAAAGAGGTTGAATGCATGATCAATCGGCGGTTGAGCTTGATGAATTAACTTTAACCATCTAATAACGTAGTATTACAAACTTGTAAAATCCAGATTATTTTTCAGACAATAACCAAGATTTGTTTTGTAATCGATGCATTTAAGTTTCCATTTTACTTTTCGCCTAAAAATGGTACAGAAGGGTCAACTCATTGTTCCCCTTGCCAAAGCCAGTCCGTATCAGATCTTTTAAATTGGAATAAGATGATTGAAGTAACGTTAAGAAATTACCAAAACGTTTACAGGCAGCTTAATAAACCCTGTGTAACTAACTAACTAAAAGACCAAGCAGGTAAATTAAAAACAAAAAATGTTTTTCTGCCGAACACTAACAATTGCAATCAGATTGGAATTTAATTTCTGTGCAAGTGCTCTCATTCCTTAAATTGACAAAATTATTTTAAAAGAAAGCTAGATAAGAGAATAAACTTCGAGTAAATTTACGATTTTAAACAGACGTAAAAAAAGTACAGCCAACTTAAAACCTCATCGTTGAATTTCAACATCAAGGTAAATCAACTGCAATCTGGTTCAAATGCTAAAAACTCAGCAAAATACGTCAAATTTAACTTCAATTATCATTAGCGAGTCCTATTTTCCCTATAAAAATCAACTCGAGAGATGTAAGACTAATGGCCTTATTCACTGTATCTGACCAGCGGTCAAAGAAAGATTCCACCAATCAGTCAGCGAAAAGCTCACTTTCTTTCTTTAGCTGCTGGTTAACCTCTGGTTATGTAACAGTGAGCATGAACGTAACAGATGCGAGTGGAATTGGAAGAAACACATCAAACTTCCAATAAAGAAATCTGTGACTTAACGTCTTCTTTAAATTTGTCCCCAGTTGTCAGAATCAACTTCAGACATTAAACTTGAATGAAACCAATAAGAAAACCATCCAACTTCCAAACAGGCAAAATCCTTACGATGACTCATCGTGCACGTGTCTATTTTACCCTTCACGATCCAGAACCTTCTCCTCGGCAAGAGCACACATACGTCAACTCCATATCTCCAACCAACCCAAGGAGACATTTAAAGTAAAAAAAAAAAGATAGAGAGAAAGCTCTCAACCCTTTCCCACAAAAATCGTCCGAAAGAGAAGAAAAACCTCTCCTCACGGCATCTCCAAAAACCGTGGGAACAGAGAGCTCCATCAATATGCATGAACCCAGAAGAAAAAAACCCAGCGAAAGGGTTTATAAAGGAGAGAAAAAACTCTTAAGAAAAAGCGAAGATCCCCATCCTTACGTAAAAGCTCCTTCAACCCTTTTCCGTAGCGTCCTTTCCCATGGTGGGAATGAACTTTGAGGGCCCTCGAGGGGTCCTCTCGGGGGTTCGCAGGTGGAAGGATGCTGGGGTTCATTCCACTGGGGCGCTCGGGGTGCTGATGTCGCAGATGATGTGATGGATGCTGATAGCCATCGGATTTTGGTTATCGTCTGTCGCCACAGTGAGAAATTTCGTTTAAGACATCATAACCTAACTCTAACATATTGACAGATATGATGCCATCCATTGACGTATCGTGCAAGATGATGGACTATAAAGTATGCAGGGTTCCCACTGCTCAGGGAATAGTACCTGAAAAACCTGGAAAAGTCAGGGAATTTTAATTTCACCTAAAAAGTCAGGGGATAGTCAGGGAAAATTGCTCATTTTGGCCCAAAACCTGGGAAATCCTAGAGCATACCTGGAAAATGAACAATTTTTAATGTTTGGGTGTCAATTTTGGCTTAAGAAAATGGAAAAAAAATAGACCATTTATTGAAAATATATGTTCATAAGAGCAAGAAATATCTGAAATATGCCGTAAATAGCCTGGAAAAGTCAGGGAATTGACCTGGAAAAGTCAGGAAATTTTATTTCTGAAATTAAAGTGGGAACCCTGAAGTAGGATGAGTATAGTCATAAAGAGTATAGTCATGGGCATCTAGAGTCTGAAATCTTGCTCGCTCCCTTCAGACTGGAGTTGAGTTGTTGTCCAAAAAGCGATGATGACGCGAAATAGTAGGCAGAACGTCACTCAAGATTTCGAGCTTCTCTGGCCTTATTATGTGTCTAGATGACCATGGTCCGACCACCACCAGAAAAACAAATATTTGAAAAGAAGTTAATCTAAAGTCGAATCTAAATGATAGCCACACATATTTGGTACAAAATATTTTCTCAGCATTCGTGAATAGTAACCAACATCCCCAATATTGAGTGGAGTAACTCGTTTTCATAACAACCGCCACAATATTGTACGATCTCAAAAGTTTTTCTCGTGGCGGTCGAACTACGTATAGTGTGGAGTGTATAATTGGGCAATTCAATTTCCACACTTTTTTTCAGAAATTTTAAGCTTAAAATTTTGCTCTATGGTTGGCTTGTATACAGGAGATGAACTTTTAAGTGGTGCACTTTTTGAATGGTGAGTGATCACGAACAGTTGGAGGGGTGGTTTAGAAGGTTTTAAGGGTGCTTCTGAGCGAGAAGGAATTGATGTTTGATGGTGGGGAGAGATATAAAAGGACGCACGTGAGAGGAGAAATAGAAAGGTCGTAAGGTCAAGCTTGAATCTGAGTTTTGAAAAAAGTGAGTGGAATTTTCGTCTTTTAAAAAAAATACAGGATTACAAAGTAACAGATGCCAACTTTTAGAGTTAAAAAGGAATGTGGGGTTGTTGAAAAGCAATTTCTTGACTAGTTAAGGTCACGTGACTTTAAAATCAAAGTAAAAATAGTTTCAGGAACTTTAAAATGGAAAAGATGATACGCCTTGCGTTTTTTTTTTCAAAGTTAAATGAGAGCTACATTGTTAGGAACGAGTCGTTAAAAAGCTATTTCTTCCTTTGTAAAGAATCTCCTTTTATGTTGTAATCAAGTTAGGGCAAAAATAGTTTTATGTACGCTAACTTACGAATATGATAGTTACAGCCACAAAAGAGAGGATTCGCGGGTTAAGGGAAAACAACGTACTTCCTTATAGATGTATAAAAATTTAAAAATTTTAAAGACAAGAGATCCAAAGAAAAAATTTTGGTCATAAACAATGTTCTAACTTATTCCTTTTGCAACTTATGGAATTTTCGAATGCATGTTTTTAAATTCAATTCCACTTTCGAGAACATTCCATTTCGAGAGATTCCATTTCATAAATAAATAAATAAATAAATAATAAATAAATAAATAAATAAATTTATTTCCATCATACAGACAAAAAATCCATTTACATGAGGAAAACAGAGGAAGACACCGAATACATACACATACATTCAAATTACAATAAACAATGAACATTAAACAGAAAATTACAAAAATGACTGAATTACAAATTGTTTATATAATCAAATTGAAGTTTTTTAAAACTATCAAAGAATACGTCACTGTGCTCTGGTAAGTGATTTATTATTTTTATGAATTGTATTATTGTTTGTTTATTTAAATATGATTTGGAATAAAAAGGTTCTTTTAAAATTTTGCTATTTCTTGTATTATATGGGGGAACATGTATATTTATTTGATTTAATATAAAAGGGCAATCAATATTGTTATGTAAAATATTATGGAAAAACTTAAGAATAATAAGTGATCTGCGCTGTTCTAGTAAGATTGGGGTTTCAGAATTGGTACAATTGAATTTAAAAGATAAATATCGTAGAAAATTTTTTTGCACTTTTTCAATTATATTTTTATTGGATATGCTTGTAGGGTTCCAGATCACAGTGCCATACTCTAGTATCGGACGAACTAAAATATTAAAAAGATTTAAAATCACTGATATACTACTAAAATTACTTGTTGATCTTCGCAACATTCCCAAACATTTACTGGCCCTCAAAGTGATGTCCTGAATATGAGCGTTAAAATTAAAGTTTGAATTATAGATGATACCAAGATCCCTGATGATAGATTTTCTGGATAATATGATATTATGTATTTTGTAACTATATAAAAAAGGATTAGATATCCAAGAGAAAGTTAAAATAAAACATTTGTCAATATTGAGTGACAGTTTGTTTCTCTCACACCAAACAGTTAGGTTGTCAAGTTCAGTTTGTAGACTATTTATATCATGTAAGGAAGATATTTGCCTGAAGATTTTCAGATCGTCAGCAAAGAGTAAAGATGATTCAAAAATTGAAATTATATCATTCACAAACAGATTAACATCAACATCGAAACGAAATTTTTTTGCAATATACCTTAAACTCCATTTAATTTACTAATAAATTAAATTGCAGCGAATTTTAAAAACTTAAGTTTGTCTTATTGTTCCTAACTCGTGCTTTTTTTAACCATATAATCCAACAATTATTATTCTTTGTAATATTTTAGTCCATTTTTAATTCGAATTTGGTCGACTGAAAATTTCTTATCACTTAGCTGTGCTTCTTTCGTTAAGAGGCTAGGTAAGTTCACAAAGATAGCATTTTTTTAGACAACAGGGGTTTCTTAAGTAAAAATACGAAATATTTAAAAATTTTCACATTTTAACAACTTAATAGAACAGTAGGGGGGAGTGGGGCACCTTGGGACACTCCACTTTTCAGACGCAATTTTGTAGTTATGAACTCGTGCTTATAGGTACTGATAGATGATTCTAAAATCTACTCTTCAACGTGTTTTGGAATCTTTGGTGTGTCTGGGTCATTATTTACATCAGTTTTCTTGTTTTGCGTGATGCTAAGTTACAATCACTTGTACTTTCAAAAGAAATTTTTTAATTAAAGAGGTTTATTTATGTTATGATAATTATATTGAGATTAAAATATGTGTGTCTCTTAATAATCTTAATATTTTAGAAAAGAAAAAGAAAATTTTTTGCTAAACCTAAAAAGGTAATTAAGTTTAATTCAATAATAATAACAAGGTGTTAAGGGGCACCTTGGGACATTAAAGGAGGATTTTTAAATTTGTTATTATGAATTCCCAAAAAGAGATAATTGGTCGGAAAAAATTTTATTAGATGCGCAAAGGAGTATATTTCATACATTAGCTGTGTTTGAATAAATATAACGGTATAAATAAATTAGAAAAATAATTTAGTAAAAAGTGTCCCAAGGTGCCCCACTCTCCCCTATACTGAACCGAGAACAACAGCGAAACTTAAGAGGAAGTATCCATGTCCATTTCAGGCTATTTTTCTGCTCCTCATATGATTTAACCCGTTGATCCGATCCCAAACTGATTGAAAAGTGTGTCATGACTGATGTCAGGCCGTGTCCAATCGTTATATTGAACTGAGGGTCATTCGATTAACTGTGCTTGTCAAAATAAGATCGTTAATTTTCCCATGAACTCACAGCTGTACGTACTCTAAGAAACAGATTTCATAAACAGAAGCAGGATCTTGATAAAATCGTGCAGTACCATACACTTAGCATCTGTTTTTTTTTAATTTGAACTATGCTTGATTTTTTACTTTGTACAAGACAGCGTATGGTTTTTCACTTCGTAAAATAATTCCAAAGAAAAATTTGAATAGTTTTACTTATAATTTCAAAATGAAAGTGGAATTGAAATAATTGAACTGAACAGAACGCACAGTTGTATGTACTCATAGTAACGAATTTCATAAACAGAAGTAGAATCTTGATAAAATCGTGCATGTGTTTTTTAATTTAAACTATGTTTGAACCTATTTTTTACCTTTTATACTTAATACAAGACAGCGTATGATTTTTCACTTCGTAAAATAATTCCAAAGAAAAATTTGAATAGTTTTACTTATAATTTAAAAAAATGAAAGTGGAATTGAAATAATTGGGAACAACAAAAACAGTTTAGTCCCATTGAAAGATAAACGTTGGACGTTCTTTACGTAGTACACGATCAATTTTATCTTTTGAAGAAAATAAACATGATTTTTATTTTGCTTTTCACCTAGTTACGAGCATAGAAATTAATTTCGGAAAGGGCACAATAAACAGATTTTTAACTGTTCTGTAAAGTCTTAAAGCATTATCAAGGCAGATGGCAGAAAATCAAGTGAGTTATACATTTTCTATAGATATGTTAATACAATTGTTTTAAGTGAGAGAAGTAGAATATGTGTACTTTAACATTAATTAATCATTATAATGATCAATTAATGTTAAAATGTTATTTCCTTAAAATGTGATACTGTACGCCTACACAAACAACAAAGGCAGAAGAAATTTTTAAAAATCGGTGTCAAATGCATCATTATTGTATTCTTTATTAAATATATCCAGACTGCTGGAGACCAAGTTAACCAATTGGATACTACACTACTGGAATATAATTTGGTATGACATGCACATTCCAATAAAAAAAGTGTTTGAATAAATAAAGTATGATTTTAGAAATACATGAAGTTGTTTTGATATTTAATTAAAAAATAACTTTCAAAAGCCATTGAACTTGGTTTTTATTAAAAAAATCAATAGATTGAAAAATTTAATGATAAAAATATTGAATGTGGAAAATAAAACTTTGGAACAAAGGTTACTGATAAACCCTGAAATACAAAAGACATATCTAAGATTGCAAAATAACATTTTCATAACAGAAAAATTCTTTTGTCGGGATTCCCTATTGTTTACAGTAAAAACAAGCAAATATTTCTTTTGTTATTTTTTAAAAATTTAGAAAAAAAAATTGAAAGTTTGTCATTTTAAATAATATGTATTTTTAAACTTATAAAGGTAATAATAGAATTTCAAGGAAACCAGCTTTAGATTTTAAGAAATTCAGTCTCAGAATGCTTTATTTGAAGCTTAAGCTGCAGTATTATTAAAGCTGCATTTCCGAATGTTTTCCACTTTTTTTTACCAGATAATTTTTTTCATTTTTATGATGTGACTTAATATCGAGAATTAAACTAAAGAGTTTGCTTTAGTTTTAAAAAATATGATCCAGCTAAATTCTTTCTGCTGTGTTTCTTTATTTTAAAACTTTTAGACCAAATTTTGAGTACAGAAATGTCTTTTAGTGTAGAATCATCACATTTTCTATGAAGTTCAGTACAAGGTGTCTCAAAAGGTTGATGCCAAACTCAATTACATTAGTCATTGCATTTGCAGACATGGGTTGCTATGAAAATCTTGTTTTTCATGGCATGAGTCATGACAGACCTACAAGTTGAGTTTAGCACCAATCTTTTGAGACACCCTGTTGTATGCAGTTATTTACTTTCACCTTAGCATCCTTGAACCTGGTCCGGTTCAATAACACAGGCGAAATCTGACCTTTAAATTTTATCCTCATAGACCTGGCTGGACCACGCTTATCCTCAAAACACTAATTAGTTTGTCTCGGGAAAAATTCTTCAACTACCCTAATCCTTCAACAACTTTATTAAATGACGAAAATTAACTACTCTCCGACTTTGTCTCCTGATAATCTCATTCAGTTCGTACCCTCTCAATCTTGATTATCATATTATTTCAAAGACGCCATTTTCCTCAAGATGCATCACGAGATAAGCCCTTCAAAAAACGATACCAAAATAAGAGAAGATCCATCACGCCTTGTCAAAAGTCCGAAAATCTTTTTAACTATTCCAACAACAATCTTCCTTTAATCTTTACTAATCCTCTCTCTTATTTCCATTGAAAGGGTTTTTTGAATTTATTCAAACGCTCCATTCAGTGTAGGGTTCGTTAACCATCAGCGACCAACTTCTTTTTGAGGAGGAATTTTTTTACCTCGCTTTTGTGTCAAAAGCTACAAAACGAAATTAATTGGTCTCCGTTTGAGAGAAATGAGAAAAAAAAAAGGGGAAGCCCCTGGGTGTGTTGGAATGTTCTGTATCGTGTCACGTGATCACGCGAGTGTCGAAACTGCCGGACAAAAGACACTGCCGTCTCATCGCCGCACGCGAGTTGAGGTGTTGGAGTTCGTGTTTCTTTTTTTTTTATTTGTTGGGTGAGTGCCTAGGTCGTGGCTTTTTGAAGACAAGAATTTAAGTAATCCATTTTTCAGCCAGTTTTTTCTTGTTCGTGTTTGGGCAATGCCCTCCCCCAACTTTTTAGAATATTATTACATTATTTTAAATGTGAAATGATGTTCTTATAGCGATCAGGGACAGAATGCCCTCTAAAAACTGTTATTATGTCCCCTTCATTCGTTTGAACATAGCCGGTGGACTGAGATGTTACAGATATTATTGTTTTGCAAAAATTGATACAAATTCAAACTTTTTACTTATTTTCCTATATTTGATAAAAGGTATTCAGCTGTACTGCAAAGCCTTTAAATTCGCACTATCTCAAGATATTTCTCGAACACAGTGGTATAAAAAAGTGGGTGGTTGATACAAAAAAAAAAGTATCTCTCGTGATAGAAGAATACATAATTTTTTATCGTCAAATATTTAGTATAAAGTTTTTTTTAGATTAGTGGCATATATATATAACAAATAAAACATCACTCCCTGAATTTCTTACAAAGAAGTAAAACTACAACATTGCAGTAAAACTGTTGTGTTGAATTAAAGCAGTTTCATGTATGTACCATAAAATGGAAAACACGGAAATTTATAACACTTTTAAAAATAACGTAAAACAGTCTCAAACGCGTTTATATAAGGGTCTAAATTTCTTCAAAATTTCTAAAACCTATCCATCAAACAATGTATCTATCATGTTATTTTCTTTTTGATACAGATAAATAGAGATTTCAGAGAGAATGTTCCAGACATGTGTAGACATGATCTTCAACGACATAACTATCTGAAATATTTAGCAAGTACTTTTTATTCTATTACATATCTTAAGGGCTACATGGTATACATTAGACGTCTAGTTCAATCATCCTTCCTAAAAAATACCTTAAATTATATTATTTCTCTCCTTAAAGACTTCATCAAAACATCGTCCTACGCGTCGACCACCGACAAAACCAAATTTCATCATACCCCGCCGATAGAATCATACCCACTTAACTCCTCAAATAATAATTACGCCTTAGCACATCTTCCCATTTTACCTAGTTGGTACCCAGGTCGAGTAGCTTTCCATCCAGCATTGTCAAAAAGGGAAGAAGGATCCTGTCCAATTTGTCCTAGCGAAACGGTCAGCGGTCCGGCATTGGACAATTACCGGGCATGTTTACAGAGCGAGCCCCAGAATTAAGTTCAATTTTGTGGAATCAATCACGGTGACAGGTTCGTCGTCGTCAAAAAGTCGAGATGATGGTGGTTTTTGCCACGGGGTAGAGGACCTTTTGGTGTCGCTTGTTGTTGTGTTGGATGCGTGGGAAAGTTTTTTTTTTGGATGCTCGTGTTGAATTTTTTGAGTGAAATTTTGGGATGAAAATGTAGGGAGATGAGTGACTGTGTGTCAATTATTCGGGTTGTTGATTCTGTCTCTAGGTGGTTTGACTGTCAATGAAGTTGTGTTTCGAGGAATGGGGTGTTAGGGTTATTTTTTAGAGGTTTTAGAGTTTGTTTTTATAGAAATGAAATTTGATTGATGGACAAAAGATTTGTAATTTGTTTGAAATATAGTGGGGTTAAAAGCTTAAGGATTAATAAAGGATATTAAAAGCTTTTTACTCTGGATTAATTCAAAATAGAATTTATGTGACAAAGTTATTAGCTAGTTTTTAGATAAAATCCATCCCTATTCGGATTCGGAGTAGTTTTTAGAGGCTTTTATAGCTCCTTTGTGCGACTAAAATTTGATTGAGGGACACAAAGCTTGCAAAATAAATGTACGAATTTGTTTAAAATATGGTGGGGTCAAAGTTCAAAGAATTGAAAAAGGATATTAAAAGATATTTACATATATTAATATTCAAAACAGAGTTTATGTTACATAGTTACATCAGGTTATTAGCTAGTTTTCAAATGAAACCAATCATAAACTAATTTATCGAAATTTATTAAATTAAAATATGAGGTAATGGGTAAATGGGGGGTAAAGGCAGCAAATCTCGACAGATACCCCAGCCTAGATTCGATTTATATCTATACTTAAACTTGGCAGTTAGAAAATCACCTGAATTTCCAGTATCAAACTTACAAATAAACAAAGGTAAACGGAATGGTTTTTAGTTTTGCTATTCAAATCTTTTTTCAGCATATACTGACATTAGACTCGCCCCACAAGACTAATTTCTATTGAAAGCTCAAGATGAATAAGGGTTTCAATTCAGAAGTATTTATCTCTTTAAAGAGTAGGCTTTTTCACATATTATTACAAACACCTACCAAAATTCAAGTAAAAAAGAATTTGATACAAACAATGATTATTGAAACATTTTATCTTTCATAGAAAACTAACAACTAAACAGACACATTTCTGCATATTAAAAGAAACAAACTTAAGTTTTCTATAAAATCTATTCAAATAATAAATATCAAATTATTATATTCCATTTATTTGGAAGCAGTTAGCGTAATTCTTCGGTATGAAAACAACAATAAATAGTTCACTGTTATTCTCAAAATTTGGTTTCTACCTAGCTAAACCAACATCCTTGATGCTAAACCTTAAAAAAATATTAAGACTTTAACAGAACCATATTTTTACTAAGCGTCCTCTCTCAAAAATGTTTTAGAAATTTCTTGTTTTTTTTTGTTCTACTACTAATAAATTTTTCAAAGCAGTTTCTAGTGTTTTATTCTTTAGTTAAACTTATAACTCTCACTCTTCAATTTATTTCAAAAAGCTGCACAATCTGGATCACCTTCTAGTTTAATAAAATCTTCTTTAAAATTTATACTAACCCACGTTAACTATCAGAGATAAGCATTTTTCCCAAAATAAAATCCTCTATCGATGTTTTTTGACAGCTATCCCATGTTTCCTAAAACTTTTCATAAAAAAATTTCTCCCCTAACTCATGCATCGCCTTCTGATATTAAATCTAAGAAAGGCATGCATATTGATTTCTACAGAATCTTGGAGTTTTTAATTTTTTTTATTTAAACTTTACTATGTCAAACGGTGGCAGCTGGTCTAGAATCTCTCTAGCTTGGAACAGATTCACATATCGGTTTCTCATTACCGATAACAGACAAAAAAAACTTTTAATTTATCTGGTTCGAAAAAATTCAAAAATTAATCGTTTGCGCAATTGTTTAGTTATTAAAACTGAAGGAATGGCTTGCTCAAGTTGGTTCGGAAATTATTTTTTTCTTCTTTCTTAGGGAGTTTTCTAATTGCAAATTAAATTTTAAATTACGGAATGGGAAAATAATTGTTATCGGATACGGCTCGCGAGTGAGTTGTTTTTGCTGCTTTGCAAAATAAATAAGAATGTGACTTGTTTTATGGAAATTAATTAAAATATTCGAATATCTGATGTTTTTGATTACCAAATGGTATTCATTATTCAGTTTTTTAAAGTTCGATATGCCATCGTGGTTTCTGTTATTTGTTAGTAAAAGTATAATGTTTCTTATTGTTTTTCTATTCAAATATTAATTAAATTTTCTTAAGGAATAATTGTAAAGAAAACCGCATCCTCTTTAATTTTACCTCTGTTTTGAACATATCTTTAAAAGCACTTGAAAAGTTTTAAAAATATGAAGCAATTAATTTTTAATTTATTAAAGCAGTGAAGTTGTGTGTTTAAAAAGACTTCACAGTATACAATTATATGTTATTGTAATCATGCATGATTATAAACCCTATTTAAATTATAACTTCTGAAATATGATGCTTTTTGCAATGATATATGAAAGTATGAGTACATAAAATGAGGTAACTTTGGCCCAAATGGAGTTTTTTTTTCCGTTTAAAGAAAATAAAAATTGTTTACCAAACCAAATTTGACAATGTTAGTGATTTATATTATTTTAAAAAGATTCAACTGTTATATGAACCGTTAACAAAATAAATGTTTTTGAAATTTTAGGCCAAAGTTACCTTTAATTGGAACCAACTTTGTCCCAGATCTCAAAAATCCAAAACTTTAGTCACTGAGTTAACTTTAGCCAGTGCTGTACCATGTATAACATGTATTGATAAATTATCTATCAATAATTATAATATTACATTGAAAGTTTATTTCATGCTTAATTCATAAGAAAATCAATCAATAAAAATGTTTTCTTGCACAAAACTGATTTTATTTTACCTGATTTTATTTTAGAGTTACCAAAGCAATTTTTTAAAGAAAAGAATAAGATGAACAGTTAAAAAATATTTTAACATCTTTGGTATTTATTATGATTAATTTATTACTGTCTAAATTGTGCAGAAAAATCTACTTTTGGAACAAAAAAACTGACATTTCTTTGAACATCACCGATTTCACAATAATGATACCATCTACACCATACTATCTTTAAGGTTTATATTCTTATTACTTGGATATTTTTTTTTATGTTAAGAATTAATTTATTATCCATAATAATTCACTTTTCTTTAAATTGAATGAGTATTTTACTTATTTAACAAGATACCATTGGACCAAAGTTACCCCACACACAAGGTAATAAAAATTCCTTTATAGTCAAACCACAAAGTGAAACAAAATAATGACGTAGAAAATAATTAAAAAACTTTACAATTGATTGAAAAATATGACCTAGCAGTTTTGAATCGTGTTCTTTATCGCCTTTCCAAAGAATAGTTGTGAGGTTAATAAAAATCGACATTTTGATACTACCTCAATATTAGAGTCCCCTAATTTCAAGACACTTCTTTAAGGATCTCATGGCAACAATTCTAACCTGTTCGCTAGCATTGGATACGTGATAATCCCAATATTTTAAATAGATACAGCACTTAGAACCTTTTTCCAATGGTTGGGCCAAAGTTTCCCTTGAAGGGGCAAAGTTATTCCATTTATTTTACGGTATCCATGTTTATTTTACGGTACAATTAAATATTGAACTTGTCGTAAATTATTTTATACAGAAGAATAAAATCTCAGTTCATTTAAATGGTTGGAAGAGCAAAAGTTTTTAATCTTAATCTTACAATTATGATTACAACTTACAACCGTGCGAACTCTCTCTATCTTTCAGGCCCACGTTCACGGTAAAAAAAAGCATAATTCAATAGTTACACATTTAATACGGCAGTGGTTATTGTTTTAAATTTAAGCTTGTTATTCTAAGCTAAGCTTATCCAATTCATCTGCACTTTTTTTTATAACGTACGATTGAATAATAACATCAAATTGTTTTTAAAATGCTCACAATGAATAGCATTCATTTTTTTCATGTTGCGTAGTCACTGAAGCAAAGCGATGGTGCTTGTTTGGAGGGAAAAAAAAAGTTCCGATCACCTTCTGCGAATTTACCAAAAACCTGATTTGACCTGACTGAGGATTGACTGAGAGTAGTAGTATGAAGAAAATTGAAGAAGATTCACACATCTCCTTAACTGTAATCTTCTTGTTTAGGGTTGAATGTACCTATACTTTTCTTATTTCGTTTGCTGTGTGTCAAAATTGAAGGTTTTGAGGTGTGAAATTGTAGAATTGCTCCTTCATTAAGAAGATTCGTAGAGGGATTTCTTTGCTTTTCAGTCTCAGTTTTTACTTCGATTGTGACGAAGCTTGTCTGATGGTGAACAACCTCTTTTCTCGATAAATATATTTGATTGATGTCGTATATTTTGTTGTACTGAATATATAAATTCACAAAACGTCATTTCCACGAAGGGAATTTTTACCTGTGAGTGTTCAAATTAATCCAGACTAAATAATCCTATCAGCTTGCCACCAGAAATCCCTTGTAATGTTTTCAGGGAAGTCCTGTTATATTGATACAGACTCCTGCAGAGAAGTAACCGATACAGGTTGTCTCCTTTGCTTGATTCAATTTCTCTGAAGTCTGACTATACAGATCAATGGCGGAGAGACTCGATGTGGAAGCGATTTTGTCTTTTAGTTTCAGACCCGTAACCGTAATTAGACTTTCTTTTTTTTGGGGTAAGTCAAAATTATTTTTAAGGTCCCTCTCAAGCTTGCATTATAGGTTGAATGTAGCCTTTTAGAAAACTTACAGATGTTCAGAGTAGCCTATATACAGTATAGAATCTCTGTATAACGAACCCTTGATACAGCGACCCCTGCGTTACGACTACCGGTAAGAAAGTACTGATTGTGTTTTAACATAGTGCTTATGTTATTCGGTATAACGTCCTTTCGTTAAAACGACCGTATATTGATGGTCCCATCAGGGGTCGCTCTAGCTAAGTTCTACAGTAGAAATATATTTGGGGAGGGGTAGGTGCAAGCCCAAAAAAGGGTCTGGGGGTAAACTCCCAAAAAGGTTATGAAAATTTGAATTTTTTAAAACAGGATTTAAACTCAGTTTTGTCCACTTATTTCAAATTTCGTGAAAACGCCCATAGGCAGGCAGATTTATGGGGAGTCATAGGGGGAAATGTACAACTTTTTCTGGAAGATCCCTTTCGTTATAATGTTTCCAGAGCCATCAGGGACAGCTTTCCCCCAAGGTTTCTACTGTGCCCCCAGTTTTCTTCTCCTAAATCTCTACCCATGGATACACACGCCCCTGCAGGAATGTTTTGAATTTTCGTGCACTGAATGTAGATGTTTTGTAGTTTCCAGCAAAAATATAGGTCTGGGAGCATTTCCCCATAAAATTTTTGAAATTTGAATAGTGTTTTAACGCGTTTTGTACCCTACATCTGGGTATTTCATGATACACATAATGTGTGCCTTGTGGGTCTGTCTTCTGTCCCCGCAAATCCGTCACTGGTACATATTCTGTATAAATATAACAGGATATCCCTGTACAAATTACCGGAGTTTTCTGTCAGCAGAATTTCTCTGTTAAATCAACATGCTATTTTAGAGTGCATCTTCACATCTTCTTCCCGAGCCTCCACATCAGAGGGACACCTGTCACGAGCCTCCCCGGATGCCCTGGCCTACAAAGACAAGTAGGGCATGGAACGCCGCAGAGAGAAAAAAGCACCACGGCATCTGGTCCCCCCCGCCCACTCCCTTCTTGACCGTGGACAGTAATGGGTGTCACGAGACGATCCCCCCTTTTGCTGTCGAGGTGTATGGTTGGAACGAAAAAGCGACGGAACAGATGTTGAAGGGATTTTTCTTGAGGATTTTCTTTTTGTTTTGGTGATGGGAGTAAGAGGAAATGGAATAATTGGTGGGCAATTGGCGGAGGTTTTTTTGGGGGATTTCAAGCACTTTTTTGTGGCGGGATTGGGATTTAATTGTGAGTTATGTACGGTTTTTACTTTACCAATGAGATTTTTTTTTAGCCTGAAGCGAGTTTAGTTGGCATAAATTTCTCGCATCGCCGTTAAAGTTGTGCAGGTGTGGTGAAAGGTATCTTAGCAGCTGCAAATGCAGTAAGAAAACTCAAAAACCTCTTAGCCGTAAAAAACACAAATTTTATGAAGATTCCACTCATAAAATTTCTTTTAAAAATATTAAAGGAAAAATATTTAGCGTAAATGTTTTTAAAACTTTTTCTTGCTAACTAAACACACACGTTTTCAGCCTTTAATAGTGACGTAATACAGCTGAGTAGTTCTTAAGACCAAGCACCAGTAATTTTATTCCATGTGAAGTTCTTACTAAAGGGAACAAAACCATAAGGTCGGATGGGTAGAAATGGGTAGAGTGGGATAAAATGGGTCTAGGGATTTTAATAGTTTATATTTATAAAATTTAATGTGTTTTGGCATGCTCATTTTACTTGGGTCTCAATAAAAATCATGATGCCAAAAAACATTAAATTTAATAAACATAAACTGTTAAAATCCGTAGACCCATTTCACCCCACTAAGGGTAGGTATGGGAAATTGTCCGCATGAGGTAAAAGTCCGCTCGACCATTTTTCGATGATAACAATCGATTATATAGCCGGCATCGATACCCAAAAAAATGGGGCGAATGTCCGCAAAATGTTTTTTTTTTTGTCAGAAAAGTTGAATATTTCTCAACATTATTATAGTTCAAGGCTGGAAAAATATGAAATGATTGGCCAGATTCTATGCTTTCGATTCCATACCAGAAACTTGATAAAATAATTCAATTGGGGGCCCCAAAAACTCAAAACCAAAAACCGTGGACAATTGCCCCCACCTACCCTACCGAATTTACCCCACCCATCCCTAAAAATATTTTAGTTTTAAGTAGGGAAAAGAAACTTCCTATAGTAACACATATACTTGTATTGATTGTCCCACCTGTTAACAAAACAACAAATCAAAACGTCAATACATAATCAAAATCCCACACCCCGATTCTATGGCGAACTCACATTCCAGGTTTAAAACAATTTTCCACAGTGGCATTAACCCGCGTGTTAATACTGTTAACACCGGCAAAACAAGCATCGTTAGTGGACAATAATAATTAAACGGTGAGGTATTATCGGCTAATTTACTCCACCGAAGCTGTTTACATAAAAGAGAAAGTCATCACTATTAATTAGATTTTTAATGTCCTGTCCAAGGATCAAATGAATATGTAACAGACGCTTAATTACTAGCGGCTGATTGCTGTAATGAAGATTCAGGACCCTTGATCCGTCATTAATTATACTCGCTGGCTGGAGGGGTTGAGTTTTGATGTACTGAATCGGGTTTTGTAGAGTTTTGAGTGTTCGTTTTATTTGAAAAATATTAATTTGCGGATGTAATGTGATTTCTGTATATTACTATCTGCAAAATCCACATTGTTATCATCAAAGAACATTGTATCCATGTTCGTTGTAAAATAAAACTAGAGATGTTTTTGATACCAACAAGAATTACCTCATAGAGCATTCGCACATGACGTCACTGGAGGACAAGAACCCGTTGCTAAGGCCGTTGTTAGGTCCGAGTCATGTGATTGAAAATGCTCTATTGTTTCAAACGCTATATGTCTCTGGAGTGTTAAAGACTTTAACAGTCCCCACAATAGCGTATATAGAAATTTATTTCTGGAAGGGTCCAAATATTCTCTTAAAAAAAAATTGGTAATTTATCAGGTCTAAAGTTGGATTTTTGTAAGTAGGGAGAGGACCCAAAATTACTCCTCAGCCCCTTTCCATGCATATGTAATAGGTCCAATGTAACTTTTTAATACATATTTACAGATAGAAATTGCATTTTATCTTGAAGGAACTAACTATTAGAAAAGTTGTGAGTACCAAGTAACAAAAGGGGATCTGTAGGTGTCCCCCCAGAAAATGTTTGGAAATTTCACCTTTAAAAATAAGATTTCAACACTTGTTTTGGTACACCTAGTGTGAATTTGGGGGGGGGGGGGCTCGGCCCTCCCTTATATACGCCCCTGAGTCCCTTGATCTCCTCATCCGATATCCTTTTCTCTGTATCTCTCTGTTTTTCCGTATTTCTCTATCTTCATCTCTATATCTCTAACCCTCTCTTTCCAATTATTTTTAAAGAAAACTTCCTATTCAATAGCTCTGTTAATTATTTTAAGTGAGAATTCAGTCAATTTTGCCTCTAGGTATACCGACCAGTAAGCCTATTTTAAAGTAAAAAAAATACCACTTTTTTATTTGATATAGTTCATGAATATTGGTCATTTATAACTTTATCAGGTCATCTGAAACTATTTGGTAGCAAATGTTTCTATTAATTTCTAGAGGTTCAACAACCTCCAAACTATCTTTAAATTTTTTTTACCTTCAATTTTAATTCGATTTCTCGTTTTAAATTAGAAAGATCAAGTATTCATATCTGTGCTTGTTTTAAACTATTGGAATATTATATTTTGATGCTTCAATTTTTATTGAACTACTGAATAAGAAGTTGGAAACTAAAAAAATATTAAAGCTTATGGGGAATATTTATTTTTAAGAGTTCAATATTGGATGAGAGGTAAAGTTTGTTTCCCTAATAGATAGTGTCCCGTAATTACTTGCCATTTTATTATTTCTGCATAATTTAAAAATATTAAATTAAGAATTTAAGCTTGAGGTTACCATTTCCAAGGAACTGTTTTTCTTTATGCAAGACGCAAACTAAAATCCCATTTACAAACTGGTCGTCTAAATTTAATTCGAAAACACCATTACTCACAAAAGGAAAAGAGAAAAACGTGCTGCAGGGAACATCTGGAGAGAAATTTAGTAGTTAGTTGTACCCAGACACAGAAAAGGCCCATAAGTAAAAACAAGAGTCACATTTCAAACGAAGGATTCAAATCGAAAACGAACTTAAGTGTTCAAGTAAAAAGTTCTCCTGACCCCGGATATTGAAAAACCACCTCAGAAATTTATTCGAAAAAACGACTTTTGGAACAGCAAAAACCCTTCAGGAACATGGTCATTCCTTATACTTAATGGCCCCAATGCTTGCCGGTTTTAGCATACAAATATGATACCTTATCTGCCGTTTTCTTCTCTGCCTTGTTCGGAATGAATTCGATTAGGAATTGGCCTCCTTATCTATAACCTCTCGCTGGGACCGAACAACTACAGGTAAATTGGGAATAAAGGAGATTAGGAAAAAAGTCTCCGGCTTTTAAATCGTCGTTTTTTGGAAATAAGTTATGTGTTTGGGCGTAGTTTCTTTTAAAGGAAAGAATTTTTTGCGGTTTTTCTGGTTTAGCCTTACGTCTAGCTGGGAGATATAAATCTGACTGGGGAATATTTAGTTTTGACTGTAATTATGGCGACGGTAAATATAGCTGCGCGGGTCTCTTGCCATCGGGTTATTTAATGGCGATTTTTACCTTTGTTTCAGAGCGACCGTTGACAACCTTTTGTAAATATATTCTTGGGAAGGGTTTTGAAACGAATTATCGTGAATATGATAAGTGTGGAAGAACCGTTTGTTGGCTCAGGTGCTTTAGCGTGAATTTCCAACCGTTCTTTTTTGGGAAAAATAGACCTCGTTGTTGAGAGAGCTATATATGTTATTCTGGGTTGATGCGTGTGCTTTTTGCAACGCACAAATGGAATTTTAAATTACTGGCACAGAATTATCAAATTTTCAATTTAAATTGAATCTAGTTCTAATAATGAATTATTTTATGTTTACGTTATTAATTTGTGTAAAAAAGAATATTGTATTACTTATGTTAAATGAACTGCTGATTTTTATAGCTTACTTTTGTTACTGCGTAATTAATTTTACAGACTAGTCATTTAATTCCTTTATATGAGTGAGTAGTATACCCATGATAACTTCTGTATCACCTGATGGTTGATGGTTTCTGTATCACTGGTATACCCATGATGGTTTCTGTATCAGGTAAAAGTTTATGGTTTCTGTATCACCGAAACGTTGATGGTTTCTGTATCAGGTAAAAGTTGATGGTTTCTGTATCACCGAAACGTTGATGGTTTCTGTATCAGGTAAAACGTGATGGTTTTTGTATCACTCAAAACCTGAGAGTTTCTGTATCACCTGATGGTTGATGGTTTCAGTATCACTGGTATACCCATGATGGTTTCTGTATCAGGTAAAAGTTTATGGTTTCTGTATCACCGAAACGTTGATGGTTTCTGTATCAGGTAAAAGTTGATGGTTTCTGTATCACCGAAACGTTGATGGTTTCTGTATCAGGTAAAACGTGATGGTTTTTGTATCACTCAAAACCTGAGAGTTTCTGTATCACCTGATGGTTGATGGTTTCTGTATCACTGGTATACCCATGATGGTTTCTGTATCAGGTAAAAGTTTATGGTTTCTGTATCACCGAAACGTTGATGGTTTCTGTATCAGGTAAAAGTTGATGGTTTCTGTATCACCGAAACGTTGATGGTTTCTGTATCAGGTAAAACGTGATGGTTTTTGTATCACTCAAAACCTGAGAGTTTCTGTATCAAATAGCTTAGGGTTTTGTTTTGTTTTTCGTGTCAGTCACGTGTGTAGATAAAGGTCGTTTATCTCGCGACGGGAGAGGATGCACCGCGCGGTGGAGGGGAGATTGAAATGGGGGTAAGCCTCAAAAGTGATACAGAAACGCTCAGGTTTTGAGTGATACAGAAACCATCACGTTTTACCTGATACAGAAACCATCAACGTAGAGACCCTATATATAGAGAGACTGGACAACGGCTCACCGGTATTATCGGTATTTCCGCCATTTTAGTTACAACTTTCCTATACTTTAACATTACGAAATGTTGAAAATCGTGGAAAATGCTATTAAAAGTTTTGAAAAATACCAAAAGAAGAGTTAAAATGTAAACAAATAAGTTATTAAAAATTTATTTGTTTACTTTCTTTTATAAATATTGCCAAATAAATTCAAAAAACTAAATATTTTATTGTTTAACTGGTTGGCGACTTTATTGGCATCCGCCGTTGGCTACCAAGACTAGTGAACCATCTATTTGGATAAGAAATTAAAAAACAAGTAATACAACTAGGAATTGAGACTAGTTTCCTGGCTACTAGTCCGTAACATTTCTCCTCGAAAAGAGCGATAGCGTGCCAAATGTTGCCTGTGGCAACCCAACAATCATTCACACTCACTTTGATTTTTTTAAAATGCTTTTTCTAAGATAAAAATAATTAATAACAAAAAAAAAGAACATCAATTCGTGTTCGGAATGAATTGTTGAAATTTTTGATATAGTTTTCGCTTTGATTTTTGTGCAATAATAAGAGTTTTAGGCAGATTAATTAGCATTACAGTCTATGGAGGTCCATGCATTTTGTAACTAAAATGGCGGCGAAAAGTTCATTGTCCAGTCTCTCTATATATAGGGTCTCTACATCAACGTTTCGGTGATACAGAAACCATCAACTTTTACCTGATACAGAAACCATCAACGTTTCGGTGATACAGAAACCATCAACTTTTACCTGATACAGAAACCATCATGGGTATACCAGTGATACAGAAACCATCAACCATCAGGTGATACAGAAGTCATCATGGGTATACTACTTGAGTGCTTTTAAAATTTCTCGGTAAAAAAAAATGTTCATTATCTTTAAAATAGGAAAAAACGTGTGTCTAATAAGAATGACATTGAATCATAGCTTATTGCTGAAAAAAAAAAAAGAAATATAAGTTTTTAAAGTTCTGCACATTTTGGTTCTGAAACAACTATTTTAAAACACTAAATTAGTTTTCTAATAAATCTGATATTGATTTATCTATTGTGCATTCCTCATTTTTATATATAAACTAGCTGATATGCCCGGCCTTGCACGGGTGGAGTGTATCAATTTATTAAAATTTTCTCAAGTTACATGCCTAATTTTCTGTAACCATAATTACCAATCATCCTGGTAGTTTTTCATATCCCGGTGTTCCCAGTACTTTTTCATATCCCGGTGTTCCCAGTATTTTTTCATATCCCGGTGCCTTTTTCATCTTGGTGTCCCCGGTGCCTTTTCATCTCGGTGTTCCCGGTGCATTTTCATCACCGTGCTCCCTGTGCCTTTTCCCTCCCGGTTCCAACTGTGTAAATCTAACCTAACCATCCAGTTCCGGTGTTGCACATTTAATTACGACAGTTACCCAATTATCCATTCTAAGTGAAAAAAATCCATTAAAATTATTACAGACTTTTGAAATCCCAAAATTTGTAAATACCCCCTGTTTAAATTGAAAAAAAAAATCCCGTTAAACTACACCATAGAAACAAATTATAAGGTTAAATAACAAATTGATCTAGTGTTTCTATCATCAACTTTCTAAAAAAACTGCATGATGTAATAGAGCATTCGCACATGACGTCACTTGGAGGACAAAATCAACGTTGCTAAGGCTGTTGTTAGGGGCGGGACATAGAAGTATCCAATAGCAGCATTCGCACATGATGTCACTGGAGGAATAAAACAACGTTGCTAAGGCCGTTGTTAGGCAGAGTCATGTGATTGAAAATGCTCTATCTTTACTTTAACCAGTCTAATTCTTAAAACTTTCTATTTCAACTTAAAGTTTCATGGAAAATGAAGTTTTTAATAAGAAAATACTGTTATGAAGTTTTTTATAAGGGCCGTTTTTAATTTTTTAAATTATTAATAACCTTTTTAAAACATTTAAAACAATTTTAGCCAAGTTTTATCTTTAAATACTTTGTTTTATGTTTAAAATTGTTTTTGTTGTATTATTTGCAACAATGCGAGTTAAACAGATCTTCTTTAGCAGAGAAGTAAGGTGAATTTTACAAAAAGGCCTTATAGGGGATGAAGGGGTGGTTTTAGAAATTTGGAAATGATGTCATTGTCTTTCCCCCGTCCCCATACGTATGTGTACCAAGTTTGGTTCGATTCGGACGGGTAGTTTTGGAGAAATTGAGCCAAATCTGTTCCGGACAAACCCAGGAACCCAGGCAGGAACCCAGGAACCCAGGAACCCAGGCAGGAACCCAGGGACACCTTCATTATATATAGAGAGATTGACTTACTAGGTAACTTTTTTCCCACTGGGGTTACTTGACCATATGTTAAGACTCTCTGCTTGAGGTTATGCTATATTATTTAGAATACTTATTTAAAAACAGAATTATTGATTTTCATACCAGGCTTCAGAATATCTATTAACCATCTTAAAAGAATAGTACAAAGCGGGATATATTACGATACCTATACCTTTTTAATGCTAATGAAATATTTTTCTCTTTAAACGACTCAATCGCTGCAATTAACTATACGTCTCGATCCTCTAGTTTTCTCCTCTCTGAATGACAATGACTGTTTTTGTCATTCCAGTTTGTCATTCGACTGATTAAAATCCCCGAAGAAAATAATTGGTGGATCGACAATAAAAACACGACTTTTTAATGAATAGGAATCCCTCGGAAAAACAACTAAACTCGAAAGATGAGTCTGATGATTGCTTCCTTCCTTTTCAAACCAAATTAAGCTCTTGTTAAAGAGAGATGCTGTACCTATGCCAATCACGAAAAGTCATTTACGTGCATTGTCTTTAGCCCTTATTAAAAGCCGCGCCATCTCTTCTGCTGGATTTTGAAACAGATTCCCGATCGAAAAATCACAAAGAAATTCGATGATTAAGCATCCGCGGCGCGCTTAAGCATATGTAAATGTATGTGGGGGCCCTAGGATTTCATTAGAGAGGAGCTGGCTGCTTGCTATTGCCATCTTCGGTTGGCAAATTCAGCCACACAGAATTAATGATCTTTCTTAATTGATTTTTAGTGTAGATTACTTCATTAGAGAAGAGGGGATGCCGCGGAATATCACGTGAAAAATCTCTCTCTATTCACCCAGCGCGTTCCTTTGTTGTTTGTTGTTTTTTGTTCCCCGAGTTACGCTTTGAAAATAATTAGCTCGTTCGTGAAAGGCTCGCGCTTTGTTAAAAAGCTGAAATTATTTTTTTTTTTAAATATATTTTTTTTTCTTTTGGTTTGGCGTTTGTGGCAACGGCGGAGCGCCTAACGGAATCCTGGCGGGAATTGTTTTAATGAAGTCGTTTTACTCTTTCTATCTCGGTCCGGGGTTTGTTGTAAAAAGGGTGGAATTTTTATTGTGCGGTAAGAAAAAAAACCTGTATGATATATTTTACCTTCTAGTTAAGGGGTCTGTTGCTCTATGGGGTTGTATGTGTTGAAAGAGGTGGGGTTATTCGCTGTGGGACTTTTTTTTATAGCGCCTAGCTTCGGGTGTTGAGTTTCGCGTTCCATTTAAGAGGTGTTTTCTTGTTGTTTTTTCAATTAAAATGCTAAATTAACTCGTTTTGAGTTCGTTTAGGTGTTTATCAAGTAAAACGCGGGAAGCATTTGTGTTAGCTTGTAGATTTTTTAAATTAAGTTACTTGAGGGCATCATGCAAAATCCCCAAGCTGTCTACAGTTTTTTTTACATGTAGAATTTAAAATGTATAATTAAATTCCACTGCATACAAATAAATAATATTAATTTGTACATTTCCTTTTGTTTATTTTTAGAAAGCATAAATTATGTTTTAATGGCCAAACGAATTTCTGTATTACAAATTACCTTTTACCCATCCTCTTTTCACACCCTGGTATGGTCAATGGGCAGAGGGATAGCATAGGATATAGAGGGAAAAACATAGTATGTGTTAAAAATGTAATTGCCGTCTCCCTCATATAAAAAAAATATTCAGTCCATGATACCGAATATACTTTATGAATGTCAAACTGGATTCCTTAAAAAACACCTTAGATGGGGAAAGTGTGTTAATTATTTTCTCTCGTAAAAACTAATGTTACATTTTAAGAAAGATAAATTTGAAAATGAAGATGAAAATTAATTTTTCTTAAAGGTGTTTTTTTATTATCGATACCATTTGAGGTTTTCTACAAATTGCTTTGGTAGGTTTTTTTTTACCTTACATTAGGCTTGATATTTGATAACTATGAAGAATATACAATTCTTTTGAGATGAACCAAACCTTCAATTTACGTTTCTTTCCCATCCCTATCTTCTAATGACTTTATTACCCCCAGAAACTCCGAGCCCTGATCCCTAAAAACGGGGCCCCCACAACTCATTACCTTTTTTTCTCCAAGAAACCACCTTTTGTTCCAACTTACTTAGTTCCGATTTTCCTACCCTAGAATTATCACTATCCCCCCATTATCACACAGACATGTACCAGTAACAGACAATAAAAAGAGAAAATTTTCTCCATCCCATCCCCCTACCGTGACAACCAAACAGAAAGAAAAGACTCCTTCCATTTTCGAACCCCTCTTTGACAGACACCCCCCGAAGTCCCGTCGATGTCGAAAAGACGACTTCGCATTGTTTAGACTTCTTTAGTTTCCTGTAGCGTGCCGGACAATCATCTCTCTGAAATGATGGCTGGAGGAGAGAAGTAGTTCGTGCTATTGCTGCCAGGGGGCGCTGCGAGCGGTTCATCTGAACGATGGGGATGAGTGAGGACGATGATTTTTTTTCTCTGCGCGCGTTTTGTGTATCGTTTGCGCGGATTTATTTTTTGTTTTGTTAGTGAGAGGTTTAGTTAGGCAGGTAATCGAGCGTTTGGGTTCCCGATTGTGGTGGATTACTCGGTCTTCTATTTAGGTGTTCTTAAAGGGAAGGTGGTTGGGTAAAATGCTTGACAATTTTTGGTTCTTTGGTGAAATGGAACTTTGTGAAGAAGGGAGAAACGATTTTATAACGATTTGAATGTTATTGATTGATTGTGATAAATAAATAGATATTTGAAGGATTAAATAGAGCATTCGCACATGACGTCACTTGGAGGACAAAATCAACGTTGCTAAGGCTGTTGTTAGGGGCGGGACATAGAAGTATCCAATAGCAGCATTCGCACATGATGTCACTGGAGGAATAAAACAACGTTGCTAAGGCCGTTGTTAGGCAGAGTCATGTGATTGAAAATACTCTATAGAATTTCAAGTTAAGAGAGAGAAAAACAACATACAAATTTTTTGTGAGGTTTTGTACGATGCGCTTCTTAAAGTTTTCATTTTGGTATAGGAGATTCGAAGGAAATTTTCTTTTCTTGCTTTTTTACTTCTCCATTTCGAAATAAAGTTTTCGAACTTTATGTGTTCGATATATGTGTACTTTCAGTGTTCCAAAAGATTTCACCGAGTGAAGTAGAAATTTTTTATTTATTAAAGAAAGCACACACTACAGAAAAAAAAATCCTTTTTCAGTGGAGTCAAAAAAAAAAAAGTTCAATTAAACAACAAGCAGACTTCTTAAAAACAGCAAAGGATGACATATCAAAAATATCCAGATCCTTACAAAAGGACTCAGAAATTTTAAAGAATCTATATTCAGGAAAATTGACTAAATAATGGAATTTACAGGAATAAATTATTTATACGTAAATTATGATTTTTTACAGAAAACTTAATCAAACCTAAAATTTCAGAGCACAATCAATCATATTATGTAGAGTTTTATAAAAAAATCTCAATCAGAAATATCTCAAGGATAATATTTAGTTTTTCTATAATAAAGAAAAAGTAAGAAATTATTTCGAACTCTTTCTATACTTAAAATTTTGTTATTGTTTTAAGGATTCCAAATAATGTTGTAAAATTCTAAATTTGAACGAATGAAAGTTCTGTCGGTGTTAAGTAGTGTGTTATCCTATTCTCTTCTAAAGATTAAGAATACGTTGAAAAATTAAATGAACAAAATGAAACTCTTTATTTTCAATGAACTCTCATAAAACCAAATATTAAATTATTAATTATCTAATGGGAAAGTTTAACATAGGTATCAAGTATATCGTGAGTGATTATCGGCAAGTTGGAGACTTGACATTGTTCATAGTTTGTGTTGACCATCCCCTACCATCGGGGTTGACCATCCCCTACCAAAATTTTTTTTTTGTTCAAATCCTTTTATTGGGCTGCAATAAAAAAGGTTTTCACCGAAAACCATTACTTTTTATGGCTATATCAAATGTAAATATGTTTTATTAATGTAAGTATAGTATTAAAGGCTAAACATTTAGTAATTTGGAATAGGGCAAACTGGGCTAAGTATGACAGTATAAGCAAAAATTCCACGAGTCTCTAATATTCTCTGTCCATGTCCATGCCCCCTGATAAAAAGGCATGGATGATGGAGTTCTAGATTGTGATTTGGTAAGTTTTAACAATCAATTCTTTTTATTAGAAAAACAACGTAAAACTATCAAGTCACCCTAGCCTAAAATGCCCTTCTTTTTTGATAAAACCTTTAGGGGGATCTTATTATGTGTCACCAGCTTTTTTAAGAGTTACATTGAAAAGCTTTTTAAGTCTATATTTGTGATGATAGGACATTTAAAGCAAAAAAAAAAAAAAAATCCGTTCGTTCTGATGTTGCTCCCCTTTCATACTTTTTCTTCGTTGGCATTTTCGAAAAGGATCTCATGTTTTAGAGTGACGCTGAAATTTTATTTTGTTTTCTTTATAATGGACAGGTCATTTGAGACCATTTTCAAATAAAAAAGCGGTAGCCTTCCCCAAAGATCAATACTTATTTCCAAACTTTTAGGCAAAGGGGGATGAGTTTTATGTGTCCTGTCGAAAGTTTATTTTAAGTGCAGCAGAGAAACATCTCTCCTCACGTTTCCGAACGGCGCAATTTTTCGTTGCCATATCCCCTCGCAGAAGTGTAATCGCCGCGGGAACACCTCAACATAAAAATTCAGACGATATAGCGGAGAGCGCGCGCGCGTTAAAAAATCTTTTTGAGAAGATGCCAGATCCCGTCCGCTATCTATTTCGAAGGAGAGACAAGGAGCAATCGATTTCCATCCCTGAAATGAAGTGAAAAGGAAAGAAAAAGAGCGAAATAAATTAAAAATAAAAAACAAAAGCAATAAATGCAAAAAGATGGGATATTTCTTTTTTCCGCGCTGGCATCTCCCTCTCTCTCTGGCAGTGACGTCACCGCTCTGCCATTGGACGGCGTCTCCGCGATTATTACAGGTGCGTTGTCATGACAACGACATCATCATCATCGTCGGTTAGTCTTCTCTCTTCCCTGCGAAATTTCTTCTTCTCCCCCGAAAGCTATTTATTTTTCTCGTCTGGCGAAAAAATACAGAACTCATCATCAGTCTCTCTCTCTTCAGTTCAGTTCAATTCAAAGCCTCGCGCGCGCTATTAACAAACGAAACGATAGAATTTTTTTTTATTTAAAAAGTAGATTCTTCATTTTTTTTTATCGCTCGCCGCTTTTTCCTAATGCGCCTTCCATTTACTGCTTTTGAAGAAAAGTCAATGTTTCTGGCTTCTTTTTAGAGGGGAAAATGCTTTCGCGGGGGGGAGACACATTACACAAATGGCGCCCCTTATCGATGTTTCATTTTCTTCGTTTATATCCAGCTCCTATAAATGTAGACACGTTTTTATCTTTATGAACGCACTTTTTACTCACTAGGTCTTAAATCATAACCGTTGCCATCTGGTGTAAAAAAATAATGGAAAATTTTCCATTACCGAGGTATCGGGTCCTCCCCTTTCTTAAAAGGTGGTCCCTGTTTTCAAAGCACGTTTCTTTTTCAGTGACAATTAAGTAGACAGCTTGGGAGGTTCCGTATTCGGAATTGATATTTATCTGTGCTTTTTCAATAACCCTTGGAGATTTAAAGAATTCGTAACACCTAGCAAACATTCACATTGCTCTTTCCTTGATTCATTGGAGTTTTCAGAAGTATTTTTTTTCTTTCCCTTTAAACAACTTTTGATACTTTTAAAAATGATGTCGCTACATTTTTTCTTGCAAATGGAAGAATAATAACTAAGAGTGCTTTTCATCTTTTCACATTTCAATGTACATATTATCTATTAATAAATCAAACCACTTTAATTTGTTTTAAAGTTTAAAATCAAGTATAACTTCAACTTTAAGATAAATTAATCTATCATAACATGAATTGAGTAGGTATAGTTCTATTGAAGAAAGATTTAATAATTTATAGTATCTACTATCTTAGTTTCCAGTTATCCGTTGATAATATTTTAATACCTGTGAAAAGTCTTTTCATCTTTTCAAATTTCAATGTATATATTATCTATTAATAAATCGAACCACTTTAATTGGTTTCAAGGTTTAAAATCAAGTATAACTTCAACTTTAATATAAATTAATCTAACATAACATGAATTGAATACATTGAGGAAGAGTAATATTGTATAGTATCTACTCTCTTAGTTTCCAAACATTAACATTGCTCTTTCCTTGATTCATTGGAGTTTTCAGAAGTTTTTTTTCTTTCCCTTTAAACAACTTTTAATACTTTTAAAAATGATGTCGCTACATTTTTTTCTTGCATATGGAAGAATAATAACTAAGAGTGCTTTTCATCTTTCAAATTTCAATGTATATATTATATATTAATAAATCGAACAACTTTAATTGGTTTCAAAGTTTAAAATCAAGTATAACTTCAACTTTAAGACAAATTAATCTAACATAACATGAATTGAATATAGTTCTTTTGAGGAAGAGTAATATTGTATATAGTATCTACTATCTTAATCTTTTAATATCCAGTTGCCTCATAGTAATTAAAATAAAAGAACAAAAGCAATTAAAAAGAACTTGTAAAGTATGCATTTTATTACAAAATATATTTGACTTTCTAATTTAAACTCGAATGCATATTCATTTATTATTAACGTTATATTAAAAATGTGTTAAGCTTATAAACCTTTAAAGTACTATTTACCCTACCTTTAAAGTACCATTAAACCTTATAAACCATTGCAACCTTTTAAAAGTTATTTAGCAGTATCAGTACCTATATTAACAAAAGCAAATATGTTATAAATTTAAGTTCTGTTGAAAAAAGAAAGCTTTTCATTTATTATTTTGTTCTCCTGAAAATGTCCCACAAAAGAAATAGTTTTTATGCATTATAGGTAATGAAATTGTAAATAAGAATTATGAAACCTTTTAATTATGTTCTTTAAAGTATTGTTTCATTTCCTGTAAGACTTCTGACGGTAAAAATCCATAAAAAATATTAAAACAATCAGTACTAAACTTTAAAAATAAAATTTTCAGATTTGATTGGAAAAAAAAATAAAGATATTTAAGTTTTAGTTAAATAGCTGAGCATTCTATTCTTCCTTATTCAATATGGTTATCGTATATAGTTGATTAAATAATATTAATTAATAAAAATCTACAAGACTTCCTAAGAGTTATGATGAAAGCTCATAATCTTTAAGTATATACTTGTTTAAAACATATTTTTTGTTTTAAAGAAAAACTTTTGTTAGTAAAAAGTCTATTACTTTCTACTGTATTCCCAATGACAATCTCATAGAGCTCTATAAATTATTTATAACTATGTTAAAAACTATCTTGTATTAGAATTTTCAGTAGTTTTTCCGAAATAATTCATTAATAAGACAACTTTTAATTATAACTTATTCCCCTATGTGAATTTTCATGATTTTAGATAAGCTATGAAGTAGGATCATATCAAGTTCATATTTTTTTTTCACGTGAATGAAAAGAATATTATCAGGTTTCACTGTTTTAATTTTCATATAATTAAATTTTTAATTAAAAGGAAATGTTAATTATTCAAACAAAAAAATTTCTGATCATGAGTTAATTAATAAAATATCATTACATCTTAATTAATATTCATGATTATATCAATTTTTATTATTTCAGCGAACTTTCATATGGCAATTAATTATTACAGTAGCCATTTTCTTTTTTTTTCCCAATGAAAGGTAGAAGAGTTAGATTTTGACTTAGGATGAAAGGAACGAAAAAACATTTTAGAGGTAAAAAATTTCTAGATATGATTTGCTTTCTTAAATTAAAGTTAGGTTATTAAATTGATATCTATTGAATAGTGTTGCATTGTGATTCATTTACAAGTTTTTTTAGTTTTTGTTTCTCTTTTCTTAGACCGAAAAATTTTGATACCGACTGTACAAAGTGTGAATATAAAGTATTACATAAAAAAACACCTTAAACGTTAATAAAAATTTTGAAGATATGATTAATCAAAGGCTCTAAATGCGGGCATTTTTGTAATTTTTTTTTGGAAGAATACTTTTTTTTATTATAATTCCAATATTTTTTAATTTTCTAACAATTTTCTTAAGTTTTTTGTGGTATCATGTGGTTAATGTAGAAATCTTTCATACATTAAAATGCCTGACAACTGGATACATTTTAATACCTTTGATACTTAATAAATGCAATAGTTATAGTTCATTTTGTAGCTAATGTGTATAATGCTTTGACAGAAAATTTCATCCAAATACACCAAATCCTTAAGGAGTAGTAAGTGTTAACGTAAACATAAACAACCAAAAAAATTAAGTTTTGCAAAAAATGCATTTAAAAATTTAATTTTGAAAAACGAAAAACTTAAATTTTTAGAAAACCCTCAAAATTAACCAGATTTATAGGCCAGTCCGTCCTTGAGTTCATAGATTAAAAATCAATTTTTAGTTAAAAGTTAAAGTTTAAGTTCATAGTTTCTGAAAATGACCATTTCAACGTTGGCAGATACCTTAAATCCGATAAAACTAATTTATCTAAATTCTTTCAGTAAGTATTGAATACAGAGAATATCTGTATGCAATAACAGGATTCTTTATAACACGATTTCCCTGCACAAATTTAGTGTTCGGCAACTAGTGGCCAAAAAATAGTTAATTACCAACTACTAACTAGTCTGGGAAAATCTAGTTGCAACTAGTAGTTAACTATTTTTTCCTGGGACTAGTTACAACTAGTAATTAACTGTTTCCCAAAGTAGTTAACTACTAGTTAACTAGTCTATTTAATTTCATAACCTATTTTTTTCCCAAATTCTAATACCATCTCTCTTATCTATATCACAAAAAACGCGCAAAAAAGGGCCTTTAATTCTGGTTATGGTATTTTGAGTACTCTACCATCTTAATTAAATTTGTTACAGTACAATTTTTTCTATATTTTGATAAAAATTTTAATAAGAATAATAGTTGAAATTTTGAAAGTAGTTTCAACTAGTAGTTATTAAAAAAAAAGTAGTTCAACTTATAGTTGAACTAGTTTAAACCAAAAGTAGTTAAACTACTACTAGTTAACTTCTAGTTGATCAGTAGTTAACTACTAGTTGCAACTAGTTCTAGTTAACTAGTGCCGAACATTACACAAATTACATGGGTTTTCTGGCAGAAAACTTGACAGGATCCTCTCAAAAATCAACAGGTTTTTATTAGAGTGTGTATGAACCCTTCTCGGTGACATTCGTCCGAAGGGAACGGCCTTTCACGTGATGACCTCTTCACCGCGAGAGGCCGTTGACCACTGTTTACATTAGACGTTCTTACCCGCAAGACACAAACACACGCGGCCAGAAATAGAAAAACCTGTCCCAATCCTTTTTTATAACGCTTATACTACCACCAGGAGGAATAGAGATGGGGTTTTTGGTATTTTTGATAAGAAAACCACCTTTGCGAAGAAACGAATTGCGGAAAACGTCCACGTATTTCATTTATTTAATTCGTGCTTGTTAATCTTCCCGGCTCTGAAATGTTTTACGGTGCTTTTACGTGTTCGGTTTGTGGAAAATCTTGGGAGAAATTTGAATGAGAATTTTTTTCTTTTTGGGGAGAGGAATAGTATGGATAAATAGGCGAAATGATAAAAATTATCTGTGGAGAGTTTCGTGGTTGCTGGAATTTTATCTATATTGTACCCAAAAATAACTTTCCGTCAAAGGGTTTTTGAGATTTAATGCCTTTGGTAATCTGTATTTCTTGCCAGGATTTATCTGTAGTGATAAAAAGTGAAACTATTTTCTAAAATTCAAATACGTGACATAATTTTAGATTTACGAGAAGTCTGTAACAAGAACTCCAAATTTGCCTTTATAAAGTTTTTATATTAGTGTAAAAAGAATATAACTTAAAATGTAAGTTGTCTTTAATTTTCTGAACTAAAGAACTTAAATGAAGATTGTTATGTGGGCTTACAGACCTGGGTTGCCAATTAATGTTATCAGCTATTTTGACTAAAATATCCTTTTCATTGTTATTTATCATATTAGGGAAAAGTATTGCCAAAAATTTTTTTCGCATGCTCTTAAAACGATTAAACTAATGGTAATTATTCATCATGCTTTTTGGTTGTATCCTAAAGTTCCTCTTCTGCACAGACTTATATGTCTGTGGAGATGTTGATTTCTTTCTGATTCTTCATAAAAAACTTAGGATACTGAAATAACCTAAAAGCATTATGAATAATTATCATTAATTTAATCATTTTTAAGAACATGCGAAAAATTTTTGTCAATAATTTTCATACATGAAACAATGGTTGTAAGCTTCAAGCTTAAGATGAACTCAATAAATTTAACATGAGTACAATCTACATTCTGTAGTCTTTTAAGAAAAACTAATTGGTTTTTAATATTTGGATATTGTTTTTAAATATTAGTCTTAATATTTACAACATTCTTAGAAATGATCTTCTCCAAATCATATAAATTTTAATAAAAACGAAATATTACCAACCCCTCAGTTATAAAAAAAACCTCATTAGGTTCTTCTCATCGATGATTTATATGTCATTTACGCTGACTCCTAACATTTCTTCCCAATACATTACTGAAGTATAATTACACTTACAAACAAACGTTACTTACTGATAACATCAAGATGGACAAAACTATTAATTTTCATCATAACCTCAGAATCAATAATAGACTCATCCCATGATAATATATGGAACACTCCAAGTCTGTCTCAATTCATTCGGTCAACAACTTCCATGTGAACTGTCCAAACCTTGATGGATCGATTTTGTCAGATATCGAAGCATTCAATTCCTACCATCTGACCACAGCTTAAGAAACTATTAACCATTATTTAAGGAGGAGGAGATTTGTCAAAAAAATAGAATGACCATTTCAGTACCATCAATTTTCAATACCATAAAAGTGCCATCAATCTTTGATCTGTCGCGTAAAAAATGACTCCATACTTTATTATTTTTGAGCAGTATCTGGTAAATATAGCTATTAACCCTTGTTTTTTGAGTCATTTGTCTATCTATTAAGATGCTTGTCTGGTTATCAACGAGCTATTAGGATTTATTTATTTTACCATCAGGCTAGACTATACTAGACAGCAACGTTAGTTGACCCTATGACGTCACTAACAAACAAAGTAGTCCCCATCGCAGTGTGAATTTTGAGTGAAATGAAGAACGTCAATTTAAAAATGATTATTTTGTTAAACCCATGTATGTATAGTGCCTTTTTATCACGTCCAAAATTCCTCCTAGCAACCCAACAGGCTTTGAATTTACCAGTTTTCTCCTTCCGCGTAGTGACGTACTGGGTTGAGGAAACTTTGCTCTCGAGTATAGTGATTCTCGAACTCGAAAGATTTTCGACAAACGATTAAAATTTGATTGCAAACTTTGGAATACCGTAGAACGGGGTGAATAGGAACACTTTTGATCTTTCAATGTTAAAAAGAAATTGACATTTTTTATTTTCATACTTTTTTTTATTGGAATATTCGATCTTACTCTAGTCTTGTAATTTTGAGCCAAATCAAAAAATATTTTTACAGTTTTCCTATTTTAATTTTTACCAAATTTATAATGGTGTCCCGATCCACCCCACGGATAGGAGGGAATCGAAAAACCGTTTAAAATCTTAAAGAATGTTGTTGCATGAACGTATGTTTAGTTAAATACACCACTATTTTGTCTAGAATACAAACTGGTTGGAACAGGGAAATTAAGTTTCCCATATGATAAAATCGGTTAGTTTTTCGGGTCCCCACTTTCTTTCTATTCTGAGCCATTTGTGTTGATAACATGAAAAGTTCTTTATAAGGATTCCCAAAACATTTTTAAAAATACCTTTTGGTGAATGTATTTTTTAGTATCTTATTTATTAAATAGTTTTTCTGTCTCGGCGGATGTGCTCGTTAGAAAAAAAGATGTTCTGTGGATTTTAATTGCTGTGATTTAAGAATATTTAACATTTTATTCAATTTAAATGATTGTAAATAACGATTGATAATTGTATTTAGTAATTAGTATGATTTGTAACAATGCACAAATGTTGAATGCATCTAACAATGCAAATGTAAATGTTGAATGCATCTAACAATGCAGACATCTTCCATGGGAGTTCTCATTAGTATGTGGCTAAATTAGAAATAAGTGTATTTCACCCATTGTTGCTAGAACTAATCTGATTTGCAACAATGCAAATATTGAATACATCTAATAATGCAGATATCTTCAATGGGATTTCTTCCTAGTATATGGCTAAATTAAAAATAAGTGTATTTACACACATTTTTGCTAAAACTAATCTGATTTACAACAATGCAAATATTGAATACATCTAATAATACAGATATCTTCAATGGGATTTCTTCCTAGTATATGGCTAAATTAAAAATAAGTGTACTTACATACACCCATTGTTGCTAAAACTAATCTGATTTACAACAATGCAAATATTGAATACATCTAATAATGCAGATATCTTCAATGGGATTTCTTCCTAGTATATGGCTAAATTAAAAATAAGTGTATTTACACACATTGTTGCTAAAATTAATCTGATTTACAACAATGCAAATTTGCAGATATTAAATACATCTAACAATGCAGATATCTTCCATGGGATTTCTCACTACTAGTATATATGGCTAAATTAGAAATAAGTGTATTTACACCCATTCTGACCTAAAATAATGCAAATGTTAAATAAATACATCTAACAATGCACATAGTTTTCTCCATTTATTTCTATTTTTCATAAAATTCTCAATTTTCAAAACTAAGAATGAGTTAAAATATATTATTATTATTTGGCTCATTCAAATGGAATAAATGAAACGAATGTTTTTGTAGGAACATCCCATAGCTTTGTATTCTCAATTTTCATGTGCTTACAGATTTGAAGCTTTGTGGCTCTTTCCCAGAAAATTTTATGAATTTTATTACTCTTAAAAGTAGTTCTTCAATTTTCTTCATGGGGGATTCCTGGGGGAACACTGACTGCTTTCTTGTTACGCAACAGAGTTTTCAAGAAGAGAGCCAATACAAATGTAATGATCAAGAATAATTAAATTAATAAGTTTAATAATGATTCTTATCTCACATAAGTAATAAAAAATCGAATTTTTTCATATTTTTCTCGTTTGGCGGAATTTACCTTTTTTCAATGAAGAAAGCAGCAAGACAGTATGAGCAAGATTGTCCTGCAAAAGCGGCACGTCCTGGCACATAACCGCAAGTTCCAATCCCATCCGTGGTTTACCCAAACAGCGAAAACGTTCAAGATTCGTTAAATTTTTGTCATGCATGGCCAAAATTTCGTTCACTTCTAGTTGCCGTTACGTAAATTAGACATATTTGGTATGAGCTGTGGCTACTAGGGTAAAGACAACAAGATCTAACTTTGTGCTTGTCCCCTGAGTATAGGTGTAGCAGTAGCACAGCAGCATTGTAAAGCACCATCACGAAGGGGTAGTATTATTATTATTAGCGTTTATATTTTAAGTGCGATTGTGGCCTGAGGATAGGGTTCCTGCTTCAGATTTTATCCTCCGAAGCGAGGCCTGGCATAGGAATTGCCTCATTACGACGAAGAGCAGAGGATAAAAACCAAATATATAGCGAGGCAACCAACTCTCGTGAGACTTTCTCGGGTCACCGAAAGACCATATAATATATTTTTCATTTGCCGTAATGACGCTTTGAGGTTTCGGCCGTGGGCGCTTGCTTTTATTGTTATTGTCCCGAGGCTGTTTTTTCAGGAAAACAATCGGCATTTGCATAAATCTCCCATATCCATGCTGAAGACGATGATGATTTGAGCGATGGGATATCGATATGTTTTTTCTTGGGGAGTTGGTGCATTTTGGTTGAGTGCTCCAATATATGGATGGGCGTGTGATGCAGAGATGAAATGTTGAAATGATTGTTGGGATTTATCTGATTGTTGAGCTCCTCCTTTCTTTTTAGAGTTGGCATTGGCTAATCGGAGGATTAAGTGTTGGTTCGTGATTGGCGTTGTGAAAGATAATGCATGGTTATAGTTACTGTGATGAAGTTATTAGGAGTTATGGTTTATGAATGGCAAATAAAAATGCTTGTCCTGTCAGACGTTTTAGATTGTTTCATGCTTGGTATACTTTCACTATTATCATGTATTTAGTGTGATAAATGTGTACTCTCAATTTACTCGTTAAGATTGTGGTTGTGAAACATATCTTTAAACAATTTCTTTTCTTTTAATTTTGAAATACTTCTATGTAGATAATTTTTAAAATACTTTTTATACATTCAATTTATTAATGTTTCATAAATCCTTTTTTGATTTTAAATAGTTAACTAACTAAATTATTTTAAATTCAAAAGTTTATCTTTCTAGCTTTCTAATTCTAATAAAAAATGAATCTAAAAACTCAAAAGAAGCTTTTATGCGTGTAAAATTTCGACATAATGTATACTTATATAGAAGTGTGTGTGAATTTCATATAAAAAATAATCATTAAATTAAACTCTCCAAAAGAAGAATATTAGAGACTATTTGATAGAATAGTATGTAGTATATTAAATTATAGTAATGATGAGAAAGTACTCTTTATATTCTTTTTATTTAGTCAAATGAATAACCTAATCGTTATTAATGTATAATGACGATCTAATAAATGACGACGATAAATTTAGCTTAGTTTACAGCACAGATGGGAAATATGGAACGATAAAAACAAATTAAATAAAAATGTAATGAAGCTGAGTTATTATATAAATATTAATGGCACGAATCTTAGATTGAATATAAATTGATGGTTAAATTGTGTTTTCGCTTAGTTTACAGGTTATGTGTAAAAATAAAAACAAGAAAAATTTAAAGGGTTTGTCTCTAAAACAACTTTGTAAAAAATTGTTAAGTAAAATTTATAACTGTTCCGAGATTTAGTCCCTTCTTAAGTATTAAGCATAATTTTTCTCCATTCGAAGGTGTATTCTGCTTAGGGGTACTTATTTCTCTGTTGCCACTCACGTATAGAGAAAAGCTTGGTTTTTCCTCTTTTTTAAACTGACAAATTCAATAAGGTACTTGCGTGTATCAGATTTTTATTGAAATCTGGCTGTGTAAATAGAGGTTGCATGTTAATATAAAAATTTTTTCATATCAATGTAAAAAGTAGTCAATAAACTTTAAATTTTGATTTAAATGTTGAAAAAAAAACCCACGTGTTTAGAAAGTGTGACTATATGACGTCATATAATTAATAGATAGGTTTGATAACATCGTTCGTTACTTTGTGTTTTTTTGCATTTAATTTACTTCTTAACAATATGAATTATATTAATATAAGAACTGAAGGTATTTTAAATAAATTGAAAATTTAGATAGTTATTTTATTTATTTACGAATATTTCCGTTTTTGTCCTTTTTTGAAAAGATCATTGTTTAAAATATATTTTTAATTTAAAAGTACCTCAGTTAGACTGCAGTTTTGCACGACAGCCTTATTTTGCACAGAGAACCCTAAATCACAATAATTTTACAGAGGAATCGAATAAAAACTAAACAAATTTACAAGTTCACCATCCAAATCAAAAACTAAATTAAAAATTATCCTTTGAACAAGAACTCTATAAGTTAAAATGGCAATATTATCCTTACTGTAACTTTCCCACCCAGCAAAAGAGTTAAACAACTTACCTTTTTATGTATCCGAACCCCTCATTCTCCATCCTCTCTGTGGGACGTGCGATTTTGGGTCCGGGGCAAACCCCTTTGCACCCATATTCCGCCCCCCTGGGTTCACTGCCTCCCTTCCATCGGCATCTGTCAGGGGTCACACTGACAGTCCCCAGGGCAAAGAACTTTCTCCCGGAATTCGAAAAAATGTTCGTCTGATTTCACAAGTAAGATTTGGTTCTTTAAAGATCTTTGAAAGTAGTTATTTCGTTCTTTTTGGTTTGTTGACATTTACATAAGGATTTTCGTGTAATCTCAATGGTTTTTAATTTTTCAAATTTGATTATTATTTTTACTTTAAAAATGTTATTTTCTGATACCTCTCGCAAAAGGAAGATTTTTCAACATATCCTGCAAATTTAATACAGTCGACTCCGCTTATTGTGACCACGGTTAATGTTGTCAATCGGATAATGTTGTCAAAATTGACCTGTCCCGATCACCTCTATTAAACTTAACGCAAAATGTATCGTTTTATGTGAGCAATATATCGCTTAATGTTAAAAAAATCTGGTGAAATCACCTAAAAACCTCCTTTTTCCCCCGGTCAATGGTAGTGTTCGGCAACTAGTGGTCAAAAAATAGTTAACTACCAACTACTAACTAGTCTGGGAAATTGTAGTTGTAACTAGTAGTTAACTATTTTTTCCTGGGACTAGTTGCAACTAGTAGTTAACTATTTCCCAAAGTAGTTAACTACTAGTTAACTAGTCTTTTTAATTTCATAACATACTTTTGGGCAAAATTCTAATACATATTTCTTATCTATTCACAAAAAACATTCATACTTCGCGCAAAAATGGTCTTTATTTCTGGTTATGATATTTTAAGTACTCTGCCTTCGATAAAAATTTTAAATATCTTTTTAAATTTTAAATAAAAAAAAAATTTAAGTAGTTAAAAATTTGAAAGTAGTTTTAACTAGTAGTTAATTAAAAAAGTAGTTAAACTAATAGTTGAACTACTTTAAACTAAAAGTAGTTGAACTACTAGTTAACTACTAGTTGATCGGTAGTTAACTACTAGTTGCAACTAGTTCTAGTTAACTAGTGCCGAACACTAGTCAATGGTCAACTTTAATAAACATAATTATACAAAATTAACTTTCTAAGTGTCATTTGTTCCACTCTCATATTTTTCTTTAAGATTGTAAAAGTTGTAAAATACATAGTAAGTAATAGTTTTAAATTCTTCAATTAGGGCTACATTGTTGTGATTTTAAAGCAAACACTCGAATTACACTGATTGAAACTTCATATCAAATCGCTTATTATAATCAATCGGATATTGTTATCATTCTACTCTTGAACAAAAGTGATGACATTAAGCGGGGTCAACAGGAGTTTATTTATTAAAACTGTTAAAATTAAAATTGAGTTTGAAAAAATAGTTAAGAAAATATTTAAAAACACTCCACCTGAACCCATAGTGTTGCGTTCATTCTAACGTATAGAACATGAGTTGCATAATATTCTGTAGTATGCATTATCGTGTATTAAAATAATAATGAAATGATAAATCTTTTCTAAACGTTGAATTTCATTATAATTTAGTTTGATCACAGATAAAGGTGATAAATACAGTTCATTGAATTTTTATTATTTCACTCAAATACATTGTTACTAGAAATGTATATACCTTCTACATTCTTGTGGGATTTGATAATATTTCTTACGTTTAGCTTCTAAAATTGATTTTACGATAAATGTTAATTGAAACCGTTTAACCTTCGTTTTCTCTCTTACGATGAATCTTGAATTCTTTTTTACGATGATTTTTAGAACACAAATTAAACTATCTTTTATTGATATCATATAGACATTGATTAGGCATTTGGAAAGTATTTTGGTTTAAGATATTTTTTATGTATTTTAATATTCTTCTGAAAAAGATTAATCTTTCTCAGTACTAAATACCTTTATGAAATAGACTTATAGTTCAACACTCCAATAATAGTAGGGGAGCCCATGATGCTAAGATAAGATGATGCAGATAATCATAGGGGGGATACCTTGCATGCTTTTGAGTAACTCCACCAAATATAAGCTCTCTATGTTGGTGGGTAAGTTTAGAACAGCCCGTCAAAATTTGAAAAAAAAAAAAAAACTAGTTACATGGACATACTTGAGCTCGTCAGATTGGCTACAGAGACAAACAACTAGTTGAGACTAGTTTTCTGGCTACTAGTCCATAAACATTTTGTTTCGTACATTTTTCTCAAAAAGAGCGATAGCGTCTTACCGGTCGTGGCTTTACTTTGCAACTTTGTAACCCTCCCACTCCCTTGCCCACCGCTCAAATCGGCAGATTTTAGAAAATGTACACTTTTTAGTTGGTAACTAACCTACCTTATCTTTATCTGACGCGCTCGAGTATGTCCATGTAACTATTTTTTTTGCAAATCTGACGGGCTGTTCTAAACTTACCCACCAACATAGAGAGCTTATATTTGGTAGAGTTACTCAAAAGCATGCAAGGTATCCCCCCTATGATTATCTGACGCGCTCGAGTTACTACCAAAAAACACTCTGGGCTCCCCTACTATAAGGTTTATAAACCCTTTTCAATATTAAACTATTCATCAACTATAAATATCTTTTACATTAAAAAATAACTAAAATAAAAATTTATCACAAAACGTGAATCTGGAATGATATGTTTAATAATGTTTTAAAAAGTAAAACTAATTTCTATTACAATAACTTTAAAATAGTAATTTGGACGGATTGTAATCCGGTTTTTGAGCTTAATACTTAATTTTCTGAAATATGTAGTTCATCATTCAAATAAGTTTTATCCATTTAAATTTTTACTTATGAAGTCACATCGTTCAGCAAAGGGATTAAGTTGTAATAAGAACTCGTATGAAAATTTATCTTATCTTATTTAAATTAGTCCTTAAAAATATTTAAATAAAACTGGCTTTAAAACATTAATTTGTAGTGAATTTCAATCTCAAACCCCATACGATACCACAGAAGAGTATGAAGACCTCGCAGCATTGAACTCTAACCACCCCAAAAACACAAAAAACCTCGGAGTTTATCATTACGCAAAATTTTTCTCTTCTAAACAACAACACTACCACGGGCAACCGCATGCGGAAACCCGCAAGATGAAATAAAAAACAAAAACAACAACAATAACAACAAAAAACACGCGGAAACGAGGAAAAACAGAGGTTGTTGTGCACGAGTTCTTCATGCTAGAGCGGTCGGTCAGCGAACTATCTTCTTCCATACAATGGTGCTGCTCTCAACCCTTTGAAGACGCTCGCTGGCCCATTAGGGGTGCTCCGCACTTGGGAGGGGCAGAGATAATTGGACCGATGCAGGCGAAAATGCGGGCGGGCGAGTCTATTATTATTACGGGGCTGTCGTCCAGAATTTTTGATTGCTGAGTGTGCTGTAATTAGGATTTCCGATACATGCGATGTCACTTTGAGGGATTTGGAAAGTTTGAAAAGTGAAGTTGAGGTGAAGTTTTTAAAAGAAGGAAGGGGGTGTTTTTGAAAGGGTGTTGTTTGGGGGTGGTTTTTCTTGGAGAAGAAGGGTTTAGATTCCTTTTTGGGATGGTGGGGAAATTCTATGGTGTTTGTGTTCTTAAGAGATTGTAGTTCGACGTGGACTGCTAGTTGAATGTGGAAGGATGTCTATTATTATGTTTAGGGACATTGTCCATCTTGTTAGAAGATTTATTTTCTCCTTCTCTTATAAGTAGCGTAATTTCTATCTTTCGAAAACTCAATGTTAATAGCTGGATGGATTCTCTTTTTGTTGTATTTGCTATAGTTTAGGGAAATTGCATGCCATCTCTTCTAAATTGTTTGACATTTTTCCAGTTTTTGGAATTTTACCGATGAAAATCAATATGCTCTTTTGTTGCATAATTTTTATTATGAAGGTAGGATATGAATGTGGAAACTACTATTTTTTTCCCTTTATGCGCTTTTTGTATGATTTCTAAGTTTGGAAGAATAATTTTATGTAAACAAAAATTAAATTTCATCTTTCATCAAAGTAGTTTTTTTTTACATATTTAGGTGCTTTATTTTCTTATATCATTCTATAGTCTTTTGGATAACTTTTAAACTAAATTTTTTTATAGATTCTCTTCATACCAATAGCTTTTATGTTTCATTTAGTTTCCTACTTTATATGTAGGTTTAATAAATCACTATTTTCCAGGGAATTTCAGTTTTTTTACTCAAAATATTTGTTTCTCTGTTCGACTTCGAAAATTTCGAGAAAATAATTTTACTTATTGTTTCTTATATTGTATATCTTCCAATTCCATGTTCCAAGTTTATTTCAAGTTATCTTTTCTAAACGAATCTAAATTAACTATCCATCATCTTACGAGATGATCCGAAAATACACCAAATGAAATGAGTTCAAGTTGTGCAACATTCAACATTTTTGGATTTGATAACTATTAAACATGTTTTTAAAGAAAATATTAACAATGTCATAACATAAACTACTAGACTTCTCTGTTTAAAAGTTATTTGAAATTCGTGAGTGTTTGTTTAAACTTTGCTAGTCTATCAATTTATCTATAGAGACGGAGTTAATTCATTGACCATTCAGACCAGGTTAATTGATTGTAGTTCTAGTTTCTGCATTCTGCTTCTTTTTTTATCTCTATTTCTAAGTGGTTGAGTTGTGTATAGTTTCCTCTTATATAATTGTTAATTTAATGAAAAAATCTGGTCAATTTCCATCACCTATTTCAGTTGGTTTTCTATGTTTTCATGCACACGTGGCTTGTTTTCCATTTAAATTTACTACTGTAACTGCATGATTGTTACTTTATTATTTTTATTCCACACGTATTGCATTGTTAATTTGACAGGCGTGGATCCAAAAGGGGGCACTTTAGACAGTTCATTGGATCAAAAAAAAGTACTCAAAATGAGTTAAAACCCTACTTTTTTACAGGCCAAATTTCAAAGTTTTTTTTGGGAGAAGACCCCCATACTTCCAGCGGTACCAAAAGGGGATCTTGAGTGATACTTTTTAGAAAATACCCAACATTTTGACATTTTTCTCAAAGGGTAAAGGTGATGTTCTGGAAAAGTGCCCCCCTTGGAGCCGATCCGCGCCTGTAATCTGATGGACTTCATAATTTGTTTTCGATTTGAATTTAATAATGTATTTATTCCTTACTTATTGATTTTTGTTTCTTTGTGATATTTCACACTACTTTATCGTTTGTTTTTAATTCGAATTCAGCACTTTTGAATTGCACACTACTGCTACTGCTTTGCACCAAATCCAACCATCTCACTCTTTACATGACGTCACAACGTACATTATTTCTCCTTTTCCAGGCAGGACAAAAAAAAATCGAGCCAACGGATCGCGAAAGACACCGATCGCCAAATTTCCACGAATCCCTCCACCGTGCACCCCGCGAATTGGAAATCCAAGCGGGAGAACAACCGTCATTTCTCTCGCAGAATATCAGGTGTTCTAAAAGCGGAATCGAATGTCGTCGCTAAAACCTCTCCCGGGAAGGCAGAAAATAGACCTCCGCAATGCTAACCGTTGCGATAATAACGAGAGAGAGAAAGAAGGAAAAGAAGAAAAGAAAGAAAAAAAAAGAAGAGAATTTTTCGAACTCTTCAACACGTGCCAAAAAATGTACGTTGGGTACTTCTCTCTTAGATGGGAGCCGCAGCGGCAGTGTAATGGCTGCTGCGTGGCCTTGAAAACGCTCTCCGAGAGGGTACGATGGAAGAGTTCGAAAAAGAACGCCAAAAAACACAAAGAAGGCTTGGAAGGGTTAAGCGAGTAGAGGTGGAAGTAGTGGAGTGAGTGTAGGATGCGGTCCCCTGCGTGGTCAACGCAAATAGTGGCCATGAGAAGTACGTAATATGGAAAGGGACGATGTGGAAGAAATAGGGCCGTATCCGAGGGGGGGATTGTTAACCCTCCCGAAGTTCTGAGACCAATTTTATGCTATTTTTTCCCCTTAAAATTCCGCAAATAATAGCAAGGAGCGATCCTCTTTGGGTGTTCCCAAAGGGTATCAAAATGAGTTAAATAAAATACTACTTCTGAGGGTTAAATTTTAAAAAATTTTCTGGGGGAGATCCCCTAACCCCCCCCAAAAAAAACCCTTTGAGGTCCTTATATAGTTTTTTCCCTTTGAAATTCTGCCGATTACAAAAAGCATTCCTCTTTGGGTACTTTGGAAATAACGTTAAGTCAACCCCCCGAAACAAAAATTTGGTTACGGCCCAGGGAAGAAATGTAGGAGAAAGTAGCTCTTTCTTTCAGTATAACAGTTAGTGAAAAGTCATAAAATCTCCTTCATTGATATATTAATGCTGCTAATTTTTTTTCCAAAACTGTTTTGTAGGAAAAAATATTTTCATTCAATATGAGTTGCATTCTGCAAAGTAATTTTTATGTTTTCGTTTCTTCCTTTTAAAAAAAAGTCGTAAGTTTTAAGTCGTAAGTTTTTTAAATCTTTTTTCGAGGAGTGCAGTTGTAAGGTTTACCCGAGTAAAGAACCAGTCACATTCGACTTTAATAAATTACAACTCATTTTTACCTAAATTCAACAAGAGCCAAACTTACCTTCTAAAAAGTAATCACGCGTCAGAAAATGATTAAGTCTGTTAATACCTATTTCGTTTTCCAGTTTTACTGGCTGGCACTTTTGCATAGATGCACACATTATAGCACTAAAATGCGAAATTTAGAAACTAGATTTTTTACATTAAATAAATTTACCGTAATTAAAATTTAAACAGAGGTTTTAGTTTAAAGATAAAAAAAATATCAATTATAAGAAATAAAAGAATGATAGAAAATTTATCCTTCTATAAGGTAATAGAAGCTTTCTTGCCTTGACTTAAATTTTAATTTTTTCCCTTTATCCATAGGGATTTTTACCTTATTTGTTTCTTTCTCTTTTTTTGTGGTCCCATACAATCCCGTCCTTTATTTTTTCCCCACAACATGTTTCTATTTGAGAAATTTGATAGATTAATTTTCAATCAAAGAGTTCTTTAGAGAGGGCATCGAAAACACGGAGTCCCCCGTAAAAAAATTTGACAGCTACACTTTTGGTGCCAAAAAATGACGATACACTTGCTTCACCAACAGAAACAGGTTAAACGCACACTCTATTTCTTCCACCAACATCTCCAAAAACAAAAACAAAAAATCGTCAAGAAGAGCATCAAGAAAAGGAAGGCCCAAAAGGCGGGAACGCTCTGGCCTTGAGTCAGCATCAGGACCCGACGAACTGGTTACAGCAGAGATGTTCCCCCCTCTGGTGGACTCCGTAACCCTGCGTGCTGGGTCATTTGCCTGCTTTGCTCCGGGCTCTTCTTGGCTTTGCCTCACCTGTTACGCTGCGGTGAAAGTCCACTCTTAGATGGAAAAATTGCTGCACTGCAACTGCTGCGTTTTCTGGTGGAGATGAAGTCCAGAATTGTTCGGGTTCTGGTTGGAATTCGAGTCCTGGCGACTCGTGGCAGTGGAAATTTTTTGAGTACTTTGAATCAGAATCGTATTTCTTTTGCTTAGAGTTTTAATGATCAAAATTTAATAAAATACAGTATGATCGAAGCGCATTGCTATTCGAGTTCAAAAGGATTAGTAGCTAAAAAATGTTATCTATGAAGTTTCTATGCATAAACTTGGTTTTAAATTTTTAATGGTTAGAATTTACAAGACATTTACAAATATTTAGATTTACAAATATTTAAGGTTACGGAGATATAAAAAAGAAAGTATTTTGATGTACCCTGTAACGAGATTTCACCTCACACTAGTCAGGTACTGAGGGAAAAACAGTTTAACATTGCAATGTGTTTTCTGTATTCAGGAAAAACAACTTTAGAGGAAGAGTTAGCTGACTATTTTCACACATTTATAAAAATGTAAAAAGATCATCAAATGTATCAAAACCATCATTATAAGGATGGTTCAGGTAAAGAATGCTTTATTTGATTATCTCATTAAAAGCAATAGTTTGAACTACTACATATTTACAACTGTAGAGTTTTTTTATACTGATAAATAAATATGAGGATCTTTGTTTATTTTTAAGTTGAGTTTATTAAAGTTATTTAATACCTGTAAAGTTTTTATGGTCAATTCTTTGCATGACAAGTAATTAATTCTTCTTTGGAACCTTATTTCAGTTGTATTTAGTTTAATATTTCTGAATGTATCAAAATAAGAAAACATATAATTTAAAAAGTGTTTTATTATAGAGATATACTTATTATTTCATTATTGAAACAGAGTGAATATTCATTATCTGTATGACACACACATCTTTAGTAACATTGTGACTTTAATAACCTTATAATAAACTGTGATACTGATGGTGTATTAAATTGAAGTGTCATCATGGTGTATCATTCCATGGACATAAATTATATTTCAAAGAAAGAAAGGCTTTAATTGGGTTTCATGTTGGTTCCTAATTTTGCATAAAAAATCTTGTGAATGATTATAATTGATACAACTTAAAAAATCATGCCTGATATACAGTAGGTATAAAGTATTCAAATCCATCTTTGAGTTTTGTTGATGCAATCATATTGAATCACTCATTGGGCGATACGATATTATTCACAGGATAATGACTAACTCACGATAAGAAATTTAATCAACAATAAATGTATAAATTACATTATCCTTCCATTTAAAATCGCCAAGCTGTTTTAAACGCCAAATATTCAAACATCACTAAATATTCATAGACTAAGAATTATAAGTCTTTGTAAATATTCATTCTTGCTTGCTGCCAATATTGATGAAGCATATTTTTCTCGATCGGTTTGCCATTTTGGTGATATTTCCAACATTTAGCGTCCGAATCAGCTTGACGATTTTTCCGTTTTGTCTGATAACGGAAAAGTACAAAAAAAACCAACAGTGTGCAATTCATCAAAAAAATAATTTATTTTCAAAAAAATTTGTTAACAGCGTTCTCCAACAAAAACAGAAAAATACTTGAAATTCCTCTCTACATAGGAACACTCCCATCAAAGAGCATTAAGAGTGGGACGCTGCGTCTACACTACTACATGAATATTTTTCTTAGTGTTACATTAATGTATACCCTAACGCCGTTGAAGTAAAAGTGGCATTGGAGAAACGTTGTTATGGGCGTCCACCGTTTGGAGCACGCATGCATAATTCAGTTTGTTTTCAATGACTGCAGAAATGAGGCCCTGTTATGTTGTATTTTCTGCTGCTGACATTGGTTTCGTACTGCAATTGCTGATGTTTTCAGGTCACGGTTGCTTTTAAATCTTCTCCTCGGTCCTGTCGACAGGTGTTGTTATGAATCTTTTGCAACTGTAAAATAAAGTAAAAAGGGTGATTAAAGTTCATTGATGTAAAATTAATTTGATTTGAGGTAGATACATCAATGATAATGATATTGTCAAATAGAATCTGTTTTATTGTTGAGACAAATGTCATACATTTATCTATAAAATTTTTAACACAATTATTTTTATTGCTTTTGTTTATTATGTATTGAATCTAGTTATTAAAATTGATTTTAAGTCTTTTTACAAAAAAAAATAATCTGTATACCCTACAAAAACATCATCACTAATCATCTATACTAGACTGCAATGTTTCCTGACCCTATGACCATTACGCGAAAGGAAAAACTGCATAAACAAAAAGCCTGTTGAATTGCTACGAGAATTTTCTATTTTATTCTAATTAGCTTTTGTGGAAAAATTTTATTTTTCTTTTCAGTCGTGCTTCGCCAAGGTTTTACAGTTTTTTTTTTTATAAAAGCAGTACACAATTTAAAAAAAACACCGTGTAAACTTTTCTTGTATGAAGTATGTTGAGAAATGAGATTTATATGTTTTTAAAATGAGTAGTACACTATCTACCAATAAGTATTTGGACACCTATGTAAATGACTATCTGCGGTCCTGAGATTGGGACCCTTGGTGGTCCCCATTCATGGTAATCTCAACGCCGATGCCTACTACACTATTTTGGATGACAATGTGCTTCCTACGGTTTGACAGTTTTACGGGGTGGATCCCTGTTACTTCCAGAACGACAATGCCAACTGTCACGTTGCGAGGGTCACCAAGGCTTGGCATGGTGCCATTGGGTTTAATTGAATGGACTGACCTGCCCAGAGCCCAGACCTGAACCCTATCGAGAACCTCTGGGACGAGTTGGATCGCTGAATTAGGGGGTGCACTACCTGTCCAAAATCGGTGAGGAACTTGCATGTCTTTGTGGAAGAAAATACCATTAGCCGTCACACAAAAACTTGTGGAAAGTATGCCCCAGATGGTTTATGCTGTAGTTGCCTCTTGTGGAGGTTCTACCAACTATTGATTATAAATATAGTTTGTTTTTCTTTTCTATCACAGGTGTCCAAATACTTATTGGTAGATAGTGTATAATAATAGAAATTGTCACTGTTCAATTACTGTTATATTTATCATTATTGTTGTAATTAAGTAATACATTACTTTAATTTGCTGATCCAATTGATGCAATTTTGACAAAATAAAAATCTAATAGTGCGTAAACATATCAAAAATCTATTTAAAATGAAAAGAAAAGTATTTTACCATTAAAATTAAAGGATGCAAATTAACTAATAAAATAAGTTTACCACGTGTATAAAAAAGAATAGCAATGTAAATATAAAATTCACTTTTCATTTACACTTTCAATTCAATATATTATTTGGAAAATGTTCAATTTTTTGTACTTTATAAACAACCCAAAAAAGTCGGTTTTAGGATTCTTTTTTAGCTTGGATATTGTATTTTTGTTTTCTTTTTTATCAATGGCTGACATTTGAGGATAATATTTTCAAGTTTATAAAATCAGTGAGTAATTTTTCCATTATACTCAATTTCATCAAAATAAAATATAATATTGTTTTAATGATGTGTTTATTCATTTCACTTTTTATAAACATCATTTTAAATTTAAATGCATACTAAATACAAGTATCTTATAGTATTTTATTTATGTTTAGCTGAACGGTTTTAATTTTCCTACTTAATTTTCTTCCTAATTAGATACAATGTCTTAATCTAACTTCCATAATTTTTTTAATCACTAAACACTTCTTTTAGCTACTTTAATTTTAATAAGTGGACACATTCCAATCTATGGGGTGATCATGCTCATGTAGAATAAACACATGTGTAAAAAGTGTTCATTTTTTATACTCCCCCTTAAGGATACTTTAATTATAACTTTTAATATTTTTATACTATCACTCTTATCAAAATCTGAAAGATACCTGGTCTTTTTGAGTTGAAGTTTAAAATTCTGATATTTCTATATATTCTTTATAATCTTCAAAGACAAGAAGAAAATAAACTTTTTTATTAGGTTTGATAAATGAATTTTACATATTTTTTATTTTACTCCATGTTGTTCAAGCACCGAATATTTGACATTATTCTAAATGCTTCAATTCAAAAGAAACTTAAAATGAATGTGTTCCAATTATTGGAACTCCATGACTGGTAATCATCCTTGCTTCCAATAATGAATCATCCTCGTACCAATCACATTGCACAGTTAAAACGACCTTTTAAGAGAGAGCTCGCTCTTACAACCAGAGCCTTAAAAACGCTGTATCCGAACAAAAAAAAATACCCTAAGCTATATAAATCACACAGTCCACGTACAACTAACTGTGTAGTAAATGTTCTGCAACCAGATCGATTCTTCAACCCAGCGAACAAAATAAAAAAAAAGAACATCGCAAAATTTTAAATCCCCCCTCCTCTTACATAAAAAAAATCTTTTTTTCCAAGTCAATTCCACCCAACTTTCCTCATCTACTCTCATCTCAACCCTTCCAAAATAGCGCCAACCCTCCCCCCCCCCTTAAAAGAAGAAGGGAGGGGGGGGAGGGCGAAAGAAAGAACTTACGGTTGATTTCCTTGCGACTCCATCCCCGGGATTGGCGGAATGATAATTTTTTTCTCATCATCAGCATCATCTCGCCATCCTCGTCTTTTTTCATCCGGCGCTTCTTTTTATTAACATAATTTTTTGTGCCGCTCGAAAAAAACTCCGCCCCCTTTAACATATTCGAGGGGACTTTATTGGCCGGAGCCCCCGACGGACGGACGAATTGGGATGCAGGGAGGACGCTCCCTCGGAGGGTGATGGACACATGCTCCCCCGCATCTTTTCTCTCTCCTCTTTTTTTTTTCGTCCTCTCTCTCACCCCATCTGATGATGGTGATTTTTTTTTGTCTCTCTCTATCTCCCTTCCTCCTCCCTGTGATTGTCTTGTCTATGGATGATCCCGTAAGGTTGTTATATTTAGAGGTAGCTATGCTGTGGTAACCTTGCATGGTTAGAGAAATCAGTAACATTGGAAGTCTATATGAGAGAAAATGAAGATGTCAGTGTGTCCATGTTGTGCAGGAACATCGTTGAATGTCGTATCATTATTGGCGAATACCTTCTTACACATTTTGTGAAGATGCCATGTATGTTCATGTTGACTAGGAACATCGGTTGAATGTTGTAACAATATTGGCGAACGTTGTCGTACACATTTTGTAAAATTTTTAATAATCAATACATAATTCATAAAGCTTAAAAAGAAAAAAAAATATACTATGTCACTTAAACGAACGAAATATGAAAGAATTTCTTTCATTTCTTTTTTTTTTGGCAATTAATGTCAACAAAATCTAATGTCGTCAATATTCGTGGATATCTCAGATGGGGGCGTTATGGCATAGATCTATATTGTCAGAACTACATATAAGCCAGTGTAGGTGGTGAAAAAATAATTTCCCTACCCATGTTGTTTTTCCCCCCAAAAAACTATGTAAAACAATTTTGGGATTGCCACTTGATGTTAATTTTTAATTATTAAAAGTATGACTATATTTATATTACTTATATGGGATAATTTTCCATTTAGTTTAATTCGAATACATAAAAAATGATTGGGTACTATATTGTAATGAGCATTATAACCTTAAAAACTGTATTTTGAAAAGGAAAAAAAAATATTGATAAAAATATTTTTCCTTTAAGAATACAGCTTTTTAAGTGTTTTTTTGATTTTACGAAGTATTTAAGTGCCTTCTTAGAGTTCTTTAAAACGAGCGAAAAAAAAAAATGCCCACTCGGTTACAAAAGTGTCAGATATTCAATGAGCTCCCTATAACATAACACCTCTATGGGTTTGATCCCTCTGCAAAGAATTATGAACCATTGCTCTGGGGAAGGGTAAGATACATTTTTTATTGTAGGGGGGGGGGGCAGATGACAAAAAAAAAACAAGGAATGCGATACTAATTTTTCATTCCGAGAAATGCTAATCCTTTCGCGGATGATGAAAATACAATAGTGATGAATGTAGCTTTTAGAAAGACAGTTTTTGATTCGCCGGTACTAAAAACTTTTTTTTTATGTTTGGGATTGAGTTTAAAAGTGAATTGTAACACGCGTGTGTTATTGGTTCGTTCGTGCAATGCATAATTTAGGGGCTATTGTGTAAAAAAATGCGGCAAACGATGGTTTTTTGTTTCAGCTATGGTTGTTAATTTAGGTATGGTGAATTTTAAATTACGTTATCAGGTATTCTATTATTTCAAAGGGTGACGTACGGTTGTGAAGCTTTTGTAAATTAAAGATACGAAAACACAAATCTTTTAATTAGAATAGGGTAAAAAATATCTGTATATTGGTTGTTCTCCCCAAAATGTGACGTCATTCAGTCCTATTCAAAAACCTAAGGGCATGCGCAAAGCACTGACATTATTTTTCAGAAGTTTTGATTGGTCAATTGGATTAATCTCCTTGTTACATGACGACTAGTTGGCTGTTCTTGAAAATAACAAACAAAAATAAACACAAAAATTTAATAAACATTATGTATTCAAAAGCAATGGAGTTCTTATGTTTATCTGCGAACCTAAGGCAACAAAGAAATATACCCTTAAGGTTTTTCTAGGTTTGAAGTTATCTAGAATACGTAGTAAAATTTAATAGTACAAGTAAAATCCATGTAAAACAAAAAAAAAAAGGTTAGTCTAAGATGGGGACCTCATTCAGTTCATCATAGCACATCTTATTTGAAAATAATTTAAATTAACAGCTTCGCGTTTTAACGTAGGTTAATTAGGTAGGTAGGTTAGCGTTTAAAACGCGAGCTTTTTTTTGTTTTCACATGGATTTTACTTGTATTAAATTTTACTACGTATTCTAGATAACCTCAAACCTAGAAAAACCTTAAGGGTATTTCTTTGTTGCTTTTTCTTCTATAAATTATCATTAGTTAATAATTTGAATAATCCTCCACGAAATTTAGCGTGTGAGTATTTGCCAGATTTAGGAGACAGGCTTTAAGTCATCTGATGACTATGACAAATCTTCTCACCTCTATCAAAAAAATATCTTGATGTAATGTGTTTGAGATATTCCCTGTGCCTTTTCAATACACCCATGGCATGGGGAAAGTAATATTTATAAATTGGCGGGATACATTGATGTTGAAAATACTTGTTAATAGATGGGAGTTGATAGCTATCTGATCTCTTATATTAGTTGATTTTTATAGAGCAAAATAAATTAAAATTCCTAAACAATTTTTAATTTAAATTTTTAATTCCCTAACAATTTTAGGGAGCGGAGGGTGTCCTGTATGAAGGGAAGTGGGAGTTGACAGATTTTTGCCGTCACACTTTCAAACTGTTTTTCACTGCTTTTACAATGCTGAAAGATACATTTTTCTATTTATAGTTTTAAGCTTTTCTACTTATTGCAGTGATACTAATTATTAAGCAACGAAAATGTAATAAAATTCATAAAAATTGGCGAATTTCGGTTTCAATCGATACACATCACAATGAAGGAGAGAACTAGACGTGTGAAATAAATTGTATAAAAATTGACGAATTTTTTTTTATCCAAAAGTGATACACAACAATGAGGGAGGGAAAACTTGTGACATGTGGGAGGGAGAGGTATACAACCACTAAAAATTTAAGTGAATAGCCCCATATCAACAAACTTCAATCTTTATTTCTCTTATCAGCTGAACACGGACCTCTCCCGCCATTTTCTCCTAAAAAAAAGCTTGACTCGTCACAAAAGTACGTTATCGTCCGAGCGACAAGCAGCAGCCACTTTCCCAAAACGATCGCCATTCCCTCGCACAGTAAATCATCAACATCCGACGTTTCCCACATCGGCAGGGACGTGCCCTGAAACCCGATCTTTATAAAAATTCTCCACAGAGGAATTCGTATGCAGCAGTGCCGTCATCATGGAAAAGCATCTGCGAAGTGCTCCGAAGAGCGAAGAGGCAGATGGACACCCTCTGCAATTATTATTGGTTATCTTTTCGGTTTTTTGGGAAATAAATTTATTACGGTTCGATTCTCGGGGATGATGAGTAGGTATGGGGTGACGTTTCTGTATTTTTCGGGTGGTATGTTTTGTTTTATTCATTGGTGGAGTTGGGAGGTCGTTTGTTATTGAATGTTGGAACCTCTTCTTTTTAGACATGGTGATTGGTGAAGTCCAGTCTGCCTTCTTTGCTCATTCTTTAGATTTCCCTACTACTTATTGTCTCTCAGGAAGAACTACGATGCAACTGCACTGTTAAAAATAATCGTAACTTCAGAACAAGTAGAAAAAGTTGCTGGAGCTATCCTGTACACAGGATTTCTCTGTTTGACTGAACTTCTTCTGTATGTTACGATCTTTTTTCAAACTTAGCCAACGAAAGTATTCAATTTATTTTGTCTCTATACAGGCTGGTGTTTCATTTTTCCCAACTTCGGAAATTTATGGACCGAAATACTTTTGTTGAAAAAGTTGTACACAGAAATGTTCAAGTCGACAGAGAAATCCCTATTTATTTCCAACATGTGATTCACTTAACATCTCCCAAAGCTCTTAGAAAGTTCTCTATATTCATTTCTAAAAAGTGTAAGGAAATTTAATAACCTGTGCTCTGAGAAAAATTTCTTTCCTGAAGAGTAGGTACTTTATGAGCCAAAAGGTTTCGAAACAGATAAAGATAAGATTCTAGACATCCCTTAATGAGTTTCCATTAATTCTTGAAATTGTAATTTAGAACTGATATACTAAGAAATCCCAATATAATACTTGAAGCAGTGAAAAATAATATGAGGCTGCAGACCTAACTCGTAATTCTCGATTTCCTTTTAAATAATCAGTTAATCTGTTTACTCCGATGTTTTCTCTCTTTAAAAAAAACAAGGTACTGCAGAAATTTTAACATTAACTAAATAACTATTTTTTGATAAGAATGAAAAAAAAAACATATTTATTAGTACTCATACTTTAAGACATGCATCCTAAATTTAGGCTATTTTTAATTTTAAATTTCTTTTACAAAAAAAAATTTATTTTTTAACCAGTGCATTTTTGAAAATGAAATATCTAAGGAAAAGTACCCCCACTGTGTTTTTTCTTCCACTCAAAATTTCGAGTTATATTAACCGTTGAAGAGCTAACACTGCTTAAGGAATCAAACGCTAGGTACTTCCCCCTACATATTGGCATATAAATAAGCACAATTATAACAATCAAAACCTCATTCTCATCTCCTTACCAAACACACCATTCCGATATCTACGGGACCCAGAATAACAGAACCCCTCCACAAACTCAGACGACCAATTCAGAATCCTGACTCTGACAGAGAGAAGTTTCATTTCCACTCCAAGAGACGACGGACCAATTATTGCTGCTGCCGTACACAACACGCGCGTATTGCGGGAAAGCCAATTTGCAGTCGTTGCCCGCTATACAAGCAGCAGTATTATAGTGTCGCGATATCCTCAGACCGATTCTCGTGTGAGTGCTATAGCTGTCCGGAGAGTAATGTCGTTGGAATTAAGGTTTGGGACGATAGAGAAGAGGGGTGTTCTGTTGCCTTATTAGTTGGTTATCTAAGGGGAATGTGTTTTAGAAAGGGAATGGGATTGTTTGGTTTGAAATCGAGATAGGATGAAGGAAATTGCATCAATTAAGATTGCATTGTTTCATCGTTAGATTACGAAGACCAAAAATTGGCTGTTAGACAAAATATAAATTTCTTGGTCCAAAACTATTTTTTTTACAAATTGTACAATACACATTTAAAAGTTAAGATTTGAAAGAAAAGTAGGTCTAAATTTGCTGAGTGAAAAAAAATTTGATTCTTTATCCGATTTCATAATTTGACGTTTTTTTTTAATATTTAAAACTTTAACTTAGATGAGAAGAAAAGGTGGTTTAAATAGCATTGAATAATTTTAAAGGTATTGCAGTTCAACTTGGATAATACGTTGCTGAAGGGTTCCAAAAAGTTAAAATTATCTAAAACTCCAAGTAAAAAAAAAGTCGTAATGGCGATTAAATGGGCCCAGGAAGTTGAAAGAAACAAATGATATCTTCAAACTATTTACGATTTCATTTTAAAAGACATTCGAATTATTGAAGTTGCACGGCTAATATATATTACATAATTGTTATTTTGAAACGAAAACATTGAATCAATAAATGCTGAAGTAAAAGAAAAAAGGATTTAATATTTACATTTTTTTCTGCATAAAAGTGTTTGATACTTTAAATCACCCTTGTCACTTTTCTTAAATAAATTTCAAATTCATCCCAAATTTAATCCAAAGGGTTCCCAATGTAATAACATTCGTGCTTTGCTAAAGTTATAGTAGGTAGGATAGTAAAAGTATCCATACCCAAAAGAATTACTATAAAATTTCTTTCAATTTAATACTATTATTTGGAAATATTTTTAATTAAATAATTATAAAAACTTCAATAAAATGTATAAAAGTACTTTTCCAACACAACTTAGGTTCACTTTGTCACAATTCACCTTATTATTCAAAGGTTAGAATAAATGAAAAAACATAAAACTTTCAGATAAAAGAAGATTTAAATTTTAAATTTCTTCCTAATTAAAACTTAACTGTTCCCCCTTTGAGCCTTATCTCTATTGTAAAACCCCTCATAAAAAACATATTGACTTATACCTCTTTCTCTCTGACTCTTTTTATGTTTTTTTTTTGAACCAACCCTTTGAAGCTCCACCACTCCCGTTCGGAAGCCCACCTTCCTTCGATTAACGTTTTTTTTTTATATTTTACGGACTTACTTCTCTTCCAGAGAATGGCAACATTCTTCTCCCCGCCTTTTTCCTCTCAACTTTAAATGGCGGCCCCATTTTCTATCGCATTTCGATTTGCCAGGGCTTCTAATCAATTATTCCAGGTCCGAGTTTAGTCTTCGGATGGGAAATTATATCCCTTTTTTTATATCCTTGCTTTATTCCATAAATACCTAATGCGTTTTCTTATTTAGCCGGAGTTTTACAGCTGGTATTATTAGGAGAATGCCGTAACTATAATTTGTGAGTTTTTTTGTGCATTAAAATTAGTGCAATTTTTTTGTTGTTATCGATTTCGAATTCGAGTTTGATCAGGATGATAATAATTATAATGGGATGGTGCTATTATGGGATTGCGTTGCATTGCCATTAGCTGTACGATGGCTTTCTGAGTTTTTTTATTGTTCGAATCAATATAATGGTCGATTTCTTGAAAAGAATTCTGTAGAGGGAATTATGTACGGTGGCTACTTTTATGTCGTTTCCTTTTACAAAACTATTATTTCAATTATATGGAAGCTTAAGTTTGAATATTCTTTATAGATAAGTTTTGAAGGGCTTTAAAAGAAAATACTTCAATCTTAATCTTTGTTTCTATAGAATGAATATCTTTCATTCTAAAGAATATCTATTTGGTTTCAATAGTTTATTGAATAGTATTTCATTTTGCTCATTTTTGTACATACATAACTTTCATAGGGAAACACTAACATCATTCAGGATATATGAAATTAGACATACCCTTTGAAAGTTCCGGATGAAACAGTTTAAAAAGTTTGAGTACTTTTAAATTTTTTATGAAGGTAAATTACCCATTACCCTACAGTAGTGATTTATTTATTTTTCTTTGTATTCTATCTTAACACACAAGAAATCATCTCCATGTATAAATCTATAATAAATATTGCCTCAATAAATTGATATGCATTCAATAACAGATAAAATAAAAAAGTTTTTAAAAAGTTTTTCCTTAAAAGAGAAACACATTTAGTAAGAATAAAACAGATTTACTTATTTTCCTATTTAAAAAACTAATTTGTAGTTAGTAATTATAAGAAATACTAACATATTTCACAAATGCTCATTTGATTTTTAGTAAGTTTTGTAATACAATCGAACTCATATACATACATAGGAAGTTCGAATACGTAGAATGAAAACTAGGTTTTAGCTGGAAGGAAAAAATATATGTTTGGTATAAAACCTGTACTGAAAACTGTATTCGAAACCTGGTTAAAACGATTTAGTAAGCAATATTGTTGGTGGTTCCATTAAGCTCGTTATAAGGGGCTGTGACTGTGTACATAATTTTTAATTACTACAAACCTTTCAATTTAAGAAAATATACATCAATGTAAAATGAGTTAGTGGTACAACCATTCTATATTGCATCAAAATAATAGAATGTTACATATTCTACGCAATGTTCATAGCCTAACAAGCGACTACCTACTCTGTTGAAAAAAAGTGCTTCAACTCTTCATGTATTGAACCGAAAAGTTGAAAATTCCAATTTGCTCTTACAATTTGTTTGTTACAATTTGCATTTTTATTTGGTCATCAAACGAATGCCAAACTCTGTTGAACACGTCTCGAGTATTCTAATATTGAATCGAAACTTTGAATACATCACAATCTTAGAGAATCCTTCTTAGGTCATCCAGCTATACCAACTCTTTTGAACACGTCTCGATTATATGAATATTGAATGAGAAAAAAATTAAACGTATTACAATGTTACAGATTCTACGCTATCTTCTACTAAGGTCATCAAGCTATTACCAACTCATCAGCTTAAACAGGTGTTTCAACTCTTCAAACATTGAATCGAAAAATTGAATGTTACAATCTGTTCGCAATCTTCCTCGGTCATCAAAGCGATTGTCTTAGAGATCAGCGCGTCCGATGCATCATTTGAAGCCCCTTCATCAATCAAAAGCCATCTCCTCTCTTCTCTCCCTGGCCCTCCATAAAACGGCATCGGCATCTCCGCGAAGCATCCAAGAACATCGCCTAACCACAGCACGCCTTTTCAATTAATGTTTAACCTCTTGATTAATAATCTCGAAGAAGTGATTAGAGCAGTCAGTGTACGGTTGGCCGTACGAAAGTATGATCTTTCTTATAGAGAGCCCTTCGATTGTATCCCTGCGTGGCTTGTGTAGATAGTGGCAATATGAAAAACATTACTTTAGGGGGCTTCACACAAATTGAGGGCTCGTGTTTAAGGGGAGGAAGAAGTTTTCTGTGTGTTACATAGTTGGAAAAGGAAGGGAGGGATATAGTTCAAACTTTATGACATACCATCTTGAGAACTGTTCTTTTACAATGAAAAATAACACGTTTCTTTCAATGCTATTTAAGATGTGTTAGAGTCAGTAATTCTAAATACGAAAAGAAGTAAATATTTAGTTAGGGTATCAAAATTGTGTGACATCATAGTGAGCGAGGGGGATTTTTGAAATTTGACATCTTGTGACATAGAAGGAGAAGGGTTTTAAATCCCTTGAAAACTGTGTGAAGTGATTTTTGAGTGAACCATAAGTCCCAAGAAGGATTTTAGATTAGAAAAATATTTTTTATATTTATAGTTTTTTTTAGTAATTTAATCTAATTTTATGATTTTTTCATGAGGGGTTCTGTGAATTTATATGTAGCCATGAGAAAATGGCAATATTTGCTCTCCATACGATGGTGTTTTGAAACAGGTCAACTTCTGCGTCAAAGGGCACTCCAGTGCTATGCAGAGAAACAAGGATTACAGGGCAACTGAAGATATAGAATTGGTCAGCTCGGTGTCAGTACCTTTGTTACATTTCCTATTTAATTTTGTGATCTTATTTTATACGTTTAGAAAGTATTCTTTTGGGAATTTCGTTCTAGCGTGTTGGTAATTTTGGTAAAATCAGACATTTTGAGTGTCGGGAGATATTGCCATTTTATTTGAAAATTTTCCATCTTCAATCAAACTAGATATAGAACTTGGTCAAATTCACAAAGACATGGTCAACTAAATAGGTAAAAGGTCCATGCCCACTCTATTAATTCCAACTACACGGTTTGTCCACCTATAGCTCAATGGCCCGACTGTTTATCACACACTATGATAATTCCTCTCTCTGCGACTTAATGACTCCAGTACGGAGGGGGGGACCTTTGGTTCGCGACAGTCCGGCTCAGCCAGTAGTTATTAATGGAGCCCGGACAGAAGTCTAATTAAAATACTGAAAGGTTCGGTCCGAACGCATATTAGACCATCGGGAGGAAAATCATATTATGAGCGATCAATTTCGTTTTGCTGCCCACTCGGTGTCGTTAATCACCGTTGTTTTTTTTTTTTAATGTCGCGCGAAAAATTGTTTTGTGTGTTTCAATGATGAAACTGCTACAAGTGACAAATTGTGTTGTAAGGAATGACGGTTTTCTGTGTTGTGGGGTGGACCTCTGTCGTGTTCTGGGCGGGTCGGGAGTGACGTCCGTAGGTGGGAAGGGAGCTGAGTTGTTTTCTGGTTGAATGAGGAATTCTGGAGATTAATATCCAGTTTGATTTTATTGTTGGCGTTTGTTTTCTTACTGAGCGAGTATTGTTAAATTGAATGTAATTTTTTTTGTAGTTTTACTTTTAATACTGTACTAAAAGATGTATTAGCTTTGGAGTGTTAATACTTAGGAAGCGAGTGCAAGATAAAAGTCAATTATCTCTGGGTAGTATGAAATTTAAAACATTTTAACTTGAATTAGCAATCAATAGTTGTTCTTCCAGTTGAATATTGGGTAACCCAATGCACCCCCAACCTTTCAGTTTATGAGGTACAGTCGACTCTGCTTAAAATGATCCCTGTTAATGTTATCAATCGGATGTTATCGAAATTGAGTTGTCCCGATCACTCCTATTCAATTAACCCAAAATGTATCATTTTATATGATCAATATATCGTTTAATGCTATCATAATTTAATGGAATCCCTTAAAAACCTTCTTTTTACCAGTTGAATGGCGAATTTTAATACATAAACATTCAAAATGGAATGCAGTAGTAGTGTTATAGTATGATCCGCTCTTATATTTTTCTTTAAGAATATTAAAGTTGTAAAATACACACTAGAATATCGTTTTAAATACTTTAATTAATACTACACAGTTGTGAATTTAATGCAAACACTCGAATTACACTGTTTGCAACTTTTCGTTATAGAAAAGCTTTTTTATTATGAATTGGATATTGTTATCATTCTCATCTTGGACAAATGTGATCATATTAAGTGGAGTCGTATGCTCGTATGTAAGCTTAATTTGAAGTAATCAATTATAGTTACTAAATATATCCTCTAATGAAAATTTCCCAATCATACGTCACAGATATTTTGAAGCGATTTCGCCTAAAACAATATTATTTAATTTCCTAACAATGTTACCAGTCTTCGCAAGCTGCAAAAGACTGCTAGATTTATTCTGGATAAGAAGGGTTATTATGGTGTATTTATTTCAATGGATGGGAACCTTGAAAATACAAAAAGAAAAAAAAATACTTTTTCCACCCATACCTACTATAAATCTTATAAGTGATGGAAAATGTGGACTCAGTTAATTTCGTAGAATAGTAGTTATAAACCCAGTAAAATTTTCCACTCAGTAAAACGTGGTTGAATATAATCCAATATTTTACTTCATACCATTTTTTCGTTTACTTACTTGTAATGAGTTTGAGTTTCTTTTAGAGAAATTGTAAATTAATTAAACTAAATAAAGTTGAAAGAGATCCACTAAAGCAAAAAAGGAAGATCTCTTACTAAAAGCAAACTATATATTAATTATCTCTTAATTTATGCATTAAAAATTTCACACCATTTACCTTCTCCTCGAACCATTCAATAAAGATGGACAGTTAAGGAACCGATAGTCAAACCAGCTTCACATGTAATGTGATTTAATTAAATCTAACGTTTGATGTCTGAAACAGATTTGACAAGCCGAGTCCTCAAGAAAAATACCCACTCTTCCATCATAGCATAAGCGCCTCTCCTGATTAGTTTGTGATTAGAAAAACATGAAGACATGGATCAGGTGCGTGTGTGGCCTATACGTTAAAAACCTTCTCGTAAATTCAATGTTAGATCATATGGGCGTGAAACCTGTGGTTTTTCTCAGCCTGCTTTCAGTCCTTCCAATGACGAACTTTATGTTCTCAGATGGCGATTCTGAGAACAAAAATTCTAAAAATCAATTAGTATTTTTTTTTCAAATTATCAATATTGAATTTTCAATGTTTAATATAAATTTAAAAAAAAAATATTGATGTGTTTAATCGATAGTTTTAAATCTGTTATTTTTATTATTATTGTTATTGATTCTTTTCACTTCTTCCAATGAATCTATTTTAAATAGGTATCACTCAAGGTTTGTAGAGAGATAAGGTTGGCTCATCCGTGACGTCACCTGATGGGAAGAGGGTGCTCTGCCAATGGCAATGCTCGTATAGAGCAGAGCACCCTCTTCCCATCAGGTGACGTCACGGATGAGCCAACCTTATCTCTCTACAAACCTTGGGTATCACTGTAAAATAATGAGAAACATTATCGGTTGAAATCAATAAACTAAAAAAAAAGGAAACCATTATTAAAACTCAATTAATTTCAATGCATCACATCAAAAAGTTGGTATTTTTGCCAGCTCCAAATTTTAATATTAAAATTATATTGGGTTAAGTCTGTGAAAATTGGGGGGACGGGTTAATTAGGTGGTTTGGGTAAAGCTTATATCTTTTTCCAGGTCCTCCAATATCATGAAATTGTGTTGGTAGATACACATGGTACAGAACTCTGAAAAATATCTGAAACACTTTTGCAACGCTGAGCTAACAAAATAATGATCACTTCTATAACCAGAAGCGTTTTGATAGAGCTGTGTGAGAAAAAGATAGTGGTGTGAAAAAATCATTCTCAAAATTACAGTGATAGAAAATGTGTTTTGTAGTGTTTCGATCTAAATTCAAGAACATATTTCTAACACTTTTTTAAACATGTTCAGAACAACATCACAACGCAATAAAATGTTGAAGTGTCCGTCCGGCAATTAAAAACACTTTAAAATCTCTGTGGACAAAAAAAAAATGTTCTTAAAAGGGTCTATTTTCGAGTGGGGAGAGTTTGCGTAAAATAAAAACCAACCAGGTGGTTTTCTTACGAAATCGCGACCACCTAAGCATGGAACAGATGGTCTGTTCCATGGTCACAATAAAAGGCAGGGAATATATCCAATTCAGTACGAGTCATTGACACTGATGGGAATGGCAAATGGTAAAACAACAACACAAAGAAAAGTCACTCCAATAATAATTGTAATAATAACAATAACCAATATCCCGGATTCCCTAATATAATACACAAGAGAAGGACACACGATTGGAGTCTGATCACGTATCACAAAGGGGCTGCACTTTCTCTCTGTCTGATAAGCTTTAATTTTTATTTGTTTTTAAGTGTTGGCATAAGCGCTCGGTGGAGACGTTTCGAAGATTTACGATTATCGTTTTCTTGTATATTGTTTCTCGCGGCGGAGGGGGTTTTAAATCGTGAGACCGGGAGCGTGAGCAGAATATGGGATTTTCGGTGGTTGTGCGTGTCCATTCATGCGGCACAAAAGCGATTTTTCTTTGTCTTCTAGTTTTGAGAAGATTTCTCTCATATCTTGTTTGGGGTAGATACAAGTTGAGTTTAGAGGGTTCTCTATATATAGTGTATACGCCACGGGTGGCTGGGTTTGGTGATAGTGGTGCGATGTGGTGTCATATATTATAGGAAATCTCATCTTGTCGAGTTGAAATTGAGTGGTTTTCTTAAAGCAGATTGTTGAGATTGTGTTGGGACAGATTCAATGAGAGGACGTCTTAACCAAGTGCGGGAAAAACGAGTCAAACAAATTAATTTGTTGTACAATGCGTGCTTAAGAAGACACGTTTTATCACACATAGAAAAGTCAAGCTCGGATGTGCTTTCTTGAAGCTGCATATGGCACTTAACTGCAGGCATATCCATTCACAGTCTACGTTACACAATTATTGAGAACTAGAGGTCCTTTAATTGTGGCACAAAGTCACAAAGGAGGAGATGGAGAGTACGTACTTAGTAGCATCACGCCTTAAAAAATGTTTTTATACTGAGTAAGCAATGTTGAATGAAGCAGGGAAAAACGGGGTGATTTGACACAATGAGCACATTGATACACTTTCAATATCTCAAAGACTAACAAATTAAAAAGGTTATTTAGGTAAACATTTTTACCAAAAGTTGCTTATGCATAAGAATTACATATGAAACCGTTTAAGCTCTGGAGTAAGTCAATAAATTTTAATGAAAAAAAATGGAAATTTTTTCGTCAAAAATTGCCAAAAGTAAATTTCTAAGCAAAATGTAAAATCTTTCTGACGGTATTCTACTATGAATACAGAGATGAGTAAATTCCAAAAGCAAGTTCTTTCATGTTACTAATAGGGGATATACCTACTTAAATTTGAAATACCTAACATTTGACTATTTTAAAATAAAGTTAATTCAAATATAAGCGATGGGGGAAATTGATACACTTTAATATGGGGTACTTTGTATACTTAATGGGGCACATTGATACATATCAGGAGAATATCTTACAGCATATTTTTAAAAAATTCAGTTGGCGGTAAATTAGGGCTACTTTGAAGGACTGAATTGTCAATTTTGGAATCTTTGAGTCTTCTTATCTATGAGTATTTCTAAGTTTTGTAAAAAAATGACAGATTATCTCATAGCTGCAGTTATTTTAAACTTTCCTGATAATTATGAAATCCACTCTAATTTTTTATGAGTGTAAAAGTTGCAAAATACATACTACGGAATCGCTTTTAATACTTCAATTATGGACTACATAGTTGAGATTCTAATGCAAAACTCGAGTAATACTGTTTGAAACTTTCTAGTATCATTATTGTCAATCGGATATTGTTATCATCCTATACTTTGGACAAAAGTGATCACACTAAGCGGAGTCGACTGTACCTTACGATGACGTGCATGTCGTTTTTTAAACTTCAAAATAATTTTAAAAAAATTAAATAGATAAATATATGCACCTAAGTACCTATAGATTCATTTGGACAGTGTAAATAAGCAGGTGCTTGGAATGAAAGTCACGCGTTTTCTTTGAGTTGACAAGCGCTAATTTAGATCCTCATTTGTCTCAAAGGTGCTCTTCTCTTGCTTCTGGAAAGAAATCACTGTCAGTTTTTTTTTTGTCTAAGTGAAGAGGTAAATAACGATAATGGAAGTTGATTTTAAAGAGAAAATTTATTTATTTAAGGGGCAATATTTGAAAAATAAATTTCATTAATCTGAGTTATTTTTCGAACGGAAAATTTGATGTCAGCTGAGATATAATTTATCAAGAGACATTCAAGGTAATAAAAAACAGGTTTATTGTTTAAATTCTAACGTTATTAATAATGTAATGTTGCCATTTTAATGTTATTAAATTTTTAAAATTGCCTGTGACTCAATTTCTGTAAATTTACATTTTATCGTTTGGTTGGAGCATTGCAAATTGATTGCTTTAGAATGTTAAAGAATGTCTTGCGGTTGAGCTGATCCGAAACATAAAAGAAAAAGCTATTTTACGATTAATGGAGTTTTTAATTTTAATATTTGTAATTAGGTAAGACAGACGCATAAAAAGTGACATATATGAACACTTGAAAAGGTTTTTAAAGTTTTAATAATGTATTGTAGGTAAATAAAGAACTCCGCAAATTGCATTAAATCGAAATCATAATTAATTAAACATTATTTTGAAACAAAAAGTATTATTAATTTTTATAGAAAACAATAGCTACAATTTTGAAATTCCAAATCGTCAATTCTAGCTAAATTTACTTAACGAAGGGGATTTAATTATAAAATTAACTCAAGAAGAATAAAATTATTTATTGTGATTAAAAACAAGTCGCGTCACATGTCGCAAAGGAAGTTGCATCGCATCGAAAAAAAATTTTTAAGAGTTGAGTTGTATTAGTCGAAAAATAACCTAAAATTAATATTTTCCCAAGTACTAACTCGTTAAATATAAAAACTTTTTCACGGAGATTACTTTCAATTCTTCGCTTTAAATTTAAATTAAACCTTCCATCAATGTATTCAAAGCCATTTCGTATGTACGCAAAAACTTCCATTTAAAAGTTGCTTTATCATCGGAATTCCCTAAAGGTTTATACGAATGTGACTTTTAATTCCCAGTAGTATAAAACAAAAATTATTTTCCATCAACGCTTTTCGATTTTTTTATCCGTTCGCTGGAATCGAAATCGTTTTGTGCTGTCCGATTTAAAAGTTCTAAACTTAATGGAAGGGATTTTACTCTTTTCATCACATGCTTCTATTGCAGCAAGCGGGATGAATGTGAGTTTATTTTTCAGAATTTTACTTTTACTAAATTCATTCAGTTACTCTCTCTAGGATATAACATTGAGCGCATACTGCATTTTTAATGACTGTTTAGTTTGTATATATGTCAGTTGATTTTTCTTTCAAATCAAAGATGACAGCGTAATAGCTTCGTTTCTAGGTATCAGTAATTTGAAATCGATGTTATACCAAGGGAGATGATATTGAATAAATGTGATTGTATTACGAGGGTAGGGAATTTAGTTTTATAGCTAGAATAATTAAGGTTTTGCAATTATTATTTCAATTATTAACATGCTATTCCACGTTTCTAATAAATCACTTGATATTAGACGAGTATCATATTTCGTTTTTTTAATGGTGCGTTTTTGATTACTGGTTTCTTGTCTGTTTGTTCACTGTAAATGAAAATGTCTGAAATTCAGACACATAAGCGTCTGAAGTGGATGGTTCGTGGTGGTGACGTCTGAAATATTTCAGACACTTCAAGTGTCTGAAATTCAAACACTTCAAGTGTCTGAAATTCAGGTGCTGGAAAAAATAAAAATAACGTGATTGCGGAGGGTAGGATTTGAACCCGGGTCTATTGCTTCCCAAGCGAGCGCGCTTACCATTCAGCCATAGGTACTTGCCCATACTAGGTTTGGATTTTTTAATTTTTTTTTGAGGCTTATGAGCAAGTATTTTAATGGTAAAGTATTTTATTATTAATAATAATAAAATTCACAATTTTAAGAAAAATTAAAATCAAGAATCAATAAATTAGGAGTTGAAATACAATAAAAAGTAACAATTGCATAAAATTTTTGGAAGCATTAAATAGTCGGTGTCAAAAAGAATGAAAAGAAAATCACGTAAATGGAATAAATATTTATTATCAGTTCAACAGTCATAAATTACGAAAAAAAGCTGTTTAATTCTGACAGGACAAATCTTTCAAGAAACAACCATCCGAGAGTAGGAGAAATATTTCGACCAATGAATTTCACTCATATTTCCGGGTTTCTGTTTTATAAATAATTCTACAACAAAAATTGGAAAACTGATTCATGACATTGCATATCTTTTGAAAACTTACTTTTATAAAGTTGCAACATGTTAAATTGCTAAAATTATTTAGAATGTATATATTAATATACCAAATTTCTTGGATGAAATAAGAAATAAGCATATTTTTTATTACTTTTTATAAAAAGTAATAAAGTTAAATAAAAAAGTAATATGTAATAAAAAAAATAATAAACACAGGACGACGTAAGACACATAAGTGTCTGAATTTGAAATTCAGATGTTTAGGTGTTTGAATTTTTTTAGAAGATCGTTTCGAACGAAAGATCGAACGAAAGATCGTTTCTGACACTTAAGTGTTTTAATTTCAGACATGCTTATTTGCAGTGTTCGGGTGGAATTTGAAGCAGATTTTTAACTAACTTCCCGATGAGTTAGATATTTGAAACTTTAATTATGATGCATTAAATCACATTCTTGTCCAAATCTTGGGTTGCATGCAGTTAAATAACTGCAGTTAAACTAAAGTTAAAGAAGTTTATGTAGCATGGATGATATAAATACTCATATTAAACTCACATAATTTTGTAGTGCAATGAAATTGTGACTTAGGAGAACTATTCAACTATTCATGCAGCAAGATAATATCTATTGCATGTGTCATACTTTTTTCATTTTAAATTCATTCATTTTAAACCTATTAAAATGATTTACTTTCACACATTTCTCAGCACATTATGCTTGTGGAAATAAATAATTTTAAAGCTAGTGAAAATTGTTTGCCAGTGTAAAAAATTAGGTAATATATTTTTTATTTCAAATAAAATATTTATTCAAAGCCTAATTCTTTGCATTTTTATAAGGTTTTTAAATCGTTACTATTAATTTAAAAGAGATTTTCTATGCATCATAACTTAAAACTAATTTGGTGATACGTTTTACAACAGTTTTACCGTGAACTCATATTAAGTATACAAATTAATACTATGATTTATAAACACCAAAATAATTTGATGAACCTTAGATATACTAGATCAATATTTTTTTGATAAAAAATAATGTTACTACAGTTTGTTTAGCATTATTACTTTTTAAATTGAACTTATACCTAACTATATTACCTAAATATTTGGTTCTCTCAAACGCATAACTATTTTAGAGCCCTGATAAATGAAATTAGAATATTTGTTATTTTTCCTATATTTAGTACATGCGTAGAATTTTATGGTAGTAATTCATCAAGTTGAAATATCGTTACGTACATTATCAAATAAGGAGTTTTAAATTTCACATTATAAAAATATGAAAACCATTTGTCTTAGTTGGATAATGTGTCATATATACCTATTGGAAACAGTATCTTAAGCACTCAAAAATCGATGCTTTTAATATTACAAAAAAAAAGTTTATTGCAATGAATAATAGTATGACTCTGTTAGAGGAAAATATGCTTCTTAATCAGCTTAAACATTTATAAAATTAATCTTTACCCATCTGTTTAAATTTATAATAGTTCAAACTATACTCTAATATGGCGTGTTTCATTACAAAAGTAGTTAGTGAGAAAAAACAAAGAAATAGTAAATACAATGCCTATATCAAATAAATACCTTAGAATAACTGTTTAGGACCAAATTTACTAAGGAAGTATCTAAAATAAATAAATTTTTCAGTAATAACTAAAAACATGGGAAAAAGCAAACTGAACTGACTGTATCTGTAAGGCTATGACTGTTATAGTATTCCCTAGTTTAGCTTCTTAGAATGCACAATTAACTACACATCATCTAAAATATAGCTCCTTATCAGAGAATAAGACTTGAACAGTAGGTACCACTTTTCAGTACCGAAGACCGAGTATCAAAAACTTTAAGATAAATGAATAGTAACGGATATAATAGTGAAATATAGCTAAGAACTGGTTTTAACCATCTTTTTAAAGAGATAAATTCAATTCAATTGATGATAAAATTTTTAGGTACATACTTAAATTTTGTGTTATGTAAAGAATTGAAGGGTTAGGTGGTTGAAGGGGCTATGTTACATTTTATGAAAATACAATCTAATTCAATGAATGAAAGAGTTATGTGCAGAAGTGTTATGTAGAAAAATCTGAATATTTCAAAACAGCTAGAAAAAAAGATATGAAGAGGCTATGTAACATTAAACATTATGTAACAGTAAAACTTTGAACCTAAATTTCTCTAAATTAGAGTTTTGTTACATAACCCTTTCATCTCCCAAGCCCTTCAATTGTAATACTATTCACTTTACAAATTGTAAATCTCACTTCACAAATAAACTCACAAAAAAGAAAGAGGTACAAGAACCACAACATAACCAAAGCCTTACCTACAAAAAAGACTCCCCATTTATTATCATCCACAATCAAAAAACAAGTTGCATAAACTAACTCCACATCAAAGTTACCTCATCACAATCGTTTTATTGCGTTTTAAGAGATCAGGAATAGGGGCACGAATGCTTGTGCGGGGCAACAGGTTTCGACACATATTTGAAGGGGCCCTGGGGGGGGCCTCCTTCCGTCAGGTGCCCCCTTGAAGTTCATGGAACTCGGGGCCCTTGTGGGGGCGTCTTTCGTTCAAGGTCAGTTTTTTCCGTGAATATTTCCCCCAGTTTTCACTTTCTTCCCTTCTTTTGAGTGATTTCTCCACTTTCGTGGACTGGGGGGAGATTGAATAAGTGAGGGGTGTGGGGAGGGTTTTTTTTATGGGGGTTGCTTCTTAGGGGGTAGATTAGGGGGCCCGAGCTATTGTCTTTGTGGACTGTTCCATCATGTTTGTAATTGGACTTCATTGGGAGATTTTATGATGGTTTTTAAGAACTGTAGATGATTTTTTTTCTTCTCCTGATTGAGACTTGCGGTAGGAATTATGTTATGTGGGTTTAGTTGCTATAGCAGGAATTTAACATTTTGATGTTCTAATTTGCTTCAAAGTTCGTTAAAAATAAGTATTAATTTTTCCGACTCAATTCGGTGGTTGCCAACACATATTAATATATAATAAAGGAATGAGGATTCAAATTTTATTGTTATTCTATAATACCTTCTCTTATTTTATACCTTCTTTGATACCAAGGTTAGTAGAATAAAACTTAGATAGTAGGTACCACTTTCCAGTACAGAAGACCCAGTATCAAAAACTTTAAGATAAATATATAGTAACAAATATAAAAGTAAAGCATAGCTAAGAACCGGTTTCAACCATCTTTATTAGAGAGAGAAATTAAATTCAATTGAGAATAAAATATTAAGTAAAGAACTGTAATACCTGTTCAAAAATACATTTGAATGATAAATCTTTGAGTACATCTCATGAATATCTGATATTTGTTATTTAATAATAAATGTTGTATTCTAATTTAATAATTTTTCTTGATACCTGTAACACTGAGGAATTTTTTTTATCAAAACAGAAAAATTTTAAATTTTAAGGCAGTATGTTTGGGAAAACAATATAAGTAAAAGGGATTGTGTTTAAAAGAAAGAAGAAGTTGTATTGTTTAAGTTTTAAATTAAATATTCAAGCGCATGTTAAGAACGTTTTGTTTAAGAAGTTTTGCATTTAAGCTAATATTATATACAAAGTTAGAAAAACATCTTGTTGCCAACACAAAATTTCTCTACAAGCATATAAAAAAGAAGTAAGTGTACGTTTTCTAAATGCACAAAAGCGTTCAACTTGTGAAATTCAAAAAATAACATCTCATGAAATAAAGTAACCCCTGTACGAAATGAATTACCCACTTAAGAAGTCAGGTAATTTCAACGGAAAAATATGTTATACTATCACATTCTTTTCATTTTCTGTTATAAGTAAAGACAATTTAAGGGTTAGTACACTAGCAGACGATGCATGCGAGTCTACTACTTCTTTTTATGCTTAAATTATGCACGAAAATAGTTCTTATACTCCTTTTAGAATCTAAATGAGAAAAGAGATTAAATCTGTCTGGACTTTTGAACCCTTTTTTAAAATATTGAAGCGTAGAATTTTCGAAATTTTATACTCTTTCTTTCTAACCATTTTTTTTTACCAAATATGATGATAACGTTGAATGCCTGAGCGAGCATTTACCCAAGGTAGTTTATTATTTTGATTTGAGTTTTAAATGGAGTGTTCTATTGTTTATTAAAGCATTACGAATATGGTTCAAATATCATGTTTTAGTTCTGTGGTAAATAAAACATGGAATTCGATTATTCCATGTTATTATTTAATAAAATCGTGCTTTACGAATATCGAGAACTATTGTTTATGGCGTTTTGTATTGCTTCTGCGCAATTACCTTAAACGCTTCGTGTAGTTTACATTATCGATGTAAACTTTTATCAAAACTAAAAACTCCCTCATTATAAAATTTTCAAAATCTTTCTCCATAAAACAACTTGAGAATTCGTGATTTCTTCGATACTTTTCGTAATGGGTGGCCATTCCTTTTTGTCAATATGGGATTCTACTAAATTGTCTTTCTCTCCTCCTACTGTTCTATGTCCTATTATCTGTTTGATGGTCCAAACCGAAAGACACTTTGTATGATGGATTTGAACATCTCATCAGACATTATTTTAAAGCAGGGCCTATTCGCTTTTAGTCTCATCTTCCATTATTTTGATGATGATTATGGGCAATTCTCGCATTTTTTTTAATGTTTTTATTCTATAGAGATATCCAAGAGAGGAATACACCCGCAATTTTTTTTTTTTTTGATTGCGATGCTTATTTATATATTATTTCAAAGTTTGACTTTTACTCATTCATACCGGAACATTGGTTTTAAACAATGGATTAGGATTCAGAGCAATTGTTGACATTTACTTTAAAGTAGGGCCGAAACAGATCTGACGTCATTTCAATCCTAAACAAGTGTAAAGCGATTGTCGATTTTTATTTTAAAATATCGAATTAACTAAATTTTTTTTTGGAACTTTTATATCGATTTTTGAATTTAGTACTAATTTGTTTACTGGAAAAGTGATTTTTTTTTCTGTTTTCAAAACATGTGTGAAATGCCCATTGCATTCCAGATCTATTGCTGGACTCAGTTGAACGAAACTAGGAGAGTTCAGAAAACGCCCATTCTAATTCACACATGGCCAAGTCAAAATTATATGACAAATAAATTAATGACAAAACCATCCTTTGTTACTCTCTGAAGCCCTGGTGTCGTCGTGATGGCAGATCTCTCGTTGGGGGTCTTTTCGTGGCGCAGCTCCCTCTGTCGGTGGAACCTGGAAGTTATCTTTTAATAAGGGATTCATTATAAAAGGTCGTGGGGAGAAACCGGTGCGTTGTCGTTAGTTAAGTTCGTCTATGGCGGTTTTTCGTCATTGATATCGTGCTTGTGTTCATATCCAAGATTTTTTTCTAAGGGTTTGCCGACTATACATATACTGTGTTTCTTCGACAGCTTATTCTGGCAAATGCGGGAAACACTTTTGAAACGCTGAGTAAATACAATAATGAACACTTTTAATCGAAAGCGTGTTGATTTTGTTGCGAATGTGTTGTGTGAGGATTAAGATAGTGTTGTAAAAGTGTTGCTAAAGAACTTCAGCGTCAGAAAATGTGTTCTTATGAAGTGTTTCGGTCCAAATTTAAGAACACTTTCAGATTCTTAACACACTTTACAACGCTATTTTTAGAACACATTTCAAACACTTCCGAAACATACTCAGAACACTAACACAACACAATAAGGTGTTTAAGTGTTCCCCCTGACAACACACCAAAAGTGTTGTTAATTTAAGGACAAAAAAGTGTTAATAAATTCGTTTATTTTTGTGTGGAGTGTTTGCAGTGTAGTTTACATCGATGCTCAATTATTCCTTGGTTGATTGAATGATAGAGATAATAAACGAGATAGAGAGAGAATGAAAAATGTAAAGGTTTTAATGGGGATTAGGAAAATGAGATAATGAATGGTAAAAAGAATGAGAGCGAATGGGGAACTAAAAAAGAGAGAAATAATGAAAGAATATGGGGAAGATAGAGAAAAAGAAAGGTCTAAAGTCTGAATTTAACCCTTTCCAAATACTTTCATTTTGGACTAATTAAATGCAGAATACCCTCGTTATGTTGAATGTTAGTAACAAAAAAAAGTATTCCCCTCCTTGAATTTAAGTATTCTCTATTTTCCCTTATTATCTCGAGATTTTTTTCGGGTCCCTTCGATTTTGAGATATAGAGGTTATACTGTAGTAATCTTTATCATTTTTTTCACTTTCTCCTGTCAACAACTCATCAAAAATTTAGTGGGAAATTTCACCCTATCATAGTTTTTACTATCCAAGACTTTTTTTTTAATTTCTCATTAGTTTGAGTTTTTCTTTGGTGGTATTTGTATTAATCCCATGAAATTGTTTGTATTGAAAGTTTGATGGCAAAAACAACCATCCTTTTATATTTCACTAAGGTATGATATCCTTTATAATACCAATATGTTAATAACTTAGCTGTTGTTGTAAAAATATAATAAGGGTAGTACATGGAGGAATGGAGTAGATGGAGGGAAATAGTTAACTGTGTGTTAATCACCTTAACTACGTATTGTAGAGATAAACTTTCGTTACTGTGTGTTGAGAACTTTTAAGTTATCTTTTTATTTGACTTTGATTCGACATGAATTATTTGTTTGTTCCAACTTGAATTATTAAATATGTTGTTACACACTTTTATTTTTTCCTACTTCTTCCCAATCTACCAATATACAGTATAACCTCGATATCTCGAAATCTAAAACAATTTCGAGATAAAATAGAGAATACTTAATTTCAAGTGGGGAAAATACTTGTTCGAGATATCAAAGTTCGAGATAACGAGGGTATACTTTATTTTATTTTCCAGTTTAATAAACTAATTGGTGCAACATCGTAATTCTGTACATTGACCTGCTAGGTATCTTCTATATACACTTGTTTTAAAGAATGATATTTTCTCTTGATTCCCTTCGTGAAAAAAACCTATGATACCTGAACTTGGCCTCCCAGAGGCCTCCTATACCCCTCACTTCGAACCGCCTGATCGGCTCCCCGGTCACGTTCCAAAGACCCGTCACGTGGCCGTCGTCACACGGCCCTTCGTGACTGGTCTCTCTGGAGGGGTGTAAGGGGCACCTTTCGAATATTATTTCCTTGCCTTCGAAAAGAAAACGCACGGTTACTACCAGTACTATGTAACTAACGCTTCGTGTGTCGTCGGCGATTTGACCTGTTGATTTTTTGGAGGTTCCAATGAATCGAAAGGTGTTCGCGTGAAGGGAAATGAGTGTTGTGACTTGTGCTTGACCCTTTGTGATGGTCCACCAATCATTCGCTGTGTGTGTGTGGGTCTGTTGTTATTCTTGGCCGTGAGTGTGCTAAAATGGATACTTGAGTTTGTTTTGTGTTGTCCGAAGTATGATGTGTTTATGCTTAATAACAGGTTGATTTTGTTTCTGAATACATTCACCTCATAGCTCCAGGATTCCTACTGAATCTCACAACAGAAAGGTTACCTGGATGCATATACAAGCTAACTTATGGGTGATAACTACTTGAGGGAGAACCTAGGTCTTTAGACATTCAAACTTATATCCAACTACACTCGGCTCTGAGCAGTGCTCTTACAAGGTGTAACTGAAAGTAACAATCAGTTGAGTACCTTAGCCCCATGTTTCCCCAAGCGAACTTGGTTCTCATTTTATCGACCCTGGAGGGATGAAAGGGCTGAGTCTGCCTTGTCTATCCCGGGAAATAGAACCTGGGCTCATGACATGAGAGTGCGAAACACTATTACTACGAAACTGGGCTGTGTATGAGCTGAAGTACAAAAATAACATGCACTTTTAGCATCATTTTGATGAAATAGCTAGAGATTATCGCACCTTCTAACGTTAAAGATGAAACATCAGCAATATGGATGATTTTAACTAGTGGCTACCATTATTTGGAATTAATCAACAACCTTGACTCGAAAGGCCTTTGTATGTCCTGACTTTATTCAGATGTTTTTCCACCCCGCCTCTTTCCACAAGATATTGACCTCTAGGTTTTTTTTGTGTTAAGGACTGCAAAATCTTTTTTCAGGGAGCCCTTCCCTACCTATTTTGGTCTTTACCTTGATCTTCTACTAAAAATACAGTTGCATTGAAGATTTCAAGAGGGTTAGTTCATTTTCAAAAAATTTAATATCCTTAAGAGCATTAAATAGAGTTCAAGAAAAGCATAATTTGGTTGGTTTGGGTTTTATGGCGCATGACCCAAGACAGGGTATAGTGCGCCAACCATAATTTGGGTAAATTCTCAAATGCACTTCGTGTTAAATTCTAATATCAAGTAGTCATATACATTTAACTTTGCTTTAAAATTAAAATAATTAAAGAGCAAAGGAGTTACATTACATTGGAAACATTGGGTTTATTAACTAAAATAAAAATAAAAACTTCTTGGGCCAGTGTTTTTAAAACATTTTAGCTCAGGCAGTGCTAAAAGATAAAAGACAAGCTTTTATACAAATTTCGTGAATACTTGATAATGAGTTTAAATCATGTGTTGTTTAATTTTGTTTGCAAAGAATTATGTAGTTAATTAAGTACACGTGTTTTTGGCTACAAGTATACACAATTTTGTAATCTGCTAATTAGTAAACACAAATATAGGAGCAAGTCGATGATTGATTGTCAACTTGTCCTTCATTTTGATTATTGCACTTTTCAAGAAGCTTGATTTACAATACTTCCCAGATGGTTGGTGCTATTTAGCTAGGGCGTGGCACATGCAAATACGGTGCCATACATCAGATTGATTGCTCTAAGAGCCAGTTGCTTTCATTCCAGTACGATTCGATTAATTTTCGTTTTGTTTTAAACTTGAAACTCTTTCGAAACAGTAGGTATGCTTTGAAAACGTTAAAAATGATATTTGTAAGGCTTATGTGTCACGACATTGGAACACGCCCTAAACGTTGTTGAGTACGAAATGCCGTTATAACGATGTCCTTGTATTTTTCTAATGTTCAGAAATGTCTGTTGGCTCCATTTAAATGAATTTAATATGGAAAAAATTTGATTTGATATTAAACGTTGTTTTTACCTCCATACGAATTATGCTTGATAGTGCTGTCATTATATTTTTGTGTAGCTGCAGAATAGCTGTTTAACCATGTAAAATGTTTACTAGACATGAGTTATGGGATTGACATGTGTTTTTAAATTTGTTTTGTGGGCATTGAATTAAGTTAGTCGTTTAATTAAACAGTTATTTGGGCATATAGAGTGTTTTCAGGTGACGTCACAACCGGTTATTTTCTTTTAACTGTGTATCTTCTGTAGGGCTTTTAACTATTGCTAAGGCCGTTGTTTATCTGTTGCTAAAGCGGTTTTTAGGTATGGGATCACGTGATTGCAAATGCTCCAATAGAAGAATGCCACGGCTAGTCATTTTCTGTAACTGTTAACCTCTGTAGGGCAAAAAACTGTAACATCTTCTGTTGCTAAGGCCGTTGTTAGGTCCGAGTCATGTGATTGAAAATGCTCTATACTGTCACTCCAGAAAGTATTCGGTCACACAACAAATTTGCACTAGTATACCGGCTAAATTCCATGTGCAAAATCCAAAAAAAAATTATCCTAACAGAGTATGTAATTCTTCATTATAATCTACCCCCAAAAAAAAAGAGGAAAAAAATATCAGAAAGTTAGAAAAAAATTATTTTAAAAAATGAAGCGATTTGAAATACCAAACAATATTCGTACAGCCATAGACTTAACATGGGATCATTGCATTGCTGAAAAGCATTATTTTGTTCCTAATCTTGCACAGGAATTTTATTTCTCTCCCAGCATCTCTTTTTTTTTATTGCGCCTGGCAACTTTTTTCTGTACTTTAGCCAACTTTAGCATAACAGGAGTGCGTTTGTGATTCCATTTTCTTATGTGATTCTAAATTGTCTTAGGGCGCAACTACATCCCCAATTAAGTATGTTCCGTTTATTTAGGATCAGCCTGTATATAATGCAGATGTATATGCAAGATAGGATTTCTGTATATAGGTAAATTACCTGGAAATACTTTTACTCACCACTTTTGGTGGAAACACTAAACTCCCATTTTCATAAAAAAAGATAGTTAATTCTGTGTTCAAAACAGAATTTTTTGCCAACCAGCAATAAATACGATTACAAACAGTCATTATTTTATTTTTGTCTTATCGAAACAACCCGAGTAACATAAGGAATCCAAAGCAAAAAACAGGTACAACACATAGGAAACCAACAATACTATTATTTTGGTTAGCGTTGTTTTGGTTTCAGAAAATAACGCATCACCATCAAACCAAAATAAAATCACCGAAATTAATACACAACAACCCCACCACAAAATATAATAAAAAGACGGGGATAATAAACATTGGCGAAAAAGATCTACTACACGTATATCCTCCATCGAAAAGCCCAAAACAACAGCTCCGGGACATCAACTTATTTTAACACTTTCAATCCTAACCCGCACGAGATTAACATTGAATCGTACGGAAATTTTGGGGCGGCTAGTACTGAAAGGGTTAAAGGAGAGGTCGTTGACTGAAGAAAATTCTGCTGCTCGGAAAACACAACACAGGATGATAGAAAAGGAGGAAAAGCAAAGAACTCTCATTCACTCCACAAGCACTTCTCTCCTTATCTATCTGCCATCTTCTCTCTTCTCTGCGAGGAATACATTATTCATTTATTTTTTAACCCTTTTTCCCTTCTTCGAGGAGAGAGGTTCGAGTTGCAGAATTGAATTTTAATATGCTCCGTTGCCAGAGGGCGAAAGAGAAGCTTTTTTTTTGTTCTTTTTCTGATGTGGGCATTCCGTGAAGGGGTTGCTGATGGAGGATTGTCGTATATTCTGGATGCACGCAAGTCGAGGTCGTTTTCGTACTCGAAGGTCTTTCAGCAGAACCACAAATAAGGTCATTTGGACTTCTTTAAGGACTTCCTAAGGCTTAAAAACTAATTTGTTTCACCCCAGGAGTGTTTAAAGAAATGAGTTAACCAATCGATACTTTTCATTGAGTAAAAATTCATTAATAAAATCTATTCTTTGAGGTTTATGTAGTAATTTACTGAACATATGACGCATTTCAAATATTACGTATGTTTTTGTTCATTTTTGACCCCCCCTTGTCAGCAAAGATAAGCGAACCACAAACCCCCCTCATAATTACGTAAGATTTGTTCTTTTTTATACTACAAAATAAAAATTTAGAAATAAATTTATTTTTGGTCGAATTTTGAAATTATTTATGCGAGAAACAAGAGATTTTCGAAAATACAGCGTTTGTTACATCTTACGTAAGCATAACTCATATCCCCTTGTCAGGAAAAATAAGCAAAGATCAAACCCCCTTCCCCTATTAGGTGCATTCACAATATTTAAATGGCCCCTTTTTATGCACACTAATTCAGTGATACTGATTTGTATAATTAACTGATGAAACTTAAAAGGGAAGATTGGAAATTCATAAATTTTTGTAAAAGTTGAAGACTACTACTCCGTATCACCCTCCAAAAATTTCAGACCTTCTCTTGAATCGTTTTCTGGCTCGTCCACTGGAGTTAACCGATTATGCAGTTGATATTTCATGGGTTATCCTAATTTTAACGCGAAGATGATTCGTAAAGTTGTCTGAAATTAAATATTATTTGGTAAAACTGACAGCAAGCTTTAATTAATAGTGAATTTTGTCGGTTTTATGGATCAGGAGCTCCCAGGTGACTGTATTATTGTGTATTTTTGAATAGTTTATGATTTAAAAAAAAACAAAGGTTTTATCTGATTATGAATGATTATTATCACATACCTCTCAGTCAAAATAAGCCAGGAAATTCAATCGAGCAATAATTAAATCATGAACAACTTCCAGGTGCGGATCCAGAACGACTCCAAGGGGGGGGGCACTTTTCCAGACCATCATCTTTCCCCTTTGAAAAAAAATGTCAAAATGTTGGTGATTTTTTAAAAAGTATCACTCAAGACCCTCTTTTGGTACCGCTGGGGGGGGGGGTATTATTGGGGTCCTCCTCCAGAAAATGTTTTGAAATTTGACCGGTAAAAGTAGGGTTTTAACTCATTTCGGGTACTTTTTGGGTTTTTTTTATCGTACTTTTGAGTGATTTTTTGGGTCCAAGGGGGGCACTGTCCAGAGTGCCCCCCCTGGATCCTCCACTGACAACTACATTCATCCAAAAGAATATTCCCTTCTATATGCATTCCGAAATTGGGGAAAACCTCGTCAGCAACAGCACTGATGAAACCCAATAAAAAATCGTCTCGTCTAGAGAGTGCTCGAACCCACAGAAATCGTTCGATCCTTTTCTTCCCACTTAAAATATCGCCTCTCAATCAAAAGAAAAAGCGAAAAGGGGATCAAGTAAAATCAAAATCTCCCCGTCTCGCCGACGGTCCAACAACAACAACGTGTCTGTTCCACACATCCCTAACAAGGCGCCATCCACAAGTGTCCGTTACCAAATCCGTCCCCTGACACCTTACGACAGATTCAATTTCTCCTCGATACAACAGTCACATGAGCGGTAATCAGCACTTACGCGTGAATAAGCCGGCTATAGCGTGCCCGTGGCTTTTCCTGTTACTAGTATACTATAAGCTTTCTGAGGTTCGAGGTGTTGAAGGTCGCCTCTATTATCACCTACTTAACTCTCTGTCGGTTGCTTGAATCCTGGCTTTTCCTGTTCTTTAAAAAAGCACGCGAAATCTACTCAAGCAATTAACGCCGAGTTCAAGTTCAACAATGGCTTTTAACGACTTGCCGCACGTAAATAATAATAATAATAATAATGAAAACTCACCAAAGGTCATTTACTCGTGTTGGATGGAGCTACCGAAACGCAAATTGAAATGTTGCGGAGTTACCAACCTGTTGATGGATTTAGTAATTGTGGTGTTTTCTCGGAATATAGTATGATGATGGGTTTGAGATGTTCAGAATGTTTGATTTTTCTCATGTATGAGCTGCAATTATCGATGAGAGATTGAAGGATTCTGTGGAGTTTGGTTCCGATAATTTACATCCTTTTTATTCTAGAAGGTGCAGAGAAGTGTTTCTTTGACTTATTCATGTAACGTGAGACGAATTGATTAGTGCCTAGAATAGCGTGAATGCTGTCAAAATTGCGTATTCGCACGTTGTAAATGTCCCTTAAATATTCTCAAAGTTAAGGGTTAATTTTCTATCGTGAAAGCTCGTATAATACTCGCCTTTCTTTAAAAGATATTTTGAAAAAATAGAGAAGGTTACTTATTCAGCTTGACGGAATAATTTGTAATCCCTTGAAAGCGTTATGTAACAAAATATTATACAAATGCATATAAAATGAAGCTCAACATAAATATGTTCTTATTCCTTTTCTTTAATCTTTCTTTGTCTCTCTTTTTCTCCTTCTCCTTCTTTTTTTATTATTCTTTCTCTATCTTTATCTCTTCCTTGTTTCATTTCTTTCACACTTCCTCGTTACTTTTCTTACTCTCAAACTTTCTAATTTTTCCTTGCTCGCTGTTGAGACTTTGATAATGACAAAGAGCAGGAGAAGCACGGATAAAGTATATAAGTAATATTTAATAAGGAATATACATTTACATTTCTATAGTGACAAGGTTTAGATACATAAATTGATACTATAATTTCAATGTTCTAAAGATTTTTACTTTCTAATGTTTTGTATAAAATACCTTAACTACTGGGATTTGTTTTTTCAAATTAGATAATTAGCTAGTTGATAATTGAACTAGTAGACTAAATATTAAAAATAAAATAGTGATTTCAGGTGACGTCACGACCAGTTATTGCAAGACAATGCGTCTGTTGTTAGGGCGGTTGCTATGGCGGTTATTAGGTGTGGGGTCCCGTGATTACAAATGCTCCAATAGAAGAATTCCACGACCAGTTATTTTCTGTAACTGTTAACCTTCTGAAGGGCAACGCGTCAATTGCTAAGGCCGTTGCTAGGTCCGAGTCATGTGATTGTAAATGCTCTATACTCCCTTATACAGCTTCTCTGCTACCATTTTCCCCATTTCCCTCAGTTTCATCCACACTCTCACGTTTAAACAATATTTTTTTTAAATTCTCCTGTAAATTCTCTCTGTAGTGAAAAAGCCAAGATTCTCTACTGTTTACAACTGATGCATAAGTATAGTTTTGGACGAAAGAATGTCTAAATAGGTTAAAATGTTTCCCCGAACCTTAGTTACCACGCTTCTTCCTCACACTTCTCCCTTTCAGTAATCCCTTCTCCAACATTCCAACTTTCATTCAGCTCGAATTTCCCGATTAAAATCATCCTCACCTGTTCTTCAAAGTAAATACATTAATCTGAAAGAAGAGCGGATTTCTTTTCCTTTCCCCCCAAAAAAAAAATCACATCAGAGAAAGATAGAGATTGAGAAACAGTTCGCTGATATACTTAAGAGAGAAAAAACCTCCACGGCGGCGATAGCACAAAGCCACCCCAGATTTACTGAGCCAGTGATTAATTACAAAAACCTCTGAGAAGAAGGAGATGGGCAAACATCGGGCGATAGGAGTCTCCTTTCGCATGGGACTGATGGCAGTCCTTTGAAAGGTTGCTTTGCGATTTACCTTTCTTTTTCAAGTCGGATTCGGGTTGGTATTTAATGTGGAATCCAATGAGGGAGTTTCTGAGATAGAAAGAAGGAGCTCTTCAAGTGAAGATAATTTTTTTTTGGGGTTGAAGGAATTTATTTCCTCTTCTTTTTTAAAGAGGGCTAGGAAACCTACATAGACTACTAGTAGAACCAACTATGTAGCTTTAGTAAATGAAAATATTTAGCTCCAACGTTGTATTTATTTCCTTCTCACTAATGTGGAATCATATAAATTATCAATATTTTTTTAAAACAGAAAATTTTTCGTGATTCATACCTTATTTTTTTAATGAAATCTAATGCTATTTTGTAGAAAATGATATATTTGATGAAATGATCCAAGTGACAAGAACAAAAATTGAAATTTGAGAAATATTTGAAATTTATCATTAAATTCTAGTGGCAAACCAGAAAAACAGATTTAGTGGATGAAGTAATCAGTTACTTCAGACATTAATTTCAATTACAATACTCTACATTGTGAAACTTTTTTTATTCTAGGTCTATTTTATAAATTTTAATCAATTTAACGATTAATTACAATCGGTTGATGATAATGGAACGGAATTATTCTTGCATTTACTATCGTACATAAACACTAAAACAACGAGGGTATTAATGTTTTTAAAGTCTTTCGCTGAAAAACTAAGGCAAATGTACCAGAAGTACCAAGAATCTGTACCTTAGAAAAAAAATTTGCTTGTTCCGGAACGAAAGCCTTTTCTTTTCCATTTCCTCCTTTTCCTTTTTACAGCCTTGTTCTCAAATATACACAGTTTCTGAAATTTTCCATAATTTTTCCAAAGAATTTCATTTATTCTTGTTAGCTGTGTTCATAAAGTAAGGAAATGGAACGATCCCTTAACTACAATAACAATATTTAATTATTTTACAATAACAATATTTAACTACAATATTTTAAGGTTTGCTGCAGCCCTTTCCCTAACCACGGTGGAACACGACCTCTAACTTAAGACAGCAGAAACTGCTATGCTCTCCAAACCCCACTCTGTGCTCTGAGCGAAAGAAAAAAAATTAGAATAACCCTCGTATAAAGGTTTCAATCTCCTCATCCAAAAGCTTCCATGATGTAACATGAGTCTCCACTCAAAAATAGAGACAACCTTACTATAAGAGAGACAACCTTGGGTCGACAGGCTAGACGAGTTCCTCTTTTATTCCCAAGTGGCAAAAACACACTGCCGCTAACTTATTCCCTAAGTAAAAAAAAATAGCCCATTAAAACCCTATCTATCCCACACCGCCCCAGATTGCCCATTCGAATCTACATATAATTCGGGGCGGCTCAGAACGGAAGGTGCTAACCGAATCTAAGTCAGTTCACGTAATTGCGGGGGATTCGGTCAGTCAGCATCAGCGGATCGGGAGAGGACTTTTGCAACACTGTATCAGAATCCCATCAGCAAATTAGATGCTTGAGGAGTCGTACTCCACACACACACACGGACGGACACCCGACTTCATTGCAATCCATCTTGCGTAGAATGACAGAAAAGCTCGGTGTATAATTTTCCCTACGTATGTGGCTCTTGCCGGTGCTGCTGATTATTATTATATATACTTTGTAGCAGAATGTTGCGTGTGTCCTAGGGTAGACCGATCGCCTTCTAAACGGTTCGGCCTTTTTTTTTTACACATAATATGGCGGTGGTGGTGTGTCTGATTTTTGCACATTCCGCCGTGCCGGTCACAGCCTTGAGCCTCAGTGTCTGATGCTCTTAGTTAGTCGCGCAGCATACCTCGGTGGGCTGGTCCGCAGACTTATGATGTATTGCGTTAATTAAGACGGCAAAATCGCCGGCTTAACCCTTTTTTCCTTCTCTCTTGTTCTTTCCATTGCCAGACTTGTTGCATCTGGATGGATATACGTCCCGCCTGATGGTAATTGATACCGGATGTAGGCGAATCCCTGTTTTTTTTTAAATATATGCACACTAACACGGGAAACTTGAAACAATTTGAATACTGAATTCCCGCCGTCTGATCCGTTGCATTGCATCAGACACAGCTGGGAACACATCCTCATTGGACCTCGTTTTGTATAAGAATCGTTACTTCGAAGTCAGCGTGCACTAAGCTTTTTTAAGGCAGTGATAAAATATATTAGTTGGGGAGATGCTTTTCAGAAGCTGAACCTTAAAATTTAGCATTTTAATGGAGTGAAACTCAATGAAGCAAATATTTTTGAAGAAAACTTGGAGATGTTTAAAACTGTTGCACCTATATTCACAACCATCGACGACATCAGTGTTATTCAGCATCTAAAGAAAGAAAGAACAATTAGCTTTTCGCTGACTCTGATTGGAGGAATCCTTCTTTGACAGACGCCAATGACTGTGAATGGGGCTGTTACTGTGGTATCAGGTTAGGGTATCCAGAAAACAAACTTTTAATTAATTGATCTTGTAAGAATTAAATACCTCTTCATGGATGTTATAAAAGTTTCACACATCTTCCTGTTAGAGCTATTTAACTATTTAAAAGTGCTCTATGGTAGAATAAATACTTATAAATGTTGAAAATGTGTTATTCCCCCCCCCCATTTTTTGAAACTTTTACTACAGGCAGGAGTTTGCTTATGGGATGGAAACTTACAATTTTTTTTTTCTATTGGGACCAAAACAAATAGAAAAACCTTATAGAGCAAGGTTTTGGAACAAAAGTTGGTTTTCTGGTCTCATATATTAGTTGTAACGGGTATTTTTAACGCTTTTATACATCTTTAAGTATTAAGTTCAGAAGTTTATGACATTTGTGCAGTTTCCTATTTGTGTTGTGTAAATTAGAGAATAATAGAGGAAAAATAATTTGTGGATATAATAGTCAAAATAGTCCTTGAATTGGGAAGTATAGTTGGGGGTCTTGGGGGGTCATGTTTTATAATATGTACCTTTTTAGTAAATTGTTGTGAGTCTGTTTCATTTGTCTGTTCTATTACCTTGACATATATTATCTTTCCAAGTATTAAAGACGCCATTTTCAAAGTGAAGACAAATTTTCATAACCCGAAGTGAAGACATTAAATTAGTCAACCTTAAAGGCAATCATAATATTTAATGGAGATTCACTTAGTAACTTGCTTACTCGAAAATATCAGAGAAACTACTACATATAATAACATAAGCAATGTTTTAAAAGGCATCTTAGGTAATCCCCATACCCTCAGCTGTTACAAACTAAATTCATTTTATGCTAAGCCCGTAAAGACACAACATCGCATTCGATGCACAACACTAGTTTCCATCCACGGCTTTTAAAACTGCAATTTACAGGAAAGTACGTTTCGGCGATTCCAAAAACGTTTTAAAAGCTTTGGAACGCATCGCACCGTCTTTGATCGTGATTGTTATTATTATCATCATTATTATTTGCGCGTATTTAATGTCGCTGTAACCGCGAGGCTTTATTGGGTATTTACTGTTTGTCGCTTTATTATGATTCGCCATTTTAAAGCCGTTAAATGTGGAGGGAATTTGACGGAAATGGCCTGGTTTGTCGTTATAGGTGGGATTGCTAGTGCATGTTGGAGTGCTTTTTCGTTTGGTCGTTGGATAATGTTCGAAACATTTGGTGTGGATAAGGGGGAAATGGCCCTTGTTGTGATATTTAAGCTCACTTTGGGGAGAATTAATTCATTAGCGTCTGAAATGACCCGTCTTCAGTGCTTTTTTTGCGGACAAGATAAGTTTAGTTCAGGTGGAATTTTTTAAAAAGAAATTTTGTACTGGAGAAGTATTACACTAATCAGAGTTTCCTTCTTTAAAATGATAGTGTAAACGCAATGCCTTAATATCAATTAGTATGCGATGAAAAATTTCAGAAGTATTTTATTTATTTACAATCTGGGCAATTAATAAACGAATTGAAAAGTATTTTAAATATGCTTGTTTAAAAGCACTTTAAATTGCATGGTGAAGTGATATACGTTTTAATTGCGGTGAAAATTTAGAAATTAAACTTTGTGTGTTCTTCATACGAATGAAATTCATGCAAAAACTGGATGCCAAAATAAATTTGAATAAATAAATAAATTATTTATTTTGCTTATTAATAAATTAATAATCAAAATATTTTTTTTTAGCTTTTGTTCTGTCAAAAGAGTTTTAGTTCGGGAAGATATTTCATAAGTCAAGTGATTGACTTCTTGTATGATAATAATAATATCCTCTTAATGAGGATATTCCACAAGATCCTCATTAAAAATCAGTTTAGAGTCAGATAAAATTTTTCCTTGGGTATATTTCTTTGATAAATTAATAATACTGAGAATTCTCTGAACCTCTGAACGTATTATGAGTATGGGACTCACAGTAGATATTAAACTGCTGTAACTTAGTTTAGAGCCGAAGAAGAAATATATACACTTTTCACCACTTTAAAGTAAACTGATGATTAAAAAATTAGCAGGCACCTACTTTATGCTGAAATTTGTCTAGGAAGTTTTGCTATTAATGTGAAAAATTTTTTTAAACATTTTATGGGTTCAACTTTTAGCACTAGTTAGCTCTTATTTTTTACGTCTTCCCCCTTTATAGGCTTTATTAATTCGCGCACGTTATAGAGGGCCACTTTTACTAGGGTTGAAGAGATAAATGGTAGCGATAACATACGCAGATAAAAGTTTCATTTAAGAATATTACGCATTAGAGAAATTATATTTCTCCAAAGTTATTAATTACGCGAAAATCTGTTTTAATAAACGACGGATAATTTATCAGTTCGAAGATTGAACTGAAGCTCAGTGATAACCTTTGTTATTTATTTCCCTACTCCATACAACAGTCTTTAAAATTCTCAATTGCCTCCACCATTAAGATTTCATATCAAGTCCTCTCCAAAACCATAAATAATAACGACTCCAAACCCTATTAAAACCTTCTCATCCCACCTATTACATTTAAGGAATAATAACAATCGGTCTACTCAAGTATGCACATAAACACACATTGTAATTGATTAAGATAGCCACAAATGATAACAAGGCCTAACCCGTTGCCCACAGAACTTTAATTAAAAATATCTATCAGTCTAGGGTGGGGGGCTTCTTTTGATAATAATCGATTCATCGATTTTATAAAGCAAGACCCCTTTGGCTTTCTTGGGTAGGGATGATGGATCGTAATGAATTATGGATTTAATTTACTTCTCTCTAATGTATAAATTTGCAATTAACTTAAGAGGCAGGTACCTGTTATCTGGCCCTTGGAATTTAAACTGGTTTCCAAAGGGCAAGAGACTCTCTGTGCTGCTGTGCTTTTTGGTGTTGTTGCAGTGATTTCGTTTGGGCTCCGGAACAGCGTTCCGGAGAGAATTTAGATTTCTCTCTCCTTTTTTATCTTTCTCTAATTTTTATTCTCTCTCAGTCACATCTTTTCCCTCTCTGTCTCATACATTTGACTTTGTCATTCATACTTATTTCTACACCGAAAATGCTGCCCACAAAAGTAAACTCATCAAAAACACATTTTTTTCTCCTCAAATTAACAACACTTTAGTTGTGTTGTCAAGTAGAACACTTTAACACATTATTGTGTTGTGTGAGGGTTCTGAAAAGTGTTAGAAATGTGTTCTATCCAGAAATATGTTCTAAATATAGTCTAGTGTTTTTAAATTAGGATCGTAACACTTATGGGAAGACATTTTCTAACTCTGTGAGTTTTTTAACAACACTTTTACAACACTGACTTTTCTACACACAACACAATTGCAGTACAATCAAAACCCTATTGGTTAGAGGTGTTTATTAGTATTAGTGTGTTCACTTAGCATTGCAAAAGTATTTAAAGAATTTTTAGCGTATGGTCTCTTATTATCCATTCCTTTCTCTGTATTCTTCTCTTTTCCAAGTTCACTTTCTTTTATTTTCGTGTTACAAGTCTATCTCTTTTAATCTTTTCTTTCTATCTCATTTATTATCTTAACATTTCTGTAGTTTGTAGTAGTAGTTTTCCTGTAGTTTGTTACCTAATTTTCCTTTTTTCCATTTTATTTTTCATTTTCTTTTATTATTCCTATAATTTTCAGTTTTTCCATCCCTTCTCTTTTTTCCTTACCCTCTGACAATTTTTATTCTCTTTTCTTTCATCACTCTTCCTTTCATTTTACCCCTTTTTTCTATATCTCTTTCATTTTTTATTTCTTTTCATTCACTTTTCTCATTCTCACTCCTTATTATCTGAACTTTAATGCCTCATTTAACTTTTTCTTTACTTTACATGATAATCTTGATTTGATGTAATGATGAGCAAAATTGACGCTAGTTAGTATACTTATTAGCTACTAAAGTTCTTAAATCTATTGAACATTTATCTAACCATCAACACTACTTTCAAGGTCGAATATAGAACCTTAATGTATCCGATACATTTAAGTACTTGAAACATGAGTATTCGATCCCTAAATGTACACGATACCCAAAAGTATCGATTTTGTAGTTCACCACTAGTCTGATGTATGGTTGTTTTTCTTGCGACGCACGTGTCTTGCTGGGAAGGTGTGGCGATTTATTCCAGGACTGGGGTGTCTTGTGTATGCAACTGGGTGTCGTGCAGATGGATGCAGAACGTGTTGATGGTCGTTAGTCACGGTTATAGTCTGGGTAGCGGTCAATGAAGTCTTCTGTTCCGACGGGAGCTTTGTACTATTGATGTGTCGAATGACAAATTTCGAAAACAGAAAATATGAGTGATGTGAAATGCATGCATGCATGTGAATCGATCTTAATCTGTACTCTGATAAGGTAATTAAGTTTTTGAGGTAATGGTTATTTATAATGCATCCAACATACTTATCCTTTTGATTGAGATATTGAAACCGTTAATCGTCAAATCTTCGAAAAGACAGTATTTACTCACATGATGAAAGATTTAGTTCGTTAAATGCATTTCTGCAGAAGAATGTACTTTAGAAATGATTATCATCTAGTGAAAAATATTTATTAATAGTATTAAGTTTATAAAATTATGAGAAATAAAAAAGTGTGTTATTACTAATTACTTATTTTTGATTAACACATTAATGACGATCAACTGTAACTTATTATTTTGAGGACGAATACCTGCGCTAGGAATTTCTACATCTGACACCGTTAATCATAATATTTATAAAAATACTATTTTTAAAGTAATGATTGTAAGATTTAGAATTTAGATGATCGGGTCTTTAACATCACAAATATGAATTCTCTACCATCTATCGTTAGTAAATCCCAGCAAGTTTGCGAATCATAGTAGACTAGGACTAGAATCTGGGACAATACAAACCTTCCAAACCAAAAATTATATTTAAAAGAAACACACTAGCTTGTACTTAATATTTTTTTTAGAGAAAAGTGAACATAAAGAATTTACGCTACTAGTATGTAACAAAAAATAGGGCGTCGATCGTACACTACAAATTTTAAGTTTTTAACTACAAAATTTTTAGGGCATCATCATCTGCTAGTTTTTAGTTTCTGCACCAAAACCCTCTACTTTCAACCTATATTGTATCAACAATATGAGGATTCAAAAGATATACAGATTAACAAAATGATAGAGAACTATCTAAATCTTTACCCACGTCAAGAAATACCCGTAATCCGATTTCGCAACTTCAAAACCCTTTAACAAACAAACAAAGAATAAGAAATAAGGGGTTACAAAGAATATTAAAAAAAATCCCCTAGAAATTTCTGCGCTCTACTTCCTTCCTCCAAAAAAAGGGGTCAAAGCACCCCTTTTTCCCGTCCCGGGGCGTCGACCCCCCAAAAAAAGAGGTCGACGATCGCCCAACAAAAGCATCCGACCCGATACAGGACCATATGGAAGGGTTGTCGGTGTGACGTCACGGGGAGGCCCAGATGCGCAACACCCCTTTTGTGACGATCGGGGATTCGTAACCCTTTCTTCTTCTGAACCCACAGTAGGGTGCGTCGCCCCCAAACGAACGGTTTTCTGGAGTGGAGGAAATGGTGTGTGATACTGACTTGGTTACTTTCGGTTTTTTCCCTTTTTTTCTGGGGCAGAAAGGGTTTGCGAGGGTGGCTTGGGGTCCTTTCCGGAATGGAGTTCTAGATTTGGAGGGGTGGTCTTTGGGGGATGTTTTGGTCCTTGACTTAGTTTTGAAGATCAATGTGTGGTCTTTAAATGAGGAGTGGGTATTCAAACGTGGTTTGGTTTGATGGTGTGGTTTAGGTTTAGGTGAAATGGAACGAAGCAGAACAGTGTTTTTGAAAGTATTGTTTACCTTTTTTCTTTTCCTTTTCGTCTCTCTTATTATCCCTCATCTACTTTCTTTCGTGTTCTTTCCCTCTTTCTCAACCTCTACTTCCCTATTTTATTCTCTCTTTCTCATTCTTTTTTCTCATCTCTATCTCACCTCTTTCACCCATTTCTACTTTCTCTTATTACTCTTCAATTACACTGGGGAGCAGCAATTTTGTTGTCTTAGAACTGCGACTTGTTTTTGAATCCCTTTTAGCCCCTGAATTCAAAAGTGCTTCGGGGACGCTAACATACCTCAACCCCTTTTAGTACAAATCCTTGCTGCCTATTTTCATTAAATTTGGGTCCTTGGGGAAGGGTTAAGACCTTTAAAAGAAGAATTGCGTAAAAAATAAGAGAAAAAATAGCGTAAATTTTAAAACGTAATTAAAAACCGTAATAACCGTTTTAGCGTAATTAAAAACCTATTTTTAACGTTTTTTTTTTTTGCATTTCAGGGGGGTAATTACCCCTTAAACCTATCCATTTGCTAAACATTTTCATATTTTAGAAACTTTAACCTTTCTTGTCCTCTCGGGTGTAATTTAAAGACTGAAGTAATGGTTTTTGACCCTGAAAATCGAATTCAAAGTCGTTTATTTTGCTTTTTATGGTGAAGAGTAAAAGGTAGGTGTAAGAGAAACAACTTGACGTGGTAGAAAAAACTAATAACAACAGTTTTGTTATCAGTGTGCCCATTGAACTCTAAAAACAGAAAGAAAAAAAAAACTCGACAGAAATTATGTTAAAAATTGTTCCTCAGTGTTATTGAAGCCCATCCAAGAGAAACTATCCAACCACAAATAGAGGGGGAAAAAACTCCCTTCATCAACTCAACTTATTGATCTACCACTCTTTACCACTTACCCAACCCAACACGCAAAACAATGTCACTTACATACAGCGGAAAAAAAACAACACCCCTCCCAAATAAATTCCCCAACAAGACCCACCTCCGCATCGTCTGCAACAGCATTTCTGTCACGTCCACCCCTCCCGGCGGGACATCCACAAGTCCACCCCGTACAAAAGTGGGTCCGAATAAGAAGACACCACAGAGTCCATTAGCGAACCATTAATCTGGCTTTTGCATTGTCCAACCGGAATCATAATGAGCTGGTAATGGGGGTTTTGGCCCCCTCCGTCCACATTCCTGATGCGGTGTCATCATCAGGAGTGGATTTTTGCGACGATTGTTTTTGTTCGGTGTCGTGTGACTGTCGTCAGAGGCGACTATTAAGTCGGTTTGGGCTGCTGTCGGGGTAAATACTGAATGAGGTATTTTTTTGAGGTAGGGACTCGTGTGTAACTGACCATGTAATTGAGTGTTTGGAGCTCTTTTTGGGAAACCATCAACGCCGGTGAATTATGACCTTTTTGGACCGAGGGAAGGAAGTACGTTTGCTTAAGTTCAAAAAGAGAACGATTAATGCACGTTGTGTCTCCTATGTGATTTCCCAGGACAAATTAAATGAGCCTGAGCCTTTGAAGATGCCGATGCTGATTTATCGTTATGTATTATCACGGCTTACTAGATACTATACAGGCTAGCCGAGTAGGGAAATCATTAAAAATCCAGATGGCAATACTTAACAAACTGGCAAAGCATATTCACAGTGTTGAAGGCGGTGGGTGATATAGGTAGGACTTGTGGCGATCCAAGCGGGAAAAGTTGTCAAATTGTTTTCATTGTTCAAAACTCGGTTAGCCTTACGAACCTTCAACCAATAAAATGAAAGGTGGAGAGAAAGCTCAGGATGGAGGATCCTCGAGAAGGCCAGGGCCCACACCGAGCTGTCGCGCCAATGATGATGATAGATATTCAAACAACCAATATTATTTTAATGCAATTTTATTGCTTTGATGAAACCAACAGAGAAATTAGTATTAGATGCTCTGAAACCAACAGAGAAATTAGTATTTTTTACACGCATGAGATAAACACTCTATTGAGAGAAATTTGAGAAGTTCTCTGCTCCCAACTCACAGTCAATTCAGCAGGTATGGTTGTAACTGAATATTTTCACTCAGTAATGAAATTAATTTTAACATGAAAGTAAAAGGGTTACTACTCGCAGTGTCACTGTAGCAAAACGCAAACTTTTATTTGTGGTGGAAATATTATGATGTTACCAAGGAAACCACAACAATCCTCTTTTTTTTTTGCGTCAAACCACAGTACTCGGTACTCGGTCAGTACTCGGCTAGCCTGTATAAGTATCTAGTAAGCCGTGGTCAAACTTACTACGATATGCCAAGGGTTCCGATCTGTCGTTCTTTGGAATGAACTCACACAAATATCTCATAATGTAGATTCCCCAAAAATAAAAGATACGAGGTTATGCGATGTACTGCGTTCAAAAGCTTCATATAATATTTTTTTTCTAACTGTGTCTCGGTCTGGTACTCCCCTACGAAAAACACGAAGACGGTTTGACTTATAACATACTACGACGTTCAAGAGCCGTACAATAATTCTCTAAAACATAAAAGAAGCTGTATACCCGATGAAAAATGCTACATGCGTGATTAAGACGTGTAAAACCAATCGATTTCTCCGTGTCCGATCACGAAGGTCGAACCACGCTACTGTTGTATAGAGGGTCGGACAGCAGGGAGAAATTATGAGGGGGCGTACCGACATAACTCGTGAGAATGCCTTAAGAACATAATCGCTCTTTGCCGCGGCATTAATTATCGAGACATCCTCCCAGTAATTTGCGGGTACAATTCCCCAAAAAAGACGAAGGGACGAGAAAAACACGACGACTCTATTCCATTCATTCCTTACGTACGTTTCAGGTGTTGAGGACGAAAGTGAAGTAAGTCTACGTAACTTGAGGTGTTTCATTACGTTGCCTGTGTATTTTCTGTTGTATTGTGACCAGACGTCCCTCCACTGCCCTCTAATGTTCTGCTTTTCCCACAGAAGTCACGAGAAAACTATATATTAACTATATTTTTAAGATTTAAGTTGATCAAGAGTTTTTATTCAACTAAAGTTGTTGGTTTTCCTTGTCATGCTTGCTTTTTCCTTGTAAAAATCTGCAGAGTAGCAAGAAAAGAGTCTGCCCCCCCCCAAGAGTCTAAAATGTCCAAAAATGTATTAAAACACTATTTTTAAGAGTGACAATTAGGGGGAGGAACCCCATACCCACTTTTCTTCGCATATGAGACTTTTGGTAAACCTCAAAATTAAAAAAATAAGTTTAATTATTAAGATCTTTAAATCTACTTTTACCTTAATATGTATGGGTGTAATTAGTGTCTAAATATAATATTTGACCAATCCCAAACAACAAAACAAATATATCCTGTTAAATGTCAAATTTACTTCCAGTGATAAATTTAATATTCTTCCCTTCAGTAACATTTTAATCCTCTGTGAAAAACCTAGTCAGTGATAGTACGTCCTGTTGTTTTAGTTTTCAAAAAAAAAAATCTGGTCACTTTATCCTATATCGAGAAAGCATTTTTTGGGATGCTCTTATAGGGAAATTATTGAACTTTGACTTAGGCTACTGTTACACTGAATGAGGGGCCTAAAAAGAACTCCCATATCCATGCTTACTATCTTAAATTTTGCAATTTCATAGGACTTGCGCCGCTGTTCCTCCTAGCTGCTCACATATTTAGTCCTTTTTCGTAATTGATTGAGCCGTTTTACCTTCAAACGATAAATAACGCAGAGATAGAGAAAAACGTCCGTCGCAACCTTACAAGTGTTGCCATGCCGCAAAAACGCAATTACCCGCCGAAACGTGATAACAGCACCGAGAGTCCCACAATTGATGGAACGGCGAGGATGAACCCTGGGACGGCGCAGACGATTTTTTAACTCGGAATTGAGAGAAAAGAGAATGGCAACAACTCTGTCCGATGGTGGTAATAATAATAATAATCCTTTCGCTTGTGGTAGGTGCCGGTCCGTTCATTTTTCATTCGAAAAGGGAAGTCTCTACCCCTCCCCGAGAAAGGGGATCGTGAAGGTAGGCTTTTCATCGTGCAGAGGAATTCGAATGATTTATGTCGGTGCTCTCGTTAGCTTCACTTCTATTTTAGGGTTAAGATTCGTATTAATATTCACTGCGACCGACGCGAAATAAATTGAATTTTATTGCGTTTCTCTCTTCACTTCGCTTCTTCCGTGCTCTTCTTCTTTTCAATTTGTTCGCGGGCTTTTGGGCGAATTGTTTCGCTTGACATGAAGGGATTTTTATTTACTAGAATGTTTTTTTGGGGGGACTATAAACCGATAATTCATGGTTTTGGATTCGAGTTGCGTGGTTTGGACGTGCGGTTAAACTGGTGTGAACAAATTGGTGAATTCGTTTAAATGTTTTGAGTGGCATGCTGACGTATGGTATATCGTCGGGTTGAGATCCTGTGTAAACAATGAGAGCTATACAACGTATCTTTTAGACAGACTTAATATAAAAGATGAATGGAAGGTTCTCAAGAGAAAGGATGCCTCTAAAAGATGCACAATATTTCAAAAATAGAAACAGATATATTCGGTTTTGTGGTTTAAAAAAGAATATCTTTACTTTTTTTATTGAAAAATCCCCTTTTAATAAACTAAAGTAAGTAAGTAAAGTAGTAAGTAAAATTTGAAATAGTAGTAAGTGATACATTTGTAGTAAGTGATATTATAACATTTCTCTAAGACGTATAAGATGAAACATGACAGAACCATGGCCAAATAGACTCAAAAGGCCACAGAAGCTCTAAATCATGACGCGAAATAGTAGGCAAGACGTCACTTTTCATAGCTTTTTTGGACAACAGCGCAACTCCAGTCTGAAGTCTTGTACCTTGCGCTGTTGAAAAGTGACGTCTTGTCTACTATTACGCGTTACGATTTCGAGCTTCTATGGCCTTATGAGTCTAGATGACCATGACAGAACTAAATTTTTGTCAATTTAAATATATGCATCAATCTTAAATTTGACAATTGATCACCTGAGAAAAAAAAACGGTTTTAGCAACAAAAAAACCCCCTTCGAATCTCTACTGCAACTAGTTTTGTTTGACCATGCATATATCAATTCATGACAGAGAAAGTTTTTCTCCTCTTTTGATATTCTGGGTAAGTAAATTGATAACATCATACTGTGCCTTATATCGGCGATATAATTTGCCATATATTGTTCTGAACAATCATCAATTTAGTTTTCAAAGAAAAAATAGAGAAATTCCAAAACCTTTTACTATTTAGCAATGAAAAATCTAAAAGTGTCACTTTTAAAGACGAAAGACTCCCGAATTACACTTAACATCGCCTAATTTCATCAACACTATCATTGCCATTGATTATGAAATCGTTTTGACAGGTGATGGGAAACTACAGACTACTTCTTATAGAATTGAGAGCATTTCCATAGGAAAAAAAACATTCAATGGTTAAGATAAAAACTTAAAGATTTACTATCAGTCTTAAAGAGCGAGATAGATAGAATGAATACTTGATTATAGGTTACGTCAATTAACTAAACCCAAACCAGTCTTTAACCATTCTCCCTATCACTAAGTAGTAGTTAGGTATTTAAAAGGAAACTAAAAAGCCTAACAAGGTAATTTTGCAGTCAGCACATTGCGTGTTTTCCTTCGTCACTCTTAAAGACTTAATAACACGTTTACCCTCCTCCTATTTAAAACCTTACTTGTAAAAATATTTTTACTTTTCCTCCTTTCTTTGCTTCTTCTCTGTGATTAATTTAACAATTGTATCGACGTTATGTTAGTTCGTGCCTGGTATCGGCACCAACTGTTCCAGTTTGTGGCTATAAAGGTAGACTTGGCATCGACATGTGTTATTATAGTATAGGGAAATATGGAGTAGAACAGAACAGAATTTTACTAAGCAAAATAAAATATATTATTAAAATAGAAATATCACCTGTGATCAGTTGATCCATATAGGTGAGTAAATAAATATGTAAAGTAACTTGATAAAATAAAATATATAGACAACAGAATACACAAATGAACGACAATGAGCAAATACATATAGCAAAATAAATAAGGAATTAAATAATTAATATCGTGGCAAACAGGGTATAATAAATATATTTTTTTTCTGTCATCAACTGCCGTAAAAACACAAAAATTCTTTTCTTTTTAAAATACGTGACCAAATACAGATTAAACAATAAAAATTTCTATTTCATTAATTGAAAAAAGGAATTTTCTCAATTTCTTTTTGAATATTTGTTTTGATGGGCTATTTTAAATACCTAAAGGTAATATATTAAAGAATTTAGGTGTGCTAAATAGAGAAACTGTTGACAGAAAATGTTTTTTTCAGGTTTAGGTACAATGTAAGTTATACTTGGTCTTCGCGGATTGACTACGTTACGCTTCGTACAAGTAATTGGATTTAAAATAGAGGTGAAGACTTGTCTTACAATAAAAAAGGTGGAGAACAGGGAAAATGTTTAACAGTAAGGATAGTAGAAGGGATAACTAGAGGGGGAAAATTGTTTAAAAGTGTCAAAGTGTTGATTAAGAGAGGTACAGCTTTTTCTACGAACCCAACTAATGGTAAGAGGTACAGACAGATTAGAACTCACAAATTAAACCTCCAGCAGTTGAAAAAGAGATTTGAGAGAGAATGATGGGAAAATGAGGAGATTGAAATGAAAAAGAAGAGAGAGAGTGAGAGTGAGATAGAGAGGGGAGATGAATACAGGATACAGGAATACAGGGAAGAGATATAGAGTAACGTAAACATAATGAGAGAAAGAGAGAATTAAAGAAAAAGTGAGAGAAGGATAATAATTGGTGTGGTCTCTGGTCATCATCAGAATGTCAGAAGATTTGGGAGAAGAACTACAAAGAGGTTTCTGTGTTCATGACAAAAGCAAATAATTCGTGTATTTTATTAAAAGGTTTTATTTTTTTTTTATTAATATTTCCGATGTTGTGGAAAACGAGTTCTCCAAGGGGGGTTTGGGGATAGGATTGGCGCATGTTCATTTGGATATAAAAAAAAACTTTTTATTGAACCCCATGCTTTAATATTGGGGAATGTGTTTTCGTTGAAGATGTTAGTTTTCATTGTAGTGAATGATTTTTGCATTTTCTGTGAATGTTTTTTCTTTTGAATTTTGTGCTCTGTCCTCTTTTTCTCTCAATTATTTTTATGCAACGTTTACACTTATTCGCTCAATTGTGGTACCGCAATGCCTATAGGCGAATCAAGATGATAAAAATGTGAAATCATTTTAAGCTTTCCCACTATAATTCGTGTAATTATATAGTCTAGTCGGATTAGAGTACTACATCACCTGATCAGTAAGTGGAAACGTTCACACAAAGACCCTATATAAAACCCAAATAATTTTTATTAAGGTTTATTTTTGGGCATTTATAGCGTAAAAAATTCATATTATCACAACGTTTTCATTGGATTTATACTTTATTTTTTTATTTGGAAAATAAATTAATAGTTAGTTTAATAACTATTCTTTTTATTTCAAAACGCCAAATATTTTGCTTTGTATCAATATTTAAAATGTCTTTTTATTGAATTATAAGCATCCCAAACGCTAGACCACCTCTCACACCAGCAAAACCCAGCGAAGAGATCAAAAACCAAATTAATACAACTCTCCAAACCCACACTCCCAAAATCTTCCCTAGCACGTCTCAAAATTATTAATATCATTCCAATGAATTATACCCCAACATCCCCAAAATCCCCGGCAGCATCCCAATAATCAAACGAATACTGAATCTTCCTCATTCGGTCGGAATCAACATTAATGAAATGAAGTAAGTTCCTTTCTCTCGACAACACAGCCACGTTCTGATGAAGCTTTTCAACAACGTACCAATTCGCAAGCTTGCAATGATTTCATTACATAGTTCAGCAGCAGAAGGGAATCCCTACAAATCGGGGAATGAAACTCATCAACCTTCAATGTCATTCAATGCCTTGGCTATTGTCGGCTCCTCCTTTGGTGCCCTAATTTAACGGTAATGGCCGCGGGTCGTTGGAGTTGAATTTTAATCGCGATCTTTGGTTTGGTTTGTTTTGACAGTGTTGCTGTATTTGGTTGGGTTTATCTTTGTGTGTTTGATACATTAAATAAGAATGTTTTGAAGTGGGGGTGATGTTGGACTTCGTGTTGGAGTTTAATTTATTGGATTGAAGGGTCTGATTGAGTGGGATATTATATTGATATTTGTTTTTATCGTTTATGAGTAAGTAGAATATTTTATGTGAGATGAGAGTTAGGAAGAGAAGAATGCATATTAAACAGAACACGACATATATGAAGTTTTCTACAGTATACCTTTATTTAAATCGTAATTGAATTTTATTTCTATTTTGAAATATAGGTAGTTTAATTTGATTCATTGTAAATTGATTATTTCAGTTAAATGATGAAAAATTTAAATAAAAAAACACTTGACCAAAGGTGAATCTATGAGGAGGGGCTGCTACAGCCCTTTTTTAAAAAATTTTTCTAATTTTAGTAAAAATTCCCTCAATAATTTAGATTTATATACTTATTTTTATGAAAAAAGACAATAATATAGAAGTTATGCTGTTATACACAAAGAAATAAAACTTCATCATCCTTTTTAAAATTTGAAATACCATGGAAATACAAGTGTTTTAGGCCCTCAACCATTAGACAAAGCTTCTGTATTCTCTGCTGCACTTGACACCGGGAAATTATGAAATACGTTGGACAAACCCGCAATATTACTCAACTTTTGTTTTCTATCCACACAATAATTCAAATTTTATTCGCAATTTTACACCACAGATAATGGCATGAAACTTTTCAATCAAACCCTCCCTTCTTTCAAATTTTTTAACTTCCTCGTTTTCCCGGTAGGAGTGCTGTACGCAGGGGTAGCACAGGAACGTCGATCAGCGTTGTAACAATTTTTGCCAATATAGCGAATGTTGATAAATTTAGACATTTCCAGGGCTTTTTAATAATTAAAATTAAAGGTAACTACATTTAAAATAACACTTTTTTTTAATAAAATAAACCAGTATAAATAGTTAAATGGAAATATTTTGTTTCATTTTCAAATATCAATGTCAGAAAAATTATATTAGCCAGCAAAAACCCAAACTGGACAACGTCGTCAATATTTCACAGGGGGTCACTTTGAGAAAGATCAATATTTACAACGATATGGGAATAGTGTGCTGTTTCAACATCTTCACGTTGCCATAGCTACATAAATCCCATGACTCTACCAGACGGATCTGAATCTCCAAAGGTACTCACGTACTCACACGACTTAACACAGAACCTCCCATGTACACATCTATTTCTGGAATCACGCCACAAATCTTACGTCACCCAACCAATTCATTCACAGAGAAAACCCTCTCAGCGTTGACCGGCATCCATCTTTGCCATCCCACACTACCTCCGACGCCCTCTGGAGGCAATCCCCTCTTATTAAAAAGTCCATCACAAGATTAATAATTCGAACGGGGTGCATGCATCTCCCACTCGGGGCCGAGAGGTGACCCCAGAACCTCCCATAGCGCACAAAGGAAGAAAGGGAGAGTCCCAAACGATAATTGATGGCGCGAGCTAACACAAAAGACGGGGCGAGCACACCTGTGTTCTTGTTCCGTTCAACAGGTTGTTTGCGAAGGAGGACCGAGACCTTTTGGCAATGGGCATGTTTTTCTTCTTTTTTGGGATGGAATGACGCATTTTGCATATATTTCTTACGCACCTGTGGATGACTCTTCTCTCGTTAGGTGTAAAGGTGGATGGACATGGCTTGGTAAACCCGACACGATCGCTGCGATGTTGGAGCAATTATGTAGCTACTAAACTGACCAACACCGATACACTGCGAACAATACAAAAACAGAAACTGCAGAGAAACAGAAAATATCTGGTTGCAAAAGTTGCCAGAGCTTATCATTGGTATCAGAATAGTCAACCGGAAGGTTGTACCAAACCTCTCTCACTACTTGCTTATTCATTGGGCCACTTCGATTTTGTATAGTACCTTCTCGAATGCTTCCAATTGTTTTGAAATCTGCTGTTCTGTGGCACCTGGAATTATCCAAGAGGGATATTAATAGTAAGCCATTATTTTCTAAGGTATACGGTGTCATGGTATTGGTATAGCTTTGCTTATGAATGTCTTTAGGGACATGCAACAAAAACTTATCTGCCCTAAAGATTTAATTAATTATTGCTATCTTTCATGTCTAACAAAGCTTGAAGATTCTTTAAGTACGGTCATTTTACTAATTTTGGTCTGTTTATCCATTTTTGTAAAACGATTCGAGAATTCAACCGTTACACTCCTGCAAAAAACTAAATATATTTACTCAAAATTGTTATTTTTTACCTGGAAAATTACACATTCTTTTTGTAGCTGTTTTCTAGTGTTTAATCCACAAATTTTTCCGTTACTTTAATAATTTCACATCCTGTATTTTATATTCATGCATTAAAAGCAGATACGAATCTGCAAAGCGGGCCTCATGCAATGTAATATAAACCTACTTAATTCATAATCATTCCTAGATAATTCCCTCTGATATAATGAGTTAATAACATGTTTCAATTTTAACATTTATGATGCATATTCATTCATACCCAATGCACATATTAAAACATGCATTATTAAAGGGATACATATCAACATTAATTTCATTCAACTGAAATATAATCCAACTAATACATTTCAAGTACATAATCAAGCTTTGATTCGAAAATATCCCCCGTTCATAACATCCTCAAATACTCAAACCCAAATCAGATCGAACATCATCAAGACAAAACACAAAAGACTGTCCAATAACAGCCCCCCCCTTACATCTTACATCAATACCTCAACCTAAAGACTACCACCCCCTCACCCCCTTACGAATCTACTAAATTAAATCCTTCCCCCCACGCCATCTCCCCAAACAATACCCCCCAACAGAAATCTGCTCTTCCCATATTGACCGCTCCGATACGATACGGTCACAGAGTAAGTACATCAAACAACCGTGAGATGCTAATCTGACCGACTCTTTTCCTCCCGTTACCGCATTGTTCGTTAATTATCTCTGGGTTAATTACCCAGCAATTAGAACAATCTCATCTCTCTCCACCCCCCCATGTCTGGAGCACCCCCCTTTCGCAAGGCTATCGCCAAGGTCGGGGTTCTTGGACGGTAGCCAAGACGGGGGTGGTTGGTTGTGTTGCCATCGGAATGAATCGATTTGTTTGGTGGGGATCGCGTGATGTGCGTTCGATGTTGCCCCCTCTCTAGGGGACGATGGGTAAAGTGGTTGGTGATTACTAGGTCTGTTGTGTTGTGTTGTGTGTGAGTTGGTCGTTTGCGTAGGTTGTGCTTAATTTGTCAGTTTAAAGGGGTTTTTGTTTTTGTCATATGTGTTGTAGTGAAGTTTATTATGCAAGGAATTGAGCTAATTGGTTTTAGAATTGATGTTAATAGAGCTAGTTATTGGTTTGATGAATTGGCACGGCTTACTGGATACTGATATACAGGCTAGCCGAGATACGGAAATCATTAAAAATGTAGATGGCGATAGCTGACATCTGGCAAAGCACTAAATCTATATAGAATATTTATCGTATGGTACGTTATAGGTAGGACATGGGGCGATTCTAGCGGGAAAAGTTGTCAAATGATTTCATTGTTCAAAACTAGGCTAGCATGTATAGAGCATTTTCAATCACATGACTCGGACCTAACAACGGCCTTAGCAACAGTTAAAAGCCCTGTAGAAGGTTAACAGTTAAAAGAAAGTAACTGGTAGTGACGTCACCTGAAAACACTCTATAGTATCTAGTAAGCCGTAGAATTGGTTAGTATAGTTATTCCATTCCCCTTAAAGTGTGATGAATTAGGGTTTTGTTTTCATCGGTATTGTGATGAAATTTATACTGTGAATTGAGCTAATTGGTTAGAATCGTAGTCAATGAGCTAATAGTTGGTTTGAATTGGTTAGAATAGTTATTTCTGTTATTGTGGGATGTAATTTGTATTGTTCTTTGTATTCAATTAATTGAACAATTGAAACAATTTTTATGAGTCAAGTTTTTCCTAAATATTCTAGTGTTCAAATAATATCCTAAATTATTTGTTCTCACATAGAATAAAAATAAAGACTGAATAATAAAGCACTGTTTTAAATCTTTAATTAATTATTTATAAAATTTTATATTTTTTAATCATATACATTGAGATTTGAGATGCATTCCACAGACAGTATTTGACAGCAAAGAATCTTTCCCAGCTATTTCAAGTGTCAAAAGATAAATATACCGTGAAATAAACTTTTGATGCGAGTACACTTTCATGAGGATTTTCCAAGGTTAAATTATCTACAGAGTGTGATATCATTTTTGAAATTAAACGTTCAACTTGGTTTTTCTTAAACGCTCTGTGAGACAGTTTTTATGAGATTAATTTTAAAATCCCATAAAGAGGTGGCCCACGTAGTAATATATGATCTCTTAATTAGTTCCCATCCAGTCTCTATTATCATTTCTTTAATAATACAAAGAGCCTGCTGATCACACATCTCATCTATACGTAGTAGCATACTATCGATAGACAGCACAACCCGTCATCGTAATCGATGGGATTAAACATAATTATAAGCAGCATATAGAAATAACAACAGAAGCTCTCCTTGTATAAAAATACCCTTTGTTCCAACGGACACGTCAATCAAAGACTTTGCCCATCGGTTTACATTCTTCGCCTTAATCCTTTCTGATCCAAACAGCAAACAGCAGGGCTCGTACCTCTACGGAAACTCAAAACGCAATCTCCTCCAGTTTTTTTTTTAATTCCGCGATCTAGTACTTGTAAATAAAAAAAACTAGACGAAGAGAGGAGAAGAAGAGGAAGAATCGGGCCTTCGGATTCGATCCTCTCCGTCTTCCCGTTGCCATGGCGACCGCTTTTAATGAGGAAGGAGATTTAGAGAGATGCGTTGCGGGGGAGAGGGGGGGGGTTCGTTCGAGATAAAAAGGGTCGCCATAATTTATGCCAGGGGAGGGAGGACGAAAAAAAGAATTCGCGCTCTTTTCTTGGATCGCTGATGTTTTCGCAAAGGACGCAGCAGCTATTTCTAATTATCATGGCATTATATTGTTGCGTCTGTATGTGTTTCATTGAAGAGATCTTTTTTTGGGATGGATGGAATATAAATTTCTTCTCTCTTTCTCTCTCTCTCTACCCTTTCTTTTGAAATGAATTATTATTTTTTTTTGTGGTGGGTGTGGGTTGCATTTGAATAATCGATGGTGTCCATTAGGGGTGGTTCTGGGTGACACGTTTCTTCTTTTTTTTTTTCGCTTTTTCTTAAGATCGAAGGGGTTGTTTTGGTGTCCCCGTTTTCGCTTTTTTGGGGTTGATGGAGTTGGAATTAAACGAGGAATATTATCGTTTGTGTCAGTGGTTGGAGTTGATTGAAATGGAGATGACGGTCTTTAAGTTTTGAGATAAATACTTTTGGTCTCTATGTTTTTGATTCTTTTTCTAGTAATATGCTATATTTCAAAGTGATTATTTTCTAAAAATAAATAATACTTTTTGTGATATCTGACTTGTAAATCAGCTTTTCTGCTTCCTCCTTCAGCTTCGTTCCCAATTTTTTAGTCGTCGTAATGTATGTTTTTTGATTTTCAAAAAAGTCATATAAATACAGTTTGGAAAATGTGAAAAAACGTGTAAATTTACAAAATTTATTTTTATTTGAAGTAATTTTATTTTTTACTCTCTGCAACGGACGTTGGAGATCTAAATTTCTGTATTCTATTGGAAAATATAGTTAAATTCGTATCAGAATAAGTTTTTATACAGTGGCTAATAACTTACAAATTGAGCTTTTATCAGTCACGTAACATAATGACTGTTTTTTACTCATTAAAACAAACCATTCATATCAAAATAAAAAAAAAATGTATCCACTTTGTGAATGGCACTAATACTTGGCAACAAAATAATAAATTTATTTCATGAACAAGTACAATTACATTAAAAAAATGAGAAACCAAAATTACTAAAGGTACTGCCTTTTTAAAATAAATAATATCAACAACTGTACTTCTTCACACACCTTTTAAAAATGATAAAATAAAGAAAATAAGAAATGAAATTAAAATTAGAAAGTTAGGGAATACACAAGAAAATGGAATCTATTTTCTTTTTCCAAGAAAAAGTAAAATGGAATAAGAGCAGTTAAATAAAAGAAAGTGAATTATAAAGAAGCGATACAAATACAAAGAAAGATGGAGAAATTAGATATAAAGAAAGAGGATCGATTAGTTAGAAATAATTAGAAAAATGGAGAGCATATAAGCGTGTTGAACAAATGCATAGACATTTTAGTAAAGGGAAAGTAAGAGAAGGATAGAAAGAAAGAGGGAATTAGAGAGCGTACTAAACATAAAGAAAATGCACAAGAGGTACAAAAAATGAGAAAATGAAAGGAGAATGTACAAGAGGTACAAAAAATGAGAAAAATGAAAACAGAATGTACCAGAGCTATAAAAAAAGAGAAAAATGAAAAGAAAATGTACAAGAGGTACAAAAAATGAGAAAAATGAGAACAGAATGTACAAGAGCTATAAAAAAAGAGAAAAATGAAAAGAAAATGTACAAGAGGTACAAAAATAGAGAAAAATGAAAAGAGAATGTACAAAAGGTACAAAAATGAGAAAAATGAAGAAGAATATACAAGAGGGTAAAAAGAATGAGAAAAACAAAAAGAGAATAAGAACCCAAGGAGAGAAAGGAGAAAATAGACTACTTTTTACCACATTAATCACTGATCGCACCAAAAACCTTCACGATTCAAAAAAAGACAGCTTAGCACGTAGCCTCCTTTGAAACGAACTCTCTCACTGAACGGGGCCCCTTCTTCTGCGCTGTCCCTCTCGCGAGGCCTCCTCGTCACCCCTGTGGAACCTTTTTCAGAATTCGTCGAACTCGCCCCTCAGGTGGGTTCTGCAACCCTTTGCCTCACCCCTTGCTCTCTCTGTCACCTGGTGCCTGCCGATACAGATTGGGCGAACACAGCTCCTTCTGACTGAAGGAGCTGGAGTTATAATTTTGATTTTTTTTAATAGAACTTCCTTTCGGATAGGTTTTGAATGGGGTTTTAGTTTTAAGAAATTGTGTGGTAAAAATTGTATGAAATTGTGGTAATATTTCTGTCATTGTATCAAGATAAATAACTAAAAATCTAGGTGCGTTTTCTTGGGATGTAACTGTTAAGTTAACGGTTTTTTAAAGAGAAAAATTTTCTTTAAGTGTGAATGAAGGATGAAATAGAGCGGCGGTTCACGAATATATATTAAACCACTCTCCCTTCTCTTCTAAACTGATGATGCCACCACTGCCCCCTTATTTAAAACTTAAATCTTTAATTTTTTTTAAGATTAGGATAAATCATAAAAAGTTAGCTCTTCATATAAAATTGCTTGGAATTTGGTTATTTGTGTCATAATTCCTTTAGTTACGTGTTGAAAAGTAATCTGACTGAAGAAAAATTACCAAACTGTTGTTGGTAGTACTTAAAACACTTTTCTATTAGTAATTTAGTATCAATTATAGAACTTTGAAAAGGTGATTCGAGATTCCCTAAGCTTAATAGCACCCTCTTTAGAGTAAACTAAAAAAAAACTAAAAGCTAAACTTTAAATGTAATTTAAAAATCATAAGATAAACTAAAATAGTCTAAAGACGCAATTTATCTATTCATGTCTACATATTTTATTTCTTTTTTTTTATAATTTCTAACCTTTTTGTATTTTCTAACTAGCCCTCACTAACATTTAAATAGACTGTATCAAAACCAATCTTTAATTGCCAGTGTCAAATTATTTTGACAACAGTACAGTTTAAAATGAAATCCAAAAAACATCTTTAAAATTTTTCCACCACTAGAATGAAACTTTAACATTTAATTTTTTTTAACTTCAAAAAACTCACGCCTAAAAGTATTTGATACTCCACTCAAAGAAACTCCATCGAAGGTACCACAATTCAAGAACCCCAAAGAATTTCTCGAACTTATTGACTTTTTGAGCCCTATATCGCTGCCCCAATTGACCCACTGTCCGTTACACTTAATTACATCCTTTTCTCTCGATCTGGCCTACATTTCAGGCATGGATAGATTCCAAAAGTACCCCCTACGGCCCAGGCCGGCCCTTATACACATGTCGTTCTCGCTACCTGCTAACTCCCTTATTTTCTCCAGACGTAGATGGATTGCATCAGGCCTTTCTTGGAGGCCCAAGGAAAGGGGTTTTCGGCGGCCCCAGCTGCCTCCTTGATCGCCTGGCAGATGGTGGAAGGAACGTTCTCTGTGTCTTCGTTGGGTAGGGGTGGTGGTGAGTAGAGTGCACATCGGGTGTAGCTCTTCATGGCCTACAAGGAAAGTGGCAGGAAAATAAATTATTACTGTTAAACTGTTACTATTACATGAGTAACATGAGATAAGATGATTCGGATTATCGTAAGTTTACTTTGCTACAATTCTTGGTGCTACGATCGTTTCGCCAACTCTGAAATTCCCTACCCCCATTTTAATTTTCGCTTTAGGGATTTGTGTTGTGTAAGGCTAGCGAGTGGGGGTAGGAAATTTCAGAGTTGGCCGAACGACCGTAGAGCACCCACTCGTTGGCCGTACACACCCAGATCCCTAAAGCGAAGATTAAACAGAAAACTAGGGGTAGGAAATTTCAGAGTTGGCGAAACAACCGTAGAGCATCCAATTCTTTTCCTATTGTCTCTATCAAGTAGGCTTTTTATTTGTGATGATTTAAAAACACCTTGGCCAAAGAAGAAACCATATTTTTAAGAGTTTCTTTGGATGTGTTAGGACACATATTTTTGAACCACGTTCGGGACTATTTATAAATTACACGTTAGGGAGGGGTTCATTTATGTGGGATTTAGAAGAAGGGAACATGTGAACTTCCATTTCAAAAGTTATTAATTAAATTTAATATGTGATTTCTCTCACTGCCCTTTTTAATTTAACAGTAATAAGAGTATAGCTATTTTCCGAATGAAAATAATGGAAATGTTAAGTTTAAGTTTTAAATAAGGTTTAAAGTTTTCAAGACCAAAGGGACTTTATGAGGGACTCTCTCGTTGGTCACTAAACAATGGTTATATGTGAGAATTGGTGTAAAATCCCTGAAAACTTTGTGACGTAATGGTAATCAGGCGAGACCAGCTGATGAATCAATTATAAAATTTGTGAAATAAAATAATAAATAATGTAAGAACCAAAGAGCCCTTTTTACCGGTATTTCATTTGGAAGAAAATAATTGTGATAGAACTTGGAAGTGAAAGCGATTCTAGGTGTTATCTTTGCAAAGTTTTCTGAATGATCGTGGAAATGCGATTAAAATTATAGAAACAGGCGTTTAGGGATATCAAGGGATATTGGCTTGGTCTCTTCAGATTATTCTAACTTTTAGGTGGTGTAGACTGAACAAAGGCAATTCAGATCACCACAGAAAGAAAACTAACAAACGCACTTTTTGTTGCCAGGAGCAAAAAATGACAACTTGCAATAAAAACTGGGTAAAGCTTTAGTTCCTATTTAGTTTATAATGCCCTCCAAATACGACAGTGAAAAATTGGTATTGCCAAGTTTATGAAACATCCAGTAGAAAAAAAGGTACTCCGTTGCTCCCTCTATCCCTTCCTCTTCTACGACCCACCCCCGAAAGTCGCCCTTTTTTACCACCGCTCCGTGGGAAGACGTTCTTCCCTCATTACTTCTCCTCTTTCTCCTAGGGAGGGGGGAGCGGCCTGTTACGCAAGGGTTATGCATGCACGGGGCCCAAAGGGTGAAAGAAAGGGGTTCGGGCCGGAAGCCGCCATCCTCAAAAGGAATTGTTAAGGGTTCTCTTTTTTTCTCCAAGTTTTTTTCTGAGATGAAAGTCGATCGTGGAAGCCCGTTTTATGGGGTTTTCTTCTTAAGCCTTTCTCTCGATTTTTTTTTCTCGGCGGCGGGAAAGGAAGTTAATGGGTCAGAATGTATCGTAGTTGTAAAGTGCGACTTCCCATGTGCAGTGAACTTTTATCCCCGGGTGGAAAGTGTACTGGTGCCCTTTGGGTGGTGGTGGGGTTATAGTCAAGGTTTTTGAGAAGGGGTTGTTCTTTTGAAGGAAGTGTAAGGATTCGTCTTTTAAGATACTCAGTCGATTCTGCGTATTGTGATCACGGTTAATGTTATCAATCGGATAAAATTATCAAAATTGACCGGTCCCAATAACTACTATTTAACTTAACGCAAAATGTAACGTTTTATGGGATCAATGTATCGCTTAATGTTATCAAAATCTGGTGAAGTCCCCTAGAAAGTTTAATTCCCGTTTGAAGTCATGTTTTAATACATAATCATACAAAATGAGTAATTAATTTATTAGTGTTATATGTTCCACTCTCATATTTTTGTTTGAGAATGTAAAAGTTGAAAAATACAGATTTAAATACTAGATAATTGTTTTAAATACTTCAATTAAAACTACATAGTTGTGATTTCAAAGCTAACACTCGAGTTATACTGCTTGAAACTTTCTAATATCAAATCGTTTATTATTATTATCTACTGGATATTGTTATCCTTCTACTCTTGGACAAAAGTGATAACATTAACCCGAGTCGATTGTAAAAGAAAGAAAAATAACTTTTAGACTTACACAAACCCTTTGCTTTCAGTTATTAACCTGATTGGGTTCCACGTTAATCTATAAATCACATTTAAAATGAGCGAGGAAATACAACATGAATCACCCTACTTGATCCATACAACATGAAAAAGGTTTTCTCTTCCTTAATTAGAGCTAGACTACGAGTTATAAGGAAAAGTAAAAGCAAAGTACCAATTGACTACTTTACTAAGTACAATGTACTTAGTAAAGTACAATTACTAATACTAATGACTAATTACAATGACAAAGCAGTCATCTTTTGATAACATAATTTTTTTTTTGCTTTCTTAAGAATCTTTTTACTTTACCTTAGAAAAATATAAAACAAATATGATTACCTGAGATATAGTTAAAATTTTAATTTCCATTGGTCCATTTAATTATGTAGTCCATTTAAATCTTATAAATAACATTTTTTAAAACATCTTTATAAATTCATTATTTCCTAATTTTTTTTTCTCCTGTCAACTTCTATTAAGTTAATACAAAAAAAAAATATACACTATATTTTTTATTTAATGTTAACTTTTCCTTTAGCTGGCCTTAACCTTAAATAAATGTGTACTTCCTTTTCACAAAAAAAAAAAGGATACGCCTGCACGGCGGTAAAAAAATGATACGAGGTTAAATAGGTGTGTAGTAGTTGTTTCCTTACAAATAAGTGGAGGCTATTAAAAAACAGGTGAAGAAACAGTAAAAAAAAAATACTGAATCATTTAGATGCCATGGAGTTTTTATTTTCAATTATTTGGTTATTTATATTGCTAAGCCATCATCATTAACTTCAATGAATATGCCTAAAATATGAAAAGGTTTCGATTCTAATTCAAATATTTTAAAAATTAAGTTTAATATATATTCGTAAATCGGTTCTAATTAAAGTTTTAATGATTTTAAATATGAGAAAGAATGGGGGGGGCATAATTACAATAAAACTATCTCGAACTCCAATTCTAATAACAGGAGATCTTGTTTTTCCAAGAACAATTTTTTAAATACATAGTGCCTACCTACACTTTTATCAAACAAAGAAACGTTCCCAGGCTAAACTCAGAGAAATTGACAAAAATTTTACATGGGTTAGCAGATGACTCAAAACACATATATATTGTGAAAAAATCAGCTGTGGAATTACAGTAAAAAAGCTATAAAAAATTCTTTAAAATCATCATTTTAACGCCAAATGTATACCTACTATAGGCAAGAAATGCAGAGAAACCGCCGTTTTCTTTAAAACAATTTAAATCCGCCAATCAAAAAGGTTAATTAAATGCACGCCAGTATTTTATTCATACAGACAAATATTTTTAATATTGTTATTTTACCTCTGGCATACAAGATGGACATTATTTCCCAAAACATAACCGAATTTCATATTCGAGTCAATATAAACAGGAAATAAGCACACATAGTTTACTTAAGCGACGTTTATACTTCAAACAACCCACCGAAACAAACAAAAAAAAAACATCATCTCGCGGTTCTTACAACAACAACAAAGCTTTGTCCTTTTACCATACCCCAAACAAAACGATATTTTCCTAACATTAACTAAGTCATCATTATACCAGAACGAAATACATCAACAAGAAAACCTCCTAACATTACCACTTTCATAGTGTTCGGCACTAGTTAACTAGAACTAGTTGCAACTAGTAGTTAACTACCGATCAACTAGTAGTTAACTAGTAGTTTAACTACTTTTGGTTTAAACTAGTTGAAACTACTTTCAAATTTTCAACTACTTTGAAAAAAAATTTTGTTTAAAATTTCGAAAATATTTAAAATTTTTATCAAAATACACAAAAATTACACTGCTATTTATAACTACAATGTAATGGTAGAGTGCTTAAATACCATGACCAGAAATAAAGCGCCGTTTTGAGCGAAGCATGAAGTTTTTTGTGATATAGATAAGAAAGATGTATTAGAATTTGGGCAAAAAATAGGTTATGAAATTAAATAGAGTAGTTAACTACTTTGGGAAATAGTTTACTACTAGTTGCAACTAGTCCCAGGAAAAAATAGTTAACTACTAGTTGCAACTAGATTTTCCCAGACTAGTTAGTAGTTGGTAGTTAACGACTTTTTGACCACTAGTTGCTGAACACTATACACTTTCATCAGATAAACCCGACATCAGGAGGTCATGTCACCAACATGACCTATCCACCATTAATAACAATAATAATAAATAATACATCAGTCCATTTGTACTATCATCTTAAGCAGATAACACAGCATAAGCCCCTTATATGCATAAGCTCTCGCAATCAGCCGGCTTCTTATTATTTAACCCGATTACTACACAGCGAAGACTTATTCATCTCTTTTTTTTTTGGATGAAGATGAAGATGATGCTGATTCGAGATGAAGCATGCCGAGTGGGATCGGGGCGCGGCGATCGCTCGTCTTTGATCGGACGGGGCTGATCGGTTCCGACGGAGGGATTTTGTTCTTTCGGAACTGGTTTTGTATTTTTGGTGGGGTTTTTGTGTGGGGAATTGGAGTGGGTACTGGCTGGATCTGGGTTATGAAGTGAAGCTCCTTTTTATGGTATCAAAAATGTTTGAAAAATTATTATCTATTGTTATAAACTAGACTGCAACGTTTCCTGAACCCAGTACGTCACTACGCAGAAGGAGAAAATGGGTAAACAGAATGATTGTTGGGTTGCTAGGAGGAGTTTCGGTACGCAGATCGTGATAAAAAGTTACTTACATGGGTTTAACAAAATAATCGTATTTTTAAATTAAAGTTCTTCATTTCACTCAAAATTCAGACACCAAGATGGGAACTACTTTCTTTGTTAGTGACATCATAGGGTCAAATTAAGTTGTTGTCTAGTATAGAAGCAAAAGCATGTTTGTAAACTAAATACTGGGGTTGGCCACTATTGGGCAAGGCTTTCTGCCATACCATTTTTTTCCCAATGCTTGATATTTTCTCAATCTATTATTTTGCACTTGGACAGTGCAACTTGGATAATTATAATGTCTCTAGTTCATAATGTTGAATATTTTGAATGTTTCCTCTGGTTCATTGAATTTCTAAAAAAATCAATAGTATCAAACAGTTGTGGATTGTTTGAAGTTTAACTTCTTCGGGATATTCGAGGTGTTTTATCCATATCGCAATAAATATTCAATTTCTCAGCATTTTACCTCTTAAGAAATCTTATCCCCGAAATCAAAAGGTAAATAAGATAACTGCTGACCGATTAATATACCAATTTACAGTTTTTACATCATATTTATAAAGTTTTATAAAGTAATCTGTAATTTAATTTAAAAATTTTAAATTATACATTTTTTTGATTATATCACTTGAGCTGGTTAGAATGAAAGGGGTATAAGTCCACTGAACGTAGTTTTGAGTAATTGAAGATTTTCTCTAACGGCGCCAGTGTTGTTCCTAATAGGAGAAGGCATTTTTAGGGAACTTTAGGAGCCAATCATTGAGTTTTTGATTTAGGCGACTATCACACAAGGTAGAAGATCTTAAAAAAAAATCCGAATCCATGCTTTTCTCAAATTTTGTACTTTTGGACTTATACCACTTTCATCCTGACAAGGAAACGTTCTCAGGGTGAACTCACAGAATTGGCCAAAATTTTACAGGCATAAGAAGATGGATAAAAACACCTACTGTGAAAAAATTAGCTGCTAAATTTCATTAGGAAAGGAGTAAATTAACTTTGAAAATTGGGTTCTGAGATGCCAAACACATTCAGTTAACACCACTTGGCGAATTTTCTATCAGATGGAATCAGGACGTCTGATACAGTGCACACACTGCTAGGGTGGAACTGTCTAGCATTTGGCGTTCTCTCTGCGTTTCTCGCCTAGTAAGGTTACATTTGGCGATAAAATTGATAATTTTAAATATTTTTTTTACAGCTTTTCTACTGTAATTTAGCAGCTAAATTTTTTACAGAAGGTGTTTTGAGTCATATACTAACCCCTGTAAAATTTTCGTCCAAATTCTGTGAGTTCACCCTAGAGAATGTTTCCTTGTGAGCAGCTCATTTATTAAACTGTCTTCTATTTCAATTTCCATACCTCTCTCTTCGTTCTCTTTATTCAACTCCCTTTATGGTACATGATTGAGTCAGCTTTCTATGCCCAACTTTTTATTCTGCGATACTCGTTTTTAAGTGTTTTAAAATTTACATTCAGCCTCCCCACTGGTGGCGCTGCAACTTAATCCCCATAATAGCAGACGCGTGCGTGAAATTCAACAACAACAACTACAACTCATAGAATGTTTTGGAAATAAATTAAGACCAACGATGCCCCTAAATCATAATAGCTCTCTCCGGGGTTTTCACCTTTACCTCCAAGACGCCAGATAGTATTTACGAGGCAGTCCAGATCAACTTTCTTCCAGTGTCTTTTATTATCTTTAAAAACCAGACTTATGAATACTACAGACAAAGACGCCAGTCTGGCCAGGACGTGCTATATGGATAATCGTTTTTTAGGTTATGATGAAAATGCTCCTTCGTGGTTTGTCTTTTTTTATAATTGTTTTTCGTAATTGTTTTTAGAGAACCGTGATTGTCTTGTTATGTACGTTCGATGGGCTAGAGGTTAATTTGGATGATTTACAAATTGCTACTTAAACTTTGGTTCGGAGCTTCTGGAAGTTTGGATGTAAACAAGAGGTTGATAGCCGTGGGACTGCTCTGTTTTTCTTGTAATGTACTCACTTAATGTGTTTATTTTATGGAATAGGGCTGTCAAATAATTTAAAGATGGTATGCAACAATATTTTGATTGTTCAGTTCAGGTATTCAGGTTCCAAAAGTATTTTCTAAAATTATTAAGATTCATGAAGTGAGAAACTCACCTAGAGAAGACAACAATGCAAATGTCAATAAATAAGAGTGAATCAAACTTCAAGAAGGCTGAAGAAACAAAGGGTGCTGAAGAGCAAAGGGAAGGTGAAAAGAAAATGTGACATAAAAATTAAGGAGATGCTACTATGTAGAGAGGGTAAAGATGATTTTTAGATCAAAAAAATATTAAAAATATAAGTGATGCTTTAACACGAAAAGACGTTGAAGATCAAAGATGTACTGTCGAGAATAATGATACTGAAGAGCTAAGATACTAAGTAGCAGAAGATATATACTAAGAAACAATCAGGTGCTGAAGAGCAAAGGGAGGCTGGAAAGAAAATTGATGATAAAACGTAAAAAGATGCTACTCTGTAGAGAGAAGCTCAAGAGTAAAGATGTTTTAAAGATCAAAGGAATAATAAAAATATAAGTGATGCTTTTACACAAAAAGACGCTGATGATCAAAGATGTACTGTCGAGAATAAGGATACTCAAGAGCAAAGATACTAGGCAACAGAAGATGTATAGTACTAAAAAAACAATAAGGTGCTGAAGATCAAAGAAAAAGTTAAAGGTAAAGGATGCTAAGAAGCACAAAATGCTTTAAGGGGCTAAAGAATCCTGAAGAGTAAACGGATGTTAAAGAGCAAAGAGATGCTCAAAAGCAAAAGAATGAATGTTAAAGAGCTAGAATATCCTAAGGGAAAGAGATGCTACGAGCAGAAGATCAAAAATATGCTGGAAACTGAAGGAATGCTGAAGAGAGGATGCTAAGATGAAGATGTACAGTAGGGTGGTTACAAAAACATCAACTTCCGAATTTCTTCGGTGGAAACCCCCTAAAATGTGACAATAGGCTAGAAAATAAGATTGGCAAAGTTTAAGCTCAATCGGATAATATTGAGACCCGCCTCATTGAGGTCAAAGTTGAGAAAAAAAGCGAAAAATCGTAGTTTTTCGCCCATAAAATCGGAACTATTTGTCCTAAAAATATGGTTCGTGTCACATTTCATAGTAAATTTTATTGGCTTCAAGTTAGATCCCCTAAATTTTTTTTACTGAAATTTCTAGAGCGAAATATCAACATTTTTGTCAGGTAAGGTTGAAGAACTTCCTGTAAGTTAACTTTCCAGCAAACGAGTAATATCTTCTAATTATTCAATTAAAAAGGGTTTTTTGAATTTTTTTTGGTATTTTTCACTTTTTGCATCAAAAAGACTTCTTTAGTTAGAAGCATGGGTGGATTTAAGGGGGTCATGGGGGGGGCAATGCCCCCCCCCCCAAAAAAAAAAAAACTTTTCAGGAAATTCCGTTTTTATTAGCTAAATTCCGTTTTTTTTTTCAAAGCCATCGGGGACCACCTTGCCTCCCCCAAGGTTTCCAGTGTGCCCCCCAGGGACCACCATCTAAATCCGCCCATGGTTAGAAGTATTTTCATAAGAATATGCAACAAATAACACTATGCGACAAAAAAAATGGGTCAAAATGCCACAGAAACTTTGAAAGCAGATTCCAATGTAAAATGACCCCCTGAATCCGAATCCAACCTCCGTTTTTCTCTATCAGCTTCAGATTTTCGGGGAACAGCCCCTCCCCCTTTTTATGTTTTATCGACGACTTTATAACTTTGAACTCGATTTTCAGGGTCAAATATCATTGCTTTTGTCTTCGAATTGCCCCCCAGGAGACAAGAAAGGTTCAAATTAATAAAATATGAAAATTTGTAACGAATGGATAGGTTTAAGGGGTAATTAACCACCTAAAAACGCAAAAAAATCGCTAAAAACTGTAGGATGTGTTATACCCTATTTATTTCACTTATTTTTGTAGAAATTCATTTTTAAAGGGTCCTAACCGTTTTCCAAGGACCCAAATTTAATAATGATATGCAGCAATGATTTTTTGGAAAAGCGGTTGAGGAGTTATCGCCCCCGAAGCACCCGTGGAAGCGTTCGGAAGGATCTCTGAACCGCGCTAACGCTCGCGCGCTCAGGAATTAATATTGATGCTTTGAAAAGTTAAAAAATGAAAATTTTTTTTATATTTTAAGACTTATCTTAGAGTAAATTCTTTAGTTCGTCAGTAACTGACCGGTTTATTGGTCTATTTAAGTCTTGGATTAATTTTGACTTTGAGGGGGGTATTGCCCCCCTTGACCCCCCTTAAATCCGCCCATGCTTTTAACTAAAGCAGCCTTTTTGATGCAAAAAGTGAAAAATACCAAAAAAAATTAAAAAAAACCTTTTTAATTGAATAATTAGAAGATATTACTCGTTTGCTGGAAAGTTAACTTACAGGAAGTTCTTCAACCTTACCTGACAAAAATGTTGATATTTCGCTCTAGAAATTTCAGTAAAAAAATTTAGGGGATCTAACTTGAAGCCAATAAAATTTACTATGAAATGTGACACGAACCATATTTTTAGGACAAATAGTTCCGATTTTATGGGCGAAAAACTACGATTTTTCGCTTTTTTTCTCAACTTTGACCTCAATGAGGCGGGTCTCAATATTATCCGATTGAGCTTAAACTTTGCCAATCTTATTTTCTAGCCTATTGTCACATTTTAGGGGGTTCCCACCGAAGAAATTCGGAAGTTGATGTTTTTGTAACCACCCTAATGTACAGGCTACTTATTTTTTTGAGTTGGGAACCACTGATTCTAGATCATGCTGGACCACCTGGCTCTTCAGCAATCTTACTTTCTCTCCCTCTTAAGATTTCATCTGCTGAGTGATTTTCTTGACCTTCAACAGCATTTCCAATCATTCCTCACAAACGAGAAGCACAAAACTTCAGTGACAAACTTAATTAATGCATCTCCTTTTAAGTCTCTTAACCTCTCGACATTACCCATCTACTAGATTCGACAGAGATGGAAATAAAAACCACGGATCTATCTATCTCTCGATTCTCGAAGCATGGCGAACGAGATAACGAATCGAACAATGGACATATCCGTCCTCTGCTGCAATCCATTTTTCTGCCATCGAGAATCCCCTATCGACAGATAGATAGGACACAATCCTAAAACGAAAATGCCGAAAAAAAAATACTAATAATAACAAAGGATCGATCTATAATAACGATGATAGAGAAACAATGCTGCGGCCAGTGGTGAAGTCGATCGCTCAAAGGATGAAATTTGTTTCTTATCGATTTTTTTCCACCGTTGAGTGATTAATAATGCGGATTGGACGCGTGGAGTCGGTAGGTGACTAGAGGGCGCTTTTGATGTTGCCCTGCGTGGGTAATGGAAAGAGTGTCAAAAAAATATGTATTATGACATAGAAAGTCCTATAGACTTTTCCAAAGTGTACTACTCTGCATATCCTTTGGAGATCCCCGAGAAGTCTTCAGAAGATACAAATATAATTAATTATTCATACTTTAGTACCCGAAACGAGACGAACGCTTAAATTCTTGAGGACATAATTAATAGGGGAGATTCGTGTACCTAGGGACAGCTTGTACCTAGGGCCACCCCACTTCATTTAAATAACATTTAATTTTAAGTATTCTTTCTCAGATGGGTTAGAGGCAACTCCAATTGTCGTGTTATGAGCCATTTTTAAATCTTGCAGGGGAAAGTTGTGGCTAGTTTTTGGAAAAAGTAGTTTTACATTGGTGTAAAGTTACTTTTTGAACTCAACCCATTAAGTTATTCATTTTAGTCATTATTTCGTTTTTCAAGTTAGAAACAAAATGATATATTGAAGAAGTTCCTACTCCACTTGTTTTTTTTTTCTAAATGTTGTACAAAACTGCATACATTGTACCAAGGGCCACATGATAGTCTTGTACCTAGGCCGGCCCTAGTTACAACTACAATCATATTTGGGTGATTTAATCTCACAAATAGATGAATGATCTTTAAAAGTTTTGTTCTCATACTTTAATTCTGTTAAAGTAAGCCCTCTCTCCCTCTATTTCTTCCCATCACCACTATGTTTTTGTTTGCAGCGTGGCTACTGTTATCCATATGCTGTCGGCCGCTGAAAAAGATGGATCGAATCCTAGAGCTCGCTTTGAAGAGTGATTGACGCGCTCTGGGCCGGTTCTCAGGCGGTCGGTCGGTCGTACCTAGTAGTTCATTTCCATAACGGGATGCCCACTTTTGATAAATATTCAGCCTGTCAATCGCAAGGGGGCAGTGTTGAAAAAAGTAAGCACTGGTGAAGCGTTGGACTCTCTTTGGGGTACTTTTTATTTGTTGCCGAGTGGTCAAGTGCATAAATCTTTGAGATGGTGGATGGGTTTGTTTTTATTATTATTTTTTCTTGGAGATGGGGAACTGGATAGATTGTTGAAGTATTTGTAGGGGTAATTTTTCTTTGTTATGAAGATAAAGCAGATACTTTATGCAAACAGAATATTAAAGAAAAACAATGGGGGGTATGTAATGCACAAAAGTGGAAAAGCAAGCATACAGCTAGCTGTTTGGGGGATTCTTGGATTACCTTGCTTTTTCTACATTTTCACTGAAATATGAATCCTCGAAACGGCTGTATGCTTATTTGCCCTTACTTTATTTGTGCATTAGGACATATACTTTGTTTTCCTTAAATCAACTTCATCATGCTTGTTATTTTTCTGTATAAAACATTTAACTGATTATAAACAAGATATAATTTCTAATAAAAGTTTTAAACTTATTTCTTGGTCTGAAACCTTGGAATATGTTGGTATAATGGATAGATTTCAACTTTTAATATCCTTTTCTGGCTTAGACGGAGCCAATGGATACAAGGTTGAAATACTTAAATTGAAAAAGAGTTATTGTTCTTTTACTTCAACTGCTTTAACATTTATTATTATTACTTTAAAAACTTATATATTTAGTTTAAGATTTTCTACTAAAGACTTTGAAAATGCTAGAATCAGGGATCATCCATACAAATATTTTTAGACAGTTTTAATCTGATATAATACGTTTATTTGTATTAAACTTACTTTCTGATGTGTTTAAATATATCTCATAGAATTTCTTCCCCAATTTATTACAATTTTTATTGCTTTGGAGATAAGATATATTGGTATAGATCCCTTCTCAATAAGTTATTCGTGGTTTTATCAGTTTTAAACTATGCTTTTCTTGATATTTTAACATTAAATCCTTGTACATTTTTTAAAAAGAGCTTACGAAATCTTTAATTTTTTGTCGTTGTCTGATTCAGAAGAAAGAAATTTGGGGTGCTCGTATTTTGAAGTTTTTGAAATAGATTTTTAAACTTATTGACATCTAAAAACCCTTCTATACTCATAAAACTCTACCTGCGTTTTGATGTCTAACAAATTACAAAATCTACACGACAGACATTAAATCACCTCAAACTAACTCACCCCACTCTAAAACCCCGTCACCGTCCCTCGTTAGAACGTCTGCACTCAGAGAACGTAATGACAGAGAGAACGTAATTGTACCTGAAAATGGTTAGCAAATTCAATGGTCCCAAACGCCCTCCACACAACAGCTACGGACAAGTCCGCCATTACGTGACAAATCGCCATCTTGGGCCTCCCAACAATTATTATACTATACACTACGCAGCAGAGTTGGCTCTAGTGTATACGGAATAATAGAGCCAGTGTAAGCGAAACTATGGATTCAACTGCATGCAAGTGGAGATACCGTATAGTATAGTAGTTACGGGTCTGCCCGCCTCTCTCATTATATCGTTAAGTGGGAATTATTAAAGCGTCTTTGATTGTTGTGATGTGGATTTGGTGATGCCGAATTGGCGTTTTTTACCGGTGTGTAATTTGGTGTGTGCTTATTATTACTGTGAGTAGGCACGGAGGTTGTTTCTGCGAGAGGTTATTGAGATGTTGATCAAGGGGAACATCGAATAATTGTGTGTGATTAGCTTAGCCTCGGCATTGATCTTAATGTAACAATGAAAAATGATGAGTTTGATTGGTATGATGTCAACAACCTATTTTTAATGAGGGAATTGCACGTTTTTTTTAAATTTTATTATGATAGAGGATGAAAATCCATGAAAAATGACGTAAAAATTATTGAAATCGGAAAACTATTCCCCAAGATATTAATTTTTAAAATGTCGTTTCCAGTATTGGCGGGAAAAACAGTAATTTCGTTATGGCTGCTGTGCGACGTCACAGCGCTTGGACCCACTGGTTTCGCCATGTTATTGTATGATTAGCTTGCTTCATTCTGCTATTATTCATAAAGTTTTCTAAAAAACTATGATATTTTAAAGACACATACAAATATTTTTTATAAAAAGATTGGCATTTTGTTTTTCAAAAAATATTAATTGGTTTTGGAATTATTAGGATTCAAAGTTTTAATTTTTTCTTTTTCTGACCGTTCACTAGAGAAACAGACGAGTTTTATGCGTGTTTTCGTTTTATGATAAGTCTGATTTCTTTTATTTTCAACAATTCACTAGTTTCGACGGCGCTGTGACGTCAAATCCCGTTTTTTGATCACATGACTTTACTAGTGGTTTGGCAAATATAAAATCGAATTTTAAGTTATTTAAAACATATTTTTGAACTTTAAAATCTGATATTTGAGAGTTTTAAACTATAAAGTATCAAAAAAGTATAAAATTAAGCAAATCCTTCACCTATGCAATTCCCTCATTGTGTATTTCGGACTGGAGAATTTAGAATACTAGGTATATATTGATTGTTGTTGATGGAGTTAGCCACTAAAGTGATCATCATCCTGTTTATACTGCTATGAATGTGGAATGAGTATTTCACGTACATAAATTTGTTAAAGGCCCTAATTTACATAAATTTATTAAAGGCATTATCCCTTATTGAAGGAAGGTTGAGAAAAAATAAGCAGAGAAGTGTCCTGTTTCTCCTTTTGGTATTGCTATGTAGCAATATTGGTTAATATTGTGTACTGCTGCAAATTTTGACTCAAATTAGCAGTTAAATTGTATAAATGTATGAAATTATTTGAATGTGACAATACTTTAACAACTTTATTTAATGATTTAATATTTAAAATTAATGAACCAATATCAAAATTGTTAAATTTGTGAGAAACGAAGACTTTTGGCAGGTTTTTCGAGATGAAACATCGCTGATAAACAAACAAAAAATATTCTATAGGTGAAAAACGAATACATATAGGTGAAAACTTTTCAATCCCTTAGCTTTGTTAAAAGGGAAAACTTTTACACTACATAAAAACACAAAACAACCGATTTTTAAACTTTCCCCTTCACCTACGTTAAAAAACATCAATATTCTTACAACTAAAGCGGGATGATGCCATGAACTTTCCGCAGTCGTGCTTCCTAAGCCTTTACTGCAGATGGTCACGCTTTGGTTCTTATTGTGACCATCCCTGCGGAAAAAATCCCCCTAGCACAAAAAAAAAATGTGAAGAAATCTTTTGGTGGTTTTTTTTTGTCTCTTTCCATCAGGGTTCAGATAGATGAGCTTTCAGTGGAAATCTTATTAAAATGTGATGCAGGTTTTTTCGTCATTCGTCTTTAATCAATGACACCGTGCCTGAATTACCATTGGTATCGTCAATAAAGATGGAAAAGTATAGTATAGTGGATTTTTTAGTCATATTCTTAAGACAAATTGCCTAATAATATGATATCATATATAGGCCTCAAACAAGAAAAAATTCGTAAATTTCCGTGTTTTTTATTAAATTTTGTCTTCATTTTAACGGGGGGGAAAGCACCAAAACTACATAATAACACTGAAAAACTTGCAAATTTACCAACTTTTTTCTTTTTTGAGGCCTGAAAAAGGGCTATTTTCACTTGCTAATATCTCCTGGAACATTTAAAATATTTTCATAATACCTTTTCTGGGCGTTTCTCATCATATGCAAACAATTTCCATACAGAAGTATTCGTTCTGTCTCCTTCATCTAGGGGTTCGAGGGGCCGCTAGGGGCGCTGTAAGCCATCTGAATGGATTTAGCATACCTGGGGGTACATCTTACATGACCATAAGATATGTTGGTTCCAAATACATGCCGTGAAACGGACTTTTGAAACAACCTGTACCTATAATTTTGATTCATGATACATGTTGGAAATATTTTCTATGAAATACCAACTTAGATAAAGAATTGAAGGATACCATTTCTTACCCACAAAGATTCTGAGATGTCTCTAAAAAGAATAGACGTCTTTACCCTATAGACGTCTGTAACACCCTATATTTATAGTGCCTTTACTTACTCCCGTATTTAAAATGTTTTCGCTTAAGTTTCCTTCACTTTAACAAATTTCAAGATTATCCCCTCTTTCTACATAACAAATAAACTTTAACTCAATACACAAATAAACACTGCTTAAGCATCAATAGACTCCACACCAACAAATTCAAAACTTCGTTACTTAAACACATTTCGAAATTCTATAACCCACTTTCAATAAACATCACCTAAACGTTAAAGTCGTCAACACATCCAAAGCAAACGCATAAAGACGAGTCAAAAGCAACGGAATTAAACCAGCAGCATTTCGAATTGCTGCCTCCCGAAACACAACTAATATCGATCCAAGAACTTAAATGCAAAACGCTTAAATAAACGCACAAAAGCACAGGAATTTAACGCACTAAGCCCTGTTAGAATCGCCACACACACATTATTAAGCTCTCGTATTCCGAGGGAGGCAAGCCCAGAGCGGTAATAACTTCCAAAGACGAGCAAATTGGAGTAAGGCCGTGAAAACACCTTTAAGGTTTATTCGTCTACCAGGTGCTGATGAAGCGAGTGAAAGTAAAAGGGACGATGTGGGGGAAATTCGATTATTTTGGTATCGATTCTTTGTTATCGAGTATTTTGAGGTATGAAATGAAAAGCAAAAGTTTGTTTATGCTATGGTTTATGTATTTTGTACATTTATTGTATTAGATTCAAATTGCAAAGATTTTTAACTAGAGATAATTGATAGATTTTTTGTAATTAAATTTCTTATATATTGTGTTTCTATTTTTTATATTATTTAATTCAAATTTGCAGATTTCCAAGTAATAAAAGAATGAGTTTTCTTTTCTAAAAATTATAATTACTATTACTATTATTACTATATTATTATTATTATTATTACTATTGTACAAGTCTTTGAATGAAAGTCTTTATAAAAACATTCCTTGACGTTATTTTGATACTAAGTATTTTTTAAATCTTTAAGACAAAATATTTAATTTTATATTAATCTGATAAAATTAAGTATAATTAGTAAAATATTATGGTATAGGTAATAATAAGTTATTTAGTATAGTAAAATTAGTAAAGCAAATCATATATAGACATAAAAATTTGTACTCTGATAGGTTTACTGTTCGTGGTTATTGTTAGTCTCTACATAAGCCGTCCCCTTAAAATAGCTATAAAATACATAGTTCCAATCAATTTTTGACTCACGGAAATATGCTGTAAATGTATAAATGTTCTGAAATGAGTATTCAATACGTAGAAAAGTAAATATCGATACCTTAAAAGAATCGATTCCCCCCATACTAAATAAAACCCTTAAAAACCCACCACAAACTACAATTTCCCCACTAATCGATTTCAAAGTCGAAAATAAGGAAATAGCATCGGAATTGGAGAAAAAAAGAAAAGAAAGCAAAAAAAAAAGAGAGAGAGAAAAAATCGTTCAAGTCGCATTTCACGCTACGAGCAGCTCTCCTTTCTTTTCTTCCGTACCTTTGTTTCATTTCCCACCTTTTTTTCTTCCCTCCCTGCTTTTTCATCCCTTAATGTTATTTCCGCAGATAATAAGCAAGCGAGGTAAAGCGTTTTTGTGCGAGCGCCAATACCGTCATACCTGGAGAATTTTCGATTGGCAAGAGGGGTTCCGAGACCTGAATATCAAAAACTGAGGCCGGACTTAAAAGGGTTTTTTTTTTGTTGTTATTATTTTGGAGGAGAAAGGAATGGAAGGCCTTTACATTCTTTCTGGTGATCAATACATGTGTGTGAGGGAATTCCTAGTCGATAACATTGTTGTTGTGTTAGATTTATTTTCGTTCTTTTACTTACGTCTATAGCGAAATGATATTGCTGTTAGGAGTATCGCTGTTTAATCGATTGGTTAAAAACAGTTTTTATTGAAACTTAGGTTTTTTAACGCATAGAAATTTGGTTCGTGATTGTGGAGAATTTGAAGATTTCGCTCCTGTTTTAATTAAGTTTTACTTCTTAAATTTGAAGATTTGAATGATTTGAACTTTTTTGTGGTCCCTTTAGTTTTGAATTCCAAGTTGCAATGTATATTTTTTTTTTATTTCCATGTGATGATAATATCTCTTGATATTTCGACTGTATTGGTATTCAGTTTAAGCCTTCAGTCGTAGTAGATGACAACATTGTAAATACGTGAAACATACACGTACACCACTCCAAGTAAACACAATGAACAATTCTTTCAATTATATTGCAATTGTGTTATGCGAAAAAAAAGATATTGTTGTAAAAATGTTGCTAAAAGTAACAGAGACCGAAAATGTGTTCTTATAGTAATTCAATCCAAATTTAAGAACACTTTCAGATTCTAAACATATTTTACAACACTAATTTTACAACATTACATATTTTACAACATTTAGAACACACTTCTGGATAGAGCACATTTCTAACACTTTTCCAACATATCCAGAACACTATGACATCAACACAATGAGGTGTTAAAGTGTTCTACCTGACAACACAACAAAAGTGTTGTTGATTTGAAGACAAAAAGTATTCTTCAATGTGTTTATTTTTGCGCATAGCGTTTGCAATAAATCAGCCGTTTGGTTAGAATAAAAAAAAAAACATTTAAAAGAATAAAAACACAACTAGACACAAGCACAACTAATACTCCCCCTAGCACGCTGTAACCACAGTACCTTTCTTTTTTTAAATAACCTATTACTGTTAAATAGATTTCATAAGCAAGAGTTTAAGTGAAAAGTTATGGGTATGAGAATACGTAAGGAAAATAAGTCTGCTGGAAGATTCAAATTTTAGGCCTTTATCTCGAATGGAGATTGAAACCTACCTATATATACCAAAGTTATCTCTATGCCAGATACACACATCTAAACGTATATCCAATATGTGGTGCATATCTTCTAATGAGAACTGCAACCGGAATAGCTTGGTTAAATTGATTCAACCCTCAGTAACAATGGGCGTAGGTGGTTTTGTCCATAATCCATCTGCTAGAAAGATGATATTCACGGAATCCCAGTTAACCTACACCAAGTTGACACTATGTGGGGATCATACATTCAATCAGGTGTATTTAAGGAACACCACTGCACTGTATCCAGTTCCAACTAATACGTTATATCATTTAGCAAGTTTCATGGAAAATTTATATAGTGTTAGTAATTCTGAATCAGACAGTGAATGTAATATGATTTAATCCTTCCATTATTGGAGCTTCATTATAAATAGAGTCAATGACTGTAAATAAATATGAGTTCAACGTATAAAACCGTCGTAAAAATTGGCCGAATATGATAAAAAATAATTAAAAAAAAAGATCGTTAACTTTAATGAATGTTGAACAGAATTTTATTATTAAAATAATTAAATCGGTTGATAAAAGATAAAGTTGCTGATTAATTAACCTAATGAATAGTTTTCTTCAGTAGTTAATTGGATTATTTTGTCGATTTAATATCGTCACAATGTCAGACAATATTGTTTAATATCGTGTGCTTCTAAGCAATTCAGCAGCTTTAATCCTTATGACATTCAATCTACGTATATCGGGGAAGACCATGGCCACCTAGACTCATAGAACTCTCCATAGACTCTAGGATTTAATATGTAGTGTGCTTTTTTACTTTTTTCATTTTATTGTAATCTTTTTGCTGCAATGTTTTGTCTGTACTCTTTTCTTGTGTCCCTGCCATGTAATTGGAAATTTTCTGTTTGGCAGAGGAAATAAATAAATAAAAGTAAAATAAATAAGACCAGAGAAGTTCAAAATTGTGACGTGTGATAACAGTCTTGACGTAACTTTTGATCTCTCTTTGACAACAACTCAACTTCATTCAGAATTAAATTTAATTTTGTAACCCAGAGCCGAAAGATCCTATCGTTTAGTTATAGTTTCTCCAGGAAAGAAAAAAAACTAATATTTTAGATTTTAATTCGAAGTTTTGAAGCAATAAAATTTCAAATTGCTTCAATTAAATTATTTTAATAAAATTTGATTAAATAATTTTCTTAAAATTCGAATTAAAACCTAAAATATTAGTTATTCTTCTCTCCTGGAGAAACTAAGCGATAGGAACTTTCGGCTATCTAAGTTAAAACTTTCGAGGCATTTCAAATAATATTTATTAGCAAGCTGTTTTTTTTAATATAGGAAAAACATTTAAATTGTTGTTACTTTGATTGCGATTGGCAACTTGACAACAATTTTCTTAAAAATTACCCTGCCAAATATTATTCAAAATCCCCCGAAAAATTCCTTCGAACGAATTTTAATAATAAACGATTTGATACTATGGAATGTTTCAAACAGTGTAACGAGTGTTTGCATTAAAATAGCAACTAATATACAGTCCTAATTGAAATATTTAAAACGATTACCTAGTATGTATTTTGCAACTTTCACATTCTTAAAGAAAATTATGAGAGTGGAACATGTAACAATAATAAACTAATGACTCATTTTGTATGATTATGTATCAAAATTGGCCTTCAAACGGGGAAAAATGAGTTTTTAAGGGAATTTCACCAGATTTTGATAACATTAAGCGATATATTGATCACATAAAACGATACATTTTGCGTTACGCTAAATAGGAGTGATCACATTAACCTTCATGACATTAAGTGGAGTCGACTGCAATTTAATTTAATTCGGATTGAAGTGAAGTTGTAGCCAAAGAGCAATGAAAATCTACGTCAGGACTACTATCACACGTCTCAGGCCTTATGAGTCTAGGTGGGCCATGCATAGAATAAACCTGCAAAAGATAAACGACTCCATCCCCACACTTCACCTGGTACACCATCCATCCAACTCCCCGTCCATTTGTCATACACATACATAGCATCCCTAAGCAAAAGTGACAACGTCCTTTTTTTCCAGGGTCAGCTGCACCCAGGGATATTTCGTGAGCGAGCTGTCGTGGTGTCCCGAGGAGGACCTGGAGGGTGGTCGCGACATCTTGCTGCAGGTGTGCACCTTGGGAGCGCCCCCTGTTGTCGACGACAAGGAGGATGATGCTGCAGGTAATAATAAGGTCTTTTGGTGTCGTGTCTGTGTTGTATAATGTGTGTTGTGGACAAGATTATCTCTGTGGTTGAATTGTGAAAGAAGGTCTTTTGAGCTGTTGTGAGTGATTAGGTATTGTAGGTCTTTTCTGGTTGAAGTGGCGGTGGTAAACCCTACTAGTAGGGTATGTGACACCTAATGAAATTGGTCCCGGGGTTAGTTGGCACCAGGGAGGCCCTCTGGACAGTCCCCCCCCCATTGGACTCAAAATGAGTTATAACCCTATACTTTTACTGGTCAAATTTCAAAATTTTTTCTGGGGGAGGACCCCCATATCCTCCAGCGGTACAACAAAGGGTGATGATAGGAGTCATACTTTTTAGAAAATCCCCAACATTATGACATTTTGTCTCAAAAGGTAAAGGTGATGGTCAGAAAAAGTGCCCCCCCCTGTAAAGCTGTGCTGGATCCGCGCATGGGGGGCTAGTTGACATTTTGCCTTTATTTTTTGCTCTAAGGGAGCTAGAGCTCTGGAATTTCGGTGTTGAGTAGAGTACACACACAAAGGTACACTTTCCACCAAAACTTCAGTCTGTTTCAAAGCGCTTTCCAAAGGAGATACCCTTGTTTAATTGTTTTTCTCACTGATCAATTAATTTTTTTGTCTTTAGTGTTTTTGATCTCGTGACCTCGTAAGTTGAAATAAAGTATAACTGATGACAGTTTTCGAAAGAGCGGTTTACTGCGGCTCCATGCATGTATCATAACCTTTTCATGAAATCTGTATTAATCTAGGCTACGTATGTTACGTATGTATATAAAATGTTTCGTAGTTTGGGAACCCCTTTGTAAATTATCCTATCATAAGAAAATTAAAAGACTCATTATACACTTGGCGTAGATAAAGTTACATCACCTTCTTGTCCTACTATAAAAAGTGTAGTCTTCTCACATGATTATGCAACATAAAATTCAGTACAACTGTGTAACAAATTAAGACTGCAAATGTGCAAAACTGCCTTCTATGAGTTAGCCATCCCTGAAAGTACTACCATCCTGTGCAATGACACCCCTAGTAGCACAGCTCATACCAAATATGACAAGCTTACGTAACTGCAACTGTAAGTAAACGAAATTTGTCCATACATGACTAAAATTGAACGATCTTGCTGCTTGGGACATGTCTAAATACGGTCCTGTAGTAACCATAAAAGCATTGATTCACGTCAAAACCCCAAAGATTAAGATTTTTTTTTTTCGTTATCAGTGTCAAACTCGCTGAAGGCAATCTTCGACTATTTCTTGGACGTGTCAAGAGCTTAATACCTCACTACCCATTCTCGACGTTTTGATTTTGATCGAGTTGCCATTTCCAATGTCAAAGCGAAAAAGGATTGTCGAAATCAGATGGACTTTTCGCTCCAGACTTTTGACAACCAGTTGATGTCGTTTTCTTCTGAGTTATGCAATTGGTAATGGCACTTTCCAAAAGTAAATGTGCTTAATCAAACTGTCAAAAGCAGTCATCTAGAGGTAAAAGGGATAATGTGGTGGCCAAGGTCAAAATCTTAAAGGTCATGCCTATGACAAATTTGAGTCTTCCTCAAAGTCTTGTGGGCTTTTTGGCATTACCTTGGTTAGTGTTGTTGCACGCCAGACATGATTTACATTCAAATACTAGTGAAACACTGAAACTAGTAGACCGACCTAGTGTTTAAGATTAACTTTAATTAATTATTAACTTTTACTTTTTATATTTTGGCATTGTTGTAAATATCTTTGGAATTTGTTGTAAATATCTCTGGAATTAAAATTATTATGGCGTTTTTCTAAAATAGACGAGTTGTTATCTCTTAGCTACTTTTACGCAATTCAACATCTGGTGCCGAAATACTCTTACGAATCAAGGAACCTTTCACTACTTGATCTCCTTTACTACTGAATATCCTTACTTTACTTTGACCTCTTTTACTTGAAGGAAGGATGACAACGAAAGAAGAACAAGTGTCACAATTGAAACGGAAACGGAAAACTATACGATGTAGCTTAACTCGTTTCGCTAATGAGATTAACAACATGAAAGAAGATACTTTGAATGAAGACCTGAAATATGCGGTAAGTCGCTTAACACAAACCTTGGATGAAATGAAAACGGTTGATAATGAAATACATGTTCTTTTTACGGATGATGAATACGAGGATGACGTAACCGAATGTGAAACTTATAGGGAAACCGCTGAGCGCGCGATTTTTAAAGCCCGAGAAAGCATCCAAAATAAATTATCGCCAACTATTAATGCCAGACGCATCCAAAATAAATTATTGCCAACTATTAATGCAAGCTATAACCTTAATTTGGGTACTGATAATTCCAATGTGGGTATTGATAACGCCATTGCTGCTACTGATGCCAACTTGAACACTGAGAATACCAATTCGATGTCTAATCCGGTTGCTTATTCACTACCTGCTAGCCAGACAACACCTGTTACCTCAACTTACACAGTGAAACTACCAACGATTAAGTTAGAACCATTTGGAGGGGAAATTGAAAATTGGCAAAGTTTTTGGGAACAGTTCCAGTCCTCTATAGATTCCAATCCAAACCTTTCAACTATTGACAAACATGTGTTTTTAAGAGGTTACTTGCAAAACGAACCAAGAAGATTGGTTGATGGGATTAGTATTATTGCCGCTACATATGAAACCACGAAAAAGCTACTTATGGATAGATATGGGGACAAAAACAGAATCATTCAAACACATTTGGACTTTTTAGAAAATTTAACTCCAGTTCGAAATTCATCATCAGCAATAACCTTAAACGAAACTTACATTGAATGTAATAGGAGATTACAGGCCTTACGCGCACTTGGTGAGGACATTGATAGTTACGGTCGTGTCTTAGCTCCAAAAATACTACGAGCGTTTCCAGATGACACTTGTAAACAGTGGATCATTCATGCCCAAAGAGAGAAATTGGCTGAAGGAAACATTACTAAGATGATGGAGTTCATATCTCAAGAAGTACAAGGAGCTTTAACTACGTCAAAACTAAAAGGGGATGTCATTGCACCGTTTGCTCCCACTACTGCCTTTAATGTGAGAACTAAAACCACTTCTGTGCCCAAGAAAAAGAGTTATACCACCCCTTTTTGTGTCTTCTGTGAATCTTCTGGACACTGGGCTCAGACATGCGAAGTCATAACGGACTATGCCACTCGCATACAGAAATTAAAAAGCTCCAACCGATGTTTTTTGTGCATAAATAGAGGACACAGATCGTCAAATTGCCCTCGTAAAGACACTGTTCACTGCGCAAAATGCAAAAAGAAACACCACGTATCCATTTGTTCTGCTCTAAACACTACGATCCAAAATAGTGAGGTTCATCACATAAACATACCTAAAACTAGCTTTACTCATTTACAAACTGCACGTGTGTATATTGTTGGCCCCACAGGTCTAACGAAGTTGACCCGATGCATTTTGGATGGAGGTAGCCAAACAAGCTTTGTCGATGCAAACCTCATTAACAAACTGAAACTCCCAGTTGTAAGCTCTGAGCAATTAAACGTACATGCATTTGAATCTTCCAATACTTCACGAGACATGCGACGATGTGTGCAACTCTCACTTGCAAGTTTGTGGAACAAAAACTCTGTTTCTATAACAGCTTTCGAAAGTTCCAACAGATATACCCCACATCCCGCTGCCCCTGCAGACGTTGTTCGATTTGCTCAAAGCCAAAGACTAACACTTGCTGACCCTCCAGGAGACGACAACTTACCTATTGAATTGCTCATTGGTGGTGACTTTTATTGGCATGTGGTCACTACGGAACCCCCGATTAAAGTTACAGAATCTCTTGCCATAGTACCCTCTATTTTTGGATGGGTCCTTAATGGGTCAAGAACACACACCATCATCAAACATGATTCATCAGTTCACAATGTTTCTGTACAAATTTCGGATAATTGTTTGGACGACCAAGTACGTTGCTTGTGGGAATTGGATTCGATTGGAATCACAGACACTCAAATTAAGAACAAGACTGTTCGAGAGAATGAGATTACGAGAGAATTTCACGAAACCTACCAAACTGAAGGAAATCGTAGAGTTGTATCTCTACCTAGGAAGCCTACAACATCAATTTTATCTACAAACATAGCTACTGCCAAAAAACGTTTGGAGTCTCTTCAGAAGCGACTTGCATCTAATGGTGCTATGAAGAGAGAATACGATAAGTGTATGCTCAACTACATTGTACAAGGACACGTTGAGGTTTGCGAGCCAGAACCTTCGAATTTAAACACTGTTTTTTATCTGCCCCATCATGCTGTCAAAAAAGTGACGCTTAACGAGACCAAATGGAGGATTGTGTTCGATGCCTCAGCACATGATCCAGGAATGCCTTCACTGAATGACACCTTAGAAATAGGCCCAAATCTTTTACCTGAAACGGTTGGTTGTCTGCTCAGACTGCGAATGCACAAATTTGCAGTCACAGGTGACGGAAAACAGGCCTTTTTACAACTAAGCCTACACGAAAGAGATAGAGATTCCACAAGATTTTTCTGGTACAGACTATCGCAGGACAAGACTAACACAACTTTCACGGACGAAATAATTACTTACAGATTTACTCGCCTACCTTTCGGACTAGCATGCAGCCCCTTCTTGTTATGTGCGGCAGCACGCGAAGTGGCTTCAAAGCACATACATGAATTCCAGATTGCTGCTCCCATGATCGATAAACATCTTTACATGGACGATTTTGTTGCTAGTGTAGAAACAGAATCTGAAATCACCACACTGCATAGAGAAGTCAAAGAATTGATGCAATTGATTGAAATTCCAATGGGAAAATGGGCTACTAACTCAACAATTCTTCAGAACCAATTGCGAGATCAAGAGGAAGGATTGAAAACAACTGTGAAAGTTTTAGGCATAAAGTGGAACACAGAAACTGACACCCTAGGAAATACTTTCAAAACCTCTCTCTGCGCCGTTCAAGACAAACCACTTACAAAGAGATGGCTGCTCCACTGTATTGCTAGCTTCTACGACCCTTTAGGACTGTTTGCTCCATTTGTAATCTTTGGAAAAATTATGTTTCAAGATACATGGATCCTAGGTATCAAATGGGATGAAATACTTCCCCCAAACTTGGCAACTTCATGGCATGCTGCTATTGGAGAACTGGAGGACGTTTGCTCTATTCAAATTCCTCGATTTATAGGCGTTTCACTACACGTCCCTTTTAGAATTCATGTGTTTTGTGACGCATCAGAACGAGCCTATGGAGCAGTTCTATACATAGCTAGCTCTCAAGGTGATCAATCAAACGTGCATTTAGTGTGCAGTCGCAACAGACTTGCACCTATCAAGAAGGTCACCTTGCCCCGTTTGGAACTCCTAGCTGCTCTGATGGGAGCTCGATTGTTGCGATACTTCTGTACTGAGACTAATATTCCTATGTCGAATGCAACATTGTGGGGTGACTCCCAAGTTGTTTTGGGTTGGATTCGCAGTGACCCTAATAAATGGAAGACATTTGTTTGCAATCGAGTAACAGAAATTGTTTCTCATACTAATCCTTCCCAATGGAGACATTGTCCTGGCAAGGACAATCCTGCTGATATTCTATCAAGAGGTGCTTCACCATCAACACTAAGGGATCTAGAAATATGGTGGCATGGTCCTCAGTGGTTAATCAAACGTGAAGAAAACTGGCCTGACTCTAATAACACTTATGAAGATTACACTCACAATTTAGAATCAAAGAAGAAGGAAGTTCAGATTCTTCACATTGCTTCTACTCAGCCAATTATCAATGCTGGAAGCTACAGTTATTACTTTAAATTGTTACGAGTGACATCTTGGGTTTTTCGCTTTATTCACAACTGCAAAACACAAGACAAGATGGTTGGTGAATTGAACGCCACGGAAGTGAATCAAGCTCGCAACTATTGGATACAAATCGTTCAGAAAGAATCATTTCCTTTAGAATATGAAGCCTTGTCAAAATCAAAGTCACTTCCCAAGAACTCGAAGATAGAAAAATTCAACCCACTTTTTGACAACAACTTGATACGTCTTGGAGGCCGACTGCAATTTTCTGACTTATCTGAATCTGAAAAACATCCTATACTACTAGATGGCTCTCACCCTTTTACAAACCTGTTGATACGCCACACACATATACGAATGCACCATCTAAGTGTTCGGGTAGTGCTTTCTGAACTTCGTTCTCAGTATTGGATAGTAAGGGCAAGACAAGCCATTAAAAGAGCCATACGCACGTGCCTTCCATGCAAAATACTGAAGCAAAAGCGTGGTGAACAGATAGAAGCTCCATTACCTGCTGAGAGAATTCAAAAGTCAACCCCATTTGAAACAACTGGAATTGACTTTGCCGGCCCTCTTTATGTTAAAGACGACAAATTGGTTACAAAGGCCTACATAGTCATATTTACGTGTGCTGTAACTCGAGCCATCCACTTGGAAGTCGTGTCTAATTTAAGCACTGATATATTCTTACTAGCACTACAACGGTTCGTATCTCGACGTTCCCTTCCTCATACTGTGTACACAGATAACGCAAGAACATTCTGCGCTGCAGACAAGGAGTTGAGGTCCTTGTGGGATAGCATATCCTCTTCCAAAGTACACCAATTTTATGCTCATCACAACATGCAATGGAAATTCATCGCCCCACGAGCGGCTTGGTGGGGAGGGTGGTGGGAGAGAATGATTGGTACGGTAAAACAGTGTCTACGGAAGACCCTTGGGAAAGCTTGCTTAGACACCACCGGTCTGATCACAGTTCTGTGCGATATCGAAGCCGCCCTAAACAGCCGACCCATCGTTCACGAATATGGGGTAGCAGACGATCCGGAGGAAGCACTAACACCCTCACACTTTTTAATTGGAAAACGACTTACAACTATTTCTTCTGGCCCATCAAGTTCAGACTCCGACTTAGCCCGTATATGGAGAAGCCGTCGATGTTTGATGGACTCCTTTTGGAGAAGATGGCAGAAGGAGTATTTGATGGACTTGAGATCCTTCCACCATGTGAGAAACCCACCAAAAGGAACCGAAATCCGAGTCGGTGATGTAGTCTTGCTGCAGGACGACGTCCGGCCTCGCCACACATGGAAAAAAGCACTCGTCGAGGCAGTGATCTTAGGCCGTGACAACAAGGTCCGCACATGCACACTACGAGTAAATGGATTGACGATCTCCCGGCCCGTGCAGCTGGTCATCCCCCTGGAGGTCGACCAGGGTGGGGAGGATGTTGCACGCCAGACATGATTTACATTCAAATACTAGTGAAACACTGAAACTAGTAGACCGACCTAGTGTTTAAGATTAACTTTAATTAATTATTAACTTTTACTTTTTATATTTTGGCATTGTTGTAAATATCTTTGGAATTTGTTGTAAATATCTCTGGAATTAAAATTATTATGGCGTTTTTCTAAAATAGACGAGTTGTTATCTCTTAGCTACTTTTACGCAATTCAACAAGTGTTAATCTCATCCTTTTCTTCTCGATTATAGGTGATTTTGGAAAGTGTAAGTGTTTTTTTTAGTGCAAAATCCATTGTAAGTTTTTACATTCTGAGTTTCAACGTGATCGTTACTTTAACCCGCGAGGACGCGCGCGGGGTCTGGGAGACCCCGACGCTTAAATAAACCTTCATAAAAACTCTAATTTTCAATGAAAATATATGAAACTCCGTGTAGCTGCCTAAAAGGTTTCAACCTATCACCTCATGAAGTTTAAATAAAGTAGGTATGTTATTTTCCGAGTTAGGTTGTTGTTTTTATTGAAATGCTTCCAAAACTGTGAGGATTTTAGCGCGAGTTATAACCAAAGAGATGTCCAAAAGTACCTAGTATCTATATTTTTTTCTTGCTCTAAAAGGGAAATTTAAGGTAAACACCACTAAATTAAATTGTTACACAATTTTTCACATTTCTTATGAAAAATATGTAATATCATAGGGATTCGGTATGAAATGTGAAATAGTCTAATATTATATCTCAATAAAAATCAGTCAACTTAAAAATGAGTTATTACTTATTATGCACTTTGAATGATTAAATTACTTGTTTAAACTTTCCGTGATAAAATTTTTGCATAAACTGAACGTTTAGAACGGAAAACGGTTTGCGGGGTCTGAGAGACCCCGCTCGCGTTCCCGTGTAACAGAAAGTAGCGCGCGTCCTCCCGGGTTAAAAAATGGGACGGTTTTTCCACACTTCCACACCACTAAAGATCGTTTTGAGCTGATCAGGTCTGGATAGGTTAAAAGTACCGTGATCTAGTAATTAGTGAATTTGATTAGTGATTCATGGTGAATTCAATGAGTTAATCATAGTGATTAGTGAATTTGATTCATGATTCTTGAATTCGATTAGTGATTGATAGTAGTTAGGGTTAATCAAAGTAGTGTCCCCTGAAATAGATAGTTTTTCAAAACACCCTTTTGAATCGCTCCAATCGCTAGCTTTTTTTAGAAGTCGGGGAGATGAGTTGTTTTAGGGAGCACCTAAAGGGACGACATATTTCTTGTAAGTGGGAATAAAATCATTTAGTTTTGAAGCATATAATATGTATGCCTAACTTTAAAACTTTTTAGTCCTGGCCGCCCTAACTTTCTAATAGGATTAATATAAAATCTCTAGTGATTGTCAGTTTTCTAACTTCACAAAAATGGGCCTCGTGTGCTTTTTCGTGATTATGCTTATTAGTGAAAATAGCCATTTTGTTCCTTAGAATCTGTAATTTACGAATGAATCGCGATGGTGGACACTTCAGGTCTGCGACAGGGGATGGTGAGAGGCGCAGAAGAGAGAAAATTGACCAGTTTCGATTTTGGGTTATTTGTAGTCAAAATGGTTCCTTTTATTTTTTTAATTCGGTTAAACGTCCCATAACACAAGAGAGGTGAAGGAGGAGTATCGGATCCTAGAGTTTGGAAAGAATCCATTCATTCCGGCCGGGAGGGTAGAACGATAAAGTCGAATGTAATAATTATTTTGTTACCTATTTTCTCTGAGGTTCGTGTTAATAGTCACAAATAAACGTAATGAAAGGTGTCATTCTTTTCCTTACCTTCGGGCTAGAAAGAATTGCGACATTGTAGAAATCTGGCAACGCTCATTAATAATAGATTAATTTCATCTAAGGATTGAAATGGTTAAATAACAGTCACTGTGGTTTCGTTGTAGGATCTGCAGGCAGTTCTTCAGGAGCTAAGCCTGTCGTGTTGTGTGATGAGGTCAAAGAGAAGGTTGACCAAACGCCATACGTTCTGGACATCGATCTGGATTTCTTCTCTACCAGAAATCCCTTTTATTCGCTGTTCACAACGGAGCAGTTTGATCTGTTGAGGAAGTTGTACCACTACGAGCATCCCAAGGAACTCACCGTGGAGGTAAGAACCAATTGATATTTTAAGCTATTATAGTTTTAATAACATAAGGACTAATTTACACGATGCTACTCGGGGTGTTAGTAGAGCTCTTCAGTCTCACTTCATGCTAGTTACTAACACCTTGTAAACAGGAACTGGACTGGAATAGGCCAATTTATACGATGTCAGTCGGCGGGCAAGTAAAGGTATACTAGGTAATCAGCACCATGTAAATAGGAACTGGGCTGAGAATTGTCCAGCTACTGGACAGTTCAGCAAATATGAGTACTATTTCTATTGTATTTACTGGCGCAATTGTCTTTCTGGAAATGCAAAAATTATTGCTTACACTCAAAGAGAGTTATTCGATTTAGTATTTATATGGGACTTTTCCCCTTTTGTTTCTGTTAATTTTAAGGAACTTGAAAAGGCTAAAAGAAAGGCTAAAGAAAATTTATAGAATTTAAGGCTAAAAGAGAATTTATAGAATGAACTTTTTGACAGATGGATCTCAACAAAAGTTTGAGAAATTCTCTTTTCTATATGCTAATGAAATGTCCCCCTCCTAGCAATTACTTCAAATTTCTACACTAGTTGGCGAAATTCCCTGTAAAAGCTTCCACTGTACTCATAAGTTTTTCCTCTATGAATATTTTATAAGTTAAAATTGAACTTAACGCTCTACAACGATCACTTTGAGCACCTCCGTATTATTTAATCCCTTCATTACCATCTAATTCCAAACTAGATTCAAAATTCACACACACAAAAAAAAATATCATTTACACGACTTTATACTCCACACGATTCTAGTGTTTATGATCCCTGTAAACCCAAAGGGTACTCATTATAAAAGTATACTTTAGGGGAGTGGACTTCAATAAACAACATGATGTGGAGTAACCCGTTTATGCCTCCGCCATAAAAGTGTATAATCCGTTCTTTTTCATTAGCCCGAGTGTGATTAGGCCATAAAAGAATGGCTTGAAACGGCGAAATTTTAATGTTTATCCCTTCTTTTCCCTTGGGCTGGGATATTGGATCTTGGTTTTATAACAGTTTTGTTTGAAATGTCGCTTTATGATTCAATGTAATTAGAATGTTTGATGATGGTAACAAATAAATTGGATAAAAGGGTTTGGAAAGGGACTGAGTACATTTTTCTGCCATCCATCTGATTGTAAAAGGCATCATCCATTCTTCAGTTTAGAAGAATTTAATGTTATTAAAATTATCTTTCGCGAAATAGTTGGATTGAAATATTATGCTCTACTTCTATTGGGGCTGCGTATTGGGTCAGTAAAACATGCATTAGAAATTATAAAGTTCATCTTTCCACTCAAAAATCCATTGTGGCTCCAAAAGTCGTGAACGAATGCAATATTACATGTTTTGTTTCTTTTCTTGTATTAAATCCTCTCATTTCGATTCAGTAATCCTTATTATGTAGGGTCACCAACCTTACTAGGTACTTAGAGAAAATAATTTATAACAAACCTTGGAGAAAACATTTTTATGCAGCTCTTATTGATCGTTTGACTTAAGAGACTACCACACTACATTGTAAAGGATCTTAAAAGGAATCCAAATCAAGGGCTTTTATCAAATTCTACTTATACGACTTTAATCTTGAGCATCTCAATTAATACGTAAGTTGCATGCACTTAATCCTTTATAAACTTTAAGAACCAAAATATTAAAATGCTACATGACATTGTGCAAATTTGAAAATCAAATAGCACTTATTTTTATTCTTATTTATCACAAATTTATTATTATATAACCGTGAAGTTCAAGTAAGCATATGGTCTTTTAATGCCCATTTATACCATGCGAGTGCATCTTAATGTGCATTGAAACCATAGTACAAATTTTGTATTGATTGTATACGCAATAGGATCACTGAACGTATAAACATACCCCTAGTTTAATTAGAAACGCTTTTATATACAGGAACAGCATACAAATTCTCCGTAAACTGCTACAGGGTCAATTCCCCATTACAGGATTCTCACTTTTCAAACCAACAACCCAAAACCCAATCTATTCCAAACGACACTCCACTCTACCCAAACACATTGAACTAACTGAAATACGAATTCTCTCCACCCCCCCTACTGCACACAACACTACAGCAAACGAGTAATTAGAGCTACACATCTGGCAACAGCCCTGACAGTCCTTTTGACGGATTAGAAGACGATCCTGCGTTTAATTAGCATTTAACAATTACCCCTCAGAATAATACCCCCTCGAAACGAGATTTCGAACGTTTTTCCTTCCCCCCTCCTCTCCCAAGATCGAAGTTTTCGAAATTTATCCCAGGGGGTGTCGTTTTCCTGAAGATTTTATCGTCTGCTTAATTAAGTGCCGATCGGCGTTTTGAAGTAGTAGTAGCCACTGTTGTTAACAGCTTGCTTGAAATGAATTGCCGCTTTCACGTGTATAATGCCGGCCTTTATTATTGTGCAGGGATTGCATTTATTTTCGTCGGCCCCGACGACAAAGATGGGATTGTTTGTTGTTGGGGGTATGGATGGATGGAATGGATATCGTAGATTCGGTGCTCTGATTGAGAGAGTTGGTTTAGGGTTTTTAATTCTGGATGTGTTAGTTAGAATCTGGATTTGTTTGGGTGTGAGTTACTAGTGTGGGAGTGTTGAAGTAGTTTGGTTGGGTACTAAAGAACCTCGAAAATAGTAAATTCTTTTTTTAAAAGTTGTGAAATAATTCTGTATGAATTATTTCACCATCTTGGAGCATGTAACCTTAACTATATTGTCAAATTAATTAAACGAAAAACTCGTAAAATATTTATTTATCAGAATCATTTGACTCTGGGCTGAGTCGCTGGGAGTTTTCTTCCCCACATCACGTCTTCGGACTGGGCATACGAGAGCACTTAAATTTATTGATGGGGAAAAGGTATTCTGCCATCTGCAATGTAGTAAGGTACCATCTGCAATGTAGTACATACATCAAGCTTCTCTTGAGCATCTTCTTACATGCATGGGTGTTTCAACAAAAGAACTTTTATCTGTTAACCTTTTGCAAATTCTGGACTTCATTAATGTTTTTGACTTGTTTTGCATTGTTTAATTGTTGTAATTCTTCATTTTGTGTCCATGGATTTGGTTATATGCAATAGGGATAGTAAAAAAAAATATTGGAGCTATTTAGTTTAAGTAAGATAATTAACATGATATATAAATTTTAGAAATTCTAGAATTCGTCTTTATTTAGCATTGCACCCTAATTACGAAGCCCCTTGAAATACATAACTGGCTACGGATAACCTTACCGTCATAAATGTGACGCTCAACGTATCTGACCACAACGGTCCATCCTTTCTTTTCCTGAAAAAAAGTGATATTCCATCCTATCAAAAACTTAACTCTTAGATTTCTTTGATTCTTCAACCCTAAAAACCAACCCTTATAGTCTAATAAAACATTCCACCACAACAACATTAATTTTGTCTCACCTTAAAATTTCACCCCTTCCTTCTCTAGTATCACACTCAAAAGATCAAACCACCTCGACCCTCAAAGAGAAAAGCTCAATTTCATCCACCATCGAACGAAAAACCCCTCAAAACAACCTCCTCACAGAAAAACAATTTCCTCGATATATCGACACCGCAGCATCAATCCTCTGGAGATATAACTCTCCGATATAATTAAATTACCCGGCGCTCCGCCCATATATCACTTTCTCCTCAAGAAATTCTTTCGAGGGAGAAGATTTTCCAATTTGAATTCCTCCAGAAATCAATTTATTTTAATTATCCCCGCATCTCCATGTCGGCCGCGATTTTTAATTATACTTTAAAATAAATGGAGAGGGATTCCTTATTTATATTCCTCTAATGAAGTCACTTGTGGTCAGGATGGCTCTGCTATGTCAATGGATGGATGGGCAAGATGTCTGTTGGTGGGTTCTATATTGCTGGATCTGAAGGGTTTTGTGTTTGTAGTTTAGAGGGGGAAGGAATGGTGTTTCTCTCTCGCTACTCTCTTTTATTCTCTTTATAAAATTCTCCAACGTAATTTCGTATAAATCCTTTCTCATTCTCAACCTCATCACCTTTTACTCAAATTTTTCTTTAATTCTCTTCCTCTATTTACCTCTCAACATTCTCTTCCTCTATTAGACAAACGGAATGCTTTTTAACAAAAATGCTCATTTAATATAAGTAATAATAATAATAAGTTTATTGGCAAAAAAGGCCAGCTGGCCCATACACCAAAATACAAAAATATCAGAGCATACAAATAAATGCAAGACAAAAACAAAGCATATAAATAGAATAAATAGAACCAAAATACAATTACCAAAAAAAGAGAAAAAAAAACCTCAGGAGTCTAAAGAACAGTTTGCCAACAGGAACTGGTTCAACTTTTGAGCTGATTTAATAAAATTTACTATTGCAAAAAAAAAAAAAAATTCTTATGATTGTAAGTGAGGAAACCATTAAAGTTATTTTGATACCCAATAAAAGGGGAAAGATACTTTAATCTGTAAAAACAATACATAGGACAATATAAAAATATGTGTTCCCATGATTCTGGTTCATCCATACTACAATATTTGCATTTGTCTTTGGGGTTTATTTTAAAGAGTTTTCCCTCGAAAAAAATGGTCTCCTGATTTAATCTCAGTTGGAAAAGAATTCTCTTCATTGAAACATCAATTCTTGAGGTAATATAGTCTTCTATGAAAGGGGTTAGTTTTATAAATTTATAGTGAGGGTAATGTTGACTTTTTTCCATACTTATCATATCTAACTGTTTGTATTGATCAATGTAGCTTAATCAGTAGTTTGTATTGATCAATGTAGCTTAAAAATGCTCATTTCTAGCTGATTAAACCCAAAAATTATCCTAAAAAAAGGGTTGTTATTGTACTGTTTTAGATCCTAAACTTTGAAACCTTTATAAGTTCCATTTTTTACAAGTAGAACTTAATTTTAAACCGTACAGATCGGAAATGACATGGATTATTCCTATACCAGAAGTGAAAATCGGTTTTCTTTTTTAAAGTTATGAAAATTGTTTAATACTTGTTAATTTTTTGTTAAAATTTTGAAGAAATGAATTTTTTAATTAAACTTTCCCCCTAATACGTTAAAAAGAGGGAATTTGCATAACTTTATAAAAGAAAATCGATTTTCACTTCTGGTATAGGAATAATCGATGTCATTTCCGATCTGTACGGTTTAAAATTAAGTTCTACTTGTAAAAGATGAAACTTTTTTAAAAACTTATTTTAAAACCAATAATTCCTATTATTATTATGTGATTGATTAATTTCACAGAAATTAACAAATAAGGTCTTACTATTAACACGTAAAAGTAAAAATTACAAATCCGCTGGGGACATATTTGAAGCTCAGTTACCTGAACAAAGAACGTTTTAAACAGAGACAGAAACCATTGATTCTCAGAGTCGTGAGAATCCATTAACTAAAACCTCCACTGCGTAATTTCATTAAGTGCTAATTTAATGTAATTTAATCTAAGCGAGTTAACAGCCTTCTAATTGCTGCACTAATTAACGGCAAATTAATTGCTGCACAGGCAGACATTAAAAATAATCAAATTTATGAATTAATTGATCGCTAATTGAAATGGTAGAAGTTCTTGGAAAATATTAGTTAAAAAGCTCTTAATGTATAGGGCTTTGCTTCATTTGCTGTTAATTTGATTATCAAAAGTAATGCTTCATGATATTTTCTCTTAATTTAATTTTATTATGAAGGTTCAGTTTCATTAGAAATGTCATATTGAAAATTTAGGAGATTAATATTTCAGCATCAGTACATGGCTTTAAATCATACTGAATATAGGTATAATAGGTGTTTATTTCTGTTCTATATTTCGTGGGAATAAAGCATGTCAATTGAAATTCATTAATTATTAATTTTACATGGAAGGGTACAAACTGAATATTTTGGTATCCCGAAATTTTTATGTTCGTTTTGGGAACACATAATAATGATTTCAGTACGTCTGATTTAATTTCTTCTCTTGAGAGTCACATACTATTTTCAAATTGATTTTAGTTTTTTTCTCTTGAGAGTCACATACTATTTTCAAATTGATTTTAGTTTTTATTTGTTTACATCGAAATTAGAATATTACAATTTGATGAGGGAAACAATTATTTGGAGTCAAAGGATTCCTATTTTAATTGTATGGGAGGTATTTAAAATATTTTTGCTCTTTTTTCTAGGACTGTAACTTTCTTTTTTTTTAAATTGATAAAATCGAAATGCACCAGGGCCGTAACCAGACTTTTGTTTCGTGGGGGGGGGGTTGACCCAAATATTTCCTGAGGTACCTCCTTATGGGTACTTTTATACGTTAAGTTTTAGGTGACAACACTGGATTGAAATTTTGATGCACTAAATTTTAAAATTGTATATGCAATATGAATTCCAAGTAAAAGGGGGTCTGGGGGGCCTCCCCCAGAAAAATTTTGGAAATTTGCCCCTCAAAAGAGTGTTTTAGCTCATTTAGAGACCCTTTAGATTACACCCAAAGAGCACCACTCATTGTAAGCGGCCGAATTTTCAAGGTAAAAAGAAGGTATATTGTAATAAATGGCAAAATGTTGAGGGGGTTTTTGGGTTCTTACTCCATAAAAATTTTTGAATTTTGACCGTAAAAGGGGCATTTTAATTGATTTTGAGACACTTTAGGTTACCTCAAAGATTACCACTCTTTGTAAATCACACAAGTTTGAAGGAAAAACCTTACTTAATAGGTTTCAAAATTTCGAGGGGGTTTGGGGGGTCCTCCCCCAGAAAATGTTTGGAAATTTTACCCTTAAAAGTAGGGTTTTGACTCATTTTGAGACCCTTTGGGTTATACCCGAAGAGGATCGCTCCTTGTGAGACATAATTTTTAAGAAAAATAGCTGTATAAAAACTGATGTCAAAATTTCGGGGGGGGGGGGTTGAACCCCTAACCCCCCCCCCCTTGGATACGGCCCTGAAATGCACAACATCAATTCTAGATCATTTTAATGAAGTATTTCCATATCCACAACAAGAAATTATGTTTCAAGATAACTGGTATAATTTTAACCATCGAGCTAATTTACATTTTTTAATTTAAAAATTGTATAATATTTGATGAGAAATACTTTTAATGTATCAAATTCCCCTTCTTTTATTGGGAGTGGTGTATAGGTACCTATCCAACAACCATTTCTTATGGAACAGATAAGTAAAATATCAAGATTTTATTATAAAAAAGGGCCTTATTACTCCATTAAATATTTTCAAGAAGTGGCAACAAAAAACAGGTAATTTGAATAATCTCAAATATTAACGGTTTTAGCGTTTTTACTAATGAAGGCTATTTCGAAAATACATAAAAATCAGGTTTTTAATGAGTGCTCTGGTTAATGTAAGAGTCCCAATCTAATTAACTTTTTAGTTTTTCCAAAACCAAAAGAATATGCTTTCGCAAAGAAAGGAAAAATAACGCTGAAAAAAAAATACTCAAACAGAATCGTACTTGCGGGAGGAGATTTGGGAATTTTTGCCAATTAAATAATGTCTGCTAACTTCCCCGCCTCACAACGGCTCTTACCCGTATTGACGATTTTGTCACTACAATGGACTCCCTTTTGGTTCTTCAAGGGAACAGTTTTTTCCCCCCAGACGCCATTTTTTTTTCAGTTAAGGGATTTTTGCATTGTAGGATTTTTCTTTCAAAGTATATTTTTTGAGCCGATCTTTTGAGTTTTTTTCTTTTCGGGACGAATTTTCAACGTAAAACCGATGAAGCGAGCGCCTATTTGCATGAAAAGTATTCGTCTGAGGAACTTTTTGAGTAAGGTGACACGCGTATTTTTTGGAATCCGATACCTTCATGCTAATTAAGGTGGGGTGGGTTAAGGTATTTAGGGTTTGTCTCGTAAATTTATTTATCATTTTTTTCTTTTATTAGGTTTTAATTTCGGAATGCAACTTGTGTCTGTCAGACTGATATTCGTTGGGCACTCTAAGTCTGATGTAACGTACTTTGTCCGTTGAAAGGATATTAAATTTCCTTACATTCTTTGGGAAGCAGGAAAATTTAATGAATTATGTGTATGGGGATCGATTAGACATCCACTTATTCAAATTAATCAAATACGTATCATCCTCTTGAGCTATGCATTTGATGTCTAAGAAACGAAAAAAATGTTTGATATCATTCATTGAGTTTCTCTGATATTCAACTTAACCAATACAGACAAAGCCAAATCCTGGTCATGATGTCTTTAACTATGACCTTTTTTTGCTTACTACAAATGGCAAAGTAAACCGCCTTTAAAAATTCACGTTATTCCCAAATTATGGTCAAAGCTCTTTAATGGCATCTTTACCAAGCTGGCCCTTGTACACTTTTAATTACTTAACCAAAATTGATTATTTTTTTATTTTTGAAATACTGTGGCACATGCGTCAGTACGTCATGTGACGTTAGAACGTCTATTATACGTCCCAATTTCGAGATCTCTGGTTTTATTCGTATAGTTAACCAAGGCTTACTAGATACTATACAGGCTAGCCGAGATACGGAAATGATTAAAAATCCAGATGGCAATACTTGACAAACTGGTAAAGCAAATCCACAGAGTTGAAGGCGGGGCTTAATGTCTCAAAAATTCAACTCAGCCACTAATGCCGCCAGCAATCAGAAGTTTACGTCATGAAAACACGCCTTTATTTTTCCTTATTTGTCAGTGTGTTGTCCTATTGGTTGGGTGATACAAGTAGGACTTGTGGCGATCCAAGCGGGAAAAGTTGTCAAATGGTTTTCGTTATTTAAAACTCGGCTAGCATATATAGTATTTAGTAAGCCGTGAGTTAATAATGGCTCATCCGAAACCAATAATGATTTAAACCTCAAGTATACTTTTGAATACTTTAGCCATCCCGATATCGTTTGCTGCCCTTAAGGAAAACCTTTCGGAAAGTCTCCACCCAACTACACCTCACGCGTAACACGGTGTTCACTTCACTTGGCCCCCATCTGGTCCCATATTTCACCTCACCTCGACAACCACAACTATCCCACCACTGTCATGTCCTCAAACGCACCGAGGAGCCTACCGTTGTTAATTCGCCTCCTTTTGCAAAAAAGCCGACCTCTGTAGTAGTAGGAAGACGACATAGAAGTTTATTGCCGCGTGTATTTATGGGGTCGGAGCTCCTGTGATGGTTGCTAAATATATACGACGCACAGAGGGAGGGCGTGCGGTTGTTGTAATATACCTTCCGCTTGGGGCTTTTGTTTTCCTTGTGAGAGTGAAGGATGGTGTAAGTGAGATGTTTAGTGTTAAAATGGCTTTAGTCCACCGAACTTGGTTTCCAGTGTGCTGTTTCTATGTAGAAGTCGATTTCGAGGCTTCTCCTATGGGCTAGTTATTAAACTTTTGACTTACTCAAATTACCTAACAATCTAGAACAGTTTTGGAAGGTTAGATAGACAACTTAACCAAAGCTATCATCATTCACGGATCATCCTCACTTATAACCGTTCAGAATTCAAAGGTGATGGATCATTTAACACGTTAAAGTTTTTTAACCGAAAAAACTTGATAGGTTGCACTTTGACCATGTGTATTCTTGTGTAGTTTTCTACTATGTGTAGTTTTCTCATCAGCATCTCTTTGCCCTTGAGGAACTCTTCATCAGGCTATCTCTACTTTCCAGCATCCCTTTGCTCTTAAGCCTCTGTCTGCTCTTCAGCAGTTCTTTGCTCTTAAACCTATTTCTGTTTTTTTCTCTGCTATAAAGCATCACTTTTCTCTTAATAATATCCCTGCCCTTAAGCCTCTTTCTGCTCTTCAGTATCCCTTTGCTCTCGAGCCTCTTTCTGCTCTTAACCTACCCATTTCTCTCCAGCATTTTAGACCTTGATACCATTTTATTTACTTTTATTATCCCGTATATGGCTTCCTCGCACAAATATCTTACTTTCTCTTGTCCCCAAATGTTTTTGAAGTGAAGTAACTCACTGAAATGAGGCACTCACTGAAGTGACTTAACTCGCGGACCTCCTATGGAACCACATATCTAGAGACAAACCCAATGCCATTCTTGTCCCAAGTTCTGTAATCTTGTGAGTGACTCAGGCCACCTTTCCTTTGAGCGGCTCATAGGTATAACGAGTCGTCAGGAGTTGTTGATGGGATGCGTGTGAGGTATGGAGGGTTCGGCTGAAGACGGCAAGTGAAGTGGATGAAGCATTTATGGTTTTGATATGTCACTAAAGATAACAGCAGGAGAGGGATGCCTCAATTTATTTTGGTGTCGGATGTGAATACTGGAGATATTTCCACACTGTTGAAATAAAGGAGGTCCCTTTTTAATTGGTAGTAGTGTTTTATGGCATAACTATCAAATAATGTTTTTAGGGGGAATATTGTAGCAGCAGAAAAATATAGACTTTTTGGGAAAATATTGCTGATCTTACAGGTCAATTATTGAACTTTTGACATAGACAAATACTACACCGAATAAACGTTACGAAAAGAATTTATGGTCATTTGTAGGATTATGGTCATATCGTCAGACTTTTATTCTGAAAAGCTCACTTGACAACACAGCATTTACCTGCTTTGAGTTTCTGAAGTGATGACTGATAAATGGGTTGAATGTTACCTTTTTTTGGGAAACAGAAATAATGTTACAAACCTCTACAGAAAAATACTTCACCAAACATATAGTATAAAATACATATTTAAATAACAGATTAATACATATCTCTACCTTTAGTACTACACGTTGTGTAAAAGCAATATACTTGAATAGTTAAGTATCAATGAATTTGAAAAAAGCTCTGATTTAAAATACGTTTTTCTCAATTTAGAATGTAATAATTAAGATTACTTAAGAAGTGAACCATAAGACCATTACAATTTCAAAACAAAAATTCACTCATACTTCAACACTAAAACATTTTCTTGTGACAATAAGCTAGCTAGCTGCCTTGGCTATCGGGTATTTAGTTCAGCATGGCCAATGTCCATTGAGTAAAATCTTTGAAGACTCCACCTCTAAAAAACCCTATCGATCTACTTTATCACCAAATAAGGTAACAATCAGGAATTCGACAAAATTCAAACTCGTTGACTTCCTCATTTTGTAACCAACCCAGCTTCCTTGTTAAATAAAATGCGTTTACCATCTTGACCTTCAACCAACCTTACAAAAATGTCTGATGATGATGATGGAATCCCAACTTCCCTCAAGTTGAACTAGGTCCAAAAAACTGAATGAATTATTTAGTACAAAATCCTCTCCATTCACAATATTATTCCAGTCGCGTCCATGCAGATTTCATTCAAGAGATCCATCATTTGTTCGAAGAGAAGATTAGCTTATCTTCCGTGAGGAACATTTGATATAAAGTTTTGTTTATCGTCTCCCTCACTAACGTGTCTTTCTCCCAGTGTGTGACTAATGGTGTAAAACAATATAATTCTTTCGTTTCTTTGGCACTAGAAAGAGAGTTTCTATGGTTAAAAAAATCTTGGTGAAAAAAATTCATTTCGTTTAGTCGTTAATAAATGTAGTGACTGATGTCATCAATTGCTTGAAGTACAGTATATTGGGTGGATTGATATGTTAAGCATATAGAGAGAGTAACTGTCATTTGTCTTGTTCTCCTTTTGATGCGGTCAGCCATTAACTGGAAAGAAGTTATTTTGAATTTGAACTGATTGTTCTTATTTGATTGAATTGAATTCAAATTTGTTGACCCTTAACATTATATAACTTATGTAATCAAAAAAATTTAGATACTGGTATGAACTAAAATTTTGGTTTTTCTTTTGTCTTTTACAAAGTGTTTATTTGTCTAAACCAGGCGTGCACAACTTTATTATTATTATTCTTAACTAAAATTTTATGTATACTTGTAACATTAATAAGCCTGTAAGATTTCTTCTTGAAGGGGTTTTTGTTTATGAGATGCTTTATCAATCATTTCGTTTATGAGGTGCTATATCAATCCCTTTAATTGGACAAGTAATTCAAACTCATTGATTTGGAATGGATTGGAATGGATTTGGACATTAATATAAACAGGGCCGTATCCAAGGGGGGGGGTTAGGGGTTCAACTCCCCCCCCGAAATTTTGACATCAATTTTTATACTGCTATTTTTCTTGAAAATTATGTCTCACTAAGAGCGATATCCTCTTCGGGGGGGTCTCAAAATGAGTCAAAACCCTACTTTTAAGGGTAAAATTTCCAAACTTTTTCTGGGGGAGGACCCCCAAACCCCTTCGAAATTTGGAAATCTATTAAGTGTACGGTTTTTCCTTCAAACTTGTGTGATTTACAAGGAGTGGTCCTCTTTAATGTAACCTAAAGTGTCTCAAAATGAGTTAAAATGCCACTTTTAGGGGGAAAATTCAAAAAAATTTCTGGAGTAGGAACCTAAAAACCCCCTTAACATTTCGTCATTTATTACAATATACCTTCTTTTTACCTTGAACATTCGGCCGCTTACAATGAGTGGTGCTCTATGGGTGTAATCTAAAGGGTCTCAGAAATGAGCTAAAACACTCTTTTGAGAGGCAAATTTCCAAAATTTTTCTGGGGGAGGACCCCCAGACCCCCCTTTTATTTCGAATTCATATTGTTTATACAATTTTGAAATTTAGTGCATCAAAATTTCAATCCAGTGTGTTGTCATCTAAAACTTAACATATAAAAGTACCCTTAAGGAGGTTACCTCAGAAAATATTTGAGTCAACCCCCCCCCCCCCCGAAACAAAAGTCTGGTTACGGCCCTGAATATAAACAAGAAATCTAACTGTGAAGTCTTCTCCCAAAATTATTTTTGCTGCAGTTAAAAATCATATGAACCCGATGCTATGTGCTGTTATATTGTTGTTACATTTGAATTAAATGTCAAGCATATTATTGATATTGAATGTTCTTATTTTTTCATATTCTTATATAGTGCTGTTCTTTAAAAACAACCCACTGTTTCATATTTTCTTCATCAAAAGCTTAATAAAAAGGATAATTAAATCGAACAAAAAACTGTACTAGCGGCTCATCCTCCCCAACATTTTAGTGCTTAGCATGTTTAATTCCAAGTATCCATTACATATTGGTAGTCAATTAAGTAAGAATTTGAAAAAAAAAACACTTTTTCCTAGAAGGACTCTAATTGGCGGACTGAACTAAAACTTTAATATTTTATTCTCATAGTAATGGGATAACATAAAAAACGCGCGAAAACTGCTCTAAAGTCTTTATAACATACATTTTTACAAAATCTGTAAATCCTGAAGCACATTTTTTGCCAAAAATCTACATTATCTCATCTTGTTTAAAAAATAAGTAAATAAACCGTTCTTTGACCAGTTTTTACATCCCTGACACACTAAAGGCCATAGAAAGACAGGGTATATGAGATGGTAAAATTATTTTAATTATTTAATTAAAAAATCTCAATGGGTTGTTTTAAGGGTACAATTTGGAGTGGGTTGTTTTTAAAGGACAGCACTATACGTGATTTGGAGGTTCTCTCCCAAAAATTTTGTTTGAAAATTTCATTACTGAAATAGGGTTTTAAATCTTTTTTTTTTTTTTTTGGACATCTGAGAACCTTGAGGGATAGCTGGGGCAGACCATCCCCTTGATTCGGCCACAGAATTCCTGTCCGCCGCTATTTCAAACAATTCCTTTATTGTTAGCAGGATGTTTTGCTCTCTAAACATGGTTTCCACAGAATTAATCTTAAATTTGGTTGTTAAATACACCATCCACCATCCATATAAATTTCAGGGAAAATGAAAAAAAAAAAAAAAAAGAGATATCCATTTTCTATAATCTTTAAATTATTAAAGATAAATGCATTTATATTGAACTTGATTTTAAAATTTTTTTTTGTCTCTACACACCCCTGACCACAGAAAAAAAAAAGCCGAGCAGAAGGTCCAAAACGCTATTTTCAAATTCCCTCTCATGGTAGAGGGCAACACCGCAAATGTTTGGGGGTGGCAGTGGGGTAGGCAGTACAATTCGGTGGAGTCACGGCTGTGATGTGTTCATTCAATCTGTAACTTTCGGAGGGATATTAGAGGATTGAGATTATTTTTCTCCGCCTCCCGTGACATGCCAAAGAAGGTATATGAGTTTCTGCGATCTCAGCACCACCAGGGCCACACGGCATACCCAATGGTTTTTCGATTTCCATTATCACCTATGGCCGTGAACTCTCTGTTCTGATATTCTGTGCCCCTGTATAACCCTCGGCGTACCCCCGGTTGAGAACCGAGGTTCAAAACTAAGTCGATGAACTTAATCCACTTTTAATTCCAAGCTCCTCATTTGTGCATTTCATTCAAGTATACAGCAAAAATCCCCTCATAATAACCTGATGCGACGGTGGACTCCCGCTGTTTTTGCTATGGAGCGAAGGACTGTTTTGCAGCTGAATCAGCGGGATTGATTCCTAACTAGTTCGTTCACCCTCGGATCACAGTCACAGGTGTTCTCGCGAGGAAAGCTATTTTAATGAGCGAATTTGTGCCTAATTAATTATTATTGCAAATAGGATCTATGGCCGAAAAACGACCGGAACCGAAGAGTAATTCTGTGCTGTTTTTTGGTTTCGTTAATGAAGAAGATTTTGCTTACCTCCATTTTCTTCTACAAAATATTGAATTCTCCTAGTTATGAGTATCTTCTATAGGGCTAGTTTAACAAAATTTGAGAAATATTAGCTATATTGATGTTAGAAAAATGCTTAAGAAAAGGAGAAACTCGGTGAATTTACGATATTTATCAGTGCATATAATGATGAAAATTGATATATTTTTATGAATTAAAGTCATCCAAAATGGGGATAAATTATATCCTTTTTATCCAAATCCTCCTTACATCTTTTAGGAATATCTAATTCCTAACGTCTTAGTAAAAAAAATAATTATACCCTACTATTTTACATAAGAAAGAACTTTTAAAACCCTAATTATTCACGTGTGTCTCCTTATTTCTTTCCAACTCTTTTGCTCAAATCTCCCAGAAATAAACTGAATATACTCAGTCGTATAAACTTTAAATTTATATTGAAATGATAAATTGTTTCAAAACTCAATTCTTCATTTTGATAAAATTGGTATTACAAATTATTTACTGGATTAAAATTTTGGAACTCATACTCATGGAAAGTGTCATTTTACTAAACATTACAGGCCTGAGTAAAAAAAATAATTATACCCTACTATTTTACATAAGAAAGAACTTTAAAAACCCTAATTATTCACGTGTGTCTCCTTATTTCTTTCCAACTCTTTTGCTCAAATCTCTCAGTAATAAACTGAATATACTCAGTCGTATAAACTTTAAATTTATATCGAAATGATAAATTGTTTCAAAACTCAATTCTTCATTTTGATAAAATTGTTATTACAAATTACCTTACTGGATTAAAATTTTGGAACTCATATTCATAGAAAGGCGTGTCATTTTACTAAACACTACAGGTCTTGTGAGGCATCCCGATGTGTGCAACTCCTTTACATTAGAATTTTTATGGTATTTCCTTTTACCATTTTCAAATCCGTTACCATTTCTGCTGCCTCAAAGCCACAGATGTCAATCCCTCTACGGCACGACCAACTTTTAGTACCCACCACATCCGTTCCTTAATTCGAAATATCCTCACATGCCCTCCCTGCAAACATTTCCCCAAATATTATTCATTCAGAAATAATCATCATAATACCTCGTGAATAATCAGCTGGCATAAACGCCTCGCTGCTGATGCCATCCCACCGCACCAAACTCCCATCATAAAAAAAACCCAACCTCTTCACACCACATCTTTCCACAAACTCACCCTCCGAAAAAGGGGCCGACGTTATTTACGACCCAAAACGTGACACTCTATTGACATACACCACAAAAAAAAATTCGTGACTGCTCCTTAACGGATTCAGGGAGTTCTGGGTAAGACAATTAAACTCCACTAAAAAAAGTGTCCGATTTGCATAGGCGTCTCACGATTGGTGTCTTTTTACGCTTTAGCCAATCGTGTCCGCCCGTAAAACGCTTCGTTTTTTTCCTGGGGGTGACATCTGGATAAACAAAGGGGTCAAGAGACGTGCACGCAAGCGTGGAATGTGTACGCATAGAGGCGTGAGGAGGGGTTTTCGATAGGATAGGACGATGGTAATGTTATTCATCGTATTAGTAGGGTGTTTTTTGGTCCCATCCGGCGGTAACCGATATACCTGTCCACCATCCACCGGATGCGTGCTGTCTGTCAACGGGGTTCGCTTGGGGTAACGGCAGGGGTTTTTTAGAGCTGGGTATATGAAATAAAAGGGTATTATTAGTTTTGTGTGGGTGGATAAGACATACCTAATATTTATGGGGCCAGCTATCAGGAGTATTGTGCTAGATTACAACCTTTCTTGACAGTGACGTCATAACAAGCGGAAGAAAAACTAAGCTAACAGATTGTCCGTGGGATCTCGTTGAATGACGCGTTCAATTCTATTTGAATGTTCTACGCCGCGAAATCAAAAATACTTAAAATTTTATGAAAGCTATGACCCATAAAAGCTATATATGTATGGATTTAACAAACTACCCTTTTGGAAAAATGTTCCCAGTGTTCCATAAACCAGTATCAAATCATACTGGATCCAGTATCATTTATACTGGATCCAGTATAATTTGATACTGGTTTATGGAACACTGGGAAAATTTGTCCAATAGGGTAATCATATTTCTTAAGTCATCATGGATTCATGGAAATCATGGATTTAACAAACTAACCCTATTTCTAAAGTGAAGTGTATAATTTAACTCAGCATTCGGACATTGCCCTGGGAACTATACTTCCTTCGTTTGCTCTCGGCTTATTTCTCCATTGTCAAAAAACGTTGGAGTCTAGTATAAGCAGCCAAAGTGAGTGGCGGTTTCAATCCTGTCGTATTAGGGGACATTATTATCCTGTCGTATTCGATTTTTGTAAAAATTACTTAGCTAATCTACTTCTTAATTTCGTGAAAAAGAAAATAATGAAGAATTTATGATGTAAACTGAAGAACTCAACTTCGTTAATCCTTATAAAATTTGAAAAGTCACGGCAATTCTGAAACTCTTACCCTCTTCTCCCCGACTTATAAAGTAGATTAGATAAATTTTCTCAGTCAGGTATCTAACACATTCTGCTGAATTCCAATTCAGCTCACACTTACAATCATAAATCATGTTTCTTATTTAAATAAAACTTATATACTCAAATGACATCACAGTGCAATTCTTATGGAGCACAACTAGAAATTCATCCTTTTGAACAAAATCCCTATATCTTCTAATTCTAGCTTCACTGATATTTTATTTGGTGTTATAATTTCTCAATTAAATTATGTTTTTAATCTTACCTTTTTAACACATTTGGAGATTTTTTTAGTTGAAATGTTATTTTTAGATTTTATTTAATTTCTCAAAAGGGATAGAATAAAATTGTTATGATAATATGTTTAATAGGAACCCAATAAAGAAAAACAAAGGCTAATAGTGATGTAAATTATAGTTAAGATATGTTTCATTTCATAATACACTCTATACCCTTGGCATATTCAACCAATTATTAAATGTCAAAAATTTATTCTGTTAGGTGATCAAGTATCTGCTCATATTAAAGTAATCCTTTCATGACGAATTTGTTAAGGCTTCTTTTTTTATGAGATGAATTTATTGTTCCAAATCAACGTTCAATTATTAGAAAATGAGGGCCTTCACAATAAAATTATTTAAAGTAATACCTACCTTAGTAGTTAATATATAAAAAAAAAATACCTTAGAAAAGCATTTTGCCTAAATCGATAACATTAATGTGCAGTTCCTGAAAAATCATTGAGTACAGAAGGTAGGTAGAATACAACGGCATACAAATTAAAATTGTTAATAGCAAAAAAGGTGTGAAATTTCATTTTGAAGTTGGAATGAGTATAGAGGCCAAGCACCCACGCAGCCCAAACGTTTAAGATTGGTCCAATTTTTGTCATGTATGGCCAATTTTCGTTAACTTCTAGTTGCAGTTACGTAAACTTGACATATTTGGCATGAGTCTTGCTAAAGGGAAGAGGGAAATGACACTGGTAAATCTAGTGATAGTCTACAGATTTTAAAATTATTGTTGCAGATGGTTTGATCAGTGGATATTCATGTTGAAGGTAGGATCAAAGGCAGATTGGTAACTTTGTAATTGAACAAATTGTTTTATATCATTAAGTGCTTTGTTAATTTAACTGTATTGATCATAAATTATTTCTTTCTAATTACTGATTAATTTATATCAATTCATTCAATATTTGATTAGAATAAAAGTAATATTACTAAATTTTTAGTCTTTATCCTTTAGATCTTATGGATAAAATTGCTTATTATTACATAAACTAGTATTCTTATTAAATACATAGGTGATCAGTTTATCATTGAAACATACATTTAAAAGTAATTTTCTGTTGGAACACCATTCTTTACTTTTAAAAGTCAATGAACGATATTAAGATTGCATTTTTATGGTCACTTTAGTAAAACAATTTATCATTTTAATTATCCAGGATATTCTAACCATTTAATATCATTTTAATATGTGTATCAAGTATTTATGAAGTACTAACTTTTTTTTTACTTAATTCACCTTAAGAAAATGTCAAGCTATCCAGCAACCTCTTCAAATAAATGCATTATTTCCACTTAAAAAGATACGCCTGTTCTAAAAACTCCTGATTAATTGTTTTTGTGAAGTTATAGGGAGTAAAATAGGTATTTGATATTCATCTGTCTAATTGGTAACATACTTTCTTATCTTGATCACCTAAATTCCTAAATGTATATAATCTCTTTTTAAACTCGTTTCAACATAAAGTTTTATCCTTTATGTAAGTAAACAACGTACTAATAAAGAAAATTTACTTGGAAGGTATAACTGGGAATTATAACTAATTACTGGAAGTCTATTCATTTTTATAAAAAACACTGCACTTCAATCTTTCTATTTCAACTCTAAACTCGAAAGGATTTTTTTAGATGTTGTTCTAGCTTTGACATTTTTTTTTTCAATTATACATATTGAGAGAAAAGGGAGTATTTTTCACCATAACCACTGGTTCGGGAAAGGTTTGGAAACTCCCACTCTCAAGCGTCACCTCCAGCCATGGACCGGTTTCGTCCTTGTTAGGACTCATCAGCACGGCATAGGAAGGTAACGCAAGAGAGTGGAGGAAGGCTTCTAGTCAAGCCGACTATAATGGAAAAAGTGGTGACCATGATTAGTCAACCACTATCTGCCGGAATGAACTGCGCATTCCCTGAACAGATTTAATTTCCATATTGGCAAGTGTGAGAAAAGGGAGTATTTTTCACCATAACCACTGGTTCGGGAAAGGTTTGGAAACTCCCACTCTCAAGCGTCACCTCCAGCCATGGACCGGTTTCGTCCTTGTTAGGACTCATCAGCACGGCATAGGAAGGTAACGCAAGAGAGTGGAGGAAGGCTTCTAGTCAAGCCGACTATAATGGAAAAAGTGGTGACCATGATTAGTCAACCACTATCTGCCGGAATGAACTGCGCATTCCCTGAACAGATTTAATTTCCATATTGGCAAGTGTGAGAAAAGGGAGTATTTTTCACCATAACCACTGGTTCGGGAAAGGTTTGGAAACTCCCACTCTCAAGCGTCACCTCCAGCCATGGACCGGTTTCGTCCTTGTTAGGACTCATCAGCACGGCATAGGAAGGTAACGCAAGAGAGTGGAGGAAGGCTTCTAGTCAAGCCGACTATAATGGAAAAAGTGGTGACCATGATTAGTCAACCACTATCTGCCGGAATGAACTGCGCATTCCCTGAACAGATTTAATTTCCATATTGGCAAGTGTGAGAAAAGGGAGTATTTTTCACCATAACCACTGGTTCGGGAAAGGTTTGGAAACTCCCACTCTCAAGCGTCACCTCCAGCCATGGACCGGTTTCGTCCTTGTTAGGACTCATCAGCACGGCATAGGAAGGTAACGCAAGAGAGTGGAGGAAGGCTTCTAGTCAAGCCGACTATAATGGAAAAAGTGGTGACCATGATTAGTCAACCACTATCTGCCGGAATGAACTGCGCATTCCCTGAACAGATTTAATTTCCATATTGGCAAGTGTGAGAAAAGGGAGTATTTTTCACCATAACCACTGGTTCGGGAAAGGTTTGGAAACTCCCACTCTCAAGCGTCACCTCCAGCCATGGACCGGTTTCGTCCTTGTTAGGACTCATCAGCACGGCATAGGAAGGTAACGCAAGAGAGTGGAGGAAGGCTTCTAGTCAAGCCGACTATAATGGAAAAAGTGGTGACCATGATTAGTCAACCACTATCTGCCGGAATGAACTGCGCATTCCCTGAACAGATTTAATTTCCATATTGGCAAGTGTGAGAAAAGGGAGTATTTTTCACCATAACCACTGGTTCGGGAAAGGTTTGGAAACTCCCACTCTCAAGCGTCACCTCCAGCCATGGACCGGTTTCGTCCTTGTTAGGACTCATCAGCACGGCATAGGAAGGTAACGCAAGAGAGTGGAGGAAGGCTTCTAGTCAAGCCGACTATAATGGAAAAAGTGGTGACCATGATTAGTCAACCACTATCTGCCGGAATGAACTGCGCATTCCCTGAACAGATTTAATTTCCATATTGGCAAGTGTGAGAAAAGGGAGTATTTTTCACCATAACCACTGGTTCGGGAAAGGTTTGGAAACTCCCACTCTCAAGCGTCACCTCCAGCCATGGACCGGTTTCGTCCTTGTTAGGACTCATCAGCACGGCATAGGAAGGTAACGCAAGAGAGTGGAGGAAGGCTTCTAGTCAAGCCGACTATAATGGAAAAAGTGGTGACCATGATTAGTCAACCACTATCTGCCGGAATGAACTGCGCATTCCCTGAACAGATTTAATTTCCATATTGGCAAGTGTGAGAAAAGGGAGTATTTTTCACCATAACCACTGGTTCGGGAAAGGTTTGGAAACTCCCACTCTCAAGCGTCACCTCCAGCCATGGACCGGTTTCGTCCTTGTTAGGACTCATCAGCACGGCATAGGAAGGTAACGCAAGAGAGTGGAGGAAGGCTTCTAGTCAAGCCGACTATAATGGAAAAAGTGGTGACCATGATTAGTCAACCACTATCTGCCGGAATGAACTGCGCATTCCCTGAACAGTTGATCATATTGTTTATTATTTATTAACAGTTTATACATATTGATCTTAACTATTCATATATTATGAAAACATGAAATGAAAGTTATAGAAATTAAAAATATTAATCAGAGATGAATTAACTGTATAAAAATATTGTAAAAAATAAATTTAAAAATTTTGTTGATGTATTATTAAAATTATGATTGCCATTTATTTTGTAACTATTTTATTTGTTTTTAAATTAATAACTCTACTCTACTGTAATCTGTACACAAAAAAAAAATTTAACTACCTTTAATTTTTGAATTGAAATACATTTTTATCCAAAATTGCATACCATTTGTTCAAATGCAAATGTATGTGCCTTTATGTGAGAGTGAACTTTATGTGAGAGTTAGTTAGTGAGTATGTGGATTAAAACCAATAAGAATTAGTAAGCTTTTTAACTCTTCGTTAAACTAAACAGTCATTATCGTAAATCTTCCATCCTAGATAAGGTGCAATGTTTTTAAAAATGAATATAACTATAGAGTTAAATAATTTTAAAACTTTAAATGTGTAAAAATATATGTAATTAATTTCATGCAACTTAAGTCATGTTTATAATATGTGGTATTTAAGTGCAACTACATCACACAAAAACAAAACAGACAAAAATGTTCAATTCTATACTTTTATTTTACTATTTTTATACAAAAATCATATTACAAAATTTCCTTTAAAAACTTACTCTCTATCCTTGATGTATTTCTTTTATTATTCATTTTTTCAGTATTTCTGCAATCTCATCATCTGCAAATACAAAACGTTAATACTCTGAATTGAAAATCCTCATTTAACCTCAAAAACGTGCTGAATATCATTTCGCACAGATTTTGTTTACTTTGGTATTGCGAAACCGAATACTACTTCTCTTTCAACATAAACGAAGTGCAAAACATATCATGTTATTTAAGATAATTTACTCTATCACGCAATATATAGCTCTCTTGTTACCAATGTTTATCTAACGATTCCAGAACGAATGTCGATGAAAATTTATATAACATAATAGTTTTCTCTCCGTTTGCATTGGCTTAATTTTTGAAAAACACATGTTTTATTTACCACTTCGTATGGAATATAAATAGTATAAATAGAGTGCACAAATAAAAATTGCATTTTCCTAATAATTGAATCTAGAAATTATAATAATGTGAGTTTTCCACTAAAAATACAAAACTTTTAACCTTTGTGAAATTTTAAAAATATATGGTGCATTTTTTAAATTTAATTAGTCATCTCTTTACAGTATTAAATTATTTGAAGATCTATTAGAGACAGAACTGAAGTTTTAAAAACAAATAAAATGTAATATATTGGGAAAATACAGTGCATGATAAGAGCATATCAAAGATTTTCATTAAGACCTCTGATTTTTAGTAATGATTCAATATACAAAACAAAAAATAAAGTTGTTTGGTTTAGGATTTCACAGATTTCCTTAAAAAAATTGATCTTGGGGTATCTCATAGTGAACTCATAAGAATGAAAAGAAAATGAAACTTCAACTTATTCGTTGAAATAGGAAAATGTACGGGATGTAAGCTATTTTTAAAGAAAAGAATAGATAGGAAGCTAAGTAAATGACATCGTTACCACCACGCCAAAAACACGAATCTGCTATAACAGTGGTTCCCAAAGTGGGTTCCACATAGAAATTTAGGGGTTCCACGTGACAAATTTTATTTCCTTAAAGAAAATAAAAATGGTGTTTTCTTATATTAAGTTCATCAAAATGCAAGTCCTACCAAAAATATGTATTAAATTCTTAAAAATATATGTCCGAAATTCGGATTAGGTGTACCAAAACAGATAAAAACCCTCTTTTTATTGTCAAATTTCCAAAAATTTTCTGGGGGAAGACCCCAAAAACCCCCTTATGGTTCTTGGAACTCGCTTAATCACAACTTTTTTAACATTAAGTTGGATAGTTTCACAACAACAACGTTTAACGACATTAAGTTAGATTAACGAAAACAATTAAAGTGTTCTTAATCAAAAAAAAGTGTTAAAGTGTTCTACCTGAAAACACAACTAAAGTGTTGCTAATTCGAGTACAAAAAAGTATTAATTTTTGAGAGTGAGTGTTTGCAGTACACACCATCTTCAAAATCTTCCCCATCACATCTCCTTTCTCAGCTTCTTTCTCAACACAGAATCTGCGGCCATCTTTTTCGACACAAAGTTTCCTTCTCCTTTGAGGGGGGCCTCTGGATCCTCGCTCGGGGCCTCCCCAGACGACCTGCGGCGGCACCGTCTCCGCAGGTGTCCCCGAGAGGGACACGGCAAGGGACACTTGTTACGCCGCGGCTCCCACTTGTATGCCTCCCAAGGAGAACACATACGCGGCAGCCGAATCCGTAATACGCTGGTCTTTTGGTGATACCAGTACAACAAGGATAACTTTGAACATCTTTGATTCAAATCGTGGATAATTCGAAGTTTAACTTCTTTCGTTTGAAGATTTTCTCACAAAATTTTGAACGTAACGATTTCTTTTAATTCATCTTTTTGAAATTATTGCCGGAATCAAAAATATAAGTAGATTGGAGTATAAAGGGTTGTTGATCGGTAAGAAAATAATCTTCATCATTCAGTGAATCTGGAGAAGATGGAACTTGTTTAATTCGAAGATTTCTCTTGATTCCTCTAACTCCCTATTGAATCAATGTTATTAAATATCGTGGATAATTCGATGTTCAACTTCTTTCATTTGAAGTTTTTCTCAAAAATTTTTCAAAAACTATAAAAATTTTTCCCCCGATTCATCGTTATGATATTATTACAGGAATTGCAAAGAGAGTTAAAGGAGTAAGGGGGGGTTGCTTATAGGTTGAAAGATAGAAAATAATATTTTCAACCATTCAGTGAATCTGGAATTACCGATATAGAAGATGGAACTTCATTAGTTCGAAGTTTTTCATAGGTATTTTCACCTTTGAATTATCCAAGTTGCACTCACTGTTTAAGTCGAAGGAAAGGAGAAACGAATTCGTGGTATAATACTTTAAATTATAATTTTAAGTGATGTTAAACTGCTAAAGAAGTATTTTTCACGCTCCTTTAGTCTGCATTTCACAGCAATTAAAAATTACTATAACCCTCAAGTATCAAAAATAAAGTAAGATGTTTTTGTATTGTGTTAAATTGAGGTTTTATGTAAGATGGCAACACAATGGGGGAGGGAAATACTTGTGGTACGGGGAAGGTCAGCCTTTTCAGTTTAGAATTTCAGAATTAATATCATCCAAGAAATAAAGCATGGTAGTACATCATAATATCAAAAAGAAAATTCGTTTTCAGTTTATAGATAAACTATATTCGCATCTTTAGTTTTTCTTCAATATGCAATATATTTGTATATGTATATATCATCTTAATTTTTAATATATCAGCTGAACTGAGGATTAAATTTATCTAAATTGGGATTAAAATGTTTAAACATTTCATTCAATTCAAACATATTTAAAATTAAATTTTAATAGAGTTAGATTTTCCCAAGTTTTCTATTCTTTTTAAACACTATTTTTCATCGCAATTAATTATTTCATAGTTTAGTTAAGTTATGCCACAAAAAACTTTTGAAACGATTATTGATTCTACTCAATTAAATTCCAAGGGTTCAAAGAGTTAACTGTGTGTAAAGGGTTATGAAACATTTATTAATAACAGTTTCAGAAGAGTTAATTTACGTTTTTTGAACACATTTATGTATCAATAAAATTAATCATTAATTCAAGTTAATATGTTTTTTTTTATGTTATAGAATGTGTATTTATGATCCATAATAACAATATTTCATCGACTTTTTTTAAAAGAATACTTGTATAAAGTATATATTTTTGAAACAATCATTTTTACTAAACAATTATCAAAATTAAATAATAATAATAATATAGAAAATGTTTTAGTACCTTTTTACTTTAAACAACAAGTCCATCTTATATAATATTTTTTTAAACAAAATTTCCCTTTTCCTCCTTTGAAATAGTAAATAGAAATTACAATGGAAGTAATTGATAACTATGCTGTGTAGAAATAATTTCAAACCCAACCTCTGCTTGATCTTTCAACATGCAGTCCTCGCATTGATAGCCATAATATTCGTTCTAAAATGTAAAGATCCTTCTACTCGTATCATACCATTTATTCTACGAAACTAAATTCTAAATAAATATTAATAATTACAATTCTATACAAATTACAATCATTCACATCTTTGGGGAACAATAAAATTCTTCAATATTTCGGGCCTAGAATTTTTTTGGGAAAAAACATATTTTAACCTTAAAAAGAGTTCTTTTTTTAGTATATAGTGGAGGGGAAATTACCCAAGTGATCGCATTTATATTTTAATGTGTATAATGCCAATGGAATAAGACTGAATTTGGCATTGATGTAGAAATCTTTATAACAAAAGGATTAATTCAGGCTTAAAAATTGATTTAGCGTTAATTATGTTTTTTCAAGAGAATTTCAACCGTAGTATAGTAAATACTTAAGAAATTCGTGAAATATTTTTGCAACCCACAATAATAAACAACTTTTAACCAAAACCTTTTTGATTGTATTGTGATTGTGTTGTATGAAAGAAAGATATTGTTGTAAAAGTGTTACTAAAATTTTAGAGATAAAAAATGTGTTCTTGTACACATTTCTGAATAGGACACACTCTTTTCAAACATATTCAGAACACTATATAGCATATTAAGTTGTTAAAATGTTCTACCTTACAACAGAACTGAAGTGTAGTTAATATGAAGACAAAAAAAAAAGTGTTATTAAATGTGCTTTTAAAATATGTTTTTAAAGTGTTTTTAAATTTGCTTTTCAAATGTGTTTTTTAAAGTGGTATTAAAATGCGTGCGTTATTGTTGTGTAGAACATTTGCAGTGTATCAAAAGAATCTTCATTACGACAACATTAATTCTTAATATTTAATTTAATGTGAATATTTCCAACCCCTCAACATCAGTAAACCTCCATTACGAAAAGGATTAACCATCATCACACGCGGCGTTTTTGAACCCTTTCCAAACCGAGGAGCGGCGAAAACCTCCATCCATAATAAAACGACGCCGGCGTCGACGCCGCGGCCACACCCTTTCGTCTTAACTACACCCGCGAGTTACAACATATTTGCGGTTTTAGTATAAATTCAGCCAGGTTAATTGCGGTCGATTTCGCTTTGACCTGTCGGCAGGTGATTCATGCTTATTGCTAACTATACCTGTGCGTTGTTGCTTTTTTAATGGGTTTTATGGTTGAAAAATGCGGTGTTTGCTGATGGTTTGTGTGGGGTATGGAGGATTTTTTCAAATTATTTTTTGAAATAGTCCACTATGATTCATGTTTACTTAACTGTACGTGTGGGTTGCTTTTCAATGCATGGGTTTTGGTTGAAAAATGCGGGGTTTGCTGTTTGTGTGGGGATAAGGGGTTTTTCAAAAGTTCACAACATATTGTATTGATTGTGAACTGTTGCATAAAAGTATTTCAGATATATTTTTTTTTAAATAGTCCCCAATGATTCATGTTACTTAACTGTACCTGAGGGGTGCTTTTTAATGGGTTTTGGTTGAAAATGCGGTGTTTGCTAGTTTGTGTGGGGTGGGATATAAGAAGGTTTTTCAAAAGTTCACAACGTAGTGTATTGATTGTGAACTGTTGCATAAAAATATTTCATACAAATAAATTTTTGCAATAGTCCACAATGTGGGTGTTTCTTTTTAATGGGTTTTGGTTGAAAATTGCGGTGTTTGCTAGTTCGTGTGCGGATATAGGGCTTTTTAAAAATTCCAAAATATTATATTGGCCTAATATGATTTGGATTGTGGACTTTGGATTCTGTTGCATAAAAATATTTCAGATAGATAAAGTTTTGGAATAGTCCAAATGAATCATATTACTTTTCTAACTATACCTTCCAAAGCAACACAAATGTTCAAGATTCGCCCAATTTTTGTCATGTGTGGCCAAATTTCGTTTACTTTTAGTTGCAGTTATGTTAACTTGACATATTTGGTACGAGGTGTGCTATTAGGGTGTGTGCTTTTTTATTGTTCTTGGTTGAAAAATGTGAAGGTAGTAGTGGATAAGTTTTATCAATAGGAAAATGTATATTATTTAATATAATATCTCTATATTATTTTAAATTATAGATAACTATATTAAATTATTAATTATATTATGAAAGATATAGGTAACAATTTACAGACATTGGGTGTTGTATTTTAGCAACATAAGAATATATTTTAATACACAAAGAGTTAAAAAGACTTAACTTTACATTAGTGTGATCGAAAGCTTTTATTTTAGCTTCAACTGGTTTATTAATTTTTATTATATTGTTAAGGTTTCTTTTACCTCTGAAAATTAATGGTTATGCAAGTCGTTAAGGGTACTTTTGTTACATGAAAGGTAAAGATATATTAAGATAAATGTCATTAACTAAAGGTTAACAACAAATTGTTAAAAGAACATTAATCTAATCATTAAAAACATTATTTTTAACTATATTAGGTGTTTAATTTATTTTAATGATAAAACAATTATAGTTTTACCATGAAATTTTTATACCATTTGCAATTGGTATTTTTTGAGTGATTGGAAAACCAGTTTTTTTAAGAATCGAACTTTTTTTTTTAGTCAAGATACGTTTGAATGTATCGAAAGTAATATTTTCATATTGGATTTTGTAATTTATTAAGAGTCTTAAGTTTACTGATATCATTTTCAGAATTGAGAGTCAGTTAGTTATTTGGGATTTCAACAAAAGTGAAAAGAATAATCATAAGTTGTAGAATTATTAAAACATCATCAAGTTACGTTAGAAAGTACTTATAGATATACTATTTTGAATAAAATCTATACTTCAAAAGTTAAGTTTCCAATAAAATGTATTAATAATAAAAACCTTAACTAAACGGAATATGAAACTTAGCAACAATACACATCCTTTATTTTAAATTTTACAAACATAAAATTAGAATTAGAGATATAATTAATACATGCTATAGATAACTTTATAAAGTGAGAAAACTAAAATTATAAATAAAACATGCAATTTTTATTATAAACATATTTTAACCAAAACTTTATATATCCTGCTTATTCATTTGATGCATGTCCTACTTAAAATAAACATCTACCATTTATATTTTAACGTAAAAGAATCTTTTGGAAATTTATCATACTTTTATCTATTTTATCAAAACTGTAAACTATATTGCCATTAGAATAAGAGAACCATTCTTATTTTTCGTTATGAAGCATTCATAGAGAAATAATTGAATATTTTCCATTAACTTTTATGTTCAAAAATGTTTCAGGGGCAACTAACATGCATATACTATTAAAAAATTTGAATGATCAACTACATGGATTTGAAATGAAATATTAAAAGATCTAAACTTATATTTTTCTTGTATTAGTTTTCATTCGAAAATTCTTAGCTCGATTAAAATTTCAAATCTTAATCAAAAATGCTTTTAAAATCTTTCTCTCTGAAAGTGCAATTAATATCTATATAAAAATTACTTTCTAATAAATTTTAAGAATTTTTTATCCAAAAATTGCAATGAAGAATTACTCTTTGTAAGTAAGTCCTTAAATTCAAAGTAACACCTTGTGCAATATAATTTTAACTAAACGATACAGTATAACATATATTAGTGACGTTTATATTGAAGGATAGTTGAGTATAATGATCGTTTCAGAGTTATAATAATGTCCTGATCATTTCCGATGCTTCAAATTTGCATTTTCCATCAATGCAATAGTTTAATTTGTCAAATGCACTATATTCTAGTAATCGTCACTTTGATAATATTCCGATAACCATTTATTAGAATGATAACGCTGTTTGACGCGCTAAATTGCAGTTACCCTCTAATATCTGCAGCATCAGTTTGTATAGTAATTTACTATGCTTTCTTAACTTATGATATTGCAGTATGGATGTGAAGTGATAGAGTTATGTAAGTTTATAATTTGTTATGATGATAACACTGTTTAACAAATTATATTATTTTCTGTTTAACTTAAGTAATCCGTGAGTCACTTTTTGTAGGAATTTTACTGTGCTTCCATATTTATGATTTTCTTGTGGTAGTTCAGTTAAGTGATTGAATTATGTCAGTTATGATAGAATCAAATTTGTGTCACATTTTGAAGGAATTTTTACTGTGCTTTCCTATTTATGATTTTATTGTAGTAGTTCAGTTAAGTGATTGAATTATGTAAGTATGATAGAATATCTAAAAAATTAGCAATGTTTTTTTCGATGTTTCATTAATTTTAACTCTTAATCGGATTTTAATTGTACTTGAAGGTCATGTTGATAAGTTGGGTTTCTTCATTTCAAGGATTTAATTCCATAATGTTAATATTGATATGTATGGAACTATCCACTTACATCTTCGATAAAAATGTTTCAGTTCATTCTTTACTTCAAAATTTAATGTCAATAGCGTTTAATTTTAATTATATATTAAGATAATTAACGGAAATAAACCGCTCGTAAATTAAAATATCCTTCCGTAATGAAATTTGAAATTTATTTTATTTTATTCCAAAACTATATATTTTCTTCAATAAAACAAAATCGAATTTCATTATAATGAAATTGCCTGTAGGCATGCAATAGCTAAATAACAGAGCAATTTATAGGTTGCTAGCTAAAACATTCAATATTTTAGATAATGGTAACTTATTTTGATTTTACCATTGGGCTTACAATATCTTCATCCTCAACAACCGTCAAAAAAAAGTTTTGGAGTTTAAATTAATCTACAAATAGTCTCATTTATAATGATGGAGAAAATACACCAAATGGCTTACACTACCCAAAAACCTTCTTAGTTTCCGAAAAAAAAATTCGATTTTATTCTATTTTACTCTGCAATTTCTTTTAAAGGTTTATAGTTCATATAGAAATATTATTTTTATAGTTAATAGTTCGTTTTGCGTAACTTTATAAATTTCAGCCTGATAACACACTACTGTTTGACAATACGCAAAATCCGCTTCATTTTTCAAAAGGATAGTAAATTTTTATTCATTTAGCTTCGTACGTGTTTATAAAAAAGGTTTATCGATAAAATTTAGGCAAACAAAATAGCCCATATTTCGAAAAACTACCAATATCGGAAAAATTAAGAAAAGGAAAAACGTGAAATTTAAAGAAGGGAGTTTCTTTAATTCTTTATTACCATTTTTTAACAAAAATTGGGAAATGGAATACTTAATCAAAACTATTATTTATATATCTTCAGAATTTGTGCAAACTTTGAACTTCTTTCATCAATTCCTCATAATTTTATCCTCCCATCAATATTACATTTTAAATACGAATTAAATTAACTTATTTAGGGATTGCCATTACTATTTCGCACAATTTGCACTTATATAAAACTTAAACTAACCTGAACATCCTTCTAACGTCCAATCACATCTCCAGACAAATCCCATAAAAAAATCATACTCACCAAACCAGAGCCACCTCTTCTTCTGTGACAGTCGTGAAGTATTGTCGCTGGCAACATCGCGAGCATGGTATGAAGTTCCTACGCGCTGCATTTACAGTAAGAACTCCATACCTCGCTCGCCATGTGCAGCATTGTCCCCGCCGTGTGCTGTCGACACCGATGCGGCATGGCCCCACTCTGTCTTGCCGGTCTCTTTTTTTGTTGCTTATATCCGCTGCAAACTGGTTAGAATAACTCTTTGGTTGGGATAGCTTGTTGAGTTTTGTTACGTTTAGAGTATGAGAAGGGGAGTTATGATTGGGTTTTTTCAGAGTTGCGGTTAGTCATTTTAGTGTGTGTTAGTACTTTTCGTGATTGTTTCTGAAAATTATTGTTGGATTTCAGAGTTGTGAACTGCTTGCGATACTACTTTTAGGGCATAAAAGTTTGTTTTTTATTTCGTTAAAAATAAGTTTAAGTGTTTGATATGATTTTAGGTTTGGTGAATGAATTTAGAATACGTTTAGTGCTTTTTATGGTAAGCTCTATTCCGTACTGAAGAAATTGATATTTTTGATTATGTATTGTAGCATAAGTTTTGATAAAAATTGGGCAATGTTTCATTTTAAGAAGAATGTGTCAAAGTTTATTTTTAGCGCTATATTACACCACTGTCTCAAATGAAATCTTACAGTTGAGTTTCAAATTGAGTTAGAATTCATTTAACTTTTTTAGCGTTATATAAGTAAAAGATGTATGAAATTTTCTTTCAAATATTAAATCCATCTTAAATTCTTTTTAGCGAATTCGAACTACTAGCGAAGATCTTTAAAACATTTCCCATTTTGATAAATCTTAATACATAGTTTAAATTAAACGATGTTAAATTTATCGAATAAATGCTGGTATGATTGGCTACGTTAAAGAACAGAAACTAGATGGATTTTCAATATCAAAGATATGAATGCTATCTTTTTAAAATAATATCAAATATTTTAAGAAATAAATTGCATTAGAGAATCGCAATGTTAAAATGTTACAGTGCCCTTTGAAAAAAATTAGACGCGAAATTACGTTTTGATTGGCAAAATATCTATCTACAAAGACGTATTCCATGGACAAATGAACCTTAAGGTTTCTGTACAACAGTTATTCCTCATATTTCTTTAAGATTACTTGAGTTGCTGGCTAATTCTTATAGGTAATTTTTAATCGTAATTATCTATCCTATTCCTGTACTAAACGCCGTAGGTTTTAAATGCGATTGTTAAATCATCAGTAAGAAGATGAAGATGATGTTAGTAGGTACAACTTACCTATCCTCTGTGGAGAAGACCTGAGTCCTAATGCACAAAGATGAACTAACCGCTAAGTCCGGGTGCGACACACGCAACATTCCAATCATCAGCGTTGTTGAATGAATGAACGTGTGGGAATAATAATACGCAACAGTCTTCTTTTTGAATGAAGTCCATCATCGGCGATCGTCAGCGAACGGCCAGCACGCAAAGGCCGCGCTGAACGGCCCGGTTTCCCGCCAAAAAATGTCCGCGGGTCCGGGCCGCCCAGTCGGGCTGCAGGCAGGCCGTTGCCGGGGCAACGGCAGGCAGAAAAAACCTCCCGCTGCAGCTCTCCCTACAAAAAGCGGCTCCGCAGATCCATCCGAGCCGCCGGTATCCCGAGGAGCGAATGACGCCGCTGCGCGTCAGGAAAGGGTGAAAAAAACCTGGAGGGAGCGTGGGGGAGCAAAAAAAGAACGCTGTGAAAAAAAAATCCGCTCCGGCAATACGTGGGTAGCCAGCCGAGCGCCGGTCTAACTCTGCACGGTAGAGCCAACACCCAGTTTTTCCTGCCGCAGCTCCGTGAATGATGGCCGACGGGGCTCTGCGATTGGCCGCCGCCGTCGTCACGGCTCCGCCTCCTCTTGAGGGTGATTGGAGGGAGCGGCCACTGCGACAACCAATGAGAGGGGAGTGACGTCACGACGATGGAGTTGAGGAGATGGGGAGTGCTCATTTCATTGGGAGCCGTCGGAGATGTCAGAGCTCGAGAGAGTTGGATGGATGTAGAGGTAGAGGAGCTGCGAGGATTTTAGGTCTTTGTTAGGATTCTGTTGTAGCGTCTGTTTTCTGATTTAGGCCTAAATATTTCATTTCTGATTTTTAGAGATTTCAGGCAAAATTTTTATCAAATTGTCCATCCAGATAAACATTCGTTTGGTAATTAATGGGGTATGTGAGATAGATTTCTTTGTATGCTTAAATTCTAGTTTGGTTTTAAGAAAAGTGAGGACTTTATTCCTTTAAAACCTTTCGTTAAGCCTAAATAAATGTCATTTTCAAAGGGATGGATATATGGAGCAAAAAAATCTAAAATGTTATCAATTATCTTTCCAGATAAGTATTTCTGATAGTAATTTAAGGCAATTTCATAATTTCTTTGTTACTGTTTACATCCGAAATTTCCTAGCTTACGTTACAAAAACATATGATTTTTATTCCTCTAACTCATTTTGTTTAGCTAAAAATTATTTTGTTCTCAAAGGAATTTGCATTTGGCAAAAAGATTCCAATAGTTTTTTACGTTATTTTTCCTATAAATTATCGAAATTACATACTGAAATTACTTTATCATTGTTTACTTAAAAAAACTGTTTAAGTTTACAAAAATGTAGGAATTATATTACCTTTGATAGCCTTTCTGCTGCCTTACTACACTTCAGGTAGTATTTTGTCCGTTGACAATTTCATCCTAACTCTTTCTTTTTGGGAGGAAACCTAAAATAAAAACACAAAATTATTAGCTGATTCACTTATTTTACTTCTTTTTTTTACTTTCACTAGATGTTTTTAAAATTATCTTTACTTTATAAACATTATGTGTTGGGTAAATTTAACTGTGCAGCTATACATACTCCTGACTTTAAATGTTTAAAAGGACTCAGCTAAATGTTTTTACTGTAATGTTTAGGATTATCGTGTTAAAGATTCTTATTCAACCGTTACCTTTAAAATTGATGTGATTTTGAAATCCTTTTTAATTTTCAAGAAGATCAAAAATAAAGAACCTAAATTTTTCCTTCTTTATGCTTGAAATCTTTATCTGTAAACATATATCGTCTTCATCGACCTGTTCTTCCTCATTGTTAAGTTTAAACTTATATCATCCAATTTTTAACGATGACAAAATACATTTTTAATCAAATGACATTTAGCAACAGAAGAGCAGCTAAAAGAAGTTATTGAGTATTCTTATGAATGTGGTTTTCCCTGGAATTCTAAATAGAAGTAAAAAGATATTCGGAAAAATATTGTTGCTGGTACTAGTTGTAAATATAATATGGTAAAAGGTTGCGAAATATAATTCACATAACTGTGTTTTTTAAATTTTTCTATTCGCACTAAAAGTGTTAGGGAATAGATGAATGCTTTTGTCTAATTTTTTACAACAGGGGAGGAGCTTCAAAAAAATCTCGGAAATCTAAGTTGAAGAATTTGAACCGCCCATAACGGACAACTTAAGAAAAACGGGAAAATTACATCAAAACCTTTCACCAACCATTTTGATCCTTTCATAAAATATTTTTGATAAAAAAGCGAAACTCAGTTTTCGTATTACACAAGAATATCTCCTTTCACCTGAAGATATATAACATTAATCTCATCAGGTAGATACTATCGTTAAATAGATTACCTTTTAAAACATCACGCTTAAAACCAAAGTTAATCTTTAAGAAAATGTGGTAATTTTAAAATATTTTCATAAGCAACCACACTTCTGTCTAAAAAAAACCGAAGAAAATAAAATCTGGAAACACGTGTTATACTTCTACTATTACAGAGAGACTATTTACAGAGAGAAATATTTGTTTTCTCTACTTTTTATTCCCTTACACGCAAGAATGAGAATCAATGTAATATAAGTTTAATCAGTTTTAAAACCATAAGTTAAACATATAAAAAAAGCATTAAGACATTTTGTTTAAAACGTGAAAGATACCTTCATGCATGCCCCTTCATACCCCACATGCTTACCCCTTCATGCATGCAAAAAAAAAAAACATTCCCGCATCTAACATATAAAACTTTTGATATAAAACTTCTTATATCTCAAGTTTAAGGAACGCTAAAAGAAAGTTAAAGGGTTGTTTTTTAATTTGTTAATATCAAAGCCAAAGCCTAAAATATCAAGAGGAAACGTATTTTTTGAGTTACCGAGGTTTCAAAGCATCGAAGTTCGAGATATCAGAAGTATATTGAGATGAAAAATTAAAATATAATCCCAACTAATATCATTGTTCAAGGATAAGATTACTAAAAATACATAAAGTCTTGGCAAAAATTTTAGGAAAATATCATAGAAGAGTTTGTCAAAAAGTAAAAAGATTAGCGTCTCTGTTGTTTGAACACTTCCTTCATATTTACAAAATCCAAACACAAAAAGACTTAAAAATGATTTCAACGACATACAATACTTACGGGTTTTTGAGCCTAATAAATACTATCTGCTGTATTTATTAGAAAACGTATTTATATTCTTTTTATTGTTTTAACAGTATGAAAACTAAAAGAAAACTTATCGAAAAAACAAACGTTTACAATTGTATCTAGAAACTATAAATTTTCTACTCAAAACGTACAAGTTAAAGAAGGAAGCTAATACCAATAAGAAACCGGTAATTTCGGAAAAACACCAAAAATATTCCTCCAAAATTTCTCATCCATGTTTTCTAAAAATTTCCTCCTTAAACTATAGAACAATTTTCATCTTAAGATGTAGAAATTCTACAATAATAAAAAATATTGTACTAATACTATACCATTAAACTTAGGTAAAAACCAAAGAATTCTGAAATTCCTCCAAAGATTTCCTTCATTCATTCCCCATACCCCCCAGCGGTACCAAAAGGGAATCTTGAGTGATACTTTTTAGAAAATCCCCAACATTTGGACATATTTCTCAAAAGGTAAAGGTGATGATGGTCTGGAAAAGTACCCCCCCACCCATTGGAGCCGTGCTGGATCCGCGCCTGAGTGTAGAATTACATTTTCTGTGTAATTCCATCAAAGATTCTCATCCACATCACCCAAAACCTTACTCCACAACCACCCATCTTGACCCCCAAAAGAAGGGCCCTCCACCCTTTGGGCCCCCTGGTGTCAACGCTTCTCTCACCTCTGCTCGACCTCGCCCAGACATCTGTCTGCATTTCATGCTAATCGACCCCATCCGAAAAATTCTTTTTTCTCATCGCCCTGCGAACGAGTCGAGCCGATGGTAATTATCAGAAGAAGAGTAATAAAGCGTAATTATTGGGAGGGAAGTAATCGCTCCCGTGTCGTTTTTATGTCGGAGACATGTTGTTTTTTTGTGGTTCCCTTCTTATAAATCACTCTCCGTCCCTGCTGTCCCCATAGGTAGATATGTATTGTTGTGTTTTTGTCTACTGATGGTTTGGATGGATTTTTTGATTTAATGAGCAGTGGCGTAGGTAGAAAGGTATTTAATAGGGTTTATGGGGTAGTTGTAGATGAAAAAAAAGAGAATTTCTTAGTGCTGGAGGGATACATTCTTACATTTTCCCCTTTGGCTACGCCGTAAAATAAAAAGTGTTTATCCCTCCGGAGATAAACTCTAACTCCAATACATTTGAAAGGTCCAGTTTACTATTTGGATAACTTGAACTTCACTAGTTATGAAATAATGATTAATTTGACAAAATAAGTAAATTCCCCTGAACTTGCTACATTAAATTTCTTAATCTTGCTTTTTAATTCGAAATTATTTTAAATAAATTAAATAAGAAAGGTGAAACAATAAAAAAAATTATCTATGACAAACTGAAATTCTTGAGATGCTCTATTTTATACAAAAGTGGTTGAAAAATGTTACAATTTCCTCTACTTTTTCTACTAACCTATTTCATTCTCAGTAAAAAGCATCAGGGGAACTTATTAAAAGTATATAAAGAATTATAAAATGAAAATTTAAAATTATTTATCTAAATATGACAATTACTGACGAAAACGGATGGAAATATTTGCATGGGGTCAATCGGAGATCTCCAATGAAATTTCACTATTAATCAAAATATACAACTGATCTACAGGAAGAAAATACTAACAATGCATAATATCTTTTCTTTTCGTCGAATTTCGGTTAACCGAAATAATCCTTCACAAGTTAATCAAGTGTCGTAAAGGATTTTTTTAGGGGGGGATTTGAAATTTACAGGGGTTTTACAGCAATTTATTATGAAGCACTTACATGATGAAACTTGGCTTGGACTACGAAGTCTTGCATTGTAAAACCACATGTTACAATAGTTACATGGTTTACTAATATATAACAGTGCAAGATGTTACTATAATAACATCGTTTACTATAACAACAATGCAAGACGTTACTATAGTAACATGGTTTAGCTTGGTCAGCAAGTGTCTCCAAACAGTTCTATAAACATGGTTTACTAATAACAATGCAAGATGTTACTGCATGGTTTACTAATAACAATGCAAGAGGTTACTATAGTAACATCTAATAACAATGCAAGATGTTACTATATTAACATGGTTAACTAATAGCAATGCAAGACTTCGTAAGTTCGTTCGTTTCGATGGAAGTACTAATTAATTTTTTTTTGCATCGTAAAAAACTTACACTGATTATGATAATAAAGTTGTTGTACAAATGTTTAATGAATTGCACTCAAAATTATTAAATATTCGCCCTTTCTGTTAAATGTGTGATTTTAAGCATGTTTACGTACTCAAAACTGAGAACATCGCTTACTCATTTTTAAGTTAAAGCTACTTGAAAAATATAAGTAGGTATAAGTGCTCATTTTTAAGCACATGAATTTTAACAGTGTAGTCCAAGCCAAGTATCAAGTATCATCATGTAAGTGCTTCAAAATAAATTGCTGTAAATTGCCCTGTAAATTCCAGTTTCAACCCTAAAAAATCTACCAACATATCGTATACGATTAGCTGTGAATAACTTGTATTTTTTCCTTAGTAAAAAATTGTAGAATCCCTCTAGAAAAGTAAAACCAACGGAACCAACACTGACATTTCTATACACAGAAAAACCCCGAATCTTTCCAGAGCGTGCAGGCACCAAAAGACGGATACAAAGAAACCCATTTTCTCCACTCTGCCCCTTAACTGGACCTCCGGGTGATCTGGAAAGCACCAGCAGCTTCACTACTTCTTTTTCCTTCATCAGCTTTTTCCACTTTCTGCACGCACCCACAGATGAGAGAAAGAAAAAAAACCTCCTGCAAGTGGAAAAGGCTTACTGCTGGGCCCCCAAGTTCAAGGACAAGGGTTGGCAACACAGGTGGCCCCCCAAGGAAAAGGTTCTGCAAAAACCAGATGGGGCCTCGAGTTAGGGGGCGCCCCGAGTCAAGGCCAAGTTTTGGGCGAAAGAAAAACGAGGTGGGTTTTGGAAAAAGACGAGTTTTTCTTCTTGAGGGAAGGTGTTTTTTTTTGGGGTGTTGGGGATCCTTCGATTTCCTCATTCGTTGCATTGCTGTGGGGTGGTTTTTGGAAGTTTTTCTGTCGGTTTGTGTTGCGTGTAAAGAAGTTCGGTTGGTTTCTGTTGATTTGGTGGTTTGTGTAGTGTATTTTTGTTTGAAATACTTAAAATTCGTTAGTTTGGTCGTGTTTTCTCTATTTGTAAAAAAGTTGTTCGAAATCATTTGAGATGTCAGTATAGGAAAGGTTTAAAAGGTTGATATGGCTTTAAAAGTTACACAAAAAGATAATAATAATAAAGATGGTTTCTATATCTTGCTAACTCATTAGATTTTCAGAGAGGCAAGCTATTTTGACATCCTTTTTCAAGAAAAAACTTATCAAATCACAATCTTGATTTTATCAGGTTGCTTCTTTTTAAAGAACCTTAAAAAAGAGACTAAAATTATTACTTTTGACAATACAACCATTTAAATTCACGTTTCACTGAAAGTGAAACAAGTGTAAATGAGGCTTAATATTTTTTCTAAGCATCCTCTTTCTTTATATACACGTTTTTATAACTTTTAGTCAACTGCGCGCGCGCTTTATTCTACTAGTACCATTTACGGCTAGCAAGTATATAACATCTCATTCTTATTCAAAAGGATAATAAAAAATAATGAGAGTCATTTAAGGAGTAAATAACACAGTCTCTGTTTAAATAACATCAGTTTCACAGCTGCTACCAAGAAAGTGTTTCCACACATTTTAATATTCCTTTCAATCTTCATTTAAGCTGTGCTTGTGAATAACAAACCATCAAAAATTCTCCCCAACTTGATTGAAAAGTCCACTTTTCCTTTCCTCAACATTCCCTTGTGTAGCAAACACACATTTTAACTCCTCAGAAGGATATGGACGTAAGTCCAAAAATACGAAATTCGTTAAAGCATAAGCTCTTGATTCCTTTCCAGTTTTGTGTAGTAGCTGTCTAAGTCACAAATTTAATAATTGACTTGTGATGTAAAAGCAGACCCAATGATATGCATTCTCCATAGGAGCAACGTTAACCTCCAATCACTCAAAACTACACTCATTGATGGACTTGGACCACTTGCACTCTCACTTCATCCAAAATTCGTCCAGATTACGTCCCCGAAACGAATCTCCGGCAACATTTTAATCACAGACTTCAAATAAACGCGTTTCAACAACAAAGACGTGGTGTATGTCAACTTTCCGAAAAGAGACACGGTTCTGATGAAAAATAACAATAACACACAACGCGAGCCATTAAATATAAATCTCCCCTCCCGGCGAGCGATTCCATTTCGGGCGAGCCGTAGTCTTCGTAATTGTCGGAAGGGGTGGACGGTAGTGCGGTAAACAATTCCGAGGAGCCGGTGGAAATGAGATTTCGCGAGCAGCAAATGCGTTTAATGCAAACGGAGCTTGAGCCGGTTTAAACTAATTTAAATTAAGCGACATACTTTTACACTTAGCCGTGTGTTTGGAGAATGGTTGCATACATATATACAGAGAGAGAGGGACTTTTATAGGGAAATAGGGACTTTTGGGACGAATTTCGATGGTGGATTCGTGTGTCGAATGATTAATTGAGGGTCGTTAATTATTCTAAAGGGGTTAAGGGTTAAGAAAATGCGTCATTTAGCTATGCTAGTGACACTTTTATGTGGTCGTATTAAAATATGTTTTTGTTGTGGAATGGAAATAAAGATATGATATAACGTGTAATACTTTTCTTATATGTTTTTGAAAGTTCTCTTTAAATTGTGTAGTACAAAATAATGTAAAAGTGCCATTTTTTTTCAATTTGAAGGTTTTAATAATTTTTTTTTTTGTATTGGGGGTGTTGTATTAAATTTGCAGTCTAAAACTACTGCAATGAAGTGGATGGTATTTTTACTAATTTTTTTGCACGTGTACGTGTTTTATTAAATAAGAAGGTAAAATCATTTAATCAAAAGTAATAATTCTAACTCTCAAGCCTAGATGATTTAAAGACATTATTCAGTAAAATAAATTTAACTTTTTTCCCATAGAAAAATTTGATGTTTTTTGATACGCATTATTATTATGTATTATTTTCTTGGGCATTATTATTAAAGTCTCCATCAATTATACTTTTTTTCAGAAATTAGTAATTTTACAAATATTATTGAGATTGTGGAATATCTGTTTAAACAACAAAGTTTTATAAGGATGGCTATGGGTTACAGAGAAAGTTTACGTAAAATGACGATATTCAGTTCAAATTACTATGGAATATCAGTTAAAACAACAATTTCAAAGTGCAGTGAAAAATATAAGAAAAGTACCCGAGTTCCTTACCCAGAAAAATTCATTCAAACCATCTGTGTCACAGTCACAAAAACCTCTCGAATCTCCCTCACAAAACACGCAATCAGAATGAGTTTTCTTATCACATTGGAAGAGATTCATGCAGAAAATCTGCCTCCTTACTAAATCTCTCCACTCTGATAAAACCAAACGACATCCACAAGCCCAGCAAGCTCCATTCCAGCAAAAATGCTCGACTTTTTAGAAGAAGAAAAAGAAGAAAAGTGCAGTCGTCACAATCCCCTATTAAAAGGGCTGTTAGGCGAAACACACTCGTTATTCGGAATCCTTTTCTGCGCCATTTCTCTTCGCCATTCGCCAGGGAACCGTGGCCGCTCGTCAAGTCCACGTTGCTTAACGAACCGCGTCGAGAAGACATGCAGAGAGAGAACCCGACTGCTGCAGAATACTATCTGACGTAGGTGTGGTGTGGGTGTAGAGGGAGCATCGGTTGGTGGTACCTGCGTGGCCGTATATGGAGGGTGGAAAAAAAAGGGAATATTGACCCCTAAACTAAGAATTTTTAATTTTTTTGGCCGTTGAAAACTACAACTAAAAGCATCCCATGCTAAGAAAATCTAGGAAGATTTTTTAAGTTTATATAATTTTTATTTTCTTGTAAAGATTCTCGATTTTTTATTTCTTTCTCTCGGGAGTCCAAGCCACGAAAATAATATATTTTCCAGTTTCAAGCATTTTGAAAAGTTCTCATTATTTTTTCAATGATGTTTGGCCATGCTTTTATCCGTCGTAACTCGAAGCAGTGATAAAATCTTCTGTTGTGGCTTAAATGAATTAAAAAACTACATCTAAAAAAAACGAAAACTTCTCTAAAAGGTTTTATGCCCATAATTTTATTGTTAATTTAATTATTAATCCTTCAAATTTTTCAACAACTTCAAAATTCGAGAAAAATAACTAATTTTTGTTATTTTATGAATTTACTCGTAATTTTATTTGAATTCTCGTTTGTGATGTTTATTTTAATGCGAACTCAAGAAATTAAATAAATGTTTTCGAATTTAACTATTAATCTGGTCAGTTTCCATTTAACCTAGGATACATTGTCTTTCTATATTCTCTTTCCAAAAGAGAAAACTACTCTTCTAAAATGCAACCACAAACGCAACAATCCCAACTATACTCCATCGATAATTATAGACAGAAATTCTGATACATAAAAATAGAAGTTACAATTCCCCAAAACGGGCACTTTGGATACAAAATTCTGCTGACACGATTTTTCCTCAGAAAATGCGCCACCAATTTCTTCGGACTCTACGCTGCCAACAGCCGAGAATAATAATAATACAACAACACTACCGGGAAAAGCCATAACTCATTGAATACGGAATTAGAGGAAGAGTCCGGCAGCGATTGGTTGGACGAGGGCTCGCGACCCCCATTGGTCATGGTCAGTGGAGCGCTCTGGTGGGGTGCCAATGGGGGAGGGAGGGGTGCATAAACAGACAAGAGTGACCAAGTGGGGGTGGCCGTATTATTATTTTTTCCGGTCGGGATGAGTCAATGTGGGCGGTGTTGTGCGTTGTTCGGGTTTTGGGTCACCTTTGTTTGAGTGGAATGGAGGTTTATTTTCGCTATGTTAGTGGTTTTTTGTTGTGTGTATTGGTGGTCAAGTTTTTTTAAGAATATTTTTATTGTTATCAACTTGATTCTCTTTAAAAAAAACTCTTGGTTTATGTGGGGATGTTAGTTCGTTAATGTTTAAGGATATTAATTCATTAATTATTATTTAGTTAAGATTTGCGGGTGTTTGGATTGATGACGATGTAGCCAAGAAAAGATTATGGGCCAGATAGAAGCTTTATAAAAAACACGTATCAACATAACAGAGGTAGGGTAAAAGTTGAATGTTTCAAAGCTCGCATTTTATTACACACAATAAAGTCAACCATAGGTGGTTTGTTTAAAATTTGTGAACAATAAGTTTTTGATTTAAAGATATGTTACGTAAGTAAGTGAATACTTTACCGTATAACGAAATAATTAGTGGGAGGAGAAAGTATGAGAATAAAGTAAATAACTGGAAAATGTTTATGTTTAAGATAAATAAATTTTCGTTCGGAAATTTTAGGTATAATGCACAGAGATTATTAAAAAAAGCATTTGTTTTCAATTGTTTTTATAATAGAATGTAGATTTGTAAAGAGATAAAAATGTCAATTGGGGCAATTTTGAAAATGTTAAGAATTTTAGAGAATATATTTGGTTTAGAAATTTTAGAGGGGAAATTTGCGGTTATAAAGAAAACCAATATTTAATATTCTAAACATGATAAACTAACTAGCATTAAATAAATTACACTGTTTTCTGAATAATATAATGTCATTCAAATGTGCAACGTCGTAGGTGTTTGTATTTCAGTCCTTTATGCTATACAGATAAAACTACGACATTTGAAAAGTGCAGTAAAAAGCTACCATACCATATCTGCAACGTTTTCATGCTAAACCATAATCATGAGAAAGCTTATTTTCATGCAGAAAGAATACGCAATAGAGATTAAAACACACGTTTAACTGCGTTGTAGGATATTTTCAATGCTATTACGCATTTTTTTCAACGAAAAAGTTCTATCCACAATTTCTGACTAAATTGTTTATTCAAAGTTTGTTTATTTCCATCATAAAGGCATTAGTATTCTGAAAACCTCGCAAAACATTTAAGAACACTTTTTTGTCATCCAATTAGCACTTTTGTTAGTGTTGTTAGCTAGTACACTTTGACACTTTTTTGTGATGATGTTCTGAGGATGTTTTGAAAAGTGTTGCCATTCAGAAATGGTGTTCTTAGAATAGTGTTGTAAAACATGTTGGGATAAAAATGTTCACAAAATGTGTTTTAGAATCTGAATGTGTTCTTAAATTTAGATTGAAATACTATAAGGTAATTCTGTCTTTGTAAAGTAACACTTTACAGTCCTATTTTTAGAACACATTTCTAAATAACACTTTTCAAACACATACAGAACACATATTCGGGCACAATGAAGTACAAAGTGTTCCAGTAACTCACAAACTATCTAAAGTGTTGTCAATTTGAGGACAAAAATTTTGCACAAAAAAAACTTGTTTTCATGCAGATTACGAAAAAAAAAATGCAAAACAAACCCTTGAAAACAAATGCATTTTTTTAATAATCTCCCCTATCACTTTTCTCTACCAAAACAGATCAACCTGACTCTCTGGAAACTAATTACAGGGTGAAGTTATTGCACCATAATCGATTACAGATAACAGGTGCTGCCAAGAGAAAAAAAAAGTTGTTCGGTTATCTTTAACAATGGTTAATCTGTAACCATTTTTCCTTGCCCTTTTTTAAAGGCCTACTCGTGCATCGAACCAGGAAAAAATAAAAGTGATTCAATTTTTTTTTCAGATGTTTTTTTTTCGCGCTCTTCCCAGTTTTATTGGTTTTTGAGATCAGAGAAATTTTTGGGTCACGATCTAAAAAATAATCCTGGATGCACGATCGTAAACCTATTTTTTTACAACCTTGTATACCTACAACACAGTAGCACTTTGGTGTGTTGAAACCGTTTGGATAAACGTTTAAACTCGTTTGTAGTAGTAGAAGTGCTGGAGTAAAAAAAGATGTTTTACACACCCATGTTTTTTATGTGTAGTTCTTGGGCTTCAACTTGTCGAGTTTGATGGTAATTTTTTATAAGAGGTGTTTGATAATGGTTTATTGAATTGCGTGATTTGTTTATCCACATACGATGTTTAAAATGCGAATATCTGTATGAGTAACATTAGAATTCTGAATTTATATTTTTAAAATATTAAACACTATAATAATTTCACTATTAAAAACCATATAATTTGCTAAAGGGTTAAAATGATTTCAAGGGTTAAAAGGGTTATAAGGAAGGGTGAAAAGGGTTTCCTTTTAATCTTTTTGGAAATAAAATAAATATTTTATACCTTGTGGGGAAATAACGTCTCACCTTGGAATTATTCAATATAATTTAATTTAAGTTGTCTTTTTAGAGAGCATAAAAGAACAGTTCGAATTTGGAGCAAGAAAAAAAAGCTTCTTCCAGTATATATTTCACAAATATCTTGTTTATATTTTCATTTTCCTTCTATTTATAATACTTCACATCCATGAATTCAGTCATGGATGCTTAGACGTGTTTAGGATAATCGGAAAATATTTCCTTTTTTTTTAGCTTAATCTCAAGAACTTCTACAAATTAATTACTAAACGAAGTTTCGTTCTTAAACCTTTTTATCAAGGCATCTTCTTCTCGTCAAAGTGTAATACCAAATCACATTTTAAGCAGAAATGTGAATCATTAAGAAATTTGACATCTCTAAAAATTAACGTAAGAAGCAACGAAGTTAAATATTTTAAAACAAGAAAATCCTCTTTCTAAATATTTAAATGGTTTAGCTTTATAACTTTATAGTTTTTGGAAGCATAACATTTGGCCACAATAATTGTTGGCATATAAGTGAAGAGGAGTTTGTTTCTAATGGAAAATACGAGATTTTTTCTAAGAGGGTCACAATGCTCCCCCACAAATAACACACTTATGCTTCAAATATCGTTCGTTAGTACAACTCAACTCAGCTCAACAATCAGTCTACCGAAACAAACCTTGAACAATTATTCCAATTTTCTCTACCATTAAGCACCCCAGACATGCACACCGGTCAGACTAATAAATAAATAAATAAATAATTAATTAACGAATCACCCTCGATTCGTCCCTCACTTTCCCCGCAATCGACATCATTCGATGTCCTCAAGAATTCCTCTCCAAAACCCCACAAAAAAATCCACCCAATTAATCGTATCCATTCTTCATCAGTTGTTAACGAGAGCGCCGCTCTCTATATTGTTTCCCGCGCGTATTTATTTACACTCGGGATCGATATCCGAAGAGCGCCGATAGGTGGCGCTAGTTCCGCTCCTCTCTCTCTCTCTCTCTCTCTCGACTCTCAACCTGTACATTCTTTCGGGATGAAGGAAAGCTGCGCGCGCACCGGGGGAAAGAGGAATAATAATAATAACTCTGAAACGTGGAGGATTCCAAATGAAAAATCGAACATTGATTATGCATTTCTGCTGGGGTGGTTCTCTCTCTCTCCCCCTTGACATTCCTGCAACAGTCTCGTTCGTTTTGTCGTTTGTCATTTGTAGGGATGTCTTTTTATTCTGTGGCGTTTTTGTTTTTTCGGTTTATTGGGGATGCTGTATTGGGAGTTCGATTGATTTTTCGTTGGAAAAGCAGATGCAGGGGGGTTGTCATTAAGGGTGGGCTCTGGACAATGTGGTAAAGACAGGTTGGTGAAATACACCTAAAAGGAACCACCAGGGGTTTTTTTTTAATCTCATGACAAAACTTTAGAAGTTTCGTTTCCATAAAAATTCTCTAATAGAGGTGAAATAATTATTTCTGCAAAAATCTTCCAGTTTGAAAAGGTAGAAAATTTCTAATTCGTTCTTAAATGAAAAGATGTTGGTATATTTTTATTTTAGAATGCGTGTTACTTTTATAAATAAAAATGAATAAATATTTTATTTTCCATAATGCACTGTACAAAGTAAACTTTCCATAGATATATTTGAACAGATTAATCATACATCATGGATCCGCCACCATAATATTATTATATTAATGACACATAAATTGTCTAACATACATTTTGCAATTTTCTTTCTTCATCAGTTTTAAAAGAATCGTTAAAATTTTTCCTCAAATTTCCAGAAATATTAAACGTTCTTTTAATTAATAAATTATTTCGCTAAACTTTGTCCAAATAACTCCTTCGAAATTTGCCTACTTAAAATAAAATAAAACTTAAATGACCATTTTATGAGTTATAGGCATTAGTTTTAAGCAGCCATTTACCATTTACTGATGTTCTGTGAAAACTTATATTGCAGTTTGAAGTAAAACCGTAATTGATTGAAAAAAAAAACATTTTTTTTTTTTTTTTCAAAATATCTTGCCTTTTCCTCCTACCAGTTTTTTTAGACACTAATAGAGTAATTTCTTTTTATCTAACAATTTACAGCTTCAGAAATTACTACAGAAATCACTTGTCTACTGTACCATACCAACTATATACTCAACAGAAACGTTTCTGGAACCCAGTACGTCACAAATGCGGAAGGAGAAATCGGTAAACACAAAGCTTGTTGGGTTGCTAGGAGGAGTTTCGGTACACAAATCGTGATCGAAAAGCTCTATATGTGCATGGGTTTAACAAAATAATCATATTTTTAAATTGACGTTCTTCATTTCACTCGAAATTCAGACACAGCGATGGGAACTACTTTGTTAGTGACGTCATAGGGTCAACTTAAGTTGCTGTCTAGTATAATTAGCTTTAGATGTCATGCCAAAACGTTGCACGCCAGAAATAAAACGTCAAAGCAATAGGAAGATTCTCAACTTAATCATTACATCAAAATCCTCTACAGCAAATGACCTCTACCACCACACCATCCACATATCAACCATCCCAATGACAAATCCCAATTCGAATACGAACGAAGAGAAATCATACTTCCTTGGCCCCTGAACCCCACTTTGACTGATGGTGTCACCAACTTCCTCCACGCACTTCTCCATCAACCCTTTTCGAACAACAAAAACATCCAACCGTTGATGATGACACCTCCCCCCTCCCGTCAACCCCATCAGAAGGCGTTGACAACGATAAGAAGAAAAAAAAGTCATCCTTATATAAAGAAGGAGGATGGGATGATGATCTATGTCTTCCTGACCCCTGAGAGCAGCTGGGGACGTATTGGATGTCTCATCCGTTCACAGAAATAAATCCTCTTCCCTTTCTTTTTTGAAATTGGATGAGTTGAGTTGAGTTGTTTTCGAGTGGAGTGGCTTGTCAAAATATTGTGGTGAGTCGGGGACTGGATTATTGTGAAGATTGAGATGCAGTGGTTTGTTGAATGTTGAAAGATGGTTCCTTCGATTTAGGATGGTAACTCGAGGAAAGGCCCAAAATGTGTGTTTTTTGTTATTCTAATGGTGGTTTTGAGCTTTAATTTGTGTTAAATACGTACAAGTTAACATGCAACGTGAAAACTAATTTAATTAACCTATTAGATATTGTGGAAATATCTTTACATAAACTACGAGAGATTACTCTTTTTCAAATGTTTATTTTTAATCTCATTCTTTAACCATGGAAACACCCATTTTAGATTTTAAAAAAGTGTAGTAAAAGTATTGTAGTTACTTTTGTACAGTTAAATTATTACAAAAGTTCTTTTAGGACTACAGAGTAACCTATTAAATTATGCAAATTTTAATTCCAAAAAATCTTATATTTTTGCTCTTGTAGTTTATAATTTTAATGGCATGACAAATCTCTGAAACTTGTAAATATTCGTTTTCAGAAAGAAAAAATTGCTAAATTTTGTTGGACGCTGTTAGTAGATATCATGAAAGTTGTTTTTAAATATTAAGATCAAATTAGTAACAGCATAGACTAGACATACTAAAAGGCAATTACAATTTTAACAAAATTCCAGGGGAAATCTAAGCTTTCACTTTCATCTTTAATCACTTTTTGTCGTAATATTTATACGAGAATTTTTATAAGAAATAAGTTAATTAAATTATACAAACCTAAATCAGTCAATTTATTCATAGACACAAATAAGGTCTCTAAAACTGAATATCTCTACTAAAAATCCCGACTGTTATAACTAACTTCATTGTAACTTTTACTTTCCCAAAGATTTGCCCAAATCCAATTTCATGCTTCATTATTAAACTTCAACCCAAGAAACTGAAACAAACCTCGATAATATATTCCTATGTGCGGCCATTTCAACATAACACCGAATTCATTTCCTGGTTCCTATACCTGCTTGACATTTATCGTGATAGATAATTCAGTATTATAATTCCCGCGATACTACGCAGCCGGAGACTGGTCGCAATTCAACTATACTATCAAAAACTCAATTTAAAATTTAATTTCGAAACCAACTTATACAAAAAAATAAAACAAGACCGACAAGATCCGCCGCCTTTAGCAGCGCTATAAACCTGTATTACCGAACGAAGCTTTTAAAATTGTCTTCCAAGTTTTACGACGCGGAAAGCTTGAATGGATTTAACAAACAAGAGAAGTTATTTAAAAAGCAGAATAGATGGGAAAGCAGGAAATGAGAAAAGAAGCATTTAGGCCTTTTTTCTTTTTCTTTTTTATTATTATCTGATAGGCAGCATTCTTGAAATTCTGCCAAAATTCAGATTTTCCCCGTTCGTTTAATTCCTTACCTGTGTAGTGGGCGGTTATTTTAAGAAAGCTATTTATTTTTTAGATTTAGGCTTATGCAGTCTTTCTTTTCTGCATTAAAATTCTTAGTTACTGTGTGATCCCTAAAGGTTATGCTAATGTTAGCTTATGGTATTAGATTTTCGGAAATTTTGCAACGACATAAAGGTCTTTGTGTTTAAATAGGATGTACGGGATTATCGGCGTTAACTTTTATGGTTTTATACACAATTTTTTGGTTCAATTCCGTTAAAGTCCCCGCTAAATGTCGTCCGGTTCTTTTAGACAACAAAAAGTAGAAATATTCATAAATAATTTCAAACTCCTGAATTAAAATGTTTAATTAGATCAATAACTATTCAGTTTATTAATAAAAGTCGGAAAAATTTGTTGACATTTGGATGTATTTAGCGATTTGGATATTGGCGATATTTAGCGGGGACTCTAACGGAATTGTACCAATTTTTCTTATATTTTTTTAAGAATTGAAGAGTTATTGGATTATATGAAATATAAGAAGTATAACCCTTTTATATAACACCTTTAGAAACTTAACTCTGTATAAATGGTGAGTAGCTTTAGATATTAAATAAGTTAAGAGTGTTATAAGATGGAATATAGGTTGTAATGAGTTAATTTTACCTACATATTATGGAAAGAAGTCATCTGTTTTGAAAGATATAAAGTTTATTTTATAGGATTTTGCTCGAAAATATAAAAGGGTTTTTTTCCTTCTATTTTAATTGGAAACTGATTATCTTGATGTAAAATGCTAGTAAGTGTCATTGTTGAAAAAAATTGAATTCATATTATTGAAATATTTTATACTGAAATCAGAGAGCACGTCATTTTTTAAAACTTGCTGAGAGGTACTATAGTAGAAAATTTTAATTGTTGTTCTTTTCACTTATATTTTATAAATTGAATATCTTCTTCCCTCTGTAGGTAAATATAATTCATTGATTTTCTACTCAACTATGCAGAAATAATCAAATTTTCAAACTCTTGATATTTAAAAATGATAAATAATGCTTGATAATTAACGTTTGAGTCAGTTGGAACTAGTTGATATATTCATGTAGTGTTTTATTTTCTCTTTTGATAAACCAGTGCAATTCTAAAAATCACACTTATGACACAAAAAATCCTGATTTCCACTCTAAATGAACAAAACAATTCAAAAGCTCTCCTATTTTGCACTGTTATTTAACTTTCTTCATTAATACGTATTTTTCCTTAACTACAAAGACCGAAACAAGATATTTTTCATAATTTTCTAAAACTCAACGGTATAAAACACTTAAAAATTTCACTCCCTTCAACTCATTGGGTATCAAAGGACACCAAACCCAACCCGCTGTCGAAACCAAATGATTTAAAAGCACGACTCTCGCAAGAAAAAAAAAAGAACAAAAAAAAAATCGGAACACAGCGAAGGTTCCCGGGTAGCGGAATGTTACTAAGCTCCACCCAAAAACGGTAGGCAATAAAAGATAATGCAAAATAAGAAAAGTGCAAGAGAGGTACAAGCCGTAGCTCTGCGGAGAAATAAAGGGTATAAAATATATTACCATGAGGTCCTGTCGTTTTTCTGGAGTGAGTTAGGGCTAGCTCCTCGAAAACAGAAGAGGAGAATTTATTGTTGGCTCAGCCTTTATCTTGGAATGAGTGTGAATGTATGTGCCATAGATGGGGAGATACATATGGATGGATAGATGGGGTATAGTTGTAATGAGCTGGCTCTACCTACGCGTTGTGGAATGTTGTTGAACACCTGTTTTGAATGGAGTTAGTAGTTGTATTATTGTGCCTTAAAGGTGTGTTTTTGGTTAGGAATGTGAATGGAAGTTTTTTCTTTTTTGTTGTTGTTGAAACTGGTGACCTCCGAAAAATAATGTTAGGAGGTAGAGCAGTGTAATGCAGTGAAAAAAACACTGCTGACAGTCGAAAAGTTTCACTTAAGAACCAGGCTGTTATAAAAAAAACAATTATGTCTCTCTTTTATCTTTATGGGGTGGTTTTGACCGCTTGATCTTTCATGTGCTTTTAGTGGAATAACATTAATTTCTTCATTTATATTCTAAAAAAAAAACACGCACTGTTTTTTTTTATAACCAACAACATTAAAACCAAGTTATTTATGGAGAAAAGAAGTTAATAAACGACTTGTAGAAAAACTTCATTTCTTTTCAAACCTATTCTATAAATACCAATTTCTGAGTAGACATTTACACTATATTTTAATAATAGAATAGTGTAAATTTCTTTTAAATAAGATAGTAAACTGGAGAAAATTTCATCTATTTATTGAAAGTAGTAGTTTTTACATTGGTATTTATGATTCATCATTGTATTTTGTTGGTTAGCTGTGAAAAGTGATAAAACAATCAAAGACGACTTATCTGATAAATTACATCCCCCTCTTTAAAATAGTATGTAACTTTAAGCATTAATAATTTTTGTTAATAGGCACGCTTTATTACGATTTTACATTGGAACCTACGATAGTAAATGTAATGAGAAAACTGTAATAGAATTGTGCTAATTTGCGAAAATTATCACTTTTCATAATTTTGAAAATTGTAATAAGAAGTATTTCATTTTATTTAACAGAATTAAATGGATTCAAATCAGATACCCATTTGTTTTAATCATAAAATGTATTAATTTCTTGCCTTTCGTAGCACCTAATATCTAACAAATCATTGAGCAATCTTAATTGCTGATTAAAGCTAATTTTGAGTATATTTATTTTGACGATTATCGAGTAAGTATAATGAGTTTCAGATAAACAGCAGCTATTAATTTTGAGTTGATTACTGAGTTTTACGTAACTTTGTTGACTTTTTTTTAAAAATAAAACCAAAACTTTTCAAAAACTCACTGATCTAAAACAGCAACATATAAAAACCAACGGAAATATATCGTACAACCAAGCACACATTCAAAAAGTTATCTTAAAAAAACACACACACACAAAAAAACATCTTTATCTCTGTCAGCTTCAAAAGCTCATTTAAAAACCTCACGCTACATCCAACCAACAGAAGCAGAACACTAAACTCATTCCACATACCAACTATACGAATGAACTAAATATCTTCAACAACCCGTGTTTGCAATTATACGAATTCCTTCACATTACACAATCTTCATTAATTAATTAATAAAGAAAAACAAGTCCTTTCTCTTTCTCTCTTAACATTCTATCGAAGAAAAAAAAGAGAGACCTCTAAATAGGTTACTCTTGTGATGCAACTGAACAGCAAAAGTCAGTGTCCTCTTTGAGTCTTAATTGCTATTATACGCAATGCTAATTGCATAGTTGTGAATGGGGAAATATAAGACATGATACGCGTTTTGGTTAGGAGATGGAATGTGGTTTGTGACTGTTTTAGAGTAGGTTTGTTTGCACAGCCTTTCTCTTAGAAAAGAGCGAGATGCGAAAACAGTTCGTTTGAAGTATGGGGATACAGGTACTGCAGATGCACTGATATCTGTGTGCAGATGTTGATGTTTAACATGTGTATGTGCGAATGTAATCACATTAGTACCTGGTTGGTTACTTGATACTTAAAGTTGTTGAAAGTGTTGAAACAAATTTAGAAATTTTAATTTCATTAATGTTTTGTTTTCATGCAAGGTTGTAAAAGGAACGTAAAATTGAATTGCATTAATTAAAATATATTGATGAGTCATCTGTTTGAATAACTTTGTATTTTTACTTTGTGTAATACTAGCATACCATGTTTGTCATAAACTTATGCATTCTCCCTTAAATTTATAACTGGATAGAATGGTTATACCCGAATCTAAAATGTTATGTTAGATATAGATTATATAGAAAGCATTAGATACCATAAGATATTTAAAAGGAATTCAAAAGTACTGAGCTGAAGTTAATAAACTGTTGATAATACCTAAAAGTTCTTTATACACAGGAATTTAAATCAGAATTAAGTATCTAACCTTAATCAAAAAAGTTTTTAACTAATTTTCATTTATTACAAAATCATAACTTTAAGCACGGCTTACAGATACTTATACGTATCTAGTAAGTAGTATAAGTATCTAGTAAGCCGTGCTTTAAGGATCGAAGATATATTACAACATTTCATGACGTTGTACACTAAAAACTTTCACTAGCAGGAAGAAACGTCAAGTACTTATAGCATGAGTTATAGATTCCAACCATCAGCTATATTTATTACTGCAGATTATAGAAGATTACTTTTAGATCTTTATTTGATTGAAAGTAGTTTCATGAAATCGTGTTTCTGTAATTCAATCGAAAGAATATCCTTTAAGATCCATATAATACTTTCGTTGACTGTCTATAAATTATTGTTATTCCTTTATTTCTGTGACTCACACTACAAATGAACTAAATTTGAACCTTTAAATAACAACTGAAGGATTATTATTCGATTAAATTATATCAATATTTGGTTTTCCTTTTGTTGAAGGTGGGTTTATACATACACGCTACTAAATTTCGTTTATTTTATGATAGATTTTCTGTTTCTGGCAAAATAAGAGTTGTGACTCACACTACAGGGAAGGATAGTGAGAGTCACAACTCAGATTTTACAAAATTACAGAAAATTTATCATAAAATAAACGAAATTAAGCAGCTCGTATGTATAAACTGACCATCAACAAAAGGAAAACCAAAAGTAGATATAAGTTAATCGATTAATAATTCTTCAGTTGTGATTTTAAGATTCAAACTTAGCTCATTTGTAGTAGGACTCACTTATGTCACAAAATAAATTAAATTAAGTAGCTTGTCTGTAATAACTGACTAATAAACTTGTGAAATAAACTGACCATCATCAAAAGGAAAATCAAAGATAGATCTAATTTAATGGAATAATAATCCTTCAATTGTGATTTCAAGTTCCAAATTTAGATCATTTGTAGTAGAATTCACGCATGGAATTAACCTAAATAGACACATTTAAAAGTTATGATAATTTTGATTCATGACAACACATGTTGGCAATATTTTCTAAATGGTGCTTTTCTTTCTGAAACACCAACTTAGATAAAAAGTCGAAGGGTATCATTTCTTACCCACAAGAGATTCTGATATGTCTCTTAAAAAAGAAGAATAGTAGACGTCTCCCATAAATTCCTTTGATGCAAACCCTTGCCCCAAAAGAGAGAGACAGAACACAGGGTCGTTATAGAGCCATCACTAATTCCGAGAACCGTGTAATTGGAGACTGCGGTTTGGTTTTTTCCACAGTCTGTGTATATGAGCTCTCTTTCATATCGCTGCTGTGTATGGTGAAACGGGAATGTTAAATGCAGTTACGTAATGAGAGATAGAGACACAGACAGGGAAAGAGAAAAAGTATGGGATGTTTTCAGAGTTAGATTAAGTTTAGATCTATCTGGATAGACTTGTTTCGTATAAAGCATGTATATTATATTAACTTTATTATGGATATTTTTTTCAAATTATAAACTCTGTGCATGTTTTTACACAGTTCTAGTTTTCTCTTTGACGTTCAATCAAATAAGCAATTGTGGGATCCAATTTTAGTTGAATTAAAATTACTACTATAAAACCCTTTGAGATTTCCCTAACTGGTTTAGAATATTTTTGCAATAGGTCTTGCAAATAAATAATGGTTTTCAGGAATGTATTATTAGGATTTATTTTACCTTTGATAAATCTTAGTTGAATATAAGAATTAGAATCAAAGAATTTAATATTCTAATCAAAGCAAAATAATCTTGTTGAGATAATTTTGAATCATGAATAATTTAAAATCCTTTCAGTTCAGTTCGTTTTAAAGATAAATTCGAATTAAAATTAATATTCGAAAAGATAAAAGACAAATTCGAAAATAAGAAAAAAAAATATAAAGAAGTTCGAAAATAAATAATTAAAATTAATATAGTCAGAGATTCTCCAATAACTATAACTTATAAAAAATATTATATTTTAGTTTAGCCTAGAAAAAGTTAAAATTATGTGTGAGCTGTGTTTGGGTATTTTTTAGTGTTCTTTTCTCACCCTTTTAGTGTGTTCTAAATACATGTTAGAGAACCAATATTAATAATAGTTTTGAATGTTTAATGAACACGATTTGTAAATTTCATGAATATCACAGTGTTTTTAAAGAAAGTATAATTTATATATCATCAATTTTATAGAAAATTAAATTGGTAGGCCAAAAGATTTTTAAAACAGTAAAAAAAGTGTAAATTGTTAGGAAATTTTCTTTTAATGTTTTTGTTTGTAGTTTTTTCATAATTTAATGTGTATTTGAAATATTATGATGGGGGAGTAATAAGTTTCATGAGAGATACAGAATGATTATTTTTAAGTCTCTGACTGCAAGATATTTCATGGAAAATGATGGTTTATTTAATTATGTTACTCTCATTACATAGGGTTTTATTTAGGTTTCATCATATGTTTTAGTTCTCCGAACATCTTGTTAAATACTTATTTAACAAGGTTAAATTTGTAGATTTTTAATTTAAATTTTTAAATTTGAACTACATGTTAGTTGCAACCATTTGGAAACTTGGTTATGATTATTCGTTTGTTATTAGTACACTTGTAAATATTGAAAAAAAACCATGCACAGTTCAATCCTGCTTACTTTGGAGTCATACAAAACATAAAATAACTTCTCGACTTTCCAAAAAATATTAACTATTCCTTAACTAACAACTTTGGTTTCAAATTGTCATCAAAACATTGTAAACAGGTTCTCTAGATTGCAAACGCTCACAAAACATTTAAGAACACTTTTTTCTTATCTTCAAATTAATAATACTTTAGTTTGTGTTGTTAGGTATAACACTTTAATGCTTTATTGTGTTGCAACAGTGCTCAAAATATGTTTGAAATGTGTTCTAAAAATAGTGTTGTAAAATGTGTGAAGAATCTGAAAGTGTTCTTAAATTTGGATCAAAACACTATAACAACACATTTTCTGACTCTTCTTTTACAACACTATGATTTTCTCACCCAACACATTCGCAACACAATCAAAGCGCTTTTGATTAGAAGTGTTCAGTAATATTGTGTTTACCTAGCGTTGCAAAAAAGTGCTTCTTCACGCATTTGTGCATAGATGTAACCCCAACCTTATTGATTGAAACTCGCAACTTTGTGCCCAAAAAACCGGTACCTCCAGCACAAAATAACAGCGGTGTTGTTTTTTACCTTTTTACCTGGAATTACGTAAAGGAAAAGGAAGGCAGCGATTGAGAAAGGAGGGTGAATCACATCGAACAGGAAAACCCGTTTCCTCATCTGATGGCTTTTTTTAGAGTTCAGCTTCTGGGAGATAGGCTTAGCAATTGTTTCTGATCAGGGGGCTAAATGAAGCGTAATGAGGAGAAAAACCGTTACTTTTTAGCGAAAATACTTATTGGTTATAATTATAAAAATGTATAGTGTTACCGATTACCGAACTAACTATTTTCGGATTACTTAAAATACGTCCTGAAATTTATATACTTAAGTATTTTATACAAAATATATTTTTGTCTCCTACTTTGACTGATATGGGAATTAAAGGCATGTTTTTACCATTTCTTTCCTTATGTACATTTGTTTTAAATGTGAATGAACTTTCTCGTTATATTACTACATATAATATTTAATTTAAATTAATAATAGTAGTAAGTAGTTTTCTAAAATAAATTCCAATTCATATGCTAGCTTTTAAATGTTTCCTTAATCCTTAACTTTTTAAAATGAATTTCTTTCCCAATTGAAAATGTACCCGTATGTTTGGTATAAAACTAATATGCTAATGCTGACATACTTATGGGTTTATACCTGTTCACGTTTTTAATAATTAAATAAATTGAATCCCCAAAATTTTCCATCTAATATTTTATAGTTAGCTTTTAATTCATCAATTTTTTCATTTCGATGTTTTTAAAATTATAGGTACAACAAAAACACGGTTTTAATTTAAAAATGCTATAGGTTTTTTTTTATAAATATTTTCTTTATAAGATCAAAAAACATTTACATTATATTAATTAAATCAAAATTATACAGCAGCTTGATTGATAACCACACAAATTGAAATCATCAAACTGAATAAATTAAATGTTAATTTTTAAAAAGTTTCACTTTAATGTTTAAAAATGCAAAAACATTTTGATTAATTAAAATTTTACTCATGTGCTAGCTATAAATTTAACGTACCCACAATAATTATGAAATAAATCAAATATAATAGAATTTCCCTTCTTTAGGAAATTTTCCATGTTTTAGCTTTATTTGACTTTTTTAATTTTCATATTTCAGCATGTTTTATAGTTTTTCATGATGAAAATACAACAAGATACATTTTTAATGATAAACCCCCTTCATTATTACCTCGTGTAATTTAAATTACTACCTATTCTTTTTAGCTTAACAAATTATACTCAATCTCATTATAAACATACCTGATCTTATTATTAAGCTATTTAATGCAACAGGATATTGCATATCCACATTACTTTTCTTAATGCTCGTTTTCTAATGTTCGTATAAAAAGCATTTTTCATGCATTTTCATTTTTCATTTTCATTATTTTCGCATAAAATCTTAAATACGTATAACATCTTAATGTGTTAACAAAAAGTATTTAGTAATGTTTTTTTATCATTTGAACTGGTTTGAATAAATACATTTGTTATTATTCTTTTTAAACCAGTTGAAACGACATCAAGAAGAATATAACATTTTTCAAAGGATTTGTGTACATTCATTAACCAACAATAGTAATCGGTTATCCTTTCCTTAAACAATTCCATTCTTATTTCAAGGTAAACTTTGTCCTCTAATCGCTTATAATAACACAAATATTTGTATTAGTTACCTAACTTAAAACAATGTTATGAAAACCGGCTGTATGTTTATTTTCATACGGTTTTCGAGTTTGTGTCCTTAAAATTTTTAATTCTCTATCATTATTTCAATAAAGTTTAAAAACACATGGAAAGACTTAAAACACTAACATACTGATGTAAAAAATAGTAACTATACGTTGATTTGAATCTTGAATAAATATATTTGTTTGATTCATACCAAACTCATTTGTTGATACTGTTGTTATTAAACTTTAAATTAACCTAAAAAATAAATATCCCTATTACTAAATGTTTCTAAACATTAGCAATATACAAGGAAGCAAAGAACATTACAGGAAGAATGTTCTTTATGTAAATAACACTTATTAGAATATTTTCAGTAGGAAATGTTGAATTTAGAAACCTTTGGCCAATTCAAACATTCCCAAATTTGATGGATTGTTCTTTTGTAGTACTAAATGAGAGTTATGCACAATATTGTTATACACAATATCTTATTTAGCATGTTTTTGAATGGTTACATTAAAAAAAACTTTTTTAATCCTACTTAATACACAATATAATACCGAAATTTTTAATAGTGGTAGCAGCAAAAAGGTATAATCATTGTAAAAATAATAAAGATAAGGAACACACTTTAAGTACATATTTAATGTTTGTCTTATTTAAATGGTTTTCCAATTTTTTTTATAGCTATACTTTATGTATCTCTGAATATGCTATCATGAAATAGTTTTTAACACTATTGTTTGAATATACTACAATTTGAAGTACTGCTTTGATTTTAGTTACTTAATTTGTGTGTATTTCTTTTTCATTTTAAAAACTTTTATGCAATAACTTTTTAAAAACATATCAATTTTTCTTTGACTTAAATAACTTAAAGTTCAATGTACAATTACTTTACAAATAAACTGCTTTAACACATGTAAAAAATGAGCCTGCAATAACTAACACTCATATTAAAAGTAAGATAAATATTAAAAAGTTTTTTCTAAACTTTCATTAACTTGGGGTTATACGAATTTAAAACACTGCTTATAAAAACTTAGAGAATAAATATCAGTCATATGTGTCAAGTGTTTGATATTATTTTACAAAGTAAATGCTAGCTGTTTACTGTCAATGCAAGCAGATATAATTAGAGTAATCTTAAGTTCCTTGAACGGAAATTTGCATGTTATTGCATAAGTGTCTCCTCTTTTGATAAAGCTTTTCATTTAATATCTAAAAGTTTTTACACACTATGTCAAGTAAAGATTACAACTTTCGTCGATGCATTTATATTAAAAATTCACATCATGTGCTTATCAGATTGGTATGTATAAATAAGTATGCATTTAGTGAAACCTGTCAAAGTATAAAAGCTAGTGATATCGTTTATAAAAAAAAACAACCGGTTCAGTGAAGAAAAAGACTGTAATTACTTCGATTTTTTCTTTGATGATAGAAAAAAAGTGCAAAGAGTCGATGCGTTAAATTTATTTTTTTTTGCCTTGTGATGACACTTACCTTCCTCTTGTCTTTTCCAGGCCCTGAAAGAGGTGACAACTAAGAGGCGTGCCCAACTGTCCGAGCTCAAGTCCATCTTCCAGAACGCGACAACGGCGGCGGCTTCAACAACAGTGTAAGTCCATCATAAGCAATCATCATTCAACGACGTAAAAAAAAATAAATTAATAAGCGTAATCAACTACCGATGGTGGTGAAGTTACGTTCGGTAATCCATCGTCAATTTCGATGAAGATGATTATGCATGCGCGTTTCGTCGGGCCGTGTGAGCACTCCTTTACCCCTTGCATATTTAGGCTCCGCTCTCTGCTATCCGAAGTATATATCGCGGATGGCATTGTTCCGCAGCGCCCTCTCTCGGCGGAAGCGGGAAACGCGTCGCTTTTTAATGGTATTGAACGGTTTTTGGCGAGAGCGCGCGCTCTGCTTCTTTTTTTTTATTATTATTATTTCCAGTTTTTAATCGCGGGGCTGGGAGAGAGAAATGGGAATTGATTTTTTCTCGGAATTGGGATCTTGAGGAGGATGGAATTAATGAGGGATCCTGGATGGAAATGTTAGGTTCATTTATTCTCTGCTGGATAACGAATCAACAGTTTTTGGGATATTTCTTCTCTCTCTTTGTTGATGTCGGATTTTCTGGGGAATTGGAATTTTTTTTTTGGTTCGATTGCATGCTGGGTTTTGAAGTAATGTGGAGTTTAGTTGTTTTTCGAAGGGGGAATATTGAATTTTTTGGGATTTAATTTTGTGCTGAAAATCACGAAAGTTGGGAGATAATGGTGTTTTTTTTAAAAAAGAAAAGCATTTAATGTGAAGTAACATTATTGAGAAATTCCGAAAAGAGGAATTGTAAAACACGTCTGCACCTTACTCATACCCTACCCTGAATACCCAGTGAACTCGTTCATTGTGATCTTGATATAACGTGAAAATGTCAGGGTGCAACATGGCGCTACATCAAATCACCTAACTTGAATTTAAATTAAAATACAGTCGAGCCCGTTTATGGCAAGTATAGACATAACGAGAACCCAGTTTCAGCGAGTAGATAATAATTAAAAAGTTAATAGTTATGGTACAACTTCAAACAAACAGAGTATGCATCTCGCTTAATAATACGAGGAAAATCTAAATGTAAAGAAGAATAATTTCTTAACTAACTCTTTTTCTGTTCCAATTCCTTTTTACTGTTTTACACGCAATTATAAAATATTTTTCTCCGTCAGATAAAAAAATGGTTGAGTTTTTAAAATTTCTTTCATTATTATCGGGTCTTGACATTTAAAACAATGCATTTCAATGAATTAACTGGCGACAGAGCAATGGGCAACACAGTCTAAGTCACAGTCTTGAACTTACTAAAGACCTGTTATAAAACAATTGAAATTCAAAACCCATTTATAACAAGGACTCGTACTTAGTGACAAAAAGGTCGCTATAAGTGGATTTTACTCAACTGATACTCTGATACTAAAGTCGAAGGAATCTTAAAATTATATTGATATTTGCAGTTTTCGTGATATTGCAGGTACAAACTATAACACAAAGTCTCAAAGAGAGAAATAATTTGGTTTTGACTGACCAAGATTTTCTCACTTCTTCTAAAGCATAATAATAATGACCAATGTAAATAATTTGAAAAATATTTTGATTTATAAAATTTCAAGATTCTAAGTGACTTGATTGGGTTCATTCCACTACCACAAACTTGTTGCTTATAACACGAATTATAAGATCACGCGTTTAATCAAACCTGGGTGTGTAAAACTGCTAATAGTCTAGATAATTTAGCTTTTTAAACTCACATTTGAATTTCTTCCGCATTCCAAAGAGGAAATAAATCAAGACAATTTAGTGTTTATGGAAAACTTTTCTACAGGTAAACTTAATTATTAAGATAAATTTAATAGATTGCAATAGAGGCGCCAGCCAAAATTCAAATCGATACCTAAAATTCAATGGACAAATAATTCACTTTTTTGGTTTAGTTAGTTAGACCGGTTATCGATCTGGAATATTTGCAGTATTTGCCTAAGTTTTGACACCTCTAGTGATTGATTGCCGTTTTAAGCAGTTTCCATTTTGGAAAAGTTGGAATATAAGTACCCGTTACACCCGTTTTCACAAGAACTATTTCTTTCCGAAGATGAAAAATGTTCTTTCGGACTCAATGCTTCCGAAAAACTACTGGCCATGAAGGAGCTTGTGTAATTAATTTCGAATTAATGTCACTGGTATTGTTTATTTTTAGGGATTGTTTATGCATAAATAAGCCATTCAATGGGGTTTGTGCTGTTTGTAAATGCAATTTAATTTGTTTCCATTGATTTCTGAAGGAGTCTTTTTAAATTACAGTTGTAGAATTTTAAAACTAGGCCAATAGGTTTAGGAAGGGTGGGTTTCCTTTCGCAAGTTAACTGACTGGTTATTTTTAAACAGTTTCTGAGTTACATGTGCATACTTCCGATAGAAAAATGCTTAAAACGTTTATAGGTGGGCTTTATGGTTGACGTTTTATACAGAAGTACTTAATTTAAATTTTATATGCTCTATTGATACAGTATACTTTTTAGTAAAATAAATATCATCACAATAAAATGAAAAGATCACAAGGTTTCGTTAAATTACTGGGTTAAGGTTAAACTTTGAATGACATCGTTTATGTATTTTTTGTATGATCCCTACTTTTAGTAGTATTATTACAACATCAATTTAAGTAGGATTGTTAAGAAATACGAATATTATTGAATTTTTGTAAATTGAAATAGTACTGATTTTATAAATAATTTGACAGCATTACAAATAAAATTTAAATATTTGTACATTTTTTGGGATTTAAAATCTTATCCATAAGTAATTTTTGAATCATTTTAAATTATTTAAAGTATTACTTAGTGTGTGTTTTAATAACTGATGTGAAGTATTTATTAATGTAGAATTATGTTATCTTTACGAGACATTATAAAAAGTATTTTTCTTCATTTTTTAAAAGTATTGTAACTATTGCAGATTCCATCTCTGTCTGTCTGTCTATAACAAGATGAGCTCTCGTTTACATTTCTTACATCCATTCGTTTAGTATTGTTTCTATAGCAACAGCCAAAACCAGGCAACTAGTCCAGAGGTTATCTTGTTACAGACAGACAGTATGCATCACAATCAAAAGTAATTAATTAAATAAAAAATATCTGAAATAAAATAAAAGTTTGAGTTTATAATGACTTACATATATTGATTAATGTACTCATATGTAAAAATCAGGAGAACAATATTTGAATAGTTTTGTGAATTATATTTTCTTGTTAATAGTATTCCTATAAATGCCCATGTCAGAAAGGTATTATTTTGAAAAATTTCTCTCTTACCCATAAGCTAAAAGACGACCTACTTTCACAGTCCATACTTTGACACCTTTCTTGAATCAGTTTTCCCACAAACGCATTTATATTCAACTCGCATACTTAAATAATGCATTTCATATTTAACACTAGAAACTGCACATTTTCAATTACTTACTTTAAAATCGCGAATCAATATTATAACCACAGCGGTTTCATCCTAAGAATAGAATCATTTGAAGTTACCAGTTCATTTTGAAAACACAGTGAGATATTAAATATTTATAGCTTCTCATCTCTGAGTATTACGAGCGGAAGGAAGCTTTATAGATTCACTAGTCTTTCTCCATCTTTATTTTAAATCTTGTTGATTTCGTAGTTGGGGATTTGTTATGATTTCTCGACAATGTGTATCTCCTTTGGAATAAATAACGAATTATGCATGTAAATTAATATTTGTGTGGAATGTATCTTGCTTGAAACTGTTTGTTTTCGGAGTCGTTTTAATCTTCTTGGGTTTTATTAATTTGATGTGAAATAAACATGGGTTTTTGGGGAAGGTAATCTTAAATTTTTAAATACTGCCGCGAATATTGTATTTTTTAATGCTCGTTTTAGGTTTTTTGTAGCAAATTTGGACTTAAGTAAAATTTTCATGAATCATAAAAAATTATTTCGTATTATGTTTATTGAAAACCATATCATGTAATCATAAATACAGTTGCCGTTTAAAAAATATTTAATTAATAATTAAATTAATTAAATAATTGTGTTCATGATCACTAAACATTGACTTTCAAAAGTATTTAACAAATCAGAGTACAAAACATCAAAACCCAGATATTAGTTAAGATAAATCTTTGAACCAATAATAAACTATAACTATTTAGATGGCACACACCAACACTTGTGCTCCTTGGATTCTAACCCTCTCGAAACATTAGATGGAAAGAAACAGCAAGGGCTTATTTAAGGTGGATCAAGGGGTGTATGGCCTCCTAACTTTAAAGAAAAAAATCTTTGTGTTCTAATGTATGTTTGCAGTGCCATCATAAGGATAGCTTTTGTTCTTCCTTCATAGAATCTGGCGTGCCCCCTTAGAGTAAGATGAATGAATCTTTCATTGAGAAACTTACTATATTCAAACTTGCTTCCTTATATTCCTAGAAATTCAACTTTGTATTTATTTGAGTATATTCCGGAAATTTCCTCAATTGTTTTAAATTACCAACACTAGATAATTTTTCATTACACATCACATAACTCTATGTTATATTTTTCTTATATTTCCCCCCTTAATGAGTAATGAGATTTTAATAACTTTTGAGAATTTTAAGGATCCCCTGAATACGTTTTACACAGTCTTGACCATCATAGTGAAAAGACGGTAGGCTGAATCTATTTAGTTACTGTTCTGTTCTTATATGTATTGTATTTTCTGTACTATACTCTTCATTTCTAACTAATGTTTTCAAGACTGTTAATTTTCTTGCTGGTTTTTTCCTTCTTGGAGAATATCACTAGAACGGATTTCCCTTTCGATATGAGAAAACTTTCAACCCTCTTGATACCCATCAAAACCTAAACCTATTATCAAATACGGTAGCCACAATACTAATCAATACAATCTCTTTATCGAGCTTAGTAATGAACGCTTACCTCCCCGAGACAGTAATCCGAAGAAAAATCACCCCACATCTCTATCAGAAGCCGGAAAAAAGGTGGATTGATTCCCATCCAACCAAACCCCAACCAAAATTTCAACCTGAGCGTAATTACAAAGCCAGGTAGCACAGCAGCAAACCGCCACTTTTCCCATAAGGCCTGTTTAAGTGAATCCAGCGATACGCCCAGCTCGATGTATGCAGATAAGTTGGTCATTTATCATCCACAAGTGTCCGAAAAAGGCCTCGTGACGCAGAATAAAAAAAAAGGTTTGGATCGAGTGAGGTGTGTGTTGGCTAGAGAGCGCATCGAAAGTAATCCTTGTGTGGCCAAAAAGAGGAGAGTATAAAGGGAAAAAGGGATCCGTATAGAAAATTCAATTGTTTAGAAGGCATTTTGGTAAAACTATCTCACATTTACCAAGAAAAAACAATCGTGTAAGAGACAGTTCAGTTTAGGGGTGAGAGGGGGGTTGAGAGTTGATTATGAGTTCAAAAGTTTTGCATCGCAAACTTGGTTGTTGCATTGCTGGCTGTTTTACTACTTTTTGGTTTTCATTTAATTTGAAGAGTGAAATAATATAAGAATATGACAAAAAAGTTTAGTTTAATTTTTATTTTAAGTTTAATTAAGCTTTCTAGTTTAATTTTTATTAAAGCTTGACCCCCCCCCAATTTGAAGAGGGGCTCATTAATATGTGACCATTTGTGACATCATGGACGAATGGGTTCTTATAATGAAATTTAATTTTCTATGGAAAAAAAAGGCGATCTAAAAGGGTTTTTTTTATATTGATTGAATGAACTTGATTTACAAATACCTTTGGAATAGGTTTTGCAGTTTATCATTTCTTTTATAGTCAGATAAATTTTAATAATTAAAATAAAAAGAGAGAAAAGAAAGCGTGAAAGAAAGAGAGAAAAATATAGAGAGAATGAATGAGAAAAATTGAAAAAGAATAAAATAGAGAAAATATGCAGTGAAGGAGAAAAAGAGGAGAACGAGAAATATATAAAGAGAAAAATTAGAAAGAGAATGAAAAGAAAAGTGTACAGTAAAGAAGAAAAATAAAATGAAAGAAAATAGACAGTAAAAAGTAAAAAAAGACCCCTCAACCTTGTTTTCAAAAAAAAAAAAAAAAGAAGAGTTACATAAATACAATTCTTTGGATAGCAGGAGATGTATTAGCAATCACTTGACTACATGAAAAAACTATGCACGACAGCAACGTTTCCTGAACCCAGTACGTCGCTATACGCGGAAGGATAAAATGGGTAAACAGAAAACCTATTGGGTTGTTAGAAGGAGTTTCGGTACGCAAATCGTCATAAAAAGACACTACAAATACATGGGATAATATTTTTAATTGACATTCTTTATTTTACTCAAAATTCAGACACCGCGATGAAAACTACTTTGTTTGTTAGTGACATCATAGGGTCAACTAACGTTGTTGTCTTGTATAGTATTAACCCTTTCAGACCTAAACCACCCGAGGTTACCATTAAATTCTATGGTAAATTTGAGCCTATCAGGATTGAAAAGATTAATGCTCCCCCTATTCTTTCTCCCTCTACCCATCCGCAAACTATAATACAGTGTTTCTCTTTCCGTGGGATCTGTTGGCGGATGTTTGCCTCGATGTGAGATGGCTGGATAACGAAGCCAGAGATGCGTACTATTATTATTTAATTTGGAAGAGTGGACCTCTCATATTCCGTTCATGCGATTGTCATCCGTTTTCGCGACGACGTCCACTGGGGGATGAATGGTGGTTGGTTCTTTTCTGATGATGCGATGTTATCGATCAGGGCGAGGAAATGTGGTGTTGTATAGTATTCTCCTCAGGATGTCTTGTGGTTTGGGGATATGTAGTTTAAAATTTGAAGTAAAATTTCTAAAACAAAGGTCTAGCAACTAGCAATGAAGGGGTTCCCTGGGTTGTTTAAGAGTTTTGTGGAGTTTTTCTACTGTCTTAAAAACTCGTTTGTTCGAAAATTTAAAAAAAAAAAAAAAAAAACTAACTTTTTTTTAGGTTTTTAATTAGACTCTCCAAAAGATTATTTAAAATTAATACTTCTAAGGAAGTAGAGAAAAAAAGTTTTTGTCGTATGAAGGTCTCTGAAACTATAAAGGTTCAAATATCGATATCTACTACTTACGTCGTCAAGTTTTAAAACTTCAGATATTTTATTTGTTTTTTTTTTTTATTTTTGAATATTCTACTACTTCAAATGAAAAATAAATACAGTAAAATTACTATCCCTTAACGGAAAATGTATATTTTTTAAATTTCCAATAAATGTACTACTTCTTATGCATAGCCAGTTAAGTATGAAACTGATGAACCATATGTTTAATGTATTTGAAGGGTTATACTTTCTCTTGTACACCTAACCCACAATCAACCAACCTCCCGGTGGCGTCATCCAGGTGTTGCCAATCCGTTTTATAGAAATTAATTACGAAAATAAACTCTCGCGGCGATATTTATTTCTATTAGTGCCCTACTACGCCGTTGACAGACTGACAATTTCACCCTTTTCTGCCAGCTGTTCTTCCGTTGGATTGGACGAAAATTAATTACGGAAAAAAGCTCTATTACTACAGCATCTGCTAATGTGAAAAATAGTCTGTTTGTATTTCTAATGTCGTGTAATAGATTTGCTTCTCTGAATGTACAAGTAGCTGTGCTGCAGCTGAAAGGCTTATAAAGCTTAAGCTCAGCGGAGTGAATAGGCAAATGAAGCTTAGGTCTTATTGTTGCTTAAAAGCGATTTTTTGGGTTTCCGGTGGTTCTACGATCGCTGTTTGCATTTTAAGTAGGTGGCAATCCTATATTTTGGTAATTTAAATGCATTGATATGTAATCAGATGTAGATAGATAACTTTGGCCTGTTGTTTTATATTTCCGGTGTAAATCTCCAGCCGTTTGTGTATTAAAATAATAGTTTGTGTCATTGTTTCAACTTCGTATATTATCACTGAAGGGTTAAATTTTCATGGTCATTGCTCAGTGTGTGCAAAAACTTCAAAATGTCCTATAACATAGCCATTGATTTAATGTGTGTATAATTGTTTTATTATGTGTAAAATGCCCGTAACCGTAATTTCTTACATCTTTTATGATAATGATTTTTATTACGATACTCAGCTTGAATTTTATATATTAATTTCATACAATTTAATAGAAAATTATTACTACTAATCAGTTGAAAATGATTTTTTTTTAAAATTGGGACGAAATTAAATTTATAACTTTTTTTATTAAATTTATATTTTCTTAAAAAAAGTGTCAAAGATATCTACATTAAATTATTAAAAGTGTAAAAAGCTGAAATAAGCGTAAAGAATTATGTCAAAAATAATCTTTGAGTAGCAAACTCAGAAGTATGCAAAATTTATGGCCCATAATGATTAAACTGATACAGTTTTGAGTTGATAAGTTTGAAAGTTTATAAATTATAGACTATCTTCTTTTAAAAGATTCTTCATGTTTTTTGAATTTCAAGTTGTTACACACAGATTACTTTAGTTTAACAACCGTACACTTTAATATACTACTATAATTCTCATGTTCTGTCTTCAGTGAAATTAACTTTGAAATTAATTAACTTGAATGAATTAGTGAATTTCTCAATATTTTGAAAACTATAGTTATTTAGTTGTAGAAATATAAAATTTCGTACTAAAAGTCAAAAACAAATTTTTTACTTTACTATTTAAATAAACTTATTTTTAATTCTAAAGACATTTTTCACTCTATAGACATTTAAATATTTATTAAAATTTAATTTCATAAGTGTACAAATTTTAATCAGTCCTCTTCCCATTTCAAAATGGAACCATAAAGTTCACATGCGACCAATCACATGAATAAATCAACTCACAATGTTTGATAAAGTTAAAATCATTCTTCAAAAAATCTCTCGGTTAAAGTTAACCCAGTTCTTTCGTCTCATTTTACACGAAAAATAAAATAAAATAAAAACTTCAACTCTGCTGGAAACACAGCCAGACTCATTTACATCGCAATCCATAACAAGCATCTGGTTCGAGGCTTTTTGGCGAATTCTCGAAGCAGATGTTCTCGCATAATTTAATTCTTTTTTCTTGCCTTTTCCCTAGTTTTTTTTTTCTTTTTGACAATATTATTTATCACTGCTGTTATTTCTTGTCGCATCTCTTCGCCACATGCTCTGCAGCGTTTATAGCGTTTCTCTGTTTTGAAACCCGTTTGAACTTTTTAATTAAAAGGAAAACCGCGCCGTATCAAGACGTTGTTTATTACACGGTTCGTATCAATGCTTTTTTCTCCCCATAGTTCATTTCTCTCTTTATTAGATGATGCGGTTACGGACCTATAGGGAGTTGGGTTTTCTTATCATAAGGAACAATTTACGAACTTAGAGAACACGAGCTTTTTTTTCTGTGAAATTAAGCCACTGATAAGTTGATTCCTTAAACCACCCATGCGATGAGAGGACTTACAGATGTTAGAAATTGTCTATTTTTTTCAAAAGAATTACAAAAATTATAAGTAATTAAAAATTGTTCTCAGGATGCTGATACTTAGAAATTAATGTAGAAATATCTTGACAAACAAAATATTTGATATTCTTCATACTTGCCAAATTTTACGGATTTTCGTCTAGTTTTACGGTTGAATCAGAAAATTTTACAGATTTTGCCATGAAAATGCAAAACATTTGCGATGTAAACGATTTTCTCAAAAAACCTTTTTACTTCAAAACCAGATTCCTCTGCTAATCCCTGCCCTTACGATTTTCTCAATTTTGGTTCTTTTATTGAGTTGAAATTTGGATTTTTTTGAAAATCTTTTTCTTCAGTCTTCCGTTGTAAGTTTGCTTCTTCCCGTGTTCCTATCGCAATGCGGAAAAAAAAATAACTTTACCGAAAAGCTATAATCTTAATATTTGATCTGAAATTGATTCCAAACAGAAATTCTCAGGATGCAGTAAAATAGTTTGGGGAAAAGGTACAAGATAGTCAGGTAACACACCAAATTGGTTTTTAGCATGAATTTTGTGAAGGGGGATAAGTCAGTTTTTATCAGATAAGTTCTATACAATTGAAGTAATGAAGTAAGCTGATTATAAACTTGTAAAAATTTAACTTAACATACTTATGAATTTAAACAAAGAAATTTCACAATTTTCTTCAATTATGTGAAAATTTTAAATAACTATATTTAGGTAATAATGCATCAATCTGTACCTTTTTTTTTTTGTTTGAAGCAATTCAAATTGTTAGTCTTGTATAACCTTACGCAAAAAAATTACTGATGCGAGTTTTCAAAAGTTGGCAAGTAAGTTGCAATATGCCATCTACCAGTTTAGTTAGCTCATTAGAATTAGTAAACTTACGATGATTAGTTAGTTTAAAATTTTTTTCATATATGGCCAAATTTCGTACACTTCTAGTTGCAGTTACGTAAAATTGATTTATTTGGAGCTGTGCTACTAGGGTAACCATAGGAAACTTTAAAGGAAACGGAAGCTTTTCCCGCCTTTTCCAGCAGATGCATGGCGGGGATATTTACCCCGTTGGTGCCTGGTATAAAACTCTCGCTCTTTTATTGTGTCAGTTCATAACCCTGTGGGTACATTCCCCCTTTTACCCCATTACCCTCTTTTCCTCGCCGCATCCTTGCCCGATTTATACTACCTTCCTGGATTTTCGGTTGCTGGAAAGGAAAGTGAATTTTTTCGTTACTGATATTGGTGTGTTGAATCATGTGGTATTTGGAGAAGTTTTTCTGGGTTTTTAACTTGAATTATTGCTTGTTTTATAGGGGAATCTGTTAAAAAGATCTTGAAAAACGATCAGTTAATTTAATTGTACTGATTAGAGTTAGTTAATTACATTTAATTTATAAGTTTAATTTAAACATTTGCATCAAAATAAAAATTATCCTGATGATATATTATCCTATTATTTTAAAAATTGGTTGTTTCGTATGGATTAAAATCAGGTAAACTTTTTATCTTAGATTAAGTTCCTCTATTTTACTATAGAAACTTTTCATAAAGGGTGTCAGTATTGAAATTGTGGAAAAAAAATTGCAGTCAAACAATGGATATAAAACGCATAAAACGCCTTTTTACTTTTCTTGTTAAATATTGATTTGAAAGCAAATTTATTATTAGTATTTAATATTTACTCCTTTGTTTTTAAAGAGCTAATTTATTAAAAATTATTATGACAGTGTTTTAATCACAAAGATATGATGCATTAAATACCAGATAAATGAGCGGTTTATGATTAGTGGTTAGGAATGGTAATAATGTTTACAGGTACTATTTAATTTACACTCTTTACTTTTATCTCTTCTGAAAATTAGTTAAGTTATCTTGGTCCAAATAATTTTGAAAAATTTTTACTGAGGTCCAAAGGAAAAAGGACTTATTACTTTATATTCTTATTTTCAGATACTACACATATTTTTACATACGTATGAAATTTGAGAAGGGTACGCTATCTTCTTAAATAAATTGTTAAATTTCAACAAAACTGTTGTTATTTGCTGTTAAAACCGTTTCACATCACAACAACACTATTTAAAATAAATTTAAAATATTTAAAACACATTGTTAAGGCTATTATATCTCAAACGAATGGGCACCGTCTTCATGAGAATGTTTAAGGGCCCTGGAATTTGAGATTCCTCCCCGGAAGGATTTGTAAAAACTTGATTTAGTAACTACAAAGAAATAAACTTTTGGCATTTCAGCTCTCCTCCAAAATTATAAGATTCGAAACCATTGCTTGATTAACCATTAACTTGCATGTAAATTATTAATAGGGGATTCCCCCAAGAAATTTTTGGAAATTTGACCTTTAAAAAGATCAAATTGAATTTTTGCGTCTAACATATTATTGATTTTCAAAATATTTCTTCAAAATATTCTAGGAAATAACCTCACGCGGCTCGATTTGGACCGCGGTCCGACCCTTGTTTTTTAGTTACCTTGCAAATGACACCAAATTTTACGACCCTGCTGACTTTGGACCGAAATTTCAAAATGAGTCCAATTTGCCCAAAGACCACTAGATTAAAAACCTCATCACCTCAACTTCACACCTACAAAAGGGGTGGTCCAGACACCACCTCAAATTCCCAGATGGCCTTTATTCCATCATAATCATCGTCCAACTCTTCAAAGTTGAGTCGAGTTGAGAGGTAGGTCCGTCCCATCTTCTCCACCGGCCGTTGACTGGTGTAGGCGTCTTCGATGTGGGCAGACCATTACCATAAAATCTTCTCTCTCGCTCCTCCAAGTAGATTTTTTTTCGAGAAGGGATTTGGGGATTTGCATCTGGAAGTCATGAAGATAATGCCGCAGCCGTTCACCAGTAGCCTGTGTGTGTGGGCCTCTTTTGGGGTTTGAACTCGGACCTTGTCTTTGTTGCTGATGTTGGTTGCTTTTGGGGATCTTTCATATATTGCAAGGGTTCTGGGAACTATCCTATTTCTAAATGTACAAGGCTGTAGAAATGTGTTTTCGTAAATGAAAATTTAAAATTGAATATGTTATGTCGATGTATTCATTGGTTGGTATACCAGACAGCAAGGTTAGTTGACCCTATGACGTCACTAACGAACAAAGTAGTTTCCATCGCGGTTGGTGTCTGAATTTCAAGTGAAATAAAGATCGACCATTTAAAAATATGATTATTTTGCTAAACCCATGTATATGTGGGTTTAATCGTATAAACCCATGTTATCACGATTTGCGTACCCAGACCTCTCTCCTAGCAACCCAACAGGCTTTGTGTTTACCCATTTTCTCCTTCCACGTTGTGACGTACTGGGTTCAGGGAAACATTGATGTCGAGTATAGTATGGACGCTGTGAGAAGACAAAATTACATTGAATTGCCTTGTTAAGTACATTTAGGACATATGAGGGCAATAGTACGCACTTTGGAGAAATGCCTAGTGGTACACACACACGTACTCAGTTTAAGGGATAGACGTTTTTACTATAGATTAGTTCATGATCAAACCCTAGACGAAATTTCAGGGTGATATCTCTTATCTTCCCATGATAAAAAAAAGAAAGTAACTTTATAAAGGATGCGATCTAAAATTTTCACAACTTGACTTGAAATTATGGGACAAAGGATACAGGTATCGACTTTAAAACTTTTTAATAATTAATAACGATCTTACGAACTTTATATTTCATTCAAAACAAAATCCAGTTTCCATCATAGCTTAACAAGTTTCTTGGCTCATTGAAAGCTTGTGAGGAGTGAATCTTCTGTGGCGGTCGGGGGGCCCAAATCCCGAAAAATTAGTACCTCGTTATATAAGGAAGGCCCCCCTCGATTGCCGAAACCGAAAAGCTGCTCAAATGGAAGTTGTCTGATTGAAGGTTTTCGATTAGTTTGGATGGAGGAGCCTTGGGGCGATCCTAATTGGAAAAAGTTCGGACCCCATAAAGATAATAACTCCTTTTGCTGTCTCGCAGCTTGGGGCCCAGATGAGATGCTTAAAATAAGCACCAGGGGAAATTTTCGCGCTGTGTCTAGTTGATGGTTGGCGATAAATACTGAGTCTGGGGTTTGGACCAACTGGGCGAAAGGGGATTTTTACTTGGGAAAGTATGGAATGAAGTTTGAAATGGGGGTGCATAGTTGTTTTTATAACAGTGAAAAACATGAACCTTACAACCTTCGAACAAACCAGTAGTTTTTTACATTGATTTAATGTAAAGTTTAAGGGACCAAGAGGAGAACTTTAAATTTCGACTTCGAATTAAAGACCTTCGAGCTATCCAAGTTGCACTGTATTATTAAATAATATACTACTTGCCATTTTGAAGGTACTCAAAATTTCACTTACATTTTATAGAAAGGGGATTTTGTTTCATTTTATAGCATTTTGGGGTAATGTATTGTTTGGTTTGGTTAAAAATACAACTAAATTCGTTCGTTCCTACTTGTCAGAACAAACAAAAAAATATTTCAATTAAAAAAAAATAGGTATAGTCGATAGCAATAATACCACGATAGCCCCAAATAGCAATAATATTACTTTAAAGCAGGATAAATGATTTAAAAAGTACTTTTTAAATAAAAATGTAGTTTTCTTAAATTTTATCACGAAAATCAGTTAGTTTACCGTATAAAGAAATGGCGACAATTTTTCTACTTATACTAGTTTATAAGTAAGGAAAATTTAGCTTTATATAGGACAGTTTTATATCCCAAAATAAAGAAAAAAACTTCATAAAAGTGTTGGAACATAAGTTGTATAATATCAAATATAATTTATTTTGATCATTCACTGAATATTACAGCCTACTTAATACTTAGTTTTCTACAAAATTAAAAAAATACTAAGTGTGTTATCACGAAATTAGTATTGTTAGTATTAAAATTTTTTAAAGTGGGACTGATTTTCTTTAACATTGAGCCACTAATTACCTTTTACAAATCAAGCTATCAATATACTTTTAATTTACAATTTCACTCTTTTCCTATAAGAATTCATTCAAATCTTTGTATACTGTCACTTATGTATCTTTCTTTTTTTCACCGATCATTTTCGACGCAAAAGAAGTCATTTTCACTATGATACCAATCTATTTTCTTCCCATAAAAACGTGTCCCTCATAAAAGTTATGCTTCTCCCTTTCATTAATTTCGATGTTATGAAATATATTTGGCAATACTTATGTATTAATTAAAGCAATGTACCACCTGGCTAGTGTTTCAACATCTTCGACGTTGGTGGTGTCTAGAAATTACGACACAGTGCAGTCAGCGTGGTGTCGTAATTTAAAATCGGTGTAATTATTGTCCCATAAAATATAATTGCAATCTATGTGTTGAAATGATTTAACGACTTTTATTTATATTTCATGAATTCATATCGCATTTTATTTAATTGTTAACTACATTTACGAATCATCTCTATCATCTTTAAGTTACATGAAAATATTTACCCCTTTACTTGATAATTCTTTAAATCTTAAACAATTGTTTATAAGTTACGGGCGGTGTGATAAATCCAGCATTTGTAATAATGACCACCCGGTTTTTATTCATTTGTCCGTAAATTAAATAATTACGAAAAATATAATCCTCAAACTAACAACAATTTAAAACCCAGAAAAGTGTTGTAAAATAAGTAAGTAAAAAAGTTGTTAAATATGTTGGAATATGTGTTTAGAATCTTAATGTGTTCTTAAATTTAAATCAAAACACTATAGAACACATTTCTGCTTATGAACACTTTGTAAAAATAATATTTAGAATATTATCATTACTCAATAAATTCTTAAAGTGTAAGTAACTTAAGTGTACAACTTAAGAATCGTTATTTTGATGACAAAATGGGTTCTTAAGTACATATATTATGAGCGTTTCCAGTGTTTTAAAATTTTTACATGATCCTTAGTGTATTTTATGCACTTAACTCTTTAAGTAAGTTTCAGTTAAAATAGTTAACTGCATTCTTTGTTACTGAAACACCCTATTGTTTCACTTTCTGAACACGTGACAAAAGATAAATTTTAAGAGGCTTATTTTTAGTATGTTTCAAAGTAACAAGCTGCCCTAAATACCTTTATGTAGGGAGTAAAAATATTTTCATCCTGTTTCTTACATTCTAGTTTAATTTTAGCACCGTTTTAAACTGTTACTAAAGAATTATAGGGCTTTTTATTTCATTGTAAAAACGTAAATTTGCGATAACTATTAATAGTTTGAGAGGTAGCTACATGAAATCTCAACCGGAAAGACGTAGTTTGAAAATAATTTATTTTGAGTCAGAATGTGCATGTATTTTGGAGGCATTCCAATTATAATATTTAACCAGGGTGATATTTTAATTAAAGAAAATCATAAGTAATTGTCTCTTTAGCTACAATTAGTTAATTGTTAACATTTTTATTTGAAAATCAGTCAGCTAAATATTATTTGAAGTGCTTCAAAAGTTTTACTAGTATTATGAATTCAGATTGATGTTGAGTTGTTTTCAAAGAGCGATCGAAAGTGACATCAGGACTTCTATTACACGTCACAATTTTGAGTTTCTCTTATGCTTTTATCCGAAAATTTATTGTTGAGTTGTAAGTAAAAGGCGCGGAAAAGCAATACTTTACTTAGTATCTAGCTACAAAATCCCCAGAATTCCCAAAACTTGCGATTGCCCCCCTCCTCTGTTCCATCGAATTGCCTCACGTTGAAAAAGACTGCATCTCCAGAATTTTCATTTTCCAATGTTGCCATTACCGGAAGCACAATCTCCCAGACAAGGGGTCTCAACTGGACTAATCAACAGCAATTTGGAGAACAACTACATACTCGAGGATCAAATAAAAGAGAATTAAAATCAGTAGTGGCTCGTGGTTTGCAATTATGTCCCTCTTATGCACATACTATAATAGGTTCAATGTACCTTTTTAATGCATTTTTAGGTATCATTCTCATTTTACTGAAATTAATCTGAAAACTAATGTGATTAATTGAGGTAAAGGTACAAAAAGGGGGTCTGGGGGTACTCCCCCAGAATTTTTTTTGGAAATTTGACCTTGAAAAAAACAGAGTTTTAACTCAATTTGGTACCCTTAGTCCGAACTTCGAGAGGATTTTGGATCTTTTATTTAATGGAGTACACCACATATCCGTAATTTTTTTCGTAGATAGAAAGGTAGAGACCCCTGTCCCAGACCATAACCCAGTTTGCAACCACTTCCAAAAAAAAGGCTACCGACCCAAAGCACTTCCGAGAAAACCCCTATATGATATGCAAACCCTACTACGCCCCAGCACGAGTCGACCACCCCCCGTTGCCCCTTCCGTAATTAACCAAGACGCGTGCCCCAGCTCCTGGAATCATCATGGCGACCTTCCAAAGGTGACCCCCCGGGGGCCCCTCCGCTAATGACGGGACCCCCTGATACCCTGGCATGTCCCTTTTTATCTTTTTACGATGAAGGCAGGTGCTTCTTTCCTCAGGTAACTAACTAACTAGCTGCAAGACGGATCTCTCTGTATGTGGTTGCATCGTAATGTATTGAAGTTTGTGTGTGTGTGGCTGTGGTTGGTGTTGCTGTGTGTGTACAGAGGTCGAGGAAGTAATGTCATTATTTTAATTAGAAGGTGGTTGTAGGGCGTTTGTGATGTTGGTGATGACGATGATGATGAAGTTGGGAGGGATCGAACTGCTTGTTTGTTGGGGAAAGGTTGTATGGTAAGGAGGGCGTAGATTTTAGGGTCTATGGTAGGGGAGACTGTTGTACCTTCGAACAAATATAAAGTTTTAGTTTTTCCAAGACAGATAAAATCACATTTCGACCATTTAAAGTGAACCTGTAGTCACAATCTTAGTAAATAGGGTAATATTTTTTATTAAGTCAAATTTTAAAAATCTGATTTAACTTAATAAAATTTGTGTCCATTTGTACAACAATCTGTTCTTCCTATGGACAGACCCAGTTGTACGTGTGGACACCCTTAAAAACTGTTGTTTTAGTTGGAAAAAAGTTAAAATGAAAATTTGTTATTGATGCATTACCTTTTAATGTACAATTCCTCGCATGTAATAAATCGGAAATCGATTTTTTTAAGTAAAGTACTTTTAGACCTAAATGATCATTTAAATTTAAAGGAACTTGAATGATAAATTTCTTACTGAAAATACGTATATAAGATCGAATTTCCAAATCAAAATTTAAGGTTTATAGATTTATTATATTTACGTGGACATTTTAATTCAAAGAGCTGATTTCACGTTAGGAACTAGATAGAATCTGTTTGCATACAATATATCGACCACCAATAGAATTTTCCGTTTATTTTCGAATTTTAAAATTTGGTGTCCGAAGGTATAACTCTCCTTAGGTTCAACAGTCTCCCATATAGTGAGGAAGAAATATTGATGTTTGCTTTGTTTTTGAGGATTTTGTGTGAGAAAGAGCCAAATTTTTATGAACAAGGTTCTCATGTTGTTTTAAATTAAGTCTAAAAATGAAATATTTGCAGACTGGATGGGTAGGATATGTAACTGTTAATACACTGCAAGTAGCTAAATGCACGATATCTATTACCTAATATTTTTTTATTTCTTGGGCTTTTGGGCCATAATGTGGAAAAAATACAATCAACCATTTATATAAAATCCCAGTTATAACCGTGTGTCTCATTTATTGAAAGGTTAATAAAAAAGGTAAAGCTAATATAAGTCATTTATTAAATAATTACATTTATTAAATAATTAGTTTCCCTTTTACTAAAACTTAAACATTGGAGTATAAAATACTTAGTTCCTAATTTATTTTGTAAATTCAGATAAAACAATGTCGGTCACTAAAAAAATCTTTCAGTTCATTTTATAAATATCCCAACTTTATTTCACTTAAAATTTAACGTCAAAGTTCAAATAATTTTATGTTAGATCTCGAATTATTTTTCAGTTTCCTCTTACAAGAAAGGAGACTTAATTTATTCTAAAATGTTTTACTCCTACTCACAAGGTCTTGGTGGTATATTTTCCACCATGTGCTTCAAAATAGTTTACTTCCCACTTATAGCACTAACACTTGGTTGATGCATTCAACCAAGGTTTAAAAAAATTTTTAGACTGAATTAAGGATAAGATCAGCTGTATTTTCCGCCCTTAAACATTTACCACTCTGTTCTACATCACATGACATGTCTACGGCTTTGGCTTCTATTTTTCTCTAACGTTTCGTAACTATTCCATTCATAACTTTTACATATTTTTATTTTAACCCAAAAAGACAAGTGTGTTTTTCCTAGAAATACTGGTTGTGTTGAAATGAAATACATGGTATCCCACAGAAAATTCTCCGTTCCCGTAAACTACTCATTCCGCCATAGACATAAGAAATCTCTTCAATAAATTCCGCCTCTCATAAACCCAAAAGACTCACATTTGGCTTCCCAAAAAAGCAAAACTCTTTCAAAATTATGTGTTCGTTATCACATAGCGAATCTGCTTCCCTGTGAATTCAAGGTAAGATGTTGAAATTTTTCCTAATTTTCCCCGTGAGGAGAATCAAAAGGAACGAATTCGCGAGTCTGCGGGGCGATCAGATGTAGCTGCAGGGAGATAAGCAATCAGTTTATTGTTTTTGAAATAAACATGATCTGAATGGATTAATTTTGTGCCGAATTTTATTCGATTCTACTTATTTTCTCGGTGAAACAAAAACTTAAGATTGTCAAATTGGTATAATGTGAGGAAGGATACAATGGAACAGTTAAAAAACACATTTTGCATTTTAATGAGGCTTTTGTATGCATTTGAGCACGTTGAAAAATAAATTTTACACCTTGAATTTTATAATTTTGATATGAATATCCGAGCATAGTATCGTAAGATATATCTGACCCAGTTTTTTTCTTTTGTTAAAACGTAGAATTTATTCTGAAGAAGAATTTATTCTATTATTATTATATGTGCCCTAATTGTCGATTGAGTGGTGATTCAAAGATAATTTTTTTTCTTTAGTTCTCAATAAGATAATAGTTAAAATGAATTTTTATAGAATTTGAAGAATGTTGAATGAGCTCTTAAAACACATAATTGTGTACTATTAAAACTGCTTACAAATTTTAGAAGTTTTCTGTTACTATAAAAATTAGTAGGTAACTTCTTAAAAGAAAAAAAAAAAGGATTACGAAGTAATGATTATTACCGAAAGTATACTTGGGTTTAAAAATATTAAATGTTTTTGTAAAATAAGATTTTGAAAATTATAAAACTCGCATAAAATTAACCCATGTGTAAAAGGATATCGTAAATTATATTTTCAAAACAGAAACCTTAATCATAAAGAAGTAAAATTTTTTAAAAATGAAAAATAAGTGTATCGTATTTTTCCTATAATCACTACACTACAATTATTTTCAGTGGTAAAAGTTACTTTCAAACCTAGGGTTACCTTCCTCGAAACTTCTCTTTTTAAAAACTTAACCAAGTTTTTAGTTTTTATTCCCTTATCGGTTGAAGTTTCAAATGAATTGATGGCAATATCGGTTTATGTAACATTGAAAATATGTGAACTCAAATCTTAAACTAACTCTTAACGGTAAGTCACAAAGTTACTGCATTTTTTAAATGAATCCTGCTATTACAACAAACCTTTTAAAACCTGGCTTCCTGGGTTAACTTCTTATTTGTATTCCTAACCGTTACTTCCTTCTGACAAAATATTCAAAATGCTAGACAAGATTATTACTATATCTTCATACCCTCATTATCCATGTAATCTCCTAGTACTTCTCTAATCTTTGAAGGATCGACCCCAAAAGTAGCTACCCGCCGAATCATGACCAACTAACTTCTCAACGTTAATAATAATAAGAAGTGACGCTAAATAAGCTCATTCTTCATGATTATACCTTAAACCCCACGTCTCTATTGAAACTAATAACTCTTATCTCGTATCGGAACGATTTTGGTGAACTAAACAACCTCATTTTGTGATGCTACTCAATCTACTAGTTATTGTTTGTACACATCAAGTGTTGCCATGCATCATTCAGAAAAAATCAAATCCTTATCGGCCTCAATCGGACCAACCTCTTTCAAAAGTCAACGGTGTAATAATAATAATAATTGTTGGAAATTCAGAAAGCTATCTTTTTCGGCCATCTTTGAAGGGTTTTTTTTTCTCGCTTTTGTGTACAAATAACGAAATTCACACGCGAAGTTTCGATCCATTCCATCAACGTCGTTTGACGCCCCGTGAGCCGGACAGGGCCTGTTTCGGTTGTCAAAATAATATTTAACCGGATACGTCCACCCAGGGTTGTGTGGAGTTTTTTGTGGGAACATCGCCTTCTAAAGATGATATCCGTTGATAAATTATTTTAAGGTACCGGTTTGCGCCCTGGAATACTGATATTTTCCGAGTTGGGAATCGATGCTTGAAAAATTACTGTAGTACTTCCCGACACGCTGTCAAGTGATGCTGCTTGAAGAATGGAATATGGCCGTAATTAATCGCAATTGCTGTCACCTCGGTGTATGCCAAATGTGTCCGTAAACAGGGCCCGATTTAGGAAATTTGGTATAGTTGGCACAAATGCAGGAAGGAACCCTCATGACAGGAATCTCAAATGTTTCAATGTTCAATGAAATCACAATGTTCATCATAGAAATTAACTTTACAACAATAAAATTGGTACTTACGAGCTAGCCTGTCGTCAGTTTTAAAGATGTCTTTAAAAAGTGTGCCAGTGCATTGCAATAAGTTTAGATTTTTATTTTACTTTATGAAAAAAATTATTGAAAATACATTCCAAAAAATATAAAACGTTATTTTTTTCCTCCGAAATTCCTAGACTTGAGCCTAATATTAAATCAGGGCCATGTTTTCTGAACTGAAGGTTTTCATACTTTTAAAGGAAGTTATAAATATTTAATAAATAACTGTATGTCCAGGCCTTTTCTCTGAATTCCTGAACTCTCTGATTTTTTCACCTGTATAGTGTGTTATATAAAGCGTTCATGTTTAACTATATTCACATTTACCAGATATTCTTAGATGATTAAGGAAATGTATGATACCGTATATTTGTTTGTTCGGTTTCATTTTTAATTTTCATTTAACTAAGTATTTTTTTACTAATAGGGGGGCTGTATGAGATTCTAACTGTTTTCAAAAATCTTGTTTAGAATGATTTTCTTGTTTTGAAAGTTCAGTTTTCTGAATGTAATGAGATTTATACCTTGTTTATCCCCTACATTATATCATTTTATTATCCTATTATTATTATCATCCTATCATTATATGATCACTCAACAAGTTAAAAAATATACGTGTGTGTTCATAAAAAGGCACATTAAAGAGAACTGGTCTCTTTTTGACTTCCTAAAAGATGAAAAAAAAATGAGTTATGTCATGACTTGCCTAACAGCGACATCATGCATCCTCAAAACCATCGTAATCTCATAAAACTTTTCGACAAAAATATATTCCCCATCGAATCCTTCTACTCTGATGTCATCCCACCTTTAAGAGGTCCATGAACTCATGAATAAAATAGAAATGCCCTACCCAGAGCACTCAAAAGTTCTGGTCAAAGTTCAACAGCACTCTCACAGACGAAAGGTGTGTTTCATATTAAGACTGCCGCTTTAGGTCTTGCATTTACACGTGTTGCTTGTCATCGTAATCATTGTGGCCCCAGGAGTGTCGAAAATTAAATTTGTGGTTATTTTAGGTAGTAGGCGGAATAATGGAGAAATGGCTGGGTTTGGTAATGGTGCTTGAAGGTTTTAGTATGCTGAGGTGTGTTTCCGTGTATTGCTTTATTATATTCTTCTTTTATCTTCCTCTGCAATAGAGCATTTTCAATCACATGACTCGGACCTAACAACGGCCTTAGCAACAGAAGGTTGTTACAGTTTTTTGCCCTTACAGAGGTTAACAGTTACAGAAAATGACTAGCCGTGGAATTCTTCTATTGGAGCTTTTGCAATCACGTGATCCCATACCTAAAAACCGCCTTAGAAACAGATAAACAACGGCCTTAGCAACAGTTAAAAGCCCTACAGAAGGAACACAGTTAAGAGAAAATAACCGGTTGTGACGTCACCTGAAAACACTCTATTGACACAAATGTCTTCTGTGAATATTTTTTTTCTGCAATATTGCTTTGCTCAGACGCTGAATCTACATTGTTTATAACTTAAAAATTACATTTCCTATTGTGAAGTTATAATGAAATTGTGGGTGGCCTTTGATAATCTCTAGAGACGGTGTTAAGATTACTGTTGTATCATCAAGATAAAGTTTACTATTTAAATAACATTAAGTACTACAGTGTAATAAAGAAGGTACAAAAGAATTAATATAACATTCGTAACAATGGGAATACAACAGGGTTCAAAATCATTTAAATTAAAAAAATATGGGGTTGAACCTAAAGGGTATAATTTGGTAATGATTAGTTTACCGTGCGGGGTGGAATAATGCTTCAACTGCCAATTTATCAAATTTCTGGGTTTTGATACTCTACACTCTGATGTAAACTTGAAAAAATAATATCAACATTTATATACAGAAGTTATCCAGCATTGTCACTTGTATCCCTTGGTTTTATTAAAGAAGACTAAACTGTTGAAGCAGTTGGTGTAATTCTTCAGTTTAAAAGTAACATTCCAAATAGTCATCAATGAACTAAATTTTATGATGATAATCTATGCACTTAGTTAAAAACTTTCTTGGTTTGGGGTTTTGAAGTATTTATGAATGATTTTATATAGAATTTATAGGTTTTTGTTGTTGTTGTTGTTACTTATTCTCCCTGATCTAGATTTAGACTAGACCAGGTCCAAAAGATTCCACACCCTCAAAAAGTCCATGACCTGGACTGGATTCTCTTTTAAATCAGCCTTATCCAGCCCCAAGCAAGCAAGAAGATGACTAGGGGAGGCCGGGGCTGAGCTGCATTTAATAGGTTTTTTTAATTACTGAAAGCATTTTCAGTACTGTAAAGCTTTTATTCTACTGGTTCAATGGACCAATACAATTCTTCATTCAGTGATCCGAGCCGCGTTTTTCAATGGATTCGGACCTGAAAAAAATGTCGAATTCTGATTGCATGAGATCTTTTCTGCAGCTGGGAACCTTTACCTTTTACGACTTTTCGCTCGAGCAATGATATCTTCACCTCCAGGTGCACTCACTAGGTTTAACTACCAAAAACCGACGGATATCTATCTCTCCATATATAAAATGTAACACTCGCACCCTCAATAATAATAATAACAACGCCAAATTAAAAAAAAAAAAAGCGGATGTCTCCATACTAATAATAATAAAAACCCAGCACCGGGCGACGACTCAATCGCTAATCGACGCCGATCGCTAATAACACACATAAAACGCAACCCGGGCGTAAATCAAAGGCAACTGAAGTGAAGAAGGGACCGGAAGTCGTCTGTCATCGCGAATATGACGTACGGCCCGAGATTCGTGTGAAAGTTAACAGGCCCAGGATTTTTAATGACGATGCAGATTCATATTATAGGTCTTTGTTTTACACATACACCTTTTTTTTATTGGCTAATAAATATTTCGTCAGTGTTCGAATTTATGTGCGGAGAGTTATTATGTTTCATCAGAGAGGATGTCGTAAAGTTCTCCTGTGTGGGAAAGGCAGTGTCCGGCAGAGGATAGGGTGAACGGACATCATTGTTTTTTTGGTTGTTGTTGGAGATTCGTATCTGTTGTGATGTTGTATAGAAGAAAGGGAAGTGATAAAATAGTGGGATCCGGCACGCTTTCCTTATAACGGTGGTTAGGGGAGGTTTTTTATGGGAGAAGTAACACAATTTAGTGATCGTACGGTCCGGGAAGGTGTCAGGTGGACAATGCTGGGTGGGGGATGGTGGAGGAAAGGGTTTTTTATTATTATTTTGTGATGAGGGAATATTCACCTGAGCGTGAGGCTTGTGGTAGTAATGAGAAACTATGTTTATGTTTCCGTTGTGTTGCAGTAAGGAGTAATTTTTTAGAGATGTCGGAGAGAAGTAGGGTTTCTTATTTGCACGAAAAGCAGTGTGTGATTGGACTTGACCAAAATACAAAATAATCATGATTTCTTTTCTCGTAAATTTTGCTCAATAATCTTTAAATGAAAAATTTTAATGTATTGTATTGAGATAGAGAGGGTAAAAAGTGGTACCATAGAAACATAGATACTGAAGAAACTTTAACTACAACCATACCACCACTACATCATTTTTAACAGGTAATACAGTTGACTCCGCTTAATGTGATCACTTTTGTCCTAGAGTAGAATTATAACAATATATTCGATTGATAATAATAAGCGATGTTTGCTTTAAAATCAAAACTATGTAGTCCTTATTGTAGTATTAAAAACGATTACCTAGTCTGTATTTTGCAACTTTTACATTCATAAAGGGAAAAAATGGAAGTGGAACATGAAACACTAATACATTTTGTATGATTATGTATTAAAATTTGTCTTCAAACGGGAAAAAAGAGGTTTTTAGGGGGTTTCGCCAGATTTTGATAAAATCAAGCGATATATCGATCACATAAAAAGATACATTTTGAGTTAAGTTAAATAGGAGTAATTGGAACCGGTCAATTTTGATAACTTTATCCGATTCATAACATTAACCGTGATCACAATATGCTGAGTCAACTGTATTTCTCCTTACTGGAGTCTCACTGAAACCTATTGAAAACTCATTCACACCCTAAACACTCCCATCAGAAACACATCCCAAAGCCAAAGTCTCAAATCTACTCATCACAACCCTACCCTCTTAATTACACTCAACGCACAACCGTTCGATAACAAGCCCAATTACAACGACCAACACAACTCAATATGCTAATAAAGCGTCCTCTCCAATCCTTTCAAACAAACACCCAATCACCCAAAGAGACACAGACACAGAACACCGTCCAGGGCAGGTGGCCCCACCTAAGTGGCACCTCAGGGGACGAAGAAACCCCCTCGTCTTCACCTGCCTCTTTTAATAAGCAGGTGGATCCATAACATATCTATCTCTGTGTCTCACATTGGGACGGCGTCACCTTTATAGGAGCTGTGATAGTGAATCCGAGGAGGTCTCTTTCTCGGATGGATTGTGTGTAAGACAATGGTGAAGAAGAAATAATGTGGGGGAAGATTGGCCACACACAGTGGTTGGAGAGAATGAAAGACGAGGGGACATCAATCCGATGTCATCGGGAATCGCGTGATTGGACGAGGAATGAATGTTCTTGGAGACGTCTTTTGCGGGGGTTTGGGGTGTGGAGACGGAAGGAATAGGTTGTGCGTGGAATCTGTTTCTTTGTAGATGAGAACGTGTTCAAATTTCATTCCGCAGTGCTTGTTTGCGGGAATTCATTCTTAGCCGTTTATGATTAAAGTTCAGAGGGAAAATATCTTCTTTGTTTCTAAGTTTTACATGCTAATTGAATTCAAAAGCCAGAAAAACTGCACGAAACAATACATTTTCTAATAAATATCTAAAAACAAATGTCGGTTCAATATATCACCAAAATGTGTTAGACGAAAAATATTCAAATAACGCCCACTTTTTTTTTTTTCATTTGTATAAATGTATATTTTAATCGATTTGTTTGCGATTTTTGAATATATTTCTAAAATTTGGCGTCTGTAACACCTTGGCGGTATTTAACGGGACAGATAACGGAATTGAGCCAAAATGTTATTTAAGAAAAGGTTCAATACCTTAATATCTCACCTCAATTGATAACTTGGTTTTTTTTTGTATAACTGATTGGTATAGTACGAACAAATCATAAAGAGGCTTGCAAAACATCAAATATGGTAGGGGTTTGAAAAAACAACTAAGTTTTCGAAGGGAAAAATATTCTACATCGGAAATTCTCCTCTACTTGTTAGTAAGTCATACTGTAATGAATTTAAATTGTCCAATTTTCAGAAATAGTCAAGGTATATGGCCACATAAGGATGACTGACGCTTGTATTTATAAATTATTCAGATCGAGTGATTATACAAGTGTGTATTACTTAATAGCAAACATTGAGAACGGAAATATGTTCCAAAATAAGCATAAGCATCCTAAAAGTGATATCATCGTAGTGTACTTTAATTATCACATCATAATTAAAAACCAATTTGGTTTAATCAAAGTTTCATCGTCGTTTTAGTTACATAAGAAATCCAAGTTATACATTCTTATATCATTCTGGCCACATCCGATAGAGTTAACGTAGCTGCATCGTGGCTACATCCGATGCTCACTCTATCCACCACCGCCTCTACGGGTCCTACCTGGGTAAAATAAAGGGTATTTTTCATGGCCCAGCTCGTTTCGTGCGGCGGAATGGAAGAGAAAGCCAGCCTCGGACATAATTGACATAGAGCGGTTATTACATATCAGGGGACTCTTCTTGGAGATTGGGGCAGACACGAGGGGTTACAGAATAAATTTCGTCTTGATTTATGGCAACGCGGGTCTTCTGGACAGATGGAGGATGACCCACACTTCGGATGCGGTGACAGTGAAGGATAAGAACCCGTGTTAGGACTTCTCGGGGTCGTGTTCTTTTCTCTCTAATGCCGGTCGTTTTTTGATTGGGCGATACCGCACACCGGATATACAGTTTTTAATGGTGCGTGGATGGGGGTGATTTTGGTGGAATTATTGTGTGGTCCTGAAGCATCTCGGGTTATGTTCTTCAACAATGGTTGTCGATCTGGTCCCCACCGCCCATTAGTAGGCGTTCTAGGTATTAGGGTGGGCAATATGAGTTTTATACAGTACTAAAGCATTTTCTTTCTATTTTAAATTTATTTTTCGTTTTTGAAACAATAAAACAGTTATTATAACGAAGATTCACATACAATTTCGGCAGTGTATATGAAAACATATGGTGAGCTTCAACTGATAAATATGAAAATGGCCTCCAAAATTCAACCAACTGATTTCTAATAGAAGAGCATTTGATTCCTTCCTTAAGTTTACAAATTATATAGCACTCTGAAGACCTTTTATGCCTCCAACATAAGCCTGATATCTCCTGGAAATTTAAATACATAATTTTATATGTATTATAGTGTAAAGTGTAGTCTTGTAAAATTTTGGATACTTACATCTGTAAGCCCCGTTTGATACTAAGTGGTACACGGTGAGATTTTGCTTGTTTTAATAAAAAAAATTCTTATAAAAACACGATGTATAATTATTTGTACAAATTAGATAAAAAAAAGTATGGTATTTTTAATGATTAAAAACAACTTTTTTCACATTTTGTTACAATACATACCGATGATGTTCGTAGTTTCGTTATACTTACTTATACTTCATTTAAATTCTAGAAAAAATTTGATAAAATGTAAAACAATTATTTCTCAAAATGACTCGGATATCCGGAGTTAAGATAATTGGAGTGCTACTCTGATTTTTTCCGTAGATTTTAATAAAAATTAAGTATTTTTCGCAGTTTAGTAGCAAAAAAAGCAGTTTAAAAGCATGTAGTATGATCAGATCTTATATAAACAATGAGAAATGTTTTTTTTTATCTTACCAACTTACCATTTAACCCAATTTCACTTATTTAAACCTTTTATAACTATACAATGATTTGATTGTATAGTTATCTCGTCAATATCACAATAATATCTTATCATGAATTCCAGTTCTCCGCCTCTTGAGTCAAATGAATTGGGAACAATCAGGTGTTTAAATTAATGCAGCCCTAAATAGCTAGATGATAGGCCTTGATGCTATATGATTCGATTAAACTTCGACCTTAGAATCTACTGGAATATATCAACACAGAGAGATGCATGTATAAACTATATAAGTTTCTTTCTTATAGAAGATTGTAATTTTACAAATATTTTCTGGATAATACTTTTTGACACCATTTATGCATTGTAAATCAAAGCTTGTGAGGATTCAATTTGTTCAAGAAGATTTTTCGTTACATATGAAAGGAAATGCCCGAGTAAGGATAGAGATTTTAACATTTCTTTGTAGTTTCTCCTAATTTTGTAAATCATAAAAGAATACTTAAACATGAAAAATAAGTTAATAGGTATTTAAGAATAAAATTTATAATAATAACATGACTTTAACAAGCTAAATATTTTAAATTTGTGAAAAAAAAATTAATTAAACTACACAAATCAATGTCTTTTTATATTTTTCATTGATTCAATTCACTTATTTAGGGAAATTATCTTTGTTGTTTGTTTTGACTTATGAAAAAAACATGAACTATTTTTATAAATATTTAGGAGCACAGAATATATTAAGTATTAATTTCCTTTTTTCTACGAATTCAAACTTCCTTCAAAAGTATTGCTAAAATATTGAACACAATATTCATAAACATTTCAATATTTTTAAACGTATCAAAAAACAACTTCATTAATAAAATTATCACATTATCATAAAAAACCGAAAGATATATGTTCCATTCTCTTACAAATAAAACATACAAAAAATCACTCAATGCTATTAAACGAATATTTTTTTTTTACGATGACAAACAGTGTACCTCTTCCATCAATATGTCTCTTGGAAATGGTATGTAGCGTCAAAGACAAGTAGTAAACCTGGATCCTATACTGGGAACTACAATGATCGATTACGAAAGAAACTATTCCTTGACTACTTTTTCCCCTTGTAAACCTCTCAGGGGCATTGGGAACAATGACGGATGGTGGTTTTGGTTTTTTTATCACATTTGCTGTATTATTGCGAAGAGATCTGCTATGAATTGGTGGCCGAAGTAATGATGGGTTATGTTGGCTGTTAGTTGGAGTGAAACGTATGTTTTTTGTTGTTATTAATTGAGTTCAAGTCCTTTTTGCATGAAAATTTTCTCTTCTTAGTTTTTGTACTTTGAGTTTGTTCCGTTTCGAAAATTCTGTAGTTTTGTTTGTAAGTGGATTTGATATGAAAACAACAAGTTATGTAAATGGAGTATGTACTTCTTTAGAGGCGTGTAACCAACGTGGAATATTTGGGGATTTATCCCCTTAGAAAAGGAAAGCTTTACCTCATATCTTCCCCAAAATTCCAATGTTTCCCTTCGAAATTATTTTTCTGGATACTCTTTTTTTATAAATCAAGCTTAAGCTGCTTATTATCGTGAATATTCATTTAAACTTTTATAACTTTTTATTTAGAGCTACCTTATATCCATAACAAATATTAGAATTGCATTAACTTCATCCAGTAATGGTTACATATATTGCTGTTATAACTCTTCAACCGGTCCCAACTTGCAGAAAACGTATGCTTCGAAGCTGGACCTCCGGAATTTTTTTGTTAAAAGTATCTTGGGAAATTTTGTGTTCAAAATAGGATGTGTTCTTTGAAATAAAATGCGGATTTTAATCCTGATTTTAACCTGAATATTGTATAATCTTCTGACTATTTACAGTTTCTCCGTGTCTCCTATAGTGAACACTATCTAGTATAAAAAAAAACATTTATCACCACCCCACAGTATAAGGTTATAATTCAATTCTTCAGCATAAATGTTTTCTAAGTATACATCGTGTTCTAATAATAGTTTTCCATCTACGTTCTTGGTTATTTAAATACATATTTCTCATTTACAAATTTAAGAGACATTTATTCCTACAAACTGCATAAGGCGTAATAAGACAAGAAATTACTCTTTTAAAATAGTTGTTGATTGGTATTCACAGAATGTTTATTCTAAAGTCGTAAAGACATAACTAGATGATATACTACATTCATTCTATGCTACAGATATCGTCAAAGGAAACTATTCTAAAATCACAAAGAAAAGAATGAGTCACATTATTTAAGAACACGTCTCAACCCCTGGGAGTTTACTTATCAAAACAACCTCCCGACCTATCCTCTGTGGCCACTCACCCAAATGAAAAAGAACAATCCGAGAAAAGAACACACACCATGCTCGGACAATCGTGGACCACCCCCCGAAGCAACGGATACCCTTTGTCCCAGAACGAAAAAAAGAACTCGAAAAACAACCCAAGAAACACCCCGTTTCCGCTCCCACAACCCTTTAAGCCCTGGAGCCAGATCCAAACATTTGCATAAGGACCAACTGCTCCCGAAAACAAAGGCTCCGTACAACAGGAAACGGACTTCTCAACTCGTTATGTTGCTGTTGTTTACCTTTGTGAAGCGGCCATTTTTCTCTCCCGGCTTCCGCTGGAGGTTTTAATAATGGTTTCTAATTTTTTCTTTTTTGTAGTAAGTTGGTTTTGTTTAATTGTTTATTGTTGATAAAACGTGAAGGGAGGTAGGTAATGGGCATTTATTCTTTCTTCTGGAACGATTTCTGATTATGCAAAGTCCGTTTTTCTGGGTGCGGAGAAAGGGATGATTGGAACCGTTATGTGGGTACGTGACGGTGTGGATTCTCTTCTATCTAACTAACTGGATGTCAGGGGTAAGTGATTTGTTTAGAGATAGATATTGTAGATAGATAAGGGGGGGTATTTTTATATGCAAAGTTTGGACGTGTGTGTAATGAAGAAACGGACTTTTTCGATCATTAGAGTTGGCCAAACATTTTGATTTGAAACTGCTAGCATCCCGTTTAATTTGAATTTTTTGAAAGATAATTGCCTCTCTCATGGGATTGTGGCTGGTTTAATGGGTTATGGTTATGGTAGGCTGGTTGCTGACAGCTTTTGTGGGATGGGAGATTGTTAGTGAGAGGTTTGGGAATAAATAATCTCGGGGATGGTTTAATAATAATCGGTTTTCATCAGCGTGTCGTACAAGATAAGGCAGTTGGTTATACATTGTATAAAATCTGAAAGTCGTTAGCTATTCCTGAGTGGACTTTTTTTTAATGGTTGTGGTTTTGTAGATTTCCTTAGTTATCTCTGACGTGTGTTGAATTTCAATTAATTTTTATTTAATATTTTTCTCTTTATTAGAAGAGTCGTAGAACTTAAACTTCTTCATATTTTTTAGTCATAGAAACTTAAAATAATCTTTTTAGGTCATAGAACATAAACGTCTTCATATTTAACTTGATTTTCATCGCATGAACTTTAGATATCATAAATGAGCTTTGCTCTCTGCTGATTTTACATAAATCTTTCTATTTTTTTCCACTTTTCCCTAGATTTCTTTCATTAGAGTACTTTTTTATAAATTGTACTGCATTGTATAATTTTTTGGTTATTTTTATGTGAGTTTTGTTCCAATAAATTCAGTATAACTCAATTTTCTTGTAAGAAAATGTGAGACAGTAATAAGATTAAAATTTTTAAAAAGTTTGGTTCCTGAAAATCTATTTTTAACCATCAAATGATTTAAATTTATACATTAAATTAAGTTCTATTTATTACATAGGACATTGCTAACGAAAGTTTGATTTCAATTAGTAGATAGATAAGAATAACCTTTTTTTTTAAACGTTTCGCTTATTTCTTTTCCATTTCTATATGTTTTATGCTTTTGTTTCTTCGTTTCTTTTATGCCTTTTTCTTTCAAAACAATAAAAAGGTTTTCTTACCCACGAGGATCATTATTAAGATTAGAAGTTGTTCTAATACAATGTCACATTGGCCAATAACACTTTCTTAACGACTCAAATATCACTTGGTTGACTGACGACAGTGTATTCCCAACTACCTTGAACCAACCAAAACGCAAGAACATGACTCCAATACCAACCAACCCAAAAGATAACAACGTCTTCCTGCAAAGACCGTGAAATCACGAACGGAAGTCTCACGTCAAGAAGAATCATACCTTCCTCTCATTTGCATGGAATTTGTATCACTCAGATGGCAACACTCCGGCTGCGGACCGTGGATAACTTCCATCATGGATTATCGGCCTCTGATAAAAAGTCACGTAAAATCGACATCAATCTGAAAATGTCGTTCTGATGTCAAATTTACGACATTATGTCGCACCACAGGTCATTTTTGAAACGGACTTGTTATTATTCTTACAAAGCCCACACGTGTATGGGATAAAATAAGAAAGATATACTCGTTCGGTGATAAATAATATAATAATAACCCTTATCATTAAATAGATATTCTCTCTGTTGAATATAGATAGGGTTTAATGAGAGAGGTTGAGGGCTATATGTGGGAAATACTTTTTTCTCTGTCTTGTCTGGTATGCTAATTTCCGTGAGATGTATATCGGTGCTTGTTTTTTGTAGACCAAACATTTTGATGGTAATCTGATCAAAAATAGTGTCGGTAGCACCTTGTTCGGAAGTTGGTTGCATCTGTGGGACCTGTCTGGTAAACCCGGAATTGTACTACGCAGTAACTCATCTGACTAGCAAATGCGTTAGGAAACGTGCTAGCTCGTTAGAGTGGGAATTTGTAGATTGGTTTCCCGAAGAGAAAAGTTTGTTTTTTCACTCAGTATTTTCACAGGGGATTGATTGAATTTCCAAGTGGAAGTTGCTTTTTCAAATCAATGTTAACAAAATCCTTCCATTAACTAACACAAAGATTCATTTGGAGACGGTTATAAAATTCACATTTTGTATAGGAATTTAATTTATAGTTTCTATTCAATGGAACTAAAATGTGTTCCCAGTAGACTTGGATAATATAGACACACATGTGCATGGCCAAGTGTATAAAACTTTTGGATTGTGCAGAAAATCTTCTTAAGAAATTTAAATTTTTGATAAATAAATGGATTTTTTTCTTACTGTTGAAGCTTAGGAAGCATTATCACAGTACTTAAGGTAAATAATGTGATAGTAAATGTGCTTTAAGTCACAATTTAAAGGACTGGGGGCACTTAAATTGATCTTCAGAAAATATTTGAAGAAAATTTTGTGCACGGAAAAGTTTTTGTTTTATCCAAGTCTGCTAACAGTGTTTGTTTAATATTGTAGCCCTTTAAAAGTAAAATAAATCACAAATAATTAAAAACATATTTCTTCTTCATAAAGTTCATTATACTGAAATACAACTTTAAAGATATCTTCGAGAGACTTTTATCATTAAAATCACATCTCCTAAAGATATCTCTACGTCATTCATTATACTTAATTTTATCAATTGAATATTGTATATATTAAAATTATGGACACATGTAAAAGTTCATTATACTAAAGATATCTCTTTAAAGATATCTCAAAGAGACGTGTCTTTCTTGGACACACTTTAAGTTGTTCTTCCTTTTCAAAAAAGAAAAATAAATAAGTAAAATGTTTGTACTGAAACATTCTTTTTTTAACTATCAGTCGTCTTTATAATGAAGATTAGTATCTTTTCAAAGATTAATATCTTGTTTGGGAATGGAAATAATTAGTAGCAATTTTAAAAAAATCACTGTTTGCCAAGAGACGTGTCCCTCTTGACACACTTAAAGTTGTTCTTCTAATGTTTAATTGTTATAACTTTCTTCAAAAAAGGATATAAACAAAATGTTTGTGCTGAAACATTCTTTTTTCTACTATCAATCGTCTTTATAATAAAGATGAGTATCTTTTGAAAGATTAATATCTTTTTTTTGTATGGAATAATTAGTAGCAATTTTAAAAACCACTGTTTGTTTCACTATACTTTTCAATAGCTTCATAAAAATTTTACTTGTCTGTAAAATGGTATTACACAGACATTTTAAGTTTACTAATAGCAGTTTATCAGTTGCAAAAAAATATATTACACGTCATTCAAATTATATCAATCATTAAATTAGACTTGGATATTGTTTATATCTTTGATTTAACTCTTCAAAAATGGAAAAACACCTTCTAAAACTGTCCTGAACTTCTCAAAGGCATATTTTACGAAGTCAGATTACCACAACCTAAAATCTTCCAAAAACCAGTTCCGAACCTAAATTAAACCGCAAAAAAAATCCTCATTATCGGCTTTAAAAATTCATCGATTAAACGGCTTAAAGAAGAGAATAAACAGAAACCCCAAAATATACACACACAAAAAAAATCAGTTCAATAAAAAAAACTCCACCATCCGATTCCGAAATCAGAGAAGAACTAGTGATCCAAAAAAAAAAAGTTCACCTCGCCACTTCGCCAGAAGAATGATTGCAAAATCAATGGCCGAAAGTGTGGCATCTTTCGAAAACATAAAGCCAACACAACCGCGTTAGAATGTAATTAAAATAAAAACGCGACACTTTTTTTCCCCTTTCCACTTACGATAAGGCCATGTCTTTTGTGTGTGGGCGAGGGTATTAGCCGGTTTTCGGTAATTACCGGGTACCTGGTAAATATACTTAAAGTATTAACTGTCTCGTTTTCTAATTGATTGCATATGTGGTGCTGTGAGATTAAATTGGTCCCTCATTATTGGAGTGGTTGGAACATATCGGGACGGATAAGACTGCTGGTTGTGTTGTTATTAGTTTGCGCGATTTTTTGATGGGATGATGATGTCAATCAATATGAAGAGCGTTGATGAAGGTGGTTGGATATCGCCGGCGGTAATTTGTTGGAACTTATGATGCATAATTGGTCACTACTTAGTGTCGTACTTAGGTTCTTTTTATTTAGGGGGTCGACAGACAGTAAGTATGTCTCGTGAATTTCTGTGGTAATTTTCGGTAAAATCATCGTTTATCAGGACTAACTAGGACCAAAACAAATTCTTAGATAAAAAGACTTACCGTTCATGACGATAAAAAAACTGTTTTGCAGTAAAATTACATATTTGGACATTTAAAGCTTTCTTTCTTTTTATTGCCATGCGCAACTGTAAAATGTATGGGAGAACTGTAAATTCAATCAAATTGAAAGTAAGAGTTAGGGATATTTTCATTTTCTCAGTAACATTCTTACTACCTTAGTCAAGAATAGTTATTATCTCCAAAGCAATGTTTTTCAAAACGTCTAAAATCTAATAAGGATTAACTGTATTTACTGTACTGTATTAGACTAAAAGTACTGTATACGTTCATTTCAGCAACAAATTCTTTTTTACGTTAAAAATATTTTAAAATACTGTCAAAAGAAAATATATTTCAAAGACTGGTAAAAGTATTCTCTAGAAACTTACAAATATACTATTTAATACTGATGGAATTTCGCTCATTTTGCCTAAAATTTATGATTAATTTATAATTGTCAATTAATAATTAAACAAGTTGCGAGTGGCAGCAGTTAGTTTAAATTTAGAGGGTGTATTTTTCTTCTTTTTTGCAAGGGTAAGAGCAACTAACTTGAATATTGATAAAAAATGACTGTGAAAGATTTGTTTATCAATATCAGTTTCATACCCTTTCAAAAGATTACATTTGAATTTTAAATATAATATTCATTTTAGGAATAGAAAGATATAAACCCACTGAATACACATCGACCTAATATTTGACAGAATAACATCGATACAGAATTGACCTAAGCTTGATTATGCAAAAACTTTGCTTTTATATAAAAATTTTTGTATCCCATTGATTTAAAATTTAAATAATGTGTGACTTTTCAATGACCAGAAAAGAACCTTTAAAAGAGTAAAAGAGTTCTAGTTACTTCTTAAAAATATGATTTATAGATAGTCTAGATATAGTATATACTAGACATTTACCTTACATCGTTTCTTATTATATGTGGCTATTTTTGATTTCTTTACAACTTACCTAAGTCCTTAAGGTCTTTTGGATTCTCTTAAATTTCTTATGTACAGCTATAATTTGTGCGGCTGGCATGTCACGAACATCTATTTTCCGACCATAGTGTTCATTTGAGTAATCTGAAAACAATAAAAGAATGTTAAATATAGCATGATAAATTCATAAAAATATTAAGTTTCTGGAAGTCAAAATTTTTGTTTTTATAAAAAAATTCATTTTGTTCAAATCAAACTTTCCAAACTCCTTTTCCAAGTTCTTTTTTTTTTGTTTCTTAATTTAAGGGATCTTCAATCTTTTTGTAGTGTACTTTAAAAAAAGGAGTTGCTTAAGAATTTAGGATGAGTGTATATGGTTTGGTAATTTTCTAGCCATGATAACACATTATTTAATTGTTATAAATAATAAGCATATTTTTGCTTTATTTTTGACGAATACCAAATGATTTACCAACAATCTAAAGTGACAATAGAATTTTAAAAAAAATAGATGTATGTACTTTTCTCAAATAGTGTTTTCTATAGATAATGTTTAAAATGAAATTTTCCCTACCTTCACGACAAAATTTTAATTAATTCGAAGAGAAAAAACATTTAAATTTTGCATATTTGAATTAAAATTGATTAATATTATCACCCCTTTTTTAATTACAAGAATAAATACTTTTGTTTCTTAAAAAATTTATATGATCATCTTGCGCAATATACATTTGAAAAATCGCATGTTTCGCCCAATATCTTCTATACAAAGCTTTGTCTGAATCTGCAACTTTATAACGAGCCAGCGTGCAAATTTTATACCAAACTAAAGAGTTTCGCTGATATGTAGAAAATTACCGAATAATGGCTGGATTATTTTAAATATCAATTTTCGCTACATAACTGCGATTCGACGCTTTCTATTGTTAATTGAATCAAAAGCCGTTAGGTATCCCTACTTTAAAAGTTCATACGTTTAACTATTGTTGGTATTTGATTCGTTAATTTTTATTAGATTAATATCTCCGTAATTCTAAAACCAGTAGTGTTAAGTATTCGAAAAGGATTGTTTTGAATCTAAAATCGCTTTTGATACATTTAAAACTCTAAGATATTAAGCTTTAAAAGTAATTTTCTATGAATTTTGTGATCTTAAACCATTTCTTTTTAGCAAAATAGATTAACACCCCTATGTGTGTAGGACTTATTCTTACAAAACCTCTTTATCATTTCAAATATAAGTGTAAAAATGTTGGAATTTTATAAAATTGGTATCATGCATTATAAATAAATGTTGCTTTCTTTGAGTTATACTCTTTTATAAAAATATATTAAAGGGAAAATAAATAGTAATTTTGTATTTAACTACTTTTAAGATTTAAAAAGTTGAAATATCTCATTTTATTTATTAATTTGTTTGATTAGTACATTTGGTAAATTTGATAAATCAGTTATTATATTCCTACCCGTGAGAATACTAAGTTGTTCTTCTTTTCTAATTCTATCTACATGCATTATAAATGAACGTTTCTTTCTTTGAGTTATACTCTTTTATAAAAATATCTTAACTCAGGGAAAATAAGTAGTAATTTTGTACTTAACTACTTTAAAGATTTATAAAGTCGAACTATCTCACTTTATGTATGAATCTGTTTGATTCGTACATTTGGTAAAAGTTTATAAATCAATTATTATATTCCCACTCATGAGAACATTAAAGTCGTTTTTCTTTTCTAATTCTGTCAACATAACGAGTGGCAGTTGATGATTCGTCTGTCAGTTCACACTCAATCATGGAAGAAAAGCAAAAGTTAAGAAGTGCGAACTTGACAGGATGTCTCACCTATCTCATTAAAGATTAAAATTGCACAAAAAAAATTACTTTGATGAAGAACGTGCTTTAAATTTTAAACCAACGAAACATTTTAAAGGGAATGAGCTGGGATAGGCCTACACAACATATGTCCTGCGGGACGGATTTAACTAAATGACTGATAAATATTTTGTTTGTCTTATTGATTTGCAATACTCCGATAGTTATTATAGATAATATTATCAGCATATAGAAAAATATTGAACTAAATTATTTTGTCGTTTATAAAAGCTGTAATAAACGCAGCTTTTAAGAAGATGTGTCGAAATATAATTACAATTCCATTTTTGACTTTTTAAATCACAGTTGGAGTTAATGAATGAAGTTATAATCATGAAAAAGAGATAACCCATTTGGTTAATGACTTTATATAGACATAAAAACTTTTTCGTTCTTACAAAGATTAATATAATTCATAGAACTTCGAACGATAATGAAAGTTTTAACGAAGTTTTAAGTTAATTTTTACTGTGGCACAATCAAGGTATGAGTTTAGTGAATTAACGATCGTAGTCTCTTTTTAAATAATTTTTCTGCAGGTCATTATTTGATCATTTGTGATAATGTTTTACTTTGTTAAAATTCCCTAAGAAATTTGTGAAAAAGAAACCCATGAAAATTATTTAATTATTATCTCTTTATTTTTATACTTATTTAATTAAAAAGGTTAGTTATCCGAAACACTTTTTGTGAGTTCATACTTAGATTCGTGCTTTAAGTTTAACAGAAATCCCACTTTGATATATATATATATATATATTTTTCATTTTAATTTATTGAATCAATTAGATATGGATTTAGATGATTAAATTTGTTTTAGAAAATTATGAATGATTGATTTCCCAAATAAATTTCATGTTTACATTTTTAAAATTAACATTTAACACATAAAATAATTAATCTATAGTTTTTAAACATACTATATTGTTAACATACTATATATTTTAAACATACATACTGATTATTTCGGAAAATTAACTATTTGAAATCATTTATAAGAAGTTATTAATCTATAATTTTTAATCATACACTGACTGGGTTATTTCAGAAATTTAACTACCTACTTAAAATCATTTCCTCTCTTTACTTAAATTAATTGCATCTATGAATCAATTCAATTTAGATTTAAGTAGCAAAAAAATAAATTAATTTCAAATAATTATTTTAAAAATTTATTTAATAATTATTTTAAAAATTTATTTAATAATTAATAATAATACTTAATAATTTTTAAAATAATTAATCTATAATTTTTAAACATATATTAGGTTATTTTAGTAATTTAACTACAAATCATTTCCTCTCTTTACTTAAATTAATTGCATCTATAAATCAATTCAATTTAGATTTAAGTAGTAAAAATTTGACAGCAAAAATTTAATAATCTTATCTTATATCCTCCCAAACTACGTATCGTCACAGAGAATAAGGTTTTACCCGATTTCATGGAAATACTAGTTCATCGTAACGGTTAACAGAGGCGGAATCCAGATGGTGGATATCCTGGGGTTCAAAGGATTCGGGATGCTGAGGGACTCTATGGGGGTATCTGGCTTTTTGGGGGGTCTGCGGGGTTGAAAAGGTTAAAAACCCCTGACATTCCGTGATGGGCAGACCTTTTTTGGAGCAGCAGTGAAAAGCTCCGAGCGAAATGAATTATAGTAGTACTAATTTATCGATAGTTGAAAAGAGGTGAAATTTTGAAATAACAGGGGAACTAAGAGAAATTTTGAAATTAAGGAATTTGAAGTAATTGTATAGAATAAAAGTAGTCTGGAATTTAGCATTAATTTGGATTTGTAAAACAGTAGAATGTAAAATACATTTTATAGACAACGTAAAATAAGTTTAAAAGAATTCTACGTAATGTTACGTAATGTTATAGAGAAACTTTTTGTTTTACTGGTTTTATAAATTAAATATTTAATTTTTAACTACCTTATTGTTAGGTTATCCTGGGATTATACCTAAAATCTCAAATATTTCAATTTTAACAACTTGACATGTAAATATAACGGGACATAAGCATTTTAATTTAACTCTAAAGATGTGTATATAATGTATTTAAATTAACTAACTAATAATAAATATTTAAACTGTACCTCTTCTATTGTTATTAAATTATTAATAATATGAAAATGATTACCTAAACATGAAAGTTATTTCTCGAAATTTCAAACATCTATTTTTGCATTTTCATACTCAGGATTCTAACTCGGATAACTCATAGACATTATTATTATCTTCATTAATTTCCATATCAATACATCTGTGTTCGAACTTTATGACTATGGTAGTATTAAAAAACTTAATTCCCTCCTTAAAAAGTGATTTAAGATAAACATTTACTAAACAATTGAAGTATCTCGTTAATTGCTTAGCTTAAATTGTATGCATTAAAACTTATTTTTATATAAATTATACTAATTTGATAAGTTTCTGTACAAAAATATGGAAAAAAGTAAAGGTTATTCAAAAATGTGTAATAAATAACAAATTGTAAGAAGAAATGAAATTTATCGATGTGAATACAGTAAATTTATTCTAAGATTTTTTTTTAATTCTTAATTTGTATCTTTGCTTTAATTATTTATATTTTTTATATATTTCTATCTTTGCTGATTTTTTATTTATATTTTTTTATATTTCTATCTTTAATGATTTTATGAAATATGTTTTTTAAAAGTAAATTTATTCATCAACCGAATGTTGTGAACCATATTCTTAAACTTAAGAAAAGTAGCCAAATGATATTTTTGAAAATGCAATTTTTTTATCAAACTTTTTTTTACAAAATATTGGAATGAAGGTGTAAAAAATATACTGCATTTCAGAAATAAATCCGAATAAAAAAAACCCTGAGTAATACTTTAATGTGCTTATTTATTTTCTTTCGTTATTTTCTTTAAGCTCTTAATAAAACCTTTCCAAAATTCCCATCAGTAACAGATAGTTATCTCATAATTCCTTTGATTCGTTTCAAGTATTATATTAGTATTTTTTTTAAACTTTAGTAAATTTTATAGCATTTTTGTATAAATAATTCCTTAGAGATGTTTTTTAAGTTAATTTTTTCTTGCTATTTCTCATATATCCTTATGTTTACATGATTCTATATTTCAGTATTTTTCTTAGAGTTGATAAAATATGCAATTTATGATGTGATAAAACTTAACTTTTGAATATTATTTTTTACAAAATTTAGAAAATAATTTTTTTAAGTTTTGTTAAAATTTTATCACTACAATTTTATAATCATTTTGTACTTTTTCTTCTATAATGCTAGGGGATAACTTTAAAATAATTATATTAGTTACTAAACTAACGAAAAGATAAATAGTGAGAAATTTATCTTCAAATTATCATGTATCGTATTAGTATTAAAATTATCGTATTAATTTTAAAAGAAAACGAATTCTCGTTGCATTTAAAAACCATTTTCATTTAAATTTATTTCAATAAATTAATAAAAATTGATATCCAACTTATGTTGCAGAAGTATTACAATCACAGGAAGATTAATATTGTTCGACCCTTCCATGCGATCAGAATTTCAAATTCGTATGAAAAAAATAATTTAATAGCTATTTCTTGGATTCAGTGTTTTTGATACAGTTTTTCTAAGATAAAATGATGACCAAGGGGCAATTTTAACTACTAAAAAATTCCATTTCCAATCTAGTAGATTTATAACTCTGCCATTTTTCACTTTCTTAAACTTTAATTAATTCATTTAAATTCATGTTTCTAATCTTATAATAGAAATTGAGCAAAGTTTAACTGAACTTATTTCCCGCGAAAACTTACTATAGCTCTGTAAGAATGGGAATAATTTTGAGTACATTTCTTTTTTTGAAATTTTAAACTTTTTCGAGCAGTTATTAAGATAAAAGGAGTGAATTGGACTCGGCAGAGTAATTGTAATAATGGATAAGTGTAATAATTCCTTTGGGGGGATATTTGTGGCTGAGTAGGTTGGCGTAACCCTTTCGGACCATCCAAGTGTAATCATAATAAAGAATTAAGAAGCGTGAATTTATAGAACCCCGTCTACAACTTTAAACATCTTTTGTGATGCCACTAAATTTAGTTATTCGTAATTATTTTATCCTATATTATAAAGAATTATTTTTTAATAAATTTATATTTTATTGCAATTAATTGTTACCTATGAAAATTTGAGATTCCTCTTGTTATTATATACTTGATTTGATAAAGTAAAGCTAAGATGATCACAGGAGGTTTCTAATAGATGGTAACTAGTAGTGGAGTCGCTTGTGTCAAAAACCAATGGTGTAAAAAAATTTTTTGGCAGAAGCTTAGTGAGTGGTATCATTCGATTCGTAATGACGTCTACATTACCGGGTGTTTTTTCCGAATTCCGTGCAGGGGGTTTCTATGACGTCATGAATGCAAGATGGCCGCCGCAGGAAAAAAGCTTTAAATGGCGATCTAGGGATGTTATCGGAACTATTTTTAGACAAAAAGCTCAGAAATATATATTTTTATCGAATAGCTACAAAAATAAGCATCTAAATCGGTTAAAAATTGCGTTTATGACGTCATAACCAAAAAATGGCTATTTTCAACAAAAATACAGTATTTTGTCATGTAATACTTTAAAAAGATGCTATTTTCAACGTGAATGTAATGAAAATATGTTCATAATAAAAAAAACAACAATGGAAATTTCATTGGTGGTCACAAAAGGCAGATATGACGTCAGAAATCCAAGATGGCTGGCATGTAAAATGAATTTCTTTAGTTTTTTATTCCAAAAAATTTTAATTGGGAATTATTTTATCCTTAAAATGACTTTATTACAACATTAATAAAAGTATAATAATTCCCAAATAAAAATTTTTGGAGTAAAAAACTAAAGAAATACATTTTACATGCCAGCCATCTTGGATTTCTGACGCCATATCTGCCTTTTGTGACCACCAATGAAATTTCCATTGTTGGGATTTTAATTATGAACATATTTTCTTTAAATTCACCTTGAAAATAGCATCTATTTAAGGTATTACATGACAAAATACTGTAGTTTTGTGTTTCGCACCTAATATTTCGGTGCTATTTCCAGGGATTTTAAAATGTTTTGTTGAATTTTATCCTCAAAATACCTTTATTACATTCATATAAGTGTAATAATTCCCAATTAAAACATTTTTGAATAAAAAAATTAAAAATTTTATTCTGTGTGGCAGCTATTTTGGATTTTTGACGTCATATCCGCCTTTTGTGACCACCAATGAAATTTCCATTGTTGTTTTTTTTATTATGAACATATTTTCATTACATTCACGTTGAAAATAGCATCTTTTTAAAGTATTACATGACAAAATACTGTATTATTGTTGAAAATAGCCATTTTTTGGTTATGACGTCATAAACGCAATTTTTAACCGATTTAGATGCTTATTTTTGTAGCTATTCGATAAAAATATATATTTCTGAGCTTTTTGTCCAAAAATAGTTCCGATAACATTCCTAGATCGCCATTTACAGCCTTTTTCCTGCGGCGGCCATCTTGCATTCATGACGTCATAGAAACCCCCTGCACGGAATTCGGAAAAAACACCCGGTACCACGTTAATATAGACGTCATTACGAATCGAATGATACCACTCACTAAGCTTCTGCCAAAAATTTTTCGAAACATGACATAAGCGACCCCACTATAGTTATCTTGTTTCTTTAAACTTCTTTTGATTCCACTAACTTTAGTTACTCACAATAACGTTAGCCTACTATATTATTACCAATTAATTAAAGTAACATATTTTGTTGCAATGAGGGAATTGCACGTTTTTTTTTAAATTTTATTGATAGAGGATGAAAACCCATGAAAAATGACGTAAAAATTATTGAAATCGGAAAACTATTCCCCAAGATATTAATTTTTAAAATGTCGTTTCCAGTATTGGCGGGAAAAACAGTAATTTCGTTATGGCTGCTGTGTGACGTCACAGCGCTTGGACCCACTGGTTTCGCCATGTTATTGTATGCTTAGCTTGCTTCATTCTGCTATTCTTCACAAAGTTTTAACTAAAAAACTATGATATTTTAAAGACACATACAAATATTTTTATAAAAAGATTGGCATTTTGTTTTTCAAAAAATATTAATTGGTTTTTGAATTATTAGGATTCAAAGTTTAAATTTTTTCTTTTTCTGGCCGTTCACTAGAGAAACAGGCGAGTTTTATGCGTGTTTTGGTTTGATGATAAGTCTGATTTCTTTTATTTTCAACAATTCACTAGTTTCGACGGCGCTGTGACGTCAAATCCCGTTTTTTGATCACATGACTTTACTAGTGTTTTGGCAAAAATAAAATCGAATTTTAAGTTATTTAAAACATATTTTTGAACTTTAAAATCTGATATTTGAGAGTTTTAAACTATAACGTATCAAAAAAGTGTAAAATTAAGCAAATCCCTCACCTATGCAATTCCCTCATTGCTACCTATGAAAATTGTGATTATATTCTTCACTTGATAAGTAAAGATGTTCACAGGAGGTCTATAATAGATGATAACCAGGTATCTTGTTCTGTACATACTGTGTCCACTTTATCTCGTTTTAAAAAGAACTATTAAACACCTTTACTGAAAATATTCCCAACAAAAGAAAAATTTCTAAAACCTTAACAAACACAAATCAGAAATCGACAACCACCGTGCCATCCATCCAAATCTGAAACCTGGGAAAAGCGAAAGTTCCTCAAAACACTTCCTTCCGGCTGTGACGTCACACACAAGAAAAAGGGTTACGACGACGATCATGATCCCCACAACCAACCCACCCAAGGAAGAAACCCTTCTGCTTACATCAAGAAAAAAAACCCCAACAACAAGACGTTCTCTTGGCCCCGAAACCTTCGCACCACTAACACACTAACTTCCTTCTTCCATTTTTTCGAAAAAGGTCGTAAACCTTACCTCAAACGACATCCCCTCGCTGCTGCAGCAGCATCCCTGGAACGGATGAAGAAAAAAAAATCGTTCGATAACTGCATCCTTCATCATCAGCATCAGCGTAGTCACCGCTTTTTTTCTGTTAGTTTTGCCGTGTGTGACGTAGTGAGCTCTGATTGGTCGATGGAAGTTTTTTTTGGGGGGAGTTGGTTTCTGTGATGGCTGTTGCGGGGTTCAAAGGGTGTCGTGTCGATGACTTGTCGGGGGTCTTTTTTGGGGGTCAGGGACAAGGTTTTGAAAAGGCCGGATGCCGGGGTGTAAGGGGTTAACTAGTAGGGATGGCGTAACAGGGACGCTAGCTACTGAATATTTTATGGTTTTTATATTTTAAAAATAGCTGATATGCCCGGGAGGATTTTTTCTTTTAAATTTTTAATACATTTCCTACCTTATTTTGATGAGTGAAAGGTGTCGAATCAAGTATTTAAAATTCTGAACGATTTCTGCATTTACCAAATGATTCCCATAAAAACAACAAAATATTAGAAAAATATTCTTCCAAAAATCACTTAAAATGCTCAGTTAGTTAATAGAGTGTTTTCAGGTGACGTCACGACCAGCTATTTTCTATTAACTGTTAACCTTTGTAGGGCTTTTAACTGTTGCTAAGGCGGTTGCTAGGTAACGAGGTATATGTTGCTAAGGCGGTTTTTAGGTATGGGATCACGTGATTGCAAATGATCCAATAGAAGAATTCCACGGCTAGTCATTTTCTGTAACTGTTAACCTCTGTAGGGCAAAAAACTGTAACATCTTCTGTTGCTAAGGCCGTTGTTAGGTCCGAGTCATGTGATTGAAAATGCTCTATATCAGACAGTTAATATGATTTTTAAATAGACTTTTATGTAATGTTTCTTTTAAAAACTTGCTATTTTGCATTATGTTTTTTTTTGTAACAATGGGGTAAGCAGATCTCTTTTTGAGCAGAAATAAAGCTATTTCAGCAAAATGACCATAAAAACGAGGGTCAAGCGGTCGTTCTAGACATAGCCTAAGTTTTTGCTGGAATGTTTTTACATATGTACAAAAGTTTGGTGCAGATCGAAAGAAACTGTAGATTTGTGTAAAAGACACAAAAACACATGGACTTTTATTATATTAGATTTTCATGTAAAGGTTCTGGGATGCTTAGCCCTATTGGTTTGAATTTTCATGAATGGGGGGCCATAATGATTATTTATTTACGTTTGATGGTGTGTGATTAAAAATGTTATACCTACATTTTGAATGTAGAGTTTTATTTTTTCAACTGACAAAATGAAATACCTGGTTTCCCTGGACCTTTATATTCAGTTACATTGAATACAAATTAAAACACATCAATGCAGGCGCGGATCCAACACGGCTCCGGGGGGGGCACTTTTTCAGACCATCACCTTTATCTTTTGAGAAGAATGTCAAAATTTTGGGAATTTTCTAAAAAATATCACTCAAAATCCCCTTTTGGTACTGCTGGGGGGTATGAGGGTCCTCCTGTAAAAGTAGGGTTTTAACTCATTTTGAGTACTTTTTGGGACTTGTATGAGTGATTTTTTGGGTCCAAGGGGGGGGGGCACTTTCCAGAGCGCCATTGCATCAATGGGAATTTCAAATTTGTATTTGGATATTTGAAAGTTTACTCATTAAAATAATCTTCAATTTTTTATCTCCAATTTTGGCATTTCCACTCGCGATAATTAATTATAAGGAATCATTGGATAAATATGTGTTTTTAATAATACAGAATTTCAAACAAATTTCGTACGAAGGCGATCATTCTTTTATAAAGATAATAAACTAAAAAAATACTGAAGGTACTAAAATGTAAATTTTAGCTTGTTTTTATTCCCATTTTAAAATTTAAGTTATGTGTAAGAATAATTTTCATTAGCTAATTAATAGTTTTCGTCAATGTTTATTTCACTAATCATCCCTTATAATTTTATATTTTGTTTTTAGAAAATATCTTGTCTTCTTGTAAAACGAACAAAATCACATATCCTTAAGATGTTTAAAAAAATATATAGTAATTATTAATAAAACTTTACACTAAAATATTTTTAAGATAAAAATAATTTAAAATAATGAAACTTAGCTATTCAATAAAATTTATCTTTTATATAGAAGTATCTTATGTGGTATAAATTTAAATAATTAGTAAATATTTTTTATTTATACTAATTTGGAAAAATTACTATTTGTTTCTAATTTAGCCCTTCTTAGATTGATCTTTTTTTAACAAGATCTATCTATTTATGATGGTATTTAAAACTCAGTTAAGGCTATTTTTTTTTTTTGCTAACCTCTTTTACTTACTTGTAAGCTTCAAAATACTTTCTTGCTCTTTCATTTTCAAAACATAGTGAATTACCTAATTTCTAAGAAAGGTTTTCCATACCTACATATCTTCAATTTGAATTAACAAGATAAATTTGTATTAAATTTAATTTAATAAATATGAACATCAAGAAAAATTGTATTTAAAATGGCAATGGGGCCCAAACTATATCACCTTAAATAAATAACTATTAGTTTATTCACCCAGCCAATATTTTTCCTTGCATATTCAAAGTAAAAAAATTCTTGATGAAATGCATCTAATCATAGTTGAAATAAATGTTCCAATGTTAAAATAAGCTTGAATGGCCTGTATTAAAATAACAGAATTTTTTTTTCTATTTACTGTCTCTGGGCACTCTTAAAAACTTAACTTACCTTAGCAAACTTAATCGGCACTCGGGTAGCTAAAGGTTGGACCACACTGATGTAAACTATAAATAATTACTTAATGCTTGAACTATACGCTTTCAGCATACCAATAAAAATGAATCAATAAAAAGATACCTGAATGGAGCTGAAAAATTTCGGCATTTTCCTAGGAAGGGTTTAAATTCTTAGAAGTATTTAGTAAATTATGTATTTCCATTTTTTTTGTTTCACTTACGATTTGAAAAGACGTACATTTTAAGTTGAGTTGTTTATTTCCTTCCTTGCAAGTTCCTCATACCATTCTTTTTAAGAACGAAATAACTTATAGTCCCTACTTTTTCCAAGTTAAATACTAGGTATATTACACACTACGTAATAGCTATTCTATTTCTAAGAGAAACAAATATCATCATGTCTTAAAGAATCAAAAAAAAAAAAAAAGTTTTAAACTGGCTCAATTTCACACAGTATGAGTGGGTTTGAAAAGAGAAGATATGTAATTTAACTATCACATATGCTTTCAAAATCGGCCGTAATTTAGAGCTTTTAATATAGCTTGTTATTTTTAAACTTCATTATTTATTTTGCTGCCTTTGCTTTTGAATACATGGGATCCTGCTATTCATCATTTTACGCTTCTATCTCAATTAAATAGGCTTTTTCTCTTCGAAAACATTCATCTATTGAATTACGTTGAATTATTCATAATATATTTCGGAAAAATTTTGTTTTTCCGGTCTGCTGTCAGACTACCTGTTATTTTGTCTACTATTCATCATCTTTTTTCTTTTATTATTTAAATAATGGATATATTTTGCTTTTATTTATCCAATTTCACAAATATTGAACTTGCTCGTTTCCACCGTTTTTAATTCTTAGCTTCTGTTATTAAGCATGATTTATCGTTGGTTATAAATCATTCCGTAAGGTCTACACTGCGAAGTATTAAATTAATTTATTTTAATATAGCGTTCAATTAAATTATTTATGAATATAGTTTTTTTTTTTATCTGTCTCGGATATTTTGCCTAGTTCAACGCACTTAAACTGTCTGCATTTTTTAAAAAACTGGTTCACGTAGCATACCTTTTATTATGAACAATATCTTTAATAGAGCATTTTCAATCACATGACTCGTACCTAACAACGGCCTTAGCAACAGAAATGTTACAGTTTTTTGTCCTACAGAGGTTAACAGTTACAGAAAATGACTGGCCGCGGAATTCTTCAATTATCACGTGACCCCATACTTAAAAACCGCCTTAGCAACAGATAAACAACGGCCTTAGCAACAGTTAAAATCCCTACAGAAGGTACACAGTTAAGAGAAAATAACCGGTTGTGACGTCACCTGAAAACACTCTATATCGCTTTATTAGTTAGTGGTTCCTTAATTATTATTTAATTCGAGTATTAAGCAATATAGAAACTTATATTGTTATCGATTCTTTATTAGTACAAAAAATGGAAGATAACTGATTAAATCATGCTGTCGCAGATAAGATGAAAACAAATTACATCCCTTTTTACTATCATTTCACAATTTTCGATAATGATCAAATATAACTGTAACTGCAATCGAATTAATTGACTTTAATTCAATAACACATTTCCAGTTTCATAATTCTCCTCTAGATTGTGTTAATTTTCATCATCTTCGATTTGATGAAATCAAAATCTTTTAAAAATAATAAAATACACAAAATCAATCTTTCTGTATAAACGGGGGGCAAGTTTTTTTTAAAACTTCAGTTTTTTAATGTTTAATTAAGTAGTTTAAAAATGAATTGATTTATTATTGATTAATTGAATAAAACCAATTATATTACTAGTTACTACCAATGAATTTTACATTAACTTACAATATTCAAGCTCACATTTATAATTTCTTTTAAGGAAAACTATAGATATACTTTACCATCATATTAGAACTTATTCAGTCAAAAGGTTTTTAATTTTACTAATAAAATCTTCTAATCTATAAAATCTTCTAGATCGTATTTGTAGTAAAATCAATAAAATAAATTTACTAATCTAAGAGTTTTTAATCATAAAGTTTTTATTATAGGGAGTTTAATCTGGATAAAAAAAAGGATACGATACAAATAAGCTTAAATTAGCTTGTCTTACATTTTAAAACAAGGTCACATCGAAACTGAAAAAAATTAAATTGAATTGTACAAATATACAATAGAAAATGAAGCTTAAGAAAGAACTTTTAAAATCAATTTCACGTAATTAAAAAAAAATGATAGCTTTTTTTGTTATACTTCTTTATAAAAATGTATTTTTCCAAACAGTATCTTGATGAATTTGTTTTAAAAAGCAAACGAACTATTTTTGAACACGTAAATTAGAGCGAAAAAGTTTCCTCTGTTTCCAGTTATTCTCCCGTCACACAAAATAATTTTAAAAGTAATATGTTCGTTTATCTTTATGAAGTATACACAAGTAATTATCATACTGTATAATAAAAGTTCAATCCACACTGTGCAAAATACTAATAGTAAAAAAGGACAACCTAGATCTATATGCACATAGTTAAAAATTTATTAAAAACAGTAAATAAATTTTTAACTAAGTGAATATAAATTTACGTTGTCCTTTTTTACTATTATCATACTGTAATTAGTACAATTATTAAATAGTAGTAGTATACTTTTATTAATGTAATATTAATAGATATATCTTTATTAAGTACACAAAATAAAGAACTGGTCTACATAAAAATAACAAACAGACCCGAGAAAGTTTCCACACCCAAAACCCAAACCCACAAAAAAAAAGAGAACCCCTTCCAGCCCGAATCGAGATCAGTGGGAAACCGGGGAAACCCTTTCTCCACGGGAGCAAACGTCTTCCCAGATGACACAAAACCCAACCGTTACCCAACCCCATCTGTCCCCCAAAAAACCCCTTTACCTTCAACCCAACCCGGGCATCGAACCCACCCCCCGAAAAAAAAACCATGGCCCTACCGTCACTTCCTCTGCCTCCAAAAAAGTCGCATTTCGTCGCTTTACATAGAGAGATTTGCATGAGGGGGGTTTCCGCTCGGTCTTTTTCCAACCCTTTTTTGACTAGGGGTCCATAACCCCTTCCCTCTCCGTGGGACAGAGGACTTTTTTGACTAGGGGTCTATGGGGATGGGGACTGTCCCGTTCGTTCAACTTTTTCGAATATGGGAAAGAGTTGTCTGTAGTAGTGTCCCTGGTTGTAGGCCCCCCTTGGAGAGACCGGATGGTGACATTTATCCTCTACGGTGTAGCTTTTATTATAGGCGTTTAGGGGAGAACTTCATTACTTAGGGGAGATCTTTTTGTGTTTGGGGATCGTTTTGTATTCTGTGTGTGTGTATGAATATGAATTACGATTGATAAGACGAGTATTTATTTATTACACTCGAATAGAAGTTGTTTGCGTTTTCTTAACTGTATTTTTAAGCAATTTTTTTCGGTATTGAAATTTTTTAAATGGTCTCTTTTATTTTCTTTAGTCTAAATTCATTTTGAAATAGGACTTGGATCTGATGATACCTATTTCTTTATTAAAATACAAATACGCACATAATTTAGTCTAAGGTATGTTTTTTAATTGTACGTGAAATGAAGAAATATATTTTTTATTTATTTAAAACTTATTTTTATCAATAGGATTAATTATAAGACTTGGTTCTCCTGAGGTTTTTGGTAGAGACCCTATATATTAGAGAGAGACTGGACAACGGCTCACCGCTAGAATAGACCTTTTCGCCATTTTAGTTACAACTTTCCTATACTTTAACATTACGAGATGTTAAAAATATCGTGGAAAATGCAGTTAAAAGTTTTGAAAAATACCTAAAGAAGAGCTAAGATGTGTCTTCTCTAATCTAAGAGAGATCTTTAATAAATGTAAACAAACACTTTATTAAAGATTTATTAGCTTACTTTCTTTCATAAATAAAGCCAGTTTTTGGATATAATATGCAGGTAAATATAAATAAATAAAGCCGGGTTCTGCAGCTTTTACCCTTTCAGTCCTAGCCGCCCATAATACCCCATAGGATTCAATAGCAATATCGGACGGTATAGATCTCAAAGGGAAAATAATTTTTCATATTAAATGTATTCATTTCATTCATAATTTTTTTTGGCATTTTAATATTTTGATGATAGATTTATAGAGAAATGGCAAGCATTTCTTGTAAAATACGCTCTTAAGTACAGATTTTGTTAATTTGTGGAAATAGTATTGATATCGTCATGTAGGGGAGAGGGGGCACATTTGAACAAAAAGTACAGTTTTGACTATTTCTCTGTATATTTATAAGATATAGAGTGTTTTCAGGTGACGTCACAACCGGTTATTTTCTTTTAACTGTGTACCTTCTGTAGGGCTTTTAACTGTTGCTAAGGCCGTTGTTTATCTGTTGCTAAGGCAGTTTTTAGGTATGGGATCACGTGATTGCAAATGCTCCAATAGAAGAATTCCACGGCTAGTCATTTTCTGTAACTGTTAACCTCTGTAGGGCAAAAAACTGTAACATCTTCTGTTGCTAAGGCCGTTGTTAGGTCCAAGTCATGTGATTGAAAATGCTCTATTGAAACAAAATTTGATTTATACATAAGTTAACAGCTTTTCTGAAATTTTAATACCCTTTTTTAGATGCATTTATCAAAAATTTTTCAACTTGAATCACCATTCTAAAAATTGAGAAATTCTGTTCAAATGTACCCTAGTGGAGGGGCACATTTGAACACGCCTTGAGGCACATTTAAACGCCTGTATAAAAATACAAAATCTATTTTTATAAGCTATCAAATTCATTGTACAGTAAAGTTTACATTTACAGCAATCAATTAAGCTGGATATTTGGCACTTTTACATTTTTTCTTAAATTTCAGAGTTTTTTACCTTTAGAATGTTTACAAACAATTGATTTTGGTTATCAGACTAAAATTTACAAATTAAAGCGTGAAATTCTATTTTTAAATAGTATATTTGCAAGTTTCTAAATACTTTTATCAGTCTTCGAAAGATATTTATTTTGGAACGTATTTTAAAGTACATTTTTAAAACGTGAATTGAATTCAATTCATCATACAATATGGTGTCAATCGGTCGTTGTTATTGGATGGATAATAAGTTGTTTGACAGTTGCTGGTTTGTAACTGCAACCTTATTCCAAATCTATTAAAATGGAAATATTTAAAAAATTCAGAATTTTTTGTTAGAAATTCTGATAGGCTTACTCGGAATAATCCATAGAATCCGAACACTTTAATACCAAATATGTGTTCTACGGATCAGTAATTAAACAGTTTTTCTCTGGAAACTGTTCACCAGAAACTTTTTTTTTAGAATAGAGATACTATTAAACAAAATCTCTTTCAACTGGTTTTAAAAAGGCTTAGAAAAATAAATCTATAAAAACATGACTAACATATTAAATAAAAACATATTTTGATACAGAAAACCGTCTATTTCAAAACTTATCCAACTTCTATCATATAAGTTAAAACCAGGGAAATCTTAAAAGCTTTGAATTTTAAGTTAAACTTATAATTGAACTAATTAAATTTAAAACAACCTAAAATACTCGTATCTAAAGTGTAAAAATCCGTTCAAAATCAAGAAAAGGAACGATAAGGGATTTTTGAAGTGTTCAAACGTGACCCAACTTTTTGTGTTCCAATGTTCCTCATCTACCATCTAAAACTTTTAGAGTAAAAAATAGATACGTATTTATAATTGAAACAGAAACAAAACTTTTTTGGGCGTAACTTTATTGATGCCACAATAGAATGCAAGGTAAAATGTCTACTTTAAAAACTTTCTTGATTGCATTTGAACACGATTAAAAGGGGAAGAAATTCCACTTTGCACCTTCCGAAGGGGGATATTTTCAAACACTAAGGGTTCCAATGGACCCACTGTGCTCTGAAAACTCAGGCAAAAGATGGTACTAATACAACTACCTTTTGATATTTTTTTATATTTTTAAATGGAATGTGAATGTGACATAGAGATATGTGAGTTGTTCTAATGTGCCTCATGTACAAATAGTAGGTCCCTCCCTCCTCTATTTGTGAAGAAAAATATATTCATTGCAGGGGGAACCTAGGGGAGTGATATAAAGATGCAGCCCCTTCTCAAAGCTAAACCATTTTCTAGATTTTAAAGAAATCTCTTTAGTTAAAATAATAATAATAATAAGGAATTTTAAAGGGTATAGGTGAATATTAAATAATAACTTATTTAACTCTTTGAAATTTAGTAAAAAATAATCACAGCAACACATTTTCTTAAAATCCCACTTTTCAGACAAAAATCCTAAACTGGCTACTGATTCATGACATAGGACAAACTAAAACTAAACAAAATATAAGGTTTTTAAGTATACTTAATGAACAAAAATAAAATATTTATGTTTCATGCATAATTTTGATAAATTATTATAAAGGGATTACTTTACAGTGCAGCTGTTCTTATTTTATAAGTAAATTCAAGTAATGTCTGACCCTTATTCTTTTTTTAAATGTAAGATAAACATATGTAAAATTCTGTTACTAGATCTTTGTTAAGAATTATTTCTAATGTTCATTAAAAAAACTATAGATTAAGTGATGCTTTTAATTGTTTTGCCAAAAATGAATAAAAACTGATTCTATAGAATTTAGAATTAAAAAAGAAGGTAATTTATTAATACCTATGTCGATAAATAATATTTATTTATAGTCATTCACATTCATTTCAAGTTACAAGATTATGAAAAAAACTTTTATGTACTAAGCTTTGTTTATCTTGCCATGCCCCATCCAGTCTTAAATAATTCTAAATATGACACAGATAAACATAAAATCATATTGAGTAACAAGTTTCATTTCCAAGAAATGCAATTTGTGTACTTTAGGGAATTTAATATGCACTTTTAGAAAATAATTTTAATTCATGACTTGATATTCCATATTTTGCCTCATAGGAAGACTGTACTTTTATTTAGGGTTGAAATTTTTTATAAATTTACATCACTAAGCAGTAGTCCTTTTTTGTAGAAGGATGTTTCATAAGATTCGAACATTTATTACGGTCAGTTTGGCAGTGGCATTATTCAGTAAATATTTAATTATTTTTTTGTAGACACATTTTATTTTATTTTGAAATCTTTAAGCAGAGCTGGGGGTTTGAGGTATGGAGTTAAACGTGTGGCTTTTAGATTGTTTAAAGTAAAGTATCAGTGAAAGTTTTGATAGATTTACAGTATCAAATGTAATAAAATGCTATTCGGTTTTCCCCTGTAAAATAAAGGTAGAACATATGTATGATGTAGAATTTCACAGAAACCTGTTTAAAATAATATATATTTTTTTTTTCACGTTACTACGTTTATATGATTGGGAAGTTTATTTTAATTCATAACTAAATAGAAATTTATGCAGTTTATTTTTCAATATTTAATCACTTTTTAAGTTTTATTCCTACACTTAAGCTCTCTTTTGAAAAACTTTGATGGCTTTGAATTAGAATTAAACTCTAGTCAAACAGAAGATAGAAATATCGTTACAAAACTTTATTTTGCAATTTAATAATTTTTAATAATAAAGTTTTTTCTTTTAATTACCAATTTCCAGTACCTTTTAAATTTAAATATGATTTGTATTGATTTTATTTTTAAACTAGCTGACTTACCCGGCCTTGCACGGGTTGAGTTAATTCATAAATATTTTAAAAAGTTTTTCAAGTTATGTCTTTTCTTTTTCTGGAACTTATCATCCCGTCGTCCCCGTCGTCTTTTTCATCCCAGTTCTTAACTGTAAAAATATACCCTAACTCATCCCGTCCCGCATTTAAATTTGGCTGTTACCTTCGCTGTAAAGAACAATCAAATTGAAATCATCAGGTTTATCAAGTTATATGTCTTTTCTTTTTCTGGATTAGCAGTCACTTATCATCCCGTCACCCCCGTCGTGTTTTTCTTCCCGGTTCCTTACTTTGAAAATATACCCTAATTCATCCCGCCCCGCTTTTAACTTTGGCTGTTAAAGAACAATCCAATTTAAATCATCAGGTTTATTGAGTTACATGGTTTTTCTTTTCCTGGTTAGCAATCACTTATCATCCCGTCGTCCCCGTCGTCTTTTTCATCCCGGTTTCTTACTGTGAAAATATACCCTAACGTATCCCGTCCCGCATTTTACTGTGGCTGTAAAAGAACAATCCAATTGAAATCATCAGTCTTTTGAAATTTATAGTTTAAAATCTTAAACAAAATTTCTATGAAGAATTTCCGATGTCCTTTTCAAAAATTACGCTTCGGTTTTTATAAATCCATTGATAAAAACTCAGGAAGTAAAAATCACAACCCTTTTTGAACCCCTTGGGAATAATCTCCTACAGGATGTTACAAACCGTAATATGAAGTTTCTATCGTTTTCCAAAAATGATATTAATTTAATCAAAAAATAATCCCTATGTGTAATTCAGTCAACAACTCCCGCCGCCAAATCAAAATATTTAACTATACCTAATTTATTTTATATTCAAAAATGATAAAGAATCCATTTTTATTTGAATGATCCTACATCTCCAAAAATAAAAACATTTTTATCAAAATAATAGAGCATTCGCACATGACGTCACTTGGAGGACAAAATCAACGTTGCTAAGGCTGTTGTTAGGGGCGGGACATAGAAGTATCCAATAGCAGCATTCGCACATGACGTCACTTGGCGAAAAAACAACGTTGCTAAGGCCGTTGTTAGGCAGAGTCATGTGATTGAAAATACTCTATAAAATGCTTGATAAATCTCATTTTCTTTTATCATGATAGCCAACTTCTTAGTAAAAACGGTTTTCTAGTACTTCTAGTAGAACACGAGTTCAGGCTCTGTTTCCATGGAAACCATTTATTTTAGCCTTTCCATAAATATATTTATTTTAGAAAAAAATTAAAATTACAAATAAAGGAAAATGTTGTTTTAAAATTAATTATTTGAATTTATATGTTTCCTGAAAATTGTTATAATTTTGAAATAGAAATTTACACTGTGTTTTTCGTCTTAATTTGTTATAAATTATGAAATTATATTTTATCACATGAGGCCAGACGAAACCTCAAGAGAGAAATAAACCTACTGCAATTTACGCATTTCAACAATGCATAATGCTATTTCAATGGGAAAAACGGAGTAGAAAAAGAGCCGAAAAACAGGGAAGGAGTCGTTCGATTTTTAAATCCTTTCTTAGTGCGCGTCGCATAGTTGAGAGGAACGTCTCTGTCAAATTTCAAAGCTTTGGGTCCAGTAGTTTCGGAGATTTCGTGTTGAGTGTTTGTCACTTACCAGTGAGTCAGTGAGTCAGTCAGTGGTATTTGGCTTTTATAGATATAGATTAATGATCAGTTTATTTGAAACTGTTTGGGTTTTTCTGCTATATGATTAAAAATTTGGTTATCTTTCATTTATTTAAAAAAAAAAGAATGTTTTTAACATTACTATGTGCATGAAGTTTATTTATAACTGTACCCAACGTATTTGTAAGGTTTTCTTTAATTTTGTATTGGGTTTATAAAAAACGTTTATTTAGAAATCTAATTTTATAATTTTTTTCTACACTTTTACATATTATAAAAATTCAGTGAAAGTTAAAGTGGAATCAAAAAGAAGTATTTGAAATTTTCCCTATTTCACCTCTTCTAGATAAAAACTTAAAAAAAAAAAGATATAACGGACATGTAATTGTCTAAAAAACTGGAATTTAATCCAACTGATCTACATGGTTTATTAATTACGACTGAGTTTAGTAGGGTTTTTTTTACGAAACTGGTATATTTTATATGGTTAATTAGGTTAGTAATTAGTAAATTACCAAATAAAATATACTAATACTATTAAGAATTTTATTAAAAGATCTCTCGAGTATTTTAAAAATGTACTGACAACTTTTTAAAATTATTGCACTATTATTAATAATGGTATAACTTAAACACGCTATCAATATATTTTTTAAATCCTATAAACAAATAACACTAACTATCTTTATGACTCAACTGTATCTCGACACTGTCAATCCCGAATCCAAAAAAAAACAAAACAACAAAAACTACAAACCCAGACCCACTTTATTTTTTCCAAAAACCCCTCGTCCCAGAATCCAAGACACCAGTAACCGACTTCCTCCCTATCCCAACCCTTTAATAACGTTACGCAAACGGTAGAAAAGAAAGAAACAACACCTGGAACGGGAACCCCTTTCCTCAGGGGGCACCCCTTAGTCCAATGACCGACATATGGTGGAATTCAGCAGGCTCCGGTAACCCTTCCCCACCCCCTATAACGGGCCCCTATCAGAAACCCCCATTCAGAGGGGCCCGGGTCCCCTTGAAAACCCCCGGGTTCACGACCGGAGAAAGTGGTGCTTTTTTCAATGGAGAAAGAAGCCCCTCAGGTTTTTTCCCCTGTCAAAAACTCTCGCTTCCTCTGCATTGTTGTTTTCGGCATAAATATTGGAAAGGGGTAAACTCTGAGAGTTTTTTTTTCTCTGGGTAACGGTGTAGGTTTCCTGTGATGGGTTTGGTGGGTTGATGCACCCAGGTGGGAGGTGGGATTTTCAGTGGGGAAGTAGTGGGTATTTTTTTTATTTTTTTTTTTTGTCTTGTGTGTGTGGAAGTGACGACGTCTTGTAAGATTGGCCGTGAACTTTTGAGATGTAGGTTTGTGTTTCTTTAGTTGGGGTTTTGGCATTTTACCTGTAGGACTGGTTGGGGATCGCGGCTCTGCTTTGCAGGTAGGAGGTTTCTGATTAAGAATTTTGTTATTAATTTATGGTTCAATTAATTAATTGGTGTGTCTTGGGGGAAAAGCATTGACCCTTTTCCTTGTGGTATTGTGGTTTTTTTTCAAATTTGATTACAAATAGACGGAAAATTGTTTTGTGGTTGCTTAAGGTTTAAAATTAAAATCTTTACTTTTTTTATTTAATTAATTTTTCATCGTATTGTGACAAAGTTACTGAGGTGACTTTTGAGGTTAAAAACTGAGTTATTCAAAAATTTGGGTTTATAAAACATTCATGTGTGTCATTTTAATAAAATCAAGAACTTTTTCCTGATTGCATTAAAAAATAAACACTGTTATTTTTAGGTAAAGTAACATAAAAAATGAAAATCTTTGTAACTTAAATACAAGAATGTAGATTAAATTACTTTTCAATTGAAATTAAAAATGTATGATCCTACTTTTAACCTAATATTTGTACTAAAAAGCGTATGGAGCATTTTAAATGAACTTAGAAAAGTCAATAGAACCGATTTTATAACGACTATGCGTTCTTTAATTTTACTGTATCGTTAGTTAGTTTTTACTTCTCTAAACTCTTAAGATTAAGTATATGAAAAGCCTTAAAGGGATTTGCATACCGTTAAGGTTTATACGCTTTTTATCACCTTTAATTTTTAAAACATATTGTGATGAGGTAATATAATACAATAGTACTTACCTCTACATTCAGATATTATTATCTTCCCTCTAAAAAAATTGACGACATTATAGAAACCATCTGACGACCCCATCTCGTTGAGTCTGCCTAAACAGCAACTCCATACATTTACGATGATTGAAGGGATAGAAAAAAAACTATCTAGGACCATAATTTGGGCTCTTTCCGACAATTTCCTTCCACGTGCAGATCTGTCCCAACAAAAGAAGGGGGATTCAGAAGACAGTCCCCACAGTAATGGGCCTTATTACGACATCTACTTAAGTCCCGAAATTGCTGCTAATGGTTTTCCAAAGGTGATACTTTTGATACCTTCCGTCTACTTATCAATAGGCCATTTATCTTAGTTTGCCAATGGACATCTGCCGTATCAAAGGACTGTAGTTAATTGGCGCCTTCTTCCACTGGGGGCCCCAGAGAGGGCACGGGCCCTAAGGGGGACCCAACGGACGCCTAAATGTCCCTAATGATAACGACACTGAATGGTAATTGTTTGTTGAATGAATGACGCATGCGCAGTCAATCCGTTCAATTAACGTTCATTAGGCTTTGTTTGGTTTGTATGCATGGAGTGTTGTTGTAATTGGAGTCTGATTGGGCTACAGGAGATTATTGGTGGGGATTGGAGATTTTCGTGTAATAATAATTTCGTGTAATTATCCGTCGTTGGTTGTTATTATTATTATGGTTATTATCATCTTCGTTGGTATTGTGTGAAGATTCGCGTCTTTTTGGAGAGGTATTCTTTAATGTAACTTAATAGAAGGGTGAGGCGGTATTCTAATAGAGCTTAATTCTACACGAGGTGCAGATTTACGAGCTTTTGGTCCTTGGACATTAAACGTTTTAATGTCGTAGATCATTGATGGACGGGTGGTATTAAGTATTTGTTTTTTTAATGAAATTTTACATCGATGTCCTGAGTTTGAAAATAACGAGGATATTCCAAAGCATCACATGAGTTGCTTAAGTATATACGTTGTGATCTTTTATAATAAGAGATATCGTGATAGAGGGGCATTGGACTTAAGACCTCAGGGTTGTAATGTAAGTCGGTGCTTGTTTTCAACCCTTGGAGATGAACAGAACAGTTTCTGGTCTATTTCAAAAATAAATTCGATAATTGTAGAGTAAAGTACCCCCAGTGTTTTAATAATTTAAGCAGTGTTTGTACTTATAAAAACAGTTCTAATAACAATGATGTAGAAACAAGGATTGGTACCATAGATTGTTTTTGTAGATTGTAGAGAATGCATTTCTTAAAAAATGAAACTATGTTTTTGTAAAAAGAAATTTCAAAAATAATAAACCATACCAGTAGACCCATATATGATAGGGCTTCAGAAATTTTATTTTAAGCGGAAACCTATGTCAACAGAAAGAAGAATTAAAAATCTAAAAAAGTGTACTATTTTTCTGTTTATTATACTAAAATTAAATGAAACGTTTAGACTATCAAAACACTGTGCAATTTACCTTAGACTGGATGAAATACATTTGACGAAAATAAATTAAGGGTTCGGATTTTTAAAGTTGTTAAATGCTCAATATGTAGCTTGATGGCTAAAAAAGTACATTATTCTTCATTATTTTTAGAAATATTTCTGTTTTATTATGAAAGATGTCTTAAAAATCCTCAGGTTTTGAATTTTATAGTATTTTTGGCACAATATTGTACTTGTTCATACAGCAATCTAAACCTTTAAAAATTTGAGATAGTAAACCAAAATTTAAAGTAGTAAATGAAAGTAATGGTTTGAAAAGTAAAAAAATTTACTTTAAATAAATCATTATCAAAGTTTAACTATATATAATAAGTAGTGCAAGATCAATTATCCCTTTCAACACACAATAATTCTATTCATTATTCGATATTATTAAGACAAATTTTCTCAAATTTTACGCACGGACATTAACATTAAAACATCGTGACTTTTTATCAATGCATGGTACTTTCTAATTTACAAGGTGAAAACCCTGTGTATCACAAATCAAATTAAGTGGATTATACAATGTGTTTGTATATGCATTCATTAAGCTTTCGCTGAGGCCGTTCCCATAAAATTCCACTGTAATATACCGCCATGTTTCCTACTCAGAATCTTTGGCGTAATGTGATGAACTTCGACCACTCACGAAGAGCCCATAACGCAATGTGTGGATGGATGTTAATGTGTAGTTGTAGTAGTACATCTTGGCTAGAGAAAATCGATTTTTTGAAAAGAATGGGTTTTGTTTAGATAGACTTCGTATTGGTCATGACAGATATATGAGCCTCCATATCCATACAGCTTGTATCTTTTAAATGGGAAAAGTAAACGAGAAACCTTATCTATACAAAAGAAATGCGATGCTTAAAGTAATTTTGTCATTATTTCTTATTAATAATGCACAGTCAGTTGAAAGAGAAGTTTTGAAGAAAACTGCAAATGCTTAAAACACATTAAGAACGCATTTATTAACACTTTTTTGTATCAAAATTAACAACACTTTAGAACACTTTAACACCTTGATGTGTTTTGATACGTGTTTTGAATATGTTTGGAAAAAAGTGTTAAAAATGTGTTCAATCCAGAAATGGGTTCTCAAAATAGTGTTGTAAAATGTGTTTAGAATCTGAAAGTGTTCTTATATTTGGATTGAAACACTGTAAGAACACACTTTTTGATTCTGAAATTTTTAATAGCACTTTTACAACACTATATTTTTCTCACTAAACACATTCGCAACATAATCTCCATATACAATCAAAGTACTTTTGATTCGAAGTGTTCATTATTGTGTTAACTTAGGTGTTACAAAAGTGTTGTAAAAGTGTTGTTTCACGCATTTGCAGTGAAGAATTTAAAATACAAATATAAATCAGAATGTATTAAATGGAATTAAACATAAAAAATAATTCAATAATCAGAATAATCAACAAATTAAAAGAGTAAAAATTAAATTTTAAACTTCTAAGTAATAATTATTTTTTTTAGTGGGTCTAAAATAAATTTTTAATTCTCAAATGTCTGTAGATTCAACAAATTTTATGCTTTCTATTGATATTAATAATTAAAATTCCATTTAGAAATGGCCATAGAAGAAAATGTAGTCGATTAAATGAAATTTATAAGAAGGGAGAATGGCGCTGTGTGTAATATTGTGATACAAAACAAGTATCTTTAAGTGACTTTTTTGAAGTGAAAATTTTTAAAGAGAAAGAAATTAGATTTTTCGAAATGAAATTTAAATTAAATATACCAAATCAACGTATAAAAGCGCATTTATTTTTATGGAGCGTGTTCTCTTTAAAATATTCAATCTTCGAAAATATAAGTAGTTGTGGAAAAAAATATTCTCAACCTTGACATTAAATATTCTGTAAGACCTGCTCCATACTAATTTCAGCTCTTTTGTTAAGTGTGTTTTCACATATCAAACATACGGAAAATGTTACTGAAGAAATTCTTCAGAAATTCAAGTTCTTCTGTTTGCAATTTTACGCTATATAACCTAGGTACTTATGAATTTATTATTTATTTTCTTGTCTATTCTTAAAACAGGGTGTCTGTTTAAACAATCTTAGATGATTTACCAATTTTTATAAGTTTTTTACTGTTTATGATCTAGTTACCTTGATAAATCCCCTCAGGTTTCATAATTTGTAAACCTTTTATTCTGTTAAATTTAATCTATTGAGAACATTCTAAACCTACAGAATACAAGCACCTAGAAAAATTATCTGCAAACGCTCTCAACACTAACAACACTTTTTCACTCATAACATCACTTTAGTTTGTGTTGTTATAGCTAGAACACTTTAACACTTTCTTGTGTTGTGATAGTGTTCTGAAAATGTTTGAAAAGTGTTGCTACCCAGAAATGATTATCTAAAAATAGTGTTGTAAAATATGTTGATATGAAAATTTGTTCTTAAAATAGTGTTTGGACATTAGAATCTGAATGCTCTTATATTTAGATCGAAACACTAATAAGAACACTTTTTCTGTCTCAGTAATTTTAGCAACACTTAACAACGCTGTTTTAAAACACATTCTTGGATAGCAACACTTTTCAAACATATTCAGAACACTATCAGAACACCACAAAGTGCTAAAGTGTTCTAGCTAACAACACAAACTAAAGTGTTGTTAACTTGAGGACAAAAAAAAAGTGTTATTAAATGTGCTGAGAGCGTTTGCTGTGTACTAATCAACAAATAATTCATTTTTAACTTCATTACACAACTGTGAAACATAACGTAACATATTAAACACCAATCTAATCATTCCTCCAGCTAAAAAAAAAGTGTAAACAAAAACCAATTCCACTTCTGCATTGACGAAGCAATCCCAATTTATACGATTAGAAACTAAAATATGCCCAATTACCCGTCACAATCCCAATCTGCCCAATGGCCCGATATCATTTCGCGTGAAATCCCTTTCGTGCTCCAAACTGACAGCCCCGCTTTACCTGGATTTACGTTCAACTCTCGGGGATTTCCTCTCAAATCCGCTTTGATTCATCCCCGGCTCCGCATGTTCTCTGTATATCTCTGTCTAGGTGATGCTTGATTCAGTGGCGTCTCTGTGTATATAGTAGTTGTTTGGTGTCTTTTGTTAGGGTAAAGTGGCAGCTTTAAGGGGTGGATTATGTGATTGATGCACAAAATTGGTACTTTTAAGTGTGGGTGTTCTTTGGTGGTGAATACTTGTAGAAATGAAAGCCCGTGTATTGTAAAATGAAAGTAATGGTATTGAATATTTGAAATGAAAGTCCAAATACTACAATGTAGGTTATATTATTTAATACAGCCGCCTCCGCTTATTGTGATCACAGTTAATGTTATCAATCGAATAATATTATGTATTGACCGGTCCCAATCACTCCTATTTAACTTAACTCAAACTATATTGTTATATGTTATCAATATATCAATTAATCTTATCAAAATCTGGTGGGAAATCCCCTAAAAACTTCCTTTTTTACCCGTTTGAAGACAAATTTTAATACATAATCACACAAAATGAGTCATTAATTTATCAGTAATATATGTTCCACTCTCATATTTTTCTTTAAGAATGTATAATTTGCAAAATACAAACTAGGTAATAGTTTTAAATACTTCAATTAGGACTACATAATTGTGATTTTAAAGCAAACATTACGCTGTTTGAAACTTTCTAGTATCAAATCGCTTATTATCAATCGGATATTGTTATCATTCTACTCTTGGACAAAATTGATCACATTAGCGGAGTCGACTGTACTATATAAATAAGAGTCCAAATACTAAGATGTATAGGTATTAAATAGTAAAAAGGAAATACCAATAAGGGAGACTGGAATAATGGTTAAGATATAGGTTATAATATTTTACTGCTTTTTAAATGAAAAACACAAGCTGTGATGTTACAAGTACAAATGCTGTGATGTTAAGCAATGCCATTGAAAACTAAAAAATAAAAGTCCTAATGCTAAGAGATATATTATGTAATATTTTAGACCTAAGTATTGATTAATATGCGATATACTTTCAGGTTTTGGTATTTAGTATCGATTTCTTATGGGTATAAAACACTTTTTTTAAGCACTTTTAACCATCTAATATTGTTCTTACCCCAGAATAAAGAAGAAAGTTACTTAAAAAGTACTCTCCTGTCAGATATCTGTTCAATATCTAAAATTTTAATAAACGCCCATCTCTAATTACGTAATTAAAAGTATTCGATACTTGGTTATTTGGTATTTAGTTGTACTTGATACATTATTCTAATTTTGTACAAAAAGTTGACATTAAAATGCGATTTCGAATTAAAACATTATTATACAATTATTTATCTAGTCTACAAAAATGATCACTATATGAACTTTTAAAAAAATTTCAGCTTATTCACGGATATTATAAAAATAATTTATTTGTACATTTAAACACATAAAGTAATACTTTTAGTTAACCGGATAAAGTGCCTAAAATCTTCCAAAATTTTAGTCAATCCTTTCGTCTTGTGAGGGATAGCTCATGCACTCTAAGAGATCCAGTTACATTAAACCTGCTATGATGATTGTCTTTTTAAGGAAACCGTAAGATATTTTTGACGAAAAGAAGGAATAATATTGAAATTATTTTTGAAAAAAAAAACCTCATGACGTTTTTATATAACCCCAAGCTTTTGTGAAAATGACGTGACGTTCTTTTATGCACGTGAAGGATGTGCAATGCATGATATTTTTTCCGTAAGCGGTAAATCAAATGTCATTATTAGATTTCTAGATTATCTAAAGTAAGGTTGCTTGATTTTTTTTGTGTTCCTATAACAACACTAAAGGCTAAATTTCTTAAATGAAGATATGATTGAAATTATCTCTACTTATTATTTATAATGTAAACATCGAAATCTATTATGTTCAATTGCCCTACGTTAGGCATAAAATCAAGTAACACATTGCAAACTCTCAATTGCAAAGGAATAATCCATTTTAATGATTTCATATTGCTTTTTTCTCTCTTTTTTTAAGAAAATATCTGGAGAAACAATAAACACGTTACTACTAGAACTACACAGTACAGACTATTTGTTTTAACTACTTATTATTATTAAGTGAACAAAAAAAAATTATGAAACCTATATCTTAAGGACTTTTTTTATGCTTACATGCAAGCTTCAAATTCGAAAATTCACTATTTCTCTTGTCTCAGACGAATTCTTCTACATAAAACAGTTCAAAATTATTATTATTGTCTTGCTTTAAACCTTTTTTTGCAGATTATCCTGCTATAACAACCTAAAGTATATCTCAAAACCTAAAACAACCCTTAATATACTGTATCAAACCCCCCCCCCCCCAAAAAAAAAAAAATTTCCTACACCAGATTTTCACCCTCTCACATCCCACCAAACACAGGTAAAACCTAGTCCCGCCTCCACAGCGCCCTCTACCGCCACTCTCCCCAACCACACCTCTCCCAAAACGCCCCATCCTCACGCCATATCCCAACAAAAATTTAATTACCCATGCAAGACAACACTAGCGCCACCCTAAAAACCCTCTCTTGATAAATCGAAACTGCATTTCCCAAAAAGGGGCCGGACGCAAAATAATATTAAATTAATGGCTCCATAAATTCACTCATAGCCTATCATTAGATTCACATGTCTATATTCACCTCTCGGTGTTTGTTGGAAGCTTGTTGTTTTTATTTTTTACTAGTGTAAGCTTGTTGTTTTTTATTTATTGGTCAAGTCTAACGCCCGTCTATGATAATTTCGTGAGAGATTTATAAGTGTTTTGAACTCAGGTTTTGTCTTGGGACCGTCCGGAAGGTAGGATGGGTAAAGTCTTCATCGGTTTGGGATGAGTTAGGAGAGTCCATTTATTTTAACTGGTGATGATCGTGACCTTCGGTTAATTTAGTAGAGTTCGTGGGTTTTGTTTGTGTTGTGGTTAATTAAGGTTTGGTGAGACGTTGGGGGCATTAGTAATTTATTGTTGGGTTGGGTTTTTTTTGTTGTCTGTTTTTCATCAGAGTATGCCGAACACATCTCTATCCTCAGCTTAGAAGTTTGTTTTTAAGTTATCGTTGATTAGTTTTGAATTTATGCAAGTTCATCATCGTTACAAAATGAATGCTCTTTTCTCAATAATTGATAGACAATAGATTCTTGGGTCCATAGTTGATGGATAATAAATAACGTATTTTTTATGTATATTCCTAGGATTGTCTTCAGTTTTTCCGTTTAGGTATAGAACGGGGTTTTGTTTATTGGTATTTCCTAAGCATTATACAATTTTGAATGTAAGACAAAATATAATATAGTAAAATTCAGTTTAACGTTTCATGTAATAATATTAGGTTTCCAATTAATTTTTTAGGATATTATAATATTCAGATTTCGTTGAGCAAATTAATTTCGATATTTAATGACTCGAATGGTTTTGAATGGTTTTCTGCAAATTATTTTTTATGTTTCAGTTATTCTGTTATAAACTAAGAAAATATAAATATTTTGGCAGACAAAATTTTAGATTTTGTATTTAAACTTAAAAGAAAACAAATAACTTAGAAATATATTACTCTCTAAGTTTTCAATATTCTTTAATCTCATATGTAAGTGAATAAGTAAGTTAAATCAAAATTTACAACCCACCTCTTCGCATTCAAATTGAAAGAGAACCATATTTTAACTACATTAATCCTAACAAATTGCTCGAAACAATTTAGCGAAATTCTTTACTACTTCGGAACGTGAGGAGAGTTCAAACTTTACTTTCTCCAGAAACAAAACCCAATCCAAATACAATCTCCAAACGGTCGAATCATAAAACATTTCAGCGAAAACTTATCTTGCACACGTTTTCAGCTACACCCTTATTCCCAGTGTTAAGCCTACAATAATCAGATATAGCAATTAGCATCCAACTTCGAAACATTCAGTTGCTTCGATCCCGAACCAAAATTATTGCTCCTAAGATACTACCAAACCCTGTCCTTGAATCTATCGAATCCCCCTTATCACCTCATCTTAGAATACGATACATCAAAATCCCACGTACCCAGACTCCTCCTGCATATCCCCTATCACATCACATCAGAAATTCTTTTCGTCTATACGTCCACCCTGTCCAATCCATCTCAATATATTATTTTATACTCGATCGAAAAGATCGTATAATTTCTTCTCGGTCCTTTTTTGATACTTTTCGCGAGCCCACATCGCTGTGATGTAATAAATCGAAGCGGGATGGTTGCGTACGTTGCATCTGTAATGCGGTTATTATGATGGAACTCGAGGAGATGACCTGTGGTGGACCTTTTAGGATGATGGTAATTTTAGGGTATGGTGAGGAGACACGATTTTTTGGTTTGAAGGGGATTTTCTGCTAATTGCGACCGGTGGGTGTTTTTTCCAATTAGCGGGTGTTTTAGATGTCGGATTGGCCCAGCTGGCGAAACTTAATGGGATTAAAATTTTTGACAGCATTTTAGAGGCAAGTGGGGTTACAAAGCTGTAAACGCAGTCATTTCTAAATATGTACAACTTAAAATCATCTCTTAGAGAATATGAAATCTTTGAGTTTAACTTAACTACTCAACCCTTCTCCAGGATTCGAATACATTTTTATATCAAAGAATTCTTAAACCTTGTCTCAATAAATAATATTGGGGATAGATTTTAAGTCCCATTTGATTAAAAGTCTATACATTCAAAAATTTATGTCGCAACTTTTCAAAATCTTACAATGTTTTACCTTTCTCTTTGTTTGATACCAATATATATTTGATTGATATATTTCAAGTTGAAATTAATTTCATTTTTTAGGTATAGGCATATTTTCTGATTAGAAAAATCCAGATTTTTTTTCTAAATTTAGCAATTATGAAGCTTTTGGTCAAAAATGAAAAAATACTTAAGAAACTAATACTAACTAATCTATGAGAATATTAGGACCTCCTGAGGAGATGAACTTTTTGGTTTACCTTAGGATGATGGTAATTTTTGGGTAGATGAAGGGACACGATATTTAAAGAATGGGATTTTTGCTAATTAAGACCCGTGGGTGTTTTTTTAATTAACAACTTCTTTATATTAGGTTGGGCATCCTTTAACTAAAACTGGTAGGGATTGAAACTCATGGAAGAATATCCTAGGGCCACTTTTGGCAAGGGTACAAAGTGGCAAAAGCAGCTTTCCAAATTATCCATTCTAAATCAGCGTCTACATATTCTTAGTTTTCCTAATTTCTAGCCCTTTTTATACTTAGAATACATTACATTAAGGTGTCTAAAAATACATAAACTTTGACAACACAAGTACTATATATAAGATGCTTAAAAATGTGTCAATTTTCTGATTCACTTTCATGAAAGAAAAAGCAGAATATTTACTTTTACAAGGCACCAAACAGTTTCTTAAAATTTTCGTGTCCAAATGTTTTTTTTTTAAGTTTTTCTAAAGGAACTTATTTGTAATGTAAGATTCTAAATTACGTCATGATTTTTTTTCAAAGTAAGTTAAAAATTATTTTAAAATACTATAAACTCTGGATATATGAATTTGGCCAAGAGCCAGTCTTAAGTTTTATTCCTACATTTATCATATTTTCGCGTCTCATTTTTTCTATTATTCTTTGAATTTCAAAAGGGCTTCAACTTGTTTCCTTTTTTGGTCTGAAAAAAAAAACTGAATGTATCTGTAATCTCATATCCTATCAGTTCGAGTACAAACCTGTAAAAACATCATTAATTATCTCAATTTTGAGTTTTGTCTAACTGAAAAAGATAAGTTATTATGCTCGTGACGTACAAAAATTTATCAAGTAAATGGAATTGAAAATCATGACTAAAAAAGGAAAGAGTTCAAAAGCCTTTTACAAATGAAGAAAATAATTCAATATTTTTGGTCGCATTCGAAAACATAACCATAACCACATACAATTCCATCTTTAAAACAAAAATACCCGTCTCATAACTTTTGTCTATATAATTCATTTCCCGATTATTTAATCCAACCTGAATGTCTCCATTAGACAGTTTGGCATCGAAATACATTTATTTGAAAAATACACTCAGAATTTTCTGCCATGTACTAGTACCAAATATGCTAATGCTTTGACATAATCCTTCCCAAGTAATAATTACATAATAATGATAAACCAAAACGATACAGAAGAACATATCCCAGCATACTAATTTCCCTCAATAGATTAATAACTTAAAACTGTTTTTCAAAAACTTAGTTGACTGTTCCAAAACCAATCATTCACTGCCATTTTAATTACCTGGAGCACCAGTCCGACTTCGCAATAAATATATCGAATCGTTATCGTTTCATCTTCATCGTTGGTTACGAATCTCGTCTGTTCTATGCATGGAATATATTAAAGCATGCCGTCCCAGGTAATAACAGAATTCTTGGGGTTGACATTTTTAGAGTTTATTTATTTTTTTTTTAGAGGCAAGGACATTTGCGGACCTTCTCGATTTGATTTATGTTATGTTGCGCGGTCGGTAAATGTTTTTCTGTTTGTGATTGATGATGATAAGATTCTTGATTAGGTCTTTGCACCCGAACTGTTGAGGTCCTATTTGGTTTGATTTGTGTGATTGAAGTTTTTAACTTTACAAGGATTGAGTCAGGTTTTGAATATTGTGAATTCGGGTTATGTAAGCTGATTTGTTAAAAAGAATTTTATTTTATACCGCAAATGTGTAAAATAATCTTGAGTTGTGTAATGTGATGGCGACATTCATAAAATTGAACGCATTTGTTTTACTAGTAAAATGTACCCCATTTTTTTTATATACAGGGTGCTGTGTTATTCCTATTAGTATTTTTTTGAAGGAGTAAAAATACTCGTTGACTTTCATAGGAGGAGTGAAATACGGAAATAGCATAAACTACATATACAGAGACACGAAAAACGTAATCAAACTCCCTAGGCATCAGAACAATAAGTGAAAAAAATAAAATCTATTCCTCTCCTAAAACGACCAAAAGTAGATCCAATCTTTCCAAATTTTTTATGGCTACGCCATTATGGTCACAAACCATTTATATAAGGTTAAATTTCATAGGTATTTGCAAAGTCTAATTGATTGGAATCACTGCAAAAAAAATTTTGGTGGGGCACGGTGCATTTTTTAAGCTAAACCTTTGTGAAAAATTCAAAGAGGGAAAATACTCCTGGCTAGTTTTTTAAAGAGTATTTCGTATTTTCAAGGAGTGAAATACTATCTCAAAGGAGTTAAAAATATCTCTAAGGGTGTCCATAAAATAACTTACCTTATTCAAGGGCTAGCAACCAAAAGTTGAACTTTTTTAGAGTTAAGCTGAATAATTTAACTACTAATTATTATACTTGCTGCCTATCTAAATCCTATTGGTCATGAAATGAAAATATGTAGGCGGCAGGACAATGTTATACGATTTTCACAACATTTACCCAGCATTAACTCATGAAAACTCTCAAGTAATCATTTATTGAACTCATAACTAATTTTCCCCTTAAAATGTTTAAAAGACCATTTAACCAGCTACTCATTTTAACTGTAGTAGTTGTGTTAGTACAATGATCTGTAAAAATAGTAATTGCAAGTGAAGCTAAAAATGAATTTTCAAAGATAACAGGGTAAAATAATTACAATGACTTTTTTTATAAATTTAATGGGATACATTCAAAAAGAATGAAGAATTTATTTGCCAAGCATAAAAGTTTTCAAAAATAAGTAAAATCAATTACTATCAGCTTATTATATTTAATATAGACTTAAATTCTAGCATTTCTTATTCCGTATTATCAAAACAAGTAATTGTTTTTGGGAAGACGTTGTTAATATACCAAAAAAAGAGAGGATACTAGATTTTAGTTTAATGTCCGTCTTAAATGATAATTATAATGTTGATTCGTTGCAAATAAGATTCTTTCTAATCAAGCCTTCGTTCATTTTACTGAAAGTACCTTTTTCCCCAATACTTTATTACTTTACTTACATTGGGATTATTTTAATAATGCGAAACACGACCAGACTATTTTCATAATAACACATTGCAGAATCTCTAAATCGAAAACAAACCTGATAATAAATATATTGGATGAAAATACAAAACATTAACATTAGGCTCATGCAAAATATGACAACTATAGCTATTACTTTTTTTTGTATCCAAAAACTATTCCATCAGTTTTAATAGCTTCTGAGGTTCACGGACTCTTTGAATGACAAAATCTTGTAGATCTCCTAGAAAATCCTGACTGAGCGACTGGTTACAAACGTCTGACTGCTTTTTTGATCTTTGCTAAAGATTCTGACTATATCGGAGGTGGGATCCCAGGTCATAATTACCTTTCTAGAAAATAATAGTAGTACGTCGGAATCAGCGAAAGCTGCAGTTACACCTGTCATGTTCCATTCACGGGTTTTTGAATTACTAGTTGTTCTTACTACTACTAGCTGGCTTTTGTCATAATTGAGGTCTAGTTTGAATCTATGTGTTAAAATGTAGCTGTTTGACACGAAGTTGTTTCAGTTCTGGACACGGTTTGAGACTATGTTGCATTTTTAATATGAAGAAGGTATAAATGACCTCAACTGAGTCAGTTGAAACTATAGTGAATATTCAAGTTGAGTGACCTTATGAAAGATGAAAAGTTGTTGTTTTGGTGTACCTATCACAAAACAGTAATTTATTTCAAAGAAGATACCCCCATATAATTTAGTCGTATTTAGATTTGATCTTTTCTTTACTTTTCCTTGTTTTTCTGCTATCAATATTAACATTCTTCGTTAACATATGGTAGAATAATAATAATAATTATAATACACGAAATATTTAATTCGATTAGTTAGACCATATCATTACGTTGTTAAAATTGTATAGTCTTTTTCAATAATAATTTATTTTGAGAGTTGCATTTATTTTCTATCTATTCATTCATTATTTCTAATCATCATTATTTCTATATTCATTATTTTGTATGACTATACCGTTTAAGAAAAAATTAAGATTTGTACAAGAAATTTTTACAACTTTAAAATAGATTTAATTAATAAGTTGAAGCAAACAATGTAGGAATGAAAAATTATTGTACTTAAAAAATAATTTGGTAGGAATAGCGGATAATTAAATTTAGTTTGTGGAAGATGTTTATACAGTTTCATCATACGAAACTTTTGAACCATTATTTTCCATTGATCCTAAGAACTTGTAATAAAAGTATTTATTACAAATTTCCTCTCATAACCATTTTTTTTTCAATTTTGAAGATCTTTTATTTTAACGTTTAATTTATATGTTTGTTAATAAAAACTTCAAGTTTTTAGCATTTATAAATCTTAATAGGTTACAATAATTGGTTAATTATAAAAAAGGTTACTCTATCATTAATTTAGATTTAGAATATTAGTTTTATATATTTGTCAAAATTGGTGTTCCTAACGAATAACGCATTAGTACCAACAGTTTCAAGTATTACACTATCCATTTAATTTAAATGTGATAAAAAATTATAAGTGCCTAGTTTAAATTTCGATACCATTTTAGTAAAAAAACAAGCATGAAACCTCACATCATATCAATTTAAAAAATCCTTACCATTGATGAGCTAACCAAAAACTTCTCTTAAGAACAAAGTAATACTATCAGCTTTGACCCCATTGGTTCAAACCCAACTTCACACACCGGACCAAGAATTTAATCCCACAAACCACCACCACCACAACCAATGAGATCTCTCCACCAATAATCTTCGGCACCCCAAATCAACCCCCTTCTGATTGATCCCGAACGTCACGAAAAGAACCCAAAATCGCTGACAAGACGACATTAGGCCTAATTAAAAAATTACTCAAAACGTCATCGGCCGCCATCAATAAGACTTGGAACAACCGCACGTCCGGGAGTTTGGATGTTTGAGAACACAGATAGGACATGGTATCGGGACACTTAGGACGTTCGAAGTCGTCCCGGGTGTTCGTCACCCATCAGCTGCGTCAGGAACCACCTGCGAGAGGGATGAGAAGACCGATGGGTTTGCCGCCGGACATCGTGGGTTTCTGTGCGTAGAGTGGGGAGAGAATAGAGAGCATGGTGGGATTCTCTATAAAACGATATCTGATATTCAAGATGCTATTGTTATTAATTTTTCCAGGTTTAAAATGACTTTTTAGAGGAGTAATCTTTGTAGTGATAGAATTACTACGTTCAGAATATTTAGGTCTCTGTCTTTCTCATTTTCTCCCCTATCTATCTTACACACACTCTCTATCTCTTTCTTTATCTTTCTCTCGCTCATTATCTTTTTTGTCTTTACTTTCTCCACTTTTTACTCTTAAAAACCAATCTAAATATTTCCATTATTTGTTTCTTTTCCCCCCTTTTATAGCATTAAACCTCTTTTCTACTCTGTCTTTTTCAACTGTCTCTCTCTTTTTCATTCTCTCTTTCTGTATCCTTTTTTCTCTCTTTTACTTTATCTTTTTCATCCCTCTCCTGTCTTCCATACCTTACTTACTCTATATTTATGTCACTCTCACTTTATTTTGAATGGAAACTTTTTGGGGAAAAAAATAAAGCCCTATATGATTTTTTTTATGCTAAGGTATAACCTAAGAATGAAAACTATAGTTTCTACATACTCTATAACCTATAGAGAAAATCTCGGTAAGTGTGCCAATTAATTTTCCCCAAATATAAAGCTATTTTAAAAATTCCTTCACTAAATATCATCAAGTGTAGCAAAATTAATTTATTATACGCTAATTTCTCAAAACAGCAATTTCTTCCATAAATCTTCGAATGAACTAATCTCACATGATTCAAACTTAATAAGAAGTGTTCATATTCTTTATTAAGAAGTACTTTGCACGAAATTTGTCAAAAGCGACGGGGAAAAAATTCTTTTTTAATTGGTTCTTTCTAAAGCTGTATTTTTTAAAGTTAATCCTCCCCCTTGAAAAAAAAATTCCGTAGTTGGATTCTCCTCATTTAAAAAACTTCTTTACCTTCTATTGTTTTTCTGGTAGGAAAAGCTATATAGTTAGTCCCTGTATTTCTTCCACCATCAGACTTTTCATATTTTATTAGTCTCTTTCTGCCACTATCTGCATCGACCACGCAGGTATTGCAACCAATGTACCCTCTACTCTCTTCCCACTCCACCAGCACCCATCATCCCATTGCGAAACTTATCGTTTGCCCGCAGATGGCCGGTCCGTGTCCTCAATCAGGGAGAACACGTGGGAAAAAAGTCGTTTTTGCCGCTATTTTTTCAATAATTAAGCAGCATCGGGTGGCAGCAGTGGTGGTGATGGACGAGCCAGATCAGTTCGGACTCCGGGAAGTTGCTGAGGTAAGTTGGTGGGCGAGAAGAGAAGCGTGTTTTAATTAATTTTTTTTATTGATTGGAAGTGGTTTTTCTGTGTGTGTTTGTGGGCGTATTTCGTTAATAGGTACCTAGTACACCTGCCTTATTTTCTGTTCTGAACTGTCTTGGTTTGCTGGAAGGTGAAATTCTGGTGAGAGGTATCCTAACTCTGTACGTATACGTAGATGGGTTCAATTCCGTTATCTGATCCGTTAAATATCGTCGTTAAGCTGTTTTAAACGCAAGTGTTAGAAAAATCAACATAAATTGCAAACTAACTTCTTAAAATTTTTAGAAATAACAATGAACACAGTAAAAATTAGTGATAATGTTTGGCGTGAAAAAAAAATTGGCGATCTTTGACGGGGTAGATATTGGAATTGTACCCTCAGATCTGGCCCACAGGGGTAGAGCACAAATTCAGTTCCGTTATCTGAATCCATCTTCGTTATCTATCCATCTGTTCCGTTATTGCCAAGCTGTTTTAAACAGCTAAGTGTTAGAAAAATCAACATGAATTGCAAATTAAGTTATTAAAATTTACAGAAATAGCATGGAACACAGTAAAAATTTGTGACGATATTTGAATGTTTGGCATGAAAAAAAATTGGCGATCTTTAACGGGGTAGATAACTGAATTGTACCCTCAGGTCTGGCCCACAGGGGTAGAGCATAAATTTGATTTGTTTTTATTGTAGTCTAATGCGTCTGAATAGTTTGTGTTACTTTTCTCTTTTCTCGTTGCTTGAATGAATAGTTTAATCGTAATAAAATGTTTAAACTGTTTTTATTAACTTTACGGAAAATACAGTTAATTCGAAGGGTGTGTATGAACTTAAGCTATAATTGGACAGGCAGTGGGAATTGGTGAATTATTAAACAAAGGACCAGCCTTGTTGGGCTTTGAGGCTGTAGCTGGTCGACAATATTTGTATTTGTATTACCTCAAAAGTTTCGGCCGTATATCTATTGGTACCTGACCAGTGGTTAACCAGCAGTAAATAAAGGATTTCGCCTATCAGAGTCTTCGGTTCATTTTGTTGGTTAACCCCTGGTCAGGTAGCATATTAGAATACTGCCATTAGTCGATTACATTAATTTTACTTCTAAAAATTAAATGTATTACATCTAAGTATAGTTTTATCTTTTCTCTCGCCTACACGAAGTGCTGTAATTTGTTTTCATCTCACTTAAAATGACATTTCTCTTACAGACTGGGTGATTACCAGAATAGTTTTATGATGTTACTTTATTTCTTCCTTAAATTTAGCGTCTCGTCTTTTACATTAAATTACAGTGTCAATCGATGTCATTCTCCCATGCATCACTGTGACAAAAAAAAACCATCGTTTTGCATAAAAACTGCGTTAGCTTCTCACAAACATCAATCTAGTCAATTACGTAGTGTTCGGCACTAGTTAACTAGAACTAGTTGCAACTAGTAGTTAACTACCGATCAACTAGTAGTTAACTAGTAGTTTAACTACTTTTGGTTTAAACTAGTTTTACTAGTAGTTGAACTACTTTTTTTAATAACTACTAGTTGAAACTACTTTCAAATTTTCAACAACTTTAAAAATATTTCTTTGTTTAAAATTTCAAAAATATTTAAAATTTTTATCAAAATATACAAAAATTACACTGCTATTTATAACTACAGTGTCATGGTAGAGTACTCAAATACCATAACCAGAAATAAAGTACCGTTTTGAGCGAAGCATAAAGTTTTTTGTGATATAGATAAGAAAGATGTATTAGAATTTGGGAAAAAAATAGGTTATGAAATTAAATAGACTAGTTAACTAGTAGTTAACTACTTTGGGAAATAGTTAACTACTAGTTGCAACTAGTCCCAGGAAAAATAGTTAACTACTAGTTGCAACTAGATTTTCCCAGACTAGTTAGTAGTTGGTAGTTAACTACTTTTTGACCACTAGTTGCCGAACACTACAATTACGCTAATAGTTTTTAAACGTCACACAATTTAAACTTTAAACAACACAGGCATAATATACTCAGATACGAATTTTACCATCACGTAACCAATAAAAATTATAACATCCCATAAAAGTTTTTATGCTTTTTAATTGAACGTCTCTGTTTCACTTCGGTAATACAGATTAACCCACACCTTTTCAAAGAGATAGTGCAAAACAGTTTTGGCAATCCCCACCTGACTTGCTGCATATAAGAAGTTTTTGCAAGGCGCCGCGTTGTGTGATGAAAAGGGGGGGGGGCACGTGCGAAGTGGGGGGTAGAGGGAAACTTCAACACTCCCTCTGTGATGCTTGTGGGGTGAAAACACGGAACAGGTGCCGCTGTGTGTTTGAGGGTAAAGGTCCCCGAGTGTTCTCTGTGTGGCTTTTTGTGATGGATTTACCTAAAAAATGAAAGAAGATTATGTGTGTACTATCAAACTACTCAGAATCCGAGCACTTAAAGATTTTGTGCGGTAGAAAAAGAGGTTGTGCCAAAAAGATCCAAGAAAATTTTTCTTTCTGGTTCATTTCATTGTTTCTTTATCTCTGTCCTATCTTCTTGTATTGATCTATTTCTCTATATCATGGAACTTTTTATAGTTTCCATATTTTCTCTCATTATTTTTTCCTTTCTTCCATTCGTTCTGCTTTTCTTTCTCATTCTCCCTTTCTGGTCATCTTCTTCTCTCTCTTTTTCCTCCAAAAATTTCCTCTAAAATTATGATTAATTGAACCAGAATATTCGGAATAATCAATTAAATTACAGAACTTATACTAACTTAACTAAAAAACTACATTTTTAAGTAAAAATGAGTAAACTTTTCTAAAGTGGCCTCAAATAGTGCTTGATTTTGTCAAACTTGAAAGTTCCACGATGACTATACAGAACCACCTGACAATAAGACACCTAGAATTTCTCACCGTCACAAATAGACAACCTCAAGCGAGACCAAAAGCCATCTTCACTTCACTGCCCCCACTACGTGACGGGACCAGAAAATGCGTCCAATTTTTTTTTCCCGCCTCAGAATCTGTTCGAATCCATTATTAGGTATATCAATTTTTTTTTCGCGGCGAAATGTTCCCGTTCCAGCCACTTTTGAAAAAGTTGGTACCCCACCACTGAAATTGCGATTTCTGCCGACCGACGGTTGTTGATGGTTACGAATGGGCGTCCGATTGCGATTAAATTGGGCGGTGATTGAGAATAATCGATTTCGTGTTTTTTATTCCTAATGGTGGACCTCAGTCATGAGAGTATAGGAATTCGTTCTGGGGGTGGTTTTGGTATCGTTTTCATGACACTCCCTTTCTAATGGAGTAAAATGTTTGACTTCTAGAGGGGAGGTAGGGCTGGTCTACGAAATAAATATTTCTCAACAGTGAAATCAGTTAAGCTTTCTATACAAAATTTATATGTAAATGCAATTTCTTGAAAGTGTGAATAAATATTCATATGATAAAAATTAAGAATTTATAGAACAGAATTTCATATGATAAAAAAATTACTTAAACAAGCTGATAAAGTTATTTACTATTACTATTCAATCTACAGCAGGGATTTCCAACTGGCGGCCCTCTTTTCTGTCCCTTTGAGAACTCCAGAAAAGCAGCTTAGGAACACTTTATAGCATGCTAAAATTCCACAATTTTTCGTGGAAGGACCCCCGGACCCCATATTTACTTCTTAGGGTAATAAGTAGTTTTGTTCGTTTTCTATGGTGAAATAAAGTTTAAAATTTAGGGGGGTAAGGTGTAATTCCCCTTGGACGTAGCATGGGGTTATGGGCATTAGATAAACTTTTCACGAGGGGTCCAGTATCTAAAAACGAGGGAAAAAAACTACCTCTTAGAGGAATTCACGTAACTTTTCTGGAGGAAGACCCCCCATTTTTACGTAATTCTCAGTACTAAAAGAGGTAGGGCCAACAAATATGTACATCCTCTGAAATTTTTGAAAATATAGATAATTTCCTTCAGTCACACTATGTAAATAACCTTCATCCCCTCTCGCCAGAAAAGTTCCATGTTAAAGACTCTCGACCCCCGAAAAATATAGTACCATGGAAACGAAACTTAGCTAATTACTTGGCCACCCTTACTTGACAGTTTTGAAAATGTGTAAGTTGAAAACCCCTGCTCTACAACTATTAGGTACCCAAATTTTCTATAATTTATTAAAAACCTGATATCTTAGAGCCAGCATCTCACATAGCTACATCACTTTTTAAACTATTGTTTTGACATGTTTCAAAATGCAATTAAGGAATTAAACCCATTTCTGGGAGAATCCACTATAGTCTGTGTTGTTTACAAAAAGTATCCATTTTTTTTTTCGTTGTAAGAACTTGCCATAAAATATTCCAACAAGAAGAAAGTTAAAATAATTCAAAAAGAAGAGTTTCTTAAGAATATTTTTTTAAAGAAAAATATGTTAAGAGAAAGAAAATGTTTTTAATCATAAAGTTAAATTTCCATTTCAAAACTAATACAGAAATCTTTAGTTTTAAATTTTAAACTTCCTCTAAAGAGATTAAGTATAAAAAGTAATTCATTCTGTAATCAACGGAGAAAATTTTATTCATTTGCTTTTACTTATAAAATTTATATCTTTCCTAGACTTAAAAAAATTACATACTTTTTGATTTTACAGTAGAACTTTCTGACACTTTTGAATAAATCAATTCAAAAAGAAAGTTCCTTTGAAAAAATTAGTGGTTTTGCAAATAGTTTTAAAAGTAGGGGTAGTTTTTTTTTTTTGCAATTTCTTTCTATTCAAGACTCAGTACTACAATTAACTTTTATCAAAAATTATATATTCTCGCACTTTTGACTCTTTTAAAAGTAACTAACTTTAAGAGTAAAAATCAGAAAACGTAGTGATTCTTGTGAAAAATTTTAAGACCTAAGAGAATGTTTTTAAAGAGGGAAACGTTCTTTTAATAGCAAAACTTTTAATGATTAAGTTTCACTTTTAATAAAATAATCTTTTAAAATAGTTTACAAAAATGTTTTCAAACGTTATCAAATAATATTTTTGTTCAGAATAATGCAATTTTAAAAAATATGTATCTACTCTTATCATTAAATGTAAATCTTTTTCTGTGTGGGTAATTCTTAAAACTTTATTATTAATTTAAGTTTTTTTATCAGCTTTTTATTTGGTTAAATTCTGTTGGTTTTCTATGACACATACACTGATAAAAAGTAAAATATTTTAATTAACCGTGTTGTTTTTGTATTTTAAGATTTTTTACTTAGTTAGATTTTTCACTTAGTTGTACTTTGTATTAAAATTTAAGATTTTTACTTTTCAAAAATTGCATTTTTTGACTGTGTGTTAATATTTTGGAAACAAGCTGATCATTTTATTCCAACGTAATTTCCAATCAAAATAGGAAAAAGAAAGAATAAACTAAACTTGGATCTTTTCCAAGAAATCTATATGATGCAATGGGCGTCGTGATAGCACTTTTCAGAAAAAGTTCCAGTTTAAAAGTAGTAACAGTTTTTGTGATAGACATTACAAAAGACTTTCAAAAGCCGAAGTTACAAATTATTTTTGAGTAGTGTGTTCTTTCGTAATATATTCTGTGAAACATTTCAAAATAGGCTGACGAAGTTTTGTGAACTAATAAACAACCATGCTGTTTTTTATGGTGAAGATAGCTTTACGTAATAGAAATAATATTTTAAGATACTGTAATGAATAAAGAGAGGATAAAAAAAGTTAGGTAGTAGAATAAATATTAGCAAATTATATTTTCTTGTAAAACTCTTTTATAAGTAGTAAGGGATGCAGGAACTAAATTATTTTTCATGAATTTTAAAACTTTTAAATCATACTCATGTATGTATTAATCTGGAATATCTATGAATTCTAACTGTGTTGCGAATAGGAATTCCCCATATTTTGATTTGACAATACATTTTTATTTTAATATTTTTGGAAATATTCAGTTTTCTGTATAAATTTCACTTTTAGTTCTTTAAAATTTGATACTTTTAGTTCGATATCTTTTTTTTCACTTAATCGTCATTTTGTAAATATAAAATTGAAAATGTTTTGACATTGCTTGTTGTACCCTATGTTATTTTTCTTCCTTCACAATCTCAAAACTTAACTAGATTTCATTTTACTTGAAATTCAAATATTGTTTATTTTGAAAAACTACTTTTAAACCATATTAACTAAAGAGTAACATTTTTAAAAGAATATTTTTAAAAAATCCTTCAAAAGAAGTAATTGTACCCTACCCACACAAGGAGTTACTTTAAAGGGGGAATTTGATTATATACCCCCCAAAAGTCTTATTTTCATCAATAGAAACCAACTAAAGATACCTCACACCCCCTTTCAATATCCAATTTTCTTCTTTAAAAACTTTCTCGACTACACCACCTAATATTATAACTTGGTAGTCTAAAAATATTAGACCCAGCAGCTATACGAATGTCAGTTTCTTGACCTTCCCAATCATACATATGACTATCATACGTGTCCAGACTGCAGGAAAACACTCCTATTATTATAACCCCCGCACCTATTCCTGGTTTTTTCTAATTCAGTTAAGTAGCCATCAGACGCATGAAGTCGTCAACCAGACCAAATCCTATTCGTTTCGAGTGTTGCTGGAAGTGAAATGTCATATTTTTCTTTTTATACATTCACCGATTCTTCCCTTTTTTGCTTTTCGTATGTTCATCCATAGCCTTCGAGAGCGAGAAGGCCGGGACAGAAGAATGATGAGTCATCCTTTCCGACGAACGCTACCATTGAGTTTCCATTGACGTGTCGATTTTGGAGGGGAAAAATCGCTATAAATCATAAACAAATGATCGGAAAAAGAAAAAAAGACCTGTGTGTGATGTAGGAAACCAATACTAATGATTCTGAGTGAAAATGTTTACATTATCGGGGAAATATTTTGATAGATGGGATTTTTAAAAAAACCTTGTTCCGAGTACGATTGACTTTCACAAGCTTTATTAGATTAGATTCGGCATAATTTCAGTTAAATTACTACTTGCATTATAAAATCAACATTTTTGGTTAGATTGTATTCGTTTTTGAGTCATTCAAACCAATATTAACATTCGAAAATTTGCTGTTTAGTTGAGATTCGAAGCTAGCTGAACCGGGCGACGTTTTAAATAAAATATTTCTGTTTTATAATAACAAAAATCCTGTCTTTATTTTAACAACTAATAGATCATGTCCTATCTTAATATTTTTAATCCTTACACAGATAAATATTAACCATATTAACCCCCGCCTTGTAACTTTAAGTAGGATTTAAATATCAAGTGAGTATTCAAAATCAGCCGCTCTCTCTCTTTCTGGTACTATTAATATATCTTGAGGTTTATTTCCTTTTTCCTTTATATATGAATAATCTAATATTTGAAATGAATAAATAGGATTTCCATTTTCAGTCAATAAAGTGTACTTATTTATAAACTTTTAAAAGGTAAAAACATGAAACGCAAATAACTGATCCAATAAGTTATAAGCATAACATTTAATTAAATTATTAATATCTATTAAAAAAAATTTATTTTTGGGAGGCAAGATAATACCCCACAAACTTTTATTTTAGAAAAACATATTTGTCTTACTATGTGCTCTCGTTATTTGAGCTCTCGGTATTTTCCGAAGCCATAACTTCTTTCTTTCTGCATCTTTAGGGAAGGAAAACACACTTACATTGCTGGCACCTTTTGTATAATTACCCTTGCATCCTGGGACACAGCAATGGTCCGGCATTATAAAGGCCTGGATGCAAAAAGAGCAAGGGAAACATGGGACAAAGCAGAGACAAAGGCGCTTGCTCCAAGTTCCCGCGTACGCACACAACTCAGACCTTGAGAATCAATCGACGGCTAGGATGACTCATCGCTCCGGAGATGCGCAAGTGGCCAGGCCTGTCTCGTTCTAGAAGGCTATGGTTCATCAGATGCATGATGATGTTGTTACGCAGCTTAGGGAAGAGTGAGAATAGTTATGAGTTATGATAGGATTGTTCATTCTCCTGATTGGCTGGGTTTTCACTGTTTTTTAAAGTAGTGTAACTGTTATTAAAGGCAGGGGAAATTTGTTTATTATTATATATATATTTTGTTTTATCATTTTGTTGTGACCAATAAAAATGACGCAATTCAGCTTAGATAATTTGAAGCTCAAAGGAGCATCAACAAAATTTTGAATTATCGAAACCTTTGAATTAAAAAGTACAGAATTTTCGTTTAGTATTAAGTTCATGCTACAAAGATAAATTTCCAAATTTCCTACGATATTTAGAATTAGAGACGTTGATCAAAGTTGCACTATGCATTAAGGAGGGCGTATCCAAATATATAAGCTTAAAATCCTACAACCTTTTTATACAGATATTTGTTATATATTTGACACAATTTTTTAAAAGTAGTTTTAAGGCGTGTTCGTTTTTATTGGGTGTTACAAGATACTAGTCTCTACAGCTGAAGAAAATCTGTCTACTTCTGAATTTATGCTTAGAGTTTTAAAGAGTTATTGCATTCTGATTTTTGACCAAATTTAGCATCGAAATTGTAATTTAAAGCAAAAGCTTTTAGCAAGTTACACCGCCTTATTATTCAAATATAAGGCGAATGACGTCATGATAATAAAAACGTGACTGTAAGAAAGATGACTGACAATATGGCAATGACAATGTAAATAGTTTTCCTTACCTTGATTCATTTTTAAAAGCAATTTATTCGGAAAATAAGCATTCACATTAATTTTAGAAACCATTTGATATAACTGCTTATTTTTACTCGTGCTTTGATAATAAAAGTAGAATAATTTAATTTAAGGGTTGAATAATTTAATTGCAGTTTTCAACACCAATATACAATTTACTGACCGAACATTGTATATAGATCCTTGTTATTTATAACTCGACGGACACATGCTTTTTCCTTGCTTTCAGAGATAAATTTTGAAAATTTTTAAATAACTGTCATCATTGAAAAAAGTAATGATAAAATTTGAGAATTGTATAAGAAAACGTTTCTGTTAAAAGGAAAGCAAGAATTAAGACTAATAAAATGTTAAAAAGTAGCTAATTCATTTTTTACATTTGGTAAATACCAAATACCCTTCAAATACCCTACAAATTTTCCCTTCGTCTCTTATATTTCCATGGAGATTTTTTTACTAACTTTCCGCAATACATTCTTCATTTCCACTTAAAAGTTTTCCTTAATTTTTTTAATATAACAAGTTTTCAAAATGACCGATACTTTTAGCTTGCTCTGATGAAAATATATGAATAATCGAAATTGAGTGGTGGGATTATTTAATTCTTAAATGTTTGCATCAAATTCTTTTAACTGGTACAGAGACCGAGTAAACTTAAAAGTAACTAAGTTGAGTACTGTGAGGTCCAAGGTTCTATTAGGAATATAATTCTTCAATTTTGACTTAAAGCAGGATTTAATTTTCACAGGGACGGGTCTAGCACGGCTCCAAGGGGGGGGGGGAATTTTTCCAGACCATCACCTTTACCTTTTGAAAATACCTTTACCTTTTGAATTCTTTTATAGAAAAATGTCAAAATGTTGGGGGTTTTCTATAAAAAGTATCACTCAAGATCCCCTTTTTTGGAACCGCTGGGGGGGGTATGGGGGTCTTCTCCCAGAAAAAAAAAATTTGAAATTTGACCTGTAAAAGTAGGGTTTTAACTCATTTTGAGTACTTTTTTGGGGGGTCCAAGGGGGGACACTGTCCAGAGTGCCCCCCTTGGATCAGCGCCTGAATTTTTAGCTGTAGGTATTTGATGTGTAGGAGTGTAGGTATTTCATGCTTAGAAGTATCAACTTAGCTTCTTTATTATACAGATTAAAAAAGCGTTGAAGTATTTTTGTCTCAATCGCAATACATAATTGTTCTCTTAACGTATTACTATTTTTAGTACCTTACTCACTGCATTACAAATTCCAAATGCTTGTAAAAATTGACCGATACGATTTATTACCCTTAATGAAGTCACTCTAACATTCACTTACGAAGTCATGATTTACTGCTTTTCGAATAAATTGCCACCACAAAAACTAATCTGAATCCTTCGATCATAGCATTAACATTTATTTTTCCAAAAGAGGTGTTTCCCCGGTATGAATATTCATATAGAACACTTCTTTATTATTATTCTAAATATTAATCATTCGTCACTGAATTTTATTAAGCCCAGCTCAGCAATTAGGAATCTACATTAACATCGGCGTGTCGCGTTGAGTTTAACTATTATTTAACGTCCTCTGTCGCATTTGTAGATGATGTAGTGTGATTTATTTGTGAACGTTCGAAATTAGTAATGACCCTCTTCATTGAGATTCATTCTATAAGCCTGTGCAGACGATAAGAGTGTTTTGGTTTTTGTGTAGTGTATGAATTTTTTGAGCGTAGTGCGATGTATGTATTAATGTTCGGCGCGGGAAATTTAGATGTTTGAATTTCATTTTTCGAACGTATTTAATGAATTTTTTTTGATTGATTGTTATTATGTTAGAAAAATTTCGAAGGACGTATTTTTGAATTGTGTTGATGAAAGATTAATAATTGTGTTATGTTTAATGCATAAAAACTCAAAGGGTTTACGTCTGACAATCATCGTAAAATTATCTCTTAAAGTCCCAAGTTCTTATCTATTTATAGTTTCGATTTTTCTTTCATTCTGACGTTTTCATAAAAGAATGTATAAGAAATTGGGTTCCCACTGTCTTTATGTACTCTTATTTCTAATGCCACTGGAATACCCAAGCTCCATCCGCAATGGCGTACAGGAATGAAGGCGAATGGCAGCTTCTGAGAAATTTATAAATGGCAGTATAGTACGACTTACGCCTGAGATGATAGATTCTGCCACCTCCACAATTTTGACATAGCTCTGAAGGGGAGGGAAATAGTCTCCAGACGAACTGGGCCCATGGTAAACTGCGCCATGACCGACCACAGGAGTTTTTTTCAAATCCACAGAGTTAACGAACACGCACTCTGCATATACTCGGACCGTCTTTTTTAATTATGCTTTAATTGCATTAAAAAGGAGCGGGCAAGAGAATCCAAGGGTGTAGTATCCTTAAGAATGCGTGGTGTATAAGCTTTTTGATACTGAAAAGTGCAAAGTTTTATTAACAAACGGCTGATGGGGTTTAGTATTCTGTATATACTTTCTATTAGTCTGTATACCTATAAATCTGTCACCTAATGGAAGTGGTGAGTTTAGGGAACCTTTACATCATTAACGGATATGGTAAGAAATCATGGCAAGTTTGCCAAGTCTCTTCTCGTATACAGACGTTATCCTGCATAGTCACTATGCTTCTTTGGCTGTAAAATCATTTAAATACACTCTCAGCCAACAGCCATCAGCATCGGTGTCAACCAGCAGCTAAAGAAAGAAAAATTAACTTTCCTCTGACTCCTTTTCTCGGAATCCTTCCTTGACCAAGGATTTAACACTGAAGGTAATGCCTGGGGGACTATGACTGTTACTATACTAGACAGCAACGTCAGATGACCCTATGACGTCACTAACAAAGTAGTTCCCATCGCGTTGTCTGAATTTTGAGTGAAATGAATTACGTTATTCTAAAAATATGATTATTTTGTTAAACCCATGTATATATAGTGTCTTTTTATCACGATTTGCGTACCGAAACTTCTCCTAGCAACCCAACAGGCTTTGTGTTTACCCATTTTCTCCATCCGCGTAGTGACGTACTGGGTTTAGGAAACGTTGTTGTCGAGTATAGTAGCAACAGTTTTGACTAACCTGACCAGGCAAATAATTATCCACTCTCTAGAATATTATAAAGATAACGAAGTAATTATTAATAAGGGATATAAAATACCTTATCTAAACATCTAAAAAATTATGACATAACATCTGGAAATCATCTATATATATTTTAATGCATTATCTTCAGAAATTAATGTTGTAAGAAAGTCCTCGGGCCGGGCAAAAAGTGCTTTAAGTGCTGGATTGTTTGGGGGGGGGACCTGGTACTGTGTACCATCATATTTTGACATTCAAACGCATGATTGTACCGCTTTATTTAATAACTTTTGATGTCTTAATGAACCAATTAAATGCCACTAAATAATTGACGATCATAAAATTATCCCTTCCTCGTCCCGAAATTAATCATCCTAAAAAAATTTTTCAACAAGGCTCACTACAACCCTTATGAAATATTAACAAGATAATCTCGGCAACGGTTTTTACCAGGTGAACCTTCGCATCATAAAAAAAAATCCTCTTCGTTTTAATTAATCAACAACAACCCCGAAGCATTGCATTTAATTAAATTACGTATTAATTAAAACCTCGAGCTGCAAGAAGAAAAAGAAGAAGAGAGATTATTGAATTTTTCAGGGCCTCGACCCCTAAATGACATGCTAAAAAAATTCACCGAGGGGAAAAAACCCAGTTCAACGGCCGTCCCTTTTTTGACGACCCGTGCCGGAATCTCACCCCTTTTGCTAAAGGGTTACCCCGTTCCGCCCTCTGATTGGTCAGCGAGCTGTCAGTTATGCGGGCGTCGCGCCCCTCCCACTTCGCTTTGCCCCTGGTGTTGCCCGGCTCAAATGAATGCTGGTTGCCCCGGGCAACCCGATCCGCCCACTGGTCGCCATGGTGACGGGTTTTCCGAGGGACCTGAGCGAAAGGGTTAGGAGCTGTGGTATAGTCGGAAGCTGGAGAGCGGTGGGAGATGATGTTTTGTGTTGTTGTTTTGATTGCTTGATTGGGCGATGGGACTTTGTCGTTTGGTTTTGGTTAGTTTTTTAGAGAAGTTGGCTTTTGAGTTGTTTGGTAAAGATTCGGTGAGAGTATAGTTGCAGTTTAGTGAATCATGCATTCGTTTGCAATGGTGTTTCGATTAGTGTCAATAGAGAAGTTAGGATAGATTTTTATATTTTGTGGTAGAATGTCCATATCGTATTCGTATTTAATTATTTAAATACGTGATTTATTTAGGAACATTCAAGGAAAGGCAACCGTTGTCTCCTTTGCCTATGAAGGTAATTTTATAATAGGAAGAATGTGAGGTTATAGTATAAAGGGTAAACAATGATAAGTACCAAAAACTTCTGATCAAACTCTTTAAAATTGAAGGATTTGATATTTTCAAAAGGATTTCGTACCTTTCTTCCTCTTTAGAAATATGGAGGTGTATCTTTTTTATGAGGATTACTTAGACATTTGAAATTCAACTAAAACTGTTCTGTGGTGCTTTTATCAATATCATTTAACCATCTGAGAACAGAGTACTGTTTTTAAGAATATACCTGGTTTACGTATGCTATTTTTATGCTCTTTTATCATTGGTACTTTTAAGCCCCCGTAATTTTGTCCCATTTCAAAAATATCCGTACCACACAGCCTTTGTCAATATTTTTTTTTAATTCAGTTCCCAATAGAACCTTCACCTTTATTTATTTTATTTTGTTTCCAAGCATAACGAGATCTTTATTTACTATCATCATCCTTTATAAGCCTGTTCAATATTTTGGGCCAGAGTATTCGAAAGACCAATAGTACGTAAAATTATCTCCAACAATGGACTAGTTCCACATTTTATTTTTATTTTTTTATTCCATTCAGCTTTTCAAGAAACCCCTAAAACCGAGATACTTTTTCATTCTGATAATTATTTATTTTTTTATTGCAACTCAAAGTTCGCGTTCTGAAAAGCACGCGAAAAACGGCGCTTCAAGTTCGTGACGTCACTCGGCCCAAACTCGGTCTACTACGACTTGCAGACATCATTTGCACAACGACGCCATGATTTAGATTTTTTGAATTGTTAACACTGAATAAGGAACATTCGTGTTTTTGATATTAACATTAATGTTACGATATGAAAACAAACGCCTTGATGTTAATTTTTAATGGCTATCTCTATTCAAATCACAGTTTAATAAGTAGAAATCTGAAATAAGCATAAAGCATCAAAAATGTCTTTTAATTTAACAAAATTGATACAACAATAAACAAAAACGTGATGCCAGCGGCAAAAAATGTAAAAATACATACCAAAAGAAATAATGCTTGATTCTCATCAGTTTAATTTTATAATAAATTAAAGAATTTAATGTAGTTAAATATAAATTATTTACTGTTGGAAGAATTCGAATATTCAACGATTTGTTTTGATTTATAATTGATTTTACGTTTTTATTTTACTAGTGATTTTAGGTTCGTGACGTCACTCGGCCCCGATGGCTTCACAACCATTTCACAACTCGGGCGATTGCATCATTTGTTGACGACTTTTATTTCCTTCATATCTAAGTAAATAAATTTTTTAGATAAATTTCGATTGCAGATTTCAATTTGACACAACATATGCTGTAATAATAAACCACAAAATCGAAAGTTTAAAAAATATGGAACTACCTCATTGGAGGAATTTTTTGCGAGTTACTTTCGTAAAAATATGCCCAAGACTTGCAAACATAATTTTCATACAGGACCCCATCTTACGTGCAACTATTGCCGTTAAGAGAAAATGTTCAAAAGCAAACCAGTAATAAATACTTACCACAACACAACACCCAAAAATTACTTCACTTTGGGTTAATTTTTAATAACACCAGACCGCCATAGTGAGAAAAAACTCCAATCATTATGTAACACTATGATACAAAATAACCTATGTAAGAAAAAAAAGCAAGCCATAAAATAAGTGTACAATCGAAATTCATCATGAAAATATTAAATGAAACATGAAAATTCATCATGACAATTTAAATGTATTTTATTTATCGTGAATGGGTGTATCTCCTTTTGACTTTACGAGACGTCACATTATACAGATAGAGTTGTCCAATAATTAATGACCATTTTAAGGAACTCAGTTATTTATCCACAGTTCTCTCTCTACCTTGTTAATTTGAATGCAAAAATATGTTTAGTTCGCAAAGAAGAGATTTTTCAAAAATTCCATTCGTAAATAGTATTTTTAATTAAAGTACATGGATAATTCGAAGTTGAAGGCACCACAATAAAAGTTCAAATTATCTAAAAGTCCATATTAAACAAGTAAAATTATTTTAATTTACTATTAAAATAAATATATTAATTTTGTGTTGAATTTTATAAATATTATATCTCCATTAAGGTCTTCTTTATTAGTATCCACATATTCATTCCTTACCAGTACTATATTTACGCAGTCTTAAACGTGCTTAAACCAAGATATGTCCGCATTTTCTAATATGGACCACATTAACTTCGTTCAAAAGACTCAAAGAAATCTTTACAATACTTTAGAATATTAAATAATAATTTATATCTACCACGAATTTATTTTTTGTATATAGTTTTTATATGTATGTTTAGTATTGTATTTTATATTTGGTTGCATATAGGGGAGAAGCTTTTGCCTATAGCATGCCCATTAGCGGGCTTAGAGTAAAAACATTGAGCTTATTTAAGTTGAAAGAAGAAAAAATACATTTTCTTTGATGAAAATGTAAACCACGTCTTGAGTTTTGAATACGGGTTAGTGTGAATCAGGAGAATCTTTAAAACTGCATAAATTTTAAAAAATATGATAGTCTCAAGTTACGTATTAATTTTTCAGGAAGCACATTCAAGGTTTTTCATAAAGTAAGTTCTTGATATTTTCAAGGATTAACTAGTAAGACCTCGAGCTACTTTGATTTTGTTGCTTATAATCGCCTTGAAAGCGAAAAGATGCTCGTAATTTCGTAACCTCTCTTATCTGTTGGTGTAACGTCTTATTCCACCGGGATGTTAATATCGAAATATGACAAATGCATTTAAAGAAATAAAATGCATAGGTAAAAATTGTTTTATAATTTAGATATGAATCCTCAATTTAGTTTAGTTTGTTATCAACTTGTAAAAAACGTCTGGATGTATACGTCAGTTATTTCAGGAGTTCTAGTAAAGTTGTTGAAGTAGACCCTAAAATGTTAAGGTAGACTATAAAGTAATTTCTTAACTTAAAGGAATGGTAAATATAAAACTAATTCGTCAGATAAAGGATGCAATAACCAATTTATAAAAATTAGATTCAAATACACTCATATTCTTTTCAGTGTGTTTGTCAGATCTTGAAAAATCCAGACTCAATACTTAAATAAGTTGTAATAATACATTTTTATTAATTTTATTATTTTAACGTGGAGTAAAATCGAAATCTTATAAGTACAATTTCACTCACACACATACTCACTCTAAAATATTTGTTTTACTAATTTATTAAATATTGAATTTACTAACGAATATTGCCTTTTTTACTTCATTTGTGAGGGAAATTTATATTCGAAATTGTCAAACTACGAAAACTGATATATACTGAATAATCTTCTTAACCACAACCGTCCCTTTAAAACCCCTCGTTGGCCCCAGACTCTTTGTCTTGAGCAGAAAAATTTGAAGTGGAGGGGGCTATTGGAATACGGGATATGGAGTAAATTTAGTCTTTTTCTATGGTCAAGAAAGGAAAAATTCTGCTGTTTGGGGGGATACATGGAAACTGAACGCTGGGGTTCTCGGATTAGCCTAACTACAACCTGGTTATATGCCTTTCATCCCAGGCCTCACGGTTATGAAAACGAATATGGGCGTCGTAGGCCTTGGTCCACTTGGGCTGTAGCGCCGATGAGTTTAGAGAGTTAGTTTTTTTTATATCCCCAAACCCTCTCCTGGTTACGCTTTTGCATGCCGTTTACAATTTAGTCATTGTTACATTTTTTTATCCATCGGCTGTGGTTTAAACAACAAATTGATGTATGGATTTGTAAAAAATTTAGAAAATGGTTGAACTCTGGTTTCACCTCTGAATATGAGCCTTGAAACTCTGAAGGGTAGCAAAAAGAGTCTTAACAGTCCACTCCGCTTAATGGCTTAATGTGATCACAGGTAATGTTATTAACCGGATAATGTTATCAAAATTGACAGGTCCTGATCACTCCTATTTAACTTAATACAAAATGTATCGCTTTATGTGATCAATATGTCGGTTAACATTATCAAAATCTGGTGAAATCCCCTATAAAACTCCTTTATTTCCCGTTTGGAGGCCAAATTTAGTACATAATCATAAAAAATGAGTCATTAATTTATTAGTGTTATATTTTCCACTCTCATATTTTTCTTAAAGATTGTAAAAGTTGCAAATCGATTTAACTTGAATTAGGACTACATAGTTGTGAATTTAAAGCTAACACTCGAGTTACACTGTTTGAAACTTTCTCACTTATTGTTATCATTCTATCTACTCTTGGACAAAAGTGATCACATTAAGCGGAATCGACTGTATTTAAAAAAAATGAGTGATCCTTCTGTCGATACAAAAATTTGGCAAAAACTATCTGTTTCTTCACATTCACTCTAAACGTCCCGTTTTCTCTTGCAGGCCCCCGGACGTCCAGGCTTTGTTGTCCACCTTTCCTGACGGCAAGCCGCCGGACGCGGCGCTGCTCAACGACGCGGGCTGCACGTGCGACGACTGCGACCTGCCCCACCACGTCTCCACGCGAGACGAGGTGCGCCATCTGGTGGAGGAAGTCAAAACTTTTCTCCGACTCCTGCCCAAGCCCCCCGCGCTAGTCACCGTTGCCAGGTATGTAGGGTGTGTTTGAGAAGGTTTGGTTAGGTTTTTGTTGATTTCAGGTGTTAGTATTGATTAGTAAGATGTATTAAATAGGCTGTAACAGGTAGAACCTCGATATAGCTATCCCTTAAGGGACCAACAAATAGGGTCGTTATTATAACGATTAATTCACGAAGGGACGTTATAACAATTATTCTCAATAATTATTTATAATTATTATTCTCAATTGGTGCTTAATTCATTTGATTGAATTATCAGAATCTATTTAGACTAACTCTTTCTCCCTCTATAAAATTATTATCTACATCTGCCTCATTCTAAAATAAAGAGCAAGGATTTTAAGTGACTATTTTTAGAATCCCCTTTCTTTCCTTACATTTTTTTCTTCTTTTACTCCCTATGATTTCTGTATAATATTCTCTACTTCAAAAAAAGAATAAGTTTTAAAATTCTCTGAAAGTTTTTCTTCATTTTATCCTGTCTTTTTCTCTAAGCCTATCTCATTCGTGGACCAAAACTAGGTTCTAGTAAGTCATTAATGATGAGAACAACAAGATAGTGGACATTAATTCTCAGATAGGCAGAATTATAATTTTGGGTATTGAATAATTAAATATTTTAGTTATCGAATATTAGAAATCAAAGATCAAACACTCTCAATAGAAAATTAAGGTAGTACTTATTCGGTACTCAAGTACAAAATATTTAATGTTTAAGTTTAAACTATCACAAATGCATAGAACCCTATAAGTCATCCAGTCATCTCAATATAAACTAAGAATACTTAAGTGTAATCTGAACGAAACATATGTGTCTAACTATATCGAAGAACATGATAGAATACTATCGTTTACCTAACGATAAACCCAATTACTGTATCACCTTAGAATAATTTCGAAACTTCGGTTCCAACGCCCATCAGATTCAATTCTTCAACAGCCAACCATCCCAAACTCATCTAAATCCCTATCACATCGCTGATTTCCCTAAATCGTTAAGATCGCCATCAAAGATTAATCCCTTAAGCCTCCACTCAGAAACAATTGATCTCTGGCCTTAAAATCCCTCAGATTGATACCACGACCGCTCTCTAATTGGTCAGCCCGGCATCAGAAACTCCATTATTAATGTATTCCGCGATGGCATCATCAAAGGGCCGTTCCCTGAGGTTAATTGACCGATGGCTCTTTCCATGATAGACCGCGGTCAAGACCAATTAGAGCTATGGCTTGTTTTTCGAGATATTCCTGGCCAGCGATTATGACGAGATTTCGTGTTTTTGCACCGTTTTTCTGGTTCGTGGACGAGTTAATGGGATTTTTTTCTGTTATGGAGGATGATGTGCGTGTTAATTAATTAATTAATTAATTCGTTTATTAATGTATTAATGCTTTGGTGGTGAGTGGTGCGTAGGGATGCTTAGTTAATGCTGATTTCGTTTGGTGTTTCGTTAAGTATATCTGATTTGAATGTGTAGGGCGTGTTATGCTGCTTAAGTGGTCAGTGGTTATGTGGTATGAATAATGTCGATCTGGACACATGAGATGGGTGTTGTAATTTGATTCTGATTATGAGAATGATACATTTAGGAAATTATGTCTGGGGGATTTTTGTTGAATTATAGAAAAAAGAACGTTAGATAAGTGGATATAAAGTATTTAAAACATAATCATGCACTTATTATTTTGTAACATTATCTGTACAAAAAAAATATGTCTATGTCTTAAAAATCTGGATTTGAATTTAGATTTATAAGCTAAATAATAATATAGTTACTTAATAAAAATAATAAAAACAAGTTAAATTTTTGTTTCACTTTCACTTTAAACGTAACCCAGAGGATTAATAAAGAGAACTATTCAATTAAATCTTTATTAATTAATTATTAATCAAATAATTATTAATTATTTCTTAAAGGTAATTTCTCAAATTCTGAAAAGATTAACCCTAAACGTGGACTCATAATTTAAACAAACAGTAAATATTAAAATTATTGCTATTTTATTTCATTTCAAACTTGCGTTAATATGTCTTTTCTTATTCATTGTACTGTTAACTAAGCCAGAACAAAGTTTGTTTTTCGTTTAAAAGTGTTTTTACCTTTTATTCATCCTGGATATGTTGGACTATTGATACTGCATGGATATTAATTGAACCTGCCTTATGACTCAGTTTCATAACACTTTTGAATTTTATTTGTCTTTATCTTTCTATTCTCAATTTGTGCTGTGAACTAAGCAGCAATTGTCAATTTAAGTGGTTTTTAAGTTTGTTTTTTTTTTCAGCTGAAATTTCATAATTTTGAAAAAGGGAATAAGTTCAATACAATTTTCAACTGTACAATATTTTTGAATATATTTTTCGATGTTTGTTCTATATTGTTAAAAGGTTTCTGAATTTCCAGTAAACATTTAGTGGTTATTATACAATAAAACCTTCATTACTATACTCGACAGCCAACGTTTCCTGATCCCAGTACGTCACTACGCGGAAGGAGAAAATGGGTAAACGCAAAGTCTGTTGGGTTGCTCTTTTTACTATAACTAGGGGGCCTGCCCCCTGCTCGCTATCGCTCACCAACCCCCGGAACTACTTCGCAGTTCTTTTTAGATCGCTTCGCGATCTCAGCGAGCAAAGCTCGCTTGTTCCATCTTACCAATCACCCCGCTGGTCGGCTTAATTAATGCTCCTTTACAACCGAAACTACTTATCACTCTTGCTAATAAATAATTTAATCCAAATCATCCCGAAAAAAACTATTGCTGAAATATTACTTTCCTAACTTAAATTGAAAATAAAAGAAATCACACATAGTGAGCTATCGCTCACCAACCCTCTGAACTGCTTCGCAGTTCTTCTCAGATCACTTCGCGATCTTAGCGAGCAGAGCTCGCTTGTTCATCTCAACAATCCAGCAGAAGCCTTTTCTCCGAATAATTTAATTGAAATGTTAAAAAAAATATTCAGCAAGTCTACTAATAATCATCAACCACTTTGTAGAAAAAAGCATTGTTGAAAATAAAAGAAATCAGACTCATCAATAAAACACGCATAAAACTCGTCTGTTTCTCTAGTGAACGGCGAGAAAGAGAAGAAAAAATTGAAACTTTGAATCTTAATAATTCTAAAACTAATTAGAATTTTTGAAAAAACAAAAAGCCAATATTTTTATAAAAATTATTTCTATGTGTCTTTAAAATATCATAGTTCTACTGTGATTAGTTTTGCTTTTATAATGAAAAAACAGAAAAATCTTCAACATTTTCGAAACTTTAAAACTTAATTACTCCAAAACTAATTCGAAATTCGAAAAAAGGGCGACGTGGTGCAAAACTGCACATCTAAGAGTATGTGTCTGCAAAAAATCATATTTCTGCTGCTAATAGATTTTGCTGGGGGCGAACTCGCAGCAGAAAAAAATAATTTGCGACTTTGACATTAAATAACTCTTGAACTAATTATCTCATCTATTAGCTTTTAGAACGAAAACGATCCTCATACACTTGAATAGAAATGTTTAAAATTTCACAAATTTCCGTGGAATAGTTTTTGCGTAGTGAGAGTTCAAAGTGTTCAAAAATAAAATTTTCAAAAGCAGCGGCGGCGGCGATCACTGTTACTTTTTTTTAATATAGAGAGATTCAACAGATTCCCCAGACATAATTTCCTAAATGTAAATATCCAAATTTATGGGTTTAAAAAAAAAATATTTTTAAATTGGCGATCTTCATTTCACTCAAAATTCAGACACCGCGATGGGAACTTGTTAGTGACGTCATAGGGTCAACTTGTTGTCTAGTATAACACAGGGTTTTTTTTCGATTATCTCAAAACTTAGCTGGATATATTTCCTTTTTCAAACTGACGATTCAGTAACAAGTTGCCTCTTACCAACACCACTATTCAGAAGGTTATAACAGAATTTACTCTTTTAGGTCGAGCCGTGACGACTACTGTCCACCAGAGGATGTTGATTTCATCCAGGACTGCATCCTAGAAATGCTGGAGGAACTGTACGGTCCACTAGGGGTCACTCAGGACTACGAGTCCGACGAACCCACTGAAGAACAGCAGCCATCTACTTCAACACAGTAGATCTCTGATTGTTTTTTTAAATCACTTAATCATACTGTGCCATAACGAAGTAATCGTATAATGAATTTCAATCTCCCCGAATGAATTTTTTTCCAATTTGAAATTAATGTGGAGATACATGAAGAAAGTACGATTTTGGCTTCTGTTTCAATTGTTAATCGTAATGAATTTCAATCTCCCCCAATGAATTTTTTCCAATTTGCAATTAATGTGGAGATATACGAAGAAAATAGTTGTATTGGCTTCTGTTTTAATTGTTAAATAATCGTAATGAATTTCAATCTCCCCCAATGAATTTTTTTCCAATTTGAAATTAATGTGGAGATACACGAAGAAAATAGCTATAATGGCTTCTGTTTCAATCGTTAAATAATTTGAATTTTTCTGATTTGAAATTAATGTGGAGATATACGAAGAAAATAGTTATATTGGCTTCTGTTTCAATTGTTTAATAATTTGAATGAATTTCAATTTCTCCCAATTAATTTTTTTTTCATTTTGAAATTAATTGGAGATACACGAAGAAGATAGTTGTTTTGTCTTTTGTTTCAATTGTTAAATAATTTAAATGAATTTCAATCTCCCCCAATGAATTTTTTTATAATTTGAAAATAATGGGGAGATACACGAAGAAAATATCTATATTGGCTTGTGTTTCAATCGTTAAATAATTTGAATGAATTTTTTACTCGGAATTATGTGGAAATAGCTGATGAAATAGTTATATTCGCTTCTAATTTACAATGTTGAAATGTTATTCTCTTTGTTTCGTTATATCTTGTTAAACAAATTTCATTTTTGTCGTATTATACAATATTAAAACTATACAACTATTTATACGTACTATACAACATTCAATAATGAGTTTACAATTATTTATACATACTATACAACATTCAATAATGAGTTTTTATGATTTTATGATTTAGCTGACATTTCTTATACACTTACGGCTGTATTCACCACTAACTCGACCTAAGGTTAAACTGGAATCAAGCAATCTGATTGGCTTAAAACTTGTTTCCCTTTTTCAACTACCAATTAGAAGTTTTGATTCTAGGTTAACCTTTGATTAGGTTATTGGTGAATACAGCCGTTAGATAACAAGACAAACTACTTATAAAACTGCAAACACCCAAGCTAAGACCAAAAGAACTTCATTAACAATTGGTTGTGAATTATTACATTTTCAAGAATTTCTGTCGAGAATTAATGTGAGTGATTAATATATTCGCTTCTAATTTACAATCTTGAAATGTTATTCTATTTGTTTCGTTATCTTGTTAGACAAATTTATTTTTTATCGTGTTATACAACATTACAACTATACAACTATTTATACATGCTATACATCATTCAGTAATGAACAATGAATTTTTAATTTTATGATTTTAACTAACATTTCTTTTACGTTTATGTACTTATATAACTGCTAACAGTCATGTTTATTACCGAAAGAACTTACTGTTGTTATGAATTTCCAGTGAAAAATTACATTTTCAAGAATTTCTTTCAATTTAAAATTATTATTTTCTCTACCTCATGATGATATCTCAGGTTGATTGTACTATCCTTTCTCTTTTTAAAAATTGAAAATTTTGTTATTTTGAATATTGCTATTATTTTTAATTTACATATTTGAGTGAATTAATTTAAAAATTGCGAAATGAAAAACATTTTTAAATGTTAAATTAGATGAAGAATCTTTTCGATATAATGTTATCTAAATACATTCAAATTTTGAATGAATTTCAATCATTTTTTCTTTTATAATTTCAATGCTTATAATTTATTTCAAACATCAGTATAATTTTCTTCTTTGTATATTGTATAATGGCTTAACAGGCTTAATTACTATTGACCATTTAACATTTTAAACAACTTAACTGTTTAATTTACTTTAGTTAAATAAACATATTTATAAATGCCATATTTTATTTTCACCTACATGTAAAATATTATTCTCAAAAGAGTGTTTTATGTGTAAAATCAATCATTGTTTTTCACTCAATTATTAACTGTTATTAATTACTTCAGTGTGTTAACACTTTTTTATTATTGCATTAACTACTACTATTTTTACTATATCTCATGTATTACTGGAAAAGATACATTGCCAATAAAAATTTGTATTTTTTTTATACTAGCATCTTTTTTATTTATTTTGCTAAACCCTTATTCAATACTATATTAATACTTCTACATTTAATTTCCTATTCTTCTACATTTAATCTTCATTGATGAAAGAGTTAAAGTAAAGCAAACTTAAATTACACCCGCCCAAGTTTTTTTCCAACTTATAACAATTCTACTAAACATTATACTCTCTAGATTCTAGAGTTTTACACATAAAGAAAAAGCTACGAAAACTTCACGACACAACAAGACTACAGAAACTTAAAAGAGCAAAGCTTGTTAAGGACACTTTTTATATCCATTCACTCAAACACTACCTATACTAGACTGCAACGTTTCCTGACCCTGTGACGTCACTAACAAACAAAGTAATTCCCAGCGCGATATCTGAATTTTGAGTGAAATGAAGAACGTCAACTTAAAAATATGATTATTTTGTTGAACCCATGTATAGGATATAGCGTCTTTTTATCACTATTTGCTTACCGAAACTCCTCCTAGCAACCCAACAGGCTTTCTGTTTACGCAGTTTCTGCTTCCGCGTAGTGACGTCATAGGTTCAGAAAACGTTGCTGTCGAGTATTGTATTAAGTCTTACTCTGTAATTTTGTCGTGTTGGGAGGCAGAGATCCCAAAAACTTAGCATCGCCGTAACTTTTCAAAACCCAAGTAAGTGTTCCGTTCCGAGTATTCAGAGTTTTCACTCGTTAAAGGTAGTACGAAAACTTTCGCAAAACTTCCTTCAAACCCAAACCTGCTAATTCGATACAGGCGAACGATGATGAAGATGAGAATTCTCCCGATCCCCAGGGAGGGGGTCCACCACCCCTCACATCACCACCTGAGGATGACCGGCGGTCATTAATCGGCAGGCGTGGGTCACCTGATGAATAATTCCTGTGTTTTCGGGTCGATACAGTAGAGCAAAAACCCTGTAAGTAATGTGCAGCCTTTGGCGATGCCTATCGGATATGGCCATGCAACTTTGATGCCTTGCTTAACGGGAGTGCTACTGCGTGATGATGAAGTTATGGAGGTTGGAACTGAAGGCAATTTGAAAAACAGGGAATAGTTCTTTAAGTACTAAAGTATGTAGGTACTCACAGGGCCCGATTTAGAAAATTTGGAACACTAGGCCCAACATACAGGAAGGGGGCCCCCGTTGCCTCATTAGGTGCTATATCAATGTAGACGCGTGAAGAGTAATTGTTTGCTTATTGTGAAAATTCACTATATGACGATATAGTGAATTTTGTATCAATATAGGGTGTCAGGGGCAGACACGTTCTCGGTTATCTTTTACGTTTTTTACATTGCTAAAAGGTTTGGATTTTTATTTTTGATTTAAAAAAAGGAATGAAAAAACATTCTAGGAAGTATAAAAAGTTTATTTCTACTATAAATTTTTGTCAACTTTTTAAAATTATGTGGCCCCTAGGCTCCGGCCTAGTGGGCCTAATGGTAAATCAGGCCCTGAATACTCAACTTACATAAACCGGGAGCTAGCAAATTACCATGGTCAACTGGACTCATAAAGCCCCCCCCCCCTTTTTGACCCCACTAATTTGACTCTAAAAACTAATTTTTTATTAGCTCAAGCGCTAGTTTAACATACAACTTTTTTCTTTTTACATCTATTCTCTCACCTTTTCCACTCTTTCCCCCTCTTTTTTTTGGCCCAAAGAGACCCCTTTGGATCCGCGCTTGGCTCATGGCCTCATCCAGTGAGGTTGGTTAGGCTGGAGTCTGAAAGTCTAACGACCCACGTACTCCCTCAAGTATCCCCCCCTTGTTATTCTTCAGCATCTCTCAAATGTAAGGGAATTTTACCCTTTAAAACAAGGAATTTTCAAGTTTTGGCCTTCTATAAGAATACAAATTAATTTCCCTAAAGGGACAGTCAACCCTGTATATTTGGTAGTCTCTCGGCCGCTGTTGGTCCCAGCGTTGCCCAGGAGGCACCACGTGGAGGTGGACTACCCTCGCCTCCCGAGGAGACTGCACTCCCTCCCTCCCACCGCAGTGCAGTCCCCCCGAGACCCCCACGAGGAGGGTCTCCGTCACAATCGGTAAGTCATATTCGATGTGTCCAAATCATCAGTGGCTCACAATTATAGGTAGGTCATATTTGATATGTCAAAATCAGTGAGTCACAATATCTGGGTCACAAAATAACAAGTAGTCACAATATTTGGGTCACAATCGGTAAGTCATATTCGATGTGTCAAAATCAGTGAGTCACAATTATAGGTAGGTCATATTTGATATGTCAAAATCAGTGAATCACAATATCTGGGTCACAAAATAACAAGTAGTCATAATATTTGGATCACAATCGGTAAGTCATATTCGATGTGTCAAAATCATCAGTGGCTCACAATTATAGGTAGATCATATTTGATATGTCAAAATCAGTGAGTCACAATATCTGGGTCACAAAATAGCAAGTAGTAGTCACAATATTTGGGTCACAATTCGAGAAGTCACAATAATAGGTTAGTCGTAATCGGGAGTCACAATTGGTAGACAAGAAGAGCACGGTATGTAGTAGTGTGCGGTAAGACTGGAAAAAAGTTCATCTAAAAAGTTCACCACTACCCGTACTCATGTAAATAGACACTCGTCAGACTAAAAAGTTCGTCTAAGAACACAATGATAAGAAGTCGTTACAATAATAAATAGTCGTAATTGGTAGGTCATAGTCGGTGAGTCATAATCGGTAAGTCGTAATCAGGGTCGAAATCGGTATAGACAAAGATCATGGTGTGTGGTAAGACTGAAAAGTTCGTCTTTGTAAAAAGTTCACAAAGTCTATACCACACACTCTTGCAAGTGAAGACTCTAAAAAGTTCTTTTGGTGCACAACAATAGAAAAATTTTGGTTGATGAGGCCGAAATATTTATATCCATGAACAGGTCAATCCAAAAATTTAGAGATCCTTTTGATCCTTTTCCTCTCACGTCGTCTTCTTCCTGAGGAATCGGTCCAACCTCATGGAGAACCTCAAGAGGCGATGGCGGAAGCTCTTCCCGGTGGGGAGCAGACCCACTTCCTTGAAGTCGCCTTCCCCGTTCAGCGGCTGGACTTGGTACACTTCGGTATAACGGGACATGGGTTTCCTGACCAGGAAGGTCTTGACTTGCACCTCCTCGCTGAAACGCACCGTCGGTTTCTTCGCCTTGGTTGATGGCATTCTGAGGGGTCCACTGAAGAATTCTCTCCGGATGGTATCCATGGACACGAAAGAGGACACTTCGGAAGAGGGTCCTGATGCCTCTTTGTCAACCTTTTGATGATGGATGCAGGTGACAGTGTAGGTGTCTCCGTGTCCGATGACGTCATTCTCGATTCCGACTGCAGCGCATCCTTGATTGTCCACGGCGATGGCTGTCAGATTGTCAGCGACGAATTTGACGTCGTCTTCAAGGATGTCATCTGTGAAGAGTTCGTCCAAATCCAGGACGGGTGGAGAAGGTGGATCGTCTGCACATGGGGAATGCTCCATGGAATCCTCGATGGCATCGGTGATTGGTGGATCCGGGTACTCTGGTGGTGGTTGGACCACACCCTCAGTTGAGTCCTCAACATCTCTCCTAGACAACAGCAAGGAAGAGATGGCACAACGCAAGTACCACAGGACGTAGAGTCCTCTCAGGATCGATATACCTATCCAGAACATGGATGGTCCGTCCGATGAATCCGTGTGGGGGTTGTTGTCACCGACACCCGTCCACTGAACAAAGCAAAGCACTCCGAAGAGTAGGAGTTTCATTTCGAAGAAAGCAAACGAAATAGCAAAAACCACAAGTAAAAAAGTTCGCCTACTTGAAAGGTTTTTTAAATCACAGTGAGGTCTGTTGGAAAATTTTTTGGGGATCTTTTGTTTTACGCATTGTTGTAATTTTGCATTGTTGGGAACAATGTTTAGGATCATTGTTGGGAATTTTTTTGGCTGTTTCAAATTCTTTGTTTTCACTGTTGCATTCACACTGTTTAAAATTCGTTCACGCTACACTTAAAATTAAGATTAGGGGACGTCCATAAATTACGTGAGGTCAAAAAGGGGGGTGGAGGGGGTCTAGAAAAATCTCACCAGGAGGGAGTCAATTAAAATCTCACGTCAATTTTTAGTGCAGAAAATATGCGTTTTTTTTCTTTTAAATTTTTAGCACATATTTTTTTATATTTTATGCTGAACACAATGCACAATCTGAAATGCTACAATTTACCCTATTATGTTTTGCTATGGGGTTTCAGTGACTGCCTGAACATCTGAAAAATATATAACCCTACCTTGATAGTGAAATTCCTGATTTCAAAGTAAACTGAAAGAATATTTTGCACTACACACCATTGATATAGTTAAATTTTTATGTAAAAAGATTTTATGGCACACTTTTCTACTAAACTACAATTTCTTTTCTTTCTGGTCCCAATTAAACATAATTTGTGTGTAGTATTTAAATTTAAAATTAAACCCCGACTTACGCAATTTTGACTTTCGTGGTTGCCGCGAAAGTCCGGAGTATTTACTCCAAGAATTGCAAAAAGGCCAGGAAAAACAAACAAAAAAATATGTAGGACACTTGATATTTTTCGGCGTAACATATGATTCTCTTAGACTTGTATTATGAATTGTTCCTTATTTTGGGACATAAGGAGCGCTTTGCACATATTGACTTACGTATCTCAGGCTGTTTAAGGCATCCAGTCTTTTCCTTCTGCCTTCAGGAGTTAAATTGTAAATATTTGAGTAAGTGTTAACAGGTCACCACTTAATAAATTTAAAAAATATCCTTATGAAAGGTCCGACTATTTTTTTTTCCAAGTTTTAGTTTTAATGATTCGTCGGTCTGGTCCAAGGAATTCCAAAAGACATGGAATCCTTAATAAATATAAGTAATTAAGATTTTATAACGATAGACTAAGTACAAACCACGAACACTTTCGGTAGATCGCGTAATGCTCCAAGATAAACGAGCAACCGTATGTTTTTAAGGTGGCCTACCTCCCCAATTTTAGGAAACAACCAGAAAAAATAGTGTATTGTGTTCAAAAGGTTAAAAGAGATTCAAAATGAATTATGATATAATTAAAATTTTACTTGTATCTAAAAAATTATTCCTTTTCTAATACAATCATCAGCATTTCTTTTCTTTTGAGTTTTTGTCTTGGGATACAGCAATTTTGTTTGAATAAAAAGCCTAATATACTCAGAATAGTTTGACACTTTAAAACTAAGTTTAATGAGCCTTAAGCCTAACAAAGACATTTTATAGGCAATGAACATTATGCAGATTTTGTCTCTAACTAATTTAGATGAGAATTATTATTATTTTTCTATTAGAAGATGCAATACTGCATATACATTTCTTTCTGATGAACATAATGCTCACACTTAACACTGTTTCACTTTCACTGTTCATCCTGAGTGATTCACTCCTATGTGAATCGCTAGTTTGCATATGAAAAGTGAAGGAGTGAAGAGTGAAACGCCAATTCACTCTTTGCACTTTGGATGATTCCTCCAAAATGAATATCAAAAGTGATAAGTCTGAATGAGCCTTTAGCCTTATTGGTGAAACTTTACATTCTGTGGGCACATGTCCACTACTTTCGTTGTTACAGAACTTGAGATTTCGTGCATCGAGTCCATTGGCTTAAGACGTTCATGGTGACCCCTGAAGTTTCTAAAGGTCCTCCCATAAGGAGCGGCTGACCATGGAATTACTTCAGGTAAAGGAGTGGGAGTGTTATAATTAAAAAAAACGAATCAATGTTATTTATAAGGGTGCGAGATGTGCTCTTTTGTGGAGTTGATTAAAACAATTTTAGCTGCTCGATGCTTTTCAATTATATATCAGCCCTCGTGAACCCTGTTGATCTCTTGACTATATTACGTGATGAGGAGGGGTTTGGATGAATTATTTTAGATTGAACGTATGGAGGGGTTGTTTTTCTTACTGGTAGACTTTTGGAGGTATATACCACTATTACTTGAATGTAGTGTTCGTCGGCACTAGTTAACTAGAACTGGTTGCAACTAGTAGTTAACTACTGATCAACTAGTAGTTAACTAGTAGTTTAACTACTTTTGGTTTAATAACTACTTTCAAATTGTCAACTACTTCAAAAAAAATTTTGCTTAAAATTTTAAAAATATTTAAAATTTTTTATCAAAATATACAAAAAAATTGTTCTGCCATCTATAACTACAATGTCATTTTATGTGAAAGCATAAACGTTTTTGGGATATAGATAAGAAAGGATGTATTAGAATTTGGGCAAAAAATAGGTTATGAAATTAAATAGACTAGTTAACTAGTAGCTAACCACTTTGGGAAATAGTTAACTACCAGTTGCAACTAGTCCCAGAAAAAAATAGTTAACTACTAGTTACAACTAGATTTTCCCAGACTAGTTAGTAGTTGGTAGTTAACTATTTTTTGACCACTAGTTGCCGAACACTACTTGAATGTGAGATTGCTGTACTATTCTAGACTGCAACGTTTCCTGACCCTATGACGTCACTAACAAAAAGTAGTTCCCATCGCGGTGTCTGAATTTTTAGTAAAATGAAGAACATCCATTTATAAATATCATTATTTTGTTAAACCCACGTATATATAGCGTCTTTTTATAACGATTTGCGTACTGAAACTCTTCCCAGCAACCCAACAGGCTTTCTGTTTACGCAATTTCTACTTCCACTTAGTGACGTCGTAGCAAGGGCGGTTCCAGACCAGATTTTCGGGGGGGGCCATGTCAAAGTCGGAGGGTATTACATTCAAAATTTTCAGTGCCTCAGAAAATTTTTTGAAGAGTGCTTGCTTTCAAGCAGCTTTTTAGGGGTTTATAGTAACTTAGAGGATATCCAGGGCCCGTGCCATTGTTTTAGAAAGTGGGGGGGGGGGTGAAACATTTTTGTAAGGCCATAATAATACTTGTGTTCGCGAGGTGTTTGGCTCCCAAATTTCCAAGTATAACATAAATAAAATGCGAAACTTTGTTATAGTTATAAAGGTTTCTTCAGATAATGCTAGATCGAAAGCAAATGTGGGGGGGGGTCTGGGGATCCTCCCCCAGAAAATTTTGTGAAATTTGGCTTCAAATAGAAGTTTTTCTACTCATTTTTGTACATTTGGTATCCATTGGATAACACCTAAAGAGGGTAACTTCTTGTACTCCTAAAAAGAGAGGAGAGAAACAAGTTCAAGGAGAAAACAGTAAATAAATAACCATGAGAAATTAATAGGGGGTCTGGGGGGTGCCCCCTAGAAAATATTTGAAAATTTGCCTCTAAAAATAAAGTTTCAGCTCATTTTAAAAGCATGTAAACCACAGAATTTTCAAGGATGAAATTATAAATAGATGCCCAATTTTGAAAAGGGCCGGGGGTCCTCTTCTGAAAAATTTTGCAAATACGCCCATTTAAACTATAGTATTACCGGTTTGAGAGGGCTTGAGCCCCATCCAATGTTAGCTGAAGGGGGGCTAAGCCCCCCCCCCAATATTTTGTGATGTTTGGATATTTTCTGGTTTGGAATCCCCTTCAAGAGCGGTTATTTGGGGAGAGGGTAACCCACAAAAGGTCTCAGAATGTGTTAAAAATTTCTTTTAAGGGTCAATTAATTAAGCTGAAATGCTACTTTTAACAGAGAAATTTCTAAAATTTTTCTGGGAGAGATCGCCCAGACCCCCATCTTATTTCGAGCTCGCATTATTACACAAAACTTTTACATTAAATGCACCTCAAAATATTACACCTTGGCGATATTTAAAGGGACATGCAACGAAATTTAATCTATACATCTGATACAAAATTAGGTAATTAGGCACGTAAACCTAATGATTGTTTCTTTTAATTTTATGTTTTTTAATGTCTTGTACTGGCCCTCCCCCCAATATTTTATAAAAGTTGGCGCCTATGGATGTCAAAATATTAAAGGGGGGTTTGGGGGTTCTCCCCCAGAAAATTTTTTGAATTTTAACATTAACAAAGTGTTTTTTAAGCTATTTGTTAGGGTTTCTCGGGGGGGGCCATGGCCCCCAGGGCCCCCCCCCTGGACCCGCCCCTGCGTCGTAGGGTCAGGAAACGTTGCTGTCACATAAATAATAGCTTCTAATCTGTTAGGGCTACTAAAAATTGGGTGACTACTTTATTTTAGTTTCTCTTCCTTGTCTCTCTCACTCACTACTCACTCAGCCACTCTCTCTAATCAAAAATAGGTAGACCAACTTCATCAGATTGGTTATTGAAAAGGTTTTTTTTTTGTTTGTCTTAATTACTGCCAAGCAAATCAAAGACAATAATCATTTTCACCACAACTAATTACCCAACCCCGAAATCGTCATACACCCACCCCGATCAGGTAGCAGGAGGGGTGTGCCCATCCCTACTCACATCATTCGAAATCCATAATTCAGCACCCTCCGTTACAAATGACCCCTCGGCCCTAACAGATAGCCCATATCGCGATATGCGGTCCGCATATATAGACAACGAGGGATCATTATTATTACACTGCATTGTTGTTATTAAAAACTGACCGTTTGTATGGCGTTTAATTGATGATCTCTTTCTTGGTTTTTTATTATTGTGTGTGGGACCATTGTAGACTGTTGAGCACAGGTGCGCAGATGAAATTGCAAGGATTTATTTAAGTCGAGAGGGTTTGGTGCATCCGTCAAAGAGAAAGGTTAGGCTGTGTATATAATCCCTTTTTTAGATGTGTTCAGCCGGTTGGTATGATTTAAGGAGGGGATTAAGGTAAGATTTGTGACTTGTATAGCGAGATTTATTGCGTGAATCTAATGATAAATCTGAAAAAAAAAGGTTCACCTATGCATACTTGGCTTGTGAAGAAGTGTCTGTTGTCGTATATTTTTTTACAATATACCTAGTATGGATATTTCATCATTATCTATTAAGTAAAATGAAACACCTTCACTTTATCTTTTATTTATTTTTTGCTATTCATTACTCACCACTCAAAAACCATAATTTTTGTTATGCTACTCTCAATCTCAATTAGCTGAAAATAAAATGGTTTTCTTCGGCCTAGATGCTTAAAACCACGTGGCCATCGTAGAAGGCATTGTTTTTGGGTTAAAAGTATCCAAAAGTAAGTGCTTATCTTTACTGCCCATTTTGACTTGGTTTTTTGGGAGCTTGTTTAAAGGTTCTTTTAGTTTTTCACTTTGTTTGCGTGGACGTGTTGATTCTTTGAAATGATTTGGATGCCAGTTGAAATTTTGGTAAAACGACTCAAGCGTTTATTGAGTTCTTGTGGTGAAATAAAGCATAATGTATTTACAGAATAAAATAAGCAGGACACAAATCTTCAGGATAGTTGGGAAGCGTGTTTGCCGGGCTTTCTCCTCGTTCGGAGCGATATCGTAAGTCCGTGGTCAAGCTGGCCGGCGGCGACGTTCTTGTTGTCGATCTCGAACTCGTCTTCGTCTAGCTCATACTGGCGGAACGGGAGCTTCTGTCCGTTTTCTCCTCCGACTGCGGTCCTGCTACTTATGCGTAACAGTCCCGCAGACGAAAATTATGAGGCGCCGGTCGCTGGCTATGGAGCAGTAGAAAAAGGGGGCGGGGCGAGGTGAACTCCAACATAATCCCCGCCATAAAACCTATATACTTGAGGTTTTATCAAATAAGAAACTTCGAAAATCTGTAAAAGACAAAAATTAGCAAAAGGGCAATTTACACAGTTTTGTAATTGGACGTTTAAGTACACTTTCTTTCGTCTTAATGGTAACTACACGGACAAGTCCATCGGATCCTTTATGAGTTTCTAGCACCCTGGCCAAAAGCCATTTGGCTGGGGGCAAGTTCTTATCCAGGACTAAAGTTAAATCTCCTACTGAGATATTCGATTTCACATTAGCCCACTTCGGTCTTGATTGCAGATTGCTTAAATGCTCTTGATACCAACGTTTCCAGAAGTGCTGGTGAAGGTGTTGTAACCTCTGCCATCGGTTTAAACGGTTCTCTTTCAGGTCAAGAAGGCACGGTTCTGGAGGTAAAGTGAGCACTCCGCCAACTAAAAAATGTCCGGGGGTTAGGGCGGTAAGATCATTCGGGTCGTCTGATAGTGGGCAAAGAGGTCTTGAATTTAGAGTTGCTTCGACTTGACTAAGGATAGTAGACATTTCTTCGTAGGTTAATTTTACATCTGAAAGGATGCGTTTTAGATGGAATTTGGTTGACTTCACTCCTGCCTCCCAGAGACCACCAAAATGGGGGGTGGCAGGAGGAATAAAGTGCCACGTTATTCGATCATTAGCAAGCGCTTCAGCTGCTTCTAGTTCAATCCCTTTGATTGTTAGTTCCAAGTCCTTTTGGAGGGCGTTCGAAGCTCCTTTAAAGGTAGTTCCTTGATCTGAGTAAATATTGGAACATAATCCACGTCTAGATACGAAGCGACGTAAAGCAGCTAGAAAAGCTTCGGTGGTTAGGTCGGTTACGAGTTCCAAATGGATTGCTCTCGTGGCGAAACAGATGAAAAGAGCCACGTAACCCTTGTAGGTTGTCGATTTTCGTTTCTTTTCTGACTTAAGTTCTATGGGTCCGAAATAATCAATTCCACAGTTGGAAAAAGGTCGAGAGATGTTAACGCGAGGAAAGGGTAGAATTCCCATTTGTTGGTCAAGTGCTTTAGTCCTTTGACGGAAACAAGGCATACATTTATGAATAATTTGCTTAGTTAACTTTCTAGCACCTAAAATCCAGTAGTTTCTTCTTAAAATACTTAAGACTAATTGAGTACCTCCGTGTTGGGTATCGAGGTGCGTTTCTTGTATCAGTAATTTGCTGAACGAATCCGAGGCTAGGATAATTGGATGCATTTCGGAAAAACTTAATGTTGAGTTTTGTAAGCGTCCTCCTAGTCGTAACATGTTTTTATCATCCAAAAAGGGCGCTAAAGGTAAAAGTTTGCTTTTAGCTGGTATTGGATTACCTTTTTGAATCGCTTTTATTTCTGAACTAAATGCTTGACTTTGCGCAAGACGTATGAGACAGGTTAATGAGTCTTCGATTTCTTTAACTTTAAGATAACTCACATTTCTTTTATCCTGAGGCTGTTTGCAGTTTCTAATGAATCTAAGGCAAAATGCGAGAATTCGAACTAGTTTATAGTACGATGAGAATTTTTCAAACAAGTTAAGATCGTGATTAACTTCGGCAACATGAACATTTTTTCTTTCGATTTCGATTGAGTCTTTAACTTCAATTTTGGGCCAATTTTCAGGAGGGAGAATTAGCCAAGAAGGACCTTTCCACCAGAGGGTACACTCAATTAACTTTCTTGCTTCGATTCCTCGGGTAGGAATATCCGCAGGATTAGAAATAGATGGTACATACCTCCAGTCGGCATTCGGTAACTTCTGATGTATTTCGCCAACACGATTAGCCACAAACGTCTTCCATCGGTAAGGTTGACCTTTGAGCCATGCTAGGACCACTCTGGAGTCAGTCCAGACAAAAACCTTCGAAATATTTAAACTTGTTTCTGAAAGAGTCAAAAGGATTAGTTTGACTGCTAACAATGCACCACAGAGTTCCAATCTAGGTAGTGAAACAGGTTTTAGTGGAGCGATCTTTGTTTTCGATGTCAATAGCTGGGTATGGCATCCTTCAGTACCTTGACTTCGTAGGTACACCACAGATGCGTATGCTTTCTGGGAAGCATCGCAGAAGGCGTGTAACTCAAGACTTGACACTTGATTTACGTCAAATCCTATCCATCGAGGTATTTTTAGCTTTTCGAGATCGATAATATTCATAGCTAATTTTACCCATTTTTCTTGAATATCAGTTGGAACTTGGTCATCCCAATTTTTCCCTGAAAGCCACAATTCTTGCATCAGTATCTTACCCAAGACCACGATCGGGGAAATCCATCCAAGAGGATCGTATAATTTACTAATATCGGATAGAATTGTTCGTTTGGTTGGACTTTCAGTTGTGAGTTTGAAGTTTACGTTATAACTCAATGTATCGGTTTCAGGATGCCAATAAAGTCCTAGGGTTTTAAACATAGGGTCAAAATCGATTGTCTTTGTTATGCCTTTTTCCCGATCATCCTCACGGATACTTTTCAGGATTTCAGCTTCGTTGCTAATCCACTTTCGTAGAGTGAATCCACCCGATTCTAGTATTTTGATCACTTGATCTTGTTTTTTAAGTGCTTTCTCGATTGTTTCAGCACCTGACATTAAGTTATCCACGTAGAACTCGTTTTCGATTGCCTTAGCTCCTATAGGAAATCTTTGTTTCTCGTCAGAAGCTAACTGTTTTAACGTGCGTATAGCGAGAAATGCTGAGCTTTCCATGCCGAAGGTTACGGTCAGCAATTTAAAATGTTCGATAGGGTCATTCTGCGATTCTCGCCAAATTATTCTTTGATAATCTGTCTGATCTTCGTTAATGAGAATTTGCCTGTGCATTTTTTCGATATCAGCGACATATGCTACTTTATGCATTCGCCACCTCTGCAAAATAGCTGAAAGGTTTTCTTGAATGTTCGGGCCTGTAAGCAGCCTATCATTCAATGACACACCATTGTCGGTCTTTTGGGACGCATTGAATACGATTCTAAGCTTAGTTGTAGAACTTTCTTCTTTGAAGACTGGGTGATGGGGTAGGTAATAAGAACCAAATCCACCTTCGTTTTCTTTGGGACGGATCTCGTCAGGACTTAACTTTTGCATGTGATTTAAAGTTAGATATTCCTGTAAACAATTCGAATATTGTTCTCTTAACTTGGGGTTAGAGTTCAATCTTCTCTCCAGACTAAGAAACTGAGATGTAGCAATAGGAAGCGATTCACCTAAAGCTGGGGCATCTTCTCTGAAGGGTAAATCTACTTGGTATCGATCACCAATCTTCGAACAGGTATCTCGAAAGATTTTTTCACAAAGGTCATCCTCGACGGTGGTACACCTCGTAGGGGGAACTTCTTCGATTTCCCAAAAAGAGCTTAATTGTTCATGAATATCAGCGAAAGTGTGCATCATGGTGATTTCCCTCGATTTGAGTTCAGGATCTAAATTAAGGTTTACTGGACCCGTTAAAATCCATCCAAATTTCGTATTCTGGGCCATGGGAGTATTATGAGGTCCCTTTAAGAAACCATCCAGTATAATTGAAGGGTATAAGTCGGCTCCAATTATTATATCGATTTTACCAGGATTCCCGTAATTTGGATCTGCTAATTTTAGTTGCTTTATGTGATCCCATGGGTGATCTTTGAAATTTAACTTGGGGGAATATCCTGTCAGATGCTTCAGCACTAAAGCTTGAACCTTGGGAACTACAATTTTAGAGTTCATGGAACTAATCGAAAATGAAGATGTTCTATAACATGAAATTTGATTATTCCCGATTCCGGAAACTTTAGCGGTTATTCGTTCTCGCTTCAACTTTAAGCGCTGCGCTAAATATTCAGAGACAAATGTGCACTGGGAACCTTGATCCAAAAGTGCTCTTACTACTAGCTCATTTCCCCGTGAATCTGAAACTTTAACTACGGCAGTACTTAACAAAACCATGGTTTGGACTACGTTACTACGAGTGGCATGTGAAACTTCAACTTCGTGATGAGTCACCTTAGGAATTTGAGAATGGGCATTAGGATCTTTAGGGCTGTTTTCATTCGGAGATTCAAACTTCTGATTGGAGCCAGAAGACCAATTCTTCGAAAAGGCTTCATGCAACAGGGTATGGTGTCTTTTTCTGCAAATATTGCACGAGTATTTGCTTGGGCATTGCCTAACTGTATGAAATGAAGAAAAGCAATTGAAGCATACATTTTTGCTTTTGACTAAATTTAATCTTTCTGAGTGGGATTTTTCGGTTAAAGCTGGACATTTATTTACCAAATGATCACCAGAACAAAACTTACAACTTAACTTTGTGACGTGGCAATTAGATTTAGAGGATGTAAACTTAGTTACAGATCGCGATTGATCTTTTAGTGCCTCTAAAGCTCTGAATCTACTCGTTAAGAAGGTTTTGAGTACTTCAAAGGACTGGAATTCCTTTTCATGCGAAATGTGTTGTTCCCACAATTGAAGGGTTTCTTGTGGTAATCTTTGCGTCACTAGGTAAATCAGAATAGGATCCCAATTTTCAGTTTTGACTTTTAAGTTTAACAGTGCAGAAATGCATTCTTGTGTTGTATCTAAAAGACCTTTAACCCCTAAAGCATTATCAGTAGAAACTTTAGGTTGTGCAAATAGTCTCTTTAGCTGTACGTTTACTAACACCCTTGTATTTTCAAACCGATCTCTTAAAATATCCCAAGCTGTGGCGTAATTTGTACCCACAACATCAAAATGTTTGATTAATCTTTCAGCTTCACCAGAAACTTGAGTTTTTAGGTAATATAACCTTTCTACATCGTTCAAAGATTCGTTTTGATGAATCATTGAAGTAAACAAATCGCGAAAAGAGCACCAGTTTTCGTAATGACCATTAAATATCGGCATTTGAATGGGTGGTAACTTAACTTCGCAAGAAGAGTCTTTGACTAAAACTTGCGTTAAAGTGCTATCTCTCGAATTAGAATTAACAGTTCTGGAAGGAGGAAAACTTTGTTTCATAGCATCTTCCATTTCGGCATAACTGTCAATGAAGAAATCTTCGATAGTACCATACAAATCGTCTTTTAAATAAGATTCACTTTCATCAACTGGCAATATTTCAAGTTTATCGTTATTAACCTTAAACTCTTCCCAATATTCACTGAATGACTTTAATCGTTTCTCAAAGTAACTTAGAGTTTTTCTATCCTTTGAATCCTTTTTGTAATTACGAACAAAGTTACACATCTTTTTCTGTATACTATACTGCTTAGCAATCAAGCACTTGATTTCTACTTTCTCAGTCATTCTTAGAGACTAAATAATAAACACTTGAATACAATATATCTTCAAATAATAGATTCAATATGATTCAAAATTCAACTCACCCAAGTCCCGGGTTTCGGCACCAGAATGTTTGCGTGGACGTGTTGATTCTTTGAAATGATTTGGATGCCAGTTGAAATTTTGGTAAAACGACTCAAGCGTTTATTGAGTTCTTGTGGTGAAATAAAGCATAATGTATTTACAGAATAAAATAAGCAGGACACAAATCTTCAGGATAGTTGGGAAGCGTGTTTGCCGGGCTTTCTCCTCGTTCGGAGCGATATCGTAAGTCCGTGGTCAAGCTGGCCGGCGGCGACGTTCTTGTTGTCGATCTCGAACTCGTCTTCGTCTAGCTCATACTGGCGGAACGGGAGCTTCTGTCCGTTTTCTCCTCCGACTGCGGTCCTGCTACTTATGCGTAACAGTCCCGCAGACGAAAATTATGAGGCGCCGGTCGCTGGCTATGGAGCAGTAGAAAAAGGGGGCGGGGCGAGGTGAACTCCAACACACTTAGATCTTCATTTTGAAGAAATCAACTTTTTAGTCCAGACACCCAGCAGGGCCGTAACCAGACTTTTGTTTCGGGGGGGGGGGTTGACTTAAATATTTTCTGAGGTACCTCCTTACGGGTACTTTTATATGTTAAGTTTTAGATGACAACACTGGATTGAAATTTTGATGCTCTAAATTTCAAAATTGTTTAAACAATATGAATTCGAAGTAAAAGGGGTGTCTGGGGGTCCTCCCCCAGAAAATTTTTGGAAATTTGCCCCTCAAAAGAGGGTTTTAGCTAATTTCTGAGACCCTTTAGATTACACCCATAGAGCACCACTCATTGTAAGTGGACGAATTTTCAAGGTAAAAAGAAGGTATATTGTAATAAATGGCGAAATGTTAAGGGGGTTTCTAGGTTTCTTTCCTACTCCAGAAAATTCCTATTCCCTAAAAGTGGCATTTTAACTCATTTTGAGACACTTTAGGTTACATTAAAGAAGACCACTCCTTGTAAATCACACAAGTTTGAAGGAAAAACCGTATACTTAATAGATTTCAAAATTTTAGGGGGTTTGGGGGTCCTCCCCCAGAAAAATTTTGGAAATTTCACCCTTAAAAGTAGGGTTTTAACTCATTTTGAGACCCTTTGGGTTATACCCGAAGAGGATATCGCTCCTTGTGGGACATAATTTTCAAGAAAAATAGCAGTATAAAAATTGATGTCAAAATTTCGGGGGGGGGGTTGAACCCCTGAAACCCCCCCCCTTGGATACGGCCCTGACACCCAGTACACCCAGTTTCATGAAAAGACACTTCTCCAGGAACCAGTATGAAGCATCTCACACTATCCATCTTCACAACTACATACTAGTAACTCTTTGCATTGTATGAACCTAGTAATTATATTCAGCATCCCCGACTGTTTAGCACTCAACTTCTCCGCCCGATATATTGATTTATGATGCGGGCCTAATTACCCGGGAGATAGGCGTCGCCACGGCAAAAGTTTAAATTTCTATTAATGCAAGCAGTCATTAGCGACAGGACGCTGGCTGTGGCTGTTGAAGCTGCTAACGAGACCGTGGCGGGGTTTGTTTGGTTAAACTAACTATATTCTGGGTGGTTTTTTTTTATTGGTGTGTGTGTGGAGAGGGAGGAAGTTTTTTGTTGTGGAGAGCCGTGCGATGTATAGAGACGCCCTGGATTGGATTGCCGTGATGGGGTTGTTAAGTTGTCGCATTTGGTTTTCTGTGGGATTTATTATTTTTTTCCTTTTGCTACTAGTTGACACCCAGGTAAGTTAGAGAGGAGTAGGGTTAGGATAGTTTTGGATTTTAATACTTCACAGGGTATTTGAAAAGAATGGATCTACAAGGGTGTCCATCAGAGAGCTCCCTTGTTTTAAAATTAAATATCCCGCGAAAAAAAATAGATAAAAGTATCACTATAGAAAATTTACAATCACATTACTCGAACCTAGCAACGGCCTTAGCAACAGACGCGTTGACCTACAGCAGTTAACAGTTGAAAACAAATAACTGGTCGTGGAATGCTTCTATTTTAGCATTTGCAATCACATGACTTGGACCTAGAAATCGCCGTAACAATAGATACAACTGCACCTAGCAACCACCTAACAATAGATGCGTTGACCTACAGCAGTTAGCAGTTAAAAGAACATAACTGGTTGTGACGTCACCTGAAAACACTCTGTTTTTGAGACCCTGTATTATATTGTGAAATACTATTTTATTATGCCAAAATTTCATAAAAACAGTCCCCAAAATCGTTAACAGATGTCGACACGCTAATACAGTCTCAAAATTATATCAGAACTACTAAATCAATTAATATTTGGAATGAGAAAATCTTTCCAAGTGTAAAATTCCTCAGTTATGGGTACAAAAGTCAAACTGCTAGTGTTAAAGGAATCAATATTTTATATTGTACAGGATGATATTGTTCTCTGAGATCATCAATAAAATAGAATAAAAAACTTGATCCAAATAATTCCAGCTGAATTAGTTTAAGTTTTGATTCATCTCCAATTTGTTTACTCTAATTCATGGGGTTCCATGTTTGATTCTTTTTCTGGAATCGAACACGGAATCAGTGTATCAGATCATAGAACCTTGTTCATAAAATGAATCATCTATCACATCAGACAAAATCGTTTCTTGCAGAAGTATGAGTTCAATTTCAACCATGAAGGGATTTACAGTGTGTCCTGGAGGGATTATTTTTCATACTATTTCATTTATTTTAAAGTAAAGATTTTTTCAATGAAATCAGTGTATCAATCATTCTTTTCCACGGACGGGGTGGCCTAGTGGGATTACGTGCAGTCCACTACGCCAACAGTCGTCGCACTGTGCCTGGTGTCGAGTTCGATTCCCGTCCTTCCCCTGGGTGTTCTGTTGTATCTGTCTTACTTGATGAAGTTTTATAAGTGAATCCCTTGAGATCAAGCACACAAGCCGGAGAATATATGACCAATCCTAATTATTTTCAATGCATGCTGCATGTTGGGTTATTTTCGAAATCGAACACGGAACCCCGTGTTATGTTGGCGTCATCTTTTAACATCATTTTGAACTAATTTTTTTATTATATTAAAAAAAAAATCCCCGACCAACTGATACCGAAACCAAAGACTGTTTTTTAAATCGGTTATTTTTCTAGATTTTATAAATGTTTAAAAGGTCTACGGACTTTCCTTGAACTTACCTACCTAAAAATATGTAACGTCGGAAATTGTTTCAATAATTTAAGAAATTATTTAAAGCTTATAATGAACTTAAAATTCAAACTAACATTAAACATTGTAAGCATCTTAACATAAAAAAGTAAGATACTTTTATTCCTAATCAAAATAGTGTGCACTCGCTTAATTTAAAGAATAATTTCCAAGAGATATAATTGTGGGACTTGCGCCATAAAAAAACAATCAACCAACCTACCAACCAAGAGATACAATTTCTTGTGCCATAAAACACCAAACCAAGCAACCAAGAATTACAGCAACTCATCACTACGCTTAAAAATCACGGAGTGTCGAGCCCGTCGTGGCTCAGTGGGTATAGCCTTGGCTCTGAGATAGGAAGGTCCCCGGTTCGATCCTAGCTTTAAAATTCTGGCCAAATAAATTCAATAATTAAAATTAAAATGTGGTAATTCTCATTAGAGTCGATAGATGGTACTGTGTGTGTGATGACGTGAACCTGATCACTCTGGACTGCATGCGCGGCGAAGGGGCCCCCGGTTGAAAGGCCGGGGGACTTCTTTCCCCCCCCTTAACGACGAGCATCCGGTTCAATTTAAGGGTTGATCAGGTTCACAGAGCGAAGGCTGTTTTATTGTTTTTGGCAACCCCTCATTTGAATATTTCTGCTCACATGCGCAGTAACATGCGTACTAGCAGGGGGCGTGTGCGTACGCAGCCAAACAACACGTGGCTGTTCATTTGGAAGCCAGACACCGAGTTGGGTGTACGTCGTAGAGCTGCTGTATTAGTAAGTGCTCATTTTCCAAGTTCTGTATGTATTATTTATCTGCATGTTCTATTTATCTTTTAAAAATTTGAATTAAGCGTATCTTAAGCATTCTTATCGATAAATATTTAAAATTTATGTCTTGTCAGTTAAGTGTTAGCTAAGGGGTTTTCGATTTAAGTTTGAACAACTACGCAGTTCACTTTTTGATAAGTACTGCGTAGTATTAAGTAAATCGTGGTTTTAAGCTGTATTTGGATCATTCAGGTCTGAAATTAAAAATGTTTGGTTTGGTTTGGTTTTTTGGTTACATATATTTTCCGGTATGTGTGCTTGATCTCAAGGATCCGCTTATACACCTTCGTCAAGTAAGACAGACACAACAGAATTTTTACTGGCACAAAGAAGGAAAATACACCCAGGGGCGAGGTGAGAATCGAATTAAAAATGTTATTGCTGAAACTTTTATTTTGAAGTTTGATAGTGAGAGATATTTGATTGGGTGTATTTACCTAGCTTGTAGAAGTGTGTAGTTTATTGAGGGGAAATTTTAAGTAGAAATGGTTATTTACTAATTGGGGCAGTACTTTTAGCTACAGAAACATTTTTTCATTACTATGCTTTTGTAAAAGTTTTAATTTATTAAGACTAGTTTAGAGAATTTCTGACGAAATAAATCGTATGATCTTTTACAGCGTTTTAACTTGAACCAGATATTGCATTAGTGTAGCTCGGTACTTTAAGATTTTATGTGATAATCAGGTAGAGTAAAAATTAAAATTTGTAGCTAACTAATTTGTCTAAAAAGTTTTGGCTGAAACCTTGAAGTTTGAAATTTTCTCAGTTATAACTTAGTAAAACTACGCTAAGCTACTAGATTTATTTAAATTCAAAGTTCAAAATATAATGGTACATCTTTAGAAAGAGTCCTCCAGCCGCCATGTTTACCCACAGCTCAAATTATGACTGACAACCATTGAGATCTAATTGTTAACATTATTATAAGATCCTAAAATAATAGTAAATTAGTAGAATATCTTATAGATCTAAAAGTACTATTAGATCTCTATGCTGACAACACTTAATCATGTTGCTGTGGTTAAACATGGCGACTGGAGGACTTTTTCTAAAGCTGTTCCAATATAATTTAGTAAGACCATACAGTAACTTAAATCCCAATATTCTCATTACTTTTTTAGGTGTACTTTAGAATAGCCGATTGAAGTATCTGTACCTGGGGAATGCCTATAGCAGGAAGCATTTGAATCTCGCCTTCCTGAGATCTTCGATATACTAATAAAATTTTCTTTTGAAGGAGACCCAGTAGCAAATTTTAGAAAAGTGAAAATTAAATTTAGCCTTTCAAAATTTTTTAAAAATATTTACGAGTATATTGCACAAAATCTAATATTTTTTATTTTTGAAGATCGTGTGACAATTATTTTAAATATATTTTTTGTGCTGTGCATACAATTGAGATTTCATAAACTGTAAACGTAGGACAGTAAAAAAAAAGTTTGGTACTGGATCTCCTTGAAATTACAGCTAGATTGGTGATGAAATTTACTAGTAAGTATCTGTTGGAAAAATTTTGATTGGAGTATCTGAAGTGCTGCAGATCTGGTAATATCAACCTTTTTCTCTACTTTATAGACAAAAGTTCGGGACGGGGTCAAAGTGAATGGTTAGGTGTAAGAACCAGTGGATTTTCAAATAGAATTAGAACTGTTTGCTTAAATTTACGTAATAATCATAAACTCCAACCTCCAGCAAAAATTGGGTGATTTTCATGCAATCAAAAGCTAAAATCATGGTATTTTTCAAATCAGAATAGCAATGCTATGCATGTAAAGGTTTAGATCATATCCTATCAAGCATTTAAATCAGGGGTTTCCCAACTGTCATTGTCAAGGGGTCATTTTGTGCGGCCCGGGAAGTTCCCTGAAAATCCCCTAAAAAGTAGCTTCAGAGCACTAGCATACCTAAATTCAAAATTTTTAGGGTGTGACCCCCGAACCCCTTATTTACCTCTTAGATTATGGAGTAGCTTTGGTCGGTTGTTTTCTATTGTGCAAAATTTAAAGTTTGAGGTTTCGAGAGGGAGGTTGTATATCCTGAAATTTTTCTCCTGAGTCTAGCAAGGCAAAGTATGTTGGCAAAGGCTTAGGTCAACCTTTATCACAGGGAGGGACAAAATGGAGTATTCAAAAATTAGGTGAAACCCTCTTTTGAGAGAAGTTTTCTGGAGGGAGACCTCTCTTTCATTAATATTCAGTATTAAAATACGTATAGAGGTCAAAGTTTGTATATCCTCTGAAATTTTTAAAAACACAGTAGTACCTTCACAAAATGTAAATAACCTTTGTTCCTCCCTCGCCATATTAAAGACTATACCCCCGAAAAATATATCATGGATAAAAAGGAACTATATTACTTTGATTGCCCCTTGACTTGTGATTTCGATTGCGGCCCTCGAATACTTGGAAGTTGGAAACCCCTGATTTAAATCAACTGAAAATTTTAAATTGAGCCTAGAAACTACGGAAAATCCTTATTACTTGGAACGGAGTATAATACTAAGTTCATGGTAAAAAATTTAAGGGGGGGGTGTGATTCTTGTTTGAACTTAAGCGAGAAAATGGGCACTGGAGTTTTAATCCCACCTCCAATCATTTGCCCACAACAATCTATCATTCATTGCTCCCGGGTACTTTTGAGGACCTACTTTCCTATGTGATTCTGAATCGTCTTATAGGACAATCCATAACCCCTTAAAGTTTGTGTCATGAATTTAAAATCATGGCACATGTCAAAAAAGGATTTTAAATCTATTTGATTTAGACCTACTTTGGGAAAAATGATTAATAGACTAAAGATTTTAAACGGTGGGGTTATTCAGGGTCTAATGATATCGGGCCTGTGTTGTTATTTTCTGATATTTGATGATTCCTCATGTATAAATTGGAAAGAATTGTTAAATTTTCAACGAGACATTAAGGAGTAGTAATCGTTGACTATTAATTTCAGTTAAGCGTGTTAAAGTGCTACTAACGCTCAGTTTTTTTAGCTTAATGATAGAGATGACATTGTAGAGGCAAAAAAAAAAAATCAAACATAATTTTAATGTAATTCTATTACACGTTTAGTTAACCTGTACTTTTTAAAACTATTACTTTGCCCATATTATTTATTGGTAAAGATACTCTAGAATTTTTAACTTAAGTTAAATCAAAATTGTTAAATCCCTGTAATATTCGTCAGTGGAAAAAATATTCCGTGATTAAATTTGACAAAAAAAAAATCAGCTCTAATATATACGACAGGATCCCTCCATATATGCTAAAATAGTTTTGTAATCTTATTAGTTATAAAATAAAGGATAGAAAGCGAATTGTATTTTTAAAGGAGCTATTGTTAATATTGATCATGTAAACTTAACCTGTCTCAGTATAACGTGCAAATTAAGGAAATATTCAGTTGACTGATTGTGCATTGTAAGAATTATAGTTTTAAATTCAATAACTTTTCCATAAAATTTATTTTTATCTTTTGCTTTATTTACTTTCAGGTACCCAGGCATCAAGATCAGACCATTGATGATTAATTGTGTGATTTTTGTTTAATAAAAGCAAAGTTATATGAATATGTATTACTTTATTTCAGCAACCATACAGGGGTAAGTTTGGCGACCAAAGGGTAAGACAGGCACACTTCGGCCGGTCGCCAAACAAAAACCTTTCTAAACAGTGGAAGGGGGACCCCAATTTCTGCTAAGTCCCAACTTGTAAACAAACAAAAAGTCTGTTTACTAGTTGGGATTTACAGTGTTGCCCCCTAGTGTCAGTTTAAGGTAAGTAGCCTGCTGCTATTGCAGGCTAAGTAGCTACTACCAATTAGGCTAAGTACTCAATGGTATAAGCTATACTTAACCTAATAGACTGACAAGCTAAGTAACTGTCAATTAGGCGAAGTACAGTTAATACCAACAAGTCTAACTTCTATAGTTGGTAGCAGTTACTTAGTCTATGTACCAACTGACTACTTACCTTGCTAATATAATTAAGTAGATAACCAATTAGCAAACACATAACTAAAAACTACATATTTATTTCTCCAATGTTCAGATGAGCAGTTGTATAATGCGCGGGGATAACCTGTAAAGAAACCAAGCACTTAGTATATGAAATGTCCGATGAAGTAGCTGGCTTGTGGGTAATCAAACATTCCTGCTTATGCAGCAGTCCTTTTCAGATTGGATTGATTCTTGCATCCTATTAAATACGGCAGCCATCTTGGATGCAATTCAAGAAACCTTGGTTCTCGAACCCTTGACCTGCGCAGACCTCACATGCGCGTGGAGATAGGTTTTTTTTCCCTCCTCCGGTAGCTGGAACTCTTATCCTTCCTTTTGGTCTGTTTATTCACCACTTTCATGCGGTGTCCATTACTTGCACATGAAAATCTTTAATCCTACAGTAGAAAATGAACTAGTGCTGAACCGCAATGGTCATGTAATAAAGATTGATGTAAGGTTCAGTAGTAAGAACATATTAAAAACAATATGAATTTAAATAACTTCAAATGTATCTATAAAATGAATAAATTTCTGGAGATATAGTTTAAATTTTCTATTAATAGGTCCATTAATCTAAAATTGGGGAACTTGTCACGCTATATAGAGCATTTGCGCATGACGTCACAACCCTGTTAACTGCTGGACACGCACCTGGTGCTGGGTCACGTGATTGCAAATGTTCCAATAGAAGCATTAATAGATGACGTCACGACCAGTTATTTTCTGAACTGCTGGGGAAGACGCACTTGTTGCTACGGGCGAGTCACGTGATTGCAAATGCTCTATTTTGAATGAATGAACTGGCATCTTCCATAAAGCAAGTGAACACTGAGAAATCAATGAAAAAAACTTTCTTGTTACTTCTACTAAAGTGCTAGTTCTGATTTTAACCAATCATGTAAACTATAGAAGAATACTACCACTTAAGAACTAATCGGAGCGACTGGCAATCCCCTGACAAACCAATTAGGGACCTCGATCACGTCTTATGAAGTGGCATTACAAAATACGCACTTTTCGCCCGAAAACTCGACTTAGTGTTCACTTTCATGATGGAACTGCCAATTCAGGGATGCTAAGAAGAGGAAAAACTAAAAATGTCACTCATAGCTATAAAAGGCATAGATAGTACTAAGATAACTTCCTATGGAATAGAAAAACACATTTCATTAAATGAATATTTGATTATTTATTTGAGAGACCACTCTTCACTTCCAGTTAGTTACAAACAAAATTATCCGTACATGGAACTATTTAGAGACGTGTAGAGTTCCAAGAGTCTCAGAAAAGTTCAGATACCACTTTCAGTCTCATTCTTCCACAAACAGTCATAATAATAGTAGGTTATAGTCCTGAGGTTTGTAAAGTTCTTTATCATCGGGTTTTGAAGGAGATGAAACGCTCGAGGGAACACAGGTGCGTTTTTGCACCAGTAGCACATTTACATTAGGATCTGGAACCACTGCAAAGAAACACTTCCTCGTAAATTATGTAAAGTAAAAAAGATATCTAATTAAATAGTTTTTAGTAAAATTAAAGAAACTTTTCACTTCTGTACCTAACAATATCATGGTACTAGTTGCAGAAGCCAGCTTTACTTTTTAAAAGCTAAAATTGACAGTTTTATTTAAATTTCATCAACCTATCATCGAAGTGGTGAATAAATTAGATGAAATTTTATAGATGAATCTAGATTTGTACAAGGAAGTTTTATACATCAAAGGAGTTTAAAGCACCTAACACCTTTTACTTCAAATGAATATTTTCAGACTGCAAAATTAGATAGTGCTAAATTCATTTTAGACGCATTTAATTCAGTTTAATTACTGTCTGATAATTTCTTACATTACATAATGATAGTTAGACTTTCCAATAAGACATCAAAGCTTACATTAGTTTAATAAGCATGCAAAGATATACATATTTAGCAATAAGGGGTATTTGGCAACGCTATTGCACATTGCGGCTGAATTTTTTGGGGATGCAAATGAAACAGTAGAAAATCGCCAAAAGAGTATTTGCATTTTATATAAAACTTCGTTTTAACAAGATCATCACCTGAATGTTTTTACACGGGTCAAGTTGGAAATGAAAGACGAAAATTTTTAAAGTAAAAACTGAAGGTATTCTAAGTTTTTAAGTAAATAAAAAATAAATTTTTATTTTATTTGTTTACGAATCAGTTTCTCTGTGAAAAATGTATTAAGCAAAGGGGAAATTTGAGTATAACACTTAGATTTTATCAATTCATTATAATTTAAAACAGCCATCATGCCATAAACTTGCAAATAAAGATTTACAAAGTAATTCTCCGAAATCAAACACTTACTAACTACTTAGGAACGATTTACCATATATCTCCTTCAACGGAATCAAACATAAATCCACGTTAATAAATCTATAGGGTGGGGTAAAATGGTTAATGTAGGGTAAAATGGATATAGGGATTTTAACGTTTTATATTTATAAAATTTAATGTTTTTTGGCGTACTGATTTTTCTAAAGCCTCAAGTAAGCCTTTCTTAAGCTCTATAACCATTTTACCCCACCCCACCCTATCTAATATTTTACTGTCTTAAAACCAACCGATCGATGACTCTCCAGAATTTTTTTATTTTCGTTATTTTTCTTTAGATTTATGTATTTTTATAAGACTGAATAAATAATAATTAAACATTAGAATCCTTAACATTTTCTCATTAAATAATATGGCACTTTACAAGGTAATGAAAATTGAATTTTAGAGCAATCGCACATCTACCAGTTATTTTCTTTTAACTGTTAACTGCTTGGTGGACAGACACCTGTTGCTAGGGCTGTTGCTAAGTGCGGGTCACGTGATTGCAAATGCTCTATGTCATCAGAGTACTAGAACAGAGAGTATACGGCCATAGGCGATAATGGAAATCAAAAAAATCATGGGGTATTGTGTAAGTTAGGGGCTATTTTGGCGCTGGGATCGCGTCATGTCACTAGAGGCGGAGAAAAAAGCTTGATCCTCCAATAGTCCTCCGAAAGGACAGATTGAATGAACACGTCACAGCCAACCCCATCTTTGACCGCCAAAATGTACTGCCTACCTCTTTGTCAATCATTGAATTTTCCATGCTGCCCTGTACCTTACACAGAAATTTGAAAATAACCTTTCGAACCCTCTGTTAGGTTTTTTCCTCTGTGCTCTATGGTAACCGGCGTTGTGAAAGATTGAGAAAAATTGAAAATAGTGTAACATTTTTCTATTAATACTTATTACTACCTATTTTTTTTATCTTTTTTTAGTCTCATTTTGTCCTACAGTACTCCTACAGTCCATCAAAATACTGAAAACTCACTTTTGTATACAATAAAAACAACCTGTACAGAATAAATATAAATCAACTGAAGTTATTAACTTACTTTTCTTCCCAATATTCAAATCGACATGAAAATTTATTTTCAACGTAAGATAACGTGTTAATGAAAATTAAAAAAAAAAGATAATATTAAATTTAATGCTTCAAACCTTCAAGTGTTTACTTATAAATTCAATGGAGTATTTATAAAAAGATATTTTTATTTGATTTACAAATAACAAAGAATTTATTTATATTAAAATATTTTCATTTAGGTCCTGAAGCAAAAATTTATAGATGATTAGTTAATGCTTTAGTAGGTCACAAACCCATTTTCCACCAAGATAACTATAATGAGTTTACCATGAAACTATTTTATTCAATAAACTTTACCTGTTGATAAAAATTCCTACAAGGCGCCCTATTCCGTATCGGTTACCGCCTCCTTATTCTTCATTCAATTCTTCTGCCCTTGTCTTCATGGGTCTTCAAAACGTCTGTAAGGAAAACGAAATAACAGAAGACAGTATCAGGAATGACAAAAATTTAAATATCGCAAGATTGGCGTTTTTGCGCGCCTGAAAACCCCGCACAGTGATAATAATCAGTTTTTTTACAAGTATTTTTTTTTTTGAAAGAGATGCGTTTAGAAAAATAAATAATAATGTTTCAAAGACCAGTTTATGGTGGGTAATTTGAACACCATTGAAATAACTTGGGAAATCAGTCAAAAACAACATTTGTTAATTTGAAAAGTCGTTATGAAGGTAGAAAATATTTTTTGGTATGTCGAATCTGATCTTGTAATTCAGTTAAAGCTCCGATTATGAACCACGTTCATTCAAAAAGTTTGATCGTTAGAAATAAGAAACTATCTTGGTAACGAACTGCAAAAAAACTACTAATCACTTCCTAAGTTTATTTTAAGTTTCATTGGTTAGTTTCATTTTTCTGTAAGTGAATCTCGCACATCAAATTTCTTCAGCGATGTTATACAAATTTTTTTATCAAATTTATTAAAATTTTGCTTCAAGAAATCAAACATTTTTAGGGCTTACGACTCAAAGTAGTTGTCACTACTAATATTATGATTTGAACTTGCCATTTAATCAAATAAAGACCTTTTTTTAAATAAAGTTTATATTACTCCAGAACCCCCTTCCCCAGATCTGATCATTTTAATACCATTTCAATCATAAATATAGCCATTGAAAAAAATCTTTAACTGGCTATAGAACCAAAAATAAAAATAACATAAATGACATTTAATTATCCTGTATACATTTTAAAATTTTGATACCAGAAAAATAGGCTGGGAAAAATATCTCCCATAATTTTAAATTTTTGCATCCTAACAATATCAAATTGTCAATGCACAAGTAAATCTAAAGGGGAATTAATGCATAATGTTCACAACGATTTTAATATGAATGTATTTTAAATCACCATAGATCGTAAAACATAATTTGATATTTCATGTAATCATTAATGGCAATATTAGTTTTTATAAATTTAATAAATTCTCCGAAACAAACTCAATGTACGCATTTTAATGAGCATTTTCTTAATCGTGTCAAATTCAACAAATCATGCTATTAAAAACTATGTTATAAAAATCGTAACATTAAAAACGATTAAAAATTTATTTGTCATTGCCATCAAGTCCACTTAAAACAGAACTGCCCATCATCCTTGTATGTTGTTTATATACATGTATGTTGCTTTCGTATACATTATAATAAGAAAATCAGTATTTTACACTATATTGCAAAGTGGAAAAACTTAAAAATCAAAATTTGAAAGTGCAATTTGATAATTTTTGATGCCATTACATACCAAAAAATACGAGTATTGTAAAAAATTAGGTAAGCAGAGATTTAAAAGCACACTAGGAAGTAAATAATACAGGAGTGATAGTTTTAACACATATTAAAGTTTGCTATATATAAACGTTAAGATAAATGATTTTACTCTAAAAGTTTTGTGTAGAAAAGTTTCAGAGAAGAATTAAAGGTTTATTTTGGTTGAAGAATACGATATGATCTCAGATGGTTTAGCTGCAAAGATCAATTTCATCACCCAGGATGATCAAGGATTACAGCTGTGATTGATCAAAACCTTCAAATAGAACAGTTCTTTGTCTTTTTATAATTAGTATGCTACTACTACTACTATACTACTATAAAAGTTTTCTGGATAAAAGTTTCAGAGAAGAATTAAAGGTTATTTTTGTTGGTGAATGTGATATAATCACGGAAATATTACAGTATATTTGTCAATCTCAAATGGTTTAAGGATCAAGTGAAATCATATTGCAGCAAGAATGATCAAGGATTATAACTGAGATTGATCCTAACATTGAAGTAGTACAATTATTTGCTTTTTTACACAATTAGTAAGCTATCATTACAAGTTATTTGTAAGGTACAAAAAGGCGACTCCGAAGTTATAGGGTAAGGAAGAATCCATGTTACCCATTACAAATTAATCTCCAATTCAAAGTAGCGTTTCATCGTAAATTTCCCAACCTACAAGCATCCTCATACTTTAACAAATGGATAAATATGAAACTTACCTCGATAATCCTTTGAGAACTCCCAGGAAACCATAAACAGCAGTATCCTCAAGGCAAATCTTCCGACTGGACTCCCAACGCTACCGTCTCTCCAGACTCCCAGCTCAATAATGGGTTGCCACCTCAAAATACTGAGATCGAATACTAAGATGCCTGCTGGCACTCATTTCGAAGAGATTTTAAATGATTGCTTGATTGGAAATAATATTTCCATCTCGTGGTCGGTCCAGTAGCTTATACGCAATAAAGATAGTTCGAGTCCACCTTGACTGTACTTCCTTGTCATGTAATAAAATAACTATCCTGCTATTTAAATGAAAATAACAGCAATTTTACATGGAAAAACTTGATTATCTTATTTTTCCTCATTATGTATATTTTTTTTTTAGTCTCATTCTTTCCTACAGTTGAAATCCGTCAAAATACAGACAAATTTCACATCTTTACACAATAAAAACAACTGTACAGAATACAAATCAAACTCAAGTTATCAATTAACCTTTCTTCCCACAACATTCAAATCACCATGATAATTGATTTTCAGGCCTAAGGAACGTGTTAATTAAAATTTATAAAAAGATAATAAATGTAAAACTTAAAACCTGAAAACTAAAAATAATCAAATTTCTAATAAATCTAAGCAGCACTAAAGTTAAGAGTCAATCGTAATCCCAATACCATGAAAACAACCCTCAATTTTAGGTAGCGTAAAAGCCTAAATTTCTCTCTTATTGAAAAGGAAAACGAACTATATTATGTCCATGTTTCTAGGAGTTCCGTAAAGCTAAGATTTCATTTTTTTCTCCCATTTCATCCCACCATTTTATTTAGGTCTCGAACAAGTATTGATATTAGTTGAAGACCTATAGGGGACGAAAAAATTTTTAGGGTTTGATAGTCGTTTTTGGGGGAAAATGCTGGCTAGATAAAATAATAATCCACTTCTTTTTATACAACAAAAAAGGATGTAACTTTGAAAAACATTACACTCTGATACTCTTTTTATGTAATTATAAAGTTATCAGTTCGAAAAAAGTTTTTTCCTCGGTACTAACAAATATCAATTTAATCAGTCTTTAAAAAAAAGGTCTTGAAAGGTATCGTAGCCACAGATTTGATGCTTTTATAAGCGTAGTGGAAACCCTGCAACCATTCGCAATTCACACAGGTGAAGATAAGAGGGAATGCTTTTATTCTACTCTATCAATTAGCAGCTGCAGGGAAACGTCTGTTCTTTTAATTAGGGGACTTGGCACGTACTTTTACAGTCTGGTGCCTTTTTGAGGCATAGGCTTTTCAAGAGATTTGATTGACGACCTTCCCACCATGTCCACGCTTTCTCTGCTTTGAGAGAAAAACATTTTGAAATTTCGAAGGGAAAGAAGGGAATGGGCACAAATAGAAGAATGTGTTTTACTTATCCCTAGGGGAAATGATTTTATGAAGTTTTTTAAAAGGAAATTTAATGAGGAAATTTGTATGAGAAATTTTGAGTCAGATGTCATTAATTTTAACCTTTTGAAACATGAAAAACGAATGAAATTTTAAATAATAAATTGAAATTTTAAACTGAAATCATAAGTTAGCATCATTCCCTCCCATTACGACTTTGTCAATGGAGAATATATTTTAAAAGGTTAAGAAATGTACAAATTGGTGAAACAATTTTTTTAAAATCAAGAATTCGAATTTTTTTTTGCCTTTTTGAATTTATTAGGGGTATATTAAACATTGGCACATAGCGTCTTTTATTTGTTTCCTTCTGCTACGTAAAAAAACTCTTTTACTCAAAAAAATCATAAAAAATCGCAATAAGCACTTATTAAAAATTCTATTGAAAAGAAGTCTTTGTAAGGATTGGGAGCACACGGGAGGCACCAAAAATTTAGCTAAAGAAGTTATTTTTCGGGTAAAATTAGCAAAGTTTTGACAGTCAAGTTTTTGTGTCATTTTTTGTATTCAACTTCAAAGCCGTGGTGGGCCGAAGATATGATCGTAAGATATTTTTCGATGGCTGAAACAACTTCTAAAGAATGTGTAGAATCAGTCGGATTTTATCCTGATTCTATAACTCTATCACAACCGGAGTTATGATGGTTTAAAAAGCTTTTCCCAACAATGATCCGATTTACCCCGTTTTACGGTAACTTAAGTTACTTTTCATAAAAGAACGTGATTGGGAATACGGTATATTTAAAATTCTTTTGAATATCATTCTTTAAAAAATTAATAGTTTTCGATGCAACTCATTAAAGACTTCTCATTCATTTAATTTCCAGATAATCCCCAATGCGAGAAACCACCAATTCAAGCCTAAAATCCGAAGACAACAATCGACCGGGTGTCACACTTAATGATTTAATTACAGCTCCGGCATAAGCCGCCGACGCCTGGCTCCTCAATCCATCATTCCCTCACAGCTTAATTGAAGAAAACTGGCTTTCATTCTTCTCTGCTTAAATGAAAGAAAAATCGTTTTCATTTCTATCTCTCCCTCCCCGTGGGCCGTTCTTTTTATGATGTTCGAAACCACCTGCGCGCGTTGGCGGATGCCCTTTGTAGTGGCGAGGTTCTTTTTTCTTTTTTGGCCGTTTAACCTGTTGAAATGTCAAAAGAGTGGAGGATCTTGGGATAGACGCCATTTGCATTGTAATAATGGTTATGGATGATGCGAGTCTTCTTGGATTGGATTGTCTGGGATTTTGGAAGGGTTTGTGTAAGGTTATTGTGAGGGTTATAGGGTGTATTGAACTGTTCAACAGTGTATTTGTGATATTTTGATACTTTTAATTACATTGTCTGCATTGGCAGAGTGATCTTTATCTTGAAGTAGAGAGCTAAATACATAGAGCAACTTAGCAAACTCGAAGCTAAAGGGACCACAACAAAACTTCGAATTATCCACCAATTCGGATTAATGAAGTTATTTTATTATTCCATGTCCACACTGAATGATTTAAAAAGATTATCAAAGCCTTCACGGATTAGCGCAATCTTTTCTATTCTACAATCGTCAAATTCTTGTTCTGATGCGTGAGTTACTCAAATACTTGGTCGAATATTTATTAGAATAACTTTCACAATGATAATTACAACTAGAAAATCAATTCCCAAACGCCTATGGTTGATGTATAATGTCGAAAAAAAAAGAATTTATTGTATTTTATAATAATAGATAGATAGATAGAACAGAATTAAGGATTTCTCTCTATATTAAAAAAAAGTAACAGTGACCGCGGCCGCCGCCGCTGCTTTTGAAAATTTTATTTTTGAGTACTTTGAACTCTCACTACGCAAAAACTATTCCACGGAAATTTGTGAAATTTTAAATATTTCTATTCAAGTGTATGAGGATCGTTTTCGTTCTAAAAGCTAATAGATGAGATAATTAGTTCTAGAGTTATTTAATGTCAAAGTCGAAAATTATTTTTTTCTGCTGCGAGTTCGCCCCCAGCAAAATCTATTAGCAGCAGAAATATGATTTTTTGCAGACACATACTCTTAGATGTGCAGTTTTGCACCACGTCGCCCTTTTTTCGAATTTCGAATTAGTTTTGGAGTAATTAAGTTTTAAAGTTTCGAAAATTTTGAAGATTTTTCTGTTTTTTCGTTATAAAAGCAAAACTAATCACAGTAGAACTATGATATTTTAAAGACACATAGAAATAATTTTTATAAAAATATTGGCTTTTTGTTTTTTCAAAAGTTCTAATTAGTTTTAGAATTATTAAGATTCAAAGTTTCAATTTTTTCTTCTCTTTCTCGCCGTTCACTAGAGAAACAGACGAGTTTTATGCGTGTTTTATTGATGAGTCTGATTTCTTTTATTTTCAACAATGCTTTTTTCTACAAAGTGGTTGATGGTTATTAGTAGACTTGCTGAATATTTTTTTAACATTTCAATTAAATTATTCGGAGAAAAGGCTTCTGCTGGATTGTTGAGATGAACAAGCGAGCTCTGCTCGCTGAGATCGCGAAGCGATCTGAGAAGAACTGCGAAGCAGTTCAGAGGGTTGGTGAGCGATAGCTCACTATGTGTGATTTCTTTTATTATCAATTTAAGTTAGGAAAGTAATATTTCAGCCATAGTTTTTTTCGGGGTGATTTGGATTAAATTATTTATCAGCAAGAGTGATAAGTAGTTTCGGTTGTAAAGGAGCATTAATTAAGCCGACCAGCGGGGTGATTGGTAAGATGGAACAAGCGAGCTTTGCTCGCTGAGATCGCGAAGCGATCTAAAAAGAACTGCGAAGTAGTTCCGGGGGTTGGTGAGCGATAGCGAGCAGGGGGCAGGCCCCCTAGTAGTTGAAAAAAAAAGTATTTTTAATGTTCTATTTAGTTATCAGGTACACGATTCAGTTAATAATTTATCATGATATTTTTTTTAACTTATTATATTCTCACTTAGGAAAAGATGGGAAAAAATGGGTGTAATTCAGTGACTGAGAGAAAAGGGGAATACATGATCAAAAGATGAATAAAGGTAGAATTAGAGGAAAGTAGAAAAGATGCAGAATGCAGAGAATGAAGGGAAAAAGACTACAAGAGAAAGTGAAGGGAAATTGAGAAAAAAGAAGAGAAAGTGCAAGATAAAATTTCAAAAAGGAAAAGTGTATGAGAAAAAAATTTGATGTGAAATTAGTAAAGATAAGAAAGAATAAAAGAATGGTTAAGAGAATATATGATAGAGAGGGAGAGAGTGAAGAGGGTGTCAGTACCGAGTAAAATAAAAGGAAAAGAATGAGAAGATTGATATCCTCTTCGATCCGTTATCACAAGCACTTTTTGGAAATGCGAACAGATGGCAGCACTATAACTTCTCATGTGTTTCTCCTTTCCCTCATCCTTCTTTCTCTCATCAGTTTAATCAATTTAAGATTTTCATTTCATTTGAACAAGTTATCCCCTTCAAAATAAAAATTATCAACCAATATGAGTGCCTAAAATGCCTAAACATTTAAAATCCCTGGTCTTATCGCTAAGAAAAATGCAGTTAAGGAGAAAATGGATATATTCTAAAGAATCCACAGGAAATTTTTAATACCTACGTTTGCAGAACTTATCATTGCTAAATGAAATCAATTTATATGCAAACATCTCAAAAAGTGATAAAAATTTATAGTTTCGTTTTTAGTAAATGTACCACATTTATTGTAAGACGTAGATTTCTCCACTTTATTCACCATCACACAAAATCAGCTTTTCCTTCATTTATCAGCTCACTCTCTCTTTGATTCTCTTTAATATCTTTGACTCAAATCCTATTTTTCTCTTTTCCTTATCTCTCATCTTTTTATCAATCAGATAAACTAATTTTCTCTCTCTCTCCTCTCTCCCTTTCACTCAAACTATAATTTCAAATTTCACTCAACATATTTTGTAAATATTAGATAATCTAAAAAAAAAATGTACTTCCCCCTCATATTTCTCCAAGCACGAAAGCTTTTTCTGTAATACAGACCTACAACAACAATCAATAAAAACGGGAGCTAGATATCGTGACACTACCAAGCTCTCAAGGGAACGGGAGCACTGACCACCCCACTGCATTTGGAAGATGGGAGTTGCATTGGATCCATATCTCCCTTTCCATAAAGTTGATTGAAAGCTCTGTTACAGTATGATTACATGCTCTGCATGTGATCTTACAAAGTAATGGATAACCTTTTTTAAACCTGTTTCTTTTCAGCAGGTTAGTGTTTATGGAGGTAGAGGTTCGATATTGTTTTTTAAAACATGCATCGAACCGATAGTTAAGTTCCGAGAATGGACTTAATTTGGTAAAAAGGTAATAACACTCAAAAGCCTGCTGCAATGTTAAGTAACACATTTTTTTTTGTAAATCACAATAAAATACTACAAGTTACAAATAGGTTAGAGTCGTTAATTTTTTTTGTTTTTCATTCTGTACTTTTTCTGAGACATGTTAAAAAAACTATAATCTTAATTCGAAACCTTAGTTGCATTACTATTTTATTCACGTTAAGGAAACAGTAACTGAATTATTCAATTTTTATAGTGTACTGTTTTACAATACACTACTACTGTGATATACCTGTTGTGATATCTGATGTTCAATCTCTTGCTAGTTTTCAATAGTTACCTCTTTAATAATTCTGACCTTCAGTTTGTAAATTATATATTCTCAAATTCTTCCTCATTCTACTTATAACTATCTTACAATTCAAATTTCCCCATTCCCGTTCACTACCCTTTATATTTTTTTAAACATTATGCTTTCTTCGTACTTTTAATCAGCTCTTTCATGTTCTTTATATCTCTCAGTTTCTTCAATTTTTCCTCTTTCTCTACCAACCCTTTCATTCATATTCTTTCAATATTCATCCTCTTGCTCTTCCTTACACGATACATTCTCGTTCATATTCATCCTCTCCTCTCTTTAATAGAATGTCTTTCTTCATCCTCTCCACTCTTTAATCAAGTTTCTTTCTTCTTCTCATCCATTTCTTGATTTTTCTTTCTTTTTTTCATTCTTTTGTATCTCATTCAACCGAAATATATTTTTTCTTTCCTAATTACTCTTGCTCTTCCTCTTTCTAAATCTCTCTTTCTCTTATCCTCATTTATTATATCATCCAGATTATCTCTCATCATACTTCTATTCTTACTCTATCTCTATTCGTAATGAAAACACTGCATCAGGTTAACACAACGCAAACTGAACTCTTTGAACAGGCACATACGTCCAGGAATTTTTATTTAAAACTAACACCGTTGGTTGGTATAGTTTTTCAAACACCCAACCAAATTTACATCTGCGTTTTAATTAAAATATACGACATTACTCCTTCTCTACAACTAACTGTAACCCTCACTGAAACAATATTGTGTCTTTTCCCCTTTTCCAAACCTCCGCGTTTAAAAATAGCCTCGATTTCCATACAAACACAACAAAAAAAAACTCAAATCCTACAACATTTCAAATCCTCTCATCGCTTTTTTTTTCACGCACACAATCTTCCTCATATTCTCCCATCATACTCTTCGGAATATAATCTCCACTTCATTATCGTTTGCCATCAAACATCAACAAATCAAAAAAAAAAAAAAAAAAATCGCGCCACGCGTTCAAATAATTTTAAACGGTTCTTGCATCGAATCTTCCTTGTTTATGACGCCATTTTCCTCAGCCAGCCCGAAAATGACCCTTTGGAGCAGTCGGTCCCGCCGCCGCTCATCTCTCATTTCAATTATTGTTATTTTCGCGTATACTTGAGTGGGAAAATGGAGCCTTAAATCAAGACGGGTAGAAGCCAGGTCCATTGTTCGCGGGCGCGTATTGTTCTTTTGTATGAAATTGTCGAGACGTAACCAGTCACTCACCAAGTGTGCTACCTGTTTGAGCAATGCTTTCTCCTTCTCAGACGATGGTTTCTCAACACGTGGGGTGTTTCTGAGAAGCGCTGCCTTACATAGAGACAGCAGGGAAGAAAAAATCAATTATCGAGTTTTTTGTAATTAAGAAATACAGAGCAACTAAGATAACTTGAATGTTAATCTAATATTTTTTTTCTCTTGGTCCCTTGAACAATTCAATAAAATCTCAATTCACCTCAATGCCTCAATTGAAACTATACAGCTCTAAATTAAAATTTATACAAGAAAGGTATCCCCAATAGAGCATTCGCACATGACGTCACTAGAGGACAAAAATAACGTTGCTAAGGCCGTTGTTATTTGCTTGGCCACCCGTTGCTACAGCGGTTGTTAGGGTTGGAGTCTTGTGATTGCAAATGCTCCAATAGAAGCATTCGCACATGACGTCACTGGAGGACAAGAACAACGTTGCTAAGGCCGTTGCTAAGGCCGTTGTTAGGTCCGAGTCATGTGATTGAAAAGGCTCTATAGCAAAGATATTAGATTTTTGAAATGTGACGTTATCAGGGGTTCATCCAGGTTTTCTGCCAGGGTCCTATTTTAGGAATTTTGTGAAAAGTAAATGGAATTTTGCGAAAATGAAGGGTCTACAGTACAACCACAGCATTCATAACTTTTGGAATGGGCCCAAAACTGGCAAATTCCATTCCAAAATAATAAACTCCTGAATTCAACAATTTTCAAATCATTTTTGATCTTTTAACTTTTGGGAAATGGAATTTTGTGGAGAGTCCTAAAACGGACCCATTTTTCTTCTAGATGAACTCCTGGTTATTGTACACGAACTGAACGATAGTATATTCTGATTATCCACAGAAAATGATTGAATTTATAGACTATATGAATAATGAACTTAAATAAAACAAAGTTTTCCCATTATACCGAATAACACTTTCTTTAATAGAAAATTCAACACTATACAAAATAAGTAACGTAATTAATTACTTGTATGGCCAAAACGCCATTACAAAAAGTTATTCACTCACCAAAAAATAAACCACTAAACACAAAAACCTATACACTTTTAAGATTCATTTATAAGACACCGTCATATAATACACAGTCTTCATCAGTTATGAAAATAAATGGTGTTTAAATAGGAATATTTCGTTTTTAAGAGTAGACTTTCTCATTCACAAATACAGTACACTAACTCAATAACTTGTTACTCTTCTTAAACAATCCTCTATGGACAAATACCATAACAAGCAACTCCAAATACATAGATCCTTAATCATAGCTAAGTCGCTCATCTTGATCATAAATTCAACTGAACTGATCAATACTTTAAAAACCAGTTGAATAACTATGGGTAATAGTAATAAAAGTATGTTCAAAAGTTAAAAAAATTTTCTAGTTGCTATTAGGTTTAAAACAAGTTATGATAATAGGTTCTAGAAAGAAGTAAATATTTTATAATGCTAACTAATTTTTATCACACTGATATTACAACAATTGATGTTCAAAGTCCTTGCAAACATTTAGGTTCCTTTCTAACTTATATATAAAAAAGGTACGAAATTTAAGAACCCTTGCTTATAATTCATTCTATTTAATGTTTTATCCCTCAAAATACAGTCATGCAATGATTGAAATCAAACTGAGAATTTTTGATGCTACTGCAAAATTAAAGTTTTAAACGTTGAAATGACGCAACGAGCACTACTTAAATCACTTAATTCCGACCTTAGTAACACTTCTTCTAACACAGTCTTAAATCCATGAGTAACAACTTCTTAGCCAAAAAGTTTCACACGAATACATGGTATTCGGTCATAAAGATGAGTCAGCGAAGCCTAAAAGCATAAAATGTTTCATACATATTCACAAGATTCTGCAAAAGTGCTAAGCAGAATTCCAGGATGAACTGCTTCCGTAATATTCCTCCTGTCATGATATGAGGTATTATAAAAGTGCAGTATCCAAGTGAAAGGAAAGGCTGAAGCAAAACGTTAGAGGTATTTAGCAAACTATATTTTTCTATATTTGATCCAAAATAGTATAGTTTTAATATAGATTTACTGTTACCAGGTGTCCCCAAAATTTCGCCAATTCATATCTATATCCTCTATTTAGTTTTTGAATCAACTTTCTCCTCAAATCAATTTTTGATACCTGTTTTCACAATGAAAGCATTAAAGTTATTGACACTTCAATAAGTATACCTTCAACTTACAAAAAACAAACAATTGACGGTAAGGATCACATAAACGTTGAGTTACCATAATGCAGAAATAAAAACAAACATAACTATTTATGATAGAATCTCATACCCCAAAGCATTCCTCGTTTCCAATTGAACACATAGTCACAGAGCACATATCTTACTTGAAATAAAAATAGTTAATTGTAGAAATACTGTATAGGGCATCAATGTAGAAAGAAAATAAAAAGATATATTAAACATTGCACCAAAGAGTCTCATTCCCCAAAATAATATGTCATTTCCAACTAATCATAAAATATCAAGTTAAAGCAAGAAAATAATTCTATACTAGACAGCAACGTTAGTTGACCCTATGACGTCATTAACAAAGTAGTTCCCATCGCGATGTCTTAATTTTGAATGAAATGAAGAACTTCAATTTAAATATAGGATTAGTATTTTGTTGAACCCATGTATATATAGTGTCTTTTTATCACGATTTACGTACCGAAACTCCTCCTAGCAACCTAACAGGCTTTGTGTTTACCCATTTTCTCCTTCCGCGTAGTGACGTACTGGGTTTAGGAAGCGTTGCTGTCAAGTATAGGAATAATACTGAACAAATCATCATTGTAGAAAGTAAAATTATAGTTATCTTGATAGGTATTGCAAGAAAAAGAGTTAAGTTTAAGGCACTGGTTATTGCTACGAAAGTAACAACTCAACTTTACTCTGATCTCGCTATTTTTTGAAAAATTACAAGTTAAATAAAAGCATAATAACAAAAGTAGTAGCCGGGAATCGAACCGGGGACCATTGGGTTAATTGCCGCACACTATACCGCTGCGCTATCGGTGCTGATGCCAGGATTGATCAATAACATAATTTTAATGTTTTAAAACACGTAATAACAAACTGCTCTTACTGCGCATGCTTCAACTGTCGTAGCATTAACCACTTCGTAAGTTTAAAACTGCTTTAAAAATCAAATCTTCAAAAACAAAAAAAAAATTAACCATTGAAGTCAATCATAGTAAAAAGTAACATGAAAAGCTTTCTTGATAGGATTTCGAAGAAGAGTCACACACTAAATTAATCACCACTTGTAGTAAATACCAACCATCCTCTCAAAATATCCACCAGTTACGAATGCCATAAACACCACTCAAATTCCTCCAACAAGATCTCGACGCACAGTAATCAGTGGACTTACCTCCACTATACAACAACAAATCCATTACAATGCAGCACAAACGATGAATCTCACGCAATCTCCAAGACGCTGGTCGAAGCCCTCCGGCCCAGCAGGGCCTGTCCGGACACCGACCCGGACACCCCCTGCGAGATGCTCTTGAGGGGTTCCATGACCTCTCTGGTCACCCGCATCTCGACGTCGCAGCAGAGCCGCCACAGGACGAGGAAGGAGCCGATGACCACGACGATGGAAGCCACCAGGAGTCCCAGGAGGGTGCCCCACGTGAACTGCTGGGGGCGCATGAAGTTTGTGAAGTCGTCGTCATCGTCTTCTTCGTCTAGTGTGAGGTTGGCGAGGGCGTCGTCGTGTTTGTAGCCTTCGTTGTCTGAAAGGAGATTGGAGTTTGAGTCAGTAGTGGTTGCCGATCCCCAGATAGTAATGTGAGGTTTTGTGAGCATTGTTGTAACCTTACGGCGTAAGGGGCCATTCATTAAGGTAAGGTGTACGTAATATGTAATAAGTATTCATTATGGTAAGGTGTACGTATGTAAGGGTACGTAAGATTTTTCAAACCCCTCCTTCCCTATTCTTACGTAAGATTCCATTTCGTTTTTCAAAATATAAAATGTTAGAAAAGGATCAGTTACACTAAAACTCTCAGTTTGACGAAATCAAAAAATTTTATTTTTCAACAGACAAGTAATATTCTAAATCTGTAATCAAATTAAATTTGATTAGAATAACTGGAATTTGTTTACATTAACTTGGAAAATCTTACGTAAGAATGGGTTTGACCCCCCCCCACCCCCAAGTAAGGGTATGTAGAGATTTTTTCAACATCCCCTTCCCCTCGGGACCCTTACGTAATTAATGAATGGCCCCCTAACTCCATTTAAGGTTTTCGTTAAGGTTGTGGTTGACAACCCGTAACTTTGTGACAAAGTAAAACCTGAGCTAGTTGACGCCTGTATAAGATTAGCGGTAATCTTACGGAAAAACCTTAAAGTAAGGTTAGAAACTGGTATGAAACTATTTTTGTATGAAGTGTGTGGACTGTCCAGCATCATATTGATATACATTTTAAATTGAAGTCTTTCAAGAAAAAATACTTCTAGATCGTGAGGGTGGAAAATTAAAGCTAAACAGTTCAGTAGGAGGACTTGAAATAGTTCAGTTCAATGCAGATAGATATTGACTAATCTACACAAAATACACAGTAATTAATTTATTAATAGAAATATCAATGAGCTTTAAACAGAAAATTGGGTAATTGATGTATATTAGACAGAAATAAATAAATTGATCTCTCTTTCTCGTGTAAGTTTTCTTCAAGTTGCATCACCAAGAAAAAGTGAGTCAAAGGCACTATTTACTTATCAGATGCATAAAATATCGGAGACTTCCTCCATATTTCAACCAAAAAAAAAGGTTGGTTGACCAACAAAAGTAACATGAGTTCATAAACCCGACTACCATGGTTTATCCTCAGTAGGAATTCCATCAACCTTAGTGCATCAACCTTAAATTACAAGAATAAACAACCACTTAACAAAAAAAATTATACTACACGTCACCAAAATGGACTCTCGGTAATTCCTCTCCACTAACAAAAGATTGCTTGATGGTGTAAAACAAATGTTAAATTTCATTTGAATCCCACAAATGTCGTTGTGGTCATGGGAAGAAACCGTAAAAAATGTTTACAGGAAGTCATTCATGATTTCTGAAAATGCGAAACGTCATCGTGAGTTCTCTCCATGTATGAAAATGACTGTCACGATTCACGAAATTGCAAGAACCTCTTTGAAATTTTCATGCAATAATAAAGCACTGTGTTTTAGAAAACTGGCAACGTAAAGTTCCCTTTCACCTTGTAGAGAAAACACTATTATGAAATTTTAAGGCTTAGCAAAGTTAGCTTTAATTTTTCTCGTGCACTTACAAATGAATCACATGGTCATGAAGTTTTTTTTCGGTACGAGAAATGCCCAGTGAAAGACCACTTCATTTTGAAATGTATTTTACTTTTTTCCCATATGGTTTTTAGCATCTCTATTAAAGACTGGAATATCAGTTTATAGACATTACTGACTGAAAACGTGAACTATTAAAATGAAATGTGATATGATCCTTTCCAAAAGGTTGTTTTTATCTCTAATACCTTTAGATCAGGCTTGCACAACTTTATTGTGATGAGGTCCAAATTATATAATCTTAATATGGGAGGGGGAATCTATCTAAAATTACATTTTGTTTGTTCACGACAGAAAAAGACGTTATAATTTTAATAGAGCAGGGGGGTCCCGTAAATTGTATGTGCAAAATACACTTAAAAATGGTACAGTACAGCACATTTTAATGATGTATCTCTAAGATTTTACAATTACAAATTTTCTTACAGCTCTTAAAAATTGTCCTTTCATTTATAAATCAGAGAAACAAGTAGCTTAACATTTTACTTTGGCGAATTCTTTTGAAAAATCTGGAGATTGAACAAAAACAATCTGTTTAAATAAGTTTCCTCAATCTGAGAAAAAATATATAATTATTTAGGATCTGTGAGGATACAAAAAAAGGGCTGGATCGCCGTATATAGTGCAGGCCTATTTAAGACATAAAATAGTAATAAAGGATGATGTCAGTAACTGATTTTTAAGTTAACAATTTAGCAAAGTAGAAAATGTTCTATACTGAAATTTAACGCAAGAAAAAAAATTAGCGTAAAGTATTTTTTCTCCTACCTGTTTCTTTACTGTATCCATTTGTGTACATCACGAGCACAATCGCCAGAACAAAGCAAGTCTTCATAATTCGGTCTAAACCTTCAAAAACAAAGCACAGAATAAGAGTTTTTGCAAACTGTCCGATTCTACGTAAGAAGAAATTCAGTTTATAACTTTTGAAACCCATAAAATATCGAAAAGAACAAGAAGGGTTTGAAAGGATCATAAAATAAATCATACAGTATTATGACTTTTAGTGAAGAATTGGCCTATGAATTCTTATATCACAGTTGCTCTGTCCTTTTGAAAAACATCAAATTTGATATTTCTGTGTACAAGAAGTACAGAAGTGTTATACAAATTTTCAAGATGTATTTTTGAAAGAGATAAATTAAAATATTTAATATTTTATCCTTTGAATTGGATTTCAACCGAGAAAAAAATGCATTATTTATAATTTTTAAATGTTTAAAAATTCATTAAAACTTTCTACAAATATAATATTTTTGTGATCCCTTTTTAACATTTTTCTTGTGAACTTAAAATTATTAATGATCATTGATTTACTGTGTGAATATTTTAGTTTTAAAACAGCTCACATCTCAAAAGGTTCATGAACTTTTAAATACCGTCAATTAAAACATAAAATAATTATCAGCATCTAATATCAATTTGGGATTTAATGTTGTATCGAGATAGAAAAAAAGAATAAAGTATTTTCACCCCTTTAAATGTGTTTGTTTATTAAAATTCAATGTCTAAGACTCAAAAAATGTTTGACAATTTAATGAACATTAAGTCAATTTTGAGAAGATTTAATTGGGACTCAAGAGACCTATAAAAGAAAGAATACTATGACTTCATATAAATAAACATGTATTCAATTGTTTGACTGTCTGTAGGTCGACTCAGTGTAGCAATAAGATTCTGAAGTTTGGTAGTGAATTCTAAATTAAAATTATTTTAGAAAATTCCAAAGATTCCTTGCATAAAAAAATACACCAATCATATTTTGTCAATATTAAAAGCTTAAAACTATTATCCAAGCTAGTGTGTTATTGTAAAAATGTCATTGTAGGTATGGCAATATCATAAGGTTTAGTTCAATTTACATAAAAGGGGTTATAGAATAACGATTTCCAATGCTATGAACAAAAAATTAGGTTTATCTCTAGTAACTTAGTTTACATAAACAATGAAGAAGAAACATTATTTAATTAGTTCAATTCAGTGGCATATATAGAAATTTATTTAGAGGCGGACACGAATATCCCCTAAAAAATTTAGCCATTGTCAGGCCCATAGCTTAGACTTTTGCACCATGAGAGAGGACCCAAAATTATCCCATAAGACTAAAATTATTCCCTTGCATATTTAATAGCTTCAATGGTAATACATTTTAGGTAGAATTTGAATCTTGATGAACTTAATATGAAAACAATTGTGAATAATAGAGTTCCAAACACAAAAAGGGATCTGGCGGTTCTTCCTCAGAAAAGTTTCAGAAATTTTACACAAGACTACAGGGTTTTAACCAGTTTTAGTATACACCTAGCCCAAATTTTAGGCGGGCTCCTTATATACGCCCCTGATTCAATTACTTCAGTACTGTCAATTCAAAACAGGAGTTTAACTCCTTTTAGTACACCTAGCCCAAATTTCAGGGGGGACCTCCTTATTCAATTCCCCTGGTTCAATTACTTCAGTACTGTCAATCTTATAGATTTTCCTAGTTTGACAACATAAAAACCAGCACAGGATTACCCCATTCGAGAGTTAAAAACAAGAGGACAAGATATAAAATGCATGGAAGATAAGGACAAGCAAGTACATAAGGATAAGAATAAGCAAGAATATTAGGATATCCAAGAAGCAAAAACGTTCAAGATTCGCTCAATTTTTGTCATGTATAACCGAATTTCGTTTACTTCTTGGTAACAATTACGTAAACTTGACATATTTGGTATGAGAGCTGCTACTAGGGTAAGAACAAGCAAGACATAGGCATACTTACACCTCTTGGAGCAGATATTCCCCAACCGAGCCATCCCCAAGCGATCGAAAAAAAATATCAGCGTGCCTGAAATCACACTTCGGGACACCGAGTATACTATAGTCTCCTCTCTCATCCGAGTGGGTGTCGAGGAGATGGCTTGGTAACGGAGATTCTGAGGAAACTGACACCGAGAGTCTTTAGCATATAAAGAGCCTATTCTGGATCCCATTGTCTTCCCAGTCATTAGTCTCGAATAAGCAAACAGTTCTGACTACCCGCTTGACCAAGGAGGGAGGAGGGACGTTGACGTAACGTGTCGTTCTATTATGGGGTAAGTAAAAGTGAATGAGAAGACGTGGTGGATGAGTCACGGGTGCACTGGGATGTACTTTGCATTTATTAGTGTTCGGCACTAGTTAACTAGAACTAGTTACAACTAGTAGTTAACTACTGATCAACTAGTAGTTTAACTACTTTTAGTTTAAACTTTTTTAACTAACTACTAGTTAAAACTACTTTCAAATTTTCAACTACTTCAAAAAAAAAATTATTTAAAATTGAAAGAGATATTTAAATTTTTTATCAAAGGTAGAGTACTCAAATACCATAACCAGAAATAAAGACCATTTTTGCACGAAGTATAAACTTTTTTTTGTGATATAGATTAGAAAGATGTATTAGAATTTTGCCAAAAAGTAGGTTATGAAATTAAATAGACTAGTTAACTAGTAGTTAACTACTTTGCGAAATATTTAACTACTAGTTGCAACTAGTCCCAGGAAAAAATAGTTAACTACTAGTTACAACTACAATTTCCCAGACTAGTTAGTAGTTGGTAGTTCACTATTTTTTGCCCACTAGTTGCCGAACACTAGCATTTATGCATGCATGGCGAATATAGTTGCTGGGCATGGGCGTAACCAGACTTTTGTTTCGGGGGAGGGTTGACTCAACGTTATTTCTAAGGTACCCCCTAACGTGTACATATGTTAAGCTTTAGGTAACTTAAAAGGCTTATTTGAATTATGTTGCACATTATGTTAAAATTTTACAATTATTTTAAGTAAAAATTGGGGTCTGGGTTTCACCGCCAGAAAATTCTTGAAAGTTTGCCACCTATAAAGAAATGTTTCAGCTTATTTTGAGAAACTTTGGGATACATCCGAAGAGAAATGCTCTTTGTAAACCACAGAATTTTCAGGGAGAAATTTATAAACAGACGTCAAAATTTCAAGGGGGGACTGGGCTCCTCCCCCAGAAAATTGTGTGAAATTTGCCCCTTTTAAGTAGTGTTTTATCTCATTTTGAAACTCTTTGAGGGACACTCAAAGGGAACCGCTTCTTGTTAGCGGCAGAATATGCAAAGGAAAATACTGTATAACAAACGTCAACATTTTGGAAGGGGGTTTAGAGGTTCTCCCCCAAAAAAGTTTTGAAATTTGACCCCCAAAAGTAGGGTTTTAAGTCATTTTGAGACCCTTTGGGTTACACCCGAAGAGGATTACTCCTTGTAAGTTGCAGAATTTTCAAAGGAAAAACAGCATAAAAATTTATGTCAAAATTTCCGGAGAGGGGGTTATAGAAATACCCCTATGGGGAAATAAGAGCAATGGGGAAAACAGGTTTTTCATACCAAGTCCTTCCAAGATTTACATGGCTCTCTCTCTCTCTCTACTCTAGCACCGTAACTAGACTAACTAGTTCATCTGGGAAAGTGTTTAGGACCCTTAAATTATTTTCGGCATCAATTCCATGCAAGCATTAATTAGATAGAGGTTAAAAGTAACCAAATTAAAGGTCAGAGTTATTACCTTGACTCGTAAAATATTTAAGTTTTCTGGGTAACACTTATTAGTCACACCTCAACAGAGAGAAGACTGTAAGGGCTCTCCCAAAATAATAAATATTGTTAAAATTCTTTTTTTAGTTAGTGCATGGTGTTTTCGTAATGGGGAATATAGTTGGTGGGTGGGAAAGTAGCCGATGAATTTGGCAGAATTGCTTGATTTTGGGGCACAGTGGCTATGAGGGAAAACAGAGCCTCCAGAACACCTTTTTTATGTCGTACCCCCCGCATACTTCCAAAATTTCCATGCCGCAGGGCTGTAACAGACTTGTAAATTCATGTGGGACAGTAGGGTTTTGGAACCTAACAGTTTTTTTTTTTTTTTCAATTCTGTGCCCTGAAAAGGGGCATGGGCCCCACCTTGAGAGACTGTTTCAGATCCTTAAAAATTAAATTTGGTCCATGGATATGGGGTAGTTGACGTTTCCTGTTGTACTAAAAAAAGTTCTAATTTTCTTCTCAAACACGTTGTTGTTGCATAAGATATTTCAAAATTGAGGAATGAGTTTAAATTATTGTTTATCATGACCTGAACGAACAAACCAGAAAGTGTAGATTATTTCGGAAAGACAGGATAATATATTCAGTTTAATTAAGAAAACTTTGTCTTACAAGAGAACCAAGATTACGCTTACTCACAGAATATGAAGAACTGATTACAAACAACGCATAAACTAAAGGATATATAAATAGTTAATCAAATTTATTCTATTTCTTTCATTTATAAATCAAAGTCTATAAAACAACTTTAAAGGGTTAAAAAAATTGTTAAAATCAAATCAAGCCTACAGGAAACAGCTAAAAAATTTTCATTGGCAAATGCATTTGGAAACCTCACAAAAAAAACTATTATCTATTATTAAAATTTTCCTAAATCTTTTAAAATTATAGAATTATATTCAAAACTTGTCGGGCCGCATCAAAGGAGCTGATGGCAGGCTACATACGGCCCGTAAGTTTTTCAGGTGTGGTTTGAATCAAATTATGTATAAATTAATCTACGCTTGAAATTAAATTAAAAGTCTAGTTCTCAATCATTCAAGAATCGATTTAGAAGCTAAGGATAGCAGCTTTATATTATATGCACTGATTTCAAATTTGCTAAACCCTATTAGAATAGCTAAAACACGCAACATAAACATCAGGTGCAAGCATTGATGAGAACATAACCACTTATAATTATAAACTTCTGAATATGTAAAAACTAATATTTAGTCTTTGTACAGTCGACTCCGCTTAATGTGATCACGGTTAAGGTTATCAATTGGATAGTTATCAAAATTGACCGGTCCTGATCACTCCTACTTAATTTAACGCAACATGCATCGTTTTATGTTATCGTTATCATTATATCGTTTAATGTTATCAAAATTTGGTGAAATCACCTAAAAGTGAGTCAAAATGAGTCATAAATTTATTAGTGTTACATATGATCCAC